>CM077666.1:5005000-7505000 GCA_039707655.1 Elymus sibiricus
AATCCCGATCGGATCGGCCACCGATCTCACCCCGCGCCTCTTCTCTCTCTCTCTCTGCCACCCGGCCCCACCTTACCGACCCAAACCTGGGGCGATCATCTCTTTCCTTTCCCCCTCCTCCTTCCTTTCTCGCCTGAGCCGGATCCGCCGCGATCTCTTTGTCGTTTGGCGCTGTCCCCTGCTCCACGCCAAGGCCCCCTGCCCGTCACCCTTCCTCGTGCGCTATTGCTCGCCGGAGCAGAGCTCCGTCGCCGCACCATTGCCTTCCTACCGCACTACCCCGACCACCTCGCCACTCTCCGAAGCCACCTACGAGCTCCCCGCCCTCGTCTACACCTCCCCGTGCTTCCACCCACGCCTAATACCCAACACAACCCCAACCCCGTCAATCACCTGAGCGCCTCGCCGCCATTTTTGACACCTCGATCCCCACCACCGCCACCGACGCTGTCTGACACCACCATCGGAGCCGTCGTCCTCGCCTGCATCTCCCGGTGCCCTCGCCTTCGCTGGAGGACCATCGGAGCGCCGCCTTGCATCAGGTCCGATGCCTCCGCCTCGCCGGAACTCCACCCCTCCTCTGTAAGCGCCGGCAAAAAAAACCCCTCCGTTCGATCGATGATCTATGGCCTAGATTAGAAACCCCGTACCCTATCGTTTTAGCCGGTTTTTATTTTCTGAACCGGACGGTTTTCCTTTTAGTTATTTTTAGCCGAATTGTTTTTCTTTTAAGTTGTGAGCACCCGCTAGATTAGCACCCGCAGCGCACACCCACAGCCACTCAGAAGCGGCCACGTAGCCCCTGTTCACAGCGTTAGATTTTTTTTCTGTTTTTGTTTTATTTAACAGAATTGATTCTGTTTTTAGAATGGCTATATCTTTTATGTTTTAAATTGTTTTTGAGTGTTTCTTTTTGCATTAGTTCACAAAATTATGTAGTTTCTGTAGATATCAAGTTTCACCATGTTTGAATATTTAAATTTGAATTCAAACAGATTTGTTTCAAACACTAATTTGCTTATAACTTGAGTTTAAAAATAGGTTTTGAGTTGATTCTTTTTGCTACTAGTCACTTGTGACTTTCTTTATCAGTAGGTACAATTTGGGAATTTTTAGAAGACTTTAAATTAGGGTTTTATGCAAAACAGAATCTGTTTTAGTTCTTTTTAGGTTTGTTGGAATTTCTTTTGTTTTAACTGTTTTTAATTTGTTTTCTTTTGTACTTGTGACAAGTTTTGTTTATTTTCTGTTAGTTAACAGTAGTTTTTCAACAAAAAAATATTTTTATTTTAGTTGTGTTATTTTAAGCTTGTTTTGCATGGAATCAATTCTAGTTCAATAAATAACTTGAAATTGATTTCAATGCTAATAAAATCCTTTTGGAAAATACTTTCTATAAATTGTTTTATATGTTTTATTTTTCTATTAACTTTATTTTGATCACAAACAATTTGTATTGAAGTTGAAATTGTTTTTGGTTGAATTCAAGTTAACCTTGTTTAGGTCATAAGTATGGTTTGATAAAAGCTTTTCAATTAGTTCTTTTTGCTAACAAAATTTTATGATAAATACTTTCCGTTAATTTAGTTGTTTTATATTTTGTTTTCTGTTATTATTATCTGAGTGTATTCTTTGCTGTTATGTTCTATTAGGACAAAAACTTATATTGTTTAGGGAGTTACTCTTCATGTCTTCTTTAGTTGTTCTTCAAAAGTAATTCTTTTTGCTAGTAAAAGATTTACAAAAAAATACTTTGGTTAGATTCTATTTTGTTGTTGTTTTGTTGCTGTTGTTAATAGGTTATTTATAGGAAAACTATTCCTAGTTGCTTTGATGATGTTTTGTTGTTTTAACTTTTGTCTTAAGTATTTCCTTCATCACAACCCTATGGTGTTTAGTTTTGTGTTGCTTCTTGGATTGATAGTATTGATGCTAGAATTGTTTGCTTATATGAGTGCAATGTTTGACTTAATAGATTTTCATCGGAGAGTGACGAATAGTTCTATCAAGTTATTTTTCTGAGAGCGATATTTTATCTTCATCAACCTTACCAGGCAAGTTCACTTTGACCATTTATTTCATACCTATGTTTTAAAGCATGTAGTGACATCAACCAACAAATCCCTCCAGTAGTGTTATTGAATTCTTGTAGTTGAGTAGAATGCATGAGGTAGGAACCCACTCCTTGTTACTAAAGTCCCGGGAACGTTATTTGTTTTAATGCTACGCTAAAGTAGACTGGGTTGGTATGAGTGTTCGGGAGTGGTGTGAGAAGGAGGACTCTTCGTCAAAGACGACTGCTCCATGATGACATCTTCAAGGCCTGCCTCTTCAAGACCTAAAGACTTTGACACTCGAGACAAGATTTCAATACACACTACTAGGTGAGGGATGGTTGATTGGGCACTCTGCAGAAACCAGTGGATGGCCGGGATGCATGGAGAAGCGCCATGATATTTTGCGGAAAGCCTCACCCAGACTCAAAGAGACGGAAGAATACTTCATGCCCGGAAGCTTACCTGTACAGCCGCAAGTCATTATGGGCTCTGGCTTGGTTGATCATCGTAATGACTCTGGCTGGATCAGTGCTACGAGATGTAGTCAACGTTAGGATTGGATGGGCACTGACAGTGGTTAGAGAAACTCTTTGAAAGACCATGTTTCGTTCGTCCTGTTCTCAAACACCTGGTAGTGCGAGGACTTACAAGGAAGGAACGATTCTTGTGGGTAAAGTGCACAACACTCTGCAGAGTTAAACCTAATCGATTAGCCGTGTCCCCGGTTACGGTCAATTTGAGCCTCTGGACTTGGATCTATCGCTGAACTCTCAACATCGGACTGATAACTAATTGTGGGCAACTTATGATACTTGTGGGATACGAGACATTGGTTGGCGGAACGATGTCATATTAGATGACTCCGTAGTGAAGATTCCTGATATTCCTTTGTTGTAGAAAAAAGCAATAAAACCAGCTTTTATGCAAACAAAACTCAGACACAGAGCCGCAAAGCCTTATTGCATATAGTATAGTATTTTCATCTATTCTTTCTTATTGTGATCTTGCCGGTACATTCAATGTACTGACCCACACGGCTGCAACGTATCATGTTGCAGGTATATTCCTACTACGAGTAAGAGTACGACTTAGGGTTACGGTCTACACTCAACATGCCATTGGTGTTTATTTGGGACTCCACTCCCGTTGACTGTCACTAGTAGAAAACGGGCCTTTAGTCCCGGTTCCAGAGGGCCTTTAGTCCCGGTTCTGAAACCGGGACTAAAGGGTCGGGACTAAAGGCCCCCCCCTTTAGTCCCGGTTCGCTTACGAACCGGGACAGAAGGGGCTCCACGTGGCCGCTAACACCAACCGGGACTAAGGGCGGAGCCTTTAGTCCCGGTTGGTAACACCAACCGGGACTAAAGGATCAAAAAAAAATTCAAAAAAAAAATTCAAATTTTTTTTTCAAATTTTTTTTTCTGATTTTCAAATCTTTGAATTATTTGACAATTTAATCTCTAATCACCCCTCCTCATTGCTTCGGAATTTAATCTCTAATCTCTAATCAGCAGTCATTCCAAATCGTCTAACTTCCCGACTTCCCGGCCGGTCATCCATCCTCTGACTACTCCAGCCCCAGCACGCTTGACTTTCAGGTTCTATTCCCCCTAGTTTCCAAGTCTGCACTTGTTGTTTTCCTGACAGTAGTAAGCAATCAATCCTGTTAACCCTTAGGTCTTGATGTCACATGATTTAATTTTTTGAATTCCAAATAATTATTAAAATAAACAACAATGATTAAAAAACAACAATGATTAATTAAAAAACTAAAAAATACTTCAAAAAAAGGAAAAAATTTCAAAAAAATAAAAAATTCTCAAGAAACAAAAAAAATCCAAAAATCCAAAATAATACAAAAAGTTCAAAATAAAATAAGTAATAATGATATTGAATTTCAATGAAAATAAAACAAGTATTATTATTATTATTATTATTATTATTATGCCGTTTATTCATTTAATATGGCATAATTAATATCTTTAAATCTGTAAATCGAAATTCGACAAATAATATATCCATTATTATCAGCAAAATGTGACCATGATGTCACACGCTTCACCGTTTGAGTTTGAAACTATTATTCTGAAGAACAATAATTATTTAGTAGTTTGACCACAGTTTGACCACTGTTTGACCAGAGTTTGACCACATTTCATTTTTTTAAACTTATATTAACTGAAGAATTTTTGTGTGTTCAATATGAACCATTCAAAGCAACATCCTCAAATTTCAACCATTTCTGACTTCATTTGCCATTTTTTCATGCATTTAATGATTTTTTGAGCTAAATTAGCCCTAAATTGAAAAGCACTACAAATGAACTCTGAAAAGGTTGAAACTTGGCATGGTATCATCATTTCACCCAAATAGCTTGTGCTAAAAAGTTGAGAGGGTTATGACAAAAACTGGATGCACTTTGTGTACAAACTGGACCATCTCTTTCGAAGTAACAGGGTTTCAGACGAAAACTCAGCTGTTATAAAGACATTTCATCTTTTTAATCTTATTTCCACTCGAGAATTTTTGTGTGTTCAATATGAACCGTTCAAAGCCACATCCTTAAATGTCAACCCTTTTTGACTTCATTTGCTATTTTTCATATATTTAATGATTTTTTGAGTTAAATTAGCCTGAAATTGAAAAGCACTAAACCCGGGACTTAAAACGTCCGAAAACCCTAAACCCGGGACTTAAAACGTCCGAAACTCTTTTACAAACAGTAAAATTGTATGTTCAAACCCTAAAACCTAACCCTAAACTTAGAAATCTAAACCCTAGCCCCTAACCCTAAAACGTCTAAAACGTCGAAAAACTCTATTTTCCCTTTGGAATTTGGTGATTTAAAAAATTGTCAAAACGGAAAACATCAAGTTTCTTCGGAGAAATCTTTTTTTTCTCTACATTTTGATATATTATTTGTATTTTTCTGAATTAGAATGATTTAGTTATGATTTTTCTAAGATTAATGTGGTAAAGGGGTTTAGGGTTTAGGGGCCCCCCCTTTAGTCCCGGTTGGAGATACCAACCGGGACTAAAGATAGACCTTTAGTCCCGGTTGGAGACACCAACCGGGGCTAAAGGGCTGGGAAAAAAAATTGAAAAAAAAATTCCTTTCAAAAATTTTGAAAAAAAAAATTTTAATTTTTTTTTCAGTCCCGGTTGGTAACTCCAACCGGGACTAAAGGGGGGGCCTTTAGTCCCGGTTGGAGATACCAACTGGGACTAAAGGGGCTGGCACCGTTCGAAGCCGGTCACAAACCCTTTAGTCCCGGTTGGTGTCTCCAACCGGGACTAAAGGTCCCGTTCGAACCGGGACTGATGCCTGCGCCGCTCGAACCGGGACTAATGCTCACATTAGTCCCGGTTCGTAATGCAACCGGGACTAATGTGTAGATTGAGCTGTGACGAAAGCCCTGTTATTTACTAGTGTGTTTCCGCTGAGATTTAAGAGGTATATATCAGTTTTACGTTATTTACATGTGATTGCACTTTGATATATACATTGATGTACTATGTGTGCCAGCATACTGATCCAGGGATGGCACAGACACACAGAGGCTTGACTCATTTTGGGTTGGGTCGCTACATATGTCTAACCCGCCAGCCCAAGGAGCTTGATCGTACCAAAAAGGGGGGGCAGTGGATCAACCCATGCTTTGGGTTAAAGATTGGTGGATATACCGAGAAGTTTAAGGATGTTAATGGGCCTGACTCTGATCCACGTTCACGGGATATTGACCCCGAGGTTGCCGTCCTGGCGGCACAAGGCCTAAGGAATGGCCGGCTGTTGATTGGCGACGGTTCCATCCCTAAGAAAGACATTCCCAAACTATCCACGATTCATGCTAGCAGGACGAGCTCAAAGCCTGGTATAGAGTGTCGCCCACGGCCTACGATGCACTTGATCCAGCAATTCGAGATATGCCCATGCTCATTTGTCTTCAATTTGATTGCTTGTTTGCATTGTAACGATGACGAAATTCTTGCGATGGCATATTGTAGGCCTGCCTGGATGAAGAAACCAAAAAGCAGGAGGAAGGTGCCAAACTGTGGGAGGAAGAGACTAAGCATAGGCAGGCGGCCGAGGTAATAGTGACAGGGTTGGAGCAAAGGTTGCTTCAATAAAAAGAGTTCATGATTAGGCGGCAAAAAGTCCTCAAGAAGAGGATGACGGTCTACGACTCTGATACGTCCATTTTGCATCATGATTTCCTACTGTTATTTATTATGTTTTGTTGAATAATAATGCTTTAGGGAGTGATTCTAATGCCTTTTCTCTCATAATATGCAAGGTCTACACAAAGAGGGAGAATACCGGCAGCTGGAATTCTGGACCTGAATAAAGCACATCAGAGATACCTATTCTGCACAACTCCAATGAAGCTGAAACTTTACGGAGATTATTTTTGTAATTAATAAAAAATACTAGAGCAAAGAACTACCGGAGGGGGCCACCCTGGTGGGCACAAGACACCAGGGCGCGCCAGACCCCCCTGGGCGCGCCCTGGTAGGTTGTGCCCTCCTCGGCCCACCTACGGTGCCCATCTTATGGTATATAATCACTTTTGACCTAAAAAACTAAGAGGAGGACTTTCGGGACGAAGCGCCGCCGTCTCGAGGTGGAACTTGGGCATAAGCACATTTGCCCTCTGGCGGAGCGATTCCGCCGGGGGAACTTCCCTCTAGGAGGGGGAAATCGAAGCCATCGTCATCACCAACACGCCTCTCATATTTGGGAGGCCAATCTTCATCAACATCTTCAACAGCACCATCTCGTCTCAAACCCTAGTTCATCTATTGTGTTCAATCTTTGTACGAAAACCTCAGATTGGTACTTGTGCGTGACTAGTAGTGTTGATTACCTTGCGTAGTTGATTGCTATATGGTTTATTTGGTGGAAGATTATATGTTCAGATCCATTATGCAACTCAATACCTCTCTCATCTTGAGCATGTTTATTATTTGTGAGTAGTTACCTTTGTTCCTGAGGTCACGGGAGAAGTCATGTTGCAAGTAATCATGTGAATTTGACATGTGTTCGATATTTTGATGATATGTATGTTGTGATTCCCTTAGTGGTGTCATGTGAACGTCGACTACATGACACTTCACCATTCATGGGCCTAAGGGAAGGAATTCTGGAGTAGTTATTAGATGATGGGTTGCTAGAGTGACAGAAGCTTAAACCCTAGTTTATGCACTACTTCGTAAGGGGCTGATTTGGATCCAAACGTTTAATGCTATGGATAGATTTAATCTTAATACTTTTCTCGTAGTTGCGGATGCTTGCGAGGTGGTTAATCATAAGTGGGAGGTTGTTCAAGTAAGAACAGCACCCAAGCACCGGTCCACCCACATATCAAATTATCAAAGTAGCGAACACGAATCAAACCAACATGATAAAAGCAACTAGATGAAATTCCCATGTACCATCAAGAACACTTTGCCTATTATTAGAGATTGTTCTGGCCTGTCCTTTGCCACAAAAGGATTGGGCTACCTTGATGCACCTTGTTTACTGTTACCGTTACTTGCTTGTTACAAATTATCCTGCTATCAAACTATCTATTACCTACAATTTCAGTGCTTGCAGAAACTACCTTCCTGAAAACCGCTTATCATCTCCTTTCGCTCCTCGTTGGGTTCGACACTCTTACTTATCGAAAGGACTACGATTGATCCCCTATACTTGTGGGTCATCAAGACTCTTTTCTGGTGCCGTTGCCGGGGAGTGAAGCGCCCTTGGTAAGTGGAAATCGGTAAGGAAAAACTTATACTATGTGCTGAAATTTATTGCTACTTGCTACTATGGAGAACAATCCTTTGAGGGGTTTGTTCGGGGTACCTTCACCTCGACCGGAACCACAATTAGTTGCCCCTCAACCTACTGCAGCTACTGAAAATATTGTCTATGAAATTCCTTCGGGTTTGGTAGAACAACTGCTTGCTAGACCTTATGCAGGAGATGGAACTGAACATCCTGATATGCACCTATTATATGTGAACGAAATTTGTGGATTATTTAAGCTTGCAGGTTTACCTGGAGATGAAGTTAAGAAGAAGGTTTTCCCTTTATCTTTGGAGGGAAAAGCATTAACATGGTATAGGCTATGTGATGATCTTGGATCGTGGAGCTGGAATCGTTTGCAATTGGAATTCCACCAAAAGTTTTATCCCATGCATCTAGTTCATCGTGATCGGAATTATATATATAATTTTTGGCCTCGTGAAGGAGAAAGCATCGCTTTTTCTTGGGGGAGGCTTAAGTCAATGTTATATTCATGCCCCAATCAAGACATCCCGAGAGAAGTTATCATTCAGAATTTTTATGCTCTTCTTTCTCATAATGATCAATCCATGCTCAATACTTCTTGTGCTGGTTCTTATATGAAGAAGACTATTGAATTCAAGTGGGATCTCTTAGAAAGAATTAAACGCAACTCTGAAGATTGGGAACTCGACGAAGGTAATGAGTCAGGTATAAAGCTTGAGTTTGATTGTGTTAAATCTTTTATGAATACCGACATTTTTCATAAGTTTAGCACTAAATATGGACTTGACTCTGAGATAGTAGCCTCTTTCTGCGAAGCATTTGCTACTCACGTTGATCTCCCTAAGGAGAAGTGGTTTAAATATCATCCCCCTATTAAAGAAGAAATTAAAGAACCGGTCATAGCTAAAGAAGAAACCATCATTTACAATGTTGATCCAGTTGTGCCTACCGCTTATGTTGAAAAACCACCTTTCCCTGTTAGGATAAAGGAACATGCTAAGGTATCAACTGTGGTTCATAAGAGTAATATAAGAACACCTAAGCCCCCTGAACAAATTAAAGTAGAACCTAGTGTTGCTATGGTAAAAGATCTGTTGGTAGAAAATATTGATGGGCATGTTATCTATTTCTGTGATGAAGCTGCTAGAATTGCTAAACCCGATGAAAAAGATAAACATAAACCCATAGAAGGCATGCCCTTTGTCTCAGTCAAAATAGGAGATCAATGCTATCATGGTTTATGTGATTTGGGTGCTAGTGTGAGTGCTATCCCTTTTACCTTATACCAAGAAATTATGGATGAAATAGCACCTGGTGAAATAGAAGACATTGATGTCACTATTAAACTTGCTAATAGAGACACCATCACACCACTTGGGGTTGTTAGAGATGTTGAAGTCTTGTGTGGGAAAGTGAAATACCCTGCTGATTTTCTTGTCCTTGGTTCCCCACAAGATGAATTTTGTCCCGTTATCTTTGGTAGACCTTTCTTGAGCACCGTCAACACTAAGATAGATTGTGAAAAACAAACTGTCGGTGTCAGTTTTGGTGGTATGTCTCATGACTTTAATTTTTCCAAGTTTAGTACACAACCTCGCGATAAAGCGTTATCTAGTAAAGATGAAATAATTTGTCTTGCTTCCATTGCCGTGCCTCCTACTGATCCTTTAGAACAATATTTGCTAGACCATGAAAATGATATGCACTTGCGTGAAAGAAATGAAATAGATCAAATTTTCTTTGAACAACAACCTCTCCTGAAACACAATTTGCCTATTGAAACTCTTGGAGGTCCTCCTCCACCTAAAGTTGATCATGTGTTTGTATTAAAGCAATTGCCTGACACTTTGAAGTATGCTTATCTCGATGAGAAAAAGATATATCCTGTTATTATTAGTGCTAACCTTTCAGAACATGAAGTAGAAAGATTATTAAAACTTCTAAGGAAGCACCGGGCTGCTATGGGATATACTCTTGATAATATTAAGGGCATTAGTCCCACTCTATGTCAGCACAAGATTAATATGGAATCTGATGCTAAACCCGTTGTTGATCATCAACAGCGATTGAATCCTAAGATGAAAGAAGTGGTAAAAACTGAAATATTAAAGCTTCTGGAAGCAGGTATAATCTATCCCATAGCTGATAGTAGATGGGTAAGTCCCGTTCATTGTGTCCCTAAGAAAGGAGGTTTTACTGTTGTTCCTAATGATAAAAATGAACTCATTCCACAAAGAATTGTCAATGGCTATAGAATGGTAATTGATTTTAGAAAGTTAAATAAAGCTACTAGGAAAGATCATTACCCTCTGCCATTCATTGATCAAATGCTAGAAAGATTATCTAAGCACACACACTTTTGTTTTCTGGATGGATATTCTGGTTTCTCTCAAATACCTGTGTCACAATCTGATCAAGAGAAAACCACCTTTACTTGTCCTTTTGGATCCTATGCTTATAGACGTATGCCTTTTGGTTTATGCAATGCACCTGCTACCTTTCAAAGATGTATGACTGCTATATTCTCTGACTTTTGTGAAAAGATTGTGGAGGTTTGCATTGATGATTTTTCCGTTTACGGGACTTCTTTTGATGATTGCTTAAGCAACCTTGATCGAGTTTTGCAGAGATGTGAACAAACAAATCTCGTCTTGAATTGGGAGAAGTGCCACTTTATGGTTAATGAAGGCATTGTTTTGGGGCATAAAATATCTGAACGAGGTATTGAGGTGGATAAAGCTAAAGTTGATGCAATTGAGAAAATGCCATGTCCTAAAGATATTAAAGGTATTCGAAGTTTCCTTGGTCATGCTGGTTTCTATAGGAGGTTCATTAAAGACTTCTCTAAAATTTCTAGGCCTCTTACTAATCTTTTGCAAAAGGATATTCGTTTTGTTTTTGATGATGATTGTGTGGAAGCCTTTGAAACACTTAAGAAAGCCTTAACCTCTGCACCTATCGTTCAACCAGCTGATTAAAACTTGCCTTTTGAAATTATATGTGATGCTAGTGATTATGCTATTGGTGTTGTTCTAGGACAAAGAGTTGATAAAAAAATGAATGTTATCCATTATGCTAGTAAAACTCTAGACAGTGCTCAACGAAATTATGCTACTACTGAAAAAGAATTTTTAGCAGTTGTGTTTGCCTGTGATAAATTTAGATCCTATATTGTTGACTCCAAAGTTATTGTTCACACCGATCATGCTGCTATAAAATATCTTATGGAAAAGAAAGATGCTAAACCTAGACTCATTAGATGGGTTCTCTTGCGTCAAGAATTTGATTTACATATCGTTGATTGGAAGGGAGCTGAGAATCCCATAGCTGATAACTTGTCTAGGTTTGAAAATATTCTTGATGACCCACGACCTATTGATGATAGTTTTCCTGACGAACAGTTAGCTGCAATAAGTGTTTCCCAAAACACCCCTTGGTATGCTGATTATGCTAACTACATTGTTGCTAAATATATACCACCTAGCTTCACATACCAACAAAAGAAAAAATTCTTCTATGACTTAAGACATTACTTTTGGGATGACCCACATATTTATAAAGAAGGAGTAGATGGTATTATTAGACGTTGTGTACCTGAGCAAGAACAAGAACAAATCCTACAGAAATGTCATTCTGAAGCTTATGGAGGACATCATGCGGGAGTTAGAACTGCTCACAAGGTACTGCAATCTAGTTTTTATTGGCCTACTCTTTTCAAGGATGCCCGTAAGTTTGTTTTGTCTTGTGATGAATGTCAAAGAATTGGTAATATCGGTAAGCGTCAGGAAATGCCTATGAACTATTCACTTGTTGTTGAACCATTTGATGTTTGGGGTTTTGATTATATGGGGCCTTTTCCTTCCTCTAATGGGTACACTCATATTTTGGTTGCTGTTGATTATGTCACTAAATGGGTAGAAGCTATTCCAACTAGTAGTGCTGATCACCACACCTCCATTAAAATGCTTAAAGAGGTTATCTTCCCGAGGTTTGGAGTCCCTAGATACTTAATGACTGATGGTGGTTCACACTTTATTCATGGTGCTTTCCGTAAGATGCTTGCTAAATATGATGTTAACCATAGAATTGCATCACCCTATCATCCTCAATCTAGTGGCCAGGTTGAACTTAGCAATAGAGAAATAAAATTAATATTACAAAAAACTATCAATAGGTCTCGAAAGAATTGGTCTAAGAAATTAGATGATGCACTTTGGGCCTATAGAACAGCTTGTCATTTGCCTCTAGAATTAGAACATAAAGCATTTTGGGCAATCAAAGAACTCAACTATGATTTCAATCTTGCCGGTGAGAAGATGCTATTTGATATTAGCTCACTAGATGAATGGAGAACCCAAGGCTATGAAAATGCCAAACTATTAAAAGAAAAAGTAAAAAGATGGCATGACAAAAGAATTCAAAAGCGGGAATTCAAAATAGGAGACTATGTTCTTTTGTTCAACTCTTGTTTAAGATTTTTTGCAGGTAAGCTTCTCTCCAAATGGGAAGGACCTTATATTGTAGAAGAGGTTTATCGTTCTAGAGCTATCAAGATTAATAATGCCGAAGGTACTAACCCGAAGGTGGTCAATGGACAAAGAATTAAGCACTATATCTCAGGTACGCCTATTAACGTTAAAAGCAATGTTATTCAAACCATGACACCCGAGGAACACATAAAAGAAACCTTCCGGAATACTCCAGAATTCTGAAAATAGGAGGTACGTGATACGGTAAGTAAACGGACTCCGAAAAATCTGCAAAAATATTTTTTGTCAGTTTTGGAATATTAGAAAATTTTGGAAATAAAGAAATAGATCGGAAGGTGATCGAGGCAAGCACGATACACCAAGGCGCAACAGGCCCCTCTGGGCGCGCCCTGGTGGATTGTGCCCACCTCTGACAACTTCCTGACTCCGTTTTCCTTCCATATGCTTGTTTTCCAAGAATAAAAATTCTCTATATATACCCCCGACAGTTTTGACGACCGCATAGCGGAAAAATCCTCTGTTCTTGTTTCGTGTTTTTTTCCTGTCAGATCTGTCAAGCCGGGCATCATGTCTTCTCCCTCTTCTAATAACATAGAAGAAGATGCCTGGCTAATGAAGATGGAGCTGAAGAGGGAGGAGCCAAAGGAAGCCAACAAGGAAGACAAGGGCAAGGAGTCCATGTATCTATGTAATCGAGTGAGAGTTATATAATAAAGTTTGAGTTTTTGCCTCTCTACTTTCTTGTTGCAATTAAAATAAAGGAAAGAGAAATAAATGAAAGGAAACATGTGCTAATCTTATGGTGAGTAATGACATCACATAAGGAAAAGTATAAGTAGTAAAATTTATTGGAGATTGACAAACATAGCATTGGTCAATGATGCAATTCATGAAAGAATTAATAAGGGAAGGGAAGATTCACATGCACATACACTATCTTGGACATCTTTTATGATTGTGAGCCCCCATTAAATATTATATGTCAAAATTGTTGACGTTGGACAAGGAACACAACGTAATGATTTATGTTTCTTCATATCCACATAGAAGTTATATTGTCATAGATCCTTCAACATGTGGTGCTTGCTCAATGCCTTTGCTAGCCAAAAATTCCGCACTAAGTAGAGATACTACTTGTGCATCCAAAAACCCAAAACAAATTCATTCTTTGAGTGTCCATCATACCTACCTACGGATCGAGTAAGATCCTTCAAGTAAGTTGTCATCGGTGCAATAAGGCAATAAAAATTGCTTCTAAAAATGTTTTGCTCAATTAGTGTAAGAGAAAATTGAGTGCTATATGAACTTATGACGGCAAAGTAATAAAAGCGACAGACTGCATAATAAAGGTTGCTATCATGCATAAGGGGCAATGTAGCGTGACATTCTTTTACATTAAGGGATTGGGCATACTAACAAAAAACGCATGACAACCTCTGCTTCCCTCTGCGAAGGGACTATCTTTTACTTTTATGTATTTACTTTTATGCAAGAGTCAAAGTATTTCGCTATTCCTTTTTTCTTTTTCCTTTTGCAAGCATCATGTGGTGAGGAAAGATCTAGGCACATATATCCAGTTGGATATGAGTGGACATGAGTTATTATTGTTGACATCACCCTTGAGGTGAATACGTTGGGAGGCGAAACTATAAGCCCCTATCACTACTGGAATCAGGGTCTTTGCCGTCTGCCATAGCAGACGGCAAAGGCCTGCCTGGCGGACGTCAAAGCCATTGCTGTCTGCCAGCAGACATCCAACAGTCCGGCCGAACAGTTGCCGGCAAAGGCCACTTTGCCGTCTGCTGGCAGACGGCAAAGAAGCCAATCTCTTTGCTGTCTGCTGGCTGACGGCAAAGCCCCTGGACGGCAGACAAAAGGTGCCAGCCCCGTTAGGGGGCTAACGGCGCTCTTTGTCGTCTGCTGGCAGACGGCAAAGGCCTTTGCTTCTTTGCCGTCTGCCAGCAGACGGCAAAGAGCTGCAGCTGACGTCAGGCATCAGCTGGGCCAACGCAGGCTCTTTGCCGTCTGCCAGCAGACGGCAAAGAAGCAAAGGTCTTCGCCGTCTGCCAGCAGACGGCAAAGAGCCTGTACAGCCCCTGTTTTTTCTGTTTTTTCTTAAATACATTCAATTTCACAAAATTTCACATATATATATATACACACATTTGAAAATACTTTCAACAAGCATAACAACACATATATAGCTAGCCAACATATCCAACAACAAGCATACAATGGTTTCATCCATACATACATATATAGGTAGCAAGTTTCACCTCCTCATCATGATCATAATAACAAGTTGGTCACTAGTCATAATCACAACTCCTCCTCATCATCATCAATGCAAGCTTCTCCTCCTCATCATGATCATAATAACAAGTTGGTCACTAGTCATAACACATTGTACCTAGGACCTACTCCTCTATCATAGGACCTACTCCTCCTCATAGGACCTACTCTACCCTCTCTTAGGTAAAATATCATAAAACAAGATAGGGCCTGACTCTCCATTATGGAGAATGGAGATCATCCTGTCTCCAATTCTTGGCGTACGCACAATGTTGCTTCCAAGTAGCTCTCTACGATTGACCATACATTTTTTCCAATCATTGATTGTCATGTCTTCATCGGTTTTAGAAATCCGGTATGGACAGGAGTGATGCGTAGGCTGACCTGGCCGTGCTGGCCGTAAGCTCATAACATCAACGCGACCTCTCGGAAACATCAGATTAGGCACACAATCCTTCGGGATTTTCTGTTGAAAAACATAGTAATAACTTTGTAGTTAGCAATGTTGTTTAGTTTTAGAAGAATTTATGCAAAAGATGCACGGATGTCGTAATAGTAGAAAATCTTACCATGCAATCTCCATGGATGTCACCGTAGTTCACCACGTGCACTAGTGGCACGTATTGACCATAATGTGGAGGAGTTTGATAATAGCTATTGTAATTCTCAAGATCATTAATAAATGCGACAAGATGATCTTTCTCCTTAAAAGTTAATTCTGCTTTATCATTGTAGTAGTAGGTTCTGTCTACCATCTTCCGTACATTTTTTGAAGAATGAAAATAAGCTGTCAATGGAAATTAGTTGTCAACTATTTTTAAATAAACAATATAAATTACTTAATAAATATGGTTGAGAAACTCACATAATGGTAGAACTGGAGGCGTCTGCACATTGACCCAGATGTCGATATTACCTTCAATTTCATCTTCCGGACGAATATCAAAGGTGATAAGCATATTAGGCTCAAATGCATAAGCCTTGCATAGTGCGTGCCAACTTTTGCATTCAAAATAGGAGTAGGTGTCTGCATTGTACAATTTTACGGCAAAAGTATAACCATGCTCGGTCCTCAAGTGAACTCTCTTTACCTCCATACTTTTTTTAGTATTGAAACCAATCTTATCCAAGACATAAATTCTTGCATGGCAGGGGATACACTAGTAGAATAGTAAAAAATTAAAATTATAAGTTGAAGCAAAAGAAGCAGAAGTCATGCTTAATTACGAAAAAAGACTTGTCGTTGTGACTTACTGTATCCACTTCGAAGGTCTCATCCAGCACGATGCTGAAGCGCCTACCATCAACTAGGTGAGTCGTGTCGCACAGACCGCGCTCGTCTTCGCAGTATTCGCACATACCGAATTCCCTTTCGCTATCGTCGTCAGACATTTCCTATGTTCATAGTTGAAACATTTAAAATCGATCGTAGGCAACTACCAGGAAACTGATCAACACACAGATCACTATTACTCAAAATATGCAACGGGTTGACTTTAGGTCTGTCGAGTCTTTCCTTCCTAAACTCTCATCTCACGTATATGGTGGGCACTCCCTCTGATATTGCGACCGTCGGTGATGGTGGCTCCTCCATTCGTCCCCGAGTGCATTACACCAAAATGTCTAGTACACGGGAACGAAGGAGAAGCGACCCCCACGACAACAGTCGGGATTCTTCCTCTCATATTTTGACCGTCGGTGATGGTCGCTACTCCTCCTTTCCCTAGTGCATTACAAATATCTAGCACAAGGAAAAGAAGGAGAAGCGACCCCCATGACAACAGTCGGGATTCTTCCTCTCTCATATATATATATGGTGGACACTCTCCCTCACTGAAAGACACACAAGGAGCCGAAACAGACCTAAAGTCAACCCGTTCCATATATCGAGCAATGACATAGAAAAAAATGCCCTATGTTTTGCCGGAATATCATTGAATTCCCGTTCTGGCAAATCACAAGCACTCGATATGTCCTACATTGTAGCACAAGTCATGCTAAAATTCATGAAAAATATGAGGCATGACCTTTGCTAAAAACAGGACATATCGAGCGCCTGAAATTTGCCGGAACGGAAACGAATCAACATTCCGGCAAAACATAGGCCACTCGGAGGTATATATATGATGTTTTTCATAACAAAATAGGAAATTATATGACTTAACTCATAATTCACACATATATGACCCCGTCGGCCTCTGGAAGGCCGAAGAGCACCCTTTCGGTCAACAGGAGGCCGAAGAGGTGTCGGGGGTCGGGGGTGTCGTGTCAGGGTGTCGGGGTGTCATGGTGTCGGGGTGTCGTGTCGGGGTCGGGTGTCGTGTCGGGGTCGGGGTGTCGGGGTGTCGGGGGTGTCATGTCTGGGTGGCGTAGTGTCGGGGTGTGATAGCCTGGCATATTAGGGATGATAGACTACTCATATCAATAAGGAATTCCTTCTTTTCCGGGAGCCCATTCAAACAGAACTCCCAGGTTAAGCGTGCTTGGCTTGGAGTAGTTCTAGGATGGGTGACCGACCGGGAAGTTGGTCCCAGTCTAGATCCCGCCAGGAGTAACGACCACCGGCGGGTGTGTCCGGGGCATTAGAAGTTGGTATCAGAGCCGACCCTCGCGGTTACACGGATGTTTGCCGACAGGTGCGCGGTCATGTTGTTCATGAAGTTGGTGACCCGTCGTGGCACACGGATTGACACGTGTATCGGACTGGAAGCACAGACGTTTGTGCCAAGAGGGAACGTTCCTGTGGCCCGACGAGGACGTCGGTTCCTCTGAGTGGTGGTGTATGTGATAGCCTGGCATATTAGGGATGATAGACTACTCATATCAATAA
Source organism: Elymus sibiricus (assembly GCA_039707655.1). Taxonomy (NCBI): domain Eukaryota; kingdom Viridiplantae; phylum Streptophyta; class Magnoliopsida; order Poales; family Poaceae; genus Elymus; species Elymus sibiricus. The sequence continues at coordinate 5,022,446 of CM077666.1, forward strand.
GGAATTCCTTCTTTTCCGAGAGCCCATTCAAACAGAACTCCCAGGTTAAGCGTGCTTGGCTTGGAGTAGTTCTACGATGGGTGACCGACCGGGCAGTTGGTCCCGGGTGCGCACGAGTGAGGACAAAGTGCGCAGAAAAGACTAGTATTGATCTGTGGGGCCAGTCTAGATCCCGCCAGGAGTAACACGGGGCGTTACACGGGGTGTCAGGGGTGTCGCGGTGTCGGGGTCGGGGTGTTGGGGTGTCGGTGTCGTGGTGTCGGGGTGTCAGGGGTGTCGGGGTCGGGGTGTCGGGGTGTCCTTTTCTTTTATTTCCTATATTTCTTCTACTTCTTCTTTCCTTTTTCTTCTTCTCTTCTTCTTTCCTTTTTCTTCTCCTAAATCTTACTCCTATTACCTAAATAATACAAACAAAGAACAAATCTAAACCTAACTAAAAGAAACAGGAACACTTGTAGGCATGAACAGATAGCACCAACAGTTAATGGCACATGTATAACAAAAACTATAGCATATATATGAACAACAGTTATATATAATAACCACAGTAAGAGAACAATATTCAGTAACTATGGAGTGAGTATGAGAGTAACTATATATCATAAATAGCTAGTACCTATCATGTCTAAAGACAGCACCAGGACAGCAGCATAATGGCATCTTAGTAGACTCCAATAGCAGTATCACAAGCATCATAGCAACAGCAGCACACACATATATGGATTAGGAGCAGAACTACACATACCAGCTAGTATATGGCTATATGGAACCCAGAGGCAGCACAGAGCAATGACCAATGCCACAGTAGCTATACAACATGTATGGAGTTAACCAGCCGCACCAAATCCCACATTATCAAGTGCAGGAACATAGACTAGAACTTAAACAGGAGCCAATTGGATCCACAGGAACAATAACAGTGCACAAATCCTAAGCCTAGTAGACCACAATCACAGGAACAATAACAGTGTATAAAATGCACTGACCTAAAATCTACTAATAGCACAAATCCTAAACCTAGGTTTTTCTTCTCCTCCTCCTCCTCTTCTTCTTCTCTCCTCCTCATCGCCGGGATACGATCTACTACGACCTCGAGACAAGGTCTACGTAGAGTGGCTCCTCCATCTTCACCGGAAGGAGCGGCGCGTCGTCGTCCACCTCCATCTTCACCGACAGGAGGGCCGGGCGGGAGCGGTGGGTTGCGGCGGCGACGGTTCGGGCTGCTCCTCCTCCTTCTCTCCTTCATCTCCTCCTCCTCCTCCTCTCCTCCTCCTTCTCCTTCTCTTCCTATTCTTTATCTTCTTATTATGTTTTTCTTTTTCCTTTCCATTTTCCTTTAATTATATTTACATCTACATTTTTTCTTCTCTTTCTTTTCATTTTCTTTCTTTCTTCTATTTCCTTTTTATTCTACTTATTTCTTCTCTTCCTATTATTCTTCTCTTTTCTTTTACTTCCTATTATTTTTCTTTTATTTCCTATTATACTTCCTTTTCTTTTATTTCCTATCTTTCTTCTACTTCTTCTTCTTTCCTTTTTCTTCTTCTCTTCTTCTTTCCTTTTTCTTCTCCTAAATCTTACTCCTATTACCTAGATAATACAAACAGAGAACAAATATAAAACGAAATCTAATTCAACCTAAAAATTAAATCTAACTAATACAAACAGAGAACAAATCTAATTAAACCTAAATAAGAAGATAAACAGGGAACAAAAAGAACAGGGGAGGAGGGGGGCTTACCTTCCGGTGGCTGCGGGTGGGGGAGAGGTGGCTGCGGGGAGGAGGATGGCTGCGGGTGGGGGGGAGCTGGCGCCGGCGACGGTGCGGCTCCGGCGGCGGGGCGGGGCGACGCGACGCGGCTCCGGCGATGAGGCGGGGCAGGGCGGCCGCCGCGGCCTGGGTCCGCTGGGCGGGGCGGCCGGCGACGGGGCGGGCTCCGGGGGGCGGTGCGGGGCGGCGGCGCGGGGCGGCGGAGGGGGAGGGGCGGGGGAGCGTCGGGCGGCGGCGGCGGGGGACGAAAATTAAAAGGGGATAGGGCGCGGAAGAGAGAGAAGAGAGAGAGGGAGAGAGAGAAGAGAGAGAGGAGGTGGGGGGGGGGGTAACGGCCGTTAGGGGGTTATTTTCTTTGCCGTCTGCCAGCGGACGGCAAAGTTTCTTTGCTGTCCGCTAGCAGACGGCAAAGAGGTGGGGTTGGCCGTTGCAGCTAACCTGCCTCCATGGGGCCCCACCCCACCTCTTTGCCGTCTGCTAGCGGACGGCAAAGAAAGTTTGCCGTCCGCTGGCAGACGGCAAAGAGATGGCTGATGGCAAACAGTGACTTTGCCATCAGCCAGATCTTTGCTGTCTGCTTTTCCAAAGCAGACGGCAAACAACCTGTTTGCCATCTGCCAGCAGACGGCAAAGAGCTGGCAGATGGCAAAGTCCCTGATTCCAGTAGTGTATCTTCCTATGTGTCCGATTGAAACTTTTTGCTCATGGGTATGCCGTGAGTGTTAGCAATCATAGAAGACTAAATGATGGTTGAGTATGTGGACTTGCCAAAAGGCTCCGACATGAGACCCTTCCTGAAAATATGATGAATTGTAGTTGCAAAGCTGACTGAGAACATAGTTTGTTGGTTTTCAATAAGGTTTATGCTTTATACTTCTATGTTGTGATGAATTGTTACTTGTTCATGGGAAGTTATATGATAAAAGGGTATTGATATGTTTTATGATAGAGTTTGCTGCTGTTATGATAATAAGCATGATGCTTCTATGTCCGTATTTTGTTTTTATCGACACTTCTCTCTCAAACCATGTGGACATGTTTTTCAATTTCGGCTTTTCGTTTCAGGACAAGCGAGGTCTAAGCTTGGGGGAGTTGATACGTCCATTTTGCATCATGATTTTCTACTGTTATTTATTATGTTTTGTTGAATAATAATGCTTTAGGGAGTGATTCTAATGCCTTTTCTCTCATAATATGCAAGGTTTACACAAAGAGGGAGAATACCGGCAGCTGGAATTCTGGACCTGAATAAAGCACATCAGAGATACCTATTCCGCACAACTCTAATGAAGCTGATACTTTACGGAGATTATTTTTGGAATTAATAAAAAATACTGGAGCAAAGAACTACCGGAGGTGTGACACCCTGGTTTTGTGCTACAGTAATATCTGTAATTAAGCTACAGTAATCCCACGCTAATGTTGCCACGTCACCACGATTACTGTTGTTACACTCGCGTTGGTTCAAACCCCGTTCAAATTCCGTTGCAAATTTAATTCGTCTGAGAAGTGGATCTAAAAGTTGTGTAAAACTGAAAATAAAAATGTTGGATGGATCGCAAATATTCCCTAAGGTTTGGTAAAATTGGAACCGGAATTTTTCGAAGTAATTTAGAGCCTCTAAATAATTAAAACAGACGCTGTTTAGTAATAAATTAGAAAAGAAAAATAAACAAAAAAGAAAAAAGAAAAATCACTACCGGGCCGAAAGGGCCGGCCCAGCCAGCTCCTATAAGGAGCCAGCTGGGGCAACCCTAGCGAGCCCCAGCGCCCCCGCCCGATCCCCCCCCTCCCCCCGCCGCCGCGCGCTGAACCCCCTGCGCCCGCCCGTCCCCCGCCCCCCCCGGCCGCCGACGCGCCGCTGTGTGTGTGTGCTGTGCTGTGTGTGTATGTATGTGTGTATGTATGTATGTATGTATGCATGTATGTGTGTATGTATGTATGTATGTATGTATATACTAAAAACAAAATAGAAATAATAAAAATAATAAAAATAAATAAATAGTTAATTAGTTAATTAAATTAATTAATTAATTAGTTAGTTAATTTAACAGTATTTTACTGTTTTGGGTAATTCGGATTTATTAATAAAAGAAATTTCAAAATATTATTAAATCTTTAAAAATTAATATAAAATAAACCGTAGTCCGGATGAAAAAGTTTTGAACATGAAAGTTGCTCAGAATAATCCTACGGTTCCGAATACGCAGTCCGTTAGTCTGCCACGTGCTCCTAGCATAGCGAACATGGAACTTTTCCATCGGTTTCATCTATCCGGTAAAAGCCAGAGACCCGGGAAATATCGTCAGATATTCTTCCGAGCCGTCTGCGATGTGTAATACTGCGTTAGTGCATGCCTAGTCCTGCATATTGCCATGTCATGCATCGTGTTGCATCTTTGGTTTATATTTATTGTTTCTTCCCCCCTCTTCTCTCCGGTAGACCCCGAGACTGACGGTGCTACCGGGTACGACTACACCACTGACGATCAGGCCTTTGCCGCAGAGGAGCAAGGCAAGCAACCCCCCTTGAGTATTCCGATATCGCCCATTCCTTTCCCTCTGATTCTTGCATTAGATTTTGCTACTATATTAGTTAGCTCCTATTCTGATGCATAGCCTGCCTTTGATAAACTGCTACTTTACCTGCAACAATATCAACTGTTTAGTATAGGTTGATCAGTGAATCCCCAGTGACCCCCTAGTCCCAGTTGCGCCTGCTTCTTCAACGACGACTCGAAGACCCGAAGACTCGAAGACTCGGTCAACCGACCGACGAGCCAGGCCCCTCACATCACCGCACACCCCTTAGTTGTACGACTCTGCGAGCTACTATCAAGTACCGAGGGTGACACCTCGTGAAGTACTCATGATGCTAACTCTGTAGTGCAGCTAGTCGGTCGTGGTTATCGAGGGTAATTCCTCCTTCACCACTCCCGACGATGACTCTATCGTGCAACCCCTCAAGTGATGAACCCTCGAGGGTGATTCCTCTAAGTCCACCTTGACGGTTACATCGAGCGGGGACCATTGAGGGTGATTCTTCATTTCCCGCCTTGATGTTTTATACACACAGTTACTATGACCTGGTTATGGGAAAATGTTGGTGATGGGACAGCCCTGAGGGGTACCCACGATTTCATGATGATGAGGCGTGGACGGGCAGGAGAGGCCCGTGCCACACATCCTCAAGACGGGGCGACGGGACCGCACTTTATGGCCCGCGCTTGCCCCGCATTAATAAAATGCTAATAGGTTGGGTATTTGATCTGAGTTGGTCGATTGACCTTTTAGGCACTAAACCTTCACGTGGGAGAAGTTATGGGTACTCAGCGTCGTTGTATCAGCCGAAGCTCTTCGGACGTCAGCAATGGAGCGGCGCGTGCCCGAGTGGCCTGGACGGTACAGCTCTTGGACTAGAGTGTGCTAGGGCTGACCTCGGCCGCCCACGTATCGTGCATGAGGGCAGAGGGCAAGTGGGCCCACGACCCCTTTGTGCTTAGGATTTAGACCGGCGGGCTGGCCTCTCTGTTGAGCCTAAGTCCTTTGATCTTACTTGTATTTGATCGGAACATCTGTTTCCGATACACCAATTTGGAAATCTTAATTCCTTTGGTTATTTAAGCATCAAATTATTTGGTTGTTCTATGATCTGATGCCTTGCATTCTTTCTCCCTTTGATTGAGTACTGATACTCACATCAGGTTCTTTGTGGACCGCTAGACCCATTGTTGGGTTATTATCCGAAAGCATCCTTCACATTCAAAATTCTTGTGATGTTCTTCCCCAGATACATGATGCAATTGTTAAATTGTGTCTTCACCCTCTGATAAGTTGTATCCCATGCTTTTGTCAGCCATGCTCTGTTGTCAAGCATTTGTTAATTACTCTTGAAGCTTGTGGTATATGTTCCTAAGATGCCCCGATGGGTTGAACCTATGCCTTCCTTAATTCGTGTGAACTCAAGAGTTTTCACGAGTCCTATTTTTCTGTTGTTCTGCCGGATAATCTCCCTCTTTGTTTGATTTGACCTTGTATCTGTGATTTGATACTTTACAACCGTGGTTCCGACCATGACTGTTCTTCTTTGATCCCATTTTTAGACCAGCTTAAGCACTTGTCTTCTGAGGATCAATACATCGGTCCAAGCTTTAATTCTGATCTACATCTGAGTATTACCCCTGGTATCTCGAAAAAAATCATGGAGCTACATAGCTTCTTATAAGCCCCTCATCAGCTATGTTTTCCTTCACTGATTCCAGTTTCCTCGTGTTCTGAGTTGTTGGACACTCAAGGACACTGATAATTGAATCGAATCCGCATTGCGATTCAACAACTCTTAGTACTCTTCTTTGCTTATGAGTTTGCGCTCGATCATGTCTTTCCAAGTTGTTTGGCTACATCATCATCGTCATGCTAAGGCTTGACCATGCTATTTATATCCTTCATCCCCGGAACACAATTCCAACAGTGCTCTAAGCTTACATCGAGTTTGGAACGTCATGTTGGTTGTCTTGAAGGCAATTTCGACTCTGAGCTAGCACTCTAAACTGTGGTTCCGACCACCCTTCACTTCCTCATTTCTTTGATTGATGTCGTCACTGATCGATTACATCTTCAAGAGACTTCTCGGCAAATGTGTCGTGATCCTCATCAGCATTCTGGGCTCTTCCAGGATATCAATTAAATTCATGATGAGAGTAGCATCCTTGTCCGTGGTAATTGGTGTTGTCGTTGGCGACATCCTTGCCATCACCTTTCATTTCTTTGTTCCCGTGTTATTTCTAACCGTAATACTAACAAATGGAATGTGATGTGTAAATTCAATAATTATGGCATACTAACTCTATCACCTTGGAGTTAATGAACAATAAGTCCATTCTTAGTGTATTGGCTGTTCAGTCAGCACTCTAACATTGGTCGTGCTACTTAGTCTGTATTTCGGGTGCACCTATCGATTAATGTTTAATTGTGGATGTTTCCCTCAGGCATACCTCAATATATCATCTGGTTTTGTTCACTCAATCGTGGAGATCCTTCTTTGTGGGAATCTCGACGAATTGTTGCTGAGCCCACCAGCCACATCCTCTTCGCCTTCGTGGTTCCTGATGAACATTTAAGCTAGTGTTGGAAACCTTGAAAGCATTATCTTTGTGCCTTGTTCATGAAGAATATGTTTGATAAAATAAGTGTTTTTCTATAAGTTCACGTGCATTTTTGCCACCGTGCTTATGGGAAAATTTTGTCTCGCTTCCTTTGGAATCGTTCCAATTCATTCAGGCATGTGCAAAGTATTCTATGGTTTGATAGATTTGCTACCTTCACTCCGTATGTATTTCCTAGCACGCCAGGCCACTGATTAATTTGATTTGTCCTAGTCCAGACTTACACATGGAACTTTGATATCCTCTATGATGGTCCCCAATCAGAACTTGATTGCCCTCCACTCTAGAAACTTCCATGTGGGCACGAATGTCTTGACCTTGTGTTCAGATGTCTTGTAGTCTGGCTAATGATTCAAGTCTTGCTTCTGTCGTCCATTCCGAGATTCTTGCAACATCATCTTGTAGGTCTGTGTTGCATCCTTTTCTCCTCAGGCCTTCTTTGCCTGAGATATCCTGACACCAACCAGATCTGAATCTCGGACAGATTTGATGGTTGGAACATTATCAAGAATTATAACTTTGGTCTTTACTACTCGGTAAGGTGATGTTGTGGCTAACACACCTGGCCGGATGACCTATTGTTATAATGCTTTGTTCAACAAGGGTTGCCATTCTTCCATGGGGAAATTATAAGACTTATTTTATAAGTTGTTCCTACTGGATCCTTTGTGTATCCAAACTCCATCCTTTACTCCAAACAACATATCATTGATATCCCGAAGCATGGATGTGGTATACCGTTCATCAAAAGAAATAAGGTAAGCTCAATGGTAATTGTTTCTTGATCAATTGTCCAAACACCATTGTATGGGAATGTCATGAATTTCCTCGCCCCTTTTACCTAAATGGCTATCTACTTGCTATCCTGTCTTGTATATCATGCTCTGTTTCCTTGGGAAGGATATACTCCTAAAACTTGAGTATAAACACATTTTCCTTTCCATTGGTCTGTTTAATGTGATGAACACATTTTCCTTTCCATTGGTCTGTTTAATGTGATAAACACATTTTCCTTTCCATTGGTCTGTTTAATGTGATGAACACATTTTCCTTTCCATTGGTCTGTTTAACCTCTCTTGTAATCTAGCTTATCTGTACAGTGGTAATTCCCTGCTTAGGTAAACACCTCAGTGATCAATTCTGTCAGTAAGGCCGTGTTACTATTGTTGATAACATTCCGGTAACCGCCGGTGGACGAGAACTTTGCCTATTGGTCCGCCTCGTTTCTACGAGCAGGAAAATGGTTCTATTCGTCCCCCGCCCTTGGTACCGACGTTGTTGCCAACATATCTGACCAGCTATCCTCTGACACGTCTCCTTTCATGACCGTGCAAGTTGTCACCGCTCTTCCTGCTCTTAACCACATGGTCGGCCCATAACCCTCAATTCCACAGGATCGAAACCTGACTCTCCTGTACATCTTTGCAGTTGGCTTCGTTTGTAATTCCCGAGCCACCGTCCAAGGGATGATCTATCCTAATATCAGACGCAATAATTATTTTCGTTGCTCGGAACTCCTTTCACCTCCTGATCAGGCATCGAAAAATTGCCTACCCGTTTGAAACATTTATACCATCACATTTTGCTCTTAGTGATTCCTCGAGTCTTAACTTGAGAAAAAAATTTTGTGTTCCTCCCTGAGTTCGCCGTCAGATGCCCAACCTTGTAGGGATACGTTCCTCCAGAGTGTTCCCTCTAATCGCATTTGTAGGACGATGAAGATCCCGAAGGAAGGATGACGACTCCATCAGGAGGACCTGAATCAAAGAATTGAAGACATCGACGAAAGGGATCAACTTCTTCGGGAAGAGCAACCAAGAACGTGAAGATCCGTTAGGATTTCGTAACCAAACTTTTCCCCATACCTCTACCGCTTAATTCTCGGGACGAGAATTCTTGTTAGTAGGGGAGAGTTGTGACACCCTGGTTTTGTGCTACAGTAATATCTGTAATTAAGCTACAGTAATCCCACGCTAATGTTGCCACGTCACCACGATTACTGTTGTTAAACTCGCGTTGGTTCAAACCCTGTTCAAATTCTGTTGCAAATTTAATTCGTCTGAGAAGTGGATCTAAAAGTTGTGCAAAACTGAAAATAAAAATGTTGGATGGATCGCAAATATTCCCTAAGGTTTTATAAATTGGAACCGGAATTTTTCAAAGTATTTTAGAGCCTCTAAATAATTAAAACAGACGCTGTTTAATAATAAATTAAACAAGAAAAAAAAAAGAAAAATCCCTACCGGGCCGAAAGGGCCGGCCCAGCCAGCTCCTATAAGGAGCCAGCTGGGGCAACCCTAGTGAGCCCCAGCGCCCACGCCCGATACCCCCCCTCCCCCGCCGCCGCGCGCCGAAGCCCCCCTGCGCCCGCCCGTCCCCCTCTTCCCCCGGCCGCCGACGCGAGCCACGCCGCGGCCCGGTGCCGATCCCCCCCCCCCCCCCCGCCGACGTGCCGCGGAGGCCGCGCCCGGACCTCGCCGGCCCCCGCCGACCGCCGGCGCGCCACCTCGCCGCCTCCTCGACCGCCGTTCGCCGCCCCGCTGTGAGCTCGCCGCCCCCCCCTCCCCCCAACGACGGCAGCAGCCGGCCGGTGTGCGTGCGTATGTATGTGTGTGTGTGTGCTGTGCTGTGTGTGTGTATGTATGTGTGTATGTATGTATGTATGTATGTATGCATGTATCTATGTATGTATATATGTATATACTAAAAACAAAATAGAAATAATAAAAATAATAAAAATAAATAAATAGCTAATTAGTTAATTAAATTAATTAATTAATTAGTTAGTTAATTTAACAGTATTTTACTGTTTTGGGTAATTCGGATTTATTAATAAAAGAAATTTCAGAATATTATTAAATCTTTAAAAATTAATATAAAATAAACCGTAGTCCGGATGAAAAAGTTTTGAACATGAAAGTTGCTCAGAATAATCCTACGGTTCCGAATACGCAGTCCGTTAGTCTGCCACGTGCTCCTAGCATAGCGAACATGGAACTTTTCCATCGGTTTCATCTAACCGGTAAAAGCCAGAGACCCGGGAAATATTGTCAGATATTCTTCCGACCCGTCTGTGATGTGTAATACTGCGTTAGTGCATGCCTAGTCCTGCATATTGCCATGTCATGCATCGTGTTGCATCTGTGCTTTATATTTATTGTTTCTTCCCCCCTCTTCTCTCCGGTAGACCCCAAGACTGACGGTGCTACCGGGTACGACTATACCACTGACGATCAGGCGTTTGCCGCAGAGGAGCAAGGCAAGCAACCCCCCTTGAGCATTCCGATATCGCCCATTCCTTTCCCTCTGATTCTTGCATTAGATTTTGCTACTATATTAGTTAGCTCCTATTCTGATGCATAGCCTGCCTTTGATAAACTGCTACTTTACCTGCAACAATATCAACTGTTTAGTATAGGTTGATCAGTGAATCCCCAGTGACCCCCTAGTCCCAGTTGCCCCTGCTTCTTCAACGACGACTCGAAGACCCGAAGACTCGAAGACTTGGTCAACCGACCGACGAGCCAGGCCACTCACATCACCGCACACCCCTTAGTTGTACGACTCTGCAGAGCTACTATCAAGTACCGAGGGTGACACCTCGTGAAGTACTCATGATGCTAACTCTGTAGTGCAGCTAGTCGGTCGTGGTTATCGAGGGTGATTCCTCCTTCACCACTCCCGACGATGACTCTGTCGTGCAACACCTCAAGTGTGGGACCCTCGAGGGTGATTCCTCTAAGTCCACATTCACGGTTACATCGAGCCGGGACCATTGAGGGTGGTTCCTCAGTTCCCGCCTTGATGTTTTATACACACAGTTACTATGACCTGGTTACGGGAACATGTTGGTGATGGGTCGGCCCTGAGGGGTATCCGTGCAGGAGAGGCCCGTGCCACACATCCTCGAGATGGGGCGACGGGACCGCACTTTATGGGTCGCGCTTGCCCCGCATTAATAAAATGCTAATGGGTTGGGTATTTGATCTGAGTTGGTCGATTGACCTTTTACGCACTAAACCTTCACGTGGGAGAAGTTATGGGTACTCAGCGTCGTTGTATCAGCCGAAGCTCTTCGGACGACAGCAATGGAGCGGCGCACGCCCGAGTGGCCTGGACGGTACAGCTGTTGGACTAGAGTGTGCTAGGGCTGACCTCGGCCGCCCACGCATCGTGCAGGAGCGCAGAGGGTAACTGGGCCCACGACCCCTTTGTGCTTAGGATTTAGACCGCCGAGCTGGCCTCTCTGTTAAGCCAAGGTGGGGCGACGACGTGTTGCTATCCCGAGGCCGGGCATTACCCAGAAAAGTGTGTCCGGCCAGAGGTGATCAAGCGTGTTGGAAATGCGGTGCACCTCTGCAGGGAAGAAATTATCTATTCGAATAGCCGTGTCCACGGTGACAGGATGACTTGGAGTTGTACCTTGACCTGATATAACTAAAATTGTGACTTTAAATTGAAATGAATGTTGGCTCCGAGATTGCTTCCTCGCAGGGAGTCGAGGAAGAATCTCTGGCCGTGGTTACTTAATAAAATTGCTACAATAATATGACTATATATGAGATACCTGTCTACTCTCTTCAAATGCTGCAAGATGTTGAAGACGCTAGTCTTCGATAGGACTAGGCCTTCTCCCTATTCTTGCTTTCTGCAGTCAGTCCAGATATAACCCCATTCCTTGATACTGATGCATACTTAGCATAGTTATGATGTCAGTCTTGCGAGTACTTTGGATGAGTACTCACCGCTGCTTTGCTTCCTCTTTCCCCTTCGATATGATTCTGCATTCAGACGATGGAGCCCAGGAGATGGAGTACGCCGGAGACGACTACTACACCACCGCTGGAGACTACTACTACGTGGAGACTGCCGACGCTTAGGAGTAGTTAGGTTGGCTCCCAGGCAGGAGGCCTCGCCTCTTTTGATCCGCTGCTTATGTTTGTGCTATCCTTCTTAAGGCAAAACTTGTTTAACTTATGTCTGTACTCAGATATTATTTGCTTCCGCTGAATCGTGCTTGTCGAGCTTGGTATTCGAGCCCACGAGGCCCCTGGCTTGTAATATGAAGCTGTATGACTTTAATTTGTGTCTAGTGTTGTGTTGTGATATTGATTAGTGAGTCCCTAATCTTGGTCATACGCATTTGCGTGTATGATTAGCGTACGGCCAAATTGGGGGCGTCACAGGAGGGGGCCACCGTGGTGGGCACAAGACACCAGGGCGCGCCAGACCCCCCGGGAGAGCCCTGGTGGGTTCTGCCCTCCTCAGCCCACCTCCGGCGCCCATCTTCTGGTATATAATCACTTTTGACCTAGAAAAAATAAGAGGAGGACTTTCGGGACGAAGCGCCGCCATCTCGAGGCAGAACATGGGCAAGAGCACTTTTGCCCTCCGGCGGAGCGATTCCGCCGGGTGAACTTTCCTCCCGGAGAGGGAAATCGAAGCCATCGTCATCACCAACAACCCTCTCATCTTTGGGAGGCCGATCTTCATCAACATCTTCAACAACACCATCTCCTCTCAAACCCTAGTTCACCTATTGTGTTCAATCTTTGTACCGAAACCTCAGATTGGTACTTGTGGGGGACTAGTAGTGTTGATTACCTTGCGTAGTTGATTGCTATATGGTTTATTTGGTGGAAGATTATATGTTCAGATCCATTATGCTATTCAATACCTCTCTGATCTTGAGCATGTTCATTATTTGTGAGTAGTTACCTTTGTTCTTGAGGTCACGGGAGAAGTCATGTTGCAATTAATCATGTGAATTGGATATGTGTTAGATATTTTGATGATATGTATGTTGTGATTCCCTTAGTGGTGTCATGTGAATGTCGACTATATGACGCTTCACCATTCATGGGCCTCAGGGAATGCATTGTGGAGTAGTTATTAGATGATGGGTTGCTAGAGTGACAGAAGCTTAAACCCTAGTTTATGCGCTACTTCGAAAGGGGCTGATTTGGATCCAAATGTTTAATGCTATGGTTAGATTTTATCTTAATACTTTTCTCGTAGTTGCGGATGCTTGCGAGGGGGTTAATCATAAGTGGAAGGTTGTTCAAGTAAGAACAGCACCCAAGCACCGGTCCACCCACATATCAAATTATCAAAGTAGCGAACACGAATCAAACCAACATGATAAAAGCAACTAGATGAAATTCCCGTGTACCCTCAAGAACACTTTGCCTATTATTAGAGATTGTTCTGGCCTGTCCTTTGCCACAAAAGGATTGGGCTACCTTGTTGCACCTGTTTATCGTTACCGTTACTTGCTTGTTACAAATTATCCTGATATCAAACTATCTGTTACTTACAATTTCAGTGCTTGCAGAAACTACCTTGTTGAAAACCGCTTATCATCTCCTTCTGCTCCTCGTTGGGTTCGACACTCTTACTTATCGAAAGGACTACGATTGATCCCCTATACTTGTGGGTCATCAGACTCCCACATAGGGGTAAGTCCTTCGACTCATCACTTGCTACATCATTGAATATCCAATCAAATTATTTAGTTCCATTGAACTAGGCAATATCATGTAACCTTACTTGCTGGAAAATAATCTACAGAGCATTAGTTCGAGCATCACAAATGAGGAGGATCGTCCTCCTCTTCCGCCTCTTCCTAATTTCAGCTTTGTAAGTCTTTCAACTTTTCAATCATTCATATTGCCATCACATATGCTTAACGTCTCATGCTTACAGTTGCCTCCGTCGGCTGGACCAACAACCTGCCTCCTTTCAGTTCATCATCTACACCTAGCCAGTCAAGCCAAATGACACCTAGTATCGCTGCTGGCACTTCGACCCCGGCCCCCACGCAAGAATGACCACTCCAGTTATTTTTTGATGCTTGTGCCTTGTTGTTGCTTTTGCTTCTTATACCCACGATAATGCATGAAACCTTGATCTAGCCTCACTTTGAGTTTGGAAATGTTTTCTTCTGCCTTATCGATGTATATATAGTGCTCACAAGTATTCGTGCTTCCTATTTCATACTTCTTAGCTTTAGGGGATTTATGTCCTACAGCATGGGTGGTGGTTTAGCAATAGATTTTATAATGCATGAGTTCTCGGTGTGTAGTCAGTTTGTTGCTTTTTTAATCTTGTTTAAGCTCTTATGAATTTGTGTAATAAATTGAGTTGTGTGTATCTACTTATATAGAGGGAGTGATTCTCTTCCAAATTCTTTTTTAAATTCAAAAATTAGTGGTTCCTGCTGGACACTAGGGGAATCTGACATATGCTATGGACGAAATCCCAGTTACACCACAGTGGCACTGTTAGTGCGAGTATGCTCATTGAACTGAACTGCATGCAGGGCTGCACAGACATGGATTCTTTCAATGCAACAATATAGGTGGGATTAAGCCTTCTACAGTGCTCTACATGACATCTACAGTGCCCACACTACAGTACGTATACAGTGCTTTCATGCTACAACATCTCATCTGGGCTGTCCATTTTACATCCGATACTACAGTCTCTGGATTTCAGTCCATGTGGGGGAAGAACTGGATGGCCTCGACACATGTCGGCAGCTGCCTGAGTACATGTTAACAACCAGCTAATAGTTCACTCAATCAAGAAGGATTACGAGCTCAGATGTATGTTTGGTTATAGGAACAGTAAGAAGAGAATCGGGAAGAAGAGAGTAGGTCTAAAAGAGAGAGAGAGAGAGAGCCAGGGAGAAGAAGCCGCCATCACCAAGCCATGATCCTCCGCGGATGCCTTGATGAGGTGTTCCCGAGGCCCAGGTCAACCACCACCACCAGTCCACCACTACGGGCAATAGTGCTACTAACACATTAGTCGAGGATCAAATAAAAGAAAATATACAATTGGTTAAAGAAATGCTACATGAGCTGTGGGAATTAGATAACTCTGACAAGACCCTAGAGACAGCCCAAAACCGAGAAGCCGATTGTAAAGAAACCACAAAGAAGAAGATGAAATAAATCCATATGAAGATTGCGTCACTAGTCCATCTTTTTTTGGAGGGGTTCGGTGCAACTTTGTAAGAATTTTATTAACATTGCGTCACTAGTCCATCTTTTTTATACATTGTTCTTAAGCAAAACTAGTTTGCTAACTATGTTATTATTACTTATGTTCTTCAACAGGTACTCCCGCCAGAGACCGTGCCTAAATGGATGTTTCCCAATAATGGTGATTTGCATATGGTTAGTTTACGTCCAATTTGAATGAGTTACCCTGGTAAATACACGAAATCTCGAAGTGAGGAAACCCTGAAAATCAAAGGATGGAGCAAGGCAATAAAAGCATCCACGCAACCACTTGGAGATGATAAATTGCGCAGGCCACAAATTGGAGATAGGTTGATCTGTATTCTTCAATGGGGAGATGCAGGAGTTCACCTTTTTAATGCTATTTTACCTAGGAGAGAGCAGTAGTTAGTGTTTCTAACTTGTGATAACTTGGTCACTCTTGCTAGTATGATAACAACTTGAATGATAAGGAATTCACCTTTTTTATGTTTTTTTACCTGGAATGATGAAGAGCTGTTTAACTAGTATGATAACAACTAGAATTTTGAGGAGTTGATTAAGATGATGATGAATTGTTATATGACATATACTAGTACAAATTAGATGTATGTAAGAGACCAAGTTGAATTAGAGGAAAATACGATGTTGCGATTCGCAACATCGTATTTTCTTCTAATTCAACTTGGTCTCTTGCATCCATCTAATTTGTACTGATGTTGGATGTTGTTTTTCCATAATTTGTACTGATGTTATATATTAATATGTGTAACCGCGTGAAAATACAATATAAATATATATGGCCCTTACAAAACCCTAAACCCCTGCTTTAAAAAAAAAGCGCTTGGCAGGGGCTGACGCGTGGCGGCCTTTTAGTTCCGGTTGGTGTTACCAACCGGGACTAAAGGTCCTCCTGCCTGAGCGCTGCACAGCGGCCACGTGGAGCCCCTTTAGTACCGGTTCGTAACACGACCGGGACTAAAAGTGAGAGGCTTTAGTCCCGGTTACAGAACCGGGATTAAAGGCCCTTACGAACTGGGACTAAAGCACTGTTTTCTACTAGTGCTTCGGTATATTTTCTTGTTTAACCATCACTTGCTACTAGTATAGTATATCAGACATGACGTGAGACGACTTAGGGGCATGCATATTTCAACATTCAAAGTTTGACCTTACTATATGCAACAGTAACGTGAGACATGAGGATATTACAATATGCATGAAAGTAAATATCAGAGGCAAAACACGATATCCGCTTCTAACATGCATGACAGGCGGTTTCCTACGAATCGGCATTCCCGGTCGGATGCCGACCAGAGCCGCCTTTGATAGTGTACATCGAAGGCGGGCAAGAGAAATTAACCGACTGCGATATAGCATATAATTTTCGCAGACGGGCAACCGCAGAACCCGCCTCTCCTAGATTTTACAACGTCGACTGGCTCAGTTCAGGTCTGACTGTGATTGTTAACTAGCAATTTCACCGATGGACACAGTAACCGCCTGCTTTGAGAACCCAAAGCCGGCGGGCTAAGTACAACTCCGACTACAATAGTTTTACCACATCTTTAAAACTGCATAAGCCCACAATGGTATCTTATCCTTAGCCATTTTACCTCTCGCCCCACCCCTCTCGCGTAGCTCTCGTCCTATCTTGGATCGACAACGCCGCCATCCAGACCACAGAACGCTTGTCGGATGCCCGTGACTGTTCTGTGCCGTGTACCAGTGACGAGCAGTCCTTTACTGCCGCCCGGGGCCAATTTACCAGTGACGATCAACTACAGTCTGCCCGTCACTGCATACTTGGTCCTATATAAAGGGGATTTTTTATGGTATATCGTACTACACAATATAATGCGTATGTAGTATTAAGTTGATCCAATTGTTAGTACGAGTCGGTCAGATTTTGGCTCAAGGATATATTGGTAATCCCTACTATTAGGGGTATATTTGTCCTTTCTAAGTTGTAATCATAAGGATTGATCTAATTAATCACAATCTAAAAAAACCGCAGCCAAGGCATCTCCTCTATTCTGCACGCAGCCCACCGCCGCCATTCCTCCACGCCGTCGTAGCCGACGGCATGTCGCCACTCCCAGGACCACCACCAACCGACGCTACCTGCAGGCAGCCGTCGCCATTACTCCATGCCGACGCCAGGTCGCCGTCCCAGGAACTCCGCCTCCCCGACGGCGTCTGTTGGCCAGCGCATGCAGGCCACTGTCCCCAGGACTGGCGCCACACGTCGCCACCTTGCTGGCCGCCGTCCCTAGGACCTCCGCCACCCGACGCCGCCTGCAGGCCACCGCTCCTAGGTACATGATTCGCCCACGTCAGAAGACCCCCACGTCGCCTTCCCCGGCGGCTCGAGGGAGAAACCCTAATCGCCGCCACTACCTCCTCCTTCTCCTTCTCGTCTCGCCGCTGCCGTAGGGCGCCCCGGCGAAGCCTGGCCCGGCCCTGAGGAAGGCGGCGGCGGGGTACTTCCCTGCCGGTGTGATGCAGGTGCGTGGCGAGGTGTTGGGCGGTGCAGCGGCCTCTCCAGGCGGCAAGGTGGCAGATCATGGCGACACGGCTGCTACCAGGCAGGAAGATGGTGCGGCAAGCGCGCGGCAGCTTTCCCGATGGGTTTCCCATGCGGGGAGTCGGCGAGGACACACCGCTCACCACGGATGCATGTGGTGGTATGGCCTCAGATCCATTCCCTAGGACGGGGGAGCGAGTTGCTGCACGTGGTGCTGCTATCTCACTCGAGCTGCGGATTTCAGTGGCCACCGATGGCTCCTCTCTACAGATCCGGTGCCAACTGCCGACGGCTCGTTCTGGCTAGGTTGTGGGATGCAGTTGGAAGGTTCCTTTGTGGGTTTTGGCCGCTCTCACTCTCGCCAGTTTGCCTTCAGTGGTGAGATGCAATCTATGGACGACGGCGTGACGCACAGGGTATGGTTGTGCAGCGGCGGCGGTGGGATTTCTAGCCCATCGCATGTAGCTACTTGGATCATGAAAAAGTGGTGGCGACAACACATGGCGATGTTTTTGCATCGTTACCTTGTTGAAGGCATTGCTCGGATATGCTCAGACTTGTTATTCAGGGTGAAAACCTATAATCTGGCCTCTGGTGGTTGGATCAGGTGACGATGGCGCTTGGGCGTCGCTCCCTTCATGAAGGCATTGCTGTTTAAGAACATCGTTGTCCTCGTGGTGTCAAGAAATGGTTGGTGCAAATATGGTCGTTGTTGTAGTTTGTCGATCGTTGTTTTGATCGCTTTGGTTTTTTTATTTTTCTCGCTTAGGCATAGCTTTGGTCTTATATGACTTTGCTCTTTGCCGGCGTGTTTTTTCATGTGTGTGCATTGGTGTTGGCTATGTGCATCCTAACTATGTAGAGGCCAGGTGTGTGCTCATTGTGTTTGTATCCACTTGATGCTTCATTTTGAGTCAATAAAATCCACCATTTGTCAAAAAAAAAAAAAGCAACAACTATCGACCGCAATAAGTAAATCAAGAGCAGGATTCTTCTACAAAAATCGAATGATCCATTCCAGTTAAGTCTACTATACATACACAAACTATTTTTTGACAATATACGGACACAAAACTTTATTATGCTCATTGTATAGTCTTTTCTTAAGAAGAATCCGTACTAATTTATCGGCCACGTAATTTTATTTAGTCGCTTCCAGGAGAATGTGGTGAGGCGCAGCCCCGAGACAGGGATTGGGGCGAGGCGGCCAGGCGCGGTGTGTGTTGACACCAGATTTTGGCACGGCAAGAAAAAGTAATTAAGATGGCCTCAAATGAAAAAGTTTTAACCATCAAAATTCGTCATATCATTGAAGCCAACAACTTTGATTTTTGAATCATCTCCATCCGAGCTCGTATGCAGACTCGGGGTCCAAAACAGTGCACTACAGCAGTAGGATCTGAAGGTGGCCGGACTGTCCGGCAAACATGCCAGACTGTTTGGCCCGAGAAATGACAGAGGGCCAGACAGTCCGGGCAATTATCTGGGTAAGTCCTCGGGAATATCAGAAGGTTTAAAACGAAGCCGGACAAAGGACCGGACAGTCTGGCCATTGTCCGGCAAAGGTTTCATGGTCTTTTGTGCTGCAGAGGTTAGAAAATGTACCAAAACACCATCAAGATGATCTCGAATAGAAAAAAGTTCACATGAAAGCTATTCGCCTCGTCGAAACAGAAAAAACTGCTTTCCGTGTCATCTCCATCCGAGGTCATATGCGGCTTCCACAGCCCGAGAACTATGCTACTGTGTGCAAATCTAGGGATGGCCGGACTGTCCGGCCAAGTTGCTGGACTGACCGACCCGACACTCGTGGCGACTCCGAGTTAGGTCAAATTTGGACACTTTGGACGGGAATTGGAGTCCTTTTCTTGTACGGAAGTCCATCCGCCTCATATATCACTAGTGTAGGAACCCCTAAAATACCAGTGGCCTGTGCCGTTGGACGGCACATCACTAACATGATCGATATCAGCGGCATTTGGCTTCCACCAGCGCCACTAGTGCTGCCCCCCACCCGAAGAGTGCCAACCATCTACTATTAGTGGCGTGTGGGGAAACTGCACGCCACCGATGGTAGTGGTTGTTGGCGGCGTGTGGTCTGCACGCCACTGATAAGTTCTCAGATTTAAAAAAAAAGAAACACGTGCATGTGTTGCCGACCGGACAGTATAAGCCGGCGAGCCGTCGTGCTTAGGGCGACAACCTCCTGGCATGATGCCAATGGAGGGTGCCTGTCGGGGGCGGCAGGCCAGGACCTCTCCACTGGTGTCACACCGAGAGGCAGCCACCACTCTCCTGTGCCGCCTCCGGCCGGCGAGCGTGCGCCAGAGCTAGCTAGCTCGCAAAAGCTAGCTTATGCGCTCCGATCGACGTTGAGGTGCGCCTGTAGCCAGCGTGCGTGGCGTCATGACGAACAGGAGCGCAAATGTGGGGTGTGAGGGGTGAGAATGGTGTGGTTGGCGCCACCGTGCCGCTGGTGGATGGAGTTTATAGAGAAATATTAGCGTCATGCCTAGAGATCCGCGCACCGCTAGTAATGTTTATCGCTTCTAGTGGCGCGCCTTGACGACTGCACGCAGCTAATAGATCTTGTACTGGTGGCGTGCCTCTGTTGCCGAACGCCACTAATATGTGAGCTTAGTTATTGACTCGAGCTCTCTTCTCTTCTTGGCCCCACTTCTCTTCTTCCTTCCCCTCTCACTTCACTCTATTCTTCCCCTCCTCATCCCTTCTTCCCCTCCATCCCCTCTCTATCTTTCCACTTCCTTCCGCCCTATAGACATCACTACTAGCTAGATTTTTCTCTTCCTTTCTAACCCCCTTCACTATATTTTCCCTCTGTCTCACTTATATTATTCTTTCACATTTTCCTTCTCTCACCACCGGGTGCCCCTATGTGGCCCGGAATGGAGCCACCAGAGCTTAGAGACGTGGTAGGAGCACCACACACTAGCCCGCGTCGGACGAGGGTACCAAAATCGGCCATCTTCACTGCCGCCGTGGCCGAGCTTCCCGCCGGTGGCCCAGTTGTCTTGGCCATGTGTTCTCTATCGTGGCCTATGCAGCCGGTGGTGTCCGGTGAATCACCGCATTGCAACAGCGCGTTGACCGTTGGATCCGGCAGCATATCGTACACCACCGGCGAGCCTTCCCAAATCCTGGGAGCCCACCCGTGCTCCTTTGCGGCTGCAAATGCCCTGTTGTGAAAAGAACCTCGCAAACACAAAGGAATGTAAAATGCAATTTTTTGATGTGTGAAGGCAAGGGAACCAAGGTATAACAGAACAGACTAGATCTCTGGTAATTAATGAGGCATTTGGCATGCAACTCTTGTTTCTCACATCATTATGTACACACACATGCATAAGCCATTCTCTTGCCACACATGGATATGGGTCGATCTCTTAATGGCTTACGTGAACCGGTTGCTCAAGTACCGCACTCGATCACTGAGAACCCAGCTGGATGATGTGCTGACAAACGCATGAGAGAAGCAAGTCAAGATGGATGAGAGGCAAGTCCAAATTAGTGTTATGCACACTCAAAACAATGAGATGCGAGCCCAGATAGAGAACTTTATGAAGCTTTGATTTGCACTTATAGTTGCTTTGATGTTTTGGTTCCTTCTCCCAGCTGGAATAGTAGCAGCATTTCTTCGAGTGCCAGCCATTGCGCTGATGATGTTTTTCGACTAGGCATTTAGCTGGCGAAACAATTACCAGTTATTGTTTATTTCTTGAATTATTATGTTTTTCTTAATATTATGCATGTACTCAAGATCAGCTCAAGCAATACTTCTTCAGATGTATCGATCCTGCTAGCTAGATCAACTTTCAAAAATTTGGTGTACACTTTTCCATTTGAAACTAATGTAAATGACAACAATTGATCAAAAACTTTTACATCAAAATTGTGACACACACTAACCTTTGAACACCTAAAAATATCAACAAAAATATTAAATACACTAACTTTTAAACACCTCCCCCTCTCACTTACTAGCGGCTTGTGCGTACAGAGCACGCCACTAGTAAATGCACTAGTGGCATGTGTGGCTGTATGCACGCCGCTAATAAGAATATTAAATTTAATTAAATTAAAATTGCAAACTTACCCTATAAAATCCCAAAATTATACATGAAACTATAAATTGTCTGTATATTTTTTTAAAAAAAGTGAAAGTCAAAAAAATTACCGGCATCATCGTCCATCGATCGCCGCCGCCCTCGTCCATCACCCTCGTCCGCCGCCGCCCTTGTCTGCCTCGGTCACCGCCCCTGCCCTCGTTTGCCTCGGTCACCGCCCCTGCCCTCGTCTGCCTCGGTCGCCACCGGTACGCCATTGTTCCTTGCTGCTCACCTCGATTAGCTACTTAGCTAGATAGGTAGTATTAGTGTCAAGGTAGGAAAAAAGAGAGAAAATGTGTGCTAGTTAATTAACTTGCTAGCTAGATAGGTAGTACTAGTTTATTTTTCGATTAGTTGTAGTTGTTAGCTATTAGTTTTTAGAAGAGAGAAGAGAGAAAGAAAAGAAGATACAAGAGAGAAAGAAGGGAACATGAAAAAAATAGAAGAGAGAAGAAGATAAGAGAGAAGAGAGAAGAGAGAAAGAAGAGAAGAGAGAAAGAGAGAAACATGAGAAGAGAGAATGAAGAGAAGAGAGAAGAGAGAATGTAGAGAAAGAGAGAAAGAAGTGAAGATAGAAGAGAGAATGAAACAGAGAAAGTAAAGCAAATGATGATGATATTGTGATAAATTTTTATAGAAGAGAGAAAGAAGAGAAGTGACAAATTTTGATATTGTGCCTATATATGTCCAACCTATATATGTATATGCATGACGATGATTACGTTCACCTATAAATTATTCTGATGATGATATATAAATTGAATTGTGATGATCATGAGAAAAAAGAAATGAATGATATATAAATTGTGGTGATGATATCGTCATATATGTAGTCATGGATATGATTTTGATATTGCATATGACGACGATTATGTGGTGCCGGCCATAGAGCCGAGGAATAATTTGTGTGGTGCCATTGTTTGTTTTTCAGGGAAATATACATGAGTGCAAGTGTTTTGGCAAAATGTTGATTCGTCAACGTTTCGTCAAATTTCTGGCACTCAATTTGTTCCATTTTAGCAAAGGTCATGCCAAACAAATTATAGATTGTTCATGTTATAGATTTATTTTACCATTTATCTAACATTTGAACATTCTAATGGTTGTGAATGCAGCAAATGGATCAAGTGTGCCCTAGGTGTGGCCACAGTCGGGTAGGAAGGTGTGAGAAGGTGGCTCAACAGCAGCATAGGTGGATGAGGAATCATCGCTTCTCCCTTCTGCTTGGAGAGGACTTTAGGCGAAGGACGGTATGTTTGTAAGAATGGATGATTTTATAAATCTATTGAGGCTTCTTACATTGATGTGCCTAAAAATGTCTGATTTTTTCCCTTTAATTTTGCTCAGATCATCCCTTAGTTTGCAAGGCTTGAAGTCCGGGAGATGCTGAAGGTTCCAATCCATCACCAGATCATAGTTAAGGCCCACCTCGAAAAAAAAAGAGGGCTTTAACTTCAGTGTTTTGATAAAAAATAAAAGAAATCAGACAATTTTAGATTGCCCTGGTTTGAGAGGAATGGCCAAGGCATACGTGCTTGAGATCGGGATGCAGATCGAGATGTACATTCTTGGCCAACCCGCTCTTTATATCATGGTGCGCTCTCCCAATATTCCAGTGCTTGCCCCGTGTAAGTATTTATGGCCATATATAGATTATTTTGAGTAAACTTTATATTACTTACTGTAAATAATCTTACTTACATATAATTTAGACAGCTTACTTCATGGGTTCTGCTACTCCCGTATGAGTTGTTGGGATTCCCTAAAGAGGAAGGCTGATGCAGCACGGAAGCAAAGTATTTCCCTCAGTGAAGAACCAAGGTTTAATCGAATCAATAGGAGGCAACAAGCGAACAATTTTAGCAGCACCTGCTCACAAACACAGATTTTGCTTGCACCCAACTTGGCAAGAGGGTTTTCAATCCCCTTGTCTTGCTAGTTACAAGATTAAAAATGATAGTGATAGATGAAAGTTGCAAAATTATAAAAACAAGTAACTGGAGAAATTTTGTTGTAGAAGAATTCAATTGAGAAAGGACCCGGGGGCCATAGGTTCACTAGAGGTAACACTCTCGAAAGTAGATAGTGATGTGGTAAACAAATTACAGTTGGGCAATTGACAGAATAGTAATCTTTATAACTATTATCATTCATGGCATAATCTCACATAGGCATTACATCCATGATAAGTAGACCGTTCATCCAACAACATCTACTACTAATACTCAATCCCAAGTTTGCTATCCAGCATGCATCTCAAGATATTAAGTTCACAAGAAACAGAGTACTGCAATAAGGAAGATGACATAATATAGACAGGAAGAAGTCAATCAATATGACAAAACCCCGTCGTTTTATCCTTAGTGGCAACCATACAATACGTGTCTTCGCCCTTTCTATCACTGGACTAGATCACCGCAAGATGAGAACCCACTACAAAGCACCTCTCCCACTGAAGATAAATCACTCAAACTTGGCCAAAGTAGAAAGATAGATCGGAGAGAAATACAAAGCTATTTAATTATGCAGCAAAGAAACTCCAAAAGATTCAATTGATTTCAATGAACAATCTGATCATAAACTCACAATTCATCATGTCCAAACAAACACACCGTGAATTACATCGGATTGATCCCGATCCTACAAGAGAAGAAGGGCAACTTGCTATTGAATATCCAAAAGAGAAAGAGCAAGATCTAGCTACTGCTATGGACCCGTAGTTCCTAAAGGAACAACTCACACATGATCATGGAGGCAGCAAAGTTGATGTAGTAGCCTGCGATGATGGCTTCCCCCTTCGGCAGGGCACCGACAGGGCTCAAGATGGGATCTCTTCGGAACAGGGGCTTGCGGCGGCGATAAAATTCATCTAAAAATACATCAGAGGGTTTCTGAATTTATAGGGATTTATGGCGGTGGAACGAGGTCGGTTGGACTCCCGAAGCTTCCTAGGTGTCTTGTTTGCCAAAAAAAACCGTGTTAAATCAGCAACGTATTTTGACCTCCGTAGATGTTGATTTCCTGCGAAACCAAAAATAGCAGAAAACAGGAACTGACACTGGGCACTAAATTAATAGGTTAGTCCATAAAAATAATATAAATTGCTATAAAAATATATAAAAGTGATAGTATAATAGCATTTAACAATCAAAAATTATAGATGCATTTGAGACATATCAGGGTCCCCCGAAACTCGTAGGATTGTAGACAAGAGGCAAGTCACTGCAAGCACGACCCTTTCTTGGTAAGAGATGGACTAGGTCATACGCTTTGTGGAAAGCATTGAGACAGCTTTTGCGGAGTGCAATGCTGGCCTATACGATGGATCATTCGTGTCATTCGTGCACACCTTGAACAAGTGCAAAGTTGAGAAGCCACTCATTGTATGAATTGTGTTCAATGTCAAATTATTCATGTATTATTTGTAAATTGAATATATATATATAGTGCTTACCAATTGTGTTCTTGCAACAGAAACTCTCAAGACGTGTGGTGCCTGAGCAAATGTAGGCTCAACGTAGTGGTGACATGAGAGTTGTTGTCTTTGATGAGGCCGACATAGCATCCACCTACTCGACGTCGCTAGAAGATGGACGTCCAATCGTCAATGGGTGGAAAGAGATATGTGACATGGGGATATAATTGGCAAGTTGGCCTACTGGTATCATTATTACTGCCATCAGTGATGTCACATCAATGGTCTAGTAAGTGAGTCATGGATCTTGAATCGCTAGTAATCAATTATGAGGGATATTGACTTTAGTGGGAGCATACTCTGGTTAAATTGTTAATTTGAGTTGCATCAATTATGAATACTGTCTAAATGAATTTACATTTTTCCACTGTAGATATAATGGCACACAACCCCACTTTCAATTCAGCACCTATGCTTGAGAAAGAGAAACTGAGTAAATATGGAAACAACTTTATCGACTGGGTCCGTAACCTGAGAATTGTTCTCAAGAGTGCTAAGAAACAATCTGTTCTTGAAGCAACTCTTCCCGTTGCCCCTGGAGACACCACCATTGAGGATGATAAAAATGTTTATTAGGCCAAAAGTGATGACAATATTGCAGTAAAATGCATCATTCTTGCAACCATGGAGCCTGAACTTCAAAAACGTTTTCAGAACTATGGCTCTTATGAGATAATCGTGGAGCTAAAAGTTTTGTTTCAGCAACAAGCAAGAGATGAAAGATATGTGATATCCATCATATGTTTGATTGCAAGATGGCAGAGGGAACTTCAGTGAGTCAACACATACTCAAGTTAGCTGGGTATTTGCAGAGGTTGGAAGCTCTGGGCTTCACAATCCCCGATACGTTGGGCACAGATCTTGTCCTTTCGTCTCTCCCTCCCAGCTATACTGGCTTTATCATGAACTATAACATGAATGCTATGGACAAGAGCATGAACGAATTGTTTAGCATGCTCAAGACTGCAGAGATCGGGATACAGAAGGAAACCAATCATGTGGTGATGGGGAATAATACTACTAAGTTCAAAAAGAAGGGCAAATCCAAGAAAAAGGGAAAATCTAAGGGCACCGGTAAGACTGACGCAGCTGGAAAACCCAAGGGAGGCACCACTTCAGAGGCTGAGTTTTACTTCTGTAAGCAAAAGGGTCACTCGAAGAGAAACTACAAGAAGTATCTAGGAGAGAAGAAGAAGACTGGACAATCCAGCTCAGGTATGAGTGTCATACATGTTATTGATGTTTTCCTAGCTAGTCCTCACTATAATTCTTGGGTGATGGTGTCACGGCCTAGGGGGGTCTCGCCTTGTCGGTTCCCAGACTAGTGGGCCATGCTGAGGACCCATAGGTTGGTTCTGTCCTGGGCCTCTGGGGGTGGTCCATGATGCATTACAAAAAGATTTCGGAAGACTTGATGCGCAAGCCGAAGATACTGGAGCTGTGGAGGACTCTACCTCCAACGATGTAGTCGAAATTTTTGACCCTCACCACCCACATGATCGTGAATATCGAGGACCATACCGGCCTCCTCTTGGGAGCCATCAAGGAAGCTGAAGACCTGGAGGAGGAGGAGATCGGCATGTTTGCGGACATCCGGCTGCCCGGCACCGTAACCTTATTCCCATGGCTGGCGGCCTCCACCTATGAGTGTAACATGGTGGAGTCATATCACGGAAGCCTGGGCTCAGGCAATGGCACTGAAGACGATCTCGAGTACAGACTGGGAGATGAGAGTCCACCATGCGGCAATGAAGAGCAACCTTGGTCACCAAGCGAGTTCGCCGAGCATGATCTGGAAGCGCTGGACACGGCACTGGGCAGTTCGCATCATGATCAGGCTCGGGAAAACATCCTGAAATCAGCAGTAAAGCTGGTTAGAGACCAGAACTGGTTGGCCGGATGAGCTCAGGAGCTTGACGAAGCCTGACAGCAAGTCCTTGCTTACGAGGAGAACTTGAAGAGCAAGTATATCTCGATAGCAACCAAGAACGCGCTTGCCTTAAAAGGTCGACACATGAACAAGGAAATGAAGAATGCTGCCAAGCCCAGCGTGGTTTCACACCGTGCATGGGCAAAGGATCTACGCACTGCTGCAGGAGATGGGCCACCCAGCCGACACCAAGACGGCTAGCGAGCAGATGCTGGCAAGGGCACTCCGGCTATGACAGGGCAACATGACACCCACGCCCGATGCAAGAACCATGCCGCAACATCTCGCGACATGGGCAGTTTATCTTCTCGGTGTCCGAGCAAGTTGAGCTCCCATCACAAGGAGGAGCGCCGGACCTAGCTCGAGGACGAAGCACCCGGGACGATTTACCAGCACAGCTCGGATGCACCTCGTGCCCACGCCACTATGAACAAGATAAACATAAGTACCGCCCAGCCTCCACCAAATATGATGAAGTGGCCTGCCTAAATGATGTGCGTCGCAGCATTGATGCCATCTGAGCTGCAGGGGTGGGCCCATCTACGGCATACCCACCCTGCTTTGCGGACAGGATCGTCTCTCATCGCTTCCTGCCGAACTTCAAGCTCACAAATTGGGAGAAGTACGATGGCACCACGGACCCCGCGATTCAGATCTTCGATTACATCCTCATGGTCTAGGTGGCGAATGGCGATGAGTATCATGCAGTGAAGCACCTACCCCTAATGCTAAAGGGATCAACACGGCCCTGGCTACACACCATCCTGCCCCTCTCGATCGGAAGCTGGGTGGATCTTTTGGTCGAGTTCATGGCGAACTTCTGAGGTATGTACGTCCGACAAGCGGATGCCGGTGACTTGGCCAGTATGATGCAAGGGAAGAAGGAGTCACTATGCAGTTACTAGACTTGATTCCTGAAAAACAAATATGAGATCATCGACTACAATGACGCCAAAGCCATTGCAGCTTTTAAGCATGGCTCGGAGAATGAGTTCCTAGCCAGGCACTTCGTCACTTCAAACCCAAGACCATGCCCGAGCTCATGGAAATGATGACCAGAATTTGCGCTGGTGAAGACACATGGCTCGCCAATAAAAAGGGACGCGGCGAGGACCCCGAGCCGTTCGAGGTGAAGGATGGCAGCAGGAAGTCATGGCGCAACCGCAGAAACAAATGCCGAAGCAATTCTTCCAGTGACGATGATGAAGTAAACGCCGGATTCAATAACCAGCACCAAGGCGCTGGTGGGAAGAAGAGGCAGGTCTAAGGCAAGAAGGGAGAAGGCAGCAACTCGTCCCTAGATAAGATCCTATATCAGCCATGCGCCATCCACCCTGGCACCGAGTATCCTCCCGTAACTCATACCAACCGAAACTGCTGGGTCCACAAGAAGGCCGTGCAGATCGGGAGCGGTAATGTCGAGCATCCCAACCCTCTCAATGATGGCGACGGGGATGGGCAGCAGCCCGGCAGGGGTAACAGCGGTTAGAAACAATTCCCGCCGGAGGTCAGGGATGTGAACATGATTTACCCATGTCACACCTCAAAGATGGATCAAAAGAGAGCTCTCCGCGAGGTGTACGCCATGGAGCCAGTTGAGCCGAAGTACAATCCCTCGTCGGAAATCCGGATCACCTTTGATCAACGCAACCATCTGATCAGTGACCGCCATGGCGGCACAGCCACGCTAGTCCTAGACCCCATTGTTGAAAGTTTCCACCTCACAAGGGTCCTCATGGACGGCGGCAACAACTTAAACCTAAACTACGCTGACACTCTGAAGAAGATGAAGTTCGACGAGTTGTGCATCGAGCCGACCAAGACCAAGTTCAATGTCATTATCCCTGGCATGGAGGCGCGTCGCACCGGAAGGGGCACGTTAGACGTGGTGTTCGGTACCCTGACCAATGATCGTCAGGAAGCTTTGAGCTTTGACACAGTTCCTTTCAAAAGCGGTTATCACACCCTCCTTGACCGCACATCGTTCGCTTGCTTTAGAGCTATACCGCATTATGCTTACCTCAAGCTGAAGATGTCGGGCCCAAACGGCATCATCACAATCTCCGGGAACGTCGAGCAGTCCTTGAAATCTGAGCAGACCACATTGGCCCTGGCAGCTGAGGCTGAAGCCGAGGCCCTATCAGTCATGCGGTCCAAGGATGACATCATCCTCACCAAGTGCATGAAGTCAACGTCATTGCACCCCGGCAAGGACATCCAAAAGTTCTAGGTGCACCCCGAAGATTCGACCAAGATGGCAGAGATTGGACCGGCCTAGACCCTGATACGTCTCCAACGTATCTACTTTTCCAAACACTTTTTCTCTTGTTTTGGACTCTAATTTGCATGATTTGAATGAAACTAAGCCGGACTGACGCTGTTTTCAGCAGAACTGCTTTGGTGTTATTTTTGTGCAGAAATAAAAGTTTTCGGAATTGGACGAAACTTTTTGTGAATTTTGTTTGGAATATATAATGAATTTTGGAGTGAAGAAGTAACAGAGAGGGCAGCCATGTGGCCACGAGATAACAGGGCGCGACCCAGCCCCTGGCCGCGCCTTGTTGGGTCGTGGGCCCCACGCAGCTCCCCCGATCCTAATTCTAGTCCTATAAATTCACATTTTTGGAGAAAAAAATTAGAGAGAAGATTTCATCACATTTTACAAGATGGAGCCGCCGCCACCTCCTGTTCTTCCTATGAAGGGCTGATCTGGAGTCCGTTGGGGATCCAAAGAGGGGGATTCGTCGCCGTCGTCCATACCAACTCTTCTCCATCGCCAATTCCATGATGCTCACCGCCGTGAGTGAGTAATTCCTTTGTAGGCTTGCTGGACGGTGATGGGATAGATGAGATTGATCATGTAATTGAGTTAAGTTCGATAGGGCTTGATCCCTAGTATCCACTATGTTCTGAGATTGATGTTGCTATGCCTTTGCTATGCTTAATGCTTGTCACTAGGGCCCGAGTGCCATGCTTTCAGATCTGAACCTGTTATGTTTTTATGAATATAAGAGTGTTTTGGATCCTATCTTGCAAGTTGTAGTCACCTATTACGTGTCATGATCCGCATACCCCAAGGTGACAATAATTGGGATTCTTTCCGGTGATTGCCGTAATTTGAGGAGTTCATGTATTCACCATGTGTTAATGCTTTGTTCCGGTTCACTATTAAAAGGAGGCCTTAATAGCCCTTAGTTTTCCAATAGGACACCACTGCCACGGGAGGGTAGGACAAAAGATGTCATGTAAGTTCTTATCGCAAGCACGTATGACTATATACGGGATACATGCCTACATTACATTGATGAATTGGAGCTAGTTCTGTGTCGCCCTAGTGTGTAACTGTTACATGATCGATGTCATCTAAATCATTATCCATCATCGATCCACGTGCCTATGATTTTCGCATATTGAATCTTGCTAAGTTACTACTGTTGCTGCTACTGTTACAACTGCTACAAAATCGCTGCTATCACTGTCACTATTACTATTGCTACTACTATTTCCTGTGGTACTAAATCTTTGCAGCAGAGAGATATCTCAGGTGTGGTTGAATTGACAGCTCAACTGCCAAGGCCAATAAATACTCTTTGGCTCCCCTTGTGTCGAATCAATATATTAGGGTGAAATACTACCCGTGAAGACTGTCGTGATCCCCTATACTTGTGGGTTATCAGACCCCAAAAGCATGCTCCATGAATTCCTCTGTGAGAACTAGGATATATTTGCCTGGCCTCCATCCGATATGCCGGGCGTCCCATCGGAAATCGCGGAACACGCGCTCAATATCATCCCTGGCGCCAAGCCAGTCAAGCAGGCCCTGCGCAAGTTCTTAGAGCGCAAGCATATGGCTATGGGCAAGGAGCTGGCTAAGCTCTTAGAGGCCGGCTTCATCCGAGAAGTTAAGCACCCTGACTGGTTGTCAAACATGGTCATGGTGCCAAAGAAGAGCAACACTTGGTGTCTTTGCATCGACTTCAAGGACGTCAACAAGGTGTGCCCGAAGGACCCATTTCCTCTGCCACGCATCTACCAGATCATCGACACTACGGCCAGGAATGACTTCCTATGTTTTCTGGATGCATACTCCGAGTACCACCAAATTAAAATGAAGGTGTCCAACCAGGAGGCCACCTCATTCATTACACTGTATGGGCCATTCTGCTTTATCACAATGCCTTTCGGGCTAAAGTGTGCAGGGGCCACATACGAGTGGATGATCCAGAAGTGTTTGCAGCCGCAGATCGGAACAACCGCCATAGCGTACGTCGATGACGTGGTCGTCAAGACCAAGAAACCTGACACCCTCATAGACGACCTGCGTGAGACCGTAAAAAATCTTCGCGCATTCAACATCAAGCTCAACCCGGAAAAGTGCATATTCGGTGTGCCATCCAGGAAGATGTTGGGGTTCATAGTGTCCCAGCATGGGATTGAGGTAAATCCCGACAAGGTCAAGGCGCTGGCCAGGCTCAAGAAACCAGAGAAGCTCAAGGAGGTCCAGCAACTAGCCGGGTGTGTCGATTCTCTGAGCTGATTAATTTCTCGTCTCAGTGAGAAGGCACTTCCCATATACTAGCTACTAAAAAAGACGGACAAGTTAGAGTGGATGCCCGAGGCTGACAAAGCTTTGGAAGAAATCAAGATGCTCCTGGCGGCCAACCCAATCCTCGTAGCACCAGACGTCGTTGAGCCAATGATGTTATACATCTCGGCCACCAATCAGGTGGTGAGCATCGTGCTGGTGGTAGAGGGGGACAAGGAAGGGCACGCTTACAAAGTGTAGCACCTCGAAAGCTCCGGCATGTTATCCCCATGTAAGTTGAGGTACCCTCACTACCAGAAGATCGCGTACGCAGTTTTTATGGCTTCTCGGAAGCTCCGGCACTATTTACATTGGTGCACCATCATCGTTGCTTCACAAGTTCCCTTGGGTGACATCATCAACAACCGGCATGCCAAGGGTCATATCGCAAAGTGGGCCATCGAACTTTTGCCCTTCGAGACCCAATATCAGCTGCGTCGGTCCATCAAGGCCTAGGTGCTGGCTGAGTTTGTCTCGGAGTGGACGGAGGCTAAGCTGCCAAGGCAACATGAAGCCTAAAAGAATTGGACCATGTGTTTCGACGGGTCTAAGATGTTGGCCAGCTTGGGGACTGGCATCTTCCTCGTCTCACCAACCGGTGACACCATGAAGTACGTGTTGTAGATAATGTACACCAATTCCAATAACACTGTAGAATACGAAGCTCTTTGATACGACCATTTTGCATCACTATTTCTTATTATAATTTACTGTATATCAACGATATGTTGCATATTATTGCTCTATTCTAATGCCTTTTCCCTTCAATTTTCATGTAATACATGGAGAGGAATATTCTCAGGAAAATAGCGGATCTGGAAAACAGGGTCAAAAATTGAATAGAAGAAAATATATTTTTCCAGAGCTCAAAATTGGCTGGAACTTTTCCTAAATTTTTTCACAAAATATTTAGAGCCATATGCCAGAATATGGGGCACAAGGGACCCATAGGGCCTCCACGTGACAAGGCCATGCGGCACCCCCTGGCGCATGGGGGTGGCACGTGGGGCCCCTGGCCACTGCCTTCTGATGCCCTTTGGCCATAAGTTCACGTTTGACCTATAAACTTCATGGATTTTTTCTTGATTGCTTTCGCCGACATCTGCGAGGCATAACCGGGGTGGAGCACTTTTGCCCTCTGGCAGGCTGACTCTGCCAGAGATCCATCCCTTCGGGAGGGGGAATTCGAAGCCATTGTCATCACCAACACTCCGATCATCATTGGGATCATCATCTTCATCAACATCTTCATCAACACCGTCATCTCCATCATCTCCCTTCACCCCATCTTTCTGATCTATGAAGTTTCTCCTCAGATCCCTTACCAAGATTAGATTTCGGTGTTGATTACTCTTTGTAGTTGATGCTTAGAAGTTTTATTGGTGAAATATTCATATGTTCAGATTTTTAATCATAAATTCATATCCACTAATCATGATCCATATGATGTGTGGTGAGTAGTTCGTTGTGTTCTTGAGGACAAGGGATAAATCTTGTAGCTATTAATCTTGTGAAGTTTAATCTAGTTCAATGTTTTGATATTCTGTTGTGATGTAATTCTCTAGTGGTGTTGTGTGAACGTCGACTGCACACCACTTCACCTATAAGGGCCTAGAGAAGAGCATTGTGTGATTAGTTTGTTTATCAATCGGTGGTCGGAGTGACAGATATTACCGTAACCTAAGTTTATGAGTTGTTGCATGAGGGGTGATGGAACCCTAGAATTTATTGCTATGGTTAGATGTTATCTTTATTATCCTCTTGTATTTGCGGATGCTTACATAGAGGGTATAATCATAAGTAGGTTGTTTGTTCAAGTAAGAACAACACCTTATCATAGGTTCCACCGCACAACAAACTATCAAAGCAATGAACAGTAAATCAATGAATCTTGATGAAACTCCCGTGTGTCCTCAAGAACGCCTTGATCACTATAAGTAATAAAACCAGCTTGTCCTTAGCATAATTAAGGATTGGGCCACTGGCGGCACCATTGCAATCTTTGTTACTATTTACTTTCTTGCAATTACTCTTGCTTTCAAACAATCCATCAAACACTCTTTGCAATTTTTATAGTGATCCCTTGCTAGTTTCCATCAATCAATTCCTTCTGCTCCTCGTTGGGTTCGACACTCTTACTTATGGAAAAGGCTATGATAGATCCCCTACACTTGTGGGCTATCAAGACTCTTTTCTGGCAACGTTGCCGGGGAGCGTAGCGATCTTGGTAAGTGGAATTGGTGAGAGAAACATTTACTGTGCTTGCTGTTTTTTTTGTTTGCTACTTAAGTCCATTATAAAATTGCTTGCAGCTAATAACTTGTTAGGAGGGGTCATTTATGCCACCCATGTGGTTAAGAGAGAACCTCCACCTTCTGAAAAACCATATAAGATTCCTATTGGCTTTCTTGAACATGTGAGGGCTAACCGCTATGCAGGTGATGAAACCGGACCTCCAGAGGAACACTTACATAATCTTCTTGAATTATGTTGTCTCTTTAAGCTTTCAGGTTTGCCTGAGGATGGCGTATTGAAGAAAATATTCCCTTTATATTAGGAGGGAAATGCTTTATCATGGTTTAGGCTATTGGATAATCCTTATGCTATGAACTGGAATGCCTTATGTTCTGAGTTTATTTCCAAGTATCATCCAGCTCAATAGGTACATGAAGACCAGAATTATCTTTATAATTTTTGGCCACATTCCGGAGAAAGCAAGCCAAGCTTGGGTGAGGCTCATGTCATGGATACTTGAATGTCCTACTCATTAATTATCCAAAGAGATGATTCTTACAAATTTCTATGCGAGACTTCCTCAACATGATAAAGAAACACTTGATATGTCTTCTGAAGGCTGCTTTAGTAAGAAAAATACTGATGATAAATGGAATCTCATTGAAAGAATATCGCATAATACTGAGGATTGGGATATTGACAAAGGTAAAGAGTCAAGTATAAAATTTGAATAGGATTGCATTACATCTTTTTCTGAAAGTTTTGTTTTTAATGAGCTTAGTGCCAAGTATGGACTTGACTCTGATATATTCGTCACTCTGTGTAAATCCTTTGCTACTCATATTGATGATCCTAAAGAAAAGTGGAAGAACTATCATGATCCTTTTAAAGATATTGTTAAAGAGAATGTTATAGCTCGGGAAGAGATTCTTGTTCACACTATCGATCCCGTGTTACCTTCTGTTTACATTAAGAAACCTCCGTTTCCTGTAAGAAATTAAACAACATTCTAAGGTAACTACAGTAACTCATAAAACTAAACAGAAGTCTTATGAACCTTTTGAACAAACTAAAATACAACCTCAAATAGCTATGATTAAAGATTTATTTACTGATGAAATTGATGGCCATGTTATCCAATTTTGTGAGTGAGAAACTAAAATTGTTAATGATGAAAGTATTCGTAATGCTGTTGGTGTGCCTGTTATTTCTGTTAAGATTGGTACTAATTGCTATCATGGGTTGTGTGATATTGGGGCTAGTGTGTGTTGTATTCCTTTCTCTCTTCATCAAGAAATTGCTGGAGATATTTCACCCTATGCCATAGAAGAAATTGATTTGACTATTAAACTGGCAGATAGGGATGTTGAAGTTCTATGTGGTAAGACTAAGTATCCTACTGATTTCTTCATACTTGGAACTAAGCAAGATATCTTTTGGCACATTATATTTGGTAGACCTTTCTTGAATACTTGTAGTGCTATTGTTTATTGCCAGAAAGAAAATGTTTATGTTAAGTTTGGAGAAGATGAAGTTTCTTTTAATTTTGCTAAGTTTACTAAACAACATCATGCTAAAGATTTTCCCTGTGTTGATGAGATAGAAAGAATTGCTTCAACTTTAGTTCCTCCTACAAATCCTTTAGAACATTACTTGGTGGATCATGATAATTCTTTTAATATGCAGGAGAGAATGAAATAGATGATATTTTTCTTAGGCAGCCACCTTTGCTTAAACATAATCTGCCTGTTTAAACTTTAGGGGATCCTGAACCTCCTAAGGGTGATCCTATGTTTGAACTTAAATCTTTGCCTGATACACTGAAATATACTTATTTGGATGAAAAGAAAATATATCCTGTTATTACTAATGCTAACCTTTCAGTGCATGAAAAAAAAAGATTACTCCCTGTTCTAAAGAATCATCAAGGGGCAATTGGTTATACTCTAGAAGATCTTAAAGGCATTAGTCCTACGCTTTGTTTGCATCAAATTCATTTGGAACCCAACGCTAAACCTGTTATTGCTCATCAACGTCGCTTAAATCCTAAGATGAAAGAAGTGGTAAGGAAGGAAATTCTCAAACTCGTAGAAGCAGGTATAATCTTTCTTACATCTGATAGTTGATAGGTAAGTCCTGTTCATTATGTTTCTAAGAACGGAGGAATTACTGTATTTTCTAATGATAAAAATGAACTTATCCCACAAAGAGTTTTTATTGGTTATAGGATGTGTATTGATTTCAGAAAATTGAATAAATCTACTAGGAAAGACCATTATTCCTTGCCTTTATTGATCAAATGTTAGAAAGATTATCTAAGCATACACAGTTTTGCTATCTTGATGGTTATTTTAGTTTTTCTCAAATAGCTATTTATCCTGAAGATCAATAGAAAAAACAACCTTTACTTATCCTTTTGGAACTTTTGTTTATAAACGTATGCCTTTAGCTTTATGTAATGCACCTCCTATCTTTCAAAGATGTATGACTGCTATCTTTAATGATTTTTGTGAGAAGATTATGGAAATGTTCATGTATGATTTTTCTGTCTATGGAACTTCTTTTGATGATTGCTTGCACAATCTTAACAAAGTTTTGTAGAGAAGCGAGGAAACTCAGCTTGTTTTGAATTGGGAGAACTGCCACTTTATGGTAAATGAAGGTAGTGTTCTTGGACATAGAATTTTTGAAAGAGGTATTGAAATTGACAGAGCTAAGGTAGAAGCTATTGAAAAGATTCCTTATCCTTTAGATATAAAAGGTATAAGAAGTTTTCTGGGTCATGCTAGTTTTTATAGAAGGTTTATTAAAGATTTCTTGAAAATTTCTAAACCTCTTACTAATATTTTGCAAAAAGATGTTCCCTTTCTTTTTGATGATGATTGTAAGGAACTTTTTAAATTCTTAAGGAACCTTTAATCTCTGGTCCTACAGTTCAACCACCTGATTGGAATTTGCCTTTTGAAATTATGTGTGATGCTAGTGACTATGCTATTGGTGATGTTCTTCGGCAAAGGGTTGATATGAAATTGAATGTTATTTATTAAGCTAGCAAAACTTTAGATGCGGCTCAAAGAAACTATGCTACTTCTGAAAAAAAATAGTTGTTGTCTTTGCATGTGATAAATTCATATCTTATATTGTTGATTCTAAAGTTACCATTCATATTGGTCATGCTGCTATTAAGTATATTATGGAGAAGAAAATGCTAAGCCTAGGCTTGTTAGATGGGTTTTACTTTTGCAAGACTTTGATTTGCATATTGTGGATAGGAAGGGAGCTGGCAATGCAGTGGCTGATAATTTGTTTAGGATGGAAAATATACCAGATGATCCTAATCCTATTAATGATACTTTTCCTGATGAGCAATTGGATGTTGTGAATGTTTCCTTTCATAAAAATCCATGGTTTGCTGATTATGCAAATTATATTGTTGCTAAGTATATTCTACCTAAGTTCACTTATCAACAGAAGAGAAAAAAATTCTTTGATTTGAGATCATACTTTTGGGATGATCCACACTTATATAAAAAGGAGTAGATCGTATTATTAGACGTTGTATACTGCTACTTCTCGAGCATGCGTTGGTTTCCGTGAAGAGGAACGGGTGATGCAGCAAAGTAGATAAGTATTTCCCTCAGTTGTTGAGAACCAAGGTATCAATCCAGTAGGAGATACAAGCAAGTCACCAATGGATGTACCTACACAAATAATCAAACACTTACACCCAACGCTATAAAGGGGTTGTCAATCCCTTCACGGTTACTTGCAAGGATGAGATCTGATAGAGATAGATAGAATAGATTGCTTGAACGGAAAGTAAAACAAAAGTAAAAATATTGCCACAAGATATTTTTGGTGTTTTTGGTTTTAGATCTCAAAGTATAAGATGGAAAATAGACCCGGGGGCCATAGGTTTCACTAGAGGCTTCTCTCATGATGGCAAGTATTACGGTGGGTGAAAAAATTACTGTCGAGCAATTGATAGAAAAGTGAATAATTATGAAGATATCCAAGGCAATGATTATGCATATAGGCATCACGTCCGTGTCAAGTAGACCAAAACGATTCTGCATCTACTACTATTACTCCACACATCGACCGACTCCTGCCTGCATCTAGAGTATTAAGTTCAAGAAGAACAGAGTAACACATTAGGTAAGATGACATGATGTAGAGGGATAAACTCAAGCAATATGATGAAAACCCCATCTTTTTATCCTCGATGGCAACAATACAATACGTGCCTCGCTACCCCTACTATGTCACTGGGTGAGGACACCGCAAGATTGAACCCAAAACTAAGCACTTCTCCCATTGCAAGAATTACCAATCTAGTTGGCCAAACCAAACCAATAACTTGAAGAGACTTGCAAAGATATGAAATCATGCATATAAGAATTCAGAAAAGACTCAAATAATATTCATAGATAATCTGAACATAAACCCACAATTCATCGGATCTCGACAAACACACCGCAAAAGAGTATTACATCGGATAGATCTCCATGAAGATCATGAAGAACATGGTATTAAAGAGCAAAGAGAGAGAATAAGCCATCTAGCTACTAGCTATGGACCCGAAGGTGTGTGGTGAACTACTCACGCATCATCGGAGGGGCAATGGAGTTGATGTAGATGCCCTCCATGATCGAATCCCCCTCTGGCAGATTACCGGAAAAGGCTCCAAGATTGGATCTCACGGGAACCGAGGATCCTGGCGGCGGAAAAGTGTTTTCGTGGCTCTCTCTGGTATACAGGGAATATTTTGGAATTTATAGGATGAAAATTAGGGTTGGGGGAGGTGTCGTGGGCCCACAAGCCAAGGGGGCGCGCCCCTATGGCTTGTGACCACACGGCAGCTCCTCTGCCTTGGTCTCCAAGCTTGGTAGATGTCTTCTGGTCCAAGAAAAATTATTCCGAAGATTTTATTCCGTTTGGACTCCGTTTAATATTCCTTATCTGCAATACTCAAAAACAAGGAAAAAAACACAAACTGGCACTAGGCTCTAGATTAATAGGTTAGTCCCAAAAATAATATAAAATAGCATATTAATGCATATAAAACATCCAAAACAGATAATATAATAGCATGGAACAATAAAAAATTATAGATACATTGGAGACGTATCAAGCATCCCCAAGCTTAATTCCTGCTCGTCCTCGAGTAGGTAAAAGATAAAAACAGAATTTTTGATGTGGAATGCTACCTAACATATTTATCCATGTAATATTCTTTATTGTGGCATGAATATTCAGATCCGTAAGATTCAAAACAATAGTCTAATATTGACATAAAAACAGTAATACTTCGAGCACAGCAACAAGGCAATCGTGTCCTTTCGAAACAACATGGCCTTAGAAAGTTATCCCTACAAAATCATATGGTCTGGCTATGCTCCATCTTCCCCACACAAAGTATCTAAATCATGCACAACCCCGATGAACAAGTCAAGCAATTGTTTCACACTTTTGGTGTTCTCAAACCTTTTCAACTCTCACGCAATACATGAGCATGAGCCATGGATATAGCACTATAGGTGGAATAGAATATGGTGGAGGTTGCAAGGAAAAAGGAGAAGATAGTCTCACATCAACTAGGCGTATCAACGGGCTATGGAGATGCCCATCAATAGATATCAATGTGAGTGAGTAGGGATTGCCATGCAACGGGTGCACTAGGGCTATAAGTGTATGAAAGCTCAAAAAGAAAACTAAGTGGTCGTGCAAGATGAAACTCCACTAGTTATATGAAAGTGACAAAATAGGAGACTCTCTATCATGAAGATCATGGTGCTACTTTGAAGCACAAGTGTGGAAAAAGATAGTAGCAATTGTCCCTTCTCTCTTTCTCTCATTTTTTTTCTTTTCTTTTTTTTTCTTTTTTTTTATTTTGGTGGGCACCTTTGGCCTCTTTTATTTTATTTGGGCTTCGCTGGCCTCTTTTATTTTTTTGTTTGGGCTTCGCTGGCCTCTTTTATTTTTTTTAAAGTCAGGATACTCATCCCAACTTGTGAGGGAGTCATGGCTTCCATCATCCTTTTCTCACATGGGACAATGCTCTAATAATGAAAATCATCACACTTTTATTTACTTACAACTCAAAAGAAAAATTACA
Organism: Elymus sibiricus; assembly: GCA_039707655.1. NCBI lineage: Eukaryota > Viridiplantae > Streptophyta > Magnoliopsida > Poales > Poaceae > Elymus > Elymus sibiricus. The sequence goes on from CM077666.1 coordinate 5,062,384, forward strand.
ACTCGATACCTATGACAAAATATGACTCTATATGCAATATGAAAGTGGTGGTGCATGTCATGAAAAGCGGAACGGTGGAAGTTGCATGGCAATATATCTCGGAATGGCTATGGAAATGCCATAATAGGTAGATATGGTGACTGTTTTGAGGAAAATATATGGTGGCTGTTTTGAGGAAGGTGGGTTTGATGTACCGGCGAAAGTTGCGCGGTACTAGAGAGGCTAGCAAAGGTGGAAGGGTGAGAGTGCGTATAATCCATGGACTCAACATTAGTCATAAAGAACTCACATACTTATTGCAAAAGTCTATTAGTTATCAAACAAAGCATTAGACGCATGCTCCTAGGGGAGAGGTTGGTAGGAGTTAACCATCGCGCGCTCCCGACCCTCACACAAAGGTCGACAATCATTAAACAAATCATGCTCCAACTTCGTTACATAACGGTTCACCATACGTGCATGCTACGGGAATCACAAACTTCAAAACAAGTATCTCTCCAATTCACAACTACTCACTAGCATGACTCTCATATTACCATCTCTATTATCTCAAAACTATATGCAAGGAATCAAACTTCTCATAGTATTCAATGCACTTAATATGAAAGTTTTTATTATATCCCTCTTGGATGCCCATTATATTAGGAATAAATTCATAACCTAAACAAATTACCATGCTGTTTTAAGAAACTCTCAAAATAATATAAGTGAGGAACGATAGTTCAATAATTTCTATAAAATAAAACACCACCATGCTCTAGAGCAACATTGCCTAGCTCAAAAGATATAAGTGAAGCACATAGAGTATTCTAATAAATTCACGAATCAGTGTGTATCTCTCAAAAAGATGTGTGCAGCAAGAATGATTGTGGAAAACTAAAAAGCAAAGACTCATATCATACAAGACGCTCCAAGCAAAACACATATCATGTGGTGAATAAAAATATAGCCTCAAGTAAATTTACCGATGGATTGAAGACGAAAGAGGGGATGCCTTCCGGGGCATCCCCAAGCTTAGGCTTTTTGGTATCCTTGAATATGTCTTGGGGTGCCTTGGGCATCACCAAGCTTAGGCTCTTGCCACTCCTTATTCAAAGTCCATCAAATCTTTACCCAAAACTTGAAAACTTCACAACACAAAACTCAACAGAAAACTCATGAGATCCGTTAGTATAAGGAAAATAAATCACCACTTTAGTTACTGTTGTGAACTCATTATTTATTTATATTTGTGTAATACCTACTGTATTCTAACTTCTCCATGGTTCATACCCCCCGATACAACCCATAGATTCATCAAAATAAGCAAACAACACAAAGAAAACAGAATCTGTCAAAAACAGAAGAGTCTGTAGCAATCTGTAGACTTCGAATACTTATGAACTCTAAAAATTCTGAAAAATTAGGAAAACCAGGGAAATTTGTATACTAATCTTTTTTAAAAAATTCAGATCAAAAGCACGTTGCAGTAAATTTATAAAAATTCTGGACTGAGCGCAAAAGTTTCTGTTTTTTAACAGAATCAAACCACAAATACCGTAGACCATCCCAAAGGTCTTACTTGGCTCAAACATTAATTTAAACAAGAAAACACAATTATTACAGAAGTAATAATGTGCAAAACACACCAAAACAGAAACAAAAAACAGAAAACGAAAATAAGATTGGGTTGCCTCCCAACAAGCGCTATTGTTTAACGCCCCTAGCTAGGCAAAACGCAATAGATCTAGGTATTGTCATCTTTGGTATGCAGTCCATAAGTAGCTCTCATGATAGATTCATAAGGTAATTTTATTTTCTTTCTAGGAAAGTGTTCCATGCCTTTCCTCAATGGGAATTGGAATCTAACATTCCCTTCCTTCATATCAATAATTGCACCAATCGTTCTAAGGAAAGGTCTACCAAGAATAATAGGACATGTAGGATTGCAATCTATATCAAGAACAATGAAATCTACAGGCACATAATTCCTATTTGCAACAATAAGAACATCATTAATCCTTCCCATAGGTTTCTTTATAGTGGAATCCGCAAGATGCAAATTTAAGGAACAATCATCAAATTCACGGAAACCTAGCACATCACATAAAGTTTTTGGAATCGTGGAAACGCTAGCACCCAAATCACACAAAGCATGGCACTCATGATCTTTAATTTTAATCTTAATAGTAGGTTCCCACTCATCATAAAGTTTTCTAGGTATAGAAACTTCCAACTCAAGTCTTTCCTCAAAAGATTTCATCATAGCATCAACAATATGTTTAGTAAAAGCTTTGTTTTGATTATAAGCATGAGGAGAATTCAACATGGATTGCAACAAGGAAATACAATCAATCAAAGAGAAGCTATTATAATTAAAGTCCTTGAAATCCAACAGAGTGGGTTCATTGCTATTTAAAGTTTTGACCTCTTCAATCCCACTTTTATCAATCTTAGCATTAAGATCTATAAACTCCAAATCATTGGGACGCCTTTTAGCTAAAGTTGACTCATCTCCAGTCCCATATTTATTATGATTTACATTAGAAAACAAAAATTCAATAGGAGTCACACCAATCACTTTAAGATCTTCATCAATATTATCACGAGAACACACTTTTTCAAGCCATTCACGCTTAGCGCGTAATCTAGCGGTTCTTTCCTTACACTCATCAATAGAAATTCTCATAGCTTTTAAAGACTCATTAATATCATGCTTGGGTGGAATAGATCTAATTTTCAAAGAATCAATCTCAAGAGAAATTCTATCAACGTTGCTAGCCAAATCATCAATCTTGAGCAATTTTTCTTCAATCATAGCATTGAAACCCTTTTGTGAACTAATAAATTCTTTAATATTATTCTCAAGATCAGAGGGCATCTTATTATAATTTCCATAAGAATTTCTGTAGGAATTACCATAATTATTAGAGGAATTACTAGGGAACGGCCTAGCATTGAAATTACCTCTATAAGCGTTATTACCAAAATTGTTCCTACCAACAAAGTTCACATCCATAGATTCATTATTATTTCCAATCAAAGAGGACAAAGGAATGTCATTAGGATCAATAGGAGCACTCTTACTAGCAAACAATTTCATCAATTCATCCATCTTTTCACTCAAAGTATTAATCTCTTCAATAGCATGCACTTTTTTACTAGTAGGAGATTTTTCAGTATGCCATTGAGAGTAATTTGCCATAATATTATCTAGGAGTTTAGTAGCTTCTCCTAATGTGATTTCCATAAAAGTACCACCCGCGGCGGAATCTAAGAGATTCCTAGAAGCAAAATTCAATCCAGCATAGCAAATTTGTATAACCATCCATAAACTCAAACCTTGCGCGGGGCAATTCCTAATCATTAATTTCATCCTCTCCCAAGATTGTGCAACATGCTCAGGATCAAGTTGCTTAAAATTCATTATATCGTTCCTAAGGGAGATGATCTTAGCAGGCGGAAATTACTTGGAAATAAAAGCATCTTTACACTTATTCCATGAATCAATACTATTTTTAGGCAAAGATGAAAACCAAGTTTTAGCACGATATCGTAATGAGAACGGAAATAGCTTCAATTTAACAATATCATTATCCACATCTTTATTCTTTTGCATATCACACAACTCAACAAAAGTATTTAGATGGGATGCGGCATCTTCGTTAGCAAGGCCGGAAAATTGTTCTTTCATAACAAGATTTAGCAAAGCGGCATTAATTTCATAAGATTCCGCACTAGTGGCGGGAGCAATCGGAGTACTAATAAAATCATTATTATTAGTATTGGAAAAGTCACACAACTTAGTATTCTCTTGAGTCATCGTGACAAAGCAAGCAATCTAGCACACAAGCAAACAAAAAGCAAACGAAAAGGCGAACGGAAGAAGGGCGAATAAAAAGGCAAATCTTTTTGGAAAATCGTTTTAGAAGTGGGGGAGAGGAAAACGAGAGGAAAATGGAAAATAAAGTAAATGCAAGAGATGAGTTTGTGATGGGTACTTGGATGGCTTGATGTAGATCTCCCCGGCAACGGCGCCAGAAATCCTTCTTGCTACTTCTCGAGCATGCGTTGGTTTCCGTGAAGAGGAACGGGTGATTCAGCAAAGTAGATAAGTATTTCCCTCAGTTGTTGAGAACCAAGGTATCAATACAGTAGGAGATACAAGCAAGTGACCAATGGATATACCTACACAAATAATCAAACACTTGCACCCAACGCTATAAAGGGGTTGTCAATCCCTTCACGGTTACTTGCAAGGATGAGATCTGATAGAGATAGATAGAATAGATTGCTTGAACGGAAAGTAAAACAAAAGTAAAAATATTGCAGCAAGATATTTTTGGTGTTTTTGGTTTTAGATTTGAAAGTATAAGATGGAAAATAGACCCGGGGGCCATAGGTTTCACTAGAGGCTTCTCTCATGATGGCAAGTATTACGGTGGGTGAACAAAATACTGTCGAGCAATTGATAGAAAAGCAAATAATTATGAAGATATCCAAGGCAATGATTATGCGTATAGGCATCATGTCCGTGTCAAGTAGACCGAAACGATTCTGCATCTACTACTATTACTCCACACATCAACCGACTCCTGCCTGCATCTAGAGTATTAAGTTCAAGAAGAAGAGAGTAACGCATTAGGTAAGATGACATGATGTAGAGGGATAAACTCAAGCAATATGATGAAAACCCCATCTTTTTATCCTCGATGGCAACAATACAATACGTGCCTCGCTACCCCTACTATGTCACTAGGTGAGGACACCGCAAGATTGAACCCAAAACTAAGCACTTCTCCCATTGCAAGAATTACCAATCTAGTTGGCCAAACCAAACCAATAATTCGAAGAGACTTGCAAAGATATGAAATCATGCATATAAGAATTCAGAAAAGACTCAAATAATATTCATAGATAATCTGAACATAAACCCACAATTCATCGGATCTCGACAAACACACCGCAAAAGAGTATTACATCGGATAGATCTCCATGAAGATCATGAAGAACATGGTATTGAAGAGCAAAGAGAGAGAAGAAGCCATCTAGCTACTAGCTATGGACCCGAAGGTCTGTGGTGAACTACTCACACATCATCGAAGGGGCAATGGAGTTGATGTAGATGCCCTGCGTGATCGAATCCCCCTCCGGTAAATTACCGGAAAAGGCTCCAAGAATGGATCTCACGGGAACCGAGGCTCCTGGCGGCGGAAAAGTGTTTTCGTGGCTCTCTCTGGTATACAGGGAATATTTTGGAATTTATAGGATGAAAATTTGGGTTGGGGGAGTTGCCGTGGGCCCACAAGCCAGGGGGCGCGCCCCCCCTAGGGCGCGCCCCTGTGGCTTGTGGCCACACGGCAGCTCCTCTGCCTTGGTCTCCAAGCTTGGTAGATGTCTTCTGGTCCAAGAAAAATTATTTCGAAGATTTTATTCCGTTTGGACTCCATTTAATATTCCTTATCTCCAATACTCAAAAACAAGGAAAAAAACAGAAACTGGCACTAGGCTCTAGATTAATAGGTTAGACCCAAAAATAATATAAAATAGCATATTAATGCATATAAAACATCGAAAACAGATAATATAATAGCATGGAACAATCAAAAATTATAGATACGTTGGAGACGTATCATATACCTGCAAATGAGCTGGAAGAAATATTAAATAAGTATCAGTCCAGTCCGAATGGAGGACACCATGCAGGAACACAACTGCACACAAGGTATTGCAATCTGGTTTTTATTGGCCTACTCTTTTTAAGGGTGCTCGTAAATTTTTTCTTTCTTGTGATGAATCTCAAAGAGTTGGTAATATTAGTAGTGTAGGACCAGACTATATCTACCAGAGGGGAGGGAATGGGAGATTAAAAATTTCTTTTAGAATCTTGTAATCTCTCAGCACGGCACAGCGGAAAATAAACAAAGTAGAAACAGAACTACGAAAGAAAACAATTCAGATCAGGAAGATATAGCATTGAAAGAGAATGGCTGAGGACATCGAAGATAAACTTGCAACACAGAACATCAGTGAAGGAAAATTACTGAAAGTAATTCTGGGTATAGATCAAACTAGTGTTGCTCAATGGCAACAAGGTATTTGTTCAACCAGTTCACTCTTCTACAAAAGGGCTACATCTAGTTGGAGGGACTTGTGATTTAACACAGAAGATAAACTCTCTTCGTCCTGTTCTCCTCGACAACCATTCGTGGACTTGTGCCGATTACTAGAGGTAGATACTTTGGGGGATCTCCATAACATTCACAGACTTGCTTCGCTAACCACAATGACACTTGGTTGCTGAAGACTTTGACGCCTAACCGTCTACAAAGTTAGCAGCTCTCAAGAGTAATAGGCAAAGCATTCTCAACTTAGATCTCTGTGATGCTCAACCACTATCTTAGTTTTGGCCCTAGGGTTTTCCTCTCGGTGGATTCACTCAAATCTTTTCAAAGAGAGGGTGCTCTGACACCTCTGTCAAAATCACACGGAGGACCCAACGAACAATGTTGGTGCGGGGTGGCTATTTATAGCTAGAGCAATCCCAGGGGGGAAATGACCATTTAGGACACAACGGTCCAACCAATGGGAAACCGACACGTTTCCAATTGTCAGATTTCAAACGCACCCGACAACTTTACTTGAGGTACAAGTGAAGTTGACTCCTCTGCTGAAGCATTTCTCTCGCAGCCCAGAAGATCACCGTCTCTGGCTGGGAAGTAAATGTTTTGAAGGATGAAGAGATTTCTCTCAACTCTCATAGGTTTCGGTTAAGCATCAGAGACACATAAGTTTTGAAACACAATAACCAGTCTTAATGGTACGGTGGTCCTATGACTCAAGAGAAAACGAACGGTAGAAAATGCTACGTCTTTTCTTTGCCTTCATTCTTCTCGGCAGCAGTCAAAACTCTCTGACCGCACTCCGTAGCTATTGCTTTGCGTCAGCAATATTTTTGGGGGTCATCTTCGATACACAATTTCTTCAATAGCAATTTTCTCGATTGCCTTAGCATTCTTCTCTACATCGGAGATGATTATCTTCGGAGTTTATAGCAAACTCCTCTGAACTCCAGGGACCTAAACTCTCTGTGTGCACTAGCAAACACATTAGTCCCTCATTGTTTCTGACAATCTCCCATTGTTTCTGACAATCTCCAAAACACACAGGGGCACTCAATTGCACCAACAATCTTCCCCTTTTTGGACGATTGTTTACAAAACAGTTTAGCATCGAAGAATAGATAGATATGTTACTAGTAGCGTGCAGAAAGTAAATTTGGTAACATATATCTCAAAGATAAAATAACCTCCCCCTAAATGTATGCATCATACGAGTTGTGATTTGGTGAACCTGCATATGTATCGAATAGGCTTAATGGAGAGATACTTCATATCTTCGATTGCACTCATTGATAATAATCACTAGAGAACATAGTGCATCCAAAAGTGACTTCTGATAATAATTCCACCAGCAACACAGATTCTCAAGAGAATATAGCATGGTAGGAGGGGTTATTAATATTACAGATCAGAAGTTCACGAGAGTTTTACAACATGATAAGAATCAAATGAAGAGCAAGTGATGCAAACTCGAGACAAAACACCCAGACGAAAACTCGCAAATCTATCGACACTCAATGTCTTCTCCCCCTTTTTGTCAACAAGTGTCAAAAACGTGAGGGAATATAATGATGTACTAGTGTGAAACAGAAGATTGTGACTCTTCACCCGAGGAGCTGGATTCGCTTGCCGATGAGGTCTCTTCCTCAGAGGCGACACCTTGGTCTTCGTCGTTGTCGGAGGAATCATCTTCTTCTTCTGCTTTGTCTTCCAGACCAAAACTATGCGGCTGTGTGTGATACACAGACACATCCTAGACATTTGGCACGTCATTGGTATCGACAGGTGGTGGCACAATCTCTTCAGCATTCTTAATTGTTGGTGATGTTTCTTCAGACTTATCCCGAATCTTCTTTAGATTGAGCATCAGCAAATCAGTCCATGGAGCACGTGTCTGAAGAGATGGTGTGCTTTGCTGTCGAAGATCATCAGCATCTAACAGAACATCCATGAAGTCATAAACCTGCTTGATCTCAACTTTGGAAAGTTTCTTCTCGGAGTAAATTTTTTGGAGTAATTTCCTCAAGCACCATTTGTTCTTGGTAACGAGCAGATAAGTTAGGCAAGCTCTATTCTTTATGCGGTTGAGCTCATTTGCCAGGGATTCCTTTTCGCGTCTGTCATCCTCAATGTGCTTTAGAAGTAAATGTTGCGTGCACAGATTGATTTCCATCTATGTGGGCACATGAGGCTTGATGATCTTCTCCCTTTGAGGTATTTGAGGACCAGCATATGTCTTTACACTTTTTGGAGGGCTTGAAACAGTAGTTTTTCCCTTGGATAAATCTTGCATGACTTGCGGTGTGTCACGGACGGGAGGAATGAAGCTCTTGTGATTCTCTTTCGCCAAGTAGGTTTTGCCCATGCTGTTATTAATAACTTTATGTATCCATGGTGGAAAAACTTTCAGACCGAAAGGAACTTCGGCAGAGTCAGCCAATATATGAATGAATGAGTCTTCGATGTAAAAAACATATCCTCCAACAATGGCATAGATGGCATTTTGCAACTACGTGAATAGCACCATTTTCAGTTATACCGGCGAGAGGACAGATAGTGTATGCCAGCGTATGGTACAGGGTCTGATTCTCAAAGGTCAAATATTCTGGCTTAGGCGAACCATAGGAGAGGTAATCACCAACTTTCTCAGGGCCCATTGTGAAATGGAATTCCTCATCGGTCACTTCATTTATCCGATGCACGCGAGTCTATTGGCCTTTGTTCTTGAACCGAGGAAAATCAAAGTGATGCAAGAAGTCCAGAGCAGAACACTTGATGTGTTGATCTTTGGTCATCCACACCATGATCCATGTGGTGTTGTCTAGTATATTTCCAGAGATATACAACATGTCATAGAACTGAAAAATACATTCTCGATTCCACGGATGCTGGAATGCGAAAACTTTCGAGAGATTGGAGTCATCAATGTCCTGAAGGATTTTCTGGAAGCAACCAATGTTTCGCATCAATGGAATGTCGAGATATTCATGAGGAAATATCTGACGACTCTTGTGCAGGACCCAAGTGTAATATATCGTCTGCTCGTCAGTCCAGAACCAAGATGACGGTGAGGTGCAGGGTCCACCGTATGGACTAGTCCTGAAGAACATGAGCTTTTCTTGATGCATCATTTTATCCAAGAGGGGGCCTTTGACGCCGCATCCATCGGGAAATATCGGCATGCCCTCTCTGTGATATGGATATTGCAGTTCTTCTTTGATCGTGAGATATTCAACCCCATAGATAACAGACCTAATATGTCACTCAGAGATAAGTGGATGTGACTGTGATGAAGGAATTCCCTTAGAAGGACCAGCTTCAGTGTTTTGCATCGCATGGGGAGGACAATCAATCTCCATAGCAATGTTCTCAGCATATGGCACGTCAACCTTCTCTTGGTTTTCTTTTTGGGAATTTTCTTCAGAAGGGGGCACAAGGGCCATTTCTGTATCAACATCATTTTTGTCAGGCACTTCGGCCAAATCTTTCTCATCATCATGTTTCTCAGGCGCAGGAGCCGGATCTACTTTCTTGGGTTGAGCAGTGTGCTCAACACTGTCCTTTGCTTCTTCCTTCTCAAGAAAAGTTCTCGAGGGAGACGTACTGAGAGCATTTTTCTCATCAGAGATATGTTCTTCTTCAGTCAGTGACTTTGAAGGAGTTGTATCATCTTGTTTTGCGGGAGAGAGCATAAGAACATCTTCGGATGAACACTGCGGAGGAAATTTGTCATCCACAGGAGCAGTGGGCTCGAGTGGAGGAGGTGGCAGATCTTTCTCGATTTCCTCTTCCCGGACAACAGAGTCAGGAGCCTTCTGTTCAGATTTTTCTTCAGTAACTTTCTCGACATGCACTTTCTTTGGTGGAGGCTGTTCAGCGACATTCTGAGTGGCCTTCCGCTTTGTCTTGAGCTGACATTTGTGCTTTGCAATATGTTCCTTAACCAATTCATTGTATCTAGACTTTTCAGCGAGACATGCTAGACAAATTTTCCGCACCATGAAGTCCATGTCTTAGTGAATCCCAGTTTTCTGTTTCGCAACAGACTGATGGTTTTCTTCAGATCAATATATGAATCCTCTAGTTCACGAATCTGAAACATAGAGGTGGCATTCTTCAGTTGTGCATCAATCTCATTCTTTTAATTGTTGTAGCCATTTAGGTCAGCGTTGACACCTTTGATTTCATCAATGAGTTTGCTGGCTTGTTCCATGACGTCGTTCGGAATTGGAAGTCATGGACATTTCCATCGAAAGGATCTTTGATGAATTTGTCAAGCTGCTCCATGATGAAAATATGATCATAATAATGAGGATTATCATTCTCATCAGGAGCTGAAGCAGCACCAGCTGATGCGACAGGTTGAACTGGAGATGATGTTGGTAAAGATGCCAAAGGTTTGATAAGCTTTGGAGGCCTTGGTGCCTTTTTCGCTCCGGCCACTTTTTCAAGTGAAGCATTTGCTTCATCGCCAGGTTTCTTCTCAGGCGCTAAGAGTAATGGAATAGTAGGAGATGGACTTTTCTCTCCAGGCATTGCCGCAGCCAGCGTTGTACCAACAGGTAAAGTATCCTCAGAAGTGAAATTGACGAATTCAGTTGCTCAAAGTGAAACATTTTCTCGCACACGAACTGGAGGATCATCATCGTCTTCGGAAGAATCCTCAGATTCACTTTCAACAGAAGCTTCTTCCTTTTTCTTTTTGTTTCCAGACTTCTTCTGTATTTTCAAGTAGCCGGGCGCATTCTTGTCATGCTTTCGCTTTGAGCGGAGTTCATCTAGGCCGAGAGCTTTCTTTTTCTCAACATCTTGTTTTATGAGCTCGATGTTCTTCTGTTCTTTGAGAGCAGCTATTTCTTTCCTCTGCTGTCTCTTGATCAGATTCCTCTTACGCTTCTCAACCTCAGAAGGGTAATCTTTCCTTTCTTTCATAGAGGTTAGGTCAGCACCCCGTGGTGGAGGGGGTCTCTGGTTCGGATTACTATCTTACAAGCATGACTTGGCACGACAACCATCTTGTAATTGAACCATTTTACTGCCTACTATCTGCGATTCCTTTGCAATCTGTTCCATCTTTCCTTTTTGGTTTCTCCTTCAACCATTTTGTATCGGTTATGCGACATCAATTATGTGGAATTTTCTTCAGGCTTTCGACCGCCCGTCTTCTTCTCCTTCTCGATGTGATTTCCATGGGCATCAAGTTTCGGCTTTTTCGAGCCCTTTTTCATTGGCGGGCTGATATGTTTGCCCTGAGCGTTTGACTTATCAGCCGTGCACATGACCGTGTATTTGCCTAATTCTGTCTGTCCCGCAGGCTTAGCAGAATATTCGACTGAATCCATAGCTCTGTGAAATAGAATAGATGCGAGGGGAAATATGGACAGAGTCATGAGTGTGCACAGAGATGTTTTTTGACGAAAATCATTTTTCCGAGAAGTTAGACTTAGACTTAGAGCAAAGTTTTAACGGTGAGAATTAACAATAGGTTTCATACTAGTGTACTTTGAGAAAATTTACTAATACAAAAACTACCAAGTCTATCGGACGAAACATAACCCTAACCCTAGATCTAGAGTTTTGATACGATGGAAAATCTTTAAACCACATACTCTATTGATCCTAATGTTTCATGGATCGGGTAAGTGCGGTAAAATCAAAGAAAATAACAGCAGATGAACTCGAGCAAGAACGAACGACGCTCGAATCTGAGGCTGCACGTACCCTAGCTTGGTGACGTGCCCTGACTATGGTGGTGCGGCGATGGAGATGCTCCGTGGTGGCAATGTAGAACTCCGGCGAGGCCTTTCCGGCACTAAAGCGGCCACGGTTCTCGTCGGCGTCGAAGCAGAGTGGTGGTGCTCGAGGGTTTCGGTCAAGAGTGAGAGAGGAAACGTGACGAACTTCAGTGTGGGAGACGACAGGGATTTATACTTCAGAAAATAACCATCTCCGACAGATCGAATGGTCCAGAAGCATGGACGTTTGGGATCTATGATCGATATTTAGTGGCAATCACTTGTGAGCACGTGGCAACTGTAAAGATAGGTATCTCCTCACTTGAGCGGGAAACCCAAATTTTGGAGGGCTTTCGCCAAATTGGAACTTTTCGGAATGACATCATTCTCGCAGACAAGGACACCAGAGAAAAATGCACTCTCGATGAAATAGATAGGGTTCGAAACATTTCACTCAGAAGAAAAATCAAATCGATAGAAAAATAGCTATGAGTGAAATGCCTAGAGGACAAACTCCAGATATAAAAAACAATCTATGCTTAATAAGTGAAACAAAATCCTAGCGACAACAAAGACGCAAATCAAAACAAATGAACAAGGGTGGTGGAGTAAACTATTTGACCCAGAACATCGCACAATTTGCCGTGGCATTCTCTGAGTCAAGTTCTTCATTAATATATTCTCTCACCGAAAGAAACTTTCACTTTGTCAAAATTTTCAAACTCTTCGAGTGTTGTGCACCCATTCGTTCTAAGATGTGAAAGTGTTAGCACGGGTGCAAAGTTCTCTAATGCATATTTGCAAAATCTATGATATTAAGCTCACACCATAACGCGCAGAATCTTTTCTCGTCGAGAGGTTTGGTGAAGATATCAGCCAGTTGTTTCTCGGTCTTGACGTGACTGATGATAATATCCTCCCGAAGAACATGATCACGAAGGAAATGATGCATGATATCAATATGCTTCGTATGAGAGTGCTGGACTAGAGTATGTGCAATTTTGATAGCACTCTCATTATCACAGAGGAGAGGAATCTTCTTCACTTTAATGCCATAATCTTTGAGAGTCTGCTTCATCCACAATAACTAAGAGCAACAAGCACCAGCAGCAATATATTTGGCCTCGGCCGTTGACAGAGGTACACAATTTTACTTCTTTGAAGACCAACAGACCAGTGATCTATAGAGAAAGTGACAAGTTCCTGAGGTAGATTTCCTGTCAACATGGTCACCAGCATAATCTAAATCTGAATATCCCACGAGATCAAACTGCGCTCCCTTGGGGTACCATAAACCAGAGGTGGGGGGTGTAAGCCAAATATCTCAGAATACGCTTAACCGCGAGATGGTTTGATTCTTTCGGTGTAGCTTGAAAACGTGCACACATGCAAACACTCAACATAATATCAGGTCTGGATGCACATTGGTAAAGGAAAGACCCAATCATAGAACGGTATACCTTTTGATCGAAAAATTTACCATTTTCGTCGGCGTCTAGATGACCATTTGTCGGCATAGGAGTTTTGATTCCTTTGCAGTCTTGCATTTTAAACTTGTTCAGACAATCCTTTAGATATTTATCCTGAGAGATAAAAGTCCCATTGTCCCGCTGATAGATTTGCAATCCGAGAAAGAATTTCAATTCACCCATCATGGACATCTTATACTTCTCCGACATCATTCTCCAAAAATCAACGCTGCAAGCATTGTTAGTATAGCCGAAGATAATATCATCCACATATATTTGACACACGAAAAGATCACCATTATATGAGCGTGTGAATACAGCGGAGTCAGTGGACCCAGGTTTTAATCCTTTGTGAATAAGGAAATCTTTCAAGGTGTCATACCAAGCCTGAGGGGCTTGCTTCAAACCATAGAGAGCTTTTTTCAACCTATAAACTTTGTCAGGAAAGTCAGGATGCTCAAAACCTAGTGCCTATCTAACATAAACTTCTTCCTCAATCTTACCATTCAGAAAAGTACTTTTCACATCCATTTGATATAGAAGAATAACATTAAAGTTTGCATAAGCGAGAAGCATGTGAATTGCTTCCAAACAAGCAACAGGAGCATAAGTTTCACCAAAGTCAATACCTTTGACTTGTGTATAGCCCTGTGCCACAAGTCGAGCTTTGTTTCTTACCACAACACCATTTTCATCCTGTTTGTTTTGGAAGATCCATTTGGTGCCAATGATGTTGTGCTTCTTGGGGTTTGGACGATCAACCATCTCCCAGATATCATTTATCTCGAACTGAAGCAATTCTTCTTGCATAGCATTCATCCAATCTGGATCATTCATAGCTTCATTGTACTACGTAGGTTCTGAAATAAAGACAAAAGAGAAACTCCCACAAAAGTTAGCTAATCGAGTGCGAGAATGAGTTGTGAGACCTGGACCTGGATTGTTTATCTCTTTGAGAATTAAATCAGTGTCAACTAGATTTGCCACTCAACGCGGAGGAGGATTTGCATTTGGCTGAGCATTGTTATCAGTATTTGTCTCAAGATTGGCATTGTCATCGCCATGTGCATTGTTGTGAGTATTGCCATTATTTTTGGCATTTTCAATGTTCTCGGCATTAGCATTTTCCTAGGTAGCAGCTTGACGAGTTCTTCTTTGAAGATACGGAACATCGTCATCTGATGAATTCGAAGCATTTCTTCGACAGGTTTGATCTCCCCAATAGCCATCTGTAACACCCTAGTTTTCGCTCCCTTTTTTTTCCTTTGCGGGATTCGCCTCCCGTCCTTTTTCTTGCTGTTATCGGATTTCTTTCACTCTTGGGTATATGAAGATGGTCATTCAGCCTTGCCTTCCTATCCAACCAGAGATTCTCTCCAGTCCAACTTTGCCGCCCAAGATCTATCTCCGGATTTTGCCATCGAAACCATGCCTTCCGAGTCACCGGAAGGGAAACCCTAATCCTTTCAGTTACAAAGGAACCCCAATTTCCTTTGATCTTCTGGCTCCCAAACCTTTCCCAGTGATCATCCCACCTCTATAAACCCTGGATATGTAAAAATATTGCCAAGTCATTTGCAATATTTTTCATTTATGATTAATTCCTTTTTTTGCCAGTTAAAGGAATTAAATCCAGGAAAACATCTATCCATCTCCAAAGTTCATGAAAACTTGTGGAGATATTCTTTGTGATCATATTGATCTCCCATAAAAATATTGGCCATAATTAAATAAGGGAAATTGCCTTTTCCTATTTAAAGCCAATATTGCATTTTGGGCCCTTTCTAAAGGCTCTACCATTTTGGTAGCCATGAAAAATCCCAAATAATTTGTGGAGCTTCTCCTATCCATATATTCACCATTTCCACCAAGGACCCAAGTTCCATAGTTCAAATTTTGAGCACAACATCAATTTGCAAATTCTGTCTAGTGGGGCAATTTGCAAAGGAAGTGCTTGAACCCTTGATCTATTTGAGCTGAAATTTTTCATGGTGACTAACATTGATAAATCACTCATGGAAACCAAAGACCAGCTCAATCCCTCTATCCTTTCATCCTCAGCATTTTTTTAAGTTTATGTCCATTTGGAAGTGCTGTGAAGGAAGTTCCATGTAGGCATTTCCAAATGTGCTGAAACTTTTCCAGTATCTCCATATGTTCATATAATCACCCTACACCAAAATTCATCCAATTTCATTCAGCCATTTGAGCACAGCATCAACATCTTCATTTCTGTCCAGAGTGTTGGTGTGTGAAGGAAATGCTAGCTAGGGTGGTTCATTTGGCCTGAAAACTTGCCAAGGGATTCACCTTAGTAGTTCATTTACACACACCAAAACTCAGCTTATTTCCCTCAGCCAATTTTTCTGGAATCACTACAAACACCTTTCTGTCAGAATCTGTTTTTGCCCGTTTTGCTCACCTCAGAGACACCTAGCTGGTTCCAGACCCTTCTCTCCTCTATATGAGAAGTGGTACACTGTTGGACAAGCTTGAACATGCAGGAGCCTTCCAGATCAAGCCATGCACGTGGTGACCGCCTGGACAGTAGGCAGAAGCGGCGCTCCGCGTACTGTCCTCGTCGGCCAGCTAGCTCCGGCCGGCCTCCGCTTGTCTGAGAGTGTCAAATGGCTCCGCGGAGTCCACCTGCCTCTATCCAGCACTTTCTCCTCTCCTATTTCCTCCTCCTCACGCCACGGCAGTCGCCACCGCGGCACTGTCCCGTCCGTGAGCGTCGTCGTCTTCCTCTCCCCTTGGCTCCTTCCTCCCCGAGCCGTCCCCTCTCTCTGGCGTCGTCAGTTCGGCAACCTCTCCCCGCTCGCCAGCTCGCCGGAGCTCCAGTATCCGGCTAAGGACGCCACGGCAGCCGTGGTTATCGCCTCGCCTCGGCCGGCTATAAAGGCCACGGCCGAGCCCCTCCCCGAGCACCACACCATCCCCAGCAGTCTCTCCTCCCTCATAGCGTCCTCCCCATCTTTTCACCTGAGTTCAAGAGCCTCTCCTCGCCGCCCATTGCTGCCACGGCCGCCGCAATGGCCTGCTCAAATTCGAGCACTACTGGCCCTCCCTCCTCCTTCTGACCTCACCAACCTCTTCCCCGAACTCCAGTGAGCCTCCCCATGTCCTCGTTTCCTCCCCAGAGTGGCTATAGGCGTGGCTTCAAAAACGACTGACGGCCTCCGCCGCGGACGCCCAAGCCGCCATCGCACTGGTCGTCCTCGAGGTCCGTGCGGTGCGGGGATGGATACGGCTCGGCTTCCCGAGCACGCCGGTAGGCCGAGCGCTGCGGGAGACGGTCGGAGCCACTGGCAAATCTCACCGGAGCCCGCCACCGCCGTCCGCTCCGGCCAGTGCTAGGTGCCCTACGGCCCTCCCCTGCCGCTCCTTGTGGGTCTGACCGACGCGCCGCTCAGCGGTGAGCAGTCCGGTGTCCGGAGCCTCGCCGGAGGTGGCCCGTGCTGCCGGGGCTCGTTGCCGGAGAGCGCGGCCTCCTCTGGTCTTCAGGCGGGCGCGAGAGGAAGGAGACCCAGCCGGCAAGCCCCACCACCCCGCGGACCCCACCTGGCAGCCACACCAGCCGTTGCCCGGACTCGCTGACGTGGATAAGTGAAAGCGTACTTCTGCTTTGACGCTTTCTATAGTCGAAAGCCTATTTCTATCAGAGGCGCCACTAGATTTCCAGTCAAGGACCCGCAAGTAAATACTTTATTTACAGAAAGGTCCTTCTACTTCAATCCTTCATATCTTTTTACTCGTAACTCCAATTCAGGTGAAACCAACGCTCACGTCTTCAGTGCGTCGAGCCCGTTCCGATGAGGTCACTTACATAATGTTTACGCATTCTAGAAATGACCATTTTGCCCTTGCCTCTAAACAGCCCTCTTCAAGAGAGGACGGTTTCCAGCGATCCTTTCCGCGGACTCTCCGCACTTCTTCCCGGAGTATTCTTCAACCCCCAGGCAAGCCGACCATCTGATATATGCCCTAAAGCATTACTCTGTGTTATTCTTGCATGTTTAATTAATGATATGCTTGTGCTAGAAATATTTAAACTCCTGCCATTTCGATATTGTCATTTATATTACCTGCTACTGCTCATCTTATTATTGCACTAATGACTTGTCGTGATATTATATGGAGATCGGTGGTTATGTTTTTATCATGCTTAGCTACTTCCATCTCAAGTTATTGTGATAAACAACCATGCTTGTTGAAATACTTGCTAAGGCTAAACCTAGTTGGTTGATCTAGAGTCACCTGTCCGGGCTTATCCGTGTAGCCACATTTGCCGGTATGGGACGGCCTTGACTTGGTCTGATCGCGTGCTCTTTCACCGGTACCTCCAGACATGGAAGGTTATGCGGGCGCGCTACCCTGGCCCGGTAGGCAGCGATAACCTTGTGAGTCTAGTTGATTGTTTAACCCGGGAGTCCCCGTTTGGGACGGTTGTGTTGCCACGTTGGTGGCAGGTGTCACGAGGTGACACAGGGGCCACCCAGGGCAGGACTCCGGGGGAGGATGACTGCCAGTGGTACGATGGGAGAGTCACGGGTCAGGCGGGTTTCGTTTGAGCAACGCTGGTCCACCCGAATGGCATCACGTGGCCAGGTGCTCCATGGTGTGGGTAAAGTGCGCAACCTCTGCAGAGTGAAGAATTTATTCGAATAGCCGCGTCCACGGTATTAGACAGTCCGTCCAGGCCTCACTAGGTGATCAACTATAGTAATGATAATAATGATGGAAGAACTTGTCCTATGATCAGAAGTACACAATGACTCGTGGGTATTCCGAGGGTGTGGGACAACCCGCAAGAGAGTAAGTTGGATCTAGTTAAGAGTTGGATTGGATCCTAAGAATGTTCAGAGTATGGATTATTTACTTGCCATGCTTTACTTTACTCTAGTAGAATCACACTGGATAATCCTGTTACAACATGATAATTAATATTGCTAGATAGGTATGCTATGCCTTGTTGATTAAAATTGCTCTAATAACAATTGCATGCTTGAATGCCATGGATTGCATTTGCTTGGTGTATATGTTAGTTTGCTTGCGAGTACATTCAAAAGTACTCAGCGGCCTTTAACATGACCAGGTTCACATAAGGATCCGTCGTCCATCGTCGAGGAGCCGGAGTGTTCGCGGGCTAAGAGAGTAACCCAGTCAGATCCCTGTGGATTGGAGCCCCACCAAGACCATGCTGCCTTAGATAGAGCTTTTCCGCTACCATCACTCTTGTATTATATCTTGTAAGACTGATATATCCATTAATAGAAATGCCTGTGTTCATGATACTTGTTGTAAACGCGCATGCCAGAGTGATTTCCTGGGCTGGCGTGCGTGGCGACCGTTTGGCTACAGTGGTAATCAGGCGGGGCGCCACAACGGATGGTATCAGAGCCAGGCTAACTATAGGTTACCCTAGCCGGACTTCATTGTCTTGTGCTCGGTAGAAAGCCAGATGGATTGCAGCCATCTTTGCCAGACTGGCACGGCTACTATTGATCATGAGGCAACCCCATAGGTTTTTGGCTCCATCAAACCTCATTCTTGTGGCCTTTGCCTCCGGTGTGAAATGCTCGCACCCGGCAACAACCCGTGAGCCCTGCTTGCTAGCCATGGCATTTCTCTTCTAACTCTAGTTTGCTTTGGGAAACGCCTATAAATTCCATCTTTCCCCGATAACCCTAGGATGGTTGACCTAGCCACTTTGGCTATGGTCCTACATCGGGTGCGATGTTCTCTAAGGAAGTAGTAGGAGCTTGACACCAGTGCTACCAGGAGCATTGTGTGG
This sequence comes from Elymus sibiricus, assembly GCA_039707655.1. NCBI lineage: Eukaryota > Viridiplantae > Streptophyta > Magnoliopsida > Poales > Poaceae > Elymus > Elymus sibiricus. The sequence goes on from CM077666.1 coordinate 5,081,483, forward strand.
TTTCGCTTCTAAATCCTTAGAGGTACATCGAGTCCGCCATAATAGTTATAATAGTGGATCCCTGGCCACGTGTATAAGGTCCGCAGCACTTGAGCTATAATTGCTTCCTGTTTTTTTCCGTGGTTTTTGTTTCTTTTGTCGGTTCGGTTTCTTCGCTCCGACTGGATCCATCCGCAAGTGCCGTCAAGAAGACCAGCATACGACTTGGATAATACCCAATAATCCAGATTCAACAAAAGTCAAGCCATGCCAACTGCCTGATATTCAAAACAGCAACCTTGGATCTGTCAAGAACGAAGAATGGGTCAAAAGCAAAATATGTGTGCAATAGACAAGGCCAGAATATACCTGAGAGAGTTGGCCTCAGAACCGATCATTCCCGAGGAGCAGTCAGATGAGCTACCAAGAATAAACACTAGTAGGGACAAATGATTCCGTCCTCGACACAAAGATTATTTCAGTCAGTGGGGTGAACCTTGAGTCTTTTCTCAGTGGACCCAAGAATCATTTATCACCCACTGAGCACATATTTCAAGAATGTGAATGAGCCAAAAACAGCAATAAAACTCCGGTACATTGGTACAAATTTCAAAGCATATTTTGAAGTTCACCGATACAAATACCAAATTTTCTGGGCACGGTGAACAAGATTCGCAAGGAATATGGATAAGTTCACGGTTGTCCGAATCGAGGAGCACCTAACCTGCTTGGAAGTTCAGCTGAACCAAACGGAATTATCTGTCAACTGCTTATTATCGGCAACACCTGGGTTGAATGCAAAGGGTATTCTGAACTAATTAACGACATGAAATCTGCACAAGTTGTATAACCTTTACAGCAGCAATAATCAGACCAGCAGAAGGACAAGCAATGTGCATGACAAATGGAATATCTTCAGTCAAGGTATGGCCTATATCAAGTTCTGGCTCTGCTATGGGTAAAATTCCGGATACTTCGGAAGGAAGCCAGAACCGGCCATAGATCCGACGATACATCACAGCAAGAGGCTTCTTGTATAAGTAACCCATCCTTCCTCTGCAAGCTACCGAGAAGAGCTTACGACACCCGACTATCAATCTACCTCGGTACGCCACTTGGTGAGAAAAGCTTCTGGGGTACGGTAATCCCATCTTCCACAGCGGGCTACCACGGAAGACTTCCGGCATAAGGCACCAGACCTTCCACGGCAAGCCACACATGAAGGAAAGCTTTTGAGGTATGATACCCAGCCTTCTTCAGCACGCTACTCCGGCAGAAGCTACGAGCATAAGGAATTCAGCCTCCTTCAACACACCATCGTGCCCCAACAGCATGTCAGAAGCAAGAACTAGTCTATACACACATTCGCCTCAGAACCCAGTGGTTATGAAAGGATTTATCCTACACCTGCATATGTTGGGAGCATGCAGTCCAGTGGATCAGTTCATGCGAGCCACTCGTACATGGGAATGACTGTGTTCAGAGGAACATTGGCCCCATGTTTAAAAGAAGAATATGAGCACATCAACCCCTGCGAGGTATGCAAGAACAAGTTGTGAGAACAAGCCCGACAAGCCGGCAAAACAATCAAGGAGCCATATTGGCAGGTCATTACAGGTCCATCAAAGGAACCCTCAAGAACAAGGAAGTGGTGTACAAACAACCTCCTTGACGGCCAACAAGATGCAGTTTCACGAACGGCGTGATATTGATAATATTTGTCAGACTCTCGCGTATACGGCCACAACAATGCAGCCAGCATGTCATACTCATCCTAAATGCTGGCCATCAACCAAGAGGCTATGTATGACAGGGCCCTCTCCACAAGCGACAGAGTTTGAAACAAGACCTTCAGATAGAATGGCTCAAAGCACGTCAGCAGCAACAGCTCATAGACATCATGACATCAATGGAATAAGAGATTACTGTCTATGATTACTTTGTGATCATGCCTGACATTTCAGTTAGGGATGCGACAGTAATAACGTGGTCATATTGGATTGTGGAACACCTAGGACAAAGTCACAATGCCTAAGGCAGAGAGAAACATTAGTATGGAACCCACAGCCAGACTGAGCATTCTGACACGGCAAAAAGAAAGTCATCCCACCCACTCGAGGCCATACGAGCACGTAGGCCTTGTACCAGGAAAGGAGGTCTTGCCGATGACAGTCAAGGTATTAAGTATCGCAATAAAACCGAAGCAGGTACTTCCAGCCCATGGAAACCGAGCCGTCTATTGGTACTACTCGCTACCCCACCCAACAACACCACTACCAGGACAAAAGGTACACCTAACAAGAGAAGGATTCAAGAAAGCTGTGTGCAGAGACAACACATGGTCCATCAGAAGAGGCAGTTAAAAGGCCAGTGAACCAGCGAAGACAGGACAACTGATGGATCCAAGTCGCTCACAGGTAAGTTCCCCTTCATCGGGAGGTAAGCCCGGAAATCTCGAGGACAAGATTTTCTTAAGGGGGGTAGGTTTGTAACACCCTGGTTTTCGCTCCCTATTTTTTTTCCTTTGCGGGATTCGCCTCCCGTCCTTTTCCTTGGTGTTATCGGATTTCTTTCACTCTTGGGTATATGAAGATGGTCATTCAGCCTTCCCTTCCTATCCAACCAGAGATTCTCTCTAGTCCAACTTTGCCGCCCAATATCTATCTCCGGATTTTGCCATCGAAACCATCCCTTCCAAGTCACCGGAAGGGAAACCCTAATCCTTTCAGTTACAAAGGAACCCCAATTTCCTTTGATCTTCTGCCTCCCAAACCTTTCTCAGTGATCATCCCACCTCAATGAACACTGGACATGTAAAAATACTGCTAAGTCATTTGCAATATTTTTCATTTATGATTAATTCCTTTTTCTGCCAGTTAAAGGAATTAAATCTAGGAAAACATCTATCCATCTCCAAAGTTCATGAAAACTTGTGGAGATATTCTTTATGATCATATTGAGCTCCCATAAAAATATTGGCCATAATTAAATAAGGGAAATTGCCTTTTCCTATTTAAAGCCAATATTGCATTTTGGGCCCTTTCTAAAGGAGCTACCATTTTGGTAGCCAGGAAAATCCCAAATAATTTGTGGAGCTTCTCCTATCCATATCTTCACCATTTCCACCAAGAACCCAAGTTCCATAGTTCAAATTTTGAGCACAACATCAATTTGCAAATTCTGTCCAGTGGGGCAATTTGCAACGGGAAGTGCTTGAACCCTTGATCTATTTGAGCTAAAAAAAATCATGATGACTAACATTGATAAATCACTCATGGAAACCAAAGACCAGCTCAATCCCTCTATCCTTTCATCCTCAGCATTTTTTTAACTTTCTGTCCATTTGGAAGTGCTATGAAGGATGTACCATGTAGGCATTTCCAAATGAACTGAAACTTTTCCAGTATCTCCATATGTTCGTATAATCACTCTACACCAAAATTCATCCAGTTTCATTCAGCCATTTGAACACAGCATCAACATCTTCATTTCTGTCCAGAGTGTTGGTGGGTGAAGGAAATGCCAGCTAGGGTGGTTCATTTGGCCTGAAAACTTGCCAAGGGATTCACCTTAGTAGTTCATTTACACACACCAAAACTTAGCTTATTTCCCTCAGCCAATTTTTCTGGAATCACTACAAACACCTTTCTGTCAGAATCTGTTCTTGCCTGTTTTGCTCACCTCAGAGACACCTAGCTGGTTGCAGATCCTTCTCTCCTCTATATGAGCAGTGGTACACTTGTTGGACAAGCTTGAACATGCAGGAGCCTTCAAGATCAAGCCATGCACGTGGTGACCGCGTGGACAGTAGGCAGAAGCGGCGCTCCGCGTACTGTCCTCGTCGGCCAGCTAGCTCCAGCCGGCCTCCGCTTGTCTGAGAGTGTCAAATGGTTCCGCGGCGTCCACCTGCCCCTATCCAGCACCTTCTCCTCTCCTATTTCCTCCTCACGCCACGGCAGTCGCCACCGCGGCACTGTCCCGTCCGTGAGCGTCGTCGTCTTCCTCTCCCCTTGGCTCCTTCCTCCCCGAGCCGTCCCCTCTCTCTGGCGTCGTCAGTTCGGCAACCTCTCCCCGCTCGCCAGCTCGCCGGAGCTCCAGTATCCGGCTAAGGATGCCACGGCAGCCGTGGTTATCGCCTCGCCTCGGCCGGCTATAAAAGCCACGGCCGAGCCCCTCCCCGAGCACCACACCACCCCCAGCAGTCTCTCCTCCCTCCTAGCGTCCTCGCCATTTTCTCACCTGAGTTCAAGAGCCTCTCGTCGCCGCCCATTGCTGCCACGGCCGCCGCAATGGCCAGCTCAAATTCGAGCACTACTGGCCCTCCCTCCTCCTTCTGACCTCACCAACCTCTTCCCCGAACTCCAGTGAGCCTCCCCATGTCCTCGTTTCCTCCCCAGAGTGGCTATAGGCGTGGCTTCAAAAATGACCGACGGCCTCCGCCGCGGACGCCCAAGCCGCCGTCGCACTGGTCGTCCTCGAGGTCCGTGCGGTGCGGGGATGGATACGGCTCGGCTTCCCGAGCACGCCGGTAGGCCGAGCGCTGTGGGAGACGGTCGGATCCACTAGCAAATCTCACCGGAGCCCGCCACCGCCGTCCGCTCCGGCCAGTGCTAGGTGCCCTACGGCCCTCCCCTGCCACTCCTAGTGTGTCTGACCGACGCGCCGCTCAGCGGTGAGCAGTCCGGTGTCCGGAGCCTCGCCGGAGGTGGCCCGTGCTGCCGGGGCTCGTTGCCGGAGAGCGCGGCCTCCTCTGGTCTTCGGGCGAGCGCGAGAGGAAGAAGGAGACCCAGCCGGCGAGCCCCACCACCCCGCGGACCCCACCTGGCAGCCACACCAGCCGTTGACCCGGACTCGCTGACGTGGATAAGTGAAAGCGTACTTCTGCTCTTACGCTTTCTATAGTCGAAAGCCTATTTCTATCAGAGGCGCCACTAGATTTCCAGTCAAGGACCCGCAAGTAAATACTTTATTTACAGAAAGGTCCTTCTACTTCAATTCTTCATATCTTTTCACTCGTAACTCCGATTCAGGTGAAACCAACGCTCACGTCTTCAGTGCGTCGAGCCCGTTCCGATGAGGTCACTTTCATAATGTTTACACATTCCAAAAATGACCATTTTGCCCTTGCCTCTAAACAGCCCTCTTCAAGAGAGGACGGTTTCCGGTGATCCTTTCCGCGGACTCTCCGCACTTCTTCCCGGAGTATTCTTCAACCCCCAGGCAAGCCGACCATCTGATATATGCCCTAAAGCATTACTCTGTGTTATTCTTGCATGTTTAATTAATGATATGCTTGTGCTAGAAATAATTAAACTCTTGCCATTTCGATATTGTCATTTACATTACCTGCTACTGCTCATCTTATCATTGCACTAATGACTTGTCGTGATATTATATGGAGATTGGTGGTTATGTTTTTATCATGCTTAGCTACTTCCATCTCAAGTTATTGTGATAAACAACCATGCTTGTTGAAATACTTGCTAAGGCTAAACCTAGTTGGTTGATCTAGAGTCACCTGTCCGGGCTTATCCGTGTAGCCACATTTGCCGGTATGGGACGGCCTTGACTTGGTCTGATCGCGTGCTCTTTCACCGGTACCTCCAGACATGGAAGGTTATGCGGGCGCGCTACCCTGGCCCGGTAGGCAGCGATAACCTTGTGAGTCTAGTTGATTGTTTAACCCGGGAGTCCCCGTTTGGGACGGTTGTGTTGCCACGTTGATGGCAGGTGTCACGAGGTGACACAGGGGCCACCCAGGGCAGGACTCCGGGGGAGGATGACTGCCAGTGGTACGATGGGAGAGTCACGGGTCAGGAGGGTTTCGTTTGAGCAACGCTGGTCCACCCGAATGGGATCACGAGGCCAGGTGCTCCATGGTGTGGGTAAAGTGCGCAACCTCTGCAGAGTGAAGAATCTATTCGAATAGCCGTGTCCACGGTATTGGACAGTCCGTCCAGGCCTCACTAGGTGATCAACTGTAGTAATGATAATAATGATGGAAGAACTTGTCCTATGATCAGAAGTACACAATGACTCGTGGGTATTCCGAGGGTTGTGGGACAACCCGCAAGAGAGTAAGTTGGATCTAGTTAAGAGTTGGATTGGATCCTGAGAATGTTCGGAGTATGGATTATTTACTTGCCATGCTTTACTTTACTCTAGTAGAATCACACTGGATAATACTGTTACAACATGATAATTAATATTGCTAGATAGGTATGCTATGCCTTGTTGATTAAAATTGCTCTAATAACGAATGCATGCTTGAATTCCATGGATTGCATTTGCTTGGTGTATATGTTAGTTTGCTTGCGAGTACATTCAAATGTACTCAGCGGCCTTTAACATGACCAGGTTCACATAAGGATCCGTCTTTCATCGTCGAGGAGCCGGAGTGTTCGCGGGCTAGGAGAGTAACCCAGTCAGATCCCTATGGATTGGAGCCGCACCAAGACCATGCTGCCTTAGATAGAGCTTTTCCGCTACCATCACTCTTGTATTATATCTTGTAAGACTGATATATCCATTAATAGAAATGCTTGTGTTCATGATACTTGTTGTAAACGCGCATGCCAGAGTGATTTCCTGGGCTGGCGTGCGTGGCGACCGTCTGGCTACAGTGGTAATCAGGCGGGGCGCCACAATGGATGGTATCAGAGCCAGGCTAACTATAGGTTACCCTAGCCGGACTTCATTGTCTTGTGCTCGGTAGAAAGCCAGATGGATTACAGCCATCTTTGCCAGACTGGCACGGCTACTATTGATCATGAGGCAACCCCATAGGTTTTTGGCTCCATCAAACCTCATTCTTGTGGCCTTTGCCTCCGGTGTGAAATGCTCGCACCCGGCAACAACCCGTGAGCCCTGAAACCCCTAGGTAAACCAGATATCCTTACCCTGCTTGCTAGCCATGGCATTTCTCTTCTAACTCTAGTTTGCTTTGGGAAATGCCTATAAATTCCATCTTTCCTCGATAACCCTAGGATGGTTGACCAAGCCACTTTGGCTATGGTCCTACATCGGGTGCGATGTTCTCTAAGGAAGTAGTAGGAGCTTGACACCAGTGCTACCAGGAGCATTGTGTGGTTTCGCTTCTAAATCCTTAGAGGTACATCGAGTCCGCCATAATAGTTATACTAGTGGATCCCTGGCCACGTGTGTAAGGTCCGCAACACTTGAGCTATAATTGCTTCCTGTTTTTTTTCCGTGGTTTTTGTTTCTTTTGTCGGTTCGGTTTCTTCGCTCCGACTGGATCCATCCGCAAGTGCCGTCAAGAAGACCAGCATACGACTTGGATAATACCCAATAATCCAGATTCAACAAAAGTCAAGCCATGCCAACTGCCTGATATTCAAAACAGCAACCTTGGATCTGTCAAGAACGAAGAATGGGTAAGCAAAATATGTGTGCAATAGACAAGGCCAGAATATACCTGAGAGAGTTGGCCTCAGAACCGATCATTCCCGAGGAGCAGTCAGATGAGCTACCAAGAATAAACACGAGTAGGGACAAATGATTCCGTCCTCGACACAAAGATTATTTCAGTCAGTGGGGTGAACCTTGAGTCTTTTCTCAGTGGACCCAAGAATCATTTATCACCCACTGAGGACATATTTCAAGAATGTGAATGAGCCAAAAACAGCAATAAAACTCTGGTACATTGGTACAAATTTCAAAGCATATTTTGAAGTTCACCGATACAAATACCAAATTTTCTGGGCACGGTGAACAAGATTCGCAAGGAATATGGATAAGTTCAGGGTTGTCCGAATCGAGGAGCACCTAACCTGCTTGGAAGTTCAGCTGAACCAAATGGAATTATCTGTCAACTGCTTATTATCGGCAACACCTGGGTTGAATGCAAAGGGTATTCTGGACTAATTAACGACATGAAATCTGCACAAGTTGTACAACCTTTACAACAGCAATAATCAGACCATCAGAAGGACAAGCAATGTGCATGACAAATGGAATATCTTCAGTCAAGGTATGGCCGATATCAAGTTCTGGCTCTGCTATGGGTAAAATTCTGGATACTTCGGAAGGATGCCAGAACCGGCCATAGATCCGACGATACATCACAGCAATAGGCTTCTGGTATAAGTAACCCAGCCTTCCTCTGCAAGCTACCGAGAAGAGCTTACGACACCCGACTATCAATCTTCCTCGGTACGCCACTTGGTGAGAAAAGCTTCTGGGGTACGGTACTCCCATCTTCCATAGCGGGCTACCACGGAAGACTTCTGGCATAAGGCACCTGACCTTCCGCGGCAAGCCACACATGAAGGAAAGCTTTTGAGGTATGATACCCAGCCTTCTTCAGCACGCTACTCCGACAGAAGCTTCGAGCATAAGGAATTCAGCCTTCTTCAACACACCATCGTGCCCCAACAAGCGTGTCAGAAGCAAGAACTAGTCTGTACACACATTCGCCTCAGAACCCAGTGGTTATGAAAGGATTTATCCTACACCTGTATATGTTGGGAGCATGCAGTCCAGTGGATCAGTTCATGCGAGCCACTCGTACACGGGAATGACTGTGTTCAGAGGAACATTGGCCCCATGTTTAAAAGAAGAATATGAGCACATCAACCCCTGCGAGGTATGCAAGAACAAGTTGTGAGTACAAGCCCGACAAGCCGGGAAAACAATCAAGGATTCATATTGGCAGGTCATTACAGGTCCATCAAAGGAACCCTCAAGAACAAGGAAGTGGTGTACAAACAACCTCCTTGATGGCCAACAAGATGCAGTTTCACGAACGGGGTGATATTGATAATATTTGTCAGACTCTCGTGTATACGGCCACAACAATGCAGCCAGCATGTCATACTCATCCTAAATGCTAGCCATCAACCAAGAGGCTATGTATGACACGGCCCTCTCCACAAGCGACAGAGTTTGAAACAAGACCTTCAGATAGAATGGCTCAAAGCACGTCAGCAGCAACAGCTCATAGACATCATGACATCATTGGAATAAGAGATTACTGTCTATGATTACTTTGTGATCATGCCTGACATTTCAGTTAGGGATGCGACAGTAATAGCCTGGTCATATTGGATTGTGGAACACGTAGGACAAAGTCACAATGCCTAAGGCAGAGAGAAACATCAGTATGGAACCCACAGCCAGACTGAGCATTCTGACATGGCAAAAAGAAAGTCATCCCACCCACTCGAGGCCATACGAGCACATAGGCCTTGTACCAGGAAAGGAGGTCTTGCCCATGACAGTCAAGGTATGAAGTATCGCAATAAAACCGAAGCAGTTACTTCCAGGCCATGGAAACCGAGCCGTCTATTGGTACTACTCGCTACCCCACCCAACAACACCACTACCAGGACAAAAGGTACACCTAACAGGAAAGAGAAGGATTCAAGAAAGCTGTGTGTAGAGACAACACATGGTCCATCAGAAGAGGCAGTTAAAAGGCCAGTGAACCAGCGAAGACAGGACAACTGATGGATCCAAGTCGCTCACAGGTAAGTTCCCCTTCATCGGGAGGTAAGCCCGGAAATCTCGAGGACAAGATTTTCTTAAGGGGGGTAGGTTTGTAACACCCTGGTTTTCGCTCCCTGTTTTTTTTCCTTTGCGGGATTCGCCTCCCGTCCTTTTTCTTGGTGTTATCGGATTTCTTTCACTCTTGGGTATATGAAGATGGTCATTCAGCCTTCCCTTCCTATCCAACCAGAGATTCTCTCTAGTCCAACTTTGCCGCCCAATATCTATCTCCGGATTTTGCCATCGAAACCATGCCTTCCGAGTCACCGGAAGGGAAACCCTAATCCTTTCAGTTACAAAGGAACCCCAATTTCCTTTGATCTTCTGCCTCCCAAACCTTTCTCAGTGATCATCCCGCCACTATAAACACTGGACATGTAAAAATACTGCTAAGTCATTTGCAATATTTTTCATTTATGATTAATTCCTTTTTTTGCCAGTTAAAGGAATTAAATCCAGGAAAACATCTATCCATCTCCAAAGTTCATGAAAACTTGTGGAGATATTCTTTATGATCATATTGAGCTCCCATAAAAATATTGGCCATAATTAAATAAGGGAAATTGCCTTTTCCTATATAAAGCCAATATTGCATTTTGGGCCCTTTTTAAAGGAGCTACCATTTTGGTAGCCAGGAAAATCCCAAATAATTTGTGGAGCTTCTCCTATCCATATCTTCACCATTTCCACCAAGAACCCAAGTTCCATAGTTCAAATTTTGAGCACAACATCAATTTGCGAATTCTGTCCAGTGGGGCAATTTGCAACGGGAAGTGCTTGAACCCTTGATCTATTTGAGCTAAAAAAATTCATGATGACTAACATTGATAAATCACTCATGGAAAACAAAAACCAGCTCAATCCCTCTATCCTTTCATCCTCAGCATTTTTTTAAGTTTATGTCCATTTGGAAGTGCTGTGAAGGAAGTTCCATGTAGGCATTTCCAAATGTGCTGAAACTTTTCCAGTATCTCCATATGTTCATATAATCACCCTACACCAAAATTCATCCAGTTTCATTCAGCCATTTGAGCACAGCATCAACATCTTCATTTCTATCCAGAGTGTTGGTGTGTGAAGGAAATGCTAGCTAGGTTGGTTCATTTGGCCTGAAAACTTGCCAAGGGATTCACCTTAGTAGTTCATTTACACATACCAAAACTCAGCTTATTTCCCTCAGCCAATTTTTCAGGAATCACTACAAACACCTTTCTGTCAGAATCTGTTTTGGCCTGTTTTGCTCACCTCAGAGACACCTAGCTGGTTCCAGACCCTTCTCTCCTCTATATGAGCAGTGGTACACTTGTTGGACAAGCTTGGACATGCAGGAGCCTTCCATACCAAGCCATGCACGTGGTGACCGCGTGGACAGCAGGCAGAAGCGGCGCTCCGCGTACTGTCCTCGTCGGCCAGCTAGCTCCGGCCGGCCTCCGCTTGTTTGAGAGTGTCAAATGGCTCCGCGGCGTCCACCTGCCCCTATCCAGCACCTTCTCCTCTCCTATTTCCTCCTCCTCACTCCACGGCAGTCGCCACCACGGCACTGTCCCGTCCGTGATCGTCGTCGTCTTCCTCTCCCCTTGGCTCCTTCCTCCCCGAGCCGTCCCCTTTCTCTGGCGTCGTCAGGTCGGCCTCCTCTTCCCGCTCGCCAGCTCGCCGGAGCTCTAGTATCCGGCTAAGGACGCCACGGCAGCCGTGGTTATCGCCTCGCCTCGGCCGGCTATAAAAGCCACGGCTGAGCCCCTCCCCGAGCACCACACCACCCCCAGCAGTCTCTCCTCCCTCCTAGAGTCCTCCCCAACTTCTCACCTGAGTTTGAGAGCCTCTCCTCGCCGCCCATTGCTGCCACGGCCGCCGTCACGGCCAGCTCAAATTCGAGCACTGCTGGCCCTCCCTCCTCCTTCTGACCTCACCAACCTCTTCCCCGAACTCCAGTGAGACGGCTCGGCTTCCCGAGCGCTGCGGGAGACGGTCGGAGCCACTGGCAAATCTCGCCGGAGCCCGCCACCGCCGTCCGCTCCGGCCAGTGCCAGGTGCCCTGCTGCCCTCCCCTGTCGCTCCTAGTGGGTCTGACCGACGCGCCGCTCAGCGGTGAGCACTTCGGTGGCCGGAGCCTCGCCGGAGGTGGCACGTGCTGTCGGGGTTCGTCGCCGGAGAGCGCGGCCTCCTCTGGTCTTCGGGCGAGCGCGAGAGGAGGAAGGAGACCCAGCCGGCGGGCCCAATCACCCCGCGGACCCCACCTGGCAGCCACACCAGCCGTTGACCCGGACTCGCTGACGTGGATAAGTGAAAGCGTACTTCTGCTTTTACGCTTTCTCTAGTCGAAAGCGTATTCTATCAGAGGCGCCACTAGATTTCCAGTCAAGGACCCACAAGTAAATACTTTATTTACAGAAAGGTCCTTCTACTTCAATCCTTCATATCTTTTCACTCGTAACTCCGATTCAGGTGAAACCAACGCTCACGTCTTCACTACGTCAAGCCCGTTACGATGAGGTCACTTTCATAATGTTTACACATTCTGAAAATGACCATTTTGCCCTTGCCTCTAAACAGCCCTCAATGATAACCAGACCATAGTGACTACCACCAAAGCTTGCATAATTTTGTGGCCCGAAATGATCCATATGAAGAATTTCCAGAGGCCTTGTTGTGGTCATGACAATTTTTGAAGAGTGATGCTCCTTGGCCAATTTTCTGGCCTCACAAGCACCACAGAGATGATCTTTGTTGAATTTCACATCAGGAATGCCCAGAAGGTGCTTTTTCTTCACCAGTGTCTACAAGTTTCTCATACCTGCATGACCAAGCCTACGGTGCCACAGCCAACCCTCTGTAGCTTTTGCAAGCAAACAAGTGGCAACTGAGGGACCCTTAGAGATGTCCACAATGTATAGATCACCTTTTCTATTTCCCTCAAAGATGAAGGAATTGTCAGTTTCCATGAAAACTATGCATTTTGTCTTGGAGAATAATACTAACATGCCAAGATAACATAATTTGCCAATGGACATAAGATTAAACCCATGGTATTGAACAGGCATAACATTGTTAATATTTTTATCCTTGGAGATGGCAACCTTACCAAGCCCGATTACCTTTCCCTTATTGTTGTCGTCGAAAGAAATATATCTCTATGAAGATGATGTCAGATTTAGATCAGCGAACAATGATTTGTCACCGATTATATGATTAGTGCGTCCACTATCCATAATCCATTCAGTACCGCCAGAGACATAGTCCTGCAGTGCAATTATGTTTTGTTAACCACCCACATCTTGGCAGGTGGTTGAGAGACATTTGGTTTTGGATGAGCAGGTTAAGTTTTTCTTCGGGAAGCATAAGAATTGTTCCCCTTGGAAGAATTGGCATAGTTAATGAATAAGCATTGCAGTTCTTCTCTAAGAGATGAACATAATGGTTAGAAGAAGTATGCATGTATTCTTTCTGACGAGCATTCTTATCAGAGATCTGTGAGGAACTTGCCATTTCCCTTTGTGCCTTATACCACTGCTTGATTTTATATCGAGCATCTTCAGCTTGCATGGTTAGTAGGACAGTAATAGGTAATTCCTCAATCACAGATGTCAGGGCACAGATCTTTTTCTGTGTGGGTCTGTTCCTGCAATTTTTACCAATGTATCGTGCTAATGCCTCACCATGCTAATTTTTAAATAGCTTATAATTTGAGTCAAATGACTCATCATCGGTGGTAGAAGAACCTGCACAATCATATCCAGAGAGGAATAAAGGATCTATGGGTTCACATTTGGTAGGTACCCATTCAATCTTAGGATACTACTCAGGATTCCAATAGGTGCCATTCTCATTCAGTTTTCACTGAAAACCTAACCCTTCCTTTCTAGGGTTATTTGGAAGAATTGTCTTCTTGAGCACATCGCAGAGGGTTTGATGCCCTTTGAGACTATCGAACATTCCTATATCACATAAATTCTTCAACCTTGCATTTTCATCAGATATAGCAATGGTTTCCTCAGATGAGGGGTTATCATCAATATTATTACCAGAAGCATTGTTTTCATGCAGATGTCTGCTAGGTTCGACGGCCTAGAGTTCCATCACATCCAGCGTGACAGTATCTAGGCGGTCAATGTACTCACCAAGATAGGCGCACGTCATGACCCTTTGTCCAAGAATATTTACCTCGACCAGCTGTTCCAACCGCGCATCAAGCTGCAGATCTGACTTGAACCGGCCAACGAGGCAGGGGCTTCGAGCCCGGTCACATGGTGCCCAGGGACTCAAACCCCGGCGACGATGAGACCGAGGGCTCAGATGTGGAGGACACTTCCTCAGCCCGTCAGAATATGGAAGTTATCTTGGCATGGACGGAGCCCATCCTGGGTTTCCTTTTGTGCAAGGAGTTACCCAAGGTTCGTACGGAAGCCGGACACATAATTCATTGAGCTGCTGCGTATGCTGAGCACGAAGGAGAGTTGTACAAGCGTAGCATGACTGGTGTTTTCTAGCACTGCATATCTTGCGAGGAGGGCTGGCAACTATTGCACGAAATTCACTCCGGCACTTGCGTGTCGGGGAACGTTGCATGGAAAACAAAAAAAATTCCTACGAAACACCCAAGATCTATTCTATGGAGATGCTAGCAACGAGAGGGAGAGGTGTCTACATACCCTTGTAGACTGAAAAGCATTAAGGATCTATAGATCGTGGTTGGCTTAGTCGTACTCGCGTCGCGATCCAATCCGATCCAAGGACCGCACGAGCGGCACGTCCGAGTTTAGCACACGTATGGCTCGGTGATGTCTCCTCCTTCATGATCTAGCAAGTGGGTGAGGAAAGGTAGATGAGATCGGAACCAGCACGACAGCATGGTGGTGGTGGTGACAGCGGAACGCCGGCAGGGCTTCACAAAGCGCTGACGGGACGAGGTGGTTGAGGGAGAGGGAGGAGCAGCCGCCGTGTGAAGGGATGGCGCTGCCCTCCTTTGCCTCCACTATATATAGGAGTGAGGAGGAGGGGGTGCCAGCCGTAGCCCCTCCTCCAAGGGAGGGGTGGCGGCCAATGTGGGGAGGAGTGCCCTCCAAGCCAAGTGGAGGGCCCTCCCCCTTAGGGTTTCGCACCCCCTGGTGCATAGGCCATGTAGGGGCTGGTGCCCCTGGCCCAATAAGGCCAGGGCGCCCCTCTCACATACCATGATGGCCTAAGGGACATGGTGGAACCCTTGGTGGACTTCCGGACCCCTCCGGAATCCTCCGGAACCTTCTGGAACCTTCCTGGTACAATACCGGAAAAAACGGAACTTCATCCGGAACCGCAAAAACAACTTTCCATATATAAATCTTTACCTCCGGACCATTCCGGAACTCCTCGTGACATCCGGGATCTTATCCAAGACTCCAAACAATATTCAGTTCGTGCCATCATTATCTCAATATTAACCTAGCGTTACCGAACGTTAAGTGTGTGACCCTACAGGTTCGAGAATCATGCAGACATGACCGAGACTCCTCTCCGATCGATAACCAATAGCGGATCCGGGATGTCCATATTGATTCCCACATATTCAACGAAGATCTTAATCGGTTTGAACCACTATGTTGAGGATTTAGTTAATCCCGTATGCAATTCCCTTTGTCCAGTGATACGTTACTTGCCCGAGATTCGATCGTCGGTATCACCATACCTTGTTCAATCTCGTTACCACAAGTCTCTTTATTCATTCCGTAATACAATATCCCCATGACTAAACTCACTAGTCACATGCTTGCAAGCTAACTTGGATATCGTGTTACCGAGAGGGCCCAGAGATATCTCTCCGTCATACGGAGTGACAAATTCCAGTCTCGATCCATGCAAACCAACAAACACTTTATGAGATACTTGTAGAGCACCTTTATGATCACCCAGTTACGAATTGATGTTTGGATACACATAAAGCATTCTTACGATGTCAGGGAGTTACATGATCTCATGGTCTAAGGAACAGATACTTGACATGAAGAAAGCGATAGCAATTAAACTTAGTGGCACGATCATATGCTAAGCTTACGGTTTGGTCTGTCCATCACATCATTCTCCTAATGATGTGATCCCGTTATCAAATTACAACTCATGTCTATGGTTAGGAAACCTTAACCATCTTTGATCAACGAGCTAGTCTAGTAGAGGCTCACTATGGACACGGTATTCGTTTATGTATCCACACATGTATTTAGTTTCCAGTCAATACAATTCTAGCATGGATAATAAACATTTGTCATGAACAGGGAAATATGATAATAACATCTTTATTAATGCCTCTAGGGCATATTTCCAACATTGCGGACACCATGCGGCTGCTTGGACCCTGGTGAGCAAGGCCTACCGTGCAGGCTTCTATTGGCCAACGGCATGGCAAGATGCAGCGGACATTGTCCAATGCTACCTAGGATGCCAGCTAATCGCTGCGACAGCCCTTAAAACAATTTCTATAACCTGGGCTTCTGTGGTCTGGGGGCTGGACATGATTGGACCTCTGCGAACGGGAAAGGGCAGCAAGAAATTCCTCCTCGTCCTTGTCGATGAGTTCACCAAGTGGATTGAAGCGATCCCGGTTATCAATTAAGCTACCGAGCTGGTCATTAAATTCTTTTTGGATGTAATACACTAGAACGGCATGCCCCACGGTATAATCATGGACAACGGGAAGAACTTTTCATCTCAAAAGTTCAAAGATTATTGTGATAAACACAATATCAGATTAGACTTTGCTTTTGTGTATCACCCACAATCCAGCAGGCAGGTCGAACGGGCAAACGGAATGGTCCTGAGCGGCATCAAGCCGAGGTTGGTCAAATCTCTAGAAAAACCATTGGGAAGTGGGTTGTGGAGCCCAACTCCATCCTGTGCAGCCTATGGACTACCCCTTACCGTTCTAATGGCTACACACCCTTTTTTATGGTCTATGGCATGAAAGCCATCCTCCCCAGCGATATCACGCACGATGCTCCTCGGGTACATCAGTATGAAGAGCAGGTGGCAGAGCTGGAGCGGCAGGACGATGTGGACGCCCTAGATGAAGCCCGGAACATCGCAGTAGCCAGGTCGACTATGTACCAGCAGCAGTTTCACAGCTATCATGCTCACGAAGTACGAGGCCGGGCGTTCAACAAGGGCAACCTCGTTCTATGATGGTACTAGGACAGGAAGGGGAAGGACAAGCTCTCGCCGCCCTAGGATGGTCCGTTCATCATCGACACAGTGCTTGGCAATGGAGCATATCAGATCCGGGATGCGAAGGACGGACGCCTCGAGCCCAACTCCTGGAATATTGCCCTGCTACGTCGCTTTTACTCTTAGCCCTTTATCTTTATGTTAGTTTAAATTATTGTTTAGCTCAGTCCAAACATTATTTTGTGTATTAAATTAAGTTCACATACCGCCAAGTCGGGGTATCTTATATATGCTTTTATGACTTTATTTAATTTTTTTATCATGCTTAATAATTTACCCAAGTCTGTTTATGCTTGGAAGTTTGATTTCGTTCCACCAGGTCGGACTTGGGGGCTGTTACAGCCCTTATTTAAATCTGTTCCGCTAGTCGGCCTAAGTGTTTTCTTTCTTTGTCATTTGCCGATTTTTTCTGCTACAACTTTTGACTTGTCTCTTTGGCCAAGCCAGGTTGCCTTGCTTCTTCTTCTACCCTTAGTTTTCGCTAGTTTGACTATGTTGGCAAGGGAAGCACTCCTTTGATGCAGCCTCAGTTCACCTGACCAGCTTCCAAGGACGTTGAAGCCAAAGGCTAGGTGGCACAATACATGGATTTGTACGCCGTAAATCTTAAGGCATGATGGAAGCACAAAATTCATTTTTAAAGACCAACTTGTTTTGGCAACCAAAGTACCTATCATAGTTGAGGCTTAATAGTTTTTACATAACTTCCTCGGCATTCTGAGTTTAGACTACTGCTAATTTACTCTATTATCTCCTTCAGGTAGCAATCTTGCTCGGTTAGCCAGGCGATTTCCATTGCGGCGTCAAAGAAGTTATCCGGGAGAACCTCATTCCCGTCCTACCCCTTCAGGTTGGCCTTCATGATGGGGCCGATTTCAAGGCCAGGGTAGTGGGCTTGAAGCATTGGCCATGCTTGACGAGCTCCTTCCCGGGCAGCAGAAGCCTTCCAAGCTTCAATCCATTCCGGCAGCTCCTTGAGAAGGACGGCGAGGTCGAAGAAGTTATCAGGGATGGTCTCCTTGGGCCACAGCAATGTGAAGACGGCCTCCATGGCCGGCCTCGCAATAGCCTGGACCTCAACGATCTGCTTGAGCTTGCCCACACAACCACAGGATGGGAGATGTCCTGGAACTGAGCCCAAAAGAGCAGGTCTTGCCCTTGATTTGGGTCATGCTCTCTTTGGAAAAAATAATGGGCATAGGCCGCGCTCTGTGGGAGATCAATGAAGAACTCTGAAGTATTGCAAGCTTGAGTCAGCTCTGGATAACTTTGACGTCCAAATATGCACTGAAGAAGATAGGGCTTACCGGCTATCATTTGACGGCTTGCCTAACCTCCTCCTTGGCACTGCTCTAGCGCATCTTGGCCTCCTGACAGTCAGAGACGACCTTTTTCAGGTCCCCGACCAACGTGTCACGCTCAACCTTCAGCTGGTCATATTGTTCGATGCGTTTGCTGAGGTCTTGCTGGAGAAGGGTGGCAGCTTCCCGGGTAGCCTGACTAGCCTCTTGCTTCTCCCAAAGTAGTTCAGCGGTCTTCTGGGCTCCGTCCCGGATGAACTGGACCTCTTCCTAGGCGGATTGGGCCTGCTGCTGGCTAGTCCAGAGCTAGGTCTCCATCTCGGTTATCCACTTCTCGGCCGCTGCAAACGGACAACGAGGTGGACTAGAGATATTTATTCCTGCAAAAGTGGTGAGCATAAAATCACAAGGGAAAGCTGATGTCGTACGAGTGGCATTCCCGACGTTCTGCTCCAGGGTTCGCACCTTGAGCTCGGAGGCCACCAGCATGTGTTGCAGCATCTCCACCTCTTTGGAGAGATGCTGGTTCTCCAGGGCGGCTGCCTGCACACCACCAACAGGGACAATTCAAAGTCAGTTAGCTCACAAACCCGAGGAGATTCGATCCTGACGTCGCCTCTACAATACGACGTCAGACTCGGGGGCTACTGTATCCACGTTACATATAAAAAATTTCAAAGTACTACCTGAGTCTTCGAGGTGGATTTCGATCCTCAGGTCGGCCACTTGCGCCCGACCTGAGCCTCGGGGGCTACTGCACATCCATTGCTCTAAGTGTAGGCTTTTGAGTTAGATTTTGATCCTCAGGTCAGCCGCTTGCACCGACCTGAGTGTCGGGGGCTGCTGGATCAACTGTTTTCCCCAAACAGTGTGAGCTATTACCCGAGTCAGATTTTGATCCTCAGGTCGGCCGCTTGCGCCCGACCTGAGTCTTGGGGGCTACTGCACAAGCAGTTTTTTTGTTAAGTCCTACATTAAATGACCCTCAGACCAACTTTTGCCAAGCCAGACTGTGGCTCGAGGGCTGCAGTTCGCAAGTGTATTAAGTCAAGACTCCTAGACTAATGGCGCATGTCTGATTTTATGCCGATATGCACCTCGAGGGCTACTAGCTATGCAACTATGCAGAAATCTATGCTGCATGTTTAAAATTAACGCCATTCCAGGCCCACAGGCATCTGTCACCCATTTGACGCCCTCGTTCAGCCCGTCGGCGGACATCTTCTTGTAGTGCAGGGCCTCTTTCTGCGCTGGCGTCAAGTAGGGATTCAGTGACGATTCCTTGACTGCCCGGTGAGGCATGGTGAACATGGCCTCGGACCGTGTGATAGACATCTCATCCACAGGTCCTCACACATGACAGCCTGGGCCGATGAGCTTGGGAAGGCTGGTGGTCGGGGAGTGACTTGGCTGACAGCGGCAAGCTCGGTCGATGGCCCCGGCTGGGATGCCGGATCGGCCGTGTGAGAGGATGGTGGTGGAGGGTTTTCCCCCTCAACTTGGCGAACCGAGGAATTCACTTCCCCGGCCTCATCTTCATTCCCAGCTCCTGGGGGCGTAACCTCGGGAGAGCGGGTCTGGTCTTGGCCACTTGCATCGGGCATAGGTGGATTGTTTGTGGGGATGCCATGGAGCGGCATCAGGTCATTGACCTCTAGTGGATCGGCTCCTCCGACATCGTCATTTCCCATGGCTATGAAGACCGTGGTGAAGTTCGGAGGAGGTGGGGGGCCTGGGAAACCGGTTTCGCCATCAAAACCCCCGTGCTAGTGCGGGGGTGGAGTCGACGGATGCTGATGGTGGGCCCTTCAAAGAACCAGTGAGATCGGTGCCGAGGTCTCGCTGCCGCCTACGAAACAAGTTACATCGAAGGCAGTTAAAAAATAATGAAGCCTGCTGCGGTGTGTGGTACGACTAGAAGAAACTTACAAGATGGTGGCCGGCTTGGCTTGGGGTTTTAGGCCTGCGGACATTAGCCCCATAGACTTGCCCAACAAGCGAGGTGCTGGGGTGGTAGTGGAGGCCTTGCCTACCATGTTGGGCGCCCAGTCCTAGCGCACCTTCTGGCGTTTCCTGCTGTGCAACCTCGGGTGGGTCCTACCCGGCGGCACCCGTGGTAGACATCCCTTCATCATGTCCTCGCTTGCATAGATCGAAGCCGTCCGCGACGACCTCGTAGGCTTCACTGCCAGACTCCGCAACGAGTTCGACGTCGTCCTTGTTGGGGTCGACCTCGATCAAAGGCCCTTGGTGCGCATGGCGCGTTGGGATCTCCTAATGGTGTCCTCGGATCAAAGTCATTGCAGGTCTGGTCCTTGAGGGTCTTCAGGCAGGGAGGCCGACGAGCGAACAGTGGCCACCCAGGTGCGGTACGGCTACGTCAACAGAAAAGAAATTAGCTTGGGCTGTCAAAATATACTAAAACGTGGAGCATTTAAATAAATGCTTACCTCGACCACGGGCAAATTGGCGTGGACGCTAGCTCGGGATGGCTCATTGGGGAAGTTCGAGGACTTTCCTTTGAACATCTGGGAAAGCATTTCTCCCATCGACTTACCCTCGTAGAATCCAAGGTGGAGCGCCCGAGTTGGGTTGTTCTCCCCGATATACATCCACATCGGATGCGCCCAGACTTGGAGCAGTAGGATGCCTCAGCTAAGAGCCGCGTGCAACACATCTTCCAGGGCCAGGCCTCGGTCGACTAGCTCGGCTACCTTCTCGCTCAGCTCCAAGGTCGACTTTGACTCCACCGCATTGCTCCTTGGGCTCCAGGAATGGTGCCTCGTCGGTGGATTTGGGGTGAACAGCGTGATGATACCTGGCAGGGGAGGGTTCTCCAGTCCCACATCCAGGATGTAGAACTACTCCTCTTGCCATCTTTTGTTTGTCTCCACAAACTCCCCGGGTAGGTACTTGATGCCGGCTACCTTCCTGATTGCCACACCACCACACTCATAGTTCTCATCAACATTGGTCTGGAGTTTGACACAGAAAAATTTCCTCCACAAGCCGAGGTGTGGCTCACAGCAAAGGAAAGCTTCACAAAGCGTGATGAAATAGGCGATGTGAAGGATGGAGTTCAGGGGGAGAAGGTGGAGTTGTAGGTAGTAAAGATGTAGCAAACCCCTGAAGAAGGGGTGAATGGGAAACCCTAACCCGTGGATGAGGAAGGGAATGAAACATACCCACTCATTATCTTCGGGCTTGGGGACAGTCTTGGACCAGGCGTCGCCGTTGGTAATGATGAGGAGTGAGTGCGCGAAGGCGATCTCCGGTGCCAGTAGGTAGCCGGTGTTAGCAAGGTGATCCTGCTGACCATGCGAGATGATGGATGATTTCCACGTCCCCTTGGTCAGGGAAGCCACCTTCGCCTTGGCCGGCTCCACGGTGAGCCCCTTGCCCGGTATTGACGGCCTGGCCGTCCTTGGTCAGGCGGCGACTGATACGTCTCAAATGTATCTACTTTTCCGAGCACTTCTCCTATGTTTTGCCCTCTAACTTGCATGATTTGGATAAAACTAACCCGAAGATGCTGTTTTCAGCAGAATTGCCTTTGGTGTTATTTTTGTGCAGAAAATAAAGTTGTCCGGAATCGCCTGAAAATTTTACTGAATTTTTTCCCAGAAGAACGAGCCTCGGAGCTAGAAGGGCACCTGGAGGGGGTCCACCAGGCCTCCACGCATCGGCCTCTTGTGTGGCCCCCCTGAGCACCGCCTTACGCTCCCCTTTGGGTCTCCGCAGCAAGGAATTCGTCGCCATCGTCATCACCAACCTCTTCTTCATCACCACCATCATGATCTCCTCTCTCATGTGTGAGTAATCTCCCTGGATGAGATCTTCCATGTAATAGATGCCAGATTTGTTAGGGTTTCATCTGTAGTACCCTGTATGTTCTGTGATTGATGTTGCTATGACTTTTCTATTCTTAATGCTTGACACTAGGGCCCGATTGCCATGATTTCAGATCTGAACTCTTTATGTTTTCATGAATATATTTGTGTTTTGGATCTTATCTGCAAGTTATATGCACCTATTATGGTTCTGAAGCCTAGACCCTGAAGTTACAATAATCAGGATATCGACGGGGATGCTATGATTTGAGGATTACATGTATTTATAGATTGTTAATGCTTTCCTCTGGTGCTTTGTAAAAGGAGTGCCTTAATTACCCGTGATTTCCAATAGGATCCCGCTGAAACGGGCGGGTAGGACAAAAGATATTGTGGAAGTTCTTATTGCAAGCACATATAACTACATACGGAATAGATGCCTACATATGATTGATGTATTAGGTCTAGTTTGTTTTCACCTTGAGTTACGGCTATTACATATTTGATTCCATCTATGCAACGTCCATTATCCACCTACATGCCTACGCTTTTCATACATGTTGCTTTCTTTAAGTCACTTTTGTTCTTGGCAACTGCTGGGAATTGCTGCTTTTGTTACTACTCTGCAGTCACAACTCGTTTAGTTCATTGCTTTTGCGACTAACACATTCTGTCAAGCAAGTACTTGTTTCTAGGTGTGGTTGAATTGATAACTCAACTCATAAGGCTTATAAATATTCTTTGGCTCCCTTTGTGTCAAATCAATAAATTTGGGTTGAAATACTTCCCTCGAAGACTATTGCGATCCCCTACACTTGTGGCTTATCAAGACTATTTTCTGGCACCGTTGTTGGGGAGCATAGCTCTATTTATAAGTTCACTTGGAGAGTTATTGTCTGCTGAATTTGTTGTCCATCATGGGGAGGCAACCTAACTATAAACTAGAGATCCTTCCATCCACTACAAGAAAAGGTACTGATCTATGTACCAGAGCTATTTATGATTCACCTGGTATTTCAAATAAACTAGTGACACCTCCACCATCACCACCACATCCACATACTTCACATTCTGCTATGTCACATATAGTTATATTGCTTCTGCTTCTGGTGAAGATTATAATGATACACTTGAACCATCTATTCCACATGGAGATCTTATAGATGCTCATATTCCTAAAGCTAAAGAAAGGGAAATTACTGAAAATCATGAAACTTCACTTGTTCCAACTACTCAAAGACATAAAATTGCTTTACCTACTTAACCTGTAGAACTTGATGAAGAGTTCACTAGACAACTCCTAGCTTATAATTATGCAGGTGGGGTAGAAGCTTTGATTGAATTGCTTGAGAATAAACAATTGAAAGATATTTTTGTTCCTGATCCTATGTTTGGTACTGCTCCTATATACGAACAAGACGATGCTTAAGAATTCTCTGTTGATCCTGAAATAATTACCTTTGTTGAATCTAATCCTTTCTATGGCTATGAAAATGAAAAGGTACTTGATCAGTTTAATAAGATTACTGCAATTGCTAATCTTTTTGTTAAGAAAGATATGAACAAGGAATATCTAATAACATAGATATTTCTCTTTTCATTAAAAAATAATGCTAAGGAGTGCTATAATAATTTGCAGCCTGGGAGTTTTACAATTTCACAAAATTTCTTTACTGCTTTCATAGATAAATATTATCCTTTGCATAAGATATTGGTAGCTTTGCAGGATGTTTATAATTTTGCCCAACTCGAGGAAGAGAGTCTCCCTCGAGCTTGGGGGAGGTTTGTTGCGCTTGTGAGGAATGCTCCCAACTACCCTATTAAGGAAAATGAATTACTTGATATATTTTATGATGGACTAGTTTATAGCTGTGCAGTGAGTGTTTTCAGGGGAAGGACATTGAAAGAAGCCGTGGAATTATTGGATTATCTCTGAACCTGAACCATCACCTCTTCAAAAGAAGAGATGTATGCTTTTCTTATGTCTAGAAGATATGAAAGAAGCAAAGAAGTGTGCCCGGGAGAAAGGTATTAAAGCTAAAGAAGTTACAAATTTTCCTCCTATTAAAGAACTATGTCAGTCTATCACTCCAGGTCCAACGGTTGAGGTACATTCTCTTTATAAATTTGATGAAGGTGACATACCTTATACTAAAACTCCTGACTTATGATTTGAATAAATTGATAATTTTCTCGTTAAACATCATCATTCTAATATGGACATGCAAATGCAATTTAATAATATTGCTGAAACTATTAAATATTTGCAAGAGGATCTTGAAAGAACCTCTAATGATGTTAAAGGTGTTATTAAACATTGTAATATGATACAAGTTTAACTTAAAAAGTGATGAGTGCTCAACAAGATTTATTACGTGATATGGCTAAATCTGTTAGAAAATATGATGCTTATGATTGTACTAGAGGAAGTATTTCTACTCAAGAACCATTATATCCTGAAGGACATGAGAAAAGAATAGAACAAGATTCTCAAAATATTGATAATAACGTTTCTCGTTCACCTAGAAAGAAAAATAAAAAGAAATATAAACATGTTGAAACTGCTTATGATAGTTCTAGGGAACCTGATATTGTTGAGAATGAAATTCAACAGAATCCCTATGCTATTTCTATTTTTGATGCTGAAACTCAGAGTGGAGATGAACAAGAACCCACTCACAATCATAATAATAATGGTGTTATTGAATCTGATAAAGAGGAAATTGAAGTAGAAGTAGAACCTGATATTGAGCAAGATGTTCCCATTCCAACTAAGAAATATAGTAAAAGGGATAAGGCAATTAGGAAGCATGGTAAAGAAAGAGAACCATGGGTTCAGAAAAATTCCTGAAAAACTTGGAGATCTAGGAGTACCTACTATAGCATGCACTATTAATAATACTTATGTTAAATTTTCTTTATGTGATTTAGGTGCAGATGTTAGTGTTATGCCTTTTTCTCTTTATAAAAGACTTAGCTTGGATAAACTTATACCTACTGATATATCTTTATAAATGGCTGATAAAACAACTGCTATACCCATAGGAATATGTGAAAATGTGCCTGTTATGGTTGCTAATGTTTTGATCTTAATGAACTTTGTTGTACTTGAGATTCCTGAGGATGACATTCTCTCAGTCATTCTTGGGAGACGTTTTCTTAACACTGCAGGGGCTATCATTGATTGCAACAAGAACAAGCTTACTTTTCATGTTAGTGGGAACGAGCATACGGTTTATTTTTTGAAGAAAATTGATAAAAGAAATGGTTCTCAAAAGGCTAAAAAAAATATGACTATTACTACTAGTGAATTTGAATTGCCCATTATTCTATGAAAAAGGAAATATGAAACTCTTATGATTGGAACCATACCTATCCAGGTTGAGGTAACATAAGTGTTATTTGAAGTTCGTCGGTTTTGTAAGTTTGAAAATTATTTGTTAATTAGGCCTGA
The DNA here is from genome assembly GCA_039707655.1 of Elymus sibiricus. Taxonomy (NCBI): domain Eukaryota; kingdom Viridiplantae; phylum Streptophyta; class Magnoliopsida; order Poales; family Poaceae; genus Elymus; species Elymus sibiricus. Next base: position 5,106,745 of record CM077666.1, read on the forward strand.
TCACCCTGGTTATAAAATTCTTTTCAAAAGTGCAAAGTCATGAACTTTGGATCACTTCTTTCCATCCCATTTATTTGTTGCTACGTTTAAAGTTTCGTTAAGTTTTGTTTAGTTTATAGAAAACTGCCCCCATGGCAGCAAAATCTGCTGCCGTGGCAGCCAAAAAGTGTTGCCGTGCCAATAGAAATAGCACTGGAAAATAAAAGTTCCCAAAAAAATCTTAATTTTTTTGTGAATTATTTTTGATAAAAATGAGTGAGCATGGCACCTGGGACCAGCAAGGGGAACCCACACCCACGCTGCAGGGCCACGCGCCCCCCTGGTTGCGTCACCAGGGCGCATTGGGCCTACAGAGCTCCACTCAAGTGGAACTCGGCCCCCAGCACCTTCTCCCACCTCCAAATACTCCACTATTTTTTCTTGCACGAATTTGAGCTGTTCTTGGTGCCCATTTTGATCTCCTAGCTCATTGCTACATTTCTGAATTCTTTTGGAGGGATTCATCCTTGCTATGTGACTCCTCCATTGGTCCAATTAATTTTTTGTTTAGTGTCCTATGCATGGTTATTTTTGCTGTTGTTGGTGACTAAGTACGTGAGCTTGCATGTTGAATTTATGAATTTCTATGAAGTTTTGATGCCTTTTATAGTCACTAGAAGCTTACTAGAGTAGCTTCCATCACTTGCAAATTGTTATATTCACTTTTTATGAGGTTGCTAAAAAATTCAGAAAATAAAGGCCGGGTTCAACAAATTTGTACGCTTCATGGGTACTTCGAGTTCGAGGGAAACAAGGTCCTCATTGCGTACGGATTCCGTGAGGCCAGCGTATGGGGACTTTGTTTTCGACCTTCCTTGTCCGTTGGAGGTAAATGCTGCAAAATGGCCGTGCGGAACATTTATGTCAGAAGTAGCTATTAAAGAAGAATTTGATGCCTTTGCGGCAAATGCAGGCTGTACAAGAAAACTCTCACTATATATCTTTCTGATTTTTGTCGTGCTATTCGTGTGCCTTATGGAGGGAGTCTTGTCCCACCAAGTTCACAAGATCCGTAGCTGTTAGAATTTTATCATTCACTTTGCGTAGGCGAGGGCAGAGATTTGATGAGGGGAAAATTAACTAGCATTCAGTATCCCTCTGTACATTATTTTGCTATCTTTATCTGTTCGTTGCCTGCTAGCTAAGGGTAATCGTACCGACACTTGTGCTCCTGACATGTGTGTTTTGCGTTTTGCTTTGACTGGTATAAGAACTCATAATCTGGGAGCTATCATTGCCAATGTTTTAAATAGCGGGCTATGGCAAATAGCGGCGGGCCTCCAAATAAGCTATAGCGGATTATAGCAGGCTATAGCGGGTCATTTGTACATGAAACCATTTAGCGGCACCTTGCTGAAAAGGCTATAGCAAGGCTATAGCGGGGCTATAGCGGGCTATTTAAAACTATGATCATTGCACGTCATATTAATGAAAATAGATCATCAGGTGAAATTTGTTGTGGGATTTATGCCTCTCTTATTGCTGAAGCTATGCAAGTAGCTGTTAGGGGAAATATTGATATCCTACTTGGTAATGATAGACTTGATTTTGTCAATATCAGATTTCAAAAGTTTATTGATCGCCAGGCAAGTACGCGAGAGTATAAGTATAATCTTGTTATCAGCGACATCCAGCAATGTCGGAGCGGCGATGGAGCGGTGGAGCCTGGTCACGGCGATGCGTGTTGAGCTATGGCAGAAATGCAGGGGCGGTGGAGCTCAGGCGTGAGGAAGAAGAAGGGGCCGAGAGAGATGAGTGCGTAAAGCTCTGTCTAACTCCACCTCCTCTCTTTTATAGAGGAGAGAAATGCGAAGCGCCGGCAGGGTAATCCTGCCGCATGGCAGTAAATCCCCTCGCATCCCACGTTAGCACTAATCATACACGGGAATTGAGGGGCCGCTGTTAATCTTGTGTAGGAATTGACGCGCACGTCTGAAGCTTATGGGACGTGGCCTGGGTGGGCCCTCAGCCCACTCCCACATGTCACGCTGACCATCAGGTCAGTGACGACACGTGGTCCCATGGGGCTGCTCGATAAGACCGGCTTGGCTTGTTAGAAGACGGGTAGAACGACCTTTGACTACATGGCGTGGGAATTCGGCCCGCGGAGAGCCATCTGCACGGGAAGCATTTTTCCTAGGTAGGTCGGCTGTCTCCTTCGATGGACCAAGGCCGAGGTGGACTTCGCCACTTCAGGTGCAGCTCGGCGGCTGAGGCCGGCTGTGTACTGACGCTGTTGGGGGATGATTCCTTGAACCGGCTTCAACCACAATGACCTGAAGACGACATGCAGCTCGGGTGATCCGAGGTGCTTACAAGATTGAAGTCCGGTTCAGGGGCTACTGATGGTGTCACGGCCTAGGGAGGTATCACCTTGTCGGTTCCCAGACAGGTGGATTTGGTTGAGGACCCCTAGGTCGGCTCCATCGTGGGCCTCTGGGGTAGCCCATGACGCATTACAAGAAGAGTTCAGAAGATGTGATGCGCAAGCCGAAGATACCGGAGCTGTGCCGGACTCTACCTCTACCGACGTAGCCGACTAGGATCTATAACCCTAGGACCCCCGGTATGTTATATAAGCCGGGTGGCGGGTTTGTCGTAGATATTATACAATCCCTTGGTACTTTACCTGTACTTTGTACACACCCCTATCGCCATATACACGAGCAGGAGTAGGGTACTATCTCGATCACGAGTGCCCAATACTGGGTAAAATCCTCGTCTCCTGTTACTATCAAGCCTAATAGCCTAGCCGGGATACCCTACCGAGGGATCTGCCGGATTTAGCTCCAGCATTGGGTATTGGACACCAGATCAGTTGCTCACATTTGCAACTCGATACAGGAACTACTAAGGCCTAGAAGACTAGCAAAGGACGAGGTGAGATGTGCATCGAAAATGGAGTAAAATTGCTGTCAAAGCTGTCGGTGTCTTACCGCTACATCTACCTTCGAGATTTATATTAGACCTTAGTAATTGTTAGTACGTTCCGGCCTTGTGCAAGAACATTATATCAAGATCATGTTTATTGCGGGACGGTTATTTGTTTAAGTCAGAAAACAATCGTTGTTCCATTTATATGAATAATACATATTATGGCTGTGCACATATTGTGAATGGGTTGTTTATTATGAATCTTGAAATTGAGAATCTCATCTTTAACACTGAAACTAAACATCTTAAACCGACTGATAAGAAAAATACCACATTTTTGTGGCACTACCGTCGTGGTCATATTGGACAGAAACGCATGAAGAAACTACATAGTAATGGACTATTGGAATCATTTGATTTTGAGTCATTTGAAAAGTGTGAATCATTTATGACGGGTAAAATGACTAGGACGTCGTCCACAGGCCATTTGGAACGGGCAAAAGACTTATTGAAAATCATACATACCGATGAATGTGGTCCAACGAGTATACTGGCGCGCGGTGGATTTCTCTCCTTTGTAACCTTCACCGATGATTTAAGTAGATATGGATATGTTTACTTAGTGAGATAGAAGTCTTAAACTTTGGAAAAGTTCAAAAAAAAATAGAACGAAGTAGAATACCATCGTAACAAGAAAATCAAATTTCTACGATCGGATCATGGAGGAGAATATTTGAGTTACGAGTTTAGTGAGCATCTGAAGAGTCGTGTAATTGTTTCACAACTTACGCCACCCGGAACACCACAGAGGAATGGAGTGTCCCAGTGACGTAATTGAACCTTGATGGATATGGTGAGATCGATGATGTCATAAACTGAACTGCCATTATCTTTTTGGGGTTATGCTTCAGAAACTGTGGCTTTTTCACTGAATAGAGCGCCGTCAAAGTCTGTTGAAACGACGCCATATGAGATATGGAACGGGAAGAAACTCGATTTGTCTTTTCTTAAAATTTGGGGATGCGATGCTTATGTAAAACATTTACAACCAAACAAGCTTGATCCCAAATCAGACAAATGCTACTTTGTTGGTTATCCCAAGGATACAGTTGGGTATTACTTCTACCACCGAACCGAAGGCAAAGTGTTTGTCGCGAAGAAGGGAGTATTTCTCGAGAAAGAATTTATCGCGAAAGAGGTGAGTGGGAGGACAGTGCAGCTCGACGAGATTATTGAATCTGTGGTGTCAGGTCAAAGGATTGAAATGTTGTAAATCATGCTGGAACTAACTCCTATGACTGGACCGGAAGCACCTACATGTGATGTAGATACTTTGCTCGAAATACTACCTAGGTATGAGGATGAATTCGTGCATAAAGAGGCGATGACGGGCCCTACCTAGGTATGAGGATGAATGCATGATAGGATGAATTCGTGCTTTACCGCAAATGTATGAGGATGAAATTTGCCAGCTAGATCAAGATGAACATGTGAATTATAAAGAGGCGATGATGTGCCCTGACTCCAGGAAATGGCTCGATGCCATGAAATCTGTGATAGCTTCCATGTATGAGAATTAAGTTTGGAACTTGGTGGACCCTCCGGAAGGTGTTAGACCTATCGAACGTAAATGGGTCTATAAGAAAAAGAAGGATGCAGATGGAAATGTTTACATCTACAAAGCTTGACTTGTTGCTAAAGGTTTTTGACAAGTTCATGGAGTTGACTACGACGAGACATTCTCACCCGTAGCGATGCTTATGTCTGTTCAAATTTTACAAGCAATTGCTGCATATTTAGATTACGAGATATGGCAAATGGACGTTAAAATGGCTTTCCTCAATGGAAATTTTGACAGAGCATGTGTACGTGATATAGCCCGAGGGTTTTGTCGATGCTAAGGATGATGGTAAGGTGTGCAAACTTCAGAGATCCATCTATGGACTAAAGCAAGCATCGAGGAGTTGGAATCTTCGTTTTGATGTTGTAGTTAAAGGATTTGTGTTCATCAAGAAGGGTGAAGAGGCTTGTATTTACAAGAAAGTAAGTGGGAGCGCAATAGCATTTCTAGTACTATATGTGGATGACATATTGTTGATTGGGAATGATAAAGAATTTCTTAACACAATAAACGAATCATTGAAGAAATGTTTTTCAATGAAAGATTTAGGCGAAGCAGCTTACATATTGGGCATAAAGATCTATAGAGATAGAATGAGATGCCTAATAGGGCTAAGCCAAAGCACATACATTGACGAAATACTGAAGAGGTTTAGTATGGAAAATGCCAAGAAAGGGTTCTTGCCAATGTCACATGCCACCGCGTTGAGCAAGAGTCAGTGCCCACGGACCACTGATGAGCAAAATAGAATGACTAAGATTACATATTCTTCCGCAATTGGATCTATCATGTACGCTATGATTTGTCCAAGGCCAAATGTGTTCTATGCTCTAAGTGTTACGAGCAGGTACCAGAGTGATCCAGGAATGGATCATTGGACAACAGTTAAAAATATTCTAAAGTACCTTAACAGGACCAAGGAAATGTTCCTAGTGTATGGAGGAGATGAAGATATCATTGTAAAGGGTAACACTGATGCAAGCTTGATGACTGATCCAGGCGACTTTAGATCTCAATCAGGATTTGTGTTTACGCTAAATGGTGGCACTGTCAGCTGGAAAAAATTTAAGCAGAGTACTGTGGCAGATTCCACAATGGAGGTGAAATATACGGCCTCTTTAGAAGCGTCAAAGGAGGGCTATTGGATCAAGAAGCACTAGTGCAGAAAAGGCCTTTAGTCCCGGTTCACCAACCGGGACTAAAGGATCGTGACTAAAGCCCCCTCCCCCCCCTTTAGTCCCGGTTGGCCACGACCCGGGACTAAATGCCCACCACGTGGCCGGCCTCGCGCGCCGGGGGCTGGGGACCTTTAGTCCCGGTTGATAACACCAACCGGGACTAGAGTGATCCACGTGGCCGTCTGCGCGCGGCGGGGTCTAGGGACCTTTAGTCCCGGTTGGTAACACCAACCGGGACTAATTAGTTTTTTTTTTGGTTGGGGTTTATGGTTTTAGGGATTTAGGGGTTTATGGTTTATTTTTCCTTTTCATTTTGTGTTTTCCATTCAATTATTTTTCATTTCAAACATATTTTACGCTACTACATACTGTACATGATATGCATATATAATAGAATTTCTCATATGACCATACATATATCATATAATTTCTCGTACGACCATGCACAATCACACATATATATATACACAATTTGGTATATACAATTTCTCCTACAGTGTGCAGATCATTACATGCAGGCATTAATTATAGGAGAAATGGTATTCTCCTTCTGGATCTATGACCTGCTTAAGCAAAAATCCCGCCATTTCCTCTTGAAGTGCTCGTATGCGGTCCTTTGGTAGGAGCTTGTCCCGCATCGCCACCATCTTTAAAGAAGGAGATCAATATGAATATACTAGTTGTGTGTATATATATTAGGCCATGATAAAAAAAATGAATAGTGTTTATGTACCCAAAGATATCTTGCATCTGTGTCCTTTTCGGTCATGAAGCGAATGTTCTCGCAAACGTAGTATGCACATAAATTAGTCCCTTGTTCCTGACGCATACACTTTACGAGAATAGAATTCAATCAGATAATAATCAAGCATGATAATGGTATTGAAACTAGAATTAAAGAGATGCTCGGACGTAGCTAGTACTACTTAATTACCTTGGACCGTCGCCATTTCAGCTCTGGTTTCCAGACACCGACAACTCTAATTACCTCTTTGATGAATTTTTTCCAAACACTGCCTGGCAAAGAAAATGAATAAAGGAGTTATTAATTACTTGATATCATGAAATGAACTAAAGAGGCCGACATAGTGCGATAATGATTGAAATTACCTGTCGAGCATCCAATACAGGTTGACATATTCTTTAGAGTCTTTACGAAGTGAGTCCAGTACTTCAACAGTTCCCTCGTCAACTCTAATGATTAGAAGGATCCAGTTGTATCTGCGCACACGTTTGTATAAGCGGGCATGCATAACTCATCAACCCTTAACATCGAGTAAGCAAAAATAGAATTTGTAGTACAAGACAGTAACACTCACCTGAAGTTGTAAGGAAAAAGTATTTCTGGTCTGGTATGTAATTCCTTCAAAAACTGTAGCAAGTTATTCTCTGTGTCTTGTTTGTGGTCAATTAACATTTGTTCACTAACGGTATTTGGGTCAATGAACCCAATGCCATAGACTCCATCTCTTTTCAATTCAGACATCTTCATTCTGCATAATACCACACAAAAGAATATAGTGAGGATAATTACAGGCAATGAACGAGCTGAGTTGGAGACTTAAATTATAGAAAGAAATCACTTACAGACAATATCAACTGACGAGAGATTTGTCGAGTGAGTCTTGATTGAATAACTGAAAAAATTCTGGCCAGTCCATCCACAGAGGGTTTGCATGGAACTAATGCTCTGGCTTGACTTTCACCATGAGACCCTCTTGCCCGGCGTTTATTTCTCTCAGGTACCAGTCATGCAAGTTGCGCATTTGCGTTGATAGAAACTTCTCCTCGCCAGGTCTGACCAGAGGGTTCCCGCGGACATATTGCCATGCTACTTCCTTCGGATCCTGCTTGGGCATTTCCTCATAGCCTATGGGTGCTTCAACAGTGATACCGAGCTTTCTAGCATTCTCTCTATCAGCATCGGTTACCGCCATATCGGTACTCACCTTGAGCGGGGGGATCGATTGCACTGCCTGTTCTCCGAGCTGGGGAACAGTTTTCCCGCATTTATTAGAACTACCTGAACGGCTCGACGATTGTTTTTTCTCCATAGCCGGTTTAGCAAGATTCACAAAGTGTTGTACGACTTTCTCGGATATTTTCTACTTTGGCGGCGGTGGCGGTGTTGGTGCAAAATGGGCCTTCACTTCGAAAGCCACTTGGGCTTCGGTTTCCTTGGCAGTCATCTCGTAAGCTAACTTCATTTTGGAAGGAGGAGGCTCGGGTTTCGTCTTTGGTGCTCTCTTCCGCTTTGGAGTCGGCTCACGCGGCGGAGATCGATATCGTGGACTCGCGCTAGGCTCCGTCTCAGGGTGGGGTGGACTCGGCTGACGCGGCGGAGATCGATATGGCGGACTCGCGTTGCGCTCCGTGTCGGGGTGGGGTGGAGTCGGCTGACGCGGCGGACTTGGAGAAGGAGTCGGTGGACTTGGCACCGAGTTTGGAAACACGATGCATTCCTTTTTCCATACAATGATAGCACGTATGGCTTCTCCCAGTGTCAGCTGCTCCTCCCATTGACCTTCAGTTTGGTCAAGCTCTAGTGAGTGATATCCCGACATAACTTCATCCACCCCGACACGAGCATAACCAAGTGGAATCGGATTGCCGTGGATGGTTGCTTCAGGTGCATTCGGTATAGCAAAGCCGACCGCCACCTTCATGGATATGTTCTTCATTTTCATCTGTAGCTCACAAGGTGTCCTCTCTTGGATATCATCCACGGGGTAGCGAGCCAGCAGCGCATCATCGGCCGGGACCCTCGTGGAACCCACGCTGCTTTTCCGCATAGATGGGACGGTACTATCCAATGCTGGATCTGCTTGCTCCTGCCGCGAAGATGCCCTTTGTTGGCTAATTGTGGCAATTTGCTCCGGCTGCCGTTGTAACATGCTCAGCAACTCCTTGTTTTGTATTTCTACCATCTTAAGCCGGTCTGCATCCTGCTTCTTCTTTCTCGAACGGCTTCTGTAACTGGCGTTGTGCTCCGCAAACCCCTCAATCCAGGGAACAACGCCTTTGCCTTGTATTCGTCCCGGGTGTTCAGGATTCTTGAGGGCGCGTGTAAGCTCGTCGTTCTCTCTCTCGGGCTGGAACGCCCCTGTTCGAGCCTCTTCTATTGCATCAAGTAAAGCGACCGAGGCTTCTTGAAGACTTGGCTGTTCAATAATCTTCCCTGTCTTTGGGTCCAACTTTCCCCCATGCGCATAAAACCAAGTCCTGCACCTGTCGGGCCAACCCGTTGTTTGTGGAGTGACCCCTACAGCAATCATCTTTTGCTCAGATTCATCCAGCTTAGGCACCCGAGTCTTGTAGCCACCTGGCCCCAGAACATGGTGAAACTTTTTTTTCTTAGCATTTATCTTGTTTATTCTCAACTGTTCCTTAGCTTCTTCCGATTCCTTGAACTGCACAAATAAGTCCCATTGATCTTTTACCTTCTCTAGTGATCCAATGAATTCTGGAGTCTTCTTTCCTGCGTTGACGTAGTTGGACCATAATTTTTTCTTCCAAGTCTGCAATTGTGTGGCCATCTTTTTAAGAGCAAACTTCTTGACTTTTGCCCATTGGCTATCTGTGAAACCATCTGACAGGGTGAAATGTGACATGAGCGTATGCCAAAGCAGATTTTTTGCTCTTTCATCGACAAAACTAACTCCTCGATCTTTGTTTGGCTTATTCCATTCTTGAACGGTGATCAGGATTTGGTCCCTAACAATAACTCCGCATTGACGTATAAATTTGTCCGCATGCTTTTTAGGAGTAATCGGTTCGCCATCTGCTTTGATTTCATCGATGTTGTCCTTTTCGCCATCAAGCAACTTTTTGGTCGGGCCTCGTACTGCCCTTGTAGAAGATTTGCTCGATCTGGAGGGCTAAAAGAAGAAAGATCCGTTAATATATATATATAAATATACAAATCAATTAATACATCTAATGATCACCAGAGGCCAAATATATATACCTCGCCGGACTTTGTTAATTGGAGAAAAATTTCTTAGCGATCACTGTCAGCTGGTTCCCCTTCGTCTCTTGGTTGTTCTTCCTCAATTCCCTCACCGGATGGGTTAAGATATTGTGTGCCATCATCTATCATGTCGTACATGACATTCTATTGATCATCATCTCTATCTCTACCGTCCATAGCTTAACTAATACAGAACAAATATAAAACAATTAGAATGCATTCAATAATTAAGCAAAACCGGAGATATGCAATCAATACAAGGCAATGCAACAATATGATAATATATATTATTATCATATAATATCACTAATACATCTCGAGTAATCCAGTTAATGCATCATCGAATATTATCACTAATACATTGTCTCGAATATTATTATATAATATCACTAATACAGATCCAGTTGACGTCTCGCGGCACAGGCGGTGGACAGCCAAAGAGAAGGAACCATAACAGGATCATAGCTCGGGTGAGATCCCTGAAGAACCTGCCAGGTATTGGTGAACCTGGCGTCCAACGCAACCATGTAGCGACGGACGTGCTCGTCCTCGTCCCTGACACGACGACGTACCACCTCCGCAGGGGCCGGCTCCCTCCGCACCGATAGTGGTCCACGTGACCGCCACAAAAGAACCTCCGGGTCGACGACGGGAGCCTGATTCCTCACCAAGCTGCGCGCCCCGGAAGGTAGCACCTCCCAGTGCCAGTCCGGCGCAGCCCAGTCCCGGACATGGTGCCTCTCAAGAAGGTTGTCGCCGCCGAGTCGACGACGATTATGCGGGCCGGGCATCGTCGAGTCAACGGCTACGCTATGCAACTAAACATTTAAACATCTAAACATCATATATCTGCCTAATATAAAATAGCTAATGCGTAATAAAAAGTCTCATTTACTAAAACATATTAAAATCTAAACCCTAAACATCTAAACATCATATATCATCCTTCGGCGATCGTCGGGGACTCCTCCGGCGATCGTCGGGGACTCCTCACCGACGACCGACGATACTTGACTACATTATTTCCAACTAAAACAACTAAAACATAAAAAAAACTAAACAACTAAACAACTAAACAATATGAACAACTAAAACAACTAAAAAACCTAAACAACTAAACAATATGAACACTTAATTAACTAAAACAACTAAAAAACCTAAACAACTAAACAATATGAACAACTAAACAATATGAACACTTAATTAACTAAAAACCTAAACAACTAAAACAATATGGCCGCGGAGGAGGGGGATCGGAGCAGGGGGCAGGAGCTCTCCGGCGACGACGTACGGGGCTCGGGGAGGAGGCGCGGGCGGCGACGACGGGGCTCGGGGAGGAGGACGTCGGAGGCGGGGAGCAGCGGCGCCGGCGCGGGCTCGGTCCGCGGCGGTGCTTGGAGAAGCAGGCGGGGATCGAGGCGGGCGCGTGCGGAGGAGCGGCGATGGCAGGTAGCGTGGCGGCGACGGCGAAAAGTGTGGCGGCGCCGACGCGGGCTCGGGCGGCGCTTGCGAGCAGGGCGGCTGGACGGCGACGCCGAGGGCACGCGTGGGCAGCCTGGCGGCGTCGTCGAGCGGGCGTGTGGGAATGATATGGGATGAAGTGGGGTTAAATAGGGGGGCCTCTTTAGTCCCGGTTGGTTTCTCCAACCGGGACTAAACACCCTTTAGTCCCGGTTGGTATCACCAACCGGGACTAAAGACCCTCCCTTTAGTCCCGGTTGCTCTCACCAACCGGGACTAAAGGCCTCCTTTTCGGCGGCCCAAATTCCCGCGCGGGAAGGGGACCTTTAGTCCCGGTTGGAGCCTCCAACCGGGACTAAAGCTCTATTTTCTCTTTTCTTTTTTGTTTTGTTTTTCTAAACAGGACAGTTTCTGTTTTTAGATTTGGAATAACTATTAGAATATTTATAGTTTTTGAATGAATCTTTTTTCTTTAGGTCAAAAAAATTATAGACTTTCTGTTAGTGCCAGTAGTTTTCAAATTTAAATAGTTTAAATTTGAATTCTTTTGAAATTTGTGTGAATCACTAGTTTGTGAATAACTTTAGTTTAAAAATAGATTTTTAAGTGATTGTTTGTCCTGTTGTTTAATATTAGTATGGTTTATCAGTATGTTCAATTTGGGAATTTTTAGGATATTTTAAATAGGTGTTTTAATCAAAACCAGATTCTGTTTAACTCTTTTAGTTTTATACCTTCATTAGTTTTAATCAAAAGCACTACAAATGAACTCTGAAAAGGTTGAAACTTGGCATGGTATCATCATTTCACACACATATCATGTGCAAAAAAGTTGAGAGGGTTACGGAAAAAACTGGATGCACTTCGTGTACAAACTGGACCATCTCCTTCGAACTATGAGGGTTTCGGACAAAAACTCATCTGTTACAAAGGCATTTCATTTTTTTTAACTTATTTCAACTCCAGACTTTTTGTGCATTCAATATGCACCATTCAAAGCCACATCCTCAAATTTCAACCCTTTCTAACTTTATTTGCTCTTTTTCAAGCATTTAATGATTTTTTCGCGCTGAATGACCCTGAAATTGAAAAGCAGTACAAATGAACTCTGAAAAGGTTGAAACCTGGCATGGTATCATCATTTCACACACATAGCTTGTGCTAAAAAGTTGAGAGGGGTACGGCAAAAACTGGATGCACTTCGTGTACAAACTGGACCATCTCGGCTACTCACTAGAGAAGAAAGTGATGACAGTGAAGCCGATCACATCCCAGGGTGGGATCTTGGGGAATAAAACTTTTTCTGATCGCGTGTCCCTTGCTTATTGCACCGTAACCATGGACAATCTTCATCATTTAACATGATGCTTGGGTCAGTCTTCACTGTGAAGGGAGGAATTTCATCAAACTTCTCATAATCTTCCGACTTGTCTGTCTTGTCCTCCACTCCCACGATGTTTCTTTTCCCTGAAAGAACTATGTGGTGCTTTGGCTCATCGTATGATGTATTCGCTTCCTTATCTTTTCTTTTTCTCGGTTTGGTAGACATGTCCTTCACATAGAAAACCTGTGACACATCATTGGCTAGGACGAATGGTTCCTCTGTGTACCCAAGATTGTTGAGATCCACTGTTGTCATTCCGTATTGTGGGTCTACCATTACCCCGCCTCCTGTAAGATTGACCCATTTGCACCGGAACAAAAGGACCTTAAAACCACATCCATAGTCAAGTTCCCATATCTCCTCTATGTAACCATAATATGTGTCCTTTTCCCTATTGGTGTTTGCTGCATCGTCAAAGTGGACACCACTGTTTTGGTTGGTGCTCTTTTTATCTTGGGCGATCGTGTAAAATGTATTCCCATTTATCTCATACCCTTGGAAAGTCAATATAGTTGAAGATGGTGTCCTGGCCAACAAGTACAGATCATCTTCAACAATGTTGTCATTCATGAGATGTGTTTGCAACCAACCGCCGAAAGTCCCCATGTGTTCACGTGTAATCCAGTCGTCAGACTGCTCTGGGTGTTTGGAGCGTAGAATATTCTTGTGTTCATTGATATACGGGGTCACCAAGGTTGAATTTTGTAGAACTGTGTAGTGTGCTTACGCCCAAGAATGCCCGTCCCTACATATTATTGAGTTTGGTCCTAGCGTGCCTTTTCCACGTAGTCTCCCCTCATGCCGTGATTGAGGAACACCAATCGGCTTAAGGTCAGGAATAAAGTCAACACAAAACTCAATGACCTCCTCTGTTTCGTGGCCCTTGGAGATGCTTCCTTCTGGCCTAGCACGGTTACGAACATATTTCTTTAAGACTCCTATGAACCTCTCAAAGGGGAGCATATTGTGTAGAAATACAGGACCCAGAATGGGAATCTCTTCGACTAGGTGAACTAGGACATGCGTCATAATATTGAAGAAGGATGCTGGGAACACCAACTCGAAACTGACAAGACATTGGACCAAATCATTCTGTAACCTTGGTAGGATTTCCGGATCGATTACCTTCTGAGAAATTGCATTGAGGAACGCACATAGCTTCACAATGGCTAATCGAACATTTTCTGGTAGAAGCCCCCTCAATGCAACCGGAAGCAATTGCGTCATGATCACATGGCAGTCATGAGACTTTAGGTTCTGGAATTTTTTCTCTGCCATATTTATTATTCCCTTTATATTCGACGAGAAGCCAGACGGGACCTTCATACTGAGCAGGCATTCAAAAAAGATTTCCTTCTCTGCTTTGGTAAGAGCGTAGCTGGCAGGACCTTGATACTGCAGCTTTGGATGCATGCTGTCTTTTTCGTTCATACGTTGCTGGTCCTGCCGTGCATCCGGTGTATCTTTTCTCTTCCCATACACGCCTAGGAAGCTTAGCAGGTTCACGCAAATATTCTTCGTCACATGCATCACGTCGATTGCAGAGCGGACCTCTAGGACTTTCCAATATTCTAGCTCCCAAAATATAGATTTCTTCTTCCACATGGGGGCGTGTCCGTGAGCGTCATTCGGAACAGATTGTCCACCAAGACCCTTTCCAAAGATTACTTGTAAATCCTTGACCATATCAAGTATATCATCACCAGTATGGAGGACAGGCTTCTTTCGGTGATCTGCCTCACCTTTGAAATGCTTGCCTTTCTTTCTTAAGGCGTGCTTGGTCGGAAGAAACCAACGATGTCCCAGGTACACATTCTTCTTGCATTTGTCCAAATATATACTTTCAGTCTCATCTAAACAGTGCGTGCATGCATGGTATCCCTTGTTTGTCTGTCCTGAAAGGTTACTAAGAGCAGGCCAATCATTGATGGTTACAAACAGCAACGCTCGTAGGTCAAATTCCTGCTGTTTGTGCTCATCCCACACACGTACACCTTTTTTATTCCACAGCTATAAAAGTTCGTCAACTAATGGCCTTAGGTACACATCAATGTCGTTGCCGGGTTGCTTAGGGCCTTGGATGAGCACTGGCATCATAATGAACTTCCGCTTCATGCACAACCAAGGAGGTAGGTTATAGATACATAGAGTCACAGGCCAGGTGCTATGATTGTTGTTCTGCTCCCCAAAAGGATTAATGTCATCTGCACTTAAACCAAACCATAAGTTCCTTGGGTCATCTGCAAAGTCCGGCCACTCTCTCTCGATTTTTCTCCAGTTCGACCCATCAGCGGGTACTCTCAACTTCCCGTCTTTCTTACGGTCTTCTTTGAGCCATCGCAACATCTTGGCATGCTCTTTGTTTCTGAACAGTTGTTTCAACCGTGGTATTATAGGAGCATACCACATCACCTTGGCAGGAACCCTCTTCCAGCTGCGGCGCTTGCCCTCAACATCATCACCAGGGTCATCTCGTCTGATCTTATACAGCAATGCATCGTATACCGGGCATGCATTCAAATTCTCGTACTCCTCACCGCGGTAGAGGATGCAGCCATTAGAGCATGCATGTATCTTCTGCACCTCTAATCCGAGAGGGCAGAGAACCTTCTTTGCTTCGTACGTACTATCAGGCAATTCGTTATCCTTTGGAAGCTTCTTCTTCATTATTTTCAGTAGCTTCCCAAATCCCTTGTCAGATACACCATTCTCTGCCTTCCATTGCAGCAATTCCAGTGCGGTACCGAGCTTTGTGTTGCCATCTTCACAATTTGGGTACAACAATTTTTTGTGATCCTCTAACATGCGCTGCAGCTTCAACTTCTCCTTGTCACTTTCGTAGTTTTTCTTTGCATCAGCAATGGCCGGACCAAGATCATCAGCGGGCTCATCTGATGCCTCTTCTTCAGCTTCTTTCTCTTCATTCTCTTCCCCCATTGTAGTACCATCGTATTCAGGGAACCCAGGATAGTTGTCATCATCCTCTTCTTCTTCATTCTCTTCCATTAGAACCCCTCTTTCTCCGTGCTTGGTCCAACAGTTATAGCCGGACATGAAACCGGAGGTAAACAGGTGGACGTGAATGTCTTTTGAGCTAGAGTAATTCTTATCATTCTTATAGACACCACATGGACAACACATAAAACCATTCCGCTTGTTTGCCTCAGCCGCATGCAGAAAACTATGCACGCCATTAATGAACTGGGGAGAGCGTCGGGCATCGTACATCCATTGCCGACTCATCTTCACTACACAACACCGAAAAGACCAAAGTAATACAAGTTCATACACACTTATTCTCATAAAACAACAAAAAACTATCTAGCTAAAGCATTTAAATGCAACAACAAATGCGATCAAAATCGCAACTAAGGTAATAATTGATCCAACAACATAATGATACCAAGCCTCTTTATTAACGGCATATTTTCTAATCTTTCTAATCTTCAAGCGCATTGCATCCATCTTGATCTTGTGATCATCGACGACATCGGCAACATACAACTCCAATTTCATCTTCTCTTCTTCAATTCTTTTCAATTTTTCTTTCAAATACTCATTTTCTTCTTCAACTAAATTTAACTTCTCGACAAGAGGGTCGGTTGCAATTTCCGGTTCACATACCTCCTAGATAAAAATATCTATGTCAACTTGATGGGCATAATTGTCATAAACACCAAATGCAACAAATAGTTATAAAAGAGAATATACCACATCCGAATCATAAACCGGACGAGGGCCGACGAGCACGGATATCAAAGTCATGGCACTATGTATAACAAACAATCATACAAGTAAGAAAATTATACAAGTAACTATCTAAATCATACAAATAAGATTTTTTTTAATAAAAAGGATAAGAACAAGAGGCTCACCAAGGTGGTGCCGGCGACGGGACGGTGCGGGCGATCAACGGTGGTTAGGACGGGGACGGGAAGGCACTAAGTAAACCACACCTACACATATGCAAACTAAGAAGTTAATTTGAGCTCAAATTGCATATAAATCAAATAAACACCCGCATAATTACTCCCAAACTAAAACCCACAAATCACTATACTTATAGAGCATTGCACGAGCTAATCTAGCAATGAGAGATGAAAGGACAAAGTTGCTAACCTTTGTGAACACTTGGATAGATGGGGTGCCTTCAAATCTTGACAAATCTTTGGCAAAAATGGAGGATGAGCTTGAGTAAGGGGAAGAACAGAGGAGAGAAAGGGGAAAATAGAGAGAATGGGCTCGGGCTGGACGAAGGGTTTATATAGGGACGTATTTAGTCCCGGTTGGTTATACAAACCGGGACTAAAGGTCCACCTCTAGTCCCGGTTTGTGATACAAACCGGGACTAAAGGGTCTCGTGGGGGCTCCAGCCTGACACCAGCCTGCCACCACCCCTTTAGTCCCGGTTTGTATCACAAACCGGGACAATAGGTAGAAAATGAACCAAGACTAATGATGCCCGTGCCCTCGACCGCTCCTAGCCGTTGGAACCGGGACTAATAGTCACATTAGTCCCGGGCCGTAATCAAACCGGGACTAAAGGGGCGGACGAAAGGTCTTTTTCTAGTAGTGAAGTTCGTCACTGAGCTTGGTGTGGTTCCAAGATGCTGGACCCTATGGAGCTCTGTTGTGATGATAGCGGTGCCATGACCCAAGCAAAGGAGCCAAGGTCTCACGAGAGATCCAAACATACTGAACGCATATTCCACATTATTCGAAATTTGGTGCAGCGTGGAGTCATAAAGATATGCAAGATTCATACGGACCTGAATGTTGGGTAACGCAGCAGAAAACAAAAAATTTCCGCCCTACGCACCAGCCCAGGACCACTATGAAGATGCATACAAGGTTTGATCTGATCGTTACCAACTCGTAACGCAGCGGAAGTAGAATTGGTGAAGATCGTTGGTGCAGATCCCCGTACCTATAAATTTACAACCTCCCAACCGTGAGGATTTTCTCCCATGGACAGCTCCACGGACGGTCCCTCGGACAGCCCTTCGGGAGGCCCTCGAACAATTTCTTGGACGGTCCCTCGGATAGCCCTTCGGGAGGCCCCTCGATATGAAGATCGAACAAACGACCTCTCTACTTGTTGCACACATACGGTGTCACCTATCCAGCAGGGCTTCGCCGCCCAGAGCTAATCCCTATCGGAAACCAGACAGCCTTTCGGCACTACGAAACTATTTCGTGTGAGGGAGAGAGAAATGGCAGATCATGCATGCCTTGTGTTGAGAGAGTTGGAGTGAGTTTGGAGAGCACTCTCCTCCTCCTTTTATAGTGTGAGGGAGGGGTGGAGGAGCTGAAAATTTCAGCCACCAAACGGTGTGCCCCCCCCACACAAAACAAGCTCCCACCAAAGGTCAGGAGTTGCCTCATGCCCCCCCCCCCCCCCCCCCCCCGACCACCATGGCTGGCCCAACATGGGGTTCCCCATGGGGGAGCCTCTTCCCCAACATCTTCCACCATTTGTGGGGGCTGCCTCCCACCATGCCCCCCCAAACACTTTGTCCAGCCACAAGGGGGATGCCGCCTTAAAGGGGGCGCCCCCAAAAACAGCCCCACGATTCAGGGGATCTTTTCCCCTCACTCTGGGACAAGATGTTTTCCGCGACTGTTTCTTGCAAAAAAATTCCGGAAGGTCCTACAACATTTCTGACACCCTCTAAACACTACTGCAATCAGCAACTTTGCCGTCTGCCAAAGGTCTTTGCCGTCAGCCAGCAGACGGCACCACATCCGGCTGAACAAGCTCCGGTAAAGACCACTTTGCCGTCTGCTGGCAGACGGCAAAGACCTTTCCATCTTTGCCGTCTGCCAGCAGACGGCAAAGGGCATGGACGGCACACGTGGCAGCTTAGGTCCGTTAAGGGGTTAACGGCGTGCTTTGTCGTCTGCTGGCAGACGGCAAAGCTTCCAAATAGGCCAGCCCAGTGCACCCCAGGTTGCATAGGTAGCTGCCACGTGGCAGATTTGCCGTCTGCTGGCTGAAGGCAAAGCGCTTTGTCGTCTGCCAGCAGACAGCAAAGAGCCTGTACAGCCCCTGTTTTTTCTTAAATTCATTCAATTTCACAGAATTTCACACACATATATATATATACACATTTGAAAATACTTTCAACAAGCATAACAACACATATACATACCAAATCATATCCCTGCCATATGGATATGATCATCCAACACATATACATACCAAATGAAAAGTCCATATGCAACATATATAGCTAGCCAACATATCCAACAACAAGCATACAATGGTTTCATCCATACATACATATATAGGTAGCAAGTTTCACATTGTTCATCGTACAAAATCAAAACAAAAAGGAAGCACAAGGAGAAGAGTAGACTCCATCAATGCAAGCTTCCTCATCTAAACAAAATCTGCAAATTGGAAAAGAAGAAAGTTAGAAGAAGAAGAAGAAGAAGAAGAAGAAGAAGACTAGCTAGAAGAAGAAGAAGAAAAAGAAGAAAAAGAAGAAGAAAAAGAAGAAGAAGAAGAAGAAGAAGAAATTTTCTTCTCTTTCTTTTTCTCCTCTCCTCTTCTTTATCTTCTTCTTCTTCTAGCTAAGGTAGGTAAAAATGCCATTTTTTAGCTAAGCTAGGTAAAAATGCTAAGTGTACGTCATTTTAGAGCTAAGCTAGGTAGTTATGCCATTTTTGAGCTAACCTAGGTAGTTATGCCATTTTTAGCTAACTAAGAATATTTATAGCTATCCTAGGTAAAGTATGTCTGTTTGGAGCTAAGTAAGGTTATTATGTCATTTCCAAGGAAAATAGCTAAGTATAGGTCATTTTGGAGCTAAACCAAGGTTATTATGCCATTTTTTACCTAAGTGAGCTAATTATGTCATAAATGAACTAGCTAAGCTAAGTATAGATCATTATTGAGCTATCCTAGGTAGTTATGCCATTTTTTAGCTAACTAAGCATATCAAGTCATTTTGGAGGAAAAAATGCTAAGTATAGGTCATTTTATAGCTATCCTAGGTAAAATATGTCATTTTGGAGCTAAGTAAGGTTATTATGTCATTTTCGAGGAAAATAAGCTAAGTACAGGTCATTTTGGAGCTAAGTAGGTCATTTCTTAAGCTAAGTATGCATTTGTTAAGCAAAACACTTGGGAAAACTTCCATCATCACGGAGGTGAAGGACCGGTCGGCCTTGCGCCAGTGTGAGACGGAGAAGGACCGGTCGGGTTTGCGGCAGACGCAGAAGGTTCGGTCGATGCTTGTCGGGAGGCATGCTGCACCAAAGATCATTTGCAATGTCTCGTTAGCATGATGCAACTCAAATGTGAATACTAGTAACTAATGACCATTCAAATGAAACTCACCGTGGGCGCTATACCAATCTGGGGCATCGGCGGAGGGGTCTGACCGTTGTTCTGGCACACGGTCTGCACATTTTGTTTTCACGAGTCAGTCATATTAGTTAGTGATGAAACGAATATTAGGTGCATGATTTGGCTAATATGCAGGAGAAACTTACCCCAAGGAGATCGTATAGGGCCCGGTGAGACGCGTCGTTCCGGTTCCTCTCCTCCTCCACCAGCCTAGCCGTCCTCTCCTCCATGTCCCTCTCCCTCTCCGCCGCCTGCCTGTTTGCCTCCGCCAGAAGCTCCTGGGCCCTAGCCTCGATGGCGAGCTCCATTGGCCGTGGACGAGGCCTTATCTCAGGATCGGAGCTCGTCTGGTGCTTCTTGATCTCCGAGAGAGTTCTAGGACAACGTATCAGTCCATCCCCAATGGCTATCGGGCCATGGGGCCTCCCGCCACCAGATATCATCACGAGCTCTGGATCAAAAGGACTCTGGCTCGGGTTGAAGTCCTCCCCTTTCCTCGTCTTCCCCTCATCTCTGTACCTCACGACTTGTTGTGGAAGGAGATGTTGATGAAGCTCTCTGGATCATCGAGGTCATCCTTAGAGAATGCCTTGGCCTTCTTGTACGGGGCAGTATGGGCCATGGCATAGAGGTCGAACAGCGGTGGCACCTCCTTCTTGTTGTGTCGCGCCTAAAAGAGAGGAACAAAATATTAGTTAAGGGCTCACGCTAGCATGAATAATGAAATTGCATGAATCATGAAGCAAACCACATACCCAGTGATCCCCGAACTCAAACAGGTTGGAGCTCCCTTGATGGTGTGGCACACCTTTCATTTGGGCACGCTTATCCTTGGCCTTGTCGTGCACGGCTAGCCATTGGGGAGAGCACCACTCATCCACCAACGCCTCCCAACAGTCCATCCTATCCGCACACCATCTCGGGGGCACCTAAGTTAGATAAGAGAAATTTCAGCGCTACGCCTATGAATCAAATCAAGGAAACTAAGTACAAGGCCTTAAGAATAGGTAATTACCTTCATGTACTTCTCCTTACTTAGAAACTTGGCGCGGCACTTCTTCTTGGCCCTCTTAATGTTAGTCGAGGCGTAGTAGTCTCGAACAGCCTGCACCCGAGCCTCGTGCCGTAAGTTCTGAAATAGGCGCTTGCACTCGGCTACGAGAACAATAGCCGCGTCCGCCTCGTGTTCCTCGAGACACCTGTAGAAGGTCTGCAATCAAACAAGACAACACTGATTAGTACAATCACTAGGTGTTGTTGATTTTTAATTCTGTAAAGGAGAAATTACCCAAAACCGCTGGATCACAATGTCGGCCACCGTCTCGCACAAGACACCATCGACCCTCTCCTCCGGCGGGGCCGGGGCAGCCACGTACAGCTCCCAGGTCAGTGCTAGCTATGGAACCTCACCCTCACCGGGCAAGTTGACCCACCCTGGGAAGTGGTGCCGGAGAAGCACACCAAGGACCTGGTTGGGCCTGCGGACACCAGGGGCGCGTTTCCAACCCCTGCAGTATGACAAGGCCAACACATTAGATATTAATTTGACGAAACATGAAGGCAAAAGGTTAAAAAAGAGTAAATGCACTTACTTCTCCCCACTAGGCACAATCAACCACCTCTGGTCGCGGGTCGCCGGCACGGGCGGGAGCTTTGTACCACCACGCTAGTAGACCTTCTTGCCCTCCTCAACCAGCTCTCCCTCGCTATAGCTATCCTCAGAAAAGCTGTCCTCGCCACCATCAGCATGGCCATTAGCCTCCGGAGTCACGTGGGACGAAGACTCTGGGACCGGAGTCTCCTGGGACGAAGACTCTGGGACCGGAGTCTCCTGGGACGAAGACTCTGGGACCGGAGTCTCCTGGGACGAAGACTCTGGGACCGGAGTCTCCCGAGGCTCGTGGACCGGTGTCCGAGACAGGTCCAAGTCAGACGGGTCCACCTGAGACGGAGCACTCCTGTGGTCGGGAGAATCAGCTGGGGGTGGCGGCGAGGAAGGCGCAGCAGCCTGCCTACCTCTCCCGCCGCCACGTCCACCTGTAGCACCCCTCTTCGTCTTCCCCCGACCTCTCCCGGCCGAAGAAGAAGCTCCCGGCGGTGTCTACATACTGTGTTCCAGCGCTCTCCGGAGGTGCTGGGGTGGAATAATAGCACCTCTCCCAGCACGCGCCGAGGAAGGAGGCTCGGAGCGCTCTCGACCCGCGCCCACCATCTGTCAACACCTGCAATGACAAAGCGTAAACGAAATTAGTACAACATAAAAAAATTGAATACCTAATAACCGGCAAGTTTCATCAACAGGAGGCCGAAGAGGTATCGGGGGTGTCGTGTCTGGGTGTCGTGGTGTCGGGGTGTCGGGGTGTCGTGTCGGGGTCGGGGTGTTGTGTTGGGGTCGGGGTGTCGTGTCGGGGGTGTCGTGTCTAGGTGTCGTGGTGTAGGGGTGTCGAGGTGTCGGGGTGTCGGGGTGTCGGGCTGTCGGGGTGTCGGGGTGCCGTGTCGGGGTCGGGGTGCCGTGTCGGGGTCGGGGTGTCAGGGTCGGGGTCGGGGTGCCGTGTCGGGGTCGGGCTGTTGGGGTGTTGGGGTACCGTGTCGGGGTCGGGGTGCCGTATCGGGGTCGGGTCGGGGTTTCGGGTGTCATTTTCTTCTTCTTCCCCTCTTCTTCTTTTTTCCTCTTTTTCCTTTTCTTCTTCTTCCTCTTCTTCCTTTTCTTCCTTTTCTTCTTCTTCTTCTTCTCCTCCTCCTCTCCTCTTTTTTCTTCTTCTTCTTCTTCTTCTTCTTTTTTTCTTCTCCTCCTCCTCTTCTTCTTCTCCTCCTCTCCTCTTTTTTTCTTCTTCTTCTTCTTCTTTTTTCGTCTCCTCCTATTCTTCTTCTTTTTCTTCTTCTTCTTCTTCTTTTTTTTTTCTTCTTTTCCTTTTTTCTTTTTCCTTTTTTTCCTTCTTCTTTTCTTCTTCTTTTTTCTTCTAGTTTTTTTTTACATTAACATTTTATTTTTCCTTTAACCTAACTAAATTTTCTACATCTTCTACTTCTTTCACCTAACTAACCTAACTAAATTTAACTAATAGTAGACCTAAAATTTAACTAATGCTACACCTAACTAAATAAGCTAAGTAACCCTAATTCCTAAAATCTTACTAACTAAAACTAAACTACATTTTTTACATCTTCTACAACTAACTACATCTAATTAACCTAACTACAACTAAACTAGATTTAACTAATACTAAAACAGAACACAAAAATTACTAAAACAGATAAAAAAATGAAAAAATAGAGAGGGGGAGGGGGCTCACCGGAGTGGGGGAGGTGGAGGCCGGCGTTGGTGGAGGTGGAGGAGGCCGACGCCGGCGGTGTAGGTGGAGGAGGCCGGCGGCGGCGGCGGTGGGCTGGAGGAGGCAGGGGGTGGCGGCGTTGGAGGAGGGCGACGCGCGGGGACGGGGTGGCGCCGGCGGACGGGGATGGCGGCACGGGGCGGGGTGGCGGCGCGAGATGGGGACGGCGGCGCGCGCAAGAGAGTAGTGGAGAGAGAGGGGATGGGGGACGGGGCGGTGGGGCGTCGGGGGCGGCGGGTGGCGCGGCGGGGGCGGTGGCGGTGGGGCGTCGGGGGCGCCGGGGAGAGAGAGAGGGGCGGAGTAGTGGGGCGACGGCGGGTGGTGGGGGCGGCGCGTGTGTGGTGGTCGTCGGGGAGGAGAGGGAGAGAAACAGAGAGAGAGGGGCGGGGTGGGCGCTGCCGTTAGTTAACTCAATTCTTTGCCGTCTGCCCCGCCTTTGCCGTCTGCCTTTTTGCTCTTCGCCGTCTGCTAGCAGAAGGCAAAGAGGGGGGCCGTTATGGTTTTTTGTAAGCAGCTCGTTAATGGGCCCACCTCCCTCTTTGCCGTCCGCTAGCTGACGGCAAACCTCCTTTGCCGTCTGCTAGCAGACGGCAAAGAAGCGGCTGATGGCAAAGAACGTCTTTGCCGTCAGCTATTTCTTTGCCGTCTGTTTTCTGGAAGCGGATGGCAAAGAGCTTCTTTGCCGTCCGCCAGCTAACGACAAAGAACTGGCAGACGGCAAATTAGCTGATTCCAGTAGTGAAATTTATTCTGGACTCATTCTGAAACATTTTCCAGATGATGGTTTTATTCTGAAACATTTTTGGTTTCTCCGAAACAATTCCGGTTTTCTCTCCGGAACTTTTCCGTCATCTCTGAAACTTTTCCAGTAACTTTTTCTCAGACTCCCTATCTAGTATTCAGCAGATAGATGACCCTTAAGTGTGTGACCTTGTTGGTTCGGTGAAATATAGACATGACCGGAAACCATTCCGATCAATGATCAATAGTGGAACCGTGGACATCCATATTGATCCCTATACCCACACGAATGATTATTCGAGTGAACGTCTAGTTGTCGTGCGCTATTCCTATTGCTTTGCGATATGTTTACAAAACCCGAGGTGAGATTTATCGGCATCCTCGTGAATCAACAACTTGTCAACTATGCCAGTTTCCTCGTTACCAGTTTTGTTCTCTTTTCTCATTCCTGTGTTCCGGCATCCCCGTGATCAAATCACCCTATGTCTGTCTAGACGATGATGGATACCGTGACACCGAGAGGGCCCACAGAATATCTCTCCATTGTCGGAGGAGTAAATCCCAATCTTGAGGTATCTAGTTCCTTGTCATATTTTTCCATGAACCCGTAAGCCGCCGTAAAAGCCACCCTGTTATGGATGACGTTTAACAAACCCCAAAATTTATGAAGCAAGCATGAAGGAACTCGACACTCTTATGGTCTAAGGAATTATGCAAATGTTAACTTTCTCTGTGTTATATACCATAAACTTATGACGAATGTATCTCATAGCATAACATCAATTTGGGTCGGTTCAACACAAGTGTTCTTCTAACATTGTGCCCTCAAAGTTGCCGGCATACTCATGCCCATGATTAGGAAAACGTAACCAGCATGCAACACTTGAGCTAATCTTAGAGGCTTGACTCGGAATACATTTTACCATTTATTATTCCACACATGCATATGGATTTTCCTCAGAGCCTTTATTGATATACGGGCTCAGGAACCATCGCAATTATAGCATAGAACCTCAACATAATTATGAACATGTAAATAAATAATACCATTTATTATTGCCTCTAGGGCATATTTTCTACACTGAATACATCAGATCCACTAACGAAGTCTCTACCACGAGCGAAGCATGAGCAACACGAGAATACCATTGGTGTTAGGGAACTTATGTAACTAGATTATTGCCTCTAGTGGAAGTGCAAGACTATTGGAAATATGCCCTAGAGGTAATAATTAATGTATTATTATATTTCCATATTCATAATTAAGTTTATATTTCTATACTATAATTGCATTGGTTCTTCAATATGAGTTTCGGAGGGAAACTCAATTGCATTTGTGGAAACATAAATACCAAATAGATCCCTAGTCATGCCTCTAGGACTAGCTCATCTATTGATGATGATCTTGTTTTCCTGTTCATGGACATTGTTAAAGTAACAAGGACGCCAAAAATAATGAGACCACATTTTTATCTGAACAACGGTTTTGGATACACCCAACTTATGAATCACTGCGGGACAGCATCACTATTATGTTGTCGTTATTTTCATATATTATGTTAACATTTACTAACGTCCTTAGACCATGAGAATATCGTATAGCAACATACCGGATGCTAAGTTCGGGTTTGCCAAATGTCACACCATAACTGGGTGGCAATAAAAATAACTTACGGGAATACCGGAAAAGTATGTCTCGATATCGATAGTTCAAGACTGGGATTTTCTCCTCCAACGATGGAGAGATACTCTCCGGGCCCACTTAGTATTACGGTATCATCATCGCCCAGCTAGACACATGTGATTGAGATCACAGGAATACCGGAATACGGAAATGAGTAAAGAGAACACAACCGGTAACGAGGATAACTGGTATAGTGATCCAGGTGTTGATCATGAGGATACCGATAAAAGTCTCACCTCGGGTTTTGTAACGTATAGCGAAGCAAAGGGAATTGTACGCGGTACCATAAGGTTCGCCCAATAAAGATCTTGGTAAATATGTGGGAATTATCAAGGGTGTCCAGATCCTACTGTTAATTATTGACCAGAAGGAGTTCCGGGTCATGTCCGGTTATTTCTGAACCTGCAGAGTGACACGCTTAATGACTAGTAATTTATATGAGAACTAAGAGATCAGAGAGAATGAGAAAATGGGCTCCAGAAATGTTCTAGATGGATCCGAAAGTGTTCCAGATGGTCCCGGAAGAGTTCCGAAAATGTGCCAAAAGTGCCCGGTCTATTTATGGAAGCTCCGAAAGGTTCCCGAAAACTTCTGGAACTTCCCGGAAGGTTTCATGGTGCAAACCCCCTTGGCTAGGCCCAAGGGGGCAGCACCCACATGGGACAAAAGGGGCCCAAGGGGTGGCGCCCCCCTATGTATGGCAGGGGGCAAACCGAATTGGGAGAGTGGGAAGAGGCCTTCCCCCTTGGTTCGGCCGAATTGGGGGATGGGTTCTCCTCCAAATCGGCTACCCCTCCCCCTTGGCCACCTATATATATATATGTGGGGGGGGGGGGGGACTCCCCTAGAGACACACCAATCCTTTGAGGAGCCCCCTCTTATAGCTACGGACTCTAATCTCTTCTGTTATCTAATTAGAATTAGACTTCTAATTATTTCGAGGTGCACCTAGGCTAATCTCTCTTTCTAGTTTTCTGGGAGCTCTTTTCCTGGACAATGGAGTGCTGCCGGATTACTAATTCGGAACGCGTGGATACCTCGGAGGGATCGTCTACTTCGACTCTAGATCGGCGGATCGTCTCAGATAAATTCTCGCGACTGGGAGGTATAACCTAGCTGCAGGAATCATCGTGCTTCACCGAAAAACTACACTGTTTCCGCCGCTCTACTAGTCGGTGAGATGATCGTTACCTGCCTCTTCATAATGTTCCTGGATGTGATCGTGTCGCATAATTTTTTTGTTGCGTAACATGTTCCCCTTAACTGATATGGTCAATGAGGGTCACACCTTCCGTATGAAATACATTTGGAAGCTCAAAGTCCCGTTAAAAAAAAGATTTTCATGTGTTATCTATGTAGGGGAGTACTCTTAAGGAACGATAACTTGGCTAAGTGCAGATGACAAGGTAGTAAAAAGTGTTGTTATTGTGACAATGATGAAGCAGTACATTACTTGTTCCTGTCTTGTACTTTTCCCAAGATTATCTGGTGTATAGTTCATACTGCTTATAATTTACCACCACCCACGAGCATCACGAATATCTTCGGGAACTGGTAGGCTGGGGTACACCCTAGGCTTAAGGCACAAATCCGTGTAAAGGTATGCGCTTTATGTTGGGCAATCTGGAATTGTCGAATGATTTTGTTTTTAACAGGATTGGAGTTTCCAACTTTTTGCAAGTTATCTACAAGGCTACTCATTGGATCCGTACGTGCTGCTCACTCCAGCGTGTGGAGGCATGGGGTTCTTTGGCCTGTAGGTGTAGCCACTTGGAGATGGTAGCACGGGCTTTCTTCAACCAATATGGATGGCGTTCTAGCAATAGGATTAGTGGTGCATCAGTGTGTCATGTAATCTTTGTTGCCTTTTAGTTGGCTTAGCCTTTAGATCCGTTTTGTATGGCTTTACGTTGGACCTGATACTTCGTAATAAATTGGCTACTTCACAATAAATTATGGCTGTGTGCATTGATCGATGGAGAGGTTGGGGATATACCGTCCTTTTTGAAAAAAAAAACACGGAACATGAAACACTACTCAACAACTAGGCCCGTTGCATTGTTCCAACTCGTGTAGTACCATCATATTTATGACGGGTAGCTCCTAACACGATTCATAAACGAGAAATATTACTTCAAGAAGAATTGCAGTCCGTGACAGAATTAGATCCAAAAAATTACCATCTAAATGCTCGCAAGCTGCACAATCTGCACTAATCCTATTCAGTGCGGCCGTGAGGAGCACCTGAAAAGGAGACGCCCCTGCCATCCCCAGCTGCCGCGGCATCCATTGTGGCCTTCTTCTCGGCACCAGAGAGGGAGGCTTGCATTTGTATTTATATGAGTATTTGTATGTGTATAGGTGTATCATGTATTCATGTCTATGTGTATAGGATTGTATTGGATGTATAAATGTTTGAATATGTATATATAGGTGTATGTAGGAGAACATGTAGTACATGTTTACCCTAGTCAGAGGATACTACATATGAGTACATGTGCAGGTTCATCATAGTCGGAGGAAGCATATGTTAAGTGTTTCACAAAGAATATGCCTCCATTGTGAAATAATTGAAGGGGAACAAAGATGTTCTTTCTGCGAGGGTATAAGACGACGCACACAACTCCAACACACGTACACAAGTTAGAGAAATATTAACCACCGCTAGCTAGCTCAGTGCTTGTGCCAATGACTGGCTAGCTAGCTATGCAAGTCTTGGTCATTGATATTTAACCAACTACTATCAGCTATTAATTCCTTAGTAGCCAAGAAACAAGTGGAAAATTAACCGAAGATAATCCAACACGTACGCTCAATTAAGTGGTTCCATACGAAGTGACGAACACTTCATTCTCCCACGACATAATTATTCCCGTGTGCAGCATCCCAGAAACTTCACTCACGACTCTCCGTGCTTGCATGTAAGCCGCCTGTCGTCACAATTGTTCAATGGCCACCTGACGTCCACACAGCGGAAAGAATGGAAATTTCACACTAGCCACGTGGAAGTGTATCATTGGCTGATCATTGCGTAAATGAAGAGGCTTTGCTTGACCTTCACTCTGGTCAATGCTAGCAAGGTTAGTTACAGATGGAGCGAGCAAGGCACCATGCAACGCGCCTATATAAACATGCATTGGCTTCACATTAAAACATTCGACACTTAGCTAAGTATACGTCTCTAACTCTTAAGTACGTGACAGTACAACGACAATGGACGTGGCCACCGGCAGCACACGGTCGCCGGTGAGGTTGGGGCTGCTGCTGACATTGTCCCCGGCGGCGGCGAGCAAGGTGATCGCCAAGGACAAGAAGCGGGTGCACTTTCAAGCGGCCGATGGCGGCGCGTTCGAGTGCCGGACGTGCGGGCGCCGGTTCGCGACGTTCCAAGCGCTCGGCGGGCATCGGACCAGCCACAAGCGGCCAAGGGTGTGCGCCCACGGCTTCGACCTCCTGCTCGGCGCGCGCCCCGGCAAGGGGGTGCAGCACCGGTGCGGCACATGCGGCCAGGTGTTCGCCACGGGACAGGCACTCGGCGGGCACATGCGCCGGCACAGGCCGGTGGGCTGCGCCGTTCCCACCACGACATGGACAGAGGCGGCGATGGCGTCGTCGTTCGGCTTGTCTGATCAGCATGATGATGACCAGAACGACGCGTGGCCTACCTTAATCCAGTTTATATGAGTGATCAGTGTCGACAAGTTGTGATTGGTTCATTTGCATTTGGAGTGGTACGCTTGTTCAGTGCATGCATACGCCTACTTTACTTTATAGTGGTTATATATCTATATATATATAACTATAACTATAATATATAATATATCTATATATACCTTACTAATAAAGTATTCACCGTCAGCATTTTTACAGAAAACCCCCTCCGTTTTCAGGTAATTAACCTGCCATCCATATTTAAGCGAGGAAACGAACCCTTTTTTACTGTTTTACAGAAAACCCCCTCCCTTTTCTGGTAAATAACCCGCACTCCTCCATTAAGTGACCGAAAACAAATTGTTTTTTGCATTTTAGCAGAAAATCCCCAGCCGTTTCTATAATTAACCTGCAGTCCATCTACAACAAATAATACTTTTTTAAAATACCCATACCTTCGAAACCCTAACTCCAATTTTAACATGTTATATATAAAATTTGATTAGAAAAACATGTAGAATATGAATATGATGTTATTTTACCTGTTAAATATTTTTTTAATGCTATTTAGGGTGCAACCTTAATCAATAGCGCACGATCCATCTTTCTTTCGTATCGACATCGACCCGGATTGCAATGAACACCTCATCAAAGCCAAATTGGAGACGAAAGAAACTGTCTATAACCATGCATGTACGCCTCGGCAAAATCTTGCATGAAAAAAAACCAGATTTCTCATCTTATGCCGAGAGAGAGAGAGACGCCTTGGCAAGACCCCTGTTGGGGTGTTAGTAATGGTTATGGGTTAGAGCCGTGCGGTATTTTCTTCTTCCGTTGCAACGCACGGGTTCTTTTGCTAGTAATAATAAAGGACGGTGCGTTTCTCTGGTATGTCCACTAGCTTTTTTGTCCGTCATGGGCCCCACCAGATTATTTGTCTGTCTAACTGGGCCTTAGCCCATCCATGCAGAAATAATTGTCGGTGTTGGCTAGAACGATCGCCCACTGGTCCGCGAACCATGTGATTGAGCCTCCTAGAATATGGAATATGGGAAAAATATATTGCTCCTGTTGCCTCTACTTACATACCAAAGGATGCAACCAGCAAAGCTAACTTTCAGTTTTGTTAGAAGACAGGGTTCACTTATATTAATTTATAGTACCACCTCGCTGCTTTACACTGAATCCCATCGATTTATATATGTCCGCCAGTAGACAATCAACAAGCCTCTTTAGATATAATAAACTAACAGAGGGTGATGTGTGGGTTCAGTTTATCCTACGAGATCAGATAGATTAAGAGAGAAGGCTTCAAATTGAGATGGCTGGCTGGAGGTGCCAATAAGAAAGAGACCCAATAAAGAGGGAGAGAGAGGAAAGGAACAGATGGCTAATGGACAACGGAATTGCTCCATCAGAGGATTATAATACGTCGCTTATGTGGCTAACCGCATGAGCACAAGGACGGAGGAGGAGCTCAGGAAATCTTTACCTACTAATAAAGGAAGTTGATATTCTTAGTCCGTCATTAGTATTTTGCAGAAAAGTCTCTATGCTTTTTTGGTAATCAGCCCGCACTCAAGTGATGAGTTCAGGGAAATATTCTTGGTGCGTTGTCGTATTTTCCAGAAACCATCCTGACCTTTTGTGCTATCAACCCGCACTCCATCACTTTTTTTTTTTGAGATGAACCCGCACTCCATCACCTTCCAACGACAGGCAGCCCACTTGGCCGTGCACCCCACCACCTTCCCCGTCCGCGGCCCAGGCCCAGGCTGCCCAGCAGAGGAGGCAAAAATAAAATCGCAGATGCCATGGTTAGAACCCCAAACCTGCCAACCAGTGTTGAAGGCTATATATCCAACTGAGCTAGCTCATACTCGTGTGATACGGAGATGATTCTTTTACCTATTAAATAGTACACCTCGCTCTCTTACACCCTATTCCATCAATTTATATGCCTCTATCTTCTGAAATTATCAAGCCGCCTCATAAGAATCAATAATGAGAGGGTAAGGAGCGGATTTCGGTTGCTCATAAAATATATATGCAGGAAGGAATAAACGAAGGAGCAGCACACCTCGGATGAAAAAGAATTGTGCCTATGGCCAAAAAATAGAACAGAAAAGCTGCGGGTATAGCGAGGACGCCTCAGAGGAAAAGAGAAGAGATTGGATTGGATGATGAGAAAAGAAAAAATAGAGATTGGATCGGGATGAGTCGCGCATGCCCTGGGCTACGCTGCCGCGCTGCTGGGCGACCACGACGGCCCGCTTGTTGGGCAGTGCGCCGGGATCGCCTAACAAAGCGAGGCAGCGCAGACAGGCAGGCCGGGGGCGAGAAGGCGACGGGGTGCTGGACGGGGTGGGTGAGGTGATGAAGAGGACGGGGTTAGGCTGAGGCCATGCATGGAGAAGGTGATCTCCTGATGCGTCTATGAACATGAGTTATAAACTAAATTATCAACAAGTATGGTGATAGCCGGCGTTACGGTGCTCTAAAACTATGCAACAATGATCTCGAAAGAACAATAGCTATGCAACATAGTGGTGGACTTTGACATTTTGTGTTTCTGAGATCTCAGTGATGGCAATTTTATGTACAGTTGCTCAGCTTCTGCTTTACCACTATAGGAAATTTGATTAAAGATCTCAATGATGGCGATTCCATGTATAGTTGTTCAGCTCCTGCTTTCTGACCCATCAAATATTTTGGTATGCTTTTATTTGCCCCTCATTAGTCAGATGCTTGCTGCCATTGGATTTACAGTGACATCATTCTTTATTTTAGAAATGTGATTGCTCCATCATGTACACATAAAAGGAAATTGCACAACTGCACCATGGCTGTCCAGTATATGAAGGAAGCTTTGGTTCTGATATCTGATGCAGATGGTGTCACAATTCAGCAGAATATATTCTTAATGGTGACAAGGAACTAGTTCTTCCATTGCTATGGAATATGTTCATTCATGTGCAGGTTAATTTAAACATGTCATTCAGTATCCCATTACTCATGTCGAAATTTTATACTGTTATATTTCACCTTCCGTTTGTACTGAAGATGTGGAGTAGACTTTCATGTTAACTTCCATTTGTTCACTCACTTCATAGGCTGCATTACGGTAGAGATATATTGTAATATTTCTCAGCATTATTTTCTTCCCTGAGTCTAAATAGTTGCTGTTACTTGTCTAAACTAGAAGGGCTGCGGCAGCAATTTTTTACTTACTAAGAGCATCTACAACCGGTCCCCTCAAATCCTTCCCAAACGTCCGGGTGGACAGAAGAGAGAAGGGAAAAGGTGACCCGATCGGACCCTCCACTTCGTCCCCATATGTCCGGGTTATCCGAGAACCCTCATATTCAGTCCATATATATGGCGGATATAAGGGCATCCGAGCATGTCCGGACAGGCTGCCACGTTGGATTTTGCCCACCAAGGACAACTTTCTCCCTTTGTTCATTCTTTTTTTTTTTTCTCTCTCTCTCTCGATCCCCACCAATCATATCCATGTGACCGAACATATAGGAAAAGAAATCGGGAGCATGGTTGTGTGCACGGACAAATAGGGGCTCAAAGCGGACACGCCCAAACACTGATCGGACGCGTCCGTATATGTTTGAGGAGCCAAATTTGCCGATTGTGGTTAGAGATGCCCTAAGCAAGTGTATTCTTTGGGTTTTTGGTCCTTCTGTAGGTGTGTTTTACTTCCTACAATTGCAAATGCATTTTAATTTCTTGTCCCACTCAATTTTGATGGTTTCTTGTCCCCGTTGCAACGCACGGTGCTGTTTTGATAGTAACCAATAAACAGAGAGAGGAAATGAACAGACGGCGGACGAACGGACAACGGAATTGCTTCATTAGAGGACTTATATATGGCTGACGGCTGATCACACGGACGGACAAAGAATTGCTTCATTAGAGGATTATATAATTAACCCTCCCTAATGATAACGCCCACACGTGTGGCAGGTTTGCACTTCGCCCACACGCGTCGATCTATGTTGATTGTATTTTGCATGAATCTTGACAACGGCTGATCACTTTTATGTGCCACGTAGGATATGCTGTGTGTGTGGGCTTTAATCAGTTCGCCCGGACGCCAGTTTGAGCGAACAGGGCGTGCTGTTGACACCGCGGGCGTGCGGTGGAACTGCCGTCGCGCCCGCACGCCCCGCACGATCGCCTGCTTCAACATATTTCATGGAACGGCGGCAGTTTTCCCCACCCCACCCGTCTCGTCTTCCCATTTCCCCCCCTCCACCCACCCGCATTTCAGCCTGGACGTACCGAGCGGGCCAAAAAGCCCGCTCGTGGACCGGCCCGGACCGGACCGAAATTGGAGGACCGACCCAAAAAAACAGCCGGTCCGGTCTGTAAAAAGAGGCCCGAAAGCAGGTCCGGTCCGGTCCTGTTTTG
This sequence comes from Elymus sibiricus, assembly GCA_039707655.1. NCBI lineage: Eukaryota > Viridiplantae > Streptophyta > Magnoliopsida > Poales > Poaceae > Elymus > Elymus sibiricus. The sequence continues at coordinate 5,140,459 of CM077666.1, forward strand.
GCCCGGTCCGCTCGGTCGGACCGAAACTTATTTTTTTACATTATCTGAATTATCATAGGGGCGAGGCCCAGCCCATTTAGCGCTTCTGTTACGAGCTAATCCTATCCCAGGCACCCACATCCACCACCACCCGACAGCCGCCTCCATGGACGACGACGGGCACGCGAAAGCCGCCGGTCTCAAGCTCACGCCCAAGCTGCAGTCTTCGAACGTGCATGGCCAACAATAGCAGGGCATGGCCGGCAACAGCAGGCGACGTTTTGCTCAAAAAAACGCACGCACACACGCACCTGCGCCTCCGCCACCGCCGGCCAGCGCACAGCCTCCCGCCGACGCAGCCACCGGCCTCTCCGTGACTAACCACCATGTCCAAGAGCTCTGCAACCATGAGATCTCCTTTCCCCCGCAACGAATCGACCGGATTCGCCACGAATCCGTCGCCATCATCCTCCATCTCCAGCTTCGGCCGTCGTCGTTCGTCGTCGATTACGTCGCCGGCGCTGCTTCCCCGGCCTCCCCGACTTCGCTATCGAGTTCTACGTGAGTTACCGCACCTTTTCCCTCTGTCCCCGCTTCTGATTAGGGCCTAGAGCCTTCACTAGCCGACGCCATGGTCACCACCTCGCCGCCGGTGAATGGTTGGCCGGTCCGTCGGTCTAGCCCGGGCTTTTGCCTTGTCGGTCCGGTCGCTGAAAAGAGGACCGCCGGCCTCCTTGGTCCGGTCCGGTCCGGTCCGGCTCGCCAGCGGCCGGTCAAAACGGCGGCTCGGTCAGGGACCGGACCGGCCCGAACCGTGTCCACCCTGACCCGCATTACACTTCACGTTCTGGTCGAAGCAGAGGCGAAGCAGCGGCGATTCCGCGGCATGGCAGAGGAAAGGCGGCGGCGAAAGTGTCGCGGGGACTCGTGGCCGTCGCTGGAGCTCGCGCAGCCCGATCATCGTCGCCGGAGCCTGCCCCGCGCAGAGGTAATGCGCTTTTCTGATCTCATTCTGCCTCCCCTGCTTCCGCTTCCTCTATTTCAATTGCCTGGAGATTCGAGTGTGGTTGAGGGAGGTCGAATGCTCCCCGTCGCCGGGGAGTCGCCGGTGTGCCATTAGAACACCATTAGCAAGCAATGTTGCCACGGCGATGGAAGTCAGGACGGTGAGAGTCGCCCGTTCCGAGCGATTCGTTCTCTGTTTTCAGAGATTTTGTCCTTTCAATTCCACTAATTTGGGCTAATTTATCGATTTTGTTCATTCTGATGGGCCTGTATTGAGTGGTTCGATGTTTTAGGGGGCTGTGTTGGGCAGTCTGAGAGGTTGGCAATAACCCTAGGTTTAGGTTGCCAGGGTTGGGAACTTGATGGAATGTGCATTTTCGTTGTAGGTCGATGGGCAGTTGTTTTGATTTGTGAAACTCACTAATTTGCCATGTTGATATGTGCAAACAGGGCAACTTGAATCTACTAGCTTAGCTACAATTTGCCACACTTTTCAGGTAGTAGATGGCAACTGTCTCTCTAACCCAATCTGTTAGTTGCCATGTATCTTGGAGTGATTCAGGGGCAATTGCCTACTCTGCTTTTAAGTAGATGGCAACTATTTCATTTCCCCAAGATATTATTTGGCATGTCCTTTTTGTAGTGTTTACTGTCAACTGCCTATTGTGCTTAGGAGCATATGGCAACTTCCACTTTACTCCAATATATTATCTGCCATGCCTTTAAAGTGTTACATAGCAATTTGTCTAGTGTATTTTAGTTTGCAGTTCGCAACTCCCTCTGTTACCCACTATATTACCTTTCATGTCTTATGTAGTGATAAAGGGCAGCTGGCTAGTGTGCTTTAGCAGTATATGGCAACTTCCACTTACAACAGGATATTATTTTCCTTGCTTTTCTACTGTTACATGGCACCTGCCTAGTGTATTTTATGTAGCATGTGGCAACTCCCTCTTTTTACACCAAGTTTTTTTTTTGCCATGTCTTATGTAGTGTTACAGGGAACTTTATAGTTCATTTACTTAGCAGGTGGCAAGTTGCTATCCATGTCCCAAAACATTGTATGTTTCCAAGTTTTTTTGCAGGTCCACATTGCAAATGCATCCTACTCAATTTATATGTTGCAACCATGGCAACTTTGTATGTGTAACAATATAACAGTTTTGCCGTACTGCTTTAGTTTGTAGATGGCAACTTCCTACTTGCCTGCTTGGCAACTGCCTTTTTTTGTCTGATGGTTTGCAAGTAGTAACAACCATGGCAATTTTTTGTGTGAACCTCAATTGTGTTGTTTGCCATCAGGCATTGTATGTTCATGGCATTTGCCGTCTGTATGTGTAGTAAACATGGCAGTTTTCCTTTGTCGTCGACATTCTCAATTGCCTTGCTACTTCCTGCTTCCACATGCAATTTTCACTGTGTTTTCTTTTATGCTCATGTGTACTTGTTCTTATTATAGCATCATGGTTCGCGACCACCAACAAGACGATGACGACGACTTCATGGAGCCACCGACACGGAATTATGCGGCTGGTCCCAGGAAAGACGGTGACGAGGTTCTTTTTTCCACCCATGTTCATTCACTACTGGAATCAGAGAATTTGCCATCAGTCAGTTCTTTGCCGTCTGCCAGCGGATGACAAAGAAGCTATTTGCCGTCAGCTTACAAAAACCAGACGGCCAAGAATGAACTGATGGCAAAGATATCATTTGCCATCAGTGCTTTCTTTACCGTCTACTGGCAGACGGCAAAGAGCATGCAGGTAGACGGCAAAGAGCCTCCTGGGCCCCATTGGACCGTGGAGTTCGTTAGGTCAACTACAGTGCTTTCTTTGCCGTCTCCTGGCAGATGGCAAAGAGCCTGCAGGCAGGCGGCAAAGAGCCCCCTGGGCCCCACTGGACCGTGGGGTTCGTTAGGTCAACTGGAGGCTCTTTGCCGTCTGCCTGTAGGCTCTTTGCCGTCTACCAGTAGACGGCAAAGAGCCTGCGTACTAACAGCCGTCCATCCCCCCCTCTCTCTCTCTATTTCTCTCTTTCTCGCCCGCAAGCTCCTCCCCGCCGCCCCTCTACTACCCGCCGCTCCCCGCCACCCCCGCCGCCCCGGCGCCCCAGCCGCCCCGGCCCCGCCCGGCCGCCCCCGCAGCGAGCCCCCCTCCCCGTGGTGCCCCACCTCCTCCCTCCCCTGCGCCGGCCCTCCTCCGCTAATTTTTTTTCTTTTTTTTCATTTCATTGCATTGTAAATTTAGGTTACTGTTAGTTTAGGTTGCTATTAGTGTTAATTAGGTTACTGTTAGTTTAGGTTAATTAGGTAGTGCAAAAAAAAAGAAGAAAAGGAAGAAGAGGAAGAAGAAGAAGAAGAGGAGGAGGAGAAGAAGAAGAACATGAGGAGGAGAAGAAGAAGAAGAAGAAGAAGAAGAAGAAGAAGAAGAAGAAAAAGAAGAGAAGAGGAGAAGAGGAGAAGAAGACGAAGAGGAGAAGAATAGGAAAAAGGAAAAGAAGGAAGAAGATGAAGAAAAAGAAGAAGAAGAAGAAGAAGAAGAAGAAGAAGAAGAGAAGAAGAAGAAGAAGAAGAAGAAGAAGAAGAAGAAGAAAAGGAAGAAAAGGAAGAAGAGGAAGAAGAAGAAAAGGAAGAAGAGGAAGAAGAAGCCACTGATCCCCGACGCCACTGACCCCCGACCCGCGACGCCACTGACCCCCGTTGCCACTGACCCCCGACCCCCGACGGCACTGACGCCCGACCCCTGACGCCACTGACCCCCGACGCCACTGACTCCCGACGCCATTGACCCCGACCCCCGACACCTCTTCGGCCTCCTCTTGACCGAAAAGGTGCTCTTCGGCCTTCTAGAGGCCGATGGGGTCATAGTTTTGTAAATTATGAGTTAGGTCATATATTTTCCGATTTTGTTATAAAAAGCATCATATTTGTGTTGATCGGGTGGATTTCAATGTGCAACTGTTTCGTCGCTGCGAGGGTCTGGTGTTCTACGACCTCCCCGTGCGTTGGACGAGCTCCGTGTTGGAAATATGCCCTAGAGGCAATAATAAATTGGTTATTATTATATTTCCTTGTTAATGATAATCGTTTATTATCCATGCTATAATTGTATTGATTGGAAACTCAAATACATGTGTGGGTACATAGACAACACTTTGTCCCTAGTAAGCCTCTAGTTGACTGGCTTGTTGATCAAAGATGGTTAAGGTTTCCTAGCCATGGACATGAGATGTCATTTGATAACGGGATCACATCATTAGGAGAATGATGTGATGGACAAGACCCAAACTGTAAACGTAGCATTTGATCGTGTCAGTTTATTGCTATTGTTTTCTGCATGTCAAGTATCTGTTCCTTTGACCATGAGATCATGCAACTCACTGACACCGGAGGAATACCTTGTGTGTATCAAACGTCGCAACGTAACTGGGTGACTATAAAGGTGCTCTACAGGTATTTCCGAGGGTGTCTGTTGGGTTGGCATGGATCAAGACTGGGATTTGTTACTCCGTATGACGGAGAGGTATCTCAGGGCCCACTCGGTAATACAACATCACATTGAGCCTTGCAAGCAAAGTGACTAAATAGTTAGCCACAGGATCTTGTATTACGGAACGAGTAAAGAGACTTGCCGGTAACGAGATTGAACTAGGTATAGTGATACCGACGATCGAATCTCGGGCAAGTAACATACCGAAGAACAAAGGGAACAGCATACGGGATTAACTGAATCCTTGACATAGAGGTTCGACCGATAAAGATCTTCGTAGAATATGTAGGAGCCAATATGGGCATCCAGGTCCCGCTATTGGTTATTGGCCGTAGAGGTGTCTCGGTCATGTCTACATAGTTCTCGAACCCGCAGGGTCTACACACTTAACGTTTGGTGACGATTAGTATAATTGAGTTATTATGTTGGTGACCGAAAGTTGTTCGGAGTCCCGGATAAGATCCCGGACATGATGAGGATCTCCGGAATAGTCCGGAGGTAAAGATTGATATATGTGATAATAGTGTTTTGATCTCCGGAAGGGTTCCGGAGTTCACCGGAAGGGGTTCCGGATGTTTACCGAAGTGTTCGGGTGCAGCAACACTTTATATGGGCCAAAGGGATAAAGCCCACGAGGTATTGGAAAGTGCAAAAAGTAGTTTTGCTGCCGCGTAAGCGGTACTACCGCTTGTGTGAAGCGGTACTACCGCCCGAGCGGTACTACCGCTTGTGTGAAGCGGTACTACCGCCCAAGCGGTACTACCGCTTGTGTGAAGCGGTACTACCGCTTGTGTGCGGCTGTGCACGGTTCGGCAGGGATCCGAGTTGGACTCTTTCCCTGCGGGCCAAACCGACCTTGTGCGGGCAAAACCGACCTGGAGGAGGCTTTTACTCCAAGTTTAGACCCCAAGGCTCAACATATAAATAGAGGGGCAGGGCTAGCACACAGGACACATCAAGATTTCCCCAAGCCGTGTGCGGCAACCCTAACCCTCTAGTTCCTCCGTCATAATCTCCGTAGCGCTTGGCGAAGCCCTGCAGAGATTGTTCCTCACCACCATCACCACGCCGTCGTGCTGCTGGAACTCAACCACTACTTCACCATCGCTCGCTGGATCGAGGAGGTGAAGGCGTCATCAAGCCGTACGTGTGTTGAACGCGGAGGTGCCGTCCGTTCGGCACTAGATCGGAAGGATCGTGATTGGATCGCGGGACGCTCGGCGATTTGGATCGCGAAGACGTTCGACTACATCAACCGCGTTTATTAACGCTTCCGCTTAGCGATCTACAAGGGTATGTAGATTCACTCTCCCTCTCGTAGATGCTCATCACCATGGATAGATCTTATGTGTGCGTAGGAAAATTTTTGTTTCCCATGCAACGTTCCCCAACAGTGGCATCATGAGCTAGGTCTATGCGTAGATGAGATCTCGAGTAGAACACAAACGAGTTGTGGGCGTGGGTGTATACATATTGCTTGCCGTTACTAGTTGATATTTGATTCGGCGGTACTGTGAGATGAAGCGGCCCGGACCGACATTACGCGTACACTTACGCGAGACAGGTTCCTTCAACTAACATGTAACTTCGTTGCATAAAGATGGCTAGCGGGTGTCTGTCTCTCTCACTTTAGTTGAATCGATTTCAATGAAGAGGGTTCTTTTAGAAGATCAAAAAGCAATCACTACACCACGTTGTGGTTTTGCGTAGGTAAGAACGGTTCTTGCAAACCCATAGCAGCCACGTAAAATTTGCAACAACAATTAGAGGACGTCTAACTTGTTTTTGCAGGGTATGTTGTGATGTGATATGGCCAATTACATGATGAGATATATGTGATGTATGAGATGATCATGTGTTGTATAGAATATCACGACTTGCATGTCGATGAATATGGCAACTGGCAGGAGCCATAGAGTTGTCTTTAATTATTGTATGACCTGCGTGTCAATCATTAAGCGCTATGTAATGCTTTACTTTATCGCTAAACGTTAGCAATAGTCGTGGAAGCAACAGTCGGCGCGACAACCTTATGGCGACACGTTGATGGAGATCAAGATGATGGAGATCATGGTGTCATGCCGGTGACGATGGAGATCATGCCGGTGCTTTGGAGATGGAGATCAAAAGCACAAGTTCATGGCCATATCATGTCACTTATGATTTGCATGTGATGTTAATCCTTTTATGCATCTTATTTTGCTTAGGACGACGGTAGCATTATAAGGTGATCCCTCACTTAAATTTCAAGATAAAATTGTGTTCTCCCCAAGTGTGCACCGTTGCGAAAGTTCGTCGTTTCGAGACACGCCGTGACGATCGGGTGTGATAGACTCTACGTTCGCATACAACGGGTGTAAGCCATGTTACACGTGCGGAACACTCGGGTTAAACTTGACGAGCCTAGCATGTACAGACATGGCCTCGGAACACAAGAGACCGAAAGGTCGAACATGAGTCATATAGTAGATATGATCAACATGAAGATGTTCACCATTGAAACCACCTCAACTCACGTGATGATCGGACTTGAGTTGGTGGATTTGGATCATGTTACACTCGAATGATCGGAGGGATGTCAATTTGAGTGGGAGTTTTTTAAAATATGATTAACTAAACTCATTATCTAAGAACAATAGTCTAATTTGTCTTTGCTATATTTATGTTGTAGATCATGGCTCGCGCAGTAGCACCCCTGAATTTTAATGCGTTCCTAGAGAAAGCTAAGTTGAAAGATGATGGAAGTAACTTTGTGGACTGGGCCCGTAATCTAAGGATTATCCTTACGGCTTCCCAGAAGGCTTATGTCCTTGATGCACCGCTTGGTGATCCACCCGCTCCAGTTGAGTCTCTAGACGTTGTGAACGCCTGGCAGGCTCGTTCTGATGATTACTCAATAGTTCAATGTGCAATGTTGTATGGCTTAGAACCGGGACTTCAAAGACGTTTTGAACGTCATGGAGCATATGAGATGTTCCAGGAGTTGAAGTTTATCTTTCAGAAGAATGCCCGGATCGAGAGATATGAGATCTCCGATAAGTTCTATGCTTGCAAGATGGAGGAGAACGGGTCTATCAGTGATCACGTGCTCAGAATGTCTGGGTACTCCACCCGTCTGGCTGAGTTAGGGATGCCCCTTCCGCCAGAGGCTATCACTGACAGAGTTCTTCAATCATTGCCGCCTAGCTACAAGAGCTTCGTGTTGAACTATAACATGCACGGGATGAACAAGTCAGTCGCCGAGCTGTTTGCGATGCTGAAAGTCGCTGAGTCTGAAATTCAGAAGGAGCATCAAGTGTTGATGGTCAATAAAACCACTAGTTTCAAGAAAAATGGCAAGGGTAAGAAGGGTAACTCTAAGAAGAGTGGCAAAGCAGTTGCTCCTCTCGTGAAGAAACCCAAGGCTGGACCCAAACCAGAAACTGAGTGTTTTCATTGCAAGGGAACTGGACACTAGAAGCGGAACTGCCCCAAGTATTTGGCTGACAAGAAGGCGGCCAACAACAAACAAGGTATATATGATATACATGTTATTGATGTGTACCTTACCAACTCTCGTTGTAGTGCCTGGGTATTTGATACCGGTGCGGTTGCTCATATTTGCAACTCAAAACAGGAACTGCGGAATAGACGGAGGCTGGCAAAGGACGAAGTGACGATGCGCGTGGGAAATGGTTCCAAGGTTGATGTGATCGCCGTCGGCACGCTCGCTCTTCGATTACCGTCGGGATTAGTGATGAACCTAAATAAGTGTTATTTGGTGCCTGCGTTAAGCATGAACATTATATCTGGATCTTGTTTATTGCGAGACGGTTACTCATTTAAATCAGAGAATAATGGTTGTTCTATTTATATGAGTAATATCTTTTATGGTCATGCACCCAATGTGAGGGGTTTATTCTTATTGAATCTCGATAGTAATAATACACATGTTCATAACATTGATGCCAAAAGATGTAGAATTGATAATGATAATACCACTTTCTTGTGGCACTGCCGTTTAGGTCATATTGGCGTAAAACGCATGAGGAAGCTCCATGCTGATGGACTTTTGGAGTCACTTGATTTTGAATCACTTGACACATGTGAGCCATGCCTCATGGGCAAGATGACTAAAACGCCGTTCTCTGGAATAATGGAACGGGCAAGTGACTTATTGGAAATCATACATACTGATGTGTGCGGTCCAATGAGTATTGAGGCGCGCGGTGGTTATCGTTACTTTCTCACCTTCACTGATGACTTAAGTAGATATGGGTATATTTACTTAATGAAACACAAGTCTGAAACATTTGAAAAGTTCAAACAATTTCAGAGTGAAGTTGAGAATCATCGTAACAAGAAGATTAAATTCCTACGATCTGATCGAGGAGGAGAATATCTGAGTTATGAGTTTGGCAGTCACTTAAGACAGTGTGGAATTGTTTCACAATTGACACCGCCTGGAACACCACAGCGTAATGGTGTGTCCGAACGTCGTAATCGAACCTTATTAGATATGGTGCGATCTATGATGTCTCTTGCCGATTTGCCACTATCGTTTTGGGGTTATGCATTAGAGACAGCTGCATTCACTTTAAATAGGGCACCATCGAAATCCGTTGAGACGACGCCATATGAACTTTGGTTTGGCAAGAAGCCAAAGCTGTCGTTTCTTAAAGTTTGGGGATGTGATGCTTATGTCAAAAAGCTTCAGCCTGAAAAGCTGGAACCCAAAGCGGAGAAATGCGTCTTCATAGGATACCCAAAAGAGACAGTTGGGTATACCTTCTATCTCAGATCCGAAGGCAAAATGTTTGTCGCTAAAAACGGAACATTTCTTGAGAAAGAGTTTCTCTCGAAAGAATTGAGTGGGAGGAAGATAGAACTTGATGAGGTTATTGAACCTTTACTTCAACCTGAGAGTAGCGCAGCGCAGAAAGTTGTTTCTGTGGAGCCTACATTAGCTGAAGAGGAAGTTAATGATGATGATCATGAAGCTTTGGATCAAGTTGCTATCGAACCTCGTAGGTCGACAAGGACGCGTACTACTCCTGAGTGGTACGGCAACCCTGTCTTAGAGGTCATGTTGTTAAACAACGATGAACCTACGAGCTATGAAGAAGCGATGATGGGCCCGGATTCCGAGAAGTGGTTAGAGGCCATGAAATCCGAGATGGGATCCATGTATGAAAACAAAGTATGGACTTTGGAAGTATTACCTGAAGGGCGTAAGGCCATTCAGAACAAATGGATCTTTAAGAGGAAGACGGATGCGGACGGTAATGTCACCGTCTATAAAGCTCGACTTGTGGCAAAGGGTTTTTCACAAGTTCAAGGAGTTGACTACGATGAGACCTTCTCACCCGTAGCGATGCTTAAGTCCGTCAGAATCATGTTAGCAATAGCTGCCTTTTTCGATTATGAAATTTGGCAGATGGATGTCAAAACAGCGTTCCTTAACGGTTACCTTAAGGAAGAGTTGTATATGATGCAGCCAGAAGGTTTTGTCGATCCAGAGAATGCTGACAAAGTTTGCAAACTCCAGCGATCCATTTATGGACTGGTGCAAGCATCTCGGAGTTGGAATCTTCGCTTTGATGAAGTGATCAAAGCGTTCGAGTTTATACAAGTTTACGGAGAAGCTTGTATTTACAAGAAAGTGAGTGGGAGCTCTATAGCGTTTCTAATATTATATGTGGATGACATATTGCTGATTGGAAACAATATAGAAATGCTGGAAAGCGTAAAGGAATATTTGAACAAGAGTTTTTCAATGAAGGACCTAGGAGAAGCTGCTTTCATATTAGGCATAAAGATCTATAGAGATAGATCAAGACGCTTAATAGGACTTTCACAAAGCACATACCTTGATAAGATTTTGAAGAAGTTCAAAATGGATCAGTCCAAGAAGGGGTTCTTGCCTGTTTTACAAGGTGTGAAGTTGAGTAAGACTCAATGCCCAGTGACTGCAGAAGATAGAGAAAAGATGAGTGTCATCCCCTATGCTTCGGCCATAGGCTCTATCATGTATGCAATGCTGTGCACAAGACCCGATGTCAGCCTTGCCATAAGTATGGTCGGAAGGTTTCAAAGTGATCCAGGAATGGAACACTGGACGGCGGTCAAGAATATCCTGAAGTACCTGAAAAGGACTAAGGACATGTTTCTCGTTTATGGAGGTGATCAAGAGCTCGTCGTAAAGGGTTACGTCGATGCAAGCTTTGACACTGATCCGGATGACTCTAAGTCGCAAACCGGATACGTATTTATTCTTAATGGGGGTGCGGTTAGCTGGTGCAGTTCCAAGCAAAGCGTGGTAGCAGATTCTACATGCGAAGCGGAGTACATCGCTGCCTCGGAGGCGGCGAAGGAAGGTGTCTGGATGAAGGAGTTCATGACAGATCTTGGAATAGTGCCTAGTGCGCTTAACCCAATGACTCTGTTTTGTGATAATACTGGTGCCATTGCTCTTGCCAAGGAACCAAGATTTCACAAGAGGACCAGACACATAAAGCGACGTTTCAATTCCATCCGCGATTACATCAAGGAGGACGACATAAATATTTGCAAAGTACACACGGATCTAAATGTTGCAGATCCGATGACTAAACCTCTTCCAAGGGCTAAACATGAACAACACCAGAACTGCATGGGTGTTCGATTCATTACAATGTAAATCACATAGTGATGTGAACTAGATTATTGACTCTAGTGCAAGTGGGAGACTGTTGGAAATATGCCCTAGAGGCAATAATAAATTGGTTATTATTATATTTCCTTGTTAATGATAATCGTTTATTATCCATGCTATAATTGTATTGATTGGAAACTCAAATACATGTGTGGGTACATAGACAACACTTTGTCCCTAGTAAGCCTCTAGTTGACTGGCTTGTTGATCAAAGATGGTTAAGGTTTCCTAGCCATGGACATGAGATGTCATTTGATAACGGGATCACATCATTAGGAGAATGATGTGATGGACAAGACCCAAACTGTAAACGTAGCATTTGATCGTGTCAGTTTATTGCTATTGTTTTCTGCATGTCAAGTATCTGTTCCTTTGACCATGAGATCATGCAACTCACTGACACCGGAGGAATACCTTGTGTGTATCAAACGTCGCAACGTAACTGGGTGACTATAAAGGTGCTCTACAGGTATTTCCGAGGGTGCCTGTTGGGTTGGCATGGATCAAGACTGGGATTTGTTACTCCGTATGACGGAGAGGTATCTCAGGGCCCACTCGGTAATACAACATCACATTGAGCCTTGCAAGCAAAGTGACTAAATAGTTAGCCACAGGATCTTGTATTACGGAACGAGTAAAGAGACTTGCCGGTAACGAGATTGAACTAGGTATAGTGATACCGACGATCGAATCTCGGGCAAGTAACATACCGAAGAACAAAGGGAACAGCATACGGGATTAACTGAATCCTTGACATAGAGGTTCGACCGATAAAGATCTTCGTAGAATATGTAGGAGCCAATATGGGCATCCAGGTCCCGCTATTGGTTATTGGCCGTAGAGGTGTCTCGGTCATGTCTACATAATTCTCGAACCCGCAGGGTCTACACACTTAACGTTTGGTGACGATTAGTATAATTGAGTTATTATGTTGGTGACCGAAAGTTGTTCGGAGTCCCGGATAAGATCCCGGACATGATGAGGATCTCCGGAATAGTCCGGAGGTAAAGATTGATATATGTGATAATAGTGTTTTGATCTCCGGAAGGGTTCCGGAGTTCACCGGAAGGGGTTCCGGATGTTTACCAAAGTGTTCGGGTGCAGCAACACTTTATATGGGCCAAAGGGATAAAGCCCACGAGGTATTGGAAAGTGCAAAAAGTAGTTTTGCTGCCGCGTAAGCGGTACTACCGCTTGTGTGAAGCGGTACTACCGCCCGAGCGGTACTACCGCTTGTGTGAAGCGGTACTACCGCCCAAGCGGTACTACCGCTTGTGTGAAGCGGTACTACCGCTTGTGTGCGGCTGTGCACGGTTCGGCAGGGATCCGAGTTGGACTCTTTCCCTGCGGACCAAACCGACCTTGTGCGGGCAAAACCGACCTGGAGGAGGCTTTTACTCCAAGTTTAGACCCCAAGGCTCAACATATAAATAGAGGGGCAGGGCTAGCACACAGGACACATCAAGATTTCCCCAAGCCGTGTGCGGCAACCCTAACCCTCTAGTTCCTCCGTCATAATCTCCGTAGCGCTTGGCGAAGCCCTGCAGAGATTGTTCCTCACCACCATCACCACGCCGTCGTGCTGCTGGAACTCAACCACTACTTCACCATCGCTCGCTGGATCGAGGAGGTGAAGGCGTCATCAAGCCGTACGTGTGTTGAACGCGGAGGTGCCGTCCGTTCGGCACTAGATCGGAAGGATCGTGATTGGATCGCGGGACGCTCGGCGATTTGGATCGCGAAGACGTTCGACTACATCAACCGCGTTTATTAACGCTTCCGCTTAGCGATCTACAAGGGTATGTAGATTCACTCTCCCTCTCGTAGATGCTCATCACCATGGATAGATCTTATGTGTGCGTAGGAAAATTTTTGTTTCCCATGCAACGTTCCCCAACACTCCGCCCCTGCGTTCATGGGTGAGCACAAATGACATCTCCTCCTCCCCCTTCATTTGCTCAATTCCGGTCTTCGTGCCGATGAAACTTGCTAGCTATAGGTACATTGAATCATCAGTACGCGTGACCAGTATGCGTCTCCCGTTCGAAAGGGTTACAGTTATAAATATGCATGCATTTGCATATTTATAACCGTGATCCTTTCGAATTGCCCAACGTTATCCATGGACAGCCTGAGTATGTGTAGATTGGGTTCGTTTTCCCATATGCTCTGCTCCGGATCCGATGCAGAATTTCGTCAGTGCCTCCCTGTTGTTCTCCAGGTACACATCCTCTCTGCTTATTGCCGAGACGTGTATCAGGAGAACACCGAGGAGGTGCTGCCGAAATTTTGCGTCGGATCCGGAGCAGAGCATGGGAAAACGAACCCAATCTACACATACTCGGGTGGGATTAGGACCTATCTTTACCTATTAGCGTGTCGGTTGCATGGACGTAATAAAACTGAGAAACTTGTTTAACTGATGAATATATATGCTGAATTATGTATATATTTCATGTGTGTCTAGTAGCTAGGCAAGATGAGTGATCGTGCGTGGATGTACACCGGTCACACTAGCCAGAAAGACATGACCGATGAATGGTTAACAAAAACCAAGGGGTTTGTGAGAGCCGCATTTGCAAACGGCCAGAGAAAAACCTGGTGCCCCTGTCGTGGGTGCGACAACCTTAAACAGCAAACAGAGGATGTAATGGGTAAACACCTGCAGAGGAGGGGTTTTACGCCTGATTATACGGTGTGGACATTTCATGGTGAGTCTGCCCAACGTACCAGAGCTGAGGTTCTTCGTCGTCGCACCGGCAAGCATGGTACATGGATCGAAGACATGGTGCACGACTTTGATGATGCTCGGGATTCAGACGATGAGATGGAGGAATCTGCAAAGGCCTTCTATGAAATGTTGAAGTCTTCAAAACATCCTCTCCACGAACACACTGAGCTTTGTCAGCTGGATGCCATCGCGCAAGTAATGGCTCTGAAGGCTCAATTCAACTTGGGCAGAGAATGCTACGACGCGATGATGACACTATTTGGACGCTTTCTACCCAAAGGCCATGTCATGCCTCCAAACCTGTACCAGTCGGACAAAATACTCCGTGTACTTAAGATGCCCTATGAGAAGATAGATGCCTGCGAGAAAGGATGTGCCTTATTTAGGCTTGCGTATGCGGGCTTGAACTATTGTCCCATTTGCAACTCTTCCAGGTATGTTGTGGTAGACAATGGTATGGGTGAGAAGAGGCAGACCAAAATCCCAGTTAATGTTCTTCGGTACATGCCAATCATACCAAGACTTCAACCTCTTTTCATGCTCGAAGAGACGGACAGACAGATGACATGGCACAAATTGGGCAAAAGAACCGAACTAGATGCATATGGGAATAAGATGTTGGTACACACATCGGATGCGGAAGCGTGGAAGCACTTCGATGCATTACATCCGGATAAAGCGGCAGATCCAAGGCATCCTCGAGTCTGCGTCGGCACGGATGGGTTCAATCCGTTTGGTATGACGGCAAACCAATACAGTTGTTGGCCTGTATTTGTCATTCCACTCAATCTCCCCCCGGACAGATTATGCAAAGAAAGAACATATTCCTGACGTTGATAATTCCAGGGCCCAACTATCCGGGGAAGAATATGAATGTGTACATGCAGCCGCTTAAGGATGAATTGCAAGAAGCTTGGGATAATGGGTTCAAGACATACGACGCCGCTAGAAAAGATAACTTCAAAATGCATGGCTGGTACATGTACTCGATGCATGACTTGCCGGCGTATGCGCTACTCGCTGGCTGGAGCACGCATGGAAGGTTCCCGTGCCTCCCATGCAAGGCAGCTCTTCAGTTTCATTGGCTACTGGCGGGTCGCAAGTATTGTTGCTTCGACTTGCATAGACAGTTCCTGGATCCTCACCATAAGTTCAGAAAAGACAAGAAGAACTTCATCAAAGGTACGGTTGTCAAAAACTCTGCACCACCTGCGTTGACAGGCCAACAGATGCTGGATCAGTTAAACGCTCTCGAGCCTAATCCAGAGTGTCCAGGGTATTTCAAGGGGTATAATTCGGAACACTCCTGGACTCACAAGACATGCTTGTGGGATCTGCCTTACTTCAAAGACCTCCTCCTTCCACACAACATTGACATGATGCACACTAAAAAGAATATCGAAGAGGCCATTTTTGGTACATTGTTCGGCATAGAGGGGAAGTCAAAGGATAATCGTAAGGCTAGAGTCGATCAACAGACTCTATGTGATAGACCGTTACAAGACATGCGACAATCGAAAGGAAAGCAGAACTGGTCGAAGCCAAAGGCCTGGTTCAATCTTGGAAGGGTAGCTATGAGGGAAATTATCTTGTGGGTCAAAATGCAGTTGATGTTCCCCGATGGGTATGCAGCGAATCTAAAAAGGGGAGCGAGTCTTGAAAAATTGAAAATATTTGGTCTCAAGAGTCATGATTGGCACATATGGCTTGAGCGGGTAATGCCGGTGATGTTGCGTGGCTTTATTCCTGAGGATGAATGGCTAGTACTGGCAGAGCTGAGCTATTTCTTCCGTGTTCTTTGTGCGAAAGAACTATCGCCTGGCGTGGTAAATGACATGGAGGAGTTTGCGCCGGAGTTGCTCTGCTAGTTAGAGAAGATTTTTCCACCGGGCTTCTTTAATCCAATGCAACATTTGATTTTACATCTCCCGACCGAGGCAAGATTGGGGGGGGGGGGCAGTGCAAAATCGTTGGTGCTTTGCAACTGAGAGGATGCAGAAGACGCTTCGAGCAAAATGTAAAAATAAACGTAGAATTGAAGCATCGATGGCCGAGGCACTCATTACTGAGGAGGTGGCAAACTTCGTGACAGCACACTACGAAGCCAAAAATTATCATTTGCATAATCCGAAGCCTCGGTACAATGATGGCGACCCTAAAAAAGGTGGATCCAACCTCAGCCTATTCAAAGGGAAGCTCGCACCAGCCGGTGCTTCGAAACCAATAACGTTGGATGTTGAAGAATGGCGGACCATTTCGTTGTATATCTTCAACAACCTAACAGAAGTGCGGCCGTACATCGAGTAAGTTCTCGGTACATTGTTTCGCAACTTCTAATTCCTTTGAACTGCTCTTATTCCTGGATATTTGATACAATCGATACGTCGACAAATTCTTGGATGGAGCGGTTATCCAAAAGGATTCCGTCGAAGAGTATGAACTTCTGGCAAAGCATGGAGGCGGCTATCCCGGTTTCATCTCTTGGTTCAAAAAAACGGTAATTACAATTAATATAATGGACCATTTCATTTCTTTGTCTAATTTGCGGCTAATGCAACAATCCTTTCGTATTAAACTTGTAGGCTAATTCAGAGTCTATGGACGCCGAATTGAGACAAGCCGCTAATGGTTTTGACTTTAGGGTCCGTTCATTTGAGAAATACAACATCAACGGGTATCGCTTTCGTACCTATGGCAAAGAGCTATCTATGGCCGACCGAAAATCAACAAATTGTGGTGTCTCAGCTATCGGCGAAGGTGGTACCGAGTATTATGGAAGATTTGAAGCAATTTATGAACTTCAATTCTATGGTCAAAACCCACTGAACGTCGTAGTCTTCAAATGTTATTGGTTCCAGCCGAAGGAGACTAGAATGACTCATTAACATATAGGGCTAGTCAAAATCAAACAAAGCACCCATTTAGATGTTCCCGATGTCTATATTACGGCTCAACAGGCGACCCAATTTTTCTATCTACCGTGGGCCTGCCAAACTGATAAGAATCTGAATGGTTGGGATGTCGTTTATGAAGTGCCGCCACGTGCTAGACCACCTCCCCCGATGAAGAGGATTATGAACCTCACATTAACCCAGACACATATGAAGGAGAATTCTTCCAAGAAACACGTCTTTAAAAAAGACGTTTCAAGAACCGCTGTACTTCATGCCACAACATGGAAGTAGACAGCGACAGTGAATCCGACTTCACCCGTGAGACGGAACAAGAAGAGCCGGAACAAGAAGAGGTTACTGCTGCGGATGACCTGTCAATGCTTGACCAATTCCACAGAGGCCTTCCACATGTTGATGCCGCTGAACCCGATGAGCACGTTATTCATGACGACACGCGTGATAGTGATGATGATGATGCATTTATTGATCCCGGAGCATATATAGACGATCCAGACTATTATTAGTTTGTATGCGTCCCAACTTAAATTATATACATATTATTATTCATGTCAAGTATTAAATTTTTTATGTTGTACTAATTTCGTTTACTCTTTGTCATGGCAGGTGTGGGAAGATGGTGGGCGCGGGTCCAGAGCGCTCCGCGGGTACTTCTTCGTCGGCGGCCCGCATGAGGCCTACTTCCATTCCACCCCAGTTTCTCCGGAGAGCGTTGATAGACAGTATGGTGACACCGGCAGGCGCTTCTTTGTCAGCATCGTTGCCCACCGGGAGAGGAGGTCGGGGAGGGAAGAAGAGAGGCGGTAAAGGACGTGGCTGCGGGAGAGGTAGGACTGCTACGCCTTCCTTGCCGCCACCCCCAGCTGATTCACCCGAGCACATGACTGCTAGGGTGGACCCATCTGAGGTGGAGGCTATGGGGACTCCGAACCACGACCCTCGGGTCGACGGGGCTTCGGACCAGGAGACTCCGGACCACCACGCTACGTCCCAGGAGACTCCGGCCCACCATGCTACGCCCGGATGGGATTCCTGGCCGGAGCCGCCTGATCAGGGGCTGAGTGGCCATGCTGATGATGGCGGGGATAGTGAGGGCGAGGTGGTTGAGGGGGCCAAAGTGTACCAGCGTGGTAGTATATGGCTCCCATCCCTGCCAGCGACCCGCGAGCAGAGATGGGTGATTAGGCCTGATGGGGAGAAGTAAGTGCATTTACTATTTTTGTACCTTTTGCCTTCACGTTTCTTCAAATATCTAATGCATTGGCCTTGTCATACTGCAGGGGTTGGCAGCACGCCATTGGAGTCCGCAGGCCCAACACCGTCCTTGGTGTGCTTTGGCGGCAAAATTTCCCGGGGCTTGTCACGTTGCCGGGTGAGGGTCAGTGTCCAGTGCTAGGATTGAGCTGGGAGCACTACTTGGCTGCCCCGGCCCTGCCGGAGACGAGGATCGACGATATCTTGTGCCACACGAGGGCCGAGATGGTGATCAGAAGCTTTTGGGTAATTTCTCCTTTACACAATTAAAAATTAACAATAACTAGTTATTGTACTAATCAGTGTTGTCTCGTTTGATTGCAGACGTTCTACAGGTGTGAGGAGGGATACGAGGAGGAGGCGGCAAAGGTTATCGATGCCGAGTGCAGGCGCCTACTACAGAACTTACGCCACGAGTCTCGGCCGCAGGCTGTTCGAGACTACTACGCCACGTGTGGTGTTAAGAAGGACAAGACATCGTGCCGCAGGAAGTTTTTGAAGAAGGAGCAGTACATGCTGGTAATTACCTATTCTTAAGGCCTTGTACTTAGTTTCCTTGATTTGATTCGTAGGCGTAGCGCTCAAATTTCTCTTTACTAACTTAGGTGCCCTCGAGATGGTGTGCGGATAAGATGGATTGTTGGGAGGCGTTGGTGGATGAGTGGTGCACAGACCACTGGCGAGCCGTCCACGACAATGCCAAGGACCGGCGTGCCCAAATGGTTGGTGTGCCACACCATCAAAGCAGCACCAACTTATATCAGTTCGGGCGGAACTGGGTATGTGGTTTGCTTCATGATTCATGCAATTCATTCTTCATGCTAGCTTGAGCCCTTTACTAATACTTTGTTCCTCTCTTTTAGGCGTGAGAGAATAACACGGAGGTGCCAGAGGTGTACGTACTCTATGCCATGGCCCATACTGCAAAGTACAAGAAGGCCAAGGCATTCTCTGAGTCTGACCTCGATCATCCAGAGAACTTCATGAACATCTCCTCCCACCACAAGCTCGTGAGGTACAGAGAGGAGGGGAATGCGAGGAAAGGGGAGGACTTTAACCCGAGCCAGGAGCCTATCACTAGTAGAAAACAGGGTACTAGTCCCGGTTCCAGAGGTCCTTTAGTCCCGGTTCTGGAACCGGGACAAAACAAACGGGACTAATACCCAAGACCTTTAGTCCCGGTTTGCTTATGAACCGGGACGAAAGGGGCTCCACGTGGCCGCTGCGGGGCGCCCAGGCAGGAGGACCTTTAGTCCCGGTTGGTAACAATAACCGGGACCAAAAGGCAGCCACGCGTCAGCAGCTCGCAGGCGCTGGGGTTTTTGGATTTTTTTTGGAAGGGGGGGGGGGTTAGGGGTTTTGGAGGGTTAATTTAGGGGTTTCATATTTTGTTAGCTAGCTAATAGGGAGAAGTGGCCTCTCTTTCTCCGTGCTTGGTCGACGCTAGCTACTATACATATAGAGAGAACTTGACGCTAGCTAGTAAGCAAATGAAGGAAACCATTAATTACACAAGATCGTCATGAACATATATAGAGAGAAGTGACATCTCTTTCTCCGTGCTTGGTCGAACAACAAGTTTTCGTATATCTATCCGACGCTACTACATATATACAATATAACATCTCTTACAATCCCTAACATCATCTACCTAAGATGCTTTTGCAATTTCACATGGTATTCTCCGTGTTCAGGTATGACGTGGTCAAGAAAGAATCCCACCAATTCCAATTGAATTGCTCATATGCGATCATGTGATAGGAGTTCATCCCGCATCTGCCAGATCTAATTTAAAGAAGGGGGTCAATACATATATATGAATGAAACTCAACACAATTGATGGTAATATATAAAATAAAATTGTGAATATTGTTTACGTACTTCCAATTGTTTGTCAGAGAAGCCCCGCTCAGAGGTCGAGTGATGAATGAACTCGCGTACGTAGTATCCACATAAATGATTCCCGGGTGCCTGGTACAAGCACTTTACGAGAATAGAGTTCAATCAAACTGATAAGCAAGCATGATAATGGTGTTGATGAAACTAGAATCAATGAGAGATGCGCGGAACTAGCTAGTACTACTTACTTTGGGGGTGTGTAAATCGCAGCTCGTTGTTTAGACCGGGAACCATTCCGGTGAACTGTTTCCAAACCCTGGCAGGCAAAGAAAATGATTACTTGATATAAGGAAATGAACGAAAGTTGCCGATATGGTCCCGGTATTGATTGAACTTACTTCTGGAGCATTGCAGTCATGTCCGCATAATCCTCGGGATCTTTACGTCTCGATTCTAAGACAGTTACTACTGCCCCTTCAAGCTTAATGTCTAGCAGAATAAAGTGGAACCTGCGCACGCATAACTCATCAATTACATTACTTAACCTCGAGTAAGCGAAACCGAATATGCACAAGACAGTAGCACTCTCTTGAAGTTGTAAGGAAAGAGTATTTCCCTTTTGTTTTGATGTCTAAAGAACGCTTTTAGCAAGTTCTCCTCAGTATCTTTGGCTCTGTTTTGTACCGACCATTCATTTACGGTATTTGGGTTAATGAACCCAATGTCATAGATTTGTCCTTTTTTGCATTCGACGATCTTCAATCTGCATAATATAGTGAGGATAATTATATATACATGCAATGAACGAGCTGAGCTAGAGACTTAATTATAGAAGTAATACTTACAGACAGTAGCAAGTCATGAGTTGTTTGTCGAGGGCCTTTTGATTGAATAACTAAAATAACTCCTCAAATTCAACAGGCATCAGGTCGACTCCAATGAAGTCGTGCTCTTTTTTAATTCCGACCAACAAACTGTCGGTCCCAGACTTCCTGCAGGCTTCCATGTACTACTCATGCAATGTTCGCATCATCGTTGTTAGATGAGGATGATCAGGTTTGACGAGAGGCTTCCCGTGCTCGTATCTAAAGATCTCTACTACCTCAGCCGTTTCAAACTGTACATCATCGCCCACGTAATCACCAAGAGTGGTACCGGGCAGTAGCACCGGATGATTAGCGATATCGCTAGACACCTTGAGCGGGGGGCACGATTGCTTGTCCTGTTCGCCGAGCTGGGGAATTGTTTTCCCACTTCTTCGTTTTTTGTCTCTTGCAGCACTGGAAGTACTTCCCGACCGCCGCGCTTCATCATGTGTCTATTTAATACAGCGGTCATAGTTGGTTTGCGGTGGAGGCGGTGGTGGTCGCTTCAGGGCTTCCATAGTGCGCTTCGCATTCACCAGAGCTACCGTTTCCTTCGGAGGTGGACGTTTCGGTGCAAAATGGGCCTGCACTTCGGCTTCCATGATTTCAACGATTTCCTTGTCAGTCCTCTCATATGGTAACTTTGGAAGAGGCTTGAGGCTTGGACCAAATTTGTATTTCTTCCCGCCTATTGTACTGCTAGCCGCCGGAGCGGCGGCGTCTCTCTTCCACCGTTGCTGAGGAGGAGGAGGAGGAGGCGGAGTGCCCTGACGCGCCGGAGGAGGAGAAGGAGGAGGCGGAGTACCCTGGCGCGCCGGAGGAGGAGGAGGAGGCGGAGTGCCCTGACGCGCCGGAGGAGGAGAAGGAGGAGGCGGAGTGCCCTCACGCGCCGGAGGAGGCAGAGGAGGAGGCGGAGTGCCCTGACGCGCCGGAGGAGGTTGAGTCTGCTGAGGCGTCCAGTTTGGAAGCTTGATGTACTCCTTTCTCCATAGACAGGTACTCCTCAAAGCATTTTCCAGAAGAATATCCCCTTCACCTGTACGGAAGTCAAGCTCCAGCTCCTCAAATCCATCCATTATTTCATCCACCGTCACAACAACATAGCCATGTGGAATCGGACGGCAATGGAAAGTTCCCTCAGCTCGAGGAGGTACAACAGAGCCGAACGCCGCCTTCAAGGTCAGGTTCTGGCATTTCGTCATTAGCACGCAATTTCAGCCTCCGTGATACTATCCACGGGGTAGCGAGGAGCCGTGAAATCAGGCTGAATGAGCTCCGTGGAAGCCACGCTGCTTCTTCGCTCAGATGGTGGGGTAGCTTCTGGGGCAGCGTCGAAGGAAGGATCTTCCTGCCGCTGAGATGGTTGGCCGATAGCTCGCTGGCTCTCAAGTTCCTCTAGTTTTGCTAATCTTGCACTGAGCTTCTGCATTTCGCTTGCTTCCTGTTTCCTCTTTCTCTCTCGGCTTCTATAACCACTGCTGTCGGGAAACCCATGCACCCACGGAATGGAGCCTGATGTGCCTCGTGTTCGTCCAGGGTGTCCAGGATGCCCGAGGGCCTCTGTCAGCTCGTGATTCTCTCTGTCGGGAATGAACTTCCCTTCCTGCGCTGCCTTGATTGCTGCCTCAAGCTTCTGGATGGGTATTGCAAGTTGCTTGTCCGTCCAAACACACTCATAGTCCTTGTCCAAAGTTCCCCCAACCCCGAAGAACCAGGTCCTTGAACGATCTGGCCAGTGCAATGTCGCTGGTTGGACCCCTTTAGCAAGCAGGTCTTGCTTAGCTTTGTCCCACAACGGCCGAGCTTTGTAGTAGCCACCTGACCCCGTGTGATGGTGATACTTCTTCTTTGCAGCATTTTTCTTGTTTGTCAGTGACCTTTTCTTACCCTTCTCCGATTTCTTGTAGGCCACAAATGCGGGCCAGTGATCTCTTATCTTCTCATATCGACCGATGAATTCCGGAGTCTCCTCTTTCACGACAAACTTTGTGTTCAACTCTTTCTTCCAGTTCCTGAATAGTTCTGCCATCTTCTTAAGAGCAAACACCTTGACCTTTCGCTCTATAACTGGGTCATTCGGATCCTCCTCTCGCGGTAGGCTGAAATTTGTCATCAGCGAGGTCCAAAGATCATCTTTCAGTCTATCTTGGACATAAGAAACTTCAGGATCCTTAATCTTATTCCATTCCTGGATGCTGATCGGGACGATGTCCCTAACAACAACTCCACACTGATGTACAAATGCGTCCTTGTTCCGCTTCGGAGCAATCGGTTGGCCATCTTTCGTGACTTCTGTGATCGTGAACCTTTCATCCTGGCGCAACCTTTTCTTCGGGCCTCGTCTCTTTACGAAAGTTTGGCTTGATCCGGAGGGCTAATTAAAAGAAGAAAGAAGCGTTAATATATGTACATACAAAACAATTAATGCATCAAGTCAGCAGAGGCTTAATTAATATATGTATATTTACCTCGCTGGACTTTGCAACAGTTAAGTCTCCCTCCTCCGTTCGGTCACCGGAGCCGTCATGATCTCCTTCCTCCTCCGTTCGGTCACCGGAGCCGTCATGATCTCCTTCCTCCTCCATTGGATCACCGGAGCCGTCATCCTCTCTTTCCTGACGATCGGTGTCGTTGAGAAACGACATGATATCACCTCCGTCGCGGATTATATCCCCCAACAACTCTTCTGTTTCTATATCTCTGGGGTCCATAGCTTCTGCAAATATTACAACCATGAGAGATGGATTAGTGGCAAACATAGACTTGGGTGGACTCGAGAGTTGGTCGGGCGAGAGGGGGTTGATCGACGTCCCCCCTCATGTCGAAGTTATCGGAGTTATACTTTCAGGAGAGGACACTTTGCAAAAAATAATCGCTATGCAGGAGGGGGTAGATCGCCCAACCGGAATCGAACACCATGATACCGCCGAGGCAGCGACGGCAGAAGTCATGGCGGCATCGTCAAACTAAAAAGAAATTAAACTAGAACTATATCTATACAACTAATTAAATTAAAACTATAACTATACAACTAATTAAACTAGAACTAAATTGATAAGCACAAAAAAATTCTATAACTAAATAACCTATAACTATACTTTCATATACAAAAATAACCAACAATGATTAACCTAGCTATATATGCACAAAACAAATTAAGCTATAAATTTATAATTAACCAATAACTATATATGCACAGAACCAAAAAATGTAAATACAAAAAAAAGCTCACTGTGGTGGCAGTGGCCGGCGGTGGAGGGGGGGGGTGTCGGTGCTGCGGTGGAGGAGGGGTGCGCCGGTGCTGTGGAGGAGGGGTGCGCCGGCGGTGAAGGAGAGAGGCGCCGGTGGGGAGGCTGCAGCCGTCGGCGGGGAGGGGCGGCGGCAGTGGGGGAAGGGGCGGCGGCAGCGCAGGGCGGCGGCGGTGGAGGAAGGGGGCGGCGTCGAGGGCGTCGACGCCGAGGTGGAGGAAGGGGGGCGGCGTCGAGGGCGTCGACGCCGAGGTGGAGCAGCCTGACGGCGCCGACGGGGCAGAGGGCAGTGTGGGCGTCAACGGCGAGCTCGGGAAGCCTGGCAGCATCGATGTGCTCGGCGTCGCTGGGGGCAACTGCAGATGAAATCTGAAAAATTCGTAAGTCCCTTCTTATATACCCAACCCTTTAGTCCCGGTTGGTGGCTCCAACCGGGACTAAAGTCCCCCTTTCATCCCGGTTGGTGCCACCAACCGGGACTAAAGGTCAATTTCAGCAGCCCAAAAGGCGGGAAGCAGATACCTTTGGTCCCGGTTGGTGACACCAACCGGGACTAAAAGGTGGCATTGGTCCCGGTTGGTGGCACCAACCGGGACTAAAGGGTGGCATTGGTCCCGGTTGGTGCCACCAACCGGGACTAAAGGGTGGCATTGGTCCCGGTTGGTGCCACCAACCGGGACCAAAGGCCTGTGCCGCGGTGCGGTTGGATGTTTAGTCCCACCTCGCCAAGCGAAGGGCGCCCGGACCTGTTTATAAGCGCCGCCACGGCTGCAATGTTGAGCTCCTCTCTAAAGCAGGCCTGTGGGCCTAACCGACCTCTTTCTCCTCTGTTGGGCCTACTTGCCCAGCGGGCCTGCGTCCTAGCCCAACTGGTAGTTGGGTTTCTAGTCGTATGCTGGCCTTTGTGGCCTAGTAGGTGGGGAATTTTTCTTCTGTTATTTTAGTTTTCTATTAAAGATTTTATTTTAGTTGATTCTTTTTTTCTATTATTTTAGTTTTCTATTAAAGATTTTATTTTAGTTGATTCCTTTTTAGCTCATTCTTTTTAGTTCATTCTTTTTAGTTAATGTTTTAGTTGATTCTTTTTAGTTAATATTTTAGTTGATTTTTTTAGTTCATTCTTTTTAACAAATAAATACTTTGATAATTTTAATTAATATTATTTTGATTCTTTTTAGTTCATTCTTTTTAGTTAATGTTTTAGTTGATTCTTTTTAGTTCATTCTTTTTAGTTAATATTTTAGTTGATTCTTTTTAGTTCATTCTTTTTAACAAATAAATACTTTGATACTTTTAGTTAATATTATATTTAATTGATTCTTTTTAGTTCATTCTTATTGCTAAATGACCCATCAATTTTCAACCCTTTCTGACTTCATTTGGTATTTTTCATGCATTTAGTGATTTTTTTAGCTAAATGACACTGAAATTGAAAAACAAATGAACTCTGAAAAGGTTGAAAGTTGGCATGGTATCATCATTTCACCCACATATCATGTGCTAAAAAGTTGAGACGGTTACGACAAAAAGTGGATGCACTTCGTGTACAAAATGGACTATCTCTTTCGAAGTATCAGGGTTTAAAACGAAAACTCATCTGTTACACAAGGCATTTCCTTTCTTGACATGTAACTGTAGTGATATTCTAGATCAAAGCCATCATCAGAATAGTTGTGGAGAGAAAGTCTTCACTTTTTCTTCGCGTGTGTCCCTTGCTTATTGCGCCGTAACCACGGATAATCTTCATCGTTTAACAGGGTGCTTGGGTCAGCATTCACTTTGAAGGGAGGAATTTCATGAAAATTTTCATAATCTTCAGACATGTCTGTCTTGCCCTCCACTCCCACGACGTCTCTTTTCCCTGAGAGAACTATGTGGCGCTTTGGCTCATCGTATGATGTATTCGCTTCCTTATCTTTTCTTTTTCTCGATTTGGTAGACATGTCCTTCACATAGAAAACCTGCGCCACATCATTGGCTAGGACGAATGGTTCGTCTGTGTACCCAAGATTGTTCAAATCCACTATTGTCATTCCGTACTGCGGGTCTACCTGTACCCCGCCTCCTGACAGATTGACCCATTTGCCCCGAAATAAAGGGACCTTAAAATCATGTCCATAGTCAAGTTCCCATATGTCCACTTTGTAACCATAATATGTGTCCTTTCCCCAGTTGGTTGCTGCATCAAAGCGGACACCACTGTTTTGGTTGGTGCTCTTTTGATCTTGGGCGATCGTGTAAAATGTATTCCCATTTATCTCGTACCCTTTGTAAGTCAATACAGTCGAAGATGGTCCCCGGGCCAATGAGTACAACTCATCTGCAACAGTGGTGTTACCCATGAGATGTGTTTGCAACCAACTGCCGAAATTCCTGATGTGTTCACATGTAATCCAGTCGTCACACTGCTCCGGGTGTTTGGAGCGCAGAATATTCTTGTGTTCATTGACATACGGGTTCACCAAGGTAAAATTCTGTAGAACTGTGTAGTGTGCTTGAGACCAAGAATGCCCGTCCCTACATATTATTGAATTCGCTCCTAGCATGCCTTTTCCAATCAGTCTCCCCTCATACCGCGATTAAGGGTCACCAGTCGTCTTAAGGTCAGGAATAAAGTCAACACAAAACCCAATGCTTTCCTCTGTTTGATGGCCCTTGGAGATGCTTCCTTCTGGCCTAGCACGGTTATGCACATATTTCTTTAAGACTCCCATGAACCTTTCAAAGGGGAACATATTGTGTAGAAATACAGGACCCAGAATGGCAATCTCATCGACTAGATGAACTAGGACGTGTGTCATGATATTGAAGAAGGATGGTGGGAACACCAACTCGAAACTGACAAAACATTGCACCAAATCACTCTTTAACCTTGGTAGGATTTCTGGATCGATTACCTTCTAAGAGATTGCATTGAGGAATGCACATAGCTTCACAATGGCTAATCGAACGTTTTCCGGTAGAAGCCCCCTCAATGCAACCGGAAGTAGTTGCGTCATAATCACGTGGTAGTCATGAGACTTTAGGTTCTGGAACTTTTTCTCTGCCATATTTATTATTCCCTTTATATTTGACGAGAAGCTAGACGGGACCTTCATACTGAGCAGGCATTCAAAGAAGATTTCCTTCTCTTCTTTGGTAAGAGCGTAGCTGGCAGGACCTTCATACTGCTTTGGATGCATGCCGTCTTTTTCGTCACACGTTGCTGGTCCTCCCGTGCCTCCGGTGTATCTTTTGTCTTCCCATACACTCCCAAGAAGCCTAGCAGGTTCACGCAAATATTCTTCGTCACGTGCATCACGTCGATTGCAGAGCGGACCTCTAGGTCTTTCCAATAGGGTAGGTCCCGAAATAGAGATTTCTTCTTCCACATGGGTGTGCGTCCCTCAGCGTCATTCGGAACAGCTAGTCCGCCAGGACCCTTTCCAAAAATTACTTGTAAATCATTGACCATATCAAGTATGTGATCACCAGTACGGAGGGCGGGCTTCTTCTGGTGATCTGCCTCACCTTTGAAATGCTTTCCTTTCTTTCGACATTGATGGTTGGTCGGAACAAATCAAGGAGGAAGGTTATATACTTTCTTCCTGCATTTCTCCAAATATATACTTTCGGTGTCATCTAAACAGTGCGTGCATGCGTGGTATCCCTTGTTTGTCTGCCCTGAAAGGTTACTGAGAGCAGGCCAATCATTGATGGTTACAAACAGCAATGCATGTAGGTAAAATTCCTCCTGTTCGTTCTCATCCCACACACGTACACCTTTTTTATTCCACTGTTGTGAATGTTCATCAACTAATGGCCTTAGGTACACATCAATGTCATTGCCGGGTTGCTTAGGGCCTTGGATGAGCACTGGCATCATAATGAACTTCCGCTTCATGCACAACCAAGGAGGAAGGTTATACATACATAGAGTCACAGGCCATGTGCTACGCTTGCTGCTCTGCTCCCCAAAAGGATTAACGCCATCTGCACTTAAACAAAACCATACGTTCCTTGGGTCACCTGTAAAGTCCCCCCACTTTCTCTCGATCTTTCTCCACTGCGACCCATCAGTGGGTGCTCTCAACTTCCCGTCTTTCTTACGGTCTTCCTTGTGCCATCGCATCAACTTGGCATGCTCTTTGTTTCTGAACAAACGTTTCAACCGTGGTATTATAGGGGCATACCACATCACCTTGGCAGGAACCCTCTTCCCGGTGCGCTGGCCCTCAACACCACCAGGGTCATCTCGTCTGATCTTATACCGCAATGCATCGCATACCGGGCATGCGTTCAAATCCTCGTACGCACCGCGGTAGAGGATGGACTCATTAGGGCATGCATGTATCTTCTGCACCTCCAATCCTAGAGGGCATAGAACCTTCTTCGCTTCGTACGTACTATCGGGCAATTCGTTATCCTTTGGAAGCTTCTTCTTCATTATTTTCAGTAGCTTCCCAAATCCGTTGTCAGATACAACATTTTCTGCCTTCCATTGCAGCAATTCTAGTGTGGTACCGAGCTTTGTGTTGTCATCTTCGCAATTTGGGTACAACCCTTTTTGGTGATCCTTTAACAAGCGATCAAACTTCAACTTCTCCCTTCACTTTGGCATTGTTTCTTTGCATCAACAATGACCCGGCGAAGATCAACATCGGGCACATCGTCTGGTTCCTCTTGATCTTCAGCTTCCCCCGTTGTAGCATCACCGTATTCAGGAGGCGGATAGTTGTCATCATCCTCTTCTTCTTCGTTGTCTTCCATCATAGCCCCTCTTTCTCCGTGCTTGCTCCAAACATTATAGTGTGGCATGAAACCCTTCTCACGCAGGTGGACGTGAAGGGTTTTCGAGTCAGAGTAATCCTTCGTATTCCCACAGATAGTACATGGACAATACATAAAACCATTCTCCTTGTTTGCCTGAGCCACGTCAAGAAATTTATGCAAGCCCTTAATGTACTCAGAGGTGCGTCGGTCACCGTACATCCATTGCCAGTTCATCTGCGTGCATTATATAATTAAGTGTATCAAAAACCATTACAGAACATCATGAATAGAGAAGTGATCAAATTAATACAAGTTCATCATCACATTAAAATGAAAGTACAGTAGTGATCAAATGTTATTACTAAAAAAAAATACATAAAGTTCATACATAGTTCTCATAGAACAACATACAGCTCTCTAGAGCATCTAATTAAAACATACATTGAAACTAACATAAAACTATGTAAAACATTTAAATGCAACAACAAATGCGATCATAATCGCAACTAAGGTAACAATTGATCCAACAGCATAATGATAACAAGCCTCATTATCAATGGCATATTTTCTTATCTTTGTAATCTTCAAGCGCATTGCATCCATCTTGATCTTGTGATCATCGACGACATCGGCAACATGCAACTCCAATTTCATATTCTCTTCTTTCAAATAATTGTTTTTTTTCAAGTAAATTTAACCTCTCGACAAGAGGGTCTGTTCGAATTTCCGGTTCACATACCTCCTAGATAAAAACATCTATGTCACGTTGGTCGGCATAATTGTCATAAACACTAAATGAAACAAATAGTTATAAAAGATAATAGACCACATCCGAATCATAGACCGGACGAGGGCCGACGGGGGCGGATACCAAAACCATGGCACTATATAATAACAAACAATAATAAAAGTAAGAAAATTGTACAAGTATCTATCTAAATCATACAAGTAAGAATTTTTTTTCTTTTAGAAAGAAGAAAAGAACAAGAGGCTGACCACGGTGGTGCCGGCGACGAGATCGGCGCGGGCGATCGACGGCGGTGAGGACGGGGACGGGACAGGACGGACCGCCAAACCTAGACAAATCTTGAGGAAAATGGAGCTTGGAGGTCGAGCTTGGAGAGGAGAAAGCTTAAGTGTGGCTCGGGCATTTCATCGAACACCTCATGTGCATAGGAGGTGAGAGCTAGAGCAACACACACCTGCACACGCTGGCCGGCCAAAAAACAGAGTGAGCGGGCAGGGGCGGGGGTATATATAGGCTTATCTTTAGTCCCGGTTGGTGGCTAGAACCGGGACAGAAGACAGACCTTTGGTCCCGGTTCCAGCCACCAAGGCCAGGAGCGAGGCCCATTGGTCCCGGTTCGTGTCTGGAACCGGGACCAATGGCCCCCGAGGCCCGGCCGGCGCCCTGGCCTCACGAACCGGGACTGATGCACCCTTTGGTCCCGGTTCATAAGTGAACTGCGATTAATGCCCTTATCCTGGCCTCAACCAAAGCCCTGTTTTCGACTAGTGTATTGATCCAGAGCTGGTGATGATAGCTGGTGGCGGGAGGCCCCATGGCTCGATAGCAATTGGAGATGGACTGATACGTTGTCCTCGCACTCTCCCGGAGATCAAGGCACGCCAAACGAGGTCTGATCCTGAGATAAGGCCTCGTCCACGGCCAATGGAGCTCGCCATCGAGGTTAGTTATATTGACTCAGATACCTTTCCTCCATTACATTGTGTGTGCGGCCATCGATGATTACAATGCTAACGAAGAGTGGTGTTGCAGGCTGCTCTTGAGAAAGAGAGAGCGAAAACCTAGGTGCTTCTGGAGGAGAGGGACCGGTAGGTGGCGGAGAAGGAGAAGGAGTTGGAGGAGAGGACGGCTAAGTTGTTGGAAGAGGAGAGGTCACGGAATGACACGGCTCACCGGGCCCTGTACGAGCTCTTGGTGGTAAGTTTGTTCTTCATATTAGCCAAATCATGCCTTTAATGTTCGTTTCATTACAAACTAATATGACTGACTCGTGAAAACCAAATGTGCAGTCTATGTGCGAGAAGACCGATATGATCCCTCCAGCGATGCGAGTCATTACTGGGGCGGGAACGGTGAGTTTCATTTGAATGGTCATTAGTTACTAGTCTTCACATTGGAGTTGCATCATGCTAACGAGACATTGCAAACGATCTTTGCTGCAGAATAACTCCCGAGCCACATCGCACACCCCTTCTGCAGGTGAAACTGGCCCGAGGAACCCCGGTGATTGACCTCCCGTAAGTTTTCTCTATTATGCCACATACTTAGCTTATTTTCTCCAAAAAGACATACTTATATAGCTAATTATCCTCCACAATGACATATTTAGCTTATTTAGTCCATTTATGACATAATTAGCTTATTCGTTGCAAAAATGGCATAATAACCTTGGTTACCTCATAAATGTCATATACTTAGCTTATTATCCTCCAAAATGACATAATTACCTAAGTTAGCTCTAAAATGACCTATACTTACCTAATTTAGCTCAAAAATGGCATCATTACCTAGGTTAGCACAAAAACGACCTATACTTACCTAATTTTCCTAGGTTAGCACAAAAATGGCATACTTACATAGGTTAGCTCTAAAATGACACAAATAAGGAATAACATGAAGAAAAACAAGGAAGGGGAGAAAAAGAAGGAATAGAAGAAGAAGAAGAAGAAGAAGACTTCTTCTTCTAGTTTTCTTCTTCTTCTTCTTCTTCTTCTAGTCTTCTTCTTCTTCTTCTTCTTCTTATTCTCTTCTAGTTAGCCCTCATATGCCACATACTTAGCTTATTTTCCCCAAAAAAGACGTACTTAGCTAATTATCCCCCAAAATGACATAATTAGCTTATTTAGTTCATTTATGACATAATTACCTAAGTTAGCTCTAAAATGACACAAAAAAGGAATAAGAAGAAGAAAAACAAGGAAGAGGAGAAAAGGAAAGAATAGAAGAAGAAAGAGAAGAAAAAGAAAGAATAAAAGAAGAAGAATGAGAACGAAAGGGATAAAAAGATAGAAGAGAAGAAGAAAGATGAGAGAAAGAGAGAAGAACAAGAAAATATATTCTTATTCTTCCTTTTTCTCTTCTTTCTTTTTCTCCATTTTCTACTCCTTCTTATTCTTATTCTTCTTCTTTCTTCTTCTTCTTTCTTCTTCATCTTTTTTCTTCTTCTTCTTCTTCTTCTTCTTCTTGTTCTTTTAGTCTACTTGTTCTTGTTCTTCTTCTTCTTCTTCTTCTAGTCTTCTTCTTCTTCTTTTTCTTCTTCTTGTTCTTCTTCTAGTCTTCTTCTTCTTCTTCTTCTTATTCGTCTAGTCTTCTTCTTCTTCTTCTTCTTCTTCTTCTTCTTCTTCTTCTTCTCTTCTAGTTAGCCCTCATATGACACATAGTTAGCTTATTTTCCCCAAAAAAGAGGTACTTAGCTAATTATCCTCCAAAATGACATAATTAGCTTATTTAGTTCATTTATGACATAATTAGCTTAGTTAGATCAAAATGGCATAATAACCTTAATTAGCTCATAAATGTCATATACTTAGCTTATTTTCCTCCAAAATGACATATTAAGCTTACTTAGCTCCAAAATGACCTATTTTACCTAGGTTAGCTCTTAAATGACCTATACTTAGATACGTTTCCTCCAAAATGACATAATAAGGTTAGTTTGCTCAAAAATAACATAGTTACCTACGTTAGCTCAATAATGACCTATACTTAGCTTATTTAGTTCATTTATGACATAATTAGCTTACTTAGGTCAAAAATGGCATCATAACCTTCGTAAGCTCATAAATGTCATATACTTAGCGTATTTTCCTCCAAAATGACAAAATAAGCTTAGTTAGGTAAAAATGGCATAATTACCTAGGTTAGCTCTAAAATGACACAAATAAGGAATAAGATGAAGAAAAAAAAGGAAGAGGAGAAACAGAAGGAATAGAAGAAGAAGAAGAAGAAGAAGAAGTAGAAGAAGAGGAAGAAGACTAGAAGAAGAACAAGAAGTAGAAAAAGAAGAAGACTAGAAGAAGAAGAAGAAGAATCTTCTTCTTCTTCTTCTTCTTCTAGTCTTCTTCTTCTTCTTCTTCTAGTTTTCTTCTTCTTCTAGTTTTCTTCTTCTTCTAGTTTTCTTCTTCTTCTTCTTCTTCTAGTCTTATTCTTCTTCTTCTTCATCTTCTTCTTCTTCTTCTTCTTCTTCTTCTTCTTCTAGTGTTCTTCTTTGTCTTCTTGTTCTTCTTCTTTTTCTTCTTCTTCTTCTTCTTCTAAGTTTCTTATTTCCCATTTTGCAGATTTGATTCACTTCATGAAAGCTTGCGTTCATGGAGTTCTTGTCCTTCCTTTTTGTAGGATGAACAATGTGAAACTTGCTACCTATGGATGACACTTTGTAATATGGATGAAACTATATATGTATGTATGGATGAATCTATTGTAATATGGTGGAACTTGCATATGTTTTGATTTGGTATATGTGTTGGATGATCATATCCATATGGCTTGTATATAGTTTATTATGTGTTGGATGAGACTATTGTTTGCCTTATTATGTGAAATATATATATATCATATATTTGTTTTGAAATTGCTTGGATATAACAAAAAACAGAATAAATAGGGGCAATACAGCCACTTTGCCGTCTGCCACCGACGGCAAAGGGGTCTTTGCCGTCCGCCACCGACGGCAAAGCTGCCACATGGCAGCAACTTGTGCAACCTGGAAAGCACAGGGTCTGACCATTTGGTAATTATGTCGTCCGCTGGTAGACGGCAAAGGCGGGAAGTTCTTTGCCGTCTGCCAGCAGACGGCAAAGCAAAAGAGAGGCATACGGCGAAGAGCGGGGAGGAGTGACGTTAACCACGGGTCTGCTAACGTCGGTAAGCAGACGGCAAAGGGGAGAGCACATTTGCCGTCCGCCGGCAGACGGCAAAGTCTCCCGTTAGGCACCTAACGTGGCTAACGTCTATTCTTTGCCGTCGAATTTCTTTGCCATCTGCTTGGCCAGGGAAGCTGACGGCAAAGGTCTTTGCTGTCCGCTCTGCGAATGCAGACGGCAAAGAAGGTCATTACCGTAGCTTTCAGTGCCAGAAAAGTTTGCCGTCTGCTGCCGACGGCAAAGACCTTTGCCGTCCAATTACTGGTCCTTTGCCATTTGCCATGGCAGACGGCAAATTAGCTGATTCCTGTAGTGATTGTGTTATAGAGATTTCATTCATTTTCATTGGTAATTTATAGCATATTCGAACATGGCAATAATGACTGTGTTTCTGTTTTTGCAGAAGAAGAAACGTGTGCCACGCAATAGGGCTTCGCAAGAACGGGTGACTCTATTGATCAAGGGTTTTAGTGATGATCAGAAGAAAGTTGCCGGTGAGATGGGGATGTAGGCATTGATGGATCTCCTATGCCCAAATCTGGTGAACCCTGTATGCGATTGGCTTGGGGAGATCTATGACCCTGCGCCCATGGAATTTGTCATTCCGGGACGTGGAAAGCTCCCTTTGGACGAGGAATCCGTTTTCTGCATATTAGGTGTCCCCCGTGGCGAAATCAAAGTTCCTTATGAGGTGAACAACGATATTGAGGAAGTATTGTTCCCCCGGTTGTTTCCTGACCAGGCAGCTATGCCCAATAAGACGGTGCTTGCAACTTCGTTGGAGGGCATGAAAACCCATGGCGAGGTATTTAAGACGAAGCTCCTAATGTACTTGATCTCGTCTGTGTTTGCGCCTACCACGTCGCTAAAACCAAGCAACAGATGCTTCCCTGTCCTGGTGATTGTTCTTCATCTCTTCTTTTTTTCCCGTATTCTCTTTGTGATGTCATGTACTAGCATATTCCAGCCAGTTAAATTTTTTCAAACTGTGCACGTGTTGCCGTTTTTTAAACCCCCTTGTTTTTTTTGCAGGCGAAACTGGATGATGTAAAAAACATGAATTGGTGCAAATTCATCGCTGACTTCCTGCATGATGCCTTTACAAACAAGATGTACCAGAAGGGCTGCCGCCTACACCTAATGGTAATTTTGTTTGTTCGCAAATGCTTTTAAGATTGTCCGTTCGTTACTCATTGATAATACAAAGAACACAACCAGGTTAGTCTAGGGGCTTTCAATCTTGAATTGTAGTTTATCGGGATGCTTTTTAGGAAGCAAAATATGTGGCAGCTGTATTTGATCATATATGGCAATTATAGTTGTTCAGCTGTGGCAACCCCAGTTGTTCACATATGGCAACTATAGTTGTTCACACATGGCAACTTTGGTTGATTCTACATGGCAACTCTAGTTGATTATGCATGGCAAAAAACTCCATCTATCATACAAGGCCAACTCTGGTATATTGTGGATGGCAAGTATAGTGGTTGGTGCATGGCATCTCTAGTTGTTGCTAAATGGCAATTGCATTTAGATCACACTTGATATATACTTTTCTTTTGAATGTCCATTTTTGGTTTGTCATTTTTTTCATTGCCCATATGCGTGATTTGAAAGGTGATACATGGCAAACATGTCACCATGTAGATGGCAAATCTTTTCTATTCAGTGGACACATGTGAGAACGCATTGCCAATCACATGGCATTTGCAATAATCTTTCCCTTTTTCCGTAATGTTTTCTATTACACAATATTGAATTCTGACCTGTTTTTCATTAATACTTTTTGCAATTTTTGTGTTTTCCAGCTCATGTACGTCGACAGTCTTGATTTATCTACCATCGATCTCGATGCAATAGGAGGTCCGCCTCCTCCACATAAGTTTGCCATCTTTGCCTGGACCTACGACGTTGTTAAGGCTGTCCTTGCCGCAGACAGGATATCTGAAACAAAGAATCAAGTCTCAAAACTATTACAAAGAATCAAGTTTAATTTGTCCAGTGATCTTCATGAAAGTTTTTATTATATCCCTCTTGAATATCTATCACTTTGGGACTATTTTCATATATTGCCATTTCTTTTTGACAAGCTCACATAGATTTAAGTGAAGATCATGAGCATAAAATTTCATCTCTCAAAATAATATAAGTGAAGCATGAGAGGATTTCTTCAAAATTTACTAACTCTCAAATTAATATAAGTGAAGCATGAAAGCATTTCTTCAAACATGTAAAAGCACGCCGTGCTCAAAAACATATAAGTGAAGCACAAGAGCAAACAATCAAACTACTCTCAAAGATATAAGAGAAAATCAAGCGAGTAGTTAAGTAATTAAGTAGCTATGTGAGGACTCTCTCAATAAAGATTTTCAGATCTAAGTATTTTATTAAAACAGCAAGCAAAACAAAATAAAATGACATTCCAAGAATAGCACAAATCATGTGGACAAATAGAAATTTAGGCTTAACATAGGCTAACCGATAGTTGTTTGATGAAGAGAGGTGGGATGCGTAGCATCCCCAAGCTTAGATGCTTGAGACTTCTTGAAATATTTACTTGGGGTGCCTTGGGCATCCCCAAGCTTAAGCTTTTGTATCTTGTTCAATCCTCTCATATCACGGTTTCACATATTCTTAAAAACTTCATCCACACAAAACTCAACAAGAACTCGTGAGGTAGGTTAGTACAAATAAGAACAAATCAAGACTTCATGTACTGCCAAGACAAGTTGCACAATAATTTTCAAACATCATCTACTATCTACTATCATTTCCACAATTTATATCTACCAATATAGGCTATGGAAACTATAGGATAAGTAGATAACAAAACTATAACAGCAATCTGTCCAAACAGAACAGTCTGTAGCAATCTATTAAACCAGTGTACTTCTGTAACTCAAAAATTTATGAAAATTTAGGACATGAAAAATAATTTGCGTGATAGTACTGTGTTAAAATTTCAAAAACTTTCCACGTTCCGGTAAAATCTCATAATTCAAATACTATAGCAAAAGTTTCTGTTTTTGTACAGCACACATCACACCTGCAATTCAAGCAATCTAAATGCAATACTTGGAACTTTTTATTGAAAAACAAGATTATAAATAACATATAACAGAGAAAAGCAAAATACAATGATGCTCCAAGCAAAATACATATCATGTGACGAATAAAAATATAGCTCCAAGTAAGATATATCGATAATGTTAGAGACGAAAGAGGGGATGCCTTCCGGGGCATCCCCAAGCTTAGATGCTTGGGTCTTCCTTGGGTATTACCTTGGGGGTATATTTGGAGAGTGCATCTTTTTGAACCAGCTAACTTATCCTAGTGCGTTAATTGGCTAAGATAGATATACTGAAACTCCTTTGGCTCATGTACCGAAAGCATGTCCAATAGCTCCAAAATAGCAACAGTTAAGGTTTTTTTAGACCAATTGTTGGAAATTTCTCTACTTATGGTTTTGTAAACTTTGCACATGCTTTATTTCATCCATTCATCTTTTGGCACTATCCAATTTTGTTTCTTAATCCCTAACCAATTCTTATCAACCTATTTTATAATTTTATACAATTTACAATTTCCTTCTTTTTATTCACATGAAAAAATATGTTTGATTTTTTTAGCAGATAAAAGTCCATTTGGTGAAATGCTCGATTTGAACAGTCCACGTTTCCTAAATATAATTACTTAGCTAGTAAATTACACATTACATATGATTGTCCCTACAATTGGCTGACTTGTTAATTTTGGAACTAGGATTGAGATAAAATAGGTAAATGCACCTCTTAGAATAACATCCCATGTGGTGTCATAATGTTGGTCATCATAACCACATCTCAACTAAACCACTACATGCAAAAAAAATTGTAATTGTACTTTTCCAACCTCTACTATATAGCTATAGTTAAGAAAATCACTCGAATTGTTCCACTTTGTAATTGTACTTTTCCAACCTCTACTATATTGATAGATCATGCGTGATTCCTTAGAGTTGCTCTCCTTTCACAAGGTCACTCGCGACCTGCCTCGATCTATATAATTTCTTGGTATAATACTTCCATCTTATGTTGGATCTAGTCTCATGACTGGCTTACTTCTTTAAGTCCTACAACTAAGTACATTTGGATTGATGGCCATATGATTTTAGTAATTTAGCCTCATCGATATGGTGAACCCATTGTTACGTGGTATGAAACTTTTCAATATTGATGTTTGTTACCAATCTGGAAGAATCACGACCGTTCATTCATGACATCACTGGTTTTCACTTTTCATTTCTTTTGCAATTGTTTAAATTCTTCATATTCTTGCTTTGTTATTGGAGACAATCAATATTAGGCATATATAGACAGTAAGGATTCTTAGTTGGTTTGCTATATATGCACTGGAATAATTAATTTTATATGAAGCCATGGAGGGTTCTAGTTATCCATACAATTAATTTGGATTTACCAGAGGCCCTTGCATCGCCCCCAAGAAAACCTCAGTATGGAGGGTCCCGGGGCATCCAATTGTGCATGCACTTTGTCTATGCTATGGGACAATTGCTTTTTGAACTGAAAGTAAGTTAATTTTTCTAAAATCATTATATGGCACATAATAATATTTTAATTGTATATATCATGTTCCCCTAGTTGTTTAAAAACTATCATATGTACAGTGACAATTATCTTTACACAAAACATGAACAACTAGAAGCTCGTTTTGTTTCTATATATATAGTTCAAACGTTCAATATCCTACTAAATTTCAATCTCTATATATATTGTAGAATTTAAAACATGCCTTTGGGCAAACTATTCCATTCAAGAACAATGGATCATGACTAAGATAGATGGTGTAAAGATCTATTGCGATTTTTTGTATATTCTTTTGTTTTTGCATGTCATTTGTGGATACTTTCAGTGCACCTAGCCAATTGTCCTATACATCTGTTTACATGAGCACCAACACCTTACTCTAATCTCATGTGTTGGCATCCACGGACTTGCTAGCTCACGCACCTAGCAAAATGCTCATATATGCTTACCTGAGCACTAAAGCCAAACCAGGCTTGGAAACTTCCAGGGCACCAATAGAAAATGGTACAATATCATGGTGTTCATTATCATGAAAAGGATACTATCAAAATTTTAAGTGTTATACTGAATACACTACACTGGATGGGAGGTGTAAATATCTTTTGTGGGGGAAACTTTTTTGTCAAATTGTTTTGCTTCTATGAAAGACTGGTCACAAGTTTTGGCATGCGCAATTAGCAAGTCATGAGCACTTTCACCGAGCAATAATCTCGTGCAATGGAGTGCGTGGACACTACGAGCACACCAAGCCAACTGGCATATACATGTGTTTACATAAGCACCAACGTTGAGCTGTGTGGTCCGGTGCTCTGACGTCCATGGACGATAGCCAACTATCTCACATATGTGTTTACATGAGCACCAATATGGGACTATAGTCTCTCGAACAATGTGAGTGCACCAACAAATGACAAAAATAATAATATTATGCATTGAAATTGCTTACATCCTGGTGTTCATCACTATAACACAACACACATATCATAAGTTTTACGTGTCTTACACTTTTTCTGCTGGGAGGTGTAAAACAACACACATATCATAAGGATTGATGAAATAAAGTTTGGGGTATTAGTAACCCGAACTGTTGAGGAGTAGAGCTAAAAGCAGCTTTGGCTAGATAGTCGGCTACTCCATTTGCTTTACGGTTACCTAAAGTTCTTGGCAAGCTGTACGCATTCAGCATAAATTGTGACATTACGCCCTAGGCAATTCCTAGTATCCTGAATTGCCTCGATAACCCGCAAGCAGTCTGACTCGGTAGCAACTTTGCTACAACCCATATGCCCTGCAAGAAATAGTCCATTACGGAGGGCCAGTGCTTTTGCTAATCCTACACTGGTCACATGTGGTATAAACTGGTATGCCGTTGTGATAAATTGTCCCCATTCATCCTGCAAAATGGCTCCCGTAGAGCCTGACATGGTCTCCGCATGAAAAGATGCGTCCACGTTTACCTTCACGAAAACATGTAATGGCCTCATCTACATGTGATCATCTTTCTTCCGTTGAAAGTTGATGCTTGCAGCATAGAAATAGTTAGTTGCCAACACCTTGATCGACAAGGTTGTTCTTTCAAGGGACTTGATAGCTTCATCCCTAACATGTTGCCTTCGCTGCCACCAAATATGCCAGGCTGCCACTGCTGTGAGCTTAGATCAACAGGTTCTCGACAATTGCACGCGAGGAATTATCAAGAATCAAGCTTTCCATGGTCACGGGGCCCGACCAATTAAGTAATACAGCTTTGTGAACTTGTTCCTTTAAACCCAATGCTTTTCGGACCTCCTTAGCTATCTGACAAGAGAATAAACAATGTTGGATATCCTCCACCCCAAACCAGCAAACAGGGCATTGCGCTCGTGTTGCTATGTGTCTGTCTGCCAATACACCGAGGCAAGGAAGAGCCCCATGAAGAGCTCTTTGCACAAAAATCATAACATTCCCTTGTACCCGCAGCTTCGAGATGTTTTTTCAAACTGGGTTTAAGTTGGTGCTACCTTGGCCATTAGCCCACTCATGTTGCCGACCAAACTAGAGCTCCATTCCCTATGGTACGCGGACCGGACAGAGAATGTCCCTGGTCTCGTGTTGTGCCATGCGACAAAGTCATCGTGACCTTCAACACTAATAGGAATTTGAAGAATCCTCTGAGCATCAACCAGATGGAAAACATCAGTGATTAACTCCTCATCCCATTCACCACTGTGTCGATTAATAAGTTCCTCCACACATGACATCATTATTGAAAGGACCTAGATGTCGCCTAGAGGGGGATGCATAGGCATTTTAAAACTTTTACGGATTTGGCTTTATCCTAATTCAGAATTAAACTAAAGAGATACTTTTCAAGCACAAATCCTAAATATGCTAGGCTCAACTAGGTGCACCAACAACCTATACTAAACAAGATAGGCATTTAAAGGAAACTAGCAAGCACAAACTATATTACAAGATATGGAATTGAAGGATACAACTAAGCAATTCAACCTAACACAAGATATATCAATAGGAACAAGTATGAATTGCGGAAATTAAAGGGGATAAGGGACAACCAATGTTTCCATGGAGTTCAAGTATCCACCGATACTCTATCACCGTTGGAGAGGTGTCGAAGCCAAAGGTTCGGAGCACCACCAAGTGGCTCACCTAATTCTCCCTTTGAGCCACCCCCAACGGATGAGCCTCAATATGAGCCTCCCCCAACGAAGGTCCTCAATCCAATAGGGTTAGCTTCTTTCTGCACTCCGGAGATGGCAAGCTCCACAACCACTTCACAAGACCACCTAGGCCTCTTCACAAACTTCTCGAAGACATCAGCAATCCAACACAACCAAACCATCTAGGAGGCGGTGGCCTCCAAGAGTAATAAACTCGCAGACTCTCACTCGAAAAAATCGATGTGGGGATCTCAAACCAATGCAGAAAATGCAATGCAAGGTCAAGCAACGTATGCTCAACTCACTCTCTCAGTCACACAAGATGCAACTCAAGAAGGTAGGAGATTGAAGAGACGGGAAACAATGGAGGAGATCAACAAATGGCTCCAAGATCCATCTACAAATCCCCCTTCACTTAGAGGGGAGATCAAGGTTTGGGGGAGGTGGTTTGCGGCTCAACAGAGTGGTAGAAACATGTAAGAACAATGCCCAAACCGGTGGGAAAGAAGGGCCCTTAAATAGACAACACCATAAAACTAGCCCTTGGAGTCAAACAACATCTCTCTGAACACCCCGTGCTCGTGGCGGCCGAGGCCCCATGCACATGGGGTCCCATGTGCTCGGTACAAGCCCGTGGGCATGGGGGACCCCGTGCACATGGGGTCAAACCCCATGCGCACGGCCTACCCAGAAACAGCCCAGCAAAGAAAATGGAAACATGCATAACTTTGTCATACGAACTACGATTTTGACGATGTTGGGCTTGTTTCAAAGCTATGGACAAGCCCAAGGTCCTCACATAGAGAACCACCCAATATCAACAAAAGAGCATGATGCAAAAATGTGAAAAGGTTTGAGCACTCTACATATGACATGATCAAGCTACTCGGCTGAAAGACCCTCTTGATAGTACAACTATCAAACCTATAATTTGGTCTCCCACCAAGCACCATGAGACCGACAAAACTAGGAAAACCTAGGTAAGTTATACCTTTGCCTTGCACATTCCATTTGAGCTTGATGATAATGTTAATGTTTGCCTCAAGCTGGAATCCATTTCTTGACAATGATAACTTTCTTTGAAGATTCTCGAATTGCTTCCCCATATTGCAAAGAGGGAAGCCTTCACTTAAGCACATCTTCACATGGACATTATCACAATCTGGACCGCAAAGTTCAAAGCATATAACCTCCGGATGCTCATCTTGCACTTGCACCTCTCGATAACCATCGCCCCTTGATGTCATCCTCACATAGGCTACTTGAAATATTTCTTTTAACGCATGCCCATGAGAAACACCTAACCCACATAGACAAAACAAACACATAGCATGGGTTAGTTCACAAAACGCAAATCACAATTACTTACCATACGACTAGATCACTTGATCCCACATGGTACAATGTTTGCGCTTGTGTGTTGACCTTCTAGATACAATATACGAGTTTCATCTTGGTCAACCAACTTCTTTACTTCAAGCTCCATCATGGTTTTTTGAAAGCCACAATGACCTCTTCATTTCACTTCAATGCTTCAAGACTAGATCACCAAAGACTCTTTCAAGACCGTATCAAGCTTCACCATGAACATCATATTGGTCAACACTTGCTCTTCTAAATGCTCCATCACAGTCTCTTGAGAGGCACAATGAATTCTTCACTCTAGTTGCTTGCTTCAAGATTTTATCCTTGTAAGCCCAAATATGTCAACCTTTGAGATCCTCCAATGAACTCCACCATGAACATATTTGGTTAGGCATTGAAATAAATCTTGATGGCTCCAATAGATATTTCCAAAGAACAACTAGTAACCTCACTAGACATGAGACCCCGAGAGTCAAGCCCTAGGCCCCGTGGGCACGGGGGTCATTGTCCCCATGTGCACGGGGTATCCAAAGAGTTTAACACTCGACCCCGTGTGCACGGGGGTCAAGATGCTCATGCACACGGGGTGTCCAAAGAGATTTCCCTGGACCCCGTGGGCATGGGGTAAGCAGAGAGCGATACCATGAGGACTTCTTCATGAGGCTTTTGAGGGAACTCTTCCCAAATCAATCCAATATGCTTCACGCAGCACTATGGAACATTTCTTCATATAAGATACAATGCACTTCATGCTCCATAGGAATTTGTCATTCAATACCAAAGCTTAGGGCATATCTTCATCTTTATGGCATTCATCCTTGAATCCATCCAATATACTTAAGTCACCACCTATGGAATATTCCTTCAAATTTATCTCAATGAAAACATTAGTCGATACAGATTGTCATTAATTACCAA
This sequence comes from Elymus sibiricus, assembly GCA_039707655.1. Lineage (NCBI taxonomy): Eukaryota > Viridiplantae > Streptophyta > Magnoliopsida > Poales > Poaceae > Elymus > Elymus sibiricus. The sequence goes on from CM077666.1 coordinate 5,183,625, forward strand.
AACCACACTTAGGGACTACATGCACTTTCAATCTCCTCCATTTTGGTAATTGATGACAATCTCAACAAGAGGGTTTATATAATGAAATTTAAACCAAGTATGCAATTTATCCGAGAATAAATTGTATACTTGAGGTGGTTTTGATAGACTCAAATATCACAATCACTACAACATGACCCTACCTATAGCAACGCATTTTTCCGTATCTAAAAGTCCATATATGCGTTGCTTGTGTCTTTACCAATGGTTTGCGATGCGTTGCCTTATCCAGTGTTGCTAGCGCATAATGCAACGCTTATACTGTCATTGGTCAAAGGGACCGTTGCAAGAGTACAACACATAAAACCAATTTTTACAACACTTTTATATGTTGGTGCTTATTGTACATGAATCCAAATCTGATTGCTTGGCGTGGTGTCAACAATTATATTAACGCTTCACATAATGACAATAATTATGTATAGCAAGTGAGGGGCAATAAGAGTACACTCATGAGAGAAAGAAATGATATATCGGATAAAAATTGTTGGATTACAAGAGTTGATATTACAAGAGGAACATCAGCCTAATGTGATGCATATATAAATATTTTATTGATAGCGAAACTTAAACTGAAAGAATCCTTCAACATCCCTACAACCTAACTAAAACTTAACCGAGGAACATTATCCAACAGGAACAATATCGCTACAACTTAACTAAAACTAAAAGCATCCATCATCCTCATCACGAACCGGAACATCATCATCATCATGAACCGGAATATCATCATTGCAATATACTTGCTGCACAACCGTATAATCATCCATATAACTTTTGAATCTACAAAAAAATGAACTGTTAACAAAAAATGCATTGACATCATGCAAGAAGGTTGACGGCCATGTAATCTTTGGTTTTTCTTCATTGCCGAGAGTACTGCAGTTTTTGTGACACCGTATGAAATCTTCAGTTTTCACAAGCGCCATAGCGACATGCACTGCATAGAATTTATTTGTAATATCAACAACTATCAGGGTAGCCCATGCACCGGGCAATCTGTTTTGTGCAAGTTTCGGAATATACATATGGTTGATAATATATGTAGATTATTTCCAACTACGCTCTAGTCATACTATCGAGCCTAAGGCATTTACAACATGGTCATGAATGTTCTATAAATTTAGCTTTATTACCATTCAATTACAGTTTAAGTTATAACATTGTTGCGGCCACAAAATACATAGAACCGGTTGAGCACATAACTATACCTAAACATAATTCAGCTATCATTTGGGAAACAATCTAAACTACTACTACATGTGTGCTAATGTATTAATATGTATTGCTTATGTGGGATGATCTAGTTCCACATGCAGACGAAAACAAATGACGTCAATCAATGGTCTATGAACTAAATTATGGAAGTTGCTTTAACTTAAACCTACAAATTCAAATCATGTTCAGACATGCTGATAAAATAATACATGGATTTCAAATCTTGGTTGCCTTGGCGAAGGACAAAAACTACATTATTCTGGCTCCTTATACAGAGAACACGCAAAGGTCTTGGTTTCCTTATTACTATACAAACTAAATTAGTGTATCAAATTTTATATGAAATCTGAGCCTTACTCATTTTGTAATATTAGCTATGTCTCGACATAGAAAAACACCAAAAACATCTTGCTTCCCATTATTCCCATATATCTTAATCAAAAAATTAGCAAAAGAACGGCAAACTAAAAAATTTAATCGCCTAATATGTATTTTGTGAGTCCTTATACAATCATAACGTGCTCATATTTTGTGTATCCTTACAATTCACTGTTGCAGCCTAAAAAGCAGGGACACAGAGACAGTAAAATGGGGATACGCATACAGGGATACGAGATACAACATTTTCCAAAAAGAGCCATTCGGGGATACGACGAGTATATATAAAATAAAATATGTCATGCAATATAGAGTTAAGTTGGAAAATTAACGAGAAAGAAATCAGAATAGAGAATACTGACCCATTTGGTGTCTCTTTTATCAAGTGCTTGATTGATCATCATCCTCCCATGCCATCTTGTCATTGCAAGTTGCATTCATCTTGCAAACACATCAAACACAATTGTAGCAGCATCAGCGTGAGCATCACCAACAACACAAGTAGAAGCAACAGCAACAGTGCCAGCATAAGCAGCAGCACAAGTGCACACCTATTCAAGCAAGTAGTAGCAGCCTAGGAAGACAAGCATTCAAATTCAAACAACTAGAGAAGCACAACATGGAGCAATAGCACAAGTATTCAAAGAGCAGCACACCAGCAAGCAACATCCAGCATACCAGCAGCTTAATGGCAGAAAATCTGAAGAATAAAAGTGGAAGAGGTTGAGGAAAGATGAGAGGCTGCTGTGTTACCTGCGAGGCTGCGACTGCGACAGCTCCAGACGGCGGGAGAATCATATCCAGAGTGACCAGAAAAAATGTAAACACGTTTGGCAAATAGGTAGGGACTAACAAAAAAAATCTGGATACGTGAAATCAAAAAGTTAGGAAATTATTGACATGCGCTGAATATTCAATACCATTTTATATAGTCCGAACAATGAAAACAAACTTCATCATATTGATAATGTAAATATGCTAGCTAATAATCATGTACATGTATATGATTACTTCAGATAAATCTATGCAATCTTTGTAACTGGGAATATAAAAAAAGAATGAAGTTTCAAGTGCTGCAAATTCGTGAAACCACTTTGCAGAGAATGGAAGTGCGAGATATGAACATACAAGAAACACAGAGAGTATGTAATAACACATGCTTATGTTGAACTAAGGCCTAATCGGCAAAGTTAAACATGAATGTGTGGTAGCAGTATATTATTGTTTCCGTTGCCGTGATCTCCATGCTCTATGAAGGTTATTTTCATGCTCTTTGCTTCTCCTTTTGCTGTGGAATATCATGGTGTATGTTAAGAGTTAAACATGTAGTGCATGTGTCATTTTCGGTTCAATACATGTGTACGTGTGCGTGTAGGTCTCAAAGTAGTCACGAAGTAGGACTAGCACTAGTTAGCTTTAGCTAGTATATATCACTCTGTCCCAAAATAAGTATCTTAATCTTAGTACAAGTTTATACTAAAGTTGGTACAAACTTAAGACACTTATTTTGGGACGGAGGGAGTAATATCGTATATCCCCTTGTAAACAAATCATCAAAGCAATAAAGCTAACACCAGGAGCGATATGCTCTTGGGGGAATGAGCCAAGTTTTCCCGTGCGTTGCTAGTAGTATTGATTCGATCAAAGTAAAGATTGATCGGCTTCTTTCATGCAACCGTGAGGTTGTGTTCCGACAGCTGTATGTGCCTGACGTGCATAGCTAACTTCAGTGAATCGGAACCAGCTAGCTAGCACGAGGCTAGCTTTGCACTGTGGTGGATCGGTGAATTTGGCGTAAAGGAAATTCGCCGGAATCATGTCAACTTTGCACTGCACTTGTTCGTCGTGGTCGTTCGTCGTCGTGCATCCCCACCGCCGTCGGAAATACTCATCGTCGGGGCTGCGCCTATACCCTATAGTGTCCACCTTACTTCAACCAGTCATTTTATCTCTTGGATTACGAACAGAGAAATTGCGAGAAATAACCATCCCGTCATCCACCACTAGAAATTAAAGAGCACTAAGCAAATTATTAGGAGAGTGTAGACTGGCAACCCATCTTGTAGTTGAGGACCATGTCGAGGACTTGTAGCAGCAACAAGTTATAAGACCATACAGTGGAAGACATCTACAGGTTTCTGTGTTTGACAGAAACCTAATTTTGCTGGTCGATTCACCTGAAGCCATCGGACTGGACCAACTCACCTGAATCCAGCGAGAGGAGTAGAAGGAACCTACATGGTTGCTTCTTCTTGAGCAGCAACAAGGCAATCCACTGTCCGTTCCTCCCTGCATATCCACAGGAGGAGAGAAGAGCAGACGTTCCTGAGCATTAACAAGGCTATCCACTGGCCGTTCCTCCCTGCATATCCACAGGAGGAGAGAAGAGCAGAGGTTAGGGGGGGGTGCACTCAGCGGATAAACCGACGCCTGAAACCCTAGCCATGGGGGAAGTTCGCGGGTGGGCTTTGGTGGTGGCGAGCGCCGAATCTAGCCGGATTAGGGCGCCACGGTGCAAGGGAACCTCGAGCCGTGCTTCACGATGGCCGGATTTGCCGGGCGTCGCAGCGTGGAGCCGCGTGAAGAGAGAGGGAAAACGAGATGGGACATGAGAGGGATGGGTGGGTGGGGGATGCGGTGGATCCGGCGGCGTACAAAGCTATGAGGTGGGAGGAGGCGAGGGGCGAGGGCCGGCGGCGAGGTAGGTCAGAGCAGGGAGACGAGGCGGCGGGTGGTTGCGGTTTGGGAGAGATGAGGGCAATCGGGGGCTTTTTTTGCGGATCAGGGGGTCTGTTTCTCGTGCCCCTCTCTCTCAGTTTTTCTGGTTTTTTCCATTTGTACCACAGGGTCATGAGTTGCACGTCTGGAACGCCTATGCTTCAACTCTTATATCCGTATCTATTGTAAATTTGACAACGTATAGTAAAAACGTTGTAAAATTTATGTTGCTTTATAGGGGGTATCCTTGTAGTGAATGATAGTTGATGTTTTGAAAACTGGTTGTACTAGCATCAAAATACTACACAAGTATTTGATGTTAGTAGAACCACACTAGCTATATAGAGCAAACTCCCCCACAATATATGCATGTGTGAATGTACTTGAATTTCATTGCATATATTGGTTGTCATAAACTTGTTGGAGTGTCCTCCATATAAACATTCATGCAACAAGCATATACAACAAATATAGATATGCATGAATGACAATAACCGATCCTCCTAAACTCACTTCTCCTAAACCCTCTAAACTTCTCCCCCATTGGCATCAAGTGCCAAAATGGAAGAAAAATCTAGAAGACCAATATATTACAAGTTCCTCCCTAATTTGGGAATTTCTCATATCATATCATCTTGGACATTCAAAAGACCCAAAGAACATATTTTGAACAAGAGAAAATGGAGTTATCCAATAAGATCAACATGCTAGTCATGGATCCAAAATATACCACAAACTCAAGAGTGCAATGATATACGCAATACATACTAGCACTCACTTCTCAAACTCTTACCGGATCCACCAAAGAATCAAAAAAGACAATCCAAGTGACCGACAAAGAATAATGGATATCAAAGAGGAATATGCGCTTTCTCATGTGTATAAGTTTCTTAAGTGGCAAATAATCATCAAGATGTGCATACACAAAGAAACTAGCACACACAAAATAAATACAGGAGATAAGAACATGATATCCATGAATGAAGCCACTATTATATAAACTTGATCTTAGCATAAAAGCTTTGGCACATGGCACAAGGCACATGTCACAAATTGATCTTATTTGCATAAAAGTCAATTACTAAGCATAAGAACAAATACCATAACCAAATGGAGTGTTTTTACTATTTCATCAATATTGCACATAAGAGCACTTTCAAGAATTGATATGTAATAAATTGCTTAATTGACATATTTGGGATAAATGGGCCATGAGCAAGGTTTTATAGATCTCTGTGATATGCATCTTCTCAATTGTCTGATAGATGCAACAAGGAAGTTTAAGCTCTTGCAAGAAACACAAACTCAAGAAGTACTAATCATGCCATGATGCAACATACACAATGTTGACTGTATATTCTATAAATGAATGAAGTAAATACTTGTTACCAAGATAGCATTGGTTTGAGGGAGTAGATTAATGAATAATCCAAGCTTGGCTCTTATATTTTCCTATGATATCCCCCCCCCCCTTCCTCATGAATAAGTCTAGCATCCAATGCTTCTGGAAAGTACCTAAAACACATTTTGGTAAAATTTGGTCCCCAAAGTTATTGGGTCTGAACTAGTTAGCACAACTACAATACATAGGGCAAACTCCACATTAAATATGTGCATATGGATATGAACATGAATTCCATGCACATCTTAGCCATTAAGGATTTTATGGAGTTTCTCCTATGTAATGGATCAAGTAGAGCAAGCAAGGGATGAAGATATATATAAATAAATATGCATGCACATGCCTACCAAGATCCAAGGAGATTCAATTTGGACAAAAGAACACATAAACCAAGAATAGTCCAATAATATCACAAATCATTCAAGTTGTCCAAATTATATCAAAGTGATGAATCCATACAAGACCGCATACAAAGTACAACATATGAACTAAGCAAAAACAAATGAGCATATAGGATATATATATTGCACACATGCTCATAGGCTTATCTCACTCAATTATAAAATAGATAGTACAAGAAATGAGAAAAGTCAAGTTGAAGCATGAGCCGAGATGAAGATGATCATAAAATTCTACCACATGAAGGCATATGAATTGTAAGAGAACAAAAAGTGTATTTGGCCTTATCACTTGGTGGTAGATTGAAAAGATGCACAAGATCAAATTTACAATCCAAAGCACATGATGAGAGTTTGGAATTAAGCACAAAGCTTGGATAGAAGATTCTTGAAAATTCCAATTAGATAGATAATCAAGCATATCAATAATTGGAATAACTTGAATCACATGATTTCTCAAATAAGATCTTACAGATAAACATTTGGCTAACCGCACCTAGAAAACCTCTCTCAATTCTTCAGATTTTCTTGGCTTGTTATATGCACAAAGCATAACACTCCTACATAATGTGATAATCCATTTATTCTCCACAAGAAGCAAATAAAATCCAACTAGAGAAAATTAACGGATACTTTGAGAACTTGAATATCAAATGAGCTTGACATACCACATAGTGACTAGATATTATTGGAATATCAATACTAGGTGGTATTTCTCATGTTCATATTTTGGGTTTGTGAAGTGCACAAAACATATCACTCCCCCATAATGTGATGATCCATTAATTTCTTAAAAGAGCCAAACAAGAGTCAATTAAGATGCAATTAAGGCTCAAAACTACAAACACAACCATATGATGTGCAATGCAACCTACACATGCTAGATAACACAAATCAAGCATACTAGGAAACACAACATATACATACACATGCTAGATCCAAAAGCTAAACATGCAAGGGGCATGTAACTTTCAATGTAAGCAATATAAATACAAGTTACAGCAAAGAGGAACGTTGGATAGATAATATGAATATAATCCAAATGACTTGGCTCAAAAAATTAAATGGTGAATATCTTTTTCTCCATGAGCTAGCCAATTTCCAATGTCCTCCATATCCTATTGATCAAGTTTGAGCTTGATGGTCCCCAATGAAGTTGCGTCCTAAGAAGTTAATCACAATAGGCTAGGCAACCAAATGGTCTTTTCCATTGCCAAACCACTTTGGGCACCAACAAACTTGGCAAACAAATTGCCAACAATATCTTTGCTAAGCGAATAATGATCATTGACTATTTGAGTCTTAGAGATGTTACCAATGGGACATGATGAAGATATGTGTCCCTTCTCATGACATATATAGCAACATGCCCCCCACTTATTCTTTACTTTCTCAACTTGGGGAGCATTTGCTTGGCTCATCATTGGTAGTGCCCTTTCCTCAACTTGAGGTTGAACTTGAGATTGAACTTGAGGCCGCTTCCGTTGTTGCTTCTCATTTGAAGCTTTTTTATTCAATGGACAAGATCTCACATGGTGTCCAACATTCTTGCACTTGAAGCACGTAATGTTGGCCAAATTCTTGACTTGGTCTTGTCCCTTCTTCTTGTTCTTGACTTATTATTGTTCGAGATGAAACCAAGTCCACCCTTGTCATGAGGATATTTTGCACACTCAAGATATTGTTTAGAGTGGAGTTACCAGTTACCTTCATGGCACTTTTCCAAGTCTTTCTTCAAAATAGTGACTTGGGCCTTGAGCTCTTTGTTTTCCTCTACAAGGTTAGCATCAACAAAAGTAATAGAGGAAGTAGAAGCTTCATTGTTAGAGCAACAAGGCAAGGAGAGCAATTCATCACTTGATTTAGCAACATTATGTCTAGATGAATCACAAGGACTAGCACATGACAATAAATCCTTTTGAGTACAAGTTGTGCCAATGTCTACATGAGGCGCACAAGATGTTACCTTAGTCACAAAAGCCCCATGAGCTAACTTTAGCCTCTAATGGGAAATTAGAAGGTCCTCGTGAGAGCCTGATAGCTTCTCATGACTTTTGTTCTAATTTCCCATAATTGCTAGTTAGCAACTCAAAATGATCCCTTAGCTCAACATTCTTCTTCAAGATAGATGCTTCACAAGAAGTGGAGTTAGTTGCACAATCATCGTTGACAATATGAGAGGAGCTAGTAGAAACTAGAGACTTCACATGAGTAGTTTGAAGTACCTCATAAGACTAGAGTTTGGTGAGCTCTCCTTTGGCATTCTTGTAGTAAAGGTCAAGGTGTTGAAAATCCTCTTTAAGTTGATCATGAGTGACTTCAATCTCTTCTATAGAAGATTCTAAGTCTCTTAGATTTTTAAGAGCATCAAGAACGTTATGTTCAACATTTTCATTATGTTCTTGCTCTTCATGGAGTAAATCATTACACTTTCCTCAGTGAGCAATAAGATATTTAAACATCACATAAGTATTCTTATTTACCCACGAAGAGCTTTCCCAATTTCATAAATTTCTTGACTCCTATCATTATTAGTTTCATCATCATTATCATCACTATGACAAGATGATACCTCGGTAATACCTCTTGCCATGAGGCACATGTGAACATTGGAGGCTGATGATGATACGTTTGGAGAGGAAGATTGTTCAACATCAAGACTAGGACATTCATTTGTATAATGTCCATACTCGTAACACTCATAGCATTTCCTCTCCAACTTGGTGGTTTTCTCCTCCTTTGCACTTCTAGCAATTTCTCGATCAATGACGTGTGCCATAATATCCCTTATTTCCTCTACATGGTTAGTCAAACAACAACTAGAGGAAATAGAAGTATATAGATTATGGCAAAAGTTTTTCAAGGAATCTCTAAATGATATGCATGGACTATCAACACAAGAAAGTATGTCATTTTTGGTGGTAGATATGCTCAAGTCCATAGAAGCTGCAACACTAGCATTTATACATAAAAGATCATCAATGTCAAGCACAAGATCACCATCACAAATGATATTTCCACTCACCATGCCATTACCTTGGGACATGCCATATGATGGTGAGGTAGAAGTTGTAGAAATGTCCAAGCCCATGGAGGAGGAAGCAATATGGAGTTCTTCGTGATATGAAAATGTCGAGAACCCCTCGATTGACTCCTTCAAAACATGATTTATCTCATTAAGATTGGACTCACAATATATTTATTCTAGTTTGGTCCAAACCTCATGAGCCGTCACACAAGACATGATAGACTCAAACACTTCAAAGGGTATACCTCGGATTAAGGCACTCTTAGCTTCATACCCAAGAGGCCTATCTTTAGTTTCCTCAATACTTGGAAAAAGGTCATCCTTTCAAGGAGAAACCCCTACAAGAATAATTTGTAAAATATTTGGACCCACTGCCCGGAAATAACAAAGCATGCAAATTCTCAACAAATGATAGTTTGTGCCATCAAAATGAAATGTGTCATTTTGCACTATACAACTAGTTGACATCTTTACTCTCTAGGCGGTGAAGCCTACCAAGGAGAAACCAAAACTCTAATACCAATTGAAAGGACCTAGATGTCGCCTAGGGGGGGGGTGAATAGACATTTTAAAACTTTTATGGATTCGGCTTTATCCTAATGTGGAATTAAACTAAACAAATACTTTTCAAGCACAAATCCTAAATATGCTAGGCTCAACTTAGTGCACCAACAACCTATGCTAAACAAGATAGACACTTAAAGGAAACTAGCAAGTACAAACTATATCACAAGATATGGAATTGAAGAATACAACTAAGCAATTCAAACTAGCACAAGATATATCAATAGGAACAAGTATCAATTGCGGAAAGTAAAAGGGACAAGGGACAACCGATGTTTTCCCAGAGTTCAAGTATCCACTGATACTCTACTCTCCGTAGGAGATGTGCCGAATCCAAAGGTTCAGAGCCCCACCAAGTGGCTCACCTTATTCTCCCTTTGACTCACCCCCGAATCGATAAACCTAAATACCAGCCTCCACCAATGGAAGGTCCTCAATCCAATATGGTTAGCTTCTTCCTCCACTTCACAAGACCACCTAGGCCTTTTCACAAACTGCTAGAAGAGATCATCAAGTCAACACCACCAAACCATCTAGGTGGCGATGGCCTCCAGGGGTAATAAATTTGTGAACTCTTAGTCGAATAAATCAATGTGGGGATCTTAAACCAATGCAACAAATGCAAAGTGATGTCAAGCAATGTATGCTCAACTCACTCTCTCAATCTCACAAGATGCAACTCAAGAAGGTCGGAGATTGAAGAAAGGGGAAAAATGGAGGAGATCAACAAATGGCTCTAAGATCCATCCACAAATCCCCCCTCCCTCACTTGGATGGGAGATAAGGGTTTGGGGAGTTGGTTTGGGTCTCAAAAGAGTGGTAGAAACATGTAAGAACAACACGCAAACCTATGGGGAAGAAGGGCCTTTAAATAGCCAACCCCCAAAAACTAGCCGTTGGAGTCAAACGGCATCTCTCCGGACACCCTGTGCACATGAGGGTCGAGGCCTGGTACAAGCCCATGCTCATGGGGGACCCCATGCACACAGGGTCAAACCCCATGTGCGTGGCCTACCTAGAAATAGCCCAGCATAGAAAACAGAAACATGCATAACTTTGTCATATGAACTCCGATTTCGATGATCTTGGGCTCATTTTAAAGCTATGGACAAGCCCAAGGTCCTCACATAGAGAACCACCCAAGATCAACAAAATGGAATGATGAAAAACATGCAAAGATTTGAGCACTCTACATATGACATTATCAAGCTACTTGCCCGAAAGTCCGTCTTGATAGTATGGCTATCAACCCTATAATCTGGTCTCCCACCAAGCACCATGAGACTGACAAAACTAGGAAAACCAAGATAAGCTATACCTTTGCCCCGTGCATTGCACTTGAGCTTGATGATGACGTTAACGTTTGCTTCAAGTTGGAATCCTTTTCCTGACCATGATCACTTTGGTGAAGATTCTCGAATTGCTTCCCCATATTGCAATGAGGGAAGCCTTCACTTAAGCACATATCCACATGTACAATATCATGATGTGGACCACAAGCCTCAAAGCATATAACTTCTAGATGCTCATCTAGCACTTGCACTTCTCGATGACCATCACCACTTGATGTCATCCTCACATAGGATACTTGAAATCTTTCTTTTAATGCAAGCCCATGTGAAACACCTAATCCACATAGACATAACAAACACATAGGTTGGGTTAGTTCACAAAATGCCATTCACAATTACTTACCATACCACTAGATCACTTGATCCCATGCGGTAAAATGTTTGCGCTTGTGTGTTGACCATCTAGATACAATCTTCGAGCTTCATCCGGGTCAACCAACATCTTTAATTCAAGCTCCATCTTGGTTTCTTGAAAGGCACAAAGATCTCTTGATTTCACTTCATTGATTCAAGACTAGATCACCAAAGACTCTTTCATCACCATATCAAGTTTCACCATGAACATCATATTGGCCAGCACTTGCTCTTCTCAATGCTAAATCACAGTCTCTTGAGAGCCACAATGAATTCTTCACTCGAGTTGCTTGCTTCAAGACTTGGTCAACCAAAACCAAACACATGAGCTCGACATGATCTTGTCTTAAAACCATGACTTGAATTCTTCCCTTAAATAATTGTCTCATGTCCTTGATCCTTATAAGCCCAAATATGTCAACCTTTGAGATCCTCCAATGAACTCCACCTTGAACATATTTGGTTAGGTATTGAAATCAATCTTGATGGCTTCAATAGACATTTTCGAAGACCAACTAGTAACCTGACTGGACATGAGACCCTGAGAGTCAAACCCTAGGCCCCATGGGCACGGGGGTGAGGGACCCTGCATGCACGGTGTATCAAGACAGTTTAACACTCGACCTGACATGGGGGTCAGGAGGGCCATGCGCACGGGTTGGCCAGACAGATTTTCCTGGACCGCGTGGGCATGGGGTAAGCAGAGAGGGATACCATGAGGACTTCTTCGTGAGGCTTTTGATGGAACTCATCACAAATCAACACAATATCCTTCATGCATTACTAAGTAACATTTCTTCATATAAGATACAATGCACTTGATGCTACATAGGAATTTGTCATTCAATACGAAAACGTAGAGCATAACTTCATATTTATGGCATTCATCCTTGAATCCATCCAATATCCTTAAGTCACCACCTATGGAATATTCCTTCAAATATATCTCAATGAAAACATTAGTCCATAGAGATTGTCATTAATTACCAAAATCACACTTAGGGGCTACATGCACTTTCCGTTATCGCCCCCCCTTGGGGTAATGAGCTTGCGTGTTGCACTAGACGGAATCCATGGATCCTGCCAGACGTTAATTTGTGACCCTGTGCCAACTCGCCAAATGCACCCTCTCTCAAAAATCTGACTACCAGCTACGATGCTTTGCCAGGTGTATGATGATCTACTCTGTGGACCTGCCTTCAAAATATTTCCATCGGGATAATACTTCATGCTTAAGACACGTGCACATGAAGAATCTAGGTTCTGGATGTGTCACCAACATTGCTTTACTAACATAGCAAAATTAAAACTGTGAAGGTCCCTGAAACCCTTTCCACCCCTCTCCTTCGGTATGCACATTTTCCACCACGCGAACCAATGCATTTTGTTCTCCACATCATTATTTTCCCACCAAAACCCTGAGATTTCATCTATAATTGCCTTCTAGATACCTTTTGGTAGGTTGAATGCTAACATTGTGTAAGAAGGGATTACCCGCGCCACTGCTATAAATAAGATCTCCTTCCCGTGAAGTGATGTCATCTTCTCTTTCCCACTTTCAACCATTGGCACAATCAGTCATGAAGGTGTTGAAACCAGTTGCTCCTATAAACTTTGGCAACAGTAGGGAGGCCTATGTGCTTATTTGACAATGCCTTTGTTACGATGTTCAATTCCTAACACACTTCTTCTCTCACTCCAACCCTGGTATTTGGGCTGAAAAATACACTTGATTTTGTCACACTCACTACTTGCCCCATGCTCTGACAATAAACGTCCAGGACACGCTTAATGGTGCTTGCATTCATTAAATTAGCCTTCGTCGGAATGAGAGAATCATCTACAAATAGTAGATGGGAAACCGATGGGGCATTCCTGCTAACCTGAACACCTTCAATACCACATGTATCCTCTTCATGTGATAACAGACTAAAGAGACCTTCCACACAGATCAAAACTAGGTATAGAGAAAGTGGATCACCTTGTCTTAGGCCCATGGTCTGTACAAATTTCTCAGTTTCAGTATCATTAAATCTCACCTTATAGGTTAACGATGAAACACACTCCATAATCAGCTCAATCCATTGCCCATCAAACCCCATTCGTTTCATCGTTCTCCTGAAAAAGTTTCATTCTATGGGGGTCATATGCTTTGTGGAAATCGAGCTTGACCACACAGTAACCATTCATCCCATGTGTCTTTTTCTTTATAGCATGGAAACTTTCATAAGACACCAGAATGTTAACAGTTTTAAGCCGGCTAGGGACGAGTGCACTCTGCACCAGGGATATGATTTCTGACAAAATATGATCTTGCCTGGTCACCAACATTTTTTATATTATCTTATATACCACATTACAAAGACTGGTCGATTGGTACTGCATGATAAGTTCAACAGTTTCCAATTTGGTTGAATTCCACCCATCATGAATTTTCTTGCCGTTTATCGCCCCCAATACTTCACTTGCCAACTCATCACCCAGAAGATGCCATGATCTTTTGAAGAATATGGCGCGTAGCCCATCAGGCCCTGGCACTTTCATGTCCCTGTTCTGGAACAAGGCCTTCTTGAAATCTTCCAGCTTATAATGTGGGACCAAAAGCATTTCAGAGGTAACGGATGGCCTAACCGAGACCAGAATGTTGGGATCCGTAATACCTACCAAAAAAGAGAATGATCCTTTAAAGTAATCAGCTATTAAAGGGTTAAGACTATAGCTACCTTCCACCCAAGCACAATTCTCATTCTTTAATTGCTTAATCAAGTTTTTCCACCTTCTGGCTACGGCAAAATAGCGAAAAAATGTAGTATTCCGATCACCATGGTGGAGCCAATTTGCGCAAGCTCTCTGAGCCCAAAGGATCTCTTCCTATTCATGGAGATTATCAATCAATAGAGTCAAGTGCTTTTGCTTCATGCGCAACTCAGTCGAGCATCCCAAAATGCATCTTCTTATGCACAAACTCAAATTTCTCTTCTGTAGCAGGGAAGAGACCGCGCTACTTTGCTTTCTCCCATGTTGTTTTCACAACCCCCTCGATAGATTCTTCACTCAACCAACGCGCCTCAAATCTCAGCACCCTATTCGGCCCTTGGGCCACGGCACGCGCTAGCCATTCAGTATCCAGATAGATTGGTCTATGGTCTGAATGCCCATAGTCTAGGTTATGTAATCCCGCCAACAGATGCATGGGGCTCCATCCTGTATAAGAAATGGCCATGTCAAGCCTTTCCCAAATTCTACCATGATACCATGTGAATTTATCACCTTCATACCCTACATCCTCTAGAGAGCAGTCAACCAATGCATCCTGGAATGCCTAGAGGTGTGCTCGATGCCTAGGAGCACCCCCTTCCTTCTTTGATGAGAGTAAGATCTCGTTCAAGTCGCCTATGATGACACACGGCAACTTTGCTTGGCCATGCAAGTCTCGCAACATGCTGTATGTGCGGTCTTTATTATCCCAACGGGCTCACCACAGATGTCAGTCATCTGCCAGGTATTTCCATGCTTGTCTTCCACTGCCGTACCAATGTAATCGGATGTCGTAGTCAGGGAGCAGATCCTAACCTCCTTCTTGCAGACTAGTAACCAACCCCACTCCTCCCATCGCTGCTAGGAGCGATAATCATATGGTCCATATGAAGCTTCCTCCTTAAGTTTTACGCCCTTGTGTTGTCCAGGTGTGTTTTGGACAGAAAGAACGCATCCGGATTATGTTGCCTATGGAGACCCAGAAGCAAGCGAACTGTCGGGGCACCACAGAGGGCCCGACAGTTCCAACTGATGAGTTTTATTCTGTGATACCCTGGTTTTTCGCACTTTTCTTTTCAAAAACTCATTTGAATTTCTTTAAAATTTGGAATTGGATTTTCATTTGAATGGCTCTATGGACTTGAAACTTGGGAATAATTTTTCTTTTCTGTTCCCAAGTAAATTCAAGCTTTCAAAAACTTTCCAAAGTCATGCCATTTCCACTCTAGCCCAACCCCAATTTTTATTCCAACTAAATATTCCTTTTTGTATTTAAAGGAACAGTCCTTTTTCCCTAGGTTGTGAAGCAACCTCATACCAAATTTCAGACAAATCCATCAATCCATGTGAGCAAAGCATCAAAATCTAGTTTCTGGATCAACTTTACAGTTGTGAAGGAACTATGTTCAAACTTTGTCTAAATGCTCTGAAATTTCTCCAGCAGAGGCACCTTTCTACCCCATTTCCATATGACAAAGTTCTGGCCTCAATTCACAACAGTTTTATCCCACTAACTTGTTAAAGTTTCTGTCCAGAAACTATTTTGGATGGGATTGATCGACTCAAGGTATATCTAGCCATTTTAGTGTCATGGGCTGACTATTTGATCTTAGGTCGGCACCCTAGACAACCTTTGCTAGGCCTGCATGCCCTCGGTGCGCCAGTGCACGCGGTGACCGTGTGGCCGGCATGCCAACAGCACGCTCTGCGCATCGGGTCACTTTGGCCAGGCCAGCTCCGGCCACCGCAGCGTGTCCTTTGGTGCCGACATCATCGCCACGGCACACGTAGCCCCTCGAGATCCCTCTCCTCCTCCGGCCGCGAGAGCTGCCGGATGTGGCCAAGCCCGGCACTGTGGCTGTCGTACGGTGACTGTGGCCAAGCTGGCTGCATGCTTCTCTGTTGATTCGTAGTTGTCACCTTAACTCCCCTGGCCGCTCTAGTACCGTTGCCTAGCTCCGAGCCAGCCATCTTGCCGTCCTTGTCCCGCCAGGTCAACCATGGCGGCATCCGGCCACGGCCATCCTCTCCTGCCTATAAAAGCTGCCCCCAGCTTTGCCTCTCCTCACCACTCACCCACGCCCCTCCTCAATCGATCACCGGAGGAGAGAAACCCAGCCGGGAAGCTCGTCTTCCCTAGCTCCGGTAGAGGGCTCCGCTGCTCTGGCCTCTCCACCACTAGCCACCTCCGGTCCACCCCAGCTCCAACCAGCCACTCCCCTGAGCTCCTAGCAACCTGCTGGTCCTCCCAAACTGCTCTGTTGCTTGAATTCCCACCGGAATCATCGGTTGCGTTGACCCCCGTAGCGCGCCGCCGCCTGAGAGCAAGGGGCCGACGTCGTCCGACCACCTCCCGACGAACCATGGGTACTAGGAGGTTCGCCGTAGTCCACCGGATCCATCCCAACCATCTCCCTGGACCACCGCTACCTCTATGCCAGCATGCCGTCACCGATGAGACTGCCCGCCTCTATCTCGCTCTCTCTCTCTCTCTGTTTAAAACTGATAGGGTGACCACACCTATCAGCGGTTCAGCATTCGGGAAATATGCCATCGATGTGGCCTTTCCATGGATTTCTGGAATTTCTTTTAATATGCCATCCCCCGTAGCGCGCCGCCGCCTGAGTGAAAACGCATTCGGGAAATATGCCATCGATGTGGCCTTTCCATGGATTTCTGGAATTTCTTTTAATTCAATTTAAATACCCGTTTGACTCAACTTTGACAAGCCACAACTTTTAAACCACAAGTCAATTTGAGTTGAAACTTTTTGCAACATTTTTCTGTTGAACTTCTTTATTTTCTTGTAAAGTTTGGTATTTTTATGATCTGTACAGGCTTTCTGGATAAATAAAAATGATTTATGTGATATTTACGTTTACTATTTAAAAATAGTTCCAGAGAGAATTAAGTCCAGTGGTTGAGACCAGGAGTGTTTTCACACTACCCAGGGGCAAGGTAAGCCACACCCTCCATTTGCATGATTGCAATGCAATGCCATGGTTTAAATAATAGAACTTGGTTTAATTTAAATTATTTAGAGTGATTTATTCATGGCCATTTTAATTTAATTTAAATCTTTGGGGTAGTACTTGAATAGTCCACTGCCATTTTAATGTTTGGATTGAATATTACTAGCTTCATACAAGTTGATATTGCCATGTCACCTTTGGATCAGTAGGATCAATAGCTACATTGTGAATATGAGGTACTTGGTATTTCACTTATTGGAGTAGAAGAAATGACATGGCTGAATTATTCATTGGATTATTTAGTCGGATATTGCTATGACTCGGATCAAAGGTGGACAAGTGATATTGGAGGAATTGGTTATGACATAAATAACCTCGGGATAAAATTCCATTATTCATTGATCAAGTGCCGCTGAACCAAACTTTCCAGTGCAGCCACATTTGCCTTTATGGGAAGGTCCTAGCTTGGTCTACTGTTATGCCTTTTATCGGTATCACCAAAGAGGGGAGATTATGCGTGTGTGCTACCCTGATCAGGTAGGCGGTGATAATCTTGTGAGCCCGAGTTATATGGATCCAGGGGTCCCAATGGGGACAGTTTGGTTTAGCCTCGAGGTGGCAGGTGTCATGAGGACACAGGGGACACCCAGGACATGACCCGGGGGGTATGTCGGTGATATGGTAAGAGTGTCATGAGGTAGACAAGTTTTGTTGGAGCAGCCCTAGTCCACCCTTGGGGTAAGAGTCCCAAGGTATTGGATGAAGAGCTCCACTGTGTGGGTAAACTGCGCAACCTCTACAAAGTGTTTGAATCTATTCGAATAGCCGCATCCACGGTATTGGACACATTTCATACTAAGTTACACTATCTGATCAACACCAGTGATGGAATGACTTATCAGGATGATTGGTGAAGTAACAGTCTGGCAGAAAGCCGGTGATGACCATTGGATGATTTTGAGGTGATCACGGAGTGATCACGATGATAAATTGATTGACTGGATAGTCAATAGTCAGATGGTCCATGTGACCTTAAAAGATGGTTTATATACAACTAGTTTAGAACATCATGCTTATTATTTTCTTCCACACTCATAATACTTGCTCATAACTTAGCCTGTTAATGATATGTTATTATTTTGCAATGATGATTTTGGTTGTTGTGAGCTTGCGAGTACATTCAAAGTACTCACCTGGCGTGTCATGCCAGATGCAGGTGATGCCGTGATTGCGTATCCCGAGGATCTGAGTCTGCGAACTAGGATGTGTCCCAGCAGTGTCCCTTTGGAGTGGAGTCCAACATCATCATGCTGTTCCGCTGCTAGAAGTTATTCCGCTGCTACCAATAGAGGTACGAGCATGTTCACTGTCATGCCTCGCTAGAATTGTAAATCAGAACCTTTGTACCCTTAGTATTTGCACTAAAGAGATGTTCTGTTCTATGCCAAGTTGTACTGTGTTCCAGAAGACATTGATCCCTGGGTTGGAACATAGGGCATCCGGTTCTATGAGCCGGGGTGCCACATATTCCTGGTCGTGGCCACCCTCAAAAGGGGTCACCAATCTCATGTTTAAATCAACCTCCACATCATCATCATCATCAATCTTCTTACGTATCTTTTTATCCTAGACCTTGTACGGTGTACGAGTGGTATTTGATGTGTGCTGGTCCGTTGCCCCATTCCCTAACAACAATACTTTACCGGCCACATTACCAGCTGCTTTTTGCAATGCATCCCCAACCGTATTGACAGTACCATCCACACCAGCCAGGCGTTTATGGGGTCCTTGAATCCCCCCTACCAAACTCAGAGAGATCATCCTGACTAACATACATATGTTCCCATTCATGTTCGTTTGGTTCACCCAGGTTCCTACCTTTGCATTGTCCCCAGCCTCTCACGTCAAAACCTTGACCTCCACCACTCCATGGTCCATTGTTCTTGTACTTCACCACCAGCCAACCCCCCCACTCACACTCCTTGGGGTCGTGCACCTCATCTCC
Source organism: Elymus sibiricus (assembly GCA_039707655.1). Taxonomy (NCBI): domain Eukaryota; kingdom Viridiplantae; phylum Streptophyta; class Magnoliopsida; order Poales; family Poaceae; genus Elymus; species Elymus sibiricus. The sequence goes on from CM077666.1 coordinate 5,202,810, forward strand.
GCATTCCTGCACAACAGGCCACATAGTACCACAAAAATCCAGAAATTTCTCATATTGGACTAGGTATTTCTTCCTCTCTCTCAACGTGATTGGCAGAAAGCATACCAGTGGTTTGCTGAAGTCAAGAAAAACCCTAGCCCTGAGGTATTTTGATGGATTCATCCTCCCCTTGTTCACTATCAGAGTAAAGGGAGGTTCCCCTACGTTCTTTGCAACCTTCTTAGCTAACTCTACGTTCTTCATCAAGCCATCTGGAACGCCCTGTGTACGAGCCCAGACGGGGATTCGGTCGAGCTTATAGTCGAGGACAATTGTGAAACCATCGTATTCCACAATTAGTACAACAAATCCCCTGAAGAGCCAGGGGCCGCCCTCCATAACCATGTTCCAATCGCCAAGGCATTGAAACTGGACATAAATAAAAGATTCTCTGCCTTGACCTTGAACGTGACTTCCTGCAACGACGACCACGCATTGCGCATGGAATTCAAGAGCGCAACATGTCTGAAGTGTTTAGATGTGTGGACCCTGAACAACCCTAGCCAACGAACATCCTTGAACAATCTCTCCAGTTCATCGGATAGATCAAGATCCACTTCTTCCTCTCCATGCAGGTTCAATCCTTCGAATTTGTCATCAAACCATTGCTCCCAATTAGGCCGGTCTCCACCACCACCATCGCTGCCTGTGGAAGATCCACCTGCCGCGGCCTTAATCGCCGCCAGATCCGCCATGCACACACGTCTGCTCAACCCAGATAATCTGGACGGGAAAACACTCCCCACGGACGAAAATATCGAACGAAGCAATTGGTAGATTGATTTTTTGGACTCAGGCGTGTAGCCGTTAGAGGATACCAGGAACCCTTGGAGACTAGGGGAAACATGCGAACTGAGCTACGCTCAGTTGATCAAGTGATTATTTGGGTTGAGCAGACCATGGCATGGGTGCTCGCACTTTCATGGATTTATTTCAGGATTTAACGGCTTTACGCTTTCATTGGTAAGCGATGTACCCGTCGACAGCAAGGCACCTATGGTAACTTCATCAATCTCAAGACCTACCTACTAAGTCTCTCGGAGGTGCTCATAGCGGTAATGTGCGCGTAAGTGCGTTCATAGGCATGAGTGTATGTCGTGTATGTAAGCATCTGCATCTGTACTGTGTTTCGGAAAAAGAAGAGGGGAAACATGAGGCCAAACTACTACATCTAGAACCTACTTTATTTAAGCCCATTTTCCCCAGTAGAAACAAATCACAAAACAATACCCATATACTCCCCCCATCCGGGTTTATTAGGCCCCCTCTTATTTTGGGTCCAATTTGACCATAAATTTAACTAATAAAATGTAAACTATATGTCACAAAAATTATACCATGAGAAACCTCTTTCATATACAAATCCAACAATACACTTTTTGTAACATATTGTTTATATTTTTATAGTCATATAGATGGTCAAAGTTTAACCCAAAATACAAGGGGACTCGATAAACCCAGACGGAGGGAGTATATAACACTATAAAACAGTTTACAATCATATTTTGAAACAAAACCAACGTTTACATGCTCCCGCCATTTTGCGGGTATTGTACGCTGGTTTAGATGCGTGGAGCATTGTGCGCCCACCATTTTGCACCTACCTCCACCTCCTACGGTCGCTATCACATGACGCGGTCGGTCGAACGATGGTGCCACGTCGCCAGCCACACGAATTATAAAGGAAAAACAATTTGGTCGCCGTCGGCTGGGCCTCTCGCGCACGGCACGGACGCCAGCCAAAACATTAAATCGATACTAGTAGTATATTTTCAACGCCCACCTGCCTTCACCCAAAACACCGAGCTCGTCGAGGGAGCGCATCGACGTCGCATCCATGGCCGCGGCCGCGTTCTCCATCAGGTTGATCCGATCCGCCTCGTCTCGTCGTTTTATGGTGGCCAGTGTGTGCGTTTCTCTTACTGACCTCCGTTGGTGATTGGTCCCTAGGGGGTACGCGGCGAGCATGAGGGGCCAGGCGGCGGCGGAGGGGCGGAGCGTCGAGGAACTCCCGCTTATCAAGGCCCCGAGGTTCCAGTGGTGGGCGGACGAGCTAGCCTCCGCCGTGTCCCCGAGGAGGTCGAAGCAGCCGAAGAAGACGTCCATCTCTGACCTCTTCGCCGATGATAGCGGATGCAAGGAGCAAACGGAGGTCGGAGGTGACGAGGCGCTGTTCACGATCTTGAGGCGGGCCATGGAAGAGAAGAAACGGAAGAGGAGACCGCACGAGGAGAGCAGCCAAGGGCGAGAGCCCGAGGGGACTTTCCCAGCCAGAAAGGTAATTATTCCTATGTTTTTGTGTCCGCTATAATCTGCCTGTCTGTGTCAATGCTATTATTCCTAGGTTTTTTATCCTGATTTTGCTTTACGTACCTTTGATCTGCTCGGGATGGATGGATCATGGAACATTTGGTCAGATTTTGGTTGCTTTGCTTGGCAGTATGCGGATGGGTAAATGCTTTGTAGCTCCCTGAGGAATCGGAAAAATATTAGTATTAGTAGTATTAGATTTGGTTGTCTTATGTCAGACAATTTGTTTGCTCTTTGAGCATTCATATTGTGGGGAGGGGGCAATGTTAATATATTGTCTAATATTAACATGCATTGCACGTACATGATTAATGTGCAATGCAATTAATATATTGCCTAATATTAACGTGCATTACACGTACACGATTACTAGTACTACATATAGAGGGAAGGAGCAACGATCGAGCTATCCGGGTTTGGATCAGGAAACGGCATCGGTGGCTTCTTCTCCTACCTCTGGCTCTCTTTCACCTTCCCCTTCCTTTCTTCTTCCTCAGGAACATTGTAGTGAGCAATTCCCCTGTGAGATAGTAAGATTGATCGGGAACCTAACATGGTATGCAGAGCCAGGCCACCACCCTTCCACCCCCGAATTGTTTTCACATCCTTGTCTCCACCCCCATGCATCCTGAGTTGAAGGCCTACCTGGACAAGCTCCATGCGGAGACTATGGCGCAATACGACACCATCCACAAGCAGCTCCAGTTTCAGGACGCCTTGCTCTTCAAGTTCGACACAGGAGCTTTGACCCCGCAGTCGGCACGCTCCGCGGTCGTGGCCTCCGATGGCGGCCTCACCGTTGGCGCCACTGTCATTGCGGCCATCCCCGAAGTCTCCTCCTCCATCACCAAGGCCGAGGAGGTCCTCGAGGTCCTCCATGGGGCATCCCTTGACTCCATCGGCCCGATGCCCATGACCTGTTTGACGGATGGCTCCGACCAAGTAGTCGCCACTGCCAGCGTCAGCTAGGTCCTTGCCACCGCCACCACGGTCGATCCCTAGCCCGCGGTCGACCTCAACGACAAGGAGGTCGAGCAGCTCACACCCGCGCGGACAATGCCCTCCATCGGCATCGGCATCTCCTTTATCGTCGAGGAGGTCGTTCCTCCTGTAGCGACCACCATCGAGGTCAACCCCAAGGCCGGCCTGCAGGAGATCGTTGCCATACCATTGTTATCCATCAACATCTCCACCCTAGTGGCGAGCGAGGTGGACCACGGCGTCGTCCTCATTGTCCCCAGCAACCTTGTTGCACCGACGCTCACCACATGTTCGACGTAATGCTTTGTTCCTAGTTTCCTACGCACTCAATTCTAAAACAGGAAAACATAAGCTTTAGTGGCAAACAAATAGAATTTGAAAACAGTGTATATATACAGAGAAAAGAAAAATAAGAATGCAAAGTGTCCTACTACTCCCACGTGTGAAGAGACAAAGCTATTTTCAAGCAGTTTTACAAGCTACCTCTAGATTTTGACCTTAAAAGTACCTGAATAAATTGCAATGCATGTACTAATTGGTGTCAGTTCTCTTACTGCTAGATGTTGAAAGTGCCAATATCGTAGTCCTGCAAGAACGGGCCACATTAGCTAAACAAACATGGGTATACCTATTTGAAAGGAGAGGGGGAAGGGTCAGGTGAGGGAGAGGAACCTGGAGGTGCAGGGGCACGAATCTGCTCGATGACGGGGCTTGATCTTCCTTCTACTGTCACTGGTGGCCATGGAGAAATCGGAGCGCATATAACGAAATCATATCTCCAAATACAATAGTGAATACAAGTAGAACTGAACGCAAGTGCGAAACGTATCCTCGGAAAAAGACGAAATTTAAGGAACATTCTTCGGCAGCAGATCAGTGGAAGTGCAAGACCATAGCAGATTGTAAAATGTTATTTTCGCTCCTTAAACTCCCAAGCTTGAGAACACACAAATGCTTCTATAAAAGCTTCAGATCACCAATACCATTGTAATCCGTGTCAGCCGGCCTTGGCAAGAAATCATTATACACTCTGAAGTGCATATCCATGTCACTTATCAAGAATAACCATGACTCTTCTTGAATCTACAAAATAAAGAAAATCAATCCAAGGCGAGTCAACTAAAACAAATTTTGATCAAAGTTGTCACACCACAATCAGAAAATTACAAATCTATTTATGGAACCACAGTTCTCACCAAGAGCAAATGTTTATAACATACATCGCATGGATCAATATTTGATAAAAAAAGTGTCTCAGTATCTCTGCATAATTCATACGACAAAGGGCTCCTGCTAGTACCATGCGACCCCTACAACTGAGGAATTTCAGAATAGTTGGTTCACACCTTCAAATCAAATAAAATTATCTGAACCCAAAGTGTCGTGAATAATCTGTATATTTATTTGCTTCTTCTGATCTTAGCTACCACTTTCAAACCCTCAGTATATGTAGTGCACTTGACCATCTGTTTGGAACATTCTGCTTGCACATTATGTTAACATCACACATCCACATTACTTCATATTACAAAGCAAATTCAGGAGTGGTCCTTGGTCCACCAGACATCTCACCGAAGTCGGTGTTGTCGCCGCCGCATCTGTACCCTCCAGTTCCACCATCGGCAACAGTGTAGTCAGAATATTATAGTAACAAAATACACCAAATGGCGCAAGGCCCTGATTCATCATTTGGTGTACCTAAGAAAATTTATTGTTGGTGTATCTAAAAATACTATATGAAAGGGCCAAACTGCACCAATTAAGATTGCAATGTTTCTTATCTTTTTTATGAAATAAATGAGTTAAGTGCTGACCAAGAACTAAACCAAAGTATGCCGTCCTTGTTCTATGCAAACACGAGGGAGGTGTGGCTATTCTTTAAAATGCAGTAAGATTGCATAAATTCTCATATATACAGTTTTTGATTCATTTGCATGTTTTTCATAATATTTAGAAGCACAAGATAATAGTAGTAAAGGACTGAAAGAGAAAATAATACCAGAGGTAATGAGCATTGAGCAGCACCAAAAAACCTTGTGAAAAAGGCTTATTGTATTTTTGGCATCTTCCAGATGCTACGGATAGATACCACAACCCGACAAAAATCCATAAATCTACGGCAATAGTTAATCTATTGTACTGTATCAATTTCTTGTGCTAACCAAAATTCATTGTTGGTGTAACTAAAAAATACTACTCCCTCCGTAAATAAATATAAGACGTTTTAGATCACTAAAGTAGTAACCTAAAACGTCTTATATTTGTTTACAGAGGAAGTATATACCAAGTGATGAAAGGGCCATACTGGGCCAATTAAACCAAGAATTAAACCAAGGTATGTTCTGATGTAGATTTGTTATCAGCGTCTCTAGTATAAAGGAAATCATTGTCAATAACAGCCTCTAAAATCTCAGGACATAAAAATTAAGATGCTTCTTAAGTGTTTTTCTATTCCCATAGTAAATCATCAGGCTTATTATAGCAGCATGAACAGTCAATACATTTCATTAGTACGCAGACTGAAATACATACCACACATTCTTGCCATCTCTTACACAGCCGTCTCTCTCGAAGAAGAACATACATCACTATGAATCAGTGGGTCCCACATAGTCAGTGGAACGTCATGGAATTCAAAGCTGGTGCATAAATTGCTCCTCTAAATCCACCATCCATATGGTAAAGTAGACATGCTTGTGTACTGGCCCTTACATGAACATTCTCCAGGCTGAAGATTAGTATCTGCCATTCCATGATAATTTACCTGCATTAAGTAAGACACATCTTCAGAGAAACTCGTTGAAAGAAAATCTATAATATATAGAAAGCTCTAAATATGCCAATGTTTAGTGGAAAAATATGTTGATCCAACCATGACTTCTACTGGAAAATGCTACTTTATCTAAAATGTAGAGATTTCAGTGCTCAGAAAGTGCAAACAATCTGTACATTGAGGAATCTATCTTGACCTTCAGTTTATAGCATAACAACGAATGAGAGTTTTGACAAACTTTTACACACTGCTAATGTAACTTGTCAAGGAAAAAAACAGGCTACCATTTTTCAGTGCTGGGAAACAACTAATGCTAAATATAACTAAACTCTAATTATTGATGTACACTAAATCCAAATAAAACTAATGAACAGTCTCTCTCTTGGCTCATCATAAGTGAAGGCGTAGCGCAGTTTTGTGAGGTTAGGACTGGATATCAACAAAAGAAAGAGCAAGAAAGAACAAATAACATCTATCTCTTGGCTCAACTTATTCTAGCTAATTAGTAGGCTTAATGCACTCAGTATGTCTCCAAGCAAAATGACCAATGAGCATATGATGTAGTTTCAGGCATAAGCAGTTTCTGCTACTATCAATTTCATATAAGCATTTTCGTTTAGAATTTTGCACGGTCTCAAAGAATGTGCACCGGTAATTAATATTCACAGCCATTCTTACCTCAAAATGGTATCTACTGGATCCAAACAAGCTTAGATGAATGTCATAGCGTAGCTTCAGTTGCTTTCAGTAGCTTGAAAACTCCGAAAGCATAATCTATTCTCAATCCTGTATAAGACTCTCGTTTAAAGCCTCCTGGTGCATCCAATTTCGAATCCTTGCAGTCGAAACAGAAATGTCACGCTGCTTTGTAAAATGGGTTAGTTATAGAAGGAGAGCTAACCTGAGTAATTATTTGGAGGTGGTTGTTAGTTGATGATGCAGAACCTTGCGAGCCTTGTTCATATAGTCCTCCGGTGGTCATGGTCTTCTTCTGTAACAGCAACATAGAATAGTGGTCAAAGTCACCTCTAAATACCAGTGTTAATCTTCTCGTGAACTCCATGTGGACACCGAATGTTGAAGCAAACACAGGACAGACTTATAAGAACATATATTCTGAAATCACAGAAGCGGAGCTGGCTTATCCCTCAAAAAGAAAAAAAGCAGAGCTGGCTAGAGAAGTAAATCATTCTCAGATGCTACATCAACTACGATTATACGACAAACTATCAGCATTCCACTGTATCTCAAGAATTTATACTGTAGTAATCAAACAAAGCGGTAAACAAGGCAACATCAATCTGACAAATACAACAGCTGCCGCGCGCGAGCGCATGCCTTCAGAACGGCAGGTAGCCTAGCGGTTTACTAATTCAGAGGAAACGTAACAAAACCGAAGGTCAAGATAATGTAACCTTCAGAACGGCAGGTAGCCTACTTTGGGCATTACCAGACCATATCAATTGGAACATAAGTAAGTACGTTGCCTAGTATAAACATGTCTAATCTTTTTAACATCAAGCACCTTGGAGCTGTCCAGCTTCTTCATGATCTCTCTCCCCGGGTTCGCTAACACGATCTGAAACAAAGAAGGTAATTTTTGCTTCTCTCTTCTCACATGAATTGCCCTCCTGTCCAGGGTCTTCTTGAGCTCGTCCAGGATGCTCGTCCTGCTAGTGTCGATGCTGTCGACCACTGCATGCATAAAGAACCAGTTTCAGAGATGCTTTGCTCGAGGTGTTCAGATGTAGGCATTGTTTCAGAACACGTTGCTGTAACTTACCACCCATGTCGAGGATGACGTACTGCATGCCGGTCTCGGCCTTGGCGCTGGTCCATTCTTCGTCGTCGTCGTCGTCGATCCACCGGGTGATCCTCTCGCGCAGGTAGCCGGAGTTGGCGAAGTAGATGGGCGAGTCCACGCGCAGCACGAACACGCCCGGCACCGTCCGCGCCGTCGTGTACTGGTCTCGCTGCACATTCTCTTCTTACTGAGCGAGGAAGAGGCGGAGCAGCCTCCCGTGCATCACGCCCGAGTCCCAGAGCGGATCGAGGCGCCGCCAACGAGCCCCAGAGCGGATCGAGGCGCCGCCAACCGCCAGGCCCCGCCCGACCTCGCCGGCGGCCGATGACCCTCTCCCACCAGCCAACACACCTACATCTCCTCTTTCCTCTCTCGTTCTCCCTCCTCTCCTTCCTCTTCTCTCTCCCTCTCATCTTCTCTCTCTCATACAGGGAGGAGGAGGCCGAAGCGAGCTCAAGCCGATCTGTGGCAGCCGGATGGGGCAGCGAGGAGAGGAGGAGGAGCGGACCTTGGTGTCGGCGTGCTTGGTGGTGGAGTCCCAGAGCGGAGCTGGTCTCGACGACCCCGCGCGGCAGGCCCTCGGCGCTGATCCTCCGGTTCCAGCGTGCCGCCGTTCCCCTCCTGCCGCCACCACCTGAGACGCGGGACCGGACGGGTGGGGACGATGCGGGATGCGGACGCGCATGGGAGGCGGAGGAGGCGGCGGGAGGGAGCGGGGTCCTGGGGCGCGAGGCCGGGCACGGCGGTGGCTGGACCTGTCGGTGGTCTGCGGCGATGAGGTCTGAGGGGCGGCGACGTGGGTGGGGCGGCGGCAGGAAAGAGAAGAGTGGGCAGGAGGGGGAGGAGAGTGCGGGAACGGGCGACGGCTAGGGTTTCTCCACGGGAGCCGCTGAGTTTTATACACCTGTACGTGAAATTACTAAAATGCCCCCGGCGGGGCACGGAAGTTACAGGCGGTGGCAGCACTATTCATAGCGGTATAGGGGGCGACGTGGTATAGGGGGCGACGTGGCTGGCTTCGTCCTGCCTACGAACCCAGCCACATTTATATTTTAGATGTTGGCTGAAATTGGGCATCGATATTCATTTATTACCATAATTCATAAGTTAATTTGGTTGGTGTGTCGTTTAAGGGTGTCATTATCATCGGCATATAAGATATTTGTTAAAAGAATGATTTTTCTAATACCATGTGATCTTTTTTATCGAACAAATCAACTACATAGCATGATGGGGATATCCATTAGATTTTTATCTCAAGAAAACACAAAACTTGCAGACTCGATGCACAGATAGCTAGTATAATATGTTTTCTACAAGCCTACACATCGGATCATTACACGAATAGAGACTTGCATTCTCGCTATGTATCTAAAGAGCTGGTGCATCTTGGCATATGTTTTATTGAATCCATTATGGTTGCTTTTTTTTTTTTTTGTGTGTGTATATATATATATATATATATATATATATTCCATTCTTCGTAGTGTACTGTTGATATTTCATTCTTAAGATAGTACGATAGAAGGTTCTAATGTCAGGAAAGACCTAACCATCATACAAACGCTTCCAAAAACATAGGGAGCAAGTGAAAAGATAATAAATAAATTTAGAAACAAAAGGTTGTCATGCATGGTTAAGGAAAACTCTTCGTGGAATTCTTTCCTGATACCTGGAGACAAAATATCCCTCCACATGGCATAGAAGTATAGAGCGAGCAACCTATAATATTTGTATATGTGCATAGTAAATTAGTAGTATATATTATCACTTAAGATCGAATTTTGTTACGTTCACATGGCTCAGAAATGCGTAATTGAATAGACCGACATACGTTCCATGAATTTAATCCTTTGAACTACGCATATTATTAGTTGTTGCATAAATGCAAAATATGGTTTGGTTTTTTCATGTTATTTCCATAATGGTGTAGGTATATTCAATTGCACTTGATTATGTAGAGCTGTTCAATTTGTTGTACGAATAAGTGGTCTATGAATCCATGACTATATGTCCAATACGAGATTCAACTATTCACATTTCATCATTACGTCCAAAATTCAAGCTGACGATTAAATAATCCTTATGGATATTCGGTCCATACACCTCATGTATATTCCTCTATAATTCACTTATAAGTCCACTTACTCCCGTGTCTGTATCAATAGTTTCCAGCATTGAGATGGATGTTGACACTTCTTCAACAGAGGATAACCAAGTCTACATAAAATATTTATTGTTACACAAAGTGTTAGAGCCATGTTAGGCATCCATTACAGCGCCTATATAAATGTATTTCTGTATCACTGTTACAGTAAATGTTACACTAGTTTGAACTTAAAGCTATATTTTTCCTAAACATTGGTGATGACATCCGAGGTTGACATTAACAAGTTGTATTTACAGAATAACATTCCAATTCGTAAATTTTGCAGTGGGTGTAAATGCATGTTCATCACCTAGCTGCAAGCCTGCAAGACCAGCTGATTTGTCTATAACACACTTGTGCTGAATTTCCATGATCCAAAATTAAGAACAATAAGAAACCAACCTTTCCCGTTCAGAGTGTTCTGCCTTCCTGATGATTTGTTTGAAAATGGTATACATGTGCAAATGTGATGTATGATGTTCAGTTTTACATCTATTTTTGTACTCACAGTTATATATGTTGACCAAATAATGCTGATCAATTATGCAGGAAGTACATGAAAATTCAAATTTGCCTGATGAACTGGATAATCACCCATCACAGAAACTTGAGGCTTCACAACATCGCAGTGAAGAGACAGAAAAAATATCTGGGAGATGGAAGCAGGGGAAGATCTATAATAAAAAGAAGAAGAAGAAGAAGGCTGACACACAAAAATGCATTGACAATTATAAAGCTGACAAAGTAGCAAAACCACATGATCTGGGGAAATCACTCCCTGGGCAGGGCATTCTAAACTACACGAAGCACACATCTGTGAACATGGCCAAGGAGAAACATGGCAATTCAAAATGCCAGGAAGTAATAGAACTTTGCTGCAAATCAGTGAAGCGTGTCAAATTCTCAGAAGCCGATGGTGTACTTGGCAGTAAGATGCCGAGTTGTGAACTACCCAAACGACGAAGTCTCTGCAAGCTGTCCTCGGTTGCTATGGCTTCTTTATCGCCATCCTTGTCGTTGTCAGCATCCGTGTCTATTGAAGGAGGCAAATCCGTAACGGCTGAAAGTCGTAGTTCTCATATGCCCAAGAAACCCCTCACTGTGACTAAAGAAGCAAGTAAACATCACGATCATCAAGACTCTGGTGATCCTAGTGACAAGGAGAGGTCTGCTCCATTGATTGATCTGAATATGGCACCACCAGAATTTGCTGATTTGGACTGCATGTATGATTCAAATTTAGAGGTGCCCAATCTTGAGCATACACATGATGGAACTTTAAATTCTGATGCCGAATTGCTTGATGGCAGAGAAAACTGGATGAATTTGGCTTTTGATTCACATAGACTGGAAAGCCAACCACCTGCTGGTAACTTGGAAAGAATAAGGAGTTCAAGATCGGAAGGCACATTTTTCCATGGTGAGGCAGTCAAAGTTTCTGACATAGATGCTGTTGGTCCTCCATTGAGCTTAAGAGAACTCGGTGAGACTCGTCGTGGTTGCAGTGATGTTTCAGTAAAAGATACTAAAACTGCAAGTACGTCCCCTTGTGCATTGCCAGAACATACATTTCAGGACTCATTTCAGCAGCACAAGAATTGGTTCTCCACCAATCTGAATCATGGTGGCTCCCCGCTTTCTACTGGCGGGAAATCTCCTTCCTGGCCATCTCATGAATGTAATGTCTCTGGCAGCAAGGAGTTATATTCTCGTTCTGAGTTGAACGTGCAGCGCAAGTGTAGTGCTTCTACGGGACAGATAGTTCGTTTGATGGGTAAAGATCTTGCAGTTTGCATTACGAGAGGTGAATCGTTTGCCCAGATTGCACAGAAACATGCAGGTACCTCCAACAATGACTATCTTAAAACAAATGTGTTGTTGCCACAAGGACAGCCTTTTTTCTCTTTACAAGCTCAAAGTTTCCCCAATGTTGCAGTAAATTTTACAAGTACAATTCAAGCTTCAACATATCATGCAAGCACAAGTCAGGCATATTTTGGATACAGGACTCCACATGACTCCAGTCAACCGTTTCCTGTAGCTAATGTATTTTCTGGAGATCAATTGTCATACGAAAACAGGGAAGGGGATTTTTCAAACTCGCAGACCAATCAGCCTTTTCTATTGGGGTGTCCACCTCTTCCCAATCATGGCAGTGCAGCATTCCATCAGAATTCGCAGCCTACTTGGCGTTATTTCTCGGATCCTACCGCTGAGGCAGAACCACCCAATGCACCATTTTCGCCTATAAGCAGACAGCAAGGGTCACCATCTTCAGTTTTCCATGCCAATGTGCCTCAGCAAGCCAATTTGCCTAGGCAACATGTTGTGCATTCGGCAAGCTCGTCAGTTTTCCCCCTTAACTCTGCGAGTTATACACACAGCCATTCAGGCCGGCTGGTTCACGAAGTTTCCAACAGCTCAAGAGACGTGGCCGGCCCTTTTGTCCAGAAATCAAGAGAACGGAACGAGGAGAGTTGTTCCTGACAATTCCAGTGCTTTGCCTAGTGGTCGCTGTGTGCAGAACATATCAGGACCGGTGAAGCTCAATCCCGGGGCGAAGCATATACTGGTGCCAAGTGATAGCACGCACGGCAATTCTGTGCCTGTGTACTCCTGCTTATCCTTAGGAAGTTGGAGCGAAAATGCAGCAGGGTCTCAGAAAAAAGGAGCATGATGGCCTTTGTGGAACTTTTACTTGGTGGATCGGCGCTGCTTTAATTCAAATTCATTCGTTTAGTTGGAGCCTTTTAAAAAATGTCTACATTTTCCTTTCGGTAAATCTGGATTGACTATCCTCCTTTCAATACTTCAAATGCTTTCTTTGCTTCCGTAGATAGTTATTTTCTGAGCTGAACCTGAATCCATGGCTGGTGTATGTATCCTAAAAGCATGTACTCTGACAATTTCTGTTTTGGTCTGAATCTCCGCTTGGCTTCTGGTATTGGCAGATTGTGTTACCTACATTTCGTATTTTCAACTTGAACCTGTAATGTTGGCATATGTTGGCTTCATTCAGAACCAAACGAGCACTGGTCTTATGTTCTTCTTATCCAAAAGATAGTCAAATTTAAGGTGTTTCGTGGCTCCTCCCTACCGTTGATGTTGTTCTTATCCAATTTTTTTTTTCAAATTTAGGTTCCATGCATCCTGTAGGAGTGCACCATTCGACCATTCAAATGCCTAATATCTCCCTTCGCTGCATGCCCCACCATCGAAGAGACTGTACATCGGAGATCCAATATACATCTACAGATAAATCTTGCAACCAAGATAACACTAATTCATGGGAGAATACGGTTCATAAACAAAAGTTCACCATCAATAACATAGATGACCATAATCATGTACGGAAGGCATTTGATCGTACATATTGACGCACAACGAGACAGATGTCTACATAGCTACAACTACAAACCTGCAGTCCTAGGGCGAACTATTCACACTTCATCATGGGAGAAGCATAATGATGATTTGGGTGGAGAGTGATGGAGAATTGCCTCCGGGAGAGCCTCCGGAGATGGGATCTGCTTATGATGTTCTTCTTTGCAATCGTGCTTTCTGTGGCAGTAGCGTATAATCGCGAAATAAATCATCGGACATCAGGCTTGTACTGGGAAATCCTTGGCCGAAGGGCACCTAGGGCGGTGCTCGTCAGCCCTAGCGCACCTACCATAGGCTGCGCCACCCCCCTAATTCAACCCCCTCCTGCACCCCATCTGTGTCTTTTGGATCCTTCGTCCCGACATCGCCTGGTTTTTTTTTCGGATTTTTATCTTTTCTTTAAATTATAGATAGATAGCCACTGTACAAAGAAGTACAACTTTCTTGCAGTTATTAGTGAGTTGGTCCTCAAAATCAATCAATTTTAGAATTAAAACACAGTTAAATTTCAAAAGCAATAGATACATTTTCAACGCATCACGCACCGCGTGCTTTGGCCAAGCCCAATGCAACACCAAGCTTGCGTGCTCCACCACCACTACTCCGCCCGTCCCGCGCACTGCACCACCGACCAACGCTCGCCCTAGCTCGCCACCATTAACAATGATCGCCGACGCACCGGCCAATGCACCGCCCGGAGCTTGCCATGAATGACCCCGTCACCACCCTCGCTCTGTGGTCGCCACCTATATGATCGTTTGGATTCTAGAGGAGGGGTGAATAAACTATAACAAAGGACCACTAGTCAAAAAAAAATATGGCCGTTGCCTAAAACACCCTACACATGCAAGACTATGAGTTTAAAGACCGGGAGTAAACTGGCATGAAATAAAAGGGAGTGTGGGATAGAGATCGCAAACATTAAGATTTATCCCGAGATTTCGATTATTGGTGCAATCCTACTCCTCGTTGGTGGAGGTTCCAACACAAGGTCCTAAGACACAAAGTCTCGCCAAATGACCACTATGGTCCACCACAAAGATCTAGGATTCAAAGTCCCAGGGCACATACAACACATTGGCCCATATATCCCACCCCGGCCACCACTTAGAAAGAATCACTCGGGGTAAATCTTCACACAAAGTAGGCAATATCCTTGCCTGCACAAACTTCTTTGTTCCTTCACACCTTGAAGGCTCCCAAGCAGACCTAGCCAATCTAGGAGACGAACACCCACCAAAAATAACAAGAAATTGGATTGCTTGGTGATGAATCCCTTGCTCGTGCTCCAAAAGATAATCTCCTCCACTCTAAAGCTCTCATAGGATCACTACTACAGGAAAGCCTACTAGTGTCATGCCAACAGTTCCTATTAGTGGCGTGTAGGCGACACGCCACTAGTATTACGTCGCTGGTAAGTGGAAACTAGTGGCGTGCGATCCGCACTGTAGCCTACGCCACTAGTACTTAATGTACTAGTGGCATGCCCAACAGAGCACACGCCTCTAGTAAATTAGACTAGTGGCATGGGCCTCTACCAGCTCGCCACTAGTAACTGTTTACAATTTTTTTAGAACGCTACCATGGCAGCATTTTGACCTAATCAATCCACATTATGGCCTACAACGTACCCAGCAATGATGACTCCTGTAAAGAACCACAATTGTACATTAATTGTTCCCAACTACTACAAATACAATGGCGTACAACCCAGCAAATATGAAAACAACACATAGTAGCATCCTATCCTTAGACTTGAGATAATGCTTGTGCATTCTAGATATGATCTTATTCACCAGTTTGAATCTCTCATTCTCAGCCTCCTTAACTCTTATCTTCTACTCCAGCATCAGCTTCTATGTAGCAAGCTCCCTAATAACAGTTCTTGCCCTCCCCTCCCATTCTTTGTCAAGCCACTTGACATATTCACATGCACCGGAATTCTATGAATTGCAACAAACAAGAAAAAATACTACACATTTGTGGATAGGTATTCAACCACATACAAAGTAGGAAACTGAGTTGGACAAATAATTAAGTAACCTCGTAAGGGCATCCCAAAAACCTCCTCTGAGTGTCGCTGCCTTCGTTGCCCACACGAAGAGCAGGATCTAGCCGGTGTTTACACTTTCCAACCTTGCATTCCACGCGATGGATATCAGCATCGGGCTCACACTTTAGCAGCACGTCATTTTCAACATCCTCAGGTAGCTCATGGTCCTCAGGGAGCAAGGCTGAATTACAGACGTCCCACCAATACAGCACCACCATAGCCGCCTACTCTTCCTCATTCTTCGTTCCACCGTAACCTCCCGTTGCACTCTTGAGAAAGGAGACAGAGAGCAAATAATAAAGCATTGGTATTAGGGAGAGCAAACTGAAAGTTGACCTCAAAATTATAATAACAAAATCCATCAAACCTTGACCTTACGAAAATTATGGACCTTATGTCCAACCAAAAATGAGTGCCTGGTTTTAAATGCATGAGTTAAGAAATTGAACTTATTCCTTGACACACTTGCATTGAAAGATACGACATGTTTAGTAGGTCAAAAAGGTCTAAAGTAGTGATATACATTGCTCTTCTTCATATGTACAACATAGGTGGGTAATTCTAACTCCATTAACTAAAGTTTTGGTACCACTTTCATCTCAGTGTCGGCGTTCGACATACTCGGCTTGCAAGCATAATGATAAACTAAAAAAATCCCTCAGAATCATCATAGACTCCTGTTTATTCTAAACATGAATAATTAACAAGGAACAAGTCCATGCTCTTCATATTTTGACATAGGACGAGCCGCTGATGATTCATGTGAAACATTGGGAGCCTCTCCATGTGAACATGGATAGCAAATCTAATGCGGGCACTTGAGATAAAGTCTTACAATTTTTTTAGAAATTTGTCAGAACTTCCCATCTATGTTGTACAGATAAAGAAGAGCAACGTATAGCACTACTAGTTATCAAGTTTTAATCATCAGTCCATAGGCAAGTCCAACACCAATCCATAAAACATTGACCTCACGAAATATAATGGACCTTATGTCGTACCCAAAACGTGTGCCTAGCTTTCGATGCAGAGTTATGGATTTGAACTTATTCCTCGACGCACTTGCATCAACAGATAGGGAAAGGTTTAGTAGGTCACAAAGGTCTAAAGTAGTGCAATGCATTGGTCTTCTTATACAGATAAAGAAGACCCACGTATAGCGCAAATGGTTAAGTTTCATCATCGGTTTATACAGATAAAGAAGGTCTAAAGTAGTGCAATGCATTGGTCTTCTTATGCATTGGTCAAGTTTCATCATCGGTCTATACGCAAGTCCAACACCAATCCATAAAACCCAAAAAAATTTAAACTACCACTATCTTCTATTTTTTAAATCTAAAATATCATTTAAAAAAGACATGACCTTAGCAAAATATGACACAATTTGAGTGCTGGTAACCCACAAGTGTAGGGTATCTATTGTAGCTCTTTTCGATAAGTAAGAGTGTCGAACCCAACGAGGAGCAGAAGGAATTGGTCAATAGAAATCAGCAAGGATTCACTGTAGAAGCTGAAGAGATAGTTTGATAGTTTGTTTGATAACAATGATAGTTGCAAGAATGAAAGTGATAACAAAAGTGCAATGGTGCAGCAAGTGGCCCAATCCTAAATTGTGCTAAGGACAAGCTGGTTGTAATATTTATAGGGATCAAACTGCTCTTGAAACAAAAAGGTAACTTGGTGCTAAAATTATAAATCTTTTTGAAATTTTTGATAGTTTTGCAAAACAAATGCACTAACAAGGATAAAACATTACAACTAAGAAAGATATAAAACAAGGAAGATAATAAAAGTGATACAGAACCTATTGTAAATTTATGCCTCCTCGGCAACTGCGCCAGAAACTTGTCGATGGCAAGTTGACAGGAAGTAATTTTTTTTAACAAAACACGTACGTCGCCGGCAATGGCACCAGAAACCTGCTTTCTTGTTGGTGGCAAGTTGTTGAGCTCCCAAGTGGAGGAGTTTGCAGTACATAGCAAGTTTCCCTCGGTGAGAAACCAAGGTATCAATCCATGGAGGCTATGGTATTCTACAATATGGTAAGTTTCTGTAACACAAATAAAAATTCACTTGTGTCCCCAACACAGCTAACAAGGGTGTCAACCTTGCTAGTCTTGTTAGTTGCACATGGTAATAAGATAATCATGTGAAAAGGTGCACAATGAAATATTTCATGCTCATGCCAAACATATGGATGTGTTGATTCTATATAGGCAGCAATTCCAAATACTATTAGACCAAGATACCCTGTACATTTTATAGCTAAATAGCTCATCCATGGATCAAGATTCTCTCTGCATCATCTGGAATTTAAGTGAAAATACAAGTATTTGCTTTAAGCTAGATGGCATACTATTGTTTATGGGATTCCAACGAACCCTCTAATCAAACTTAACCCTTAGTGGCAACAATTCAATACAAGCCTTTTCACTTTCTGTCACTACAGAAGTTTACTTGCAAGATTGAACCCAACTAGTGTAGACCTGCCCCACTAATGATTACCGATCTAAATTAGCCAAGAGTATTCAAGCAACCGGACAGAAAAATACATCTTTAGATCAAACATAAAGGCATCCATAAATCTAAACATAAAGAAATAATTCATCACATGATCAACATCACCGCTAGAGAGTACATCAGATTAACCATAATCATGTAGGGCAACTCATATGGCTATTGTATTGAACATCAAAATGGAGAGATTACGTCTTGGCTACTGCTATGAACCCATAGTCCAGGGGGTGGACTACTCACAACTCATCTTGGTGTGCGAGGATCGATGTCGGTGATGATGGAGATGGCTTCTCCCTTCGGCAGAGTACCAAAACATGGGTGAAAACGAAGATCGCCTCGGTAACGCGATGTGGTGGCGGCGGAAAAATGGATGATAAATTACAGTAGGGTTTTGTAGTATATATATATCACGCATCGGAGCCACCCAGGGGGAGCCCTACCGTGCGTAGCCCCCCCCCCCCTAGGTGGCCCAGGGCCCAGGATGCCTACACCAGGCGCCTAGGCTCTGGTGGCCTATCCTGGTGTTGTGCCTTGGCCTCCTGGTCCTCTTCTGGTACAAAAACACCTCTCCTATTTTTCTTTTATTTTTTGGGGACTTTTTGCATGGTGATTTCCTAAATTTCCAAAAACAGCAAAAAAAACTAGAGCTGGGCACTTGATTAATATGTTAGTCCAATAAAATGGATAAAAAGTATGCCCAAAGTGTATTGAATTGATTAAAAACTAGCATGAATCATACAAAAAATTATAGATACGTTTGAGACGTACTAGTATCCCAAAGCTTAATCCATGCTCGTCCTCGAGCATGAAGATGATAACAAAGATAAAGTTTGGCGATGAAGGCTACCTATCATGAACTTGATTAATTGATGTAAACACTTACGGTGAGTCTAAGTCAGTAATAAAGATGTTTCGCAAAGGTTTATACTAACAATCTTAAACCATCTCAATGCATACCAAAGACGTTCCCACGTAATCTTTGATAATCAAATGCGTCAAGTCAAAACCACCATTGCCAACGGTTTAGACAGAATGTCAATATTTATTGGGAACACAATGATAATCATCTATGCAAAGTATTTATACATGGCAATCACTTCTAGGCTAACCCTCAATAAAAGACCGAATACAATCACTTGTTGCATGTTTGCTCTATTTCACACTCATCGCATATTCAGAATCTGAGCACAAGTATGAGCTTGTGCCCTAATCATGGACAAGACAACATTATGTTGGGGTTTAATGAAGTGAAAAACAGAGAAAGTCTTACACCAAAGCGGGTAACCGTTTGGACAAGAGGAAGACCTTATGATCGATATTAATGCAAGGAGTAGGGATTGTCATGCAGCTAGGATGCAAATAGAGCTATACATGAATGAAAGCTCTCCGATGGACTAATGGGGGTGCATCCAGCTCGCTTGCTCATGAATACCTAGAGCTCATTTGAGCAGGCTCATCATTGGAATATACAAGCCAAGTTCTATAATGTAAAATCCCCACTAGTATATATGACAATGGAACTCATGAACTCTCAAGTGTGAAATGCAGGAAGCTATGCTACTTTGAAGCACTTATTTTTCCTTCCAATGCTTAGTGCTACTTTGAAGCACTTTACAAATTTTCTACTTTCAACTCTTATTGCTACTTTGAAGCACTTCACATGTGTACTTTAAAAGGGATAATGTTGTTGCTCCTTCTCTCTCTCACTTTTTTTGGTGCCTCCTTGGCACATCCTTTTTTTATATATTTGGCACCTCCTTGGTGTCTTTTTTTTTTATTTGGCACCTCCTTGGAGCATCTTTTTTTTCCTCTGAAGGTAGAAGCAACACCTTACAATAATGATCAGTACACTTGTCTCAGCTTCATTTAAATAAAAAAACTCTTACTATTGACATGAAAACAACTATCTATATGATGCCTCGAGTAGTGTACCAGGATGTGCAATGATCTAGCGTAGGATGTGGGTAATGTGCAGGGATGTGTACCAATGCTTCTACATAACTGACCCGATTAGGCATAGCTATGTGGTCTACCAGAGTGGCAACAGGATTATCATCGAAATGGACGAAGTCATTGACATGAGGACGACGACTTTGACCAATTCGACGACCCGGCGGAAGAAGATAAGAACAAGAAATATGTCCCTAGACGAAAAAGAACTACATTACCCGATGACGACATTTCACCGTTCAAAAGACGGAGCCACACGAATAAAATTGTGCAAATTAGGAGGAGGAGCAAGCAAACCGTTTTAAGGATTGTCCATGAGTGACATGTATTAAATAATTTGTATCTTCCTTTGGATTTTGGACTAATTTAATTATGTAATATGAAGTTATGTCTCTCTTGAATTCTCTCGAGCGGTAGCGCGCACACATTTTTCTTTTTAGTAGTGTCATGCATGGTGCCCTCTCCTTCTCTCTCAAACCCTCTTCCATCGCTAACCTCTCCAAGCCCCTTCCCCCCCACCGCCGGTGGCCAAAGTGGCCGTTGGTGAGTGGGAGGGGGTGTCGATCCTGTGTTTATGCGTAGGCTTAGGGTTGTTTTCTTCAATAAACCAGCTCATTGTTTGCTGCTCCTCCTCTTTGCGGTTTTCGCTACGTCTATGGAATCTGAAGCAAGATCTGTAGGTGGTGGATGGCGGGTGAGAGCTGAAGCCCTTTTCAAGGGCTTTAGGTTCCCTGATCTTACGGAGGGTTTCCTCTTCTCCCTCACCTCCGGTTGCTATCATGGTGGTGGAGACGGAGCATGGGAGAGGAGTGGATCGAGTTCTCTCGGATTGGGAAGGATCTCATTACCTTCGGCATTTGTGCTCGAGCTACGGTGCCCACTGAATCCTCCGGGAAGCTGCGAAAGGCAGCCGATCTCCGGCCTCACCGTGGTATCTACTGGTTGAAAGGCGGCCTGCTGCATCGGCGTCCGAGCTTCTTCGATGCCGGTCTTTCTATTTCCTCCCGGCCTGGAGCCAAAAGGGAGGCAGCCGTGCATCTCTTGCTCAGAGTCCACTGTTCATGCTGTTGCTTCCTGTTGGAGGCGATGGCAGAGGGGTGGCGGTCCGGCCGCTCCAAGTGGCGTATTCCCCGGCGGCTGTGGGATTGCTTCTGTGCGGAAGATGCACTTTAAAGATCCAATTGCGTTTCCAGATCTCGCCCCAGGGTCCTTCTTGCAATTTTTAGGGACTTGTTTGTAATTTTCCTCTTTTTTGAGTCCTGTTGTGCACTTCTTCGGCACCTATCTGCATTTAAAAAAAACTACTATGTACTTGAGTATTAAGAATGTTGAGTTTGGTTAAGCCTCGCAAGCTTAATCTTCTAAGCGATGTGCATCGAAACTATGGTTAAGTCTCTTATTTTTTTTACCACATCGTATAGAGGCGATAACATGACACCATGCCAAGTTTCATCCTTTCAAGACTTCATTTACACATTTTTTCAATCAAATACAATTTTCAACATTAAATATACACCTAGAAATTCATTTAACGCAATAAATATAGCAAACTAGCCCTAAAGGTCCCAAATGATTACATGGAACTTACAATGGTGTAAATTCAACATACAAAAAGTTTTAAGGCCAAATAAAAAAAAGTGCTCACCTTCAAACCTCACACATTCCCTCCGAAAGTTTAATACTTACCAAGAGACTTGTCAGTTTCTAAGAGAAGTACATCACAAGTTTTCGGTAAACCTCTCAATTTTTACCACGTCATATAGAGGTCAAAACATGACACCATGCCAAATTTCACATTTTGCAGACATCATTTGCACCTTTTCTTAAAATCATATACAATTTACCAACAATAAATATGTAGAAATTCATGTAATGCACTAAATATAGCTAATTAGCCCAAAAAACATCCCAAACTTGAACATGAAACATCTAATAGAGTACCTTCAACTCCAAAAAAAAAATAGACCATAACTCTAAACATAAATTGATAAACCATCACAAAAACATAAATTTTCTTTAAAAAAAGCCGTGGTGGGCGGCCGAAAACGCGCGCCACCCATTGCACATGGTAGTGGCGGGCTCGGAAAACCGCCTACCACTGGTCACTCCTTACTAGTGGCGGGCAATATGTGATTCCCTCCACCGGTAGCTCGTCCCCCCAAAACGAGCGCCCCGGAAACCTAGTGAAATTTTGGCGTGCGCGCCCACCCAACTAGCCGCTGACCACACACCCACTTAGTGAAATCACTCCCGCGCGCCTTCGAGCTCCACCGTCGCCGCCGCGCCCATCCCGGCCCTATATTCGATCCACCACCGCCGCATACGAGCTGCACCGTCGCGCACCACTGGACTCCGCCCGGCCCCAAGCTTGATCCAGCGCCACCACTGTCCCTCCCGCTAGTTCCACCGCCTGCCATTGCACATGAGCTCCACCGCCCCTCCCCTGAGCTCCACTGCCCCTCCTCCACACTTGTCCACCAGCCCTCTCCCTCGAGCTCCACAGGTGCTCTGCCCCAAGCTCCACCATCACGCAGGCACGAGCTCCCCCTATCCGGCCCAAGTTCCATTGCCCTGCCCCGCGGCCCGAGGTCCACCAGTGCCCCAGTGGACCAAGCTCCACTGCCCCGCCCTGACCTGCGCTCCACTGGTTGGCTCCCCTCCCTGAGCTAAACCGTCGCCCTCTGAGCTCGACCGGCCTCTTCTCCCTGGCATTGGCTACAAACCATCTCGTTGATTTCCTCCTCCTCCTCCTTAGCATGGATACAAGTCGATATGAGTTGTGTCGTGATGGTGATGGTGGTCATCCAACTATCTTGCATATATATTAGGTTGTGTGGTGCTGGCCATCGAGCCGAGGCAACATTTGGTTGCTCGTCATGAATTTGCTCACGCTTTTGTTGTCTTGTTTTTCAGGGAAAACAAATGAGTGCCAACATTTTGATGAAATGTTGATTCATTTCCGTCCCGTCGAATTTCTGGCACTCAATATGTCCCACTTTTAGCAAAGATCATGCCAAAAAAAATCATTATTTTTTTAATCAATTACATGGTCAATTTACTTATACATACAATCATTTTTTTTAGCATTTATTAGTTCTAAGATGGCGAGAGAGACCCCCGCATCTTTGGAGTGGACACGGATGGATGATGAGCCGGTGCCTTCCCATCAGGAAGATGCCAAGAATACGTCATGCACCAAGTACTCATCCGAGGATGATGATGTCGACGAGTACGCTGGTGAATACTGCGGCACCGATGCCGGAGAAGGAACTGGCGGTGAGGGAGTCCGGGATTAAGGGGTCCTCGGACTGCCAACCTATTTCTCATAGTTCGGCCTAATGGGCCACTCGTTGAAGATGAGATTGATCGAAGGCCTCGTCGCTAGGCAGGAGACCTCAGGAGCCGTGGCGTGTCTGAGAAGTCGAAGATAGTAGATTAGGCATGTTTTTCTCCTCCGGTGGGCAACCGACCATATGTAACCCTAGCGACCCCTGGTGTCTATATAAGCCAGAGGGTTTTAGATCATACGACACAGAAACTCATCTAGGGTTTTAGCTAGTCGATCTCGAGGTAGATCAACTCTGTAACCTTCATATCATCAATATAATCAAGCAGGACGTAGGGTTTTACCTCCGTAGGAGGGCCCGAACCTGGGTAAACATCGTCTCCTTCGTCCCTTTGTTACCATCGATCCTAGTCTCACAGCTCGGGACCCCCTACCCGAGATCCGCCGGTTTTGACGCCGACAGGCGGTGCTAAAGAAGAAGTGCAAGATGAGGATGAAGAGGCCGACTAAGTTGAAGAAGAAGCAACCGGTGCTGGAGAAGATGGGAATGGAGCAGCAGCTAAGCGAGCAAGAGAACCACAGAAGCCTAGGTCGTCGAACATGGTGCCAACCACCACATACGTAATAACTTGATTTAACAAGGTCAATAAACCCATTAGTCCAAAGAAGAACACAAAGAAGTGGGGTAACGTCCTATCTGTCATTGTCCATGAAAGCAGCAACATCAACCTAAAGTCCATAAGTGGCAAAGAAAACAAGCATTGTGCTGACCTGCGGTTAGCAAAGATGAAATATATTTTCAAGATCGGCGACCATGATATGGCCCACGCAGAAAGATATGCCATGAGCACGTTCAACATGGCCTTGAGTTTGATTAAATACCGTGCAAACAGATTCCTGAATGAGAAAAAGGATTTGGAAGAGGTTATCAAACCTCTATATCCTTTAACTACCGATGAAGAGTGGGACGACTTCATTGCTTACCAACAAACCGACAAATACAAAAATGCCAACAAAAGGGGAAAGCCATGCAGGGGAACCACACACTCGCTACCCATGGTTACAAAGGGACGGAACTAATCTAGGAAGCAAAGAACGCTGAGCTTGCTTCCCAAGGTAAACCCATTCCCGTCGATGATATCGTGGAGCTGAGCACAAAGAATTGGGGACTCTCGATGTATGATGAAAATACCAGACACTACTACTTCAAAGATTGAGAAGGCGGCTAAAAGAGAGGTAATTAGCCTCTAGAAGCAATTTCCATCGTATATTTGTTACCGAGTATGCAGTCTATTTCTAAACGGTACTACTTCATATTGTAGGCACTTATTACCCAAAACCCTCAAAGCTCGCAGGATTCGATGGATGGCAAAAGGTCGGTAGCCGACCCTATTCATTTGGCCCTCAAAAGGAAGAGGGACGTGACTAGAGGCCGTAAGTTGGGCGCCGACCCTGCTCTCTGGAAAGACTTCTATCGCGCCAAGCAGAAGCAGACTAAAGACGAAAAGAAAAGAAAGGATGATGAGAAAACCAATGACTTAGTTTAGGCCAAGTTTCAATAACTATTACCTACAATGCTTGCGTGGCTTAAAGCTTCAATTGATTGGATGAAGGGATCGGCAAATGTCGGTACCCAATTGGCGGTGGCGGAGACGACAGCGGCCCATACGCTGCCGCCCGACACTCCCACAAAGAGTAGTAGCCCCTCAGTCTCTAATGTCAGGGCCATGGTGGGTCACCACCACCGTCATAGGAACATCGTCCTTGCACTCTCCTCGCCCTAGTGGACAACGAGATGAAGGAGGTTGCAAAGGGCCGAGTCCTTCAAATAAATCTCATGCACAACCGCGAGTTACAAACGAACATGCTAAGGGTCTCCTTGGTTAGGGTGGTCCCAAAATACGAGCGGTTGACTCTGGCTCAATATATTTTTGAAGAGGACGACGAAGGGGTGTGCGCTTGAAGATTGCTATATGGGTTACCTCAAGTGGTCGGCGATGGATATTATCTTTGACAAGCCTCCCCAAACAGAACACCGTCTCCGAACATTGCCGCCCTAAGAGGGCCACCAGGACCATCACCTTTGGGTCTTTGCCGACCCTATCGACTTAGGATGTGCCGGATTACATGCTTCAAAAAGCCCAAAATCCTGATTATGACTAACAAGCCCTCTTTTTTGCCAAGAACACAATAGTTAATGAGGATCGGTTTTAGGTGACGCCGCCAGCCCATCCCGATACGCATCCTTCCAAGAAACCGAAGTTTACTCCAAACACACTCAACAACCTGACCAAATCCGTGATGTCCTGTCCACCCACCTACGTCGAACAGGTGAAAAATAGGACACATCAAAGGAATGTGAAAGTGAAGAGTAAGGAAAAGACTTCCAGCACTGGTGCAAATCATAAAGCATCGCCTCGAAAAGGCATGACGAATAAGTCCTTGGCATATGAACACAGTGCTGACCACCCAAGTGAACCTGTTTATATCCCAGGTCACCTAATGGTACCGAAGCATGTGTACGACGAGCTCAGGGTTGAGATGAAGATTCTGCATGACAATATCCAAGATTTTGAGTTAGCCAATCATAAGTCTAAAGCCGTCATGAACCCAACACATTATGGCGAAGGTGCCAAAGGGTTATGGTTTCTATGAAGAGTTCAACATGGCCAAATATTTGTGTATTTCAAAGAGATCTTCTATCTGTTCAACTTCTATACACTCAAAATTTGCCTAATCAGGCTGTGGGATCTTTTTCAAGCTAGAGAGGCCAGACGCAATAATGTTCTGAATGTCACGATAGCCGACCCTTATCCCATGAACGTGGAGAACCTTGAAGATGAGAAAGGTAGGCAGTGCATGAAGGATTACCTTCTGTGTTTCATGCAAGTTAACAAGAACAAAGACTAGATGCTTGGGCCCTACCGACCCAAGTAAGTGCTTGTCTGGTTTATGCTTTCGTACCTTTTTCCATTATATATGTTTTGACGTACAAAACTTCTAAACTTGGTCATATTCGCGGTATGTTCACCTATTTGCGTAGGAACCACTGGATTCTCATAGTGCTACAACCACAAAGGTTCTATTGTTACTTGATGGATTCCGCGAAGAGCCGAAAAAATATTTGTCCTTCCTGATGGACCTTCTGGATTAGTGTCTCTTTGACTGCAGTTTGACCGGAGTGACCATCCCGAGGAGGAACTATAGAAACGGTAAGATAAGCTACAAGTACGACAATCAATTCTGTTGCAGGAAGCAACCCGGGTTTAGTTTGACATGTGGCTTCTACGTCTGCCTTCACATCGAAGACTTCATACAAATGGCCAAATCATTCAAGAAGCAACAATACCTTGTCAAATGGGGTCAAGACCTATAATTCATGCCTTTTGAGGCAGGCATAGAGCTCGAACGCATCCAGAGTTTGTTCGCGTGTGTCATACACAAGGTCGTCCGCTCGTCAACCGGGTTCTTCTCTTACGATGCCAGCGAAGATGAGTCAATCGAACGAGGGAGGCATGCTTGATGTGATCATAGAGGAGAGCTGAACCAGCAAGACAAGCAGCCTACCTATATATTGCATGACTATACACTTCCCTATTGTGTTGTTTAAGTAGACGCACACTTAATTTGATTACTATGTATTGTTCATTACTCGTTTATTGTTTACTTGATGTTTATTGCTATAAGTTACTCTCGTTAGTTTTATGTGATGTGATCCTATTTATTGTTAATTAATTTGCATCACATTCTGCTACTGTTGCTGCGTTTTGCTTGCAGCCTAGAGAATCTACCAGTAGCGGGCGGGGAAAATGGCCCGCCACTAGTACTGAGCCTTACTAGTGGCGGGTGCATATAAACCCCCACCACGGGTAGTGAGCCTCACCAGTGGCGAGTGAGTAAGCGCGCCCGCCACTGGTAGCAATATTACCATTGGCGGGTGGGGAGCCCGCCACTGGTGACCTACTACCAGTGGCGGGAGATCAGTGGCGAGTGCCCTCCACTGCCCGCCCACCACTGCTAGCCTATTTTGCAGTAGTGTCGGCTTCTAGAAACTACTGCAGAACCGGCTCGTAGTGTCGGGCGGAAAAATCCCATTAGTGGCGGGCAAGGCTGTGAGGGGCGCTCGCCACTGTCCTCCCGCTAGTGCTAACATGTCATCAGTGGCGGGTGCTCTGCCCGCCATTGCTAATCTGTTAGTAGTGGCGGGCACCAATTCCTGCCCGCCATTAGTGACTAAAATATACCAGTGGCGAGCCCACAACCATGCCCACCACTGGTATCTTTTTACGCATTTAAAAAAATATGGCGGCGTTCCTCGCTGCCGGCGGTTCCTCTAGTTGCGTCCTCGCCGAAGAAAAGGTGAGGGAGTCGACATTCAGTTCACAATGGTTGTCAGAAACTAGGAGATATGAGAGAGAGGCAAGGGAGGCAGTGGCGGTGTTGCTCTTCTTCTCGATCTGAAGATGCCGGAAACCGAAGGAGCCACATCCCCATGCTCCCACTAATGCAGACCATATGCAGGGGAGGTGGGCGAGCAGTAGCGGTGCGGTGGCCCTCGAGATCTTTGATGGGGAGAACGTCCGCCATAGGGGGTGGCATCGGATCTGCCGCTAGTCGCCCTGGAGCTCGTGCAGACGTCCGTGGGAGGAGGTGGCATCGGACCCCTGCCGCTGGTCACCCTCGAGCTCAGACAAACGTCTGGGAGAGGACAGTGGGAGGGCGTGCAAAGACCAGCCAGAGCTCTAGCAGATCGAGCAGAGAGAGAGGGAAGAGAAAGCTCGTTCACGGATCTGGTGTGTGGGCGTCACTGGGAGAGAGAGGAGAAGGGAGAGGATTAGATCTGTGTGCACATGCTAGTTATGGACTAGTGATAGCCACTGCATCAATCCATGGGAGGATGCGGCGGACCAATCAGAACGCGTTATTTCGACCACGCAGGATTGACCCAAGTACCTATGGCAGGCAACAAAGTTCACCCGCCACTGGTAATACAGTTTACCAGTGGCATTTTTTTTGTAATGCCCACCACTACCCCCCCCCCCACCCCCGGCACCCCCGAGGGTACACTCCATAAAGCAGGGGGCTCCACCCCCGCACCCCCCGGGGAAAATGTGAACAAGAAAAGGGCTATGTCCCGTACACAAGAGATCGACACCACACCCCTGCCATCGACATGTAGGTTATTGTCATTTTTATTCTAACACTAGTAGAAAACAGGCCATTAGTCCCGGTTGGGAAGGGCCTTTAGTCCCGGTTCCCCAACCGAGACTAAAGTATAGAGACTAAAGGGTCCAAGCCTTTAGTCCCAGTTGGCTACGAACCGGGACTAAACCCTAGCCACGTGGTCGGCAGCGCGCGCCAGGGGATGGGGACCTTTGGTCCCGGTTGGTAACACCAACCGGGACTAAAGGTTTAGGGGTTTAGGGGTTTAGGTGTTTAGGGGTTTAGTGTTTATTGTTTATTTTTCCTTTTCATTTTGTGTTTTCCATTTAATTCTTTTTCATTTCAAACATATTTTACCCAACTACATACTGTGCACGTTATGCATATATAATAGAATACTTCGTAGAACCGATCATATATCATAAAATTTCTCGTACAAGCAATCATATATCATAGAATTTCTCGTACGATCACATGCATACACATATATATATACAGCTTGGTATATACAATTTCTCGTACAATTTGCAGATCATTTGGGGATCGGGTAATGGTATTCTCCGTCGGGAGATATGACCTGCTCAAGCAAAAATCCCGCAATTTCCTCTTGAATTGCTCATATGCGGTCCGTTGGTAGGAGCTTATCCCGCATCTTGTGCATCTTTAAAGAAGGTGATCAATATGAACATGTTAGTTGTGTGTATATGTATTAGATCATGATAAAAAAATATGAATGGTGTTTACGTACCCAAAGATCTCTTGCACTCCTGTTGCTTTCGGTCATAAAGCGAATGTTCTCGCAAACATAATATGCACATAGTTCAGTCCCCTGTGCCCGCCTCATGCTCTTTACGAGAATAGAATTCAATCAGATAATAATGAAGCATGTCAATGGTATTGAAACTAGAATTAAAGAGATGCGCGGACGTAGCTAGTACTACTTTATTACCCTGGGCTTTCGCCATCTCAGCTCCTCTTTCCATTCACCTCTAACATCTTTGTTGAACTTTTCCCAAACCCTGCCCGGCAAACAAAATGAATAAAGGAGTTATTAATTACTTGATATCAGGAAATGAACTAATAAAGAAGCCGACATAGTGCGTCAATGATTGAAATTACCTTTCGAGCACCAAATCCAAGCTTTTGTAATCTTGAGGGTCTTTACTTAGCGAGTCCAGTACTTCAACAGTTCCATCGTCAACTCTAATGATTAGAAGGATCCAGTGGTAGCTGCGCACACGATTTGTATAAGAGGGCATGCATAACTCATCAACTACACTTAACATCAAGTATATATATATATATAAGCAAAAATAGATTTGTAGTACAAGAAAGTAACACTCACTGGAAGTTCCAAGGTAAAAGTATTTCTGCTTTGTACTTTAGGGCCTTCAAAAACCTTAGAAGCATTTTCTCCGTGTCTTTAGGGTCCCTTCTCAACACTTCTTCATTGACGGTATTTGGGTCAATGAACCCAATGCCATAGACTCCAGCTCTTTTCAATTCAAAAATCTTCATTCTGCATAATACCACAGAAAAGAATATAGTGATGAGTATAATAACAAGCAATGAACGAGCTGAGC
The DNA here is from genome assembly GCA_039707655.1 of Elymus sibiricus. NCBI lineage: Eukaryota > Viridiplantae > Streptophyta > Magnoliopsida > Poales > Poaceae > Elymus > Elymus sibiricus. The sequence goes on from CM077666.1 coordinate 5,232,802, forward strand.
TAGAGACTTAAATTATAGAAAGAAATCACTTACAGACAATAGCAACTGACGATAGATTTGTCGAGTGCTTTTTGATTGAATAACTGAAAAAATTCCGAGTTTTCAATCCACAAATCCTTTTTATGGATGTAATTCTCTTTCTTGACTTTCACCATGAGGCTCTCCATCCTATTCTTTATTTCTCTCAAGTACCAGGCATGCAATTTGTACATTTGCGTTGTTAGAAGCTTCTCGTCGTCAGGAAGGACCAGAGGTTCCCCGGGGACATATTGCCGTTCTATTTCGTTCTGATCTAACGGTGGAAATTCCTCGATCTCTAGGAATTGTTCAACGGTGATACCGAGCATTCTAGCAGTCTCTCTATCAGCATCGGTTATTACCACGTTATTGGCACTCACCTTGAGCGGGCTAATCGATTGGACTTTCTGTTCTCCGAGCTGGTGATCAGTTTTCCCACATTTACTGCTACCGCTCGACTTCTGTCTTTTCTGGGATGATGCATAGGACTTGGTAATACAGCGTTCATAGTCTGATACCGGTCTTTTCTCCGCCGGTTTAGCTGCATCAATAAAGTGTTGTACGACCTCCTCGGGTATTTTCTCCTTTGGCGGCGGGGGCGATTTCGGTCCAAAACAGGCACGCAAAGCGAGCTTCACTGATTCTTCGAGTTCCTCGTCAGTCTTCTCGTAAGATAACTTCTTTTTGGCAGGAGGCTCGGGTTTTTTCTTTTGTGTTCTCTTCCGCTTTGGAGACGCTATTTTTTGATATCGCGGACGTCTCGCGCTAGGCTCCGTCTCGGGGTGGGATGGACTCTGCTGACGTGGCGGAGCTTGATATCACGGACTCACCATGCGCTCCGTCTCGGGGTGGGATGGATATGGCTGGCGTGGCGGAGATGGATTCGAAGGACTCACCCTGCACTCCATCTCGGGGAGGGTTGGAGTCTGCTGACGTGGCGGACTTGGAGGAGGAGTCGGTGCCCTTGGAAACACGATGCATTCCTTTTTCCATAAAATGACACAATGCCTGGCTTCTCCCAGTGTCCGCCCCCCTTCACCTCCAGGGTAGTCAAAATCTAGTGTTTCATATGCCGGCACAACTTGATCCACCCCGGCACGAGCATAGCCAGGTGTAATCGGATTGCCGTGGAAAGTTGCTTCATGTCCACTCGGTAAAGCAAAGCCGTCCGCCGCCTTCATGGATATGTTCTTCAGTTTCACGTGTAGCTCACAAGGTGTCGACTCTAAGATATCATCCATGGGGTAGCGAGCCAGCTGTGCATCGTCGGCCGGGACCTCCGTGGAACACACGCTGCTTTTCGGCATAGATGATGGAATGGTACCATCCAATGCTGGATCTGGTTGCTGCTGCTGCTGAGACGTGCTTTGCTGGCTAAGTTTGTTGATTTGCTCCTGCTGCATGTTATATTTGCGTTCCAAGTCCTGGATCTGATCTACTTCATGCTTCTTCTTTCTGTCACGACTTCTGTAGCTGTCGTTCCAATCCGCAAACCCCATAAAGCACGGAACCATGCCTTTGCCTCGTGTTCGTCCCGGGTGTTCAGGATTCTTGAGGGCGCGCGAAAGCTCGTCGTTCTCTCTCTCCGGCTGGTACATACCCGCTCCAGCTTCTTCTATTGCTTTAATTATCTCGTCCGTGGCATCTTTAAGACTGGCCTGTTCAAGAGCCTGGCCTGTCTTTGGGTCCAACTTTCCCCCATGTGCATGAAACCAAGTCCTGCACCTCTCGGGCCAAGTATCTGTTACTGGAGAGACCCCTGCAGCCCTCATGTTTTGCTCAGATTCATCCCACTTAGGCAACCCAGACTTGTAGCCGCCTGGCCCCAGACGATGGTGCCACGTTTTTTTGTCGGCATTTTTCTTGTTTATTCTCGACCGTTTCTTAGCTTCTCCTGATTCCTTAAACTTCACAAATTCGTCCCAGTCATCTGCTAACTTCACATATTCTCCTTTGAATTCTGGAGTCTTCCTTTTGTTTTCCACGTAACTTTTCCATAATCTTTTCTTCCAAGACTGGAATTGTGTGGCCATCTGCTTAACAGCTCACTTCTTGACTTTCTCCCGTTGGAGATCTGTGAGAGCCTCTGGTAGGGTGAAATGTTTCATTAGCTCCTTCCAAAGCAGATCTTTTGCTCTTTGGCTGACAAAAGAAACTGCTTGGGTATTTTTTGGCTGATTCCATTCTTGAACGGTGATTGGGATTTGGTCCCTAACGATAACTCCGCATTGACGTATAAATTTGTCCGCATTCTCTTTAGGAGCAATCGGTTCGCCATCTGCTCTGATTTGATCGATGTTAAACTTTACGCCTTGTTTCAACTTTTTTGTCGGGCCACGTTTAACCCTCGTAGAAGATTTGCTCGATCCAGAGGGCTAAAAGGAAGAAAGATTCGTTAATATATAAAAAATCAATCAATACATCTAATGATCACCAGAGGGCAAATTAATACCTCGCCGGACTCTGTTAAATGGACAAAAAATTCTTCGCCATCATCATTGTCAGCTGGTTCGCCTTCGTCTCTTGGTTGTTCTTCCTCAATTCCCTCACCGGATGGGTTAAGGTATTGTGAGCCATCATCTACTTCATTCTCTTCGTTTCCGGAGTGTATCAGGTCGTACATGGCATTCTCTTGATCACGGTCGTCCATAGCTTAACTAATCCAAAACAAATATAAAACAATTAGAATGCATTCACTAAGCAGAACCGGAGATATGCAAATCAATACAAGGCTTATGGTCCCATTATGTACAAGAATTTCTGTGCTAGACCATTCGATTACCTGCACATCTATTTTTAGTTGTTCGTCTTGCTTTATTGCTTCATTCTTTTGATTTGCTCAGTTGGTATTATACATTGTATTATGGAAGACATATTATAGCCTGGGATCCAACCACCATTCATGTTAAACAGAACATGTAACTCCCTAATAAGCTTGCTTATGAGATCAGAAGGCAGAAAAACATAGCTTGGATTGTTATAATTGACTGAGGAGATATGGTACTACTATATATATGTCCTTATCAACAGTGGCGGAGCATGACCAAACCAAGAGGGGGGGCCACCTCCATATAGGAACACAAATATATGCATGAAAAAAGCACTAATTCATAGAATAAAAAGGGGTAATTTAATTACCAACTAACCATGTCACGAGTTCACATAATTGACTATATCACTATATCAGAACACACAATATAAGGGATGTACTCCCTCTGTAAACTAATATAAGAGCGTATATGACATAGTTATCTAAATACTCTTATATTAGTTTACGGAGGGAGTATATCTTATTCACACAATGGCACAGATAAAACAAATATGACATGTTCAGACAAACTTGGGCATTGTGGGCAAGTAAATTTGTTGCTCCCACAGAAAAGATCACATCTAATAATGACTACCAATGCTAAATTAACAGGAGCCGATGGAGATTTAACAATTTCCTCATCCCCTTTTCTTAAAAATCACTGGATGTTGTTTCCCCATTCCTGTGTAAATGAAAAATTCAAAATTCACAACGCATCAAAACTTGGTGGACACTACTGCGTTGGACATCAAAATTTTCAATCAATCAACTTCGGCCTTGCACTAATCAGAAAAATAGAACATAGTGTACTGAACATCCTAATGAAAACCAAGAGTCCATGGCTAGACAGGTTTGTATCTTTTAACTACTGAATTATTCTGTGCATAATCCTTTGAATTGAACATACTACTTCAAGATGTTTTGAGCATACCACCACACACTGCGATTTGCCAATTTAGATGCTTATGCTTCAGCCTTTTCAGTACATTTTGCTTCATTGAAGAAACAATACAATCCCAATATATGCACCAAGTATAGCACACACACACTACCTTTACAGTTCGACAGTTTCAGTACATGCATACTGAAAATGATACTTCATGCAGTTGAAGGAAAATGGTGCTTACGGCGTGGAGGAGGAGAGCGGCGCCGGCGGAGCTGACGGCGACGGCGTGGAGGACCAAAACCGGCGGAGCTGAGGTCGCCGGCGTGGAGGAGGAGAGCGGCGGCGGAGTCGGCGGAGGTGAGGGAGGATCGGCGGAGCTGAGGGCGACGGCCGGCGGCTGGGAGGAGCGGCGCCGACGGAGCTCAGGGCGACGGTGTGGAGGAAGAGAGCGGCGGCGGCGCGTGGACGGACGGCGCCGTCGATCGAGGGCGTGGGCGGGGCAGCCTGGCGGCGTCGTCGAAGCGAGTGAAGACGGAGTGAATTTGGGGGAGGAAGGAGAAGTTGCTATATAGGAGGACCTTTAGTCCCGGTTGGTATCACCAACCGGGACTAAAGGTCCCCCTTTAGTCCCGGGCCTAAAGAGGCCTTTCGCGCGGGAAGGGACCTTTAGTCTTTAGTCCCGGTTGGTGCATCCAACCGAGACTAAAGGTCCATTTTCTCTTTCTTTTTTTGTTTTTCTGTTTTTATATTTGGAATAACTGTTTTTATATTTGCAATAACTGTTAGAATATTTATAGTTTTTTAATTAATATTTTTGCTTTAGGACAAAACAATTACAAACTTTCTGTTAGTGCCACTAGTTTTCAAATTTGAATAGTTTAAATTTGAATTCTTTTGAAGTATCAGGGTTTTGGACGAAAACTCGTCTGTTACAAAAGGATTTCAATTTTTTTAATTTATTTCAACTCCAGACTTTTTGTGCACTCAATATGAACCATTAGAAGCCACATCCTAAAATTTGAACCCTATCTAACTTCATTTGCTATTTTTCATGCATTTAATGAATTGTTTTGAGCTAAATGACCCTGAAATTAAAAAGCACCACAAATGAACTCTGAAATGGTTGAAACTTGGCATGGTATCATAATTTCACCCACATAGCATGTGCTAAAAAGTTGAGAGGGTTACGGCAAAAACTGGATGCACTTCGTGTACAAAATGGACAATCTCTTTCGAAGTATCAGGGTTTCGGACGAAAACCCGTCTGTTATGAAAGAATTTCAATTTTTTTAACTTATTTCAACTCCAGACTGTTTGTGCATTCAATATGAACCATTAGAAGCCACATCCTAAAATTTCAACCCTATCTAATTTCATTTGCTATTTTTCATGCAATTAATGAATTGTTTTGAGCTAAATGACCCTGAAATTAAAAAGCACCACAAATGAACTCTGAAATGGTTGAAACTTGGCATGGTATCATAATTTCACCCACATAGCATGTGCTAAAAAGTTGAGAGGGTTACGGCAAAAAATGGATGCACTTCGTGTACAAAATGGACAATCTCTTTCGAAGTATTAGGGTTTCGGACGAAAACCCGTCTGTTACGAAAGGATTTTAATTTTTTTAACTTATTTCAACTCCAGACTGTTTGTGCCTTCAATATGAACCATTAGAAGCCACATCCTAAAATTTCGACCCTATCTCAGTGTTTTGCTATTTTTCATGCATTTAATGAATTGTTTTGAGCTAAATGACCCTGAAATTAAAAAGCACCACAAATGAACTCTGAAATGGTTGAAACTTGGCATGGAAGCATAATTTCACCCACATAGCATGTGCTAAAAAGTTGAGAGAGTTACGGCAAAAACTGGATGCACTTCGTGTACAAAATGGACAATCTCTTTCGAACTATCAGGGTTTCAGACGAAAACTCGTTTGTTACGAAAGGATTTCAATTTTTTTAACTTATTTCAACTCCAGACTTTCTGTGCATTCAATATGAACCATTAGAAGCCACATCCTAAAATTTCAACCCTATCTAACTTCATTTGCTATTTTTCATGCATTTAATGAATTGTTTTGATCTAAATGACCCTGAAATTAAAAAGCACCACAAATGAACTCTGAATTGGTTGAAACTTGGCATGGTATCATAATTTCACCCACATAACATGTGCTAAAAATTTGAGAGGGTTACGGCAAAAACTGGATGCACTTCGTGTACAAAATGGACAATCTCTTTCGAAGTATCAGGGTTTCGGACGAAAACTCGTCTGTTACGAAAGGATTTCAATTTTTTTAACTTATTTCAACTCCAGACTTTTTGTGCATTCAATATGAACCATTAGAAGCCACATCCTGAAATTTCAACCCTATCTAACTTCATTTGCTATTTTTCATGCATTTAATGAATAGTTTTGACCTAAATGACCCTGAATTTAAAAAGCACCACAAATGAACTCTGAAATGGTTGAAACTTGGCATGGTATCATAATTTCACCCACATAGCATGTGCTAAAAAGTTGAGAGGGTTACGGCAAAAACTGGATGCACTTCGTGTACAAAATGGACAATCTCTTTCGAAGTGTCAGGGTTTCGGACGAAAACCCGTCTGTTACGAAAGGATTTCAATTCTTTTAACTTATTTCAACTCCAGACTGTTTGTGCATTCAATATGAACCATTAGAAACCACATCCTAAAATTTCAACCCTATCTAACTTCATTTGCTATTTTTCATGCATTTAATGAATTGTTTTGAGCTAAATGACCCTGAAATTTAAAAGCACCACAAATGAACTCTGAAATGGTTGAAACTTGGCATGGTATCATAATTTCACCCACATAGCATGTGCTAAAAAGTTGAGAGGGTTACGGCAAAAACTGGATGCACTTCGTGTACAAAATGGACAATCTCTTTCGAAGTATTAGGGTTTCGGACGAAAACCCGTCTGTTACGAAAGGATTTTAATTTTTTTAACTTATTTCAACTCCAGACTGTTTGTGCCTTCAATATGAACCATTAGAAGCCACATCCTAAAATTTCAACCCTATCTCAGTCCATTTGCTATTTTTCATGCATTTAATGAATTGTTTTGAGCTAAATGACCCTGAAATTAAAAAGCACCACAAATGAACTCTGAAATGGTTGAAACTTGGCATGGAAACATAATTTCACCCACATAGCATGTGCTAAAAAGTTGAGAGAGTTACGGCAAAAACTGGATGCACTTCGTGTACAAAATGGACAATCTCTTTCGAAGTATCAGGGTTTCGGACGAAAACTCGTTTGTTACGAATGGATTTCAATTTTTTTAACTTATTTCAACTCCAGACTTTCTGTGCATTCAATATGAACCATTAGAAGCCACATCCTAAAATTTCAACCCTATCTAACTTCATTTGCTATTTTTCATGCATTTAATGAATTGTTTTGATCTAAATGACCCTGAAATTAAAAAGCACCACAAATGAACTCTGAATTGGTTGAAACTTGGCATGGTATCATAATTTCACCCACATACATGTGCTAAAAATTTGAGAGGGTTACGGCAAACACTGGATGCACTTCGTGTACAAAATGGACAATCTCTTTCGAAGTATCAGGGTTTCGGACGAAAACTCGTCTGTTACGAAAGGATTTCAATTTTTTTAACTTATTTCAACTCCAGACTTTTTGTGCATTAAATATGAACCATTAGAAGCCACATCCTAAAATTTCAACCCTATCTAACTTCATTTGCTATTTTTCATGCATTTAATGAATTGTTTTGAGCTAAATAACCCTGAAATTTAAAAGCACCACAAATGAACTCTGAAATGGTTGAAACTTGGCATGGTATCATAATTTCACCCACATAGAATGTGCTAAAAAGTTGAGAGGGTTACGGCAGAAACTGGATGCACTTCGTGTACAAAATGGACAATCTCTTTCGAAGTATCAGGGTTTCGGACGAAAACCCGTCTGTTACGAAAGGATTTCAATTCTTTTAACTTATTTCAACTCCAGACTGTTTGTGCATTCAATATGAACCATTAGAAACCACATCCTAAAATTTCAACCCTATCTAACTTCATTTGCTATTTTTCATGCATTTAATGAATTGTTTTGAGCTAAATGACCCTGAAATTTAAAAGCACCACAAATGAACTCTGAAATGGTTGAAACTTGGCATGGTATCATAATTTCACCCACATAGCATGTGCTAAAAAGTTGAGAGGGTTACGGCAAAAACTGGATGCACTTCGTGTACAAAATGGACAATCTCTTTCGAAGTATTAGGGTTTCGGACGAAAACCCGTCTGTTACGAAAGGATTTTAATTTTTTTAACTTATTTCAACTCCAGACTGTTTGTGCCTTCAATATGAACCATTAGAAGCCACATCCTAAAATTTCAACCCTATCTCAGTCCATTTGCTATTTTTCATGCATTTAATGAATTGTTTTGAGCTAAATGACCCTGAAATTAAAAAGCACCACAAATGAACTCTGAAATGGTTGAAACTTGGCATGGAAACATAATTTCACCCACATAGCATGTGCTAAAAAGTTGAGAGAGTTACGGCAAAAACTGGATGCACTTCGTGTACAAAATGGACAATCTCTTTCGAAGTATCAGGGTTTCGGACGAAAACTCGTTTGTTACGAATGGATTTCAATTTTTTTAACTTATTTCAACTCCAGACTTTCTGTGCATTCAATATGAACCATTAGAAGCCACATCCTAAAATTTCAACCCTATCTAACTTCATTTGCTATTTTTCATGCATTTAATGAATTGTTTTGATCTAAATGACCCTGAAATTAAAAAGCACCACAAATGAACTCTGAATTGGTTGAAACTTGGCATGGTATCATAATTTCACCCACATACATGTGCTAAAAATTTGAGAGGGTTACGGCAAACACTGGATGCACTTCGTGTACAAAATGGACAATCTCTTTCGAAGTATCAGGGTTTCGGACGAAAACTCGTCTGTTACGAAAGGATTTCAATTTTTTTAACTTATTTCAACTCCAGACTTTTTGTGCATTAAATATGAACCATTAGAAGCCACATCCTAAAATTTCAACCCTATCTAACTTCATTTGCTATTTTTCATGCATTTAATGAATTGTTTTGAGCTAAATAACCCTGAAATTTAAAAGCACCACAAATGAACTCTGAAATGGTTGAAACTTGGCATGGTATCATAATTTCACCCACATAGAATGTGCTAAAAAGTTGAGAGGGTTACGGCAGAAACTGGATGCACTTCGTGTACAAAATGGACAATCTCTTTCGAAGTATCAGGGTTTCGGACGAAAACCCGTCTGTTACGAAAGGATTTCAATTCTTTTAACTTATTTCAACTCCAGACTGTTTGTGCATTCAATATGAACCATTAGAAACCACATCCTAAAATTTCAACCCTATCTAACTTCATTTGCTATTTTTCATGCATTTAATGAATTGTTTTGAGCTAAATGACCCTGAAATTTAAAAGCACCACAAATGAACTCTGAAATGGTTGAAACTTGGCATGGTATCATAATTTCACCCACATAGCATGTGCTAAAAAGTTGAGAGGTTTACGGCAAAAACTGGATGCACTTCGTGTACAAAATGGACAATCTCTTTCGAAGTATTAGGGTTTCGGACGAAAACCCGTCTGTTACGAAAGGATTTTAATTTTTTTAACTTATTTCAACTCCAGACTGTTTGTGCCTTCAATATGAACCATTAGAAGCCACATCCTAAAATTTCAACCCTATCTCAGTCCATTTGCTATTTTTCATGCATTTAATGAATTATTTTGAGCTAAATGACCCTGAAATTAAAAAGCACCACAAATGAACTCTGAAATGGTTGAAACTTGGCATGGAAACATAATTTCACCCACATAGCATGTGCTAAAAAGTTGAGAGAGTTACGGCAAAAACTGGATGCACTTCGTGTACAAAATGGACAATCTCTTTCGAAGTATCAGGGTTTCGGACGAAAACTCGTTTGTTACGAATGGATTTCAATTTTTTTAACTTATTTCAACTCCAGACTTTCTGTGCATTCAATATGAACCATTAGAAGCCACATCATAAAATTTCAACCCTATCTAACTTCATTTGCTATTTTTCATGCATTTAATGAATTGTTTTGATCTAAATGACCCTGAAATTAAAAAGCACCACAAATGAACTCTGAATTGGTTGAAACTTGGCATGGTATCATAATTTCACCCACATACATGTGCTAAAAAATTGAGAGGGTTACGGCAAACACTGGATGCACTTCGTGTACAAAATGGACAATCTCTTTCGAAGTATCAGGGTTTCGGACGAAAACTCGTCTGTTACGAAAGGATTTCAATTTTTTTAACTTATTTCAACTCCAGACTTTTTGTGCATTAAATATGAACCATTAGAAGCCACATCCTAAAATTTCAACCCTATCTAACTTCATTTGCTATTTTTCATGCATTTAATGAATTGTTTTGAGCTAAATAACCCTGAAATTTAAAAGCACCACAAATGAACTCTGAAATGGTTGAAACTTGGCATGGTATCATAATTTCACCCACATAGAATGTGCTAAAAAGTTGAGAGGGTTACGGCAGAAACTGGATGCACTTCGTGTACAAAATGGACAATCTCTTTCGAAGTATCAGGGTTTCGGACGAAAACTCGTCTGTTCCGAAAGGATTTCAATTTTTTTAACTTATTTCAACTCCAGACTTTTTGTGCATTCAATATGAACCATTAGAAGCCACATCCTAAAATTTCAACCCTATCTAACTTCATTTGCTATATTTCATGCATTTAATGAATTGTTTTGAGCTAAATGACCCTGAAATTTAAAAGCACCACAAATGAACTCTGAAATGGTTGAAACTTGGCATGGTATCATAATTTCACCCACATAGCATGTGCTAAAAAGTTGAGAGGTTTACGGCAAAAACTGGATGCACTTCGTGTACAAAATGGACAATCTCTTTCGAAGTATTAGGGTTTCGGACGAAAACCCGTCTGTTACGAAAGGATTTTAATTTTTTTAACTTATTTCAACTCCAGACTGTTTGTGCCTTCAATATGAACCATTAGAAGCCACATCCTAAAATTTCAACCCTATCTCAGTCCATTTGCTATTTTTCATGCATTTAATGAATTGTTTTGAGCTAAATGACCCTGAAATTAAAAAGCACCACAAATGAACTCTGAAATGGTTGAAACTTGGCATGGAAACATAATTTCACCCACATAGCATGTGCTAAAAAGTTGAGAGAGTTACGGCAAAAACTGGATGCACTTCGTGTACAAAATGGACAATCTCTTTCGAAGTATCAGGGTTTCGGACGAAAACTCGTTTGTTACGAATGGATTTCAATTTTTTTAACTTATTTCAACTCCAGACTTTCTGTGCATTCAATATGAACCATTAGAAGCCACATCCTAAAATTTCAACCCTATCTAACTTCATTTGCTATTTTTCATGCATTTAATGAATTGTTTTGATCTAAATGACCCTGAAATTAAAAAGCACCACAAATGAACTCTGAATTGGTTGAAACTTGGCATGGTATCATAATTTCACCCACATACATGTTCTAAAAATTTGAGAGGGTTACGGCAAACACTGGATGCACTTCGTGTACAAAATGGACAATCTCTTTCGAAGTATCAGGGTTTCGGACGAAAACTCGTCTGTTAAGAAAGGATTTCAATTTTTTTAACTTATTTCAACTCCAGACTTTTTGTGCATTAAATATGAACCATTAGAAGCCACATCCTAAAATTTCAACCCTATCTAACTTCATTTGCTATTTTTCATGCATTTAATGAATTGTTTTGAGCTAAATAACCCTGAAATTTAAAAGCACCACAAATGAACTCTGAAATGGTTGAAACTTGGCATGGTATCATAATTTCACCCACATAGAATGTGCTAAAAAGTTGAGAGGGTTACGGCAGAAACTGGATGCACTTCGTGTACAAAATGGACAATCTCTTTCGAAGTATCAGGGTTTCGGACGAAAACTCGTCTGTTACGAAAGGATTTCAATTTTTTTAACTTATTTCAACTCCAGACTTTTTGTGCATTCAATATGAACCATTAGAAGCCACATCCTAAAATTTCAACCCTATCTAACTTCATTTGCTATATTTCATGCATTTAATGAATTGTTTTGAGCTAAATGACCCTGAAATTTAAAAGCACCACAAATGAACTCTGAAATGGTTGAAACTTGGCATGGTATCATAATTTCACCCACATAGCATGTGCTAAAAAGTTGAGAGGTTTACGGCAAAAACTGGATGCACTTCGTGTACAAAATGGACAATCTCTTTCGAAGTATTAGGGTTTCGGACGAAAACCCGTCTGTTACGAAAGGATTTTAATTTTTTTAACTTATTTCAACTCCAGACTGTTTGTGCCTTCAATATGAACCATTAGAAGCCACATCCTAAAATTTCAACCCTATCTCAGTCCATTTGCTATTTTTCATGCATTTAATGAATTGTTTTGAGCTAAATGACCCTGAAATTAAAAAGCACCACAAATGAACTCTGAAATGGTTGAAACTTGGCATGGAAACATAATTTCACCCACATAGCATGTGCTAAAAAGTTGAGAGAGTTACGGCAAAAACTGGATGCACTTCGTGTACAAAATGGACAATCTCTTTCGAAGTATCAGGGTTTCGGACGAAAACTCGTTTGTTACGAATGGATTTCAATTTTTTTAACTTATTTCAACTCCAGACTTTCTGTGCATTCAATATGAACCATTAGAAGCCACATCCTAAAATTTCAACCCTATCTAACTTCATTTGCTATTTTTCATGCATTTAATGAATTGTTTTGATCTAAATGACCCTGAAATTAAAAAGCACCACAAATGAACTCTGAATTGGTTGAAACTTGGCATGGTATCATAATTTCACCCACATACATGTTCTAAAAATTTGAGAGGGTTACGGCAAACACTGGATGCACTTCGTGTACAAAATGGACAATCTCTTTCGAAGTATCAGGGTTTCGGACGAAAACTCGTCTGTTAAGAAAGGATTTCAATTTTTTTAACTTATTTCAACTCCAGACTTTTTGTGCATTAAATATGAACCATTAGAAGCCACATCCTAAAATTTCAACCCTATCTAACTTCATTTGCTATTTTTCATGCATTTAATGAATTGTTTTGAGCTAAATAACCCTGAAATTTAAAAGCACCACAAATGAACTCTGAAATGGTTGAAACTTGGCATGGTATCATAATTTCACCCACATAGAATGTGCTAAAAAGTTGAGAGGGTTACGGCAGAAACTGGATGCACTTCGTGTACAAAATGGACAATCTCTTTCGAAGTATCAGGGTTTCGGACGAAAACTCGTCTGTTACGAAAGGATTTCAATTTTTTTAACTTATTTCAACTCCAGACTTTTTGTGCATTCAATATGAACCATTAGAAGCCACATCCTAAAATTTCAACCCTATCTAACTTCATTTGCTATATTTCATGCATTTAATGAATTGTTTTGAGCTAAATGACCCTGAAATTTAAAAGCACCACAAATGAACTCTGAAATGGTTGAAACTTGGCATGGTATCATAATTTCACCCACATAGCATGTGCTAAAAAGTTGAGAGGTTTACGGCAAAAACTGGATGCACTTCGTGTACAAAATGGACAATCTCTTTCGAAGTATTAGGGTTTCGGACGAAAACCCGTCTGTTACGAAAGGATTTTAATTTTTTTAACTTATTTCAACTCCAGACTGTTTGTGCCTTCAATATGAACCATTAGAAGCCACATCCTAAAATTTCAACCCTATCTCAGTCCATTTGCTATTTTTCATGCATTTAATGAATTGTTTTGAGCTAAATGACCCTGAAATTAAAAAGCACCACAAATGAACTCTGAAATGGTTGAAACTTGGCATGGAAACATAATTTCACCCACATAGCATGTGCTAAAAAGTTGAGAGAGTTACGGCAAAAACTGGATGCACTTCGTGTACAAAATGGACAATCTCTTTCGAAGTATCAGGGTTTCGGACGAAAATTCGTTTGTTACGAAAGGATTTCAATTTTTTTTAACTTATTTCAACTCCAGACTTTCTGTGCATTCAATATGAACCATTAGAAGCCACATCCTAAAATTTCAACCCTATCTAACTTCATTTGCTATTTTTCATGCATTTAATGAATTGTTTTGATCTAAATGACCCTGAAATTAAAAAGCACCACAAACGAACTCTGAATTGGTTGAAACTTGGCATGGTATCATAATTTCACCCACATAACATGTGCTAAAAATTTGAGAGGGTTACGGCAAAAACTGGATGCACTTCGTGTTCAAAATGGACAATCTCTTTCGAAGTATCAGGGTTTCGGACGAAAACTCGTCTGTTAAGAAAGGATTTCAATTTTTTTAACTTATTTCAACTCCAGACTTTTTGTGCATTCAATATGAACCATTAGAAGCCACATCCTGAAATTTCAACCCTATCTAACTTCATTTGCTATTTTTCATGCATTTAATGAATTGTTTTGACCTAAATGACCCTGAAATTAAAAAGCACCACAAATGAACTCTGAAATGGTTGAAACTTGGCATGGTATCATAATTTCACCCACATAGCATGTGCTAAAAAGTTGAGAGGGTTACGGCAAAAACTGGATGCACTTCGTGTACAAAATGGACAATCTCTTTCGAAGTGTCAGGGTTTCGGACGAAAACCCGTCTGTTACGAAAGGATTTCAATTTTTTTAACTTATTTCAACTCCAGACTGTTTGTGCATTCAATATGAACCATTAGAAACCACATCCTAAAATTTCAACCCTATCTAACTTCATTTGCTATTTTTCATGCATTTAATGAATTGTTTTGAGCTAAATGACCCTGAAATTAAAAAGCACCACAAATTAACTCTGAAATGGTTGAAACTTGGCATGGTATCATAATTTCACCCACATAGAATGTGCTAAAAAGTTGAGAGGGTTACGGCAAAAACTGGATGCACTTCGTGTACAAAATGGCAATCTCTTTCGAAGTATCAGGGTTTCGGACGAAAACTCATCTGTTACGAAAGGATTTCAATTTTTTTTAACTTATTTCAACTCCAGACTTTTTGTGCATTCAATATGAACCATTAGAAGCCACATCCTAAAATTTCAACCCTATCTAACTTCATTTGCTATTTTTCATGCATTTAATGAATTGTTTTGAGCTAAATGTCCCTGAAATTAAAAAGCACCACAAATGAACTCTGAAATGGTTGAAACTTGGCATGGTATCATAATTTCACCCACATAGCATGTGCTAAAAAGTTGAGAGGGTTACGGCAAAAACTGGATGCACTTCGTGTACAAAATGGACAATCACTTTCGAAGTATCAGGGTTTCGGACGAAAACCCGTCTGTTACGAAAGGATTTCAATTTTTTTAACTTATTTCAACTCCAGACTGTTTGTGCATTAAATATGAACCATTAGAAGCCACATCCTAAAATTTCAACCCTATCTAACTTCATTTGCTATTTTTCATGCATTTAATGAATTGTTTTGAGCTAAATGACCCTGAAATTAAAAAGCACCACAAATGAACTCTGAAATGGTTGAAACTTGGCATGGTATCATAATTTCACCCACATAGAATGTGCTAAAAAGTTGAGAGGGTTACGGCAAAAACTGGATGCACTTCGTGTACAAAATGGACAATCTCTTTCGAAGTATCAGGGTTTCGGACGAAAACTCGTCTGTTACGAAAGGATTTCAATTTTTTTAACTTATTTCAACTCCAGACTTTTTGTGCATTCAATATGAACCATTAGAAGCCACATCCTAAAATTTCAACCCTATCTAACTTCATTTGCTATTTTTCATGCATTTAATGAATTGTTTTTAGCTAAATGACCCTGAAATTAAAAAGCACCACAAATGAACTCTGAAATGGTTGAAACTTGGCATGGTATCATAATTTCACCCACATAGCATGTGCTAAAAAGTTGAGAGGGTTACGGCAAAAACTAGATGCACTTCGTGTACAAAATGGACAATCTCTTTCGAAGTATCAGGGTTTCGAACGAAAACCCGTCTGTTACGAAAGGATTTCAATTTTTTTAACT
Organism: Elymus sibiricus; assembly: GCA_039707655.1. NCBI lineage: Eukaryota > Viridiplantae > Streptophyta > Magnoliopsida > Poales > Poaceae > Elymus > Elymus sibiricus. Next base: position 5,248,621 of record CM077666.1, read on the forward strand.
TATTTCAACTCCAGACTTTTTGTGCATTCAATATGAACCATTAGAAGTCACATCCTAAAATTTCAACCCTATCTAACTTCATTTGCTATTTTTCATGCATTTAATGAATTGTTTTGAGCTAAATGACCCTGAAATTAAAAAGCACCACAAATGAACTCTGAAATGGTTGAAACTTGGCATGGTGTCTTCATCACATACATCACAATGCTTCAGAAAGCTTGCTCACATCATACTAAATATTCTTACACACAAACCGTACTTAAACATGGACATAATAGAAATAATAGTTCAGATATCCATTACAGAAAGTAATGCATTATTGAAGATACCAATCCTACTCGTCGTCCGGATCAGAATACCCCCAAGCAGGAGATACTAGCGGTACGAGGTGACGCTGCCCATAATTGAAGATTCCAATCCTGCGGTACAACTCGTATGCAACGTACCCATCTATTGCTGCATACTCAATGTTGATAGGGTAAAGTGGGGTCTTCTCCCAATGTTGGTGCCCTGACTTGGGGAATATTGTCTTCATATCAGCGTAGTCCTGGTCGATCAGGGCGGCTGGCATATCAGCCATTGAAGTCTTGTCATGCTCAAGCCTGAACCTGCCCTGAAGTCAATGTGACATTCAGCTGGTATCTCAATACCCCAGGTGCGCCTCATCTTGATCTTGTCATTCGTTATATCAACGCTAGCAAAATATATGCCTCTGCGAAGGAACTCCATGAGTTTTGGACAGTGCTTGTCACTACTGCAACAACAAAATGGAACAAATGTGTTAAATACTGCTGCAACAAGTATATTTTAGAACAAGTATAATAAGAATCATAACAAGTATATTTTAGAACAAGTATAATAAGAATCATAACAAGTATATTTCGGCACAAGTATAATAAGAATCATAACAAGTATAATAAGAATAACCATAACATGTATAATTTAGAACAAGTATATAATAAGAATCATAACAAGTATAATTCGGAACAAGTATAATCAGAATCATAACAAAGGAAAATTCCTATGCATTTCCTATCCTATGAATCAAAAGAAGCCCCTAAACTATGACATGTTCTCCCACGATGGCCAATATATATATGCAACTACAAGGAAAATTCTTATGCAATTTTCCTATCCTATTCCTATCCTCCTATTCCTATTCTTATGCAATTTTCCTAATCCTCCTATTCCTATGCAATTTCCTATTCCTATGCAATTTTCCTATGAATCAAAGAAAAAGCCCCAATTTTCCTATGAATCAAAGAGAAGCCCCAATTTTCCTATGAATTAAAGAAAAGCCCCAATTTTCCTATGCATTTTTCCGATGAATCAAGGAAACTATGACATGTTCTCGACATTCCCAATCCTCCTATTCCTATATGCAATTTTCCTATCCTATGAATCAAAGAAAAGCCCCGATTAAAACTATGACAAGTTCCATATTACCTTGCCCACTGGAAGACCATGACATGTTGCTTCAAACAAAGTTGGACGACGGCAACATTGTGACCATCAGCCGTGTACTCGAGATTGAGGCCCATGAACTTGTGTTTTTCCTCTTGAAGCCATTCCTCGAACATGGAAAGAAAACCCTCGACTTTGGCGCTGTCGTTCGTGTAGACGACATGGAGATTGGTCGTGCCATGTGCGAGCATGTTCCCGTAGCGAGTTCGTGGATTCATGGTGGAGGATGGGGAAGAAGAGAGGAGAGGGAGACGAACAGAAGTGGTGGCCAGTCGCGTTACTGTAGCGTTTCCGATGTATATGATCTCGCGCAGAACAACTTCCAAGGCGCGAGATTTGAACGGTTGGGACCTTTAGTCCCGGTTGGTGACACCAACCGGGACTAAAAGGGCTCGCGCCAGGCGAACGGTTGCCACCACCCCTTTAGTCCCGGTTGGTGACTCCAACCGGGACTAAAGGGTCCTCACGAACCGGGACTAATGCTTATCGTCACGAACCGGGACTAATGGAGGCATTAGTCCCGGTCCAAAATGCGACCGGGACTAATGCTCCGGTCGAAAGGCCTGATTTCTACTAGTGTAAGGAAGCCCCCAAAATCCTGAGACTTCATATGAAAGGAAAAAGCAGAAGTCTCAGACACCATGTGGCCAGACTCAGGCACCAACATGGTGGTTATTGGCAATTTAATTCCAAAAAATTGAAACAAAGTCCAAAAATGACCAAAATGGCATGGTGTCATGATATGACCCCTAGAGGCTGTGGTAAAAAGTCTATAATGTTTCGCAAAAGTTGTCACGCAGACTGTTTACAAATCGGAGCATCTTGGAGAAAGAAACTAGGTTTCGAGAGTGAATCGATTACTGCTTTGTCGGTTGGTCTTGAAGTTTTCTCCACACTCAATGCGCACCATTATATGCATCATGTCAAAAGTTGGCATTTTCCGAGGTCCGTGTGCTATATTTAAGTCATTAAATTCATTTCTAGACATTGAATGGATATAATTCAAATTTCAACTGCAGGTACATGAAAAAATTATCAGAAATGGATTGAATTTTTTTATTGGTGGTATTTAGTCTATGTTTAGGCCTCATGTAAGAAAAAATAAGGAGTCTCATAAACCAGGTTACTGAGATCGCGGCAACAACATGGTTGTTATTGGCATATTAATTTAGAAAAACTAAACGATTCCCGAAAATTACGAAACTTGGCATGGTGTCATGATATGACCCATAGAGGTTGAGGTAAAAAATTAAGAACGTTTCGCAAAAAATGTCATGTAAAGTGCTTACAAACCGGACCATCTCCGAGGAAGAAACTAGGTTTCGAGTGAGAACGGGTGAAGTTTACATGTGAATCGAGCGCCGCTTTGTCGTTTGACCTTCAAATTTTTTCCACACTCAATACACACCATTACATCTACCATGTAAAAATTTGGCATTTTCTAGGATCCGTTTGCTATATTTAAGCAATTAAATGCATTTCTAGACATTTGAAATAGAGCGGTTTGCATTCGAGGCGACCGCTCCTTCCTCGGCTACTGTTCAAGCTTTTTTCACACTCAACATACATCATTACACGTGACATGCCAAAATTTGGCATTGTTTCGGGTCTGTCTTAGGGCAGGTCAAATAAGGGGTGCCACTACTAAGTGGTTACCTATAGGGTTTTTCCAAGTAGTATCAACGGCCACACGACCCGGCCAAGCAGGCTAACAAACTAACTCACTGATACTCTCAGCTCTAACTACCTCGTCCAGCCAGTCAGGCTCCAGCCTCTGACGCACTTGCCGCATCACACGGCCGTGCCGCCTCACGCCGCCATCGGTATCTCGCCGTGCTCACCATATCGCACGGCGGCTTGGCATCTCACCTTCTTCGCACGTCTCCGCTGAAACTTGGCTAACTAGCTACTCCCTAGACCGTCTAATTTATATGCAGACTCAACACTACATATGCTGATACATCCTGACAAGATGAGTGCTAACAATCACCTCCCTAATCTTGTCATTCTAACTTGCCAAATCTTCAACGCGGATCACCAGCAACAACTTGCCATGGACGACGCTGTCGCAGAGCCGATCACCGTGTACCATGTTATTGTGGATGGCGTCATCGCAATGCCGATCACCGCACACCATCTTGTCGTGGACGGCGCCATCACAACGCCGATCACCACGGCATCTTGCCGCACGCAGCGGCCACTTCTTAACGTGGCAGGTTTGGTGGCGCGTTTCCCGTGTCGCTAGCTCTTTGGTGGTTGGAGGCAACGGCTTTTTGGGTGTTGTGGATGTGGTTGGACGTTCTTCACAGAGGTCGTGCTCTCCTCCTTGCCTTCGTTGCCGGGCATGGCTGTCCTCCTCCTCTTTTCCTTGTGCTGGTGATAGGGGATAGCCTGCTGACCCCGGCCGATGCTCCGGAACCAGATCTCAGTTCCCGTTAGTTGGGACGGGGCACCTTTGGGGCTATTCAAAGCCCTTTAAGGCCAAGGTGTTTGCATGTTTCGTGGAGGCTTCAGAGCTTTCGTTCCCTTCCAAGGCTGATGCGATGAAGAGGAGGTGTTGCATGGTGGTGGCGCAGCCGAGGTTGAGAAAGACGACCTGCCTGGGCTTAGTTGTGTTTTCTCCTTTGTGCAGGGTCCTCTTTGCAAGACTCCCGGAGGACAACAGTACAACTGAACTTTGCAAAGAGGACCCTGCACAAAGGAAAAAACACAACAAAGCCCAGACAGGTCGTCTTTCTCAACCTCGGCTGCGCCACCACCATGCAACACCTCCTCTTCATCGCACCAGCCTTGGGAGGGAACGAAAGCTCTGAAGCCTCCACTAAACCTGCAAACACCTTGGCCTTAAAGGGCTTTGAATAGCCCCAAAGGTGCCCCGTCCCAACGAACGGGAACTGAGATCTGGTTCCGGAGCATCGGCCGGGGTCAGCAGGCTATCCCCCATCACCAGCACAAGGAAAAGAGGAGGAGGACATACATGCCCGGCAACGAAGGCAAGGAAGAGAGCACGACCTCTGTGAAGAACATCCAACCACATCCACAACACCCCAAAAGCCGTCGCCGCCAACCAGCAAAGCGGTAGCGACACGGGAAACCAGCCGCCGAACCTGCCACGTTAAGAGGTGGCCGCTGCGTGCGGCAAGATGCCGTGGTGATCGGCGTTGTGATGGCGCCGTCCACGGCAAGATGGTGTGCAGTGATCGGCATTGCGATGACGCCGTCCACAATAACATGGTACACGGTGATCGGCTCCGCGACAGCGTCGTCCATGGCAAGTTGTTGCTAGTGATCCGCGTTGAAGATTTGGCAAGTTAGAATGACAAGATTAGGAAGGTGATTGTTAGGACTAATCTTGTCATGATGTATCAGCATATGTAGTGTTGAGTCTGCATATAAATTAGACGGTCTAGGGAGTAGCTAGTTAGCCAAGTTTCAGCGGAGACATGCGAAGAAGGTGAGATGCGAAGCCGCCGTGCGATATGGTGAGCACGGTGAGATGCCGATGGCGGCGTGAGGCGGCACCGCCGTGTGATGCGGCAAGTATGTCAGAGGCTGGAGCCTGACTGGCTGGACGAGGTAGTTAGAGCTGAGAGTATCAGTGAGTTAGTTTGTTAGCCTGCTTGGCCGGGTTGTGTGGCCGTTGACACTACTTGGAAAAACCCTATAGGTAACCACTTAGTAGTGGCGCCCCTTATTTGACCTGCCCTAAGATAGACACAATTCTCTAGTCGATGGAATTTTTTTTTCTGATTCTTTGCAAACAACTGACTTACACTGCACACAATTTCTGTTGGATTGAAGCAAATTACAGTCTACATGGAAATAAATTCTCCGGCCGATGGAAACGTACACTTAAGTATACTAAACCTACATTGGATCTAACTTCCTCGATGACTTAGTTGTAAAAAAAAATCATGTACCAATTTAGATATCAAATTTAATTTTTGAAGGCCAAAATATGTCCAGTATTTGTAAGTGCTTTACTTTTAGGGCACCAACCAAGTTGATTTATCTAAGATGATCACTATGTTCTATTAAATTTTGTTTTTAAGTTTAGATTTTGTGGGTGTTCCGGAACTTTCCCTGAGTAATTTTTTTTTTAATAATAATATTTGCCTAGATTTGCATATCTGATTTTTGTTGGATGTGCTGGTCCTCAATATGTTGGCATTGCTATCTTTTCAGATTTGCATCTCCCCTTTTATTAAGATTTGTTAGGCTTCAAACATGTTGAATACTGTTCCCAATTTTTTCATTTTAATTTCACTCATTGTATTTTTGTCCTAGCTTACGAAGTTGACGATAAGCTCGCAGTAATAGTTTAGCTCCGTGCCACGTTGCCTTATGTATAAATAGGCATTGAATTCTTTACAACTGACAGTTAGGGTCTACTCGATAATTGATGCATGCTGCATCTTATTGTAAAGCTGATTTATTTGCATCCTATTGTTCCTGATTCTCATTGAACTTGCATCACATCACTCAAGGGATGAAATTAAATATTTGTAGTATGTCGCTTTGTAAAATCTCGAACTATGAGAATAGCTAAAAATATGTGCTCATGGTTAAACTTGCTTTGTATATTTTAAATATTTGTAGTATGTCGCTTTGTAAAATCTCGAACCAAGAGTGAATCTCTCATCGTAAAGATGCCAATTGCCAAAATTGGAGCAAATTTGAGCGCCACGGAGGAAGAGTAATAAAGTTATGACATTATAGATCAATGCTCCATATTTCAGACCATTAATTAACCAGACGTTCAACACATCATAATAAGCACCAGATGATGAAAGCATTGGTGACATGGTTATGCTGGTAGTACTAATAAGAGATACGAATAAAAGACATGCTCCGGATCCAAAGGCAAACCAAACCACGGGTCTTGAACATTCAGATATGCCCGGTGGTGAATGGAAACTCCTCATCTTCTTTTTGCATCTCATGGGATGGAATTGGAATAATGCTCTCTTTGAGGCGGCAGTGATTAAGCATCATGCAATATTGACTCTTTCCGATGTTGACCATTCCTAAGAACTTGCCATCAATGTCACAGCGCAACACATGTTTACTGTTAAACATGATCAGCAGCTCACGGTCGTTGAGCACAACCATATCATTGAGCCATTGCACTGTTGAATCAAGTGGAGTTCTCTTTTTCTTATTGCAAGAAGTTGAATAAAGTTGTCGTGATACCTCCAGCATTGACACGTCAATCCGGTACTTGAAACTCCAGATTTCAGCCTCGTAATCCTGCATCACCCAGACATCCATAGCGGTCAAACTGGGAGTCAAGATGCCCCAGAAAGCAAGTGTCCCGTTCATGTTGAACAACTTTCTATGATGGCACAGCTGGGTGGGACTGCGCATCCACCGGAATGACTCGGCTTCTGTGTCGAATGAAATAATCTCTCCGCTGCGTCCCCCAATTTCGCTGGCATCATAAGGACACCAGTGCAGGCTGCCACGGTGGTGGACTGATGGTGGACAGCAGGACTTAGAGCGCAGCCCCTTTAGTAACTGCTGTTCCATGGATGACGGTGAGCCTGTTGGCATTCTGACGCTGACATGCCTCATCACATTGGATCCCACTGTGAGAACGTACAAGCTGGATTTATACGAGTGCCTTGATTCTGAGACCCAGAGCACCCTATATTCTTCAGTTGGAAGGTGCTGGTAGAAACCAATTATAGTGTTGTAGAGGGCCTGCCCAACTTGAGGCTGGGCTAGGAGAGCATGCTTGCGGATTACCGGATTGCAGATGTAGAATTGGTACTTTCGGAAGACGATGAGGAAGCCATCACAGGCACCTAGAAGAAAAATCTCGAAACGGTGTTTGCAGCCTGGGAAGAAAGGCCAGAGCTGTTGATTGGAGACGCCGGTGCCGGTGTCGCGGAAGACAACGAAACTAGTGGGAACTCCGCGCCCATCGATAATGGGAAGCGACGGCTGGCGGCGGTGGTGTTTGAGCATGAATTTGGGTGTGGATATGGCATGGCACCATGACGTGTTGACACATCGACAGCGGCCGACATCTTTGGACGGCAAACGAATGAGTATCTTCTCGATAATTTCCTCGGGTAGGTCCTCTAGAAGGGCCGCGCCTCTCCTTTCCGGCATCGTGCTCCCTCAAGTCCGGCAAGCTTTAGTTCCTAAGAGGAAAACAAGCCTCCACGGCTAACTCCTTGGGACCAGCTTAAATCAAGAAGATAAACAAGTAAAATACGCAAGGCGAGACAGGTTTACCCTCCGAGACAGAGCACACAGATCAGGAGAGTCCAGCGGCGGGGGCGAGCAATGTCGGCAACGCGAGTGTGTTCCATCGGGAGACCTCTAGACACGAATACAAGGGAGATTTAAGCGTCAATGATAGATGGAAAGAGAAATGAAAATAAAGCATCGGACAAGAGAGAGGGGGAGAGACGGCCGGTTTGGGCTGCGAAGTTGCTCACCTGCGTCGGGGAAGCAGGCGGCGGAGAAGGTCTCCCAGTGATGGCAGAACAGCAGCTCGGTGTAGTGAGGCGGCCGGTCAAACCGTACACGGGTCATGCTCGCCCGCACCCAGGCCAGAAGGAGAGCTCGAAATGGAGGACATGGCGCGCGGTGCGGACTGCGGAGAGGAGGTGAGCGAGCTCGATCCGGAATCGAGGAGGCAGACCGTGAACTTGATCTAGAGGCAGGACACGAGCTCGGCCCGGATGAGATGGATAATGAGGAAAAACTAGGTCTTGCGGTGTGTTCGAATGGGATGGGGGGATTCCCGATTGCACTTTGCAGGAAGTAGGAGATTGACTCGGGCGAGTCTTTATTTTTTTTATGTTTTTGGACTTTACTACATGGGGACCGTTCTGCTGGTAAGCTTGGTCCGGCCTCCGTCTTAACGAGAGCCAGCATGAGCGTGAGATTCACATGCTGCCTTTACTTCCATGCCAGTAGATCGACATAATACTATGTACCACTTGATACCAAGGACACCTCAGGCTCAGGCCTTCAGCAATGACAGCGTGCTTTAAATGACAGCGTACAGATGTTGGGACTCAAGACCCAAAAAGTGGCCCAAAAACTTCACTGCAGCTAGCCGAGACTTAAATATGGAGTACTGCTACGGCTTGTGCATGCAGGTCCGTCCTGTCTGTTCCAAATTAAGCAGCATGAGTATTACTTTAGATGGGAAAGGCGTGAAAAACCATTTGTGACGTCGTTTTGTATGTGGCGGTAGATACGAAAGACAATCCTGGATGGGAAATATATATAATATATTACATAAGCAGCTAGCCCAATCTATTTATCATTAATTGTTCATGGCAGACAACCCGGTTTTCCAGAAAGTAGTTGCATAGTACGTCAAAATCACACTGAACTATAATTTATAGAAATTTTCAGTGTCAATCGAAATGCACACGCATATGTCCATCCACAGGAGGTGCTAATGCTGGGCGTCATGTGCTAATTAATAGTGGAGCGTAGCAGAGCTCCTTACCATCCATAGGATGTGTTAATTCTGGGCGTCATGTGCTAATTAATGCTGGAGCGTAGCAGGGCTCCTTCAGGGTAAGGCGTTTGTTTAAATACCAAAACCAATTTCTAGGTATGAACATGGAGCTGCAGGACAAGGGAAATACTTCACGTGCAGACCATAGATTGAATACATTTTATGCCGAGGGTGAATTAAGGCATGAGGCCGTACTTTCTTCAGTATACAAGTGAATGGCAAGCTTAATTTTGATACTTCACCAATCAAAGGGCTGAGTTGAAACCAACATTAGCTTTTCCAAGGAATGCAAGGAGTACAAGAAGAATTTTTTTAAACATTTTTTTTTACGAAATTTCAGATCTACATTACAAAATTAAAAATTGCCAAAATATGACGCCGTCGTTGCCGTGGTCAACAAAAAGGTACCCTTCGTTGCCTTCTAGGACGAAAAGGCCTTTTCGGTGTTGGCCCGAACGAAAAATGGGCTATCTTCGAAAAGAAAGCACATTTTTTCCGTGCAACCATGTGCCTGGACATCCCCTATACACCAGAGCTCCTCCTGGTCAAATCCTTGCGCCACCAGGACCGCATAAACGAGTAGAATCCATTCAGATGAAGAACCACTAGAACCGTGCATTGTGAAGGACGAATTTTTCCTTTCAATCTACACCGACCGTCACAAGCCTACATCGCACTCGGTGAGAAATTTTCCGACATTGCCCCTCGTCACATTGTTATTATTGCCGGAGTTGGCAACATCCGGTTCACGTCCGCAGATGACACGGATCATGATGCCCGTGGCCAGTAGTAACGCCCCGGCCACAGCCACCGGTTCCCGGCCATTACGCGTGGCGGGATCTAGACTGACCCCACAGACCAACACTAGTCTTTCCTGCGTACCCGGGACCAACTTCCCGGTCGGTCACCCATCGTAAAATCGCTCCAAGCCAAGCACGCTTAGCTTTGGAGTTCTTTTCGAATGGGCTCCCGGAAAAGAAGGGATTCCTTGTTGATATGAGTAGTCTATCATTCCTATTCAGCCTGGCTCTTACATACAACCCTACTCAAAGGAATCGACGTCCTTGTCGGCCCAGATGAACTTTCCCTCTTGGCACACGTCTGTGCGTCCAGTCCGGCACATGTGCCATGCCGTGTGCCACAACGGGCCACACGCGCCATGCGCCACATGCCTGTGCACCTAACCCGCACACGCCCGTGTAACCGCGAGGGTCGGCTCTGATACCAATTGTGACGCCCCGGCCACAGCCACCGGTTCCCGGCCGTTATGCCTGGCGGGATCTAGACTAACCCCACAGACTAACACTAGTCTTTTCTACGCACTTTCTGCTCACTCGTGCGCACCCGGGACCAACTTCCCGGTCGGCCACCCATCCTATAATCGCTCCAAGCTAAGCACGCTTAACTTTGGAGTTCTTTTTGAATGGGCTCCCGAAAAAGAAGGAATTCCTTGTTGATATGAGTAGTCTATCATTCCTATTAAGCCAGGCTCTCACACCAGTGACAAGAAGAGGACGAGGGACAATGTTAGGAGGTTGGTAGCATCTAGATGAGTAAATGTATACGGCCAGTGTAGACTGATCGACAAAATTCATTCTGCACGATGCACAGTTCTAGTTATTCTTCATCTGAATGGATTTTTGTCATTGATGCAGTCCTGATGGCGCGAGGGTTCAGGCAGGAAAGCTCCAGAGCGGAGGGGACCTGACTTTACATGGTTACTACGGAACCATGTGCGTGGACATCCCCTATACACCGTACCAGAGCTCCTCCCGGTCAAACCCTTGTGCCACCAGGACCGCATCGACGAGGAGAATCCATTCAGATGAAGAACCCCTTGGACCGTGCATTACGGAGGACGAATGTCGCCTTTCCATCTACACCAACCATTGCAAGCCTAAATCACGCTCGATGAGAAATTTGCCAATTAATCACACACTTCTACTCATCTAGATGTCGCCAACATCCTAGACATTACCCCTCGTCATATTATTATTATTATTGCCAGAGTTGGCAACATATGGTTCACGTCCGCGGATGGCACGGGTTATGGTACGTGCTGCCAATGACAAGAATAAGACAAGGGACAATGTCTAGGAGGTTGGCAGCATCTAGATGAGTAGATGTGTGTGAGTAATTGCAAAATTTCTCACCGAGCGAGATGTACGCTTGCGACAGTCGGTGTAGACTGATTGGCGGAATTCATTCTCCATGAAGCACTGTTCGAGTTATTCTTCATCTGAATGGATTTTTGTCATCGATGCGGTCCAGATAGCGTGAGGGTTTGTGACAGTGTTATGTACCGGGGTACCTCAGGCCACCGGAAGTCGGCCCATCGAGGCCAGCCATAGATCTAGGTCTCTACCCGGCCAATAGACCTCCTCCTAAAGGGCACCTCCATACTAGGCGCCCAAGACATGTACTTTACTTGGGATACAAGCCATGTAATCCGAATTGGGCCCTTGTAACCCCACCACCCGTCCATCTATATAAAGGGAGGTAGGGGTATCCCAAGTCGCCATCACTTAAATCAGGTTTATTTGATAAATCTCTCAATCCACTAATGTGGGAGAGAAAATTCTCCAGATTAACTCTCCCCACAAGATCCCCATCTCTTATTCTAACCAGTTTCAAGGCCATCTTAGCAGGAAACATGATAACCGGGCTAAAACAAAGGTAACTACTTGCTGGAATTTAAATATTTTTGGTGTTTTTGAGTTTTTTGAAAAGCAGAAAAGCAAACAAATGATAAATAAAAAGTAACTTGGCAAGATAAATAACAAGAAAGGTAGTGGTATGTAGGACCTATAATTGAAGATGATATTTCCCTGACAACGATGCCAGAAATTGGCTTGCTACTTCCGTAAAAGTTGTTGGGTACCCGAAAGTGGAAGGGATGAAATAGCCCAGCATCAAGTATTTCCCTTAGTTGAGAACCAAGGTTTATCAAACTAGTAGAAACTACCGTACGTCAGTTAATGATCAGTACCTGCACACAACCAACCAACTTTTACTTGTCCCCAATGAGTCAAGAATGTTGTCAGGCTTCCTGTCTTGCTAGTTACAAGGCTTAAAAGTATGGTCTGATAGGAATTGATAAATAACGATAAATAAGATAACGGTTCAAAATAGAAATAATAGTAAAACAAAGGATTAAGGATGAAAGCAAATGGATTAAATTGGCTCGGGATCGGAGATCGATTCTGATTGGCAATGGGTGCGCGATCTGGCCGGTAGGTAGCCCTGGCCTGCCAAGCACCTTGAATTTATTGAATTTATTATATCAGATCAGATATTTGTACGACAAAGCCATGTGTACGATTGCATTGCTTCCGGCCCAGGTTTACGAATATCTCGGACATGTTGCCAGAATTCCACGGATTTATTGAACAGCAAACAAATCTAGTTTCATGCTGTATTATATCAAAAGTAATACAACACTACAAAAAAGACCCTCAAAGAAAATAAAGTTACAACCATGTCCGGACACTAGATTGTGTGTACCATGGTTGAAGCCGTGCAGCGTGCCGCACGGTTGGTGGAATTAAATTTCCATTTATTCAGAAACATGGCATCACGGTCCAGTGTGGCGGGCCAATGGTTCATGAAAAGCAGATACTATTTATTTGGAAGCACATTTCTATTTTTCTGGAAGCGGTTGCCTATCTAGTTTGATACATATGTCTAATCGTTATAAGTGTATGTTTTTGGTTTAATGGAAGCAAATCCCTATTTCATTGGACACAATTCTCTAGTCGATGGAATTTTTTTTGTGATTCTTTGCAAACAACTGACACACTTACACCGCACACAATTTCTGTTGGATTGAAGCAAATTACAGTCTACATGGAAATAAATTCTTCGGCCGATGGAAATGTACACTTCAGTATACTAAACCTACATTGGATCTAACTTCCTCGATGACTTAGTTATAAAAAAAAATCATGTACCAATTTAGATATCAAATTTAATTTTTAAAGGCCAAAATATGTCCAGTATTTGTAAGTGCTTTACTTTTAGGGCACCAACCAAGTTGATTTATGTAAGATGATCACTATGTTCTATTAAATTTCGTTTTTAAGTTTAGATTTTGTGGGTTTTCCAGAACTTTCCCTGACTATTTTTTTAAATAATAATATTTGCCTAGATTTGCATATCTGATTTTTGTTGGATGCGCTGGTCCTGAATATGTTGGCATTGCTATCTTTTCAGATTTGCATCTCCCCTTTTATTAAGATTTGTTAGGCTTCAAACATGTTGAATACTGTTTCCAATCTTTTCATTTTAATTTCACTCATTGTATTTTTGTCCTAGCTTACGAAGTTGACGATAAGCTCATAGTAATAGTTTAGCTCCATGCCACGTTGCCTTATGTATAAATAGGCACTGAATTCTTTACAACTGACAGTTAGGGTCTACTCGATAATTGATGCATGATGCATCTTATTGTAAATCTGATTTATTTGCATCCTATTGTTCCTCATTCTCATTGAAGTTGCATCACATCACTCAAGGGATGAAATTAAATAGCTATGAGAATAGCTAAAAATATGTGCTCATGGTTAAACTTGCTTTGTATATTTTAAATATTTGTACTATGTCGCTTTGTAAAATCTCAAACCAAGAGTGAATCTCTCATCTTAAAGATGCCAATTGCCAAAATTGGAGCAAATCTGAGCGCCAGGGAGGAAGAGTAATAAAGTTATGGCATCATAGATCAATGCTCCATATTTCAGACCATTAATTAACCAGACGTTCAACACATCATAATAAGCACCAGATGATGAAAGCATTGGTGACATGGTTATTCTGGTAGTACTAATAAGATATACGAATAAAAGACATGCTCCGGATCCAAAGGCAAACCAAACCACGGGTCTTGAACATTCAGATATGCCCGGTGGTGAATGGAAACTCCTCATCTTCTTTTTGCATCTCATGGGATGGAATTGGAATAATGCTCTCTTTGAGGCGGCAGTGATTAAGCATCATGCAATATTGACTCTTTCCGATGTTGACCATTCCTAAGAACTTGCCATCAATGTCACAGCGCAACACATGTTTACTGTTAAACATGATCAGCAGCTCACGGTCGTTGAGCACAACCATATCATTGAGCCATTGCACTGTTGAATCAAGTGGAGTTCTCTTTTTCTTATTGCAAGAAGTTGAATAAAGTTGTCGTGATACCTCCAGCGTTGACACGTCAATCCGGTACTTGAAACTCCAGATTTCAGCCTCGTAATCCTGCATCACCCAGACATCCATAGTGGTCAAACTTGGAGTCAAGATGCCCCAGAAAGCAAGTGTCCCGTTCATGTTGAACAACTTTCTATGATGGCACAGCTGGGTGGGACTGCGCATCCATCGGAATGAATCGGCTTCTGTGTTGAATGAAATAATCTCTCCGCTGCGTCCCCCAATTTCGCTGGCATCATAAGGACACCAATGCAGGCTGCCACGGTGGTGGACTGATGGTGGACAGCAGGACTTAGAGCGCAGCCCCTTTAGTAACTGCTGTTCCATGGATGACGGTGAGCCTGTTGGCATTCTGACGCTGACATGCCTCATCACATTGGATCCCACTATGAGAACGTACAAGCTGGATTTATACGAGTGCCTTGATTCTGAGACCCAGAGCACCCTATATTCTTTAGTTGGAAGGTGCTGGTAGAAACCAATTATAGTGTTGTAGAGGGCCTGCCCAACTTGAGGCTGGGCTAGGAGAGCATGCTTGCGGATTACCGGATTGCAGATGTAGAATTGGTACTTTCGGAAGACGATGAGGAAGCCATCACAGGCACCTAGAAGAAAAATCTCGAAACGGTGTTTGCAGCCTGGGAAGAAAGGCCAGAGCTGTTGATTGGAGACGCCGGTGCCGGAGTCGCGGAAGGCAACGAAACTAGTGGGAAGTCCGCGCCCATCGATAATGGGAAGCGACGGCTGGCGGCGGTGGTGTTTGAGCATGAATTTGGGTGTGGATATGGCACGGCATGATGACGTGTTGACACATCGACAGCGGCCGACGTCTTTGGATGGCAAACGAATGAGTATCTTCTCGATAATTTCCTCGGGTAGGTCCTCTAGAAGGGCCGCGCCTCTCCTTTCCGGCATCGTGCTCCCTCAAGTCCGGCAAGCTTTAGTTCCTAAGAGGAAAACAAGCCTCCACGGCTAACTCCTTGGGACCAGCTTAAATCAAGAAGATAAACAAGTAAAATACGCAAGGCGAGACAGGTTTACCCTCCGAGACAGAGCACACAGATCAGGAGAGTCCAGCGGCGGGGGCGAGCAATGTCGGCAACGCGAGTGTGTTCCATCGGGAGACCTCTAGACACGAATACAAGGGAGATTTAAACGTCAATGATAGATGGAAAGAGAAATGAAAATAAAGCATCGGACAAGAGAGAGGGGGAGAGACGGCCGGTTTGGGCTGCGAAGTTGCTCACCTGCGTCGGGGAAGCAGGCGGCGGAGAAGGTCTCCCAGTGATGGCAGAACAGCAGCTCGGTGTAGTGAGGCGGCCGGTCAAACCGTACACGGGTCATGCTCGCCCGCACCCAGGCCAGAAGGAGAGCTCGAAATGGAGGACATGGCGCGCGGTGCGGACTGCGGAGAGGAGGTGAGCGAGCTCGATCCGGAATCGAGGAGGCAGACCGTGAACTTGATCTAGAGGCAGGACACGAGCTCGGCCCGGATGAGATGGATAATGAGGAAAAACTAGGTCTTGCGGTGTGTTCGAATGGGATGGGGGGATTCCCGATTGCACTTTGCAGGAAGTAGGAGATTGACTCGGGCGAGTCTTTATTTTTTTTATGTTTTTGGACTTTACTACATGGGGACCGTTCTGCTGGTAAGCTTGGTCCGGCCTCCGTCTTAACGAGAGCCAGCATGAGCGTGAGATTCACATGCTGCCTTTACTTCCATGCCAGTAGATCGACATAATACTATGTACCACTTGATACCAAGGACACTCAGGCTCAGGCCTTCAGCAATGACAGCGTGCTTTAAATGACAGCGTACAGATGTTGGGACTCAAGACCCAAAAAGTGGCCCAAAAACTTCACTGCAGCTAGCCGAGACTTAAATATGGAGTACTGCTACGGCTTGTGCATGCAGGTCCGTCCTGTCTGTTCCAAATTAAGCAGCATGAGTATTACTTTAGATGGGAAAGGCGTGAAAAACCATTTGTGACGTCGTTTTGTATGTGGCGGTAGATACGAAAGACAATCCTGGATGGGAAATATATATAATATATTACATAAGCAGCTAGCCCAATCTATTTATCATTAATTGTTCATGGCAGACAACCCGGTTTTCCAGAAAGTAGTTGCATAGTACGTCAAAATCACACTGAACTATAATTTATAGAAATTTTCAGTGTCAATCGAAATGCACACGCATATGTCCATCCACAGGAGGTGCTAATGCTGGGCGTCATGTGCTAATTAATAGTGGAGCGTAGCAGAGCTCCTTACCATCCATAGGATGTGTTAATTCTGGGCGTCATGTGCTAATTAATGCTGGAGCGTAGCAGGGCTCCTTCAGGGTAAGGCGTTTGTTTAAATACCAAAACCAATTTCTAGGTATGAACATGGAGCTGCAGGACAAGGGAAATACTTCACGTGCAGACCATAGATTGAATACATTTTATGCCGAGGGTGAATTAAGGCATGAGGCCGTACTTTCTTCAGTATACAAGTGAATGGCAAGCTTAATTTTGATACTTCACCAATCAAAGGGCTGAGTTGAAACCAACATTAGCTTTTCCAAGGAATGCAAGGAGTACAAGAAGAATTTTTTTAAACATTTTTTTTACGAAATTTCAGATCTACATTACAAAATTAAAAATTGCCAAAATATGACGCCGTCGTTGCCGTGGTCAACAAAAAGGTACCCTTCGTTGCCTTCTAGGACGAAAAGGCCTTTTCGGTGTTGGCCCGAACGAAAAATGGGCTATCTTCGAAAAGAAAGCACATTTTTTCCGTGCAACCATGTGCCTGGACATCCCCTATACACCAGAGCTCCTCCTGGTCAAATCCTTGCGCCACCAGGACCGCATCAACGAGTAGAATCCATTCAGATGAAGAACCACTAGAACCGTGCATTGTGAAGGACGAATTTTTCCTTTCAATCTACACCGACCGTCACAAGCCTACATCGCACTCGGTGAGAAATTTTCCGACATTGCCCCTCGTCACATTGTTATTATTGCCGGAGTTGGCAACATCCGGTTCACGTCCGCAGATGACACGGATCATGATGCCCGTGGCCAGAAGTAACGCCCCGGCCACAGCCACCGGTTCCCGGCCATTACGCGTGGCGGGATCTAGACTGACCCCACAGACCAACACTAGTCTTTCCTGCGTACCCGGGACCAACTTCCCGGTCGGTCACCCATCGTAAAATCGCTCCAAGCCAAGCACGCTTAGCTTTGGAGTTCTTTTCGAATGGGCTCCCGGAAAAGAAGGGATTCCTTGTTGATATGAGTAGTCTATCATTCCTATTCAGCCTGGCTCTTACATACAACCCTACTCAAAGAAATCGACGTCCTTGTCGGCCCAGATGAACGTTCCCTCTTGGCACACGTCTGTGCGTCCAGTCCGGCACATGTGCCATGCCGTGTGCCACAACGGGCCACACGCGCCATGCGCCACATGCCTGTGCACCTAACCCGCACACGCCCGTGTAACCGCGAGGGTCGGCTCTGATACCAATTGTGACGCCCCGGCCACAGCCACCGGTTCCCGGCCGTTATGCCTGGCGGGATCTAGACTAACCCCACAAACCAACACTAGTCTTTTCTACGCACTTTCTGCTCACTCGTGCGCACCCGGGACCAACTTCCCGGTCGGCCACCCATCCTATAATCGCTCCAAGCTAAGCACGCTTAACTTTGGAGTTCTTTTTGAATGGGCTCCCGAAAAAGAAGGTATTCCTTGTTGATATGAGTAGTCTATCATTCCTATTAAGCCAGGCTCTCACACTAGTGACAAGAAGAGGACGAGGGACAATGTTAGGAGGTTGGTAGCATCTAGATGAGTAAATGTATACGGCCAGTGTAGACTGATCGGCAAAATTCATTCTGCATGATGCACAGTTCTAGTTATTCTTCATCTGAATGGATTTTTGTCATTGATGCAGTCCTGATGGCGCGAGGGTTCAGGCAGGAAAGCTCCAGAGCGGAGGGGACCTGACTTTACATGGTTACTACGGAACCATGTGCGTGGACATCCCCTATACACCGTACCAGAGCTCCTCCCGGTCAAACCCTTGTGCCACCAGGACCGCATCGACGAGGAGAATCCATTCAGATGAAGAACCCCTTGGACCGTGCATTACGGAGGACGAATGTCGCCTTTCCATCTACACCGACCATTGCAAGCCTAAATCACGCTCGATGAGAAATTTGCCAATTAATCACACACTTCTACTCATCTAGATGTCGCCAACATCCTAGACATTACCCCTCGTCATATTATTATTATTATTGCCAGAGTTGGCAACATATGGTTCACGTCCGCGGATGGCACGGGTTATGGTGCGTGCTGCCAATGACAAGAATAAGACAAGGGACAATGTCTAGGAGGTTGGCAGCATCTAGATGAGTAGATGTGTGTGAGTAATTGCAAAATTTCTCACCGAGCGAGATGTACGCTTGCGACAGTCGGTGTAGACTGATTGGCGGAATTCATTCTCCATGAAGCACTGTTCGAGTTATTCTTCATCTGAATGGATTTTTGTCATCGATGCGGTCCATATAGCGTGAGGGTTTGTGACAGTGTTATGTACCGGGGTACCTCAGGCCACCGGAAGTCGGCCCATCGAGGCCGGCCATAGATCTAGGTCTCTACCCGGCCAATAGACCTCCTCCTAAAGGGCACCTCCATACTAGGCGCCCAAGACATGTACTTTACTTGGGATACAAGCCATGTAATCCGAATTGGGCCCTTGTAACCCCACCACCCGTCCATCTATATAAAGGGAGGTAGGGGTCTCCCAAGTCGCCATCACTTAAATCAGGTTTATTTGATAAATCTCTCAATCCACTAATGTGGGAGAGAAAATTCTCCAGATTAACTCTCCCCACAAGATCCCCATCTCTTATTCTAACCAGTTTCAAGGCCATCTTAGCAGGAAACATGATAACCGGGCTAAAACAAAGGTAACTACTTGCTGGAATTTAAATATTTTTGGTGTTTTTGAGTTTTTTGAAAAGCAGAAAAGCAAACAAATGATAAATAAAAAGTAACTTGGCAAGATAAATAACAAGAAAGGTAGTGGTATGTAGGACCTATAATTGAAGATGATATTTCCCTGACAACGACGCCAGAAATTGGCTTGCTACTTCCGTAAAAGTTGTTGGGTACCCGAAAGTGGAAGGGATGAAATAGCCCAGCATCAAGTATTTCCCTTAGTTGAGAACCAAGGTTTATCAAACTAGTAGAAACTACCGTATGTCAGTTAATGATCAGTACCTGCACACAACCAACCAACTTTTACTTGTCCCCAATGAGTCAAGAATGTTGTCAGGCTTCCTGTCTTGCTAGTTACAAGGCTTAAAAGTATGGTCTGATAGGAATTGATAAATAACGATAAATAAGATAACGGTTCAAAATAGAAATAATAGTAAAACAAAGGATTAAGGATGAAAGCAAATGGATTAAATTGGCTCGGGATCGGAGATCGATTCTGATTGGCAATGGGTGCGCGATCTGGCCGGTAGGTAGCCCTGGCCTGCCAAGCACCTTGAATTTATTGAATTTATTATATCAGATCAGATATTTGTACGACAAAGCCATGTGTACGATTGCATTGCTTCCGGCCCAGGTTTACGAATATCTCAGACATGTTGCCAGAATTCCACGGATTTATTGAACAGCAAACAAATCTAGTTTCATGCTGTATTATATCAAAAGTAATACAACACTACAAAAAAGACCCTCAAAGAAAATAAAGTTACAACCATGTCCGGACACTAGATTGTGTGTACCATGGTTGAAGCCGTGCAGCGTGCCGCACGGTTGGTGGAATTAAATTTCCATTTATTCAGAAACATGGCATCACGGTCCAGTGTGTCGGGCCAATGGTTCATGAAAAGCAGATACTATTTATTTGGAAGCACATTTCTATTTTTCTGGAAGCGGTTGCCTATCTAGTTTGATACATATGTCTAATCGTTATAAGTGTATGTTTTTGGTTTAATGGAAGCAAATCCCTATTTCATTGGACACAATTCTCTAGTCGATGGAATTTTTTTTGTGATTCTTTGCAAACAACTGACACACTTACACCGCACACAATTTCTGTTGGATTGAAGCAAATTACAGTCTACATGGAAATAAATTCTTCGGCCGATGGAAATGTACACTTCAGTATACTAAACCTATATTGGATCTAACTTCCTCGATGACTTAGTTATAAAAAAAAATCATGTACCAATTTAGATATCAAATTTAATTTTTAAAGGCCAAAATATGTCCAGTATTTGTAAGTGCTTTACTTTTAGGGCACCAACCAAGTTGATTTATGTAAGATGATCACTATGTTCTATTAAATTTCGTTTTTAAGTTTAGATTTTGTGGGTTTTCCAGAACTTTCCCTGACTATTTTTTTAAATAATAATATTTGCCTAGATTTGCATATCTGATTTTTGTTGGATGCGCTGGTCCTGAATATGTTGGCATTGCTATCTTTTCAGATTTGCATCTCCCCTTTTATTAAGATTTGTTAGGCTTCAAACATGTTGAATACTGTTTCCAATCTTTTCATTTTAATTTCACTCATTGTATTTTTGTCCTAGCTTACGAAGTTGACGATAAGCTCATAGTAATAGTTTAGCTCCATGCCACGTTGCCTTATGTATAAATAGGCAGTGAATTCTTTACAACTGACAGTTAGGGTCTACTCGATAATTGATGCATGATGCATCTTATTGTAAACCTGATTTATTTGCATCCTATTGTTCCTCATTCTCATTGAAGTTGCATCACATCACTCAAGGGATGAAATTAAATAGCTATGAGAATAGCTAAAAATATGTGCTCATGGTTAAAGTTGCTTTGTATATTTTAAATATTTGTACTATGTGGCTTTGTAAAATCTCAAACCAAGAGTGAATCTCTCATCTTAAAGATGCCAATTGCCAAAATTGGAGCAATCTGAGCGCCACGGAGGAAGAGTAATAAAGTTATGACATTATAGATCAAAGCTCCATATTTCAGACCATTAATTAACCAGACGTTCAACACATCATAATAAGTACCAGATGATGAAAGCATTGGTGACATGGTTATGCTGGTAGTACTAAAGCTCATAGTAATGATGAAAGCATTGGTGACATTGGTGACATTGGTGACCATATTTATGACGAGGGTGAATTAAGGCATGAGGCTGGACTTTCTACAGTATATATACAAGTGAATGGCAAGCTTAATTTTGTTACTTCACCAATCAAAGGGCTGAGTTGAAACCAACATTAGCTTTTCCAAGGAATGCGAGGAGTACAAGAGGAATTTTTTTAAATAATTTTTTTACAAAATCTCAGATCTATATTACAAAATTAAAAATTGCAAAAATATGACCCCGTCGTTGCCGTGGTCAACAAAAAGGTACCCTTCGTTGCCTTCTAGAACGAAAAGGCCTTTTCCGTGTTGGCCCAAACGAAAAATGGGTTATTTTCAAAAAGAAAGCACATCTTTCCCATGCAACCATGTGCTTGGACAACCCCTATACACCAGAGCTCCTCCCGGTCAAACCCTTGCGCCACCAGGACCGCATCGACGAGGAGAATCTATTCAGATGAAGAACCACTAGAACCGTGCATTGTCAAGGACGAATTTTCCCTTTCAATCTACACCGACCGTCACAAGCCTACATCGCACTCGGTGAGAAATTTTCCAATTAATCGCGCACTTCAACTCATCTAGATGCAGCCAACATCCTAGACATCGCCCCTCATCATATTGTTATTATTGCCGTAGTTGGCAATGTCCGGTTCACGTGCGTGGATGGCACGAGTCATGATGCGCATCGCCAGTGACAAGAGGACGAGGGACAATGCCTAGGAGGTTGGTAGCATCTAGATGAGTAAATGTATACGGTCAGTGTAGACTGATCAGCAAAATTCATTCTCCACGATGCACAATTCGAGCTATTCTTCATCTAAATGGATTTTTGTCATTGAATAGCAAACATGCCCGTGCGTTGCAATGGGAGACAAAAACACATCCCCTAGGTTAATAAACATGG
The DNA here is from genome assembly GCA_039707655.1 of Elymus sibiricus. Classification (NCBI taxonomy): domain Eukaryota; kingdom Viridiplantae; phylum Streptophyta; class Magnoliopsida; order Poales; family Poaceae; genus Elymus; species Elymus sibiricus. The sequence goes on from CM077666.1 coordinate 5,270,820, forward strand.
CTCAAGACCCTAAAGGTCGACGTCCTCTATTTCAACACATTGCGACACCCGTGTCACCGCTTATCCTCTTTCGCGCCCTTGTCGATGATGGCCGTGGTGTCCACCTCACAACGTGTAAGAACGTGGTCAATCCAAACGTGGTGGGCTCAACCACCGCACGACACACCTACCATTGAACCATGCCAACACAGGGTAACGTTTAAAAATTTAAAAAGCAATATTGTCATGTAAACCTCTCTCTATCTCGTTCTTCCGCCCCTTCTGCATATCTCCTGTCTCCACTTTTCCACGCTTTCCCTTCCTCCCACCCTCTAATTCCTTGTCCCTGTAGGATCTAACAGACACGGATGCCGAGCATGTCACACGGGTAGGGTTCAGGGAAGGGTCGCAGTGGTGCAGGGTGGATGCGGAGATCTCATGCCTAGGTAGGAGAGAAGGTGATGGTGTGGGCTTCGTCGTCAATCTTGCGTAACTTTTCCTCCATGGCAACCACGCCGGTCGGTCGTGCTTTGTGCCATGCTTCCATGCAGTCCGTGCCGGCAAACGACCGGTCCGCAGGTACCCAGACGAATCGCCGCGTTGGATCGCCGCGAGATCACTAACCTCCTCATTCAGCGGTTGTGTCTACTGCTCCTCAGTCTTGCGGTATATTTATGGGAGAGCATAGGGAAGGTTCAACTTTGGCGAGAGTCTAGATCGAGATCTATAGAGACGATGTACGAAAAAATATCCTAATATCGGATGACGTATGACCAAACATGGACATGGGCATATTCTAGGTCGGATCGATCAACAAGACCGCAGCCCAGTACTTGCGCGTCTCCACATTTGATCGATGATTGTAAGCGTGGTATCCGCTTATTTATGGGTGTACCTCAAGGTGTTCATTCGGGGTTTTCGGTTTGATTCGGTTCGGTTCATATGGTTTATGGTTTATACAGTTTTTATACTTTGATTTATACGGTTTTATACATAGATACGGTTCGGTTTCAGTAATAACCATTTGCTTTTGGTTTGGTTTCGGTAATAACCTAATTAACCAAAGTTGACGCGAATTTTTGAGCCAACACATAACTTTTCCACGTCTAAATACATGATATATATCATAATGAGGAAAAACAATTACAAAAGGATAAATAAGGGATGTTGTATAAGTAGTCAGGCTAATCACGTAAACTGAAGCACTAAATGGGCTAGAAAGTACAATACTATAGCAGCCCATTACGCTTTTGAAGCCAACAAAACTCAATTTTGGTTAATTCGGTTTAACCATATGGTTTTCGGTTTCTAACCGAAAAAACCGAAATGCAAATGGTTTCCAGTTTCAAAACTGAAACTGAAACCGAAAACTGAAAAAACCAAAATTTTGGTTCGGTTAGGTTTTTTGGTTCGGTTTTTGGTTTTCGGTTCGGTTTTGCACACCCTGAGGAGTACCGGACATGCTGAAAAGTTACATCCGACGTCGCATTTTGATCTCAAATATGATGTGATGTACGAAGCAAGGAAGGACGGACGAAATGGAAGAAGGTCCATGTAACAGAAAAAAATCATGGATTGTGGGTTGATGCCTGAAAAGTTCAGGGGGACCCAGCATTCAGTGACCGGACAATTTAATAGAGGATTCATTTAGCTAATTAAGTTAACTAGCCGAGTTGGGGCCTACTCTCAGCAAGAGTTTAGTGGCTAAACTGATTGCCTAACCGGTGGGACCCATCTGTCGGTGACCCACCGGCGTTTGAACGCCGGCGCACGTGCCGGTGACCACAAACGCGGTGGTGCGACTCGGGACCTTGTCGGAAATCGACCACAGGGCACGGTTTTGGACGTGGTTAGGTGTGTTTGAACGCACACAGCAGCGCGCGTCGAACGGTGGCACTGGCTCGTCCTGAGGTGGCCGGAATAGGTGCCGGCGATTAGCCGATGCGGCGAACAGAGTACGGGATTACCGGATCGAGCTATGGGGGGCATGGCACAATGAGCTAGCGAGCGCGTTGGCCTCCTGAGGATCTCAGGAGCATGAGGCGATGTTCAGAGGAGTCACGCGGCTTCTCTAGCTATGGCAGTGAGCTCAACACCGGTGGTCGGAGCAGCAGCAATGGCAGCGACAGCTAGGGGCTTGGGATCGAGCAGCGGAGAGAGGGGATCCGCGGTGGAGCTCACCTAGGGAGCGCATGGGGGGGCATTGGAAGCTTAGTAGCAGCAAGACGCGGTGGATTCGACGGAGAACGACGACGGCCGAAGGAGGAAGAAGATGGCGATCCAGGCGATGCAGCGCTCCTCGACTCAAACGGCTTCGCTTAGGGGAAGCAGACGACGTGGAGGGTGCTCCGGCGCAGACTCAGGCGGCGGGGAGCTCGGTGGCCACACAGGCGACCGTGGCCATGGCGACGAAGCTTTGGCTTCTTGCGGGAGAGGAAGAAGCGGTGCGAGGGAGGAGTGGAAAATGGCCTAGGGTTGTCTACGGTGTCGACGGTGCCGTTCTTATCCCCTCTTGGCGCCCGGTAGCGCCGTGGTGTCGCGCATCTGGACGGTGAGGAGGAATCGTCCGCGTTCATGGCAACACGTAGGAGAGAGAGCACGGGAGGACGACGAACAGAGGAGGTGGGCTGGGCCAAATCCTATGCACTTGGGCCCAGTGCATAGTGAGGTGAGTTTCTTTCTTTTCCCTTTTCTTTTTCTGCTTCGGTTATTTACTACTATTTTCTATTTCATTTCCATAGCAAATGAATTTAGTAGAACATGAAACTTGTCACATAAATGCAATGCAATATTTTGAAAATGCACACAAAGTTTCAGGCCACTTGGAAACATTCAAATTTATGTTTGCAAATTAAATGGCTTTAGTTATTATTTCTGGTCCACTAATTTGTTGCTAGGGACCAAATGGGAAATCAAATGATGTTGGTTTCTTCATGAAAAATACTTGGGCATTTTATGGAATAATGACAACATTTTTGTTTGACAGTTTGATGAAATAACCTTTGACTTGGCATTTTGAATTTGAATTAGAATTTGGAGAGTGTTTGAAACATGATGGAAATAAGCAATGATAATTGTGATGACATGGCAACTTTATTAAGGAGCAACAGTAGCTTAATACATGGGGTGTTACATTGTTGGAACTACTACTGTTTAGCTATTGACATTCTCCATCAAGTAAAATTAGTGCCACCACCATTTGCTACCATCAAAATTTCACTCCCAAACAATCCACCCTTCCGCATTTGACCCATTTTCCTTTGAGATTTTTAGGGCGGTTTCCGTTTCCTAAGGTGTTTCGGCTAATTAGGGACGGTTCGACATCAACAACGCCGCTACTCATCATCGCCCCGGACGTGACATCAACGACGTCCACTTTCCATTGAGACCATCGTAACCAAGGATGGTAACTCCGACGACATTATTGTTCATTTCCTTGCCATTGCATTGTTAACCCCGAGCGTTTCGCGTTACTTGCCCATTGAGACTAGCCATTTGAGTATTGCCGGGCCACGTAACTTGCGCACCTTAGAGATACATATGCCGCATTGCTTCAATTGCGTGCATATATCTTGCTATCATCCATCGTGTCATAAGTCACTTCCGTACATACATAATTGCTATCTTGGATCGAGCATCGCGCATAGTGGCAAAAGAAAATATCAAAAAAAAGTAGAGAAAAAGCTTTTAAGCAAAAGAAAAAGAAACAAGTGCTTGTAAGCAATAACAATAGCATATAGCAATATCAATAGCAATAGCATCGAGCCACACGGCTGCTCGGACCCTCTTCCCAGGCGACCACCCCGGGTGCCCGGACTCCTTTACCCGGGGTGCCCGGACCACCCCGACCATGCATGCGTGCATTAGGGGCAAATGACCCTAGTACCCCCATTTTCCCCCAAATCTGCCCTAGACTATAAGTAGTCGTCTCCTAGCTTAGATTTAGGGTTAGCAAAGTATATGATATCATTTGAGAGAGCTTTGCTCCTTGTACCTCTATCTTGAGGATCAAGACCTCCTGAGGGAGAAGGATCCCCATCATAGGATCATCAAGACCTCCTAAGGGAGAAGGATCTATCTCTAGATCATCAAGACCTCATCTCCTTTGGATTTGAGAAGAACATTGCACTACTAGAAAAAGGGCTATCCCTAATATCAACATTAGTGGCGCACTATAGATGTGGTGCGCCACTGCTATATAGCAATGGCGCACTAGTTGTAGGTGCTCCATTACTATTTTTTTACTAATGGCGCACCAAAGAAGGAGTGCGCCATTGCTATTTTTTTCCTGGATCCACCCCCCTCCCCAAGCTTATCAGTGGCGCATTATTGCCAGGTGCGCCACTGCTATTTTAGGTAATAGTGGCGCACCGACGCGAAGTGCGCCATTGCTATCTAATACGTATGGCGCACCCCAGCCAATGCGCCATTACTATCACCCCTTATCCCCTCCCTCTCGTTCTCTCCCCTCCCCTTCCTCCTAACACACCCACCCACCTCCCTCGACTTCGATCTAGCTAGAACGGGAAGCCCGGCCGCCCGCCTCTTCCTCTCCCTCCCGACCACCCGACCAACCCGAACCCAAAAGCCCATCCATCCACCGGACCGGACCGGGCGGCGACGACCGGGGAGCAGGCGGCGGCGGCGGATCGAGGGACGGACCACCGGATGGGCGGCGGCGGGTGCGGACAGTAGGACGGCGGCGAGACGCGGCTGGAGCGGGAGGAGGACAGGGGCGACGCGACCACCAACATGTCTGCGGTAGTCTGCGGCAAGAGGTCCTCCTCCATCTTCACGGACGACCTGCTGCTCCAGCAGACCTCCCCTCCTTCCCACCACAGCTCCGCGGCAAAGAGGTCCCGCTACGCGCACCACCACCACCGCCGGGACGCGCTCCTCAACCACCTCCGGGCCGCCTTCCCAGCCATGGATCCCCAGGTAACTTTCCCCCGAACAAGTTTCCCCCTCGATTTGACCCAGTTTATGAGTCCCCGGCGCCGAAAGACGGACCATTTCCCCGGATTGGATTGACTGCGTTGCGAGCAGACCACGCGTTCGCCGGTAGATTCGCCGGCTGGATTTCGTGACCATTTTGGGCGGATTCCTCCGTTTTATTTACTTATACTACTACCTTTAATTTAATTAATGATAGAGAAGGCGCTGCTTCGTCCGTTGTTGCTAGATTTGAGATTTGCTGTTACGGGTGGGCGCCTACGCGTGCTCGTCTCCTCGCCTGATGTGGAAGGGGATGCGTGCAAGCAACCCCAATCTGAGTGAAATCCAGTCAGGGTCACGCAGGGGGTAAGGCATCCCTCCGATGCGGTCGGGTGAGGAACACGACTTGGTTCTGCATCCGGCCAGCGTCAACCCGGTCTCTGCCTCAGGGGGAGCCTGCCCTGCACTTCTGGACCAAGAGGGAAACCATAGGTCTTTTTTTTAGACAAAAAAATGCAATTGAGAACACATCCCCCCTGTCCTCTGTATCCCAACAATAAGATACATACACATACAAACGTACGGAGTAGATGGCAAGGTCTGATATAAATCTCCGTAATGTGCTCCATCACCATACCATCTTCTGTTAAGGATATGGTTCCTTTATGACTCTTATATACTCTGGTGAGTTTAGTACTATGGCATTCCTGGGAAGCTTAGAAGTGCAAACATATGTCATGCAATGCTTCAATTTGATACAGTTGCTATGAGTTAGCTGCTTCTAATTCAGTTTGATACATATGTTATACGTACAATCGTACATGCTTAGGAATCCAACGATAGATGGGTAATGTCTTGCATAGTGTCTGCTCTCATGTGCAAAGGATGACTTGCAAGGGTTTTCCTGCCCCCAGGGACCCGGACACGGTTACCCTCCTCTTAGAATCCCGATGGGCTCAATCGCTTCTGTAGTTTATGATCTTGATCGTTGTACCACTGACTAAATGTGCAGTTGTTTGCTATTATTTCTGTGCATATAGCTGACTATGGTTGCTCATAATTATTTCAGCTGCTTGAGAGAGCGCTTGAAGCATCTGGAGATGATTTGGATGATGCAATAAAGAGTTTGAAGGAGCTGCACCTGATGGAGTGCATAATGTCTTTTATACCAAATGTAAAGAAGTTTTCTCAAGATGAAGCAGTTTCGCAGATTGTAAATTTCTCGATGAATTAACCATCCTTTTCTTTCATCTTCAAAAGTGGCAGCATAAAACTCACTTGAATATATTATCCAGCATCATAAACTTTCATAGCAGCAGACACACATAAGTGGCAGTGCTTTCAAACTTTAGGCACCATACATATTGATATTATCTGGACTAGTTAATTAGTTGTTGCCACCTTTGCTGCTTCTTTGTCATCAAAGCTCTATTAGTTTGATTCACTGGAAATTGTTCTTATAAATCTGCTTATGTGGCAAATTATAAATCCATATTTCGTTAATTTGCAACTAGAGGTAATGCTAGACATTACTGAAGTTTTATATTGTCACAGTCAGTTCAATTGCTTCTCAAAATTTTCAGTCTTGCAACTGAACCTTTTTGCATGTAGTTACTGAACCTTTTTATTACTGAACCTTTTTCAACCTAATTTCAAAGGCTTGATGCTTCTTATGGGGACAGGGACCCGCAGTACTGGATGGACGAGAACTACATCTACAGCTGCTTCGCCAACACTGGGGAGGTACGTGTCCCGATCTGATGCCAGATTCATTCGGCCCGTCGGTTGATGCAAGATTTGTTTGGGCTCGGCTTGCCCTATTGGATGGACGCGTCGCGGGTCTAGATGTAAAGGGTTAGGGATTTAGTTGTGATGGTAGAACTGCGAGACGAGTTACTTTGCTGTGAATTACGTGTTTGTTACAGGGAATTTTTTCACATATGAGCATATACATTCAGTTTCTGCACTGAATATGAGCATATACATTCAGTTTATGCACTGAATATGAGCATATACATTCAGTTTATGCACTGAATATGAGCATATACATTCAGTTTATGCACTGAATATGAGCATATACATTCAGTTTATGCACTGAATATGAGCATATACATTCAGTTTCTGCACTGAATATGAGCATATACATTCAGTTTATGCACTGAATATGAGCATATACATTCAGTTTATGCACTGAATATGAGCATATACATTCAGTTTATGCACTGAATATGAGCATATACATTCAGTTTATGCACTGAATATGAGCATATACATTCAGTTTCTGCAATTGGCTTCACATCAAAATGAACTTTTCATTGTTGACGCTCTGATTGAAGGTGTTCATTTATTAAAATATTCTATGATCAATGGAGAGACGTTGTTTATAATGCCAATAGCTTTTATGCACCCTTCTTTTTTACATTTAGTTTGAACTTCACATCAAATTGAACTTCTAATAGTAGCAGTTACTGGATACACCTAGTCTGAGTAGAGACTAGCTATTAGAACAGTGGGCACGTGAGGGGCTCACAGATCAGATATCGGCGCAATTGTGAAAGACATATGCTACATGCTCCTTCCTGAATTTAGTTCAGTTTAAATTGCAGCTGTGCCGAGGTCCTGGAATAGAGTAGCAGACTACCTAGCTATGTTTGGCTCTTGCTTCTTGAGGAAGAGCCTTCTGTTTGGTTTGATGGTATTCCTGAGCATATATGTATCAAGTCTCGAGCGATCTGGCTGGAGCAAGCTATTAATGATAGGCTTCTTTCAATGGGATTTTTGTCTTTAAATTCAGGTATTGGAGATGATCAAGTGGTGATAAAAAGAGTGAAGTGAAGATAGTGGTGCTGGTGATATGAATGAAGTGGTGGTGCTGGCTGTGGTGATAGTGTAGTGTAGAATAGGCTAGATAGGTTTTAGGATTTTCTATTTCTTTCCTTAGTTTGTAACTAGGTCAGATTACTACTTTTGTAATTCTGGAATGTTCTATCATGTAAATGACTTTGTAATGATTTTATCTTGATCAAGGATTTTATTCTGAGAATTTGGATACTAAGTTTGTATTTTTAAGATTTTTTGCAAACTGTATATACTAGTATTCAAACCGTATACATGTATAAATATGAGGACAGCACGTAAAAAAGTAAATTTTCAAAATTATACCAGTGGCGCACCTAATTCACTACCAGTGGCGCACCAAACAAAAATACTAGTGGCGCACCTGTAGCAATACTAGTGGCGCACCTGTAGCAATACTAGTGGCGCACCTGTAGCAGTACTAGTGGCGCATCACATGGTGCGCCACTAGTACTTGAAATAGTAATGGCGCACCAGAGGTGCGCCATTACTATTTGTTACTAGTGGCGTGTTAATAGTGGCGCACCTATAGTGCGCCATTAATAACAAAAACAGGTGCGCCACTAATAACCTTTTTTCTAGTAGTGTTGACCTTTGTGCTATTTCCCTTGATTGTTCATGTTATACTTGCGGATCTCATGTATGCTATTCTAGTGGATGTGTGATTTGGGTTTTGTTTGAGTGTTTCCTCTTGATTATTCCCCTTTGCCATCTCCAAGTGTGAAGAAGATCACCACCTAGGGTTTCACCCTACATCACCTCAGGAGGCGACTGTATGCTTCTTCCTAATCACGGTACAACATCCTAAGAGCGTTTGCCTTGGCTATCCATGTCTTCCCATACTTCACTTCGTATCCTTACGTTTTTTCACCATAGCCATGAGCAACTTCACCTTAACGGTTGGATCAATGCCTACTACTTTCATTAATTTATACCCGAGGAACTCAGACGTGAACTGATGGTGTGTCTTACGTTTTGCTTTCGACGGTGGTTTGCACCTGTGAGTAGCTATACAACTTCTTAACAACCATTGCCTGGTTTTAAGCTTTCTTTCATGGACGATCCATAGGCATCCTTCTTTGTCACAGTTCACAGTGTAACACACATTTTGGTTAGAGTGCCCAACAACAAATGGTCTATGGTTCCTAATGGCATAGTCACACAGCCACGTCTTGAACTCCAAGCTCGAAAACTTCATGCCTTTGTTCAGGTAAGCATTCTCGTCCTCGTCCTTGTCCTTTGGTTGGCCTGCCTCTGGGCATGGTGTCGGCTCAATCGCCTTATTCATGCCACCATCAATTACATGGTCAATTTACTTATACATACAATCATTTTTTTAGCATTTATTAGTTCTAAGATGGCGAGAGAGACCCCCGCATCTTTGGAGTGGACACGGATGGATGATGAGCCGGTGCCTTCCCATCAGGAAGATGCCAAGAATACGTCATGCACCAAGTACTCATCCGAGGATGATGATGTCGACGAGTACGCTGGTGAATACTGCGGCACCGATGCCGGAGAAGGAACTGGCGGTGAGGGAGTCCGGGATTAAGGGGTCCTCGGACTGCCAACCTATTTCTCATAGTTCGGCCTAATGGGCCACTCGTTGAAGATGAGATTGATCGAAGGCCTCGTCGCTAGGCAGGAGACCTCAGGAGCCGTGGCGTGTCTGAGAAGTCGAAGATAGTAGATTAGGCATGTTTTTCTCCTCCGGTGGGCAACCGACCATATGTAACCCTAGCGACCCCTGGTGTCTATATAAGCCAGAGGGTTTTAGATCATACGACACAGAAACTCATCTAGGGTTTTAGCTAGTCGATCTCGAGGTAGATCAACTCTGTAACCTTCATATCATCAATATAATCAAGCAGGACGTAGGGTTTTACCTCCGTAGGAGGGCCCGAACCTGGGTAAACATCGTCTCCTTCGTCCCTTTGTTACCATCGATCCTAGTCTCACAGCTCGGGACCCCCTACCCGAGATCCGCCGGTTTTGACGCCGACAGGCGGTCTTAAAGAAGAAGTGCAAGATGAGGATGAAGAGGCCGACTAAGTTGAAGAAGAAGCAACCGGTGCTGGAGAAGATGGGAATGGAGCAGAAGCTAAGCGAGCAAGAGAACAACAGAAGCCTAGGTCGTCGAACATGGTGCCAACCACCACATACGTAATAACTTGATTTAACAAGGTCAATAAACCCATTAGTCCAAAGAAGAACACAAAGAAGTGGGGTAACGTCCTATCTGTCATTGTCCATGAAAGCAGCAACATCAACCTAAAGTCCATAAGTGGCAAAGAAAACAAGCATTGTGCTGACCTGCGGTTAGCAAAGATGAAATATATTTTCAAGATCGGCGACCATGATATGGCCCACGCAGAAAGATATGCCATGAGCACGTTCAACATGGCCTTGAGTTTGATTAAATACCGTGCAAACAGATTCCTGAATGAGAAAAAGGATTTGGAAGAGGTTATCAAACCTCTATATCCTTTAACTACCGATGAAGAGTGGGACGACTTCATTGCTTACCAACAAACCGACAAATACAAAAATGCCAACAAAAGGGGAAAGCCATGCAGGGGAACCACACACTCGCTACCCATGGTTACAAAGGGACGGAACTAATCTAGGAAGCAAAGAACGCTGAGCTTGCTTCCAAAGGTAAACCCATTCCCGTCGATGATATCGTGGAGCTGAGCACAAAGAATTGGGGACTCTCGATGTATGATGAAAATACCAGACACTACTACTTCAAAGATTGAGAAGGCGGCTAAAAGAGAGGTAATTAGCCTCTAGAAGCAATTTCCATCGTATATTTGTTACCGAGTATGCAGTCTATTTCTAAACGGTACTACTTCATATTGTAGGCACTTATTACCCAAAACCCTCAAAGCTCGCAGGATTCAATGGATGGCAAAAGGTCGGTAGCCGACCCTATTCATTTGGCCCTCAAAAGGAAGAGGGACGTGACTAGAGGCCGTAAGTTGGGCGCCGACCCTGCTCTCTGGAAAGACTTCTATCGCGCCAAGCAGAAGCAGACTAAAGACGAAAAGAAAAGAAAGGATGATGAGAAAACCAATGACTTAGTTTAGGCCAAGTTTCAATAACTATTACCTACAATGCTTGCGTGGCTTAAAGCTTCAATTGATTGGATGAAGGGATCGGCAAATGTCGGTACCCAATTGGCGGTGGCGGAGACGACAGCGGCCCATACGCTGCCGCCCGACACTCCCACAAAGAGTAGTAGCCCCTCAGTCTCTAATGTCAGGGCCATGGTGGGTCACCACCACCGTCATAGGAACATCGTCCTTGCACTCTCCTCGCCCTAGTGGACAACGAGATGAAGGAGGTTGCAAAGGGCCGAGTCCTTCAAATAAATCTCATGCACAACCGCGAGTTACAAACGAACATGCTAAGGGTCTCCTTGGTTAGGGTGGTCCCAAAATACGAGCGGTTGACTCTGGCTCAATATATTTTTGAAGAGGACGACGAAGGGGTGTGCGCTTGAAGATTGCTATATGGGTTACCTCAAGTGGTCGGCGATGGATATTATCTTTGACAAGCCCTCCCCAAACAGAACACCGTCTCCGAACATTGCCGCCCTAAGAGGGCCACCAGGACCATCACCTTTGGGTCTTTGCCGACCCTATCGACTTAGGATGTGCCGGATTACATGCTTCAAAAAGCCCAAAATCCTGATTATGACTAACAAGCCCTCTTTTTTGCCAAGAACACAATAGTTAATGAGGATCGGTTTTAGGTGACGCCGCCAGCCCATCCCGATACGCATCCTTCCAAGAAACCGAAGTTTACTCCAAACACACTCAACAACCTGACCAAATCCGTGATGTCCTGTCCACCCACCTACGTCGAACAGGTGAAAAATAGGACACATCAAAGGAATGTGAAAGTGAAGAGTAAGGAAAAGACTTCCAGCACTGGTGCAAATCATAAAGCATCGCCTCAAAAAGGCATGACGAATAAGTCCTTGGCATATGAACACAGTGCTGACCACCCAAGTGAACCTGTTTATATCCCAGGTCACCTAATGGTACCGAAGCATGTGTACGACGAGCTCAGGGTTGAGATGAAGATTCTGCATGACAATATCCAAGATTTTGAGTTAGCCAATCATAAGTCTAAAGCCGTCATGAACCCAACACATTATGGCGAAGGTGCCAAAGGGTTATGGTTTCTATGAAGAGTTCAACATGGCCAAATATTTGTGTATTTCAAAGAGATCTTCTATCTGTTCAACTTCTATACACTCAAAATTTGCCTAATCAGGCTGTGGGATCTTTTTCAAGCTAGAGAGGCCAGACGCAATAATGTTCTGAATGTCACGATAGCCGACCCTTATCCCATGAACGTGGAGAACCTTGAAGATGAGAAAGGTAGGCAGTGCATGAAGGATTACCTTCTGTGTTTCATGCAAGTTAACAAGAACAAAGACTAGATGCTTGGGCCCTACCGACCCAAGTAAGTGCTTGTCTGGTTTATGCTTTCGTACCTTTTTCCATTATATATGTTTTGACGTACAAAACTTCTAAACTTGGTCATATTCGCGGTATGTTCACCTATTTGCGTAGGAACCACTGGATTCTCATAGTGCTACAACCACAAAGGTTCTATTGTTACTTGATGGATTCCGCGAAGAGCCGAAAAAATATTTGTCCTTCCTGATGGACCTTCTGGATTAGTGTCTCTTTGACTGCAGTTTGACCGGAGTGACCATCCCGAGGAGGAACTATAGAAACGGTAAGATAAGCTACAAGTACGACAATCAATTCTGTTGCAGGAAGCAACCCGGGTTTAGTTTGACATGTGGCTTCTACGTCTGCCTTCACATCGAAGACTTCATACAAATGGCCAAATCATTCAAGAAGCAACAATACCTTGTCAAATGGGGTCAAGACCTATAATTCATGCCTTTTGAGGCAGGCATAGAGCTCGAACGCATCCAGAGTTTGTTCGCGTGTGTCATACACAAGGTCGTCCGCTCGTCAACCGGGTTCTTCTCTTACGATGCCAGCGAAGATGAGTCAATCGAACGAGGGAGGCATGCTTGATGTGATCATAGAGGAGAGCTGAACCAGCAAGACAAGCAGCCTACCTATATATTGCATGACTATACACTTCCCTATTGTGTTGTTTAAGTAGACGCACACTTAATTTGATTACTATGTATTGTTCATTACTCGTTTATTGTTTACTTGATGTTTATTGCTATAAGTTACTCTCGTTAGTTTTATGTGATGTGATCCTATTTATTGTTAATTAATTTGCATCACATTCTGCTACTGTTGCTGCGTTTTGCTTGCAGCCTAGAGAATCTACCAGTAGCGGGCGGGGAAAATGGCCCGCCACTAGTACTGAGCCTTACTAGTGGCGGGTGCATATAAACCCCCACCACGGGTAGTGAGCCTCACCAGTGGCGAGTGAGTAAGCGCGCCCGCCACTGGTAGCAATATTACCATTGGCGGGTGGGGAGCCCGCCACTGGTGACCTACTACCAGTGGCGGGAGATCAGTGGCGAGTGCCCTCCACTGCCCGCCCACCACTGCTAGCCTATTTTGCAGTAGTGTCGGCTTCTAGAAACTACTGCAGAACCGGCTCGTAGTGTCGGGCGGAAAAATCCCATTAGTGGCGGGCAAGGCTGTGAGGGGCGCTCGCCACTGTCCTCCCGCTAGTGCTAACATGTCATCAGTGGCAGGTGCTCTGCCCGCCATTGCTAATCTGTTAGTAGTGGCGGGCACCAATTCCTGCCCGCCATTAGTGACTAAAATATACCAGTGGCGAGCCCACAACCATGCCCACCACTGGTATCTTTTTACGCATTTAAAAAAATATGGCGGCGTTCCTCGCTGCCGGCGGTTCCTCTAGTTGCGTCCTCGCCGAAGAAAAGGTGAGGGAGTCGACATTCAGTTCACAATGGTTGTTAGAAACTAGGAGATATGAGAGAGAGGCAAGGGAGGCAGTGGCGGTGTTGCTCTTCTTCTCGATCTGAAGATGCCGGAAACCGAAGGAGCCACATCCCCATGCTCCCACTAATGTAGACCATATGCAGGGGAGGTGGGCGAGCAGTAGCGGTGCGGTGGCCCTCGAGATCTTTGATGGGGAGAACGTCCGCCATAGGGGGTGGCATCGGATCTGCCGCTAGTCGCCCTGGAGCTCGTGCAGACGTCCGTGGGAGGAGGTGGCATCGGACCCCTGCCGCTGGTCACCCTCGAGCTCAGACAAACGTCTGGGAGAGGACAGTGGGAGGGCGTGCAAAGACCAGCCAGAGCTCTAGCAGATCGAGCAGAGAGAGAGGGAAGAGAAAGCTCGTTCACGGATCTGGTGTGTGGGCGTCACTGGGAGAGAGAGGAGAAGGGAGAGGATTAGATCTGTGTGCACATGCTAGTTATGGACTAGTGATAGCCACTACATCAATCCATGGGAGGATGCGGCGGACCAATCAGAACGCGTTATTTCGACCACGCAGGATTGACCCAAGTACCTGTGGCAGGCAACAAAGTTCACCCGCCACTGGTAATACAGTTTACCAGTGGCATTTTTTTTGTAATGCCCACCACTACCCCCCACCCCACCCCCGGCACCCCCGAGGGTACACTCCATAAACCAGGGGGCTCCACCCCCGCACCCCCCGGGGAAAATGTGAACAAGAAAAGGGCTATGTCCCGTACACAAGAGATCGACACCACACCCCTGCCATCGACATGTAGGTTATTGTCATTTTTATTCTAACACTAGTAGAAAACAGGCCATTAGTCCCGGTTGGGAAGGGCCTTTAGTCCCGGTTCCCCAACCGAGACTAAAGTATAGAGACTAAAGGGTCCAAGCCTTTAGTCCCGGTTGGCTACGAACCGGGACTAAACCCTAGCCACGTGGTCGGCAGCGCGCGCCAGGGGATGGGGACCTTTGGTCCCGGTTGGTAACACCAACCGGGACTAAAGGTTTAGGGGTTTAGGGGTTTAGGTGTTTAGGGGTTTAGTGTTTATTGTTTATTTTTCCTTTTCATTTTGTGTTTTCCATTTAATTCTTTTTCATTTCAAACATATTTTACCCTACTACATACTGTGCACGTTATGCATATATAATAGAATACTTCGTAGAACCGATCATATATCATAAAATTTCTCGTACAAGCAATCATATATCATAGAATTTCTCGTACGATCACATGCATACACATATATATATACAGCTTGGTATATACAATTTCTCGTACAATTTGCAGATCATTTGGGGATCGGGTAATGGTATTCTCCGTCGGGAGATATGACCTGCTCAAGCAAAAATCCCGCAATTTCCTCTTGAATTGCTCATATGCGGTCCGTTGGTAGGAGCTTATCCCGCATCTTGTGCATCTTTAAAGAAGGTGATCAATATGAACATGTTAGTTGTGTGTATATGTATTAGATCATGATAAAAAAATATGAATGGTGTTTACGTACCCAAAGATCTCTTGCACTCCTGTTGCTTTCGGTCATAAAGCGAATGTTCTCGCAAACATAATATGCACATAGTTCAGTCCCCTGTGCCCGCCTCATGCTCTTTACGAGAATAGAATTCAATCAGATAATAATGAAGCATGTCAATGGTATTGAAACTAGAATTAAAGAGATGCGCGGACGTAGCTAGTACTACTTTATTACCCTGGGCTTTCGCCATCTCAGCTCCTCTTTCCATTCACCTCTAACATCTTTGTTGAACTTTTCCCAAACCCTGCCCGGCAAACAAAATGAATAAAGGAGTTATTAATTACTTGATATCAGGAAATGAACTAATAAAGAAGCCGACATAGTGCGTCAATGATTGAAATTACCTTTCGAGCACCAAATCCAAGCTTTTGTAATCTTGAGGGTCTTTACTTAGCGAGTCCAGTACTTCAACAGTTCCATCGTCAACTCTAATGATTAGAAGGATCCAGTGGTAGCTGCGCACACGATTTGTATAAGAGGGCATGCATAACTCATCAACTACACTTAACATCAAGTATATATATATATATAAGCAAAAATAGATTTGTAGTACAAGAAAGTAACACTCACTGGAAGTTCCAAGGTAAAAGTATTTCTGCTTTGTACTTTAGGGCCTTCAAAAACCTTAGAAGCATTTTCTCCGTGTCTTTAGGGTCCCTTCTCAACACTTCTTCATTGACGGTATTTGGGTCAATGAACCCAATGCCATAGACTCCAGCTCTTTTCAATTCAAAAATCTTCATTCTGCATAATACCACAGAAAAGAATATAGTGATGAGTATAATAACAAGCAATGAACGAGCTGAGCTAGAGACTTAAATTATAGAAAGAAATCACTTACAGACAATAGCAACTGACGATAGATTTGTCGAGTGCTTTTTGATTGAATAACTGAAAAAATTCCGAGTTTTCAATCCACAAATCCTTTTTATGGATGTAATTCTCTTTCTTGACTTTCACCATGAGGCTCTCCATCCTATTCTTTATTTCTCTCAAGTACCAGGCATGCAATTTGTACATTTGCGTTGTTAGAAGCTTCTCGTCGTCAGGAAGGACCAGAGGTTCCCCGGGGACATATTGTCGTTCTATTTCGTTCTGATCTAACGGTGGAAATTCCTCGATCTCTAGGAATTGTTCAACGGTGATACCGAGCATTCTAGCAGTCTCTCTATCAGCATCGGTTATTACCACGTTATTGGCACTCACCTTGAGCGGGCTAATCGATTGGACTTTCTGTTCTCCGAGCTGGTGATCAGTTTTCCCACATTTACTGCTACCGCTCGACTTCTGTCTTTTCTGGGATGATGCATAGGACTTGGTAATACAGCGTTCATAGTCTGATACCGGTCTTTTCTCCGCCGGTTTAGCTGCATCAATAAAGTGTTGTACGACCTCCTCGGGTATTTTCTCCTTTGGCGGCGGGGGCGATTTCGGTCCAAAACAGGCACGCAAAGCGAGCTTCACTGATTCTTCGAGTTCCTCGTCAGTCTTCTCGTAAGATAACTTCTTTTTGGCAGGAGGCTCGGGTTTTTTCTTTTGTGTTCTCTTCCGCTTTGGAGACGCTATTTTTTGATATCGCGGACGTCTCGCGCTAGGCTCCGTCTCGGGGTGGGATGGACTCTGCTGACGTGGCGGAGCTTGATATCACGGACTCACCATGCGCTCCGTCTCGGGGTGGGATGGATACGGCTGGCGTGGCGGAGATGGATTCGAAGGACTCACCCTGCACTCCATCTCGGGGAGGGTTGGAGTCTGCTGACGTGGCGGACTTGGAGGAGGAGTCGGTGCCCTTGGAAACACGATGCATTCCTTTTTCCATAAAATGACACAATGCCTGGCTTCTCCCAGTGTCCGCCCCCCTTCACCTCCAGGGTAGTCAAAATCTAGTGTTTCATATGCCGGCACAACTTGATCCACCCCGGCACGAGCATAGCCAGGTGTAATCGGATTGCCGTGGAAAGTTGCTTCATGTCCACTCGGTAAAGCAAAGCCGTCCGCCGCCTTCATGGATATGTTCTTCAGTTTCACGTGTAGCTCACAAGGTGTCGACTCTAAGATATCATCCATGGGGTAGCGAGCCAGCTGTGCATCGTCGGCCGGGACCTCCGTGGAACACACGCTGCTTTTCGGCATAGATGATGGAATGGTACCATCCAATGCTGGATCTGGTTGCTGCTGCTGCTGAGACGTGCTTTGCTGGCTAAGTTTGTTGATTTGCTCCTGCTGCATGTTATATTTGCGTTCCAAGTCCTGGATCCGATCTACTTCATGCTTCTTCTTTCTGTCACGACTTCTGTAGCTGTCGTTCCAATCCGCAAACCCCATAAACCACGGAACCATGCCTTTGCCTCGTGTTCGTCCCGGGTGTTCAGGATTCTTGAGGGCGCGCGAAAGCTCGTCGTTCTCTCTCTCCGGCTGGTACATACCCGCTCCAGCTTCTTCTATTGCTTTAATTATCTCGTCCGTGGCATCTTTAAGACTGGCCTGTTCAAGAGCCTGGCCTGTCTTTGGGTCCAACTTTCCCCCATGTGCATGAAACCAAGTCCTGCACCTCTCGGGCCAAGTATCTGTTACTGGAGAGACCCCTGCAGCCCTCATGTTTCGCTCAGATTCATCCCACTTAGGCAACCCAGACTTGTAGCCGCCTGGCCCCAGACGATGGTGCCACGTTTTTTTGTCGGCATTTTTCTTGTTTATTCTCGACCGTTTCTTAGCTTCTCCTGATTCCTTAAACTTCACAAATTCGTCCCAGTCATCTGCTAACTTCACATATTCTCCTTTGAATTCTGGAGTCTTCCTTTTGTTTTCCACGTAACTTTTCCATAATCTTTTCTTCCAAGACTGGAATTGTGTGGCCATCTGCTTAACAGCTCACTTCTTGACTTTCTCCCGTTGGAGATCTGTGAGAGCCTCTGGTAGGGTGAAATGTTTCATTAGCTCCTTCCAAAGCAGATCTTTTGCTCTTTGGCTGACAAAAGAAACTGCTTGGGTATTTTTTGGCTGATTCCATTCTTGAACGGTGATTGGGATTTGGTCCCTAACGATAACTCCGCATTGACGTATAAATTTGTCCGCATTCTCTTTAGGAGCAATCGGTTCGCCATCTGCTCTGATTTGATCGATGTTAAACTTTACGCCTTGTTTCAACTTTTTTGTCGGGCCACGTTTAACCCTCGTAGAAGATTTGCTCGATCCAGAGGGCTAAAAGGAAGAAAGATTCGTTAATATATAAAAAATCAATCAATACATCTAATGATCACCAGAGGGCAAATTAATACCTCGCCGGACTCTGTTAAATGGACAAAAAATTCTTCGCCATCGTCATTGTCAGCTGGTTCGCCTTCGTCTCTTGGTTGTTCTTCCTCAATTCCCTCACCGGATGGGTTAAGGTATTGTGAGCCATCATCTACTTCATTCTCTTCGTTTCCGGAGTGTATCAGGTCGTACATGGCATTCTCTTGATCACGGTCGTCCATAGCTTAACTAATCCAAAACAAATATAAAACAATTAGAATGCATTCACTAAGCAGAACCGGAGATATGCAAATCAATACAAGGCTTATGGTCCCATTATGTACAAGAATTTCTGTGCTAGACCATTCGATTACCTGCATATCTATTTTTAGTTGTTCGTCTTGCTTTATTGCTTCATTCTTTTGATTTGCTCAGTTGGTATTATACATTGTATTATGGAAGACATATTATAGCCTGGGATCCAACCACCATTCATGTTAAACAGAACATGTAACTCCCTAATAAGCTTGCTTATGAGATCAGAAGGCAGAAAAACATAGCTTGGATTGTTATAATTGACTGAGGAGATATGGTACTACTATATATATGTCCTTATCAACAGTGGCGGAGCATGACCAAACCAAGAGGGGGGGCCACCTCCATATAGGAACACAAATATATGCATGAAAAAAGCACTAATTCATAGAATAAAAAGGGGTAATTTAATTACCAACTAACCATGTCACGAGTTCACATAATTGACTATATCACTATATCAGAACACACAATATAAGGGATGTACTCCCTCTGTAAACTAATATAAGAGCGTATATGACATAGTTATCTAAATACTCTTATATTAGTTTACGGAGGGAGTATATCTTATTCACACAATGGCACAGATAAAACAAATATGACATGTTCAGACAAACTTGGGCATTGTGGGCAAGTAAATTTGTTGCTCCCACAGAAAAGATCACATCTAATAATGACTACCAATGCTAAATTAACAGGAGCCGATGGAGATTTAACAATTTCCTCATCCCCTTTTCTTAAAAATCACTGGATGTTGTTTCCCCATTCCTGTGTAAATGAAAAATTCAAAATTCACAACGCATCAAAACTTGGTGGACACTACTGCGTTGGACATCAAAATTTTCAATCAATCAACTTCGGCCTTGCACTAATCAGAAAAATAGAACATAGTGTACTGAACATCCTAATGAAAACCAAGAGTCCATGGCTAGACAGGTTTGTATCTTTTAACTACTGAATTATTCTGTGCATAATCCTTTGAATTGAACATACTACTTCAAGATGTTTTGAGCATACCACCACACACTGCGATTTGCCAATTTAGATGCTTATGCTTCAGCCTTTTCAGTACATTTTGCTTCATTGAAGAAACAATACAATCCCAATATATGCACCAAGTATAGCACACACACACTACCTTTACAGTTCGACAGTTTCAGTACATGCATACTGAAAATGATACTTCATGCACTTGAAGGAAAATGGTGCTTACGGCGTGGAGGAGGAGAGCGGCGCCGGCGGAGCTGACGGCGACGGCGTGGAGGACCAAAACCGGCGGAGCTGAGGTCGCCGGCGTGGAGGAGGAGAGCGGCGGCGGAGTCGGCGGAGGTGAGGGAGGATCGGCGGAGCTGAGGGCGACGGCCGGCGGCTGGGAGGAGCGGCGCCGACGGAGCTCAGGGCGACGGTGTGGAGGAAGAGAGCGGCGGCGGCGCGTGGACGGACGGCGCCGTCGATCGAGGGCGTGGGCGGGGCAGCCTGGCGGCGTCGTCGAAGCGAGTGAAGACGGAGTGAATTTGGGGGAGGAAGGAGAAGTTGCTATATAGGAGGACCTTTAGTCCCGGTTGGTATCACCAACCGGGACTAAAGGTCCCCCTTTAGTCCCGGGCCTAAAGAGGCCTTTCGCGCGGGAAGGGACCTTTAGTCTTTAGTCCCGGTTGGTGCATCCAACCGAGACTAAAGGTCCATTTTCTCTTTCTTTTTTTGTTTTTCTGTTTTTATATTTGGAATAACTGTTTTTATATTTGCAATAACTGTTAGAATATTTATAGTTTTTTAATTAATATTTTTGCTTTAGGACAAAACAATTACAAACTTTCTGTTAGTGCCAGTAGTTTTCAAATTTGAATAGTTTAAATTTGAATTCTTTTGAAGTATCAGGGTTTTGGACGAAAACTCGTCTGTTACAAAAGGATTTCAATTTTTTTAATTTATTTCAACTCCAGACTTTTTGTGCACTCAATATGAACCATTAGAAGCCACATCCTAAAATTTGAACCCTATCTAACTTCATTTGCTATTTTTCATGCATTTAATGAATTGTTTTGAGCTAAATGACCCTGAAATTAAAAAGCACCACAAATGAACTCTGAAATGGTTGAAACTTGGCATGGTATCATAATTTCACCCACATAGCATGTGCTAAAAAGTTGAGAGGGTTACGGCAAAAACTGGATGCACTTCGTGTACAAAATGGACAATCTCTTTCGAAGTATCAGGGTTTCGGACGAAAACCCGTCTGTTATGAAAGAATTTCAATTTTTTTAACTTATTTCAACTCCAGACTGTTTGTGCATTCAATATGAACCATTAGAAGCCACATCCTAAAATTTCAACCCTATCTAATTTCATTTGCTATTTTTCATGCAATTAATGAATTGTTTTGAGCTAAATGACCCTGAAATAAAAAACCACAAATGAACTCTGAAATGGTTGAAACTTGGCATGGTATCATAATTTCACCCACATAGCATGTGCTAAAAAGTTGAGAGGGTTACGGCAAAAAATGGATGCACTTCGTGTACAAAATGGACAATCTCTTTCGAAGTATTAGGGTTTCGGACGAAAACCCGTCTGTTACGAAAGGATTTTAATTTTTTTAACTTATTTCAACTCCAGACTGTTTGTGCCTTCAATATGAACCATTAGAAGCCACATCCTAAAATTTCAACCCTATCTCAGTCTTTTGCTATTTTTCATGCATTTAATGAATTGTTTTGAGCTAAATGACCCTGAAATTAAAAAGCACCACAAATGAACTCTGAAATGGTTGAAACTTGGCATGGAAACATAATTTCACCCACATAGCATGTGCTAAAAAGTTGAGAGAGTTACGGCAAAAACTGGATGCACTTCGTGTACAAAATGGACAATCTCTTTCGAACTATCAGGGTTTCAGACGAAAACTCGTTTGTTACGAAAGGATTTCAATTTTTTTAACTTATTTCAACTCCAGACTTTCTGTGCATTCAATATGAACCATTAGAAGCCACATCCTAAAATTTCAACCCTATCTAACTTCATTTGCTATTTTTCATGCATTTAATGAATTGTTTTGATCTAAATGACCCTGAAATTAAAAAGCACCACAAATGAACTCTGAATTGGTTGAAACTTGGCATGGTATCATAATTTCACCCACATAACATGTGCTAAAAATTTGAGAGGGTTACGGCAAAAACTGGATGCACTTCGTGTACAAAATGGACAATCTCTTTCGAAGTATCAGGGTTTCGGACGAAAATTCGTTTGTTACGAAAGGATTTCAATTTTTTTAACCTATTTCAACTCCAGACTTTTTGTGCATTCAATATGAACCATTAGAAGCCACATCCTGAAATTTCAACCCTATCTAACTTCATTTGCTATTTTTCATGCATTTAATGAATTGTTTTGACCTAAATGACCCTGAATTTAAAAAGCACCACAAATGAACTCTGAAATGGTTGAAACTTGGCATGGTATCATAATTTCACCCACATAGCATGTGCTAAAAAGTTGAGAGGGTTACGGCAAAAACTGGATGCACTTCGTGTACAAAATGGACAATCTCTTTCGAAGTGTCAGGGTTTCGGACGAAAACCCGTCTGTTACGAAAGGATTTCAATTCTTTTAACTTATTTCAACTCCAGACTGTTTGTGCATTCAATATGAACCATTAGAAACCACATCCTAAAATTTCAACCCTATCTAACTTCATTTGCTATTTTTCATGCATTTAATGAATTGTTTTGAGCTAAATGACCCTGAAATTTAAAAGCACCACAAATGAACTCTGAAATGGTTGAAACTTGGCATGGTATCATAATTTCACCCACATAGCATGTGCTAAAAAGTTGAGAGGGTTACGGCAAAAACTGGATGCACTTCGTGTACAAAATGGACAATATCTTTCGAAGTATTAGGGTTTCGGACGAAAACCCGTCTGTTACGGAAGGATTTCAATTTTTTTAACTTATTTCAACTCCAGACTGTTTGTGCATTCAATATGAACCATTAGAAACCACATCCTAAAATTTCAACCCTATCTCAGTCCATTTGCTATTTTTCATGCATTTAATGAATTGTTTTGAGCTAAATGACCCTGAAATTAAAAAGCACCACAAATGAACTCTGAAATGGTTGAAACTTGGCATGGAAACATAATTTCACCCACATAGCATGTGCTAAAAAGTTGAGAGAGTTACGGCAAAAACTGGATGCACTTCGTGTACAAAATGGACAATCTCTTTCGAAGTATCAGGGTTTCGGACGAAAACTCGTTTGTTACGAATGGATTTCAATTTTTTTAACTTATTTCAACTCCAGACTTTCTGTGCATTCAATATGAACCATTAGAAGCCACATCCTAAAATTTCAACCCTATCTAACTTCATTTGCTATTTTTCATGCATTTAATGAATTGTTTTGATCTAAATGACCCTGAAATTAAAAAGCACCACAAATGAACTCTGAATTGGTTGAAACTTGGCATGGTATCATAATTTCACCCACATACATGTGCTAAAAATTTGAGAGGGTTACGGCAAACACTGGATGCACTTCGTGTACAAAATGGACAATCTCTTTCGAAGTATCAGGGTTTCGGACGAAAACTCGTCTGTTACGAAAGGATTTCAATTTTTTTAACTTATTTCAACTCCAGACTTTTTGTGCATTAAATATGAACCATTAGAAGCCACATCCTAAAATTTCAACCCTATCTAACTTCATTTGCTATTTTTCATGCATTTAATGAATTGTTTTGAGCTAAATGACCCTGAAATTTAAAAGCACCACAAATGAACTCTGAAATGGTTGAAACTTGGCATGGTATCATAATTTCACCCACATAGAATGTGCTAAAAAGTTGAGAGGGTTACGGCAGAAACTGGATGCACTTCGTGTACAAAATGGACAATCTCTTTCGAAGTATCAGGGTTTCGGACGAAAACTCGTCTGTTCCGAAAGGATTTCAATTTTTTTAACTTATTTCAACTCCAGACTTTTTGTGCATTCAATATGAACCATTAGAAGCCACATCCTAAAATTTCAACCCTATCTAACTTCATTTGCTATATTTCATGCATTTAATGAATTGTTTTGAGCTAAATGACCCTGAAATTTAAAAGCACCACAAATGAACTCTGAAATGGTTGAAACTTGGCATGGTATCATAATTTCACCCACATAGCATGTGCTAAAAAGTTGAGAGGGTTACGGCAAAAACTGGATGCACTTCGTGTACAAAATGGACAATCTCTTTCGAAGTATTAGGGTTTCGGACGAAAACCCGTCTGTTACGAAAGGATTTTAATTTTTTTAACTTATTTCAACTCCAGACTGTTTGTGCCTTCAATATGAACCATTAGAAGCCACATCCTAAAATTTCAACCCTATCTAACTTCATTTGCTATTTTTCATGCATTTAATGAATTGTTTTGAGCTAAATGACCCTGAAATTTAAAAGCACCACAAATGAACTCTGAAATGGTTGAAACTTGGCATGGTATCATAATTTCACCCACATAGCATGTGCTAAAAAGTTGAGAGGGTTACGGCAAAAACTGGATGCACTTCGTGTACAAAATGGACAATCTCTTTCGAAGTATTAGGGTTTCGGACGAAAACCCGTCTGTTACGAAAGGATTTTAATTTTTTTAACTTATTTCAACTCCAGACTGTTTGTGCCTTCAATATGAACCATTAGAAGCCACATCCTAAAATTTCAACCCTATCTCAGTCCATTTGCTATTTTTCATGCATTTAATGAATTGTTTTGAGCTAAATGACCCTGAAATTAAAAAGCACCACAAATGAACTCTGAAATGGTTGAAACTTGGCATGGAAACATAATTTCACCCACATAGCATGTGCTAAAAAGTTGAGAGAGTTACGGCAAAAACTGGATGCACTTCGTGTACAAAATGGACAATCTCTTTCGAAGTATCAGGGTTTCGGACGAAAATTCGTTTGTTACGAAAGGATTTCAATTTTTTTAACTTATTTCAACTCCAGACTTTCTGTGCATTCAATATGAACCATTAGAAGCCACATCCTAAAATTTCAACCCTATCTAACTTCATTTGCTATTTTTCATGCATTTAATGAATTGTTTTGATCTAAATGACCCTGAAATTAAAAAGCACCACAAATGAACTCTGAATTGGTTGAAACTTGGCATGGTATCATAATTTCACCCACATAACATGTGCTAAAAATTTGAGAGGGTTACGGCAAAAACTGGATGCACTTCGTGTTCAAAATGGACAATCTCTTTCGAAGTATCAGGGTTTCGGACGAAAACTCGTCTGTTAAGAAAGGATTTCAATTTTTTTAACTTTTTTCAACTCCAGACTTTTTGTGCATTCAATATGAACCATTAGAAGCCACATCCTGAAATTTCAACCCTATCTAACTTCATTTGCTATTTTTCTTGCATTTAATGAATTGTTTTGACCTAAATGACCCTGAAATTAAAAAGCACCACAAATGAACTCTGAAATGGTTGAAACTTGGCATGGTATCATAATTTCACCCACATAGCATGTGCTAAAAAGTTGAGAGGGTTACGGCAAAAACTGGATGCACTTCGTGTACAAAATGGACAATCTCTTTCGAAGTGTCAGGGTTTCGGACGAAAACCCGTCTGTTACGAAAGGATTTCAATTTTTTTAACTTATTTCAACTCCAGACTGTTTGTGCATTCAATATGAACCATTAGAAACCACATCCTAAAATTTCAACCCTATCTAACTTCATTTGCTATTTTTCATGCATTTAATGAATTGTTTTGAGCTAAATGACCCTGAAATTAAAAAGCACCACAAATTAACTCTGAAATGGTTGAAACTTGGCATGGTATCATAATTTCACCCACATAGAATGTGCTAAAAAGTTGAGAGGGTTACGGCAAAAACTGGATGCACTTCGTGTACAAAATGGCAATCTCTTTCGAAGTATCAGGGTTTCGGACGAAAACTCATCTGTTACGAAAGGATTTCAATTTTTTTTAACTTATTTCAACTCCAGACTTTTTGTGCATTCAATATGAACCATTAGAAGCCACATCCTAAAATTTCAACCCTATCTAACTTCATTTGCTATTTTTCATGCATTTAATGAATTGTTTTGAGCTAAATGTCCCTGAAATTAAAAAGCACCACAAATGAACTCTGAAATGGTTGAAACTTGGCATGGTATCATAATTTCACCCACATAGCATGTGCTAAAAAGTTGAGAGGGTTACGGCAAAAACTGGATGCACTTCGTGTACAAAATGGACAATCACTTTCGAAGTATCAGGGTTTCGGACGAAAACCCGTCTGTTACGAAAGGATTTCAATTTTTTTAACTTATTTCAACTCCAGACTGTTTGTGCATTAAATATGAACCATTAGAAGCCACATCCTAAAATTTCAACCCTATCTAACTTCATTTGCTATTTTTCATGCATTTAATGAATTGTTTTGAGCTAAATGACCCTGAAATTAAAAAGCACCACAAATGAACTCTGAAATGGTTGAAACTTGGCATGGTATCATAATTTCACCCACATAGAATGTGCTAAAAAGTTGAGAGGGTTACGGCAAAAACTGGATGCACTTCGTGTACAAAATGGACAATCTCTTTCGAAGTATCAGGGTTTCGGACGAAAACTCGTCTGTTACGAAAGGATTTCAATTTTTTTAACTTATTTCAACTCCAGACTTTTTGTGCATTCAATATGAACCATTAGAAGCCACATCCTAAAATTTCAACCCTATCTAACTTCATTTGCTATTTTTCATGCATTTAATGAATTGTTTTTAGCTAAATGACCCTGAAATTAAAAAGCACCACAAATGAACTCTGAAATGGTTGAAACTTGGCATGGTATCATAATTTCACCCACATAGCATGTGCTAAAAAGTTGAGAGGGTTACGGCAAAAACTAGATGCACTTCGTGTACAAAATGGACAATCTCTTTCGAAGTATCAGGGTTTCGAACGAAAACCCGTCTGTTACGAAAGGATTTCAATTTTTTTAACTTATTTCAACTCCAGACTTTTTGTGCATTCAATATGAACCATTAGAAGTCACATCCTAAAATTTCAACCCTATCTAACTTCATTTGCTATTTTTCATGCATTTAATGAATTGTTTTGAGCTAAATGACCCTGAAATTAAAAAGCACCACAAATGAACTCTGAAATGGTTGAAACTTGGCATGGTGTCTTCATCACATACATCACAATGCTTCAGAAAGCTTGCTCACATCATACTAAATATTCTTACACACAAACCGTACTTAAACATGGACATAATAGAAATAATAGTTCAGATATCCATTACAGAAAGTAATGCATTATTGAAGATACCAATCCTACTCGTCGTCCGGATCAGAATACCCCCAAGCAGGAGATACTAGCGGTACGAGGTGACGCTGCCCATAATTGAAGATTCCAATCCTGCGGTACAACTCGTATGCAACGTACCCATCTATTGCTGCATACTCAATGTTGATAGGGTAAAGTGGGGTCTTCTCCCAATGTTGGTGCCCTGACTTGGGGAATATTGTCTTCATATCAGCGTAGTCCTGGTCGATCAGGGCGGCTGGCATATCAGCCATTGAAGTCTTGTCATGCTCAAGCCTGAACCTGCCCTGAAGTCAATGTGACATTCAGCTGGTATCTCAATACCCCAGGTGCACCTCATCTTGATCTTGTCATTCGTTATATCAACGCTAGCAAAATATATGCCTCTGCGAAGGAACTCCATGAGTTTTGGACAGTGCTTGTCACTACTGCAACAACAAAATGGAACAAATGTGTTAAATACTGCTGCAACAAGTATATTTTAGAACAAGTATAATAAGAAT
This sequence comes from Elymus sibiricus, assembly GCA_039707655.1. Lineage (NCBI taxonomy): Eukaryota > Viridiplantae > Streptophyta > Magnoliopsida > Poales > Poaceae > Elymus > Elymus sibiricus. The sequence continues at coordinate 5,298,457 of CM077666.1, forward strand.
CATAACAAGTATATTTTAGAACAAGTATAATAAGAATCATAACAAGTATATTTCGGCACAAGTATAATAAGAATCATAACAAGTATAATAAGAATAACCATAACATGTATAATTTAGAACAAGTATATAATAAGAATCATAACAAGTATAATTCGGAACAAGTATAATCAGAATCATAACAAAGGAAAATTCCTATGCATTTCCTATCCTATGAATCAAAAGAAGCCCCTAAACTATGACATGTTCTCCCACGATGGCCAATATATATATGCAACTACAAGGAAAATTCTTATGCAATTTTCCTATCCTATTCCTATCCTCCTATTCCTATTCTTATGCAATTTTCCTAATCCTCCTATTCCTATGCAATTTCCTATTCCTATGCAATTTTCCTATGAATCAAAGAAAAAGCCCCAATTTTCCAATGAATCAAAGAGAAGCCCCAATTTTCCTATGAATTAAAGAAAAGCCCCAATTTTCCTATGCATTTTTCCGATGAATCAAGGAAACTATGACATGTTCTCGACATTCCCAATCCTCCTATTCCTATATGCAATTTTCCTATCCTATGAATCAAAGAAAAGCCCCGATTAAAACTATGACAAGTTCCATATTACCTTGCCCACTGGAAGACCATGACATGTTGCTTCAAACAAAGTTGGACGACGGCAACATTGTGACCATCAGCCGTGTACTCGAGATTGAGGCCCATGAACTTGTGTTTTTCCTCTTGAAGCCATTCCTCGAACATGGAAAGAAAACCCTCGACTTTGGCGCTGTCGTTCGTGTAGACGACATGGAGATTGGTCGTGCCATGTGCGAGCACGTTCCCGTAGCGAGTTCGTGGATTCATGGTGGAGGATGGGGAAGAAGAGAGGAGAGGGAGACGAACAGAAGTGGTGGCCAGTCGCGTTACTGTAGCGTTTCCGATGTATATGATCTCGCGCAGAACAACTTCCAAGGCGCGAGATTTGAACGGTTGGGACCTTTAGTCCCGGTTGGTGACACCAACCGGGACTAAAAGGGCTCGCGCCAGGCGAACGGTTGCCACCACCCCTTTAGTCCCGGTTGGTGACTCCAACCGGGACTAAAGGGTCCTCACGAACCGGGACTAATGCTTATCGTCACGAACCGGGACTAATGGAGGCATTAGTCCCGGTCCAAAATGCGACCGGGACTAATGCTCCGGTCGAAAGGCCTGATTTCTACTAGTGTAAGGAAGCCCCCAAAATCCTGAGACTTCATATGAAAGGAAAAAACAGAAGTCTCAGACACCATGTGGCCAGACTCAGGCACCAACATGGTGGTTATTGGCAATTTAATTCCAAAAAATTGAAACAAAGTCCAAAAATGACCAAAATGGCATGGTGTCATGATATGACCCCTAGAGGCTGTGGTAAAAAGTCTATAATGTTTCGCAAAAGTTGTCACGCAGACTGTTTACAAACCGGAGCATCTTGGAGAAAGAAACTAGGTTTCGAGAGTGAATCGATTACTGCTTTGTCGGTTGCTCTTGAAGTTTTCTCCACACTCAATGCGCACCATTATATGCATCATGTCAAAAGTTGGCATTTTCCGAGGTCCGTGTGCTATATTTAAGTCATTAAATTCATTTCTAGACATTGAATGGATATAATTCAAATTTCAACTGCAGGTACATGAAAAAATTATCAGAAATGGATTGAATTTTTTTATTGGTGGTATTTAGTCTATGTTTAGGCCTCATGTAAGAAAAAATAAGGAGTCTCATAAACCAGGTTACTGAGATCGCGGCAACAACATGGTTGTTATTGGCATATTAATTCAGAAAAACTAAACGATTCCCGAAAATTACGAAACTTGGCATGGTGTCATGATATGACCCATAGAGGTTGAGGTAAAAAATTAAGAACGTTTCGCAAAAAATGTCATGTAAAGTGCTTACAAACCGGACCATCTCCGAGGAAGAAACTAGGTTTCGAGTGAGAACGGGTGAAGTTTACATGTGAATCGAGCGCCGCTTTGTCGTTTGACCTTCAAATTTTTTCCACACTCAATACACACCATTACATCTACCATGTAAAAATTTGGCATTTTCTAGGATCCGTTTGCTATATTTAAGCAATTAAATGCATTTCTAGACATTTGAAATAGAGCGGTTTGCATTCGAGGCGACCGCTCCTTCCTCGGCTACTGTTCAAGCTTTTTTCACACTCAACATACATCATTACACGTGACATGCCAAAATTTGGCATTGTTTCGGGTCTGTCTTAGGGCAGGTCAAATAAGGGGTGCCACTACTAAGTGGTTACCTATAGGGTTTTTCCAAGTAGTATCAACGGCCACACGACCCGGCCAAGCAGGCTAACAAACTAACTCACTGATACTCTCAGCTCTAACTACCTCGTCCAGCCAGTCAGGCTCCAGCCTCTGACGCACTTGCCGCATCACACGGCCGTGCCGCCTCACGCCGCCATCGGTATCTCGCCGTGCTCACCATATCGCACGGCGGCTTGGCATCTCACCTTCTTCGCATGTCTCCGCTGAAACTTGGCTAACTAGCTACTCCCTAGACCGTCTAATTTATATGCAGACTCAACACTACATATGCTGATACATCCTGACAAGATGAGTGCTAACAATCACCTCCCTAATCTTGTCATTCTAACTCGCCAAATCTTCAACGCGGATCACCAGCAACAACTTGCCATGGACGACGCTGTCGCAGAGCCGATCACCGTGTACCATGTTATTGTGGATGGCGTCATCGCAATGCCGATCACCGCACACCATCTTGTCGTGGACGGCGCCATCACAACGCCGATCACCACGGCATCTTGCCGCACGCAGCGGCCACTTCTTAACGTGGCAGGTTTGGTGGCGCGTTTCCCGTGTCGCTAGCTCTTTGGTGGTTGGAGGCAACGGCTTTTTGGGTGTTGTGGATGTGGTTGGACGTTCTTCACAGAGGTCGTGCTCTCCTCCTTGCCTTCGTTGCCGGGCATGGCTGTCCTCCTCCTCTTTTCCTTGTGCTGGTGATAGGGGATAGCCTGCTGACCCCGGCCGATGCTCCGGAACCAGATCTCAGTTCCCGTTAGTTGGGACGGGGCACCTTTGGGGCTATTCAAAGCCCTTTAAGGCCAAGGTGTTTGCATGTTTCGTGGAGGCTTCAGAGCTTTCGTTCCCTTCCAAGGCTGATGCGATGAAGAGGAGGTGTTGCATGGTGGTGGCGCAGCCGAGGTTGAGAAAGACGACCTGCCTGGGCTTAGTTGTGTTTTCTCCTTTGTGCAGGGTCCTCTTTGCAAGACTCCCGGAGGACAACAGTACAACTGAACTTTGCAAAGAGGACCCTGCACAAAGGAAAAAACACAACAAAGCCCAGACAGGTCGTCTTTCTCAACCTCGGCTGCGCCACCACCATGCAACACCTCCTCTTCATCGCACCAGCCTTGGGAGGGAATGAAAGCTCTGAAGCCTCCACTAAACCTGCAAACACCTTGGCCTTAAAGGGCTTTGAATAGCCCCAAAGGTGCCCCGTCCCAACGAACGGGAACTGAGATCTGGTTCCGGAGCATCGGCCGGGGTCAGCAGGCTATCCCCCATCACCAGCACAAGGTAAAGAGGAGGAGGACATACATGCCCGGCAACGAAGGCAAGGAAGAGAGCACGACCTCTGTGAAGAACATCCAACCACATCCACAACACCCCAAAAGCCGTCGCCGCCAACCAGCAAAGCGGTAGCGACACGGGAAACCAGCCGCCGAACCTGCCACGTTAAGAGGTGGCCGCTGCGTGCGGCAAGATGCCGTGGTGATCGGCGTTGTGATGGCGCCGTCCACGGCAAGATGGTGTGCAGTGATCGGCATTGCGATGACGCCGTCCACAATAACATGGTACACGGTGATCGGCTCCGCGACAGCGTCGTCCATGGCAAGTTGTTGCTAGTGATCCGCGTTGAAGATTTGGCAAGTTAGAATGACAAGATTAGGAAGGTGATTGTTAGGACTAATCTTGTCATGATGTATCAGCATATGTAGTGTTGAGTCTGCATATAAATTAGACGGTCTAGGGAGTAGCTAGTTAGCCAAGTTTCAGCGGAGACATGCGAAGAAGGTGAGATGCGAAGCCGCCGTGCGATATGGTGAGCACGGTGAGATGCCGATGGCAGCGTGAGGCGGCACCGCCGTGTGATGCGGCAAGTATGTCAGAGGCTGGAGCCTGACTGGCTGGACGAGGTAGTTAGAGCTGAGAGTATCAGTGAGTTAGTTTGTTAGCCTGCTTGGCCGGGTTGTGTGGCCGTTGACACTACTTGGAAAAACCCTATAGGTAACCACTTAGTAGTGGCGCCCCTTATTTGACCTGCCCTAAGATAGACACAATTCTCTAGTCGATGGAATTTTTTTTCTGATTCTTTGCAAACAACTGACTTACACTGCACACAATTTCTGTTGGATTGAAGCAAATTACAGTCTACATGGAAATAAATTCTCCGGCCGATGGAAACGTATACTTAAGTATACTAAACCTACATTGGATCTAACTTCCTCGATGACTTAGTTGTAAAAAAAAATCATGTACCAATTTAGATATCAAATTTAATTTTTGAAGGCCAAAATATGTCCAGTATTTGTAAGTGCTTTACTTTTAGGGCACCAACCAAGTTGATTTATCTAAGATGATCACTATGTTCTATTAAATTTTGTTTTTAAGTTTAGATTTTGTGGGTGTTCCGGAACTTTCCCTGAGTAATTTTTTTTTAATAATAATATTTGCCTAGATTTGCATATCTGATTTTTGTTGGATGTGCTGGTCCTCAATATGTTGGCATTGCTATCTTTTCAGATTTGCATCTCCCCTTTTATTAAGATTTGTTAGGCTTCAAACATGTTGAATACTGTTCCCAATCTTTTCATTTTAATTTCACTCATTGTATTTTTGTCCTAGCTTACGAAGTTGACGATAAGCTCGCAGTAATAGTTTAGCTCCGTGCCACGTTGCCTTATGTATAAATAGGCACTGAATTCTTTACAACTGACAGTTAGGGTCTACTCGATAATTGATGCATGCTGCATCTTATTGTAAAGCTGATTTATTTGCATCCTATTGTTCCTGATTCTCATTGAACTTGCAAAAAATCACTCAAGGGATGAAATTAAATATTTGTAGTATGTCGCTTTGTAAAATCTCGAACAATGAGAATAGCTAAAAATATGTGCTCATGGTTAAACTTGCTTTGTATATTTTAAATATTTGTAGTATGTCGCTTTGTAAAATCTCGAACCAAGAGTGAATCTCTCATCGTAAAGATGCCAATTGCCAAAATTGGAGCAAATTTGAGCGCCACGGAGGAAGAGTAATAAAGCTATGACATTATAGATCAATGCTCCATATTTCACACCATTAATTAACCAGACGTTCAACACATCATAATAAGCACCAGATGATGAAAGCATTGGTGACATGGTTATGCTGGTAGTACTAATAAGAGATACGAATAAAAGACATGCTCCGGATCCAAAGGCAAACCAAACCACGGGTCTTGAACATTCAGATATGCCCGGTGGTGAATGGAAACTCCTCATCTTCTTTTTGCATCTCATGGGATGGAATTGGAATAATGCTCTCTTTGAGGCGGCAGTGATTAAGCATCATGCAATATTGACTCTTTCCGATGTTGACCATTCCTAAGAACTTGCCATCAATGTCACAGCGCAACACATGTTTACTGTTAAACATGATCAGCAGCTCACGGTCGTTGAGCACAACCATATCATTGAGCCATTGCACTGTTGAATCAAGTGGAGTTCTCTTTTTCTTATTGCAAGAAGTTGAATAAAGTTGTCGTGATACCTCCAGCATTGACACGTCAATCCGGTACTTGAAACTCCAGATTTCAGCCTCGTAATCCTGCATCACCCAGACATCCATAGCGGTCAAACTGGGAGTCAAGATGCCCCAGAAAGCAAGTGTCCCGTTCATGTTGAACAACTTTCTATGATGGCACAGCTGGGTGGGACTGCGCATCCACCGGAATGACTCGGCTTCTGTGTCGAATGAAATAATCTCTCCGCTGCGTCCCCCAATTTCGCTGGCATCATAAGGACACCAGTGCAGGCTGCCACGGTGGTGGACTGATGGTGGACAGCAGGACTTAGAGCGCAGCCCCTTTAGTTACTGCTGTTCCATGGATGACGGTGAGCCTGTTGGCATTCTGACGCTGACATGCCTCATCACATTGGATCCCACTGTGAGAACGTACAAGCTGGATTTATACGAGTGCCTTGATTCTGAGACCCAGAGCACCCTATATTCTTCAGTTGGAAGGTGCTGGTAGAAACCAATTATAGTGTTGTAGAGGGCCTGCCCAACTTGAGGCTGGGCTAGGAGAGCATGCTTGCGGATTACCGGATTGCAGATGTAGAATTGGTACTTTCGGAAGACGATGAGGAAGCCATCACAGGCACCTAGAAGAAAAATCTCGAAACGGTGTTTGCAGCCTGGGAAGAAAGGCCAGAGCTGTTGATTGGAGACGCCGGTGCCGGTGTCGCGGAAGACAACGAAACTAGTGGGAACTCCGCGCCCATCGATAATGGGAAGCGACGGCTGGCGGCGGTGGTGTTTGAGCATGAATTTGGGTGTGGATATGGCATGGCACCATGACGTGTTGACACATCGACAGCGGCCGACATCTTTGGACGGCAAACGAATGAGTATCTTCTCGATAATTTCCTCGGGTAGGTCCTCTAGAAGGGCCGCGCCTCTCCTTTCCGGCATCGTGCTCCCTCAAGTCCGGCAAGCTTTAGTTCCTAAGAGGAAAACAAGCCTCCACGGCTAACTCCTTGGGACCAGCTTAAATCAAGAAGATAAACAAGTAAAATACGCAAGGCGAGACAGGTTTACCCTCCGAGACAGAGCACACAGATCAGGAGAGTCCAGCGGCGGGGGCGAGCAATGTCGGCAACGCGAGTGTGTTCCATCGGGAGACCTCTAGACACGAATACAAGGGAGATTTAAGCGTCAATGATAGATGGAAAGAGAAATGAAAATAAAGCATCGGACAAGAGAGAGGGGGAGAGACGGCCGGTTTGGGCTGCGAAGTTGCTCACCTGCGTCGGGGAAGCAGGCGGCGGAGAAGGTCTCCCAGTGATGGCAGAACAGCAGCTCGGTGTAGTGAGGCGGCCGGTCAAACCGTACACGGGTCATGCTCGCCCGCACCCAGGCCAGAAGGAGAGCTCGAAATGGAGGACATGGCGCGCGGTGCGGACTGCGGAGAGGAGGTGAGCGAGCTCGATCCGGAATCGAGGAGGCAGACCGTGAACTTGATCTAGAGGCAGGACACGAGCTCGGCCCGGATGAGATGGATAATGAGGAAAAACTAGGTCTTGCGGTGTGTTCGAATGGGATGGGGGGATTCCCGATTGCACTTTGCAGGAAGTAGGAGATTGACTCGGGCGAGTCTTTATTTTTTTTATGTTTTTGGACTTTACTACATGGGGACCGTTCTGCTGGTAAGCTTGGTCCGGCCTCCGTCTTAACGAGAGCCAGCATGAGCGTGAGATTCACATGCTGCCTTTACTTCCATGCCAGTAGATCGACATAATACTATGTACCACTTGATACCAAGGACACCTCAGGCTCAGGCCTTCAGCAATGACAGCGTGCTTTAAATGACAGCGTACAGATGTTGGGACTCAAGACCCAAAAAGTGGCCCAAAAACTTCACTGCAGCTAGCCGAGACTTAAATATGGAGTACTGCTACGGCTTGTGCATGCAGGTCCGTCCTGTCTGTTCCAAATTAAGCAGCATGAGTATTACTTTAGATGGGAAAGGCGTGAAAAACCATTTGTGACGTCGTTTTGTATGTGGCGGTAGATACGAAAGACAATCCTGGATGGGAAATATATATAATATATTACATAAGCAGCTAGCCCAATCTATTTATCATTAATTGTTCATGGCAGACAACCCGGTTTTCCAGAAAGTAGTTGCATAGTACGTCAAAATCACACTGAACTATAATTTATAGAAATTTTCAGTGTCAATCGAAATGCACACGCATATGTCCATCCACAGGAGGTGCTAATGCTGGGCGTCATGTGCTAATTAATAGTGGAGCGTAGCAGAGCTCCTTACCATCCATAGGATGTGTTAATTCTGGGCGTCATGTGCTAATTAATGCTGGAGCGTAGCAGGGCTCCTTCAGGGTAAGGCGTTTGTTTAAATACCAAAACCAATTTCTAGGTATGAACATGGAGCTGCAGGACAAGGGAAATACTTCACGTGCAGACCATAGATTGAATACATTTTATGCCGAGGGTGAATTAAGGCATGAGGCCGTACTTTCTTCAGTATACAAGTGAATGGCAAGCTTAATTTTGATACTTCACCAATCAAAGGGCTGAGTTGAAACCAACATTAGCTTTTCCAAGGAATGCAAGGAGTACAAGAAGAATTTTTTTAAACATTTTTTTTTACGAAATTTCAGATCTACATTACAAAATTAAAAATTGCCAAAATATGACGCCGTCGTTGCCGTGGTCAACAAAAAGGTACCCTTCGTTGCCTTCTAGGACGAAAAGGCCTTTTCGGTGTTGGCCCGAACGAAAAATGGGCTATCTTCGAAAAGAAAGCACATTTTTTCCGTGCAACCATGTGCCTGGACATCCCCTATACACCAGAGCTCCTCCTGGTCAAATCCTTGCGCCACCAGGACCGCATAAACGAGTAGAATCCATTCAGATGAAGAACCACTAGAACCGTGCATTGTGAAGGACGAATTTTTCCTTTCAATCTACACCGACCGTCACAAGCCTACATCGCACTCGGTGAGAAATTTTCCGACATTGCCCCTCGTCACATTGTTATTATTGCCGGAGTTGGCAACATCCGGTTCACGTCCGCAGATGACACGGATCATGATGCCCGTGGCCAGTAGTAACGCCCCGGCCACAGCCACCGGTTCCCGGCCATTACGCGTGGCGGGATCTAGACTGACCCCACAGACCAACACTAGTCTTTCCTGCGTACCCGGGACCAACTTCCCGGTCGGTCACCCATCGTAAAATCGCTCCAAGCCAAGCACGCTTAGCTTTGGAGTTCTTTTCGAATGGGCTCCCGGAAAAGAAGGGATTCCTTGTTGATATGAGTAGTCTATCATTCCTATTCAGCCTGGCTCTTACATACAACCCTACTCAAAGGAATCGACGTCCTTGTCGGCCCAGATGAACTTTCCCTCTTGGCACACGTCTGTGCGTCCAGTCCGGCACATGTGCCATGCCGTGTGCCACAACGGGCCACACGCGCCATGCGCCACATGCCTGTGCACCTAACCCGCACACGCCCGTGTAACCGCGAGGGTCGGCTCTGATACCAATTGTGACGCCCCGGCCACAGCCACCGGTTCCCGGCCGTTATGCCTGGCGGGATCTAGACTAACACTAGTCTTTTCTACGCACTTTCTGCTCACTCGTGCGCACCCGGGACCAACTTCCCGGTCGGCCACCCATCCTATAATCGCTCCAAGCTAAGCACGCTTAACTTTGGAGTTCTTTTTGAATGGGCTCCCGAAAAAGAAGGAATTCCTTGTTGATATGAGTAGTCTATCATTCCTATTAAGCCAGGCTCTCACACCAGTGACAAGAAGAGGACGAGGGACAATGTTAGGAGGTTGGTAGCATCTAGATGAGTAAATGTATACGGCCAGTGTAGACTGATCGGCAAAATTCATTCTGCACGATGCACAGTTCTAGTTATTCTTCATCTGAATGGATTTTTGTCATTGATGCAGTCCTGATGGCGCGAGGGTTCAGGCAGGAAAGCTCCAGAGCGGAGGGGACCTGACTTTACATGGTTACTACGGAACCATGTGCGTGGACATCCCCTATACACCGTACCAGAGCTCCTCCCGGTCAAACCCTTGTGCCACCAGGACCGCATCGACGAGGAGAATCCATTCAGATGAAGAACCCCTTGGACCGTGCATTACGGAGGACGAATGTCGCCTTTCCATCTACACCAACCATTGCAAGCCTAAATCACGCTCGATGAGAAATTTGCCAATTAATCACACACTTCTACTCATCTAGATGTCGCCAACATCCTAGACATTACCCCTCGTCATATTATTATTATTATTGCCAGAGTTGGCAACATATGGTTCACGTCCGCGGATGGCACGGGTTATGGTACGTGCTGCCAATGACAAGAATAAGACAAGGGACAATGTCTAGGAGGTTGGCAGCATCTAGATGAGTAGATGTGTGTGAGTAATTGCAAAATTTCTCACCGAGCGAGATGTACGCTTGCGACAGTCGGTGTAGACTGATTGGCGGAATTCATTCTCCATGAAGCACTGTTCGAGTTATTCTTCATCTGAATGGATTTTTGTCATCGATGCGGTCCAGATAGCGTGAGGGTTTGTGACAGTGTTATGTACCGGGGTACCTCAGGCCACCGGAAGTCGGCCCATCGAGGCCAGCCATAGATCTAGGTCTCTACCCGGCCAATAGACCTCCTCCTAAAGGGCACCTCCATACTAGGCGCCCAAGACATGTACTTTACTTGGGATACAAGCCATGTAATCCGAATTGGGCCCTTGTAACCCCACCACCCGTCCATCTATATAAAGGGAGGTAGGGGTATCCCAAGTCGCCATCACTTAAATCAGGTTTATTTGATAAATCTCTCAATCCACTAATGTGGGAGAGAAAATTCTCCAGATTAACTCTCCCCACAAGATCCCCATCTCTTATTCTAACCAGTTTCAAGGCCATCTTAGCAGGAAACATGATAACCGGGCTAAAACAAAGGTAACTACTTGCTGGAATTTAAATATTTTTGGTGTTTTTGAGTTTTTTGAAAAGCAGAAAAGCAAACAAATGATAAATAAAAAGTAACTTGGCAAGATAAATAACAAGAAAGGTAGTGGTATGTAGGACCTATAATTGAAGATGATATTTCCCTGACAACGATGCCAGAAATTGGCTTGCTACTTCCGTAAAAGTTGTTGGGTACCCGAAAGTGGAAGGGATGAAATAGCCCAGCATCAAGTATTTCCCTTAGTTGAGAACCAAGGTTTATCAAACTAGTAGAAACTACCGTACGTCAGTTAATGATAAGTACCTGCACACAACCAACCAACTTTTACTTGTCCCCAATGAGTCAAGAATGTTGTCAGGCTTCCTGTCTTGCTAGTTACAAGGCTTAAAAGTATGGTCTGATAGGAATTGATAAATAACGATAAATAAGATAACGGTTCAAAATAGAAATAATAGTAAAACAAAGGATTAAGGATGAAAGCAAATGGATTAAATTGGCTCGGGATCGGAGATCGATTCTGATTGGCAATGGGTGCGCGATCTGGCCGGTAGGTAGCCCTGGCCTGCCAAGCACCTTGAATTTATTGAATTTATTATATCAGATCAGATATTTGTACGACAAAGCCATGTGTACGATTGCATTGCTTCCGGCCCAGGTTTACGAATATCTCGGACATGTTGCCAGAATTCCACGGATTTATTGAACAGCAAACAAATCTAGTTTCATGCTGTATTATATCAAAAGTAATACAACACTACAAAAAAGACCCTCAAAGAAAATAAAGTTACAACCATGTCCGGACACTAGATTGTGTGTACCATGGTTGAAGCCGTGCAGCGTGCCGCACGGTTGGTGGAATTAAATTTCCATTTATTCAGAAACATGGCATCACGGTCCAGTGTGGCGGGCCAATGGTTCATGAAAAGCAGATACTATTTATTTGGAAGCACATTTCTATTTTTCTGGAAGCGGTTGCCTATCTAGTTTGATACATATGTCTAATCGTTATAAGTGTATGTTTTTGGTTTAATGGAAGCAAATCCCTATTTCATTGGACACAATTCTCTAGTCGATGGAATTTTTTTTGTGATTCTTTGCAAACAACTGACACACTTACACCGCACACAATTTCTGTTGGATTGAAGCAAATTACAGTCTACATGGAAATAAATTCTTCGGCCGATGGAAATGTACACTTCAGTATACTAAACCTACATTGGATCTAACTTTCTCGATGACTTAGTTATAAAAAAAAATCATGTACCAATTTAGATATCAAATTTAATTTTTAAAGGCCAAAATATGTCCAGTATTTGTAAGTGCTTTACTTTTAGGGCACCAACCAAGTTGATTTATGTAAGATGATCACTATGTTCTATTAAATTTCGTTTTTAAGTTTAGATTTTGTGGGTTTTCCAGAACTTTCCCTGACTATTTTTTTAAATAATAATATTTGCCTAGATTTGCATATCTGATTTTTGTTGGATGCGCTGGTCCTGAATATGTTGGCATTGCTATCTTTTCAGATTTGCATCTCCCCTTTTATTAAGATTTGTTAGGCTTCAAACATGTTGAATACTGTTTCCAATCTTTTCATTTTAATTTCACTCATTGTATTTTTGTCCTAGCTTACGAAGTTGACGATAAGCTCATAGTAATAGTTTAGCTCCATGCCACGTTGCCTTATGTATAAATAGGCACTGAATTCTTTACAACTGACAGTTAGGGTCTACTCGATAATTGATGCATGATGCATCTTATTGTAAATCTGATTTATTTGCATCCTATTGTTCCTCATTCTCATTGAAGTTGCATCACATCACTCAAGGGATGAAATTAAATAGCTATGAGAATAGCTAAAAATATGTGCTCATGGTTAAACTTGCTTTGTATATTTTAAATATTTGTACTATGTCGCTTTGTAAAATCTCAAACCAAGAGTGAATCTCTCATCTTAAAGATGCCAATTGCCAAAATTGGAGCAAATCTGAGCGCCAGGGAGGAAGAGTAATAAAGTTATGGCATCATAGATCAATGCTCCATATTTCAGACCATTAATTAACCAGACGTTCAACACATCATAATAAGCACCAGATGATGAAAGCATTGGTGACATGGTTATTCTGGTAGTACTAATAAGATATACGAATAAAAGACATGCTCCGGATCCAAAGGCAAACCAAACCACGGGTCTTGAACATTCAGATATGCCCGGTGGTGAATGGAAACTCCTCATCTTCTTTTTGCATCTCATGGGATGGAATTGGAATAATGCTCTCTTTGAGGCGGCAGTGATTAAGCATCATGCAATATTGACTCTTTCCGATGTTGACCATTCCTAAGAACTTGCCATCAATGTCACAGCGCAACACATGTTTACTGTTAAACATGATCAGCAGCTCACGGTCGTTGAGCACAACCATATCATTGAGCCATTGCACTGTTGAATCAAGTGGAGTTCTCTTTTTCTTATTGCAAGAAGTTGAATAAAGTTGTCGTGATACCTCCAGCGTTGACACGTCAATCCGGTACTTGAAACTCCAGATTTCAGCCTCGTAATCCTGCATCACCCAGACATCCATAGTGGTCAAACTTGGAGTCAAGATGCCCCAGAAAGCAAGTGTCCCGTTCATGTTGAACAACTTTCTATGATGGCACAGCTGGGTGGGACTGCGCATCCATCGGAATGAATCGGCTTCTGTGTTGAATGAAATAATCTCTCCGCTGCGTCCCCCAATTTCGCTGGCATCATAAGGACACCAGTGCAGGCTGCCACGGTGGTGGACTGATGGTGGACAGCAGGACTTAGAGCGCAGCCCCTTTAGTAACTGCTGTTCCATGGATGACGGTGAGCCTGTTGGCATTCTGACGCTGACATGCCTCATCACATTGGATCCCACTATGAGAACGTACAAGCTGGATTTATACGAGTGCCTTGATTCTGAGACCCAGAGCACCCTATATTCTTTAGTTGGAAGGTGCTGGTAGAAACCAATTATAGTGTTGTAGAGGGCCTGCCCAACTTGAGGCTGGGCTAGGAGAGCATGCTTGCGGATTACCGGATTGCAGATGTAGAATTGGTACTTTCGGAAGACGATGAGGAAGCCATCACAGGCACCTAGAAGAAAAATCTCGAAACGGTGTTTGCAGCCTGGGAAGAAAGGCCAGAGCTGTTGATTGGAGACGCCGGTGCCGGAGTCGCGGAAGGCAACGAAACTAGTGGGAAGTCCGCGCCCATCGATAATGGGAAGCGACGGCTGGCGGCGGTGGTGTTTGAGCATGAATTTGGGTGTGGATATGGCACGGCATGATGACGTGTTGACACATCGACAGCGGCCGACGTCTTTGGATGGCAAACGAATGAGTATCTTCTCGATAATTTCCTCGGGTAGGTCCTCTAGAAGGGCCGCGCCTCTCCTTTCCGGCATCGTGCTCCCTCAAGTCCGGCAAGCTTTAGTTCCTAAGAGGAAAACAAGCCTCCACGGCTAACTCCTTGGGACCAGCTTAAATCAAGAAGATAAACAAGTAAAATACGCAAGGCGAGACAGGTTTACCCTCCGAGACAGAGCACACAGATCAGGAGAGTCCAGCGGCGGGGGCGAGCAATGTCGGCAACGCGAGTGTGTTCCATCGGGAGACCTCTAGACACGAATACAAGGGAGATTTAAACGTCAATGATAGATGGAAAGAGAAATGAAAATAAAGCATCGGACAAGAGAGAGGGGGAGAGACGGCCGGTTTGGGCTGCGAAGTTGCTCACCTGCGTCGGGGAAGCAGGCGGCGGAGAAGGTCTCCCAGTGATGGCAGAACAGCAGCTCGGTGTAGTGAGGCGGCCGGTCAAACCGTACACGGGTCATGCTCGCCCGCACCCAGGCCAGAAGGAGAGCTCGAAATGGAGGACATGGCGCGCGGTGCGGACTGCGGAGAGGAGGTCAGCGAGCTCGATCCGGAATCGAGGAGGCAGACCGTGAACTTGATCTAGAGGTAGGACACGAGCTCGGCCCGGATGAGATGGATAATGAGGAAAAACTAGGTCTTGCGGTGTGTTCGAATGGGATGGGGGGATTCCCGATTGCACTTTGCAGGAAGTAGGAGATTGACTCGGGCGAGTCTTTATTTTTTTTATGTTTTTGGACTTTACTACATGGGGACCGTTCTGCTGGTAAGCTTGGTCCGGCCTCCGTCTTAACGAGAGCCAGCATGAGCGTGAGATTCACATGCTGCCTTTACTTCCATGCCAGTAGATCGACATAATACTATGTACCACTTGATACCAAGGACACCTCAGGCTCAGGCCTTCAGCAATGACAGCGTGCTTTAAATGACAGCGTACAGATGTTGGGACTCAAGACCCAAAAAGTGGCCCAAAAACTTCACTGCAGCTAGCCGAGACTTAAATATGGAGTACTGCTACGGCTTGTGCATGCAGGTCCGTCCTGTCTGTTCCAAATTAAGCAGCATGAGTATTACTTTAGATGGGAAAGGCGTGAAAAACCATTTGTGACGTCGTTTTGTATGTGGCGGTAGATACGAAAGACAATCCTGGATGGGAAATATATATAATATATTACATAAGCAGCTAGCCCAATCTATTTATCATTAATTGTTCATGGCAGACAACCCGGTTTTCCAGAAAGTAGTTGCATAGTACGTCAAAATCACACTGAACTATAATTTATAGAAATTTTCAGTGTCAATCGAAATGCACACGCATATGTCCATCCACAGGAGGTGCTAATGCTGGGCGTCATGTGCTAATTAATAGTGGAGCGTAGCAGAGCTCCTTACCATCCATAGGATGTGTTAATTCTGGGCGTCATGTGCTAATTAATGCTGGAGCGTAGCAGGGCTCCTTCAGGGTAAGGCGTTTGTTTAAATACCAAAACCAATTTCTAGGTATGAACATGGAGCTGCAGGACAAGGGAAATACTTCACGTGCAGACCATAGATTGAATACATTTTATGCCGAGGGTGAATTAAGGCATGAGGCCGTACTTTCTTCAGTATACAAGTGAATGGCAAGCTTAATTTTGATACTTCACCAATCAAAGGGCTGAGTTGAAACCAACATTAGCTTTTCCAAGGAATGCAAGGAGTACAAGAAGAATTTTTTTAAACATTTTTTTTTACGAAATTTCAGATCTACATTACAAAATTAAAAATTGCCAAAATATGACGCCGTCGTTGCCGTGGTCAACAAAAAGGTACCCTTCGTTGCCTTCTAGGACGAAAAGGCCTTTTCGGTGTTGGCCCGAACGAAAAATGGGCTATCTTCGAAAAGAAAGCACATTTTTTCCGTGCAACCATGTGCCTGGACATCCCCTATACACCAGAGCTCCTCCTGGTCAAATCCTTGCGCCACCAGGACCGCATCAACGAGTAGAATCCATTCAGATGAAGAACCACTAGAACCGTGCATTGTGAAGGACGAATTTTTCCTTTCAATCTACACCGACCGTCACAAGCCTACATCGCACTCGGTGAGAAATTTTCCGACATTGCCCCTCGTCACATTGTTATTATTGCCGGAGTTGGCAACATCCGGTTCACGTCCGCAGATGACACGGATCATGATGCCCGTGGCCAGTAGTAACGCCCCGGCCACAGCCACCGGTTCCCGGCCATTACGCGTGGCGGGATCTAGACTGACCCCACAGACCAACACTAGTCTTTCCTGCGTACCCGGGACCAACTTCCCGGTCGGTCACCCATCGTAAAATCGCTCCAAGCCAAGCACGCTTAGCTTTGGAGTTCTTTTCGAATGGGCTCCCGGAAAAGAAGGGATTCCTTGTTGATATGAGTAGTCTATCATTCCTATTCAGCCTGGCTCTTACATACAACCCTACTCAAAGGAATCGACGTCCTTGTCGGCCCAGATGAACGTTCCCTCTTGGCACACGTCTGTGCGTCCAGTCCGGCACATGTGCCATGCCGTGTGCCACAACGGGCCACACACGCCATGCGCCACATGCCTGTGCACCTAACCCGCACACGCCCGTGTAACCGCGAGGGTCGGCTCTGATACCAATTGTGACGCCCCGGCCACAGCCACCGGTTCCCGGCCGTTATGCCTGGCGGGATCTAGACTAACCCCACAGACCAACACTAGTCTTTTCTACGCACTTTCTGCTCACTCGTGCGCACCCGGGACCAACTTCCCGGTCGGCCACCCATCCTATAATCGCTCCAAGCTAAGCACGCTTAACTTTGGAGTTCTTTTTGAATGGGCTCCCGAAAAAGAAGGAATTCCTTGTTGATATGAGTAGTCTATCATTCCTATTAAGCCAGGCTCTCACACCAGTGACAAGAAGAGGACGAGGGACAATGTTAGGAGGTTGGTAGCATCTAGATGAGTAAATGTATACGGCCAGTGTAGACTGATCGGCAAAATTCATTCTGCATGATGCACAGTTCTAGTTATTCTTCATCTGAATGGATTTTTGTCATTGATGCAGTCCTGATGGCGCGAGGGTTCAGGCAGGAAAGCTCCAGAGCGGAGGGGACCTGACTTTACATGGTTACTACGGAACCATGTGCGTGGACATCCCCTATACACCGTACCAGAGCTCCTCCCGGTCAAACCCTTGTGCCACCAGGACCGCATCGACGAGGAGAATCCATTCAGATGAAGAACCCTTGGACCGTGCATTACGGAGGACGAATGTCGCCTTTCCATCTACACCGACCATTGCAAGCCTAAATCACGCTCGATGAGAAATTTGCCAATTAATCACACACTTCTACTCATCTAGATGTCGCCAACATCCTAGACATTACCCCTCGTCATATTATTATTATTATTGCCAGAGTTGGCAACATATGGTTCACGTCCGCGGATGGCACGGGTTATGGTGCGTGCTGCCAATGACAAGAATAAGACAAGGGACAATGTCTAGGAGGTTGGCAGCATCTAGATGAGTAGATGTGTGTGAGTAATTGCAAAATTTCTCACCGAGCGAGATGTACGCTTGCGACAGTCGGTGTAGACTGATTGGCGGAATTCATTCTCCATGAAGCACTGTTCGAGTTATTCTTCATCTGAATGGATTTTTGTCATCGATGCGGTCCATATAGCGTGAGGGTTTGTGACAGTGTTATGTACCGGGGTACCTCAGGCCACCGGAAGTCGGCCCATCGAGGCCGGCCATAGATCTACGTCTCTACCCGGCCAATAGACCTCCTCCTAAAGGGCACCTCCATACTAGGCGCCCAAGACATGTACTTTACTTGGGATACAAGCCATGTAATCCGTATTGGGCCCTTGTAACCCCACCACCCGTCCATCTATATAAAGGGAGGTAGGGGTCTCCCAAGTCGCCATCACTTAAATCAGGTTTATTTGATAAATCTCTCAATCCACTAATGTGGGAGAGAAAATTCTCCAGATTAACTCTCCCCACAAGATCCCCATCTCTTATTCTAACCAGTTTCAAGGCCATCTTAGCAGGAAACATGATAACCGGGCTAAAACAAAGGTAACTACTTGCTGGAATTTAAATATTTTTGGTGTTTTTGAGTTTTTTGAAAAGCAGAAAAGCAAACAAATGATAAATAAAAAGTAACTTGGCAAGATAAATAACAAGAAAGGTAGTGGTATGTAGGACCTATAATTGAAGATGATATTTCCCTGACAACGACGCCAGAAATTGGCTTTCTACTTCCGTAAAAGTTGTTGGGTACCCGAAAGTGGAAGGGATGAAATAGCCCAGCATCAAGTATTTCCCTTAGTTGAGAACCAAGGTTTATCAAACTAGTAGAAACTACCGTATGTCAGTTAATGATCAGTACCTGCACACAACCAACCAACTTTTACTTGTCCCCAATGAGTCAAGAATGTTGTCAGGCTTCCTGTCTTGCTAGTTACAAGGCTTAAAAGTATGGTCTGATAGGAATTGATAAATAACGATAAATAAGATAACGGTTCAAAATAGAAATAATAGTAAAACAAAGGATTAAGGATGAAAGCAAATGGATTAAATTGGATCGGGATCGGAGATCGATTCTGATTGGCAATGGGTGCGCGATCTGGCCGGTAGGTAGCCCTGGCCTGCCAAGCACCTTGAATTTATTGAATTTATTATATCAGATCAGATATTTGTACGACAAAGCCATGTGTACGATTGCATTGCTTCCGGCCCAGGTTTACGAATATCTCAGACATGCTGCCAGAATTCCACGGATTTATTGAACAGCAAACAAATCTAGTTTCATGCTGTATTATATCAAAAGTAATACAACACTACAAAAAAGACCCTCAAAGAAAATAAAGTTACAACCATGTCCGGACACTAGATTGTGTGTACCATGGTTGAAGCCGTGCAGCGTGCCGCACGGTTGGTGGAATTAAATTTCCATTTATTCAGAAACATGGCATCACGGTCCAGTGTGGCGGGCCAATGGTTCATGAAAAGCAGATACTATTTATTTGGAAGCACATTTCTATTTTTCTGGAAGCGGTTGCCTATCTAGTTTGATACATATGTCTAATCGTTATAAGTGTATGTTTTTGGTTTAATGGAAGCAAATCCCTATTTCATTGGACACAATTCTCTAGTCTATTTAATCGGCCGATGGAAATGTACACTTCAGTATACTAAACCTATATTGGATCTAACTTCCTCGATGACTTAGTTATAAAAAAAAATCATGTACCAATTTAGATATCAAATTTAATTTTTAAAGGCCAAAATATGTCCAGTATTTGTAAGTGCTTTACTTTTAGGGCACCAACCAAGTTGATTTATGTAAGATGATCACTATGTTCTATTAAATTTCGTTTTTAAGTTTAGATTTTGTGGGTTTTCCAGAACTTTCCCTGACTATTTTTTTAAATAATAATATTTGCCTAGATTTGCATATCTGATTTTTGTTGGATGCGCTGGTCCTGAATATGTTGGCATTGCTATCTTTTCAGATTTGCATCTCCCCTTTTATTAAGATTTGTTAGGCTTCAAACATGTTGAATACTGTTTCCAATCTTTTCATTTTAATTTCACTCATTGTATTTTTGTCCTAGCTTACGAAGTTGACGATAAGCTCATAGTAATAGTTTAGCTCCATGCCATGTTGCCTTATGTATAAATAGGCACTGAATTCTTTACAACTGACAGTTAGGGTCTACTCGATAATTGATGCATGATGCATCTTATTGTAAACCTGATTTATTTGCATCCTATTGTTCCTCATTCTCATTGAAGTTGCATCACATCACTCAAGGGATGAAATTAAATAGCTATGAGAATAGCTAAAAATATGTGCTCATGGTTAAAGTTGCTTTGTATATTTTAAATATTTGTACTATGTCGCTTTGTAAAATCTCAAACCAAGAGTGAATCTCTCATCTTAAAGATGCCAATTGCCAAAATTGGAGCAATCTGAGCGCCACGGAGGAAGAGTAATAAAGTTATGACATTATAGATCAATGCTCCATATTTCAGACCATTAATTAACCAGACGTTCAACACATCATAATAAGTACCAGATGATGAAAGCATTGGTGACATGGTTATGCTGGTAGTACTAAAGCTCATAGTAATGATGAAAGCATTGGTGACATTGGTGACATTGGTGACCATATTTATGACGAGGGTGAATTAAGGCATGAGGCTGGACTTTCTACAGTATATATACAAGTGAATGGCAAGCTTAATTTTGTTACTTCACCAATCAAAGGGCTGAGTTGAAACCAACATTAGCTTTTCCAAGGAATGCGAGGAGTACAAGAGGAATTTTTTTAATTAATTTTTTTACAAAATCTCAGATCTATATTACAAAATTAAAAATTGCAAAAATATGACCCCGTCGTTGCCGTGGTCAACAAAAAGGTACCCTTCGTTGCCTTCTAGAACGAAAAGGCCTTTTCCGTGTTGGCCCAAACGAAAAATGGGTTATTTTCAAAAAGAAAGCACATCTTTCCCATGCAACCATGTGCCTGGACAACCCCTATACACCAGAGCTCCTCCCGGTCAAACCCTTGCGCCACCAGGACCGCATCGACGAGGAGAATCTATTCAGATGAAGAACCACTAGAACCGTGCATTGTCAAGGACGAATTTTCCCTTTCAATCTACACCGACCGTCACAAGCCTACATCGCACTCGGTGAGAAATTTTCCAATTAATCGCGCACTTCAACTCATCTAGATGCAGCCAACATCCTAGACATCGCCCCTCATCATATTGTTATTATTGCCGGAGTTGGCAATGTCCGGTTCACGTGCGTGGATGGCACGAGTCATGATGCGCATCGCCAGTGACAAGAGGACGAGGGACAATGCCTAGGAGGTTGGTAGCATCTAGATGAGTAAATGTATACGGTCAGTGTAGACTGATCAGCAAAATTCATTCTCCACGATGCACAATTCGAGCTATTCTTCATCTAAATGGATTTTTGTCATTGAATAGCAAACATGCCCGTGCGTTGCAATGGGAGACAAAAACACATCCCCTAGGTTAATAAACATGGCTCAAGACCCTAAAGGTCGACGTCCTCTATTTCAACACATCGCGACACCCGTGTCACCGCTTATCCTCTTTCGCGCCCTTGTCGATGATGGCCGTGGTGTCCACCTCACAACGTGTAAGAACGTGGTCAATCCAAACGTGGTGGGCTCAACCACCGCACGACACACCTACCATTGAACCATGCCAACACAGGGTAACGTTTAAAAATTTAAAAAGCAATATTGTCATGTAAACCTCTCTCTATCTCGTTCTTCCGCCCCTTCTGCATATCTCCTGTCTCCACTTTTCCACGCTTTCCCTTCCTCCCACCCTCTAATTCCTTGTCCCTGTAGGATCTAACAGACACGGATGCCAAGCATGTCACACGGGTAGGGTTCAGGGAAGGGTCGCAGTGGTGCAGGGTGGATGCGGAGATCTCATGCCTAGGTAGGAGAGAAGGTGATGGTGTGGGCTTCGTCGTCAATCTTGCGTAACTTTTCCTCCATGGCAACCACGCCGGTCGGTCGTGCTTTGTGCCATGCTTCCATGCAGTCCGTGCCGGCAAACGACCGGTCCGCAGGTACCCAGACGAATCGCCGCGTTGGATCGCCGCGAGATCACTAACCTCCTCATTCAGCGGTTGTGTCTACTGCTCCTCAGTCTTGCGGTATATTTATGGGAGAGCATAGGGAAGGTTCAACTTTGGCGAGAGTCTAGATCGAGATCTATAGAGACGATGTACGAAAAAATATCCTAATATCGGATGACGTATGACCAAACATGGACATGGGCATATTCTAGGTCGGATCGATCAACAAGACCGCAGCCCAGTACTTGCGCGTCTCCACATTTGATCGATGATTGTAAGCGTGGTATCCGCTTATTTATGGGTGTACCTCAAGGTGTTCATTCGGTTTTTTTGGTTTGATTCGGTTCGGTTCATATGGTTTATGGTTTATACAGTTTTTATACTTTGATTTATACGGTTTTATACATAGATACGGTTCGGTTTCAGTAATAACCATTTGCTTTTGGTTTGGTTTCGGTAATAACCTAATTAACCAAAGTTGACGCGAATTTTTGAGCCAACACATAACTTTTCCACGTCTAAATACATGATATATATCATAATGAGGAAAAACAATTACAAAAGGATAAATAAGGGATGTTGTATAAGTAGTCAGGCTAATCACGTAAACTGAAGCACTAAATGGGCTAGAAAGTACAATACTATAGCAGCCCATTACGCTTTTGAAGCCAACAAAACTCAATTTTGGTTAATTCGGTTTAACCATATGGTTTTCGGTTTCTAACCGAAAAAACCGAAATGCAAATGGTTTCCAGTTTCAAAACTGAAACTGAAACCGAAAACTGAAAAAACCAAAATTTTGGTTCGGTTAGGTTTTTTGGTTCGGTTTTTGGTTTTCGGTTCGGTTTTGCACACCCTGAGGAGTACCGGACATGCTGAAAAGTTACATCCGACGTCGCATTTTGATCTCAAATATGATGTGATGTACGAAGCAAGGAAGGACGGACGAAATGGAAGAAGGTCCATGTAACAGAAAAAAATCATGGATTGTGGGTTGATGCCTGAAAAGTTCAGGGGGACCCAGCATTCAGTGACCGGACAATTTAATAGAGGATTCATTTAGCTAATTAAGTTAACTAGCCGAGTTGGGGCCTACTCTCAGCAAGAGTTTAGTGGCTAAACTGATTGCCTAACCGGTGGGACCCATCTGTCGGTGACCCACCGGCGTTTGAACGCCGGCGCACGTGCCGGTGACCACAAACGCGGTGGTGCGACTCGGGACCTTGTCGGAAATCGACCACAGGGCACGGTTTTGGACGTGGTTAGGTGTGTTTGAACGCACACAGCAGCGCGCGTCGAACGGTGGCACTGGCTCGTCCTGAGGTGGCCGGAATAGGTGCCGGCGATTAGCCGATGCGGCGAACAGAGTACGGGATTACCGGATCGAGCTATGGGGGGCATGGCACAATGAGCTAGCGAGCGCGTTGGCCTCCTGAGGATCTCAGGAGCATGAGGCGATGTTCAGAGGAGTCACGCGGCTTCTCTAGCTATGGCAGCGAGCTCAACACCGGCGGTCGGAGCAGCAGCAATGGCAGCGACAGCTAGGGGCTTGGGATCGAGCAGCGGAGAGAGGGGATCCGCGGTGGAGCTCACCTA
Organism: Elymus sibiricus; assembly: GCA_039707655.1. Classification (NCBI taxonomy): domain Eukaryota; kingdom Viridiplantae; phylum Streptophyta; class Magnoliopsida; order Poales; family Poaceae; genus Elymus; species Elymus sibiricus. The sequence continues at coordinate 5,321,879 of CM077666.1, forward strand.
GGGAGCGCATGGGGGGGCATTGGAAGCTTAGTAGCAGCAAGAGGCGGTGGATTCGACGGAGAACGACGACGGCCGAAGGAGGAAGAAGATGGCGATCCAGGCGATGCAGCGCTCCTCGACTCAAACGGCTTCGCTTAGGGGAAGCAGACGACGTGGAGGGTGCTCCGGCGCAGACTCAGGCGGCGGGGAGCTCGGTGGCCACACAGGCGACCGTGGCCATGGCGACGAAGCTTTGGCTTCTTGCGGGAGAGGAAGAAGCGGTGCGAGGGAGGAGTGGAAAATGGCCTAGGGTTGTCTACGGTGTCGACGGTGCCGTTCTTATCCCCTCTTGGCGCCCGGTAGCGCCGTGGTGTCGCGCATCTGGACGGTGAGGAGGAATCGTCCGCGTTCATGGCAACACGTAGGAGAGAGAGCACGGGAGGACGACGAACAGAGGAGGTGGGCTGGGCCAAATCCTATGCACTTGGGCCCAGTGCACAGTGAGGTGAGTTTCTTTCTTTTCCCTTTTCTTTTTCTGCTTCTGTTATTTACTACTATTTTCTATTTCATTTCCATAGCAAATGAATTTAGTAGAACATGAAACTTGTCACATAAATGCAATGCAATATTTTGAAAATGCACACAAAGTTTCAGGCCACTTGGAAACATTCAAATTTATGTTTGCAAATTAAATGGCTTTAGTTATTATTTCTGGTCCACTAATTTGTTGCTAGGGACCAAATGGGAAATCAAATGATGTTGGTTTCTTCATGAAAAATACTTGGGCATTTTATGGAATAATGACAACATTTTTGTTTGACAGTTTGATGAAATAACCTTTGACTTGGCATTTTGAATTTGAATTAGAATTTGGAGAGTGTTTGAAACATGATGGAAATAAGCAATGATAATTGTGATGACATGGCAACTTTATTAAGGAGCAACAGTAGCTTAATACATGGGGTGTTACATTGTTGGAACTACTACTGTTTAGCTATTGACATTCTCCATCAAGTAAAATTAGTGCCACCACCATTTGCTACCATCAAAATTTCACTCCCAAACAATCCACCCTTCCGCATTTGACCCATTTTCCTTTGAGATTTTTAGGGCGGTTTCCGTTTCCTAAGGTGTTTCGGCTAATTAGGGACGGTTCGACATCAACAACGCCGCTACTCATCATCGCCCCGGACGTGACATCAACGACGTCCACTTTCCATTGAGACCATCGTAACCAAGGATGGTAACTCCGACGACATTATTGTTCATTTCCTTGCCATTGCATTGTTAACCCCGAGCGTTTCGCGTTACTTGCCCATTGAGACTAGCCATTTGAGTATTGCTGGGCCACGTAACTTGCGCACCTTAGAGATACATATGCCGCATTGCTTCAATTGCGTGCATATATCTTGCTATCATCCATCGTGTCATAAGTCACTTCCGTACATACATAATTGCTATCTTGGATCGAGCATCGCGCATAGTGGCAAAAGAAAATATCAAAAAAAAGTAGAGAAAAAGCTTTTAAGCAAAAGAAAAAGAAACAAGTGCTTGTAAGCAATAACAATAGCATATAGCAATATCAATAGCAATAGCATCGAGCCACACGGCTGCTCGGACCCTCTTCCCAGGCGACCACCCCGGGTGCCCGGACTCCTTTACCCGGGGTGCCCGGACCACCCCGACCATGCATGCGTGCATTAGGGGCAAATGACCCTAGTACCCCCATTTTCCCCCAAATCTTCCCTAGACTATAAGTAGTCGTCTCCTAGCTTAGATTTAGGGTTAGCAAAGTATATGATATCATTTGAGAGAGCTTTGCTCCTTGTACCTCTATCTTGAGGATCAAGACCTCCTGAGGGAGAAGGATCCCCATCATAGGATCATCAAGACCTCCTAAGGGAGAAGGATCTATCTCTAGATCATCAAGACCTCATCTCCTTTGGATTTGAGAAGAACATTGCACTACTAGAAAAAGGGCTATCCCTAATATCAACATTAGTGGCGCACTATAGATGTGGTGCGCCACTGCTATATAGCAATGGCGCACTAGTTGTAGGTGCTCCATTACTATTTTTTTACTAATGGCGCACCAAAGAAGGAGTGCGCCATTGCTATTTTTTTCCTGGATCCACCCCCCTCCCCAAGCTTATCAGTGGCGCATTATTGCCAGGTGCGCCACTGCTATTTTAGGTAATAGTGGCGCACCGACGCGAAGTGCGCCATTGCTATCTAATACGTATGGCGCACCCCAGCCAATGCGCCATTACTATCACCCCTTATCCCCTCCCTCTCGTTCTCTCCCCTCCCCTTCCTCCTGACACACCCACCCACCTCCCTCGACTTCGATCTAGCTAGAACGGGAAGCCCGGCCGCCCGCCTCTTCCTCTCCCTCCCGACCACCCGACCAACCCGAACCCAAAAGCCCATCCATCCACCGGACCGGACCGGGCGGCGACGACCGGGGAGCAGGCGGCGGCGGCGGATCGAGGGACGGACCACCGGATGGGCGGCGGCGGGTGCGGACAGTAGGACGGCGGCGAGACGCGGCTGGAGCGGGAGGAGGACAGGGGCGACGCGACCACCAACATGTCTGCGGTAGTCTGCGGCAAGAGGTCCTCCTCCATCTTCGCGGACGACCTGCTGCTCCAGCAGACCTCCCCTCCTTCCCACCACAGCTCCGCGGCAAAGAGGTCCCGCTACGCGCACCACCACCACCGCCGGGACGCGCTCCTCAACCACCTCCGGGCCGCCTTCCCAGCCATGGATCCCCAGGTAACTTTCCCCCGAACAAGTTTCCCCCTCGATTTGACCCAGTTTATGAGTCCCCGGCGCCGAAAGACGGACCATTTCCCCGGATTGGATTGACTGCGTTGCGAGCAGACCACGCGTTCGCCGGTAGATTCGCCGGCTGGATTTCGTGACCATTTTGGGCGGATTCCTCCGTTTTATTTACTTATACTACTACCTTTAATTTAATTAATGATAGAGAAGGCGCTGCTTCGTCCGTTGTTGCTAGATTTGAGATTTGCTGTTACGGGTGGGCGCCTACGCGTGCTCGTCTCCTCGCCTGATGTGGAAGGGGATGCGTGCAAGCAACCCCAATCTGAGTGAAATCCAGTCAGGGTCACGCAGGGGGTAAGGCATCCCTCCGATGCGGTCGGGTGAGGAACACGACTTGGTTCTGCATCCGGCCAGCGTCAACCCGGTCTCTGCCTCAGGGGGAGCCTGCCCTGCACTTCTGGACCAAGAGGGAAACCATAGGTCTTTTTTTTAGACAAAAAAATGCAATTGAGAACACATCCCCCCTGTCCTCTGTATCCCAACAATAAGATACATACACATACAAACGTACGGAGTAGATGGCAAGGTCTGATATAAATCTCCGTAATGTGCTCCATCACCATACCATCTTCTGTTAAGGATATGGTTCCTTTATGACTCTTATATACTCTGGTGAGTTTAGTACTATGGCATTCCTGGGAAGCTTAGAAGTGCAAACATATGTCATGCAATGCTTCAATTTGATACAGTTGCTATGAGTTAGCTGCTTCTAATTCAGTTTGATACATATGTTATACGTACAATCGTACATGCTTAGGAATCCAACGATAGATGGGTAATGTCTTGCATAGTGTCTGCTCTCATGTGCAAAGGATGACTTGCAAGGGTTTTCCTGCCCCCAGGGACCCGGACACGGTTACCCTCCTCTTAGAATCCCGATGGGCTCAATCGCTTCTGTAGTTTATGATCTTGATCGTTGTACCACTGACTAAATGTGCAGTTGTTTGCTATTATTTCTGTGCATATAGCTGACTATGGTTGCTCATAATTATTTCAGCTGCTTGAGAGAGCGCTTGAAGCATCTGGAGATGATTTGGATGATGCAATAAAGAGTTTGAAGGAGCTGCACCTGATGGAGTGCATAATGTCTTTTATACCAAATGTAAAGAAGTTTTCTCAAGATGAAGCAGTTTCGCAGATTGTAAATTTCTCGATGAATTAACCATCCTTTTCTTTCATCTTCAAAAGTGGCAGCATAAAACTCACTTGAATATATTATCCAGCATCATAAACTTTCATAGCAGCAGACACACATAAGTGGCAGTGCTTTCAAACTTTAGGCACCATACATATTGATATTATCTGGACTAGTTAATTAGTTGTTGCCACCTTTGCTGCTTCTTTGTCATCAAAGCTCTATTAGTTTGATTCACTGGAAATTGTTCTTATAAATCTGCTTATGTGGCAAATTATAAATCCATATTTCGTTAATTTGCAACTAGAGGTAATGCTAGACATTACTGAAGTTTTATATTGTCACAGTCAGTTCAATTGCTTCTCAAAATTTTCAGTCTTGCAACTGAACCTTTTTGCATGTAGTTACTGAACCTTTTTATTACTGAACCTTTTTCAACCTAATTTCAAAGGCTTGATGCTTCTTATGGGGACAGGGACCCGCAGTACTGGATGGACGAGAACTACATCTACAGCTGCTTCGCCAACACTGGGGAGGTACGTGTCCCGATCTGATGCCAGATTCATTCGGCCCGTCGGTTGATGCAAGATTTGTTTGGGCTCGGCTTGCCCTATTGGATGGACGCGTCGCGGGTCTAGATGTAAAGGGTTAGGGATTTAGTTGTGATGGTAGAACTGCGAGACGAGTTACTTTGCTGTGAATTACGTGTTTGTTACAGGGAATTTTTTCACATATGAGCATATACATTCAGTTTCTGCACTGAATATGAGCATATACATTCAGTTTATGCACTGAATATGAGCATATACATTCAGTTTATGCACTGAATATGAGCATATACATTCAGTTTATGCACTGAATATGAGCATATACATTCAGTTTCTGCACTGAATATGAGCATATACATTCAGTTTATGCACTGAATATGAGCATATACATTCAGTTTATGCACTGAATATGAGCATATACATTCAGTTTATGCACTGAATATGAGCATATACATTCAGTTTCTGCAATTGGCTTCACATCAAAATGAACTTTTCATTGTTGGCGCTCTGATTGAAGGTGTTCATTTATTAAAATATTCTATGATCAATGGAGAGACGTTGTTTATAATGCCAATAGCTTTTATGCACCCTTCTTTTTTACATTTAGTTTGAACTTCACATCAAATTGAACTTCTAATAGTAGCAGTTACTGGATACACCTAGTCTGAGTAGAGACTAGCTATTAGAACAGTGGGCACGTGAGGGGCTCACAGATCAGATATTGGCGCAATTGTGAAAGACATATGCTACATGCTCCTTCCTGAATTTAGTTCAGTTTAAATTGCAGCTGTGCCGAGGTCCTGGAATAGAGTAGCAGACTACCTAGCTATGTTTGGCTCTTGCTTCTTGAGGAAGAGCCTTCTGTTTGGTTTGATGGTATTCCTGAGCATATATGTATCAAGTCTCGAGCGATCTGGCTGGAGCAAGCTATTAATGATAGGCTTCTTTCAATGGGATTTTTGTCTTTAAATTCAGGTATTGGAGATGATCAAGTGGTGATAAAAAGAGTGAAGTGAAGATAGTGGTGCTGGTGATATGAATGAAGTGGTGGTGCTGGCTGTGGTGATAGTGTAGTGTAGAATAGGCTAGATAGGTTTTAGGATTTTCTATTTCTTTCCTTAGTTTGTAACTAGGTCAGATTACTACTTTTGTAATTCTGGAATGTTCTATCATGTAAATGACTTTGTAATGATTTTATCTTGATCAAGGATTTTATTCTGAGAATTTGGATACTAAGTTTGTATTTTTAAGATTTTTTGCAAATTGTATATACTAGTATTCAAACCGTATACATGTATAAATATGAGGACAGCACGTAAAAAAGTAAATTTTCAAAATTATACCAGTGGCGCACCTAATTCACTACCAGTGGCGCACCAAACAAAAATACTAGTGGCGCACCTGTAGCAATACTAGTGGCGCACCTGTAGCAATACTAGTGGCGCACCTGTAGCAGTACTAGTGGCGCATCACATGGTGCGCCACTAGTACTTGAAATAGTAATGGCGCACCAGAGGTGCGCCATTACTATTTGTTACTAGTGGCGTGTTAATAGTGGCGCACCTATAGTGCGCCATTAATAACAAAAACAGGTGCGCCACTAATAACCTTTTTTCTAGTAGTGTTGACCTTTGTGCTATTTCCCTTGATTGTTCATGTTATACTTGCGGATCTCATGTATGCTATTCTAGTGGATGTGTGATTTGGGTTTTGTTTGAGTGTTTCCTCTTGATTATTCCCCTTTGCCATCTCCAAGTGTGAAGAAGATCACCACCTAGGGTTTCACCCTACATCACCTCAGGAGGCGACTGTATGCTTCTTCCTAATCACGGTACAACATCCTAAGAGCGTTTGCCTTGGCTATCCATGTCTTCCCATACTTCACTTCGTATCCTTACGTTTTTTCACCATAGCCATGAGCAACTTCACCTTAACGGTTGGATCAATGCCTACTACTTTCATTAATTTATACCCGAGGAACTCAGACGTGAACTGATGGTGTGTCTTATGTTTTGCTTTCGACGGTGGTTTGCACCTGTGAGTAGCTATACAACTTCTTAACAACCATTGCCTGGTTTTAAGCTTTCTTTCATGGACGATCCATAGGCATCCTTCTTTGTCACAGTTCACAGTGTAACACACATTTTGGTTAGAGTGCCCAACAACAAATGGTCTATGGTTCCTAATGGCATAGTCACACAGCCACGTCTTGAACTCCAAGCTCGAAAACTTCATGCCTTTGTTCAGGTAAGCATTCTCGTCCTCGTCCTTGTCCTTTGGTTGGCCTGCCTCTGGGCATGGTGTCGGCTCAATCGCCTTATTCATGCCACCATCAATTATGGCATTATGGGCATGGCTAAGATGACGAAACAATGGAGTTCTTTTTTCCCGGCCTGTCACCTCTTTATAAATTTGGTTTTCTTTCTCCGTGAATCCATCCTCATCCAATTCTTCCTCCGGACCATCGTCATCCCAATCATACCCATAGGCACGCATAAAGGGGATCTCACTGTCCATGTCCTCCTGCGTGACATGGGCCTCCAAGTCACTGATATGATTATTATGAATCTCGTCGTCTTCCTTGTACTCATCATCATTATGGTGTGGGGTGTTCGATGCGCATCAGCCTTGCGTGGGGCATTCGATGCACATCCAACGGTGAGCGGACCATTCGGATCTGTTGCAGAAACGAGGTGGTTCGGAAGTTAGAAATTTCGTTCAAAAATAGCTTATTTTTCACTTAGAGGATGTACTCCATCTTTCCAGACCCAATACGCTCCAGAGAAACGTACAACAACGACGGAACAACTTTTCCGGCAGCGGCGTAGTTAATGTCCCGATCCCATTTCACATGCACCAATAATGGATGGCTCCAAATCGGTACCAGTACATATCACATGTTAGACAGGCCTATGATATAGGGTCAATAGTGGATAAATTGGCTATGCGACGCGCACTAGCCGTGGAGGCTGAAGTCGTCCTAGCTATCAATGCCCTGGCAGGCCTACAGCACGTCCCACACCAGCGCAGCCTCTTTTTTTTTTAGATGGTTTTTTTTAACACCTTGAGAAGGTACCTGCTCATATCATTAAGGAAAAGGATTACAAACACACACCGCAGCAGACACCCATGGAAACGTCGAGAATTGAAAAGGTTCATTCTCTGCATATTTAAACTGATAATTTTTGTTGTGTTAGTAGCTTATTACTTAATGTCAAATGGAATATCTCACAAACTATTATCATGAAACTAAGGATTAAACCACATAAAAAATTCTCTCTAAGCCAGACAATACATGGTGAATCGTACACTTTTCTGTTACTTCTTTACAACAGTAGAGATGGGAGAGTAAAAGAAACACCTAAGCTAGAGCACCTAAGATACAAAATGCACGACATTTTAGACTTAGACTATGGCATGGGAATTGAAAATTGGAGGTTTCATAGCTTTTTTTTAAAAAGAAGACGCTTGCCCGGCTTTAGCGAACTGAAACCCTTAAAGCGTTACATAAGGTTCGACAATAAGAAAATAAATGCAAGGTTCGATACAGACCCGAAGGTTCAGGCCGAGAGGTTTCATAGCTAGAATCTCACATACAAGGGAAGCTAATTTTATTCAATATTTTTTTATTTGCACCAAATCTATTGAATATTGAGGGAGAGCCGCCAGGTGTTTTCATGGTGTACTAGACTGGCGGATAATGCTGGCACGGACGCGCTCCAATTGCTTCTTCTTGGCATTAATCTCGCGGGTGTTAAGCTTGTTGTTTTCGAGCCACTTTGAAGCCCCATCAGCAGCGTCCTGGAGTTTCTTGATATCAATATTGCGCATAGAGTAGATTAAGTTCTCAATGTCGTTCCGTGCTTGTGCCTTTCTCTTGAGCTCCTCATCCACGGCCTTGTACTCCTGGGCCTCCTGCCTCATTCGCTCAATGTCCTCCATACTAAAAGGCCCCACGTCGTTGGTGATGGTGATCTTGTTCTTCACACCAGACTCCTTTTCTTCTGCCGAGACGTGCAGCATCCCGTCTTGGTCAATGTCAAAGCGCACCTGCACTTTAGTGACTCCCTTAGGAGCCAATGTGATGCCAGAAAGGCTGAACTTGCGGCGCAGGCTGTTGTCCTTAGCCATGGCCCTCTCACCCTCGTACACGTCGAAGGATACGGTGGACTGGTTGTCCTCAGTTGTGACGAAGGTCTTCTCCTTCCTTGTGGGGATGGTGGTGTTCCTCGGAATCACCACGCTCATGAGTCCTCCATGGACCTTAACGGCCTGAGAGAGCCGCACGACGTCGATGAGATGCAGGAGGATGTCATGCTTCTTGTCTCCCATTAGGATGGCGGCCTGGACGGTGGCTCCGTATGCAACGGCCTCGTCTTCCTTGATGTGCTTGTGCTTACAGAGCTCCTTTCCACTGAAGAACTCCCTGAGGAGCTGCTGCACGCGGGGGATACGTGTTGAGCCCCCGACGAGCACAACATCGTCCACTTTGGTCTTGTCCATCTTGGCATCCATCAAGCACCTCTCAACGGGCTCCACGCATTTGCGGAAGAGGTCCACGCTGAGCTGCTCGAACCGGGCGCGGGTGATGGTGGAGTAGAAGTCGATGCCCTTGAAAAGGGCGTCGACCTCGACCACGGTCTGGATCTGGGAGGATAGCATCCTCTTGGCTTTCTCGCACTTGTTCCTGAGGCGCCAGAGTGCCCTCTTGTCGCCACTCATGTCCCTCTGGTTCTTCCTCTTAAACTCACCGACGAAATGGTCGACCATACGGTTGGTCAAATCCTCGCCTCCTAGGTGAGTGTCGCCGGAGGTAGCCTTGACCTCCAGCACACCTTTCTTGATAATGACGAGCGAGACATCGAGCGTTCCACCGCCGAAGTCATAGATGAGCACAACCCTCTCCTGGGTGTCGCTCCACTTCCTGTCGATGCTGTAAGCCATGGCCGCCGCTGTAGGTTCGTTGATGATGCGCACGACACTGAGGCCGGCAATGTCGCCGGCAACCTTGGTGGCCTGGCGCTGGGAGTGGTTGAAGTAGGCTGGGACGGTGACGACAGCATTCTTGATGGTCGTTCCAAGGTAGGCCTCAGCTGTGTCCTTCATCTTGCCGAGCACCATGGACGAGATGTTCTCCGGCGAGAACTCCTTCTTCTCGCCAAGGAAACTCACCCTGATCATGGGCATGTCGTCGGCGCCCCTGAACATCTCAAACGGCCAATGCTTGGCATCGCTCTGCACGGTCGCGTCAGAGAATATCCGGCCGATGAGCCGCTTGACATCTACGTACATGGAGGAGCGGTCGAGTTAATCTTGTCATATTAGTAGCGTTGTCATATGTATGTATAAATATATCTACTAAAGTGATTAGTCAGCAGCACGCATGCTTGAAGAAATAGAAGAATATATCAGCTGCCAGGTAGCTTGAACATATCATCAAATGGACGGACCTAGCTACGTACTTACCGTATACTGTGTTGGACGCGTTTCTTCCGCCCTGATTGGTGGCTCCCTTGCCGATGAGCCTCTCGGTGTCGGTGAAGGCGACACAGGACGGCGTGATGCGTTTGCCCTGGTCGTTGGCGACGATCTCCACACGACCATGCTGCCATACTCCGACGCAGGAGTAGGTCGTGCCGAGATCGATGCCGATCGCGCGCCCGTTTCCTTGCCCCTCTCCTTCCATGGCCAAGACGAGCGTAGTGACAGGGATTGGATTTATAGGTGGCAAGTCGTTGGTTGCGGCTGGGGTTTTGGGATCCAAAGGGCAGGCTTTGGGACTAGAGTTATATATGTTAGCCCAACTAGCGAGTAGCTAATCCTCCGAGGATCAACCAGGCGGAGGAAAAACAGCCTAAACACACACACACATACACTGAGATGGAGCTGCTCGTACTAGCTTAGAGCTGGATGGCTTGTTACCTTGCTTTGATTGGAATGGCCTGATTTACAACGATGAGGGTGCAGCCCTTATATAGGACCTACTGAACCGACTTAACACAAGCCGTGTTGTGCACGCGTACTCCTTCTTTGTTTTTACTCCTAAAACGTAAGTGCTGACGTTAGATGCACTGTCTATTAAAAAGGTAAGAAACACCTCACACTTTTTTTATTTTCTTTCTTTCTTTATTTTTAGGACCAGAGCATTGATATTACTGGAGCACCCTTTTCTCCGGGCTATGATTATTTGTCCCTGGCTTCCTTTTTTATGCTGCTCCTTCCCTGGACTTTCGACTACTTGAATGTCAGTCGCTGTTCATACTGCCGTGATATTATTCGCTGTGGTGGAAACATTACTCAAAATAGTCCTCTTGCATCATAGGTGTGCATGGTAGTGATATATGGAGAATATATCGATATTTCAGATCCTGCAGATCTGAGGCAGATGAGAGAACAGCAGCATCACAACCTTAGGAGCTAGGGTGACGATCATAGGATTTTGCGCTGCAAAGAGCTAACATGCCATATTCTTGAGAATATAATGTCACTTGAGTGCTTGAAACTAATTGGAGGCCCCTCAGAGCTAGCTGTGTCAGGTGCTCTAATCATGCCAACAAAGCTGGCAAATGCCCCCCACTGGCTAGGGATGTTCTCATGGAAGCTGGCTCACAGTGTGGTCTTGGCTATCAGAAGATACATCGAGCCTGAAGATACATCGAGCCTATGGATCCTGCCACAGTGAAGCTTCATGTTCTGGAGAGCCAAGACCACATATATGCATGTAGGTTGTTTGGTGTGACTGGTCGGGTGGCACACATGCAATGAACATCCTGGTCTCTGGAATCTGCTCACATAGTCACATGCATGCATCGATTGCATGCTTAAAAATCACGGATGACACCAATCATCCAACATGCGTGCATGCATCTGCATTTCTCCAATCATCACCGATCTCACCCACCACCCAATTAAAGATAACACTCACCGACCGCCCAATTAAAGATAAGACTGAAGAAGCAAAACACACATTGTGCTTACCTAGTCCACGACACTCACTGGTTAAGGGAGACCTATGCCGGGCTGTTCGTGATTTTCTTAATGGTGCCTAACTCCAGATGCTTTCAATGCAACAATCATTGTTATGATACCGAAAGTAATCTCACCGGAGTTACTTTCACAGATTCAGAGGAGCAAAGTGCATTTGTCCCGGGACGGTTGATTATGGATAATGTCTTGGTAGTATATGAGTGTGTACATGCAATACGAACCAGGAAGAGGAAGAAGAGTTTGTGCGCGGTGAAGCTGGACATGATGAAGGCATATGACAGGGTAGAGTGGATTTTTCTGGAACAGATGATGGCTCAGTTTGGTTTTGCCCCCCAGTGGGTCTCCATGATCATGTGTTGTGTTACGTTGGCGAGATTTTCTGTCACGCTTAATAGTGGTTTCTCGAGGAGCTTCTCACCCTCCCGGGGACTTAGACAGGGTGATCCCTTGTCACTATATCTATTTTTATTTTGTGTGGAGGGTTTTTCAGCACTTCCAAAGAAAGCACAAAATGACAAACAAATAAAAGGTGTTAAGTTTGGGAGCACTGGCCCCCATGTAACTCATCTTCTGTTTGCAGATGACAGTATTGTTTTCCTCGAGGGATCAAGGGGGAACATGGAGGCTCTCAAGCAGATCCTTGTCAAATATGAGAAAGCTTCAGGGCAAAAAGTTAACTTGCAGAAGTCCTCTATATTTTTTGGGAAGGGGAGCCAGAGTGAAATGAAGGAACAAGTGAAACAGGTGGTAGGCATTCAGTCCGAAGCTCTTAGTGAGCGATATTTGGGACTTCCAACACTGGTTGGGAGGTCCAAGGATGGCACTTTCAAGCATGTTACTGAATGCTCCAAAGGAAAAGTAAGTGGATGGAAGGGACAAGGGTTGTCTAAAGCAGCCAGAGAAGTTCTGATCAAATCTGTCCTCCAAGCGACACCGACCTACACCATGAGTTGTTTTCACCTCTCGAAGAAGATGTGCTGGAACCTGACTTCGATCTCCTCAAAATTCTGGTGGGGTGCAATGAATGGTGAAAGGAAGGTTCATTGGATCGACAAAAGAAAGTGACGGCACAGCTAGCAACTTAATTTGGGGGGTAGCCTACCAGATAACAAGGAATCTTAAGAAACAAAATAGGACTTCACCTCTATACATAATACCAATTTGAATTATCTCCCTACAAGAGTTCCTTTAAGGTGTCGTTTCGCAACCCCAACAATGTAAACCCCGGATTCTGTCTCAAGAAATCCTAGTATGCACATACGGTTGGTTTTAATGGGTGGATCTTTTTTTTGAGAAAAATTAATGGGTGGATTTATGCTATGCAGACCACATCAATTCTAATAAGGCACCGATTGTTGTTGCAGATCACTGCAAGATGACTGTAGGATGCAATAGCAAATGCTCTTTCCAGTTCCAATTTTGTTCCAGTTCCAATCAATAGCTATCTAACAGATATACATATATGTTACATACAGTTGCGTCTCAGTGTAAAAAGAACTTGCAAAATAGCTGATCTACAGGCAGCGAGTTTGAAGTCTTCCCAATTTGCACATAGAATGCACCTGCAAGCATTTGAGACAGCCATATGCATGTCACAACTCTAGACACATGTCAATCGCCTGTACTTTTGATCTCTAAACAGGCCGTCTAATTAAGAGTGATGCTGTCTTTGTATGATGCTTGTGTAGCCGGTCTACCTGCCAATGACTCCTCAAACATCCTAGTACATGGTATTCTTTCCATCTCAGACCGGACATCACAGCACAGAAGAAGAAGCTCCTTGGAACCTGCCTTGGAAATTTCCCTGCACTGATCTGCAATGGCGTGTGTAAAGGAGTGTGCATGTGAGAACGCAAGACTTTGGTCGTTTCCAAGTCGTCAAAAGATGACAGCCTACATGATTTCTAGGAAATGATAGTGAAGGGACATACATAGCTATTGTACATTGTTGGAATATTAGCACAGCACTCGCAAACCAAGAGAAAGACCCGAAACATATATACTACTGTAGTTGCCAACCAAACCAAGCATGCCTTCCTATATAAATAGTGTTTATACAGTGATGAATTAAACATTCTTTCTCTAAGACGTCTAAGCATTAGTGGAATGCATGAAAGTCAGTACAAACAAGCAATGGAGTGTGCACGTGATTGGAACCACTACTGTTTCTCTTCTTCCAAACGATATGAACCCCAGATCCCGTCTCAAGAAATCCTGATCTGCACATACAGGTTGTACGAAATAACCTGCCAACCGAGCAAATCTTCATTTTTGCCGCCTCTCAGATCAGGTCCACGCCAAGTGAATTGGCTTCTATTGTCCCGAGAAAAAAAAAAGAGATCAAATTCCTTGTGCATGTCAATCGCCTGAACAGGCCTGTTTAATCAAGAGTGATGTTGTCTTTCTCTGTATGATTGAGATTATATGCATTGCATGCAGGCATCATCTTTTAGATTGGAAAGGGTACAGGAGGACCCTACTAACAACAGAACTGTTCAAGTGCATGTGAGGCGAAACTTCGTGTGAAGATTTTGGTCGTCCTCCAGATTACATTCATGCACCCGCTGCAAAGTGGAGTCGAGTGGGGTGGGTGTCCTCCAGATTCCATTCATGCACCCGCTGCAAAGTCAGTCCAGCCACTGAAATGATGTTACGCCCCTGTTTATCTACATGAAAAGAAAAAAAAACTGCAGTGTTGAGACCTAGTCATTTATTTTCAAGTCGTCAAAAGAGGACAGAGCCTACATTATTTCTAGGAAATGAGAGTGGAGGGACATACATAGCGATTGCTGGAATATCAGCACCACACTTGCAACACGCACAAGGCAATCACGCGAGACCAGACAGCACTTGCAACACGCACAAGGCAATCAAGCAAGACCAAAAACATATATACAACTTGCCAACCAAACCAAGCATGTCAAACTATATAATAGTGTTTATGCAGTACTAAATTAAACATTCTTTGTCTTAAGACGTCCAAGAAATTAATGGAATGCATGAAAGTCAATACAAAACAAGCAAATATGTGTTGATAGTTTACCTGAGCACTGCCATTAGGATTTCCGAGGAAGGCCCTTACGACCTATAGGACCGGTGTATAGTACCACTACCACCAGCGATCTGGAAGCATAGGAATGAGCTGATACTCTCTCTTTTATAGTACCACTACCCCAGAGTCACATATGTTTCACCACCAACAAGAGGAGGAATAACATCCCAGCACAGAATATTTTACAGGAATGCAATATTATTAGTAAACTGAGCTGATACTCTCTCTCTCTCTCTCTCTCTCTTTTCCTGAAAAAATAACAGGGCTGGGATGAGAGAAAGAGAGAGAGGCGGAGGGGCATTGGGCTGTGGTTAGCACGTAGCGGATCCATGGATCAACTGCCGCAGCTGCGCGCGCTGGCAGGGCGGGAGGATTTCCAGACGGAAAAGCGCGGGATCGCGGTACCTTGAGTCGGCGCGGCGACCATGGCTGCCAGGCGGCTTAGTCGGAGGCGAAGCAGGGAGGGACAAAAGCGTCGGAGGTGAAGAGGATCGATGCGTCCGAGGTGAAGAGGATGGAAGCCATCCTCGCCAAGCGCTCCGCATGCCGCAAGGGCTCAGATGCCATCTTGTGAGAACACCGTTGTGCCCCTTAGCAAGCCCGCTCACACGCACTCGGTGGTTGCTGGAGGCGATGTTGCCCCTATGATGCTCTACACATCGCGACATCACACATGCTAGGACGAGTGGCACCCACCCACGCCTCAACGATGTCATGAGCTCATATCCCGTCCTCCGGGGGAGGGCACAAGGCAGGAGTCGAGAACCAAGAAGGGCACGGTCGCTTCATCCCGTACCTCGCACTCCCAGTGGGGGGCACAAGATAGAAGTCAAGTAGCGAGCACAGTCGCTACGAGCCCGTACCTCGCACTCCCAGTAGGGGGCACGCAGTGGCTGAGCCAGGAATTTGCTCCTAGTATTTTTGTATTTTTTTTTTGCCAAACCAATATAATAGAATAATAAATGTACAGTAAGATGGCAACATCAATGACTCAATGACCATACATCGATAATAGTAACCAAATATCATTGTGGCAATATCTATAATAATTAAGAAAGATTATGAACAGCAAAAGAAATTACAATATAACTTTACGATCCCCTTTTTGGAAGAGATTGATGACATCCTCATCTTTCACTTGCTTGAAGAATTCTCTCTCAACGAATGTAACCAAGCAACTGTTTCAATATTCATCACCCATTTTGTTTCTTAGTGAATTCTTCACGTATTTCATTGAGGAAAATACCCTCTCAACACTAGCAGTGGCTACCGGAAGGATGAGCACCAACTTAAGAAGTTTGTAAAAAATGTAATATTGTTCATTCTTTCTTGTCTCAACCATCAGAACTGAAAGCTCACATAGATTCTTCAAATTGCTAAACCTTTTATCCATACGAACATGAGAAATGTACATGCTTAATTGCCATGGAAGTCTTGACAATTCATCCTTTGTGAAATCCTTAGCATAAAACTTTCTAGCAAGCCTAACCAACTTCTCTTTATCATAAGCAGCAAATGAATCACGTGGACTGAATGCTACCATGCTAGTAAGTAGTTCAGAGTTTACCTCATAAAATCTTGCATCCAACTCTTGAAGTTGCCTATCAATGACACTGAAAGCACAACTGCTCCCTAAGGTGGTTTTGGTAATTAATCACAACATATATTTCAATGGACTAATGTTTCCACAAAGTATATTTTAGGAAAAGTTCGATGATGCCTTGGCGAAAGATTGTGAGGAGATTACCCTAGAAGCAAGGAACACCCATTGGCAACAAGCTTGAAGACTCTAAATTTTGTTTTATGTGAGAAATCACAATTGAGTCCATAGGAAAGCCAATACTATTAAAAGGGGATGAGGTAATCATGGTGATCCAATTGCTATAATGCTCAAGTGTTAGCCACCAAAAATACCCATCACTACTCCCACAAAATATTCTGTCCAAACCACAAAGACAAATTCGGTGCCACCAAGTTTTCCAAATCGGCCCTACCGAGTTTGAACCCAGACAGAGCCTAAGCCAAAACCCTATCAAATTGGTGACACCAAGTCCCATTTCGGTAGAACCGAAATCAGTGACCAACTTGCTGGTATCTCATTTTCAAGAATCAGAATTTCCGAGAATTGAGAATCGGTCTCACCGAGTTTGGTTTCTGATCAGGCCAACCAAAATCGGACCGACCGAGTTTGCAATATCGGCTTCACCGAAACGTCCAAAGTTGCCACATTCGCACTAGTCGGTAAGACCGAGTTTATTCTTTCGGTTTCACCGAGTTGGGCAATAATGTTATAATGGTCAGATTTTTGGAGATGCCTATATATACCCCTCCACCACCTCTCACTCGTAGAGTAAGCACTCAGAACACACCAACACTTACCATATCCAATTTTCTGAGAGAGAGCCACCTACTCATGTGGTGAGATCAAGATATTCCAATCCAACCATATGAATCTTGATTTCTAGCCTCCCCAAGTTGCTTTCCACTCAATCAATCCCGCCCACCAAGCCAAATCTGTGAGAGAATGATTGTGTGTTGAGGAGTCTATCATCTTTGGAGCACAAGAGCAAGGAGTTCATCATTGTTACCACATCTATTACCTTTTGGAGGGTGGTGCCTCCTAGATTTGTTAGGTGTCGCTTGGGAGCCTCCTACTTCGTGTTGTGGAGTGAACCAACAAGTTTGTAAGGGCAAGGAGTTTGCCTACTTCGTGAAGATCTACCCCGAGTAAGGCTAGTCCTCCGTGGACGTAGGCCATGATGGAATAGACAAGGTTGCTACTTCGTGGACCCTTCGTGGGTGGAGC
This sequence comes from Elymus sibiricus, assembly GCA_039707655.1. Lineage (NCBI taxonomy): Eukaryota > Viridiplantae > Streptophyta > Magnoliopsida > Poales > Poaceae > Elymus > Elymus sibiricus. Next base: position 5,339,230 of record CM077666.1, read on the forward strand.
CCTCCGTGGACTCGCGCAGCCGTTACCCTCCGTGGGTTGAAGTCTCCATCGACGTGGACGTACGATAGCACCACCTATCGAAACCACGGGAAAAATCTTCGTGTCCCCAATTGCGTTTGATCCTCCATCCCTTCCCTCTACTTTATGCAAATGTTTACTTTCCGCTGCAAGCTCTAGACATGCATGTGTAGGGTGAACTTGACTTGCTACAATTGCTAAAATCTGCCAAGACTAAATTTTGGGAAAAGGCTAATAAATTTTAATTTTTTGGTCAAGTAGTCTAATCACCCCTCCTCTAGACATACTTTGGATCCTACAGACACCCACAAACATTTCAACCTTGAAGCAATGGTAATTCATTGCACCATTAAAGAACCCTCTTATTGGTCTCCCAGCAGGATAGTAAGGAACCTCCATGTCAAAAACTTTGATCTTGTGCTTTACACAAAAAGAAGTGACATTCTGAAGAAAATCATTCCATCCTTCATCTTCTCGCAAGCATTGCAAGTGTAGCTTTGTGAGATCAACAATCTCCATAGCATTAACAATATCTTGATATTTCTTTTGGAAAGCTCTACTCAAGTAATCGGTGTATTCAAATATTTCTTGCATCAAGTGTGCCATGAAAACAAATTCAAAAGTCTGAAATGATGTCAACATAGTCAATGTTGTATGCCGTTATACAATTTTGCAATCTTGATGAGAACACGCCTTATTGCGGGATACATAGAGATAACATGGTTGACATTCTTGTAGTGAAAGCCCCAACGAGTATCACATGGCCTTCCTATACCCATTTCTTGATTCAAACCCGTCCCGGTTTCTACTTCCTCCAACTCTAATGCAGCAATAAGTTCCTCAGCTTGAGCTATTCAAAACATTCTCATATTTTTACAAGAATAGCCTAGAACATTTAGCAAACATGCAAGCTGTTGAAAGAACCAATTACAATCACCAATCTTCTTGGCAACAGCAACAATAGTTAATTGTAGTTGATGGGCAAAGCAATGGACATAATAGGCATAAGGAGACTCATCCATAATTAGTTTCTTCAAGCCATTAGTATTACATTTCATGTTACTAGCCCCGTCATATCCTTGCCCACGGACAATTGCAAAGGTCAAATTGTACGTCATAAGCATATCCTCAATTGCAGGTTTAAGAGACAAAGAGGAAGTGTCTTCAACATGGGCAAGACCAAGAAATCTCACAACTGTCTTTCCTATCTTATCCACATAACACAAGCACACAGCTAGTTGTTCATTCTGTTACACATCACTAGACTCATCTGCAAGTACGGCAAAATGTTCACCATCAAGATCTTCAATGACTAGTTTAGTAGTCAGCTGGGCACAACAATTTATCAACTCTTGTTGTATATCATGGCAAGTCATCTTGCAGTTTTGTGGAGCATTCTTTAGAACCACCCTATCAACCTCTTCAAAATTTCCTGCTAGCCAATTTAAAAGCTCAAGGAAATTTCCTATATTTAGTGAGTCATCACTTTCATCATGCCCTCTAAATGCCAATCCTTGGCACAATAGGAATCTCAAACACTTGAGTGTCCATGTCACACAGAGCTTATATAGAACCTTGTACTGTGTTGTGTTTGAAGCAATAGACTCCCTAATTGATGTTGTAGGTGTAGTGAACATATCATATTTTTCTTGAGCTTCAGCGTGAGCACGAGTAACAGCACCAATATGCCTCTTCAATCTTGCTTTCTTGTTCCAATTATTAAACCCACCATTCACAAATGCATCTCATCTAGGACTTTTTGTTTTATCCTTGAACAAGTAGCAAACAAAGCAGAAAGCAGACTCTTCTTGCACACTATACTCAAGCCACTTATGATCCTTAAACCAAGTAGGGCAAATGTGACGGGATGTCCACTAAAATCTCTGGTCTCAAACTTATGATTCTTTGGTTGACAAGCTCCCAAGTCAATGTATCTCCTTCTAACTCTATCCTGGTCATTGACATGATACGAAGATATGGGAAGTCACTGGCCGGGATCACGTTCCAGAGCTGCCAAATCTGCTTTGAATTGGGGCATTGATTCATCATCTTCATCAACCGCTTCATCATCTTCTACAATTGGGGTCGGGGAGCCTCTCTCCCTCTCCGGTTGCAGAGCTTCATCGTGTCTTTGCACTAGTGCTAGCTGCAGATTGCTCTCAACCTCAACGGAAAGAGGAGTTGGTGTGGATGTAGAAGTTATTTTCCTTGCCTTTGAAGATTTGTCCCACAATTCAAATAGGCTAACATCCTCCTTCTTCATCTACATCACAATCACATAAACAAAGTAGAAATCAGTGGCAGTGGCAATAGCATGGACTGATGGACATTGGACAAACAATTTCAATTTACAAGCAATCACTGAAAATGATCAAGAGAAGTAGTTCAATGTCCATTTAGCAATCATTTGTGGTCATAAGCAGCAAATGAATCACATAATAAGTAGTTCAATTTCAATTTACAAGCAATTAGTGAAAATTCTTCAGATTTGTTTGAAAAACAGTCCTGTGAATTGACATATGCTCTATGCTTCACCTGCACTTGGTCTCCTAAGCACCGTACACATTCTGCAATTAATGTTGTGAACATATGATGAGTGCTTCCAGTGAAGAAGGATATGCTAGTTTTATCAGCAATAAACTGGAGTGGCTAGCTAGCTGCATTGACTTGAATCAGTCAGTACAATTACAAGCAACCTGCATGCAGCTAACCAAAGCGAACATGTATCCACATTGCACGCAGCAGGGGATCATAATCCCAGCTAGAATCCTAGCACTACACCCAGTCGAAGCATTGGATTCCCCTGACGAAAAGCGCATTTCCCAGTCTGAAGGATATGCACAGTTAGCTAGCTAGAAAAGAATAAGAAAAAACAAATTAACTAGTAACGGCCTACGGGCCTAGCCAGAATTAATACCACCAGCAGCCGGAGGTGAGCCGTGGAGCCGTGGAGGCCGGATGCGGACTGGCGGTCTGCCGACTGCCGCCTGCCGCTTGGTGGAGGGAGAGCGGAGCCGGCCGGAGGGGAGGGACCCCGAGGCAGGAGAGGGCCGGCACGGGGTAAAAGTAGAGTAGCGAATCAAAGCAAAAAAAAAAAAAAAAAAAAAAAAGTAGAGTAGCGAAAAATCACGGTCGCCACAAGGTCGTACCCGACCCTACCAGTGGGATATGGACGGGGTAAAAGTTGGGCGACGATCTACCAGTGGGATAGACACGGTCTACTATGAGCTCGTACCCCGTTCCCTTCAAAAAAAAAAATTTAGCTCGTACCCCGTCCCTCTACACAGTGGAGGGGGCAAAGGGTAAAAGTGGAGCTCACAAAGGATTAGCGTCACGGCCTGGACTCACGCTGTTCCTGCAAAGAGAACCAAAAGACAAACATCAAAAGACTCTCAACTGAGTTTCAAAAAAAAAAAAAAAGACTCTCAACTGCAGTCGCATGCCCGCGCAACTACAGTTCCACGTCCGCCGTTGTTCAAAAAAAAAAAAACAATTCCACGTCCGCCGGCTACGTACAACTACATTTATGTATTTATTTTAAAGAAATACAAAAAAAAATTCGAGAAACAAAAAATAAAAGGAGTAAAAAATAAAAGTAAAAGAAGAAAAAAAACGTAGACTGCACGTACGGCTAGAATCTACATCAACAAGGAGATGTATGAAATTTTTACCTAATAATATCCTGCACGAAGTACATAGATATACAGATGCAGAAGCACATCTAGATTTATATGTTGAATTTTTTTAATAAATTCAAAACCTTTAAATATATTATTTTTATTTTAAAAGTTCCAGGCTGCGAGGAGCGCTGGATCCAAACCACCGAACCCTGTGCATATATCATCTCACACATACGGCTAGAATCTACATGAACAAGGAGATGTATGAAACGTTTACCTAATAATATCCTGTACAAAGCACATAGATATACAGATGCAGACGGCCAATACAACTATTCTTACATATCCTCGCAAAAAAAGAATGCTTGCGTAGATAAAATAAGGAGCACAAATTAAAATAAATTTGGTAATTTTATTTTCGTAGATAACACATAAGATATCATAATATTATTTTTTAGAAATACCAAGTACAACATACACAAACACACACGTAAGCACACATCACATGCACATATACGCACACACACAAGCACACATCACAATCACCCACGCACACAACACCTACTGAAGAATGGAGTTACAAAGCGTAAAAAATGACGAAGTTGCAACAGATGCGGTGGCTATCGACGATAACGAATGTCCCACTGAAAGAATAATTTGTCCTAATGAGATACACATGATAATCCTTCTTGATGCGATGAAACAGATACATAAGACGTTAGACCTGGGTTTCATCTCTGGTTAGCTAGGGGTGCAATCACAACCACCTCCACTAGCCACCTAACCTACGGTTGGTTCCCAAATATCTAAATTTTGTTGTGGTTACACTCAAAAAGATTGAAAGCAACACATGCATGTCACTTTGCCTTGAAAAATACAAGTCCATGCAATATAACATAGGCATAATTAGACAAAATAAGCTATGTGAGTGACCGAGAATATTTTAATGGTTTTTAATCACACACACTGATAATTAGGTTGCCTTGCATGGAGAAGCGCAATAGACAATTAGAGAAAAATAAATAAGAAGACGTATGTATGCATCTCGAGGCATCAAACTGCACATCAGAAAATATAATTGCAATATACATGACCAGTGACAAGGCGGGTGGAGGAAGAAATCATGAAGTTTGTGTAGATCTATTTTTTGGTCCAAAAACTTTCAGAAAACTATAAGGTTGGAAAATTGACACATATCGACAAAGATAAATGAAAGGGAAATGTGAGATTAGTCAAAAAAATTATGGTTTTGCAAATGGGCCGTGGACCTCGGTACCTTGATCTTGAATTGTCACACACATAGATTCTTACCAATAATATCTATTACACTTACACTTAATGAGAGATTTCGAGCAAAATCCTACTATGTTTCCATAAGAAGTACATTTTGGCTACAACATTTTTATATATTTGAAATATTGTATTGATATTAACGTCGCTGCAAGTTAAATCAAATAATAGTTGACTAACAATAAAAATGCATTAAAACTACACAGTATGCCGTAATTCTAGCTGCCCACTTGCGGGGGTCACACTGCTAGTTTTTATAATAAGACCAGTACATCGAAGTGGTCGATGGATACACTAATGAATACGATCAGAATAAAATAAGAACTCTGACAACAAGCTAGTACTACGAATCAATACTTGACATCGAATGGAACATCAGGGGAAATCACAAGCCCCCATGCATGCATACATCCATGGCAGGAACGCATGCCTTCCTAGACTTGCTCGATGTGGGTTGCCTTGTCAACCTTCCCAACGCCCCCCTTGGTTTCGTCGCTGGCGCAGGCCACGCCATTGGCCCCCTCCTTCATCAGCGGTGGCGGCTCGACGGGGTAGTGTGTGTTGAGCTCGATGGCGGCCGCCGGACCGAGCTGAACGATGTTGACGACGTGCTCAGGCGCCTTGACGGCACCATCGTTGGACACGGGGGCGTTCACCTCCTTGGGCGCCGGTCTGGGCGTGGCATTGCGGTAGAGGGCATAGAGTCCCATCTGGATCACCCCGAAGGCGAAGCCAAGAATGTTGGGCAGCTGCAAATTAACACCAACAAATCAAAGCAAAAGAACAGCAAGCGTGGGTTAGTAGCTCTGCTGGGAAAAGTTAATTGACGAATTGATTTTGTTTGTGTTGCTTACGGCGACGTATTTGTCCTCGATGAGGAGTCCGTAGAGGAACCAGACGACAGCGCTGACGGTGAGGGAGAGGGAGAGGGAGAAGGGCATGAACTCCACGCTCCGGGTGCGCACCACAAGACGCTTCATATGCAACCAACGAGGCTAAGAGATCTACCCATCCGGTCGATCGATTATAATCAATCAATGCAAACACGCGAGAGGGGTGCTCACGATAACGCTGAGGGGCGCGACGAAGACGCTGACGGAGAAACTGACGCAGACCCATCCGAGCATGACGATGCGCTTCTCGCCCTCCGACAGAAGCAGGGTGAGGAGGAGGATGAGGCCGAAGACGCCCACGTTCAGGAGAAGGAGGATCTTCCCCGTGAACAACTGCATGCGCATTTTTTGCCTTTTCGTGTCAGCTACATGCATGCAAGCACGAGTCTCTCTCTTGTCGATCAATCGATGTATGTGCAGCTGAGGTGTACCTTGGCTTGCTTTGGCGCGTAGGTGAGGTAGACGACCATGTAGATGGTCTCGATGAAACATCCGGCAGCGTTGATGGTGATGAGGAGGCACTCGTCGGACTTGAGCAGCGCGTAGTAGATCCACAGTGTCGCGCTGAAGAGGGCAACCACATATGGAACCGATTGGAAACCCTGTGTCGACTTTTTCTTGTAGATCCGGTAGAACGTCGGCCTGCACCATACATTAATTTGCACGCAGTCAGACGAGAGAGACCACCGAGCAATGTTAGGGAGAGAAACATATAAGCCGGATCGATGTTGAGTGTACTCTGATCGAGAGGCTTACATTGGGGCCAGGTAGGTCATGAAGGAGATGACGTTGCCTGCAATGAAACAAAGTGGTACATACGACAGTTAGCCAGCGAGAACAAGGAGACACACAATCCCCGTTAGCCAGCTTTGAATAATGGCTAGCCGCCGGACCCGTAACTTGTGTGCGTAATCCAGGCCAGTGAGGTACGTGTCAGCTACACCATAAGCAGAGATATATATTGGAGCCCTTTAGTTTACATATTTAATTCTTTCCTTTTTCTCCCTTTTTGTTTGCCACCACAACGCATTCCTCCAATGATGAACGAACTACACTTGTTGATATAATTATATACTTCTTTTAATTTACACAAAAGTATTAAGTGCGGGGGGCCTACAATAACAAGCTGAGGAGGGACAAAAGGGGAAGGATTACTACGTTGCAACAAGTGTAATCTTATCTTGGCAAGCTCTTGTTTGGTAAAACCACCAACAATCACATGCATCCCATAGTGCAATCCGCACTAACTAGCTATATATGTATTAGCCTTGGCTGCTCAGAAAACTACCACAAGTAGCTTGGTAACACCCATGGGATTTTGGTGGTGCCGATGACCTTCCTCCCTCGTCAATGACTTGCTCATGTGTGCGATGGCAAGCTTTTGATCGCTTCGGCTTTTTTCTTTTTCATTCACCCAAGCATAGCTTCAGTCTTGTACGACTTCGCTCTTTGCCAGTGTGATCATATGTGTGTGTGTGTGTGTGTGCGTGTGTGTGTTAGTGTTGACTGTGTGCATCTTAGTTATGCAGAGGCCGGATGTGTGCTCATTGGTTTTGTATCCTCTTGATGCTTCATTTTGAGTCAATAAAAAGCGCCCTTTGTCGAAAAGAGGTAACACCCATGGGTATGTTGACGCAAGAATCTATTAGTTTTGGTAAACCATATTGAACAAAGATGAAAATAAAATAAAGGGCAATAAGATCAAAATATAGAAGCTAATTAATTTGAGAAGCATCTATTGGGGTAGACATCAATATACCTAGGAGGCCAAAGGCAAAGGCCCACGGGTGCTGAACAGAGAGGCCGCCCATTGTAAGATCTTAATTAGCTTTGTATTTGAGACGAGTAGATGAGGAGAAAAATGAGATAGTTCTACCAAACTAGCTAGGGTAATAGTTAAACTTCCAAGATTCTCTCTCCCTTGCACAGATGGTTCAATGGGAAGAGAAAAATTGCCAGCTTACTACTTGAGGTTGTTGCTTGAGAGCTTGAAGGGAGTTGGAGCTTGGATGTGTTTATATAGTGCTAGGAAGGAAGCTCGGAGCCAAAAATTGCACATGCCTTAAGGCGTGTGACTACAATGGCACACCCAAAATATTCCTGATCAATTGTGGCCATGAGACAGGATTAAACAAAGGACAAGATAATCATCAAGATGCATGATTAGCAGACACTTGCAGCAAAGGATCACATATGTTTCTTTCCCAACTGACCATGCGTCTAAGAGACTGAGACCAGTGTCCAACTCTAGCTCCTGTAAATCATCAACGGGCATACGACAGTTGGATCCAAATACACCTGGCAGACCATAGTTGGATCCAAATCTTTTGGCTTATCACATGGTTTATGATAATCTTCCATTTTGGTTAGGTTATCTGGGGGGCGCGCGAAACATGTAATGTAACACGTAGGTATGACGCCCCTGGCGCGGTCCCCACCTCCTCAGCGTTGACCTTCATGCTTCTCCACTGTTGGAACGTTTGGTAGCACCGCAACGCTGTGATCTTCCGTGAGCAGCGCGCCTGCGGTAGCTGCTTCTGCAGGCTCACCGCGACGACGACAGGACCTCGAGTGCGCATCTCCCCATTGGATGCCGGGATCATGCCGATGCCTGGCTCGCCTGCCTAGGATCTTCTGTAAAACATCTGCTCGTTTTGGAAATTCAGGTGGAATTTGCTTTGCTTGCTTGCATGATCGATCTTGGAAGTCTTCGGTGACAGACATAAACAAACTGCTTAGTTCAGCTTGCTTCTCGTGCTAGCTAATAATTAATAATCCTAGATCCTGGACTCTGCCGGCTCCTCCTGTATTTACGGATGTATGGAAGAGGAAAAATCGTGTGTTTTTTCCTACAGCCTTTTTCCTGATTCGATGCTGCATAGTTTTGTACTCCAATGGAGAAATTTAAATTAAGAAGGTGTTTGATCGTTCGTAAGGAGGAGGCTGCATGCGATTTAATTAATGGGCCTCAATCATGATCCTAGTTAAATTTAAATTAAGAAGGTGTTTAACGTACTCTAGTGGATTTTTTTTTTTACTCAATCATGATCATAGCTTTGATGCTTTGACTGCCTTTGACCATGGTTCCATAGATCGACGCGATTTAATTAAAGGGCCTCGTGATTATGATTGACGTACGTAAGAACTTGGGAAGAGCAAAGAACGGCTGGAGTCGTCCGGCTCTCCAGGTTTTGGTTTTCCTTTTCGGAAAAGGTATCTGCTCTGTGTAGGTGTTCCAATGGATTTTCCAGATTGTGCATTCAACAGATAGCTGTCAGGCCTTACGCCATCATCGTGCACTACGAGGTTTGTTGCGTACATCTACAAACTAGTCCTAGTCTTCCATAGGTTTTGCTGCTTTGCAATTTTTTCGACAAAGGATGGATTTTATTAACTCAAAATGAAGCATCAAGGGATACAACCACAATGAGCATATACCCGGCCTCTGCATAGATATGATGCACATAGCCAATACCAACGCACACACACAAAAAATCACACCGGCAACTAGCAAAGTCATACAAGATCGAAGCTATGCCTTGGTGGAGTAAAAAGAAATTAAACTCCGAAGCGATAAAAACAATGATCAACAAGCTACAGCAACAATCTTATCCGCAGCAGTCATCTCATGACATCACTAGTACAACGAGAAGGGTTATCCAACAGCAATGCCTTGAGAAAGGGAACGACGCTCAAGCGCCACCGTCACCAGATCCAACCACCGAAGCCCAGATCATGGGTTTTCACCCTGAAGAACAACTCCGAGCAAATCCGAGCAATGCCTTCAACAAGATAACGACACAAGGAACATCACCATTGTCAGATATGACCAACTAGGGTCAGACCTCGGGTTTTCGGCCCGGAGCTTGAGACCGGAACTTGAGAAGCACCACCAAATCGAAATCTTCATCTGTTGTGCCATCACTTTCTGCAATCCCAGCAACTACATTCATAGCACGGTCTTGACGTGAGATGCCGCACAAGTGAAGACCATGCTCGCACAAGCAGGCAGTCTAGCCGCGACAAGAGCCGGTCGCCACCAAAGGCTCCGTACAGTAAAGGTCGCCTTCGCACATTGCGATGAAGATTGAGGGAGGAAGGTGACCGGCACCGCTAAAATGCCAATTCGGGACGCTACGCCAAACCCGCACCATCCTCATCCTCCGCTGTTCTCGTCCATGGCGACAGAATCAGGTGGCAAAACATACACATCGTTGCCGCCAGATCTGAAGATTCAAGATCGCCCGTACCATTGCAGCAATCACTTAGCAACGCAGGACCACGCCATCACCTGCGTGCCCAAACAGACCGCCATATTAGGACAAAGTAGGCCGACGCTGCTGCCCGCCTACCTGTAGATGGGATTGTGGCCACAGACGTCTCACCACCAGAGACCGCCGACCTGGCCAGAAGATCATCCGTCGCAGCTGCAATCCATGCCCTCTGCTTCAAGCCACCGTCCATAGATCGCACCTCTGGAGCAATGCCACCAAACGCCTGATCAGGCCCGATCCACGCTGCCTCAATGTCCTCGAGAACCATGCTGGCGAGAGGTGGCCATCGCGCTGCCTGCCGTCGCAGCACAGCCAGATCTGGGCCACGCCCTCATCCAGCAACTGCCGCCACCACGAACGCACAACGCCACGCCTACCTAGCATCCACGCGCAACACCACGCCGCCGCACCTTCGTGCCTGGCGCACGCTCGCGCCACTCTGCCGAGTGGCGTACTCCACCGTCGCCCCCGCATCACCAGGCGAGCCTCCCCGCGAGCCGTGTCCGCGAGAAACGCCCCACTGGAACCTTCCCTGTCGCCCACCCGGGCTTTGCCGGTGGCCCTCCAGTGGCAGCGCGGCGAGAGGAGAGGAGGGAGGAGGTCTTGGTGACGGGGGGACAGGTGGTCGGCTCCTTCAAAATTTGGGAGAGAATTTCACTTCTCCCGGCCTCTGCACCAACTAGGGATGCACATAGCCATTTTAGTATGAGTACCAGGATTTTTATCTTGATGTGTAGTTCCAACACGCATCAAGGCTGGTAATCAAGGATTTTTTTTAGTATGAGTACCAAGATTTTAATCTTGATGGGTGGTCCCACCACGCACCAAGCTGGTCCTCAAGGATATAAAATGGGGGGGAAACCTCTATGCATCACGCGTCAATTTTGGGAATTGAACCTGGGTGGTCAGGCTGCACAACCACATGTCTAACCACTGAGCCAAGGATCTCTCTGCATAGTGCATCTTCTAACGGATCATCGAGGCATATCTAATCGTTTCTACATAATGGAGTTCGTAGTAGTAACATTTTTTATGATGTCGTAAAGAATAAATGAGCAGAGAGAGTAAGATTGTATGAATTTGAACCAACAACCCATGCATAAGATTCATGGTGAAAAGAGAGAGCAAGCTTCCATATTCTCTCAACTACTATTGGACAACCTAATATAGATCTATTGGACTACTTATATGATACATTGTTCGTTGATGACATGGACATTTTTACGTACGAACTTACAAACATATTGTTGGAGACGCTCATATGGCTGAGTTCTCTACCTATGAGGTGTTGCCAACTTGCAACACATAGGCAGTTCACGGCTTTTATTTATTTGCTACTTTATACGTGTTTCGTGAGGCTTCATGCACGTTGCTGTCACATTTCAAAAAATATCCAAATAAAATCCCTTGTGTGTTCAAGCTAGGCCGAAACCAGTTTCGCTTGAAAGTGGGGTTTTTTTATAATATTTCACTTATCATTGAAATTATATCATGGTTTCGAACTATTTTGGACGCTTTTTGTCTCAAACTAGTTTTAAACATGTTGGACATAATTCCCTAATTGTTTTTCGAAATTCGCTATGGTTTTAAATTGGCCATGAACCAGCAAAATGGCGGAAGAGAGATACTCCCTCCTTTTTCTGTTTATAAGGCATATTTTTTTGTCTTCAGTTAAACCCTTTTAAGTTTAACCAGAGTTATGGAAAAAAATATGAACATCTACAATACTAAATCAATATATCAGTGCTCATCAAGGATGAAGTCGGGCAATTTTGTTTAGCATTTAGCACGACTTAAAACCTTCATCTCATGGGCCTTTTTGGAAAATTCTCGTAATTATGCACATTTGCTCCCTTGCTTAATAGAGCGGTAGTACTCCTGAAAATAAAGGAATTTTATCATACATACAATAATAGCTACATCATTTGAGTGTAGCAATCAACATCTCATTCATGTGTGGGCCTGAGACCAACAACACCCTTATGTAATAGTTATTTGCCAAATGATTACCACGTTAGCGTCCACGGTTGCAAGAACATCTTAGAGTTTTGACTACTCTAAACTGGATGCCTCTTTGATTCACAGGATTTGCAAAATGCGGTAATAGAAAAAACACATGATTGGAGTGGCATGTCCTCCTTAATCCTGTTTGGATTATAGGTAACAATATGAATTTGGATCAATGAATGTTTGACACCATAGGAAAAACAAAGGAATTGTAGCAAGAGATTTGAATGAATGTAAATTTCCCCCCGAGATAGAGTGCAAACGAATCCTTAGAAAAAATTCCTAAGGATTCGAATCCTGTGAATCAAATGACATATGTAGAAAAGTCCTAAGGATCCAAATCCTCCAAAACTCCTATGAAATTCCTTTGAAGCAAAGGAGCCCTTAGAAGTTTATGGTTTGGGACATAGGTGGCTTTAGAAACTGAGGATTTATATGAAATGTTTTAAACTTAATGGTTTAATTACGTCCAATGACGACAGTACATGATTCAAAATGTATATTTTTATTAGGTAAGCTAGGGAATAATTTCATTGCTTTAAGTCATCGGCATCTCATGAATGCACATTCAAAAATCTATACATATTTATTATTCTTGTAATGCAAATTAAACTACCTTGTCTTAAGACCGGGTTTTGTTAGAATAATGAGCAATTTTGACTAAGTTTAATCCTCAAAATTGATCGCATACGAGAGACTAGGAAACAAAGTTTGCACCGAGGAACATATCTATCATATTGGTATGTGAAGCAAACACAAATACCAACAACGAGATGATCAACACACTATCGTTGACCCGCGTCCTTATCATTGGTGATTATTGTGGCGAAGAGGTCCAAGCCAATGTGGTTCGGTCATAGAAGTGGTCGATTGACAATGAGATCGTAGACGTAGTAAGATGATCGACAAAGCGGTGGTATATGAAGTACTTGATCATGCGAATAATGCTCCCCAAAGTCTATTTTTATGCTATAAGGAGAGGTAGAATAGCTCACCTTATATGTTGGCTTCTCTCCTCCTCCAATAGCAATGTGGGACTAAACTCTTTGCAAATGAGTGTAAGTCAAATTTGCCGATGACCTTATATAACATTTTCTCTTGGCTTGACTCCATTAGGCAACTTTTTCCTGGGGTCATTAACCTCATGTAAATATTTCTTGTACATTATTTCACTAAAATAAAATATACCATAGGGTCCTTCCCTACCGCTTTCCGGAAAATATAAATTAATGGGCCATTGAGATTTTCCAAGATTTTATTAATTAAATCAGCTATTAGACCATAAAATCTGATAGGTTTAGCTGAAACTTTTGATCTGGCAATATATATCAACGCGTTGTACAAAAAAAATTAAACTAAAACTAGCAGGAAAGGATCCTACTGTGTAATTTTATTAGGTAAAATACTTACATAAGAAAATTTGTGCAAGATTTTGTTTTACAAATGAAGTTGTAACCAGCCTTGAAAGAATTGAGAATGTTTGCACTTTGCTCTATGTATAACCATGGCAAGATCTCCGTTGGTTCACCCAAAAAAAGAGATCTCCGTTGGTGCCCTGTCTCCACCTTTGAAGTGATGGCCATTCATTCCTAAAAATCATTCCATTCATTGCCATGCAGATGTTCAAGCAAGCCATAATTATGATGTCTATAGCATATGGTTTTGGGATTGCTTGCTTGGCGAAGATGATTTCATCAAGAATAGAGATACCGATGTGCTTTCTTGGAGCAATGACTTGTCAACATTGTTGTGCAAAAGTGCAGTCCCAGAAGAGGTGCATCTGAGTCTCATCTGCCTCTTCTTGACAGAGAACACAGTTGTAACTGGGCATATGAAAGGTTTTTCTCTGTAGTAGATTCTTAGAATTAACTCTATCATGAATATTAAGCTAACAAATGATTTTATGATTAATTGACGTGCACTTTTCTAGATCCACAGAAATTGAGGGAGCTTCAGGTTCAATCTTTAGGGTTTGATACATCTTCATTGGAGAGAAGATGGTGGAATTCCAGGCATATGACCACTGATCTTCAGACTCATGTGGTCATGCATAACAGTGACCCGTGTGAGGCAGTTTTATGTCACATTTTAATTGTTAGACACTAAGTTACTTACCTGAAAGGGGCCATTCGTTTCATTTTTAATTAGCTAGCTAGTTTCCGGATAGGAGAAAACTGCTACGGCTTGACCATCCATTGCTTCCTATCGGAATAGGTTAATTGAAGGGATTAATTAGCGGTTCGGATGGTTCCAAAGTTCATCCAAAATGTCAAACACATGAAACTTCTATGTTGCTTGTGTAGGCAGACATCGAGATGCACCAGGATTGTATTTGTTTGTTGCCTGAACAGTGGAAAACAAATTGATTTTGCATGTCACCTTTTAACAATCATGTTTAGTGTGATATGGCATCAGCTAGTACATTCGAATGGGTACAATCCAACTAATCATTGCCATTATACGAACTAAACATTGCTACTAGGATTACTACATAAAAACTCATCAAGGATTTTATTGAGCATCTCCCGGCCTCTGCACCTAAGGGTACATGATACGTCCCTTTTGCATCATGATTTCCTACTGTTATTTATCTTGTTTTGAAGCTATATTTCACTTTATGATGCAATTCTAATGCCTTTTCTCTCTTAAAATGCAAGATACATCGAAAGAGGCAGATTACTGGCAACTGGAATTCTGACTTGAAAAGGCTACAACAGAGATAGCAATTCTCTGGAGCTCAAAATGACGTGAAATTTTACGGAGATTTATTTTGGATATATAAAAAATACTAGAAGAAAGAAGTATCGAAGAAGAGCCTTCATGGGCCCACAAGGCAGGGGCGCGCCCTATCCCCCAAGGAACGCCACCCTGGCTTGTGGGGCCCATGAAAGTCCACTGTTGACGTTCTTCCCCTATATGAAGCCATTTACCCTGGAAAAAAAATAAGAGAACACTTTCGGGACTTTCCGTCGCATTCTCGAAGCGGAACCAGGGCAGCTCCGCCGGGGAAACATCCCTCCAGGAGGGGGAAATCGAAGCCATCATCATCACCAACGTTCCTCTCACCGTGAGAGGCTTCATCTTCATCAACATCTTCACCAGCACCATCTCATCTCTAAACCCTAGTTCATCTCTTGTGCTCAATCTTTGTATCAAACCTCAGATTGGTACCTGGGGGCCCTAGTAGTGTTGATTACATCTTATAGTTGATTCTAGTTGATTACTTGGTGGAATATCTTTTTGTTTAGATCATTGATTGCATCTTTATACCTACTAAACATGTGCAATATTTTGAGTTGTGAGTAGTTCTATTTGTTCTTGAGGACATGGGAGAAGTCTCATTAATAGTAATCATGCGAAGTTGATCACCGTTCAATGTTTTGATGATATGTTTGTTGATCTTCCTCTAGTGGTGCTATCTGAACGTCGACTACATGACACTTCACCATGTTTGGCCCTAGGGAAAGGCATAGTGGAATTAGTTTGTATATGATGGGTTGCGGGAGAAACTGAAGTCTAAACCCTAGTTTATGAATTGTTTCGTGAGGGATTGTTTTGGATCCACATGTTTAATGCTATGGTTAGATTTATTGTAATTACTTCTCTTGTATTTGCGAATGCTTGCATGGAGGGTCTAATCATAAGTGGGTGTTATTTCAAGTAAGAACAGCACCTTAGCTCCAGTCCACCCACATAACAAATTATTAAGGCAATGAACATAAGTCAATGAATCGTGGCGAAAGTAACTTGGCCATATTCCCATGTGTCCTCATGAGAGGTTTAATCACTATAAGAAGTTCCACCGGCTTGTACATACAACATTAAGGCTTGGTCCACTTGCTGCACCTTTCTAATTTTGGTACTTGTTACTTGTTACTAATTATCTTGCTATCAAATTACCTGTCAAAACTATCTTCCAGCACTTGCAGAGAATACCTTGCTGAAAACCGCCTATCTTGCTATCAAATACGTAAGATTGGGAGGTCGACAAAGGTAAGGAGTCAGGTATAAAGCTTGAATATGATTTTGTTAAGTCTTTTGTAGAAACAAATGCTTTTCATGAGCTTAGTGCAAAGTATGGACTTGACTCTGAGATAGTAGGTAATTTTTGTAAATCTTTTGCTACTCATGTTGGTCTCCCTAAAGAAAAATGGTTTCAGTTTTATAAACCCATTAAGGATACTTGTGAGGAACCAATTATTGCTGATACTGAGATACAAGCTTATTCTGCTAATCTTGTTGTGCCTACTCCTTATATTGAAAAGCCTCCTTTCCCTGTTAGAATTAAGGAACATTCTAAGACTACAACTGTGGTTCGTAAGAGTTATATTAAAGCACCTAAACCCTCTGAACAAATTAAAATATAACCTTCAATTGCAATGGTTAAAGATCTCTCTATTGATAATATTGATGGGTGATGGCCTGCAAATGCACATGGTTTAGTTGTAGCTTTTTCGAAGTAAGAGTATCGATCCCACAGGGAGCATAGGAATCAATCTTTTGTCTCTTGGATGATTTAAATTCTATGTCGTCAAGTTGTTAGTAACCCAAAGCAGTAGTAATAAAATGGGGGTAGTATAACAATCATAAAAGTAGATATTTAAAGGAAAGCAAGTAAGAACAGATGCAAATGAGAATGTGAAATCAATAGGACTAAAGCGTTCGCAGGGAGTCCGGAATCCCCTCTAGTGTGCTTGTATAGCAGTGCCTAAACACAATGCTACGCCGGATTCCTAAGCCACTTTGCATATTTTTATTTGTGGGCAGAGCCGGGTACAGATACGTGCATACACTAGGCAGCCCCGTATCACATACGCCACCACCGTTCTTCCCCACTCCGGTTATCAAACGGTGATTAAGTGGAAAGAGGTCCCCGTGGATGTAGCCAAAGTGGTCTTTGTTTTATCCCCTGCTGCAACGATCCGCTACGAAGAGAGATGGGGCCTGTCACGCACCCACCTCTGCAACCACACAGTTCGCCAGCAGTAATAACCTTCCGTCGAAAATTGGCATACATTGGATGGTCGACTTCACCCAACATCAAGAAGATCATTAACATAAATATGCAAAGAGGATATTAAATCCTAATACCAAATGATCGATTACACACTAGGGTTCATCCATATCCCCGAGAACTAAGGGAGCTACTGGTGCATGGAAGCAACGAACATCATAACACCGGTGATAGAGAACATGAATGAATCACAAGTGTTATCTCCAATAGGATTCCTTAGATTACAATTAGTTGGATGTGGATGATGATGATGATGATGATGATAGTGGTGATGATGATGAAGCCTTCCCAGGGATGGTGGTGGAGGCGGTGACCTCCTCCTTGTCGATTCCTTCCTCCTAGTTGCTCCGGAGGATAGGATTCCTCATTCTGGACTAGTTTCTGGTGGCTCTGTGCATCTGATTCCCGATTCGATTTCACGGGGTGGAAATAGTTGATCTGGTGGTGGCGGTGGCATGCCATATGACCGCCCATACGAGCGGGCGCGGTCGTATGGAACACCGTCTTTTGCTCTAGAGGCTCTGCGACGATTTATCCTTTGGCCTCCTTGCTTGATCCATTTATGGTAGGTGATTATCACTTTAAATACATGATTTCACTACCATTTCTGGGGATATTCTCCATATTACGATAATTGGTCCAAAAAGCATTACCTGAGGGAAATCAACAAAAAGAGGTGCGCAAACGCGATAAAACTCCACAAAGCCTGACATGTAGGTACAAAATACTCATAAAAAATATCACATAATTTGAACTCATCAATGGGCATGTTATATATTTTTGTGAAGATGCTGCTAGAATTGCTAAACCTGTTAGAAATGAACAGGAGAAGTTAGATAAGAATAAAAAGGTTGTTGGCATGCTTGTTTTTTCTGCTAAGATTGGAGATCATTGTTATCATGGTTTGTGTGATATGGGTGCTAGTATAAGTGAAATTCCTTTCACTCTCTATCAAGAAGTTATGCATGATATTGCACCAGTTGAGATAGAAGGGATTGATGTTACTATTAAGCTTGCAAATAGGGATATCATCTGACCTCTTGGGATTGTAAGAGATGTTGAAGTCATGTGTGGTAAGATCAAATATCCTACTAATTTTTTAGTACTTGGATCTTAGCAAGATAATTTCTGTCCCGTTATATTTGATAAACCCTTCTTGAATACTGTTAATGCAGAAATAGACTATGCAAAGGAAAAAGTTAAAGTTAAGTTTGGAGATAAATCTCATGAGTTTAATTTTCTAAGTTCTCCAAACAACATCATAATAGAGATTAACCTAATGAAGATGTAATTGTTGGTCTTGCCTTTATTACTGTGCCTCCTACTGATCCTTTAGAGCAATATTTGTTGGACCATGAAAATGATATGCATATGAAAGAAATAAATGAAATAGATGAAATGTTCTTTAGGCAAGAGCCTATACTTAAGCATAATTTGCCTGTTGAAATTCTAGGAGATCCCTGATACTTTGAAATATGTTTATCTTGATGAAAAGAAAATATACCCTATTATTATGAATGCTAACCTTTTAGCGCATGAAGAGAAAAGATTGTTGAAAACTCTAATGAAACATCACGCTGCAATTGGATATACTCTGGATGATCTTAAGGGCATTAACCCAACTACGTGTCAACACAAAATTCACATGGAGCCAGATGCCAAACCAGTTGTGGATCACCAGCGCCGCCTAAATCCTAAGATGAAGGAAGTTGTATGAAATAAAATATTGAAGCTCCTCAAGGAAGGTATAATTTATTCTATAGCTGATAGTAGATGGGTAAGTCATGTTCATTTTGTCCCTAAGAAAGGAGGCATCATTGTTGTTCCTAATGATAAAAATGAACTTATCTCACAAAGATTTATCACTGGTTATAGAATGGTCATAGATTTCAGGAAGTTAAATAAGGCTACTAGAAAAGATCATTACCCTCTGCCTTTTATTGATCAAATGTTAGAAACATTATCTAAGCATTCACATTTTTGCTTTCTAGACGGATATTCTGGTTTCTCTCAAATGCCTGTTCATCCTAAGGACCAAGAGAAAACCACATTTACTTGCCCGTTTGGAACGTTTTCTTATAAACGTATGCCATTTGGTTTATGTAATTAACCCGCTACCTTTCAAAGATGCATGACTGCTATATTTTCTGACTTCTGCGAAAAAATTGTTGAAGTTTTGATGGACGATTTCTCTGTCTATGGAACTTCTTTGGATGACTACTTGAGCAATCTTGATCGAGTTTTGCAGAGATGTGAGGAAACTAGTCTCTTCTTGAACTGGGGGAAGTGCCACCTTATGGTAAATGAAGGTATAGTCCTTGGGCATAAAATTTCTGAAAGAGGCATTGAGGTGGATAAAGATAAAGTAGATGCTATTGAGAAAATGCAATGACCTAAAGGTATCAAAGGTATAAGAAGTTTTCTTGGTCATGCTGGTTTCTATAGAAGGTTCATTAAGGTCTTTTCAAATATTTATAGGCCTCTTACTATTCTCTTACAAAAAGATGTTTCATTTGTTTTTGATGATGATTGTGTAGAAGCCTTGGAAACACTTAAGAAAGCTTTGATCACTGCTCCCATTTTTCAACCACCTGATTGGAATTTGCCCTTAGAAATTATGTGTGATACTAGTGATTATGCTATAGGTGTTGTTCTTGGTCAAAGGGTTGACAAGAAATTGAATGTTATTCATTATTCTAGAAAGACTTGGACAATGCTCCGAAAAAATATGCTACCACTCAGAAAGAATTTCTAACAGTTGTGTTTGCTTGTAATAAATTCAGACCTTATATTGTCGATTCTAAAGTTACTATTCATACTGATCATGCTGCTATTAAATATCTTATGGATAAGAAATATGCTAATCCTAGGTTGATTAGATGGGTGCTTTTGTTATAAGAGTTTGATTTGCATATTGTTGATAGAAAGGGAGCTGACAATCCTGTAGCAAATAATTTGTCTAGCATGGAAAATATTCTTGATGACCTAGTGCCTTTCAATGATAGTTTTCCTGACAAACAATTAGTTGTTATCAATTCTTCCTCTCTTGATAACTCTTGGTATGCAGATTATAATAATTACATTGTTGCTAAATATTTGCCACCTAACTTTACCTATCAACAAAAGAAAAAATTCTTCTTATACTTGAGATATTACTTTTGGGATGATCCACACTTGTATAAATAAGGGGTAGATGGTATGATTATATGATGTGTACCTGAGTATGAACATGAACAAATCTTGAGGAAGTGTCACACCGGTGAATACGAAGGACACAACGCAGTAGACAGAACTGCACACAAGGTACTGCAATCTAGTTTTTATTGGCCTACGCTATTCAAAGATGCATGTACGTTTATCCTTTCTTGTGATGAATGTCAAACAGTTGGAAATGTTGGTAGACATCAGGAAATGCCTATGAATTATTCACTTGTTATTGAACCATTTGATGTTTGGGGTTTTGATTATATGGGACCTTTTCCTTCCTCGCATGGGTACACTCATATACTAGTTGATGTTGATTATGTCACTAGGTGGGTAGAAGCTATTCCAACTAAGAGTGTTGATCACAGAACTTCTATTAAAATGCTTAAAGAGGTTATCTTCCCGAGGTTTGGAATCCCTAGATATTTAATGACGGATGGTGGTTCATATTTTACTCATGGTGCTTTCAGGAAAGTTTTAGCTAAATATGATGTAAGCCATAGAGTAGCGTCACCTTATCATCCTCAGTCTAGTGGGCATGTAGAATTGAGTACAAAATGCGTCCACTGGCGCCATAAAGGGATTATAATTTTGATACAAAAATATTTTGGACCTCACAGAAATATCCAAAATTTGGAAAATGTGATTATTTGAAAAAAATATTTCAGAATTATTACAAACTAAGTTCATTGAATTTAGATGAATTTTGACCAAATTTGAATTTGATTTGAAGCTAGTATGACATTTTGAGATTATTTTTTCCAAAACATTCATTTAAATTTTTAACCCTGGCACCGTCAATGACCGAATGCGGCAGTACCAGGCGTCGTCATGGTTAGATCACGTAGCGCCTTCCTCCAATATTGCCCTCGGTTGGTCTCATCTTACTCCTTCGTCATCGCTCCCATTGTCTCCTCCTCCATTAGTATTTGATGACGGCTTCTGTAGAAACGTAGGTCCTACACGAAGAGTACAATGGAAAGTGCTAGCACTACAGTGAATAAACTTGAACTAATTATGTACAACTGCGAATTTCCTCGCGCATTCGTTGGAAATTTTCTAGTTTTCCAAGGCTATTGATCTATGTGTTTTATAAAAATTGTTCCAAATAATGGAAGCATGAATGGTGGTAATATTTGATGATATGGGTGTTTTCGACGTATGCAAACCTAACGGCATCTTTGCTCACAAGAATTTTATAGAAATTTGAAAAGGCCAAAATTTAAATTTTAAGATGGTGAACCAAGATTTTTGGCACTTTGAACCCAAATATGCACATGACCAATAATTCATGCAAAGTGACAAATAAAAAAGATGAAAACAAGAGATGACCTAAAAGATAAAGATGACCGCACATACCAGCTCGAGAAATAAAGAAGCACTGACTACACAAATCGGCGCAACAAAGCAATTTGAGATTGAAGTTGTAGTTTTGGGAAAACATTCACAAAATGTAACATAGATATAAAGAAAGGCTCCAGAACAAAAAATCACAATTCAAGCAATTTAGACATCACTCCCATATGTACTTACCAAGGTACGTCGGTCTTATTCTGGATATACATTCACTTTCATCAAAGTTGTTCTACAATAATCCTAGCTATACACTTTAGAGAACGGGATTTCAAGATGTGACGTTATGACATCACTCTCAGATGTCCAAACTTTCAAAAATATACAAAAAGTTCAGTGGCTGCCTTGCAAAGATTCAATAAATGACCGGTATCATGGCCTCATAGTGCCATTAATTAAGATATTAACAAAAGGGAGTGGAAGATATTCCAATGTATAGTGGGAAACTAAGATTCGGAGGTTGAGGAAAACCTTGAGACGTTGGGGCATCAATATGGAAGCTACACAGAAGAAATGGAAACAATCACTAATAGTTGAATATGACTGTCTTTACATTATGTCTGAAACCTAGGTTTTAGTACCTGAAGAACAAGAGAGAATGAAAAACATTGCGATGGAGCTTAACTCCGTTTGGAAAAATGAAGAGATTAGAGTAAGGCAAAGATCTATAGAGAGGGATATCTTCGAAGGGGATAAAATACTATCTACTTCCAAGCTATGGTAAATCAGAGGATGAGAAAGAAAAATATGGCCCAGTTAGAAGGGCCTTTCTGGCATGATAGCTGAAACAAAAGATTGGCTTCACCTTGCCTCTGCTTTTTATAAGAAGCTTTTTGGCAAGGAAGAGAAGCTATATAGTAGTCTAGAGAGTTCTTTTTAGGATGAAGTGAATATCATCGCTAAGGAAGAGAATGGGATGTTATAACAACCTTTTACTGAACATGAGATTAAGGACGCTACGTTTGGGTCTTATGTTGAGGGGGCACATGGCCCTGATGGATTTTCCTTTTTGTTTTGTCGGAAATTCTCTGACCTGATTGATTTTCCTTTTTGTTTTGCCAGAAATTCTTTGATCTAGTGAAACCTGAGCTACTGGCCATGTTTAGAGACTTTGAGAATGGTACACTTGATGTTTTCATACTTAACATTGCATTGTTAACCCTTATAACAAAAGAGACTGATGATATTTCTCATAAGAAATCTAGACCAATTGCTCTAACAAATTTTAGTTTTTAAATCTTTCAAAAACATGTACTAACTGGTCGGGGGATGTGTCAACAGATTGATTGGTAGTAGCCAGACAACCTTTATCAAAGGTAGATATATCCTGGAGAGTGTTTTATCTGCGCATGAAATTTTTCATGACGTGCATCATAATAAAAAGGAGGGCACTTCCTACTTAAGTGGGACTATGAAAAAGCATATGACAGCGTGAATTGGGAGTTCTTGGATAAAATGCTGCAACAAAGAGGCTTTGGTGACACTTGGAGATCCTGGATGAAGATCTTGATTCATAGAGGTTTTGTTGGTGTTAGGATTAATGGTGGGGAGAATATCTACTTTGAAACTGGAAAAGGCCTTAGACAGGGGTACCCTCTATCTCCCCTTCTATTTAATATGGTGGCTGATGTCGTCTCAGAAATGCTCCTTAGAGCTGCCGAAAATCATCTGATTTCTAGCTTGTTGAGAGATTTTAGAGATGGTGGTGTCATCATCTTAGCATATGCTGATGACACTTTGCTCTTCCTTCAGAACAACTTGGAGAATGCACTGAACATTAAATGGTTTCTTTTCCTGTTTGAGCAACTTTCTGGTAGGAGAATTATTTTTGACAAATGTGACCTTGTTCCTATTAATATTGAGCAAGGGGAATTTGAGGACATTGCTTAGACCCTAGCCTGTAGAATTGGTAGTTCGCCTATTAAATATCTGGGGGTGCCTTTGCACCATAGTAAGCTGAAAAAGTAGGACCTCCGGCCTGTTATTGACCAGGTTCACAAGAGAGCTGCAGGATGGAGGGGAAACTGCTATCATATGGAGCTAGACTGACCTTAATCATGTCCTGTCTTGCAAGTATTGCAATCTATCTTCTGTCTATGATTAAATTCTTAGCTTGGGCCATTGAAGCTATTAACTTTCATATGGCACATTGCCTTTGGGATAATTATGATGATCATAAAAAGTACCACCTAGCTAATTAGGGCTTGGTGACACTTAGAGAGGACTATGGAGGCCTACGAATACCCAATTTGAGAGATTTGAACATATGCATGTTGGCCTCCTAGATAAAGAGATACAATTTGGATGGTCGCAAGTTGTGGAAGCAAATAGTTGGATTTAAGTATGATAACCACAACCCTAATATTTTTGCCTACCGAAGAAGATACGTCTCCCCCTTCAGGAAAGGCATTATGTGGGCCAGCAGGGCAGCCAAACTTGGATACTAGTGACAAGTGGGGGATGGAAAATCTGTCATGTTTTGGGAAGATCAGCGGTTTGGCAGCACTAGCTAGCTTGGCTATCTTATAGTGGGATATTTACTTTACTTGTCATGAACAGACTAAAAGTATTTTTGAGGTGTGGGATGGGGATCAGCTGAGGCTAACTTTTAGGAGAAACTTCAGTGATCAAATGATGGTCAGCTGGTATGAACTAGTTGAAATTGCTTCTTCCATTAAGTTTACTAGTACACCTGATACTGTTCTTTGGAAACTTTGCAATTATAGGGTGTATGAGGTCCAGTCACTATATGTAGTGGTTAACTTTGGAGGTGTGTTGCATGTATATATTCCTGCCCTGTGGTGACTAAAACTTCCCCTAGGGTACAGGTTTTCCTTTGGATGCTTAACCACAATAAGTTGCTCACTAGAGACAACAGGGCCAAGCGGCAGCATGTTTCCGACATGAATTGCTTACTTTGTGCTGAACAAGAATCTGTCACTCAACTGTGTTTTGAATGTGCAATGGCCACACTTTGTTGGTCCGATCTTTCGATGATATTGCAAATTGACCAGGGCTTGAACTTTGAACATGTAGCCACATGTTGGCTAAGCAATGTCAAGATTGCAATTACGAACATGCTTTGCACAACAATGATGTGGTCATTGTGGAAGCATCATAATGATTTGCATGTCTGTAAAACCACTTGGCTGGGAATGCAGACTATATGTCGAAAACTGGTTTGTATGGTAAGAAAATGGAGGCCGCTCTACCCAGAGAAAGAGAGATCTGGCTTGGACGATGCTCTTCTAAAGTTGGAGATGAAGGCAAGGGAGCAGACGCTGCTGGGAAGTTGCTGAAACGGCGAAGACCCATGCCATCCTGGATGACTTCTACATAGATCGGAGCTCTGCAATGATGTTGATATAGATAGTTTCTACATGCCTGAGCTGTAATGAGTTTTATTCCCGATTTTGCAAGATGTTCCTGCGTTAGCAGTTTTTCTCTGGCTTTGCCTGGCAAAGTTTTAGAACATTAACTGGCGTAGTATAACGATGTAAACCTCTTGTTCATTCTTAGAATGGAACTGGGGCTATCGCCCTTTTGCTCTAAAGATACTAGAGATGATACCCGGCATGTTGTTGCGGGAATTGAATGCAATTATTTCAGTGAGATTTGGTAGTATGAAACATTAGTCTTGGATTAATAATATGAGAATTGAAATTAAGGTATATATAATTTATTATATTTGATTATTATATAGTTATAGTATACTTATTGAATGTGAGTATCATGCTTGGTGCATGTTAAGGTGGGTCTTTTCCCATACATGGTGGCATGGTGAGTTGGCATAGTTATATGTTGAGATAATTAGCATTAGTGGGGATCAACTATTTAGGTATATAGGATTTCAATGTAAACAGTGCTGCAAGCGTACAGAATTGCCAATTGGCTTGTTCAAACAGATTGGAGATTCCGAAAAAGCAACGTAACCAATCTGATCGTCTTCTAGGAAGGCTGTGAAAAAGCAACGTAACCAATCTCCAAAGGTGTGTGCATCCTCTTCATGTGGAGGCTGATCGAGGAGATTACCAAAAAAAAATTATCACCATAAAAACTGTAGGCATACATGTTTGGACGAATGTAGGTATGATCTGCCTGTCGATATCGAGGCTGAGAGACTAATACTTTTGTTGTAATCAAATAACAACTACGAGAATTCTTCCTGGCAGGGGCGTGCCCACGTTGAGCTACCCGGTTGCATAGGACACCGGGTGCAAAAATATTTCCTTTGTAAATTTCAAGCAAAGTATAGTGTGTGACACCCCATCTTTACATGAAATTACGAGTGATCATACGCTAGGACACCGGGCCATTTTCTCTCTAGGTCCGCCCTTGCTTCCTGGTTGTCAACTGCATGACACGGTCGAACCAACCGGACGAAGCTATGCGTAAACCGCTCTGAAACATCATCGGCCCACCCACCATCCCTCGAGAAGCACGAGCACCACACAGATATCATGTAGACGCTCACATACATGCATGCACATTGAAAGGATACGCCTAAAATCCTGAAATAAATACAGGAAAATGCGAGCACCCGGGCCAAGTCTAGGCCTTGAACCTGGGTGGACAGGTTCCACCACAAGGAACCTAACCAATTGAACTATGCTCGCTTCACTGTTCAGACCACTGTTCAGTCCGTTGGGAACACACATATGCCGAAACTACAGTCTAGTATAACTCATGCGTAGATAAAACTATTTTTTTTGACAGCATGTATACATAAAGTTAGGTGGTTTTAAGAGGATATATATGTCCAACACCACCTTTTTATAATAAATACCTTATTTGACATTATTTTATAATAAATACTTTCTAGCGTTATTATTTTCTATTTCGGAATTAAGTAGATCCGCACAATCCTTTTGTTTCGGAAGTAAAAGCTAGCTGTTTTCTTTTGTTGCAGACAATAAAAAAAGATGTTCAGGATTTAGAGCGCGCGATCTCCTATGTTGACAGAGCATTAGCGACTTATGTGAACCCCCCATGATGAGCAATTTTAATATCATCCCCAGCTGACAGTGCAATGACAAAAGCGTAAATGTCAGCAGAGTTGTACAAATGGTCAAATGCAAGTCTTAAATTACTGAATAAATAGGACTATTCATGTAACGACATGGTTTTCTAGGACAAATGAGCATAATAAACATGAACAAACTTCCCAGTATTATATATAATAGAAAACAATCTTCTTAATTAGGCTCCGTTTGGGAGGCGGTTTTGCTCTCCTTACAGATGTAACTTACACCTCTGTAAATTAATTCGTTGGCCCGTAAAAGGCGTGTTTAGGAGGCCGGTTTTGTTCTCCTCCCTCCCTATTTCCCCACCGTAGCCGGTCGCCTTGTTCTTCCTTTCTCCAGCCTTCCCTGCCCCCCGCTGACGCCTGTCGCCGTGCTCATCGAGGTCGGAAGAAGTAGCCTACCACCAGATCAGGCAGCCTCAGGCCGCCCCGACGCCGGTAGCTGCTGCCCCAC
The DNA here is from genome assembly GCA_039707655.1 of Elymus sibiricus. Lineage (NCBI taxonomy): Eukaryota > Viridiplantae > Streptophyta > Magnoliopsida > Poales > Poaceae > Elymus > Elymus sibiricus. Next base: position 5,366,380 of record CM077666.1, read on the forward strand.
ACCGACTGCTGACCGCCCCAACCACTTCTCTTGCCGCTCTGCACCGACGCCTCACGGCCGTGAGCCAAAACAGTGGCATCTCGTCAGATTAGGCTCCATGATTGTTCTCCATCCAGCTCGTGTAGTTGATTCAATGTAATCTTTGCTGATTTCTGATTCGATCGGACCACCAATGTTTTTGGATTCAACCAACTCAATCTGTCTTGGTATTGAAGTTTAGCAATGATCTTATTGTGTGAAATTATATTCAGTTTTGTGTGAGCAGAGCTTGCCTGCCTGACCTGCGCTGATGTTCTTATAATTCAAACATCCTGCAACTCCGTATCCAAACAGGAAATGTAACGTGGAAACATTTACAATGGTATTTTTGGGGGACAAGTAAATTGCCAGTGTAATGTTTTTACAGGTGAGAGAGTTTACTAAGCTCCCAAACGGGGCCTTAGTTTCATAGCTGGGTTTTATTTCGTAGGTCGTAGCACCTAATTTCGAGTTTAGCAGAGGGATCTGCATTTCTCACAAGTACGGTTTTTATCTGATCCTATGATTCCCATGCTACTAATTAATAGTGAAACGATCAGACCATATGTAGGATCCCGATCCAGAAAAAAAAAATTGTCCCTACCTTTTTTATTTATCATCTTCATGCATACGTAGTATATGATATCTCCGATTGCCAAAAGTTAGTATGCTTTACGTAAATAAAAAGGAAAATTAGCCTGCCCACCTAGTGCACATTAAGTGGCAGCTGTGGTTGCACGCATCAGTGATTAGCGTTATCACAATCGCCTAACCAAAGTGTGTTGATCCTGTAGAACCTTATCTTCGTTCCTACTCCCTCCGTTCCTAAATATAAGTCTTTTTAGATGTTTCACTAGGGAACTACATACAGATGTATATAGACATACTTTAGAGTATAGATTCACCCATTTTGCTCCGTATGTAGCCCCTAGTGAAATATCTAAAAAGACTTATATTTAGGAACGGAGGGAGTATTACACAAAAGTTAGCCATACATCCTGGCTATAGCATCTCATCACAATCAGTGACGTGCCAATGTTTGCCTACATCGTCCACTAACACATTAGTTACCACAAACACATTTTTGCGAAAGAGAGGGTGCATGCAAGAGAATCATATGGCCGGGGTCATGAATTATGTAGTGTGGATTAGTACTCTTTGGGTTGCTTCGTGCATCATTTGGTTATCCGTGTCCCTTTTTGTAACGCCAAATTAGTTTTGCTTATCTCGGGACGCTCTGCCTTATCTCCCCTAGTTAGTGTCTTCTGATGTATGCATGCTTGGCTGCTTGCAGTTCACAAATCATTGTGATATTAAACATGAACTGGTCCTACCATTGAGGGCAAATTTCACTATGCTGGTTTCTAGCTACTTACCAAGCTGTGCTATAGGAACATAGGATGATATGCTGTCGAGGAAGGCGGCCATATCCTGGTCCTCTAGAACGCTACACGGATTCTGATAGGTCGAGGATTAATTTATTTAGTGCTGCCATAGCTTATCCATGCAAACCCGTCCAAAGCAAAGACTGGGTTGTATTTTACCACTAGAGTAGCACCTACGGAATGTCGCTCGCGTCACTCTCGTGGTTGTAACAACCTGATTTTGCTAATCTGCTTTTATTTGCATTTGGATCTTAGTTTGGGTTTCCAAAAAATTTCTCAAGGTGCTTCTGATTGAAACCATCCTTGATCCAAGCCTCTACCCCATGCTCAAACATATATTTCATCATGCCACTCAAATATTCCCACATATCCCTGTAGGAAAATAGATCTTTTCCTATTAAAGAAATTCCGATTATTCCACACGTACAAAGCAACCACCATTTATGTTGCTTAACAAATTCCAAGAAAATTCATGGAGCCTCCTCTACCTATAAAAAGCCAAGATCTACAAAAATATGAGGTTCCTCGGTACAAATATTGTGCATAAACCCTAAACCTATCAAATATTGTCCAAACTCTCTGAGATTTTTACAAGACTCACAATACCTAAAGATCTCAGATGCCAAAAGATGAGATCAACATAAATAGTGTAAAGCCAGAAGCCACCTATCAAATACTTTGTGCTTGAATTGGAAATGGCCAAGAGTGTCATTAGTAGCCGTGTACTTGGCTCTGTCTCACCTTTCCTATCTCATTCATTTGCGAAGAGGAACTGATGGGTGGAAGATTGTGTTGACGTGTCAAGCACAGCGGCTGCAACGTGAAACCATGCCAATCATGCGGTGACCACCGTCTCTAGCCTGCCAACCCCAGCGCTGTGCTGCATCAAGTTGCCTGCGAAAAGAAGCGAACCGTGCATGCATCTCCGCGAGTCCGTCCAGCTGCGGCGCATCCAGCACCACCCTAATATGCCAGACCTTAGCCCCACTCTGTGCACAGCCTGCTAGCCGACGGCACCACACTGCCCAGCCGTCGCCTCCAAGGAGAACGTGAGCCGTTTCGAGCGTACAAGATTCCCCTCTAGGCCCCTCTTCCTTCCCTATTGCTAGCCACGCAAGTTGTTGGGTGATACGTCTCCATCGTATCTACCTTTCCAAACTCTTTTGCCTTTGTTTTGGATTCTAATTTGCATGATTTGAATGGAACTAACCCGGACTGACGCTGTTTTCAGCAGAATTGCCTTGGTGTTATTTTTGTGCAGAAATAAAAGTTCTCGGATTGACCTGAAAATTTACGGAGAATATTTTTGGAATTAATAAAAAATACTGGCGAAAGAATCAACCGGAGGGGGTCCACCACCTGGCCACAAGTCAGGGGGGCGCCCCCCCCCTACGGCGCGCCCCCTGTCTTGTGGGCCCCCTGGAGCTCCTCCGACCTCAACTCCAACTCTATATATTCCTATTCGGGGAGAAAAAAATCGGGAAGAAGAGTTCATCGCATTTTACGATACGGAGCCGCCGCCACCTCCTGTTCTTCCTCGGAAGGGCAGATCTGGGGTCCGTTTTGGGCTCCGGAGAGGGGAAATCGACGTTGTCGTCATCACCAACCATCCTTCATCACCAATTTCATGATGCTCTCCGCTGTTCGTGAGTAATCTTATCGTAGGCTTGCTGGACGATGATGGGTTGGATGAGATTTACCATGTAATCGAGTTAGTTTTGTTAGGGTTTGATCCCTAGTATCCACTATGTTCTGAGATTGATGTTGCTATGACTTTGCTATGCTTAATGCATGTCACTAGGGCCTGAGTGCCATGATTTCAGATCTGAACCTATTATGTTTTCATGAATATATATGAGGTCTTGATCCTATCTTGCAAGTTGTAGACACCTATTACGAGTTATGATCCGCACCCCTTGGGTTACAATAACTGGGATTCTTTCCGGTGATTACCGTAGTTTGAGGAGTTCATGTATTTACTAAGTGCTAATGCTTTGGTCCGGTTCTCTATTAAAAGGAGGCCTTAATATCCCTTAGTTTCCATTAGGACCCCGCTGCCACGGAAGGGTAGGACAAAAGATGTCATGCAAGTTCTTTTCCATAAGCACGTATGACTATATATGGAATACATGCCTATATTACATTGATGAATTGGAGCTAGTTCTATGTCACCCTATGTTATAACCGTTGCATGATGAATGCCATCCGGCATAATTATCCATCACTGATCTATTGCCTATGAGCTTTTCACATATTGATCTTTGCTAAGTTACTTTTCCGTCGCTACTGTTACAATCACTACAAAGCTGCTATACTTTGCTACAGATACTAAGTCTTTCAGGTGTGGTTGAATTGACAACTCAGATGCTAATACTCAAGAATATTCTTTGGCTTCTCTTGTGTCGAATCAATAAATTTGGGTTGAATACTCTACCCTCGAAAACTGTTGCGATCCCCTATACTTGTGGGTTATCAAGACCTTTTTCTGGCGCCGTTGCCGGGGAGCATAGCTCTATTCTCTGAGTCACTTGGGATTTATGTCTGTTGATCACTATGAAGAATCTGAAAGATGCTAAAACCAAGATCTATCCCTCAACTACGAGGAGAGGTAAGGAACTGCCATCTAGCTCTGCACTTGATTCACCTTCTGTTATGAGTAAACTTGCGACACCACCACCTGCTATTGATTCTGATATGTCGCAAATAGTTGATGATTCCACTTCTGCTATGCATGATGTTTATGATGATACTTTGCTTGATAATACTATGCCACTGGGTGAATTTCTTGATGAACAAATTGCTAGAGTCAATGCTGCAACTGATGATATTTCTGAAACTGATGAAATTATTGAAACTGAACACTATGAGACACCTGCTAGACCTAGCTCTCCTTGATATGAATTGCCAAATATACCTAAGGGTTATGTTATGGAGGGAGAGATAGCTAGGGACTTTCTTGCTCGTAAAGATAGAGATGATCTTAAGAAATTGTTATGCAAGTGGAAGGAAAAATCTTTGAATGCTACAATGCAATATGATCCTAAGTTTGCTACTTCACCTATCCTTGTTAGTGATAAGGATTATGAATTCTCTGTCGATCCTGAGTTAATTACTTTGGTTGAATCTGATCCTTTCCATGGTTATGAATCTAAAACTGTTGTGGCACATCTTACTAAATTGAATGATATAGCCACCCTATTTACTCATGAGGAAAAAATTTGTTATTACTATATTCTTAAGTTGTTTCCTTTCTCATTAAAGGGTGATGCTAAGATATGGTTTAATTGTCTTGCTCCTGGTTGTGTGCGTAGTCCCCAGGATATGATATACTACTTCTCTGAAAAATATTTTCCTGCCCATAAGAAACAAGCTGCCTTGCAGGAAATATTTAACTTTGTGCAAATTGAAGAAGAGAGTCTCCCACAAGCTTGGGGGAGGCTTCTCCAATTACTTAATGCTTTGCCTGATCATCCTCTCAAGAAAAACGAAATACTTAATATCTTTTATAATGGACTAACCGATGCTTCTAGGGACCACCTAGATAGTTGTGTTGGTTGTGTTTTCAGGGAATGAACTGTTGAACAAGCTGAACTACTATTGAATAATATATTGAGCAATGATAATGATTGGTCTATTCCAGAACCACCTCCAAAGCCAACTCCGAAGAAAAGAGGTATTCTATTTCTCAGTCCTGAAGATATGCAAGAGGCAAAGAAATCTATGAAAGAAAAAGGTATTAAAGCTGAAGATGTTAAGAATCTACCACCTATTGAAGAAATACATGGTCTTGATAACCCACAGGTAGTAGGGGTAAATTCCCTCCGTAGATTTGATGAAGGTGATATTCCCTATAATAAGTCTGCTAGCCAATGCTTGGATGAGTTTGATAACTTTATTGTTAAGCAAGAAAATTTTAATGCTTATGTTAGTAGACAGTTGAAACATAATGCTTACATGCTTGATCGCTTAGGTGATTATATGAGTAGAACTGTTAATGATGTCAAGCTTATTAGTAAACATGCTTCCATGGTAACTACTCAAGTAGAACAAGTACTTAAGGCACAAAATGATTTGCTTAATGAGATGATTGGTAAGAACAATGATAATTCTGTTAGAGTGTGACTAGAGGTGGTAAAATGAATCAGGAACCTTTGTATCCTGAGGGCCACCCTAAGAGAATCGAGCAAGATTCTCAGATAATTAATACTGATGCACCTAGTCGTCCCAGTAATAAAAGGAAAAAGAATGACGATAGGACTTTGCATGCGGCTTGTGAACCTGTTATAGATACTCCTGAAAACCCAAATGATATTTCTATTTCTGACGCTGAGACACAATCTGGTAATGAACATGAGCCTAGTGATAATATTTATGATGATGTTCATGTTGATGCTCAACCTAGTAACGATAATGATGTGGAGATTGAACCTGCTGTTGATCTTGATAACCCACAACCTAAGAACAAAAGATATGATAAAAGAGACTTTGTTGCTAGGAAGCATGGTAAAGAAAGAGAACCTTGGGTTCAGAAACCCATGCCTTTTCCTCCTAAGCCATCCAAGAAAAAGGATGATGAGGATTTTCAGCGCTTTGTTGAAATGCTTAGACCTGTCTTTTTGCGTATGCGCTTGACTGATATTCTGAAAATGTCTCCTTATGCTAAGTATATGAAAGTTATTGTGACAAATAAAAGAAAGATACCGGAGGCTAAAATTTCCACCATGCTTGCTAATTATACCTTTAAGGGTGGAATACCAAAGAAACTAGGAGATCCTGGAGTGCCTACTATACCATGCTCTATTAAAGGAAACTATGTTAAAACTGCTTTATGTGACCTTTGAGCTGGTGTTAGTGTTATGCATTTCTCTTTGTATCGTAGACTTGATTTGAATAAGTTGACACCTACTGAAATCTCTTTGCAAATGGCTGATAAATCAACTTCTTTACCCATCAGTATTTGTCAGGATGTGCCTGTCGTAGTTGCAAATGTTACTATCCTAACGGACTTTGTTATTATTGATATTCCCAAGGACGACAGTATGTCGATCATCCTTGGTAGACCCTTTTTGAATACTGCAGGGGCTGTTATTGATTGCAACAAAGGCAATGTCACTTTTCATGTTAATGGTAATGAGCATACGGTACACTTTCCGAAGAAACAACCTCAAGTTCATAGTATCAACTCCATTGAAAAAATTTCAACGATTATTATTGGAGACTTTGAATTCCCTCTCCCTACTGCCAAAAAGAAATATGATATACTTATTGTTGGGGACATGCATATCCCCATTGAGGTAACCTGGTGCTATTCAAAAATTCTCTGGTTCCGTGTCATTCGAAAAAAGTTTGTCAATAAGACTTGATCAACCTTATAGATGATTCTTTTCGATGAGAATGAGATGGATGAATTTAGAAAGCACAACCTTCTGTACCCAACTTTTATTTTCTGTTCTTTAGTTTTAAGTTAGTAAAAATGCTATTATCTTTATGTTTTCTGTTTTACCCGTGCAATAGAAAAATGACCTGAAAATAAAACTTCTCAGAATTCCCTGAAAATGTAGTATGATTTTTTTCTGGAATATTTTAGAATTTTTGGCACTGAGAACACATCAGGGGGCTGCACCAGTGGGCCACAAGCCTGCAGGGCGCGCCCACCCCCCTGGGCGCGCCCCCTGGCTTGTGGGTCCCACGTGGGGCCCCCTCACTTATTCCAGCACCCATCCACTTCGTCTTCCTCCAGAAAAAATCCCACCATTGCTCAAACCCGTGTTCTAGCTCATCTTGCTGCCATTTTTTATCTCCTTGTGCAAAGCTCCATTTGCAAAACTGTTTTGGGGGATTGTTCTTCGGTATGTGACTCCTCCAATGGTCCAATTAGTTTTTGTTCTAGTGCTTTATATATTGCAAGTTTTTGCTGCTGTGGTGACCTTGTTCTTGAGCTTGCATGTCAAATTTGTATGGTCCCAAGTAGTTTTGATGCATGATATAGCCTCTAGGCACTTGTGGGAGTAGTTGCTATAAGTTTTATTGAGTTTTGCTCACCTTTATTGTGAGCCACTAAAAATTTCAGAAATTTTTCAGAGAAAGAAATGATAAGGAGATTGTTAAGGGGCTCTTCAAGCCGGGGTTCTAAAGAAGAGGAAAATGAGGTGAAAAAGAAGTCCAAATACAATCTTCCTCGCGTCGCAGAGGTTCGGCCATGTGAATGGCCAAGTGATGCATTCTTGAGGGCGGCCGGAATTTATGAAGATTTCTATTATTTGGCAGAGAATGCAGGCATCACCGACTTCCTCAACGATAAGTGTGACCAGTACCTCCTACTCACTAATATCTTCGTGCAAAATTTTCATTTTTATCCTAGGAAGAATCCTCCCACGGTAGAGTTTTACTTATATGATGTGCCCAAGGCAATGTCACTTTACGATTTTTGCAATGTTTGCAAAATACCTCATGAGGGCAGCATCAGTGAACCACGTCCTAGAGACATGGAGGACTTTATTGCCGCAATCACTATGGGGGAAGAGAGAAGGGTATCAAAGGCAAGAGCAGCTAGTTTATATTTTCCTATTCTACGCTATTATTCATTATTTGCGGGGAGATGTTTAGTTGGTATTGGCGAGAGTGGAAGCCTTAGTGCTCCCGACCTCGCCATTCTGCGCCACGCTTTACTTGCTGATAGAACTTTCAGTCTGGGCGCTATGGTGGCCCAACGGTTGAACTTAAACCGTTCGAAGGGCCCCATATTCGGAGGTATCTATGCATCTCGTCTAGCCAAACACTTTGAGATACACATTAGGCTCGACGAGGAAGAGGAAATGCTGCTACCTACAAGATATTTAGACTATGATAGTATGGTAGCACATGATTTTATTAGGAAGGATAATGATAAGAGGTTGCTTTACAATTTAGTATTTAGTCAGGGTACTTGTGAGATTATTGCTCTGCCTGCTTCTTCCTTGTTCGATATTCATTCAGGTAGGTACACTATTATGCCCGAGGACATCTACAGATATTGGGGCCTGTCGCAACCCCCAGCACCTGAGCCGGCACCAGCCCTTGATCCGTATCAGGATCCAGTTTTTCAGTGGGAGCCACAGGAGCTCGCAAACCAGTGGAACCCTCAGTATCCTCCAGAGTACCCAGGAGATGGTTATTTCCAGCCATGGCCCTAGACCAACTTAGGCCAAAAGCCTAAGCTTGGGGGAGTACGTATTTCTCACCGACATTACATTCATATTCACACACTCATCTTAGTAGTCGGTGCTTATACTTTTTCATTGTACCATCCATGGCATTTTATTTCTTCTTTTCGCTTTCTTTTTGTGCACCTAATTAGCCTTTAGAAAATCCAAAAAAAAATTAGTTCTAGCTTTACCTTTCAGTTTGTTAAGCTGCACCATTAAAAGAAAACCCAAAAAGATTTATCGTTCTTCTTTTGCTTGTTGGGAGCTTTCCCGTGTAAATAGTTTTTCTCGTTCTTGTTTTGAAATTTCTTTCCTTTGGGTCGTAAGGAGAAGACCACAATGAAAATGTTGAGTGGCTCTCATATGCATTATTGTTTATATTACAGAGAGCCCATATTACCTTGTCTTCTCCTTTGAGTTATTGTTTGCAGATTCCAGCTTAGTCCAATGCACGTGCACTCTTATTATTATTCACACCGTTCGGTCGTGCAAGTGAAAGGCAATAATGACGATATATGATGAAGTGATTGAGATGGAGAAAAGCTGGTATGAACTCGACCTATTTTGGTTTTGGAAATATGATTAGCTCATCGTTCTGAATTCCGCTCATTATGGATGAAACATGTTTGCAATGACAATTAGAGATTATAGTTACTCATGCCATGCTTAATTAGCTAAGTGTCTATAATGGTTTGTCTTGAGTGCCAACATGCATTTTAAAATGGTTGTGATGTAGTATGATAGGATGGTATCCTCCTCTGAATGATTCAAGTGGCTTGACTTGGCACATGTTCACGCATGTAGTTGAAACAAAACCAACATAGCCTTCACGATGTTTATGTTCATGGTGATTTATATCGTACTCATGCTTGCATTCAATGTTGGTTAATCTCAATGCATGTTTATGACTGTTGTCGCTCTCAAGTTGGTCGCTTCCCAGTCTCTTTCTAGCCTTCACCTGTACGAAGCGGGAATACTGCTTGTGCATCCATTTCCATAAACCCAAAGTTGTTCCATATGAGTCCACTATACCTACCTATATGCGGTATTTACCTGCCGTTCCAAGTAAATTTGCATGTGCCAAACTCTAAACCTTCAAACAATACTCTGTTTTGTATGCCCGAATCGCTCATGTAGTGACCAGGGGCTGTCAGTATCTTCCATGCTAGGTGGGTTATTCTCACGATACGTGTTGATTCACTATCATTCATGAGAAAGTGGCTGGTATTCGGGATGCCCAGTTCCATGCTCAAAAATCAAATCAAAATATAATGAAACAAAACTCCCCCAGGATTGTTGTTTGTATGGACGGTACCCGTGGATTCGGCCCACCGTGGAGTGTGATTGATTGGTGGAGGGGGAGTAAAAACTTTACTATTCTGTTTGGGAACCGCCTATAATGTATCTAGCATGGAAGATACCCAGATCTCTTGGTTGTTATGTTGACAATGAAAGCATACCGCTCAAAACTATTATTTATCCCTGTTTTAAAAGCTCGAGTTCTGGCACCTCTGTAAATCAATGCTTCCCTCTCCGAAGGGCCTATCTATTTTACTTTACTGTTGAGTCATCCTCCTCTTACAAAAAGCACCAGTTAGAGAGCACCACCATCATTTGTATGCTTTGTTATTAATTGATATTGAGTATGATTGTGACTGGATCTCTTTTACCATGAATTACAATGTCTAGTCAGTCCTTGTTCTTCGGAGGAGCTCTGCATTTATGTTTTGCGGTCTCAGAAAGGGCTAGCGAGATACCATTATATCATATTGTATCATGTTTGTTTTGATAAAATTGTTGTCATCCGAGACTTATTATTATTGCTCGCTAGTTGGTTATGCCATTGATATGAGTAAATGTGAGACCTAAATGTAATTGTGAATGTGGTTAGTCTATAATCTTTGCTGAAAATCTAAACATCAGTTAGACATATTTACAACAGCAAGATCAAACAAAGTTTGTAAAAGTTTTTCTTTATCACTTTCAGTTTGTCAACTGAATTGCTTGAGGACAAGCAATGGGTTAAGCTTGGGGGAGTTGATACGTCTCCATCTTATCTACTTTTCCAAACTCTTTTGCCCTTGTTTTGGACTCTAATTTGCATGATTTGAATGGAAGTAACCCGGACTGACGCTGTTTTCAGCAGAATTGCCTTGGTGTTATTTTTGTGCAGAAATAAAAGTTCTCGGATTGACCTGAAAATTTACGGAGAATATTTTTGGAATTAATAAAACATACTGGCGAAAGAATCAACCGGAGGGGGTCCACCACCTGGCCACAAGTCAGGGGGGCGCCCCCCCCCCTCTACGGCGCGCCCCCTGTCCTGTGGGCCCCCTGGAGCTCCTCCGACCTCAACTCCAACTCTATATATTCCTATTCGGGGAGAAAAAATTCGGGAAGAAGAGTTCATCGCATTTTACGATACGGAGCCGCCGCCACCTCCTGTTCTTCCTCGGAAGGGCAGATCTGGGGTCCGTTTTGGGCTCCGGAGAGGGGAAATCGACGCCGTCGTCATCACCAACCATCCTTCATCACCAATTTCATGATGCTCTCTGCTGTTCGTAAGTAATCTTATCGTAGGCTTGCTGGACAGTGATGGGTTGGATGACATTTACCATGTAATCGAGTTAGTTTTGTTACGGTTTGATCCCTAGTATCCACTATGTTCTGAGATTGATGTTGCTATGACTTTGCTATGCTTAATGCTTGTCACTAGGGCCCGAGTGCCATGATTTCAGATCTGAACCTATTATGTTTTCATGAATATATGTGAGTTCTTGATCCTATCTTGCAAGTTGTAGACACCTATTACGAGTTATGATCCGCGTCCCCCAGGGTGACAATAACTGGGATTCTTTCCGGTGATTACAGTAGTTTGTGGAGTTCATGTATTCACTAAGTGCTAATGCTTTGGTCCGGTTCTCTATTAAAAGGAGGCCTTGATATCCCTTAGTTTCCATTAGGACCCCGCTGCCACGGGAGGGTAGGACAAAAGATGGCATGCAAGTTCTTTTCCATAAGCACGTATGACTATATATGGAATACATGCCTACATTACATTGATGAATTGGAGCTAGTTCTGTGTCACCCTATGTTATAACCGTTGCTAGATGAATGCCATCCGACATAATTATCCATCACTGATCCATTGCCTACAAGCTTTTCACATATTGATCTTTGCTAAGTTACTTTTCCGTCGCTACTGTTACAATCACTACAAAGCTGCTACTGTCACGTTTCCCATCGTTACCGTTACTCCCATACTACTTTGCTACTAAATACTTTGCTGCACATACTAAGTCTTTCAGGTGTGGTTGAATTGACAACTCAGCTGCTAATACTCGAGAATATTCTTTGGCTCCCCTTGTGTCGAATCAATAAATTTGGGTTGAATACTCTACCCTCGAAAACTGTTGCGATCCCCTATACTTGTGGGTTATCATTGGGCCCCCAATTGCAAGGGTTTGTAGCAAGTGGTAACTCTCCACTCAGTTGAGAACGAAGGTATCAATCCATAGAGGTAACACCCGTAGTCTCAGTCAAGCAGCACTGCAAAACAGTTTAAGAACCCACATGTGCCCCCAATGGTTCTAGTGAGGTTGTCAATCACACTATCTTTGCTAGTTGCAACAAGCGATGAGCGCATAATGTCCACTACTAGGAAAAGGCTTATTAGTGGCGCACCTGTTTTGGCCATTAATGGCGCACTACAGGTGCGCCACTATCATCACGCCATTAGTATTTTTTACTAATGGCGCACCACCGGTGCGCCATTAGTATCTGGTATACTAATGGCGCACCATGCAGTGCGCCATTAGTATAGCCCACGGTGCGCCATTAGTATGCCTCCCAGGGGCCATATTTACCCATGTGCTTTGGCATACTAATGGCGCACTGGTGGATGATGCGCCATTAGTGTGCTCTGGCTTACTAATGGCGCACGATGTGGTGGTGCGCCACTAGTATGAATATTAGGGATTTTTTTTTTGTTTCTGATATTTTCACAGGTTACAAAATATATTATTTGACAGAATATAGCTAGCACCACACAGCAACAGCAGATTCATCGAATACAATAGAAGATTAGTGTCCGAATACAATTCATCATATTAGCTAGTCTCCGAATTCAAAAGACCGAACAAAGTTAGAACATTACAAGTCTCGAAACCGCGAGTAGCGAGTTTGTCTTCACATTACAAGTCGATATCGATCATCTAAACTACCATCACATAGAAGAGAGCTGCGGTCATCACGATGAGCATCATCGCGATGAAACTGGGCTTCATCCGGTTCCTCCTCCGCTCCCTCCTCTCTCCCGCTAGATAACAACAAGTCATACTCGATCATCATCATCATAGTCATCTAACCAACCATACTTAATTGTTCTTAGAACTACTCGTTATCATAATAACAAGTCATACTCGATCATCATCATCATAGTCATCTAACCAACCATACTTAATTGTTCTTAGCACATGATCATGAGTATTAGCTAGGACCAAACTACCCGGCCTCTCTTAGGTAAAATAGCATAAAACAAGATAGGCCCTGACTCTCCATTATGGAGAATGGAGATTATCCTGTCTCCAATTCTTGCACGTCGCACAATGTTGCTTCCAAGCAGCTCCCTACGATCGACCATACATTTTTCCAATCTTTGATTGTCATGTCTTCATCGGTTTTAGAAATCCGGTATGGACAACAGTGATGCATATGATGACCTGGCAGTAAGCTCATAACATCAAGGTGACCTTTCGGAAACATCAGATGAGGCACACAATCATTCGGGATTTTCTGTTGAAAAACATAGTAATAACTTCGTAGTTAGCAATGTAGTTTAGATTTAAAAACAAATTATGCAAAAGATGCACGGATATCGTAATAGTAAAAAATCTTACCATGCGATCTCCATGGATGTTACCGTAGTTCAACACGTGCACTAGTGGCACGTATTGACCATAATGTGTAGGAGTTTGATAATAGGTATTGTAATTCTGAAGATGATTAATAAATGCGATAAGATGATTTTTCTCCTGACAAGTTAATTCTGCGCCATCGGTGTAGTAGGTTCTGTCTACCATCTTCCGTACATTTTTTGAAGAATGAAAATAAGCTGTCAATGGAAATAAACAATATGTTTAACAAACTCACAAGGAGGCAGAATCGGAATCATAATAAATATGGTTGAGAAACTCACATAATGGTAGAACTGGAGGTGTCTGCACATCGACCCAAATGTCGATATTACCTTCAATTTCATCTTCCGGACGAATATCAAAGGTGATAAGCATATTAGGCTCAAATGCATAAGCCTTGCATAGTGCTTGCCAACTTTTGCATTCAAAAAAGGAGTAGGTGTCTGCATTGTACAATTTTACGGCAAAAGTATAACCATGCTCGGTCCTCAAGTGAACTCTCTTTACCTCCATATTTTTGTTAGTATTAAAACCAATCTTATCCAAGACAAATCTTCTTGCATGGTAGGGGATACGCTAGTAGAATAGTAAAAAAATAAAATTATAAGTTGAAGCAAAAGAAGCAGAAGTCATGCTTAATTACGAAAAAAGACTTGTGGTTCTGACTTACTGTATCCACTTCGAAGGTCTCATCCAGCACGATGCTGAAGCGCCTACCATCAACTAGGTGAGTCGTGTCGCACAGACCGCGCTCGTCTTCGCAGTATTCGCACATACCGAATTCCCTTTCGCTACCGTCGTCAGACATTTCCTATGTTCATAGTTGAAACATTTAAAATCGATCGAAGGCAACTACCAGGAAACTGATCAACACACAGATCACTATTACTCAAAATATGCAACGGGTTAACTTTAGGTCTGCCGAGTCTTTGCTTCCTAAACTCTCATCTCACGTATATGGTGGGCACTCCCTCTGATATTGCGACCGTCGGTGATGGTGGCTCCTCCATTCGTCCCCGAGTGCATTACACCAAAATGTCTAGCACACGGGAACGAAGGAGAAGCGACCCCCACGACAACAGTCGGGATTCTTCCTCTCTCATATATATATATATATATATATGGTGGACACTCTCCCTCACTGAAAGACACACAAGGAGCCGAAACAGACCTGAAGTCAACCCGTTCCATATATCGAGCACTCGATATTAACGCAGCAAGAATAAAGGGGCAGTTGATCCTACTTAATTAAGTACTAAGATACCCCGGCCCATGCATTAGTCGCAAGTACCCCATATGTCCTATTTTTAGCAAAGTCATGCTAAAATTCACGGAAAATTTCAGCATGACCTTTGCTGAAAATAGGACATATGGAGTACCCGAATTTGCCGGAACGGAAGTTAATCGACATTCCGGCAAACTCAAGGGCCTCTCGGGGTACCTGCAAAATCATTATCCAAGGGTTATATACGCTGGCACTGGTTATATCTCTGCTTTGCCATTGTGAAATCTGTAGCCATGGGTTATATACGTTGGCACTTTGTGTACTATGTTCGGAGGTCCAGTTCAATCATATAATATAAACTCTTCCGCCAATCGGCTGTTAACTTGATGTAGGTGAAGAGCCATCAGCAGCTATGTTGTGTTTGGCAAGTCACCTGCTAACATATTCAATGGTGGAACCCTCTTTGACAGTAGTCATCTACACACATTATCATAGAAATGAAAAAGAAACATTCTACTTTGTTCTAATTACTGAATGATCTGCTGCTTTTGAAATATGCCTATTTTTTTTTTACTTTCTCTGTGGTTTCTATCTTTTCTGATAGGTCACAGCTAAGAAGGAAACATTTTCTACCTTTGAAGAGTTATTGGAGAAGTCTGAAAAGCCTTTAATGGTCGACTTCTATGCAACTTGGTAAGTGACCCACTAGCAAAGCTACTGCTCCTGAATGTATATATGGCCTAATACATCGCTTCTCTATACTAGATATACTATGAATTAATTATGTCCATCATCATTGTGTTAAACCTTATGGAGCCAAGTTCGGTGGTGGCATGTCCTGTTCCTACTCAGAAAAATAATAACATACAAAAGGGCAGAAACACACATGATGATTCACACAAAGACAATTGTTTCAGACATAAATTAAAGAGCTCAAAGCTATAACTTACCACTATAGTTGTACAAGTTGCGAAAAATATGTGTAAATTTCACTTTAGAAAAATAAAAATAGATAGCAGGTAGATGTTACAGAAACTACAACCTAGAAAAATTTCATTTTTGTTAATCTACTTCTGTTTTGCAAATCTTAATAAATAAAAACCTGTAAAATAAACATAAGCGGCACAAATTGAGAAGTACAACAGATCCAAATGAGTGGGAGGGGGGAGTGGTGGCTACCTGCCTATGGAGTGGTCGCCGGCGTTGCTCCTGGGATGGGGGTCCTGGACCGGCAGTGGAGACGGGCTGATCTGCTGCAGAGGAGGGGGCGCACGGTGAGAGAGAGAGAGAGAGGGAGGGAGGGAGCGGGAGGCTTACCGGAGCGGAGGGGGTCGCCGGAGACGAGCAGGTAGGGGGCGGCGCGGCGGGCGGTCGCGGGAGAGGCGCTCGATCTGCTGCAGAGGAGGGGCGCGCACGATGAGAGAGAGAGAGAGAGAGAGAGGGAGGGAGGGAGGGAGAGAGAGAGGGAGGGAGGGAGAGGGAGGCCACCGGAGCGGAGGGGGTCACCGGAGGGCGGCGCGGCGAGGGAGGGCGGCGCGGCGAGGGAGGGAAGAAGGGGGATCTGGCGAGGGAGGGAAGGGGGATCGGGCGAAGGGGTAGCAAGAGGGGGGAAGGTTAGTAATGGCGCACCATCTAGGGGTGCGCCATTAGTAACTTTTTTTTTTCTGATAGCAATGGCGCACCCTCCTCTGGTGCGTCATTAGTAACTTTTTTTCCATTATTTTTTGTTGCATCTAATAATTTGTTTTTTTATCAAATTTGTTATTTTCATGAGGACTAGAACAGAAGATATCATCAAATTTGTTTTTTTTTGAAAATATCATCAAATTTGTTTTTTTTATTTTTTATAGAAAATATCATCAAATTTGTTATTTAAAAATATCATCAATATTTTTTTTGGATTTTTAGTTGCATTCATTTGTGAATTGGTAAAACATTTATGAATATGAAAAAATATCATCAAATTTGAAAAAATATTCATGAATTCAAAAAGTGCCCATGAAATTTAAAAATATTCATGAGTTCAAAAAATAGTAGTGGCGCACTGTGTTGGAGGTGCGCCATTACTAGTTAAACTAGTAATGGCGCACTCTTCCCTCGTGCGCCATTAGTATTTTTGGAAAAATGAAAAAAAAACATTTGTCACTAATGGCGCACCGTGGGTCTAGTGCGCCATTAGTATCTACCACACTAATGGCGTACCAACTCATGGTGCGCCATTACTATATAGTAGTGGCGCACCACATGTCTGGTGTGTCATTAGTAGCCATATCATCTATAGCCCTTTTCCTAGTAGTGGTCGTTGGAAGTATTTATACATTTTTGGATTAATTAATAGCTGAAAGTAAAAGTGCATATAAAAGTAAATTGGAGAGGTTTCTTTGGGGGAAATTGGACCGGTGTTCATAGGTTCACTAGTAGCATCTCTCAAACCAGTGGTGACACATAAAGATAAGCATAGGTATGCATAATGAGTAATGAAATATTCATGTCAAATCATAACATATGTTGAGATCATATTATATAGGAAGTACGTCCATAATTCTACTAGACTGTGACATGTCTCATCCAATAGCTAATACTCCACTTAAGGTGACTGAAACCCTTGTATACACCCCGGTATTAAGTAATGAAACAGAGCATTGCGATAGGCATGATGACATATAGTTGAAAACAATTCCTCTCACCACCCACAATGTAGATGATAACAAGTCAAGTAACCTTTTTATCCTTAGTGAGGCAAATCTGTCTAAGATTTTCCGCTTTTAGTGTCACCTAAAGTACTTCACAAATAGGGATCTACTCCATCTAATGCACACCACTCCCGTTACGGACTTTTCATCTAAATTGTCCAGTGATTAGACTAATAGATAGGAGAGAAAATACATCTTTAGCTCATCAAAGGAGCATGAATAATACGGACATAAAGTAATCATTCATCACATAGCACAAAGATTCACCAGAAGAATTACATCAGATAGACCACAATCATGTTAGGCGGCTCATGTAATCTTTGTATTGAAGCATGGGAGAAAGGATGCTACATAGCTACCGTTATGAACCCTGGACTACTCACACTTCATGCTGGGAATAGTGGATATTGATGTTGATGAGGAAGGCGAAGGATTCCCACTCTAGCGGGTTGCCGGAACAGGCCTCTAGATGAGTTCTGCCTCGGAGCACGAAGTTGCGGCGGCGAAAAAATTGCACAATAATTAGGTCGTCGCTCAGGGGGTATAAGTGAGCATCCAGGAGAAAGGATCCAGTTGGGGGCGGCCTGTGGGGACCATGTGGCCACCCCACACAGCCTGTATGGAGGCCCTTATGTGGCCCACGTGGCACCCCTCTGACTCTCCTTTGGCAGGTGTCTTCTCCGCGTAAAGTTACCCTTTCACGTATTTTATTATATATTTTATGGAGTTTCAGAAAATACTGAAAGTAGACACGAAAACATGCATCTGACCATTCTAGCACTTTATTAATGGGTTATTCCAAATAAACATAAAACATTGCATGTTTTCATAAGAAAATGGCATCAAAACTTCAAAAATGATAGATACGTTTAGGATGTATCAATATCCTCAAGCTTAATCCATGCTCGTCCTCGATCTTGTAGGATGATAACCCAAAATATATTTTTTATAGTTTGAATGCTACCCTAACATATGGCATGATCATTAAATGTAATTCTCTTGTGATGAAGCTAAAACAACGTGTAACAAATACAAGGCAATTGTCAATGGTGAACAATTCTTAGCTACCTCAGAGCATATAGACAAATTTCCAAGTACCTTCAACAATCAATGTGTCAAGACAAGATTCCCAATGCCAAAGGTTTAAAAAATAATGTCAATATTATGTTGGGAACTAAAGCAATGACCGTCATAAACAAAAGAACTTATGCACAGGAAATCACATCGAAACACCAACCCGAGGCCTACCAAAGTACTATAGCAAGATTTTCTGTCAAAGTTAGTCCACCACTCAACTAATAATCCAGAGAAACAGTGCAAGTCTAGGCCTAACACTTATAGGGAAAGTAGAATAATGATGGGGGGTCATAAGAAGTAAAAAATGAAGAGAGTATTGGATGAGAAGGCCCTATAATCGATGTTAATGCAAGGAGTACGGATTGCCATACAACTAGAATGCACCTAGAGCTATGAATATGTGGAAGCTCTCCTGTGGACTAAGTAGGGGTGAATCCAACTTGCTTGCTCTTAAATAGCTAGAAATCTTGAGGAGGCTCATCATTGGAATATAGAAACTAAGTTCTATAATGTAAGTTCCCCACAAGTATAAATGACAATATGAAGCTCATGAACTTTATCGTTTACAATGCACGAAGTAATTCTTCTATGAAGAATTTTTGTGTATACTAAAAAGGATAATGGTGTTGCTCCCTCTCTCTCTCTCTAACACACACAGACACCTTTTTCTTTTTCTTATTTTTCATTTGGCGCCTCCATGGCACTTTTTTTGTGACATGTCATTGTTGCATCTTTTATTAGATTTCTCTCTCTTTTTGTTTTGTTAGTAGAATAAACACATTACAATGATGATCAATACACTTTTTGACATACTTCTACTGAATGTCATCACAACTCATTCTCTGAACATGAGATAAACTCTATATGATGCTCTGGCAGTGTACCAGTATTACATGATCTGGCATAGAATATGGCAATGATGAACAATGTAATCACAACTCATTCTCTGAACATATTATGAAGAAATATAAAAATATGGGTTTAAAGAAGGCATACTGATAATTTTGCGGAAGAGGGGGATGCTTGGCATCCCCAAGCTTAGAGCTTGAGACCTTCTTGAATTTGTGGGGATCCATTGGCATCCCCAAGGTTGAATTCTTGCTAGTCCTTGCTTTCCCTCTGGTCATCAAGTTCTTGACACCAGTTTTTGGCACCGTAGAAAACGTGATTAAGATGGCATCGAATGAAAAAGTGTCCAATATAAAAAAAATCCGTGTGGATGAAATGAACAACTTTGATGTTTGGGTCATCACTATCAGATCTCATCTCGAGGGCTGAAAATGTACTCGAAGTGCCATGATTTTATATCCAGAGTACTGTTTGGCTGATTCCACCTCCAAGACAATCTCAGATGAAGGAGTGCTCTACAGGGATTGTCTTCGTCTCGTCGATATGGTCAATTTTGATATATAAATCATCTCAATCTGAGTTAATACGCAAAAGTTAGAGCCAACACAGTCTGGCCCTACTCAGATCAAAATATGACGTCCGACCCCACGCACATGTTGATGGATGTCTGGTGCATAGCGTGAGCGATTTGACACTCAAGATGGCCTCGAATCAAAATATGTTCAACCTGAAAGTTTTTCGTCTCGTCGAGCTGATCGATTTTCATATATAAATCGTATCAATCTGAGGTCGTATGCAACCTGTGGGAGCAAAACAAGATCAGTCTAAAAATCCAGTCGGGTAAATCCGAGTGATAATTTCGTCCGAGTAAAGCTTCAGTCGGGGAATCCGACTGATATGAAATCCGACTGAAATCTCTGTCGGGTAGTACGAGTGATATTAATCCAAGTGAAACTTCGGTCGGGGAATCCGAGAGACTTGTAGTTCGAGTAAAACTCCTGTCGAGTAACGCAAGTAACATGACATCCGACTGAAACCGCTGTCAGGTAATCCGAGTGATGCAACATCCAACTGAAGATTTGTTCAGGGAATCCGAGTAACATGACATCCCACTATAAACGTTGTCAAGTAATCCGAGTGATGCAATATCTGACCGAAGATTCAGTCGGGGAATCCGAGTAACATGACATCCGACTGAAAACTCTGTCAGGTAATCCGAATGATGAAAGATCCGACTGAAGATTATGTCGGCTAATCCGAGTAACATGACATCCGACTGAAACCTCTGTCTGGTAATCCGAGTGATGCTACATCTGACTGAGGATTCTATCGGGTAATCCGGGTAAAGGACCCTCGCAGCCGACTGAAGAATTGTCGCCCGAGTGAAACTCCTGTCTTTCGATTAAAAAAGGGTATTTCCCAAGTAAAATTCCGTCGGCAATCTGAGTAAAGTACTTTGGCGTCTGACTGAAAACTTCCAAATCTGAGTACTGTCGGCTAATCCGACAAAAAGCTGAAGATGGGCCCGTAAGGTCTTCCAGATGGCCTTAGATGAAAAAGTGTTCAACACAGAACTTCTGCGTATCGTCGAAACGGTGAACTATGTTTTTGGAGTCATCATCATCTGAGTTAGCCTGTGCCAGTCTACTCTGACACGTGGTAGATTCTGACCTGAAGCTAAAGATTGGCTCCTAGAGGCGTCAAGATGGCCTTATTTGGAAAAGTGATCAACACGAGAGTTGTTTGTCTCATCGAGGCGCACAAATTTGATATTTGGACCGTCTCAATTGGAGGTCATATGGAAATTCCACAGCCCGCGTGAGGAGCAAGACAGAACCTTGGGCCAGACTCGGGCTGAATCCGAGTTGGACTAGAATTAGGACTCTAGGATATGAATTGATATGATTTCTTGTAAGGAAAGCCTAGATGAACCCTTTACTTGTACGGGAAGTCTAGCCGCCTCTTATATATGTTGGGGGTGACGGACGATTGAACAACACTAATCAAACAAATCAATCTACTACTTTTTCGTGCTCATATACTTTTTATCACTCTCCCTTGTATCTTGCTTCTCATTCTTCGTCGTTCTTAAAGATTGGAGGGCAGAAAATCTACGAGGCTCCAGGGGCGGTCAGGCCTAGCTAGGGCAGCCCAGTTAAGGCCGAGTGCATCAAGCCAGCCGATTGTATCCAGCCGGCTGAGTGCATCGAGCCAGTCGAGTGCATCGAGCCAGCCAAGTACATCGGGCCAGTTAAGGCCGAGTGCATTGAGCCAGTTAAGGCCGAGTGCATCAAGCCAGCCGATTGCATCAAGCCGCCCGAGTGCATCGAGCCAGCCGAGTGCATTGAGCCAGTTAAGGCCGAGTGCATCAAGCCAGCCGATTGCATCGATCCGGCCGAGTGCATCGAGCCTGCCGAGTGCATCGAGTCAATAAGTGCATCGCCGGCTAATGCCGAGTGCATCAAGCCAGTTACTGTCAAGTGTATCGAACCAGAAGATGCAAACTTCACCGAGCAAAGGAATGGCAAATGCAGCAAATTGGCCGTGCTCGATTTTTCTGGTGGTGAGGGGGTTACACGCTACCCTATGAGTTCCATGCCAAAGAAAGTGATGAGCATCAAGAACAAAGTAATATGGCCGAACAAAATTCGGTTAACGATGAACATCAAGAACAAGAACATGAAGCTGAGCAAAGTTCGGCTGGCGAAGAGCGTCCGAGTGGAATCCATTCGGGTAATCCGAGTTAAATCCACTCGGGAAATCCGAGTGATGAGGCATGAGATCCAGAAGAAGAGGAAGAGGAGTTGGAGAATTATCCAGAAGTGGAGCAAAGTATTGTTCCGGTTGTGCAACCATTGTGTCCTCCCAACGTCTCCATAAGGTATATATCGCAGATATTTTTTGATTTGGTCAAAATTACATTGTTGATGCTTCCATTAGCAAGATAATCATAGTAAACTTTGAGAGACCAATTGAAAAGAGTAATTTATTTGTTGGCTACAATCTTGCCAATAATCATATCAGCCAACATATCATATCATTCAGAAAGGGCGATAATGACAATTCAATGCAATCAAAGTGTGCCCACTTGTTCCGATCAAATTTCTTATCTATTTGGGGAGCTTTGTTTGTTTCATGCTTGAATTACATTTGGTTTCAGTTGAGACATATATGCTACAATTATTTTGGTTTCAGAAACCTAAAACCAAGTTCGAGGCCCGTTGATATCGCCGACTCGAAAGCATTGGAAAGAAGAGGCCGGAGGTAGTACATAGCCAAGTGGAGTGATGCCACGTCCGTAGCACTCGGTTAAAGCTGAGGCAGTTCATAGCGGAGTGGGAAGATTTGTCTCCACCAGTCGGTTGCCTAAATCCATTCATAGCCATGTGGGGTGACGTGTCTGTACCACTCGGTTGCATGAATCCAAAGCCAAGGCAGTGCATAGCCGACTGGGTGAGTCTCAGGTCTATACCACTCGGTTTCATGGTTCCAAAGCCGGTATCACAATAGTGGCTAGGAGATAAAATGTGTACCTTTAGTTGGGACATAGATGCTCATATATTTGATGCATTGCCGAGTGCTGTTCATTATGTCAAGTCATCAAGACAGGGATGAATACAAAATTCGTCTAAGCAAAATATTGAAGACTACAATGTGCTTGATCAAATAGAACAATCGGCCAATGAAGGATGATTGGAATTTGTTGAGGCACAGACAGATGGCCAGTTGGCTCCGACTAATCTTGATGAAAAAAATATGTTCAGGCGGCTACCACAAGCATACTCATCAACAGATGAACAGGTACACACCAATGATGATGGGATCAAATCTTCGAGCGAGGTAATTGTTCAAAAGTGCATCAACAACAATCTTGAAGACAAGAATTCCATCAAAGTTACAACTGAGACACCTAGCATTGGGGGGCAATAAAAAAATGCAAAGACCGATGCACGCACAACCAAAGAAAGCAAAGACCGCGATAAGCACAAAGGTAAAAAGTCGAAAGTCACTTTCACGCAGCATGTGGAAACATATCAGAAGTTAAGTGAGGCGAAGAGTGCTTATCAGCCGAGTGAAACAAAAGCATCGAAGTCACCCCCAAGGTGTAAATCTGAAGATCGGGATTGGTGAAAGAAGAAATTGAACAAGCCGGCTCCATATCCTCCTTTTAGGCCACCAATGACTATGTCGTGGATACCTCCCCAGGCCGACATCTACGCATATCAATCATGGGATAGGTATGACTCAAGAGCACGCCATCCATTTTATTCTAGACCACCTCGCAAATATTATGCAGCTCCGAGAGGAACATTGTTTCATGAACAACCACATGTTAGCTATCGGCTCAACAAAAACGAATCGGTCCGAAGATCAACGAAGAAGATGGAGGTGGTCAAGCAAGTTTACCGAGTGAAAAAAGGATGGCCACAAGTGTGCTATTTCAGATCCGACTCCAAATGACAAAGAGCCAGCCGAGTCAACGTTGGCTACTAGAGGCAAGGATTTGAAGTGTGTAACTTTCAAAGATCCAGTTGAACTGTTTGAACAGGCCAAGTCAAAAGTGCCCAAGATCAAAGAAGACTTGCCGGCGCATAAAACAAAATCACAGCCGAGATGCCCACTCGGCTTATCACAATGCCAAGAAAGAATGCTAAAGAGGATTTGTGCCGAAGATCTAAAGATGAAAAACATGGCAAGGGTTCCCAAGGGAAACCCTCTAGGCGATGAAGATGTGCTAGCTTCTGTTGTGAAGACATCAGGAGTACAGAAAGAAAAGTGTAGAGCTGGTAAACGATCAAACCAAGTGTTTCCATCTCGCCATCAGAAACTTCGGTTGGCACATCATCTTCGTTCTTCAGCTATGACATTAATATGCCATGGAGTTTGTCCCTAGGTATGATTGGGTATCCCCCGTGGTTTTATTTTGACCAATGGATACACCATAATTTTCTAAATTATTGAGGGGTATAGCCAAGTCGGCATATAGTTGATTAGCTACTATTTTGCCGCCAGTCCAAAAAGCCAAAATATTTGATTTATTTCGGCTATACATACCTTGGTGGATGAGTAGCATGTGCCCTTTGGGGTAAACAATTAGGGCGATATTTATTTATCGTCCTGAGAATTCGTCTTGCTAGCGCAACAAGCATTCGGATACTATTTAAGTTGAATCCGAGTGGATCGTCACTCAGGTAATATCGGCAAGGTTCGAACCATGTGAAATACAGCCGGTATCCCCATGGCGCAATGGGTGAATCGTTAGTTGGTTGGTCTGAGTAAAGGCTTTATTTTTCTGATCCGACTGATATATATTGTTTGAGTGAAATTTTTTCTGATGACCCAATTGATCCTAAGGAAGCGTCAGTTGGGATCCGAGTGATTGTAAATCTGAGTGCATCGTCACTCAGGTAATATTGATAAAAGCTAGAGATGGACCTATCACGACCGTTCAAATAGCTTCAGATGGAGGTGATCCAACAAGAGGCATATTTTTCACATCTGAACAGCTGATGCTTGGTTTGGCCAACTCACATATGGCCGACTTGTTTATTCACTCGGCTTATGAGGAAAGTACGGCCGGCTCATCTTTGACTCAGACCAGGAAAATTACGTGTGGCCGACTCCTTAGTTGATTCAGCCAATGACAAAAGATATAGTGCGAGTCGGATGGCCGACTGGAGGAAATCTATTGTTTCTTATCTACATGATCCCAGCGAAATAAACAGGTCTATTCAGTAGGTGACTTTGTATACACTTTGATCATTGATGATTTGTCTCACCGGATAGATGACGGTATTCTTGTAAAGTGTCTTGGAAAAGATTGTTCATTCGGCAATTTTTTAATGCACAACCTTAATCGCCAAAGGATTGTTGATGATATTTTGGAGTACCTGAGATCAAACAAAGATTGCCATGGGGTGCGTATACGGGGACGCTTGTGACATCCATTGTGGTTGTTCTCAAGTGGCAGCAAACATGAACGTACATGGCTGATGGAGTGTTGACATCGTCTCAAGGCCAAGACCATTGGCGTAGTATTTTCTGGCACGGAAGCTTTACCAGAAAACAGAGGGCATATGTTGACTCCAGTTTTTGTCACGGTAGAAAACATGATTAGGATGGCATCGAATGAAAAAGTGTCCAAAATCAAAAATCACTGTGTGGTTGAAATGAACAACTTTGATGTTTGTGTCATCACTCTCCGATCTCATCTCGTGGGCTAAAACTGTACTCGAAATGCCAAGATTTTGTATTCTAAGTACTGTTCGGACGATTACACTTCTAGGACGACCTCAGATGAAGGAGTGCTCTACATAGCTTGTCTTCGTCTCGTCGAGGCGATCAATTTTGATATATAAATCATCTCAATCCTATTTCATATGCAAAAGTTAGAACCAACACAGTCTGGCCCGACTGGGATCAAAATATGACGTCCGACCCTAGACACATGTTGATGGATATCAGGTGCATAGAGTGAGCGATTTGGCCATCAAGATGGCCTCGAATCGAAATATGTTCCACACAAAAGTTTTTCGTCTCGTCGAGGCAATCAATTTTGGTATATAAATCATCTCAATCCAAGGTCGTATGCAACATGTGGAAGAAAAACAAGATCAGGCTCAAAATCCAGTCGGGTAAATCCGACTGATAATTTCGTCCGAGGAAAGCTTCAGTCGGGGACTACGAGTGATATGAAATCCGACTAAAATCTCTGTCAGGTAGTTCGAGTGTTATTAATCCGTGTGAAACTTCAGTCGGGAAATCCGAATTACTTGAAGTCTGAGTAAAACTCCTCTCGAGTAACTCGAGTAACATGACATCAAACTGAAACCACTGTCAGGTAATCCGAGTAATGCAACATCCGACTGCAGATTCAGTCGGGGAATCCGAGTAACATGACATCCGATAGAAACCGCTATCAGGTAATCCGAGTGATGCAACATCCGACTGAAGATTCAGTCGGAGAATCCGAGTAACATGACATCCGACTGAAACCTCTCTCAGGTAATCCGAGTGATGCAACATCCGACTGAAAATTTTGTCGGGTAACCTGAGTAACATGACCACCCGACTGAAACCTCTGTCAGGTAATCTGAGTGATGCAACATCGGACTGAGGATTATGTCTGGTAATTCGAGTAAAGGACCCTTGCGGCCGACTAAAGAATTGTCGCCCGAGTGAAACTCCTGTCGTCTGAGTAAAAAAAGGGTATTTCCAGAGTAAAATTAAGTCAGCAATCCGAGTAAAGGACTTTGGCATCCGACTAAGAACTTTCAAATCCGACTAGAAGTTGAAGATGGACCCGTAAGGTCATTCAGATGGCCTCAGATGATAAAGTGTTCAACACGAAAATTGTGCGTATCATCAAAACGTTCAACTTTATTTTTGGAGTCATCATTATCTGAGTTAGTCGGTGCCAGTCTACTCGGACGCGTGATAGATTCCGTCCTGAAGCTAAAGCTTGGCTCCTAGAGGCGTCAAGATGGCCTTATTTGGAAAAGTGATCAACACGAGAGTTGTTCGCCTCATCGCGGCGCACAAATTTGTTGTTTGGACCGTCTCAATCAGAGGTCATATGCAAATTCCACAGCCCATGTGAGGATCATGACAGAAATTTGGGACAGATTCGGGTTGAATCCGAGTTGGACTAGAATTATGACTCTAGGACGTGAATTGATGTGATTTCTTGTAAGGGAAGGCTAGATGAATCCTTCACTTCGACGGGAAGTCCAGCCGCCTCTTATATTTGTTGGGGGGTGACGGCCGATTGAACAACACCAAGGGAACAAATCAATCTACTACTTTTTCATGTTCATCTACTTTTTATCCCTGTCCCTTGTATCTTGCTTGTCGTTCTTCAAGTTTTGAGGGCAGCGAATCTATGAGGCTCTAGTGGCGCTTAGGCCAACCTAGGGCATCCCATAGCCACCGCGCCGTCCTGACGTGTCCCTCCCGGGCGAGCGGGTTTCGTGTCACAAAAGCGCCCGCCGGATTGTCTTGGGTATCGCGCTTCCAGCGAGCCTCCTCGCGTCGCATTCGGCGTCGAGGATACACATGTGACTTGTTCATGTGCAAACATAAGTCTCCTCTAAATATTAAAAACTTTTCTCTTCACGAAAGTAATTAATCCAAACATGTATGGGCTGTGCAAAAAGCATAATATATTCACTTATCAATAGCTACAGTAGTTCCTGTAGCGACTCGGATCTGGTAGGATCCAAATCTCTATGCTTACCATGGTAGTCCCTAGATCGATTGCTAGCGCACACAATACTCTATGAAATACCAAATAAATCACACATCATAAAATTATTACATCAAAGATCCAGACTTTAATTTTGTATGAATTGCATAGCACATGGATATCTCAAATAAAAAGCGGAAATAAATAAGATAACTGGAGTCCCTTCACGGCCACTCGCAGATTGGGTGTAGACTCACGACCTAACGCAACTCTTACTCTTCGTCAGAAAAGTCTGAAACATAACAAGTTGCAGGTAAGTACATGGAATGTACTTGCAAGTCACATCCCAAAATTATAACAAACCTATCTTATATGCAAAGGCATGACGGGTGTAAAGTTATTAGTTTTATTTTGCACAAAGCCAACTATAACTTACTTCTATTTACAAGTCAATTTTTAGTAATGATCTACAAATAGCATATGGTTGAATTGGGCAACTCCAATCAACCTAGTCTCTTAGTTGATTAATTTGTACTCAAATTATTAAAGGTGATACGATCATCCAATAGCTACAATAAAAGTTGCTCAAATTGTCCATAACCGGGACATGGCTAATTAACACTAGTACGTGCTGTTTTTGCTACTAATGGCGTGCCATCGGTACGCCCCTAGTATTTCACCGCTAGTAAAAGGTTATTAGTGGCGTGCCGTTTGCAATCCACTAGTAACCAATATACTAGTGGCGTGCTTTTTATCTCGCACACCACTAGTAATCAAATTTATTAGTGGCGTGCCCTTTTACAAGAATGCCACTCATATATGAAATGTTAGTGGCGTGTAATTTTAGACAGATGGCACTAGTAACATTTAACAGCACAGAAAAAATACTAATATTACGCTTAGTAGTTGCGTGTCGACATGGGTGTACGCCACTAGTAATATCCATACTAGTGGCGTCCCCGTACTGTCACACGCTAGTAGTAACTATTTCCAGTATATAAAAATTATATATACTACAATTATTAAATCCATTCAGCACATTTATAGGAATTACAATATATATCCAGAAGAGCCCAGCGAACCACCTCACCTACCTGGGGTTGAGTCTTCGGATCCGTTCGATTTTGACGATGAAGAGTTGAAGACCAGAACGTTCCTTATGCATATTATACACCTGGTGATTTTATTTCATTCAGTTTTTTATTGGGCGCATGTATAAAAGCATCATCTCATTCACTGACAGAACCTGTCAATCGATCGTCTGCCTGATGCAGGGACCCTTCAGCAGGACACGGCCCAAAACGTGTGGCTGATGCCGCACACAGCAACGAACAGTGTGCCACTGCAGGAGAACAAGAAGCAGCAGGTGCTGCTTGAGCTCATCGGTGCATCCTCAACCCGGCGAACACTTCGGGCTCGACCTCGTGGCTGTCCTGGACGTCAGATATAGCATGGATGATGAGAATAGGCTCGACAAGATGAAGATCGCCACTGCGTTCGTCATCAAGAAGCTCAGCCACATCGACCACCTCTCCATCGTCACATTCTCCGGCAATACCAAGAGGCTATGCCCACTGCGTTCCATGACCCAGGCTTCCCAGGTACACCTAAAGCATCTCGTCGACGGCCTGAGAACCAGCAGCGCTACAAACGTACAAGCCGGCCTCGAGACTGGCCACGAAGTCCTCAATGACCACCGCATTGCCGGCGGCCGCATCGCCAGCATCTTTCTCTTGTCCAATGGGGAGCAGAACGAAGGCGATGCTACGATTGTTGATGTGGTGGTCTACACGTTTGGTTTTCGTGCAGACTCCAACCACAAGGTACATGAACATGAACCCTCCCTCCTTCCCTCCGTTGATTGATTGATTTGTTAGTAGTGAATTAATGAGCATCGTGTCCCACGCAATTGTGAGGGAAACGTCTTCAGTCGTCTCTAAGGGCCACTTTGATTCAAAGGATTTTCATGCGAATTTTGGAGGATTGGAATTCATAGGAATTTTTCCAATGTAAGTTTTTTTATTTGTAGGTTTGAATTCTATAGGATTGATTTCTTTACACTACATTTCATACGAATTTTTCAATCCTCCCAAACCTTTTGGAAATAATTCTATTTTTTTTCTAAGGTGCAATTAAACAAACTTTCGTGCAAACACAATCATGTATGATTCGAGAGAGCATAACATCGCAATACTGCGTTTTCTGAATTCTATGAATCAAAAAGGCTAAAAAAAAAGAGAGTCGCATTAGTGTATATTACTCCCTCCATTTCCTCTGGCCATTGATATGTTCTTACGTTGAATTGAAATTTAGATCGCGATAAGATTGAACATTTGTACGTGTACTACATTAGTATGAGGAATATTCCAACGGCACGGTTCAAACCTATTTATGAAGCCCGTCACGTGGATGGCTAAGAGATCAACATTATGAATAGTGTTTGCTGTCATAGTTATCTAGAACTTGTTGCTTTAGATATGAACATATATAGCCTCAAAAAAGCCACTTTAAATGCCTTTTTTATAGTTACATAATTAGAAATAAAATATTATTGCTAAGTCGTGTATTGAGACAGATCTACAAATATTATTTCTATATGTATCCCATATAATATCAAGAATATATCAGTGGTCAGAGTTGCGCGGAGACGTCGTGTATCGTCTCTAATGTTTTGAATCTCATTGATATGTATTACTCCCTCCGTTTCCTCCGGCCATTTATATGTTCTTACACAGATTAAAAGTTCAGATTGTGATAAGACCGATCATTTGTACATGTACTACATTAGCTTATGGGATTTTCCGACGGCACTGGTCGAACCAGTTTATAGAAACCGTCTAATCAATAGCTAAGATCAGCATAATGAGCCGTGCTGGCAGTCATAGTTAAACTTGTGGCTTTAGATATCAATATATATAGCCTTGAAATGGCCACTTTAAACACTATTTTTTCATATATATTTTATCCCATCTAAATATCAAGAATTCTTTTTGTGTATCCCATATGAATATCAAGAATATATCAGTAGTCAAAGTTTCAGTAAATTAAATCCACCCACATACAAACTAGTATGTTTATACAAAAGTTGTTCGAATGATAATTATGGAGATGTAGGTACTCATATGTAGAATAACAACAAAAAATACAGAGATTTATTGGTCATATGTTTTACTTTTTGTGAGATCTTCTAGACTATCTTTTTTCTGGTGAACGCGCCTTATCCTTTAGAATAATATAATAGAATATAGTCCCCACGTATATTTGATGCAAGGTTCTGGGGGATATCGCAATGAAGAGCAAAGGAGGAACGTTCAACTTCGTAGAGGATGGGGAGAGTATGAGCGAGCCGTTCTTGCAGATCCTGGGTGGTCTCCTCAGCATCGTCGTCCAGGACCTGAAGCTCACCGTGTCCCCACACCCAGGCGACTCCACGATAGAGAAGGTGAACGCCGGTCTCTACCCGCAGACCAAGGACACCAACACCGGCTCGGTAACTGTTAGCTTTGGCGATCTCTTCGCTGCTGAAGTAGGCAACATTATGATCGATGTTCTCCTCCCTGCCGTCCACAGGAGTAGCACGTGACTGTCATCATCGCCAGTTCCACATATAGGTACATACGTATACTATCTACTATATGTCTCCATTAATATGTCTAATACATTCATACATGCGCAGTATCAACGGAAAACCCTTCGTCTCCCATGATTTTACGGTCACTATACGCCGCACCGGATCAGCTGACCCTTGCTCTCCAATTTCGGAGGCTGTGATCACCGAGCAAGTCCGTCAGATCTACATAGAGAACGTACAGCACGCGATTAGACTCGTAGATGCATGGCCACGTCAATGGGCACAAGTTCTACGTGACGCAGTTCACGGGCATATCCCGGAAGCAGGCCGGAGATCATGAGAAGGACCCCACCAAGGAGCCGCCCCTGGCCTCTCAGGACGTCGAGCAGGCGAAGATAGTAAGAGATCAGCAGGGCATCAAGAGGCCGCCGGTCGTGGTGGAGACGAGAACCTGGAGGATCTGGTGGGGGGATTGGGAATCACATCAGGAGAGCTTCAGGTGGGCGTGGGCGATGGTGATCCTATGCACGGTGCTCGCTGTCGGCCTGATCGTGATCGGCGTCACGTTGTTTGCCGTGTACCTCGTTTACAAGCCCAAGATGCCGCACCTGGTGGTCTCCCACGCGCAGCTGGGGGAGCTCCAGTACGCCCAGCAGGACCGCACCATCCAGTACTAGTACATAAGAGGGCTTTGGTCCAGGCCGGGCCAGCCCATTAGTCCCGGTTCACTCACGAACCGGGACCAATGGGGGCATTGGTCCCGGTTCGTGAGGCCAGGGGGCCGGCCGGGCCTCGTGGGGCATTGGTCCCGGTTCGTATGATCCCTTTGGTCCCGGTTCCAGACACGAACCGGGACCAATGGGCCTCGCTCCTGGCCCACAACCATTGGTCCCGGTTCGTGGCTGGAACCGGGACCAAAGGGGATCCTTTGGTCCCGGTTCCAGCCACGAACCGGGACCAATGAGATGCCTATATATACCCCCTCGCCAGCGAGCAGAGCACTCCACACTTTTCTGTTTTTCTGGCCGGCGAGGGGAGAGCTTTGTGGTGCTCTAGCACACCTCCTATGCACATGAGGTGTTCGATGAAATGCCCGAGCCACACTTAAGCTTTCTGCTCTCGAAGCTCCTTGTCCAAGCTCCATTTTTCTCAAGATTTGTTTAGGTTTGGCGGTCCGTCCTGTCCCGTCCCCGTCCTCACCGCCGTCGATCGCCCGCGTCCATCTCGGCGCCGGCACCACCGTGGTTAGCCTCTTCTTCTTATCTTCTTTCTAAAAGAAAAAAGTTCTTACTTGTATCATTTAGATAGATACTTGTGTAATTTTCTTACTTTTATTATTGTTTGTTATTATATAGTGCCATGGTCATGGTATCCGCCCACGTCGGCCCTCGTCCGGTCTATGATTCGGATGTGGTATATATTATCTTTTATAACTATTTGTTTTATTTAGTGTTTATGACAATTATGCCGACCAACGTGACATAGATGTGTTTATCTAGGAGGTATGTGAACCGGAAATTCCAACCGACCCTCTTGTCGAGAGGTTAAATTTAGTTGAAAAAGAAAACGAGGATTTGAAAGAAAAATTGAAAAGAATTGAGGAGGGGAAGATGAAATTGGAGTTGCATGTTGCCGATGTCGTCGATGACCACAAGATCAAGATGGATGCAATGCTCTTGAAGATTAGAAAGATAAGAAAATATGCCATTGATAATGAGGCTTGGTATCATTATGCTGTTGGATCAATTGTTACCTTAGTTGCCATTATGATCACATTTGTTGTTGCATTTAAATGTTTTACATAGTTGTATGTTAGTTTCAATTTATGTTTTAATTAGATGCTCTAGAGAGCTGTATGTTGTTCTATGAGAACTATGTGTGAACTTTATGTATTTATTTTTTCAATAATAACATTTGATCACTTCTCTATTCACTTCTCTATTCATTTGCCCTCGTCCGGTCTATGATTCGGATGTGGTATATATTATCTTTTATAACTATTTGTTTTATTTAGTGTTTATGACAATTATGCCGACCAACGTGACATAGATTTTTTAATCTAGGAGGTATGTGAACCGGAAATTCCAACCGACATAGAAATTCTTGTCAAGAAGTTAAATTTGGTTGAAAAAGAAAACAATTACTTGAAAGAAAAATTACAAAGAGTTGAAGAGGAGAAGATGAAGTTGGAGTTGCATGTTGCCGATGTCGTCGACGATCACAAGATCAAGATGGATGCAATGCGCTTGAAGATTAGAAAGATTAGAAAATATGCCATTCATACTGAGGCTTGGTATCATTATGCCGTTGGATCAATTGGTACCTTAGTTGCGGTTATGATCGCATTTGTTGTTGCATTTAAATTTTCTAGTTTCAATGTATGTTTTAATTAGATGCTCTAGAGAGCTATATGTTGTTCAATAATGAGAACTATGTATGAACGTTATGTATTTATTTTGGTCACTACTGTACTTTGGCTTTAATGTGATGATGAATTTCTATTAATTTGGTCACTTCTCTATTCATGATATGCACGCAGATGAACCGGCAATGGATGTACGGTGACCGACGCACCTCCGAGTATATTGAGGGCCTGCTTAATTTTCTCGAAGCGGCTGAGGCAAACAAGCAGAATGGTTTTATGCATTGTCCATGTACTGTCTGTGAGTATACGAAGGCTTTCTCCAACTCTAAAACCCTTCACTTCCACCTGCTTCAGAAGGGTTTTATGCCACACTATAATGTTTGGACCAAGCACGGAGAAAGAGGGGTTATGATGGAAGACAACGAAGAATAAGAGGATGACGACAACTACCCGCCCCCTGAATACGGTGATGCTGCAATGGGGGAAGCTGAAGATCAAGAGGAACCAGACGATGTGCCCGATGATGATCTTCGCCGGGTCATTGTTGATGCACAGAGAGAATGCGAAAGTGAAAGGGAGAAGTTCAAGTTCGATCGCATGTTAGAGGATCACAAAAAAGGGTTGTACCCAAATTGCGAAGATGACAACAGAAAGCTCGGTACCACACTGGAATTGCTGCAATGGAAGGCAGACAATGGTGTATCTGACAAGGAATTTAGTTCGCTACTGAAAATAATGAAGAAGAAGCTTCCAAAGGATAACGAATTGCCCGGCAGTACGTACGAAGCAAAGAAGGTTCTATGCCCTCTAGGACTGGAGGTGTAGAAGATACATGCATGCCCTAATGACTGCATCCTCTACCGCGGTGCATACGAGGATTTGAACGCATGCTCGGTATGCGGTGCATTGCGGTATAAGATCAGAAGAGATGACCCTGGTGATGTTGAGGGCCAGCGCACCGGGAAGAGGGTTCCTGCCAAGGTGATGTGGTATGCTCCTATAATACCACGGTTGAAACGTCTGTTCAGAAACAAAAAGCATGCCGAGTTGATGCAATGGCACAAAAAAGACCGTAAGAAAGACGGGAAGTTGAGAGCACCCGCTGACGGGTCGCAGTGGAGAAAGATCGAGAGAAAGTGGAGCGACTTTACAGGTGACCCGAGGAACGTATGGTTTGGTTTAAGTGCAGATGGCGTTAATCCTTTTGGGGAGCAGAGCAGCAAGCATAGCACATGGCCTGTGACTCTATGTATGTATAACCTTCCTCCTTGGTTGTGCATGAAGCGTAAGTTCATTATGATGCCAGTGCTCATCCAAGGCCCTAAGCAACCCGGCAATGACATTGATGTGTACCTAAGGCCATTAGTTGATGAACTTTTACAGCTATGGAATGGAAGAGGTGTACGTGTGTGGGATGAGAACGAACAGGAGGAATTTGACCTACATGCGTTGCTGTTTGTAACCATCAACGATTGGCCTGCTCTCAGTAACCTTTCAGGACAAACAAACAAGGGATACCACGCATGCACACACTGTTTAGATGACACCGACAGTATATATTTGGACAAATGCAAGAAGAATGTGTACCTGGGGCATCGTCGATTTCTTCCGACCAACCATCAATGTCGAAAGAAAGGAAAGCATTTCAAAGGTGAGGCAGATCACGGGAAGAAGCCCGCCCTCCGTACTGGTGATCACATACTTGATATGGTCAATGATTTACGAGTAATATTTGGAAAGGGTCCTGGCGGACTATCTATTCCGACTGACGATACGGGACGCGCACCCATGTGGAAGAAGAAATCTATATTTTGGGACCTACCCTATTGGAAAGACCTAGAGGTCCGCTCTGCAATCGACGTGATGCACGTGACGAAGAATCTTTGCGTGAACCTGCTAGGCTTCTTGGGAGTGTATGGGAAGACAAAAGATACACCGGAGGCACGGGAGGAACAGCAACGTGTGCATGAAAAAGACGGCATGCATCCAAAGCACTATGAAGGTCCTGCCAGCTACGCTCTTACCAAAGAAGAGAAGGAAATCTTCTTTGAATGCCTGCTCAGTATGAAGGTCCCGTCTGGCTTCTCGTTGAATATAAAGGGAATAATAAATATGGCAGAGAAAAAGTTCCAGAACCTAAAGTCTCATGACTGCCACGTGATTATGACGCAATTGCTTCCGGTTGCATTGAGGGGGCTTCTACCGGAAAACGTTCGATTAGCCATTGTGAAGCTATGTGCATTCCTCAATGCAATGTCTCAGAAGGTGATCGATCCAGAAATCCTGCCAAGGTTAAGGAGTGATTTGGTGCAATGTCTTGTTAGTTTCGAGCTGGTGTTCCCACCGTCCTTCTTCAATATCATGACGCACGTCCTAGTTCATCTAGTCGACGAGATTGTCGTTCTGGGCCCTGTATTTCTACACAATATGTTCCCCTTTGAGAGGTTCATGGGAGTCTTAAAGAAATATGTTCGTAACCGTGCTAGGCCAGAAGCAAGCATCTCCATGGGCCATCAAACAGAGGATGTCATTGGGTTTTGTGTCGACTTCATTCCTGACCTTAAGAAGATTGGTCTCCCTCAATCACGGTATGAGGGGAGACTGAATGGAAAAGGCACGCTAGGAGCGCACTCAATAATATGTAGGGACGGGCATTCTTGGTCTGAAGCACACTACATAGTTCTACAAAATTCTACCTTGGTGACCCCGTATGTCGATGAACACAAGAATATTCTGCGCTCCAAACACCCGGAGCAGTGTGACGACTGGATTACATATGAACACATCAGGACTTTCAGCAGTTGGTTGCAAACACGTCTCATGGGTGACAACACTGTTTCTGATGAGTTGTACTCGTTGGCCAGGGGACCATCTTCGACTGTATTGACTTACAAACGGTATGAGATAAATGGGAATACATTTTACACGATCGCCCAAGATCAAAAGAGCACCAACCAAAACAACGGTGTCCGCTTTGATGCAGCAACCAATAGGGGAAATGACACATATTATGGTTACATAGTGGACATATGGGAACTTGACTATGGACATGATTTCAAGGTCCCTTTGTGTAAGTGCAAATGGGTCAATCTGTCGGGAGGCGGGGTACAGGGAAGACCCACAGTACGGAATGACAACAGTGGATCTGAACAATCGTGGGTACACAGACGAACCATTCGTCCTAGCCAATGATGTGGTGCAGGTTTTCTATGTGAAGGACATGTCTACCAAACCGAGAAAAAGAAAAGATAAGGAAGCGAATACATCATACGATGAGCCAAAGCGCCACATAGTTCTTTCAGGGAAAAGAGACATCGTGGGATTGGAGGGCAAGACAGACATGTCTGAAGATTATGAAAAGTTTCATGAAATTCCTCCCTTCAAAGTCAAGGCTGACCCAAGCACCCTCTTAAACGATGAAGAT
The DNA here is from genome assembly GCA_039707655.1 of Elymus sibiricus. Lineage (NCBI taxonomy): Eukaryota > Viridiplantae > Streptophyta > Magnoliopsida > Poales > Poaceae > Elymus > Elymus sibiricus. The sequence continues at coordinate 5,403,272 of CM077666.1, forward strand.
TATCCATGGTTACGGCGCAATAAGCAAAGGACACAATCGAAGAAAAAGTGAAGACTTTCTCTCCACAACTATATCATTGCAGTTACATGTGAAGAAATGAAATGCCTTTTGTAACAGATGAGTTTTCGTATGAAATCCTAATTAATAGTTCGAAAGAGATTGTCCGTTTTGTCCGCCAATTGAGCATCATCCTTTCTATTTGTCTTTTGTTTCTTTCTAAGTGTCTTTGTAAAAATGGAGTTGGAAAAATGAAATATACCGTCGGAAAATGAAAGGATTTCTAGATAGATCAACAAAACACACGGTTTCCCCTGCATACAGCCCGACGGTGGCTCGTGAGTGCCCACATATGAAATGCACCATCAGACCGTATGCAGGGAATCCGAATGATTTGCATTCGGTCGATGAACTGCAGGATTTCTAGATAGATCAACAAAACACACGGTTTCCCCTGCATACAGCCCGACGGTGGCTCGTGAGTGCCCGCATATGAAATGCACCATCGGACCATATGCAGGGAATCCGAATGATTTGAATCCGAATGAGTACACACACTAAGTGTCCGAGAGGTGGGCTATATATAGGGTCGTGTGCCTCTTTAGTCCTGGTTGCTAGCACGAACCGGGACTAGTCGTTATAGTGCTGATCCAACAGCTCACAAGCGCTTGAAAGAAACACACGATCCGTGTGCTTCTTCCTGATTGGTTCGACCTTCACCGCCCAAGGTTATAAAGATATGCAAAAATACCTCCATCCTTCCCTCAACTAGCGAGGTGGGACTAATGTTGTACGGCAGCGTGTACCTTTAGTACCGGTTGGTGATACCAACCGGTACTAAAGGTCCCTAATTAACCCTGAAATTTCGCATGGTATCATCATTTCACCCACATAGCATGTGCTAAAAAGTTGAGAGGGTTACGGCAAAAACTGGATGCACTTCGTGTACAAAATGGACAATCTCTTTCAGAGTTCATTAGAAGTGCTTTTTAATTTCTTTCAAAACATCGTGGGAGTGGAGTTCAAAAAAGAATCAACTAAAAAGCTTTTATAAACCTCTACTATTTTTGAAACTAAAATTATCAAAGTATTTTTTGTTCAAAACATTAATACCAAAAAGAATATAATGATAAAACACACTGGAAATAAATAAATCGAAAAATAAAACAAAAACAATGGAAATTATGCAACTAAAATTATCAACTAAAATATTAACTAAAATTATCAAATTATTTATTTGTTAAAAAGAATGAACTAAAAATTATGCAACTAAAATAACAGAAGAAAAATACTGGAAAAAAATTTAAAAAATAAATAAAGCAAAAAACAAAAAATAATAATGGAAAAAAATAAAAAAAATGCCACCTACTGGGCCACCACGGCCTGAATACGACTAGAAACCCAGCCAGCTGGGCCAGGATTCAGGCCCGCAGAAGGCCCAGCAGGCCCACAGGCATAGCAGTGTAAGATTAGGCCCATAGGCCTGCTGTTCAGAGGAGTTCGGAAGGAAAGAGGCAGCGGGGCTTATAAACAGGTGCTGGGCGCTCTCAACTAGCGAGGTGGGACTAAACTCCCACCACCACGCCGCTGTGCAAGGTCTTTGGTCCCGGTTGGTGGCACCAACCGGGACCAATGCACCCCTTTGGTCCCGGTTGGTGCCACCGACCGGGACCAAAGGTCTCTGCTTCCCGCCCTTTGGGCTGCTGAAAAGAGACCTTTGGTCCCGGTTGGTGGCACCAACCGGGACCAAAGGGGTGCATTGGTCCCGGTTGGTGGCACCAACCGGGACCAGTGCTCTGTGTATATAAGACCACACTTAGGAAATTTCAGTTTTCATCTGCCATTGCCCCGAGCCCGTCGCCGCGCCGTCCCGTCCCCGTCGCCGCGCGCCGCCCCGAGCCGCCCCGTCACTGCCCCGTCCCCGTCGCCTCCCCGTCGCCGCGCCGTCCGCGTCGCCGTCGTTGTTCCCGTCGCCGCGCGCCGCCCCGAGCCGCCCCGTCGCCGCCCCGTCCCCGTCGCCGCGCCGTCCCCGTCGCCGCGCCGCCCCGTCCCCGTCGCCGTCGTTGTTCCCGTCGCCGCGCGCCGCCCCGAGCCGCCCCGTCGCCGCCCCGTCCCCGTCGCCGCCCCATCCTCGCCGGCGCCCCCCGCCTCGGCCGGCCCCTTGCAGGCCGCCGGCGCCCCCCAACCCCGCCGGCGCCACCTCCCCCGAGCTGCCTCCCCCTCCCTCGGTGAGCTTCGTCTCCCCCTTCTCGATCTTGTATGTATGCATGAATGTATGTATGGATGCATGAATTTTTATATGGATGCATGAATGAATATATGCATGGATGTATGAATGTATATATGTATGTATTAATGCATGGATTGATGCACGGACTTTTTATTTGTAGTAAATTTTTTTGTAGTTTTTTGTATGTATCAATATATGTATGTATGCATGAATGCATAGATGGATGCAAAGAAGGATGGATGAATGTAGATAATTGTTGATAATGTTGGATAGATAATTGTTTGCATCTATTAGTTCTTGTTGTTTGTATGGATGCTATGGAGGTCACCCCGACGATATTTGACAGATGCGAGATGTTTTCGAAGGAATGTGCCGATTGTGGTTGTAGGGGGCATCGGCTCTATCATCACGTTGGCATCGCCTCTATCTATCAACAAGGCCACGGGAGCACCCCGGCCCCCTATCATCACGTTGGCATCGGCTCCCCGAGAGCTTTCCAACGGATCCGGAATCGTCTCGATCGGAGCTCTTGTGCTCAAGTAACTTCGACATGGGGGGACATCGATCAACCCCCTCTCGCCCGGCCAACTCTCGAGTCCACCCAAACCAGGACTGAAAAAGCGTTGTCGAGGCCACCCCAAACCCTAGAAGTGTTGTCGAGGCCACCCCAAACCCTAGAAGCGTTGTCGAGGCCACCCAAATTTACCAAGTTAAATGAGTTAAATGAGTTAAAAGAGCGTTGTCGAGGCCACCCTAAACCCTAGAAGAGTTGTTGAGGCCACCTGTACCCCCTCCCCGATAACATTTTTTTTCTAAGTTATACTAAGGTAAAATGTTCACCCCCGTCATGTTTGTATATTAATTGCCATGTTGTAATATTTGCAGAAACTATGGATCAAAGAGACTTGGAACAAGAACAGTTGTTAGGGGATATATTCCGCAACGGACGTGATGTCTTGTCGTATCTCAACGACACCGATGGTCTGGAAGGAGAGGATGACGGCTCCGGTGATCGAACAATGGAGGAGGAAGGACATGATCATGATGGCTCCGGTGACCGTAAGGTCATTCAGATGGCCTCAGATGATAAAGTGTTCAACACGAAAATTGTGCGTATCATCAAAACGTTCAACTTTATTTTTGGAGTCATCATTATCTGAGTTAGTCGGTGCCAGTCTACTCGGACGCGTGATAGATTCCGTCCTGAAGCTAAAGCTTGGCTCCTAGAGGCGTCAAGATGGCCTTATTTGGAAAAGTGATCAACACGAGAGTTGTTCGCCTCATCGCGGCGCACAAATTTGTTGTTTGGACCGTCTCAATCAGAGGTCATATGCAAATTCCACAGCCCATGTGAGGATCATGACAGAAATTTGGGACAGATTCGGGTTGAATCCGAGTTGGACTAGAATTATGACTCTAGGACGTGAATTGATGTGATTTCTTGTAAGGGAAGGCTAGATGAATCCTTCACTTCGACGGGAAGTCCAGCCGCCTCTTATATTTGTTGGGGGGTGACGGCCGATTGAACAACACCAAGGGAACAAATCAATCTACTACTTTTTCATGTTCATCTACTTTTTATCCCTGTCCCTTGTATCTTGCTTGTCGTTCTTCAAGTTTTGAGGGCAGCGAATCTATGAGGCTCTAGTGGCGCTTAGGCCAACCTAGGGCATCCCATAGCCACCGCGCCGTCCTGACGTGTCCCTCCCGGGCGAGCGGGTTTCGTGTCACAAAAGCGCCCGCCGGATTGTCTTGGGTATCGCGCTTCCAGCGAGCCTCCTCGCGTCGCATTCGGCGTCGAGGATACACATGTGACTTGTTCATGTGCAAACATAAGTCTCCTCTAAATATTAAAAACTTTTCTCTTCACGAAAGTAATTAATCCAAACATGTATGGGCTGTGCAAAAAGCATAATATATTCACTTATCAATAGCTACAGTAGTTCCTGTAGCGACTCGGATCTGGTAGGATCCAAATCTCTATGCTTACCATGGTAGTCCCTAGATCGATTGCTAGCGCACACAATACTCTATGAAATACCAAATAAATCACACATCATAAAATTATTACATCAAAGATCCAGACTTTAATTTTGTATGAATTGCATAGCACATGGATATCTCAAATAAAAAGCGGAAATAAATAAGATAACTGGAGTCCCTTCACGGCCACTCGCAGATTGGGTGTAGACTCACGACCTAACGCAACTCTTACTCTTCGTCAGAAAAGTCTGAAACATAACAAGTTGCAGGTAAGTACATGGAATGTACTTGCAAGTCACATCCCAAAATTATAACAAACCTATCTTATATGCAAAGGCATGACGGGTGTAAAGTTATTAGTTTTATTTTGCACAAAGCCAACTATAACTTACTTCTATTTACAAGTCAATTTTTAGTAATGATCTACAAATAGCATATGGTTGAATTGGGCAACTCCAATCAACCTAGTCTCTTAGTTGATTAATTTGTACTCAAATTATTAAAGGTGATACGATCATCCAATAGCTACAATAAAAGTTGCTCAAATTGTCCATAACCGGGACATGGCTAATTAACACTAGTACGTGCTGTTTTTGCTACTAATGGCGTGCCATCGGTACGCCCCTAGTATTTCACCGCTAGTAAAAGGTTATTAGTGGCGTGCCGTTTGCAATCCACTAGTAACCAATATACTAGTGGCGTGCTTTTTATCTCGCACACCACTAGTAATCAAATTTATTAGTGGCGTGCCCTTTTACAAGAATGCCACTCATATATGAAATGTTAGTGGCGTGTAATTTTAGACAGATGGCACTAGTAACATTTAACAGCACAGAAAAAATACTAATATTACGCTTAGTAGTTGCGTGTCGACATGGGTGTACGCCACTAGTAATATCCATACTAGTGGCGTCCCCGTACTGTCACACGCTAGTAGTAACTATTTCCAGTATATAAAAATTATATATACTACAATTATTAAATCCATTCAGCACATTTATAGGAATTACAATATATATCCAGAAGAGCCCAGCGAACCACCTCACCTACCTGGGGTTGAGTCTTCGGATCCGTTCGATTTTGACGATGAAGAGTTGAAGACCAGAACGTTCCTTATGCATATTATACACCTGGTGATTTTATTTCATTCAGTTTTTTATTGGGCGCATGTATAAAAGCATCATCTCATTCACTGACAGAACCTGTCAATCGATCGTCTGCCTGATGCAGGGACCCTTCAGCAGGACACGGCCCAAAACGTGTGGCTGATGCCGCACACAGCAACGAACAGTGTGCCACTGCAGGAGAACAAGAAGCAGCAGGTGCTGCTTGAGCTCATCGGTGCATCCTCAACCCGGCGAACACTTCGGGCTCGACCTCGTGGCTGTCCTGGACGTCAGATATAGCATGGATGATGAGAATAGGCTCGACAAGATGAAGATCGCCACTGCGTTCGTCATCAAGAAGCTCAGCCACATCGACCACCTCTCCATCGTCACATTCTCCGGCAATACCAAGAGGCTATGCCCACTGCGTTCCATGACCCAGGCTTCCCAGGTACACCTAAAGCATCTCGTCGACGGCCTGAGAACCAGCAGCGCTACAAACGTACAAGCCGGCCTCGAGACTGGCCACGAAGTCCTCAATGACCACCGCATTGCCGGCGGCCGCATCGCCAGCATCTTTCTCTTGTCCAATGGGGAGCAGAACGAAGGCGATGCTACGATTGTTGATGTGGTGGTCTACACGTTTGGTTTTCGTGCAGACTCCAACCACAAGGTACATGAACATGAACCCTCCCTCCTTCCCTCCGTTGATTGATTGATTTGTTAGTAGTGAATTAATGAGCATCGTGTCCCACGCAATTGTGAGGGAAACGTCTTCAGTCGTCTCTAAGGGCCACTTTGATTCAAAGGATTTTCATGCGAATTTTGGAGGATTGGAATTCATAGGAATTTTTCCAATGTAAGTTTTTTTATTTGTAGGTTTGAATTCTATAGGATTGATTTCTTTACACTACATTTCATACGAATTTTTCAATCCTCCCAAACCTTTTGGAAATAATTCTATTTTTTTTCTAAGGTGCAATTAAACAAACTTTCGTGCAAACACAATCATGTATGATTCGAGAGAGCATAACATCGCAATACTGCGTTTTCTGAATTCTATGAATCAAAAAGGCTAAAAAAAAAGAGAGTCGCATTAGTGTATATTACTCCCTCCATTTCCTCTGGCCATTGATATGTTCTTACGTTGAATTGAAATTTAGATCGCGATAAGATTGAACATTTGTACGTGTACTACATTAGTATGAGGAATATTCCAACGGCACGGTTCAAACCTATTTATGAAGCCCGTCACGTGGATGGCTAAGAGATCAACATTATGAATAGTGTTTGCTGTCATAGTTATCTAGAACTTGTTGCTTTAGATATGAACATATATAGCCTCAAAAAAGCCACTTTAAATGCCTTTTTTATAGTTACATAATTAGAAATAAAATATTATTGCTAAGTCGTGTATTGAGACAGATCTACAAATATTATTTCTATATGTATCCCATATAATATCAAGAATATATCAGTGGTCAGAGTTGCGCGGAGACGTCGTGTATCGTCTCTAATGTTTTGAATCTCATTGATATGTATTACTCCCTCCGTTTCCTCCGGCCATTTATATGTTCTTACACAGATTAAAAGTTCAGATTGTGATAAGACCGATCATTTGTACATGTACTACATTAGCTTATGGGATTTTCCGACGGCACTGGTCGAACCAGTTTATAGAAACCGTCTAATCAATAGCTAAGATCAGCATAATGAGCCGTGCTGGCAGTCATAGTTAAACTTGTGGCTTTAGATATCAATATATATAGCCTTGAAATGGCCACTTTAAACACTATTTTTTCATATATATTTTATCCCATCTAAATATCAAGAATTCTTTTTGTGTATCCCATATGAATATCAAGAATATATCAGTAGTCAAAGTTTCAGTAAATTAAATCCACCCACATACAAACTAGTATGTTTATACAAAAGTTGTTCGAATGATAATTATGGAGATGTAGGTACTCATATGTAGAATAACAACAAAAAATACAGAGATTTATTGGTCATATGTTTTACTTTTTGTGAGATCTTCTAGACTATCTTTTTTCTGGTGAACGCGCCTTATCCTTTAGAATAATATAATAGAATATAGTCCCCACGTATATTTGATGCAAGGTTCTGGGGGATATCGCAATGAAGAGCAAAGGAGGAACGTTCAACTTCGTAGAGGATGGGGAGAGTATGAGCGAGCCGTTCTTGCAGATCCTGGGTGGTCTCCTCAGCATCGTCGTCCAGGACCTGAAGCTCACCGTGTCCCCACACCCAGGCGACTCCACGATAGAGAAGGTGAACGCCGGTCTCTACCCGCAGACCAAGGACACCAACACCGGCTCGGTAACTGTTAGCTTTGGCGATCTCTTCGCTGCTGAAGTAGGCAACATTATGATCGATGTTCTCCTCCCTGCCGTCCACAGGAGTAGCACGTGACTGTCATCATCGCCAGTTCCACATATAGGTACATACGTATACTATCTACTATATGTCTCCATTAATATGTCTAATACATTCATACATGCGCAGTATCAACGGAAAACCCTTCGTCTCCCATGATTTTACGGTCACTATACGCCGCACCGGATCAGCTGACCCTTGCTCTCCAATTTCGGAGGCTGTGATCACCGAGCAAGTCCGTCAGATCTACATAGAGAACGTACAGCACGCGATTAGACTCGTAGATGCATGGCCACGTCAATGGGCACAAGTTCTACGTGACGCAGTTCACGGGCATATCCCGGAAGCAGGCCGGAGATCATGAGAAGGACCCCACCAAGGAGCCGCCCCTGGCCTCTCAGGACGTCGAGCAGGCGAAGATAGTAAGAGATCAGCAGGGCATCAAGAGGCCGCCGGTCGTGGTGGAGACGAGAACCTGGAGGATCTGGTGGGGGGATTGGGAATCACATCAGGAGAGCTTCAGGTGGGCGTGGGCGATGGTGATCCTATGCACGGTGCTCGCTGTCGGCCTGATCGTGATCGGCGTCACGTTGTTTGCCGTGTACCTCGTTTACAAGCCCAAGATGCCGCACCTGGTGGTCTCCCACGCGCAGCTGGGGGAGCTCCAGTACGCCCAGCAGGACCGCACCATCCAGTACTAGTACATAAGAGGGCTTTGGTCCAGGCCGGGCCAGCCCATTAGTCCCGGTTCACTCACGAACCGGGACCAATGGGGGCATTGGTCCCGGTTCGTGAGGCCAGGGGGCCGGCCGGGCCTCGTGGGGCATTGGTCCCGGTTCGTATGATCCCTTTGGTCCCGGTTCCAGACACGAACCGGGACCAATGGGCCTCGCTCCTGGCCCACAACCATTGGTCCCGGTTCGTGGCTGGAACCGGGACCAAAGGGGATCCTTTGGTCCCGGTTCCAGCCACGAACCGGGACCAATGAGATGCCTATATATACCCCCTCGCCAGCGAGCAGAGCACTCCACACTGCTCTGTTTTTCTGGCCGGCGAGGGGAGAGCTTTGTGGTGCTCTAGCACACCTCCTATGCACATGAGGTGTTCGATGAAATGCCCGAGCCACACTTAAGCTTTCTGCTCTCGAAGCTCCTTGTCCAAGCTCCATTTTTCTCAAGATTTGTTTAGGTTTGGCGGTCCGTCCTGTCCCGTCCCCGTCCTCACCGCCGTCGATCGCCCGCGTCCATCTCGGCGCCGGCACCACCGTGGTTAGCCTCTTCTTCTTATCTTCTTTCTAAAAGAAAAAAGTTCTTACTTGTATCATTTAGATAGATACTTGTGTAATTTTCTTACTTTTATTATTGTTTGTTATTATATAGTGCCATGGTCATGGTATCCGCCCACGTCGGCCCTCGTCCGGTCTATGATTCGGATGTGGTATATATTATCTTTTATAACTATTTGTTTTATTTAGTGTTTATGACAATTATGCCGACCAACGTGACATAGATGTGTTTATCTAGGAGGTATGTGAACCGGAAATTCCAACCGACCCTCTTGTCGAGAGGTTAAATTTAGTTGAAAAAGAAAACGAGGATTTGAAAGAAAAATTGAAAAGAATTGAGGAGGGGAAGATGAAATTGGAGTTGCATGTTGCCGATGTCGTCGATGACCACAAGATCAAGATGGATGCAATGCTCTTGAAGATTAGAAAGATAAGAAAATATGCCATTGATAATGAGGCTTGGTATCATTATGCTGTTGGATCAATTGTTACCTTAGTTGCCATTATGATCACATTTGTTGTTGCATTTAAATGTTTTACATAGTTGTATGTTAGTTTCAATTTATGTTTTAATTAGATGCTCTAGAGAGCTGTATGTTGTTCTATGAGAACTATGTGTGAACTTTATGTATTTATTTTTTCAATAATAACATTTGATCACTTCTCTATTCACTTCTCTATTCATTTGCCCTCGTCCGGTCTATGATTCGGATGTGGTATATATTATCTTTTATAACTATTTGTTTTATTTAGTGTTTATGACAATTATGCCGACCAACGTGACATAGATTTTTTAATCTAGGAGGTATGTGAACCGGAAATTCCAACCGACATAGAAATTCTTGTCAAGAAGTTAAATTTGGTTGAAAAAGAAAACAATTACTTGAAAGAAAAATTACAAAGAGTTGAAGAGGAGAAGATGAAGTTGGAGTTGCATGTTGCCGATGTCGTCGACGATCACAAGATCAAGATGGATGCAATGCGCTTGAAGATTAGAAAGATTAGAAAATATGCCATTCATACTGAGGCTTGGTATCATTATGCCGTTGGATCAATTGGTACCTTAGTTGCGGTTATGATCGCATTTGTTGTTGCATTTAAATTTTCTAGTTTCAATGTATGTTTTAATTAGATGCTCTAGAGAGCTATATGTTGTTCAATAATGAGAACTATGTATGAACGTTATGTATTTATTTTGGTCACTACTGTACTTTGGCTTTAATGTGATGATGAATTTCTATTAATTTGGTCACTTCTCTATTCATGATATGCACGCAGATGAACCGGCAATGGATGTACGGTGACCGACGCACCTCCGAGTATATTGAGGGCCTGCTTAATTTTCTCGAAGCGGCTGAGGCAAACAAGCAGAATGGTTTTATGCATTGTCCATGTACTGTCTGTGAGTATACGAAGGCTTTCTCCAACTCTAAAACCCTTCACTTCCACCTGCTTCAGAAGGGTTTTATGCCACACTATAATGTTTGGACCAAGCACGGAGAAAGAGGGGTTATGATGGAAGACAACGAAGAATAAGAGGATGACGACAACTACCCGCCCCCTGAATACGGTGATGCTGCAATGGGGGAAGCTGAAGATCAAGAGGAACCAGACGATGTGCCCGATGATGATCTTCGCCGGGTCATTGTTGATGCACAGAGAGAATGCGAAAGTGAAAGGGAGAAGTTCAAGTTCGATCGCATGTTAGAGGATCACAAAAAAGGGTTGTACCCAAATTGCGAAGATGACAACAGAAAGCTCGGTACCACACTGGAATTGCTGCAATGGAAGGCAGACAATGGTGTATCTGACAAGGAATTTAGTTCGCTACTGAAAATAATGAAGAAGAAGCTTCCAAAGGATAACGAATTGCCCGGCAGTACGTACGAAGCAAAGAAGGTTCTATGCCCTCTAGGACTGGAGGTGTAGAAGATACATGCATGCCCTAATGACTGCATCCTCTACCGCGGTGCATACGAGGATTTGAACGCATGCTCGGTATGCGGTGCATTGCGGTATAAGATCAGAAGAGATGACCCTGGTGATGTTGAGGGCCAGCGCACCGGGAAGAGGGTTCCTGCCAAGGTGATGTGGTATGCTCCTATAATACCACGGTTGAAACGTCTGTTCAGAAACAAAAAGCATGCCGAGTTGATGCAATGGCACAAAAAAGACCGTAAGAAAGACGGGAAGTTGAGAGCACCCGCTGACGGGTCGCAGTGGAGAAAGATCGAGAGAAAGTGGAGCGACTTTACAGGTGACCCGAGGAACGTATGGTTTGGTTTAAGTGCAGATGGCGTTAATCCTTTTGGGGAGCAGAGCAGCAAGCATAGCACATGGCCTGTGACTCTATGTATGTATAACCTTCCTCCTTGGTTGTGCATGAAGCGTAAGTTCATTATGATGCCAGTGCTCATCCAAGGCCCTAAGCAACCCGGCAATGACATTGATGTGTACCTAAGGCCATTAGTTGATGAACTTTTACAGCTATGGAATGGAAGAGGTGTACGTGTGTGGGATGAGAACGAACAGGAGGAATTTGACCTACATGCGTTGCTGTTTGTAACCATCAACGATTGGCCTGCTCTCAGTAACCTTTCAGGACAAACAAACAAGGGATACCACGCATGCACACACTGTTTAGATGACACCGACAGTATATATTTGGACAAATGCAAGAAGAATGTGTACCTGGGGCATCGTCGATTTCTTCCGACCAACCATCAATGTCGAAAGAAAGGAAAGCATTTCAAAGGTGAGGCAGATCACGGGAAGAAGCCCGCCCTCCGTACTGGTGATCACATACTTGATATGGTCAATGATTTACGAGTAATATTTGGAAAGGGTCCTGGCGGACTATCTATTCCGACTGACGATACGGGACGCGCACCCATGTGGAAGAAGAAATCTATATTTTGGGACCTACCCTATTGGAAAGACCTAGAGGTCCGCTCTGCAATCGACGTGATGCACGTGACGAAGAATCTTTGCGTGAACCTGCTAGGCTTCTTGGGAGTGTATGGGAAGACAAAAGATACACCGGAGGCACGGGAGGAACAGCAACGTGTGCATGAAAAAGACGGCATGCATCCAAAGCACTATGAAGGTCCTGCCAGCTACGCTCTTACCAAAGAAGAGAAGGAAATCTTCTTTGAATGCCTGCTCAGTATGAAGGTCCCGTCTGGCTTCTCGTTGAATATAAAGGGAATAATAAATATGGCAGAGAAAAAGTTCCAGAACCTAAAGTCTCATGACTGCCACGTGATTATGACGCAATTGCTTCCGGTTGCATTGAGGGGGCTTCTACCGGAAAACGTTCGATTAGCCATTGTGAAGCTATGTGCATTCCTCAATGCAATGTCTCAGAAGGTGATCGATCCAGAAATCCTGCCAAGGTTAAGGAGTGATTTGGTGCAATGTCTTGTTAGTTTCGAGCTGGTGTTCCCACCGTCCTTCTTCAATATCATGACGCACGTCCTAGTTCATCTAGTCGACGAGATTGTCGTTCTGGGCCCTGTATTTCTACACAATATGTTCCCCTTTGAGAGGTTCATGGGAGTCTTAAAGAAATATGTTCGTAACCGTGCTAGGCCAGAAGCAAGCATCTCCATGGGCCATCAAACAGAGGATGTCATTGGGTTTTGTGTCGACTTCATTCCTGACCTTAAGAAGATTGGTCTCCCTCAATCACGGTATGAGGGGAGACTGAATGGAAAAGGCACGCTAGGAGCGCACTCAATAATATGTAGGGACGGGCATTCTTGGTCTGAAGCACACTACATAGTTCTACAAAATTCTACCTTGGTGACCCCGTATGTCGATGAACACAAGAATATTCTGCGCTCCAAACACCCGGAGCAGTGTGACGACTGGATTACATATGAACACATCAGGACTTTCAGCAGTTGGTTGCAAACACGTCTCATGGGTGACAACACTGTTTCTGATGAGTTGTACTCGTTGGCCAGGGGACCATCTTCGACTGTATTGACTTACAAACGGTATGAGATAAATGGGAATACATTTTACACGATCGCCCAAGATCAAAAGAGCACCAACCAAAACAACGGTGTCCGCTTTGATGCAGCAACCAATAGGGGAAATGACACATATTATGGTTACATAGTGGACATATGGGAACTTGACTATGGACATGATTTCAAGGTCCCTTTGTGTAAGTGCAAATGGGTCAATCTGTCGGGAGGCGGGGTACAGGGAAGACCCACAGTACGGAATGACAACAGTGGATCTGAACAATCGTGGGTACACAGACGAACCATTCGTCCTAGCCAATGATGTGGTGCAGGTTTTCTATGTGAAGGACATGTCTACCAAACCGAGAAAAAGAAAAGATAAGGAAGCGAATACATCATACGATGAGCCAAAGCGCCACATAGTTCTTTCAGGGAAAAGAGACATCGTGGGATTGGAGGGCAAGACAGACATGTCTGAAGATTATGAAAAGTTTCATGAAATTCCTCCCTTCAAAGTCAAGGCTGACCCAAGCACCCTCTTAAACGATGAAGATTATCCATGGTTACGGCGCAATAAGCAAAGGACACAATCGAAGAAAAAGTGAAGACTTTCTCTCCACAACTATATCATTGCAGTTACATGTGAAGAAATGAAATGCCTTTTGTAACAGATGAGTTTTCGTATGAAATCCTAATTAATAGTTCGAAAGAGATTGTCCGTTTTGTCCGCCAATTGAGCATCATCCTTTCTATTTGTCTTTTGTTTCTTTCTAAGTGTCTTTGTAAAAATGGAGTTGGAAAAATGAAATATACCGTCGGAAAATGAAAGGATTTCTAGATAGATCAACAAAACACACGGTTTCCCCTGCATACAGCCCGACGGTGGCTCGTGAGTGCCCACATATGAAATGCACCATCAGACCGTATGCAGGGAATCCGAATGATTTGCATTCGGTCGATGAACTGCAGGATTTCTAGATAGATCAACAAAACACACGGTTTCCCCTGCATACAGCCCGACGGTGGCTCGTGAGTGCCCGCATATGAAATGCACCATCGGACCATATGCAGGGAATCCGAATGATTTGAATCCGAATGAGTACACACACTAAGTGTCCGAGAGGTGGGCTATATATAGGGTCGTGTGCCTCTTTAGTCCTGGTTGCTAGCACGAACCGGGACTAGTCGTTATAGTGCTGATCCAACAGCTCACAAGCGCTTGAAAGAAACACACGATCCGTGTGCTTCTTCCTGATTGGTTCGACCTTCACCGCCCAAGGTTATAAAGATATGCAAAAATACCTCCATCCTTCCCTCAACTAGCGAGGTGGGACTAATGTTGTACGGCAGCGTGTACCTTTAGTACCGGTTGGTGATACCAACCGGTACTAAAGGTCCCTAATTAACCCTGAAATTTCGCATGGTATCATCATTTCACCCACATAGCATGTGCTAAAAAGTTGAGAGGGTTACGGCAAAAACTGGATGCACTTCGTGTACAAAATGGACAATCTCTTTCAGAGTTCATTAGAAGTGCTTTTTAATTTCTTTCAAAACATCGTGGGAGTGGAGTTCAAAAAAGAATCAACTAAAAAGCTTTTATAAACCTCTACTATTTTTGAAACTAAAATTATCAAAGTATTTTTTGTTCAAAACATTAATACCAAAAAGAATATAATGATAAAACACACTGGAAATAAATAAATCGAAAAATAAAACAAAAACAATGGAAATTATGCAACTAAAATTATCAACTAAAATATTAACTAAAATTATCAAATTATTTATTTGTTAAAAAGAATGAACTAAAAATTATGCAACTAAAATAACAGAAGAAAAATACTGGAAAAAAATTTAAAAAATAAATAAAGCAAAAAACAAAAAATAATAATGGAAAAAAATAAAAAAAATGCCACCTACTGGGCCACCACGGCCTGAATACGACTAGAAACCCAGCCAGCTGGGCCAGGATTCAGGCCCGCAGAAGGCCCAGCAGGCCCACAGGCATAGCAGTGTAAGATTAGGCCCATAGGCCTGCTGTTCAGAGGAGTTCGGAAGGAAAGAGGCAGCGGGGCTTATAAACAGGTGCTGGGCGCTCTCAACTAGCGAGGTGGGACTAAACTCCCACCACCACGCCGCTGTGCAAGGTCTTTGGTCCCGGTTGGTGGCACCAACCGGGACCAATGCACCCCTTTGGTCCCGGTTGGTGCCACCGACCGGGACCAAAGGTCTCTGCTTCCCGCCCTTTGGGCTGCTGAAAAGAGACCTTTGGTCCCGGTTGGTGGCACCAACCGGGACCAAAGGGGTGCATTGGTCCCGGTTGGTGGCACCAACCGGGACCAGTGCTCTGTGTATATAAGACCACACTTAGGAAATTTCAGTTTTCATCTGCCATTGCCCCGAGCCCGTCGCCGCGCCGTCCCGTCCCCGTCGCCGCGCGCCGCCCCGAGCCGCCCCGTCACTGCCCCGTCCCCGTCGCCTCCCCGTCGCCGCGCCGTCCGCGTCGCCGTCGTTGTTCCCGTCGCCGCGCGCCGCCCCGAGCCGCCCCGTCGCCGCCCCGTCCCCGTCGCCGCGCCGTCCCCGTCGCCGCGCCGCCCCGTCCCCGTCGCCGTCGTTGTTCCCGTCGCCGCGCGCCGCCCCGAGCCGCCCCGTCGCCGCCCCGTCCCCGTCGCCGCCCCATCCTCGCCGGCGCCCCCCGCCTCGGCCGGCCCCTTGCAGGCCGCCGGCGCCCCCCAACCCCGCCGGCGCCACCTCCCCCGAGCTGCCTCCCCCTCCCTCGGTGAGCTTCGTCTCCCCCTTCTCGATCTTGTATGTATGCATGAATGTATGTATGGATGCATGAATTTTTATATGGATGCATGAATGAATATATGCATGGATGTATGAATGTATATATGTATGTATTAATGCATGGATTGATGCACGGACTTTTTATTTGTAGTAAATTTTTTTGTAGTTTTTTGTATGTATCAATATATGTATGTATGCATGAATGCATAGATGGATGCAAAGAAGGATGGATGAATGTAGATAATTGTTGATAATGTTGGATAGATAATTGTTTGCATCTATTAGTTCTTGTTGTTTGTATGGATGCTATGGAGGTCACCCCGACGATATTTGACAGATGCGAGATGTTTTCGAAGGAATGTGCCGATTGTGGTTGTAGGGGGCATCGGCTCTATCATCACGTTGGCATCGCCTCTATCTATCAACAAGGCCACGGGAGCACCCCGGCCCCCTATCATCACGTTGGCATCGGCTCCCCGAGAGCTTTCCAACGGATCCGGAATCGTCTCGATCGGAGCTCTTGTGCTCAAGTAACTTCGACATGGGGGGACATCGATCAACCCCCTCTCGCCCGGCCAACTCTCGAGTCCACCCAAACCAGGACTGAAAAAGCGTTGTCGAGGCCACCCCAAACCCTAGAAGTGTTGTCGAGGCCACCCCAAACCCTAGAAGCGTTGTCGAGGCCACCCAAATTTACCAAGTTAAATGAGTTAAATGAGTTAAAAGAGCGTTGTCGAGGCCACCCTAAACCCTAGAAGAGTTGTTGAGGCCACCTGTACCCCCTCCCCGATAACATTTTTTTTCTAAGTTATACTAAGGTAAAATGTTCACCCCCGTCATGTTTGTATATTAATTGCCATGTTGTAATATTTGCAGAAACTATGGATCAAAGAGACTTGGAACAAGAACAGTTGTTAGGGGATATATTCCGCAACGGACGTGATGTCTTGTCGTATCTCAACGACACCGATGGTCTGGAAGGAGAGGATGACGGCTCCGGTGATCGAACAATGGAGGAGGAAGGACATGATCATGATGGCTCCGGTGACCGAATGCCGGAGGACGGAGCTGTTGCAAAGTCCAGCGAGGTATATATATTAATTAAGCCTGTGCTGACTAGCTAATTGATGCATTAATTGTTTTGATATATTAACTCTTCTTTCTTCTTTTATAGCCCTCCGGATCGAGCCAAACTTCGGTAACGAGACGAGGCCCGAAGAAGAGGTTGCAGAAGGATGAAAAGTTCACGATCACAGCACTCGCGCACGATGGCCATCCGATTGAACCCAAGCGGACCAAGGACGCATTTTCTGCTCAGTGCGGAGCTATTGTTAGGGACGACATCCCGATCAGCATCAAGCAATGGAATAAGCCTAAGGACGGTGCCCCTGAAGGTGATTATGTCACCGATAGACAGAAAGATGATCTTTGGACCGCGCTGAAGGCAAATTTCACCCTACCGCCAGAGGAGGATCCGAACAAGCCAGTTATAGAGCCACTGGTCAAGGCGTGTGCTCTTAAGAAGATGGCAGATCTATTGAGGAGGTGGAAGAAGGAGTTGAAATCAAAGTTTGTCGACAAAGGGGAGACTCCAGAATTCAGGGGCCGATATGAGAAGATAAGAGATTACTGGCCCGCATTTGTGGCCTACAAGATATCGGACAAGAGTAAGAAAATGTCAGAGACAAACAAGATCAATGCTGCAAAGAAGCAGTATCACCATCACACGGGGTCAGGTGGCTACCTCAGAGCCCGGCCGTTGTGGGACAAAGCTGAGAATGACCTGATTGCTAAAGAGGTCGTACCACAGACATTGAACTGGCCAGACCGTTCAAGGACTTGGTTCTTCGGGGTTGGGGGAACTTTGGACCCTGAAACAGGGAAGTGCCGCTGGACGGACGAGCAACTTGCAATACCCGTCACGAAGCTTCAGGAGTATATCACCGCAGCGCAGCAAGGGACGTTCATTCCCGACAGAGAGAAGGATGAGCTGACTCTGGCCCTAGGGAATGATGAGCACCCTGGACGAACACGAGGCACACCAGGCTCCGTTCCGTGGAAGGTTGGGTTTCCCGGCGCAGGCGGTTACAGAAGCCGGGAGAGAAAGAGGAAAGCGGAGCTGAGCGAAATGCAGAAGCTCAATGCAAGACTACAAAAGCTAGAGGAAGCTGAGAGCCAGCGAGCTGCCGGCCAACCATCTCAGCAGCACGAAGCTACCCCAGAAGCTACCCTGCCATCTCAGCGGAGAAGCAGCGTGGCTTCCACGGAGCCCGTTCGGCCTGACTTCACGGCTCCTAGCTACCCCGTGGATACTATCACGGAGGCTCAACATTATGAGCTTATGACGAAACATCGGAACCTCACTTTGAAGGCGGCTGTCGGCTCTGTTGCACCTCCTCAACCCAACGGAACTTTTCACTGCTCACCAATTCCACATGGCTATGCTGTTGTGACGGTGGATGAAGTAATGGAGGGATTTGAGGAGCTCGAGCTTGAACACTCTACAGGTGAAGGGGAGAATCATCTGGTTCATGCTCTGAGGAGTACATGTCTATGGAAGAAGGAGTACATCAAGCTTCCAAACTGGACGCCTCCGCCTCCTCCTCCTCCTCCGGCGAGACAGGGCACTCCGCCTCCTCCTCCTCCTCCTCCTCCGGCGAGTGATCAGGGCACCCCGCCTCCTTCTTCGGCTCCTACGACGCGTGAGGGCACTCCGCCTCCTCCTCCTCCTCCTCCGGCGAGTGATTAGGGCACCCCGCCTCCTTCTCCGGCACGTCGGAGCAGCACGCCTCCTCCTCAGCAACGGCGGAAGACAGACGCCGCCGCTCCGGCTCCTCCGGAGCGTCGGAGTACTCCGCCTCCTTCTCCGCCTCGTAAGCAACGACGGAAGGGAGACGCCGCCGCTCCGGCGGCTAGCAGTACAAGCAGAGGCAGGAGGGAATACAGATACGGTCCCCGATCTCTCAAGCCTCTGGAAAAGTTACCATATGAGAGGACCGAGTCTGAAAACGAGGAGATATGTCAGGAGCAATTGAGGGCCCATTTTGCAAAGAAAACTCCACCTCCAAAGGAGAAGCTAGATCCGGTGAAAGTGAAGCGCACTATCGATGCCCTGAAGCGACCACCACCGCCTCCGCCGGATTCCAACAATGTCCGGGTTATTAAAAAGACATATGAAGAAGCGCGGCGGTCGGGAAGTACTTCTAGTGATGCAAGGTTAGCAGAACGAAGAAGTGGGAAAACAATTCCCCAGCTCGGCGAACAGGAGAAGCAATCGTGCCCCCCGCTCAAGGTGTCTAGCGATATCGTCGCTAATCATCCGGGGATGGTGCCCGGTACCAATCCTGGTGATTACTTGGGGGATGATGTAATTTTTCAAACGGCTGAGGTAACAGAAGAATATGAATACTTGCACGGGAAGCCTCTCGTCAAACCTGATCATCCTCCTCTAACAACGATGATGTACAAATTGCATGAGTGGTACATGAAAACCTGCAGGGAGTCTGGGAGAGACACTATCTATCTGGCAGTGAAACCAGAGCACGAATTCATTGGACTTTCCGTGATGCCTGTTGAATTTGTGGAGTTATTTCAGTTATACAATCAACGGGCCCTCGACAAACAATTCATGACTGCCTACTGTCTGTAAGTATTACTTCTATAGTTAAGTCTCTAGCTCAGCTTGTTCATTGCATGTATATATAATTATCCTCACTATATTATGCAGATTGAAGATCGTCGAATGCAAAAAACTAGGAATCTTCGACGTTGGGTTCATTAGCCCAGATGCCGTAAATGAATGGACGGTACGAAACAGAATCAAAGAGACCGAGAAAAACTTGCTAAAGTCGTTCCTTATACATCAAAACAAAAGGGAAATACTCTTTCCTTACAACTTCAAGTGAGTGTTGCTGTCTTCTCTGTATACTCGGTTTCGCTTACTCGAGGTTAAGTAATGTAATTGATGAGTTATATATGCGTGCGCAGGTACCACTTTATTCTGCTATCCATTAAGCTTGACGGGGCATTAGTAACTGTCTTAGACTCGAGACGTAAAGATCCCGAGATTTATGCGGACATGACTGCAATGCTCAAGAAGTAAGTTCAGTCAATACCGGGACCATATCGGCATGCAACTTTCGTTAATTTCCTGATATCAAGTAATCATTTTCTTTGCCTGGCAGGGTTTGGAAGAAGTTCACCCGAAAGGCTCCCGGTCTAAACTCGGAGTTGCGATTTACGCACCCCAAAGTAAGTAGTACTAGCTAGTTCCGCGCATCTCTAATTGATTCAAATTTTCATCAATATATCATTACCATGCTTGCTTATCAGTTTGATTGAACTCTATTCTCGTAAAGTGCTTGTACCAGAAAGAAGGGACTTCTTTATGTGCATACTACGTATGCGAGTTCATTCGCCACTCGACCTCTGAGCAGGTCTTCTCTGACAAACAATTTGAAGTACGTAAATAATATTCACAATTTTATTTTATATATTACCATCAATTGTGTTGAGTTTTATTCATATATATACATGTATTGACCCCCTTCTTTAAATTAGATCTGGCAGATGCGGGATGAACTCCTACCACATGATCGCATACGAGCAATTCAAGAGGAATTTGCGGGATTCTTTCTTGACCACGTCATATCTGAAGACGGAGAATACCATTCGAATATATGATGTTAGGGATTGTAAAAGATGTTAGGGATTGTAAAAGATGTTATATTGTATATATGTAGTAGCGTCGGATAGATATACGATAACTTGTTGTTCGACCAATCTCTCCGGAGAAAGAGAGGTCGATCACTCCTCTCTGTATATGTTCATGACGATCTTATGTACTTACTGGTTCCTTCATTTGCTTACTACCTAGCATGTCGAGTTCTCTCTATACGTATAGTGCGTAGCGTCGACCAAGCACGGAGATAAGAGAGGTCACTTCTCTCTAGGTAGCTATTAGCTAGCTAACACAATATATGAAACCCCCAAATTAACCCTCCAAAACCCCCAACCCCCCCCCCCCCCTTTCAAAAAAAAAAACCCTAGCTCTTGAGCTGCTGACGCGTGGATGCTTATTGGTCCCGGTTGGTATTACCAACCGGGACTAAAGGCCCTCCTGCCTGGGCTCGCCGCAGCGGCCACGTGGAGCACCATCTGTCCCGGTTCGTAAGCGAACCGGGACTAAAGGTATTGGGCTTTAGTCCCGACCCTTTAGTCCCGGTTCCAGAACCGGGACAAATGGGCCTCTGGAACCGGGACAAAAGGGTCTTTTTCCACTAGTGGTTCCTTCAACTGCCCATCACCATCTTGGCCGAGAACAAAAACTCCAAGGCGGATTTCACTTTCTCCCGCGTCGACCTCGCCCTGCAGTTCGACGGAGCCGACGTGGCTCTCCTGCGGACGCCAGCACCGTTGGTGGTGGCGTAGCTGCAAGAGCTCAGTCAATTTAGCACGCATGAAATACGTTTGTAATTCAATTTTACTAGTCATCACCCATACATTTTTACACGCTAGTCTATAAAACTCTAAAATATTTGTTCATTTGTACTACAAAAAATTATTGAAGTTTTGTTTAACAGGCTACACAGGACCATGCATGGGGTTTTCTCGAGATCAAAACAGGACATTAGAGTAGTACCAAGTAAGTGATAGAAAAGAAAGAAGAAAACTAAGTGAATATTTATGAGTTATTGTGAAATCTTTAGTAACCGTGAAGTTTGCATTAGAGTATATGTAATGGTAGGTTAGGATTTGTTAAAATTGATTGTAATCTCTCCCATACAATTCCTACCTTATCTTTAGGAGTGGCTTCTTGCCCTCCAAGTCATCTACTCTATATATACGTTGCACCAATTCTCTCCTGTCTAATCCTCTTACATGGTATTGGCCGCAAATTCCTAGACCTAGCTCCACCACAGCTTCCGCGCCGCACCGCCCACGGGGAGATCGACCTTCATGATCTCTACCGCGGGTTGCGCAACCCGAAGGTAGGGTTCGCCGATTTTTACCACAGTCTCTAGGTGTCATGTTGTGACACCATGCCAAATTTTAGGATTTTTGGGCTTCGTTCGAATAATTGCAAATTAAAAAACCAACAAGCTTCATGATAGCAGACGAGTCTTGGCCACCCTGTGAATTGAAGTTCTTTTTATTTTCTCACATAAGGTCTAAACATAGACTCAAGGACAAAAATAGGATTTTTCAACCCATTTATGGCCAAGATTTCACGTGCCTGCAGTTTAGATCTGAATTTCCGGCATTAAAACCCTACAAATGAACTTAACGGCGGGAATATGGCAAATGGATCCCGAAAAGGCCAAATTTTAGCATGTAATATGCAATGGTGTGTGTTTAGTGTAGAAAAAGTTTCAAGGCCAACAAACGAATTGGCTTGCACTAGTAGGAAAACCCCCATTTGTCCCGGTTCGTAAGGGCCTTTAGTCCCGGTTCTGGAACCGAGACAAAAGGGTCGGGACTAAAGCCCAAAACCTTTAGTCCAGGTTCGCTTACCAACCGGGACAGAAGGGGCTCCACGTGGCCGGTGTTGGGAGCCCAGGCAGGAGGACCTTTAGTCCCGGTTGGTAACACCAACCGGGACCAAAAGGCAGGACCTTTAGTCTCGGTTGGCAACACCAACCGGGACCAAAAGGCATTGGGGTTTTTGTTTTTTTTTTGAAAGGGGGGGGGGGTTAGGGGGGTTTGTAGGGTTAATTGAGGTGTTTCATATTGTGTTAGCTAGCTAATAGAGAGAAGTGTCCTCTCTTTCTCCGTGCTTGGTCGACGCTAGCTACTATAGAGAGAACTCGACACGCTAGCTAGTAAGCAAATGAAGGAACCATTAAGTACAAAAGATCGTCATGAACATATACACAGAGAAGTGATCGACCTCTCTTTCTCCGAGAGATTGGTCGAACAACAAGTTTTCGTATATCTATCCGACGCTACTAGCTACATATATACAATATAAGATCTCTTACAATCCCTAACATTTAATTTCAAATTCCATATGGTATTCTCCGGCTTTATTTATGACGTGGTCAAGAAAGAATCCCGCCAATTCCTCTTGAATTGCTCGTATGCGATCATGTGGTAGGAGTTCATCCCACATCTGTCACGTCTAATTTGAAGAAGGGGGTCAATACATATATATGAATGAAACTCAACACAAATCATGGTAATAAAATAAAATTGTGAATATTATTGCTTACGCACTTGAAATTGTTTTTCAGAGTAGCCCCGCTTAGGGGTCGTCGCGTTGTAGATGAACTCGCAAACGTAGTATCCACAAAAATTATTCCCTTTTTCCTGCCACAAGCACTTTACGAGAAATAGAGTTCAATCAAACTGATAATCAAGGATGATAAATGGTATTGATGGAACTAGAATCAATGGGAGATGCGCGGAACTAGCTAGTAGTACTTACTTTCGGGTGTGTAAATCGCAGCTCCCTCGGCAGTGCCGGAACAATTGCGGTGAACTCTTTCCAAACCCTGCCAGACAAAGAAAATAATTACTTGATATCAGGAAATGAACAAAGTTGCCGATATGATGCGATAATGATCGATTGAACTTACTTCTGGAGCATTTCAGTCATGTCCGCATATTCCTGGGGATCTTTTCGTTTCGAGTCTAAGACGATTACTACTCCCCGCTCAAGCTTAATCTCTAGCAGAATAAAGTGGAAACTGTGCACGCATGCATAACTCATCAACTACATTACTATAACCTCGAGTAATAAGGGAAACCGAATATGCACAAGACAGTAACACTCACTTGAAGTTGTAAGGAAAGAGTATTGTCCCTTTGTTTTGATTTTTAAGCAACGATTGTAGCAAGTTGTCCTCGGTTTGTGTGACATTGTTTTTAACCGTAAACTCATGTATGATATTTGGGTTAATGAACCCAATGTCATACATTTGTGCTTTTCTACATTCGACGATCTTCAATCTGCATAATATAGTGAGGATAATTATATATACATGCAATGAAAGAGCTGAGCTATATATATAGAGAGACTTAATTACAGAAGTAGTTCTTACAGACAGTAGGAAGTCACGATTGTTTTGTCGAGGGCCTTTTGATTGTATAACTGGAATATCTCCTCAAATTCAACATTCAACAGATCCATTCCAACGAGGTCGTGCTCCTCTTTAATCTTCAGCGTCAAAGCATCCCTCCCAGACTCGCGGCAGGTTTTCATGTACCATTCATGCAATGTTCGCATCATCGTTGTTAGAGGAGGATGATCAGGTTTGACGAGAGGCCGCCCGTACCGGTAACTGAATTCGTCCACCTCCAACGGCTCAAATTGTACATCATCGCTCAGGTAATCACCAGGATTGGTACCGGGCACCATCCCTGGATGATTAGCGACGATATCGCTAGACACCTTGAGCGGGAGGCACGATTGGTTCGCCTGTTCGCCAAGCTGGGGAATTTTTTTCCCACTTCTTCGTTTTGCTAACCTTGCATCACTGGAAGTACTTCCCGACTGCCGCGCGTCTTGATATGTCTTTTTAACACAGCGGTCAAAGTTGGAATCCGGCAGAGGCGGTGGTGGTCGCTTCAGGGCATCGATAGTGCGCATCACTTTCACCGGATCTAGCTTATCCTTCGGAGCTGGAGTTTTCTTTGCAAAATGGGCCGTCAATTCGGCCTGACATATCTCCTCGTTTTCAGACTCGGTCCTCTCATATGGTAACTTTTCCAGAGGCTTGAGAGATGGAACGTATCTGTATTCCCTCCCGCCTCTTCTTGTACTGCTAGCCGCCGGAGCGGCGGCGTCTCTCTTCCGTCGTTGCTTACGAGGCGGAGCAGGAGGCGGAGTGCTCCGACGCGCCGGAGGAGCCGGATCGGCGGCGTCTGTCTTCTGCCATTGCCGACGAGGCTGAGGAGGAGGCGTACTGCTCCGACGTGCTGGAGTAGGCGAAGGAGGAGGCGGAGTGCCCTCACGCGTCGGAGGAGCTGGAGAAGGAGGCGGTGTGCCCTGATCACTCGCCGGAGGAGGAGGAGGAGGAGGAGGCGGAGAGCCCTGATTCGCCTGAGGAGGAGGAGGAGGCGGAGGCGTCCAGTTTGGAAGCTTGATGTACTCCTTCTGCCATAGACATGTACTCCTCAGAGCACGGGCCAGCTTATTCTCTCCTTCACCTGTAGGCCGGTCAAGCTCGAGCTCATCAAATCCCTCCATTACTTCATCCACCATCACAACAGCATAGCCATGTGGAATCGGTGAGAAGTGAAAAGTTCCGTTGGGTTGAGGAGGTGCAACAAAGCCGACAGCCGCCTTGAAAGTGAGGTTCCGGCATTTCGTCATGAGCTCGCAATGTTGAGCCTCCGTGATAGTATCCACGGGGTAGATAGGAGCCGTGAAGTCAGGCTGAACGGGCTCCGTGGAAGCGACGCTGCTTCTCCGCTGAGATGGCGGGGTAGCTTTTGGGGTAGCTTCGTGCCGCTGAGATGGTTGGCCGGCAGCTCGCTGGCTCTCAGCTTCCTCTAGCTTTTGTAGTCTTGCATTCAGCTTCTGAATTTTGCTCAGCTCCGCTTTCCTCTTTCTCTCCCGGCTTCTGTAACCGCCTGCGTCGGGAAACCCAACCTTCCACGAAACGGAGTCTGGTGTGCCTCGTGTTCGTCCAGGGTGCTCAGCATTCCCTAGGGCCTCAGTCAGCTCGTCCTTCTCTCTGTCGGGAATGAACGTCCCTTCCTGCGCTGCGGTGATATACTCCTGAAGCTTGTTCATGGGTATCGCAAGTTGCTCGTTCATCCAACGGCACTTCCCTGTTTCAGGGTCCAAAGTTCCCCCAACCCCGAAGAACCAAGTCCTTGAACGGTCTGGCCAGTTCAATGTCTGTGGTACGACTTTTTTAGCAATCAGGTCATTCTCAGCTTTGTCCCACAACGGCCGGGCTTTGAGGTAGCCACCTGACCCCGTGTGATGGTGATACTGCTTCTTTGCAGCATTGATCTTGTTTGTCTCTGACATTTTCTTACTCTTGTCCGATGTCTTGTAGGCCACAAATGCGGGCCAGTGATCACGTATCTTCTCAAATCGGCCGGTGAATTCTGGAGTCTCCCCTTTGTCGACAAACTTTGATTTCAACTCATTCTTCCACCTCCTGAATAGATCTGCCATCTTCTTAAGAGCACACGCCTTGACCAGTGGCTCTATAACTGGCTTATTCGGATCCTCCTCTGGCGGTAGGGTGGTCCAAAGATCATCTTTCTGTCTATCGGTGACATAATCACCATCAGGGGCGCCGTCCTTAGGCTTATTCCATTGCTTGATGCTGATCGGGATGTAGTCCCTAACAATAGCTCCGCATTGAGCAGAAAATGCGTCCTTGGTCCGCTTGGGTTCAATCGGATGGCCATCGTGCGCGAGTGCTGTGATCGTGAACCTTTCTTCCTTGGGCTCTACCTCACCACCTATGCACATGAGGTGTTCGATGAAATGCCCGAGCCACACTTAAGCTTTCTCCTCTCGAAGCTCCTTGTCCAAGCTCCATTTTTCTCAAGATTTGTTTAGGTTTGGCGGTCCGTCCTGTCCCGTCCCCGTCCTCACCGCCGTCGATCGCCCGCGTCCATCTCGGCGCCGCACCACCGTAGTTAGCCTCTTCTTCTTATCTTCTTTCTAAAAGAAAAAAGTTCTTACTTGTATCATTTAGATAGATACTTGTGTAATTTTCTTACTTTTATTATTGTTTGTTATTATATAGTGCCATGGTCATGGTATCCGCCCACGTCGGCCCTCGTCCGGTCTATGATTCGGATGTGGTATATATTATCTTTTATAACTATTTGTTTTATTTAGTGTTTATGACAATTATGCCGACCAGCGTGACATAGATGTGTTTATCTAGGAGGTATGTGAACCGGAAATTCCAACCGACCCTCTTGTCGAGAGGTTAAATTTAGTTGAAAAAGAAAACGAGGATTTGAAAGAAAAATTGAAAAGAATTGAGGAGGGGAAGATGAAATTGGAGTTGCATGTTGCCGATGTCGTCGATGACCACAAGATCAAGATGGATGCAATGCTCTTGAAGATTAGAAAGATAAGAAAATATGCCATTGATAATGAGGCTTGGTATCATTATGCTGTTGGATCAATTGTTACCTTAGTTGCCATTATGATCACATTTGTTGTTGCATTTAAATGTTTTACATAGTTGTATGTTAGTTTCAATTTATGTTTTAATTAGATGCTCTAGAGAGCTGTATGTTGTTCTATGAGAACTATGTGTGAACTTTATGTATTTATTTTTTCAATAATAACATTTGATCACTTCTCTATTCACTTCTCTATTCATTTGCCCTCGTCCGGTCTATGATTCGGATGTGGTATATATTATCTTTTATAACTATTTGTTTTATTTAGTGTTTATGACAATTATGCCGACCAACGTGACATAGATTTTTTAATCTAGGAGGTATGTGAACCGGAAATTCCAACCGACATAGAAATTCTTGTCAAGAAGTTAAATTTGGTTGAAAAAGAAAACAATTACTTGAAAGAAAAATTACAAAGAGTTGAAGAGGAGAAGATGAAGTTGGAGTTGCATGTTGCCGATGTCGTCGACGATCACAAGATCAAGATGGATGCAATGCGCTTGAAGATTAGAAAGATTAGAAAATATGCCATTCATACTGAGGCTTGGTATCATTATGCCGTTGGATCAATTGGTACCTTAGTTGCGGTTATGATCGCATTTGTTGTTGCATTTAAATTTTCTAGTTTCAATGTATGTTTTAATTAGATGCTCTAGAGAGCTATATGTTGTTCAATAATGAGAACTATGTATGAACGTTATGTATTTATTTTGGTCACTACTGTACTTTGGCTTTAATGTGATGATGAATTTCTATTAATTTGGTCACTTCTCTATTCATGATATGCACGCAGATGAACCGGCAATGGATGTACGGTGACCGACGCACCTCCGAGTATATTGAGGGCCTGCATAATTTTCTCGAAGCGGCTGAGGCAAACAAGCAGAATGGTTTTATGCATTGTCCATGTACTGTCTGTGAGTATACGAAGGCTTTCTCCAAATCTAAAACTCTTCACTTCCACCTGCTTCAGAAGGGTTTTATGCCACACTATAATGTTTGGACCAAGCACGGAGAAAGAGGGGTTATGATGGAAGACAACGAAGAATAAGAGGATGACGACAACTACCCGCCCCCTGAATACGGTGATGCTGCAATGGGGGAAGCTGAAGATCAAGAGGAACCAGACGATGTGCCCGATGATGATCTTCGCCGGGTCATTGTTGATGCACAGAGAGAATGCGAAAGTGAAAGGGAGAAGTTCAAGTTCGATCGCATGTTAGAGGATCACAAAAAAGGGTTGTACCCAAATTGCGAAGATGACAACAGAAAGCTCGGTACCACACTGGAATTGCTGCAATGGAAGGCAGACAATGGTGTATCTGACAAGGAATTTAGTTCGCTACTGAAAATAATGAAGAAGAAGCTTCCAAAGGATAACGAATTGCCCGGCAGTACGTACGAAGCAAAGAAGGTTCTATGCCCTCTAGGACTGGAGGTGTAGAAGATACATGCATGCCCTAATGACTGCATCCTCTACCGCGGTGCATACGAGGATTTGAACGCATGCTCGGTATGCAGTGCATTGCGGTATAAGATCAGAAGAGATGACCCTGGTGATGTTGAGGGCCAGCGCACCGGGAAGAGGGTTCCTGCCAAGGTGATGTGGTATGCTCCTATAATACCACGGTTGAAACGTCTGTTCAGAAACAAAAAGCATGCCGAGTTGATGCAATGGCACAAAAAAGACCGTAAGAAAGACGGGAAGTTGAGAGCACCCGCTGACGGGTCGCAGTGGAGAAAGATCGAGAGAAAGTGGAGCGACTTTACAGGTGACCCGAGGAACGTATGGTTTGGTTTAAGTGCAGATGGCGTTAATCCTTTTGGGGAGCAGAGCAGCAAGCATAGCACATGGCCTGTCACTCTATGTATGTATAACCTTCCTCCTTGGTTGTGCATGAAGCGTAAGTTCATTATGATGCCAGTGCTCATCCAAGGCCCTAAGCAACCCGGCAATGACATTGATGTGTACCTAAGGCTATTAGTTGATGAACTTTTACAGCTATGGAATGGAAGAGGTGTACGTGTGTGGGATGAGAACGAACAGGAGGAATTTGACCTACATGCGTTGCTGTTTGTAACCATCAACGATTGGCCTGCTCTCAGTAACCTTTCAGGACAAACAAACAAGGGATACCACGCATGCACACACTGTTTAGATGACACCGACAGTATATATTTGGACAAATGCAAGAAGAATGTGTACCTGGGGCATCGTCGATTTCTTCCGACCAACCATCAATGTCGAAAGAAAGGAAATCATTTCAAAGGTGAGGCAGATCACGGGAAGAAGCCCGCCCTCCGTACTGGTGATCACATACTTGATATGGTCAATGATTTACGAGTAATATTTGGAAAGGGTCCTGGCGGACTATCTATTCCGACTGACGATACGGGACGCGCACCCATGTGGAAGAAGAAATCTATATTTTGGGACCTACCCTATTGGAAAGACCTAGAGGTCCGCTCTGCAATCGACGTGATGCACGTGACGAAGAATCTTTGCGTGAACCTGCTAGGCTTCTTGGGAGTGTATGGGAAGACAAAAGATACACCGGAGGCACGGGAGGAACAACAACGTGTGCATGAAAAAGACGGCATGCATCCAAAGCAGTATGAAGGTCCTGCCAGCTACGCTCTTACCAAAGAAGAGAAGGAAATCTTCTTTGAATGCCTGCTCAGTATGAAGGTCCCGTCTGGCTTCTCGTTGAATATAAAGGGAATAATAAATATGGCAGAGAAAAAGTTCCAGAACCTAAAGTCTCATGACTGCCACGTGATTATGACGCAACTGCTTCCGGTTGCATTGAGGGGGCTTCTACCGGAAAACGTTCGATTAGCCATTGTGAAGCTATGTGCATTCCTCAATGCAATGTCTCAGAAGGTGATCGATCCAGAAATCCTGCCAAGGTTAAGGAGTGATTTGGTGCAATGTCTTGTTAGTTTCGAGCTGGTGTTCCCACCGTCCTTCTTCAATATCATGACGCACGTCCTAGTTCATCTAGTCGACGAGATTGTCGTTCTGGGCCCTGTATTTCTACACAATATGTTCCCCTTTGAGAGGTTCATGGGAGTCTTAAAGAAATATGTTCGTAACCGTGCTAGGCCAGAAGCAAGCATCTCCATGGGCCATCAAACAGAGGATGTCATTGGGTTTTGTGTCGACTTCATTCCTGACCTTAAGAAGATTGGTCTCCCTCAATCACGGTATGAGGGGAGACTGAATGGAAAAGGCACGCTAGGAGCGCACTCAATAATATGTAGGGACGGGCATTCTTGGTCTGAAGCACACTACATAGTTCTACAGAATTCTACCTTGGTGACCCCGTATGTCGATGAACACAAGAATATTCTGCGCTCCAAACACCCGGAGCAGTGTGACGATTGGATTACATATGAACACATCAGGACTTTCAGCAGTTGGTTGTAAACACGTCTCATGGGTGACAACACTGTTTCTGATGAGTTGTACTCGTTGGCCAGGGGACCATCTTCGACTGTATTGACTTACAAATGGTATGAGATAAATGGGAATACATTTTACACGATCGCCCAAGATCAAAAGAGCACCAACCAAAACAACGGTGTCCGCTTTGATGCAGCAACCAATAGGGGAAATGACACATATTATGGTTACATAGTGGACATATGGGAACTTGACTATGGACATGATTTCAAGGTCCCTTTGTGTAAGTGCAAATGGGTCAATCTGTCGGGAGGCGGGGTACAGGGAAGACCCACAGTACGGAATGACAACAATGGATCTGAACAATCGTGGGTACACAGACGAACCATTCGTCCTAGCCAATGATGTGGTGCAGGTTTTCTATGTGAAGGACATGTCTACCAAACCGAGAAAAAGAAAAGATAAGGAAGCGAATACATCATACGATGAGCCAAAGCGCCACATAGTTCTTTCAGGGAAAAGAGACATCGTGGGATTGGAGGGCAAGACAGACATGTCTGAAGATTATGAAAAGTTTCATGAAATTCCTCCCTTCAAAGTCAAGGCTGACCCAAGCACCCTCTTAAACGATGAAGATTATCCATGGTTACGGCGCAATAAGCAAAGGACACAATCGAAGAAAAAGTGAAGACTTTCTCTCCACAACTATATCATTGCAGTTACATGTGAAGAAATGAAATGCCTTTTGTAACAGATGAGTTTTCGTATGAAATCCTAATTAATACTTCAAAAGAGATTGTCCGTTTTGTCCGCCAATTGAGCATCATCCTTTCTATTTGTCTTTTGTTTCTTTCTAAGTGTCTTTGTAAAAATGGAGTTGGAAAAATGAAATATACCGTCGTAAAATGAAAGGATTTCTAGATAGATCAACAAAACACACGGTTTCCCCTGCATACAGCCCGACGGTGGCTCGTGAGTGCCCACATATGAAATGCACCATCAGACCGTATGCAGGGAATCCGAATGATTTGCATTCGGTCGATGAACTGCAGGATTTCTAGATAGATCAACAAAACACACGGTTTCCCCTGCATACAGCCCGACGGTGGCTCGTGAGTGCCCGCATATGAAATGCACCATCGGACCATATGCAGGGAATCCGAATGATTTGAATCCGAATGAGTACACACACTAAGTGTCCGAGAGGTGGGCTATATATAGGGTCGTGTGCCTCTTTAGTCCTGGTTGCTAGCACGAACCGGGACTAGTCGTTATAGTGCTGATCCAACAGCTCACAAGCGCTTGAAAGAAACACACGATCCGTGTGCTTCTTCCTGATTGGTACGACCTTCACCGCCCAAGGTTATAAAGATATGCAAAAATACCTCCATCCTTCCCTCAACTAGCGAGGTGGGACTAATGTTGTACGGCAGCGTGTACCTTTAGTACCGGTTGGTGATACCAACCGGTACTAAAGGTCCCTAATTAACCCTGAAATTTCGCATGGTATCATCATTTCACCCACATAGCATGTGCTAAAAAGTTGAGAGGGTTACGGCAAAAACTGGATGCACTTCGTGTACAAAATGGACAATCTCTTTCAGAGTTCATTAGAAGTGCTTTTTAATTTCTTTCAAAACATCGTGGGAGTGGAGTTCAAAAAAGAATCAACTAAAAAGCTTTTATAAACCTCTACTATTTTTGAAACTAAAATTATCAAAGTATTTTTTGTTCAAAACATTAATACCAAAAAGAATATAATGATAAAACACACTGGAAATAAATAAATCGAAAAATAAAACAAAAACAATGGAAATTATGCAACTAAAATTATCAACTAAAATATTAACTAAAATTATCAAATTATTTATTTGTTAAAAAGAATGAACTAAAAATTATGCAACTAAAATAACAGAAGAAAAATACTGGAAAAAAATTTAAAAAATAAATAAAGCAAAAAACAAAAAAAATAATGGAAAAAAAAAATGCCACCTACTGGGCCACCACGGCCTGAATACGACTAGAAACCCAGCCAGCTGGGCCAGGATTCAGGCCCGCAGAAGGCCCAGCAGGCCCACAGGCATAGCAGTGTAAGATTAGGCCCATAGGCCTGCTGTTCAGAGGAGTTCGGAAGGAAAGAGGCAGCGGGGCTTATAAACAGGTGCTGGGCGCTCTCAACTAGCGAGGTGGGACTAAACTCCCACCACCACGCCGCTGTGCAAGGTCTTTGGTCCCGGTTGGTGGCACCAACCGGGACCAATGCACCCCTTTGGTCCCGGTTGGTGCCACCGACCGGGACCAAAGGTCTCTGCTTCCCGCCCTTTGGGCTGCTGAAAAGAGACCTTTGGTCCCGGTTGGTGGCACCAACCGGGACCAAAGGGGTGCATTGGTCCCGGTTGGTGGCACCAACCGGGACCAGTGCTCTGTGTATATAAGACCACACTTAGGAAATTTCAGTTTTCATCTGCCATTGCCCCGAGCCCGTCGCCGCGCCGTCCCGTCCCCGTCGCCGCGCGCTGCCCCGAGCCGCCCCGTCACTGCCCCGTCCCCGTCGCCTCCCCGTCGCCGCGCCGTCCCCGTCGCCGTCGTTGTTCCCGTCGCCGCGCGCCGCCCCGAGCCGCCCCGTCGCCGCCCCGTCCCCGTCGCCGCGCCGTCCCCGTCGCCGCGCCGCCCCGTCCCCGTCGCCGTCGTTGTTCCCGTCGCCGCGCGCCGCCCCGAGCCGCCCCGTCGCCGCCCCGTCCCCGTCGCCGCCCCATCCTCGCCGGCGCCCCCCGCCTCGGCCGGCCCCTTGCAGGCCGCCGGCGCCCCCCAACCCCGCCGGCGCCACCTCCCCCGAGCTGCCTCCCCCTCCCTCGGTGAGCTTCGTCTCCCCCTTCTCGATCTTGTATGTATGCATGAATGTATGTATGGATGCATGAATTTTTATATGGATGCATGAATGAATATATGCATGGATGTATGAATGTATATATGTATGTATTAATGCATGGATTGATGCACGGACTTTTTATTTGTAGTAAATTTTTTTGTAGTTTTTTGTATGTATCAATATATGTATGTATGCATGAATGCATAGATGGATGCAAAGAAGGATGGATGAATGTAGATAATTGTTGATAATGTTGGATAGATAATTGTTTGCATCTATTAGTTCTTGTTGTTTGTATGGATGCTATGGAGGTCACCCCGACGATATTTGACAGATGCGAGATGTTTTCGAAGGAATGTGCCGATTGTGGTTGTAGGGGGCATCGGCTCTATCATCACGTTGGCATCGCCTCTATCTATCAACAAGGCCACGGGAGCACCCCGGCCCCCTATCATCACGTTGGCATCGGCTCCCCGAGAGCTTTCCAACGGATCCGGAATCGTCTCGATCGGAGCTCTTGTGCTCAAGTAACTTCGACATGGGGGGACGTCGATCAACCCCCTCTCGCCCGGCCAACTCTCGAGTCCACCCAAACCAGGACTGAAAAAGCGTTGTCGAGGCCACCCCAAACCCTAGAAGTGTTGTCGAGGCCACCCCAAACCCTAGAAGCGTTGTCGAGGCCACCCAAATTTACCAAGTTAAATGAGTTAAATGAGTTAAAAGAGCGTTGTCGAGGACACCCTAAACCCTAGAAGAGTTGTTGAGGCCACCTGTACCCCCTCCCCGATAACATTTTTTTTCTAAGTTATACTAAGGTAAAATGTTCACCCCCGTCATGTTTGTATATTAATTGCCATGTTGTAATATTTGCAGAAACTATGGATCAAAGAGACTTGGAACAAGAACAGTTGTTAGGGGATATAATCCGCGACGGACGTGATGTCTTGTCGTATCTCAACGACACCGATGGTCTGGAAGGAGAGGATGACGGCTCCGGTGATCGAACAATGGAGGAGGAAGGACATGATCATGATGGCTCCGGTGACCGAATGCCGGAGGACGGAGCTGTTGCAAAGTCCAGCGAGGTATATATATTAATTAAGCATGTGCTGACTAGCTAATAGATGCATTAATTGTTTTGATATATTAACTCTTCTTTCTTCTTTTATAGCCCTCCGGATCGAGCCAAACTTCGGTAACGAGACGAGGCCCGAAGAAGAGGTTGCAGAAGGATGAAAAGTTCACGATCACAGCACTCGCGCACGATGGCCATCCGATTGAACCCAAGCGGACCAAGGACGCATTTTCTGCTCAGTGCGGAGCTATTGTTAGGGACGACATCCCGATCAGCATCAAGCAATGGAATAAGCCTAAGGACGGTGCCCCTGAAGGTGATTATGTCACCGATAGACAGAAAGATGATCTTTGGACCGCGCTGAAGGCAAATTTCACCCTACCGCCAGAGGAGGATCCGAACAAGCCAGTTATAGAGCCACTGGTCAAGGCGTGTGCTCTTAAGAAGATGGCAGATCTATTGAGGAGGTGGAAGAAGGAGTTGAAATCAAAGTTTGTCGACAAAGGGGAGACTCCAGAATTCAGGGGCCGATATGAGAAGATAAGAGATTACTGGCCCGCATTTGTGGCCTACAAGATATCGGACAAGAGTAAGAAAATGTCAGAGACAAACAAGATCAATGCTGCAAAGAAGCAGTATCACCATCACACGGGGTCAGGTGGTTACCTCAGAGCCCGGCCGTTGTGGGACAAAGCTGAGAATGACCTGATTGCTAAAGAGGTCGTACCACAGACATTGAACTGGCCAGACCGTTCAAGGACTTGGTTCTTCGGGGTTGGGGGAACTTTGGACCCTAAAACAGGGAAGTGCCGCTGGACGGACGAGCAACTTGCAATACCCGTCACGAAGCTTCAGGAGTATATCACCGCAGCGCAGCAAGGGACGTTCATTCCCGACAGAGAGAAGGATGAGCTGACTCTGGCCCTAGGGAATGATGAGCACCCTGGACGAACACGAGGCACACCAGGCTCCGTTCCGTGGAAGGTTGGGTTTCCCGGCGCAGGCGGTTACAGAAGCCGGGAGAGAAAGAGGAAAGCGGAGCTGAGCGAAATGCAGAAGCTCAATGCAAGACTACAAAAGCTAGAGGAAGCTGAGAGCCAGCGAGCTGCCGGCCAACCATCTCAGCAGCACGAAGCTACCCCAGAAGCTACCCTGCCATCTCAGCGGAGAAGCAGCGTGGCTTCCACGGAGCCCGTTCAGCCTGACTTCACGGCTCCTAGCTACCCCGTGGATACTATCACGGAGGCTCAACATTATGAGCTTATGACGAAACATCGGAACCTCACTTTGAAGGCGGCTGTCGGCTCTGTTGCACCTCCTCAACCCAACGGAACTTTTCACTGCTCACCAATTCCACATGGCTATGCTGTTGTGACGGTGGATGAAGTAATGGAGGGATTTGAGGAGCTCGAGCTTGAACACTCTACAGGTGAAGGGGAGAATCATCTGGTTCATGCTCTGAGGAGTACATGTCTATGGCAGAAGGAGTACATCAAGCTTCCAAACTGGACGCCTCCGCCTCCTCCTCCTCCTCCGGCGAGACAGGGCACTACGCCTCCTCCTCCTCCTCCTCCTCCGGCGAGTGATCAGGGCACCCCGCCTCCTTCTTCGGCTCCTACGACGCGTGAGGGCACTCCGCCTCCTCCTCCTCCTCCTCCGGCGAGTGATCAGGGCACCCCGCCTCCTTCTCCGGCACGTCGGAGCAGCACGCCTCCTCCTCAGCAACGGCGGAAGACAGACGCCGCCGCTCCGGCTCCTCCGGAGCGTCGGAGCACTCTGCCTCCTTCTCCGCCTCGTAAGCAACGACGGAAGGGAGACGCCGCCGCTCCGGCGGCTAGCAGTACAAGCAGAGGCAGGAGGGAATACAGATATGGTCCCCGATCTCTCAAGCCTCTGGAAAAGTTACCATATGAGAGGACCGAGTCTGAAAACGAGGAGATATGTCAGGAGCAATTGAGGGCCCATTTTGCAAAGAAAACTCCACCTCCGAAGGAGAAGCTAGATCCGGTGAAAGTGAAGCGCACTATCGATGCCCTGAAGCGACCACCACCGCCTCCGCCGGATTCCAACAATGTCCGGGTTATTAAAAAGACATATGAAGAAGCGCGGCGGTCGGGAAGTACTTCTAGTGATGCAAGGTTAGCAGAACGAAGAAGTGGGAAAACAATTCCCCAGCTCGGCGAACAGGAGAAGCAATCGTGCCCCCCGCTCAAGGTGTCTAGCGATATCGTCGCTAATCATCCGGGGATGGTGCCCGGTACCAATCCTGGTGATTACTTGGGGGATGATGTAATTTTTCAAACGGCTGAGGTAACAGAAGAATATGAATACTTGCACGGGAAGCCTCTCGTCAAACCTGATCATCCTCCTCTAACAACGATGATGTACAAATTGCATGAGTGGTACATGAAAACCTGCAGGGAGTCTGGGAGAGACACTATCTATCTGGCAGTGAAACCAGAGCACGAATTCATTGGACTTTCTGTGATGCCTGTTGAATTTGTGGAGTTATTTCAGTTATACAATCAACGGGCCCTCGACAAACAACTCATGACTGCCTACTGTCTGTAAGTATTACTTCTATAGTTAAGTCTCTAGCTCAGCTTGTTCATTGCATGTATATATAATTATCCTCACTATATTATGCAGATTGAAGATCGTCGAATGCAAAAAACTAGGAATCTTCGACGTTGGGTTCATTAGCCCAGATGCCGTAAATGAATGGACGGTACGAAACAGAATCAAAGAGACCGAGAAAAACTTGCTAAAGTCGTTCCTTATACATCAAAACAAAAGGGAAATACTCTTTCCTTACAACTTCAAGTGAGTGTTGCTGTCTTCTCTGTATACTCGGTTTCGCTTACTCGAGGTTAAGTAATGTAATTGATGAGTTATATATGCGTGCGCAGGTACCACTTTATTCTGCTATCCATTAAGCTTGACGGGGCATTAGTAACTGTCTTAGACTCGAGACGTAAAGATCCCGAGATTTATGCGGACATGACTGCAATGCTCAAGAAGTAAGTTCAGTCAATACCGGGACCATATCGGCATGCAACTTTCGTTAATTTCCTGATATCAAGTAATCATTTTCTTTGCCTGGCAGGGTTTGGAAGAAGTTCACCCGAAAGGCTCCCGGTCTAAACTCGGAGTTGCGATTTACGCACCCCAAAGTAAGTAGTACTAGCTAGTTCCGCGCATCTCTAATTGATTCAAATTTTCATCAATATATCATTACCATGCTTGCTTATCAGTTTGATTGAACTCTATTCTCGTAAAGTGCTTGTACCAGAAAGAAGGGACTTCTTTATGTGCATACTACGTATGCGAGTTCATTCGCCACTCGACCTCTGAGCAGGTCTTCTCTGACAAACAATTTGAAGTACGTAAATAATATTCACAATTTTATTTTATATATTACCATCAATTGTGTTGAGTTTTATTCATATATATACATGTATTGACCCCCATCTTTAAATTAGATCTGGCAGATGCGGGATGAACTCCTACCACATGATCGCATACGAGCAATTCAAGAGGAATTTGCGGGATTCTTTCTTGACCACGTCATATCTGAAGACGGAGAATACCATTCGAATATATGATGTTAGGGATTGTAAAAGATGTTAGGGATTGTAAAAGATGTTATATTGTATATATGTAGTAGCGTCGGATAGATATACGATAACTTGTTGTTCGACCAATCTCTCCGGAGAAAGAGAGGTCGATCACTCCTCTCTGTATATGTTCATGACGATCTTATGTACTTACTGGTTCCTTCATTTGCTTACTACCTAGCATGTCGAGTTCTCTCTATACGTATAGTACGTAGCGTCGACCAAGCACGGAGATAAGAGAGGTCACTTCTCTCTAGGTAGCTATTAGCTAGCTAACACAATATATGAAACCCCCAAATTAACCCTCCAAAACCCCCAATCCCCCCCCCCCTTTCAAAAAAAAAACCCCTAGCTCTTGAGCTGCTGACGCGTGGATGCTTATTGGTCCCGGTTGGTATTACCAACCGGGACTAAAGGCCCTCCTGCCTGGGCTCGCCGCAGCGGCCATGTGGAGAACCATCTGTCCCGGTTCGTAAGCGAACCGGGACTAAAGGTATTGGGCTTTAGTCCCGACCCTTTAGTCCCGGTTCCAGAACCGGGACAAATGGGCCTCTGGAACCGGGACAAAAGGGTCTTTTTCCACTAGTGGTTCCTTCAACTGCCCATCACCATCCTGGCCGAGAACAAAAACTCCAAGGCGGATTTCACTTTCTCCCGCGTCGACCTCGCCCTGCAGTTCGACGGAGCCGACGTGGCTCTCCTGCGGACGCCAGCACCGTTGGTGGTGGCGTAGCTGCAAGAGCTCAGTCAATTTAGCACGCATGAAATACGTTTGTAATTCAATTTTACTAGTCATCACCCATACATTTTTACACGCTAGTCTATAAAACTCTAAAATATTTGTTCATTTGTACTACAAAAAATTATTGAAGTTTTGTTTAACAGGCTACACAGGACCATGCATGGGGTTTTCTCGAGTTCAAAACAGGACATTAGAGTAGTACCAAGTAAGTGATAGAAAAGAAAGAAGAAAACTAAGTGAATATTTATGAGTTATTGTGAAATCTTTAGTAACCGTGAAGTTTGCATTAGAGTATATGTAATGGTAGGTTAGGATTTGTTAAAATTGATTGTAATCTCTCCCATACAATTCCTACCTTATCTTTAGGAGTGGCTTCTTGCCCTCCAAGTCATCTACTCTATATATACGTTGCACCAATTCTCTCCTGTCTAATCCTCTTACATGGTATTGGCCGCAAATTCCTAGACCTAGCTCCACCACAGCTTCCGCGCCGCACCGCCCACGGGGAGATCGACCTTCATGATCTCTACCGCGGGTTGCGCAACCCGAAGGTAGGGTTCGCCGATTTTTACCACAGTCTCTAGGTGTCATGTTGTGACACCATGCCAAATTTTAGGATTTTTGGGCTTCGTTCGAATAATTGCAAATTAAAAAACCAACAAGCTTCATGATAGCAGACGAGTCTTGGCCACCCTGTGAATTGAAGTTCTTTTTATTTTCTCACATAAGGTCTAAACATAGACTCAAGGACAAAAATAGGATTTTTCAACCCATTTATGGCCAAGATTTCACGTGCCTGCAGTTTAGTTCTGAATTTCCGGCATTAAAACCCTACAAATGAACTTAACGGCGGGAATATGGCAAATGGATCCCGAAAAGGCCAAATTTTAGCATGTAATATGCAATGGTGTGTGTTTAGTGTAGAAAAAGTTTCAAGGCCAACAAACGAATTGGCTTGCACTAGTAGGAAAACCCCCATTTGTCCCGGTTCATAAGGGCCTTTAGTCCCGGTTCTGGAACCGAGACAAAAGGGTCGGGACTAAAGCCCAAAACCTTTAGTCCAGGTTCGCTTACCAACCGGGACAGAAGGGGCTCCACGTGGTCGGTGTTGGGAGCCCAGGCAGGAGGACCTTTAGTCCCGGTTGGTAACACCAACCGGGACCAAAAGGCAGGACCTTTAGTCTCGGTTGGCAACACCAACCGGGACCAAAAGGCACTGGGGTTTTTGTTTTTTTTTTGAAAGGGGGGGGGGTTAGGGGGGTTTGTAGGGTTAATTGAGGTGTTTCATATTGTGTTAGCTAGCTAATAGAGAGAAGTGTCCTCTCTTTCTCCGTGCTTGGTCGACGCTAGCTACTATAGAGAGAACTCGACACGCTAGCTAGTAAGCAAATGAAGGAACCATTAAGTACAAAAGATCGTCATGAACATATACACAGAGAAGTGATCGACCTCTCTTTCTCCGAGAGATTGGTCGAACAACAAGTTTTCGTATATCTATCCGACGCTACTAGCTACATATATACAATATAAGATCTCTTACAATCCCTAACATTTAATTTCAAATTCCAGATGGTATTCTCCGGCTTTATTTATGACGTGGTCAAGAAAGAATCCCGCCAATTCCTCTTGAATTGCTCGTATGCGATCATGTGGTAGGAGTTCATCCCACATCTGTCACGTCTAATTTGAAGAAGGGGGTCAATACATATATATGAATGAAACTCAACACAAATCATGGTAATAAAATAAAATTGTGAATATTATTGCTTACGCACTTGAAATTGTTTTTCAGAGTAGCCCCGCTTAGGGGTCGTCGCGTTGTAGATGAACTCGCAAACGTAGTATCCACAAAAATTATTCCCTTTTTCCTGCCACAAGCACTTTACGAGAAATAGAGTTCAATCAAACTGATAATCAAGGATGATAAATGGTATTGATGGAACTAGAATCAATGGGAGATGCGCGGAACTAGCTAGTAGTACTTACTTTCGGGTGTGTAAATCGCAGCTCCC
Organism: Elymus sibiricus; assembly: GCA_039707655.1. Taxonomy (NCBI): domain Eukaryota; kingdom Viridiplantae; phylum Streptophyta; class Magnoliopsida; order Poales; family Poaceae; genus Elymus; species Elymus sibiricus. The sequence goes on from CM077666.1 coordinate 5,443,861, forward strand.
TCGGCAGTGCCGGAACAATTGCGGTGAACTCTTTCCAAACCCTGCCAGACAAAGAAAATAATTACTTGATATCAGGAAATGAACAAAGTTGCCGATATGATGCGATAATGATCGATTGAACTTACTTCTGGAGCATTTCAGTCATGTCCGCATATTCCTGGGGATCTTTTCGTTTCGAGTCTAAGACGATTACTACTCCCCGCTCAAGCTTAATCTCTAGCAGAATAAAGTGGAAACTGTGCACGCATGCATAACTCATCAACTACATTACTATAACCTCGAGTAATAAGGGAAACCGAATATGCACAAGACAGTAACACTCACTTGAAGTTGTAAGGAAAGAGTATTGTCCCTTTGTTTTGATTTTTAAGCAACGATTGTAGCAAGTTGTCCTCGGTTTGTGTGACATTGTTTTTAACCGTAAACTCATGTATGATATTTGGGTTAATGAACCCAATGTCATACATTTGTGCTTTTCTACATTCGACGATCTTCAATCTGCATAATATAGTGAGGATAATTATATATACATGCAATGAAAGAGCTGAGCTATATATATAGAGAGACTTAATTACAGAAGTAGTTCTTACAGACAGTAGGAAGTCACGATTGTTTTGTCGAGGGCCTTTTGATTGTATAACTGGAATATCTCCTCAAATTCAACATTCAACAGATCCATTCCAACGAGGTCGTGCTCCTCTTTAATCTTCAGCGTCAAAGCATCCCTCCCAGACTCGCGGCAGGTTTTCATGTACCATTCATGCAATGTTCGCATCATCGTTGTTAGAGGAGGATGATCAGGTTTGACGAGAGGCCGCCCGTACCGGTAACTGAATTCGTCCACCTCCAACGGCTCAAATTGTACATCATCGCTCAGGTAATCACCAGGATTGGTACCGGGCACCATCCCCGGATGATTAGCGACGATATCGCTAGACACCTTGAGCGGGAGGCACGATTGGTTCGCCTGTTCGCCAAGCTGGGGAAATTTTTTCCCACTTCTTCGTTTTGCTAACCTTGCATCACTGGAAGTACTTCCCGACTGCCGCGCGTCTTGATATGTCTTTTTAACACAGCGGTCAAAGTTGGAATCCGGCAGAGGCGGTGGTGGTCGCTTCAGGGCATCGATAGTGCGCATCACTTTCACCGGATCTAGCTTATCCTTCGGAGCTGGAGTTTTCTTTGCAAAATGGGCCGTCAATTCGGCCTGACATATCTCCTCGTTTTCAGACTCGGTCCTCTCATATGGTAACTTTTCCAGAGGCTTGAGAGATGGAACGTATCTGTATTCCCTCCCGCCTCTTCTTGTACTGCTAGCCGCCGGAGCGGCGGCGTCTCTCTTCCGTCGTTGCTTACGAGGCGGAGCAGGAGGCGGAGTGCTCCGACGCGCCGGAGGAGCCGGATCGGCGGCGTCTGTCTTCTGCCGTTGCCGACGAGGCTGAGGAGGAGGCGTACTGCTCCGACGTGCTGGAGTAGGCGAAGGAGGAGGCGGAGTGCCCTCACGCGTCGGAGGAGCTGGAGAAGGAGGCGGTGTGCCCTGATCACTCGCCGGAGGAGGAGGAGGAGGAGGCGGAGAGCCCTGATTCGCCTGAGGAGGAGGAGGAGGCGGAGGAGGCGGAGGCGTCCAGTTTGGAAGCTTGATGTACTCCTTCTGCCATAGACATGTACTCCTCAGAGCACGGGCCAGCTTATTCTCTCCTTCACCTGTAGGCCGGTCAAGCTCGAGCTCCTCAAATCCCTCCATTACTTCATCCACCATCACAACAGCATAGCCATGTGGAATCGGTGAGAAGTGAAAAGTTCCGTTGGGTTGAGGAGGTGCAACAAAGCCGACAGCCGCCTTGAAAGTGAGGTTCCGGCATTTCGTCATGAGCTCGCAATGTTGAGTCTCCATGATAGTATCCACGGGGTAGATAGGAGCCGTGAAGTCAGGCTGAACGGGCTCCGTGGAAGCGACGCTGCTTCTCCGCTGAGATGGCGGGGTAGCTTTTGGGGTAGCTTCGTGCCGCTGAGATGGTTGGCCGGCAGCTCGCTGGCTCTCAGCTTCCTCTAGCTTTTGTAGTCTTGCATTCAGCTTCTGAATTTTGCTCAGCTCCGCTTTCCTCTTTCTCTCCCGGCTTCTGTAACCGCCTGCGTCGGGAAACCCAACCTTCCACGAAACGGAGTCTGGTGTGCCTCGTGTTCGTCCAGGGTGCTCAGCATTCCCTAGGGCCTCAGTCAGCTCGTCCTTCTCTCTGTCGGGAATGAACGTCCCTTCCTGCGCTGCGGTGATATACTCCTGAAGCTTGTTCATGGGTATCGCAAGTTGCTCGTTCATCCAACGGCACTTCCCTGTTTCAGGGTCCAAAGTTCCCCCAACCCCGAAGAACCAAGTCCTTGAACGGTCTGGCCAGTTCAATGTCTGTGGTACGACTTTTTTAGCAATCAGGTCATTCTCAGCTTTGTCCCACAACGGCCGGGCTTTGAGGTAGCCACCTGACCCCGTGTGATGGTGATACTGCTTCTTTGCAGCATTGATCTTGTTTGTCTCTGACATTTTCTTACTCTTGTCCGATGTCTTGTAGGCCACAAATGCGGGCCAGTGATCACGTATCTTCTCAAATCGGCCGGTGAATTCTGGAGTCTCCCCTTTGTCGACAAACTTTGATTTCAACTCATTCTTCCACCTCCTGAATAGATCTGCCATCTTCTTAAGAGCACACGCCTTGACCAGTGGCTCTATAACTGGCTTATTCGGATCCTCCTCTGGCGGTAGGGTGAAATTTGCCTTCAGCGTGGTCCAAAGATCATCTTTCTGTCTATCGGTGACATAATCACCATCAGGGGCGCCGTCCTTAGGCTTATTCCATTGCTTGATGCTGATCGGGATGTAGTCCCTAACAATAGCTCCGCATTGAGCAGAAAATGCGTCCTTGGTCCGCTTGGGTTCAATCGGATGGCCATCGTGCGCGAGTGCTGTGATCGTGAACCTTTCTTCCTTGGGCAACCTCTTCTTCGGGCCTCGTCTCGTTACCGAAGTTTGGCTTGATCCGGAGGGCTATAAAAGAAGAAAGAAGAGTTAATTAATATATGTACATACCAAAACAATTAATGCATCAATTAGCTAGTCAGCACGGGCTTAATTAATATATATACCTCGCCGGACTTTGCAACAGCTCCCTCCTCCGTTCGGTCACCGGAGCCGTCATCATGGTCTCCTTCTTCCTCCGGCATTCGGTCACCGGAGCCATCATGATCATGTCCTTCCTCCTCCATTGTTCGATCACCGAAGCCATCAACCTCTCCTTCCAGACCATCGGTGTCGTTGAGATACGACAAGATATCACGTCCGTCGTGGATTATGTCCCCCAACAACTGTTCTTGTTCCAAGTCTCTTGGATCCATAGTTTCTGCAAATATTACAACATGGCAATTAATATACAAACATGAATGTCCGACGTCCGGACCGCCTCTCTCATGAATGTACGACGCCCGGTTTGGGGTGGCCTCGACAACACTTGTAGGGTTTGGGTGGGGGGTATATCGACAACGCTTTTTTTCTCGGGTTTGGGTGGCCTCGAGAGTTGGTCGCCCGGTATATCGGGGAGGGGGTATATCGACCCCCCCCTCATGTCGAAGTTATCGGCGAGGGGGTATATCGACCCCCCCCCCATGTCGAAGTTATCGGGGAGGGGGTATATCGACAACGACATACACACATGGAAAAAAATGTTATCCATCTTTACATACATAGCCACATACATATATTATATATTTTGATTAACTCATGACATATTTTCATTATATTTTTCTTTCTTTAACTCAACGACAACGACATACATACATGGAAAAAAATGTATATCGACCCCCCCCCCCCTCATGTCGAAGTTATTGGGGAGGGGGCGATCTCTTTCTCGTTATTTTTCGTGTGTCCGTGTCGCCGTATCCGTGTCCGTGTCCGTGTTGCCGTATCCGTGTCCGTGTTGCCGTATCCGTGTCCGTGTCCGTGTCACCGTATCCGTGTCCGTGTCGCCATATCCGTGTCCGTGTCCGTGTCGCCGTATCTGTATCCGTGTCCGTGTCCGTGTCCGTGTCCGTGTCCGTGTCCGTGTCCGTGTCCGTGTCCGTGTCGCCGTATCCGAGCAGGGACCATGGGAAAGGGGGGGCTCACTGGGGGGCGGCGACGGGAAGGCGACGGGGCGGCGATGGGGCGGCGCAGCGACGGGGAGGCGATGGGGACGGGGCGGCGACGGGGCGGCTCAGGGCGGCGCGCGGCGACGGGGACGACGACGGCGACGGGGACGGGGATGGGGCGGCGCGGCGACGGGGACGGCGCGGGGACGGCGCGGTGACGGGGAGGCGACGGGCCCGGGGCGGCTCGGGGCGGCGCGCGGCGACGGGGACGGGGCGGCGCGGCGACGGGGACGGGGCGGCGCGGCGACGGGGTCGGGGCGGCGACGGCGACGGGGACGGGGCGGCGACGGCGACGGCGACCTCGGGGCGGCTCGGGGCGGCGCGCGACGGGGACGACGACGGCACGGCGACGGGGAGGCGACGGGGCGGCTCGGGGCGGCGCGCGGCGACGGCGACGAGGAGCGGGCGGGAACGGCGACGAGGAGCGGCGCGGTGACGGGGACGGGGCGGCGACGGGCTCGGGGCGGCGACGGGGAATGGCAGATGAAAACTGAAATTTTCTAAGTGTTTACTTATATACAAGAAGCATTGGTCCCGGTTGGTGGCACCAACCGGGACCAATGCCCACCTTTAGTCCCGGTTGGTGCCACCAACCGGGACCAAAGGTCTCTTTTCAGCAGCCCAAAGGGCGGGAAGCAGAGACCTTTGGTCTCGGTTGGTGGCACCAACCGGGACCAAAGGTGGGCATTGGTCCCGGTTGGTGGCACCAACCGGGACTAAAGCCCTGTTCCTGGCACGGTGGGAGTTTAGTCCCACCTCGCCGAGCGAGGAGCAGTCGTACTGTTTTATAAGCGCGGCTGCACCCACCGTCTCGAGCTCCTCTCTACCGCAGGCTTACGGGCCTAACAGCTTTGCAACTGCCTGTGGGCCTATTGGGCCTTCTATGGGCTTGAATGCCGTGGTGGCCTAGTAGGCGGCATTTTTTTTATTTTTTTCGGTATTTTTATTTTGTTTTTTGCTTTATTTATTTTTTTATTTTTTTTCCAATATTTTTTTCCTGTTATTTTAGTTCATTCTTTTTAACAAATAAATACTTTGATAATTTTAGTTGCATAATTTCCATTATTTTGTTTTGTTTTTTGCTTGATTTATTTTTGTTTTATTTTTTGCTTTATTTATTTCCAGTGTGTTTTATCATTATATTCTTTTTGCTATTAATGTTTTGCACAAAAAATACTTGGATAATTTTAGTTGCATCATTTCCATTATTTTTGTTTTCTTTTTTGCTTTATTTATTTTTGTTTTATTTTTTGCTTTATTTATTTCCAGTGTGTTTTATCATTATATTATTTTTGCTATTAATGTTTTGAACAAAAAATAATTTTAGTTGCATAATTTTTTTATAATTATAGTTTCAAAAATACTAGAGTTTTATAAAAGCTTTTTAGTTGATTCTTTTTTGAACTCCACTCCCACAATATTTTGATAGAAATTAAAAAGCACTTCAAATGAACTCTGAAAAGGTTGAAAGTTGGCATGGTATCATCATTTCACCCACATAGCATGTGCTAAAAAGTTGAGTGGGTTACGGCAAAAACTGGATGCACTTCGTGTACAAAATGGACAATTTCTTTCGAAGTATCACGGTTTCGGACGGAAACTCATCTGTTACAAAGGGATTTCATTTTTTTTAACTTATTTGAACTCCATACTTTTTGTGTGTTCAAAATGCACCATTCAAAGCCACATCATCAATTTTCAACCCTTTCTGACTTCATTTGGTAATTTTCATGCATTTACTGATTTTTTTTAGCTAAATGACCCTGAAATTGAAAAGCACTACAAATGAACTCTGAAAAGGTTGAAAGTTGGCATGGTATCATCATTTCACCCACATAGCATGTTATAAAAAGTTGAGAGGGTTACGGCAAAAATTGGATGCACTTCGTGTACAAAACGGACAATTGAGCATCATCCTTTCTATTTGTCTTTTGTTTGTTTCTAAGTGTGTCTGTAAAAATGGAGTTGGAAAAATGAAATATACCGTCGGAAAATGAAAAGATTTCTAGATAGATCAACAAAACACACGGTTTCCCCTGCATACAGCCCGACGGTGGCTCATGAGTGCCCGCGTATGAAATGCACCGTCGGACCGTATGCAGGGAATCCGAATGATTTGTATTCGGTCGATGAACTAAAGGATTTCTAGATAGATCAACAAAACACACGGTTTCCCCTGCATACAGCCCGACGGTGGCTCGTGAGTGCACGCATATGAAATGCACCGTCGGACCGTATGCAGGGAATCCGAATGATACACCATTGTCTGCCTTCCATTGCAGCAATTCCAGTGTGGTACCGAGCTTTTTGTTGTCATCTTCGCAATTTGGGTACAACCCTTTTTTGTGATCCTCTAACATGCGATCGAACTTCAACTTCTCCCTTTCACTTTCGCATTCTCTCTGTGCATCAACAATGACCCCGCGAAGATCATCATCGGGCACATCGTCTGGTTCCTCTTGATCTTCAGCTTCCCCCATTGCAGCATCACCGTATTCAGGGGGCGGGTAGTTGTCGTCATCCTCTTCTTCTTCGTTGTCTTCCATCATAACCCCTCTTTCTCCGTGCTTGGTCCAAACATTATAGTGTGGCATAAAACCCTTCTGAAACAGGTGGAAGTGAAGGGTTTTATAGTTGGAGAAAGCCTTCGTATACTCACAGACAGTACATGGACAATGCATAAAACCATTCTGCTTGTTTGCCTCAGCCGCTTCGAGAAAATTATGCAGGCCCTCAATATACTCGGAGGTGCGTCGGTCACCGTACATCCATTGCCGGTTCATCTGCGTGCATATCATGAATAGAGAAGTGACCAAATTAATAGAAATTCATCATCACATTAAAGCCAAAGTACAGTAGTGATCAAAATAAATACATAACGTTCATACATGGTTCTCATTATTGAACAACATATAGCTCTCTAGAGCATCTAATTAAAACATACATTGAAACTAGAAAATTTAAATGCAACAACAAATGCGATCATAACCGCAACTAAGGTACCAATTGATCCAACGGCATAATGATATCAAGCCTCAGTATGAATGGCATATTTTCTAATCTTTCTAATCTTCAAGCGCATTGCATCCATCTTGATCTTGTGATCGTCGACGACATCGGCAACATGCAACTCCAACTTCATCTTCTCCTCTTCAACTCTTTGTAATTTTTCTTTCAAGTAATTGTTTTCTTTTTCAACCAAATTTAACTTCTCGACAAGAATTTCTATGTCGGTTGGAATTTCCGGTTCACATACCTCCAAGATTAAAAAATATATGTCACGTTGGTCGGCATAATTGTCATAAACACTAAATAAAATAAATAGTTATAAAAGATAATATATACCACATCCGAATAATAGACCGGACGAGGGCAAATGAATAGAGAAGTGAATAGAGAAGTGATCAAATGTTATTATTGAAAAAATAAATACATAAAGTTCACACATAGTTCTCATAGAACAACATACAGCTCTCTAGAGCATCTAATTAAAACATAAATTGAAACTAACATACAACTATGTAAAACATTTAAATGCAACAACAAATGCGATCCTAATGGCAACTAAGGTAACAATTGATCCAACAGCATAATGATACCAAGCCTCATTATCAATGTCATATTTTCTTATCTTTCTAATCTTCAAGCGCATTGCATCCATCTTGATCTTGTGGTCATCGACGACATCGGCAACATGCAACTCCAATTTCATCTTCTCCTCCTCAATTCTTTTCAATTTTTCTTTCAAATCCTCGTTTTCTTTTTCAACTAAATTTAACCTCTCGACAAGAGGGTCGGTTGGAATTTCCGGTTCACATACCTCCTAGATAAACACATCTATGTCACGTTGGTCGGCATAATTGTCATAAACACTAAATAAAACAAATAGTTATAAAAGATAATATATACCACATCCGAATCATAGACCGGACGAGGGCCGACGTGGGCGGATACCATGACCATGGCACTATATAATAACAAACAATAATAAAAGTAAGAAAATTACACAAGTATCTATCTAAATGATACAAGTAAGAACTTTTTTCTTTTAGAAAGAAGATAAGAAGAAGAGGCTAACCACGGTGGTGCCGGCGCCGAGATGGTCGCGGGCGATCGATGGCGGTGAGGACGGGGACGGGACAGGACGGACCGCCAAACCTAAACAAATCTTGAGAAAAATGGAGCTTGGACAAGGAGCTTCGAGAGGAGAAAGCTTAAGTGTGGCTCGGGCATTTCATCGAACACCTCATGTGCATAGGAGGTGAGCTAGAGCACCACAAAGCTCTCCCCTCGACGGCCAGAAAAACAGAGCAGTGTGGAGTGCTCTGCTAGCTGGTGGGGGGGGGGTATATATAGGCATCTCATTGGTCCCGGTTCGTGGCTGGAACCGGGACTAAAGGACCCCTTTAGTCCCGGTTCCAGCCACGAACCGGGACCAATGGTTGTGGGCCAAGAGCGACGCCCATTGGTCCCGGTTCGTGTCTGGAACCGGGACCAAAGGGTCCAGACGAACCGGGACCAATGCCCCACGAGGCCCGGCCGGCCCCCTGGCCTCACGAACCGGGACCGTTGCCCCCATTGGTCCCGGTTCGTGACTGAACCGGGACTAATGGGCTGGCCCGGTCTGGACCAATGCCCTGTTATGTACTAGTGTTGACACTTCGCATGCAAACCTAACCTGTTCCCTCTCGAAATCTAGATCCTTCCTCGGAGATGGTCCGGTTTGTAAGCTGTCTGCATGACGGTTTTCATGAAACATTCTCAAATTTTTAACACAACCTCTAGGTGTCATATCATGACACCATGCCAAGTCATGTGATTTTCTGGCTTTGCTGGAATTTCTGAGAATTAAAATGGCAAAAAGCTCCATGTTTGTGGCCTAGTCTTGGCCCCCTGGTGTCTAGGACTCCTCTTCTTTCAATTTTATGCATTAAATGGCTAGAAATGCACTTATGTGGTTAAATATACGGCGGGAAAGGGAGGGAAACAGAGGGCAAAGAAAGGGCGGGGAACAGAGGGGAAAGAAAGGCAAGAGAATAATTGACGGGAGAGAAAGGTGGGAAATAGTGGAAGGAGAGAAATGGCGGGAAAGAAAGAAAATAAAATAAAAGAACACAAATGAAAGAGAAAAGAAAAAAATACTTTGTGAATTAAAAATGGAAAGAAAAGGGAAAATAATTGCTTGCCGAGTGCTCAAAATCGGGTGATCTGCAAACATTTTGTGCATTAAAAAAAGAAAATAACTTTCTTTGCCGAGTATCTGACGGGTGGCACTCAGCAAACCCGACCCGCCATAACAGCGCTGTTGAGTGTAGTCGCAAGGGACACGTAGCCAACTGTTTGCCGAGTACATGCTCTTTGCCGAGTTCATTTGGCGTACGCTGCCGAGTACCCTATTTGTGCCAAGTGTATTCCGCCGCCTGCTCGGCAAAGACTAGGCTTCTCCGGGTGTCGTCTATTTGCCGAGGTTTTCTACTTTGGTGCTTAGGAAAGACCTTGTTTGCCAAATTCCCGTGAGAAGGAACTCGGCAAACCTAGATAGACTCGGCGTACAACATTTTTCCAGTAGTGCGTCATGTATAGTAGTATATACTTCCTCTGTTCGTAAATACTTGTTGTTGGGGAGAACTAGACGGTTTCCGTCTAGTTCTCCCCAACAACAAGTATTGTGGTACAGAGGGAGTAATAGATAGATCGGGCTGTGTGCATCCTTGGATGCAGAGGCCGGGATAGTTCTTCTATTCCATCATCTGAAAAAAATATCAGTGGGAATTTTTGCACTATCAGTTGCTTGTAATCTCTACGAACAAAGGACAGCGGCGTTTTGGTGCCCGGGCTCAGATGAGCCCGGGCATGAACAGTGTTGCGATTTGGAAAAGAAAAAAAGTTCAAAAAATTCCTAATATTTTTGTGATGCAAGATGCTCCTGTGCGTGAGCTCCAGGCAAAAATTTTGTGAAGTTTGGACATTCGAGGAGCTAGCGGCAAAAAAAACAAATTTCGGATGTCTGAGTAACTTTTGAAAATCGCACTGTTCACGCCTAATTTTATCTTCTGATACTACAGAACATAGTAGTGCAAGGACTAGATATATTTCATATTATTCCTTCGACAGTTCATATCTGGATGATGTATAAGTGCGATAACTATGCATAAAAGGTGACTTGCCTGTACATGATTTGGTCACCAACCACAATATTAGAGTTCAGAAGGAACAACTGGCTGAGAGCGAATTTTTGGCTGCCGAGCTACTCGGGTCAGGTTATCTCGTCCGCTGGTGAGCACCTCGTGATCTGTTATTGTCGGAAGCTTGTCCCCCTGGTTCATTTCGTAGCCTTAGCCACCAGGTTTCGTAGGAGTACTCGGTTGGCACATCTGTAACTCTCTCCGGTGCAGTTTCTGTTGGATGGGCTTCGTATTCAAGCCTCACTCGTCCAGTTCGGTGCTTGGTCCTGTTTTGAATCGGTTGCAGTTGATTCTCTGTGGCCCATCACTGTTGACAGTTGAAGTGACTGGACGATGGAACTTTATTGGTTAGTGGGGCCAGATTCCAAAGTGCTAAATCGTGACCATACCACTATACCAAACTAGTAGTACAACGTGACAATGTTCAAAAATAATAATCACCTCGCGCATAATTAAACATTATGACATTTCGGTTTGCTAAAATTGTTGTAGTACTTACTTGACAGTTTTCTTATCATATAAAAACACTAATAAATAACAGAATGCATTTTTGGGTAAATTCTTGACTGTAAATTTCTTCTCATGTATGAGTTTAAGTAATTTCTCGACGGTAAATTTCTTCTTATGTACTCCTTTCGTCCTGAATTATTTGCTGTAGAAATGGATAGAAATCGATAAATCTAGATACATTCATTTATGCGACAAGTAATTTCAAACGAAAGGAGTATGAGATTGTGTTTTTTGTGGTATTAAGTAATTTCTTGACGGTGAATTTATTTTCATGTATGAGATTATGAGATTATTAATAGAGTTTTCTTGGCATATGAAAACACCAATAAATAAAATGATGCATTTTTGCATACTATCTTGATGCAGGTTTTAATAAAAAAAGTTGAAATAAAAAACATCCGGCAGCCAACAAAATTTTCCGTATAAAAATTTGGCCTGATTGTAAGCAAAAAAATTCGTTGGGAATAAGATGTTATCCATCCTGCAAGTGGAACATTTATTAACAGGAGGCAGAAACAGAAACTAAGACTAAAAGTTTCCTAATGGACGAAGGAGTAAAAGCGGGCAGCGGCATGGGCCAATGCTAGATTCGCTAGCTAACAGTGCCTATGAGGAGCTGAATACACGGGCGGCCAGCGTGTACAAGGGGACAGTATCCGTGAATACAGGGTGGGCTCCGATCCCAAAAGGATATAGACGGCCCAGATAAAGTCCTGCCTGACCCTAGGCCTCCGTTAGGCATTAGCGCAACTGGCTGCTCTATTACCTGTTTTTTTTTTTTTGTCTCAAAAAAAATATTGCCTGTTTTTTTATTTTTTTGCAAAAAGGACCTCAGATCTATTAAGGAATCCAAGCAGAGATACACAGCACAGCACAAAAAAAAAAAAATTAGAACAAAGCCCCTGGAGAGCCACACAGCCTCCGTCGCCAGAGCGAGTCGAAGGAAGAAGTGCAAAGAAGCCGTCACCGGCAGGACTCCAACCAGATCTGAATGCCACGGACAAGTGTTGTAAGGGAAGAAGCACCACCCGACGGTAGCTGCCAGAGCACCACCGCACCACCCCCAGAAGCTCCACCTCGAGGCCAGAGATCACATCGCCACGACCAAGACGGTGTCATGGGACGAAACCTCCACTAGCAGGTCGCCGCCTCCGCTGCGTTGACCATGCCCAGAGCACCAGAGCTCACCAGATAGACGGATCCAAGAGTAGGCAACTCCAGCAGCACCCCGGGCCGGGAGTGGCTCCAAAGGAAAATCAATTAAGTTATCGATATATCGATGAGACGAGGGGCTCTGCTCACCACTTTGATTTGGCTTAAATTTCCAATTAACTCTGAAACGATCGGGGCATCGACTTCGAATTGAAACAACCAGGCTTGTTACCGGCTACTTTTTTGGAGAAAGTAGGCTTTTATTTCGGCGTATGGGGATAACTTGACTGCACCAGCGGAGGGAGAGGGCCCTGCGAAAGTAGGCTTTTTGGAGAAAGTAAGCTTATTTCGTCAGTCAGTGCCACTGAAAAACCGATGAGACTTCTCCGACACAACCTTTGATAAGACTCATCCTGTCTTTGATTTTGAGAAAGTAAGCTGATTTCGTCAGTCAGGCTTTGATAAGACTCATCCTTTGCTTCACCGTGCATGCAAAGTCTGAAAAGGAAGAAGATACCAAAATCCTGTCCCCTCCGGTTACTCTTACTTCCCTCCGAAACCTCCGTTCCTTTGATGCCACTCCATCCTCTCCTATATTAACACGATAGCTAGTACACATCAGCTAGCCAGCAAGTAGGGGCTATCTCTTGCTCGCAATGTCCTTTGATTTTGACGATGAAGACCAGAACGTTCCTTATATGCATATTATACACCAGGTGATTTTATTTCATTCAGTTTTTTCGAATTATTTTGAAAATTTTAAATTTGAACGTTCTAACAGTGTCACATAAGGTGTGTATGCAAATATTGACTCACAATAGGACACGGCCCAAAACGTGTGGCTGGTGCCGCACACAGCAACGAACAGGGCACCACTGCAGGAGAACATCGGTGCATCTTCCACCAGCGAACGCTCCGGGCTGGACCTCGTGGCTGTCCTGGACGTCTGCTATAGCATGACGCGTGAGAATAGGCTCAACAAGATGAAGACCGCCATGCAGTTCGTCATCAGGAAGCTCAGCCCCATGGACCGCCTCTCCATCGTCACATTCTCCGGCAACGCCAAGAGGCTGTGCCTGCTGCGTTCCGTGACCCAGGCTACCCAGTCACACCTAAAGGATCACGTCGATGGCCTGAGAACCAGCAGCACTACCAACGTACAAGCCGGCCTCGAGACTGGCCTCGAAGTCCTCAATGACCACCGCATTGCCGGCGGCCGCATCCCCAGCATCTTTCTCTTGTCCGATGGGGACGAGAATATAGGCGATGCTACGATTGTTGATGTCAGCGATATGGCGGTCTACACGTTTGGTTTTGGTGCAGACACCAACCACAAGGTACATGAACATGATCCCTCCCTCCTTCCCTCCATTGATTCATTGATTTGTTAGTAATTAATTAACAAGCACCGTGTCCCGTGCAATTGTGAGGGAACCGTCTTCAGTTGTTTGTGAGGGACACTTAGATTCAAAAGATTTTCATAGGAATTTTGGAGGATTGGAATTCATAGGAATTTTTCCTATGTAAGTTTTTGGATTTGTAGGATTGAATTCTTTAGGATTTTTTCCTAAGGATTCTTTTACACTACATTTCATAGGAAATTTTCAATTCACGCAAACCTTTTAGAACGAATGCTATGGTGCAATTAAACAAACTTTTGTGCAAACACAATCATGTACGATTCGAGAGAGCATAACATTGCAATCCTGCGTTTTCTGAATTCTGTGAATCAAAAAGTCTCAAAAAAAATTAGAATCGCATTAGTGTATATTACGCCCTCCATTTCGTCTAGCCATTTATATGTTCGTACCTAGAATTGAAACTTTAGATCGCGATAAGACTGAACATTTGTACGTGTACTTTATTAGTATGAGGAATATTCCAACTGCACGGGTCAAACCTGTTTATGCATGAAGCCCGTCACGTCGATGGCTAAGATCAACATAATGAGTAGTGTTGGCTGTCATATTTATCTAGAACTTGTTGCTTTAGGTATGAAGATGAACATATATAGCCTTGAAAAAGCCACTTCAAATGCCGTGCATGCAAACTCCGAAAAGGAAGCTGAGATGGAAAGCAAAGAAGATACCAAACTCCTGCTCCTATATTGGCATCCTTTCCTTCCCCTGATGCCACTCCATCCTCTCCTATATTAACACGATATTGGTACAATTGAACTAGCCAGTATACATCAACTAGCTAACAAGTGCCCGCCCAATTGTTTCGGTAGATCGTGAGTATTGCTAGCGCTCTATCTCTCGCTCACAATGTTAATCGATATTGATGACGATGAAGACCAGAACATTCCTTATGCATATTATTTACCAGGTGATTTCATTTCATTCAGTTCTTTATTGGAAGCATTAAAGCATCATTTCATTCACTGACAAATGAATCATGACGAACATCTGCCTGATGCAGAGACCCTTGAGCAGGACACGGTCCAAAACGTGTGGCTGGTGCCGCACACAGCAACGAACACGGCGCCACTGCAGGTGAACATGCAGCAGGTGATGCTGGAGCTCATCGATGCATCTTCCACCGGCGAACGCTTCGGGCTGGACCACGTGGCTGTCCTGGACGTCAGTGAAAGCATGGACTTTCCTGGCAACCATCGGCTCGGCAAGATGAAGACCGCCATGCAGTTCGTCATCAAGAAGCTCAGCCCCATGGACCGCCTCTCCATCGTCACATTCTCCGACGTCGCCAAGAGGCTGTGCCCGCTGCGTTCCGTGACCCAGGTTTCCCATGCACACCTGATGGACCTAGTCGACGGCCTGACAGCCAGCGGCAGAACCAACATAGAAGACGGCCTCAGGACTGGCCACAAAGTACTCACCGACCGCCGCATCGCCGGCGGCCGGGTCACCAGCATCTTTCTCTTGTCCGACGGGGACCAAAACCAAGGCGATGCTACGATTGTTGATGTCAGCGACGTGGCGGTCTACACGTTTGGATTTGGTGCAGACTACGACCCCATGGTACATGAACATGATCCCTCCCTCCATCCATTGATTCATTGATTGATTGATTTTGTTAGTAATTACTAATTAATTCCGTACGTACGTGGCGGTGTATTTGATGAAACATGGAAGGTGATGGACGAGATCGCAAGGAAGAGCAAAGGAGGAACGTTCAGCTTCGTAGGTGACGAGGAGAACATGAGCGAGCCCTTCTCGCAGATCCTGGGTGGCCTCCTCAGTGTCGTCCTCCAGGACCTGAAGCTCACCGTGTCCCCAAAGACAGGCGACTCCACGATAGAGAAGGTGAACGCCGGTCTCTACCCGCAGACCAGGAACACCAACACCGGCTCGGTAACCGTCAGCTTCAGCGATCTCTTCACCACAGAAGTACGCAGGATTATCGTCGACGTCCTCCTCCCTGCCGTCCACAGGAAGAAGAAGGTGACTGCCATCATCGCCTATTGCACATATAGGTATACGTAGATACTAGTATATACTATAAGTCTTCATTAATTTGCACCGGCTGGCTGTCTAATAATACATACATACACCTGCAGTATCCAAGGAAAACCCTTCGTCTCCCGTCAATTGACGGTTACTATAAGCCGCACCGGATCAGTTGTCCCGAACGTCGTCATGAAGCCGGAGGCCATGAGAACTGAGCTAGCCCGTCGCCGTCACGCAAACTACTTAGAGGAGGCGCGTACAATGGCGGACAACAAGGACCTCGAGAGGGCCAAAAATAAGCTGGTGGAGGCCAAGTACGACCTTGAACTTGAGCAGACCAACACCATGATTGAAATCCTCAGGACCCATCTGGACAAGCTCCTCGAGCTGACCAGATTTCCTGGTCTCCGAGCCTACCTGCGGTCGTTGAAGACGTCGCATGATCGCCAGCGCATCGCGGTGACGGGCGACGTCAAAGGTGATAGGCTCTTCGACACGCATATCACGGGCATCGTCCGGGGGGAGGCCCAAGAGTTTGTGAAGAACCCCACCATGGAGCTGCGGCCGATCGGCCACGACTTCATTGAGGCAAAGCAGCAGGGCATGGAGAGGCCGCCGCCCATGATGGAGGCGAGGACCTGGAGGACCTGGTGTTGGGGGGATTGGAAATCACATCACGAGAGCTCCAGGTGGGCGTGGGCGATGGTGATCCTGTGCATGGTGCTCGCCGTCGGCCTGATCGTGATCGGCGTCACGCTGTTCAACGTGTACCTTATCTACAAGCCCAAGATGCCGCACCTGGTGGTCTCCGACGCGCAGCTGGGGGCGGTCCAGTACGCCCAGCAGGACGGCACCATCCAGTACCTTCAACTGGCCATCACCATCCTGGCCGAGAACAAAAACTCCAAGGGGGATGCCACTTTCTCCAGCGTAGACCTCGCCCTGCAGTTCCACGGAGCCGACATGGCTCTCCTGCGGACGCCAGCACCGTTGGTGCTGGCGCCCAAGATCTCCCTGCCGCTGCAGTACAACGTGGTGTCGGCGGGGCGGACGCTGGACCCTGCCGGGATGCGGTCCATGGACGAGTCCCTCAACGCCGGCGTGGTGCCGTTCGACCTGCGGGGCAAGGCGCGCACGCGCTGGAAAGTGGGCATCTTCCTCAAGGTTCACTTTTGGACGCGCATCTCGTGCCGTCTACACTTCTTCTTCCCCGGCAATAGCACCGTCATGTCCACCGATCTCCGCAGATGCCGCTCGAGGTAACCGTAGTCGTCAGTGTTGCTCCTCCTCATCTAGCTCGCCGAGTGCATCCCCTTGTATCGAACAGAACACATATACATATAACCAAATGTTGTACATTTGTAATTCAATTTTACTAGCTAGTCGTCACCATACATTCGCCCGGGCTAGTCTATAAGACTCTAAAATATTTATTCATTTGTATCCTCTGGCCCAAGGCCCAGGCGATCGAATAAGTTTCAGCTTCTTCCTTTGGCCCAAGGCCCAGGCGAGGAAATACAGCAAATTAACCCTTTCATGTTCGTTTATAGATTAAATAGTCCCACATTGCTCCCTTACAACGAATTCTACCAATTTATATACTTTAGAAATGCATGAGGAATCAACAAGTTGGGCAATAAGCAAGCACTGTTGGTTAGTGGCGCATAATTAATATTGGAGTTTATAAGCCACTGGAAGAAAGAGAGACAAGATTAAATCGGGGATGGCAAAGTATACATCACTTCTATTGTCTGATGACAGTAACTCAATAGAAGTGCTACGTGTAGAACATTTTGCCCAAATATTTGGATTAGAGTATGGGGTACTTTGCGCTGCAGAACCTGGATCCAGGTTACTGGCCCTTCCGAGCAATGGAGCTCACCAGCTCCTTCCCACAGAATAGGCTCCTGCTGCTGCGCCGAGGATGAGATGAGGAACAACTTTTTTTGAAATTCGAAAACTTCCTTCAAATTCATGAACTTTTTCACAAATTCGTAAACTTTTTTTGATTTTTTTGTGAACGTTTTTTTCCCATCAAATCGTGAACTTTTTTCAAATTTGTGAACTTTTTTCCTCAAAATCATAAACTTTTCTTCAAGTCCGCAAAACACGTGAACTTTTTTCAAATTCATGATTTTTTTTCAAATGCATGAACCTTTTCTGAAATTCAGGAAAAAAAATTGAACTCATGAACATTTTCGAGTTTGTGATATTTTTTCATATCCATTAACTTTTTTGAATCCCGTCAACATTTTTTGGACCCGTGAACTTTTTCGAGTTCGTGAACTTTTTTCAAATCCACGTATCTTTTTGAATCCCGTGAACTTTTTTGGACCCGTGAACTTTTTTGACTTTGTGAACTTTTTTCAAATCCACAAAAAAAAATTGAACCGTGAGATTTTTTCGAGTTCGTGAACTTTTTTTGAAACCATGATTTTTTTTTTGAATTCGTAAACTTTTTTTTATTGCAGATGTTTGCAAGAAAAAGAATCATTTTTTCTCAAAAGGTCAATGGTTATTACTATCAACAATGTACAAAATTTCTCACGGGAGATTCGTAAAAGAAAAATAGCTAAGGGTGTGATAGGCACCAATAATAAGCATCGACGGGTGATTACGTAAGTAAGCGTTGATTACTGGAACCGAAGGCTTCAGGACGTATTGGTCGTTTATTTGTAAATAGTTTTTATAAAAAATGAATCGAATTGTATATGAACCAATAAGCAGGCAAGGAGGGTGGATAAGAATAAAATTGGATTACTCTATACAGCCGTGCACAAAATGATAAAGGGGCGTAGAATTGCTGTCCTAAACTGGACAACATATGACAACTGACCTAGCGGGTGTGCGGATTGCGGATTAGTTTAGTTAGTGTCCTCATGGCTCAATGACTGACTGAATAAATATATTATTAAGAAGAATCAACAACATTAGATTTTTCATAAATAATATTTTACAGTTCTTCACTAGTACATAACAGGGCATTGGTCCAGGCCGGGCCAGCCCATTAGTCCCGGTTCAGTCACGAACCGGGACCAATGGGGGCAACGGTCCCGGTTCGTGAGGCCAGGGGGCCGGCCGGGCCTCGTGGGGCATTGGACCCGGTTCGTCTGGACCCTTTGGTCCCGGTTCCAGACACGAACCGGGACCAATGGGGGTCGCTCCTGGCCCACAACCATTGGTCCCGGTTCGTGGCTGGAACCGGGACCAAATGGGGTCCTTTAGTCCCGGTTCCATCCACGAACCGGGACCAATGAGATGCCTATATATACCCCCCCGCCAGCGAGCAGAGCACTCCACACTGCTCTGTTTTTCTGGCCGGCGAGGGGAGAGCTTTGTGGTGCTCTAGCTTACCTCCTATGCACATGAGGTGTTCGATGAAATGCCCGAGCCACACTTAAGCTTTCTCCTCTCGAAGCTCCTTGTCCAAGCTCCATTTTTCTCAAGATTTGTTTAGGTTTGGCGGTCCGTCCTGTCCCGTCCCCGTCCTCACCGCCGTCGATCGCCCGCGTCCATCTCGGCGCCGGCACCACCGTGGTTAGCCTCTTCTTCTTATCTTCTTTCTAAAAGAAAAAAGTTCTTACTTGTATCATTTAGATAGATACTTGTGTAATTTTCTTACTTTTATTATTGTTTGTTATTATATAGTGCCATGGTCATGGTATCCGCCCATGTCGGCCCTCGTCCGGTCTATGATTCGGATGTGGTATATATTATCTTTTATAACTATTTGTTTTATTTAGTGTTTATGACAATTATGCCGACCAACGTGACATAGATGTGTTTATCTAGGAGGTATATGAACCGGAAATTCCAACAGACCCTCTTGTCGAGAGGTTAAATTTAGTTGAAAAAGAAAACGAGGATTTGAAAGAAAAATTGAAAAGAATTGAGGAGGAGAAGATGAAATTGGAGTTGCATGTTGCCGATGTCGTCGATGACCACAAGATCAAGATGGATGCAATGCGCTTGAAGATTAGAAAGATAAGAAAATATGCCATTGATAATGAGGCTTGGTATCATTATGCTGTTGGATCAATTGTTACCTTAGTTGCCATTATGATCGCATTTGTTGTTGCATTTAAATGTTTTACATAGTTGTATGTTAGTTTCAATTTATGTTTTACTTAGATGCTCTAGAGAGCTATATGTTGTTCTATGAGAACTATGTGTGAACTTTATGTATTTATTTTTTCAATAATAACATTTGATCACTTCTCTATTCACTTCTCTATTCATTTGCCCTCGTCCGGTCTATGATTCGGATGTGGTATATATTATCTTTTATAACTATTTATTTCATTTAGTGTTTATGACAATTATGCCGACAAACGTGACATAGATATTTTAATCTAGGAGGTATGTGAACCGGAAATTCCAACCGACATAGAAATTCTTGTCGAGAAGTTAAATTTGGTTGAAAAAAAAACAATTACTTGAAAGAAAAATTACAAAGAGTTGAAGAGGAGAAGATGAAGTTGGAGTTGCATGTTGCCGATGTCGTCGACGATCACAAGATCAAGATGGATGCAATGCGCTTGAAGATTAGAAAGATTAGAAAATATGCCATTCATACTGAGGCTTGGTATCATTATGCCGTTGGATCAATTGGTACCTTAGTTGCGGTTATGATCGCATTTGTTGTTGCATTTAAATTTTCTAGTTTCAATGTATGTTTTAATTAGATGCTCTAGAGAGCTATATGTTGTTCAATAATGAGAACTATGTATGAACGTTATGTATTTATTTTGGTCACTACTGTACTTTGGCTTTAATGTGATGATGAATTTCTATTAATTTGGTCACTTCTCTATTCATGATATGCACGCAGATGAACCGGCAATGGATGTACGGTGACCGACGCACCTCCGAGTATATCGAGGGCCTGCATAATTTTCTCGAAGCGGCTGAGGCAAACAAGCAGAATGGTTTTATGCATTGTCCATGTACTGTCTGTGAGAATACGAAGGCTTTCTACAACTATAAAACCCTTCACTTCCACCTGCTTCAGAAGGGTTTTATGCCACACTATAATGTTTGGACCAAGCACGGAGAAAGAGGGGTTATGATGGAAGACAACGAAGAAGAAGAGGATGACGACAACTACACGCCCCCTGAATACGGTGATGCTGCAATGGGGGAAGCTGAAGATCAAGAGGAACCAGACGATGTGCCCGATGATGATCTTCGCCGGGTCATTGTTGATGCACAGAGAGAATGCGAAAGTGAAAGGGAGAAGTTGAAGTTCGATCGCATGTTAGAGGATCACAAAAAAGGGTTGTACCCAAATTGCAAAGATGACAACAGTAAGCTCGGTACCACACTGGAATTGCTGCAATGGAAGGCAGACAATGGTGTATCTGACAAGGGATTTAGGTCGCTTATGAAAATAATGAAGAATAAGCTTCCAAAGGATAACGAATTGCCCGGCAGTACGTACGAAGCAAAGAAGGTTCTATGCCCTCTAGGATTGGAGGTGCAGAAGATACATGCATGCCCTAATGACTGCATCCTCTACCGTGGTGCGTACGAGGATTTGAACGCATGCTCGGTATGCGGTGCCTTGCGGTATAAGATCAGAAGAGATGACCCTGGTGATGTTGAGGGCCAGCGCACCGGGAAAAGGGTTCCTGCCAAGGTGATGTGGTATGCTCCTATAATACCACGGTTGAAACATCTGTTCAGAAACAAAAAGCATGCCGAGTTGATGCAATGGCACAAAAAAGACCGTAAGAAAGACGGGAAGTTGAGAGCACCCGCTGACGGGTCGCAGTGGAGAAAGATCGAGAGAAAGTGGAGCGACTTTACAGGTGACCCGAGGAACGTATGGTTTTGTTTAAGTGCAGATGGCGTTAATCCTTTTGGGGAGCAGAGCAGCAAGATAGCACATGGCCTGTGACTCTATGTATGTATAACCTCCCTCCTTGGTTGTGCATGAAGCGTAAGTTCATTATGATGCCAGTGCTCATCCAAGGCCCTAAGCAACCCGGCAATGACATTGATGTGTACCTAAGGCCATTGGTTGATGAACTTTTACAGCTATGGCATGGAAGAGGTGTACGTGTGTGGGATGAGCATGCATAAGAGGAATTTGACCTACGAGCGTTGCTGTTTGTAACCATCAACGATTGGCCTGCTCTCAGTAACCTTTCAGGACAGACAAACAAGGGATACCACGCATGCACACACTGTTTAGATGACACCGACAGTATATATTTGGACAAATGCAGGAAGAATGTGTACCTGGGGCATCGTCGATTTCTTCCGACCAACCATCAATGTCAAAAGAAAGGAAACCATTTCAAAGGTGAGGCAGATCACCGGAAGAAGCCCGCCCTCCGTAGTGGTGATCACATACTTGATATGGTCAATGATTTACAAGTAATATTTGGAAAGGGTCCTGGCGGACTATCTGTTCCGACTGACGATGCGGGACGCGCACCCATGTGGAAGAAGAAATCTATATTTTGGGACCTACCCTATTAGAAAGACCTAGAGGTCCGCTCTGCAATCGACGTGATGCACGTGACGAAGAATCTTTGCATGAACCTGCTAGGCTTCTTGGGAGTGTATGGGAAGACAAAAGATACACCGGAGGCACGGGAGGAACAGCAACGTGTGCATGAAAAAGACGGCATGCATCCAAAGCAGTATGAAGGTCCTGCCAGCTACGCTCTTACCAAAGAAGAGAAGGAAATCTTCTTTGAATGCCTGCTCAGTATGAAGGTCCCGTCTGGCTTCTCGTCGAATATAAAGGGAATAATAAATATGGCAGAGAAAAAGTTCCAGAACCTAAAGTCTCATGACTGCCACATGATTATGACGCAACTGCTTCCGGTTGCATTGAGGGGGCTTCTGTTGGAAATATGCCCTAGAGGCAATAATAAAAGTAGTTATTATTATATTTCCTTGTTCATGATAATCGTTTATTATCCATGCTATAATTGTATTGATTGGAAACTCAAATACATGTGTGGGTACATAGACAACACTGTGTCCTTAGTAAGCCTCTAGTTAACTAACTCGTTGATCAAAGGATGGTAAAGGTTTCCTGACCATGGACATGAGATGTCATTTGATAACGGGATCACATCATTAGGAGAATGATGTGATGGACAAGACCCAAACTATAAACATAGCATATGATCGTGTCAGTTTATTGCTATTGTTTTCTGCATGTCAAGTATCTGTTCCTATGACCATGAGATCATGCAACTCACTGACACCGGAGGAATACCTTGTGTGTATCAAACGTCGCAACGTAACTGGGTGACTATAAAGATGCTCTACAGGTATCTCCAAAGGTGTCCATTGAGTTGGCATGGATCAAGACTGGGATTTGTTACTCCGTGTGACGGAGAGGTATCTCAGGGCCCACTCGGTAATACAACATCACTATAAGCCTTGCAAGCAATGTGACTAAGGTGTTAGCCACGGGATCTTGTATTACGGAACGAGTAAAGAGACTTGCCGGTAACGAGATTGAACTAGGTATAGAGATACCGACGATCGAATCTCGGGCAAGTAACATACCGAAGAACAAAGGGAACAGTATACGGGATTAACTGAATCCTTGACATAGAGGTTCAACCGATATAGATCTTCGTAGAATATGTAGGAACCAATATGGGCATCCAGGTCCCGCTATTGGTTATTGACCGTAGAGGTGTCTCGGTCATGTCTACATAGTTCTCGAACCCGCAGGGTCTACACACTTAACGTTTGGTGACGATTAGTATAGTTGAGTTATTGTTGGTGACCGAAGGTTGTTCGGAGTCTCGGATAAGATCCCGGACATGACGAGGATCTCCGGAAGAGTCCGGAGGTAAAGATTGATATATGTGATAATAGTGTTTTGATCTCCGGAAGGGTTCCGGAATTCACCGGAAGGGATTCCGGATGTTTACCGAAGTGTTCGGGTGCAGCAAACACTTTATATGAGCCAAAGAGATAAAACCCACAAGGTATTGGAAAGTGCAAAAGGGAGTTTTGCCGCTGCCTTAAGCAGTAGGGCAGTACTGCCGCTTAAGCGGTACTACCGCTTGTGTAAAGCGGTACTACCGCTCAAGCGGTACTACCGCTTGGGTGAAGCGGTACTACCGCCCAAGCGGTACTACCGCTCCCGAGCGGTACTACCGCTTGTGCGCGGTGCTGCAGGGATCCGAGTTGGACTCTTTCCTTGCGGGCCAAACCGACCTTGTGCGGGCAAAACCGAGCTGGTGGAGGCTTTTTGTCCAAGTTTAGACCCCGGGGCTCAACATATAAATAGAGGGACAGGGCTAGCACACGGGATACATCAGGATTTCCCAAGCCGTGTGCCGGCAACCCTAGCCCTCTAGTTCCTCCGTCATAATCTCCGTAGTGCTTGGCGAAGCCCTGCTGAGATTGCTACTCACCATCATCACCACGCCGTCGTGCTGCTGGAACTCATCTACTACTTCATCATCGCTCGCTGGATCGAGGAGGTGAAGGCGTCATCAAGCCGCACGTGTGTTGAACGCGGAGGTGCCGTCCGTTCGGCACTAGATCGGAAGGATCGTGATTGGATCGCGGGACTCTCGGCGATTTGGATCGCGAAGACGTTCGACTACATCAACCGCGTTTATTAACGCTTCCGCTTAGCGATCTACAAGGGTATGTAGATACAATCTCCCTCTCGTAGATTCTCATCACCATGGATAGGTCTTGCGTGTGCGTAGGAATTTTTTTTTTCCCATGCAACGTTCCCCAACAGTGGTATCAGAGCCAGGTTTATGCGTAGATGAGATCTCGAGTAGAACACAAAGGAGTTGTGGGCGTGGGTGTATACATATTGCTTGCCGTTACTAGTTGATACTTGATTCGGCGGTATTGTGAGATGAAGAGGCCCGGACCGACATTACGCGTACGCTTACGCGAGACTGGTTTTACCGCTGCGTGCACTTGTTGCATAAAGGTGACTGGCGGGTGTCTGTCTCTCTCACTTTAGTTGAATCGGTTCAATGAAGAGGGTTCTTTTCGAAGATTAAAAAGCAATCACTACACCACGTTGTGGTTTTGCGTAGGTAAGAATCGTTCTTGCTAGATACCCGTAGCAGCCACGTAAAACTTGCAACAACAAATTAGAGGACGTCTAACTTGTTTTTGCAGGGTATGTTGTGATGTGATATGGCCAATTACATGATGAGATATATGTGATGTATGAGATGATCATGTGTTGTATAGAATATCACGACTTGCATGTCGATGAATACGGCAACTGGCAGGAGCCATAGAGTTGTCTTTAATTATTTTTGCCGTTTTGCTTTACTTTATCGCTATGAGTTAGCAATAGTCATGGAAGCAACAGTCGGCGCGACAACCTCATGGCGACACGTTGATGGAGATCAAGATGATGGAGATCATGGTGTCATGCCGGTGACGGTGGAGATCATGCCGGTGCTTTGGAGATGGAGATCAAAAGCACAAGTTCATGGCCATATCATGTCACTTATGATTTGCATGTGATGTTAATCCTTTTATGCATCTTATTTTGCTTAGGACGACGGTAGCATTATAAGGTGATCCCTCACTTAAATTTCAAGATAAAATTGTGTTCTCCCCGAGTGTGCACCGTTGCGAAAGTTCGTCGTTTCGAGACACCACGTGATGATCGGGTGTGATAGACTCTACGTTCGCATACAACGGGTGCAAGCCAGTGTTGCACGTGTGGAACACTCGGGTTAAACTTGACGA
This sequence comes from Elymus sibiricus, assembly GCA_039707655.1. Taxonomy (NCBI): domain Eukaryota; kingdom Viridiplantae; phylum Streptophyta; class Magnoliopsida; order Poales; family Poaceae; genus Elymus; species Elymus sibiricus. Next base: position 5,469,005 of record CM077666.1, read on the forward strand.
GCCTAGCATGTACAGACATGGCCTCGGAACACAAGAGACCGAAAGGTCGAACATGAGTCATATAGTAGATATGATCAACATGGAGATGTTCACCATTGAAACCACCTCAACTCACGTGATGATCGGACTTGAGTTGGTTGATTTGGATCATGTGACACTCGAATGACCGTAGGGATGTCAATTTGAGTGGGAGTTTTTAAGTAATATGATTAACTAAACTCATTATCTTGAACAATAGTCTAAGTTGTCTTTGCACTATTTATGTTGTAGATCATGGCTCGCGCAGTAGCACCCCTGAATTTTAATGCGTTCCTAGAGAAAGCTAAGTTGAAAGATGATGGAAGTAACTTTGTGGACTGGGCCCGTAATCTAAGGATTATCCTTACGGCTTCCCAGAAGTCTTATGTCCTTGATGCACCGCTTGGTGATCCACCCGCTCCAGTTGAGTCTCCAGACGTTGTGAACGCCTGGCAGGCTCGTTCTGATGATTACTCAATAGTTCAATGTGCAATGTTGTATGGCTTAGAACCGGGACTTCAAAGACGTTTTCAACGTCATGGAGCATATGATATGTTCCAGGAGTTGAGGTTTATCTTTCAGAAGAATGCCCGGATCGAGAGGTATGAGACCTCCGATAAATTCTATGCTTGCAAGATGGAGGAGAACGGGTCTGTCAGTGATCACATACTCAGAATGTCTGGGTACTCCACCCGTCTGGCTGAATTGGGGATGCCCCTTCCACCAGAGGCTATCACTGACAGAGTTCTTCAATCATTGCCGCCTAGCTACAAGAGCTTCGTGTTGAACTATAACATGCACGGGATGAACAAGTCAGTCGCCGAGCTGTTTGCGATGTTGAAAGTCGCTGAGTCTGAGATTCAGAAGGAGCATCAAGTGTTGATGGTCAATAAAACCACTAGTTTCAAGAAGAATGGCAAGGGTAAGAAGGGTAACTCCAAGAAGAGTGGCAAAGCAGTTGCCCCTCCCGTGAAGAAACCCAAGGCTGGACCCAAGCCTGAAACTGAGTGCTTTCATTGCAAGGGAACTGGTCACTGGAAGCGGAACTGCCCCAAGTATTTGGCTGACAAGAAGGCGGCCAACAACAAACAAGGTATATATGATATACATGTTATTGATGTGTACCTTACCAACTCTCGTTGTAGTGCCTGGGTATTTGATACCGGTGCGGTTGCTCACATTTGCAACTCAAAACAGGAACTGCGGAATAGACGGAGGCTGGCAAAGGACGAAGTGATGATGCGCGTGGGAAATGGTTCCAAGGTTGATGTGATCGCCGTCGGCACGCTCGCTCTTCGATTACCATCGGGATTAGTGATGAACCTGAATAATTGTTATTTAGTGCCTGCGTTAAGCATGAACATTATATCTGGATCTTGTTTATTGCGAGACGGTTACTCATTTAAATCTGAGAATAGTGGTTGTTCTATTTATATGAGTAATATCTTTTATGGTCATGCACCCAATATAAGGGGTTTATTCTTATTGAATCTCGATAGTGATGATACACATGTTCATAACATTGATGCCAAAAGATGTAGGATTGATAATGATAATACCACTTTCTTGTGGCACTGCCGTTTAGGTCATATTGGCGTAAAACGCATGAAGAAGCTCCATGCTGATGGACTTTTGGAGTCACTTGATTTTGAATCACTTGACACATGTGAGCCATGCCTCATGGGCAAGATGACTAAAACGCCGTTCTCTGGAACAATGGAACGGGCAAGTGACTTGTTGGAAATCATACATACTGATGTGTGCGGTCCGATGAGCATTGAGGCGCGCGGTGGTTATCGTTACTTTCTCACCTTCACTGATGACTTAAGTAGATATGGGTATATTTACTTAATGAAACACAAGTCTGAAACGTTTGAAAAGTTCAAGCAATTTCAGAGTGAAGTTGAGAATCATCGTAACAAGAAGATTAAATTCCTACGATCTGATCGAGGAGGAGAATATCTGAGTTATGAGTTTGGCAGTCACTTAAGACAGTGTGGAATTGTTTCACAATTGACACCGCCTGGAACACCACAGCGTAATGGTGTGTCCGAACGTCGTAATCGAACCTTATTGGATATGGTGCGATCTATGATGTCTCTTGCCGATTTGCCACTATCGTTTTGGGGTTATGCATTAGAGACAGCTGCATTCACTTTAAATGGGGCACCATCGAAATCCGTTGAGACGACGCCATATGAACTGTGGTTTGGCAAGAAGCCAAAGATGTCGTTTCTTAAAGTTTGGGGATGTGATGCTTATGTCAAAAAGCTTCAGCCTGAAAAGCTGGAACCCAAAGTGGAGAAATGCGTCTTCATAGGATATCCAAAAGAGACAGTTGGGTATACCTTCTATCTCAGATCCGAAGGCAAAGTGTTTGTCGCTAAAAACGGAACATTTCTTGAGAAAGAGTTTCTCTCGAAAGAATTGAGTGGGAGGAAGATAGAACTTGATGAGGTTATTGAACCTTTACTTCAACCAGAGAGTAGCGCAGCGCAGAAAGATGTTTCTGTAGAGCCTACATCAGTTGAAGAGGAAGTTCATGATGAAGATCATGAAGCTTCGGATCAAGTTGCTATCGAACCTCGTAGGTCGACAAGGACGCGTACTGCTCCTGAGTGGTACGGCAACCCTGTCTTAGAGGTCATGTTGTTGGATAACGATGAACCTACGAGCTATGGAGAAGCGATGGTGGGCCCGGATTCCGAGAAATGGTTAGAGGCCATGAAATCCGAGATGGGATCCATGTATGAAAACAAAGTGTGGACTTTGGAAGTATTACCTTAAGGGCGTAAGGCCATTCAGAACAAATGGATCTTTAAGAGGAAGACGGACGCGGACGGTAATGTCACCGTCTATAAAGCTCGACTTGTGGCAAAGGGTTTTTCACAAGTTCAAGGAGTTGACTACGATGAGACCTTCTCACCCGTAGCGATGCTTAAGTCTGTCAGAATCATGTTAGCAATAGCTGCCTTTTTCGATTATGAAATTTGGCAGATGGATGTCAAAACAGCGTTCCTTAACGGTTTCCTTAAGGAAGAGTTGTATATGATGCAACCAGAAGGTTTTGTCTATCCAAAGAATGCTGACAAAGTTTGCAAACTCCAGCGATCCATTTATGGACTGGTGCAAGCATCTCGGAGTTGGAATCTTCGCTTTGATGAGGTGATCAAGGCGTTCGGGTTTATACAAGTTTACGGAGAAGCTTGTATTTACAAGAAAGTGAGTGGGAGCTCTATAGCGTTTCTAATATTATATGTGGATGACATATTGCTGATTGGGAACAATATAGAAATGTTGGAAAGCATGAAGGAATATTTGAATAAGAGTTTTTCAATGAAGGACCTAGGAGAAGCTGCTTTCATATTAGGCATCAAGATCTATAGAGATAGATCAAGACGTTTAATAGGACTTTCACAAAGCACATACCTTGATAAGATTTTGAAGAAGTTCAAAATGGATCAGTCCAAGAAGGGGTTCTTGCCTGTTTTGCAAGGTATGAAGTTGAGTAAGACTCAATGCCCAGTGACTGCAGAAGATAGAGAAAAGATGAGTGTCGTCCCCTATGCTTCAGCCATAGGTTCTATCATGTATGCAATGCTGTGCACAAGACCCGATGTCAGCCTTGCCATAAGTATGGCCGGAAGGTTTCAAAGTGATCCAGGAGTGGAACACTGGACGGCGGTCAAGAATATCCTGAAGTACCAGAAAAGGACTAAGGACATGTTTCTCGTATATGGAGGTGATCAAGAGCTCGTCGTAAAGGGTTACGTCGATGCAAGCTTTGACACTGATCCGGATGACTCTAAGTCGCAAACCGGATACGTATTTATTCTTAATGGGGGTGCGGTTAGCTGGTGCAGTTCCAAGCAAAGCGTGGTAGCTGATTCTACATGCGAAGCGGAGTACATCGCTGCCTCGGAGGCGGCGAAGGAAGGTGTCTGGATGAAGGAGTTCATGACAGATCTTGGAGTAGTGCCTAGTGCACTTAACCCAATGACTCTGTTCTGTGATAATACTGGTGCCATTGCTCTAGCCAAGGAACCAAGATTTCACAAGAGGACCAGACACATAAAGCGACGTTTCAATTCCATCCGCGATTACATCAAGGAGGACGACATAAATATTTGCAAAGTACATACGGATCTGAATGTTGCAGATCCGATGACTAAACCTCTTCCAAGGGCTAAACATGAACAACACCAGAACTGCATGGGTGTTCGATTCATTACAATGTAAATCACATAGTGATGTGAACTAGATTATTGACTCTAGTGCAAGTGGGAGACTGTTGGAAATATGCCCTAGAGGCAATAATAAAAGTAGTTATTATTATATTTCCTTGTTCATGATAATCGTTTATTATCCATGCTATAATTGTATTGATTGGAAACTCAAATACATGTGTGGGTACATAGACAACACTGTGTCCTTAGTAAGCCTCTAGTTAACTAACTCGTTGATCAAAGGATGGTAAAGGTTTCCTGACCATGGACATGAGATGTCATTTGATAACGGGATCACATCATTAGGAGAATGATGTGATGGACAAGACCCAAACTATAAACATAGCATATGATCGTGTCAGTTTATTGCTATTGTTTTCTGCATGTCAAGTATCTGTTCCTATGACCATGAGATCATGCAACTCACTGACACCGGAGGAATACCTTGTGTGTATCAAATGTCGCAACGTAACTGGGTGACTATAAAGATGCTCTACAGGTATCTCCAAAGGTGTCCATTGAGTTGGCATGGATCAAGACTGGGATTTGTTACTCCGTGTGACGGAGAGGTATCTCAGGGCCCACTCGGTAATACAACATCACTATAAGCCTTGCAAGCAATGTGACTAAGGTGTTAGCCACGGGATCTTGTATTACGGAACGAGTAAAGAGACTTGCCGGTAACGAGATTGAACTAGGTATAGAGATACCGACGATCGAATCTCGGGCAAGTAACATACCGAAGAACAAAGGGAACAGTATACGGGATTAACTGAATCCTTGACATAGAGGTTCAACCGATATAGATCTTCGTAGAATATGTAGGAACCAATATGGGCATCCAGGTCCCGCTATTGGTTATTGACCGTAGAGGTGTCTCGGTCATGTCTACATAGTTCTCGAACCCGCAGGGTCTACACACTTAACGTTTGGTGACGATTAGTATAGTTGAGTTATTGTTGGTGACCGAAGGTTGTTCGGAGTCTCGGATAAGATCCCGGACATGACGAGGATCTCCGGAAGAGTCCGGAGGTAAAGATTGATATATGTGATAATAGTGTTTTGATCTCCGGAAGGGTTCCGGAATTCACCGGAAGGGATTCCGGATGTTTACCGAAGTGTTCGGGTGCAGCAAACACTTTATATGAGCCAAAGAGATAAAACCCACAAGGTATTGGAAAGTGCAAAAGGGAGTTTTGCTGCTGCCTTAAGCAGTAAGGCAGTACTGCCGCTTAAGCGGTACTACCGCTTGTGTAAAGCGGTACTACCGCTCAAGCGGTACTACCGCTTGGGTGAAGCGGTACTACCGCCCAAGCGGTACTACCGCTCCCGAGCGGTACTACCGCTTGTGCGCGGTGCTGCAGGGATCCGAGTTGGACTCTTTCCTTGCGGGCCAAACCGACCTTGTGCGGGCAAAACCGAGCTGGTGGAGGCTTTTTGTCCAAGTTTAGACCCCGGGGCTCAACATATAAATAGAGGGACAGGGCTAGCACACGGGATACATCAGGATTTCCCAAGCCGTGTGCCGGCAACCCTAGCCCTCTAGTTCCTCCGTCATAATCTCCGTAGTGCTTGGCGAAGCCCTGCTGAGATTGCTACTCACCATCATCACCACGCCGTCGTGCTGCTGGAACTCATCTACTACTTCATCATCGCTCGCTGGATCGAGGAGGTGAAGGCGTCATCAAGCCACACGTGTGTTGAACGCGGAGGTGCCGTCCGTTCGGCACTAGATCGGAAGGATCGTGATTGGATCGCGGGACGCTCGGCGATTTGGATCGCGAAGACGTTCGACTACATCAACCGCGTTTATTAACGCTTCCGCTTAGCGATCTACAAGGGTATGTAGATACAATGTCCCTCTCGTAGATGCTCATCACCATGGATAGGTCTTGCGTGTGCGTAGGAATTTTTTTGTTTCCCATGCAACGTTCCCCAACAGCTTCTACCTGAAAACGTTCGATTAGCCATTGTGAAGCTATGTGCATTCCTCAATGCAATCTCTCAGAAGGTGATCGATCCAGAAATCCTGCCAAGGTTAAGGAGTGATTTGGTGCAATGTCTTGTTAGTTTCGAGTTGGTGTTCCCACCGTCCTTCTTCAATATCATGACGCACGTCCTAGTTCATCTAGTCGACGAGATTGTCGTTCTGGGCCCTGTATTTCTACACAATATGTTCCCCTTTGAGAGGTTCATGGGAGTCTTAAAGAAATATGTTCGTAACCGCGCTAGGCCAGAAGCAAGCATCTCCATGGGCCATCAAACAGAGGATGTCATTGGGTTTTGTGTTGACTTCATTCCTGACCTTAAGAAGATTGGTCTCCCTCAATCACGGTATGAGGGGAGACTGACTGGAAAAGGCACGCTAGGAGCGGACTCAATAATATGTAGGGATGGGCATTCTTGGTCTCAAGCACACTACACAGTTCTACAGAATTCTACCTTGGTGACCCCGTATGTCGATGAACACAAGAATATTCTGCGCTCCAAACACCCGAAGCAGTGTGACGACTGGATTACATATGAACACATCAGGACTTTCGGCAGTTGGTTGCAAACACGTCTCATGGGTGACAACACTGTTTCTCATGAGTTGTACTCGTTGGCCAGCGGACCATTTTCGACTGTATTGACTTACAAAGGGTACGAGATAAATGGGAATACATTTTACACGATCGCCCAAGATCAAAAGAGCACCAACCAAAATAGCGGTGTCCGCTTTGATGCAGCAACCAATAGGGGAAAGGACACATATTATGGTTACATAGTGGACATATGGGAACTGGACTATGGACATGATTTCAAGGTCCCTTTGTTTCAGTGCAAATGGGTCAATCTGTCAGGAGGCGGGGTACAGGAAGACACACAGTACGGAATGACAACAGTGGATCTGAACAATCTTGGGTACACAGACGAACCATTCGCCCTAGCCAATGATGTGGCGCAGGTTTTCTATGTGAAGGACATGTCTACCAAACCGAGAAAAATAAAAGATAAGGAAGCGAATACATCATACGATGAGCCAAAGCGCCACATAGTTCTTTCAGGAAAAAGAGACATCGTGGGATTGGAGGGCACGACAGACATGTCTGAAGATTATGAAAAGTTTCATGAAATTCCTCCCTTCAAAGTCAAGGCTGACCCAAGCACCCTCTTAAACGATGAAGATTATCCATGGTTACGGCGCAATAAGCAAAGGACACAAGAGAAGAAAAAGTGAAGACTTTCTCTCCACAACTATATCATTGCAGTTACATGTGAAGAAATGAAATGCCTTTTGTAACAGATGAGTTTTCGTATGAAACCCTAATACTTCGAAAGAGATTGTCCGTTTTGTACACGAAGTGCATCCAGTTTTTGCCGTAACCCTCTCAACTCTTTATAACCTTGGGCGGTGAAGGTCGTACCAATTCAGGGATGTGGGTGGGTGAAATTATGTTGTCATGCCAAATTATGATGTCCGGAGTTAAAATAAGTTATTAAAAATGGAGAGGCGCAATGCTCACCTACACGTTGCTTAGCTTCAGGCCTTGAGAAACTGCAGATATATAGCTCCGTGCAGTTTACACCATTTCCTCAAGGCCAGAAGCTAACGTGCAGCTGAGCATTACGCCTCTCGCTTCATCGTCTCTGCACTCAGGGCTTATAAACTGCTGCGAGTCCCTCTCGCTTGGCGAGGTGGGACTAAATTTTAGCCACTCCCAGGACCAAGGTCGTACCAATCAGGAAGAAGCACACGGATCGTGTGTTTCTTTCAAGCGCTTGTGAGCTGTTGGATCAGCACTATAACTAATCCCGGTTCGTGCTAGCAACCGGGACTAAAGAGGCACACGACCCTATTTATAAGCCACCTCTCGGACATGTTCGACACTTAGTATGCAGGGGAAACCGTGTGTTTTGTTGATCTATCTAGAAATCCTTTAGTTCATCGACCGAATACAAATCATTCGGATTCCCTGCATACGGTCCGACGGTGCATTTCATATGCGGGCACACATGAGCCACCGTCGGGCTATATGCAGGGGAAACCGTGTGTTTTGTTGATCTATCTAGAAATCTTTTAGTTCATCGACCGAATACAAATCATTCGGATTCCCTGCATACGGTCCGACGGTGCATTTCATATGCGGGCACTCACGAGCCACCATCGGGCTATATGCAGGGGAAACCGTGTGTTTTGTTGATCTATCTAGAAATCCTTTAGTTCATCGACCGAATACAAATCATTCGGATTCCCTGCATACGGTCCGACGGTGCATTTCATGCGGGCACTCACGAGCCACCGTCGGGCTATATGCAGGGGAAACCGTGTGTTTTGTTGATCTATCTAGAAATCCTTTAGTTCATCGACCGAATACAAATCATTCGGATTCCCTGCATACGGTCCGACGGTGCATTTCATATGCGGGCACTCACGAGCCACCGTCGGGCTGTAACACATGAGTTTTCGTCCGAAACCCTGATACTTCGAAAGAGATTGTCCGTTTTGTACACGAAGTGCATCCAGTTTTTGCCGTAACCCTCTCAACTTTTTAGCACATGCTATGTGGGTGAAATGATGATACCATGACAACTTTCAACCTTTTCAGAGTTCATTTGAAGTGCTTTTCAATTTCAGGGTTATTTAGCTCAAAAAAATCAGTAAGTGCATGAAAAATACCAAATGAAGTCAGAAAGGGTTGAAAATTGATGATGTGGCTTTGAATGGTGCATTTTGAACACACAAAAAGTATGGAGTTCAAATAAGTTCAAAAAAATGAAATCCTTTTGTAACACATGAGTTTTCGTCCGAAACCCTGATACTTCGGAAGAGATTGTCCGTTTTGTACACGAAGTGCATCCAGTTTTTGCCGTAACCCTCTCAACTTTTTAGCACATGATATGTGGGTGAAATGATTATACCATGCCAACTTTCAACCTTTTCAGAGTTCATTTGAAGTGCTTTTCAATTTCAGGGTTTTTTAGCTCAAAAAAATCAATAAGTGCATGAAAAATACCAAATGAAGTTAGAAAGGGTTGAAAATTGATGATGTGGCTTTGAATGGTGCATTTTGAACACACAAAAAGTATGGATTTCAAATAAGTTCAAAAAAATGAAATCCCTTTGTAAGAGATGAGTTTTCGTCCGAAACACTGATACTTCGGATGAGATTGTCCGTTTTGTACACGAAGTGCATCCAGTTTTTGCCGTAACTAACTCAACTTTTTAGCACATGCTATGTGGGTGAAATGATGATACCATGCCAACTTTCAACCTTTTCAGAGTTCATTTGAAGTGCTTTTTAATTTCTTTCAAAACATCGTGGGAGTGGAGTTCAAAAAATAATCAACTAAAAAGCTTTTATAAACCTCTAGTATTTTTGAAACTATAATTATATAAAAATTATGCAACTAAAATTATCAAAGTATTTTTTGTTCAAAACATTAATAGCAAAAAGAATTTTCATAAAGAAATTTTTTGTTAGAAACTTTAATAGCAAACTAAAATAACCAAATCTGTTTTTGATTAAAACAAACATTTAGAATAACCTAAAACTTACCTAATTGAATATAATGATAAAACACAGTAACATTAAATAGCAGGAAAAACAATCACTCAAAAATCTATTTTTTTAGTAAAGTTATTCACAAACTAGTGATTCACACGAATTTCAAAAAATTCTAATTTAAACTATTCGAATTTGAAAACTAAAGGCACTAACAGAAATTTTATAATTTTTGTGACCTAAAAGCAAAAGGAATCACTGAAAAACTGTAAGTATTTAGCTGTAAGTAGAAACAAAAAAAAAATAAAGCAAAAAAGAAAAAAAAATGCCACCTACTGGGCCACCACGGCCTGAATACGACTAGGAACCCAGCTAGTTGGGCCAGGATTCAGGCCCGCAACAGGACCAGTAGGCCAACAGGCATAGCAGTGTGAGATTAGGCCCGCAGGCCTGCAGTTCAGAGGAGTTCGAGAGAGATGGCACAACCGCGCTTATAAACAAGTGCCGAAGCCTCTCAGCTAGCGAGGTGGGACTAAACATCCAACCGCACCGCGGCTGTGCCAGGCGCAGGCCATTGGTCCCGTTTGGTTCCACCAACCGGGACCAATGCCCCCTTTGGTCCCGGTTGGTGCCACCAACCGGGACCAAAGGTCCCTGTTTCCCGCCCTTTGGGCTGACGAAAAGAGACCTTTGGTCCCTGTTGGTGCCACCAACCGGGACTAAAGGCTTTGCTATATAAGCCAACACTTAGGAATTTTTCCCCAAATTCTCACATCTCCCCCGACGCCGCCCGGCTGCTCCTCGTCGCTGTCGCCGTCGCCGCCCGCTCCTCGTCGCCGTCGCCCTCTCCCATCGTCGCTGTCGCCGTCGCCCTCTCCCATCGTCGCTGTCGCCGTTGCCCTCTCCCATCGTCGCTGTCGTCGTCGCCCTCTCCCATCGTCGCTGTCGCCGTCGCCGCCCAGCCCCGTCGCCGCCCGCTCCTCATCGCCACGCCTCCTCGTCGCTGTCACCCTCTCCCATCGCCGCCCCCAGTGAGCACCCCCGCCTTCCCCCGAGCCCTCGCCGTCGCGCCCTCGTCCCCGTCTCCGCGCGCGTGCCCCCCCGAGCCCGCCGTCCTCGTCGTCGGCCTCGTCGCCGGCCTCAAGCCATCGCCGCGCCCCCCCAGTGAGCCCCCTTTCCCATGGTCCCCTGCTCCCCGTCGCCGCGTGCCCCCGAGCACACCTCGTCGCCGGCCTCAAGCCATCTGCCACTGCTCCATGGTCGCCGGCAGCCCCCGTTGCTATGTTTTTTATGAGATGTATATTTTCATGTGGAGATAGATGATGATGTTGATAGATAGATAAATGATTTTGTTGATATATATATAGTTCATTATGTTAGATAATTTGATGAAATGATGATATATATAGATAATATGATGATATATATATGATGCTCTGTTGGAAACAATTATTTTTTCTGTTGTTTATATGATGATATATATATATATATATGATATGATGATATATATATATATAGATGAGATGTATGTTCATGTGGAGATGAGATAGATAGATAAATGGTCATGTGGAGATGAGATGTATGTTCATGTAGAGATGAGATAGATGTATGTCCTCGTCGCCGACCTCGTCGGACATGACATGAGGGGGAGCGTCGTTGTTGTCTACCCCCTCCCCGATAACTTCAACATGAGGGGGGACGTCGGACATGACATGAGGGGTGAGCGTCGTTGTCGTCTACCCCCTCCCCGATAACTTCGACATGAGGGGGGACATCAGACATGACATGAGGGGTGAGCGTCGTTGTCGTCTACCCCCTCCCCGATAACTTCGACATGAGGGGGGACGTCGGACATGACATGAGGGGTGAGCGTCGTTGTTGTCTACCCCCTCCCCGATAACTTCGACATGAGGGGGGACGTCGGACATGACATGACGTCGGACATTCATGTTTGTATATTAATTGCCATGTTGTAATATTTGCAGAAACTATGGATCCAAGAGACTTGGAACAAGAACAGTTGTTGGGGGACATAATCCACGACGGACGTGATATCTTGTCGTATCTCAACGACACCGATGGTCTGGAAGGAGAGGTTGATGGCTCCGGTGATCGAACAATGGAGGAGGAAGGACATGATCATGATGGCTCCGGTGACCGAATGCCGGAGGAAGAAGGAGACCATGATGACGGCTCCGGTGACTTAACGGAGGAGGGAGCTGTTGCAAAGTCCGGCGAGGTATATATATTAATTAAGCCCGTGCTGACTAGCTAATTGATGCATTAATTGTTTTGGTATGTACATATATTAATTAACTCTTCTTTCTTCTTTTATAGCCCTCCGGATCGAGCCAAACTTCGGTAACGAGACGAGGCCTGAAGAAGAGGTTGCGCAAGGAAGAAAGGTTCACGATCACAGCACTCGCGCAGGATGGCCATCCGATTGAACCCAAGCGGACCAAGGACGCATTTTCTGCTCAGTGCGGAGCTATTGTTAGGGACTACATCCCGATCAGCATCAAGCAATGGAATAAGCCTAAGGACGGCACCCCTGATGGTGACTATGTCACCGATAGACATAAAGATGATCTTTGGACCGCGCTGAAGGCAAATTTCACCCTACCGCCAGAGGAGGATCCGAATAAGCCAGTTATAGAGCCACTGGTCAAGGCGTGTGCTCTTAAGAAGATGGCAGATCTATTCAGGAGGTGGAAGAATGAGTTGAAATCAAAGTTTGTCGACAAAGGGAAGACTCCAGAATTCACCAGCCGATTTGAGAAGATAGGTGATCACTGGCCCGCATTTGTGGCCTACAAGACATCGGACAAGAGTAAAAAAATGTCAGAGACAAACAAGATCAATGCTGCAAAGAAGCAGTATCACCATCACACGGGGTCAGGTGGCTACCTCAAAGCCCGATCGTTGTGGGACAAAGCTGAGAATGACCTGATTGCTAAAAACGTCGTACCACAGACATTGAACTGGCCAGACCGTTCAAGGACTTGGTTCTTCGGGGTTGGGGGAACTTTGGACCCTGAAACAAGGAAGTGCCGTTGGACGAACGAGAAACTTGCAATACCCATGAACAAGCTTCAGGAGTATATCACCGCAGCGCAGGAAGGGACGTTCATTCCCGACAGAGAGAAGGACGAGCTGACTGAGGCCCTAGGGAATGCTGAGCACCCTGGACGAACACGAGGCACACCAGGCTCCGTTCCGTGGAAGGTTGGGTTTCCCGACGCAGGCGGTTACAGAAGCCGGGAGAGAAAGAGGAAAGCGGAGCTGAGCGGAATTCTGAAGCTGAATGCAAGACTACAAAAGCTAGAGGAAGCTGAGAGCCAGCGAGCAGTCGGCCAACCATCTCAGCGGCACGAAGCTACCCCGCCATCTCAGCGGAGAAGCAGCGTCGCTTCCACGGAGCCCGTTCAGCCTGACTTCACGGCTCCTATCTACCCCGTGGATACTATCACGGAGGCTCAACATTGCGAGCTCATGACGAAATGCCGGAACCTCACTTTCAAGGCGGCTGTCGGCTCTGTTGCACCTCCTCAACCCAACGGAACTTTTCACTGCTCACCGATTCCACATGGCTATGCTGTTGTGATGGTGGATGAAGTAATTGAGGGATTTGAGGAGCTCGAGCTTGACCGGCCTACAGGTGAAGGAGAGAATAAGCTGGCTCGTGCTCTGAGGAGTACATGTCTATGGCAGAAGGAGTACATCAAGCTTCCAAACTGGACGCCTCCGCCTCCTCCTCCTCCTCCTCCTCCTCAGGCGAATCAGGGCTCTCCGCCTCCTCCTCCTCCTCCTCCTCCGGCGAGTGATCAGGGCACAGCGCCTCCTTCTCCGGCTCCTCCGACGCGTGAGGGCACTCCACCTCCTCCTTCGCCTACTCCGGCACGTCAGAGCAGTACGCCTCCTCCTCAGCCTCGTCGGCAACGGCAGAAGACAGACGCCGCCGCTCCGGCTCCTCCAGCGCGTCGGAGCACTCCGCCTCCTGCTCCTCCTCGTAAGCAACGACGGAAGAAAGACGCCGCCGCTCCGGCGGCTAGCAGTACAAGAAGAGGCGGGAGGGAATACAGATACGGTCCATCTCTCAAGCCTCTGGAAAAGTTACCATATGAGAGGACCGAGTCTGAAAACGAGGAGATATGTCAGGCCGAATTGACGGCCCATTTTGCAAAGAAAACTCCAGCTCCGAAGGAGAAGCTAGATCCGGTGAAAGTGATGCGCACTATCGATGCCCTGAAGCGACCACCACCGCCTCCGCCGGATTCCAACTTTGACCGCTGTGTTAAAAAGACATATCAAGACGCGCGGCGGTCGGGAAGTACTTCCAGCGATGCAAGGTTAGCAAAACGAAGAAGTGGGAAAAAAATTCCCCAGCTCGGCGAACAGGCGAACCAATCGTGCCCCCCGCTCAAGGTGTCTAGCGATATCGTCGCTAATCATCCCGGGATGGTGCCCGGTACCAATCCTGGTGATTACCTGAGCGATGATGTACAGTTTGAGCCGTTGGAGGTGGACGAATTCAGTTACCGGTACGGGCGGCCTCTCGTCAAACCTGATCATCCTCCTCTAACAACGATGATGCGAACATTGCATGAATGGTACATGAAAACCTGCCGCGAGTCAGGGAGGGATGCTTTGACGCTGAAGATTAAAGAGGAGCACGACCTTGTTGGAATGGATCTGTTGAATGTTGAATTTGAGGAGATATTCCAGTTATACAATCAAAAGGCCCTCGACAAAACAATCGTGACTTCCTACTGTCTGTAAGTACTACTTCTGTAATTAAGTCTCTCTATATATATAGCTCAGCTCTTTCATTGCATGTATATATAATTATCCTCACTATAGTATGCAGATTGAAGATCGTCGAATGCAGAAAAGCACAAATGTATGACATTGGGTTCATTAACCCAAATATCATACATGAGTTTATGGTTAAAAATAATGTCACACAAACCGAGGACAACTTGCTACAATCGTTGCTTAAAAATCAAAACAAAGGGACAATACTCTTTCCTTACAACTTCAAGTGAGTGTTACTGTCTTGTGCATATTCGGTTTCCCTTATTACTCGAGGTTATAGTAATGTAATTGCTGAGTTATGCATGCGTGCGCAGCTTCCACTTTATTCTGCTAGAGATTAAGCTTGAGCGGGGAGTAGTAATCGTCTTAGACTCGAAACGAAAAGATCCCCAGGAATATGCGGGCATGACTGAAATGCTCCAGAAGTAAGTTCAATCGATCATTATCACATCATATCGGCAACTTTGTTTATTTCCTGATATCAAGTAATTATTTTCTTTGTCTGGCAGGGTTTGGAAAGAGTTCACCGCAATTGTTCCGGCACTGCCGAGGGAGCTGCGATTTACACACCCGAAAGTAAGTACTACTAGCTAGTTCCGCGCATCTCCCATTGATTCTAGTTCCATCAATACCATTTATCATGCTTGATTATCAGTTTGATTGAACTCTATTTCTCGTAAAGTGCTTGTGGCAGGAAAAAGGGAATAATTTTTGTGGATACTACGTTTGCGAGTTCATCTACAACGCGACGACCCCTAAGCGGGGCTACTCTGAAAAACAATTTCAAGTGCGTAAGCAATAATATTCACAATTTTATTTTATTACCATTATTTGTGTTGACTTTCATTCATATATATGTATTGACCCCCTTCTTCAAATTAGACGTGGCAGATGTGGGATGAACTCCTACCACATGATCGCATACGAGCAATTCAGGAGGAATTGGCGGGATTCTTTCTTGACCACGTCATAAATAAAGCCGGAGAATACCATGTGGAATTTGACATTAAATGTTAGGGATTGTAAGAGATCTTATATTGTATATATGTAGCTAGTAGCGTCGGATAGATATACGAAAACTTGTTGTTCGACCAATCTCTCGGAGAAAGAGAGGTCGATCACTTCTCTGTGTATATGTTCATGACGATCTTGTGTACTTAATGGTTCCTTCATTTGCTTACTAGCTAGCGTGACGAGTTCTCTCTATAGTAGCTAGCGTCAACCAAGCACGGAGAAAGAGAGGACACTTCTCTCTATTAGCTAGCTAACACAATATGAAACACCTCAATTAACCCTACAAACCCCCCTAAACCCCCCCCCCCCCCTCTTTCAAAAAAAAAAAAAAAACCCTAGTGCCTTCTGGTCCCGGTTGGTGTTGCCAACCGGGACTAAAGGTCCTGCCTTTTGGTCCCGGTTGGTGTTAACAACCGGGACTAAAGGTCCTCCTGCCTGGGCTCCCAGCACCGGCCACGTGGAGCCCCTTCTGTCCCGGTTGGTAAGCGAACCGGGACTAAAGGTTTTGGGCTTTAGTCCCGACCCTTTAGTCCCGGTTCCAGAACCGGGACTAAAGGCCCTTACGAACCGGGACAAATGGGGGTTTTCCTACTAGTGCTTGTTTGTTCTATTAGCAACATAATCATATATTTATATACAAAATAAAGGTCAAAGATATACCTTTAGAATTGTATAAATGTTTAAAATGAAATGTATTATGCAGTAAAGCGGCTAAATATGAGTAAAAATACTCTACATGAGATAAAAATAAATACTTAACAGTTTTGACAAACTAAGGATGATGCCCTCGCAACCTTGCTAGTTTGTGAAGACATCACTCAAACCGAAAGGAGTTTCAATTGATACTTGGAGATCATAAAAAAATAATGCATTTTTTAGCAAGTAGGAATACATTCTCCACCAATATATAACCAATGAGAGTTTTCTACAGATATCGATGAATGCGCACTATCAAACTACTGCAATGGGACATGTGAAAATTTCCCTGGAGGCGACAAATGCACGAGTTGCCCTCATAGAAAATAGTTTGATCCGATAAAAAGGCAGTGCGTTCCATCAGGGAAGCAACACAGTATTCTTTTGGGTAAGTCGTAGCTAGCAAATATCCTCATTAGAATTGCAATTAACAAATGCAGAGTGACTCAGAGATGAATGATTAAATGTAGGTATCGCAATTGGAACTGGATGTGGCCTTGGCTACATAATTATTGCAGTTTGTCTAGTTATATTCACCAACAAGTTGAAGAAAGGCATCCAGAAGAGAATCCGACGAGCACAGTTCAAGAATAATCAAGGCCTACTCTTGGAGCAGCTGATCTCGGATGAAAGTGTCACAAACAAAACAAAGATATTTTCCTTGGAGGAGCTACAGAAGGCAACTAACAACTTCGATGCCACTCGTGTTCTTGGTCGTGGAGGACACGATACAGTTTATAAAGGGATTCTATCTGACCAACGGGTGGTGGCTGTTAAAAAATCCAAAATTCTGGAGCAAACTGAGATAGACCAGTTTATCAATGAGGTTGCTTTCTTATCTCAAATCATTCATCGCAATGTGGTAAAGCTATTCCGTTGTTGCCTTGAATCTGAGGTGCCTTTGCTGGTGTACGAGTTCTTATCTAATGGTACACTGCATGACCTTCTTCACATTAACGTTACTGTTAAATGCTTGCTGTCTTGGGATGATCGCATTAGGATTGCAGTAGAAGCACCAGGGGCACTTGCTTATCTGCACTCGGCTGCTGCAATACCAATTTTCCATAGACATGTGAAATCTTATAACATACTATGGGATAGCAAATTTGCTACAAAGGTTTCTGACTTTGGTGCTTCAAGGTCTCTTTCACTCTGTGAGACTCATGTGGTGACTATTGTCCAAAGACAAATATGGAACTTATAACATTAAATATAAAAAATACGAGAATACATTTTATAAAGAATCTAATGAAACTAAGTTGGTGTTATAGATTATTCTTTTTGCGAGAAAACTTCCGATCTATTCATCATGCCATGGCAGTACAAAAAACATAGAAAAAAAATTACCCATAATCTTCCGCATAGAGGACTACCGACCCATAAGCCTCTGCAATGTCATCTATAAGGTAATCTCTAAGATACTAGTGAATCGTCTTAGACCCTTTTTGGATGAACTTATCTCGGAATCTCTAAGGGCTTTTGTTCCCGGGAGAATGATCACGGACAATGCAATCATTGCTTTTGAATGTTTTCACAAGACACAGCAGAGCAGAAACCCCAGGGACACACACTGTGTATATATGTTAGACTTGGCAAAAGCGTATAACCGTGTGGACTAGGGATTCCTAGAAGTCACCCTTCAGAAGTTGGGATTCGAGCAGAAATGGATAGGATGGGTTATGACTTGTGTGAAGTCAGTGAGATTTTCCGTTAGATGTAATGGCAAGATGCTTGAACCTTTCACGCCATCCAGAGGCCTAAGGTAGGGAGAGCCGCTGAGTCCCTACCTCTTTCAATATTTGGCGGATGGGCTCGCTTATGCACTTAATAAAGATATTATAGGGGGTGGCATTCCCCACTAAAAATTGCGAGAGGCAGCCCGGGTATCTCTAACCTCCTGTTCGTGGATGATAGTTTGCTCTTCTTTAAGGCTTCAGTGGATCAAGCAATGAGAGTAAAAGAAACCCTCAACACTTTCCAAAAGAGTTCGGGCCAAGTTCTAAGCCAGAGCAAGTGTTTGCTATTATTCAGTGAAGCTTGCCCCTCAAATACAAGGGAGGAGATCAAAGGTATCGAAGGAGTGGATTCATCTTCCTTTGAGAGCAAATACTTGGGTCCATACGCCCGAAGGAAGGATGAAAAAGGAGAAATTCTGACCTATCATGGATAGATTTGGCAAGAGGTGCAATCATTGGAACGAGAGATTCATGTCATAGGCGGCCAAGGAAGTACATGTCAAATCGATTGTCCGAGCTCTTCCAACCTAAGTTATGGGAGTATTCAAGCTAAGTCAAGGTTTCTGTGACAACTATGAAAAAGTTATCCGATATTTCTGTTGGGGTGACAAAGATGATCGATGGAAAGTCCACTGGATGTCATGGGATTGTATGACAAAACCTAAAAGAAATGGAGGCATTGCTTTGTGGGACATGCATTTATTTAACTAGGCCCTGTTGGCTAGGCAAGCATGGCGGTTGATACAAAATCCCGACAGCCTTTGTGCCAGAGTGCTCACGTCCAAATACTACCAACATGGTGACCTCCTATATACAGTTTTCTCTTCCGATGCCTCACCAACATGGAGAGGAATTGAGTTTGGCCTGGATCTCCTAAAAAAGGGACTGATTTGGAGAGTGGGAAACGGGAAGAATATTCAGATCCAAAGGGATTCATGGATCCCGAGGAAGGAAGGGCTCAAAACAACGAACTTCATAAAAAGGTGAAGGCTTAGATGTGTAAACCAACTCATGATGCCGGATGCAAAGGAGTGGAACATGGAGCTGATAAAACAAAAAATTCATGACTTTGATGCTGAAGAAATCAGTAAGATAAAGATCCCGGCAAATGATGTGAAGGATTGTGTGGCATGGCATCATGAAAAATCAGGCTCCTTCACAGTCAAGAGTGCATATAAACTTGCTGATGCTCTGAAAAGAAACACAAAGGAAGATGCATCAATTTCTACAAGCAATGTAGTGGATCGGAGCATCTGGTATCTAGTTTGGAAATCATGCATCCCGAAGAAGGTGAAGATTTTTGGATGGTGTGTTGCTACACAATCCGTCGCAACGAAGCATGATACGTTTAGGAGAACAATTGTGCAGGAGAACGTTTGTCATATTTGTGGGAACGGGAGGGAAGATGGGCACCATGCTGTGATTTCATGTACAAGGAGTAGGCCACTTGGGCAAGCTCTGAGAAAATCCTGGGATCTACCGAAGGAAGAAATATTCAGACATACGGAAGAGGACTGGCTACAACTTTTACTTGGCACGCAGCCCGAGCACATCAGAGACAAAATTATGCTGGTGTTGTGGCGTGCATGGCACCTGAGAAATAATGTAATTCATGGAGATGCCAAGGAAACGGTATCGGGATCTGTCCAGTTCCTGTTGAGGTACGAGAACTGCGCGAGTCTTGGTTGACAGTCACGCAGATGTCCGAGTCACGCAGCCCTAGCAATCCCATGCTCCAATCATTGGGAGGCGCTGGGTGTCGAGACAGTCAAATTAAATACGGACGCGTCCTTTATCCCAGAGACAGGAAAAGGATGGGCACCACTCTGTGCATACAGGCCCTATTTGGTTACAGGGACTAGGCTAGAAAAAGTCCCTTTTAGTCCCTATGTAACCAAACAGAAGGGACTTTTTCTTAAGGGACTAGAAAAAGACTCAGGGTCTTTTTTCTTTAGTCCCTAGGACTAAAAAAAGTCTAGTCCCTTGCAACCAAACACCCCCATAGTTATATACTCTTTGTATAAAAACATATGTGTTTTAAGTCATAAATTTGTAAATCGTTATATGTCATTTTCAAATTCGCGTCAACTTTGATTTTTATGGTATATACCGAAACCATACCGAACTAATTTGGTATATACCGAAACCGAACCGTATCTAAATTTCATACCGTATTTACCGAAGTATTAAAACCATACAAACCGAAAAATCGTATAAACCGAACCATGTAAACCGAATAAACCGAACGCACAGAGTGAGGGTCACGTCTTCATCTCTGTTGGCAGTCACAACGACAGGTTCGCTAAAGTGGAGGAAGCTGAGGCTGCAGCGGCTCTGATGGGATTAATTGAATTATCTAAGGTCTACAGGGCCCGGTGACCCTGGAGCTCGACTGTGCTGTTCTATCAAAGCACTTGACCTCCCTGGCCCAGAATCGATCCCCGTGCTTCCCGTGGATAGCTGACATTAAAAAAATACCTTGCGGAATTGCCAAACCCAAGCATCAATCTGGTGGGGAGAAAGCAAAACGGTTTGGCACATGAACTGGAGGCACTAGTGAGGAGGACGGACGATTTTTTGATGATTGCAAATTAAGGTCCACAATAGTCTCCATCAACTTATGGTTTTTGATTCTAACCACACCACAGAGTAATTACTCTTGGTCCTCAGAAAAAAAGGTGGTAATACTTAGACTAACATAACGCAGGCCTAAGGAAGTGGGAGCACTGACCACTCTGCCATGTCCCGCTTTGCGTTAACATCATGGCACCCAAACTATATTAATCTTTAATAAAAAAATTGAATTCAAAATTCATTTGAATACTTTCGGGGGAACAAACCCCGAAATTTCCGAGATTTTTCGAAAACCAGTTCTTTCTGCCCCTCTAGGAAAAAAAGTATCAAGAAAAAAAAATCTTGCCAGCAATGTAGGCTTGTCGCGTGGGGTCATCCTGTCAGAATTGAGGTCTGATGTTAAATAGGGGAATGAATGAGGAAATTTTTCTTTAATAAGGATAAAGCTGTCACTTGAGCATATATAGGGGGTAGAAAATGGAACTTACTATTTCTTTAATTAAACTTTTCGGGCTTCACTACCGCGCGGCCTAGTTACAGCGCGACACGTGTGGCGCCGTACACGTACACCTGACATCAGCCACTACTACAGAACCGAACAGCACTGACCGGCCAAATCATATCATCACTGACGCGCGAGTAGCCCGTCTATGGTTCCTGGCCAGCGATGACTTAAACATCACAGACGGGCCTCCAAGCTGGTCAGTGATAACCATGCATCATAGACCGCCGTCCGGTCAGTGATAATAACTCTCTTTTCATGGTTCTGCTTTATTTATTTTCGGTCAGCCAGGCAAATGAATTTGACAAAGATACGCAAACACAATACACAGGCATACATCATTCATTTGCACATGTACTTTGCTTTTCATAACACAATATCCATGTACATTTACACACTTCACAACCAACATGTGCAACATACTTGTAAAACATACAAAGATAAGTGTGTTGTGATGTAACTGAATGTATTATCTCAAGTAGTCTACTTGTCGACCTTCTTAATGAACTAGAGAGGGGACATATATTTTCTCACCCTCTCTATCCACTTTCCGATCGAGTAACCAATGGAACAAGTCCTGACAAAACATGCCCGTGCTTGCACCACTGGTCATCTTCTTTTGTACAGTGTCCCTAAAATGTAAGTCTGCATACAAGGAAATTTGTCAGGACAATTAACATAAGATATTCATTGGTTCATTTAATAGATGTAGTTAAGAATATTATACCTAAGCTCAATGTCATCACCTCCGCTCAAGGACTCTCTCGGCTTCTTCAAGAAGCAGGAGGTAACAACAACCCGGCATAAATGGGCACTTGTTGTCAGTGTGAAGATGGCAGAACCTGCAAGACTTGCTTCTTTCAGGCACACAACCCATATCCAAAATGAAGATTCTAGAGTAGCTAGGGCCTACCCCTGAGCCTCTTCTCTTCATATATTTTTGTGCAGTGCACCTAAAATATAAATTAAAGCAGCTGCAACAGAAATATTTCATTTAGATCTAGTTTACACACTTCATTAGACATCGGTATATAGACAGGTCAACAACATTTACTGAGCTTTACAATATTGTTCAACAAACAGTAGCCAAAATATTTTAGTAAAAGAATTTAAGTTATTCTTCAACACAACATTTACTGAGTTTTACATTATTCTTCAACACATACTAACCAAAGCTAACAATGTCTTAGGTATATCTAATGGTAAGAAGTTTCTTCACCGGTCAGGTGCCTATAGTGCAACACCATTAAATGCTTAACAGATTTTTGAAAGCAGCAGCTAACCCTAGAAAAATCCATAACCATACAACAGTTAAGCCAAAAATAATCCATCGCGGCGAAGGCCGGTAACACAGAAAAGCCTGAAAATTGCTATATTATAACAAGGAACGAACTTACCGCGTACATGGGGCTCGGCGGCAGCAGCGAGGCTTTGGAATGGAGACGAGCAGTGGACTTGGATTATAACAGGCCGCGTACATGGGGCTCGAAAACTAAGCTTGGCGGTTCGAGTTGATGATTGTTAGACTTGTAATTATGATTGTATTCATATTGTAACTCTTGTACAATTGTAACCGTACCTGATGAGGTACCCCTCTTATATATATGTTGCCGTGGCCGACCCAAGAGGTGTCGAAGCCCACAACACCCAAAACCTTTTGTCTAAGATGGTATCAGACGCGACTAGCGATCCTGACCTAGCCGCCATGTCGTCTTCCGCTGCCTCTGCCGCGGCCACCGCCGCTGCATCTGCCGCCGCCCTGGCTCCTACTATGCCGACGGGGCCCGTCGGCGTAGCTGTGACCGTCGGCGTATCTTCTTCTACGCCGACGGGGCCCGAACCCATCGGCCTGGGCGCGTCTTATGTCGTTCCACCGCCGGTCCCCGTGCCGTCGGTTTCGCCGCTTCTGTCCAACCACCTCCAAGGAGGATCTGCATCTACCCCCCTGATGACCAGATCGACGGGGGCCTTGTTCTCCGAGGTGACCTCTTCGGTCCGTCCTGGATCCCCGGCATTGCGGCCCACCTACGGTGCGATGGCGCCCTACGCGCCGCAGCCGCCGTTTGCTTACGACCCTGCCGCCTACGGTGCTTTCCATGGTGCTCCCTACGGCGTGTCCTATGGCGCCCCCTACGGCGTCGGTCCCGAGTCATACCCTTTACGGTGCGCCCCCGCCTCCTACACCATCGGTTCCCTCGGCGCCGCAGGCTTCGCCCGTGGCGGACGTCGCCCCTGCCGATGTTGCTGCTGCGCCGCCCTATGACTTCGCTCTCGACGTCATCACGACTCCACCGTTCTACTTCAGCAATCTTCTCCCGGTGAAACTGAAGATGGACAATTACCTGTTCTGGCGCGCGCAGATTCTTCCCCTCCTCCGTAGTCACTACCTGGAGGGTTTTGTCGATGGTACTTTGCCTTGTCCCTCTCCGGATCATCACATGTACCGGCCGTGGATTGCTCAAGATCAAGCGATCCTCTCGGCGATTCAGTCCTCTCTCACCGAGGGCGTCGCCGGCATGGTGCTCTTTGCTACTACATCTCATGAGGTGTGGGATGCGCTGGAGTCCAGCTTCTCTGCACAATCGTCGTCTCAGACTATGTCTCTTCGTACTCAGCTCAACGAGACCCGCAAGGACCACCACTCCGTCACCGTTTTCTTCAATAAGATCAAGCGCCTTGCTGATACGCTCGCCTCTATCGGTGAGCCCCTTCGTGACACGGAGTTTACTGCTTATATCCTCCAAGGTCTCGATGCTGAGTATGATTCTCTTGTGGAGGTGATCAAGGAACGCAAGGTTCCCATCAAGCCACAGGAGCTTTTTCAGCGCCTCCTCTCGATGGAGCAGCGCCTCGCCAGTCGTCATCTGGATGGGGCCCCCTCCGCCAACGCCGCCTTCCGTGGAGGGAAGGGGGGTGCCCGTCCTGCTGCTCCATCATCGACCCCCCCTGCAGGAGGCAAGGGCGCCGCGCCACCTGCTGCACCTGCCCAGTGCCCCACCATCATCGTCAAGAACGGGCGTCCACGCGCCTGCTGCGCCGCTTGCGGAGCTGCTGCACCCTGCCAACTCTGCGGTCTTGCTGGCCACATCGCGTCTCGCTGTCATCGCCGTTTCAAGACTGATTTTCTTGGTCTTGGCAACAACGGCAAGGGCAATGAGCGTCAAGCCAACATGACGCATCAGCAAGGGAAAACTCAGTCATATACTGTTGATCCCACCTGGTACATGGACACTGGTGCTACTGATCACGTGACAAGTGAACTTGATAAGCTTGCTGTGCGTGAAGCCTACCACGGGCCTGACAAGGTTCAGACAGCCAGTGGGACAGGTATGCACATCTCTCATATTGGTCAGCCATCTCTTCTTACACATACATCTAGGAAGTTGCATCTTAAGAACGTTCTTAGAGTCCCCACTGTTGCACGCAATTTGCTCTCTGTTCCCAAACTTACTTATGACAATAACGTGTTTTGTGAGTTTCACCCGTTTGTTCTTTTTATCAAGGACCGGGCTACGATGGACGTACTTCTTAGAGGTCGACTCCGCCATGGACTATATGCGCTTGATGTGCCGCGATCTGTCTCTCCAGTTGTCTCCCAAGTCTTCAGTTGTGTTAGAGTGTCCCCATCACAGTGGCACTCTCGTCTTGGCCATCCCGCCACACCAATTGTCCGTCATGTTCTTCATCGTCATGAGTTACCATCTGTGTCTAGTAATAAAGATGTCTCAGTTTGTAATGCTTGCCAGCAGGGAAAGAGTCATCAGTTACCCTTTGCTGTTTCCAGTCATGTAGTTAAAACTCCTCTTGAGCTTGTGTTTTCTGATGTTTGGGGTCCTGCCCAGATGTCTGTTAGTGGTCATGAATACTATGTCAGTTTCATTGATGCTTATAGTCGCTTTACTTGGCTTTATCTTCTTAAACGCAAATCTGATGTGTTCGATGTTTTTCTTAAATTTCAAGCACATGTTGAGCGTCTCCTATAACACAGAATTATTCATGTACAGTCGGATTGGGGGGGGGGGGGGGGTGAGTACCGCAATCTAAGTACTTTCTTCGAGAAACTTGGGATTTCGCATCGACTGTCTTGCCCTCATACACATCAGCAGAATGGTTCAGCTGAACGTAAGCATCGTCATATTGTTGAGACTGGTTTGACCTTGCTAGCTCATGCTTCTGTTCCTTTTCGGTTTTGGAGCGATGCTTTTATTACAGCCTGTTTTCTTATAAATAGGCTCCCTTCGTGGCTCCTTGGCATGAAAACTCCACTTGAACTTTTGCTTCATGAGACTCCTGATTACACTTTTCTCAAAGTCTTCGGTTGTGCGTGTTGGCCGCATCTCCGTCCTTACAATAGTCGCAAGCTTGAGTTCCGTTCTAAAAAATGTGTCTTCCTGGGGTATAGCTCGCTGCACAAAGGGTATAAATGTCTTCATGTCCCAACAAATCGTGTGTATATCTCGCGTGATGTTGTCTTTGATGAGCATGTTTTTCCCTTTTCTAATCTTCCAACTCCTGCCACCACTTCCACTCCACCATTGCATTCATCTCCTATATTGCCTGATCAATTTGTAGATCCTGCACACTCGCCTTCTTTGTTGTCTAACCATGGTGCAGGAACTGGTAGAGGTGCTCGGCTTCTTCTCATGGATGACCCACCTGGTGATACTGCGGCCGCTTCGACGGATCATGTCGATCATGCCGCTGCTGTTCCCTGCATGGGGCATGCAGGGTCTCCTGCGCACGCGCTTGCTTCGCCCCCGGATCCGGCTTCGACAGTGCTGCTTTCGCCCGCGTCGACCGGCCCGGCTTCGACAGTGCTGGTTTCGCCCGCGTCGACCGGCCCGGCTTCGCCTGCGTCGACCGGCCCGGCCTCGCCAGCGTCGACCAGCTCGGCCTCGCCGGCGTCGTCTCGCCCGTCTTCGCCCTCGCCTACTGGGCCGCCTCCTGGCAGCCCGCCTTCGTCGTCGTCGCCTGTGCGGCAGTTTTCTGTTGGCCGCACATTGCTGCTCCCGCCACCTGCCATGTCACCATCTATGCCAACGGGGCCCGTCGGCGTAGATTCGGCCGTCGGCATACCTCCTTCTATGCCGACGGGGGCCGTCGGCGTAGGAGAGGCCGTCGGCATACCTTCTTCTCCTACCACAACGGCTCCTGCGACTTCGACCTTGCCAACTGCTCCTGTTGTTCTGCGTCCACATACTCGCAGCAAGAGTGGTATTGTTCGTCCGCGTAAACGCACCGATGGCACGGTTGCGTGGCTCGCGGCATGCGTGGCTCATTCTGAGTCCGCTCCTACTGCTGAACCCAGTCATTATCAGGTGGCTCTGGGTATCCCTCACTAGCGTTCTGCGATGGAACAAGAGTATCAGGGATTGCTGAAAAATGATACGTGGCGTCTTGTTCCTCCGAAGCATGGTGTCAATATTATTGATTCAAAGTGGGTATTCAAAGTTAAGCGACATGCTGATGGCTCTATTGAAAGGTATAAGGCTCGGCTTGTTGCTCGCGGGTTCAAACAGCGTCAAGGTCTTGATTATGATGATACTTTCAGTCCTGTGGTCAAGCCTACGACTATTCGTCTGCTGATTTCTCTTGGTGTTACTCGTGGATGCTCTCTTCGACAGCTGGATGTTCAGAATGCTTTTCTTCATGGTGTCCTTGAGGAAGAGGTTTATATGCGCCAGCCTCCTGGTTTTGTTGATCCTGCTCGTCCGCAACATTTGTGTCGCTTGGTGAAGGCTCTTTATGGTCTTAAACAGGCGCCTCGTGCCTGGCACGCGCGTCTAGCTGCTGCTCTTCGTGCACATGGATTTGTTCCTTCCACAGCTGATACGTCCTTGTTCTTGCTACAACGTCCTACTGTCACCATGTACCTACTGGTGTATGTAGATGACATCATACTGATCAGCTCGTCGGTCTTTGCTGCGGACCGTCTTGTTTCTGCCTTGAGTGGTGATTTTGCAATTACAGATCTTGGTCGGCTTCAATATTTCCTTGGTTTGGAGGTCTCTCATTCTGATGCCGGTCTGACTCTCACTCAGCAGAAGTACTCTCTGGATTTGCTTCGTCGTGCTGGTATGCTTCAGTGTAAGCCTGCTACTACTCCCATGTCAGCTTCTGATTGACTATCTGCGCTTGGTGGTACTCTTCTCTCTTCGGATGACGCTACCACATATCGCAGTATTGTTGGTGGCTTGCAGTATTTGACGATTACTCGTCCTGATATATCCTATGCGGTTAACAGTGTGTGCCAGTTTCTCCATGCTCCTCGCGATACTCACTGGACAGCTGTGAAACGCATTCTGCGCTATGTTCGGTTGACTGCTGCTCTGGGCCTTCATCTTCAGCCTGCTCCTTCTCGTCGCCTCTCGGCGTTTTCTGATGCAGATTGGGCTGGTAGTCCAGATGACAGGCGATCCACGGGGGGATATGGAGTGTTTTATGGTCTAAATTTGATCGCCTGGAGTTCTCGTAAACAAGCTACAGTGTCTCGTAGTAGTACTGAAGCTGAATACAAAGCAGTTGCCAATGCCACTGCTGAACTTATCTGGGTTCAGTCTTTGCTTCGAGAGTTGGGAGTCTCTCAGGATCGTCCACCTGTTCTTTGGTGTGATAACATCGGTGCTACATACCTTTCGTCGAATCCGGTATTTCATGCCCGAACGAAACACATCGAAGTTGACTATCACTTTGTCAGAGAACGAGTTTCACAGAAGTTGCTTCAGATCAAGTTCATCCCTTCGAAAGATCAACTTGCTGATGTCTTCACGAAGCCGTTGCCACTACCTCAGTTTGAGGGTTGTCGCCGCAATCTTAATCTCCTGAATTCTTCAGAGCACGGTTAAGATTGAGGGAGGGTGTTAGACTTGTAATTATGATTGTATTCATATTGTAACTCTTGTACAATTGTAACCGTACCCGATGAGGTACCCCTCTTATATATATGTTGCCATGGCCGACCCAAGAGGTGTCGAAGCCCACAACACCCAAAACCTTTTGTCTAATAATGATGAGCGACAAAAAGGGGAAGAAGAGAATACGTAATTTTCATCGTTGGCGACTCGACTGATGGATCATCAAGTGGTAAAGGAAGAAAATCTAACTAATAAGCTTGGCGGTTTGATCGAGGTGCAAAAAGGCATGTAGAATCTTCATGAATGCCCATTAGAGCATCTCCAATAGTTTGTATGTAGTCTTGTTGGTAAAATTGTCCATGTCATCAACCAACAAAGGATCATACAACTACTCCAATGGTTGCATCTATAATATCCAATAGGAGAAAAGAGAATAAATGCAATTGCTCTCTACGTAGCCTTGGAGCTTGTGCAAGAGCTGTTGGTTAATCTACGTATAGCTTTCCTCTCTCTCCTCATTTATTTGCTGCCATGTCAACATATATCCTAGGTGGCAAAGTTACCAACAACTATCTTACAACCATTGGAGATGCGCTTACCACAAACAAAGTAAATTAGGGGAGCTGGAATTAAAGCAGGGTTTGCGCATGCATGCAGGCAGGCCATTGAATGTGTCCAGGGTTTGCGCATGCATGCATGCAGGCAGGCCATTGAATGTGTCCAGGGTTTGCGCCGCGAGAGGGCGCTTCAGAGAATGAACTGATGATGAAAGCAATTGCATCAGTCTCAAGTTAGGTTATCGATCTCACGCACTCGTACAAACAGTAGCTAGCTAGGACGTACTACAACATAGCTCTGCTCTGTTATTGATGGATTACAAATCCAGAAAT
Source organism: Elymus sibiricus (assembly GCA_039707655.1). Lineage (NCBI taxonomy): Eukaryota > Viridiplantae > Streptophyta > Magnoliopsida > Poales > Poaceae > Elymus > Elymus sibiricus. The sequence continues at coordinate 5,497,816 of CM077666.1, forward strand.
AAGAACCGCGGTGACTTCCGCGCGCTCTCAGCGATTTGGGCTCTCAGCGCCGTTCTCGACCGTCCGATCGCGCGTGAAAACGATCTGGACCGCCGGATCGGGACACCGTGAGCAGTTACCGCTCGTTCCTGCCACCGCGCGTAATTCCTGCACCCCGCCAAGGGCATTTTCATCCTTTCGCGTACAGGCGTATAAAAGGCTACGTCTCCCGTGGAGACCTAGCCGCCGCCTCTTCCTCCTCCCGCACTCGCTCCTCCTCCACCCCTCCTCTTCTTCCTGCACCCGCGCCGTCCCTGCCGTCGCGTCACCGCCACCGCGGGTGCTCGCCTCGGCCCCCATCCTCGACCTCACGCTGCCTAGCGTCTCCTCCCCACCCCCTTGGCACTCGGTAGGAGGAGCGCGGCAGCTCGTGGATCGAGGTGCAAAAAGGCATATGTAGAATCTTCATGAATGCCCATTACCAAAACAAAGTTAATTAGGGGAACTGGAATTAAAGCCAGGACCAAAGTTAATCAATATACTATACATAGCCATGCATGCATGCATGCATCGATCAGGACTTGTGTGTATGGAATCGAATGCGTTGTCACCAGATTTACTATTTCCTAGAAGATGCCCCGCGCGTTGATGCGAGAACCATGGTAAAATAGATGTTAAAAGTCTATTGCAAAAACAAATTTAAGAATGTTTTTGGATATATTTTGAAAACAATAAAGTATGTGAAGCATGTCATAAAATGTTATATAAAAGGAGAAATATGCTGGATTGAAGTCAAACGGGTGCTATTCTTAACAAAAGTGTGTAACATAACCTACATATATTTGCTCCAAGCGTCCAACGTACAAATATATGTATGCCATGCTACAAAATGTGTAACATGATGGTCTATGTGGCACACAAAAATTGGTAAAACAAATCCATGCATGATTGATGAGGTGGCATGGTTGCATGAATAGATTAGTGCACTCATTGTAACTTATGACCACATGCACGACTTGATGATGTGGCATAGTTGCATGAAGAGAAAAAATAGGCAGTGGGTTGCAACTATTTAAGAATAGAGGATGTGGTACTCCAGGGTTTGCGCATGCATGCAGGCAGGCAATTGAATGTGTCCAGGGTTTGCGCCGCGAGAGGGGGACAAATTTTCTGTTATGACCTTTTGGTCTAACAAATTCCGAAACTGACCTACCTTTAAAAAAAAATCGAATCTGACCTCTTTTGGTGACGCCAACATCCCTGGCGTCTGGTTTGCACGGGAGACGCCGAGGTATCCGGCGTCTGGTCACGGGCCCGCACGGTCGGCCGGCCCGTTGACTCGCTGACGTGACAAAGGGGCCAGACGCCGGGGTCCCTGGCGTCTGGTCCTGGGAACTGTTAATCGCGCATGGGCCCGCCCCACCCCTTCCCATCTTCTTCCTCCAGACCGAAAACAGACCGGGCTCCTCTCTCTCTCGCCCCTCTTCCCCCTCACACCCCCCCCCCCCCTTGATCTACTCCATTTTCCATCCAAATCCGTGGATCGGAACCCCCCAAGCATCCTTGAGGTATTCTCCCCCAATCCCTCCAATTTGTTTTTGTTAGAACATCTTATTTTTACAGCATTATTGAAGATTAGGTGATGTTAGATTAGTAGACGATTTCTTAGTTTTAGGATTTTTTGTGTAGTTGTTAGATGATATAGATGATTTAAAGGTAGTAGATGATTTATTGTTTAAAATGTATGCAATTATATTTCGTTTTGTTCAATATGTAGATGAACATATAGTTGTCATACTTTTTTTGAACAAGAGATGATGAAATATGATGCTTGTGTGATGAATGGGTTGTTCAAGATGATATAGATGATTTGTATGTAGTAGATGATTTGTTGTTTAAAATGTATGCAATTATATTTCATTTTGTTCAATATGTAGATGAACATATTGTTGTCATATTTTTATTGAAAAAGAGATGATGAAATATGATGCTTGTGTGATGAATGGGTTGTTCAAGATGATATGTTTGTGTACTCAAGATGATATCACTACTAGAAAAAAGGCTATTAGTGGGGCACCTGTTTTTGCTATTAATGGCGCACTACAGGTGCGCCACTATTAACACGCCATTAGTAACAAATAGTAATGGCGCACCTCTGGTGCGCCATTAGTAATCCAGATAGTAGTGGCGCACCACTTAGTGCGCCATTGATAGTTCTCCTAGTGCGCCACTAGTAATGCTGCTGGGGGGCCCTGGTAACCCTACAGGTGCGCCACTGCTATTTGGAAGGGTGCGCCACTAAAGTGCAGGATGGTGCGCCACTACTATTAATTCAAGCAAAGATTATTTTTTGCTTTTCTGGTATTTGCACAGATTACAAAATACAATATACAGCACAGAATATTCAACCTGATAAATAGATAAACTCCCATTTATACAGTACAATACAGCATCACAATTAGTCAAGTATAAACAACACATATATAATACAATTCGTCACATTAGTCCGAATTCAAAATAGCGAACAAAGTTCAAACAGTAGACAAGTTTAGGTCTCGAGACCGAGTAGCGAGTTTGTCGTCACATTACAAAGTCGATATCATCTAAATAAACTACCATCACATAGAAGAGAGCTGCGGTCACTATGAGCATCATCGCGATGAAACTGGTCTTCATCCGGTTCCTCCTCCGCTCCCTCCTCTCTCCCGCTAGATAGCGCGCGTATCTAGCTTCCGCCTCCGCCCTAGTGGTGTACCCTTTGTAACTGTTACCGCTGAAACGGTGAACCTGTTTCCGACACTCCTCCCAGTCGTCGTAGACTCCGGGAACCTCACCCTTGTACACGACATACCACGGCATCTCTATGCACTAGACAAACAAAACGTTAGTAGAAATTCACAGATGATATATAAGCAATATATAAGTATGCAACAAAAGGATCGGAAGAGAAAAGCAACACATTAATAGCACGATTCATGGTCCTACTAATAAATAGCATCGATTACATATAAGTTGAACGACTGTCCAAACTAAAGAGACATACAAGTTCATTAAAGTTTAATTACAACATGAGCTAATCGATATTTCAGAACTACATACCATCAATACTTTCGACTCGACTCAGGGACCGGAGCGTGGATGAAGCCGCCGTCTTTCGTGATGGTCATGAATGTGCGGTCGTTGTCAGCCTGCATTTGTAGCGTTGTTTCTATTTCACTGTTGGACGGTTGATTGTTGAGGTAGAACTGCCCCGAGGTACGAAGGACATCTTGATAGATGATTTCCGCAAACTCCGACTGGATGCGAAAGAATTCTTGTCTGATGTCGGTGTCCTGGATTGCCGACAAGCGTGCGGCCCATTCTTTGAGATTATTTGGTAGCATAAGCTGATGCTGGTCCCGTACGATCGCCCGCATGTGATGGAGGGCGTAGTAGGCATCCTTCTGACTGCCAGGCGGCTGCTTGACGCAGGGGAACGTCGTTACGTGGGTGAACACGTGCTTGCCGTACCTACAAACTGGCCTCCTGCAGGTGCCTCCAGATTTGGCGTAGCCGGGGAGAGCATCATCAAGAACTTTCTTGATATTTGTGTAGTCTTTGTTCGACTGACGGTCTGAGTCGAAATACGTGGCCATGGAATATTTCGGGCTTAAGAGGATGAGTGTGCAATGTGTGTCACTGCACAAAACACGGAATGTTAGAAAAAGAAAAGAACGATCGAAATCTAAGAAATCATATGTTACGGGGCGGAGAGGGGATGACTTACTCGGAAAAGTAAGGCACGAGGAAGTTATCCTTATCTGGGTTCGCCAGAATGACGCCTTCGAGGTATGAACTCGCGACTTGCCGGTCCCCAGCGCTGCCCAAGATCTTGGCACGCATGTAGAAGGGGTCGACTATCACGATGTCCGGGGTCTTGTCTCTAATGATCCGCATCTCCATACTGAGTGAAAATAGCCGAATGAAGGTGTAGTGCAGCGGATAAAGGTTAAACATAGCGAAGATGTCATCAAACCGCAGGACGATCATACGCCCGATGGTGCTATCGACAAAGCCCTTGCCCTCTGGCACCTTGGCCACGAAAACCGGGTATGCCACATCATTCTGGGAGAGACGCCGCTTCTCCATAGAAAGAACACCGTCATGCAGACTCCGCATAGCACCGGTTGCAGCATTGAGCAGATTAGTCGGTAGCATCGGCCTACCCGCCACATGCACCCTCCTCGAGATATCCTTAGATATTGGTGGCCCGTCCTGAGCACGGATCGTACTCGGTGCCGGCTGGCTCGCACCCTTGTTACTTTTTCTTTTCCGTCCCTTCTGCTTCTTCTGCTGTAATGGGATCGAGTTCTGCTCAGAGACCGCCTTCTTGAGTGTGTTGGGGTTGATAATATTTCGCACCTCGGCTGTTTGAGTCTCGGTGAATGCGGCAGCTGGAGGCGTCTCCTGAGAACTGAACAGACGACGCCTGTTGCAATTGGGTTTCTCCGCAGTACCAGCTAGATCGCGATCATCTTTTGCAGGGTTGGGTTCTTGAGAAGGAGGCCCCAAGAATTCGTCATTGTACCCATGTTCGTTGATGTACTTATCGACGTTGCAAAATGTATCGTTGTCGTCGTCCGGATCCTGTGCCATATGCATGTCCGGATCAGCTGACGGCGGTAGCGTTGCGGCGGTCTTGCCATGGCTTGGCGCCGGCACGACTGGCGGTGTTGTCTGTGGGGTGGTGTCCCCCGCCCCCAAACGAATCTGGCTCTTCGGCCAAAGCATGGACCAGTTTAAGAAGGCGCTGAGGGTCATCACATCATCTTCGTCGGCCCCAGGGGGTCAATACGGAGGTAACACGTCGTCGCAGCCCCGCAGCACCCGAACCAGTTGAACCCTATACATGGTGGGTGGCATCGGATTACCGTGGAACACGCGGTTGCCCGGTTCAACGATTTTGGCCTTGGCGACATCGATCAACTCGCCGTCGATGAAGTGCAGGAGAGTGCATGGAACGTTGGCGGCGCCCTGCGAAAACATGTAGGGCGTCAGGGATGCCCAGTCAAAGGCAAGGAGATGAAGTCATCGGCCGAGGCTTAGTTACCGTGATGGCGTCGAGCTCGGCTAATGTCGAGGCACCGCCAACGGCGGGCGTGCAAGTGACGGAGGGGCCGCTTTCTGCCGAGGTGCCGGCCGGCGTATTCTTCCCACACCCAGGTGCATTAAGCTCCAATACCGGCGCCGGCGCCGGAGACACCAATGCCGACTCCGCCAGAGACACCAATGCCGGCGCGTTGTGCGAGTTGCTGCCCGTGAAGCTGGGAATCGGGGGCGGCCCCTGTTGGCCGCCCGCAATCCACCCCCGCAGCCCCTCAAGCAAGGAAGGCATAATGGCGGTGATCGTCGCTCCCAGTTGGTCTCGCACTTGCTCTTCGACTATCTCCGGAATCCGCGCCACTTGTGCCTTGAGTTCTTTAACCTCGCGCTCCTGGCTTTCCGAGCTGGTCTTTCTCTCCTTTCGCCCAGCCTTATAGTATTCCGACCATTTCGTGGACAAGCCTTCGCCGGCCACACGACCAGCTGACGACGGCTTACTGAACTTATCCTTGTGTTTGATTACGTTCAACACCCTATTTAAAGTGGTGTCCCAAGGGGCAGACGGGGAGCTCTGAGACCCCGCGCTACTGCTTTCAGTTTCCTGCGGAAGGAACGTGAACCATTTGGAAATTTGGCTTCATTAATTAGAATGCAACCATATGGAGCTAATTACGTGGGGGTGTATTCCTTACCAGAACACGCTCAAGCTCCTTCACCTTCGGATCCGTGGTAAGCTCCTTTGTTACCGGGTCCACCTTGTACCGGGCCCTGACATAGTTCCTGGTCTGCTTTTCATGGTATTTATCGAAGAGGGGCGGTAGGCCTTGCTCGGCACGCTCCGCGTCCTCCTTGTCCCATTTAGGTTCCGCCACGCTGTAACCGCCGGGACCGAGTTTGTGGACCACTAAGTTCAAGTCCTGCATATCTTTCCCCCACTGACTTAATTCCGCGGATGCGTTGCTCTCGCACTTGATCTTGAACTCCAGGTAGTCAGCTTCGCTGATCGAAGGATTTGTCTCCTTGATCTTCTCATAACTATCACCTCTTAGAATCCTTCTCTTCACCGCGGCTCTCCAAGTAGCCTGGGCCGTGCTCATCTTCGTGAGGGCGGCACTGTTCACTTTATTCCCTGAGAGGCGTGTGTTTGCGAAGTCACCGGGGAACTTGTATCGTTCGTGCAGCTTCGTGAAGAGGAGGTTGCGCAAATTCCCTCGGTCACGATGCCTTAGGTTCTCGGTGTTGATCGAGACGGTGCTCCGGAGAATGCACCCGAGTTGTCCCGCGTAGCCACCGACTAATTCTTTGGGCGCCGTTGGATGCCCACTGGAGGACACTTCAGTAAATTCCTCCTTGACGGTGCCGAGCACGTTCGGGCGCCGGTCCATCCGTTGCCTCTTCGGTTGGCTGCCATCTGTGCGTTCGCTGCCATCATCAGTGGTGGCATCCCCGGCGGCACCATCAGTGGTGTCATCCCCGACGCCACTAGGGGTTGTGTAGTCGGGATCGGTGTCTTCCGCGGCGTCCTCATAGCGGTGAAGTTCTTCCTCCATCTCCTGGGACAGCTCCCAGAATGGCTTGCCCGAACCGCCGGCCTCATCAATGTCGGCCATGTTCGCTCTAAATAGGGAAAAATGGCTAATAATTAGTGCCATGGTGATCCACAATTAATACTAGTAGCTGAAAGCCTGAGATGATACTTTGAGGGGATGAATACTAGTAGTCAAGGTTGTCAAGGTCCTCATACTATCTATCTTAAGCACATGGCTAATAATTAGCTGGCAACATAATAGGCCACTCGAACCTAGAGATGAGGCAGGGCGGCGCCGACAGGGCGCGGGGTCGCGGGGGATGGTCATGCCAAATACTTAAGTGCTAAACTAGCCCAAGTGCAAATGGTGGCTGGTCATGCCAAATACTTAAGTGCTGCACTAGCTATGTCCTATTTTTAGCATAAGTCACGCCAAAATTCACGGAAAATTTTGGCATGACCTTTGCTAAAAATAGGACATATGGAGTACCCAAATTTGCCGGAACGGAAGTTAATCAACATTCCGGCAATCTCCAACAGATCACAAGCTCAAACATTTTCAGCTTAGAGAGACAAACATTTAACATACTACAATATCCCATTTAAAATTTCATGATCCAAGCACAGCTTGCTGATGTGCTGAACAAAATAATGGAACATCATGATCCAAGCACAGCTTGCTGATGTGCTGCAAACAACATTTTCTATTTGAAACACGGCACAACTAAATACTTTTTTTTCCAAGCCATTGCCGGTAGAGAGTTACGGAGTATGATTTCAAACATTATATCATTAGCAGAATTTGACATATCACATCGCTAGCAGACAACGGGCCGTTTACTAAATCACTGTCAATACGATGCTTATCTTCCCACAGCTCCAAACAGCTGATTATTGATCATGTCTTTTACTACATGATCATCTTCGCTACTGTGAGGAGTTGACTCTTGACTGAATACATGGAGGTAGTAGTTGCCCAAAAGCCAAAACATTGGTATGCAGAAACTACTTATCCGAAGGGCAGTCAAATGAGCACAGCTGCAGACAACTAGAAGAGGGGACGAGGAGGGGGCGAGCAGTTGGCGGACCTACCTCGAGCAGGGGCGGCCGGGGGCGGTCGGGGACGAGCAGGGGCGGTCGGGGGCGAGCAGGCGCGGTCGGGGGCGAGCCGGTGGAGGCGCTGCTGGGCTCCTGCACCGACGGAGGGGCAGCGGGGGCCTCGGCCGGCTGGGCGCGCCGTGGAGGAAGGGCGGCGGCGAGGAACCCTAGCTGTCGCGCTCGGGAAGGGGAGGGAGGCAGATCTCTCTCTCTCTGGTCTGGTCGTTGGCTCGGGGGGAGGGTCAGGGGAGGGTGGCGGTCGGGGGAGGGCAACGGCGGAGGCCTTGCACGCGACGAGCGGGGCGCAGAGGGCGACGGCGGAGGGGAGGGCGGCGGTCGAGGGAGGGCAGTGCGCGGAGGGGAGGGTCAGGCCGGGGAGAAGAGAAGCGCGCTGTGTATGTAGGTGAGGGGGGAGGGTTAACAATGGCGCACCTCGGAGGGGTGCGCCATACATGCATATAGCAATGGCGCACCTCTGCCTGGTGCGCCATAAATATACATATAGCAATGGCGCACCTCTGCCTGGTGCGCCATAAATATACATATAGCAATGGTGCACCTCTGCCTGGTGCGCCATAAATATACATATAGCAATGGCGCACCTCTGCCTGGTGCGCCATAAATATACATATTTCCAAATTTTGTTTAAAATGTTAAAAAAAGTTCAGAATTTCAAAATTTGTTTAAAATTTCAAAAAATGTTCAGAATTTCAAATTTTGATTAAATATTCAAAAAATGTTTAAAATTTCAAATACTCTAAATTAAATAAGCACACATAATTATAATATGCCCACATAGAAAAATGTGTAGATTAGCAATATGCCATATCCATCTCCATAGAAAAATGATACATAATATAATATGCCCACACACACACGCGGCCGACACGTCGTGATTCGATCTTAGCTATCTTTTCACAATCTTCTTGCCCTTCTTTCTCGCGGTTGAATAATTTAGTCCCGGAACCCCTTGAATTCTTCTCTTGAACGGACGTCCTTTAGGTAGGGTGGTCCTGCTTCTTCTTGTGGTGTATGGTACTTCATCGTCGTCGTCATCTTCCATCTTCGGGTCGCCGTACTTGTCGAAGTCTTGCTCATTGGCGACTCCATCCATTCCGATGATGTTCCTTTTGCCTCTCCTCACGACAACACGACTGGGCTTTGACGGGTCGGTAATGAAGAAGCATTGGTCCACTTGGCAAGCCAGTACCCATGGCTCATTTTTCGCGGTGACGTTTGCGCCCGCGGTCTTGGATTTGGCTTCGGGTATAACCATGGTGGTGAAATACCGGTCTTCTTTTAGGACGCTCTTGGCCCATCTGACACGGAACATCGGGACATTCTCTCCAGCGTAGCTCAGCTCCCAGATCTCCTCGATCCTTCCGTAGTATCTGTCCTTGTCGTTACCGGTGTAGGATTCCATCGTTACCCCGGAGTTCTGATAATTGCTCTTCATGTCCTTTTCCTCGGTGTAGAATGTGTAGCCGTTGATATCGTACGCCTCATAGGTCATCAGGTTGTGCTCGGCGCCCTGTGACAAGGCGAATATGAGTTTTTCTTCCGCGGAAGAATCCTAATGTAAAGGGTACGACAGAAGCTTGTCCTTGAACCAACGCGTGAAACATGAGTTGTGCTCTTTGATTATATCTCCGTCCGTCCTCTGTTGGCCTCGGTCATTGTACGTCTTCTCAATAAAGGTTTTGTGCTCTACCACCCAAGGATCGACCACGTCTATGTGTTGTAGCGCGACTAGGTTTGCTCTTTCAAAGTCGGCGAGTCGACCCTTTAAGTCGACATGCATTTCGCGGCGACCCTCGCGGTGACCCCATCCAGCGAGCCTGCCGAGGTGCCTATTGACGGGCAGACCAACGGGGTTCTCGATGCCTAGATAATTCGTGCAGAAGGAGATGCACTCTTCGGTCAGAAAGCCCTTGGCTATGCTTCCATCTGGACGTGCCCTGTTGCGAACGTATCCTTTGATGACACCATTCATCCTTTCGAACGGCATCATGCTGTGCAGGAACGTCGGCCCGAGTTGGATGATATCCTCCACAATATGGACCAGCAGATGCACCATAACGTCGAAGAATGCGGGCAGGAAGTACATCTCAAGCTCGCATAGTATCACCACGATCTCTTCCTGTAGCCTTCTGAGTTGCCTCACGCCAACCGACTTCCGAGAGATGACGTCGAAAAAGTTGCATAGGCCAAATAGCGTTTCACGGACGTGCGCGTCCATGATCCCACGGATTGGACCTGGAAGTATCTGCGTCATCAGCACGTGACAGTCGTGAGACTTCATCCCGCTGAACTTCTGCTTCGCTGAGTCTAGGTATCTGCTTATCTTCCCCGCGTAACCGTAAGGAAGTTTTACTCCTACGAGGCAGGTGAAAAACTGCTCGATCTCCTTCTGACTTAGAGTGAAGCACGCGGGAGGGCAGTCATATTCGATCTTCTTGGCCTTTTTGCCTTTGCGACGACTTTCAGTGTCCTTCGCCTCATCATCATCATCATCATCATCATTAGGGCGTTTTGCGTGAAGCTCCTCCCTGATGCCCATTGATTGCAAGTCTGCCCTTGCTTTCAGCCCATCTTTGGTCCTCTCTGGCATGTTGAGCAGGGTACCAAGCAGACTCTCGCACACGTTCTTCGTGATATGCATGACATCAAGGCTGTGAGGCACACGGAGGATCTTCCAGTACGACAAGTCCCAGAAAAGAGACCTCGTTTTCCATACCTTCAGCAGCGGCTCTGGTGCCTTTCGCTTCTTTCCCGGCGGTGGGCACTCTTTCCAATTTTTCAACAGCTCGTCTATTTCCTCGCCGCTCCTCATATGTGGGGGTCTTCGGGGTTCGGTTTCACCATCGAACAGATCCTTGCGTTTTCTCCATGCGTCATCGTCGCGAAGCCACCTTCGATGTCCCATGAACACGGTTTTCGAAGACCCAGGATCTCTATCTAGCTGGCGATACGTTGTGTCATCCATGCACCTGACGCATGCACAAAATCCGTGGACCACCTGCCCCGCGACATATCCGTAACCGAGATAGTCGTGCACCGTCGTGAGCAGTGCGGCTCTCATAGGGAAATATTGTTTCGCTGCGGCGTCCCACGTATTGGCTGGCGTTTTCCACAGCGTGTCTAGCTCCTCTTTCAGCAGCCCCAGATACAGATTGATGTCGTTCCCTGGTTGTTTCGGCCCTTCAGTTAGCATACTCATGTGAATGTACTTCCTCTTCATGCACATCCATGGGGGAAGGTTGTACATCCACACAAACACAGGCCAGGTGCTATGTGTGCTTCTCTGGCTGCCAAACGGATTGACTCCATCGGTGCTCGCGCCCAGCATGATGTTCCTTGGATCATCCCCAAATTCTGGGTGTTCGAAGTTCAACGCTTGCCACTGGCTCGCATCCTTAGGGTGACTCAGCATCTTGTCTTTTTTATTTATCTCCGGATCATTTCCGTCATCTTCTCGCTTCTTCTTCTCCCTATCCGCGTGCCAACGCAGGAGCTCTGCTTGCTTAGGGTCCGCGAAATACCGCTGCAGACGAGGAGTGATCGGAAAGTACCACACCACTTTTCGAGGAGCTTTCTTCCTCTTCTTGTATCGAGTGACGCCGCACACCGGACATATGGTAGACTCCGCGTGCTCGTCCCGATAAATGATGCAATCGTTCATGCACACATGGTATTTCACGTGTGGTAAATCCAGAGGACACACGATTTTCTTCGCCTCCTCGAAACTGGTCGGGCACTTGTTCCCCTTGGGAAGACGTTCGTGCCAGAATGACATGTTCTCGTCGAAGCATGCGTCGGTCATTTTGTGTTTTACCTTCATCTCCAGAGCCATGAGCGTTACTTTCAGGCAGGTATCCTCGGGCCTGCATCCTTCATACAATGGAGTAACCGCGTCTATCTCCAGTTGATCCAGCTTGGCTTTCTCTCGGGCGGCAGCTCTTGCGTTACCCGTCTGCTTGTGAAGCAGCTCTTGAATATGAGGGTCCTGCACCCAGCCCATCGATGGTCCATCGTCGTCTGCTCCGGCATCTTCATCTTCATGATCATGCCCTTCGTCTTGATCTTCCTCATCATCATGTCCGGCATCTTCTACATGATGACTGTGTCCTGCATCTACTTCGTGATCATGTCCTGGAGATTCTTCTTCTTCTCGCCCGCCCTCGCCGCTATTGTCTTGCTGCCCTTCCTTATTTCTTGCCCGGCCCCCATGGACGACTTCATAATCATCTTCATCACCTTGCCACCGATAGCCATCCATGAAACCACGCACGAGCAGGTGGTCCCGCACCTGTCTGGAATCCGGGTCCATAAGGCTCTTCAGCTTGCATCTTCGACACGGACATCTTATCTCCGTCTCGTTCTTTTGAAGCATCTCGGCCTTCGCGGAGCTCAAAAACCTATTCACGATGCCTTCGGTCATCGTGCGGACCATGGTCGCCTGCGGGGTAGAGCAAAACGATATTTTAGAACCAAAAAAAAAATTGGCATGACTTTGCCTAAAAATAGGACAAAAAAGAATGCATAGTGCCAAATTCTCGCCGAAACGGAAATGAATCAACATTCCGGCAAAATATTGGCAACTATCGCATTTCAAATACCGGTACCTGCAAACACAAACATATGCAACACCACAAACATACGTAGATCTAGCTTAATGAGAAAAGTGTAGATCTAGGCCACAAAAAGTGTGTACGTTGGAGGGAGAAAAAAGTAGATCTAGAACATAAAGAAAGCTTTCCCCTTACTTACCTATCAAAAAAAGGAAATTTAACCACTTAATTTGGGTGAATCTATGGTGCAAATGAGGTGAGGAGGAGGAGGCAGCCGAGACCAAGCTTGGTAGAGGTGGAGAGAATGAAGTGGGGAAAGTGAGTGTGGTAGCTAGGTGGCTCTCAAAAATATCTAGCTGCTCTCAGGTTACCAATGGCGCACCTCCTAAGAATGCGCCACTAGTAACCAGGGTTACTAATGGCGCACCTGGTGTGTGGTGCGCCATTAAAAGTTTTGAAAAAAAAATTTGTTAGTAGTGGCGCACCGTGGGTGTGGTGCGCCATTACTAGTTAATACTAGTAATGGCGCACTTTCCCCTGGTGCGCCATTGCTAAGTCTGGGGAGGGGTGTGGGGCCAGGACAAACTTAGTAGTGGCGCACCGTGGGTGTGGTGCGCCATTACTAGTTAAAACTAGTAATAGCGCACTTTCCCCTGGTGCGCCACTGCTAAGTCTGGGGAGGGGTGTGGGGCCAGGACAAAACTAGTAATGGCGCACCACAGACCAGGTGCGCCATTAGTAATATGGCCATTAATGGCGCACCCATATCTGGTGCGCCACTGCTATATAGCAGTGGCGCACCACATACATGGTGCGCCATTAATGTCCATATTAGCTATAGCCGTTTTCCTAGTAGTGTATGTGTTTGCATATTTTGTCAATAGGAATGTTTTAGAGAGATGTTCCTTATGAAGAAATATTGCATATATTGTTCATGTATTTAAATATCATGATATGATTTTTGGGTAGGATGGCGGATGATGAGGACAAGGGCCCTTGGTATGACGGATTAATCCAGGAGTACGACAGAAATCATCGTGCTCGTGCCCTTGAGAATCGGAAGGTAAGAAGGAAGACTTATCAATTGTTGGTGTGTTTTCATGTGCGTTCTTCGTCTAATACGAACCTCACATTTTTTTTGCAGAATGTAGTAACTATGCGCATGAGGGGTCATGGTGCTAATGACTTCCCGTATGACCCGCGGTACGAGCCGTACATTGCCCGATTGGGTCTTCTTCCCTTTGTGTTGCAATTCAAGCGACCCCCGCCACCGGTGAACAGCGCGGCGCTCACCGCACTTGTGGATCGTTGGAGGCCCGAGACACACTCTTTTCACCTTCCTTGTGGGGAGATGACGATGACCCTAGAGGACATGGCCATGATAAGTGGCCTTCCTATCAACGGCCTTGCTGTTACGGGTCATGTCAGCTCCAATAACTGGCGTGAGCGTGTTGGCATTTTAATTGGTGTTCAGCCCGAGCAGCCAGAGCCAGGCCAAGCTGACAGCGCGAAAGTGAAACATTCTTGGCTAAAACTTGTTAGAGGAGCAAACAATCCGTGCCCTCAGGATGCCCCCGAGATCGTCGTGCAGCAATATGCTCGGGCCTATCTTTGGTATGTATTTACCAAAGTAGTCTTCACAGATGCAACCGGGAACTCAGCCCTCTGGATGAATTTGGAGCTACTTAGTGAGTGGGATACTCAGTATAGCTGGGGTTCAGCGGCACTAGCATACCTCTATCGTCAGGTAAGAGCAATTTGCACACATTTATCTTGCATTTGTCATGCGCGACACGGCCACACATTGCTAACATGTTTGTGTAATTGTAGTTGGACCTTTCCTGTAAGAGGACAAGAGGTGCATCTTCATTATCCGGATTTGTGTGGGGCTTATCTGTGTGGATGTGGGAGCGGTTGCCTGTTGGACGGCCCGTGGTGAAGAACCCCAGGAACCCAAACACGGTTGAGCATGAAAGGCTTCATCATGATGATCCATATCGGCGCCCCACAATTGCACATTATTGGGATCAGGTGAACGTTTACACAGGAAGCTCTCATGTGCGATACAAGTGTTATGTGAACGAGCTTGACACCTTGACTGCTGAGCAAGTACCAACAAGTTAATTGAGATAAAGTGTAGTGAAGATTGAAATATATACCTAACATGTTAGGTACTCCTGTTGTAGGTTTTCTGGAAGCCTTATGTGAACGATCGTACGTTCTCCATCAACGAGATGTGCACGCGTGATCGTCATCTTTGGCGGGCGAGGTGTCCAATGATATTCTTTTACGCGGTTGAGTGGCACTTTGTAGACCGTGTTGCTAGGCAATTTGGCAAACTACAAGGTATTCAAAAGGAGGAGAGCAAGGAGGCAATCTCAGTTGTGCATCGGTGAGCAAAAATGTCTTTGACATTTGTAATTGAGCATTGTGAAAGTCTATGTTCGCTAATGGTTTAAAACATGCATTGTTTGTAGGTTCGATTGAAGAAACTTTCCGGATATATCGGATTGGGCGAACAAACACCGTAAGTGGATAGAAATGTGGAATCAAAGAGAGACTTTAGTGGAGTCGGAGAATAGACCCCACAATAAATCAGCATACCAGAAGTATCTTCTGTGGTATGGGAAGCATTACCGGTTGAAGCTTAAGCCCGGTTGGACTCAGGAGGAGTGGTCCGAGTTGGTGTCGGAAGACCCGTCAGCTGCAGAAGGTTATCATGCCTTCAACATGGTGGTGAGAGAGACCCAAGGGAGTCAACTTGACTACGCACCCATGCATGACGAACTGGTAATTCAATGAACAACCTTGTATTACCTCGTCTTTTTCAAATATGAATGTATGAATGTTTGTTGTGTTAATGAATTGCAGGGCAGAGAATTGCTTATGTGCGTGAACGATGCGAATGTAGCACTCAGTCATCCCACTGGAGGTGGATTATTTGAGAGAACTCTGAGGACCACGATGGAGGTATGACCATATTTAGAATATCTTAACTTAATGGATTAGTTATTTGTATCTAACATATTTTGTTGTGTTCTCGCAGAAGTTTAGGAATCGGTTCCACAAGATGGCAGCTATGCTTTCTTGCCACGGTGCTAAGTCCGTGGACGTGTTCACAGGTGGTACTAGCCGCTCCAACACTTGATCCTCTACGCACCCATGCATGCCGATCCATTATCAACCCGTCCTCTACGACGAACACCACCTCTAACACTTGATCCTCCTCCACGGCTAGTCCTTCCTCTGCGGCTAGTCCTTCCTCCACGGCTAGTCCTTCCTCTACGGCTACCACCATCACCTCTCCCCCCTCGTTCACCACCTGATCCTCCTCCAACCCTAGTCGTTCCTCTATGGCTACCACCATCACCTCTTCCCCCTCGTTCACCACCTGGTCCTCCTCCACGGCTAGTCCTTCCTCCACTGCTAATGTCCCCCTTTGACGTTTTCCTTTTCTTGCATGTCCGTGCATTGTGTTGCCCTTCATCGCAACCCCCACAATTTATGGTGTCAGGAGCCTCCATGAAGTGACCGCTACCAAATTGTTTCATGCCGGTGTATCCAGCCAGGTCATCCATATCACCCCTGAACCTCTTAGTTCTCCTTCTTCCCTTGGTCTCCACCTTCATGAGGGGGTCTGGCTTAATATGGGGGCCATGATACTCAGGCCACTTTGATTGGTCTAAAAAATGATGAAACCGAGGCGCCCATGTCAACCTAGTAGCTTCCACATGAAACTCTTGCATCCGAACAGTTTTCCAATCACAAACTGATATGTGTGCCGCCCTTGCCGCTGTTATCAAATGCGAGCATGGCCAATGGTACTTGCTAGGCCTCTCGAACTGGCACCACCGTGACTTGAGTTTCACCTCAAAGGCGGCACCACCATATGAATAACCGTCTCGTGTTGTGCCACCTGGCTCGTCAATTTGATAGATCATTTTAGTTTTGTCAAATGTGATAATTTATTGTTGCGAAGACTTGCTTGATTGTAACTGAAGCCATTCATCAACCTTTTCCGGATAATCCATGTTTTCACCAATCCAATTGGCGGTCTCTTCTGAATGCATCTGAAAGTAATCATTAAGCTGGAAGAAGGTATACTCCACAATTGCAGTCACCGGCAATGAACATGCACCCTTGAGCACGTTGTTGAAACATTCAACCAGGTTGCTCGTCATGTCACCATATCGCATACCTCCATCGTCATGAGCGCGTGCCCACTTGTGCGTCTCACTAATATTCCTTGTTAGGAAATCTTTGCCACCTTCGTTCACCGCTGGAAAGAGTTTGTTGTACCGAGCATCGAAAGCTTGGGTAGTGAAGGCCACACATACATGGGTAAGGTCTTTGCTTAACTCCTTGCTCTTGCATGCCCGATAAAAGTTGGCCACGAAATTCCTCATGCACCATCTGTGGTGAAGCTTTGGTAAACCAGGAATATCAATGTCCACTGCCTTCAGTATGCCATGGTGCCGGTCCGATATGATGCATACCTCTCTAGCACCAATCACATTGTGCCTCACATGACCCATGAACCACTCCCAGTTGTCTTGGTGCTCAGAAGGTACCAAAGCAAATGCCACTGGCAACACATTGTCATTCGACGAGTGAGCCATTGCTACCATTAATGTGCCCTTGTATCTCCCCGTCAAGAAAGTGCCATCTATAGACAAGACCGGACGACAATGCTTAAATGCCGCCACACATTGTCCATAACTCCAGAAGGCACGGTGGAACACTCCATGATTATCATCGACCACATGATACATGCCCGGGTTCCTATGTGCAATAGCTCCCACACTAGTAGAAAACAGACCTTTCATCCCGAGCATTAGTCCCGGTCTGGTCACGAGCCGGTACTAAAGATGGTATTAGTCCCGGTTCGTGCCGGCTCCAACGGCTAGGAGCAGGGCGACCTTTAGTACCGGCTCGTGAGCGATCTTTAGTACCGGTTCGTGTCACGAGCCGGTACTAAAGGGGGCGTGGCAGGCTGTTGGTCAGACTTGGGCCCCGCTTGCACCTTTAGTACCGGCTGGCGACACCAACCGGTACTAAAGTGCAACCTTTAGTACCGGTTGGTGTCACCAGCCAGTACTAAAGACTTCCTACATATACGCTTCGTCCGCAGCCGAGATCGAAGGGGCTCTCATTTCTCTGTTTTCTCCCCTGTTCTTCTTCTTGCTCGAAGCTCATCCTCCATTTTGCCAAGGATTTGTCAAGATTTAAAGGCACACCATCTATCCAAGTGTTCATAAAGGTTAGCAACTTTGCTCCTTCATCTCTCATTGCTAGATTAGCTTGTGGTATGCTCAAAGATATGTGATTTGTGGGTTTTAGCTAGGTTTTGGAGGAGTGGTCATTATGTGGGAGTTTATTTGATTTATATGCAATTTGAGCTCAAATTAACTTGTTAGGTTGCATATGTGTAGGTGTGGTTTATTTGGTGCCTTCCCATCCCCGTCCTAACCACCGTCGATCGTCCGCACCGTCTCGTCGCGGCACCGGCTACCTTGGTGAGCCTCTTGTTCTTCTTAAAACCTTTTTGTTAAAAAAAAATTACTTGTGTGATTTAGATAGCTGTGTGTACGATTTACTTACTTGTATTATTGTTAGTTATTCTATAGTGTCATGGTTCTGGTATCAGCCCACGTCAGCCCTCGTCCAGTCTATGATTCAGATGTGGTATGTCGTTATCTTTTATAACTATTTCACACATCATCTAATGTCTATGACAATTAATTATGCCACCAAATTGACGTAGATGTTTTTATCTATAGGAAGTAGTTGAACCAGAAATTCCAACCGACTATGCAATTCTGCTCGAGAAATTAACACAAGCTGAAAAAGAAATTGATCATTTGAAAGAAAAATTGAAAAGAACTGAAGATGAGAAGATGGGATTGGAGTTGCATGTTGCCGATATCGTCGATGATCACAAGAACAAGATGGCTGAAATGCGCTTGAAGCTTAGAAAGATTAGAAAATATGCCATTGATAAAGAGGCTTGGTATCATTATGCCGTTGGCTCAATTGTTACTTTAGTTGCGATTATGATCGCATTTGTTGTTGCATTTACATGTTTTAGATAGTTGTATGTTGTTTTATGAGATGTATGTATGAACTATAAGTATCTATTATTTGCAGTAATAACATTTGGTCACTGCTAGCTCTACTTTTGGTTGTAATGTGATGATGAAGTTGTATTAATTTGGTCACTTCGATGTTGTGTAGTGAACATGAGCCGGCAATGGATGTACGATGACCGACTAAGTCCAGGGTTTCTTAATGGCCTGCATGATTTTCTTCGTGTGGCTGAGGCAAACAAGCAGAATGGTTTCATGTGTTATCCATGTCTTGACTGTAAGAATGATAGGAATTACTCTAACTCAAAAACCCTTCACGTCCACCTGCTTGAGAAGGGTTTCATGCCACACTATAATGTTTGGACCAAGCACGGAGAAAGAGGGGTTATAATGGAAGACAATGAAGAAGAAGAGGATGATGACAACTATCCTTTCGCCGATACAACAATGGGGGAAGCTGAAGAAGAGGCATCAATGGGGGAAGCTGAAGAAGAGGCATCAGATGAGCCCGCTGATGATTTGGGTCGGGTCATTGCTGATGCAAAGAGAAACTGCGAAAGTGACAAGGAGAGGTTGAAGTTGAAACGCATGTTAGAGGATCACAAGAAATTATTGCATCCAAATTGTGAAGATGACCAGAAAAAGCTGGGTACCACGCTGGAATTGCTGCAATGGAAGGTGAAGAATGGTGTAACTGACAAGGGATTTCAAGAATTGCTGATAATGATAAAGAAGATGCTTCCAAAGGATAACGAATTGCCTGAAAGTACGTACGAAGCAAAGAAGGTTGTCTGCCCTCTAGGATTAGAGGTGCAGAAGATACATGCATGCCCTAATGACTGCATCCTCTATCGCGGTGAGGAGTACGAGAATTTGGATGCATGCCCGGTATGCGGTGCACTGCGCTATAAGATCCCCCGCGATGACCCTGGTGATGTGGAGGGCGAACGCCACAGGAAGAGGGTTCCTGCCAAGGTGATGTGGTATGCTCCTATAATACCACGATTGAAACGTTTGTTCCAAAACAAAGAGCATGCCAAGTTGTTGCGATGGCACAAAGAAGAACGTAAGAAAGACGGGATGTTGAGAGCACCCGCTGATGGGTCGCAGTGGAGAAAAATTGAGAGGGAGTTCGAGGACTTTGCAGCTGACGCAACGAACTTATGGTTTGGTCTTAGTACAGATGGCATGAATCCTTTTGGGGAGCAGAGCTCCAGTCATAGCACCTGGCCCGTGACTCTATGTATCTACAACCTTCCTCCTTGGTTGTGCATGAAGCGGAAGTTCATTATGATGCCAGTGCTCATCCAAGGCCCTAAGCAACCCGGCAACGACATTGATGTATACCTAAGGCCACTAGTTGATGAACTTCTACAGTTGTGGAAAAAACCAGGTGTACGTGTGTGGGATGCGCACACACAGAAGGAAATTGACCTACGAGCGTTGCTGTTTGTAACCATCAATGATTGGCCTGCTCTTAGTAACCTTTCAGGACATACAAACAAGGGATACAATGCATGCACGCACTGTTTAGATGATACTGAAAGTATATATTTGGATAAATGTAAGAAGAATGTGTACCTGGGACATCGTCGATTTCTACCGATCAAGCATATCTTAAGAAAGGCAGGCAACCATTTCAAAGGTGAGCCAGATAACCGGAAGAAGCCTGGCCTCCGTACTGGTGAATATATATTTGATATGGTCAAGGATTTACAGGTAATCTTTGGAAAGGGTCCTGGCGGACAATCTGTTCCAAATGACGCCAATGGACACGCACCCATGTGGAAGAAGAAATCTATATTTTTGGAACTTGAATATTGGAAAGCCCTAGAGGTCCGCAATGCAATCGACGTGATGCACGTGACGAAGAATCTTTGTGTGAACCTGCTATGCTTCTTGGGCGTGTATGGAAAGACAAAAGATACACCGGAGGCACGGGAGGACAAGCAAAGAATAAACGAAAAAGACGGCATGCCTCCAAAGCAGTATCAAGGTCCTGCCAGCTACGCTCTTACGAAAGAAGAGAAGGAACTCTTTTTTGAATGCCTGCTCAGTATCAAGGTTCCGTCTGGCTTCTCGTCGAATATAAAGGGAATAATAAATATGGCAGAGAAAAAATTTCAAAATCTAAAGTCTCATGTCTGCCACGTGATTATGACGCAATTACTTCCGGTTGCACTTAGGGGGCTTCTACCGGAAAATGTTCGATTAGCCATTGTGAAGTTATGCGCATTCCTCAATGCAATTTCTCAGAAGGTAATCGATCCAGAAATCCTACCAAGGTTACGGCGCAATCATAAGCAAGGGACAAACACGCAGAAAAAGTCTTACACCGCGAGATCCCACTCTGGGATGTGACCGGCTTCACCGTCATCACTTTCTATGTGAAGGACATGCATGCATTTTCTAGCATGGTATCTTTGTAACAGTTTGTACACGAAGTGCATCCACCAGTTTGTACACGAAGTGTAACAGTTTGTAACAGTAACCAGTTTGTACACGAAGTGTAACAGTAACCAATTCAAGGATGTGGGTGGGTGAAATTATGATGTCATGCCAAATTATGATGTCCGGAGTTAAAATAAGTTATTAAAAATGGAGAGGCGCAATGCTCACCTACACGTTGCTTAGCTTCAGGCCTTGAGAAACTGCAGATAGCTCCGTGCATTCTACACCATTTCCTCAAGGCCTGAAGCTAACGTGCAGGTGAGCATTGCGCCTCTCGCTTATAAACCGCTGCGAGTCCCTCTCGCTTGGCGAGGTGGGACTAAATTTTAGCCACTCCCAGGACCGAGGTCGTACCAATCAGGAAGAAGCACACGGATCGTGTGTTTCTTTCAAGCGCTTGTGAGCTGTTGGATCAACACTATAACTAGTCCCGGTTCGTGCTAGCAACCGGGACTAAAGAGGCACACGACCCTATATATAACCCACCTCTCGGACATGTTCGAAACTTAGTGTGTGTACTCATTCGGATTCAAATCATTCGGATTCCCTGCATACGGTCCGACGGTGCATTTCATATGCGGGCACTCACGAGCCACCGTCGGGCTGTATGCAGGGGAAACCGTGTGTTTTGTTGATCTATCTTGAAATCCTTTAGTTCATCGACCGAATACAAATCATTCGGATTCCCTGCATACGGTCCGACGGTGCATTTCATATGCGGGCACTCACGAGCCACCGTCGGGCTTTATGAAGGGGAAACCGTGTGTTTTGTTGATCTATCTAGAAATCCTTTAGTTCATCGACCGAATACAAATCATTCGGATTCCCTGCATACGGTCCGACGGTGCATTTCATATGCGGGCACTCACGAGCCACCGTCGGGCTGTATGTAGGGGAAACCGTGTGTTTTGTTGATCTATCTAGAAATCCTATAGTTCATCGACCGAATACAAATCATTCGGATTCCCTGCATACGGTCCGACGGTGCATTTCATATGCGGGCACTCACGAGCCACCGTCGGGCTTTGTGCAGGGGAAAGGATGATGCTCAATTGTCCGTTTTGTACAGGATGTGGGTGAAATGATGATGTCATGCCAAGTTACAGCCTTTTCAGAGTCCATTTGTAGTGCTTTTCAAATTCAGGGTCATTTAGCTCAAAATAAATCATTAAATGCATGAAAAATATCAAATGAAGTCAGAAAGGGTTGAAAATTGATGATGTACCTTTGAATGGTGCATATTGAACACACAAAAAGTATGGAGTTCAAATAAGTTATTAAAAATGAAATCCCTTTGTAATAGATGAGTTTTCGTCCGAAACCCTCATACTTCGAAAGAGATTGTCCAATTTGTACACGAAGTGCATCCAGTTTTTGCCGTAACCCTCTCAACTCTTTAGAAGTTGCTATGTGGGTGAAATGATGATGTCATGCCAAGTTACAGCCTTTTCAGAGTCCATTTGTAGTGCTTTTCAAATTCAGGGTCATTTAGCTCAAAATAAATCATTAAATGCATGAAAAATATCAAATGAAGTCAGAAAGGGTTGAAAATTGATGATGTGCCTTTGAATGGTGCATATTGAACACACAAAAAGTATGGAGTTCAAATAAGTTATTAAAAATGAAATCCCTTTGTAATAGATGAGTTTTCGTCCGAAACCCTCATACTTCGAAAGAGATTGTCCAATTTGTACACGAAGTGCATCCAGTTTTTGCCGTAACCCTCTCAACTCTTTAGAAGTTGCTATGTGGGTGAAATTATGATGTCATGCCAAGTTACAGCCTTTTCAGAGTCCATTTGTAGTGCTTTTCAAATTCAGGGTCATTTAGCTCAAAATAAATCATTAAATGCATGAAAAATATCAAATGAAGTCAGAAAGGGTTGAAAATTGATGATGTGCCTTTGAATGGTGCATATTGAACACACAAAAAGTATGGAGTTCAAATAAGTTATTAAAAATGAAATCCCTTTGTAATAGATGAGTTTTCGTCCGAAACCCTCATACTTCGAAAGAGATTGTCCAATTTGTACACGAAGTGCATCCAGTTTTTGCCGTAACTCTCTCAACTCTTTAGAAGTTGCTATGTGGGTGAAATTATGATGTCATGCCAAGTTACAACCTTTTCAGAGTTCATTTATACTGCTTTTCAAACTCGAGATATGACATTTCAAATGCCATTTAGTCAAATTGTCTTATACAGCAGTTGAAGTTGTTCAAACATGCATGGAAATGCCATAAACAGATTCTTTATATTTTTCTGATATTTTTTCATATATTATTTATTTCCATTGGAGTCATAGATTTTTTCTATGATTTTTTAAAGTTCAGGGGTTTTCCTGAAAATAATAATGAATATTGAATTAAAAAACCTTTAGTACCGGTGCGAGCCACGCATCGGTACTAAAGGTCCAAGGTCCACCGCCCCGCGCATTTTTTGGGGAGGACCTTTAGTACCGGTGCGTGTCTCGCACCGGTACTAAAGGTTCTTTAGTACCGGTGCGAGCCACGCACCGGTACTAAAGGGTGCCTAGGTATAAATACTATCCCTTCGTCCCGGGCCGACCCACGCACCGGGACAAGGACAAAACGACGCCGTCAGGCTGCCGAAATCTGCCGTCGCCGCCGCCCGTTGCCATCGCCGCCGCCCGTCGCGCACGAGCCCGCCGCCCCGACGCCGCTCGCCGCCCCAAGCCCGCCGCCCCGACCCCGCCGCCCCGACGCCGTGCGCCGCCCCGAGCCCGCCACCCTGACCCCGCCGCCCCGACGCCACGCGCCGCCCCGACCTCGCCGCCCCGACGCGTCCTCCCCCCTCCGGCGAGCTCCCTCGGTGAGCCTCTCCCCTCCCCCTTGCCCCTCCGCGCGCCCACCCGATCCAGTCAACTCCGGCGCGGCTCGCCGGAGCAACTCCGGCGCGGCCTACTGACGTGGCCAGCCAGCCCCACCCCCAGGGTAGCTGGCCAGTGGGCCCACGGGCCCCAGTTGACCTGTTGACCCAGTCAACTGTGCTGACTGGGCAGGCCCTAGTCAATGACAAGTGGGGCCGCCCCCTAGCTAATTAGTTTTAGTTTATTTTAACTCTAGATTAACTCCGTGTCTATGATAGGGTTACTTAGCTTAAAGGAAAAATAAAATGTTAATGTAAAAAAAACCTAGAAGAAAAAAAAGAAGAAAAGAAGAAGGAAAAAAAGGAAAAAGAAAAAAGGAAAAGAAGAAAAAATAATAATAAGAAGAAGAATAAGAATAAGAAAAAGAAGAAGAGGAGGAGGAGAAGAAAAAAGAAGAAGAAGAAGAAGAAGAAAAAAAGAGGAGAGGAGGAGAAGAAGAAGAGGAGGAGGAGAAGAAAAAAAGAAGAAGAAGAAGAAGAAGAAAAAAAAAGAGGAGAGGAGGAGGAGGAGAAGAAGAAGAAGAAGAAGAAGAAAAGGAAGAAAAGGAAGAAGAGGAAGAAGAAGAAAAGGAAAAACAGGAAAAAAAAAAGAAGAGGGGAAGAAGAAGAAAACGACACCCCGACCCCGACCACGACACATCACCCCTATTTAGTTAGTTAGTTAGTTAGTTAGTTAGGTTAACAGGTTAGTTTAGTTAGTTTAGTTAGTTAGGTTAGGTTAGTTTAGTTAGTTAGTTAGTTAGGTTCTTAGGTTATTAGGGTATGTGTTAATTTTGTTAATTTTGTTAGATGCTAAGTGTTATTTAATTTGTTAAGTGTTATTTAATTTGTTAGATGCTAAGTGTTAATTTTGCTAAGTTTTATTTAATTTGTTTTCATAATTAAGTGTTTCTTCTCGACATCGACGATGCCGATCCCGCATCCTCGTCGTCGAGTTGCCGGAGGAGGTCACTTGCTTGAGCCAAGGGGCCCTGTCAGGGACTGGGCTCCGCCGGGATGGTACTGGGAGGTGCTGCCTTCCGGGCGGCGCAGCTTGGTGAGGAGCCAGCCCGTCGTCGACCCGAAGGTTCTGTGGTGGCGGCCGCATGGGCCACGGACGATTCGGAGGCTTGAGTCCCCCGCGGAGGTGGTACAGTACCATGTCAGCAAGGAGAACGAGCACGTCCGTCGCTACATGGCAGCTTTGGAGGCCAGGTCCAACAATACCTGGCAGATTCTTCAAGGATCTCACTGGAGCTATGTTCCTGTGATGGTTCCTTCTCTTTGGGTGTCCACCGCCCGCCCCGATATCCGCCGGGCGCTAGGGTTCAAGCTAGATCGATATATTAGCTACTATATATGTATTATTATGATGTATTAGCTAGATCGATGGATTAGCCGATGTATTAACAATTATCCGAGATTATGAGATGAGATCTTTTCTAAGAACTACTATATATGTATTCGATGATGCATTATTAATTAACTATCAGTTATTTTGCTTCTTGAATGCATGCTAATTTGAATACTAATTTGTTTTATCTATATTATTATGGATTAGTTATTAAGCTATGGACAATACCGGTAGAGCTCATGAAGAGGACATCTTCGACATGATACGCTGCTCCGAAAACCCAGCGGACCTTCATGGAGAATCACATGATGATGACGGCTCACAATATCTGAACGATTACGGTGATGGATGTGAGGCCGAGGAAGAACAACTTATGTTCCAAAATCCGGAACAACTACCAATGTCTGGCGAGGTATATACACATATTAGCCTCTGGTGATCATTACATGTGTATTAATTGATTTATATATATATATATATATATATATATATAGTAACAAATCTTTTTTCTTTTAATTATCAGCCCTCCGGATCGAGCCAATCTAGTAGAAAGGTACGAGGCGGTGCCAAAATATTGGACGGCAACGTAAAGCTCAATCTTGATGCTTTCAAACCTAATGGCGCACCGACTCACCCTGATGCCAATGCCAGGACATTTGTGCGTCAATGCGGAGTGGTTGTTAGGGATGGAGTCCCGATCACAATGCAAGAATGGATTCAACCAAACAACCCAAAACCAGGAGTGAATTATGTCGATACAAGAATTAAAGATGCCCTTTGGCGAGATCTCATGGAGCATTTCATCCTACCAGATTCTCTCTCGGAGCGCCAAAGGAACAAAGTCAAGGAGTGTGCTCTCCATAAGATGGCCGACGCGTTCCAGACTTGGAAGAAAAGATTATGGACCGAGTACAACGCTAGAGGCCAGAAGGCGCCCAAATTCATAGGAATATACGAGAAGGTAAGGAATCACTATGACGCATTTATCGAGTACAAGACATCGGAAGCTGCTATGGAGAAGTCGGCAAAGAATCAGATAAATGCGAAGAAAAAAAAGTATCACCATAAACTAGGGACAGGTGGATACAACTCAGCCATTCCTAAGTGGGATGCATTAGAGAATAAGATGCTTGCTAAAGGGATCACTCCAGTAACCTTCAAGTGGCCCAAGAGGTGCAGGAATTGGTTTTTTGCGCATGGGGGAAAGTTGGACCCAGCAACAGGGAAGATTATTGCACTGGCCAGTCTGAAGCATGCATCAGCTGAGTTGATTGAAGCAATAAAAGCTGCCCAAGAAGGACGGTTTCACCCCGATAGAGAGAACCACGAGCTTACACTCGCCCTCGGGAATGCCGAACACAGAGGACGAACACGAGGCGTGAGCGTTGTTCCGTGGTACGAGGGGTTTGCGGGACGGAAGGACAGTTATAAAAGACGTTCGAGAAAAAAGAAGGTGGAAGCAGACCGACTTTCAAAGTTGGAACAGAAGTACGAGCAACCGCAGAGGCAGATACAGTTACTGACCCAGCAAAGGGAAACTCCGCAGCAGGAGGCAGGGGAACCCGTCCCATCTACACTGCCGAAAAGCAGCGTGGGTTCCACGGGGGCACCGCTGGGTCACACCCCCGTGGATGATATCACCGAGAAGACATCTTGTGAGCTAATCCAGAAAATGAAGAACATACCCGTGCGGGTCGCGACGGGCTATGCTTTACCAAATACACCTGGTGTTCTCTGGCATTGCAATCCGGTTCCAGCTGGGTATGCTCGTGTCGCGGTGGACGCAATAGAGCCAGCATATGATGACCTATTGCTTGACATCCCTGGAGGTGAGGGGGAGTCCACACTGGTAGAAGCCGGCCGTGGTCTCATTCTATGGAGTAAGGACTGCATCGTCTTTCCACAAACGGCGCTAAGGCCACCGGCTCCGCCGAGTATCGATGTCCAGCGCGAGGGATCCCAGCCAGAGGCATCGCAGCGCCAGCAGTCCTCCCCACCTCGCCAGCAGTCCTCCCCACCTCGAGAGGCGTCCCACCTCGCCAGCAGTCCTCCGCACCTCGCCAGCAGTCCTCCCAACCTCGGGACGGAGCACGACGCGAGTCCATATCATCGATATCGATCTCCGCCGCGTGAGCCGACTCCACCCCGGCAGCGGTCCCGCCAGCAGGGCTCCCAAAAGAGGAAGGCCACCAGCAGTCCTCTTCGGTGGAAAGCAAAGAAGAAACCCGAGCCTCCGGCCAAAAGGAACCTGCCTTACGACATGACACCAGAGGAAAGCGAAGTTGAATGCGACCGCCAATTGAAAGCCATTTTTGCAAAGAAGACCGTGACGCCAAAGGAGGTAATACCCAAGGAAGTCCAAGAGCACTTTATGGAACACTTTATTGATCGACCCCCGGCATATGTCGAGCGTATGCCGACACACTATGAGCGACAGATTCAGAAGGCAAGTGAGCAGAGAAGTCGGCCCAGCCCAAGGAAGAAGTTGGGAAGTACGGCATCAACGACAGGTGGTACTACTACCGGGAAAACAGTTCCCCAGCTCGGAGAACAATCCAAGCAATCGATCTCTCCGCTCAAGGTGAGTACCAATCCAAGCAAGCAATCGATCCAACCAGTCGACGTGCAAGGCAACCCAATCGACCTCGAAGAAGTAGAGGCTACAGGTCTCACTCTTGGCCAAATCCTTGGCACCGAGGAATTCCGTCGGTACAGTGCAACTGAGTACGGAATGCAATATGCCAAAGGAAAACCACTTGTCACACCCGAGGAGTACAAGGAACTACCAACTGCGATGCGACGGTTGCATGATTGGTACCTGCGTGAAGTAGAGCGAGGGGAGACGGCGGTCATGGTCAAAGTAAGGAAAGAGCATTACGTCAATGCATGTGACATATGTCTTGAATTCTCAGAACTTTTCCAATTATACCACATGGACTCTATCAACAAAAGTCTCATCAGTTGCTATTGTCTATAAGTGATTTATATCTTTAATAATTTAAGTCTCTAGCTAAGATATCGTTCATTGGCTTATCCTCACTATATATGTTCTTTTCTACGCTATTATGCAGATTGAAGATGTGGGAATTGAAACAAGAGGGAATCGATGACATTGGGTTCATCGACCCAAATACCGTTAATGGTCATGTGGTAAAACATTATGCCAAGGACACAGAAGATCTCTTGGAAAATTTTCTAGAGGCACTAATGAATACAAATCTACTATAATATTTCCTTACAACATGGGGTGAGTGTTTACTCTCTTGTATACTACAAATTCTATTTTTGCTTACTAGCTCGCTGTCAAGTGTAGTTGATGAGTTATATGCCTGCCTGCTTTATTATATAAACTTCTGCACAGAGACCACTATATCCTCCTAAATATTATCCTCGCGGATGGACTTGTTCAAGTGTACGACTCACTAGATACACGAGAACAATCATACGTGGACTTGTATTTTATGATAGACCGGTAATTTCAATCTTTATCGACCTCGCTTTCTTTCATTATTTCCTGATATCAAAAGTAATTATAATAACTCTTTCGTTCTTTTTCTTTGCCGCGTAGTGTTTGGAAAAAGATGATAGAAAAAAACCATCACGGTCGTCAATGGAAACCGAAGCTAAAGTGGACAAAGATGCAGGTAATTAAGTAGTACTACTAGGTCCGCTCATCTCTTTAATTCTAGTTTCAATACCATTATCATGCTTGATTATTAATTATCTTATTGAATTCTATTCTTTTTGCAAAGTGCGCGAAGCAAGAGCAGGGGACAAATTTATGTGGATACTTCCTCTGCGAGAACATTCGCCTCCAGACCGAAGGCCGTATACGTCGTAGAGGAGCACGTGAAAGACAACTCCAGGTTTGGCAGATGATGTCGAAGCTCTCACCCGAGCAACGCTTTATAGCACTTGAAGAGGAATTTGCGGCATTTCTTCTTCAACATGTCATTGATGTAAACGGAGAGCACTATTACTTACCGCCGCCTCAATAATGCCAGCAAATCAGTAGTAGAAAACTGAGATTGCATCCGGAGCACTAGCTAGCTAGTCCCGGCCGGGTTTTGGGCCTTAATTAAGTTATAAGTCCAGAATATATATGGATGTGTAATTCCATTTGTATATATACTGTGTATGAGATATTGTATATTATATTACATATATATATGCATCAACTTGTGTAATTAATGTTTACAGTATGTAGCACCGTAAAATAAATTTGAAATGAATGCAAAACACAATAAATAGAGAGGAAAACTAAAACCTAATTAAAAGCAAAAAAAAACAGAACACTTAGTACCGGTTGGTATCACCAACCGGTACTAAAGGTCTTCCACCACCAGCCCACGCAGGCAGCCACGTGGTGGGCCTTTAGTACCGGTCCGTGGTCCAACCGGTACTAAAGGTCTGGACCTTTAGTCCCGACCCTTTAGTACCGGTTGGGGAACCGGTACTAAAGGTACATCCTGACCGGGACTACAGATCGACATTCTACTAGTGCCAACAACCTCGGCAGCTGGTTGTATGCTTCTTCGTAACCACCATACAACATCCTAATATCATTTGCCTTGGCCTTCCATGCCTTTCCATACGTGACTTGATAAGCAAATTGTTTTTTCACCATCCGCATGTGAAACCTCACTTTGACAGTGGGATCAACGTCTATGTCTCTCATAAATTTGTATCCGAGGTACTCTGACGTGAGCTGGCGGTGTGTCGTACGGAGTTCTTTCTTTGGCGGTTTGCACTTATGAGTGGCAACACAACTTCTTAAGACCCATTCTCTGGTTTCTTCAAGCTTTCTGCAACGAACCTTCCATGGACATCCATCTCCTGCTTTCTCACACTTCACGGTGTAACGCAATTTTATGTCGAAGTGCTCAACCAAAAATGGCCTGTGGTTCCGAATGGCATAGTCAGACAACCAAACCTTCATCCCAGCCAAACTTGTAAACTTCACTCCTTTCTTCAAATAAGCATTCTCATCCTCGTTCTCCTCCCTGGGCTCGGCTGGATCCGGGCAAGGTGTTGGCTCAATCGCCGTCATTCTGAGGCCGCCATCAACCACGGCTTTATAAGCAAGGCTGAGATCTCGAAACAAATGAGTTTTTTTTCAAGCCGGTCAGCTCAATGTGAATTTGGTTTTCCTCCTTAGTGAATCCATCCTCGTCCAAT
Source organism: Elymus sibiricus (assembly GCA_039707655.1). Lineage (NCBI taxonomy): Eukaryota > Viridiplantae > Streptophyta > Magnoliopsida > Poales > Poaceae > Elymus > Elymus sibiricus. Next base: position 5,528,008 of record CM077666.1, read on the forward strand.
TCTTCCTCCGGACCTTCGTCATCAGAGTCATACCCATATGCACGCCTAAAAGGTAACTCACGATCCATTTCCTTTTGCGCTATGTAGGCATCCAAGTCACCAACATCATTACCATGAAACCCTTCCTCTAGCTCATCCTCATCATCATGTTCAATTACTTTGTCACTACCAATCACCTCAACTTCCTTTGCTTGGCTAGTTGGTGGTTGGCTATAAGCATTAGGGGCATACAACTCAACCTCATTTGCTTCAGTGGTTGGTGGTTGAGGATGTGGTTTGCGATAAGCATTGGAGGCATCAACCATAACCCTATGCTCAACAAGAGGCATACTTGTCCTCTCGGCCAGTGGGGAAGAGACATGTCTGTTCAAGTCAATTGCAAACCGAGGAGGTTCTACCTTGGTGGCAAACAATTCAAGTGACTTGTCTTCCGATTGAGCAACATTTTCCTTGTACACATCCCAATGCAAATCCGATGTGATAGGCATACTTTTTAAGCGAGATTTGGCTCCTACTCCAACATCATACCTTCCTATTAACTTAACATAATCATTGGGGTCCATCCACTCCAAAACATGTCTCACTTTTGCAACAACCTCCTCATAGCTAGGGATTGTTTCAAAAACCATTGTTTCCTCACCAGGGTCGGCATTGTTACTAAAAAATGCCTCCTTGTCCATATAATGAACATTAACAAGTCTCTCCATCTAAAAACAACAACATGAATTTAACGCATCAATGACAATTGTTAGTTATCTAAACACATATATTATACCCAAATAATATCAACCCTACATGTGTCATTAATTAAGATACACTAAGCAAAGTTAACCATAAAACACTAACAAACCCTAACCCCCAATCTTCCTACTCATAAACCAAATATTATTCCTACACCAAGCATATCCCTATTACCAAAGATAAACAAGCTATTCAAACACACTAAAATTGGGAGATCTCATGAACTAGGGTGAGATCCAAGATGTAAAAAATCTTGCAAAATAACAAGATTTAACCAAAAAAAATTAGATGATTCGGAGGAGATTACCACAAGCAACAAGGTGATGGAAAGATCCACCCAAGGGAACCACCTTTTGGAGAGGATTTGAAGGGGGGCTTGAGTGTTGGGAGAGAGGGGGAGAGCAAGAAGGCAGCAACAAGCTCGGGCTGGATTGGGGAGAGTGAGTGGTGTGGGTCCCACCCACTCTCCCGTGGGGTTAGTTCACTTGCCAGTACCAGACGCCAGGGTGCGTGGCGTCTCCTACCAGACGCCGGGGACCCTGGCGTCTGGCACCTTTGCCACGTCAGCGAGTCAACGGGCCAGTCGGCCGTGCGGGCCCGTGACCAGACGCCGGAGACCACGGCGTGTCCCGTGCAAACCAGCCGCCATGGATGTTGGCGTCACCAAAAGAGGTCAGATTCGAAAAAAAAATTAAAGGTAGGTCAATTTCGGAATTAGTTAGACCAAAAGGTCATAACAGAAAATTTGTCTCGAGAGGGCGCTTCAGGGAATGAACTGATGATGAAAGCAGGGGGTCCGTAGAATCATTCACTGCCAATTGCATCAGTCTCAAGTTAGGTTATCGATCTCACGCACTCGTACAAACAATAGCTAGCTAGGGCGTACTACATCATAGCTCTGCTCTGTTATTGATGGATCACAAATAGTACGTACTAGGTGCTAGGAAAGGACCGGGTCGATCGATAGACACGTGCCACTCCAAACTTAATCGAATGCGTGCACCATTCACGATTCACGATTTTACTTGGATCCGTGCCATACATTTTTACATTAATTAGCTGCGTAATAATAGATGTAACAACAAATACTGTGGAAACACGTGGGTGGAGCAAAAAGTGCTCCACTCTGTTTCCGCCTGCAAAATCCCGTAAATTAGAGATGAAGGTTTCGGGGTAAAATATGACCACGGGTACCGGAGAGAGGCTGGGAGGCGCCATGTGGGACCCATGCGTCCCAGGTGCTGGACGCGTGGGCTCCACAGGGGGCCTCTTGGCCCAGGTCTGCCCCTGGCTCTCTTCCGCCATGAAAATGACCTTCTGATTTTTTGGGATTTTCCTGAGCTCCGGAAAGTTGTTTTCTTCACTGTGTCTTGTTTTTTTGACCCTTTTCTCCAGCTTTTCAATCATTCCCCTCCTCCGGTGCTACATGCAAATTAAGAGGAAAAATTTATAAGAATGGTGTGATAATGTATAAAACATGTATACAAATGAGTAATTTATACTAAGAAATAGTGACGCAACTATGCCCCCCACGCGCCCAGGGCCTAGGGCGCGCATGGGAGCACGTGGGCTCCTGGCTCCACCCCCAGCCCATTCTTGGCCCATTGGGTCTTCTGGTCATGTCTTTCGACAATATATTTTTTGTTGATTCTTTCGGTCCCCAAAAAATATTTATTTCTGTTGCACAAAAACAGCAAAAACTAGCACACTACTGCAAAACAGGCTACCTGTGGTCTGCACAAAAGGACAACCAGTGGCGGGCGCCCTGCCCGCCACTGGTAATATGGCTACCAGTGGCAAGCGGGACTGCTAATATGGGTACCAGTGGCAAGCGGTGTTTTCCACCCGCCAGTGGTAAGTAATCACTAGTGGCGGGCATATTTAAACACCCGCCACAGGCTATTGGCCTGCTAGTGGCGGGCCCGTTTGGGCGACCGCCACTGGTAACCTTCTCAGGCCACAGAAAAAGTTGTCGTGGTATCATTTTTTGCTGCCACGGCAGCGTTTTATACATGCATTGCATTACATAGTTAAATTGATGCCACTGCAGAAAAAGTAGCCAAAAATGCTGCCATGGCAGCAAAATGAGCACTTTGGCTCATTTTTGCTGCCATGGCAGCATTTTTTAGTTTAACAGTAGTGTATATCATGTCTAAACAGGTACTCTTAGATTTAACACGTCAACATCAACACCAGTACCATATAACATGTTCAACACGTAGTACTAACAATTGCAAACACACGCATGTTCAATTCCAAAGAGAAGCATGACTATGAACTATTCAGCATGCACCGAGAACCATGGTGAGTCAGGTACGTAGTACTCCACCATGATCTCATGATCAGGTTCCTCAAGAGACATGTAGACCCTCTTCCCAGCTTCAAACGCATAGGCTTCGGCAAGTTCTCTCCAAGGAGAGCAACCAAAAATGGTTCGGTCTGCTTAATTTGTGACAACAACACTAAAGACCTGACCCTTTGTTAACATGATCAGATCGGCCACAGTTGTGGTCTTCTCATCGATGCCAACATTGAGCTTCTGCAGAACTTCACGCCTTGCCATGCAGGGGATGTACTGAGCAAAATTAAAAGAAAAAAACAATTAGACATTTCTTTGGTGCAACTATGAACAACTCAGCCACACCACGTTGAATTAAAACATACCATGTTATGTTTCAAAAAAAAAAACATACCATGTTAGATAGAAAGTTCTCTGGAAGCTCTATGAAGAAGGTGGTGTCCTTTAGGCACTTGAACTGGGGGTATCGAACCACCTAGGGGCACAGACTTAGGTTGTTGCAGTCGCCACACTTGGCTGAAATGCGATTCATTTGCTACAATGTTGACAAATTAAACAGACATCATGATAAAAAAATGATGAATAATAAATGCTAACGAAACATGAAGAAAACACATTTTCAAAGAAACATAAAAAACACATAGTTCATTGCATAATTTAAACACTCTAGTACGATCAGTTGTATATTAAACGTAAAACATGCATAAACACTCCAAATTAGGCATGTGTGTTGACTTTCAGTCTGTCGAGGCTCTCTTCATAACAGAGGCTTAATTTGGAATGCAAACATTCTACATGCCAGCCATAAAAGGGTGTCACGCCCAAGATGCGGTCCTATCCCTATTAAGGCTTGTGGCCTCGACGGGGATAGAAGCGCATCTCGTCGTTCGCAAGCACAGTAAACATTGCAATACATGTAGGAAGAGATGAGTATATGAGTTGGCTTACACTCGCCACAAGCTAAATTACAAGACCACACAATTATTATTCATACATCATCCAGAAGGCAGGGTCCGGCTACGGACGAAAACAAACGATAAAAGGAGCAATGTAAACTGCCTCGCTATCCCAGGATCACCACCATGAAGCTCCCTACTCGTCTGGATACGTGACGTACATACGTCAAGTCTCCTCGTCGTACTCCCACTGGAGCTGAGTCACATCGTCTGGCACGTTCTCATCAACACCTGTACCTGTATTGTTGTAATCTGTGAGCCACAGGGACTCAGCAATCTCATAACCCGGGTGCCGAAACTACGTAAGCCATTGGGTAAGGAAGTGGTTAAGTGGTGAGGCTGCAGCAAGCGCTAAGCATATATATTTGGTGGCTAACTTACGAGAACATGAATGTAAATATGGTGGCATACGTATGACGATCGTGAATTAGCATGATCACTAAGTGATCCTGAACACCTACTTACGTCAATCATAACCCCACCGTGTTCTCTCTCGGTTCATGTTCACGAGCAGAGACGGTGACGGTTACGCACACAGTTGGTGTATTTTATTGGAGTTTACTTCAAGTTAACTATAACCGGGTGTTAAACAAATTTCCAAGTTGCCACATAACCGCGGGCACGGCTTTCCGAAAAGATTAAACCCTGCAGGGGTGCTCCAACTCATCCATCACAAACTAACCACACTTCGCGGGTATAACCTCGACCACGAATCTCGTGATATTCCTTGGCAATTCCACTGGAAAACCGCAACCTCGAGATAGCCCAAAGAAAAAAACCGGAATTCCTCGCGCAAGACATTCGATAAAGGTAAAACAAGTCCAGCAAGACCGCCCGACGTGTCGACGAACCCGATAAGAGCCGCGTATCTCGTTCTCAGGACACGACAGATAGGTCACACTACGAGTCAAACCAAACCTCGAGTTTCCCCGTGGTGGCCCCGCAGTCTGCCCGTTTTGGACCAACACTCATGAGGAGCACTGGCCCGGGGTTGATTAAATTATCCACGGGGTAGCTAAGCCCTATGCAATTTTATTAAGTTGTTTAGCAAATGTAGTACCAATGTTGGGTCTTGCCAGACAAGTTTTAATCTAAAACGAATGATCAAGGGGGTCCCCATAACAACCCCGAGCATGTTAGGAGCGCAAAATATGGAATATAACACCGGAACTCGGAACTAGAGCGGCAAAAGCGGAACAAAACACTGAGCAAAAGGCACAACCTTCCACCGTTGCCAGATATATATGTGCATTAAATTTAAATAACAATAAATAGAGTGATATAACAAAATCCATGTTGACACATGGAAAACTTGCACCTGCAACTACCAACGCAATAAGAATAGGGCTGGGCAGCGGTAACATAGCCAATCAAGGTTTGCTAGGTAGTGGAAGGGTTAGAGGCTTTCATGGCAAAGTAGGAGGCTGACCGTATAAGTGGTAGGAAACGTAACATAACGGTGAAAACGAGACATCTAGCAAGGCAAAAATAGTGTCGGGATCCGGGTATGATCATCTTGCCTGTTGGTTCTTCAGAGGGACAAAGAGCTGGGTCCTCGTAGTTGTACTCCCCGGAATCCTCGTACTCAGGCTCAACACTCGCGTCTACCCAAAGAGAACAGCACCAAATAAACCAACAGCAAGGTGCAATGCACAAACAAGATGATGCATGGTCATATTAAGGAATATAGCATGGCAATCCTATGCTAGTCATGTTTCACATGCAATTATTAAGTTATTTAGTATTCTGGACAGAACCTCAATATTACTTATTTGGACATGCATGATCATGGAAAATATGGATGCTTCATGCAAAAACGATGCAAATGCATATGTAGAACGTTGCAAACGGAGTAACGTAGCTCACGGTATGCACACGGCAAGGTACGAACGTTAACGGAGACAAAACACAAGATGAGGCAATCTCTGGGCTATACCTTGGTGTTCCAAGGATGCCACTGGATAGGTAATGAAAATCTAACAAGAATAGAGCTAAAGATCAAGCAAAACAATGGAGTATAACTCCCACAAGTCACAAAACAATCAAACACACAATCTGTCTACAAACAGCAAGGTGGCATCTTGTCACACACATAGAAAGAGCTACAGCAGGTTTTAAATCACACCCAAGGCATGTACAGAAACTTTACAGCATTCTTAACAATTAATATAACTACACAAACTTGAAAGGAAGCATGGATCAATAGCAAATATGCTCACAAGATGGCATGTTGAAACAGATTTTTAGGACTTAGTGAAAATTCCAGTTTTCTGGAATCTGAGTTAACCAGATGGCATATTGACAGCAGTATTTAAATATGCTAGAAGACATATCATGGCATGAAAATTAACAGGATAGTAGAGGGCAACCTATACAACAAAACACTAGCACTGAGCATGAGCTAGAACACAACACATAACTTGGTAGCATCCACTCTTGATGGCATAAACAATATTAACAGATTCTCAGACTTAGAAATATTTAGCAAGGGCAAAACTGGGCACATGTTAACAGAATAGCAACTTGACAGCATGTTTTAAATATGATGCAAGAGCTTAATGCTCAAGTTCTTAGCACAATTAGGTAGAGGACGATGAGCACATCAAAACATGTTCAGGCCCCAAACTCAAAGAACACTACATTCATGGGAACCATCCACTAAACATAGCAAGAAAATAACAGATCTAACACTTAGTAATTATTTGAGACATGAAACAGGGTTATTAACTTAGCATGTTAACAGCAAGAAACCCAATCATCCACAAGTATATCATGTCAAACAAAAATTCCAGGGTCTAGTACCCAGAAAACACTAGCATATTCATGTTGACAAGTATCACATATATTGCATAGATTAAATCATATGAAAATGACAAAAAGGCATGTTGGGACAAAAATGACATTTTGCAAACTTGCTCAATTGACAAAACAAATTGCACCATTGGATTCCTTGGGAAATTCTACCCCAAAATCATATATCATACTCATATCTTTGCATTTGTAAACTGCCCAAAGGCTAAGTCGAAAATATAAACAATCACTTATAAGCCACTTATTGCCCAAAATGGATAACTCCAAATAAGGCAGTGGCCTGATCTGGACTATTACCAGAAAGGGAAACAAGCAAACAGAGAAGACAAAATAAAAACAAACAAATAATAAAAGGGGGGGTCCCACTGGTCATACTAACCAGGCCCCCTTGAGTGGCTGACAGGGTGGCCCCACAGGGTCCACCTGTCACACACACCCACACAACACACACACACACACAGAGGGCACACCGCACAGCCACACGAGATCCACGTGTGGTCACACTGGATCCACACACGCAGGGTCACAGAGACACACCCACACACAGAAGCGGAAACGAAATAAAAAAAGGGCAGAGGTGGGGATCGAACCCCTGACCCCTCGATCAACACGGCGAGTCGCTACCACTACGCTATCGAGCCGGCTCTCGACAGGAGAGGGGCTTCTGTTCTTTTAAACAGACCCCTGCGTCTGCACTGCTCCTCCGGCGACCGAAGCAGGGGAGGACGCCGGCGGGCACAGAGGCGACCAACAGAGGAGATGGCCACCGGCGGGACTAGCGGATGCTACGGCGGATCCATTTCTGGAGGTAGCGCGGAGGATCAGGAGCTGCAGGTGGGGCGCAAGGAGCTCGACGCTCCCGGCCATGGCGGACAGGGCACAACAGCCACCGCAAAATTGCGGGGCTCTACACGGTCTTGCGGCGCGGCGAGGCGACAGGCGAGCACATACGAGGCAAGGCGCGGCAAAGGAAGCTACTTGGGCACCTATCACCGGACTACGACGGCGGACGCGCTCGGATCGGCGGCTCTGCGCTACGGCAACTACGGCGACCAGAACAAGGAGAGGGAGACCTGCGGCTCACCCCGGGGATTAGCTGATGGAGACGATCACGGAGACGACGCAGGAGACGAAGAAGAGGGTCGAGGCGGCCTGAAGCAGCGGAGCTCCCTCGCACCGACGATGGCGAAGAAGGAGCCGACGCCACGGAGGAGCTCGGACCTCTCTAGCGCCGGGAACGGGTCGATGAAGGTCCCGGGGTCCCCCTGGACTCCATGGACGAAGCGGAGGAAGACCCGGAGGCAATCGATGCGACGTCGACGACGGCGCGCCTCTGCCTCTCTCTGACGAAACTGAAGCTCTCTCGCACTCTTTTCGGCAGAACCAGGAGGAAGAAAGGGAAGGGAAGAAGGAGGCGGCGGCGCGGAGGAGAAGGGGAAACCCTAGGGGAAGGGGCACGCACGCCGAGGCTTTAAAGGAGGGGCCAGACGGCGCTCCTCGACGTCCGTGAACATACGGACGCTCGCTCTCTCTCTGCAGCTGACGGAGGAAGGGGACGGGGAACAGGTGACCGTCAGAAGCGAGGAGCTGGGCCACGGGCCAGCTAGATGGGCCAGGAAGAGCCCATCCGGTCTCCTCTCCCTCTCTCTCCCAAACAGCAACAAATAGCTAATTATATAAACCTCAGAAAAACAAAAAGCACATGTTTTAGAGAGAGATGTCTTGAGGAGAAAGAGGTACATCTTTGGGTTCACAAAAATGCATGCAATTTAATAAAAATGAGAATATCATTTTTAGAGCAACAAGATAAATCCATGTTTTAATAAAAATGCAACCTGTTTTGGGGATAGAGGGTGGATGCTCTTCATAACATGGATAGGGGTTGGTTTAGAATTCATATTGGAATATTTATGAAATGATCAACATTTTTAATAGGTGAAAACAGCAAGTAAATATTAGCATGTGGAATATTTATAAGAAGAGAGAATGGGGATAGTTTAAAATGGAAAGAGGAGAATTCAAACCAAAGCATCACATGCATCTACTCCACAACACACCACTCACAACAACAACACCCACAAGCACAAGCATGGCAATAAATATGATGCACTTGATGTTATGAATATGATGCCATGATGCATGAGATGGCAAGAGGCAAAGTAGAAATTCAAACTCATATGCATAGATAACATCCATGGAAGGTCACACATGAGAATACATCATACAAAAGGCAAGGATTACACTTGGGCTGTTACAAAGGGTTTTGCTACGATGGAAGAAGAGACAGCCTTTCAGGACGTGTCAGGCTTCAAGTTCTTCCTAATCCTACTCCCAAATTACATGAAGAAACTGGTACAGAATGCATCCTAGATGAACAATCTCTCACTTTATTTTTCACCTTCATTTTCTATTTCTATTATATTCTATGATCTTTGGTTGTTAGCCTGTTAGGTTGGTTCAACACTTTGATTTTAATCCTCGCTTGCCTGGTTAAAAGCCAAGTGTTGAACCAACAAAACAGACCAATGGCCAAAGATTAAAGCGCACAATATAAACAAAATACAAAGATGAAAAAGAAAAGGGAGATATGGTTCGACTAGGATGCATTTCTGTACCAGTTTCTTCAAGGAATTTGAGAGGAGGATTATGAAGAACTCGAAGCTAGACAAGTACTGAAAGGTTGTCTCTTCTTCCATCATAGAAAAACTGCTATGTGTTAGGAATGCAGAATGTTTGCTCTTCAAATTAATTAAGCTTAATTCTCTTACAAAGGAAGCCCCATCGGACTGAAAGTCAACACACAGGCCGAGGCTGGCAGCATTTATGAGCAAAATTATAGCTGGTGTTTCCTAGGTATCGAACCACAAATAATAATTCTCTTCTATTCAACTGACATCAAAAAATGTTGCTCATCCAGACTTGAGGATTGTTCTGTCCATATTCTTAGAAAGTCAGACATCATATACATTATCATTTGGAGCTTGTAGCTTGGCGGTTCCTGAGATCTTTCAACCATAAAGGTTCACAAAGCACAGATGTACCAGGTGATACCAAAGTGGTTTGTGAACACGAAAAATCTAAGGAACAATCAAACTAGAGGCTCGTAACGGTAACATATACCATGTTGGACTTATGAACAGAACAATCCGGAAATCTTTATGGGCACTATTTATTGATGCCAATCAAATAAAAGATTTTAGTCCTTTTGAGGTTCATCAAGTCTACAAAGGCTAATTTTTGCAAAAAACGTAAACTTGATACGTAAAATTTAAACATCTCTACCACTACCAAAAATGCTAACGAAACATGCTTAGCCAGCAGTAGCCTTAGGAGGTGATGAGGAGAGGGAGGACATGGAGGAGTGGAGGACGAAGGTGGCAACGATCTAGAGTTTTAGCCACCCTAAGCTGCCAAGAGGATGGCGATGCGAGGGGCAGGAACCCAAAAGATTCCATGTGTTGCCGTGAAGCGTGTCCAGTCATGTAATCTAATGTAAAGAATTGGGTGGTTCACTGGAAACCTTTGAACAGGGCCGAAACCGTCGGGGCTAGGGCTAGTAGCAATGTTCATGCCATGAAATGTGTAGAAGATCTCCTGGTAGGAGAAGGGCTCGTCATGGAACATAAGACGTTGAATTGGAGCAGGGTAAAGACCAGAAAGGGAGAATAACCAGCTCAGCTGGAAAGCATTGTCGACGAGGGACATGGCATAACGACGTCCGACTGATAGTTTGAGTTGCGTCAGATCGAAATGTCAGCTCCAGGTCCTGATAGCGATTCAGAGAAGAGGGTCAATGCTACAAGCTGGACTGATGCCCCATTTCTCCACATAGGTTCGAGTGGTCCAAAACCGCTCAACATGACGCTTGCAGAGAAGGCTGCGTCCTCCCTGACAGAAAAGCAACGAAGAAGAAAAGGCAAGAGATAGTAAGGAAACAAGAGAGATGAGCCAGAATAGGGTGATAGTTTTTGCCTTTTTGGATAGTGGTTTTACTGCCATATGTCTGTCTACATGTAATGTGGAGGCAACTAGTTGATGCTGCCTCCATAGTCCCTGCCCTTATTGGAGTGGAAATACTTGAGACAAGTCAACATTACAACCCTCAACTAACCACAATGTTTAATTTATCTCCCTGAACTTCAATACCAGTTAAAACGCACCCCTAAACTATTAAAACCCTTTACTTTGCTCACCGGACTCGGCATGAAGGTGGTTTTGGCATACGTACGCGTAAGGTATTTGACCGAGTTGAGCTGTCCGCGACGGCCACATCAGCGCCATGTCATGAGGCGACTTAAGTTAGACCCGTGATCATGCCCTGGCCCACCTCTTCTTCCTCCCCAGGAACAAACTGGGCGCGGTGGCGGCAGCGACTCAGGCTGCTGGCCGGAGGACGACAGCGGCGAGCTCTCGTCGATGTTGAGCTCCGTTGGTGGCAGCTCTGCGTTGGGGTCCTTGGCTTGGGATTATGCCGCGACCCTGCGCCGTTGGCTCTGTCCGTCGTCGTTTTCCGTGGTCGCCGCACGTGGCCGCGACCCTGTATGAGGAGGATGACGAGGAGGCATCACACGGAGCGGGGAGGAGGCAGAAGAGCTCGGAGCCCTTGAGGACGGGGTCGCCGGGCCAAAAACTCACGTCTGGATGCGCATAATCCGCCGATGCAACTTGCCGAGCCCTTTTAGGCTAGGCGCACAGCAAGCATTTCTTTCCGCGCTAGGCAGGACAGTACACAGCGAGATGTGCATGTACACAAGCAACGAACGCTAGCTGATCCATCTTCCTGGTTAGCTTCGTTTGATACTTGTGCATCTGGCCTAAAAGAAATCCGCAAAGTCAGGTGGTGCGCACCTTCCCATCCCGTCCCGCCCAACCGGCCCCGATGCACTGGAGCCCGACCACCACGATCAACATCCTGCCCAACAGCGGCGCACGGTGGCATGCTGGTGGAGCTCGTCTTCCTCAGCTCCGACGAAATCACGGCGCGGATCGCGGCCTTCTTGTGGCTGTTGTGTTAACCTCGCGGCACCACATAAGTTCAGTTGTTTCCTGTTATTTCAGGTAGCACATAAGCGTTTCTGTACGCAGATTGGTTCAGGCCAGAGACGTGCTTTCTTCACGTTGCGGCGTGGTCCAAGTCATAGGATACTTTACTTTCAGCTCTCGTATCGTTTTATCTTTTCCTGTAAACGTGCGATACTTTTGGCCACGATTACGCCCGTGGGATGGCGCGGAGTAAGCGGATCGTGGGAAAGGGTTTTTGCGCGAGTTTGTTACTGAATGAATGGAATAAAAGAGAGAAACGAAAAAGGACGCAAGGTTAACGCTCTGTCCACGGTGTCTTCTCCTACCTCGTGTTCTTCCTTCTCCTGGGTGTGTGATCCAGCAGTGGCGGTGCCAGGTTCTTTGTGACCGGGCCACTGCCGCTCTTCCCGCATCTGGCCGGTACCACTGGCTTCTAGTGCTCTCCCGCATCTGGCCAACACTGTTGCTGTTGCTCCCACCCCATGCGCCGTTGCTGCTCCCTAGCCACCGTGTTGCGACGCTGCGTTGCACTGCTACACCGCTGCTGCACCGGCGCGTTTCCTTCGGCCCGGCCACCCAAGCGATTTTGTACCGGCGCGCTTTGCTTTGCTGCTGCAGCAAAGCAAAGCAAAGCGCGCCGGTACCCAATTGATTTTGTGGAGATGGGAGCAACTAACGGCACATGTGGAGGAAAGAATGCAGGGGAGATGACATAAGCAAGCTCCGGGCCGCGTGGCTGAGATAGGAGCGGTGTGGAAGGGCGAGCTCCAGGCAGCGCGGGTCACCTCGGGGACCGGCGCGTGTTGTGTACAAGATTAGAGACTGGCATGTTGGACCCATCACTTCTTTTATTAATTTATGCTTACTAGAATTTCACATCAATACTGACTGGTCCACTGGGATGCCACATCATAGCAAAACCACCGTCTAATTGTGTCTGTGTGTGGGGTCTGTGTATTAAATTAAACGGTTTTAATAGTTTAGGGTGAACTGGTATTGGAGTTCAAGAGGGTAAATTAAACGATGTGGTTAGTTGAGGTTGTGAAGTGGAATTATCTCGAAATACGTATATAGCATGGAAGCGGGAAGGATATATTCGGTTAGAAGGTGGTTGTTCTTTCTCTGCACGTGGGTGTTCATTGTTTTCTTACTCAAAGTTTTAAATAGCGGGCTATGACATTTCGTGGCGGCTTCACCAGAAGCTATGAAAATCTCTAGCGGAGTTATAGTGAACCTAAGCCCCCATTTAGCGTTTTCTTAAATCATGAAAAAATTGAAAAAATAAGCATAACAAGAAGGAAGAATAAGGCAGATGGATGGCTTTGTGGAGCTCACCAGTTATCAGTACGACGACATCACAAGAGAGTTTTAAAATCACTTATTACAAAAGGCACCACACCAGCAACAACGAAGCCAAAGAGTAAAATAAGCGACTAGCAGCATCATCAGGCCCCATCATCAGGCTGAGGATCGTGCTCAGCCTGATGTCGATGAGCATCATCAGGCTCATCGGCAGCTTCATTGGCGTCAGACCGAGAGCTTTCTGCATGAGCTTGGAAGCGCCAACAGTCAGCAGCTTCTTGTCTTGTTCCGTTAGTAGAACTCACCTGCCCAAGAGCAAGAGAGGAGAAAGGAACACAAAACTCAGACGGCTTGCAAAGGGGACTCGAGCTTATATTTGTCAAAACGTGACTCTGTCCCTAGCTAGTTCTCTAACAGAGAGCAGCTAACCCAATCATACGAAAACGGTCACCACCAGCTAACCCACTTGCTTGTAAATCAGTAAGTTTACAGGTCGATCTAAAAATCATCACCATCCAGTAAATTAATCACTTAATCAGTAAGTTTATATGCCTAGAAAAACTCAGTGCGGGCAACAAGCAAGGCAGGCAGAGTAATCAATATGTGCGTGTACTCCACAAGAACCATCCGTCAAGCGATTAACTACTAGTACTCCCTCCGTAAAGAAATATAAGAGCGTTTAGATCACTACTATTTAGTGATCTAAACGCTCTTATATTTCTTTACAGAGAAAGTACAAGAAAGCACTGTGCCAATAGATATTTCATAAGAATAGATCATCATTAAACTAAGACCCTGAAAGATATGGTAGATATCCAAACCTCGCATCTTTCAGCGACCAAGAAAGAAGCCCAACGGATAAACTACAGAAAAAATCGTCTGCAGGTAATCTGCTGACACGCAATTGTCAGAATCCCTTGAGCATCAGATGCACCCATATCTTGGCTACCGGGAGAACTTGATGCCCCCATATCTTGACTACCGGCCGGGAGAACTTGATGCAGCCATATCTTCACTTGACTACCGGCCGGGAGAACTTGATGCACCCATATCTTCACTTGACTACCGGCCGGGAGAACTTGATGCAGCCATATCTTCACTTGACTACAGGGAGAACTTGGATTAATCCCAACCCGGATGCACCCATATCAGACAGGTGTCGACGAGACAATGACGATGCCCCCATCTGAGTTTACACCCAATTTTTTTTTGTTTCCAAGCCGGAATATTTATTTACCCACAGGCACCCCTTATATATACATATACATACATGTTACATAATACATTCCTCCCTCCCAGCATGAAACCACCATCACGGTTATCACCTGGTAAGCGCTGCAAAGTCCATCCAGCTTGCATCAACGATGGCGTACAGAACGCTGGAGGTCACCCTCGTGTCAGCCAAGGACCTGAAGAATGTGAACCTCTTCACGCGCATGGAGGTGTACGCGGTGGCCACCATCTCCGGCGACCCGCTCATGCGCCAGTGCACCCCGCCGGACCCCTATGGCGGCCGCAACCCAACATGGAATTCGACGCTCTGGTTCACCGTCCCGCCCACCGCCGACGAGGCCAAGGGCGGCTGCCTCCACATCCTCCTCGCCGAGCGCACGTTTGGCACCGACCACGACGTGGGCGAGGTCATCGTGCCCCTGGCGGAGGTTCTCACCGACGGCGGCCTTGGGGCTCCCACCGTGCCACAGTTCGTGTCCTACCAGGTCCACAAGTTGCACCGCACCGAGACGTACGGCTTGCTCTACTTGACATATCGTCTCGGCCCCATCATCGCGCTGCAGGCACCACAGCAGGTGGTGCGGCCGCCGCCGTCTTCACCTGAAGGGTGTGTGGCCAAGCTGCCGTCTCCAAAGTCAACCGGTCAGTTGGTGTCCATGCCCCCTTCTCCAAAACCAGTGCCTGTGGTGTCCACGCCACCATCTACGAAACCATCCGGTGAGTTGGTATCCATGCCGTCCTCTCCAAAACTAGTCGACCGTGTGGTATCCATGCCGCCGTCTCCAAAACCAGTCGAACAGGTGGTATCCATGCCGCCGTCTCCAAAACCAACCGGTGAGTTCATGTCCATGCCCCCTTATCCAATACCAGTCGGGCCTGTGGTGTCCATGCCACCATATAAGAAACCGGCCGGTCAGTTGGTGTCCAAGCCATCTTCTCCTAAACCAGTTGAGCGTGTGGTATCCATGCCGCTGTCTCCAAAACCAGTCGAACATGTGGTATCCATGCCGCCATCTCCAAAGCCAACCGGTCAGTTGGTGTCCATGCCCCCTTCTCCAAAACCAGTCGGGCCTATGGTGTCCATGCCACCATCTACGAAACCATCCGGTCAGTTGGTATCCATGCCGTCTTTTCCAAAACCAGTCGAACGGGTGGTATCCATGCCGCCGTCTCCAAAACCAATCGAACAGATGGTATCCATGCCATCGTCTCCAAAGCCAACCGGTCAGTTGGTGTCCATGCCCCCTTCTCCAAAACCAGTCGGGCCTATGCTATCCATGCCACCGTTTACAAAACCATCCGGTCAGTTGGTGTCCATGCCACCTTCTCCAAAACAAGTCGAACATGTGGTATCCATGCCACCGTCTCAAAAACCAGTCGAACGTGTGGTATCTATGCCGCCGTCTCCAAAGCCAACCGGTCAGTTGGTTTCCATGCCCCCTTCTCCAAAACTAGTTGGGCCTGTGGTGTCCATGCCACCGTCTACGAAACCATCCGGTCAGTTGGAGTCCATGCCGTCTTCTCCCAAACCAGTCGAACATGTGGTATCCAAGCCGCCATCTCCAAAATCAGTCGAACATGTGGTATCCATGCCGTCGTCTCCAAAGCCAACCGGTCAGTTGGTGTCCATGCCCCCTTCTCCAAAACCAGTCGGGCCTGTGCTATCCATACCACCGTTTACAAAACCATCCGGCCAGTTGGTGTCCATGCCATCGTCTCCAATACTAGTCGAACATGTGGTATCCATGCCACTGTCTCAAAAACCAGTCGAACGTGTGGTGTCTATGCCGCCATCTCCAAAGCCAACCGGTCAGTTGGTTTCCATGCCCCCTTCTCCAAAACCAGTCGGGCCTATGGTGTCCATGCCACCGTCTACGAAACCATCCGGTCAGTTGGTATCCATGCCGTCTTCTCCCAAACCAGTCGAACATGTGGCATCCATGCCGCCATCTCCAAAACCAGTCGAACGTGTGGTATCCATGCCATCATCTCCGAAGCCAACCGGTAAGTTGGTTTCCATGCCCCCTTCTCCAAAACCAGTTGGGCCTGTGGTGTCCATGCCACCGTCTATGAAACCATCCGGTTAGATGGTGTCTATACCGTCTTCTCCAAAACTAGTCGAACGTGTGGTATCCATGCGGCCGTCTCCAATGCTAGCCGGTGAACAAGCGTCCATGTCGCCATCCCTGACACCATATGGTCAGGTGGTGGGCGAACACATTTCTACCAGGACCGATATCTACCGGTGTCCCATTATCCAAGGAGGAGCTGCCACCTCCCCAAGTACCTGAGTATATGTTGAATAATCCGGTCACGTTAAATATCAGAGCATGTCGGCACATCACCTAAATATCACACAAATCGGCGAGGCTTATGTAGCTTACTCTTCTAGGAAGTGACGAGTAGTACCTGGTACCCTAGTAGTAGTTTCTAGTGATAGTTTGCTGGTGTAGGTGTGTAAAGCCTAGCAGATCTTTTAGTTTTAGTGGTGTAAGTTGGTTGTAGTAGCCTATAAAAGCACATGCAGCCCGTCGGTTGTAAAAGCAATAAGAGAAATCATCAGGCTTCAAAGCCTCTAGTACTTGAGCTGCCTCAGTGCATGTTTGTGAGTGCAAGCACACACTGGTCTTCTCTCTGTAAAAGCCGGCGTAGTGTATTGGTTCCATAGATGCATGCAATCCTGGCCCGTTTCTCTGGCAGGTCGTCTCTATTTCCATGCCCGTACAAAAAAATCACCATCCCCAGCCAGAGTAGGCCGGAGGGTCGGCAGCTATCCATCGTTCTTCGTGAATGCCTCCCAAGCGACCACCACGGCGGTGGAGCGGTGCCCCTCAACAGCGGGAGGCGAGCGCTGGGCGTTGCGACAAGAGGCGCAGCTGCCCGGCCACCGGGCATTGCCACGGTACGGCGTGCTGACCGGGCGTCAAGGGGCAGTAGGCTGGTGCGCGCGGCGACCCAGGCGACTCGGAACCAGAGTTTTGGATTTCATCCGAAAAAAACGATTTACCAGCGAATTTCGTCCATTTCGTTTCGGCCCGGTAACCATGTAAACTGGCCCAGATATTTCGGCCCTTTTTGAATTCACAGCGCAGCCCATGGTCCAATATAGCCCACAAATAACCCCCCTGTGGTATAAAAGCTGAACCGAGCGTCACCTAACCCTAAATTCCTGTTTCTGTCTCACCCTCTGTGCGGCGGCTGAAGCCGAGCGAGGCGGCCGGCGCTGGTCAGCGCTGCCTCTTCCCATCCTCCTCCAACCCTTCTCCATTATCTCCTCTTCTTGAGTTGTTTTCCATGAATTTGAACACAGCCGTGATGTCTAGGTAGGTTAGTGGCAGCGTCACGGCTGCACAAGCACAACATCGATGGAGCGGCAGCTGGGCTCGGGCGCCGAAAGGGCCGACAGCAGCAGCAACATGGGGCGCATCCAGTTGTGCTCAGGCAGCGCCACGGTGCCGGACGCACGCGCTGGCTTTCGAACTGTAGGTCGTGCTATGCTGTTGATTTCTGAATGTTTGCCGTTGGATGCGTAATGTTTAGTCTGATGTGTAATATTTTGATGCATATAGTCTCCTCTATGATTTTTGCTAAAGGTTATGATACTCATTTGGTGTTCTGGTTTATTTTAGAAAAAATGACAAATTTTGTTCAAAAATTGGATAAATTTTGTCCAAATTTCAAATTTTGGTTAAAGATTTTCGTCCGAGAATTTCTGAAAATTTTCCGAAAAAACGAATTTCGCCCATTTTGCCCTGCACCGGTAAAAATCAAAAAACGAAATCCAAAATCCTGCTCGGAACCTCTTCTCCTCTACACATCCAGCACCGCCATCGATCGATTTTGCTCTGCTAGTGTTCATGGCATTGTTTTGGTTTGTGCATGTACGTTGATTTGATTTAATGCTCATGGCATTGTTTCTGTTCCCTAAGATCTATCATTTCATTTTGTCATGTTGGATGGATTTCTTGTTGTAGATAGGAGACGTAGTACTGTTCTTGCATACTAATTCCTTGTATCGCTGCCATGTCTCGTATTCCTGATTGTAAGTTGAAGCTACTTGTGTGTATGTGTATGTGGTTGTGCTTGAAAATCTATTGTAATATGTAGAATTTTTTTATGAACATGTATTTTGACAAAACATTAATGAAACATGGCGAACCATGATAAAAGAATTGCGGAGCTTGTATGGACCTCAATGAAACATCTACGAAATTCTTATTATTTATTTGCTAAATTATATATTTTGCTGAAACATTAATTAAATGTGGCAAATCATGATGAAACAATTCCGAAACTAGTATGGATCTCGATAAAATATCTTTGAAACTTTTGCTATTTATTGGCCAAATTATATACGTTGACAAAAAATTAATGAACGCGGCAAAACATGATGAAACAATTCCGAAACTTGTATGGATCTTGATGAAACATCTTTGGAATTCTTCTTATTGATTGGAAGTCCATGCCAAACACTATACCATCTGCAATTTTCGCTAACAGTCATAATCAATGTGAAGAATACTGTTGTACAAATCAACATGGTTTGTTACCGTCCTCCTGATGATTATACTAACAACGGTGCTCTTAAAATTTGTTGTGTCAAATACAGCACAACCCCCCACGGTCTGCCGCATTCCCGCACCTTCCCCTGATGTGCATATGAGCGGCGCACCTGTTCATGCATGGAGAACCACCAAATTTGTGTACCTGATCAGTCTAGTGTCGGATGCCCCCAATGGTGCTACGACAATGAAATGTGAACATTATCCATTGTCTACTTCCCGGGTTCATATCAGAAAAAGCTGATGTACCATCTGCGACACGGGCATTTAAAAAGAGATCATACAAGGAAGCCTATGATTAAAACCATGCAGTTGATGTAAATTGCAGAAACTCATGTATTTATAGATTGGTTGACACAAATGAGCTATAAAACTGAAAGGGGATGGAACCAAAAGCACCTCACAACCATCAGGTAAGACAAATTAGCAATAAGCAGGAGAGGATAATCTATTAGCAAAGCCTCTCATTGAGAAAAGCAATCAAAAGGAAAGCCCCCCTCCCCCCGCGCATCGCCCCTCTCTAGCGACACTGGGGAAACCCTGTCGGTGCCACCTCCTACATCCACCCCCTCAGCTCGCCACTGCCTATGGAGCCCGCCAACGAAGTCCATGCATGCTCCAAGGAGGGTGGCGGCAAGGCTACTCCTGGCCGTCGACGGTGGCGTGGCGCGTAGATCTCGGAGGAGTGGTGACGGCGGCTTCCCTGGCGTTGCCGGCGCTGGTCCTGGTTATCGGCGGTGGTGCCTGAGAGTGGTGACGTGATGGTGTGGCGCCGGGCGCGGGGGGGGGGGGGGGGGGGGGGGCTACATGCAGCGGGCCCGATCTGGGCCGTCGTAGGCCTGCAATGCATCTGCATGCTTGGCGGCGGTGCGGGGCCTGGCCTAGCGTCCCTCGTGGCATGGTGGTTGGCTTGTCATGGCTGGGCTGTTGGTTCGGTGGTCCGGCTGCTTCCTGTTGTTGGCACGGTGGTGCGTTGGCGCTCGGTGCTGGTGGTGGTGGCAAGCCTGTTCTGGGACAGGGAGGGTTGCGGCTTGGCTGCAAGTGATTGTGGTGGCATGGGTCATCTCTGGACGGACAAGTCTCCTCGGTGCCGTGGCGCGTGTGGTGCTGTGGCGAGGCATGGTGGCGGCAGGTGGTCTATTCCAGCTCTCCTGATTTGTCGCTGGCCTCCCAACCTTGGTTGTGTTTGCGGCCAGTTCGGGTTCGTGGGTGGCTGAGCCTCCTCCCACAAGGCTCATCGAGGCGGAGGATGCTGGACTCTAGGCGAAATCCATGGCCGATGGGGGTCGGTACCGGCGATGTCGTTGTCGATGGGTTCACCCCGATTCTAGACCATGGTCGGTTGGGGCTAGGTGGTGGCAGTTGTTGGCGTCACTGGATCCCCTCCCACTGGGTTTGGTGGGGTGGTGGTGCGAGGTGCTCTGGGCGAAACCTTTGTCCTGGCGGGAGCCGGTGTCGGTGACGTTTGATACCCTTGGGTCTTCTCGGCTCTCGGATTTAGATTCCGCTTGGCGTCCTAAGTCTTCTTTTTGCGGGTTGCATGTTCAATTGACTCTGTTCAAAGTACATATATGTTGGAGTTTGACTCATTTAGAAAATAATGTCTACAAAACAAACCTCCATTTGAATTTATTCATTTTGACCATAGGTGTTGTTTGGATAGTTGTTTGCTAGATGTAAGACAAACCTACATGCATGTATAGCATGTAATTTAAATACAATATAACTGTGCACTCTTCTAGCCATCTCAGGCCATTACCGTTTTTAGCCGTCGGATCAAGTAGTGGGCTTCCTCTGCTGTGCAGATCGCGCACATGGATTCGGCCGCTGCTCCTGAAACAAAATCCACTATCTGTTGTTAATTGGGCTTATTGGGCCTTTGGTCTGTAGTAATCGCTTTCGTGTCCGTCATCAACATGAGGAAAAACGATCATGGACCGCACACATGGGAAGGAAGGAGGCGCGGATCCGTCCACGCAATCCGTGCGAGGCGCTAGATGTTGTTGACCTTGTTGGCCGACCAAAGTTTGCGGTCAGGATGGATTGTTCCGTGCGAACCAAGAGACGGTGTGGGCAAGAGAGGACTCGTCGCCAAGGGGCGGTCACAGGGTAACGAACCGTCCCTGGCAATTGTACTCCACTCGCCGGAGATTTTGGAAGTAATTCTCCATTGATCTAGCTTTTATGTCAATTGATGTGTGTCACTCGCCGGCGACGATAACTGTAGGTTAGTTACTAGGGTGCTACTTCCTCTTCCTTCGATCCATGGGTGATTGAACGCATCGTGTCCTCCTCTCATGGCGACAGGGCCTCACACAATGATTTGAGGAGGTCGGAACACCAGATTGATCGCGTCGCTTCAGTTTGGAGCCACTCCCCTCCTGAGCTTGCGCCACCGGCTCGCTCTCGCAACACTATTTTAACCTGTCCAGGCCACAGTTTCGTGCTACAGCCACCCCCGGTCAGTCCTCCGTGACTCTACCACCACTGCCTCCGGTTCTTCCAGCATTCGACATTGTGTCCCTTCGGAGTGGAACCTGGTGATGCAAGGGACTTCGTCCACGCAGTGCCGGACTGGTTGCCGGCTGCTGCCACCGTCAATACAGGCGGTCTGGACGTCATGTTTGTATCATCTGCTAAGCTGATTCTTGGTCTCCCCAACTTTTTAACACCAAGGTGCATCTCCCGTCTATACTACTTTTAGTCTTAGTACATAGCACCAATTTTTGCTAACTGTTCCCTGTCATGCTTATGACTTATGAACCCAAAGGATTGTTGCTTTTTTCCGTAGCTGAGAGGTGTTGGATGTTCAAGTGTTAGTAACTTAGTATGTGATTTAACTGATATTCAGTCAGCTATATCTATGATCGTAATAATCTGGATCCTAGAATGAGATGTCTGTCACTCTGTCCTATACAAAATCAGAAGCTATGAAAGAAAAAACAGCTGCATCTTTGTTTTTTCTAATGTAGTTTGCTAATAATCACAAAAACACAGACTACACGGTTGGACTTGTTTTGTTTTCTAGAGCAGTTGTGCTATATAAGATCTTTGGTTATGTGAAATTTCTGATGCTTCAAGTACAGGTAAATTCACTATTATTACTTTATATTTTTACTTTCCTGATGGAACTTTGATGTTGGGTGATGTCGCATCGATGGTTATTCATATTCCATTTTCAGTCAAGGTAGCCATGGCAGAACTTGACTATGACTCCTTTTTGTTATGTTTCATGTGTTTCTATTACGCTCTATCAAAGTTGGCAAACAAGATGTCATCGTATTACAACTGCAATTTGGCTCATGTTTGATAAGGGGTATATCTTTATGGTGAAATTCACACACCATTATGTCGATATTTTATAGGATAGATCAAGTAGTAAGCTTACATTTGGGTTTGGTGTGATTTTTGAAACAAAATCATATCATATTTTGGCAAAAAATTGTTAGGTGTGGTTAATTACATGATAGATTTCCGAGATTATAATTATTTTTATAACCTGGTTTGTCATGGCCTATCATATTTTGCCAAAAAAATCATATTATTGAAAATCTTTACGGGCACAGCAACACGCGTAATCTAGAGGCACGCTCGTGGAGTTATATCGTTATTTATATAAGCTACCACAAAAGAGTTCGGATGTTGGGCAATTTCAATTCTTCTTGTTATTGTGAACAAAACATATTTTCTCTTTTCATTTTCTACTTACTACTTGTTGGAATTCTTCTCATATCAAAACAAAAGGGAAACATGCTTGGAACAACTTATTTCACGATATTTTAGTTTCCTGCAGTCCACATTTTAGTTTAGTTTAGCTTGTGCCTCCATATATTTACGACAATTCCTATAATTTTACTGTCAAAATGGACGGGCGCGGCAACGCGCGCCATCAATGATCTAGTGTAACATATATAACTGAACGAATGTGACTTGTAGAATGAATTCACATCGTGAGTTTTTCCAAGGGCAAGGGTCGCTTCCATTAAGAAGGTATAGCTGTCAAAATGTACAAAACAAAAGAGCACATAACAAAACTGAACAGTAAATGAACATGCATACTAACGCTAGCAAAACAGAACCTGAAACAACATTGGAGTGGATTGGATCATGCCGATAGGCTTATGGAGCCACCACCCCGACGTATTTTCCACCAACCTCATCCTGCGCTCCATCCTCTCCTCTCCTCCTTCCTTACACCATCGCCACTGCTTAGCCTCCTCCGGCTTCTCTATCGGTACTGTTGCTGCACCACCACTGCTCCGCCTCTTCCTGCTCCACTGCCAACAGCTGGGACGGCCATCAATGTCGCTTTTGGCACACCACTTAATTATTAAGTATACGTTGAGTAAATGAAATCTCCTAGATTGAGATTGATCATGTTGTTGCATTGACACTTTATCAGGTGGTCCATAGAAAAGATAATGTCAAAAATCGTACATTTCTTCCTTGACTTCCATCTCTCCCGGCACACTCCCGCATAACTTTGACGTGTTAGTTGAGGTCCAGTGGATTTGTATACCCGAATGACATGATAGGGAAAACCTGGAATACCTAATATAACAACCCTGTTTACATCATGAATACAGCTCACTGTGTATTATTAGCAATTGGCAGATGGCTGATACAGATTTTGAAATTGTGTTGTCAACCAAAACTTAACGAAACACCAAATAAATCTAATAGAAATAAACAAGTTTATTCTATCTCGTGTTATGTAGTAGCATGCACAGGTGATATTGTGCAGGAAATACATGGCAGGTGATATTTGGCGGGAAACACATGGCGGGGGATATTCGGCGGGAAACATATCGAGCGAGATATTGTGCGGGAAACACATGGTCGGTAACTCATGGCGGGAGATATCGGGCGTGAAGCACGTGGCGGGTGATATTGGAAGGGACACACATGACAGGAGATATTGGGTGGGAAACACACGTCCGGTGATATTGGATGCCAAATATCTCTCGCCGTGTTTCCATGCCCAGTATGCCCCGTCCCATCCACATGGCTTACAGACGGACGGCCGTCAACTACCACTCCCGTGGGGTGGTGTGTCCTTCCAAATTCACTTGTTTAATTTTCTGTGCACCATCACGAAATTCTTGTGTTTCCTGGTCTCCCAAATATCCAACTTTTCTCCGTCAGGAATATTCGTATTTCTACATTTTTTTATTCATGTAATCGAAGTAGGCCTTTGTGGAATCCTGATACAAGAAATTTTGCCAACTAATAGTAACTGATTTTTTACGGTACATCATACTACCTCCGGAACCGAGTAGTATTGAATCATCTTAACCGTTAATTAGTGGGGTAGTTTTGTCATTTTATGTTTCCTAATGTGTAAAATCGCTCGCGGTGACCATCCACGTGTGGCCTCGTCGTTGCGATCGCCGGTCTTCAGCGACAATGTCCAACAATCGATCAGAGCTAGCCGCCGTGATCTTCAAGTGGGAGCTCCAAGTCTACGATCGGGCATCGATTCAACTATAGCAGGCCACGGAGCCGCCGCTGCGGCGTCCTGTTCAGCTGCGTTGTCGTGGCTGCAGCTCCCTCCGAGGTGTCCGCGGCTCCGTGCTGCTTGTGCCTGCGTCCCTTGTGTGCAGTGGCCGCGGCCGCCGGCTTGATCGCCGGAAAACAATCGGCGGAGCACGTATCGTACTAGTGCATCATGACATGATCAATCAACGTATTGTACATGGTGATTTCCTCGGCCAAAAAGATAGTGTGGCAAGGATCCATCGACCATGTACAATCGTCTCTGTTGCATCTCATGTCCGCCGGAAAGTATTCGGCCGCACCGGTCCCTGCAGTCTCGTCAGAGCAGGAGAGGAAAACACACGGATTTCTCAATACGTAAAGAGTTTTGGTATTTATTTTGTAAGCCTTCCAATTTTACCCTTTGAACAAAATATACTACTGATTTTTTCTAGCAGTATTGATGGATCTAGACCATTGAATCACTGGAAATGGACGGCTTACATTATTTTGATGTACTGTAAAAGGTCTCACCGAAAAACAGTTCGTTAGTCATAAGCCATTTTGAAAATTCTTATTTCAATTCAACGGCATATCAATAAGTATGAAGCACATTTGTGAAGTTTAGATTTCCAACGGTTTTTAACGCATTCTGTGCGGTTTTAATCCGTCAAAACTCCCAGGCCCTGTTTGAGGGCCTAGATGACTTTTTAGGGGCCCGCTGTTCCGCACATGAGCCCGTGTGAGCGCGCGTAAGATGGAACGTCCAGAACGCAAAAAGTCCAAGTCCCCTCAACTCAATTCTCCAGGAGCTTTCCAACTGATCTGGAATCGCCTCAATTGGAGACTGTATGTGAACGTTTTGAATTTTTCTCGGAGACTGACTGATGAGGATATGACGCCTGGTTACAGCCAGCTAGGTAAGGGGCTGGCCACATCATCTTGTAGCATACCGATTCAGCTACTCGGGCCCAGGCGGCACACCTACTTGTGAGGCAAGGCAACTTCAATCCATTGGTACACAGCTAGGTCCGGCTGAACCCGGTGGAGCGGGCCCACCTTTAGTCCAAACCGAACCATGTAACCCTAGCTCGGCCAGGTATACAAGGCGAGCTAGGGCCCTCACCTGAGGGGACCAAGACATTCTAGAGCCATCTAGTGCTAGGGTTTCACCTACCCCCTGCTTCCTCCTCGGCCGCTGTCACGGCCCAGGAATTGTAACCCAAGATAGAATTTTTGGTGATCTTCCCGATCGACGTTGAGCACTCGAGCAATACAACCCCAGCAGGCAGGAGTAGGGTGTTACCTCGCCAGGGAGGGCCCTAGGTAGATAGCGTGTCTCGTGTGCTACCATCTCGATCCACAACTAGCATCCCCTCCAAACAAATTCGTCATGACTCGATGGAACTGCCAGACTCAGAACACTGAAAGTTGGCGCACCAGGTAGGGGTTCTTCTCGTGGATTCATCTAATCGGTTTGGGATGGCATCCTCAACCCTCAAGATCGGCGGCTTCGCACCAGGCCAAGAGCTCTTCTTCGCAAACACGGCGGGGAACCTGGTCCTCGCCGTCTCCCTCCCAAAGGGGCAGATCTTCTACGCCGAGTACCTAGATTTCATCGCCGATGACCTCGGTGAGCTGCCTCTCCATGGAGAGGCACCTGGCCGCACACCGGGCTCGGCCCTTACCCCTCCACCAGTGGCTGGCGCTCGGGAGATGAGCCCCACCTGGCGGTGGGCTACTCTACACCATGACCAGGGACGAGGGGAGATCCGGCGTGCCAGGCACACCAAGCCTTTATGCGGTGGTGCTTCCTTCCATGAGGTGCCAAGCGAGGTATGTTTCCTTCATGGTCCATGTTCCCAGCATAGGAGAGCAATTGTCGCCTCCTCCGCGGGCATGCCACAGGAGGCGCCACAGTCCTGACTCCAGGTGGAGGCGACGATGGCCTGGCTCCCCCTCCCGGGGGAGTTGGCGTGGCAAGGAGCAGCTACTACCTAGTCTTTGGCGACTCCGAGGGCTACGAGGACCGGCTCTGCGCCAACCTCATGGCGGGTGAGATCTATGCGGCCAAGCCAAGCGCACTTCATTTCTTGAATTGGTCTGAGACCCTGATCAACTTCGAGCTGGGCGACCACATGGAGCATGTCCCCCAGGCGGGAAGATTCCCACAGATTCTGGACTCCCTCGTCGACAGCATCTGGCACACCAAGGCACTAATGGATGGTGGGAGTGGGCTCAACATCCTCTATGTCGACACCCTCGACACGATGGAGATCCCTCACTCCCGAGCCAGGCCGACTGGTGGACCCTTCCACGGGGTTATCCCAGGACACCAAGCAATGTCACTCAGGCAGATCAATCTTCCTGTCACTTTCGGCACCACCGATAACTACAGGACCGAGACCCTGCGGTTCAAAGTTATTGATCTACGGGGTTCCTTCCATGCTATCATAGGTCGCCCTGCTAGGCCAAGTTCATGGCGGCAACCAACCAACTACGCCTATCTCCAGCTCAAGATGTCGGGCCCCAATGGGGTCATCATGGCACAGTGCAACTTCTAGCACGTCCATCGGTGCAATCAAGTGATCATCCACCACGCAGACAAAGTGGTTGTGTCGGCGGAATTTGAGGTCATCAAACTACAAGTTGGCCAAGAAGCACCACTCTCCAAGAAGAGCACAAGCTCCTCGTTGTTCCAGGTGGTGCATGACACCAAGGAAATCTAGATTGACCCGGTTGATCCCGCAAAGTTCGTCCATATCGGCACTGAACTTAGCCCCGAGCAGGAAGAGGCACTTGTCCTTTTCCTCTAGGAAAACCGAGACATATTCATGTGGATTGCCTCCAACATGCCAGGGGTCCCGAGGGACATTGCAGAGCATTCCCTGACCATTCACAAAGGCGCCAAGCCCATCAAGCAACACCTGCGCCATTTTGGTGAACATCGGCGTAAGGCCATTGGCAAAGAGATAGCACGGCTCATGGCAGCTGGCTTCATCATGAATGTATACCACCCCGAGTGGCTGGCTAACCCGGTGCTCGCACTCAAGAAAAATGGGAAGTCTAAAAGATCCTAAACAAGGCATGTATGAAAGATCCTTGCACCCTGCCGTGCATCGACTACATGATTGACTCAGTCATAGGCTGTGAAGTGCTCTCCCTATTGGATGCTTACTCGGGCTATCACCAAATCAAGATGAAGAAAGGAGATGAAATCAAGACATCCTTCATCACCCCTTTTGGTGCCTTCTGCTACACCTCCATGCCCTTTGGCTTGGAAAACATGGGCGCCACATACCAATGGTGCATCCAGCCCTTCTTCCATAAGCAGATTCGAAGAAACATGCAAGCCTATGTCGATGACGTGGTGATCAATACCCAGAAGAAGGAGGACCTACTGACAGATCTAACAGAGACATTCACCAACCTCAGGAAGTTCAGCATGAAGCTCAACTGGAGAAGTGTGTCTTTGGGGTTCCTTCCAGGAAGCTACTCGGCTTCATCATCTCCGAGCGAGGAATCAAGGCCAACCCCGAGAAGATCGAAGCCATTCTCAGTATGAGGCCGCCCAATAATGTGAAGAACATGCAGAAGCTGTCCTGCCGCGTCGCAACCCTCAGCCACTTCATATCAAGACTCAGGGAAAAAGCAATGCCCCTTTATAGGCTCCTAAAGAAGTCAGGAACTTTCAAATTGATGCTAGAGGCACAGGCGGCACTTCACATAATGAAAAGGACTCTGACTACATACCTGGTACTGGTTGCCCCTCAAAAAAGAGAGCCACTGCTGCTCTAGATTGCCACGACCCCCCATGTGGTTAGTGCCGTCCTGGTGGTTAAAAGGTCCGAGCCCGGCCACATCTGGAAGGTGCATCGCCCAGTATACTTCGTCAGTGAGGTGTTGTCTGAGACCAAGCCATGATACCCATAGATTTATGTCATATACATCATGTTCATGATGTCTCGCAAGTAGGTTCACTATTTTCACCAGCACCCAATTCAGGTGGTCATTGCTTTCATGCTCGTCAAGGTTGTCAACAACCGAAACACCACCTATCGGATCATGAAATGGGCAATGGAGCTTATGGCTTTTGGCCTGGTCTACACCCCCCGCACCACTATCTGGCCCCAGGAACTCACTTACTTCATGGCTGAGTGGACCAAGGCTCTGTCCCTTCCTTCCATGGTCAAGATCAAGTACTGGACGCTCCATTTCGATGGGCCACTGATAGTCAAGGGTGTGGGAGCCAGCATTATACTCACTTCCCACAGAGGGGAGCATTTCAAGCACATCTAGCAACTCCACTTCCCCAAATCAAATAATGCGACTGAGTACGAGGCACTCCTACATGGGTTGCACATCACCGTATTACTCGGGATCCACCGGTTCGTCGCCCGCGGGAACTCGGATCTCATCGCCCGACAAGTCATGAAGTAGTGGGCATGCAAGAACATGACCATGGAGGCATACTGCCAAGAGGTGAAGAAGCTCAAAGGCAAGTTCGACGGCCTAGGGCTCATACATGTGCACCGTGGATACAACGAGGTGGCAGACAAGCTGGCCAGGCTAGGGTTCGCACATGACTCGGTCCCGTCGGGTGTCTTCCTCCAGGAGCTGCGCTCACCATCCGTCAAGGAGAAGGTCGCTCTCGGGTCTGAGTCTTATCCAAGAGAGCTGCCCCCTCCTCCGGACGGAGACACCCGGGCACCAGGGGCAGAAGTCCTCCTCATTAATCCCAACTGGACTAAGCCCTTCATGGATTACACGCTGATAGGGACCCTCCCCCAGGAGAAGGATGAGGCATGGCGAATCGCTAGATGTGCCAAGGCCTACACTATCATCAATAAGGATCTGCACAAGAGGAGCACCTTCGATGTCCTCCAAAGTTGCACCTCCCAAGAGGAAGGGAAGCTGGTCCTCCAAGAAGTTCACTCGGGCACCTGTGGTCACCACACGACACCCAAGTCACTGGTAGGGAAAGCTTTTGGGCAAGGTTTTTACTGTCCGGCCGCAGTCACAGACGCCAATCAGCTCATGCGCACCTACGAAGGCTGCCAGTACTACACCCGACAGACACGCATGCCAGCGTAAGCACTTCAGACTATCCCACTTGCCTGCACATTCGCCGTATGGGGCTTGGACATGGTGGGACCCCTTTAGAAGGCACCCGGGGGCTTCACCCACATCTTTGTCGCCATCAAAAAATTCTCCAAATGGGTCGAAGCCTGGCTCGTCGCCACTATAACTACAGGGAAGGCGGTCAAGTTCTTCAATGAGATCATCTTTTGCTTTGGAATTCCCAACATCATTATCACAAACAAATGCAACCAGTTTGCCGGTGCCCTTCCTCGAGCTCTGCAAAGACTACGACATCACCCTCGACTTCACCTCGGTTGTGCACTCGTGCTCAAACCTCGCATATTCGATTGACTCAAGAAGTTTTTGGGAGAGAGAGCTGCCTTCCATGCTCTGGAGGCTCTGAACCTCTCCCAACCGCTCCAAAGGATACACCCCATACTTCATGTTGTATGGGGCCGAAGCGGTGTTGCCCAGCGAGCTAAGCCATGGGTCCCCATGAGCTAAAGCCTATAAAGACAAGATGGAGTTGTTCTCCTCGAAGAGGCCCTAGAGGTTGCACTACTCAGGTCAGCCAAATATGAAGATATCGTACGACACAACCATAGACGTGGGTGCACCTTTAATGTGGGGTCCTAGTCCTCAGTCGTATCCAGTCCAACAAAGGCGCACACAAGTTGTCATCGCCATCGGAGGGCCCGTACATCATTCATGAAGTGCTACGCTCGAGGGCTTATCATCTCGATGACCCAAAGGAAGGCTACAACATCCTGAATGAATGGAAAATTGAACACTTACGCCATTTCTATGCTTAAGCTATTTAATCCTACCCAAGTGGTATGAATAATGCCAATACTTTGTCTCACCCTAGTTGTTCCTTAATGAGACGAGTACTAGGGAAGATCAAAGACTTGAATAAAATCAAGTATGGCACAATCAGTTCATTACAAAAAGCCACTCAGCATCCAGAGCCTGACATGCAGTATGCAAAGGGCACACTACTCAGGCTCACCACCCAGCCTCTGGGCGTACTCGGCCAAAGCGCACACAGACGGCTCAGTCTCTGCCATCAGGTCCATCACCTGCTGGTCAGAAGTCCTGGTAGCGAACCCTACCGCCAGTTTGATATCGGCCATCATGAAGAGGGACTTCACCATCGCTAGCACTATCGAGACCTGAGTGGCCCCCAGCCGCAAGCGGTCCATGGTGGTCTCGTAATGATTTGCCAGCAGGGACTTCTCCCAGAGGATGTGGCAAGTGACCCGAGTAGCGTTCTTGAAGAACACGATCCTCTCGGGCACTTACATCAGCAGGGACCAAATGTTCATAGAGTGGATCTCCCTCATAGGAAGCTCTCCTAGAAGCCACTGCATGCCTCTTTCGTCATGCCCTTCAACTCCTGCAAGATGCCCCGGGCTAGGTGCACCTCATTCCGAAGGGCAACATTGGTCTTGTCAGACTCCTCCAATAGGGACTCACTCTTTTCCTTTGCCTTCCCGACCTTCTCGAGCTCTGCCAGTAGGGTCTTCGTGGCATTTTGGAGCACTCCAAATCACCCACCCTGACTTCCACCTGCTTCGGACTCTAGTCAGGCTCGGCCACATGAGCCCGCTTTAGGTCATGCTCCAGCTGCAGGTAGCGATCCTTTGTGGAGGTGGAGCACCTCGCCTTCCAGATGCATAGGGGCAAAAACTCCAATTTGAGCCTAGCGACCTCCTCCTTGAGAGCTCGGACCTAAGTGCAATCCCGCTCCTTGTCCAAGTGAGCTATATAGAGCAGCGAGGACAACTGGTCCCACTCCTACTGGTTTCTCTACTTGTACTCGCAATCCGGTAGTTTCTCTAAGATGAAGTTGCACTTATATATAGACCTGTCATAAAAGCCCTATAAGAGAGAAGTAAAATAGATGATGGTTGCCATGGACCAAAATTTGCAAGACCCTCCACTCGATTCGGCTAACCAAACAAAGACTTGAGGGCTACATCTATGGAGAAGGAAGGCCAATGCCTACCTACATTCCTAGCATAGCTTGCAGCATAATCGTGTTGACATTGCACTTCGGCAACTTTATCAGCTTCGGAGCCTCGGCCTCGAACATCATCATGTAACCCAGGAGCACATCCCACTCAGACGCCTCCTGAGTGTTGTTGATCTCCCTCACAATCCCACACCAGTCCCCCGTGGTGGCCTGTTAGATAGGGAGAGGTGGGTAATCCTGTTATAAACCCGACCAATGTTGGTAAGTAGATAGGATGGTGCCGAGCTCAAGCCCGCCCCTTGCTCACTCATAGAGGAGCCAAGTAACAAGACCTCCAGCTTCAGTCCTGCAACAGTGGCATTCATAGAGGCCCCGGACATCCTTGGCCAAAGAAGGAATCAACTTCTCTGCCTATGGCGGTGGCGTAAGCTTGGAGCCTAGAACCACCAAGATAGTGCCTGAGCTGGGCGCGGTGGAACTTGGCCCGTCGGTCAGGTCCTACATGGACAACGCACTGGAAACAATCTGGACAACATCTCTAGCCATCACTCCCATGACACATGAAGCTGCAGGAGAACAAAAACTACTCAGCCAGAAAACTTACATGTTATATCTTGGGATCGTGCTTGCAAGTTTCACCCACTTGGAGGCGAAAACCACCTACGGGGTGGAGCCTGCCGGAGGGTGCTGTCCCCACATGGTCACGTCCATGGCTCCTTTTCTATTCTCGGTGCCAGACGAAGATGTGGCAGTGGCGGCCTGAGGTCTCGATTGTTGAAGAGTATAGATGCTACAGGAACTGATGGTGCCGAGGCCACCGGCGACCACACACGGCCGAACTCTGGCCTGATCCTCGTGTAGAGGAGCAGCGAGTCGGGCCCATTTATGCCTCCGGAGAAAACTAAATTCAGTAAGAAACTCAAAGGGCACCCAAAAAACTCAAGAGGCAAAGTTCGAAGACAACCACTTAGATTAGTCGAGGGATTCTTCAGACTGTACAACGCTCGGTGGTCTTCGGTGCTTAGAGTTGTGCCATGCTCCACCACATGCCATACCAGGTCCAATACCTGGTAATCTAAGACCTCCTCCTCTGATTCCCAGGTGTTGTCGTTCGGGCCCATGTACTCAAACATCGGGTGGAACCTCTCCTTGGTCGAATGGATCCTCCTCCGGATGAAGGTCTTCAAGGCCCTAACTCAAGTGAACCAAGCGGCGAGTGCTTGGTCCATTGCCTCACTGACATAGGATTGACATCGGAGCTCTTCCCCAGAAGGCAGCGCAATCTAGGTTAGCTCCGAGGTCGGGCACGGCCTTGGAACTTAGAAAGCTCGGGTTCCACAAAGTAAAATCAGTCCTCTCGCCACTTTCCGTTGTGAGAGTTGGTTGGAACTCGGATGTAGTGCACCCCGTGTCTCGGTTGTAAGGAAGCGCCACCCTCGACCAAGGGATCATTAGTACTTGGGTGCACCCTGATATAGAAGAGAGACTTCCAGAGAGCAAAGTGCATTTTGAAGCCGAGAAAGCACTCGCACAAAGTGATGAAGCATGACACATGGAGTATGTTGTTGGGGTTGGTATTGTGCAGCTCTAGCTCAGAGTGACACAACAACCCACATAGAAAAGGATGCAGAGGGAAAGATACACCTCGCTTGAAGAATTAGATGAAGGTGACGATCTCCGTCATTTCCTGGGTGGGGTACTCGTCCTCGACGGGGGCCCACCAATCGATCATCACCAAGGCTGGGATTACCTCATCCCCCATGAGACCAGCCAGCATCTCTGGCATCATGGTGAATGGCTTCCACATGGCTGCTATGGCTGCCCAGTGCTCCGCCCTTCCGTCCGTGGCCCCGAAGGATGAACCCTTTTCCCTCTGCCTGCCATGGGTGCGCGAATTCCATCGACGTCGAGAGAGGTCGAAAGATGTGTGGATCTGAGACCAGGGAGCTAGCTCTGAATAGAGCAGTGGGATGCGGTCATGGAAGCGGTGAGGTCCAGCATGCAGCGGCAGCAAAGCTTGGTGTGCGGGGTGTGGCAAAGCAAAGTGGCGCAATGAACGCCGAGGGAGCTCGACGTCGTCGAAGACGAAGTTGAAAGGAGCCACTTTCCCCCTGTCCCCCAATTTGTCGTGTGAGGGGAAACCCAGGCATCATGTCCTGCCATCTGCCATGCATGGGCTTACTCGTCCCACAACGTGCATGACCCCACGAAGACTAGTGTGCATTACGAGAAGGATGGCGCATTCATTGCCCCGCCTTGGGAACCGATAAAACCCCAGATGAGTCATGTTCCCGCCCTTTCCATCCAATCGACCCATGATATGGAGATGGTGGGAATCTTTGACGCTTGACCAAAGACCACGTATAGATAAAAATCATCCTATGACATGACAAAGAACTCGGGTGCGGTAACGGTCGACATCCACGAGGCGTGCCTCCCATAGGCCCCAGCTGAGAACCGAATCTTTTCGGACTCAGGCATTGCCAATAATGGATTCCAGTGGCAGACCCCTAGGTCCCAAGCTGCTCAGGCACACCCGAGTGAAATGCTATTGCGGTGCGCCCACAGTGGGCCACGAGTTGAGCCCTGATTAAAACGGACCCCATGCACCATAAAGAGAGTTGAGGGTGTTCCGTAGGGACACCAGCTAGGCCCGATCCGCTTGGGTGGTCATGCCCCACTCAGGACTCTGACGGGATTTATGGTATGCCCCATGTTGGGTCACTAGCTAGGTTCCACCTGCTGGGAACAACTTGATACCACCGGGCTTTTCCTATTAGTAACTCAGCTGCCACGATGCGTCTACCCGATGGGAGGCGCATCACTAGTCCTCCTTTCTTTCTTTCCTTTCTATCGCTGGTTTTGACAAGTCCCTCGTGACCTCTTGACAGGTAGATCACATGGCACTCGGGGGATACAAACATGGATAGGATGCCTGGGTACTGCCAGCCAGGCAAGGGGCTGGCCACGTCATCTCTAAGCGTATCGAGTCAGCCACTCGGACCCAGGGGCCATCCAGGCGCTGCACCTACTTGGGAGGCAGGGCAACATCGATCTAGTAGTAAACGGCATGGTTTGGCTAAACCCGGTGGAGTGGGCCCACCTTTCGTCTGATCCAAACTATGTAACCCTAGCTCGGCCAGGTATATAAGGTGAGCTAGGGCCCTCTCGAGAGGGAACCAAGACATTCCTGAGCCATCTAGTGCTAGGGTTTCACCTACCCCCTTCTTCCTTCTCGGCCGCCGTCATGGGCCAGGACTTTTAACTGATGATACAATCTCCAGATATCTTACCGATTGCTGGCGAGCACTCGAGCAAGACAACCCGAATAGGTAGGAGTAGGGTGTTACCACTCTAGTGTGGGCCCGAACCAGGG
Organism: Elymus sibiricus; assembly: GCA_039707655.1. Lineage (NCBI taxonomy): Eukaryota > Viridiplantae > Streptophyta > Magnoliopsida > Poales > Poaceae > Elymus > Elymus sibiricus. The sequence goes on from CM077666.1 coordinate 5,562,842, forward strand.
CAGATCGCATGTCTCATGTGCTACCATCTCGATCCGCCACTCGCATCCTGCTCCGAATAAGTTAGTCATCGCTCAACAGCACTGCAAGCTCAGAGCACTAATACTGACTCTCCTTTTCCTCTAATTTCCTTTCAAGGTGCAGAAGACAATCCATGTTGCCTAGTTGGGGCTTGCCATCCATGTGCTTAATTAATACGGTCACACCATGAGCCATTCTTTAACATTGTAGAGCAGGCCCAAAGACGCCAATAAGCTAGAGAAGCACCCAATATGATAATGTCAAATCCAATATGTTCATCATAAACATTTTTTCTATCCATTATACATGGTACTCTAATGCAAGTGATTGCCTTATGCCAGCAGGATAGCTTACGCTGATCATTTTTCTGTGTCATTCCATTCATCATTTTTTATTCTAGTAACCTTTTCATCCTAGTATGATGAAACCACCATTGTGGGGTAACTTACTAACATGGCAGGTGATATTGGGCTGGAGAAATGAGCGGGAAACATGTGGTAGGTGATATTGGTCCGGAGAAATGCGTGGGAGATATTAGGCAGGAAACACACGGCGGGTGATACTGGGCAAGAGAAATGAGTGGGAAGCACATGGCAGGAGATATTGGGCGAAACACAAAAGGAGCGAGATATTGGGTAGAAAACACATGGCGGGAGATATTGGGCAGGAAACACATGGCGGGAGATATTGGGTGTGAGAAATGAGCGAAAAATACATGGCGGAAGATATTGGGTGGGAAACACATGGCGGGTGATATTTGGCTGAAAACACATGGAGCGAGATATTGGGCGGGAAACACATGGCCGTAGATATTGGGGGGAAACACATGAAGGGAGATATTGGGCTGGAGAAATAAGCGAAAAACACATGGCGGGTGATATTGGGTGGGAAATACATGAAGGCTAGTATTAGGTGGGAAACACTTGCATGGAGTTATTCGATAGGAAACACATGAAGTGAGATATTGGGCAGGAAACACATGGTCGGTAACTCATGGTGGGAGATACCAGGAGTGAAACATTTGGCGGGTGATATTGGGCGGGAGATATTGTCTCCCGCCGTGTGCCTGACAGAGTCGAATCTAGCAGATCTCGGGTAGGGGGTGCGGACTAGGCGTGGTACGACCTATCAGACTGCATTGATTGTGGATGGGGTATAGAGTACAGGTTGATCTACCTCGAGATCGTGTATGAATGAATCTACCTCTATGGGCTAAACCCCTCATCTTATATAGATGCCGGGGGTACCTAGGGTTACACGTAGGTCAGTTGCATCTGGTGATAAACATGCCCAAGATTGCAATCTTGGCTTGGAGTACGCGCCAAGTCTTCAAAAGATTCCCTCTAGATTGCTCCGTGAAGCCTGGCGAATGTGGCCCACTGGTTGGTCGTCTGGGGTCCTTGGCCCAGTCCATATCTGGGAGCCGACGTGGCTAGCACCGGCTTATCCAGGACACCATAAGTAGCCCCTGAACCAGTCTTCAAGCTAAGGACACTACTCGGCCTCTTCAAGTTGTTCGCCATCTTCTGTCTTCGGCCTTGTAACTGGTTCAACAATTTCGTCGCGTGCTCTCTTCCAAAGTGATCAGCGTCTTGCCCGAGGAGTCACATACCTCGGACATCCGAGGAACCCTAGTAGAGCCTTTCAAGTGATGTTTTTCTATCGCCGGATCCGAAACGGCGAAGTTTTCCCGTGTTGGGATGAGGGCGCCGGTTCGGTCGTGTTCTGACAACTTTGACCGAACATGAAATGCCACCATGTATTGCAGAACCGAAAGGTCCCTTTAGATGTCATTATGTCGTGTTTGCATAGCTCAAGGCCATTGCCATTGGCACGTATCATCGATAAAGAGATCATGCCCTGGATTTTTGGTGGAATTACCAGTGAAACCCTCGATTCGCGCATGCACGTAACACATAACGCATCGGGAACTTGCAAAATTACTGCCGCACGGTATGCCCCTTTGGTGTTTCTACTGGGTTATAAAACGCACACTGTAAAAATGAACCAATCTTCACGCATTCTTCCTTGCTCTCGCACCCATCATCTCCAAGCTCTAGCGCCCGAAGAACTTAGCCAAAGAACTCCCAATCCCCTTTTCCCTCCTTCCATTCTAAAATGATTTCTGGGAAGGGAAAACTGGCCACGGTGGCACCAACCTCGATGGGTGATCCGAAGGCCACCACAATGAGCCCAGGAGGCTTCTACCGATGCAGAGAAGGTGGCCAGCAAGAGGGGGCAGTGGCTCCCCTCCATCATCACCGTCGGAGACATCGCCGAGCTCCAAGGGCTCGGCTACCTTCCGTCACCCGAGGTAGCCCGGTGCCATTCCCCAATCATGGAGGGGTCATCAGGCCACTCCCCGACCCACGTACTAGAGCCCCGTGAGGGCAAACGCATCGTCTTCACCTCCCACCTCATCCGAGGTCTGGGATTCACTATCCACCCCTTCCTCCAAGGTCTACTGTATTTCTACGGCATCTAGTTCCACAATCTCACCTCCAATTCTATCCTCCACATCTCCTCCTTCCTCATCTTTTGCGAGGCCTTCCTCTGGATCGAGCCCCACTTTGCATTGGGCTCTGGCTCAACTTGTTTTGCATTAAGCCGCAAACCAACGGGGACCAACTCACAGAGTATGGTGCGGCCTAGCAAATTCATCGAGATAGTCAAGCTGTGGAAGGAGGAATGGTTCTATATGGGCGACGTGTCAGTGGATGGCCGAGAAGGAGTCCCTCCTTTCTGGGCTGCACCTTCAGAGCGGCTGGATTCCTGGAATCCCAAGAACCTCACTTGGGGGGGATGAGGAGGAGGTGGACGCTCTACAAGCCTGGGTGGATTTCTACATCACCAAGGGTGTTACCCTTGTCCACGTGGTGCACGTCATGCTCCACCACAGAGTTCAACCTCTCTAGACCTGAACTTCTCCTCTATGGAAATTCGTTCCCGGTGGTAAGACCTCAGTTATCTAAGGTTTCTACTGGGGGAAGGACATCAGCAGGATGCAAGCCCTCCTCTACAAGAGCAAGGGCCAGACCTTCCATTCCGAGGGGGAAGACGTCGCCTACTGCTCGGATTGCTGAGCTCCCAGGGTTAGTATGTCATCTTTTCGAAACAACTTTATCTTGTCGACTTTGGACGAAGGATTTAATCCATATCGTCTTATTGCAAGATTGGCGCAACTTCTTGGCTGAGATGAATTTGCCGGCTCCTTAGCCTGGAGGGCCTGCGAGCGCCAAATGCCGTTGGGAACCTGATGTCCTGGCAGCGGGCTAATCTTCGGCGCCGACCGTCCAGGATTTCAGCTCGGACTCGTCCGAGGAGACCTGGCCCACTGGCCGAGAGCACAGTGTCCGTCCTCCTCCCCATGAGTAAGTTTTTAGCCAACTTTAGTTCGATAGTCGATTTTGAGCGTGGGTTTGATCTTATCATTCCCCTTGTTGTTTTTACATAGAGCAATGCGACGCCATGGATGAGGCCGCTTTCGGCCATCTGGAATCCTCACCGTAGGCTAGTGTGGGGAGGGGGGGGGTCTCCGGCCGCCTCGGAGACAGAGGACGATCCCTCCCTCGCTCGAGCCAAAGTACCAGAGGGTACATCTCATCCCCCACCCCCAGTGTCTGATGTTAAGGGTGGGATTAATCGCTCCACGACCATGGTCCAAACCTCGGTCACAAAAGACCAAGACATGATCCGGGGGAGGAAATTCCCTCTGTTCTCGAATTAGGGGTGGTTGCCAGCCTGGTATCCTCCGCTCACATGGTTTTAGACCCACGTGAGTGTCCGGCGACTGCCCCGCCTCCAAATAGTGGGGCGCCGAGGTCTCCAACTTAGACTTTAGGAGTCTCTAAGGCAGAGCTGGTGGAGCGCCGACGAGGGGCGGAGAAGGCTCTATCAAGCCCCTCTGTTCTCCCCGACCAGCGCACCATACTTGGCGCCGCTCTGAGCCAGTTACGATCTGCCAAGGCTGGTATAATGGAGACCTTCCCCGGCCTTGCCCAAGGCTTAGAGGTATGTTGTCTGTCTTTTATTTCTTTGGTTTTGTATCGTGCACTAAAGATATGCCCAGTAGCCCCTGCTAAGGACATCGAAGAGTGGTCCGGGGACACCACAGAAAACAGATGTTCACTTTCTAATTTGAACAAAGTAAAAATGAAATTACGCTGCTGCGTTCTATCAAAGAGAAACTATAATTCCCAGTTGCCCCTACCCGAGCCTTCAGTTAGTTATACAAAAACTGGCTTGAGGGTCGATTTATTGTAAATAGCTTGATGCTTAATTGATCATGGATTAGTTAAGCGTGAATATCCAGTAGCCCCCGCCCAATATTTGGGAAGCTCTTTGAAGTTGGAAGAACGATGGCTTGCTCAAGCCGAGTAGGAATCACTTCAGCTGAGGTAGGAAGCCGAATATCCAGGAATTCGCGAAATTACTACCGCGCAGTACGCCCCTTTGGTGTTTCTACTGGCTTATAAAAGGCAAAATGTAAAAATGAACCAATCTTCACGCCTTCCTCCTTGCTCTTGCACCCATCATCTCTAAGCTCTAGCGCCCGAAGAACTTAGCCAACAAACTCCCTATCCCCTTTTTCTCTCCTTCGATTCTCAAGTGAAGGCTGGGAAGGGAAAATGTTCCATGGCAGTTCCAAGCTCGAAGGGTGATCCGAAGGCCACCTCGGTGGGCCAGGAGGCTTCTGCCGATGAGGAGAAAGCAGCCAGCAAGAGGGGGCAGTGTCTCCCCTCCATCGTCACCGCTGGAGACATCGCCGAGCTCCAAGGGCTCGTCTGCCTTTCATTGCCCGAGGTTGCTCAGTGCCATTCCCCAATCATCAGGGGGTCATCAGGCCGCTCCCCGGCCCGCCTACCGAAGCCCCGTGAGGGTGAACGCATCGTTTTCATCTCCCACCTCATTCGAGGTCTGGGATTCCCTATCCACCCCTTCCTTTGAGGTATGCTGTATATATACAGTATCCATTTCCACCATCTCGCCCCCAATTCTATCCTCCACATCGCCTCCTTCGTCATCTTTTGCGAGGCATTCCTCTGCATTGAGCCCCACTTTGGGCTATGGCTCAAGTTGTTCTGTCTCAAGCCGCAAACCAACGGGGGCCAACTCACAGAGTGCGGAGCGGCCATGGTCAGCAAGATCCCGGGGGCCAAATGGCTGCCCGGTAAGTTCATCGAGACAGTAAAGCTATGGCAGGAGGAATGGTTCTACATGGCCGACATGTTATTGGAGGGCCGAGAAGGAGTCCCTGCTTTCTCAGCTGCGCCTTTGGAGTGGCTTCATTCCTGGAAGCCCAAAAACCTCACTTGGAGGGATGAGGAGGAGGTGGAGGCTCTACAAGCTCAGATGGATTTCTACATCGGTGAGGGTCTTACCCTTGTCGATGTGGTGCATGTCAAGGGAACGAGCCTGACAATAGTACCGGGGGTACGAACGGACGGGGCAGAGCCTAGCTACGGCACAGGTGTTCACTCGGTTTGTACGAGTTCAGGCCCCACTCGGGAGTGGTAAAGACCCTACGTCTCGAGCCCAGAGGCTTAGTGTGTGCTTATGGGGGGTGTCTGATTACAGAGAATTCGGAACCCTTGCTCTGGTGCCCGGGGGTGGCTTATATAGAGTGCGCCACGGCGGGCCGAGCGTCATTAAGGGCATTAATTACCAGTAACTGTAGCTTTACGGAAACTGCTGATTACCTAGGGGCGTTACAGGTAACGTAATCTTAATGGCACATCGGGTGCTTCTTCAAGTTCCTCGGACGTTGCACCTTCTATGTCGCCTGAGCTTCCTCCCGTCAGAGTGCCGATGCTTGTCCGAGTGCTGGAGTGTCGTCCGAGTGACTTGAAGGATCCGAGTGGATCTCTATATGCATCCGAATGCATCTCTAGCCCAGAGGCTTTCATGATAATGTGGGGCCTCAGGTGGGCCCTAGATGTCCGGTCTGTGACCCTACCCATAGTAGGCAACCTCATCAGTAGCCCTCGAATCCGTCGAGGTTTAAGTAGCCGAGTGAACGACGCTCGAAAACGCCGTCGGTGCTTGGGAGGTACCGAAAAGAAACGGTCTGGGACGTTTCCCACCCGGCCTAAAACGCCGTCGGATTAAGGTTTAACAATTTCCGATTTTCCTGATACAGCTGATTGGAATCGGAACGTTCGTCGGAAGAAACGATCCGAGTGCCTGGTTGTTTTATCCGAGTGTTAAATGGCATCGCGTTGATCACTCGGCAGGCTGGAGCGAGCCGAGGGGCTCCTCTGTACATGGAGCTCGTTCGGACCGCGGCGTGATGAAATTCGCACGCGTTCGAAATCGCGGAGGATGCCCGCATGCGTGCGTGGGAACGGTCTCGTCGCGGTTATTGGGGGAAGTGCGCACGATGCCTCGATTTCCATGCCAAGATTACCGCCACGTGTCCCCGGTGCTCTGAACAGTAGATCCGCGGATCTCGCTCTGTTCGCGGATTGACAGCTGGAGATTTGTCCGATTTTGGTATAAAGGGCGGTCGTACAGTGGGAGGAGAAACAGATCCCCTTTCTCCCTTCTCCCTCGACTACTCCGACGCCCGTTCGAGCGAGCCCTCACCACTCCTCCACCGCTGACTTGACCCATTCCGCTGGAGATGACAAAGGGAGCGACAGCGAAGGCCGAGCGGGCAAATAAGGGTTTGCGCGGCTCCTCCTCGAGTGCTGGAGCGCCGGCGGGGCGGATCCAGGGCGACTGGTTGCCGCCGCGGGACACCGCGAGCTGGCTGCGTGAGCTGGAGGACCAGGGAGTCCTGGTTGCCGGGAGCTGGCGGCTACCGGAGGTAGGCGAGGATGAGCCCTCGCCACGGGGGGGCGAGCGCGTCCTCCTTGTGACCCACCTCGAGCGGGGTTTCTCTCTTCCGCCTCATCCTTTCTTTCGTGCATTCTTGGACTTCTTCGGTGCTCAGCTTAACCTATTTGGCTGCATTCGTCTCCCTCTGTGAGAACTTTCTTTGTTGCCATCCCCACTGGGGGTTGTTTAAGCATCTCTTTACCTACTGAATGATGACTGTAAAGAAGGCCACGGGAGAGAAGACGAGTGTAGCGCAGTTGTGTGGGGGTTTGGGAATCCAGCTGAGGGGAAAGGGTAGTTTCCCACATATGACATTTCCAGACTCGGTGAAGGGCTGGCAGGACTCCTGGTTCTATTGCCAGGACGTCGCAGTCAGCGAAGGCCAGTCGGGCCTTCCGCCATACTAGTCGGAGCGCATTCGGCTGGTCCCTTCACTGACTATGTCCAAGGAGGAGAAGACGGAGCCAGACATCCTCGTGATTGCGTTGGTTGCTCTGGTGCGGAAAGGTATAAACGGCATGGACCTACTGGAGGTCTTCTTCCAGAGGAGGATTCAGCCATTGCAGGCCAGGGCCCATCCTATGTGGAAGTACTCGGGACCGAGTGATGCCACCCGAATGCACCCGGAGGATCTTGCGATGGAGGCAGTGGAGGACAAGCTCAAGGCAATCACTCTGGTCCGTGATAACCCCAGGGGGACTAGGCTGGTGACTCCGTTGTCAGCTTAAAATCCGCCGAATGAGGTAACCTTCAAGGGCTCATTATCCGAGTGACTTTGACACTTGTCACAATTATCCTGACTGACTTATTCTTCATTCGGCAGACCTTCACAGAGATGATCAGCCTGGTGCCCATCGTTAACCATGCGCCGGTCGACGTGGCGAGTGACACCGATCGCCCAGAGAACTCGGGAGAAGAAGAAGAATATGAAGATGATGACGAGAGCAATGAGGAGGAAGACGATTCAGACGACGACGATGAGGTGGAGTCTTCGCGTTCAGATGAACGCGTGCCCAAGTCCCGCTCCAAGGCGCGCCAAGACCCAGGGGTCCGCGGCGGCAGCACCAAGGAGCCGAGTGTCCTCAAGCCGTTTGTGCCTGTTCTCCTGACTCGCAGCTCGAAGCATGGCCATGGAGAACCCGCCTCGCAGCCCGAGAGGGTGGCCAAACTGCACAAGGTCGCCACAGGCTAGCCTCGGAAGGCCGTCGCCGTCATCCCGAAGATCAAGATGACCGTACCTGTGGCCTCGTCGTAAGTGTTTCTGCTTCGATGAATGTCTTCGTAATTTAGCCAAGTGACGTAATACTCCGAATGACTTCTTTGCAGTGCTGACACGTCGACTGCCTCGCCTGAACCTCAAGCCTTGGAGAAGGATCGGGCCGACGCCGATGTTGCGTCCTCGAAAGGTAACTTTTGAATTCACTCAGGCATGCGTCGTGGTTTTGTTCCTTTTTGCTTACTTCCGAATGTTTTCTAAACATCCCAGGACCCTTCACCCGCCGCGACCTTGTCGCTGGCTCGGGGAACCAGCTCGGAGGCCAGAGCCGCACTCGGAACTGGTACATCGACCCCTTCGCCAGCACCTCCTGCAGCCAGCATCGTCGCGCTGCATCACGTCCCGGAGGACCAGGTAGGAGCGAGCAAAGAGGCGCTGATCTAGCTAGAGGTGATGAGTGACCGACTGAAGACGGCTTACGACGCCAGTGAAGCACTGAAGAAAAATGTCCGAGAAAGTACTCTTGTAAGTGTCGTCCTCAGTCGGTATTTCTGTGTTTTGTTTTTGGTTTTGGTCCCGAGTGGGTTTGCATCAGGGCACACCCACTGGGTGTTCCCGGGTTCCAATGGGGGCGCGCTGAGCGCACCCACTGGGTGTAGTCCTCGAGACTGCCGTCAACTGAAGCAGTTGGTGGGACTCTAAGAGTCCGAAAGGTCCCGGTGTAAAGTCTGTTGTTAATCTTGAAGAAATATCTTGCATTGACCTTCCAGTGGGGGCGCGCTGAGCGCACCCACTGGGTGTAGTCCCCGAGACTGCCATCGACTGAAGCAGTCGGCGAGAGTCTTAGAGTCTTGTTGGAGTTTGAGCAAAGCCTTTCCCTTGTTTTCTGTCGGCAGGCTGTTTGTGAGCTCGGAAGCCATTATAGCACCATGGAGAAGGAGGTACATGACTTGCGCGTCATTCTTGAAGCCGAGAGGACTAAGAACGCGCGCTTGAAGAAGGAGAAAAGGTCACTCGAAGGTAAGCACATTCCATCAGACTGCCGCAGCATTTGTTTTTCCTCCCTGTCCAACTGAGTCTACTTCATCAGATCTTCGTGGTGAAAATCATAAACTTATCGAGAGGCTGAAGAATTCTGTTTCTTTGGAAACCGTGAAGACTGCCCTCAAGAAGAAAGACACGGAGCTGGCAGCTGCCCAGAAGGAGGCCAGCCGAAAGACCAAGGAGGCCGAGGACAAGTTGAAGTCCATCGAAAGACTGGAGGAAGAGAAGAGAACATTGGAGGTTGCTGCGAAGAAGGCCAAGGAGAAGATCGCCGAGCTGAAGAAATCGTATGCCGAAACGGAGACCAAGCTCGAGCGCGTCACCGCCAAGAAACTCGAGCTGGAGCAGTTCATCGAGTAATTCGGCGATCTCGCGAGTGAGAAACTCAAAGGTAAGACACTCCCGAGTGACTCTTGTGTAGCTTCGCTAAGTCAAACGAATTTTGTTTGCCTCTAATTCCTTTCTCCACTTGACCAAGCCCAGAATTATGCGATGATGTTGCCGAAGAGACCGAGAGTATCGAGAAGGAGCTAGACCCTTCCCGGGAACTGCTTAGGGACAGCTCGGCTCTGGCCCTTCTCCTCTTGGAAGAACACATCGAGCAAGTGCTCGTTTATATTAAAAGGCTCGGCACCGCCATCTCGGATGTCGATCAGGATGTTTTCCCTGACGAGGAACCCTCAAAGGACCTGGAATCTGTTCTCACCCGAGTGAGGGATGTGCCAAGCCGAGTGAAGTCTTGGAAGAAATTAGCAGCCCGAGCGGGAGCTGATATCACCCTCTCACTCATCTGTATCCACTGCAAGGGGTGGATGAAAAGAAGCTGAAGTCCCTCGAGGTCGCCAACACGAAGCACGCCAAGCTCGAAGACTTCATGGCGATGTTCATGGAAGCCGCCACTCGGATCGCAGAAAACATCGACCTGGACACCTTCGTTGAAGTGGTAGTCCCACCCCGTCCCGGGTGATTGTCGGGTAAAAAACTCCTTTAAGATTTGCCTTGGAATGTCGAGTGGTTGCCTTAACCGAAGACTCCGAATGAGCCTGAGGCTCCTGTCGTCCGTACTTTTGCTTTGAACAAAATGAGCTTCTATTTGCCTTATCTTCATTCGATCTTTGGATCTTTGAGCGTTTATGCTTAGGCGATTACAGGATCGCGGCTAAGTCCCCGAGTATGGGCGATGCCCTCACTCGCAGTAGTTCTAACTTAGGCGATTACGGGCGCTCGTAGAAGGCCGCCTTGCCGCTTTGTTTGCTCGCGCGCGCACCGTAGCCCCCATCCCGTACCACGCCCGAGCGCCGCCGTCTGCCTCCGTGCTCGCCGTCGGCGCTCCGGTGCGTCTCCGGCGTCGCCACCGCCCCCACTCGATATGGCCCAGCTGCAGCTTTTGAACGCGACCGAAAACGCGACGAACGGCCGCCCGTAGCGCATTTCCGAGCTCGCCGGAGTTCTTTGCCATGTCCGGCGCTCGCCGGCGCGTCTCCGGCGGCCGGCGCCGACGTGGCCAGCTGGGGCCCGCCCCCAGTGCCACTGCCACTGGGCCCCAGTGTGGTCCGTTCACCAGTCAGCACTGCTGACTGGGCAACCCGTGTCACTGACACGCGGGCCCCACCGCTAAAACGTTTTAAAAATAAATAGAAAATCTGTTAATTAATTAATTAGTTAAATTAAAACACTAATCAGTCATTGACTAATGGGGCCCACCCCCTAATTAATCTGTAATTAGTTTAGTTAATCCCTAATTAACTACTGTGACACTGACATGTGGGACCCACTGGTCAGTTTGGCCTGGTCAGCCATACTGTTGACTGCTGATGTCACCATTACGTCATGCTGACGTCACTCTGCGCTGTTCTGGATAATGTTGATTTAAATAAATAGAATAAATTCCAGAAAATGTTTAAAACTTTAGAAAATCATATCTTGTAAACCGTAGCTCAGATCGAAAAACTTTATATATGAAAGTTGCTCAGAACGACGAGACGAATCCGAGTACGCTGTCCGTTCATCTATCACATGCTCCAAGCATGATGAACATGGACATTTAGCATTAGGATCATCTGTCCGGTAGTAGCCGAGACCCAGAAAATATCGTCGGATATTCTTCCGCCCCATCTGCGACGAGTAGTACTGCGTTAGTGCATGCCTAGCTCTGCTTATTGTCATGACATGCATGTGTTGCATCTGTGCTTTATATTTATTGTTTCTCCCACTCTTCTCTCCGGTTGACCCCGAGACTGACGGTGCTGCCGGGTACGACTACGACACTGACGATCAGGCCTTTGCCGCAGAGCAGCAAGGCAAGCTACCCATCTTGATCATTCCGATATCGCCCATTTCTTTCCCTCTCAATCTTGCATTAGGTTTTTGGTATTGTATTAGTTAGCTCCTACTCTGATGCCTAGCCTGTTTTGGATAAACTGCTACCATACCTGCAATCATATCAACTGCTTAGTATAGGTTGATCAATTAATCCCTTGTGACCCCCTTAGTCCCAGTTGCCCCTGCTTCTTCATCGACGACCCGACGACTCGACGACTCGGTCAACCGACTGACGAGCCAGGCCCCTCACCTCAACGCACACCCCTTAGTTGTACGACTCTGCAGAGTTACTATCGAGTACCGAGGGTGACACCTCGTGAAGTACTCATGATGCTAACTCTGTATTGTAGCTAGTCGGTCACGGTTATCGAGGGTGATTCCTCCTTCGCCGCTCCCGACAATGACTCTGTCGTGCAACCCCTCAAGTGTGGGACCCTAGAGGGTGATTCCTCTAAGTCCAGCTTGACGGTTTCATCGAGCCGGGCCCCTTGAGGGTGATTCCTCAGGTTCTGTCGTGATGTTTTATACACACAGTTACTATGACCTGGTTACCGAAACATGTTGGTGATGGGTCGGCCCTGAGGGGTACCCACGGTTTGATGATGTTGTGGCATGGACGGGCAGGAGAGGCCCTTGCCACACATCCTCGAGACGGGGCGACGGGACCGCACTTCATGGGTCGTGCTTGCCCCGCATTAATAAAATGCTAATGGGTTGGGTATTTGATCTGAGTTGGTCGTTGACCTTATTGCGCACCAAACCATCTCATGGGAGAAGTTATGGGTACTCATCGTCGTTGTATCAGCCGAAGCTCTTCGGACGTCAGCAATGGAGCGGCGCGCGCCCGAGTGGCCAGGACGGTGCAGCTCTTGGACTAGACTGTATTAGGGCTGACCTCGGCCGCCCACGCATCGTGCAGGAGCGCGTAGGGCAAGTGGGCCCACGACCCCTGTGTGCTTAGGATTTAGACTGGCGGGCTGGCCTCTCCGTTGAGCCTAGGTGGGGCGACGACGTGTTGAGATCCCGAGGCCGGGCATTACCCAGAAAAGTGTGTCCGGCCGGAGGTGATCAAGCGTGTTGGAAATGCGGTGCACCCCTGCAGGGATGAATTCATCTATTCGAATAGTCGTGTCCACGGTAACAGGACGACTTGGAGTTATACTTTGACCTTCTAGAACTATAATTGTGACTTTAAATTGAAATGAATGTTGGCTCCGGGATTGCTTCCTCGCAGGGAGTCGAGGAAGAATCTCTGGGCGTGGTTACTTATAAAAATTTGCTACAATAATATTGCTATATATGAGATACCAGTCTACTCTCTTCTAATGCTGCAAGATGCTGAAGATGCTAATCTTCGATAGGACTAGGCCTTCCCCCTATTCTTGCTTTCTGCAGTCAGCCCAGATATAACCCCATTCCTTGATGCTGATGCATACTTAGCATAGTTCTGATGTCAGTCTTGCTTGTACTTTGGATGAGTACTCACCGCTGCTTTGCTTCCTCTTTTCCCCTCGATACGATTGCTGCGTTCAGACGATGGAGCCCAGGAGATGGAGTACGTCGGAGACGACTACTACCCCACCTCAGGAGCCTACTACTACGTGGAGGCGGCCCCCGACCAGCAGTAGGATAGGAGGTTCCCAGGCAGGAGGCCTCGCTTCGTTCGATCTGTTGTTATGTTTGTGCTAGCCTTCTTAAGGCAAAACTTGTTTAACTTATCTCTGTACTCAGATATTATTTGCTTCCGCTGACTCGTGTTATGTCGAGCTTTGTATTCGAGCCCTCGAGGCCCCTGGCTTGTAATATGAAGCTGTATGACTTTAATTTGTGTCTAGTGTTGTGTTGTGATATTGATCAGTGAGTCCCTAATCTTGGTCGTACGCATTGCGTGTATGATTAGCGTACGGTCGAAATTGGGGGTGTCACAAGTTGTTATCAGAGCCAACTGCCTGTAGGTAGCCCCCTTTCCAACTCCTTGGCCAAAGTTGTGTCTAGTACTTCAAAAACTTTACTAACATAGTTGTGTGGCTTACGGGCCCACATCTCAATCGGGTGGTATTAGGATCTTTTATTCCTCGTCTATACTCTGGGTTCTGATCTCTCTTCTCTTTTGGGTTAAAGATTTTACTAACTCTAACTCTAGGTTCTCGTAACTACTTCCTCCGGAGAGCCCCTCATTCCAGATGACGGTTTGATTCATCAAAAGACTCCAAGGTTACTCTCCGATGTTCTCTCGAGAACTTGTGTTCATCGCTCTTGCGATTCCCTTCTTCCATCACTCCCCTACGCTTACCGGGGATTCGTTTGTCCTCAGTTGTCAGGGGTTTCACAAATCCTTCCAGTTGTTGTTTGATCCTCTGAAAATCCTCATTGGCCTTTGGCTATTAACCTTTCTCACCTGCTTGCATTATGGTTAATTCTGTATGTCTAGCAATATTCTTTAATTCATTGGTGGTTGTCATTTCATTTTATTGATTCAACCTGTGTGTGAATGCATGCAGCCATCAGTTGTTTCTCATAGATTACCTTTCCGGCTCAGACATCTTTCCAAACCTGAGTTGGTTCTCGACAAATCAACTTTGATTGAATATCCATCTAAGTCCATTCAACTTACTTGTATTTGCTCGGAGCATCTGATTTTGATACACCAACCTGGAAATCATAATTCCTTTGGTATTTAAGTATCTATATCATTCAGATAAGCTCTAATCTGATGCCTTGCTTTCTTTCTTCCACTAATTGAGTTCCGATACTCATATCAGATCCCTTTGTGGGATGCCAAACCATGGTTGGGTTATTATCCGACAGCATCCTTCACATTCAAAAAACTTGTGAGTTCTTCCCCTGATACATGATGCCATTGGTAAATTGTGTCTTCTCCCTCAGGTAAGTTGTATCCTATGATTTTGTCAGCCATGCTCCTTTGTCAAGCATGTGTTAATTACTCTTGAAGCTTGTGGTATATGTTCCTAAGATGCCCCGATGGGTTGAACCTATGCCTTTCTTAATTCGTGTGAACTCAAGAGTTTTCACGAGTCCTAGTCTTCTGGTGTTTTGCCGAATAATCTTTCAAAGCTACAACCTGATTTGGTACTTTACAACCGTGGTTCCGACCATGACTGTTCTTCTTTGATTCTATTTTTAGACCAGTTTAAGCACTTGTCTTCTGAGGATCAATGCATCGGTCCAAGCTTTAATTCTGGTCTACATCCGAGTATTACCCCTGGTATCTCGAGAAAATCATGGAGCTACATAAGTTCTTATAAGCTCCTCATCCGCTATGTTTTCCTTCACTGATTCCAGTTTCCTCGTGTTCTGAGTTGTTGGGCACTCAAGGACACCGATAATTGAATCGAGTCCGCATTGCGATTCAACAACTCTTAGTAATCTTCTTTGCTTATGAGTTTGTGCTCGATCATGTCTTTCCAAGATGTTTGGCTATATCATCATCTTCATGCTAAGGCTTGACCATGCTATTTATATCCTTCATCCCCGAAACACAATTCCAACAGTGCTCTAAGCTTACATCGAGTTTGCAACGTCATGGTGGTTGTCTTGAAGGCAATTTCGACTCTGAGCTAGCACTCTAAACTGTGGTTCCGACCACCCTTCGCTTCATCATTTCTTTGCTTGATGTCATCGCTGATCGATTACACCTCCAAGAGACTTCTCGGCAAATGTGTCATGATCGTCATCGGCATTCTGGGCTCTTCCAGGATATCAATTAAATTCATGATGAGAGTAGCATCCTTGTCGGTGGTAATTGGTGTTGTCGTTGGCGACATCCTTGCCATCACCTTTCATTTCTTTGTTCCCGTGTTGTTTCTAACCGGAATACTGACAAATGGAATGCGATGTGTAAGTTCAATAATTAAGGCATACCAAGTCTATCACCTTGGAGTTAATGAACAATAAGTCCATTCTTAGTGTATTGGCTGTTGAGTCAGCACTCTAACATTGGTCGTGCTACTTAGTCTGTATTTCAGGTGCACTTTTCGATTATTGTTTAATGGTGGATGTTTCGTTCGGGCATACCTCAATATAACATTTGGTTTTGTTCACTCAATCGTGGAGATCCTTCTTTGTGGGAATCTCGACGAATTGTTGCTGAGCCCATCAGCCACATCCTCTTCTCCCTCGTGGTTCATGATCAACATTTAAGCTAGTGTTGGAAACCTTGAAAGCATTATCTTTGTGCCTAGTTCATGAAGAATATGTTTGATAAAAGAACTGTTTTTCTATAAGTTCACGTGCATTTTTGCCACCATGCTTATGGGAATTTTTTTGTCTCGCTTCCTCTGGAATCGTTCCAATTCATTCGGGCATGTGCGAAGTATTCTATGGTTTGATAGATTTGCTACTTTCACTCCATATGTATTTCCTAACACGTCAGGCCACTGATTGATTTGATTTGTCCTAGTCCAGACTTACACATGGAACTTTGATATCCTCTATGATGGTCCCCAATCAGAACTTGATTGCCCTCCATTCTATAAACTTCCATGCGGGCACGAATGTCTTGACCTTGTGTTCAGATGTCTTGTAGTGTGGCTAATGATTCAAGTCTTGCTTCTGTCGTTCATTCCGAGATTCTTGCAACATCATCTCGTAGGTCTGTGTTGCATCCTTTTCTCCTTAGGCCTTCTTTGTCTGAAGTATCCTGACACCAACCAGATCTGAATCTCGGACAGATATGATGGTTGGAACATTATCAAGAATTATAACTTTGGTCTTTATTGCTCGGTAAGGTGATGTTGTAGCTAGCACACCTGGCCGGATGACCAATTGTTATAATGCTTTGTTCAGCTAGGGTTGCCATTCTTCCATGGGGGCATTGTAAGACTTATTTTATAAGTTGTTCCTACTGGATCCTTTGTGTATCCAAACTCCATCCTTTACTCAAAACACCATATCATTGCTATCCCGAAGCTTGGATGTGGTATATCGATCATCAAAAGGAATAATGTAAGCTCAATGCTAATTGTTTCTTGATCAATTATTCAAACCCCATTGTATGGGCATGTCATGGATTTTCCTCGCCCCTTTTACCTAAATGGTTATCTACTTGCTATTATGTCATGTATATCATGCTCTGTTTTTCCTTGGGAAAGATATACTCCTAAAACTTGAGTATAACCACATTTTCCTTTCCATTGGTCTATTAATATGATAGACACATTTTCCTTTCCATTGGTCTGGTTGATCTAATAATCACATTTTCCTTTCCATTGGTCTGTTTAATGTGATGAACACATTTTCCTTTCCATTGGTCTGGTTGATCTAATAATCATATTTTCCTTTCCATTGGTCTGTTTAACCTTTCTTGAGATTATATGATCTAAGCAGTAATAATTCTCTGCTTAGGTAAACACCTCGGTGAACAAGTCTGTCAGTAAGATCCTGTTACTATCGTTGATAACATTCCGGTAACCGCCGGTGGACGAGAACTTTGCCTATTGGTCTGCCTCGTTTCAAACGAGCAGGAAAATGGTTCTATTCGTCCCCCGCCCTTGGTACCAACGTTGTTGCCAACATATCTGACCAGCTATCCTCTGACACGTCTTCTTTCGTGAATGTGCAAGTTGTCACCACTCTTCCTGCTCTTAACCACATGGTCGGCCCATAACCCTCAGTTCCACAGGATCGAAACCTGACTCGCCTGTACATCCTTGATTCTAAAGTATCCCTTGCACTTGGCTTCATATGCAATTCCCGAGCCACCGTGCAAGGGATGATCTATCCTTTTATCAGACGCAATATTTATTCTCGTTGCTCTAAACCCCCCCCCCCTTTTCGCCTTCTGATAAGGCATCGAATGGTTGCCAACCCGTTTGAAACTTTTGCACCATAGCATTTGCTCTAAATGAATTCCCTTCCTGAGTTCATCATCAGATGCCCAACTTTGTTTACATTCGTTCTTCCAGGGTTGCCCCTCTTATCGCATACGTAGGGCGATGAAGATTCTGAAGGGAGGATGACGACTTATTCAAGATGACCTGAAACGGAGGATTGAAGACATCAATGAAAGGGATCAATTTCTACGAGGAGATTAACCAAGAACGAGAAGACTCATTAGAATTTCGCAACCAGAAACACTCCCTTCTACCTCTTAATTCTCGGGACAAGAATTTTTTTTAGTAGGGGAGAGTTGTAACACCCCTCGATTTCAACCACAGTAACCTAGGTGATCAGGCTACAGTGATCACAATGTTAAGCTAATCCAATTTTGCTAAACAGTGCATGATCAATATGGATTTCATATCTCATTTCAAATTCCACTACTAAATGCCCTAGGATTTTATTGTGATAAAATAAATCCCCAAACAGCATAAGAAAAATGTTGCACACTTGTTAAAAATCTCAAAACTAATGTTGTTAAGGAAAGCAACATCACTTTGATGTTGGTGTGGACCCCATCATCCAAAACAGAGCCAAAAAGCATTTAAAATCCCCTTTTAATTCCATGGATAATTAGAACAGATTCCAAAAATGCCCAAACTTGGTGTGGCCATTGAAAATTAATGCACGATATTAATTGGACCTTTTCACACATTTTTACTATAGAGGATTAATGCAAAAAGAATTAAAATAGAAAACAGGAAAGAAAAAGAACAAAAAAAAAGAAGAAGAGACCCACTGGGCACTTAGGCCCAGCTACTACAGGCTGGCCCGGCGCAGTAAGGGCGGCCTTTCTCCCACCTCTCGACAGAGGAATGGGAGGCCATGGCGCCAGAGCCGTCCGCGCAGGGATGCGCTCGTTGGCGTGCATCTAGCGGCTCCCCTCGCGGATAAGACCACGTACCCCCGAGCGCCTCTCCCTTCCCCCGAAACCCTAGCGCCCTCATTTCCCCTCCCTCGCTCTCTCTCATCTTCCCAACCGTGTCCATGGCCGTTCCGCCGTGAACCACGCGTCGCTGAGCCCCGTTCGCCTCGCCGTGCTGCCCATCTCCCTCGCCGCCCTCTACTACGTCGGTTGCGCCGACTAGAACAAGCCGGGAGGCCCTCCTCCATCGCCATCGCTGCCATCTCCGCCGCCTCTGCGCGGTGGTCGCCGTCGTCGATCTGCCGCCCCAAGTCTTCCCCAAACCCATGCTAGCACATCTGCAGGGCGCTGTGAGCCCTCCTTCCCTCTCCCCCTCTCCCTGGCCTCGCACGCGTGCCGTAGCTAGCCGTTGCCGGTGCTGCATTCAGCCGTCCGCCATTGTCGGCGTTCTGCTCATTGCAGAGCATCTCGAGCCTTGCCGCCATGCCTATCACGCTTCTGGCGCTCGCAGAAGGCCGCCTTGCCGCTTTGTTTACTCGCGCGCGCACCGTAGCCCCCATCCCGTACCACGCCCGAGCACCGCCGTCTGCCTCTGTGCTCGCCGTCGCCGCTCCGGTGCGTCTCCGGCGTCGCCACCGCCCTCACTCGATGCGGCCCAGCTGCAACTTTCGAACGCGACCAAAAACGCGATGAACGGCGGCCCGTAGCGCATTTCCGAGCTCGCCGGAATTCTCTGCCGCGTCCGGCGATCGCCGGTGCATCTCCAGCGGCCGGCGCCGACGTGGCTAGCTGGGGCCCGCCCCCAGCGCCACTGCCACTAGGCCCCAGTGGGGTCCGTTGACCAGTCAGCGCTGCTGACTGGGCAACCCGTGTCACTGACACGCGGGCCCCACCGCTAAAACATTTTAAAAATAAATAGAAAATCTGTTAATTAATTAATTAGTTAAATTAAAACACTAATAAGCCACTCCCTAATGGGGCCCACCCCCCTAATTAATCTGTAATTAGTTTAGTTAATCCCTAATTAACTACTGTGACACTGACATGTGGGACCCACTGGTCAGTTTGACCTGGTCAGCCGTCCTGTTGACTGCTGATGTCACCATTACGTCATGCTGACGTCACTCTGCACTGTTCTGGATAATGTTGATTTAAATAAATAGAATAAATTCCAGAAAATGTTTAAAACTTAAAAAAATCATATCTTTTAAACCGTAGCTCAGATCGAAAAACTTTATATATCAAAGTTGCTCAGAACTACGAGACGAATGATGAACATGTCCGTTCATCTGTCACATGCTCCTAGCACGATGAACATGGACATTTAGCATTAGGATCATCTGTCCGGTAGTAGCCGAGACCCGGAAAATATCGTCAGATATTCTTCCGCCCCATCTACGACGTGTAGTACTGCGTTAGTGCATGCCTAGCTCTGCTTATTGTCATGACATGCATGTGTTGCATCTATGCTTTATATTTATTGTTTCTCCCCCCTCTTCTCTCCGGTAGACCCCGAGACTGATGTGCTCCCGGGTACGACTACGACACTGACGATCAGGCCTTTGCCGTAGAGCAGCAAGGCAAGCAACCCCCCTTGATCATTCCGATATCGCCCATTTCTTTCCCTCTCAATCTTGCGTTAAATTTTTGCTACTGTATTAGTTAGCTCCTATTCTGATGCATAGCCTGTTTTGATAAACTGCTACCATACCTGCAATCATATCAACTGCTTAGTATAGGTTGATCAATGAATCCCTTGTGACCCCCTTAGTCCCAGTTGCCCCTGCTTCTTCATCGACGACCCGACGACTCGGAGACTCAGTCAACCGACCGACGAGCCAGGCCCCTCACCTCACCGCACACCCCTTAGTTGTACGACTCTGCAGAGTTCTATCGAGTACCGAGGGTGACACCTCGTGAAGTACTCATGATGCTAACTCTGTAGTGCAGCTAGTCGGTCGCGGTTATCGAGGGTGATTCCTCCTTCGCCGCTGCCGAAGATGACTCTGTCGTGCAACCCCTCAAGTGTGGGACCCTTGAGGGTGATTCCTCTAAGTCCAACTTGATGGTTTCATCGAGCGGGGCCCCTTGAGGGTGATTCCTTAGGTTCCGTCTTGATGTTTTATACAGTACTATGACCTGGTTACCGAAACATGTTGGTGATGGGTCGGCCCTGAGGGGTACCCACGGTTTGATGATGCTGAGGCGTGGACGGGCAGGAGAGGCCCTTGCCACACATCCTCGAGACGGGGCGACGGGACCGCACTTCATGGGTCACGCTTGCCTACATTAATAAAATGCTAATGGGTTGGGTATTTGATCTAAGTTGGTCGTTGACCTTATTGCGCACCAAACCATCACATGGGAGAAGTTATGGGTACTCAGCGTCTTTGTATCAGCCGAAGCTCTTCGGACGTTAGCAATGGTGCGGCGCGCGCCCGAGTGGCCTGGACGGTGCAGCTCTTGTACTAGAGTGTACTAGGGCTGACCTCGGCCGCCCACGCATCGTGCAGGAGCGAGTAGGGCAAGTGGGCCCACGACCCCTGTGTGCTTAGGATTTAGACCGGCGGGTTGGCCTCTCCGTTGGGCCTAGGTGGGGCGACGACGTGTTGAGATCCCGAGGCCGGGCATTACCCAGAAAAGTGTGTCCGTCCGGAGGTGATCCGGCGTGTTGGAAATGTGGTGCACCCCTGCAGGGATGAATTCATCTATTCGAATAGCCGTGTCCACGGTAACAGGACGACTTGGAGTTATACTTTGACCTTCTAAAACTATAATTGTGACTTTAAATTGAAATGATTGTTGGCTCCGGGATTGCTTCCTCGCAGGGAGTCGAGGAAGAATCTCTAGGCGTGGTTACTTATAAAAATTTGCTACAATAATATTGCTATATATGAGATACCAGTCTACTCTCTTCTAATGCTGCAAGATGCTGAAGATGCTAATCTTCGATAGGACTAGGCCTTCCCCCTATTCGTGCTTTCTGCAGTCAGCCCAGATATAACCCCATTCCTTGATACTGATGCATACTTAGCATAGTTCTCATGTCAGTCTTGCGAGTACTTTGGATGAGTACTCACCGCTGCTTTCCTTCCTCTTTTCCCCTCGATTCGATTGCTGCGTTCAGACGATGGAGCCCAGGAGATGGAGTACGTTGGAGACGACTACTACACCACCGCAGGAGCCTACTACTACGTGGAGGCGGCCCCCGACCAGCAGTAGGATAGGAGGTTCCCAGGCAGGAGGCCTCGCCTCGTTCGATCCGTTGTTATGTTTGTGCTAGCCTTCTTAAGGCAAAACTTGTTTAACTTATGTCTGTACTCAGATATTATTTGCTTCCGCCGACTCGTGTTATGTCGAGCTTTGTATTTGAGCCCTCGAGGCCCCTGGCTTGTAATATGAAGTTGTATGACTTTAATTTGTGTCTAGTGTTGTGTTGTGATATCGATCAGTGAGTGCCTAATCTTGGTCGAACGCATTGCGTGTATGATTAGCGTACGGTCGAAATTGGGGGCGTCACATGGGGGATGTCCTCACTCGGAGTAGTTTTAACTTAGGAGAAATCAGGTTCGCAGCTAAATCCCGGAGTGTGGGCGATGCCCTCACTCGGAGTAGTTTTAACTTAGGCGATTACGGGATCGCAGTTAAGTCCCCGAGTGTGGGCGATGCCCTCACTAGGAGAAGTTTTAACTTAGGCGAAATCAGGTTCGCAGCTAAGAAGGTAGTTCTTGCGAACAATGATGGTCCTGTCCATCTTGGCATCCGAGTGTAGAAGGTGTCCCCATTCGAAGCGGTTAGGCGAAATCAGGTTCGCAGCTAAGCCCCCGAGTGTGCATGATGCCCTCACTCGGAGTAGTGTTTAACTTAAGGGAAATCAGGTTCCCAGCTAATCCCCCGAGTGTGGGCGATGTCCTCACTCAGAGTAGTTCATACTTGGGCGAAATCAGGTCCGCAGCCAAGTATTTTTCACCCACTGGGGGCAATAAGAGGGGGTAATTCACCGGAGTGAAAAGGGGTTAAACCTTGACAAAATATAAAGCAACGAAACTTTTTATTCATCGAGATCACTCGGATTCATTACGGGAATGAAAAACTAAAGAAGTTGACATGTTCTATGTGTAGAACTTGCAGAGCAGATCCGCATTCCAAGTTCGGGGCTCTTCTATGCCATCCTCGACATTGTAGAGCCGGTAGGCTCCATTGTGCAGGACTTTGGAGATCGCGTAAGGCCCTTGCCACGGTGGCACCAGCTTGTGGGCTTTTTGCTGGTCCAGTCGGAGGACAAGATCCCCCTCCTGAAAGGCGCGTCCTCTGACCTGTCTATCATGATAATGCCTCAAATCTTGTTGATAAAGCGTCGACCGGATGAGGGCTAGCCCTCTCTCCTCTTCCAGGAGATCTAGACCGTCTTGACGTGCTGCTTCGGCTTCAGCTTCATCGTATTGTTCCACTCGGGGGGAATTATGGCGCAAGTCACTCGACAAAACGGCTTCAGACCCGTACACCATGAAGAAAGGAGTGCGCTTGGTGGAGCGGTTCGGGGTCGTTCGCATGCCCCATAGTACGGATGACAGCTCTTCAACCTAGGCCCCCGCGGCGTACTTTAGGTCCCTCATCAGTCGGGGCTTCAATCCCTGTAATATCATCCCATTCACTCGCTCTGCTTGTCCATTCGACTGCGGGTGAGCCACGGAGGCATAGTTAACTCGAGTGCCCTGGGAGTAGCAGAACTCACGAAACTCATCTGAATCGAAATTGGACCCGTTGTCGGTGATGATATCGTGGGGGACTCCGAATCTTAAAATAATCTGCCGAATCAAGCTGACGGCGGTTGCTGAATCCAGGCTTTTGATGGGCTTCGCCTCGACCCACTTGGTGAATTTGTCAAATGCCACAAGCAGGTGGGTGAATCCACTCGTCCCGGTCTGCAAGGGCGCAACCATGTCGAGACCCCACACCACGAAGGGCCAAGTGAGCAGGATCGTCCTCAGTGCAGACGTAGGCTTGTGGGATTGATTCTTATAGAACTGGCACCTGACACATAGTTCGACCAAGTCTCTTGCTGCCTCATTGGCTCGGGGCCAATAAAAACAAACTCGGAAAGCTTTAGCGACCAACGTCCAAGAGGACGTGTGATGGCCACAAGTTCCCGAGTGAATCTCATGTAGGATCTGCAGCCCTTCCTCTGGGAAGATGCATTTCCGAGTAACTCCTATAGTGCTTTTCTTGTATAACTGATCTCCCATCACCTCAAAGGCTTTAGATCGCCGGACGATTCGGCAAGCTTCTTCCTCATCTTCAGGGAGTTCTTGCCGGAGCAAGTATGCTAAATATGGTTGAGTCCACTCGGGTGTGATGACCAGCATTTCGTGGACCAAATCAACCACAACTGGGACGTCAACCTCAGTCGGGTTTGATGGGCCGACTGCTTGCGGGGGCTCCTCTGTGAAAGGATCTTCTTTAATTGTAGGGGTGCGCAGATGATCTAGGAATATGTCCTTGGGGACTGCCCGCCGAGTGGATCCGATCTTGGCCAGGTCATCTGCTGCCTGGTTCTTTGCCCGAGGAATGTGATGCAGCTCCAAACCTTCAAAATTCTTCTCTAGCTTTCTGACCGCATTGCAGTAACCAGTCATAGCTGGGCTCCGAATGTCCCACTCTTTCATCACTTGGTTGACAACAAGGTCTGAATCACCGTAGACAATCAAACGACGAACGCCGAGTGAGATGGCCATACGGAGCCCATACAGGAGGGCTTCGTACTCGGCCTCGTTGTTCGATGAATCGAAATGGATCTGGAGAACATAGTTCAGTCGGTCTCCCTGGGGGAAATGAGAACCACTCCAGTCCCCGAGCCATGGAGCATCTTATCTGTCGAAGAACATAGTCCAGTGCTCGGGGACGCTTGGGGTTGGCTGTTCCTGCTCTATCCACTCTGAGATGTAATAGATGGGTCTTTGAACCTTGAATGTCTTCCCTTGTTCTTCGCGCTCCACAGTACGGACGGTGCTAACCACTTGGCTAGTGTCCGCGATGTACAGGAGCAAGGGCTCCTGGCTGCCCCGAGTAGCTAACACCGGCTGGGTGGAAAGCAATGCCTTGAGTTCTTTGAATGCGGCTTGCGCTTTGGGAGTCCACTCGAACTTATCAGACTTTTTCATCAGTCGGTAGGGAGGCAGTGCCTTCTCACCGAGCCTTGAGATGAATCGGCTCAGGGCCGCAAGGCAACCCGTCAGCCTTTGTACATCGTGTAGGCGCTCTGGTTGCTTCATTCGGACTATGGCACTGATCTTGTTTGGGTTGGCATCGATCCCACGTTCGGAAACGAGGAAACCGAGCAACTTTCCGGCTGGCACTCCGAATGTACACTTGGCTGGATTCAGCTTTATCCCGAAGCGCCGCAGGTTCGCGAAGTTTTCAGTGAGGCCGGTCAAGAGGTCAGAACCTTTCCTTGACTTGATCATGATGTCATCCATATGCGCCTCCACATTCCGACTGATCTACTTTTGCAAGCATTTCTGAATCATGCGCTGAAAAGTAGCACCAGCATTTTTTAGGCCGAATGGCATAGTGATGTAGCAGAAACACCCGAATGGGGTGATGAAGGACGTTTTTATTTCATCAGGCCCATACATTCGGATCTAGTGGTACCCGGAGTACGCATCCAAGAACGACAGGCGTTCACATCTGGCAGTAGAATCCACTATTTGGTCTATGCGGGGTAGAGGGAAATGATCTTTCGGGCAGGCCCGATTTAGGTGCTTGAAGTCAATACACATGCGTAGCGATTTGTCCTTCTTCGGCACTAGGATGACATTCGCAAGCCACTCGGAGTGGTATACTTCGCGAATGAACTCGGCAGTTAGGAGCCGAGCGATTTCTTCGCCAATTGCCTTGCGCTTCTCGACGGAGGATCGGCGCAAGTGCTCCTTGACTGGCTTGGTCTTGGGATTAGCTCGTAATCGGTGCTCAGCCAGCCCCCTGGGAACACCAGGCATGTCAGACGGCTTCCATGCGAAGATGTCCCAGTTCTCACGGAGGAACTGGATGAGCTCGGCTTCCTAGTTGTCACCAAGTGACGTGGAGATGTTCGTCGCGGAGGCACTCGGATCATTCAGGTGGACATGGACCTGTTTGGTTTCGCCGGCTGACTGAAAGGCCGACTCAGAATCCGGCCGCTTTGACCTTAGCAAGTCAGCAGTGTCCACCGTCTTCTTGTATCCGTCGAGCTCGACCGCGAGCACCTGCTCGTTGGCGATTTTGGAGCCCTGCTGGAGGCACTCCTCAGCAATCTTCCGGTCACGCGTCACCATGATCACATCATTCGGCCCTGGCATCTTAAGTTTAGGATACACGTAGCATGGTCGGACCATGAAATGTGCGTAGGCTGGCCTACCCAGGATGGCGTGATAGGCACTGTGGAAGTCCACCACTTCGAAGGTCAGTCGCTCCTTCCGGAAGTTCTTTTCGCCTCCGAACACGACGTCCAGAGCAATTTGGCCGAGTGACTCCGCCTTCTTCCCAGGGATGATCCTGTGCAAATGCATGTTGCTTTTGCTCTATCGGGACAGTGGGATATCCATTTCCTTGAGCATGTCGGCATAGATTATGTTGAGCCGCTGCCTTCGTCCATCAGGACCTTATGCAGTCGGACCACATTGACGGCTGGATCAACGATCAGCGCCTGCCTCCCAGGGATGGCTATGTAAGGCGGATGATCCGACTGGTCAAATGTGATGGGGGTCTTCGCCCAGTTGAGGTATTTTGTGACAGTCAGACCGGCCATATTGACCTCCCGATTGACGACCTTCAATCGGCTGTTGCTTTCGACGTCGGCAAAGATCATAAGGACCTTTTGAACTTGAGGGTACCTGGAAGTACCTTCCTCTTCTTCATCGTTTACTTTTTCATCCGAGGGCTCTCCGCCCATCTCCTGTCGGAGCAGGCAACATTCCCGAGTGGTATGCTTCGGGAGCACTACGTTGCCTTCTTCATCCGTCTTGGTATGAATCTGGCAGGGCTGGTCAAGGACGTCAGACTTGGAGTCGGACTTCTTCTTGGGGGTCCACTCTTTCTTCTTTTTCTTCTACTTGGGCTTGCCCAGGAAAAGCTGCTACCTCTGCCTTGCCAGAGGCGTCGGCTTTCCGCTTCTATTTTTTCCCAGCGTTGCCCCTGACTGCGGGGTGTCGCCGGCTCGCCCTTTGCCGCTACGGAGGCGGTCTTCTTCTTCGCTGTTGGCATACTTGTTGGCGATCTCCATGGCCCGACTGAGGGACAGATCCCCAGCCTGACCGAATTTCAAGATGAGTTCCCGATACCGAGTGCCTGCTTTGAAAGCGCATACGGCTTGATGTTCAGTCACGTTTTCCACGGTGTTGTGCAACATGGTCCAGCACTGAATATACTTTCGGAGAGTATCGTTGCTCTTCTGGACGTAGTGCTGCAACTCTGTGAGTCCACCCGGGCGCTTGTACGTGCCCTCGAATGTCTTGACGAACACTCGGGCCAAATCTTCACATCAGTATATGCAGCTAGCAGGCAGCTGGTTCAGCCACGCACGCATGGAACCCTCCAACATGAGAGGTAGATGTTTCATCACGACGAATTCATCGTGGCCGCCGATCTGGACGGCCACTCGGTAATCCTCGAGCCAAGTGTCCGGCTTCGATTCGCCGTTGAACTTCCCGATTCCCGTTGCCAACGTGTAGTTGGGGGGGTATTTCAGCTTCTCGGATGTACCTGTTGAAGCACCCGAGACCGGAAGTTCCCCAGCCACTTATTCGGTCTCTGTGCTGCCTGTTCCGATCCACCATGTTTTGGGTGATGATGGACCTGGCGTTGAGCTGCGGGGGTCGCCGGTCGTATTCTTCGTAGCCCCTGTGCCGAACGGGACTCCGATCACGGCCTCCCGCATGGGGCCGGCCGCCATCGTAAGGCCGTTGGCCATACGAGCCGCCCCTCGGAAGGGGCGTCCGACTCACGTCGCGATCGTCGTGCCAGCGTCCTCCGTGCGGGCCTCTCGGAAGAGGAGGAGATCGCTGGTTTCTTTTTGGCGCGATGGGACTATGAGCAGATTGGACTGTATCCGCCCGAACGAACTTGCTGTGTATACGTTGATGCGATTGCGACACCGCGGAATTCTGTTCCAGGGCAGTATTCAATAGAGCCTGGATCTGTCGAATACCTTCCCCGGGCGCGGAGTCAGACGGCTGAATCGAGTCAGCAATCTGAGTGGCCGCGGCTAAAGTCAGCAGCGGAGTGCGCATCACCGGGATGGTGTATGGGCGATCTTCTGGAAACAATTGATGGCGACTGCGGCTGGAGCTGGGTCGCTCCCTTGCCGCGCGTTCGCCGAGGGACTATTGGAGTCGCTCGAGTCGTTCGCGGTCAGCCAACGTGGCTTGGCGCGTGGCCTCCAGGGCCACCTCCTCAGGGGTAGTCCCCGTGATAGGGGTGAGTAGAACTTGATCGTTTCTGCGCCTAATTTCCTCCCGCTGCTGCCGACTGAGGGGGCGAGGGGTGTAGGTGTCGTGCTGGCATTGTCGCGACCACCGTCTCTTTCGCAGGTGTTGCCCGCAGAATACCCAGGAAGAGGCGCGCCCCTGGTCGTGTCGGCCATCAGAATCTTCACAGCGTTTCCGCTGCTCTCGCAGTAGGAAGCATCGAAAGATCCATCGCTCGAGGAAGGGAAAAGGCTGACGACGGGCTCGTCGGTATCGAGCACGGCCACTTGCCCAACCGTGGCCTAGAGTGCCACGGCATGCTTGATCCAACGCTGCAGCCGTGAGTGCCCGGAGCGCTTGCGATGGGCCGCAGCGGAAGGAGGTGGTGCCGATTGATATGGCACTGACGGTTGTCGGAGAAGGACTGCATACACAGACGCACTAAAATGTGCCGCGTCACGGGTGGGCAACGCATCGGTGTCAAGCGGCGCGTCCTGCAGCCAGGCCGAATCGTCGGCGATGAAGCTGAGGGAACCGAAGAGGATCTCGCCGTCGAGTGTCATTATGATGACCGGAAAAATGAAATCTCCACCTGCGCCGGAATTTGCTAGACGCGCGGCCCCACGGTGGGCGCCAACTGTCGAGGGAACGAGCCTGACAATATGACCGAGGGTACGAACGGAGGGGGCGGAGCCTAGCTATAGCACAGGTGTTCACTCGGTTTGTACGAGTTCAGGGCCCACTCCGGAGTGGTAAAGACCCTACGTCTCGAGCCCGGAGGCTTAGTGTTTGCTTATGGGGGGTGTCTGATTACAGAGAGTTCGGAACCCTTGCTCTGGCGCCCGGGGGTGGCTTATATAGAGTGCGCCACTGCGGGCCGAGCGTCATTAAGGGCATTAATTACCAGTAACTGTAGCGTTACTGAAACTGCAGATTAACTAGGGGCGTTACAGGTAACGTAATCTTAGTGGCACATCGTGCGCTTCTTCAAGTCCCTCGGATTTTGCACCTTCTATGTCGCCTGAGCTTCCTCCCGTCTGAGTGCCGATGCTTGTCCGAGTGATGGAGTGTCGTCCGAGTGACTTGAAGGATCCGAGTGGATCTCTGTATGCATCCGAATGCATCTCTAGCCCAGAGGCTTTCATGATAATGTGGGGCCTCAGGTGGGCCCTAGATGTCAGGTCTGTGACCCTACCCATAGTAGGCGACCTCATCAGTGCAGGTCATGCTCCACCGCAGAGTTCAACCTCTCCTAGCCCGAACTTCGTCACTGTGGAAATTCCTTCCCGACGGCGAGACCTCGGTTATCTGAGGTTTCTATTGGGGGAATAAAATCGGTGGGATGCAAGCCCTCCTCTTCAAGACCAAGGGCCAGACATTCCGGACCGAGGGGGATGATGTCACCTACTGCTCGGATCGCTGAGCTCCCTGGGTTAGTATATCATCTTTTCGAAACAACTTTATCTTGTTGACATCGAACGAAGGATTGAATCCATATCATCTTATTACAGGATTGGCGCACCTTCTTGGCTTAGATCAATTCACCGGCTCGTTGGCCTGGAGGGCCTATGAGCACCGAGCTGGCGAGGCTGCTGACCATGGACCCTTATGTGGCCCAGGTCAAGCCCATCCAAGACAGCGCCCCCGGGCTACCTATTGGGAGTCAATAGAGCTCGGGGTCTGAGTCCAGCGCCGATGCACTGCAGGAGGAGTCTAGTGAGGCCCCGCCTGCCCGAGGTGGGAAGAGTACTCGGGTGGTCCTCTCGGACAACGATGAGTCATCGTCTCCCAAGGGCGCCAAACGACGGAGGGAACCCGATGTCCCGGCAGCGGGCCAGTTATCAGCGCTGAGCGTCTAGGATCTTGACTCAGACTCGTCCGAGGAGACCTGGCCTACTGGCCGACAGCGCCGTGCCCGTCCTCCTCCCGATGAAAATATTTTTAACAAACTTTAGTTTGATAGTCGATTTCGAGCGTGTGGTTCATCATATCATTCCCCTTCTTCTTTTTATAGATAGCAACACGATACCATGGTTGAGGTCGCTTTCGGCCTTCCGGACTCCTTGCCGCAGACTAGTGACCGGGGGGGGGGGGGGGGTCTCTGTCCACGTGCGAGCCGAGGTACCAGTGGGTATGTCTCATCCCCCAACCCCAGCGCCTGATATTGAGGGTGGGATCAATCCTTCCATGGCTGAGGTCCAAACCTCGATCGGAAAAGACCAAGAGATATACCAGGGTGAAGAAATTCATCCTGTTCTTTAAGAAAAAGTAGTCACCAGCCCGGCATTCTTCGCTGACGTGGTCTTAGACCCACGTGAGTGTTCGGCGACTGCCCCGCCTCCTAACAGCGGGGCGCCGAAGTCTCGGACTCGGGCTTCGGGACTCTCCGAGGCTGAATTGGTGGAGTGCTGACAAGCGGCGGAGATGGCTCTATCCAGCCCGTCTCTTCTCCCCGACCAGTGCGCCATCCTTGGCACCGCTCTGAGCCAGTTGGGTCCACTGAGGCTGCTTCTATGATTTCTCAGATGCATTTCCATGAACCCTATGGGTTCACCCATCATTGGAGAAAATTGTGCAAAAATTACCCAATTGCACGATGCATATGAATTGTCATAATCCCTAAAGAAAGTAAAAGAATAGCATTGCATAACCTGAATAAAATATAATGAACATAATCTGAAAGATAAAAAACACATGCAAAACATTTTGCATGTAGTTTCTGTATAATATAATGAGGTAAGATCTGAAAGGAAGTGTAGCTCCTACCTCAAATTTTAACAAATGACTAAATAATTCATCGGGGGGCTTCGAAGGCATATTTTTACAATTAACAAAGGGAAAGATAGCCTATCAGATAACTAAAGAAAATGCAATGGTTGTCAATCCAGGAAATAATGCTGAACTACTATTTTTACAATGGTTGTTTAGGTTTTCGATCCGGTTTCCCTATAAACTGGATCAGCCAAAGCTTAAGGGGTGACTCTTGGCTTTGACAGCTTTTTGAGCAATATATTCAGATGGAGAGGATCCCTCTCCCCCGGTGACCGTTCAAAAAAATCAGCTGAACTACTTACCTACATACCACCAAATTTCTGCAAAGCAAACTAAGGAAATGACTCGATACAATCAAGTGTTAGGTTCAAACAAAAATTGGCAACAACTGGAATCGGCCGGCTGGCCTGATGCAACGGTGATGACGACAACACAGTAATAGGTCCAACTGGAATTGATTAGGGCTGAAATATTCGGCTGTATAGCCAGAACAATCGTCCCTAGCGGAGTCGCCAATTATGTTGCCACGCAAAATTGATCTGCGCAACACCACGATAACTGTTGTACTTTTGCAACGACGAACGATTGCTTTCATTTATAAGGTACGCAGGACTTTACGTACAGGAACAAGACTACATGCTTAAACCGAATAGGACTTGATCACCATAATTCGGTTACCATATATAATATTCTTGTCTGTTAACGGTACATGCTAATCTGCAATACGTGACTGTCCCAGGCCATATCCGTATTCTCACTTGTTTACAAGGTAAGTAATAAAATATTCCGGCCATACCGCTAATCATATCAGATATAATGATATCATTATGCAAACTGTCTTGTTCAACAAGGCCATCCTTCATCACTAACTTGGCCCTTTAACCATGCAAGGCTTGGCCTGGGAAATAACTCGCCGGACCTGACCTGCACTCGAGTCCAACCAAACCTGCATTTTGGGCTATACTCCAAATCCATGGATATATCGGCCAATCAGCTTAACCACGAACGACTAAATTAATTTGACTGGCCATGCAAGCTATCTAGCCAAATTACATCATCAACAAACGCCATTGAGAAAAAGCGACCAAAAATGCACCCACGTTCCAGTCTGGTCTGCTCTGTTGACAAATTTGCAGTTCAACATATGCTAAAGAATAGAAGTTGCAGTTAAGCAGCTATTGTTCTCTCGACCAGGGAAGGGAATGAGAGCGGGAGTTATAACCACATCTCTATTCATAAACGTAATGAACAGAGAATACATGCCTAGGCCTAAATGTGTAATGTACCACATCCTTGGAACTCAGAAGGTTCAGGAGGGAACATTGGCACAGTGCTTTGGAGGGAACATTGGCACAGTGATCAGACAGAGCATCAAAACCAAGAGGATCTAATTAATTATTAATTATAAGAAGAAAAAAAGAAGCTGGAACTCTCTGGGTCGACGAAGAGGGAGCGTCCAGGCAGCACCAGCGAGCCACTTGATGGCCCAACGCAGCACCAGCATCAACACATTCTCGTGTGTCCATCAAGTAGCCGTCAGCGAGCCACTTGATGCACCAGAGGTCCTCGGCGCCGAGGCGCGCCCAGAGCGGCTCGCCTGCACAGAGGGCTCGAGAGACCGACCTCGATGGCCACCACCCCGCAGCTGCCGTGTTGGGCCATGTTGTGCGTCTCGTCGACGCCGCCCAGGCCGTACAGGAAATAGAGCCCGAACGGGACGAAGAGGTTCGGGATGGAGGGTAACCGGAGCCACGGCGCCGCTCGCCACCGCCGCCGTCTCGATCCCCGACGGTGGCTGCATCCATCGCGGTGTGGAGCTTGTGTCGTTTGGGGAGAGATAGAGACGGGGAATGGGAGACGGGGCGGCCAGCCTTGGTTAGGTCGCACGAAGGACGTTTTGATTGGAAGGACGGGTCGCTTCTCATTCCGTGGGTTGCGGAAGGAAGGGTCAACAGGGCGGGCGTGGAGCACGGGGATCAACTCTTTGAGCTGTAGATCTCAGTCATCTGTGGTCAATCAAACGACTGAAAGAATTCCTATTTACGTCGTACGAACGAACGTCCTGTTAGAAAATAGGTTTTCGGTCTATCCCTATTTCTTCTGCGCTTATCCGTGGTGTCGCTCACAATTTGCATATCTGGGGCTAGGGGTAGGGACTTTTTATACTGTCTTTACAAAGAGTCCACCTCTTATACAGACAAGATTCCTAGTCTTTTCAACTAGTTTTCCGGGATAGACACCAGACCAAATTACCAACCACGATCAAATTAGTCTATTAACGGATTCTACCCGTTGTGTCCCCGGAGCACGCGCTTGTGAGGAACGCGCCATATAATATAGTGTAAATTTCTCTAATTATGTAGATCAACATTAGGGGCTATAATCTAACTATACGATCTAGCTCCTTCCGATTATCACTGTACCCGGGTAGTTTTTTTACTATAAATAGTATATTGTATTCCACTGATAATCGACCAGCTTCCTTAAGCATATAACTTAAGTAAGTTCCAACAAGTAATAATTTCATGATAATCAAGTAAAGCAATTTCATGCATAAATACATGTATAATTATATAATGAGATATTCCGAATATTAGTAATTCCTAGTAATTTGAATATAGTTGCAGGACACATAATTCCAACACGTCGTCCCGTGCCGCGGCGGTGGATACGCAAGTGCTCCGTCTCGCGGTCAAACGCGCAGTACTGGGGCCTGCAGGTGGATGCATATGGTGTGGTGGGACCAGTTTCTCTGTTGGATGGCTCTGGTGCATTGAATACAAACGTGCAACATGCAAGGCCTACTACGTGTAACTAAAGAGTAGGGATGTAGGATCATGTGGAGGGAAAAATATCAGGTGCTACGGCAGCTCAGGTGTTACCGTGATACAAACATCTGGGCCGTTGGATCTCAGATCGGATGGCTTCTGAGGAGCTGAGATCCAATGTCCCAGATGTTCGTATCACGGTAGCACCTGAGCTGCTAGAGCACCTGATGTTTTCCCTCCTGTGGAGCTACATGACCGGCAGTGTCCATCTATCTATTATCTTCTATTATATTATTACTAGTAAATATGCCAGTGCATTGCTATGGGTTGATTTAATTGAATTTTTTTGGCCATGGAGAATTTAGTCGAAGTCCAATCTTCATTTTGGTTCAATTTTTGTTTTGGTTCAATTAACCCATTTAGGATTGTCGTTGTCCGGGCCATGGGGCATAGATGTGAAGAACCATACTCATTCCCTCCGGCGGTGCCTCTTTCAACTCCCCACTACCCTAGGGTTGAAGATGAGTTGTGCATGAAAGAGTTTTTGAGTGGGAGAAACAGATGGTGGAAGGGCTGCGGTTGGAGAGGACGGGCCGCACAGAGGACTTCAGTCGGGTGCCTATTTTCTCGACTTTGAAGCATATTCTTCTAGAGTTTAATTACTAATTCAAAGGATTTTCATATATTATTTGAAGTATAAAAGCATTGGTATAGACATGTTGTTTTTTGTCCAACTTAAGTACGACGTTGTAGATCGGATCGTCGATGCCTAGTGACAAAGCATATCATACCGATACATTAACCGTTATACTGACAATAAAAATGTTGTACACGTAGCACTTCTATTGAGTTACTGACATCAGACAATAAAAATGTTGTATACTTTGTTGGGCGTCCATGCATATATGCTCATGTTTTGTGTGTGCTAACGGTGAAGTCCTCATCATATAGATGTACTAACTTCTTCTTGGGTTGTGATATATGCAGGGTTAACCATCGCAATTGAATCTTTGCATGGTGTGTTGCGTTTCAATTCACGGTTAGCTCCAATTTGCTCTATTCTGGCTTTCTTTGTTCTGGTTGCATATTTGCATATTTCCGTCTTTCTCGTGCGCATCTTTTTGTTTCTTGTGTTGGCTCCATATTTGCATATTTCCACCTTTGTTGTGTGCATTTTTTTTGCAACCGAGTTGAATTTTTAATTGTTTTGTTTTGCTGATACGCTTCACTATGCTTCTTTAGTTTTTCACATGTTTTTCTTCATTGGTCATCTCTGCATACCGCTCTCTGTCTTTTTTCCTTCTTTGTTCCTTGGCATCTATGACTGGAGATTGCGACCCCAATTCCTTGCCTGCATGGGAGCTTTTTATATTGTATGAATCTGTTGTTCATTAATAATAAACTGATTAGATTTTTAACATAAATAGAACTTAGGTAGCTACTTATGAGTTACTTTAATTACGCTAGACATTAGCATTAGAATATATATGTTGATAGAGTGTCATGTTTTTCCTAGATGCAATTTAGGAAATAGAAAAATGGTATTGAAGTAAGAGCACTGGTATACACACGACATTATTCTTCCAACTTCAGTACGACGATGTAGATTTATGTCGATGCATAGTGATAGACACTGACATCGGACAATAAAAATATCGTACATGCAGCATTTTTGTTAAAGTAATTTTAACTGAACGGATCCCCGATTTAATCGTGTCTCTCTTTCTTCCATTGGCTTATAATCTGCAATATTAATTATGCGTCACTAACCAACAGTGCTTTCTTATTGCCCAACTTGTTGATTCCTCAGGCATTTCTAAAGTATATAAATTGGTAGAATTCGTTGTAAGGGAGCAATGTGGGACTATTTACTCTATAAACGAACATGGAAGGGTTAACTTGCTGTATTTCCTCGCTTGGGCCTTGAGCCAAAGGAAGCAGCTGAAGCTTGTTCGCCTGGGCCTTGGGCCGGAGGATACAAATGAATAAATATTTTAGTCTTATAGACTAGCCCGTGCGAATGTATGGTGACGACTGACGACTACAAAAATTGAATTACGAACGATGGAATACTCCAATGCACAACCATAAAACTGATATATTTATTTACCCCGTAAAAATGGTATTTATTTGTTTTTAATCAGAGTACATTTTTATGTTTACTTTTTAATGTCTAATCCAATTATAGATCACCTATCCGGTCACTCTGGAAAAAAAATCACTTATCCGGTCACACGCAGCCAGATTTTTAAGCTTGTGTTTGCTGGTTGGTCGCAATAACTTTTATATTTGTATGATTTTAGACCAGTGTACCCATGATTAAAAAAATGAGTGTCTGTCAACAAAGGCCCGTAATTCCCGGGTGCACTTGTATATATTGGTTCAGCCTACAGAAAGTACTTCCAGTAAAAAAAAAAAGGTACTTCCAGCGGCGGCACGTTAGGTTCCTGCAAATCAATTCCAACCGGGCGCCCGGTACGCACATAATAAATCAGATACGGCACTTCTGTATATGCACATCACATCTCTGTATTATATGGCGTATTCAATTGGAAAAAAAATATGCCACACATCTCAACAACAGAACACACAAGCAAGATTTCGGGCACCATGGTGCTCGGCCTCCAAAACGCTCCACCCGTACAAGCGTGGCTATGTATACATGATTTGTTTGATATAAGGCTGGTGATAACGCGGGCGGGAGCGTGGGCGTTACCGCCCGCGCTGGGGCGAGAGGCGGGCGGGAGCGGGGCGAGACGGGAGCGGCGGGCGATGGATCCATCGCCGGGCGGGAGCGGGCGCTATCGCCCCGCTCTCGCCCGCGTTGGCGGCGGCGGGCGGGCGACAGGTGGGCGGGAGGGGGGCGGCGCGATGGCGCGGCGGGGCGGGAGGCGGGCGGTAGCTGACGTGGCGAGCTCTGATTCGTCCGTGAAATAACTAAATCTGAAAAAGAAATGCTGACGTGCAGGAGAGAGAATCTGACGTGGCTATAGCCTGCCACTACAGCCCGTGCACTGGCACCGTGAGGTGAGAGTGTGGTGAGAGTGGGGGTAAAAGCTGACGTGGCGGGGCGGTAGTGGGGCGGTGCATTATCACCAGCCTAAGAGGAGGAGCTAGCAGCACTGACTGCTACGGTGACCTGGAGCGGCATCTGCGGAGATCGGCGGGCATGACGGTGCTGTTGCCGGGGAAGGAAGATGCCCACCTCCAGCGCGTGCGCGCCTTGCCGCGCAGGTCGAAAGCCACCATGCCGGCGTTGAGCGACTCATCCATGGACCGCATCCCGGCCGACACCACGTTGTACTGCAGCTCTCCGGCGCCACTACCAACGGTAGTGTAGTAAAATGCCTAGGGACAAAGTTGTAACTTCCTATACCCCTCCAATTCTCCAATAAATAGAGGAGACCCCCTCCTTCCCAAGAGGTCCAAAATCTGAAATAAAGAGGGGCAACGATAGGCGCCGGCGGACCGGCCTAAATTTGGGCCGGTCAGCATGCGTACGTCAGATTTGCTCGTCTCCCCGACCTAAACCTTTGATGCCACAAAAAAAAGGAAGAATCCCGCTCAGCTCGCCGGTCCAACGCGCCGCCCGCGCTTGCCGGCCACCGGCGCTCACCTGCGCACATCCTCGACTAGCCGCGCCGCCTGCCCTTGCCTGACACCACGCTTCATGTTGAATTTAAAATGCTAGATCAAATCATCAGAGTGTACGTGTACGTGGTACGTGCAAAGCTAACTTGCAAGCAAGCAGGCAAGCAGCTTAATTGATCTAGCTAGCCTCAACTGGATTCGAGTGGATCACTGGAAAGTCTATGCAGAAGCTCTCGTGAATAGACCTGGGCTAACTACAACAAAATCACTCAACGGTTGCAGCATTTTTGTACGCAGGTCCTAGCTTCTACGCTCGACGGTTGTAGCTTTTTTGTCGCCGGTCGCAGCTTCTGTGCTCGCTGGTCACAAAATTTTCCATGCCGGGTTGTAGCTATGAATTGCACGGTTGCCGCTTTGCCATCTCCAGCCGAAGCATCATCATCGGTTGTAGCATTGGTCTTCGTCAGTTCCAGCACACGCCGACGGTGGTTGCAACTTATGTGGAAACGCGAGCCTCCATGAAGCTTTTTTTCATTGTCGTCATCAGTTGAAGCTTCTTTCATTTACGGTCAAGCTTTTTCTATAAATGGTTGTAACTTTTTTGTTGCACATTGTCTGATTGAAGCTTTTCTCATCTACAGTTGAAGCTTTTCTGCCAACGGTTGCAACTTTTTTCTTTGTCGGTTGTAGCAAAATCCGATGACGGTTGCAACCAAAATGTCGCGTCCGTCGTCGCAGGTCGCATTGTCAACGTGAATGGTTATAGCAATTTCTCATCACTGGTCGTAGCAAAAGTTGACGAGGGTTGTAGCAAAATCATTCTTGCCACAGTCGCGGGGCACATCATCAACGTGAATAGTTGTACCAATTCTCGTCGCCGGTCGTAACAAAAACTGACAAAGGTTGAAGCAAAGTTGTCGTCGTCCTCATTACGGGTCACAGGTCACGACATCGACATGAATGGTTGTAGCAATTCCCATCGCCGGTCGTAGCAAAGACAAACGACAATTGAAGCAAAAATTGCCATTGTCGCTATCAACATGAATGGTTGCAGCAAATCACGTCGCCCGTCGTAGCGA
Organism: Elymus sibiricus; assembly: GCA_039707655.1. Taxonomy (NCBI): domain Eukaryota; kingdom Viridiplantae; phylum Streptophyta; class Magnoliopsida; order Poales; family Poaceae; genus Elymus; species Elymus sibiricus. The sequence goes on from CM077666.1 coordinate 5,600,678, forward strand.
AAGTCGATGACGGTTGCAGCATCGAGATTTATTGGTTGTAGCTTTTTCTACGAATGATGAAGGAGCAAGGGATGGCTGGGTTGCGTAAGGAGAGAGGAACGAAGCAACAAGACAAGAGCAAGAAAAAAAACAGAGAAAGAAAGAAAGAAAAAATAGTATGAAAAGGATAAGAAGAGGGATATCTCGTTTGAGGCCCATGAATGCATCTGGCCCAGTTGCTTCCGCGTATTAAGTCGAGCGGGCGACGGGCGACCGGCGGAGCGCTCGGCCGGTCGTCCGTCGGGAAACGTTTACCAATAAAGAGTGTCTTGCTTTCTCCCTTGCCACATTCGTTGTTTCCTTTTGCTCGTAGGTCTCCTCGCGTCAGGTCATTGACGTACACGAACACGTGTCTCCGCACCAAGTTTTCTGCGCACCCCGCGACGCTCTTGCCTTCCAAGTCAGGTCATCGTTGTACACGAACACTCCAGACGAGGGGTGCTACAAGTTTATTGTCTAGTCTCAATGGTATGACAGTATTAAGACAACTTTTAACATGCTCCCTCTTACCCCCCTTTTTTTACATGCGAGGCAAGAAGGTAAGAGTTAATCAGATCACTAATTAATGAGATCAACGGCTCAGATCTATTATATACTCTTCCCTCTCGTGTGAAAAGAGGAGGTAAGAGGGAGCATGTTAAAACTGCTCCAGTATTAAACAAGAGAGATTTTAAGATGCTCCCTCTTACCCCTGAAGAGGTAAGAGAAGAATTCGATCCTAGCCATCGATTGATCAAGGGTAAATTTGGCTACATATATATGGTAAGCATAACAAAAAATTTGGAATTTTGTTTTTTATCTAATAATGACCTAAAGCATCATAGCTCAATTTCAAATATGAAGTTGCTTACCACACATACCATGTGGTAGTAAGTATAACAAATTGAATGGAAACATTTTGACAGATTTAATGTCCACGCTTACCAAATATAGATATTTTTGGATGCACTATATATGGTTGGTTCATATCATGCATACAATATACCACACATACGTACAATTTTTTCAAATATGATTATCATTTCTTTCATTACGTGATAAGTTTATACAAGAGATATACGTGGGCAATTTATATATAGAAAACGCCCAAACTTGTTTATTTTTATTCTTAAGACATGCATGTGATACCGCATATGTAAGTGTTAAAAAGGGCATAAACCCATCTTTTCCAAATTCTATAATTAATTAGTGGTTAAAATATATTATTTCCGAGAAAATGGTAAATATATATTCTGTAAAATATACTTAATATACTTACATACATGACACAATAATATATGATACATTGTACATGTATTGTAGAAAAATAAATATTTCTATCTGATATTCGTAAATAATTAATACATAACACTAGTGCAGAAATGGCCTTTAGTCCCGGTTGGGAAGGGCCTTTAGTCCCGGTTCACCAACCGGGACTAATAAAACGGCACTAAAGGCCCCCACCCTTTATTCCCGGTTGGCCACGACCCGGGACTAAATCCATGCCACGTGGCTCGCAGCGCGCGCGGGAGGGGGGGGGGGACCTTTAGTCCCGGTTGATGAAACCAACCGGTACTAAAGGTTTAGGTGTTTAGGTTTTATTGTTTATTTTTCCTTTTCATTTTGTGTTTTTTATTTAATTCTTTTTCATTTCAAACATATTTTACGCTACTACCTACTGTACACGTTATGCATATATAATAGAATTTCTCGTAGAACGAATCATATATCATAGAATTTCTGGTACGACGACCATGCATACACAAAAGGCAGCCACGCGTCAGCCCCTGCCTAGCGCTGGTGTTTAGTTTTTTTTTACTAAAGTGGATTGATGCAAGTGATCATGTTGAATTAGAGGAAAATATGATGTTGCGATTCGCAACATCATATTTTCTTCTAATTCAACTTGGTCACTTGCATCCATCCACTTTAATCAAATATATGTCATATAACTTATCATCCTCTTAATCATCTAACAACTCATCATCCTCTTAATTATCTAACAACTCATCATCATCTTAATCATCTAACAACTCATCATCATCTTAATACTAGTACATAACAGGGCTTTGGTCCAGCCCTGAGAAGCCCATTAATCCTGGTTCACTCACAAACCGGGACCCATGGGGGCATTGGTCCCGGTTCGTGAGGCCAGGGCGCCGGCCGGGCCTCGTGGGCCATTGGTCCCGGTTAGTCTGACCCCTTTGGTCCCGGTTCCAGACACGAACCGGGACCAATGGGCCTGGCTCCTGGCCCACAACCATTGGTCCCGGTTTGTGGCTGGAACCGGGACCAAATGGTGTCCTTTAGTCCCAGTTCCAGCCACAAACCGGGACCAATGGTCGGCCTATATATACCCCCTGCCCGCGAGCAGAGCAATGCACTGCTCACTTTTTTTTGGCCGGACGTGGGAGAGCTTTGTGGTGCTCTAGCTCACCTCCTATGCACATGAGGTGTTCGATGAAATGCCCGAACCACACTTAAGCTTTCTCCTCTCGAAGCTCCTTGTCCAAGCTCCATTTTCGTCAAGATTTGTTTAGGTTTGGCGGTCCGTCCTGTCCCGTCCCCGTCCTCACCGACGTCGATCGCCCACGCCCATCTCGACGCCGGCACCACCATGGTTATCCTCTTCTTCTTATCTTCTTTCTAAAAGAAAAAGTTCTTACTTGTATCATTTAGATAGATACTTGTGTAATTTTCTTACTTTTATTATTGTTTGTTATTATATAGTGCCATGGTCATGGTATCCGCCCACGTTGGCCCTCGTCCGGTCTATGATTCGGATGTGGTATATATTATCTTTTATAACTATTTGTTTTATTTAGTGTTTATGACAATTATGCCGACCAACGTGACATAGATTTTTTAATCTAGGAGGTATGTGAACCTGAAATTCCAACCGACATAGAAATTCTTGTCGAGAAGTTAAATTTGGTTGAAAAAGAAAACAATTACTTGAAAGAAAAATTACAAAGAGTTGAAGAGGAGAAGATGAAGTTGGAGTTGCATGTTGCCGATGTCGTCGACGATCACAAGATCAAGATGGATGCAATGCGCTTGAAGATTAGAAAGATTAGAAAATATGCCATTCATACTCAGGATTGGTATCATTATGCCGTTGGATCAATTGGTACCTTAGTTGAGGTTATGATCGCATTTGTTGTTGCATTTAAATTTTATAGTTTCAATGTATGTTTCAATTAGATGCTCTAGAGAGCTATATGTTGTTCAATAATGAGAACTATGTATGAACGTTATGTATTTATTTTGGTCAGTACTGTACTTTGGCTTTAATGTGATGATGAATTTCTATTAATTTGGTCACTTCTCTATTCATGATATGCACGCAGATGAACCGGCAATGGATGTACGGTGACCGACGCACCTCCGAGTATATTAAGGGCCTGCATAATTTTCTTGAAGCGGCTAAGGCAAACAAGCAGAATAGTTTTATGCATTGTCCATGTACTGTCTGTGAGAATACGAAGGCTTTCTCCAACTATAAAACCCTTCACTTCCACCTGCTTCAGAAGGGTTTTATGCCACACTATAATGTTTGGACCAAGCACGGAGAAAGAGGGGTTATGATGGAAGACAACGAAGAAGAAGAGCATGACGACAACTACCTGCCCCCTGAATACGGTGATGCTACAATGGGGGAAGCTGAAGATCAAGAGGAACCAGACGATGTGCCCGATGATGATCTTCGCCGGGTCATTGTTGATGAACAGTGAGAATGCGAAAGTGAAAGGGAGAAGTAGAAGTTCGATCGCATGTTAGAGGATCACAAAAAAGGGTTGTACCCAAATTGCGAAGATGACAACAGAAAGCTCGGTACCACACTGGAATTGCTGCAATGGAAGGCAGACAATGGTGTATCTGACAAGGGATTTAGTTCGCTACTGAAAATAATGAAGAAGAAGCTTCCAAAGGATAACGAATTGCCCAGCAGTACGTACGAAGCAAAGAAGGTTCTATGCCCTCTAGGATTGGAGGTACAGAAGATACATGCATGCCCTAATGACTGCATCCTCTACCGCGGTGCGTACGACGATTTGAACGCATGCCCGGTATGCGGTGCATTGCGGTATAAGATCAGAAGAGATGACCCTGGTGATGTTGAGGGCCAGCACACCGGGAAGAGGGTTCCTACCAAGGTGATGTGGTATGCTCCTATAATACCACGGTTGAAACGTCTCTTTAGAAACAAAAAGCATGCCGAGTTGATGCAATGGCACAAAAAAGACCGTAAGAAAGACGGGAAGTTGAGAGCACCCGCTGACGGGTCGCAGTGGAGAAAGATCGAGAGAAAATGGTGCGACTTTACAGGTGACCCGAGGAACGTATGGTTTGGTTTAACTGCAGATGGCTTTAATCCTTTTGGTGAGCAGAGCAGCAAGCATAGCACATGGCCTGTGACTCTATGTATGTATAACCTTCCTCCTTGGTTATGCATGAAGCGGAAGTTCATTATGATGGCAGTGCTCATCCAAGGCCCTAAGCAACCCGGCAATGACATTGATGTGTACCTAAGGCCATTAGTTGTTGAACTTTTACAGCTATGGAATGGAAGAGGTGTACGTGTGTGGGATGAGAACGAACAGGAGGAATTTGACCTACATGCGTTGCTGTTTGTAACCATCAACGATTAGCCTGCTCTCAGTAACCTTTCAGGAAAGACAAACAAGGGATACCACGCATGCACACACTGTTTAGATGACACCAACAGTATATATTTGGACAAATGCAGGAAGAATGTGTACCTAGGGCATCGTCGATTTCTTCCGACCAACCATCAATGTCGAAAGAAATGAAAGCATTTCAAAGGTGAGGCAGATCACCGGAAGAAGCCCGCCCTCCGTACTAGTGATCACATACTTGATATGGTCAATGATTTACAAGTAATATTTGGAAAGGGTCCTGGCGGACTATCTGTTCCGACTGACGATGTGGGACGCGCACCCATGTGGAAGAAGAAATCTATATTTTGGGACCTACCCTATTGGAAAGACCTAGAGGTCCGCTCTGCAATCAACCTGATGCACGTGACGAAGAATCTTTGCGTGAACCTGCTAGGCTTCTTGGGAGTGTATGGGAAGACAAAAGATACACCGGAGGCACGGGAGGAACAGCAACGTGTGCATGAAAAAGATGGCATGCATCCAAAGCAGTATGAAGGTCCTGCCAGCTACGCTCTTACCAAAGAAGAGAAGGAAATCTTCTTTTAATGCCTGCTCAGTATCAAGGTCCCGTCTGGCTTCTCGTCGAATATAAAGGGAATAATAAATATGGCAGAGAAAAAGTTCCAGAACCTAAAGTCTCATGACTGCCACGTGATTATGATGCAACTGCTTCCGGTTGCATTGAGGGGGCTTCTACCGGAAAACGTTCGATTAGTCATTGTGAAGCTATGTGCATTCCTCAATGCAATCTCTCAGAAGGTGATCGATCCAGAAATCCTGCCAAGGTTAAGGAGTGATTTGGTGCAATGTCTTGTTAGTTTCGAGCTGGTGTTCCCACCGTCCTTCTTCAATATCATGACGCACGTCCTAGTTCATCTAGTCGACGAGATTGTCGTTCTGGGCCCTGTATTTCTACACAATATGTTCCCCTTTGAGAGGTTCATGGGAGTCTTAAAGAAATATCTTCGTAACCGCGCTAGGCCAGAAGCAAGCATCTCCATGGGCCATCAAACAGAGGATGTCATTGGGTTTTGTGTTGACTTCATTCCTGACCTTAAGAAGATTGGTCTCCCTCAACCGCGGTATGAGGGGAGACTGACTGGAAAAGGCACGCTAGGAGCGGACTCAATAATATGTAGGGATGGGCATTCTTGGTCTCAAGCACACTACACAGTTCTACAGAATTCTACCTTGGTGACCCCATATGTCGATGAACACAAGAATATTCTGCGCTCCAAACACCCGGAGCAGTGTGACGACTGGATTACATATGAACACATCAGGACTTTCGGCAGTTGGTTGCAAACACGTCTCATGGGTGACAACACTGTTTCTGATGAGCTGTACTCGTTGGCCAGGGGACCATCTTCGACTGTATTGACTTACAAAGGGTACGAGATAAATGGAAATACATTTTACACGATCGCCCAAGATCAGAAGAGCACCAACCAAAACAGCGGTGTCCGCTTTGATGCAGCAACCAATAGGGGAAAGGACACATATTATGGTTACATAGTGGACATATGGGAACTTGACTATGGACAGGATTTCAAGGTCCCTTTGTTTCAGTGCAAATGGGTCAATCTGTCAGGAGGCGGGGTACAGGAAGACCGACAGTACGGAATGACAACAGTGGATCTTCACAATCTTGGGTACATAGACGAACCATTCGTCCTAGCCAATGATGTGGCGCAGGTTTTCTATGTGAAGGACATGTCTACCAAACCGAGAAAAAGAAAGATAAGGAAGCGAATACATCATACGATGAGCCAAAGCGCCACATAGTTCTTTCAGGAAAAAGAGACATCGTGGGATTGGAGGGCAAGACAGACATGTCTGAAGATTATGAAAAGTTTCATGAAATTCCTCCCTTCAAAGTCAAGGCTGACCCAAGCACCCTGTTAAACGATGAAGTTTATCCATGGTTACGGCGCAATAAGCAAAGGACACAAGCGAAGAAAAAGTGAAGACTTTCTCTCCACAACTATATCATTGCAGTTACATGTGAAGAAATGCAATGCCTTTTGTAACAGATGAGTTTTCGTCCGAAACCCTGATACTTCGGAAGAGATTGTCCGTTTTGTACACGAAGTGCATCCAGTTTTTGCCGTAACCCTCTCAACTTTTTATAACATGCTATGTGGGTGAAATGATGATACCATGCCAACTTTCAACCTTTTCGGAGTTCATTTGTAGTGCTTTTCAATTTCAGGGTCATTTAGCTTAAAAAAATCAGTAAATGCATCAAAAATACCAGATGAAGTCAGAAAGGGTTGAAAATTGATGATGTGGCTTTGAATGGTTCATTTTGAACACCCAAAAAGACTAGAGTTCAAATATGTTTAAAAAAATGAAATCCCTTTATAACAGATGAGTTTTCGTCTGAAACCCTGATACTTCGAAAGAGATTGTCCGTTTTGTAAACGAAATGGATCCAGTTTTTGCCGTAACCTTCTCAACTTTTTAGCACATGCTATGTGGGTGAAATGATGATACCATGCCAACTTTCAACCTTTCCAGAGTTCATTTGTAGTGCTTTTCAATTTTAGGGTCATTTAGCTTAAAAAATCAGTAAATGCATGAAAAATACCAGATGAAGTCAGAAAGGGTTGAAAATTGATGAATTGGCTTTTAATGGTGCAATTTGAACACACAAAAAGTCTGGAGTTCAAATAAGTTTAAAAAATGAAATCCCTTTGTAACAGATGAGTTTTCGTCCGAAACCCTGATAATTCGAAAGAGATTGTCCATTTTGTACACGAAGTGCGTCCAGTTTTTGCTGTAACCCTCTCAACTTTTTAGCACATGCTATGTGGGTGAAATGATGATACCATGCCAACTTTCAACCTTTTCAGAGTTCACTTGTAGTGCTTTTCAATTTCATGGTCATTTAGCTCAAAGAATGAACTAATAGGAAAAAGAATGAACTAGAAAACTTTTATGAAAATCTAATAGCAAAAAGAATGAACTAAAAATAATCAATTAACATATTCTGTTATGATCAACTAAAACAAAACTATAATATTCTTCAATAGCAAAAAGAATCAACTAAAAAGCTTTTATAAAACTCTAATAGCAAAAGGAATCAACTAAAAAGCTTTTATAAACCTTTAGTATTTTTCAAACTAAAATTATATAAAATTTATGCAACTAAAATTATCAAAGTATTTTTTGTTCAAAACATTAACAGCAAAAAGAATTTTCATAAAGAATTTTTTTGTTAGAAACTTTAATAGCAAACTAAAATAACCAAATCTGTTTTTGATTGAAACAGAAATTTAAAATAACCTAAACCTTACCAAATTAAATATAATGATAAAACACAGTAATATTAAATAGCAGGAAAAAGAATCACTCAAAAATCTATTTTTTAGTAAAGTTATTCACAAACTAGTGATTCACACAAATTTCAAAAAAATGAAATTTAAACTATTCAAATTTGAAAACTAATGGCACTAACAGAAAGTTTATAATTTTTGTGACCTAAAAGCAAAAAGAATCACTGAAAAACAGTAAGTAGGAACAAAATAAAATAAATAAAGCAAAAAACAAAACAAAAAACTGGATTTTTTTTTAAAATGCCACCTACTGGGCCACCACGGCCTGAATACGACTAGACAACCAACCGGCTTGTTGGGCCAGGATTCAGGCCCGCAGAAGGCCCAATAGGCCCACAGGCAGTGACAGATTAGGCCCGGAAGCCTGCAGTTGAGAGGAGCTCGAGAGGGTGTGCGCAGCAGCGCTTATAAACCACTCTCGAGCTCCCCGGCTAGCGAGGTGGGACTAATAATTTGGCCCCGGGCAGCACCACCCTTTGGTTCCGGTTGGTGCCACCATCCGGGACCAATGCACCCCTTTAGTCCCGGTTGGTGCCACCAACCGGGACCAATGCACCCCTTTAGTCTCGGTTGGTGCCACCAACCGAGACCAAAGGTCCCTGTTTCCCGCCCTTTGGGCTGCTGAAAACTGACCTTTGGTCCCGGTTGGTGGCACCAACCGGGACTAAAGGGGTGCATTGGTCCCGGTTGGTGCCACCAACCGGGACCAATGCTCTGTGTATATAAGCCCACACTGAGGAATTTTCAGCATTCTCATCTCACCCCCGACGACGCCGACGAAATCGACGCCGCCAGGCTGCCCGCCCGCCGCCCGCCATCGCCGTCGCCGTTGCCCCAGCCGTCGCCGCCGCCCGCCGCCCCCATCGTCGCCGTCGCTCGCTGCCCCCGTCGTCGCCCGCCGCCCCCGTCGTCGCTTGCCGTCGTCGCCCTCGCCCGCCGCCCCCGTCATGCTCGCCGTCGCCTCGCGGTCGCCCTCGCCCTCGCCGTCGCCGTCGCCTCTTCCCCGTCGTGGCCGTCGCCGTCGCCGTTGTCGTCCGCCGCTCCGCCGCTCCCAGCCCCGACGCACCGACCCCCAGTGAGCTCCCCTTCCCCTGCGCTGCGACCGCCGCCGCCGTCCTCGTCGCCGGCCCCGTCGCCTCCCCGAGCCGCCGTCCTCGTCCCCGTCGCCGCCGTCCTCGTCGCCGTCGCCGCCGTCCTCGTCCACGTCGCCGTCGTCCTCGTCCCCGTCGCCGCCGTCCTCGTCCCCGTCGCCTCCCCGTTGCCTACCCGTCGCCTCCCCGAGCCGCCGTCCTCGTCCCCGTCGCCTCCCCGTCGCCTCCCCGAGCCGCCGTCCTCGTCGTCCCCGTCCCCGTTGCCTCCCCGAGCCGCCGTCCTCGTCCCCGTCGCCGCCGTCCTCGTCCCCGTCGCCGGCCTCCAGCCATCGCTCCCCCCCCAGTGAGCCCCCCCCCCTTTCCCATGGTGTGCCGCCCCGTCATCGTTTAGGGTTTTTTTTGCGGGCATGTATATGTGTATATGTTCATGTATATGTTCAGGTATATGTTTTTTTCATGTATATGTATATATGTTCATGTATATGTGTGTATATGTTCATGTAAAAAGTCTTCGTTGTTTTTTATATGTACGAAAATGTAGAGTGAAAACGAAAACAAACATATAAGAAAAAACAAAGGAAAAAATGAAGAAGGAAAAGAAAACCGCCCGGCCCGGCCACCACCGCATTTTCATAAAGTTTTTCCACCGAGTCCACGTCGCACCGAGCACCCGCGGCGAAGCAAGTATTTTTTTGAAGGTAGTTTTTTTGTTAAATGAAAATGTTGGCATCGGCTCTATCATCACGTTGGCATCGGCTCTATCTATCAACAAGGCCACGGGAGCACCCCGGCCCCCTATCATCATGTTGGCATCGGCTGCCCGAGAGCTTTCCAATGGATCCGGAATGTATTTCGTTGTTGATATACCCCCTCCTCGATAACTTCGACATGAGGGGGGGGGGGGGTCGATATACCCCCTCCCCGATAACATTTTTTTTCTAAGTTACTAAGGTAAAATGTTCACCCCCCTCTCGATATACCGGGCGACCAACTCTCGAGGCCACCCAAACCCTAGAAAAAAAGCGTTGTCGATATACCCCCTCCCCGATAACATTTTTTTTCTAAGTTACTAAGGTAAAATGTTCATATAGAAAACTCCGGTAATATAGATTTATCAAGAATGCCCCCATTATGGATGTGCACAAGTTGATCCAATTTTTTTCTGATCCCATCTATATATATATTCTTCTATATGTCATGTTGTGTGTCAAAGTATAGAAGAAATCCATGGCTTCATCATTAGCTGGAAGTAACCGGCGTATGATGTTACGAAGCTCTTCAAAGTTGTTTTGGAACGGAGTTCTGGATAGAATAATTCGCATTTTGTTAAATCCCTAAAAGGTTAAGAGAATCCCGGCCCTCTCGCCCTACCCAATAAACTCTCGAGGCCACCCAAACTCTAGAAGAAAGAGCGTTGTCGATCTCCTACCCCCTCCCGTACCTACACAATAAACTCTTGAGGCCACCCAAACCCTAGAAGAAAGAGCATTGTCGAGGCCACCCCAAACCCTAGAAGTGTTGTCGAGGCCACCCCAAACCGGACGTCGGACATTCATGAGAGAGGCGGTCCGGACGTCGGACGGCATTCATGTTTGTATATTAATTGCTATGTTGTAATATTTGCAGAAACTATGCATCCAAGAGACTTGGAACAAGCACTACTACAAAAAGGGCTGTTAGTGGCGCACCTGTTTTGGCCATTAATGGCGCATTACAGGTGCACCACTATTATCACGCCAGTAGTAACAAATAGTAATGGCGCACCCCTGGTGCGCCATTAGTATACCAGACAATAGTGGCGCACCTGGCAGTGCGCCATTACTATGTCCCCAGGTGCGCCATTACTATATGACTTAGTAATGGCGCACCACATAGAAGTGCGCCATTACTATCTGACTTAGTAATGGCGCACCACATAGAAGTGCGCCATTACTAACAATTTTTTTTCAATTTTTTTTTCAGAAATTTGTTTTTCAAATTTGTTTCAGAATTTTTTTCTTAATCTCGGGTCACTATGGCTTAATCTCGGGTCAATATGCTTAATCTCAAGTCAAATCGCACTCCGTGGTCAAACTTCCCGGAAGGTCACCCATCCTCACACTACTCCAGCCCGAGCATGCTTAACTTCTCAGTTCTATCGAACCCCAGCACCAGCTCACTTAACAAGCACTTGTTGATATATCTATCATATCAATCCTATTAAACCTTGTTGATGTCTAGGACTTTGTTCATGTTCATGAGTGTGATAAAATTTTGATAAAATATTTCAAACTTCCCGGTCATATTACGTATCATATTTTGACTATTTTTTCAAAACAAAATAATTCGAAACCAATTTTTTTTTTCTGTTACTAGTGGCGCACCTAGCACATGGTGCGCCATTACTAAGTTTGAAGTTTTTTTCCATTTTCCCCCTCTAGATCTTAAAAGCCCCGTATCTTTTATTCTGTTAGGTTTTCGGATGTAACTTTTCGAGTAGATGATTTTTCATATAAAAAACTTTTTAATCCGAGTTCGTATGCAAAAGTTATGCCCACTTTACTAAATTCCAGAGAGATTTTGCAAATAAAGTCGAAATTCATATTTATAAATTTTCCACACAACTAGACCACATATCCCATGGGAAACTTATTTTCTTTTATTTTTTTGACATTTCCATCATTTTCTTTTATTTTTTTTTAAAACTGAAAAGGCGGTCCAGGGGGGGGGGTGCATTTGGTGAAATTTGCCATTAGTAATGGCGCACCACATGACAGGTGCGCCATTAGTAACCAGGGTTACTAATGGCGCACCTGTCATGTGGTGCGCCATTATTAGTTTTGCAAAAAAAATAAAAAGAATAATTGTTAGTTTTGTTAGTAGTGGCGCACTATACCCTGGTGCGCCATTACTAGTTTTGAAAAAAAAAGTAAATTTTTTTTTTGTCAGTAGTGGCGCACAGAGCGTGTGGTGCGCCATTACTAGTTAAAACTAGTAATGGCGCACTGTGCCCTGGTGCGCCATTAATAGTTTTGGAAAAAACAAATTTGCTAGTAATGGCGCACCGTGTGTCTGGTGCGCCATTAGTAATGAGGACACTAATGGCGCACCTGTATCTGGTGCGCCACTGCTATATAGTAGTGGTGCACCACATACATGGTGCGCCATTAATGTCCATATCAGCTATAGCCCTTTTCCTAGTAGTGAAGAACAGTTGTTGGGGGACATAATCCACGGCGGACGTGATATCTTGTCATTTCTCAACGACACCGATGGTCTGGAAGGAGAGGATGACGGCTCCGGTGATCGAACAATGGAGGAGGAAGGACATGATCATGATGGCTCCGGTGACCGAATGCCGGAGGAAGAAGGAGACCATGATGACGGCTCCGGTGACCGAACGGAGGAGGGAGCTGTTGCAAAGTCCGGCGAGGTATATATATTAATTAAGCCTGTGCTGACTAGCTAATTGATGCATTAATTGTTTTGGTATGTACATATATTAATTAACTCTTCTTTCTTCTTTTATAGCCCTCCGGATCGAGCCAAACTTCGGTAACGAGACGAGGCCCGAAGAAGAGGTTGCGCAAGGATGAAAGGTTCACGATCACAACACTCGCGCACGATGGCCATCTGATTGAACCCAAGCGGACCAAGGACGCATTTTCTGCTCAGTGCGGAGCTAGTGTTAGGGACTACATCCCGATCAGCATCAAGCAATGGAATAAGCCTAAGGACGGCGCCCCTGATGGTGATTATGTCACCGATAGACAGAAAGATGATATTTGGACCGCGCTGAAGGCAAATTTCACCCTACCGCCACAGGAGGATCCGAATAAGCCAGTTATAGAGCCACTGGTCAAGGCGTGTGCTCTTAAGAAGATGGCAGATCTATTCAGGAGGTGGAAGAATGAGTTGAAATCAAAGTTTGTCGACAAAGGGAAGACTCCACAATTCACCGGCCGATTTGAGAAGATAAGAGATCACTGGCCCGCATTTGTGGCCTACAAGACATCGGACAAGAGTAAGAAAATGTCAGAGACAAACAAGATCAATGCTGCAAAGAAGCAGTATCACCATCACACGGGGTCAGTTGGCTACCTCAAAGCCCGACCGTTGTGGGACAAAGCTGAGAATGACCTGATTGCTAAAAACGTCGTACCACAGACATTGAACTAGCCAGACCATTCAAGGACTTGGTTCTTTGGGGTTGGGGGAACTTTGGACCCTGAAACAGGGAAGTGCCGCTGGACGAACGAGCAACTTGCAATACCCATGAACAAGCTTCAGGAGTATATCACCGCAGCGCAGGAAGGGACGTTCATTCCCGACAGAGAGAAGGACGGGCTGACCGAGGCCCTAGGGAATGCTGAGCACCCTGGACGAACACGAGGCACACCAGGCTCCGTTCCGTGGAAGGTTGGGTTTCCTGACGCAGGCGGTTACACAAGCCGGGAGAGAAAGAGGAAAGCGGAGCTGAGCGAAATTCAGAAGCTCAATGCAAGACTACAAAAGCTAGAGGAAGCTGAGAGCCAGCGGGCTACCGGCCAACCATCTCAGCGTCACGAAGCTACCCCAGAAGCTACCCCGCCATCTCAGCGGAAAAGCAGCGTCGCTTCCATGAAGCCCGTTCAGCCTGACTTCACGTCTCCTAGCTACCCCGTGGATACTATCACGGAGGCTCAACATTGCGAGCTTATGACGAAATGCCGGAACCTCACTTTATTGGCGGCTGTCAGCTCTGTTGCACCTCCTCAACCCAACGGAACTTTTCACTGCCGTTCGATTCCACATGGCTATGATGTTGTGATGGTGGATGAAGTAATGGAGGGATTTGCGGAGCTCGAGCTTGACCACTCTACAGGTGAAGGGGAGAATCGGCTGGGTCGTGCCCTGAGGAGTACATGTCTATGGCAGAAGGAGTACATCAAGCTTCCAAACTGGACGCCTCCGCCTCCTCCTCCTCCTCCGGCGAGTCAGGGCACTCCGCCTCCTCCTCCTCCTCCTCCTCCTCCGGCGAGTGATCAGGGGACCCCACCTCCTTCTCCGGCTCCTCCGACGCGTGAGGGCACTCCGCCTCCTCCTTCGCGTACTCCGGCACGTCGGAGCAGTACGCCTCCTCCTCAGCCTCGTCGGTAACGGCGGAAGACAGACACCGTTGCTCCGGCTCCTCCGGCGCGTCGGAGCACTCCGCCTCCTTCTCCACCTCGTAAGCAACGACGGAAGAGAGACGCCACCGCTCCGGCGGCTAGCAGTACAAGCAGGGGCGGGAGGAATACAGATACGGTCCATCTCTCAAGCCTCTGGAAAAGTTACCATATGAGAGGACCGAGTCTGAAAACGAGGGGATATGTGAGGACCAATTGAGGGCCCATTTTGCAAAGAAAACTCCACCTCCGAAGGAGAAGCTAGATCCGGTGAAAGTGAAGCGCACTATCGATGCCCTGAAGCGACCACGACCGCCTCCGCCGGATTACAACTATGTCCGGATTATTAAAAAGACATATGAAGAAGCGCGGCGGTCGGGAAGTACTTCTAGTGATGCAAGGTTAGCAGAACGAAGAAGTGGGAAAACAATTACCCAGCTCGGCGAATAGGAGAAGCAATCGTGCCCCCCGCCCAAGGTGTCTAGCGATATCGTCGCAAATCATCCGGGGATGGTGCCCGGTACCAATCCTGGTGATTACTTGGGGGATGATGTAATTTTTCAAACGGCTGAGGTAACAAAAGAAAAATATGAATACATGCACGGGAAGCCTCTCGTCAAACCTGATCATCCTCCTCTAACAACGATGATGTACAAATTGCATGAGTGGTACATGAAAACCTGCAGGGAGTCTGGGAGAGACACTATGTATATGGCATTGAAACCAGAGCATGAATTCATTGGACTTCCCGTGATGCCTATTGAATTTGTGGAGTTATTTCAGTTATACAATCAACTGGACCTCGACAAACAACTCATGACTGCCTACTGTCTGTAAGTATTACTTCTATAGTTAAGTCTCTAGCTCAGCTCGTTCATTGCATGTATATATAATTATCCTCACTATATTATGCAGATTGAAGATCGTCAAATGCAAAAAACTAGGAATCTTCGACGTTGGGTTCATTAGCCCAGATGCCGTAAATGAATTGACGGTACGAAACTCAATCAAAGAGACCGAGGAGAACTTGCTAAAGTCGTTCCTTATACATCAAAACAAAAGGGAAATACTCTTTCCTTACAACTTCTAGTGAGTGTTGTTGTCTTCTCTGTATACTCAGTTTCGCTTACTCGAGGTTAAGTAATGTAATTGATGAGTTATATATGCGTGCGCAGTTTCCACTTTATTCTGCTATCCATTAAGCTTGACGGGGCATTAGTAACTGTCTTAGACTCGGGACGTAAAGATCCCGAGAATTATGCGGACATGACTGCAATGCTGAAGAAGTAAGTTCAGTCAATACCGGGACCATATCGGCATGCAATTTTCGTTAATTTCCTGATATCAAGTAATCATTTTCTTTGCCTGGCAGGGTTTGGAAGAAGTTCACCCGAAAGGTTCCCGGTCTAAACAAAGAGTTGCGATTTACGCACCCCAAAGTAAGTAGTACTAGCTAGTTCCGCGCATCTCTAATTGATTCAAATTTTCATCAATATATCATTACCATGCTTTCTTATCAGTTTGATTGAACTTTATTCTCGTAAAGTGCTTGTACCAGAAAGAAGGGACTTCTTTATGTGCATACTACGTATGCAAGTTCATTCGCCACTCGACCTCTGAGCGGGGCTTCTCTGACAAACAATTTGAAGTACGTAAATAATATTCACAATTTTATTTTATATATTACCATCAATTGTGTTGAGTTTTATTCATATATATGCATGTATTGACCCCCTTCTTTAAATTATATCTGGCAGATGCGCGATGAACTCCTACCACATGATCGCATACGAGCAATTCAAGAGGAATTGGCGGGATTCTTTCTTGACCACGTCATACCTAAAGATGGAGAATTCCATGCGGATTTGTGATTGGATCTTAGGTAGATGATGTTAGGGATTGTAAAAGATGTTATATTGTATATATGTAGTACCGTCGGATAGATATACGAAAACTTGTTGTTCGACCAATTAATCTCTTGGAGAAAGAGAGGTCGATCACTTCTCTGTGTATATGTTCATGACAATATTGTGTACTTAATGGTTCCTTCATTTGCTTACTAGCTAGCGTGTCGAGTTCTCTCTATAGTAGCTAGCATCGACCAAGCACGGAGAAAGAGAGGACACTTCTCTCTATTAGCTAGCTAACACAATATGAAACTCCTAAATTAACCCTACAAACCCCCCTAACCCCCCCCCCCCCCCCCCGTTTCAAAAAAAAAAACAAAAACCCCAGCTCCTGCCAGATGCTGACGCGTGGATGCCTTTTGGTCCCGGTTGGTGTTACCAACCGGGACTAAAGGTCCTCCTGCCTAGGCTCCCTGCAGCGGCCACGTGGAGGGCCTTTGGTCCCGGTTCGTAAGCAAACCGGGACTAAAGGTTTTGGGCTTTAGTCCCGACCCTTTAGTCCCGGTTCCAGAACCGGGACAAATGGGCCTCTGGAACCGGGACAAATGGGCCTTTTTCTACTAGTGTAATTATACCAAGTTAAAATGTCATAAAACAGAAAAACACCATAATAATCATCATCCTAATCAATCATGCCAAGTTAATATAAACCAGAAAAACTTCTCTCTCATAGGACCTAGTTCTCCCTCCTAGGTAAAATGTCATAAAACAGAATAACACCTATGTCTCCATGATGAAGCAAAGAGATTCAACGGTCTCCAACTTGTGGCTTGCGATCCTTCTTTATTTCTCCCCATGCTTCAATTTGGAGCCGTCCTTGTGGATTGCGCTCAGTCGAGTATGGAAAAGCGAACTCGGCCATCGTAGGGCTTTTAATTGTCATATAACCTTTGCCATGCATCAACGGAGGCACAACACCATTTGGCAGTTTCTGTTGAAGAACATAATAGTAGCCTAGTTAGCAATGTAATCAACACCATTTACGCAATAGTAGTGTACTTAATTAGCAACTCTTACCAAGATATTTGCGTGAATGTCATCCGCCCTCAACCTATGCACTAATGCCATGTATAATGTATAATTTGGGCCAGGTCCCATATTAAACGGGTAGCTCTCCCTACCAGACAGGACACCACTAACAAAGGTGACAAGAACATCCTTCTCCTCCCAAGTTAGATGTGATCCATAAGTGTAGTGTGTCGTGTCAACTATGTTCCGTGTTTCACTCGAAGAAAGGAAATAAGCTGTAAATTATAAATTAACAAATTTAGTATGGATGAACACCAACTATTTTTAAATATACAATGCAAATTACATGACAAATATGGTTGACAAACTCACATGGAGGTAAAACTGGAAGCATATCGACATCCACCCAAATGTCGATATTACCCTTAATATGATCTTCGGGACGAAGATCGAACGTTATTTCCATATCCTCTTGGAATCCATATGCCTTGGCTAGAGCTTCCCAATTTGAGCTCTCTAATTCTGTGTTATTAACTGCATTCATTACTTTGACTAGAAATGTGTGACCATGTTTATTCCTCAGGTTAGCTCCCCTCGTCTCCATACTCTCGTGGTCTTTGAAACCGAGCCTCTCCAAGACATACCGTCTTGCATGGCAGGGGATGAACTAGTCGAATTGTATAAAACAGAAATTACACGTTGAAGCAAAGAAACAGAAGTCATGGTTAATTACGAAAAAACACTTGTCATCATTGCGTACCGTAGAAACATCGAAGGTCTCGTCAAGCTTGATGGTGAAGAACCCACCGTCTCGCAGGTGAGGCCTGTCGCACAGACCGTAATGTTTGTTGTAGAGTTCACACTCAGGGATCCTATCGTCGTCAGACATTTCCTGTGTTCAAGATTCAAAGATTAAAAATCGACGGCAATTATACAAGGAACTATTCAGCATGCATGGGTTGAGTTTCATTCTGTCGAGTCTTCCTTGAAAAACTCTCATACATTGGCCCTGCGATGGCCATGGCGGCGAGAGGGCGAGGACGGCGACGGCCATGGCGGCGAGAGGGCGAGGACGGTGACGGCCATGGCGGCGAGGACGAGGACGGCGACGGCCATGGCGGCGAGGGCGAGGACGGCGACGGCCATGGCGGCAACTACCTACAGAGAGGGGATTCGAGGGAGGAGATGGAGGAGAGGGGCTCACAGCGGTCTCGGGGAGGGGCCGGAGCGAGAGGGACGGCGTCGGCGAGCGGGACGGCGATGGCGGTTGGAGGTTGAAGATGAGCAGCCTGGCGGCGTGGGTGTGATCTCGCTCTGTTTCGGGCGGAGGCTGGCCCCGGGACTTATATATAGCCGTGGCCTTTAGTCCCGGTTGGAGCCATGACCCGGGACTAAAGTATATTTAGTCCCGGCTCCAGCCACCAGCCGGAACTAAAGGCCTCCTTTTCGGCGGCCCAAATTCCGCGCGGGAAGGGACCTTTAGTCCCGATTGGTGACACCAACCGGGACTAAAGGCCTCCTTTTCGGCGGCCCAAATTCCGCGCGGGAAGGGACCTTTAGTCCCGGTTGGTGTCACCAGCCGGGACTAAAGGTGGATTTTTTCTTTTCTGTTTTGTTTTTCTGAGTGATTCTTTTTCCTGCTATTTAATATTAGTATGTTTTATCAGTATATTCAATTTGGGAATTTTTAGGTTATTTTAATTAGATGTTTTAATCAAAATCAGATTCTGTTTAGCTCTTTTAGTTCTATACCTTCATTTGTTTTAAATATTTTAGTTTATGTTTTCTTGTTATTCTTTTGCCAAATTATATTATGTTTCTGTTAGTCAACATGAAGAGTCTAAATTTTCAACCCTTACTTACTTCATTTGCTATTTTTCATGCACTTAATGATTTTTTTGAGCTAAATGAACCTGAAATTGAAAAGCAGTACAAATGAACTCTGAAAAGGTTGAAACTTGGCATGGTATCATCATTTCACACACATAGCGTGTGCTAAAAAGTTGAGGTTACGGCAAAAACAGGATGCACTTCGTGTACAAACTGGATCATCTCCTCCGAAGTATGAGGGTTTCGGACGAAAACTCATTTGTTACAAAGGCATTTCATTTTTTTAAACTTATTTCAACTCCAGACTTTTTGTGGATTCAATATGCACCATTCAAAGCCACATCCTCAAATTTCAAGCCTTTTTAACTTCATTTGCTATTTTTCATGCATTTAATGATTTTTTTTACGCTGAATGACCCTGAAATTGAAAAGCAGTACAAATGAACTCTGAAAAGGTTGAAACTTGGCATGGTATCATCATTTCACACACATATCATTTGCTAAAAGGTTGATAGGGTTACGGCAAAAACAGGATGCACTTCGTGTACAAACTGGACCATCTCCTTCGAAGTATATATGAGAGTTTCGGACGAAAACTCATCTATTACAAAGGCATTTCATTTTTTAAAACTTATTTCAACTCCACACTTTTTGTGCATTCAATATGCACCATTCAAAGCCACATCCTCAAATTTCAACCCTTTCTAACTTCATTTGCTATTTTTCATGCATTTAATGATTTTTTTGCGCTGAATGACCCTGAAATTGAAAAGCAGTACAAATGAAATCTGAAAAGGTTGAAACTTGGCATGGTATCATCATTTCACACACATAGCATGTGCTAAAAAGTTAAGAGGATTACGGCAAAAACAGGATGCACTTCGTGTACAAACTGGACCATCTCGGCTACTCACTAGAGAAGAAAGTGATGAAGGTGAAACCGATCACATCCCAGAGTGGGATCTTGGGGTATAATTTTTTTTTCGCGTGCGTCCCTTGCTTATTGCGCCGTAACCATGGACAATATTCATCTTCTCTTCTTCAATTCTTCTTAAATGCAACAACAAATGCGATCAAGATCGCAACTAAGGTAAGAATTGATCCAACAGCGTAGTGATACCAAGTCTCTTTATTAACGGCATATTTTCTAATCTTCAAGCGCATTGCATCCATCTTGATCTTGTGATCATCGACAACATACAACTCCAGTTTCATCTTCTCTTCTTCAATTCTTTTCCAATTTTCCTTGTGAACACTTGGATAGATGTGGTGCCTTCAAATCTTGGCAAAAATGGAGGATGAGCTCGGTCAAGGGGAAGAACAGAGGAGAATGGGCTCGGGCTGGACGAAGGGGTTTATATAGGGACATCGTTAGTCCCGGTTGGTTATAAAAACCGGGACTAAATGGCTACCTCTAGTCCCGGTTTGTGATACAAACCGGGACTAAATGGGCTCGTGGGGCCCCAGCTTGAAGCCAGCCTGCCACCACCCCTTTAGTCCTGGTTTGTATCACAAATCGAGACTATAGGTTCAAAATGAACCGGGACTAAAGATGCCCGTGCCCCCGACCGGTCCTAGCCGTTGGAACCGGGACTAATGGACACATTAGTCCCGGGCCGAAATCAAACTGGGACTAATGATCCAAACGTAAGGTCTGTTTTCTACTAGTGTAATAACTGGCATGTGCATTGTTACATGCATGATGGGCTTCTAGTGAAACCAAAATTAGAATAGGGATATTATTAATTAATGTGTATGCCCACATAAATGCATATACACTCATCCCTATGAACAGACTCACGCACACTCTATTCCTATGAGCACCTCCGAGATATTGAGCCGGCATAACATCTTGAGATTGACGAAGTCACCACAGACGTCTTCGTAGTCGACCGAAACGTCTCCTCCCACTGAACGAACATCGCCGAAATGTCTGAAATAAATCCAGGAAAATGCGAGCACCGGTGCCATGTTTAGGACTTGAACCCTGGTGGGTTGGTTCCACCACAAGGGACCTAACCATCTTACCTCCTAAGAGGTATAAGACTAATACTAGCTGCTAGATTAACAAAAATAGACGGCTGGTATCATTTGGGACCATCTTAAAATAACTTGTTAAACAAAACGTCAATAATTGTTTGTAATACAAATGAATAAATATTTTAGAGTCTTATAGACTAGCCCGTGCGAATGCATGGTGACGACTAGTAAAATTGCATTACAAATTGTCTTTTATGGGTGCTAAATTGACAGAGCTCTCGCAGCTGCGGCTTTTATATATATATATATATATATATATATATATATATATATATATATATATATGAAAATGGCTCTGTACTCTTGGGAGTACATACTCCCGCTCCTCATATACCATATAAATGAATCTTTTGTACAACATTGGTTATATGTATATGTCTTCTGCTCGATACAAGGGGATGCACTCGGCGAGCTAGAAGAGGAGGAGCAACACTGACGACTATGGGTTACCTGGAGCGGCATCTGCGGAGATCGGTGGGCATGACGGTGCTGTTGCCGGGGAAGAAGAAGTGTAGACGGCACGAGATGCGCGTCCAAAAGTGAACCTTGAGGAAGATGCCCACTTTCCAGCGCGTGCGCGCCTTGCCCCGCAGGTCGAACGGCACCACGCCGGCGTTGAGCGACTCATCCATGGACCGCATCCCGGCAGGGTCCAGCGTCCACCCCGCCGACACCACGTTGTACTGCAGCGGCAGGGAGCTCTCCGGGGCCACCACGATCGGTGCCGGCGTCCGCAGGAGAGCCACGTCGACTCCGTGGAACTGCAGGGCGAGGTCGACGTGGGAGAAAGTGGCATCCACCTTGGAGTTGTTGTTCTCGGCCAGGATGGTGATGGGCAGTGGAAGGTACTGGATGGTGCCGTCCTGCTGGGCGTACCGGAGGCGCCCCCAGCTGCGCGTCGGAGACCACCAGGTGCGGCATCTTGGGCATGTTGAGGAGGTACACGGCGAGCAGCGTGACGCCGATCACGATCACGGCGACGGCGAGCACCGTGCACAGGATCGCCATCGTCCCCGCCCACCTGGAGCTCTCGTCCCCATCCCCCCAACATGTCCTCCAGTCTACCGCGGCCGGCGGACTCATGACGCCCTGCTGATCTCTTACTATCTTGGCCTGCTCGATGTCCTGAGAGGCCGACGGCGGCACCTTGGTCGGGTCCTTCTCATGATCTCGGGCCTGCTTCCGGGACATGTCGGTGAACTGTGTCATGTAGAGCTTATCGCCCTTGACGCGGCCTGTCTCTGTGACGCGCTGGAGGCCATGCATCATCACCATGGACATCAGGCAGGCGCGGAGAGCCTTCAACCCCATCGTCCCCGAGCTGATTAGCTGGAGGAGCTTATCCAGCTGGGCCCTGAGGATGTCAATCACGGAGTTGGACTGCTCAAGTTGAAGGTTGTTCCTGGCCTCCACCAGCTTATTATTGGCGGCTTGGAGGCTCACGGTGTCTGCCAGTGTAATCGCCTGCCGTAAGTTCTCTATGTAGATCTGACGGACTTGCTCGGTGATCACGGCCTCCGAAATTGGAGACGAAGGGTCAGCTGATCCGGTGCGGCGTATAGTGACCGTAAATTCACGGGAGACCAAGGGTTTTCCGTTGATACTGCACGTGTATGAATGTATTAGACAAATGAATGGAGACATATAGTAGATATATAGTATACGTATATACCTATATGTGCAACTGGCGATGATGACAGTCACGTTGCAACTCCTGTGGACCTCAGGGAGGAGGACATCGATCATAATGTTGCGTACTTCTGCAGCGAAGAGATCGCCAAAGCTGACCGTTACCGAGCCGGTGCTGGTGTCCTTGGTCTGCGGGTAGAGACCGGCGTTCACCTTCTCTATCGTGGAGTCGCCTGGCTTTGGGGATGGGGACACGGTGAGCTTCAGGTCCTGGACGACGACGCTGAGGAGGCCACCCAGGATCTGCGAGAAGGGCTCGCTCATACTCTCTCCGTCCTCTACGAAGTTGAACGTTCCTCCTTTGCTCTTCATTGCGATATCCCCCAGAACCTTCCATCAAATATACGTGTGGACTATATTCTATTAGTATTATTCTAAAGGATAAGGCGCGTTCACCAGAAAAAAGATAGTCTAGAAGATCTCACAAAAAGTAAAACATATGACCATCAAATCTCAGTATTTTTTCTAGTTATTCTATATATGAGTACCTACGTACATCTCCATAATTATCATTCGAACCACTTTTGTATAAACATACTAGTTTGTATGTGGGTGAATTTAATTCACTGAAACTTTGAATACTGATATATTCTTGATATTTATATGGGATACACAAAAATAATTCTTGATATTTAGATGGGATAAAAAATATATGAAAAAATAGTGTTTAAAGTGGCCATTTCAAGGCTATATATATTGATATCGAAAGCCACAAGTTTAACTATGACTGCCAGCACGGCTCATTATGCTGATCTTAGCTATTGATTCGACGGTTTCTATAATCTGGTTCGACCAGTGCCGTCGGAAAATCCCATAAGCTAATGTAGTTCATGTACAAATGATTGGTCTACTTTTAATCTGTGTAAGAACATATAAATGGCCGGAGGAAACGGAGGGAGTAATACATATCAATGAGATTCAAAACATTATAGACGATACACGCAACTCTGACTACTGATATATTCTTGATATTATATGGGATACATAGAAATAATATTTGTAGATCTGTCTCAATACATGACTTAGCAATAATAGTTTATTTCTAATTATGTAACGATAAAAAAGGCATTTAAAGTGGCTTTTTCGAGGCTATATATGTTCATATCTAAAGCAACAAGTTCTAGATAACTATCACAGCGAACACTATTCATTATGTTGATCTCTTAGCCATCGACGTGACGGGCTTCATAAATAGGTTTGAACCGTGCCGTTGGAATATTCCTCATACTAATGTAGTACCCGTACAAATGATCAATCTTATCGCGATCTAAACTTTCAATTCAACGTAAGAACATATCAATGGCCAGAGGAAACGGAGGGAGTAATATACACTAATTCGATTCTATTTTTTTTAGCCTTTTTGATTCATATGAATTTCCTATGAATTTCAATCCTCCAAAATTCGTATGAAAATCCTTTGAATGAAAGTGGCCCTTAGAGACGACTGAAGACGTTTCCCTCACAATTGCGCGGGACACGATGCTCGTTAATTAATTACTAACAAATTAATCAATCAACGGAGGGAAGGATGGAGGGTTCATGTAATCATGTTCATGTACCTTGTGGTTGGAGTCTGCACCAAAACCAAACGTGTAGACCGCCATATCGCTGACATCAACAATCGTAGCATCGCCTATATTTTGGTCCCCATCGGACAATAGAAAGATGCTGGCCACGCGGTGCGGCGGTCGTTGAGGACTTTGTAGCCAGTCTCGAGGCCGGCTTTCATGTTGGTTCCGCCACCGGCGCTCTGGCTGTCGACCAGATTCTCTAGGTGTACCTGGGAAGCCTGGGTCACGGAACGCAGATGGCACAGTCTCTTGGCATAGTTGGAGAATGTGACGATGGAGAGGCGGTCGTTGGGGCTGAGCTTCTTGATGACGAACTGCATGGCAGTCTTCATCTTGTCGATCCTATTCTCATCCGCCATGCTTCCGCTGACGTCCAGGACAGCCACGAGGTCGAGCCCCAAGTGTTCGCCGGTTGAAGATGCACCGATGAGCTCAAGCAGCACCTGCTGCTTGTGCTTCTGCAGTGGCACCCTGTTCGTTGCTGTGTGCGGCACCAGCCACACATTTTGGGCCGTGTCCTGCTGAAGGGTCCCTGCATCAGGCAGACGATCGATTGACAGGTTTTGTCAGTGAATGAGATGATGCTTTTACACATGCTCCCAATAAAAAACTGAATGAAATATATAAAACCACCTGGTGTATAATATGCATAACGAACATTCTGGTCTTCATCGTCAAAATCGAAGGACATTGCCCCTACTTGCTAGCTAGCTGATGAGTACTAGCTAATTTAATAATGCCAATATCGTGTTAATATAGGAGAGGATGGAGTGGCATCAAGGGAAGGAAAGGATGCCAATGCAGGAGCAGGAGTTTGGTATCTTCTTTGCTCTCCATCACAGCTTCGTTTTCTGAGTTTGCATGCACGGTTAAGGAAAGGATGAGTATTATCAAAGCATGTGCTGGTTGTGTCGGAGAATTCTCATCGGTTTTTCAGTGGCACTGACGAAATAAGCTTAGGATCGGCAGGCTGTACTGCCATCTGATCACTGAGATCCAACGGTGGACAGTAAAACGCATATTTACATAAAACGCCTGGTCACCTCTTTGTGGCCTGACGACGAGATATCCAACCTGTAACGGATTATGAGAAGACACCATATTTCCACATATAGTGGCTCCAACTGTCCAAGCCACGACAGGGTGAAGTATACTACTGTATTACTCTATATACTAGCACGGTGTGTTAGGATTAAGGACGCCTGTGCGCTGCGGCCTGTGCTGTATAAAATTATGTGTGTATGCCCCTGTAAACAAAGTTTCCCCATATTAATGAAAGGCTACAAAGGAATAAAGGAAGCACTGCTTACATGTGCACATCACACCAGTGCAAGAACTTGTTTCCATAAATTCTTTTTTGTATCTGTCTATTCGGCCATTGCATGCTCTGCGGTGTGTAAAAAACTTGAACCATTATTGTAAGGAGGAAAACCTGAATTTGTGTGAGACGCGGTGTGTTGTATGCTTGAGTTTTGCTCTTCCTTTCAGACCATGTTCTTAAGTTCGACTTTTTTGTGTCTTTAGATTTTGGGTATTGCCTTTGTTGGAATGAATAAAAAATTAAAAACTGAACTTGTTTGAGATGTCATATGATGTATATGTATTTTTCAGTCTGCACTGGTAAAAGGGGACAGTGATCCTGTAGTACCATGTGCCCAAAGAAAAGAAAAGAAAAAATCTAAAACTGGAGTGAGATTCACTAACGGAATAACCGTATATGCCTACGGCCTTATCTATGCCGACGGTTTTTTGTCGGGGCCGTCGGCATAGTTAGAGCTATGCCGACGGCCTGGGAAAAACCGACGGCCTGGGAAAAGCCGTCGGCATGAAAAGTCTCAAGACCTTTTGTATATATACAAGTACTATTCATGGACATTGCAAATGAAATTGCAATGCTGGTCAATTTCTTTTTTTTTTACGTGCAAGGCAGGAGCACTGCCGATTTTCAATAAGAGAGAAAAAATAGAAAACAAAGTGGCCCTGTTTATAAGGGAAACTAGGCCGAAAAACCTTACAACACACGATTGAACAGAGGGCAATCATACAACAACCCAACCCTTGACGACGTCGACAACTCGAACTCCACCGCCAACAAGCCCACAACCTGAAGATGTGTGAGGACTCTTCGGGGACGCCTTCAAGAAGCATCGTCACCGGTATCCTTCGACCCCCATCGAACCAAGGCTTTCGCCCAAAGTCATCCACAACAACCCCGCCGGACCTCGGGAAAGTCAAGCCACACCAAACAGCCTCCACGGCAACCCTAAAACCAACAAACCACGGTATAGTGAAGAGGAGGAACTCTTCGACGACAACTTCAAGAAGCAATGTCGCAGGTAACCTTCGATCCCCATCGAACCAAGGCTTTCGCCCAGAGCCCTATGCCTCTCCACCTATACAAGCACCGGGGAAGGAGCTCAACCACTGCCAACAGAGAGCAATCTCCGACAGAAGTAGACCAAAGACGTCGGACCCAGGAATCGTCGATCGAGCCACACAACACCGAGGAGACGAGCAAACGTCGATGAACAACACAACCTGACCACCGCCACCATCCACCAACGAACCGGATCTGGGAAGGGGTGGCGCCGCCAGACACACCACCGGCAGGACCACCTACACCACGTAGAGGCCACTGCACCAGGGAGACTAGCAGCTCCAACCAGCACCACGCCGGCCGGAGCTCACCACAAACCTCGACAGAAAAAGAAGCCGGCCCGACCGAGCAGGCCGCCTCCGGCCAAGCAGGGCGGGAGCAGCAGCTCCAAACCTGGCCCCTACAAGAGCCGTCGGACCATCCACCCCGCGAATCCCCGGGCTAGCCACATGTCACGCCCAAAATGCGATCCTATCCTTATTTTGGGACGAGGGCCTCGACAGGGATAGCAGCGCATCTCGTCGTTTCGCAAGAATGGATATCTTTACAAGTATATGTAAAGAAGAGATGAGTATATGGAATTGGCTTACACTCGCCACAAGCTACATTAATATCACATCAATACAACAATCATATACAAACATCATACAGAAGAGCAGGGTCCGCCTACGGATGAAATCAAACGATAAAATGACATCCATCCGTGCTATCCTAGGCTGCCGCGTGGAACCCATCCTAGATCGATGATGAAGAAGAAGAAGAACTCCAAAACCAACAAAGCATCGCGCTCACGTCATATCATCGCATTACCTGTACCTGCAACTATTGTTGTAGTAATCTGTGAGCCACGGGACTCAGCAATCTCATTTCCAAGGGTATCAAGACTATTAAAGCTTAATGGGTGAGGTATGGTTAGGTGGTGAGGCTGCAGCAAGCACTAAGCATTTATTTGAGTGGCTAACTTACGAGTACACGAATAAGGGGGATGATCGTCGCATAAAAGGTCGTGAACTAGTAATGATCTCTAAGAGATCCTGAACACCTACTTACGAACAAACATAACCCCACCGTGTTCTCTCTCGGATAAGGACTCACAAGAAAAGACAGTCACGGTTACGCACATGGTTGGTGTATTTTATTTGAGTTAACTTCAAGTTTGCTATGACCGGGTGTTAAACAAAGTTTCCAAGTTGCCACGTAACCGCGGGCATGGCTTTCCGAAAGATTTAACCCTGCAGGGGGTGCTCCAACTCATCCATCACAAACTAACCACACGCCGAGGGGATAACCTCGACCACGAATCTCGTGATCTTCCAAGGCAATTCCACTGGAAAACCGCAACCTCGAGATAGCCCGAAGTATTCTCGGAATTCCTCGCACAAGACGTTCAAGAAAGGTAAAACAAGTCCAGCAAGGCCGCCCGGCGTGTCGACGATCCCGATAGGAGCCGCGTATCTCGTTCTCAGGACACGACGGAAGAGCGATGGTTACCACGCCAATCACCGAGTTGCCTCGGGTAGCGTTAATAAGCTGCTCTGGGTTGGACCAACACTCATGAGGAGCACTGGCCCGGGTTGTTGATTAAAGGTCCTCGGGTTAATTACTCCCTATGCAGGTTTATTATTTATTAGGCAAATGTAGTACCAATGTTGGGCGTTGCCAGACAAGTTTTATCCTAAAACGAAAATCAAGGGGGTCCCCATAACAACCCCGAGCATGTTAGGAGCGCTCATTTATGGAACATAACACCGGTTCACAAGTAACTAGGGCGGCAAGAGTGGAACAAAACACCGAGCAAAAGGCCAAGCCTTCCACCCTTTACCAAGTATATATTTGCATTAAATTAAATAACAATAATATTGTGATATATCAAAATATCCATGTTGCACATGGAAGAACTTGCACCTGCAACTAGCAACGCTATAAGAAGGGGCTGAGCAAGCGGTAACATAGCCAAACAATGTTTTGTTAGGATGTGGAGGGGTTAGAGGCTTTTCATGGCAATTTGGGAGGCTTGACATACAAGTGGTAGGTAGCGAGACAGCGATAGAAACGAGACATCTAGCATGGCAATGATAGTAATGGTATCCAGAAAAATGATCATCTTGCCTGAGATCCCGCTTGGAAGAAGAACGAGTCCATGAAGAAGACGAACCAACGTAGTCGAACGAATCCTCACACACCGAACGCTTTCAGAACTCTATCGAGAGAAGCAATCCGGAACAAATGATCAACACACGAGAAACACCACAACATATGCATGATATGATGCACATCAAGGATGATGCATGACCAAATTGAAGTATTTAACATGGCAACCCTATGCTAGTCATGTTTCTCATGCAATTATTAAGTTCTTTAGTATTCTGGACAGAACCTCAAGATTAGTTATTTGAACATGCATGATCATGGCAAATATGAATGCTCCATGCAAAATCGATGCAAAGTCATATGTAGAACGTTGCAAATGGAGTAACGAAGCTCACGGTACACTCACGGCAAGGTACAGACATTAACGGAGACAAAAACAAGATGAAGAGGGACATGGGCTATTACTTGGTATTCCAAGGATACCACTGGATTGGAAATAAAAATCTAGCAAGGATAGACCTAAAGATCATGCAAAACAATAGAGTATAGCTCCCACAAGTCACAAAAACATTCAAGCACACAATCTGTCCACAAACAGCAACATGTCATCTTGCAACACACATATCCAGAGCTACAACAAGTTTCCAAATACAACCAAGGCATGGGCATTAAGCATACAACATGGACAACAGTTCATCTATCTACAACAACATGGAAAGAAGCATAGATCAATGGCAATGAAGCTCACAAGATGGCATGTTGAAACCGTTTTTAGGGACTTAGTGAAAATACCAGTTTTACAGAATCTGAGTGAACATGATAGTATCTTGACAGCAACTTTTATATATACTACAGGAACTTTCATGGCATGAAAATTACCAGGGTGATAGAGGGCAACATGTACTTCAATTTACTACCTTATGGCACATCAAAATATGCATCTATCAATGGCTACCATCCTCACAATATGACATATTGAAATATCAGATTCACAGACTTAGTGAAATTTACAAGAGGCAAACTTGGCACTTGTTAACAGAATGGCATGTTGACAGCAAGTTTTGTATAAGATGCATTATCCTAATACACAAGACCTTGGCACACATCTACAGAGGATGACAAGCACAACAATTCATGCGATGGTGACAACTCCGAATGAACAATATATGCATGGGAACCATCTAGATAACATGGCAACAAAATAACAGATTTCCAACACTTAGAATTTTTTGGGCATGTGAAATAGAATTTTGAGGCATGTTAATAGCAAGATTCCCACTCCTAGCATGAACTATCATGGCATGCAAGAGTATCAGGAGCTAGTACATACACAAATGAGCATATTTCATGTTGACAAGATCATCAAATCATGCAAGGGTTAATTCATGTGAAAAAGACAAAATGGCATATGATGACAAAACAACATTTTAACAAACTTACTCAAATGGAAAATCCAATAACACCATTGGATCCACTGCATTTTTCTACCCCAAAACCATATGTCACACGCCTATATTATTGTTGGTAAAACTCACATCATCACAATCACAAAACACATATTCACTTATAACCACTTATATGCCAAAATGGCATATACTAGGTTATGGACAGATTCGGAAATATAACAAATCTGGCAATATTCCCTAAATGGAAATACTCCAGAAACACTCAGAAACAAAACCAAATAATTGAAATAGTAAATAAAAAAACAGACACACCCAGGCCCACCTGGCATTGAACCAGGGCCCTGGACCCACTGACATACACACACGAAATGATCGGGCAAAAAAAAAGGGGGGATCGCCGGGGATCGAACCCACGACCTCTCGGTCGAGCTGGTTCGGTCGAACCAGTCGGCCACGGCGCGGCTACTGCTACGAGGAGGGTTCCTCGCCTCTTGACACGATAAAAGGCACTGCCTTCTTCTTCCTACGACAGAGAACAAGCACGACATCACCGGTGACAACGGCGGCAATTGCCGGCGAGGAGGACCACCAGCGGGGACCGCGGCATCACTCGGGGTTCCATTCCCGGGGCGTTGGGGCTCTACGGCAGGCGGAGGCGGGGCTCGAGCCCGAGCTTTTGCTCGACCGGGCATGGCGACACGGCGAGGTCGGGCGAGGCGAGGGCGACGCGATCGGGAGCAGCGAGCGAAGGAGAAGGAACGGCGGGGACTCGGTTTCTCACCACGGGGCCGAAAAAGGCACGGCGAGGCGATGGTTGGCGCAGCCTGACGACGCGCAGCTCCTGGCCGCGACGACGGCGACGACAGGGCTGACGGCACGGAGGTGCTCCGGTCTGCCTAGCGCCGGGAACGGGTCGCGGACGGGCTCGGGAACGCCAAGGAAGAAGCGGAGGAAGACCTCGGGCGATGACGAAGACGACGACGAGCACCGGCGCTTCTCTGCTTCTCTGAAACTTCCCTTGAACTCTGAATCTCTCTATCTCAGGCTTGCCAGGAAGAAGGAGGGGAAGAAGAAAGGTGGCGGTGCGAGGAGGAGAGGAGAGGAACCCTAGGGATGCGGGTCGATTTATAGGGGGGAGAGGCGCGACATGGGGCACCACCGTGGCCATGGCCATGGTCCCCTGCTCCTCGGCTGTGAGAGGGAGGTGGAAAGGAGGGGAGAAGAAAGGAGGGGAAGAGAGGCTGGCAAGTGGGACCCGCCAGGCGTCCACGCTGGAAAGGGGGGGGGGGGCGAGCAAACGCTGCGGGCTGCGGCTGCGCTGGGAGGCCGAGTTGGGCCGCGTGGAAGGAAAAGGTCTAATGGGCAAACTCTCTCTCTGAGGAGACAAATGGTTTTCCTTTTTAAATAAAACCACACATGCAAATAAAACCCACAGAAAAGAGAGGTGGGTTTTGGGGAGAAGAAGATATGTTTTGAACTCACATAAATATGCCCTATTTAAACAAAAAGGTTTTGGCAATTTTAGAGCAAACAAATTAATTCCATATTATTACTATATCAATCTGTTTTGTAAGGAATAGAGAGGCAATAATTTACAAACATGATTAAGAGCTACCCAACAATTCTTACCAGATTATTTGGAAGTAGAGCAACATTTTTAAGGAGGTGAACAAGCAAGTAAATTCATCACATAAGGAATTGCTATATAAAAGGGGGTTTAGGCATTGTTTTTGTGAAAACATTTGGGAGAGGAACCACACCACAACTCACTTGCACAACAAAGACACCACAACAATACAACAAACTCATGATGCAACAATTGATGTAAGAGAAGATGTCATGATGCCATGATGCAATGAGGACTGTCATGAAGCAAATACTATTGTCAACCACATGATGGCATACATTGAAGGTACACACATGAAAATATTACAAAGGTGGCAAGGAATGCACTTGGGCTGTTACAACTCTCCCACACTACAAGAGGATCTCGTCCCGAGATCTAGGAACGAGAAAAGGAAAAGAAAGAGCAAGAGGTAAAACTTAGTTGCTTCTTGAAAAACAAGTGAAACCAACAAATCTTGAAGGATGCAAGGAGATGCAGAATGGCATGATGAACAAGCAAGAATTCAAAAGAAATTTGGGCAGCACTTCGGTTGAAAGAGAGGCAAACTTGATAAGATGACAAGAATTTGAAAAGAGAGCACAACACTACGGTTAAATGAATAAGCAAGGAAAGAACATGATCTTGACAAACCGAGATGATGGGATGAATAGAGCAACATCACAATGCCTCCAGACAAAAGAATAGAAGCTTGCTTGTTGGAGAGAAGATAGCAAAGAAGAAAAGACGACTTCTAACGCAATTGAATTAGAAAAGCATCCTTAGAAAGAAGGATTGAACGGAGTTGTTGGAAAATCAACAACGAAAGAAAGCTTGTTGTGGGCTTATGAAAACATCTCAAAATTATGAGGTAAGAACCGGCCACTAACGAAACAAGGATTGCTAGGGAGCAAAAGAGAAGAAAAAACATCTTTCACCGTGAAGAGGAGGAGAAAACTTGGATCATTGATAAGCACCATGATTGCTACAATCCTTAGGAAAGTCTTTAGGTGAAATCCATGCCAAGGTAACTCCAAGGAAGACAATGGGTTTAATTACTTCATTCTTGACAAATTCTCCTCGAGACTCCTCATGAATCAAGAATGCTATAACACCATCTCAAAGATAAGGGAGAATGACTTGCACTTTGAAATGGAAGACAAAGAATATTTGAGGTTCTCCAACAAAATCTTGAAGAACACTTTGAGAAAGAAAGAAATCCTTGACGAACCACCATGAAGAACTTCTTGGAGAACACCGGAATGAAAGGATGATCGAAAAGAATTGAAGGTTGAAAAGGATAAGATTATGACGTGGAACTCCGGAAAAGAAAAGATGAAACACTTACAACCAAGAATTTGATATCATGAACAACCTCCGGAAGATGGATTGGAATCACTTGATGAAATAAGAATAAGAATTATGTTATGCTTATCCTTCATCAAGTTAAATTGATGACAAGCAACGGATTTGGCATACGACTTATTCTTATTGCAAAAGATTGAAGAGAAAGATGGGGCACCACTTGAAGAAGTCTTCAACGAAACACCAGAATAATTGAGAGACGAACAAAGAGACAACAATTGAGAAGAATTTGAGAACGAAAGCTGAAAGTTGAGAACGAAGAAATCTTCTGAAATGATGGCCTTAGGAGGATCGAGAAATGAAAACAACTCTGAAATTCTCCAAATAGATATGGAAAGAATTACTCATGATCGAAAACAATTTGAGAGGATAGCACGAAGCTAACAAGACGAATCTTCAGAAGAATGGACAAAGATTTAAGAGAAACACTCCTTCGGACTTCAACATAGAGAATGATGGCGAGAAACACCACCAAGAATTACCGAGACACTCCGGAACAATGAATGAGGAAAGGTTGAGCCAACGATGAAATAATTTAGAAGCGATCTTCGAGAAGGCAGAAATGTGACTGATGGAATTCATTCTTACGTCATATTGAAAAGAACTTGAGGACATCTCCGGAAAGATTAAAAGAGCCAGGTAAGATCCTGGGAAAAAACCTGTGGGTTATGAGCCCACTCAAAGAGATCACCATTGAACTTGAAGCTTAGAAAGATATTGCACCTGAACAAATGAAAACTTGTTGAGGTGAGAACCTCGAAATAATTTGAAAGGATTTGAATGAAAACATAAGACTTCTGAGATATCCTCAGCACTCCGGATAGGATAGATAGAGGTAATTAAACACGAGAGGCTTGAATAAGAACTTCCAACATGGGAGAGCATTTAGAGAATGAAAAGGATATGATGAGCACTGAAAACATGAATTGAACCCACCGGACAAGAAAACAAAGATGAAGACTAAGAAATGATGAACTTGAGCACTGAGCATCTTCACAACGAATCACCGGATACAAATACGAAAGAAATGATAGCGGAAGTATCATGAAGAGAAAGGCACTTGGATGAGAATTAATCATTGAAGAAAAAGGGCGGGAGGGTGGGGAAAAACAAAGACAACTTGAGACAGATGAGACGAACTCCGGAAAGGAATAAGAGGATTGATCTTGCCAATATTAGAGATGATTGAATAACCTTGAAGAGAAGCACTCCGGTTGGAAAAGAATAGACATGACAATTTGATTGAGCAAAAGGATTAGCATTCCCATAGAAATATGAGAAGACAACTTGGAAGGATAAGAAATCACCACTTGACATCAAAGCAACTCGAATTACCATATTCAAAACAAAACAAAGGATGAGGCTTACGAAACAAGCCAGAAACAAATACATAACCCACCATGCATTTGTTGGGAGGATAATCCTAGGTAACTACTTGAATTCCCACCTAAGAATTTCCGAAGTCTTTCTTGTTTATGCGATTCGGGTTGCGGACCCAGGAACGTACCCAAGGTAATCAGCTACAACTGCACCCGCAACCTTCCACACCATAATCCAAGAAACTCCGCAAACTCATCTACCTCAGACACTCGTAATCACAATGATACTAAACATGGCAGTACCCTTGACGCTCTCCCCAGTACTGGGTGACTCCAAACTTATCTCGCCGCGAAAAGTATTGAAGCAATTTCGAACATCCTCCGTCCTGAGATACTAAGGAAACTGAACGATAACGATGTGCAAAAATCCCTCAGAGCTCTACTCCTAGATAACAGGAGGCACCAAGACAGAATTCCTTCACATCGGCATCATATAGTTTCCAAAATACCCGTGTGATCCTAAATTTTTTTTGAGCGAGAAGAGGAGTAGAATCAAAATTCCTAAGTCGAATAACTCACCAGAGCATAGAAGAGGAGTAAAAGAAACCTACTCTTCGATATAACTAGACTCAAAATAGTTTTTAACTAGACTCGACTCGGCCAAAGTTCGATCAATCAAGGGGGGCTCCTAGGTCGGTACATGCTCTGATCTTATCCTTATTTTTGCACGAGGGCCTTGACAGGGATAGAAGCGCATCTCGTCGTTTCGCTAGAATGGATATCATTACAAGTATATGTAAAGAAGAGATGAGTATATGGAATTGGCTTACACTCACCACAAGCTACATTAATATCACATCAATACAACAATCATATACAAACATCATACAGAAGAGCAGGGTCCGACTACGGACGAAATCAAATGATAAAATGACATCCATCCTTGCTATCCCAGGCTGCCGCCTGGAATCCATCCTAGATCGATGATGAAGAAGAAGAAGAACTCCAAAACCAACAAAGCATCACGCTCACGTCATATCATCGCATTACCTGTACCTGCAACTGTTGTTGTAGTAAGCTGTGAGCCACAAGGACTCAGCAATCTCATTTCCAAGGGTATCAAGACTATTAAAGCTTAATGGGTGAGGTATGGTTAGGTGGTGAGGCTGCAGCAAGCACTAAGCATTTATTTGAGTGGCTAACTTACGAGTACACGAATAAGGGGGATGATCGTCGCATAAACGGTCGTGAACTAGAAATGATCTCTAAGAGATCCTGAACACCTACTTACGAACAAACATAACCCCACCGTGTTCTCTCTCGGATAAGGACTCACAAGAAAAGACAGTCACGGTTACACACACGGTTGGTGTATTTTATTTGAGTTTACTTCAAGTTTGCTATGACCGGGTGTTAAACAAAGTTTCCAAGATGCCAGGTAACCGCGGGCATGGCTTTCCGAAAGATTTAACCCTGCAGGGGGTGCTCCAACTCATCCATCACAAACTAACCACACGCCGCGGGAATAACCTCGACCACGAATCTCGTGATCTTCCTAGGCAATTCCACTAGAAAACCGCAACCTCGACATAGCCCGAAGTATTCTCGGAATTCCTCGCACAAGACGTTCGAGAAAGGTAAAACAAGTCTAGCAAGGCCGCCCGGCGTGTCGATGATCCCGATAGGAGCCGCGTATCTCGTTCTCAGGACACTACGGATGAGCGATGGTTACCACGCCAATCACCGAGTTGCCTCGGGTAGCGTTAATAAGCTGCTCAGGGTTGGACCAACACTCATGAGGAGCACTGGCCCGGGTTGTTGATTAAAGGTCCTTGGGTTAATTACTCCCTATGTAGGTTTATTATTTATTAGGCAAATGTAGTACCAATGTTGGGCCTTGCCAGACAAGTTTTTTCCTAAAACGAAAATCAAGGGGTCCTCATAACAACCCCAAGCATGTTAGGAGCGCTCATTTATGGAACATAACACCGGTTCACAAGTAACTAGGGCGGCAAGAGTGGAACAAAACACCGAGCAAAAGGCCAAGCCTTCCAACCTTTACCAAGTATATATGTGCATTAAATTAAATAACAATAATATTGTGATATATCAAAATATCCATGTTGCACATGGAAGAACTTGCACCTGCAACTAGCAACGCTATAAGAAGGGGTTGAGCAAGCGGTAACATAGCCAAACATTGTTTTGCTGGGATGTGGAATGGTTAGAGGCTTTTCATGGCAATTTGGGAGGCTTGACATACAAGTGGTAGGTAGCGAGACAGCGATAGAAACGAGACATCTAGCATGGCAATGATAGTAATGGTATCCAGGGAAATGATCATCTTGCCTGAGATCCCGCTTGAAAGAAGAACGAGTCCATGAAGAAGACGAACCAACGTAGTCGAACGAATCCTCACACACCGAACGCTTTCGGAACTCTATCGAGAGAAGCAATCCGGAACAAACGATCAACACACGAGAAACACCACAACATATGCATGATATGATGCACATCAAGGATGATGCATGACCAAATTGAAGTATTTAACATGGCAACCCTATGCTAGTCATGTTTCTCATGCAATTATTAAGTTCTTTAGTATTCTGGACAGAACCTCAAGATTAGTTATTTGAACATGCATGATCATGGCAAATATGAATGCTCCATGCAAAATCGATGCAAAGGCATATGTAGAACGTTGCAAATGGAGTAACGACGCTCACGGTACACTCACGGCAAGGTACGAACGTTAACGGAGAGAAAAACAAGATGAAGAGGGACATGGGCTATTACTTGGTATTCCAAGGATGCCACTGGATTGGGAATAAAAATCTAGCAAGGATAGACCTAAAGATCATGCGAAACAATAGAGTATAGCTCCCACAAGTCACAAAAACATTCAAGCACACAATCTGTCCACAAACAGCAACATGTCATCTTGCAACACACATATCCATAGCTACAGCAAGTTTCGAAACACAACCAAGGCATGGGCATGAAGTATACAGCATGGACAACAATTCATCTATCTACAGCAACATGGAAGGAAGCATAGATCAATGGCAATGAAGCTCACAAGATGGCATGTTGAAACAGTTTTTAGGGACTTAGTGAAAATACCAGTTTTACAGAATCTGAGTTAACATGATAGTATTTTGATAGCAACTTTTATATATACTACATGAACTTTCATAGCTTGAAAATTACCAGGGTGATAGAGGGCAACATGTACTTCCATTTACTACTTTAGGGCACATCAAAATATGCATATATCAATGGCTACCATCCTCACAATATGACATATTGAAATATCAAATTCACAGACTTAGTGAAATTTACAAGAGCCAACTTGGCACTTGTTAACAGAATGGCATGTTGACAACAAGTTTTGTATAAGATACATTATCCTAATACACAAGACCTTGGCACACATCTACAGTGGATGACAAGCACAACAATTCATGCCATGGTGACAACTCCAAAGGAACAATATATGCATGGGAACCATCTAGATAACATGGCAACAAAATAACAGATTTCCAACACTTAGAATATTTTGGGCATGTGAAACAGAATTTTGAGGCATGTTAAGAGCAAGATTCCCACTCCTAGCATGAACTGTCATAACAAACTTGCTCAAATGGAAAATTTAATACCACCATTAGATCCACTGCATTTTTCTACCCCAAAACCATATGTCACACGGCTATATTACTGTTGGTAAAACTCACATCATCACAATCACAAAACACATATTCACTTATAACCACTTATATGCCAAAATGGCATATACTAGGTTATGGACAGATTTGGAAATAAAACAAATCTGGCAATATTCCCTAAATGGAAATACTGCAGAAACACTCAGAAACAAAACAAAATAATTGAAATAGTAAATAAAAAAACACACACCCAGGCCCACCTGGAATTGAACCAGGGCCCTGGACCCACTGACATACACACACGAAATGATCTCAGGGGCGAAAAAAAGGGGGGATCGACGGGGATCGAACCCACGACCTCTCGGTCGAGCTGGTGCGGTCGAACCAGTCGGCCATGGCGCGGCTACTGCTACGAGGAGGGTTCATTGCCTCTTGACACGATAAAAGGCACTGCCTTCTTCTTCCTACGGCAGAGAACAAGCACGACATCACCGGCGAGAACGGCGGCGATCGCCGGCGGGGAGGACCACCAGCGGGGACCGCGGCATCACTTGGGGTTCCATTCCCAGGGCATTGGGGTCTACGGCATGCGGAGGCGGGGCTCGGGCCCGAGCTTTTGCTCGGCCGGGCATGGCGACGCGGCGAGATCGGGTGAGGCGAGGACGACGCGATTGGGAGCAGTGAGCGAAGGAGAAGGAACGGCGGGGACTCGGTTTCTCACCACGGGGCCGAAAATGGCAGGGCGAGGCGATGGTTGGTGCAGCCTGACGACGCGCAGCTCCTGGCCGCGACGACGGCTACGACGGGGCTGACGGCGCGGAGGTGCTCCGTTCTGCCTAGCGGTGGGAACGGGTCGCGGACGGGCTCGGGAACACCAAGGAAGAAGCGGAGGAAGACCTCGGGCGATGACGAAGACGACGACGAGCACCGGCGCTTCTCTGCCTCTCTGAAACTTCCCTTGAACTCTGAATCTCTCTCTCTCTTAGGCTTGCCAGGAAGAAGGAGGGAAAGAAGAAAGGTGGCGGTGCGAGGAGGAGAGGAGAGGAACCCTAGGGATGCGGGTCGATTTATAGGGGGGAGAGGCGCGACATGGGGCGCCACCGTGGCCATGGCCATGGTCCCCTGCTCCTCGGCTGTGAGAGGGAGGTGGAAAGGAGGGGAGAAGAAAGGAGGGGAAGAGAGGCTGGCAAGTGGGACCCGCGAGGCGTCCACGGTGGAAACGGGGGGGGGGGGGGGGGGGGGGCGAGCGAACGCTGCGGGCGGCGGCTGCGCTGGGAGGCCGAGTTGGGCCGCGTGGAAGGAAAAGGTCCAATGGGCAAACTCTCTCTCTCGGGAGACAAATGGTTTTCCTTTTTAAATAAAACCACACATGCAAATAAAACCCACAGAAAAGAGAGGTGGGTTTTGGGGAGAAGAAGATATGTTTTGAACTCACATAAATATGCACTATTTAAAGAAAAAGGTTTTGGCAATTTTAGAGCAAACAAATTAATTACATATTATTACTATATCAATCTGTTTTGTAAGGAATAGAGAGGCAATAATTTACAAACATGATTAAGAGCTACCCAACAATTCTTACCAGATTATTTGGAAGTAGAGCAACATTTTTAAGGAGGTGAACAAGCAAGTAAATTCATCACATAAGGAATTGATATATAAAAGGGGGTTTAGGCATTGTTTTTGTGAAAACATTTGGGAGAGGAACCACACCACAACTCACTTGCACAACAAAGACACCACAACAACACAACAAACTCATGATGCAACAATTGATGTAAGAGAAGACGTCATGATGCCATGATGCAATGAGCAATGTCATGAAGAAAATACTATTGTCAACCACATGATGGCATACATTGAAGGTACACACATGAAAATATTACAAAGGTGGCAAGGAATGCACTTGGGCTGTTACACCACAGGACCAGATCGGTCCTGCATAAGCCGCGCCCGGAGACCACCGCGTTAAGCAACCGTGCGCACCACCACGCACCGGCCGGACCGCAACACCACCATCGCGAGCCCGACCCCACCAAGAGCCCCCGCCGCGCCCACCACACGCCACATCCGGCCACCACACAAGCAACCGCCACCTCGACCCGATGCACGCCGACCAGCTCGTCCTGGGGACGCCGCCCCGCTCCCCTCGCGCAAGACGCGCCGAGGACAACAACCGTAGCCACCGCACCAGATCGGCCACACCCGCCCCGCCGCGAGATGGGGGAGCCCCGCCACCGCCGTCCAGGCGACGGGCTTCGCCCGGCCATGTCATTCGACGCTGGCGAGGGGAGAGGGCAGGGAGGAAGGGAGGCCGGCGGCGGGATCTGGGGCTTCCGCCCGTGTCGCCTCTGGAGGAGCGACGTAGGGGACGGGGGACAATATGTATTCCTTCTCTCGTTTTTTCGTTTGGGCTTGTTTGTGCTGCGGCCCCTGCATGGTCAATTTCAAATCTACGCTAGAATGGTATGGACATAAAGAATTAGCTGACCTTGATAACTGTCAAAGCGTCTGTAACAATTTCCTCGAAATGCGTTCGCTCATCTCTTTAACATCTAGTTCCTGGGCCCTGAAATTAGACAGTGTGTAATGAAAATTATATCATCTTAGGCGCAGCATCGACCAGTGTATGGATGTGTGATTAGTGATTACATTTGAGCGAACTTATTTAGTTCAGATACCGAGGCCGGAACTGACTGCTCATTCAGATCAAGCTGTCCAAAAAAATAAAGAGCCGGTTACTTTTTCTTTACATGGTTGTTCATTCCTAATTATGACAATATGATCATGGAACTTGCTAGAGGACCCAGCCATGCATGCATCCATTACGACAGTGCAGGTATGTTGGTTGGACACTACTAGGAAAAGGGCTATAGCTGATATGGACATTAATGGCGCACCATGTATGTGGTGCGCCACTGCTATATAGCAGTGGCGCACCAGATACAGGTGCGCCATTAGTGTCCTCATTACTAATGGCGCACCCGACA
This sequence comes from Elymus sibiricus, assembly GCA_039707655.1. Classification (NCBI taxonomy): domain Eukaryota; kingdom Viridiplantae; phylum Streptophyta; class Magnoliopsida; order Poales; family Poaceae; genus Elymus; species Elymus sibiricus. The sequence continues at coordinate 5,641,755 of CM077666.1, forward strand.
CACGGTGCGCCATTACTAGCAAATTTTTTTTTATTTTTTTTTCCAAAACTATTAATGGCGCACCAGGGCACAGTGCGTCATTACTAGTTTTAACTAGTAATGGCGCACCACACGCTATGTGCGCCACTACTGACAATTTTTTTTTTTACTTTTTTTTTTCAAAACTAGTAATGGCGCACCAGGGTATAATGCGCCATTACTAGTTCAAACTAGTAATGGCGCACCAGGGTATAGTGCGCCACTACTAACAGAACTAACAATTATTCTTTTTATTTTTTTTGCAAAACTAGTAATGGCAAATTTCACCAAATGCACCCCTGGGACCGCCTTTTCAGTTTTAAAAAAAATAAAAGAAAATGATGGAAATGTCAAAAAAATAAAAGAAAATAAGTTTCCCATGTGATATGTGGTCTAGTTGTGTGGAAAATTTATAAATATGAATTTCGACTTTATTTGCAAAATCTCTCTGGAATTTAGTAAAGTGGGCATAACTTTTGCATACGAACTCGGATTAAAAAGTTTTTTATATGAAAAATCATCTACTCGAAAAGTTACATCCGATTTCAACCGGGGGAACCCCGTTGAAGATTTTTAGAATCCCCAAAAACCTAACAGAATAAAAGATACGGGGCTTTTAAGATCTAGAGGGGGGAAAATGGAAAAAAAATTCAAACTTAGTAATGGCGCACCATGTGCTAGGTGCGCCACTAGTAACAGAAAAAAAAATTGGTTTCGAATTTTTTTTTTGAAAAAATAATCAAAATATGATACGTAATATGACCGGGAAGTTTGAAATATTTTATCAAAATTTCATCACACTCATGAACATGAACAAAGTCCTAGACATCAACAAGGTTTAATAGGATTGATATGATAGATATATCAAAAAGTGCTTGTTAAGTGAGCTGGTGCTGGGGTTGGATAGAACTGAGACTCAGTTAAGCGTGCTCGGGCTGGAGTAGTGTGAGGATGGGTGACCTTCCGGAAAGTTTGACCACGGAGTGCGATTTGACTTGTGATTAAGCATATTGACCCGAGATTAAGCCATAGTGACCCGAGATTAAGAAAAAAACGAAAAAAAAATTCTGAAAAAATTTGAAAAAAAAATTTCTGAAAAAAAATTTGAAAAAAAATTGTTAGTAATGGCGCACTTCTATGTGGTGCGCCATTACTAAGTCAGATAGTAATGGCGCACTTCTATGTGGTGCGCCATTACTAAGTCAGATAGTAATGGCGCACCAGGGGACATAGTAATGACGCACCACATGGTGCGCCACTAGTATTTGGATTACTAATGGCGCACCAGAGGTGCGCCATTACTATTTGTTACTAATGGCGTGATAATAGTGACGCACCTGTAGTGCGCCATTAATAGCAAAAAACAGGTGCGCCACTAACAGCCCTTTTTCTAGTAGTGGGATACCAACTTTTACCAGCAATATCTATCACAGCTTGCTACCTAACTAATTAGCCAGCAAAATAAACCTATCCAAGTTTGAATTCAAGCCCGTAAATTTTGACGTAAGCTGGTTCTGGATTTCAAATGCAAGAAATTCCTGTTTACTTCAAGATTGCTGTCGACCGCCGATAAACGTCAATCTCCACGATACCCTTTTTTTCGACAGTCGTTTTTCCCTCGTCATGTGGTTAATTGAAGCTAGAACCGAATCCACCAATAAAACCGGAAGCTTATTCTCCTGTGAGGGTACTTGGCGTAAAAGAGAAACCTTCTATGCGACCTTTTCCTTTCCATACCTGTATTGACTTATTCTTTCTTTACTATTGGGTTTAGTTTCACTTTTGGAAGATGGTTATTTGCTTCTTAACAATGTAATTATTTGGGATGGAATTAGTGTCATAAAGGGTTGCTGCTAATTTTGGGCTGACTCGTTCCCTAGATCTCGATAGTGTCATTTGGGCCATAAACAAAACAAGGGTATTTACCTCTAAGGCTCAGTTTGTGGTTGCTGAACTGTGTTGTGATGTGTTTGACACGAGAAAAATATCTAAAGAAACTCGGGGAGAAAGGAAAGGGGAGTGTATTTCTCTCTTGCGCCGGGAAAGGGAAAAGCAAATGTGCGGGCGTGCCAGTGTACCGTAGTACAGAAAAAAAAGGGTACGGAAACGAGTATTTCATTAATCTCATTGGAGAAACAAATTTACAAGTTCCCATATAGAAAAGTGCGCTCTGTGGACTACTAGCGCGGCCATGCTGACTGTGGCTATTGTGTGATCTCCTGGTTCCCGGGCCTCGGAAGGCTCCCGATTAATTACTCCCGCGGGTTGCTCCACGGGTTACCCCCGATTGAGCTGTGTGGTCGTCATCGTCGTCTTCGCTTCACGTTCTCCATGCATGATGATGGTGGTGTGTGTGTGGGCGGCAGCAGAGCCCGTGTCTTCGTCGGTACACGCGCCGCAAGTAGTGTGGCCTTTACGGTGGCCGCGCCCACCCTCGCCGTCCTGCCTCGTCGGTCTTGATGGCGTTGGAGTAGTTGTTGTTGAGGTAGCATGGATCGCGCTCGGCTCGGACTTCTTGACGACCGGAAGCTTCGTCGGGGTACGCAAGGGGCTAGGCCTCGCGGGAGCAATTGTCGGTGGAGACCGGCGTCGGTGTAGACCGTCGGCTTGTTCACAACAGTATGGCCGGTGTGGTCGACGCCTCGTTCCGACCAGATGCCGAGTCTACGGCAGTCGGCGTAGTCAAGGCGTCGTCTTACGAGTTGGCAGAGGAGCGGTGTTGTTGTTGTTGAAGTCGCGTCATGTCGCCTCGCTGTCGCACCTTGTCTTCTGGTGGCGCCACCTTGCTCAGCTCCGGCCTCCGATGAGCGAGCCGCAGGTGGCAGCGGCACCATGGCGGGGGCGCCATCTTCATCGAACGGGACGCGGGCAGCGTCATGGGGTGTTGTCCTCTTTGGGACTCCGGCGTTCGTCGAGCGCCCGACGAGGCAAAGCGGATGATGCCTCGGCGTGCTCTTCATCTTTGTCTTCAACGGTGTATGGCGCGGCGAAATGGAAGAAGGGCGGATGGTGGTGAAGTCCGCGTCTCCGTCTTCGACGACACCGGGCGTGATGAATTAGTAGAATATGATGAGAAGCTCCATCGGCATCATCCCCAAGTGGCAGCTTCCGTCCGTGTAGCTTTATTTCTTGTACATGATCGGTGTGCATGCACTGCTCTCAACCAGCAAGGACGTACGTGTGCATGGCCCATGCATAGGCACATGTGAGGCACGTACGTGAGCTAGGACGTCCATAGCTGCGACGGTACTCGAGAGCATGGTGCCATCGAGTCCCAGTGCCATGAAGGCGAGGCGCGCCGCTTGCGCCAAAGTGCACATCATTTTCTTCGACCGGGAGGCAGGTAGCATCGTCGGGTCATGTAATAGAGTTGGCGACAACCGACACCGTCTTCAACGCCACCATCTCGAGGAGCCACCGGCTGGTGCACCGGCGGCGTAGTTCGGGCATGTACAAGAGTTAGAGCATCTCGAGCCGTTTGGCCCCCCAGCGCACCCGGCTATAGCCTTTTGGCGTTTGCACGGGCGATTTTTTCGCCCTGGGGCGAATGAACTTCCAGCCGCGTCCCCAGGTTTCGGCTCCCAGACGCCCAAAAATTCGAACTTGACTTTCCCGCTACCAAAAAAAGCCACAAGTTCGGCGATCATTTGCCGCAGTTCGGCCTACATCATGCCACAGTTCGGCGTACATCATGCCACAGTTCGGCGATCAAACGGCAAAATCCGCTGCCGTGGGACTGGCCGGGGTCGGCGTGGGCGCAGTCGGGCTCGGGGTCGTCATGGCTTCCGTGCTCGGGCTGGTCGTCGGCATGGGCTCAGTCGGGCTCGGCGTCGGTGTGGCTTCCGTGCTCGGGCTGGTCGTCGGCGTGGGCGCAGTCGGGCTCGGCGTCGGCGTGGCTTCCCTGCTCGGGCTGGTCGTCGGCGTCGGTACGGTCTCAGCGATCGGGCTGGGCGTCGGCGTTGGTCTCATGGGCGTAGGGGCGGTGGTCGCCGCTGGCCCGGACATCTGGTTCAAGATGAGGCCGCGCTCCGCCAGGTACCATGCCTTCACCTGCTCGTCCATCGTCGACATGTCTGCCGCCATCAAGAACGCCAGGTCGGTGTTCCTCTTCTTCGCGGCGACGTTGGTCCTGAGGAGGTCGAGCTTGACGTCCTGCTTCGTCATCAACGCCGACCACCTGGCCTCGGATTTCTCCTCCCTCTTGGCGGCGCTGTTCTTGGCGTCGGCGATGCACTGCTCGATCGATGATAGCAGCCGTTCGGCAGAGGGTGCCTCGCCCCTCGCCGCCTTGGCTGCTTTGTTGCCATCAGGGCACCCCGCCGGGGCAGGCGCATCCGGCTTGTAGGTCTCCTGGGCCTTGGCGAGAGTTGTAGGAGATATGCCCTAGAGGCAATAATAAATGTTATTGATTATCTCCCTGTTCATAATTATGTTTATGTTCCATGCTATAACTGCAATGATTCTCGAGTCTACAAATAAAACGAGGCTCGGAGGAAGACTCATTTGCACGTGTGGAATAATAAACGGTAAAATGTATTCCTAGTCTGGCCTCTAAGACTAGCTCAAGTATTGCATGATGATCCTGTTTTCCTGATCATGGGCATGGCTATGCCGGCAATTTTGAGGGCGCAATGTTGGTAGAACACTTGTGTTGAATCGACCCGAATTGATGTTATGCTATGAGATACATTCGTCATAAGTTAATGGTTAATAACACAGAGATGGTTAATGTTTGCATGATTCCTTAGACCATGAGAGTATCGAGTTTCTTCATGCTTGCTTCATGAACTTTGGGGTTTGTTAAACGTCATCCGTAAATGGGTGGCTATTACGGCGGCTTACGGGTTCATGGAAAAGTATGTCAAGTAACTTGATAGCTCAAGATTGGGATTTGCTCCTCCGACGATGGAGAGATATCTCTGGGCCCTCTCGGTGTTACGGTATCCATCATCGTCTGGCCAGACACTTTGTGATTTGATCACGGGGATGCCGGAACACGGGAACGAGAAAAGAGAACAATACCGGTAACGAGGTAACTGGCAAAGTGGACAAGGTGTTGATCCACGGGGATGCCAACATGTCTCACCTCGGGTAATTGTAACATATCGCGAAGCAACAGGAATAGCACACGGCAACTGGAGGTTCGCTCGAATATTCATTCGTGTGGGTATAGGGGTCAATATGGGTGTCCACGGCTCCGATGTTGATCATTGATCGGAAGGGGTTCCGGGTCATGTCTATGCTTCACCGAACCTATAGGGTCACACGCTTAAGGGTCATCTATCTGTTGAATACTAGACAGGGAGTCTGAGAGAAAATCACCGAAAAAGTTTCGGACGCCGGAAAAGTTTCGGACAGCGGAAAAGTTCCGCAGAGAGGTCACCGGATGAGTTCCGGTGAAACTGAAAAGTTGTTTCAGGGGATACCAAAAAGTCAAATTGGTTTTGGCACATGCCTGATAATTCTTGGAGGATGCCAGAATCATTCTGGAAACTTTCTGGAATTTTCCGGGATGAAAACCGGAAATGTTCCGGAGCTGCCGAAACCGCTTCAGATGCTTTTCGCAGATGAAAATCACTAAACCGGAATTGTTCCGGCTCGCGTTGAAAATTATTTTGGTGGGTACTGGAAATGTTCTAAGCCCACATGAATATTTTCAGTTCGATCATACGCTGAAATATGTCGTCATGAATAATGAAAGTGCTTTTTGGGATATTTTTGGAAAAGTACCTTTTGGGATATTTTCCCAAAAGGCTTCTAGACGGGATGGATGGATGGGGACCACCTTGGGGGGCCCCCACAAGGGCTGTGGCCGGCCAAGAAGTGGGCTCCACCTTGGAGCCCCACTTGCCCACTTGCTTTCCCATTTTGCCCTTGGAAAGTGTTTCCTTCATGAGCAAGTTTTGGTATTTTTGAAATGCCCATCCTAGCCCTTGGTTTTCCTATAAATAGATGTGGAGAGGGCTGCCATCTCTTCATCCTTACTCTCATACACAAGCCATGCATGATCTGGCATTCTCTCTCCCTCCCAGCGAAATAGTTTCGTAGAGCCGAAAGGCTGTCTGGGTTCCGGCAGGAACTAGTTCTGGACGGCGAAGCCCTGCCGGATAGATGACACCGTATGTGTGCAACTCTGTAGAGAGATCGTAGTTTCGGTCTTAGTTCGAGAGTGTTAGTGCATCTAGTGCCCCTTAGTGATTTTGGTGTATTGAAGACTTATAGGTTAAGAGACTGATGCGTTTGTAAGTGTACACAGGCTCTATAAGTCGCTGAGGAGTTTGATACATTCGGAGATTATCGACCCCTAAAAATGTATGTCTTCAACTGAAGACTTTGGTGAAGACTTTGGTGAAGACTTTGCTGAAGACTTTGGTATTCTCTGAAGATTTCAAAAAGAAGAAGTTGGTGTGACCTTGAAGATATGAACGAGGACTATGAAGCGTGAAGACTTTTGTTTTCGTAGTTTTATTTTCTTTCTTTGAGTCATAGGAAACACCGTACTGTTAAAGGGGGCCGAGGTAATACTAAGGAAAATTTCCAACTGATGCTCAACTCAAAAGCCTCAACCTATCCAATCCTTCGAGTGAAGCCTTTGGAAATCTCTTGCAGTTCAGTCAAGTTCTTCAGTGACAGAGATGATGATCTTCTGGTCTCTGAGGAAATTGGTCTGACTGAGGAGTTAGGATTTCGCCAGTGCGAATTGCCTACAAGTGAGGAACATGATAAGCCTGAGGACTTTCATAGTTCGAAATTCCGACCGTTGCAGTGCTGAGTGCCAGCTGTCCCCAATCATCCTATCCACATAACGGTCATATCATTGGGGCATTTATGTCTTATCATGTCGGGTTGCACCCTGGCTATAAATAGCCGCCCCCCCACAACCACTAGCTGGTTGGCTGCTCCGAGAGAGAACTGACACTTGTCATTTGAGAGCATCCCATTCCTCGAGGACTTTGAGCGAAAATCATCAATGAGGAAAAACCCTTCCTTCGAAGACTTTGAGAGAAAATCATCGGTGAGGAAAAACCCCAAACCAAACCACCAAACCCAAAATGATTGAGCATCACTGAAGAAATTGTTCCTGTGTGGAACCGACGCTTGTTACCTTTGAAGACTGTGTATCTTCCAGACGGTTAGGCGTCATGGTCTAGTGCATCCTGCAGTCAATTGGGGATCACGAAGTGACCTTGGTCTAGAGCATCCAGCAGTAAATTGTGGATCGCCGGGTGACCAGTTTGTGAGGGTTTTGGAAGTCTACCCTGAAGACTTACCACGAGGGTTGGGCGAGGTCTGTGTGACCTTAGCTCAAGGAGAATACGGTAGGGACTGTGTGTTCCGGGACTCTGTGTCTTCTGGTTTAAATACCAGGCCGCTCCAAACCAGACGTACGACTGTCACAGCAGTTGGAACTGGGTCATCAAATCATTGTCTTCATCGAGCTACCTGGTTCTATTTCCTCAACCATTCTATTTCCTCGTATACATGTTGATGAAATTGATCGTTACTGTTTGAAGAATTTGACTGAAGACTTTCTCAATTTCCTCACCCCAAATTCTTCAAGTTACCTTGTTCATCACCTGCGCATCCTGTATCACGCTACCTGTAATCTGTGCATGCTCTATTTCATCACGATGACCGTGCTACTGCTATGTCTCGCATGCACCTAAGTACTTATTCCGCTGCAAGTTATTCATCACATTTCAAATTCCTCAAGGTGAAATTCCTCAGTGATGAATTTGTAAAAATCGCCTATTCACCCCCCCTCTAGTCGATATAACGCACTTTCAATTGGTATCAGAGCAAGGTACTCCCTTGTTCTGTGTGATTTTGGTTTAACCACCTGGAGTTCTAGTTATGTCGACTACTGGTATGATCAAGGTTTCCGCAGGCTGTCCTACCTTTGATGGGTCGGACTACCCCTACTGGAAGAACAAGATGCGCATGCATCTTGAGGCTATTGACAACGATCTCTGGTATGTTGTGGAAAATGGTGTTCCCTCCGTCACTCCCACGATCAACGCTGCTAATGTGAAGAGATTCAAGCAACTCGACTCTCAAGCGAAGAATATCATCTGTGGCCATCTGAGCAAAGGTCAGTATGGCAGAGTGAGTGCTTTGGAGACTGCTAAGCTTATCTGGGATATGCTGTCCAAGGTCAACGATGGTGTTTCCACGCAACGTGACTCTCGTGTTGATGTTCTTCGCAATCTCTTCAACCGCTTCAAAAAACTTGACAATGAAAATGTTCAGCAAACTTTTGATCGTCTCACTGATATCTCCAACGAGCTTCAGGCACTGGGTGCCACGGATATCACTGACCACGAGGTGGTGAAGAAACTGCTAAGATCTCTTGATTCCTCATTCGATACACTGGCTTTGATGATTCAAGAACGTGGAGACTACAAGTCACTTGATCCTGCTGATATACTTGAGAGACTCAATACTCATGAATTCCAACAAGCTGAGAAGAGAGATCTCTACGGACCAAGCTATGGAAGATCTCGTGCTCTGAAGGCAAAAGCAATTTCCTCATCCGAAGACGAAGATTCTGATAGTAGCATTGGTGATCCTGAAGAACTGAATCAGGAGCTGGCAATGCTTGTGAGAAAATTCCAGAAGTTCTCAAGGAGAGGTAAATTCGCAAAGTCATCAAAAAGTAGTTTGAGGAAATCAGATTCCTCAAGCGACTACAAGAAGAGAACTTGTCACAAATGCAAGAAATCTGGTCACTTTATCTCTGATTGTCCTCTCTGGGAAAAAGAATCAAAGAAGAAGAAATACAAGGACTACAGTTCTGATGACTCGAAGAAAAAGAAGAGATCTTCAAAGTCCTCAACTTCAAAGTCATCATCTGTAAAGTCCTCATCGCACAAGAAGAAAGGTTCCAGAAAGGCTCGGGCTTTCATTGGCAAGGAAATGGACTCCGAAGAAGAATCTGAAGAATATGAAGAAGAAGAAGAATCTGAAGAAGAGTCAGACTCTGGTGTTGCTAGTCTTGCTCTTGCCACTGCTTTCGTCAGCAAGTCCATCTTCAACGATGAAGAATATGACCACTCCAATGACTCTGACGTCAGCAATGATGAATATGCTCCCACTTACTGCTTCATGGCAAAAGGTTCCAAGGTACACAAACATCACTCTTCCTCTGAATCAAGTGAAGGTGAATCTGATGAATATGTGAAACCTAGCTATGCCAAACTTGCTAAAATTGCCACTATGCAACAAAGTGCACTTGAAAAGCTTCAGAAATCGCTAGACAAAAGCGATGATCTGTTGAATGAGGAAGTGGATCGGACTCAAACTCTGTCTGATGATCTCAAAAGTCTTCAGACAAAGTATGATAACCTTCAGAGTCATCATAATGCTCTCCTAGTTGATCATGAGAAGCTTTCTTATGAATTTCTTCAAAGAAAGCAAGATCTTGAGAAACTAAGAGTGGCTAATGAGGATCTCCAAAGGGAAAACGATTCCTTACTGGCTCAACAGATCAGTACCGCTCAGGAAGAATTTGTTCCACCATGTATGAAATGCATCGAACGTGAAACTGCTAATTCTTCAACTGAATGTTCAAATTCTTCTATTACTGCAAATTCTTCAACTGTCCCCATGGTCACAAATTCCTCATCTGAGGATACCACAAGTATCACTGATGAAAATGCAGGGTTGAAGGAATTGTATGTGACCGGCATGTACAAAAGTCTCAAAGGGCATCAAACACTTTGCGATGTACTCAAAAAGCAGATTCTGAACAAGAACCCTAGGAAAGAGGGTATTGCATTTGAGAGGAAACTCAATGCTGATGGATCCTACTGGACACCTGAGCAGTACCCCAAAACTTCATGGGTTGCTGCAAAAGGACCTCCTGTAGATCCATCCACTTTATCTGGCTTTACTTGTGAAACTGCATATTCCTCTGATGAGTCACTTGACTCCAACTACAAATTCTTCAAAAATCAGAAAGGTGAAGTATTTGCCAGATTTGTTGGTACTAACTGTAGGAACGGTTCACCTATGAGGAAAATCTGGGTTCCTAAGAGCTGCTTGGAAAATCTTCAAGTGAATGTCCTCACGACACCACCCATGAAGAAAAGGAACCCCAGATCAAATTCCTCATATGGACCAAAGTCTTCGATTGGACCAAATTCCTCAAATGGTCAAAACTATCATTCTCGTGCTAATGCATCTGTTTCGCAGGGAAAATCTAAGAGTTCTGAATATGTGCATTATTCTTCAAATCATTATGTTCATAAGTCCTCGAAGAATTTCTCTGCTTATTCATATGAGTACTCTAACCCTAATCCTGTGAAACGAAGTGCACTAGCTTCAATGCCTCCTTTCTCATATGGTGCTCGTAGAATGATGAACTCTTTGCCACCCCTCCAGATGTGGGTGGTGAAGAAAATGAACTAACTTCTTATGCAGGGTCAGGTCTCCAGACGAACTTGAACGTCTGATGAATTTGCTGGAGACCTGAAGAAAATGATTGAAAGGACGCAAGCTAATCATGCAGAAATGAATTCCTCATTTCTCACGTCCTCACACTGCTTTAATTACTATGTTGTGTGATGAAATTCTGCCTGATGAATTTGATGTCATATTCTTCACTCTGAAGCATATGAGTTCATAAGTTGTACTAATTCATCTGCAGGATGAAACTCCAAAAACTACCGAGTGGGTCCTCGACAGTGGATGCACCAACCACATGACTGGTGACAAGAGTCTACTGATGAATATGCCACTTGCCCCATCTCACCTGAAGCATATCACCTACGCTGACAAAGGTAAAAGCAAGGTATTGGGTCTAGGTAAGGTTGCAATTTCCAAGGACCGTCACATGGACAAGGTGATGCTTGTCGAATCTCTTGGGTTCAACCTCATGTCTGTCTCAATGCTTTGTGATCTTGATATGGTTGTCATCTTTGGAAAATATCGTTGTGTTGTCATCATGGAAGCTGACCATTCCAAAGTCTTCGACGGCTTTAGGAGAGGAGACTTGTATATTGTTGATTTCTCTACAGGTCCTCAGCCTGCCACGTGCCTACTTGCAAAGTCCTCAGAAGGCTGGCTGTGGCATCGACGACTTGGACATGCTGGTATGAGGAACTTGCACACGCTCGTGAAGAAAAAGCACGTCATTGGCATCGAAGGTGTCAAATTCCTCAAGGATCACCTCTGTGGTGCTTGTGAGTCTGGGAAGATGACCAGATCCAAGCATCCCTCGAAGACAATCATGACCACGACTCGACCTTTTGAATTGCTTCACATGGACCTCTTTGGCCCCACTCATTATTCCACACTGACAAATTCTTCGAGTCTGTATGGCTTTGTCATTGTTGATGATTACTCTCGTTACACTTGGGTGCATATTATTCTGTACAAGTCTGAGGTGCAGGATGTCTTCAGACGATTTGCTTCAAGGGCCTCAACAAACTTCAGCGTCAAGATCAAGCATATCAGGAGTGATAACGGGACTGAGTTCAAGAATACCAATCTTGTTGAATATCTTGATGAACTTGGTATTACTCATGAGCTCTCTGCCCCATATACTCCTCAGCAGAACGGCGTCGTGGAGCACAAGAATAGGACTCTTGTTGAGATGGCACGCACCATGCTTGATGAATACAAGACTCCGCGTCGCTTCTGGCCTGAGGCAATTGATACAGCATGCCACATCATCAACAGGGTATATCTTCACAAGTTCTTCAAGAAGACTTCATATGAACTTATGACTGGCAAGAAACCCAATGTAAGCTATCTCAAAGTCTTCGGTGCAAAATGCTGGATAAGAGATCCTCACCACAGTTCTAAATTTGCACCGAAAGCACATGAAGGTTTTATGCTTGGTTACGGAAAGGACTCGCACACCTACAGAGTCTTCAACACCCACCATCAAAAGGGTGTTGAGACTGTAGATGTGCGGTTCGATGAAACTAATGGCTCGCAAAGAGAGCACATGCCTTCTGTGATAGATGAAAAGTCTCCTGAAGAATCCATTAAGTTGAAAGCTACCGAAGATGTTGTGCCCACTGAAGAAAATCCTCAACCTACTGAGGAAATCATTCCAGCAAATGAAGACATTCATGCTGATACTTCTGAAGAAAATGGCGCTGAAGAAAATCCTTAGCCACGTCAACCTGCTCATCCAAGAGTTGCAAATGAAGTGCAGATTGACAAAATCATCGACAACATCAATGCACCAGGTCCTCTCACTCGCTCAAGAGCTTCACATCTGACTAACTTGTGTGGGCATTTTGCTTTTGTCTCTATGATAGAGCCCACCAAAGTTGATGAAGCTTTCATGGAGCCTGAGTGGATTCAAGCTATGCAAGAGGAATTGCATCAATTCAAGCTCAACACCGTGTGGGAACTTCTCAAGCGGCCAGATCCTCGCAAGCATAACATCATAGGTACCAAGTGGATCTACCGCAACAAGCAAGATGAAAATGGCCTTGTGGTAAGGAATAAGGCTCGTCTTGTAGCTCAAGGCTACACACAGGTTGAAGGAATTGACTTTGATGAAACTTTTGCACCTGTTGCTAGACTTGAAGCTATTCGCATATTGCTTGCTTATGCTAACCATCATGATATCACTCTGTATCAAATGGATGTGAAAAGTGCATTCCTCAATGGTAAGCTTGAGGAAGAAGTATATGTTGCTCAACCCCCAGGTTTTGAAGACCCTAAGCAACCTGACAAAGTCTTCAGACTCAACAAGGCCCTCTATGGCCTCAAGCAGGCCCCTCGGGCGTGGTATGACACTCTGAAGGAATTCCTCATGAAGAAAGGCTTCAAATCCGGTTCACTCAACCCAACTCTTTTCACTAAATCCTATGACAATGAATTGTTCATATGCCAAATATATGTCGATGATATTATATTTGGATGTACTGACAAACGTTACAGTGATGAATTTGCCTATATGATGAGTGAAGAATATCAAATGTCTATGATGGGAGAGTTGAAATTCTTCTTAGGTCTTCAAATTCGTCAGCAAGACAATGGCATCTTCATCTCACAAGAGAAATACCTCAAGGATGTGCTGAGGAAATTCAACATGCACGAATGCAAAGGCATCAAAACTCCAATGCCTTCAAAAGGCCACCTCTGCACTGACGAAAATGGTAAAGCTTTCGATCAGAAGGTATACCGCTCCATGATTGGCTCTTTATTGTATCTATGTGCATCTAGGCCTGATATTATGCTGAGTGTTTGCATGTGTGCCAGATTCCAAGCAACACCGAAGGAATCACACCATAAGGCTGTGAAACATATTCTTCGATACTTAGCTCACACACAACCGCTTGGATTATGGTATCCCAAGGGCTCAAATCTTCACCTCATCGGATACTCAGATGCTGACTATGCTGGAGATCGCGTGGATCGCAAGTCAACCTCAGGCACATGTCATTTCCTCGGACGATCCTTAGTCTGTTGGTCCTCAAAGAAGCAGAACTGCGTGTCACTTTCTACTGCTGAAGCTGAGTACATTGCTGCTGGTTCATGTTGCGCTCAGCTACTGTGGATGAAGCAAACCCTCAAGGACTATGGCATCAAGGTGAAGAATGTGCCTCTCTACTGCGACAATGAGAGCGCTATCAAGATTGCTCACAACCCAGTTCAGCACTCCAAGACCAAGCACATCCAGATTCGTCATCATTTTCTTCGAGATCATGTACTCAAGGGCGACATCTCCATCGACCACATCCCCACTGAAGAACAACTGGCCGATATCTTCACTAAGCCCTTGGATGAAAAGAGATTTTGCAAGTTGAGGTGTGAGCTAAATATCTTAGAATCTTCGAATGTTCTTTGAAAGGACACACATCCTAACACTTATGCAAAATTGATGACTTTGATGTGCAACACACGAAGTAACGTTTTTCTTCAATCAATGAAGAATAACTCTCTAAGTGTGAAGAAATTAACGAAGAATTTGATTCTCAGAACCCTACGACAATTGTACGCGGTGTCTGAAATCATCATTCTTATACGGTGGGTCACGCCACCAACAATAGTTGAAATTCTTCAAAGTTGAGTTTTTCATCATTTTGCAAATTCGTCAATTTTCAAATTCCTCAAGTTTGCAAATTCATCAACTTTTTCAAATTCTTCAAACCATGAAAATGATGTTCTTCATTGACTATATATATATATATTTGAGTTTTCAATGTCCTCAACAGCATTCACTTATTGCTAATTCTTCAAGTTGATTTTCATCTAAGTGAATGTGATCGGACCCGCTTCCCCTCTATGCTAAACTCAACCCAGTCTGTTCACAAATTCTTCATATGCGTTCTACTTTGAAACTCGTTCAATGTCTTCATTGTATCCTTGACAGCTGAAAAATTTGCGAACGGAAACTTTAAAATCTTCACTATCAAAATTTTCGGCGCTTCCCGCTCAAACCGTTCCGATTCCTGTGACTGGATAAGCCACGATCCCCCACTATCTCTACTACTCAGAACGTGGGTGACACATGTCGCATGGAGAGTAAGGGTCAGGGGCAATCTGGTCCAAAATCTTCGGGCCGATTCGTTTTTACTGCCACTATAAATACCCCCCCCCCTTCACTGTGCTCGAGTTACTCCTCACTTCCATCGCTCCCGAGCTCAGACCTAGCGCCGCCGCTAAAATCATCGCCACCGGAGAGGAAGAGCTTCACTGCCTCGACCTCGCCGTCGTCGTACTCGCATCGGCCGCGGAAGTCTTCACCCCGCCGCCGCTGTAGCCGTCTCCCTCTGCCAAGCTAGGGCGTGGGAGATCTGAATGGACGAACTTCCCGAATTTCATCTCACTGTTCGTCGTGTTCTTCATCAGGGTAAATAAAATCTAATTTTACTGCCCTTGTTTGATCTTTAGTTCTTCCACAAAATCCTCAAAAGTGTTTATTCTTCAAGAATCATCTTCTTAAGCACTTCACATGTTTCAATCCCTTGATGTTTTTCTATAAGTTATGATTTTCTTCAAGATTCCTCAATTGTGTGGATCTACATATTCGCACAACTCTGGAACCTAAGACAAGAACACTTAGTGAAATTCCTCAAGACATCTATGGTCAAAATCCTCAACTTGATGTATTTTGAAAAATTTCTGAGAACGCATATGACCTCTTCAAATTCCTCGCACCTATACTCTGTTCACAGGTACCAAAATGTCTGCTGATGAATCACTAGGTTCTCATCAACTTAACTCGTTTGCAGCGTTTCTTGAGGAAAAACTGTGCACATCTTCAGAATCATCAAGAGTTCAAAGTCATCAAGTGAAGAAAATGGCTGATGGCAAAAGACCTCAAAAGGGTGGAAAGAAGGCAGAACAGAACACAGCTCTTGAGATACCTTAGGATTTATATGCTGGGTACTGCACTCCAGATGAGGCCATTCATGGCAAAGAAACAAAGGAGCAGAGGAAAATCAGAATTCAAAGGATTGAACGGAGGTGGATGAAGGAATGGAGAGACTATCGCTATGTCACTCCCAAGTACATGAGGAAATTCGCCCTCAAACCTCCTTCCAAAAGGGCTCCTCCTGCTGCTGATCAAGAAGTCGATCCCACTAGCATTGCTCGCGGTAAAGACTTTCCTGATGAATGGGCAAAACTTCAACAAAAACTTCAAAGAACTGCCAAAGCTGCAGTGAAGAAATTCAATGAAGATTCTGCTGCTGCTGCTGACTCTGCCGGAGCCTCTGTGAGCGCTTCGAAGAAATCACTAGTGAAGAAATCTGCTGTGAAATCAAAATCTTCAACTTCAAAGTCTTCACAGCAAAATCCTCAAACAGATTCTTCAAAGCCCACTGTTGCTGCACAATCATCAGCTGCTGCCACAAAGTCCTCAACACCTGTACATCTTGCAACATGTCAAAGGACTATTGGCTTGTCAATTACTACAGGGCTCGCTGCAAGTTCATCAGCCCAAGCACAGTCATCAACCAGCCCCACTTTGATGAAGTTGAAAAGAACTGCTGGACGAGGTCAACGACCAAGTCCTAACCACAGCAAAGTTACTGTGAATGTACCCTCAGGATCTGAGGAAGATGATGAAGCCACAAATGAAGAATTGGAAGAAATCATCAGAACCAGTCAGCAAAAGGCTGCAATTGCAAAGGGCAGCTCTGTTCCTCTTATGCTGGATCCAAAGTTGATCCTCAATTTCATCGACATATGGCATGAGGATCCCAGCACTCCACTATCCTCACTGAAATTGCCTATTGCTGTGGATCATGTCCTCTCACACTTTATCGCTGAAGAAAAGTGGAAAAGAGAACAAGCTCAGAAAGCTAAGAGGAGCAAGGCAAGAAAAGAAAAGTTTCTAAGGGACAATGTGATGAATTTGACTCCCACTCAACTCATCACAGTTCAATCAGAGATTCGCTGCCTGACTGATGAACAAGAAAAATATGATGCTGAATGGAAGGGCTCCAAAGTGAGATTTGTCAGGGCAGCCCAAGCTGCAGTCAAGGAACACAACACAAAGGTTGCAGCTCAATCGCAATCGCAAATTCCTCAGGCTGAAGAATCTGCTCAGCCTGCTGAAAAACCTGCACGCGCAGCTGAAGAAATTGAGGCTGCTGAAGAACCTATCAGGGCAACCTCCACTGTTGCGCCTGAAGAAATTGCCAGGCCAGCCGAAACTTTTGCTGCGCCTGAAGAAATTGAGACCACTAGGGCGACTATATCCGTCGTGCCTGAAGGAAATGCTCCGCCTTCACCCTCTGCTGAACCTGCAAAGTCCTCAAGGGTGAAGACAATCAACCTTCCTTCTGCATCAGAAGCAAAGAAAACTAAGGCTGCTAAGAAGGCTGCACTAAAGAAAAGAAAAGCATGAACTTCAGATTCCTCAGCGGTGAAGAAATTGAAGACACTGCCAAGTTCTTCAACTGAGCCTATTGATGCAACCCCAATCTCCTCAATGCCTTCCTATGAGATAGTTCCTTTTGGAACTGACTTTGAAGTTCCAGATGAAGATGAAGAAGATCATTCTGCTGCTTCCTCAGAGCAGATTGATGAAGAAATTGAAGTGGAAGCAAATGCTACAACTCCACTAGTATCATCGCCTCTGCCTCAGTTGACTGCTGAAGAGGCCGGCGTTGAAGAATTGGAAGAGGATGTGGATATAGGAAACTCAACTCCTCTTATCCATGATGAATATTGGGAAGCCGCACACCCAAATTCTCCAATGTACACTCCCCTCACTCAAATTCCTCAGTCTCCAGCCCAGACTGAAGAAATTCATACTGAAGAAATTCCAGCTGCTACAGCTGAAGAAATTGCTGCTCAGATTGCAAATAAGGAAACTGCAATTCAAATTCTTCAATCTAAAGAAGTTCCTCCTCTGGAAGTTGTGGGCCGCTTCAAGGCAAATCTTCAGCCGAAGCCCAAGATGCCTTTCAAAAGCTCAAAGCGCCCCAAATTCATCAAGACCAATTTCTTCAACGAGCACATTTTCTTCAACGGACCAAATCCATATGACTCTGCGAGGGCCGGACGCACCAGATTCTGGACACCTACATAGATGAACTATTATGCATCAGTGTTGTTTGACAAGGAGAAAGTCTTCGAGCATCGGCAAATTCCTCATGCGGACATGGAAACTATCCCATGCTTCACACCCGTGCTCGCAGTCCTTCATGATGCGGGAATTCTTCCATTCTGTGTGGACATATGTGATTGGAATGAAGAGCTAATTCTTCAATTATATGCCACCTTGCACATCACAGGTGATGCCTCTGACATCAATTCTTGGGTCTTGGACTGGATGACTGGATCTACTCATTACACTGCTCCAGCCTCTGAATTACTTCGATCAGTCCCAATACCAATTCCCTCAGAAGGCGCAAGATGCCTGTTTGATGAACCTGCTCTGCCCGATCACATGATGCAAGTGCTAATGAAGCCTTTGGCTCCTGGCAAACCTCAAAGGACCACCTTCCTGGTGAAGGATTTGCTCTATGTGCCCAGGACAGTTTATCGCATTCTGATCAAAACCCTTAGTCCTCAGAAGGGCCACAATTCTGAAGAAGAAGAAGTGGAGGGAATCACGAAGAACATGCTATTCAACATCATTCATGGGATTCCCATAAATTACCATGATTTCTTCATGAGGACTTTGGCCAATGCAGCTATGTCACCCTTTGAGTTGAAGCCTTACGCTCCCTGGATCATGAAATTCATCAGATCAAGGTCTTCAATCCCTTTCAAGGCTGACTTTCAGAATCACTTCAGCTTTCTGCCTCCGATTGAAGTCCTGAAGACTACATTTTCCTCAATTAAGGGAAAAGGCAAAGCTGTCATTGATGAAGGTACTCGTCCATTGGATGGTCAATTTCGCAAAGCTGCCTCATATTCCACCAATGATGACTCTGCTACTCAAGATTCTGCTGCAAAAGCCTCAGCGCAAAATCATCAAGAAACTACCCCTCGTGTGATGACGGATCGCGAGCTTCTTCTAAGTCTTCATCAGAAGATTGATCGAAATCACAAGTGGGTAAAGCGCCAGTTTGGTTCACTTCTTCGAGACAAGACTTTCACGCACAACTCTGTGAGGAAGAACCACTATTATCTTCATGAAGTCTTTGACCGCACATGGGCCATCCTGTCTCACCTCAAGACTCCTGAAGAACTCAAGGAGATGGAATTTCAGCAAGACTTTGATTGGTCCATGCCTCCAAGGAAGAAATGGAAGAAAGTTCAAGTTCCTCAGCTGGTTACAAGCTCATTTTCTTCATCACGCCAGGCGGATGAGGCTGAGGACATTGACGACACTGCTGCAGGCCCAGCATCAACAAACGACCCCGACAACGCTGACGCTCCTCCACCACCTTCAAGATGATATTCTTCAAGGGCGTTAGTCCTCACTTTTTCGCCCCTTTTGGTCTTTGATGACAAAGGGGGAGAAAATTTGAGTTAGTCTTCAAGCGGGTCTCTATATATATGGGATGTTTTTGTTTAAGTTACAACTCTCGCTCTTCTGAAGTTTTTTTTGGTTGAGTTGTAAAATTAAGTCCGATGGTGGTCTGATGCTTTTGAACTGCTTTCCGCATGCTATTTCCTCAAGTTATCTTAATGCACGCATGCTGAATTTCCTCAGATCCCATTTTCCATCATGCATTTCAATTTCCTCATGATATATATTAAATGCGTGTATGGATTACAAGATATAGGGGGAGTTCTCCATGTTTTTCACCTGTCATGTGCATTTGCAGTCCAAAGCAAATTCCTCAAATATGCACATCTTTAGGGGGAGTTCTTCTATATCTTGCAATCAAATTCCTCAAACTCAGTACTTACACTCCATATTATTATCCCCGTTGAAAACTTAACCTATTTGTCATCAATCACCAAAAAGGGGGAGATTGTTAGTGCATCTAGTGCCCCTTAGTGATTTTGGTGTATTGAAGACTTATATGTTAAGAGACTGATGCGTTTGTAAGTGTACACAGGCTCTATAAGTCGCTGAGGAGTTTGATACATTCGGAGATTATCGACCCCTAAAAATGTATGTCATCAACTGAAGACTTTGGTGAAGACTTTGGTGAAGACTTTGCTAAAGACTTTGGTATTCTCTGAAGACTTTGAAAAAGAAGAAGTTGGTGTGACCTTGAAGATATGAACGAGGACTATGAAGCGTGAAGACTTTTGTTTTCGTAGTTTCATTTCCTTTCTTTGAGTCATAGGAAACACCGTACTGTTAAAGGGGGCCGAGGTAATACTAAGGAAAATTTCCAACTGATGCTCAACTCAAAAGCCTCAACCTATCCAATCCTTCGAGTGAAGCCTTTGGAAATCTCTTGCAGTTCAGTCAAGTTCTTCAGTGACAGAGACGATGATCTTCTGGTCTCTGAGGAAATTGGTTTGACTGAGGAGTTAGGATTTCGCCAGTGCGAATTGCCTACAAGTGAGGAACATGATAAGCCTGAGGACTTTCATAGTTCGAAATTCCGACCGTTGCTGCGCTGAGTGCCAGCTGTCCCCAA
This sequence comes from Elymus sibiricus, assembly GCA_039707655.1. Lineage (NCBI taxonomy): Eukaryota > Viridiplantae > Streptophyta > Magnoliopsida > Poales > Poaceae > Elymus > Elymus sibiricus. The sequence goes on from CM077666.1 coordinate 5,661,743, forward strand.
TCATCCTATCCACATAACGTTCATATCATTGGGGGCATTTATGTCTTATCATGTCGGGTTGCACCCTGGCTATAAATAGCCGCCCCCCCACAACCACTAGCTGGTTGGCTGCTCCGAGAGAGAACTGACACTTGTCATTTGAGAGCATCCGATTCCTCGAGGACTTTGAGCGAAAATCATCAGTGAGGAAAAACCCATCCTCCGAAGACTTTGAGAGAAAATCATCAGTGAGGGAAAACCCCAAACCAAACCACCAAACCCAAAGTGATTGAGCATCACTGAAGAAATTGTTCCTGTGTGGAACCGACGCTTGTTACCTTTGAAGACTGTGTATCTTCCAGACGGTTAGGCGTCATGGTCTAGTGCATCCTGCAGTCAATTGGGGATCACGAAGTGACCTTGGTCTAGAGCATCCAGCAGTAAATTGTGGATCGCCGGGTGACCAGTTTGTGAGGGTTTTGGAAGTCTACCCTGAAGACTTACCACGAGGTTTGGGCGAGGTCTGTGTGACCTTAGCTCAAGGAGAATACGGTAGGGACTGTGTGTTCCGGGACTCTGTGTCTTCTGGTTTAAATACCAGGCCGCTCCAAACCAGACGTACGACTGTCATAGCAGTTGGAACTGGGTCATCAAATCATTGTCTTCATCGAGCTACCTGGTTCTATTTCCTCAAATCTTCTATTTCCTCGTATACATGTTGATGAAATTGATCGTTACTGTTTGAAGAATTTGACTGAAGACTTTCTCAATTTCCTCACCCCAAATTCTTCAAGTTACCTTGTTCATCACCTGCGCATCCTGTATCACGCTACCTGTAATCTGTGCATGCTCTATTTCATCACGATGACCATGCTACTGCTATGTCTCGCATGCACCTAAGTACTTATTCCGCTGCAAGTTATTCATCACATTTCAAATTCCTCAAGGTGAAATTCCTCAGTGATGAATTTGTAAAAATCGACTATTCACCCCCCCTCTAGTCGATATAACGCACTTTCAGAGAGTGCCACCCGAAGGGCTGTCCGTGTGACTGTCCGAGTTTCGAAGGTCCTCCCGAAGGGCTGTCCGAGTGACAGTCCAAGTTTTGGAGGTCCTCCCGAAGGGCTGTCCGCGACACCGTCCGGGGGACTGTCTGACCGCCTCCCGCAGGGCTGTCCGTGGGGCGGATGAGGGTATACATCCTCGCGGTTGGGAGGTTGTAAAATCCTAGCTGCGGGGATCTGCACCGCCGTTCGTCATCGACTCTACTTCCGCTGCGCTACGAGTCGGTAACGAAAATGATCAAACCTTGTATGCAGTCTCCATAGTGGTCCTGGGCTGGTGCGTAGGTCGGAAAATTTTTGTTTTCTACTGCGTTACCCTACAGTGGCATCAAGAGCCGTGCTATGCGTAGATGCAGGTTGCGATCTAGAATACATAGAGATTTATGGGTGTTGCACAATATAATTAGGTAGTAGATGAGATCTATTGCTGAAAATTATTTGTGCGGGTAGCAGATGAAATCTATTACCCGATGTTCCTGTTGCTTCCCCTGAATTTGCGTAGTCCTGATCTTGACGGCATGGTGGAATCTCACAAAGTTCTGTCAATCCGCGATCCTTTCATGCTGCTCCTGAGTATGCTGATTGACAGATCAACGAAGTGCTAACAGTTCTTTGGGTTCCACCATAGTTGAGAAAGATGGATGTTTCGCAGACGAAAGGGCAATGCAGATATGATCTGCACGGGGGTCACGCGTATGACGAAGTTTAGTATGGGGCTCGAGATTTTATTATCTCGTGTTTCATACACCCTGGAATGTTAATCTAGTGACTTGGATTATCATGCTTGATGATGGACGTTGGTAGCTTCGGTTTGTTTCGAAACCTTAGAAGCCACGTAAAGCAGTTTTGCATGGACCGATTAGAGGCGTCTAACTTGGTTTTGCAGGATGGTTTGCATGTGCATATGATGTGGTATAGCAGTGTTCATAATAATTTGATTATGTATGAGATGACTATATGACGTAAATTGATTAGCATGACCTGCGTGTCATGATTCGCCATGATGGCTGGAGCCATATGATTGCACTTTAATGACCTGCGTGTCAACCTTATGTAATGCACTTATTTTATTAGCTATAGAGATAGCAATATTATCTGGTGCATCGACAAGGTGGTGGCAATCTTCGCGAAGGTGAACACCGACGCGAATGCCAAAGACGAAGAATTACAAGACTTCTCCATCAGAAAGGGCTATACCATATCATGCTAATTATGAATTGCCTGAGATATTTATCCCTTATGTTGCACCCTTTTGATTGCGCGGTAGTCGTTTTTATTAGGGTGATCTCTCACTTAAATATCAAGTAGTTAGTGTTCTCCCAAGTGTAGCACCGTCACGACACCTATCTCTTCGGGGTATCACATGGTTGCATGGGTACGAACGATTAGAGAAGTGTGAGGCGGGTGAGTTGAGACCTCGCAGCGAGATCACTTGGTTGTGTTGACGTTCAGGCATGAAAGTCATGAGCTCGGAACACACGCATCGAAATATGAACAAGAGTCACATAGAGATGTGATTGGCAAGTTGGCCTACCAATTGAAATTCTCGTCACTTGAGATGGTTGCATCCTTGACGCTGAATTGAAAGTTGGGTCTTGCATCACTCACAATCAATTATGAGAGATATTATTTTGAGTGGGAGCGCTCTCTAGAATTAACTTGTTTAATTCTCAGTGCAATTAATTTTGAACACTGTCTAAGTGTGGTTTGTATAATAGTTGTAGAATAATGGCTCGCGTTTTCACCTTCCCTATTAAAATTGAATAGCTGTTAAATATCTGGTTAAAACTTTATGGTTGGTAACGTAATATGAGGATTGTCCTCTAGAGTGCCGAGAAGGATTTTGTCCTATCGCATACTTTCGGTATTCTCCCGCTAATGCTATGGATCATGTGACTCTCGTCCTTCGATCCAAAAGCTAGAATTCCTTTTCAGTCAAAGTGCAATATGTTTGCTTCCATGAGACCCGAACTTCGAAAGTTTGGATAGTTATGTGATATTCATGGAATCTGAAAATCATTTTCAGAGACAGACAAAGGCTAAAAGATATGAGATATCCAAAGAAATGTTTGTTTGCAAACTATTAGTAAAAGTGTTTACTGAGCATTTGACTGATAAGAGAGGGATCTAGGAGAACGCCTGTCATATGATGAAAGGTGAATAAAACAACAACTTAAAGAGAAAGGAAGTGTCCGAAGGGTGTTAGTAAGATTTTCACGCCTAGGAAGTCCGGGGCTAACGCCACTCTTAAGTTGGATGCTTCTTCTGAGAGTAGGAGAAATACTAAAAGTTAAACTGTTAGAAGTATAATGGCAAATAAGAAAGAAGACTGGAATATCCAGCTCATGTATGAATGTCATACAAGTTTTTGATGTATAGAAGGCTGGTCAAAGATATAGTTCTTGGGAATTATGGTTAAACATGTTAATCACTAATTCTTTGGTATTGTGAGTTGATCACAAAGATACCCGCTTGATTGCATTCTGTTGCAACTCGATGTAAGAACTACTATGGCCTGAAAGACTAGCCAGGAATGAGGTTAAGATACACATAGGGAACATAGTAAAAGTTACTATGCCTTCCATCGGTGTATTCCCTATGTATTTACTTTCATAATTATTTTTAGAGTTTCACACTCTAGCCCTTTGCATAAGGTATCTTGCAAGAAGGTTGTTCATAAGAGAACTTTTGATGTTCGGTGTTATGAATAACATAAGGGCCATACTTTCATTATGAACGAGATGTATGTTATGAATATTGATATTAATACATTGCCTCTGTATTTACTTTCATAATTCATGTAGAGTTTCATACACTCTAGCCCTTTGCATAAGGTATTTTGCAAGAAGGTTATTCATAAGAGAACTTTTGATGTTCGGTGTTATGAATAACATAAAGGGCCATGCTTCCATACAGGATGGGATGTATGCTATGAATATTGATGGTAATATGATACATCCATAACACTGATGCTAAATGTCGCAAGACTAAAAGAATACCACATAAGTGTGGCACTGCATTTGGTCACATTGGAGAAACCCGCATGGAAAATTCCATTATGATGGATTTTGAAGTCGTTTGATTTTGAATCATCTGACACTTGCAACTTTCCTCTGAAAAGTGAAATGACTGAAATACCGTTCACAGGCCATAAGGAACGAGCAAAGAACATATTGGTGACCATACATTATGATGTGTGTAGTCCAATAAATGTTGTGCAAGTAGTGGATTTATCTATCTTCAGAAATGACTCAAGTAGATATGTGGATATTTACTTGTTGAGACATAAGTCTGGATCTTTTGAATTCATTCATAAGGTTTTCAAAATGAAGTAGAAGTTGCTGTAACAAGAAAAAAAAATATGTTTCTACAATTCCATTGCAGAAGGGAATTTTTGAGTTACAAGTTTAGCGAATGTCTGATGAGTTATGAAAGGGGTTTCATAACTTGCACTTCCCGGAACACCACTGCAAGTGGAAAGTCCGTGAAGATGTAATCGAACTATTTATGATATGGTAAGATCAAAGATGACATAAATAAATTTGCCATTATCCCTTTTAAAGAGTGATGCTTTAGAGACTGCGGCTTTTACACTGAAAAGAGATCCATCAGGTCTGTTGAAATGATGCCATGGTATGGTACGCCCAACCATGTTATATCTTTTCTTAACATTTGGAATATGGGGCTTGTGTAAAAGGTTACAAACCTATCCAAATCAGACAAGTGCTACTTTGTAAGGTTATCCCAAGTCATTGGGTATTCCCCACCACTATACCGAGGCAAAGGATTTTGCCGCAAAACGGTATGCTTTTAAAGAGAATAGTTCTTACAAAAGGCGAGTGGGAGGACAGTGCAACTCGACGAGATAACCAGTATCTTCGTCATCAGGTCAAAGGAAAGGAACCTTGGAAGTGATTCCGGAGTTTCCTACTGCGACTGATACGGAAGCCTATACATGAGATGTATGGACTTCGGTCGATCTTGCAGCTGAACCACGTAGGCAAAGCTCGTGCAAACCTATTAGGTGCGCAAACGAGATATTGTTGTTGGACAACAGTATACCTACAATACACAAGGAAGCGATGATGGGCCCTGACTCCGGAATTGGCTAAATGCCAATACAATCTGAGATAGTTTCCATATCAATGTTTCAAGATTAAAATCTTGATACACCTTTCGGAAGGCTTAGAGTCTAACGAATATTTATGGAACTAAAAACTGACACGGATAAAATGTTTATCCATAAAGCTCGACTTGTTGCAATAACAAGTTCAAGGAGTTGACTACGATGAGATTGTCTCACCGTAGCGATGCTTAAAGTCGGTTTGGGTTGAACTAGCAATTAATACATATTTCAATCGTGAGATATGAAACATGGATGATGAAAGGATTTCCATTTGATGGAAATGAAACCTAGGACTTGTATGTGATCCAGTCCAAAGTAATTTGTCGATCCAGAGGATGCTAGTAAGTATGCAAACTTCAGAGTTCCAGCGATGGACAGAAGAGAGCAAAGTGGAGTTGGAATCTTCGATTTTGATGGAATGGTCAAAGGGGTTTGACTTCATCAAATGGGTATCGAAGATGCTTGTGATTCAAGAAAGTAAGTGGGAGCATAATAATATTTCTAAAAACCGTGTGTACTTGACACATTGTTAATTGGAAATAAATTTCTTGACACGAATTAGGACTTCATTTGAAAATAGTTTTTCGATGAAGTGCTTAGGCTAAATAGCCTCAATATTAGGCATGATGATCTATGGAGATAGATTTACCTAATGGGGCTAAGCAATGAATACATATTGACAAGATGCTAAAAACTTTTTGGCATTTAAAAAGCCAAGGAGTGATTCTTGCCGAAGTCACATGGAAAGAGTTTTTGCAAGACTCGGTGTCCCAAAACACTGATGAGTAAAATACATGATAGAGATTCCACACACTCTTGTGTTTGGATTAATCATGTATTCCATGGTATGTAAATCAACCAGATATGTCCAATACTCCAAAGTTGTTGCGAGTATAGATACCAAAGTGATCAAAGTACGGATCATAGGACAACAGTGAAAGATGTCACTGAGTACTAGAGTAGTACTGATGACATGTTTTCTCGCAAGCAGAGATTATGAAGTGCTCGTTGTAAGTAATTACATCGATACAGTCTTCATCAATGCTCCATGCGATTTTCGATTTAAGTTAAGGGTTTTGTGTAATACACAATATGGTGGCACGGTAGTTGGAAATTGTTTCAAACAAGATACTGTGGTGAATTCTATAACAAAGGCTAAGTTTGTTGACGCTTGAGAAGCGACAAAGAAGTTGATGAATCATATAGTTCATTCATGAACTTAGTATGGTTCCAAGATGGCTTTGGTCTATGGGACACTATTGCAGATAGTTGCTCCATAGCTCAGTCTGAGGAATCAGGTTTCGACCAATGATTCACACATATGCAAAGCCAAGTCCACACAAAATATGAATTTTGTGAAAGCGTGAAAACGCGAGGATATGCAAAGTTACACACGGAGCTGAAGTCGTCAGATCCGTTGGACATCAGGCTATACCACAAGCGAAGCATATTTTACACCAGTATGCCATAGGTGTAAAGTGCACTAGCATTGACTAGATTATTGACTCTAGTGCAAGTGGGAGTCTGTAGGAGATATGCCCTAGAGGCAATAATAAATGTTATTGATTATCTCCCTGTTCATAATTATGTTTATGTTCCATGCTATAACTGCAATGATTCTCGAGTCTACAAATAAAACGAGGCTCGGAGGAAGACTCATTTGCACGTGTGGAATAATAAATGGTAAAATGTATTCCTAGTCTGGCCTCTAAGACTAGCTCAAGTATTGCATGATGATCCTGTTTTCCTGATCATGGGCATGGCTATGCCGGCAATTTTGAGGGCGCAATGTTGGTAGAACACTTGTGTTGAATCGACCCGAATTGATGTTATGCTATGAGATACATTCGTCATAAGTTAATGGTTAACAACACAGAGATGGTTAATGTTTGCATGATTCCTTAGACCATGAGAGTATCGAGTTTCTTCATGCTTGCTTCATGAACTTTGGGGTTTGTTAAACGTCATCCGTAAATGGGTGGCTATTACGGCGGCTTACGGGTTCATGGAAAAGTATGTCAAGTAACTTGATAGCTCAAAATTGGGATTTGCTCCTCCGACGATGGAGAGATATCTCTGGGCCCTCTCGGTGTTACGGTATCCATCATCGTCTGGCCAGACACTTTGTGATTTGATCACGGGGATGCCGGAACAGGGGAACGAGAAAAGAGAACAATACCGGTAACGAGGTAACTGGCATAGTGGACAAGGTGTTGATCCACGGGGATGCCAACATGTCTCACCTCGGGTAATTGTAATGTTGGAAATATGCCCTAGAGGCAATAATAAAAGTAGTTATTATTATATTTCCTTGTTCATGATAATCGTTTATTATCCATGCTATAATTGTATTGATTGGAAACTCAAATACATGTGTGGGTACATAGACAACACTGTGTCCTTAGTAAGCCTCTAGTTAACTAACTCGTTGATCAAAGGATGGTAAAGGTTTCCTGACCATGGACATGAGATGTCATTTGATAACGGGATCACATCATTAGGAGAATGATGTGATGGACAAGACCCAAACTATAAACGTAGCATATGGTCGTGTCAGTTTATTGCTATTGTTTTCTGCATGTCAAGTATCTGTTCCTATGACCATGAGATCATGCAACTCACTGACACCGGAGGAATACCTTGTGTGTATCAAACGTCGCAACGTGACTGGGTGACTATAAAGATGCTCTACAGGTATATCCAAAGGTGTCCGTTGAGTTGGCATGGATCAAGACTGGGATTTGTTACTCCGTGTGCCGGAGAGGTATCTCAGGGCCCACTCGGTAATACAACATCACTATAAGCCTTGCAAGCAATGTGACTAAGGTGTTAGCCACGGGATCTTGTATTACGGAACGAGTAAAGAGACTTGCCGGTAACGAGATTGAACTAGGTATAGAGATACTGACGATCGAATCTCGGGCAAGTAACATACCGAAGAACAAAAGGAACAACATACGGGATTAACTGAATCCTTGACATAGAGGATCGACCGATATAGATCTTCGTAGAATATGTAGGAACCAATATGGACATCCAGGTCCCGCTATTGGTTATTGGCCGTAGAGGTGTCTCGGTCATGTCTACATAGTTCTCGAACCCGCAGGGTCTACACACTTAACGTTTGGTGACGATTAGTATAGTTGAGTTATTGATGGTGACCGAAGGTTGTTCGGAGTCTCGGATAAGATCCCGGACATGACGAGGATCTCCGGAAGAGTCCGGAGGTAAAGATTGATATATGTGATAATGGTGTTTTGATCTCCGGAAAGGGTTCCGGAATTCACCGGAAGGGGTTCCGGATGTTCACCGAAGTGTTCGGGTGCAGCAACATTTTATATGGGCCAAAGGGGTATAGCCCACGAGATATTGGAAAGTGCAAAAAGGAGTTTTGCTGCTGCCTTAAGCAGTAAGGCAGTACTGCCACTTAAGCGGTACTACCGCTTGTGTGAAGCGGTACTACCGCTCAAGCGGTACTACCGCTTGGGTGAAGCGGTACTACCGCTCAAGCGGTACTACCGCTCCCGAGCGGTACTACCGCTTGTGCGCGGTGCTGCAGGGATCCGAGTTGGACTCTTTCCTTGCGGGCCAAACCGATCTTGTGCGGGCAAAACCAACCTTGTAGAGGTTTTTCCTCCAAGTTTAGACCCCAGGGCTCAACATATAAATAGAGGGGCAGGGCTAGCACACGGGATACATCAGGATTTCCCAAGCCGTGTGCCGGCAACCCTAGCCCTCTTGTTCCTCCGTCATAATCTCCGTAGTGCTTGGCGAAGCCCTGCAGAGATTGTACCTCACCACCATCACTACGCCGTCGTGCTGCTGGAACTCATCTACTACTTCATCATCGCTCGCTGGATCGAGGAGGTGAAGGCGTCATCAAGCCGTACGTGTGTTGAAGGCGGAGGTGCCGTCCGTTCGGCACTAGATCGGAAGGCTCGTGATTGGATCGTGGGATGCTCGGCGATTTGGATCGTGAAGACGTTCGACTACATCAACCGCGTATCTTAACGCTTCCGCTAAGCGATCTACAAGGGTATGTAGATTCAATCTCCCTCTCATAGATGCTCATCACCATGGATATGTCTTGCGTGTGCGTAGGAAAATTTTTGTTTCCCATGCAACGTTCCCCAACATGTAACATATCGCGAAGCAATAGGAATAGCACACGGCAACTGGAGGTTCGCTCGAATATTCATTCGTGTGGGTATAGGGGTCAATATGGGTGTCCACGGCTCCGATGTTGATCATTGATCGGAAGGGGTTCCGGGTCATGTCTATGCTTCACCGAACCTATAGGGTCACACACTTAAGGGTCATCTATCTGTTGAATACTAGACAGGGAGTCTGAGAGAAAATCACCGAAAAAGTTTCGGATGCCGGAAAAGTTTCGGACAGCGGAAAAGTTCCGCAGAGAGGTCACCGGATGAGTTCCGGTGAAACTGAAAAGTTGTTTCAGGGGATACCAAAAAGTCAAATTGGTTTTGGCACATGCCTGATAATTCTTGGAGGATGCCAGAATCATTCTGGAAACTTTCTGGAATTTTCCGGGATGAAAACCGGAAATGTTCCGGAGCTGCCGAAACCGCTTCAGATGCTTTTCGCAGATGAAAATCACTAAACCGGAATTGTTCCGGCTCGCGTTGAAAATTATTTTGGTGGGTACTGGAAATGTTCTAAGCCCACATGAATATTTTCAGTTCGATCAGACGCTGAAATATGTCGTCGTGAATAGTGAAAGTGCTTTTTGGGATATTTTTGGAAAAGTGCCTTTTGGGATATTTTCCCAAAAGGCTTCTAGAAGGGATGGATGGATGGGGACCACCTTGGGGGGCCCCCACAAGGGTTGTGGCCGGCCAAGAAGTGGGCTCCACCTTGGAGCCCCACTTGCCCACTTGCTTTCCCATTTTGCCCTTGGAAAGTGTTTCCTTCATGAGCAAGTTTTGGTATTTTTGAAATGCCCATCCTAGCCCTTGGTTTTCCTATAAATAGAGGTGGAGAGGGCTGCCATCTCTTCATCCTTAATCTCATACACAAGCCATGCATGATCTGGCATTCTCTCTCCCTCCCAGCGAAATAGTTTCGTAGAGCCGAAAGGCTGTCTGGGTTCCGGCAGGAACTAGTTCTGGACGGCGAAGCCCTGCCGGATAGATGACACCGTATGTGTGCAACTCTGTAGAGAGATCGTAGTTTCGGTCTTAGTTCGAGAGTGCCTCCCGAAGGGCTGTCCGTGTGACCGTCCGAGTTTCGAAGGTCCTCCCGAAGGGCTGTCCGAGTGACAGTCCAAGTTTTGGAGGTCCTCCCGAAGGGCTGTCCGCGACACCGTCCGGGGGACTGTCTGACCGCCTCCCGGAGGGCTGTCCGTGGGGCGGATGAGGGTATACATCCTCGCGGTTGGGAGGTTGTAAAATCCTAGCTGCGGGGATCTGCACCGCCGTTCGTCATCGACTCTACTTCCGCTGCGCTACGAGTCGGTAACGAAAATGATCAAACCTTGTATGCAGTCTCCATAGTGGTCCTGGGCTGGTGCGTAGGTCGGAAATTTTTTGTTTTCTGCTGCGTTACCCTACAAGAGTGAGGCGAACCTCCCTCCACTTCTCGCACGACTCGATCCGGGAGAACACGTGAAGGAACTTGAACTCTTGGTCGCTGTTATCCTGGCGAAACATGTTGAACATCCGAACCATCTGCATAGCCGAAGGGCAAGTGTCGGCGAAGTATACGGAGAAAGAACTGAATCGGCGACTGGCCATACCTGTCCCTCGACGTTGGCGCCGCTTTCCGGGAGAGCCGCAACCTCATTTACGATCCCATGCCACTTGTTGCAGGCCGTCTGGATGCTCGCCCAATGGCTCGCCATGGCCTTTTCGCCGCGATCCATGTGGATCTGGGCGAATTCTGGGTCGACCAACTTGCGCTCGTCGAACGCCGACTTGATCCTTCTCCAGTACGTGTCGGTTTTCTGATTCGCGCCGGTGATCGGGTCGACGCTGACGGTCTTCCATGCTTCGGCGAGGCACTCGTCTTCCTTGGACGTCCACTTGACGCGAGGCTCGCCCGTCCTGGCGTTGGGCACCCGTTTCTTCTTCCTCCCTTTCTTCGCCGGCGTCGGCTCCGCCTCCGGCGCGTCCTCCGCCTCCGCCTGTTGTTCCTCCTCCACCTCCACCCCCTCCTCCTCATCCTCGGCGTCGTCGAGCTCGTCGTACATCTCGACGGCGGTGTCCACCGTTTCGCCGCGGCAGGAAGCGTTGGCGACTGAGCCGCTCGTGATGATCTCGTCCATGTCATCGTCGGCGTTGGTGAACTGTGGCGACGAGCCGTGCGCGAAGGGTAGGGTACCTCGGCGCAGAGGCGGCGCAGGCGAGCCTGAGTAAGCCGGCGGCGAGTAGTACTGGGTGTTGAGGCCGGCGGTGAACGCGGGGGAGGGAATGCGCGGGTCGGGGTTGTAGCCGGAGGGGTAGACACGCGGCAGCGCGCCATGCGGGAAGGTGTCGTTGGGGTTGAATCCGCCATGCGCGTCGCCGTCGGAATAGCCAGGGGAGGGTGCGTACCCCCAGACCGGCGGCGAGAAGTTGGCCGGTGGCGTGACGATCTGTTGGCTCCCCCACGTGGGTTGTTGGCAGTGGACGGGCGGAAGGTTCATCCCCGCGCAGGGCGTCTCTCCCTGTTCCACCGCCGCCGCCGCCGCGTCCATGGCCCTCTTGATGATGAGCCTGTTTTGCCGGTCGGTGGTGACCGCCTCCCGGCGCTGAACATCCGCGCTCCACTCGGCGTTCGACATGCCCGGCGGCCTTGCCATCGGCGCCCTCGTCTTCCTCTGCTTCGGCTGGGTGGAATCGGTGGCTAGGCGGGGGGCGCATACTTCTTCGGCGGCATGGCGGCCAGAGAAGATGAGGAGAATGGGGAAATGGAGGGAAAAGAGGGGGGGGGCGGCGGGAAAAGGCATGTCTGTCGCCGACAGCGCGGGGTCCACTTGCCTTTTCGCTTTCGCCGGCGCCCCCCAGGGCGCTGGGTTCGGCTCGGGTTCACCGGCTGTAATTTCGGCCCAAGCCGGCGATAAACAACGGTCTGAGGCGCGACTGGGCCGATTTTTTGGCGCCGGCGCTAAAAAAGTTGCCCTGGGGGGCTGTTGGGGGGGCGAGTGAAGATGCTCTTAGCGGTGATGAGTTGCGTGATGGTGTACTCCACAAGACCCGGCGTGATGAAGTGAACGCCAGCGGTGTGATGTAGAGCTCCGTGTCATCTTTCATGGCGTCGGCTTGACGACATCGACGGCGGCGGCGTCGATGGCGTGGCGGGCTCCGTGTCTTCGTTCATGGCACCAGCTTCATGGAAGGGCGTGACACCCAATGCTTTGGATTTCCCTCTTGAATGGCGTCTCTCCGGCACGATCAAGTAGACGGCGAGCTCCGTAGAGCGGTGCTGACCACCTCCGTTCCGTCGACCTCCAAGGCGCTGGCTTGACGACGACGACGACGGCTGCGTTATGGCAGGCTGCGAACCATTGCCTCCTACAAGTCCGTCGTGATGAAGTGGGCGCAAGTGGTGATGGTGACCTGCGCAGTGCCGACCTCCATGGCATCGGCTTGACAACATCGACGGTGGGCAGCATCTCGGCGTCGTCGACGTTGCCGTCTCCTGCGGTCCCATCATGATGAAGTAGACGCGAATGGTGATGATGACCTCCGCGCTGCTGTCCACCGTGGCACCGGCTTGGCGACGTCGACGGTTGGCAGCGTCTTGGCGAGCTCCATGTCGTAGTCCTCCACGGCGTCGTCGTGACGAAGTGGGCGAGTGGTGTTGGGGATCTCCTTGGCATCGACCTCCATGGCACCGGCTCGGCAACGTCGATGGTGGGCAGCGTCTTGGCGAGCTCCGTGTCGTCCTCCTCCACGGCACCGGCTTGACGACATCGACGATGGGCGGCGTCGTGGTGTGCTCCATGTCGTCGTCCTTCACGGCACCATCGTGATAAAGTAGAGGAGAGCGGTGGCGGCTACCTCAGTGTCGTCGACCTCCGTGGCGACGTCGTGATGAAGTGGATGGCATCTCGGCAACCTCCATGTCGTCGTCCTCCACGGCGCCGGCTTGACGACAACGACGATGGGTGGCGTCGTGGCGTGCTCAATGTCGTCGACCTCTGAGGCACCATCATGATGAAGTAGAGGAGAGTGGTGGCGGCGACCTCGATGTTGTCGACCTCCATGGCGACGTCGGCGATGGGCGACACGATGACGGGCTCCATGTCATCGTCTTCCGCGGCACCATCATGATGAAGTAGAGGAAAGCAGCGGTGATGACCTCGGTGTCGCCGACCTCCATGGCGACGTCGGCGATGGGCGGCACGATGGCGGGCTCCGTGTCGTCGTCTTCCGCGGCGCCATCATGATGAAGTAAGGGAGAGCGGTGGTGGCGACCTCGGTGTCGTCGACCTCCATGTCGCCGATTTGACGACGTTGACGGTGGGCGGCATATCAACGAGCTCCGTGTCGTCGTCCTCCATGGCGCGGTCATGACGTATTGGGCGCGAGCGATGATGACGACCTCGATGGCATCGGCTCGAGGATGTGGACGGCGGGCGTCATGACCACGAGCTCCACGTCTCCATCTTCGGCGGCGTCCAGCACGGCGAGGTATTCGACGGGTGGCGTCATGGCGCCGATCTCCTTGTCCTTGTCTCCGGCGGCGCTTGGATGGCGTCGGGCTTGTGTGCGTGCATGCTACATGAGGGAGGAAGAAAGGAAGATATAAATTAGATCGAACTAGTACCTTTCGGGAACGTGAGTTGTGTGTTCATGTTGACGCCGCCGAGTGTCCTGCGCGCCGACGGATGTACGCCGGCCTCCTGCTCTCCGTGTACGCTGGCGTAGATGCCCGCTTCCTTGGTCCGGCTCGTTGAGCTCTCTGGAGAGTTTCTTGCGTCTCGCCGGGCGTCGGGTGCTCCTCTCTCTCGCTGGCTTTCGGGTGTTCCTGCGTGATGGATGGATGGTGCTGTGTGATGGATGAATGGATCTGGTGTTGTGGACGTGATCCTGTTCCCTCTGGCCGTGCCTTCCTTCCGGCTGTTCTTCTCGTGTAGAACCTGATAGGTGAAAGACATAGTAACAAATAAAGTTAGTCAGCGGGGGCTGCTCCCGCCGTTTCTTCATCTCCTCGGGCGCCTGCATGCTCGACTTGGGCAGGCCGGCGTTTCTTCATCCCCGACTTTGCGTGCCATCGCTGCCATCACATCTGGTGCATGAACAGGCCGGCGTTTCTTCATCCTCGACTTTGCGTGCCATCGCTGCCATCACATCTGGTGCATGGCCGCGGGCTCACCGTCGCATCCTGCGTTCCTTCTGGATTCCTCCCGGTGCCTCCTGATGCGTGAGGTGTGGTGTGGTCGCTCTCCCCATTGATGCGATCTGGTGTCCCTTGCGCGGCTGCGTGATGGGTCAACCTCCCGATCTTTCAGCTGGATCAGCTCGTTATCTTGTGGTTTTTTTTTTAACACAGTACAGACGCAAGCGCTCATATACACGCGCATACACTCACCCTTATGAATGCACACACGCACATCCTACCCCTATGAGCACCTCCGAGAGACTGAGCCGGCATATCATCTTGAAATTTACGAAGTCACCGTAGGCACCTCGTCGTCGACGGGAACGTCTCCTCCCATTGAATGTGCATTGCCGAAAATCCTGAAATAATTCCAGGAATAAATACGAGCACCAAGATTTGAACCCTGTTGGGCTGGGATATCACAGTCCCTCTAACCATCCAACCATAGATTGGTTCGCTCGTTATCTTGTGGTTGATGCTTATCCTTCAGCCGTCCTTCTTGGCGCACACGACTACACAAGAAAAAGAAGAAATGCGCGTACCTAGTTGCGCGGCTGCAGCTGGGCCTGCCCTTCGGCTGACGCGGGTACGTATGCGTGCTTGCCGGCCAGTGCGGGCGTAGTTGGAACGGTAAAAATAACGATGAGTGTGTATTCACGTATATGTACGATCCAACTAGACATCTACAGGAACTACGCCGAGTCTATACATCTTCATGATTAGCTTATACCCGTACATGATCAATATGTGAGTGATGTAGCTCATAACATGCATGATCGATATAACAAAGATACGTCCATGCATGCACTGTTGGAAACTGCCCACGACACGCTCATCAGGCGGCTAACCATGCAGACCACGTCTCCAGGAGTTTCCCTATCCGCATGCACTACGTGCTTATCTCCTCCTGCATGGTAGCTCTTCCAGCTCCAAAGCCGTTGCATACTCACACGATCTCACTGCCCACTACCTTGTAATCTGTATATATGTAACCTCTCAAGATCAATACAAGCAGTGTGTGTGTTCGCATAACGAAACTTGGTATCAGACGCAGACATCTCCGATCCTTCCTCCCTCCACGTCCGCCATGAACCGCCTCCTCCGTCGCTCCCGCTCGGCGGACTTCGACTCCCCGGCGCCCGCTGGACGTCCATTCGCCGCGGTGCCCATGCACACTGCCGGCCCTGTCGCGGCCGCCCCTGCATCAACCGCCGCCGCCGCACCCGCGGCCGCCGAACCTCGCCGCGTCCTCGCCGACCTCGGCAAGGCGCCTGTCGCCGAGGGCCCTGCTGCACCTTCCTCGTCCACCTCGGCGCCCCGCGCGTTCCCGCTCGCCCCGGCGGGCGACTCTCCTTCCGCTGCAGTCGCCGTTCCCCTCGTTCGTGCAGGCGCGCTCTCGCCGTCTCATGGACAAAATCAACGCCAACGAGCGGGCTCGGCTCGATGGCCTCCCGGAGGTCACCGCTGCTGCTCTCACCATCGGCCATGGACGAGCGGCGGTTCCTCCTCGTCCGACCGCGGCCCGGACCGCGGCTCTACACTAGTGGAAAAACGGGATTTCGTCCCGGTTTAAAACGGTCTTTAGTGCCAATTCAGGAATCGGCACTAAATGGTGGGGACTAAAGCCCCCCCTTTTTAGTCCCGGTTCAACACGGCCCGGCACTAAACGCCCTCCACGTGGCGCTGTCTCGGGCGGGCGATGCAGGACCTTTAGTCCTGGTTGGTGTTGTACCTTTAGTCCCGGTTGGTAACACCACCCGGAACTAAAGGTAATTTTTTTGAATTTTTTTTTTGAATTTTTTTTAATTTTTTTTTCTGATTTCCGAATTTTGAATTATTTGACAATTTAATCTCTAATCACTCCTCCTCACTGCTCCACACTCATTTCAAATTGTCTAACTTCCCGGCCGGTCACCCATCCTCTCACTACTCCAGCCCCAGCACGCTTAACTTTCAGGTTCTATCTCCCCTAGTTTCCAAGTCTACACTTGTTGTTTTCCATACAATACGAAGCTATCAATCCTATTAACCCTTAGGTCTTGATATCACATGATTTAATTTTTTGAACTCCAAACAATTATTAAAATAAACAACAATGATTAACAAACAACAATGATTAATTTAAAAATTCAAATAAAAGGAAAAAAATTCAAAAAAATCAAAAATTATCAAAAAACAAAAAAAATCAAAAAATCCAAAATAATACAAAATGGTCAAAATAAAATAAGTAATAATAATATTGAATTTCAATGAAAATAAAATAAGTAATATTATTATTATTATTATTTTGCCATTTATTCATTTAAAATGGCATAATTAATATCTTTAAATCTGTAAATCAAAATTCGACAAATTATATATCCATTATTATCAGAAAAATATGAGTATGATGTCAGGCGCTTCACCGTTTGAGTTTGAAATTATTATTCTAAAAAATAATAATTATTTAGTAACACTAATATTTATTGAATAAGTAGTTTGACCACAGTTTGACCACAGTTTGACCACATGTCATTTTTTTAAACTTATATTAACTGAAGAATTTTTATGTGTTCAATATGAACCATTCAAAGCCACATCCTCAAATTTCAACCATTTCTGACTTCATTTGCTATTTTTCATGTATTTAATAATTTTTTGAGCTAAATTAGGCCTAAATTGAAAAAAGCACTACAAATGAACTCTGAAAAGGTTGAAACTTGGCATGGTATCATCATTTCACCCAAATAGCTTGTGCTAAAAAGTAGAGAGGGTTATAGCAAAAACTAGATGCACTTTGTGTACAAACTGGACCATCTCTTTCGAAGTAACAGGGTTTCACACGAAAACTCAGCTGTTATGAAGACATTTCATTTTTTAATCTTATTTCAACTCCAGAATTTGTGTGTGTTCAATATGAACCGTTCAAAGCCGCATCTTTAAATTTCAACCATTTTTGACTTCATTTGCTATTTTTTTCATGGATTTAATGATTTTTGAGCTAAATTAGCCTGAAATTGAAAAGCACTAAACCCGGGACTTAAAACGTCCGAAAACCCTAAACCTGGGACTTAAAACGTCCGAAACTCTATTGTAAACAGTAAAATTAAAGGTTCAAACCCTAAAACCTAACCCTAATCTTAGAAATCTAAACCCTAGCCCCTAAACCCTAAAACGTCTAAAACGTCCAAAAACTATATTTTCCCTTTGGAATTTGGTGATTTGAAAAAATTGTCGAAATGGAAAACAGAAACTTTCTTCGGACAAGTCTTTTTTTTCTGCAAATTTTGATATATTATTTGTATTTTTCTGAATTAGAATGATTTAGTTATGATTTTTCTAAGATTTAGGGGCTCGCAGGGCCCCCCCCCTTTAGTCCCGGTTGGTATCTCCAACCGGGACTAAAGATAGACCTTTAGTCCCGGTTGAAGATACCAACCGGGACTAAAGGGCTGGGAAAAAAAATTGAATTTTTTTTTTTGAAAAAAATATAAAAAATTAGTCCCGGTTGGTATCTCCAACCGGGACTAAAGGGGGAGCCTTTAGTCCCGGTTGGTGATACAAACCGGGACTAAAGGGGCTCGTGGGGGCCCCAGCTGACACCAGCCTGCCACCACCCCTTTAGTCCCGGTTCGTGGCACGAACCGGGACTAAAGGTCCGGAACGAACCGGCACTAATGATGCCCGTCACGAACCGCGACTAATGGTCACATTAGTGCCGGTTCAAAACCAGACCGGGACTAATGATGTGGACAAAAGGTCTGTTTTCTACTAGTGCTACCGACAAAGGCAAAGGCCCCGCTGCTCCACCCTCCCACGACAACAGACACGGTCGTGGCCGCGGGCGCGGCTCCCCTTCCTCGGGGCATGGCGCTGCTTCCGCCGGCTCTTCCTCGGCCGGGCCTGCTTCGCAGCTCCCCACGGGATACTTTGCGCCGTACAGCGCTCTTCTGCCCGGCCTGCCGCCGCCTCGGGGCTCATGGGCTGCACCAAACGCCGCGGGGGTCCTAGGCCTGCGGCCTCCCGCCCCGCACCAGGCGTACCCGATCGCCGCCGCGCCCTCCTCCCCCAGCGGCCCTACCTGGGAGCAGTACAACCAGTTGTACGCTGCTCTCCAGGGCCTCTCCGTGCAGCAGCAACACGCCGGCGGCGGTCCGGACTGGTTCCTCGACACGGGCGCCACCTCGCACGTCGCAGGTAACGCGGTGAGCCCACGATCAAAACCCCAAGCAGTAGGCGGTCGATTTCGTCCTCTAGGCTAGGTTTCACCGCACGGCCGAACCCACCACCGCGGGAGCTCGTCGCCGGCGGCCTTCCAGTGACCATTTGGTCATGCGCCGTAGCCCGTTCGCTTCGTACGCACGCGTAGAGTACTCCTGCACGCTCTAAATGGTCGCCCGCGTGCTCCTGCTGCTATTTCACCTACGCCCTAGAGCTTGCGCCGCCACGGCTCATCGCTGACGCCCCTACCGACCACCACCGGCGCTGCTCACGGCCCAGATCGACCCACGCCACCTCCAGGGTCTCGTAGATGGCCGCGGGGCTCGAAATGGTGGCTGGCGCTGCGTTTCTGAGCCTCGCCGACATTTCTGGTGCTCTCCGGAGCAACTCCGGCGCGCCACCGCGTTCAAATCGACGGTGGGTCACTTACGCGTGGGGCCCCCATCATTAGCTACTAATCCTGGCTCTAATAACCACTCACACTGGGCCCAACCACTGTAGCACTTAATTAGACACTAATTAAATCACCTATTAGACACTGACATTGGGCCCCACACCTGTTTAGGTTAATTAACCACTCTGTTAAATAAACAGAGTATGACATGTGGGCCCCCTGCTAATTAATCGAATTTTAGATTAAGTTAAACTCTGGTTAAACGCTAAGTCAATGACAGATGGGTCCCACTGGTCAGGTTTGACCAGTCAGCCCCCTGTTGACTGCTGACATCATCATGATGTCATGCTGACATCATCATGATGTCATGCTGACATCATAAATGCAATTTTCGAATTATATTAATTCTGTTAATTTCAAAAAATGTTTAAAACTTAGAAAAAACATAGAAAATAATCTATAACTCAGATGAAAATAATTTATATATGAAAATCGATCAGAAAAATCCAAAGAATCCAAATATGCCATCCATTTATCCGTCACATGCTTCTAACATGATGAACATGGAACATTCCCCCTCTGGATCATCTGTCCGATGAAACCAAAGACACGGGAAATATCGTCAGATATTCTCCCGCTCCGTCTGCATCGTGTAGTACTGCGTTAGGCCACCCCTAGCACTGCATGTAGTCATATCATGCATCGAGATGCACCTGTTTGCTTGTATTTATTGTTTCTTCCCCCTCTTCTCTCCGGTAGACACCGAGACTGACGCCACTGCTATCTACGACTACGCCACCGACGATCAGTCTTTTGCAGCAGAGCAACAAGGCAAGCAAAACCCCCTTGATCATTCCTATATCGCCTATTCTTTCTCCCTCGTGCTTGCATTAGAATTTTTCTACTGTATTGGGTTTGATCCTATTTTGATGCATAGCCTGCTTTTGATTACTACTGTTGCTACTTTACCTGCTATCATAAAATGCATAGTATAGGTATGGTTAGTGTTACCCTGTGGCCCCCTCCTTTGTAAATGTTGCCCCTATTTCATCATCGACGACACCGAGGACTTAAAGACAGAAAACTCAATCGTCATGATTGACAAGCCGTTACCGACACATCACCTCACAACCCTAAGTATGACACTGTAGAGCTACTATCGAGTGCCGAGGGTGATACCTCGTAACGCACTCCTGATGATAATTATGTAGCGTAGTTAATCGGTCGTGGGTATCGAGGGTGATTCCTCCTTCCCATTCCCAATAGCGACTCTGTCATACACCTACCTCGAGTGGGATCCATCGAGGGTGATTCCTCAGATTTCCACTTGATGTATAGACACACTGTTACTTTGACTTTACACTGAACTAAATGAGAAAGACGGGTCGGCCCCAAGGGTACCCGCAATTGAGGTGAAGTCGGGCCGGACCGAAAAGGTACCCGCGAGATATTACGAGGCGTGGCCGGTCATTCTTTGTCCTTGCCACACATCCTCGAGATGGGGCGACGGGACCACAGATGGTGGTCCACTGATCGTAGCCGCGAGCTCCCAAGACACTAACTAGTTTGGATATGTGATCTGAGTAGGCCTCTGGCCTTTTTCGCACTAACCACCACGCGGGAATAAATATGGGTACTCTTCGTCGTACATTCTCACGACAGCTTTTCAGACGCCACAGTTGAGCGGCACGTGCCCGGGTGGCCCCCGTAAGCACCGTCTTTGTATTAAGAGGTGCCAGGACTGACACCGGCCATCCACGTAACGCGCAGGATTGCAGAGGGAGATTAGCCCATGACCCCTCCGTGATTAGGATGTAGACCGGCGTGCTGGCCTCTCTGTTGAGCGTAGGTAGGACTATGGCGTGTCGATCAGCCGAGGCCGAGCAGTACCTGGAAAGTGTGTCCGACCAGAGTTAATCGAGCGTGTTGGGTAAGTTTGTGCACCCCTGCAGGGAAGTTGATCTATTCGAATAGCTGTGTCCATGGTAACGGACGCTCGAAAGTATCCTGACTTAATACAACTAGAACTGGTTACTTGTGATTGAAGTGAATATGATGTCTCCGGGATTGCTTTCTCGCAGGGAGTCGAGAAGGAATCTCTGGGCATTACAACAACATATCATTATTATGAAATGCTAATTTGCACTCTTTTCATACTGCAAGACACTGAAGATGCTAGTCTTCGATAGGACTAGGCTTTCTCCCTCTTCTAACATTTCTGCGGTTTAGTCCAAAGATATAGCCCCATTCCTTGATACAGGTGCATATCTAGCATAGTTCTGATGTCAGTCTTGCGAATACTTTGGATGAGTACTCACCGTTGCTTTGTTCCCCCTTATCCTCTTGATATGATTGCCGCGACCAGATGACGGAGCCCAGGAGCCAGCTTACCCCGTTGACGACTACTACTACCCCGACGGAGGCCACTACACCCAGGATGGAGTCTACTATGACGTGGAGCTCGCTGACGACCAGGAGTAGTTCGGAGGCACCCAGGCAGGAGGCCTATGCCTTTTCGATCTAGTGTCGTTGTTATGCTCAACCTTCTTAAGGCGGACTTGATTATTTTATGTCTGTACTCAGATAATGTTTTCTTCCGCTGACTTGTGCACTAAAGCTTATGTATTCGATCCCACGAGGCCCCTGGCTGTAATATGAAGCTTGAATTATTTTAAATTTGTGTTTAGAGTTGTGTTGTGATATCTTCCCGTGAGTCTCTGATCTTGACCGTGCATAAATGCTTGTATGATTAGTGCACGGTTAAGTCGGGGGCGTCACACTCGCCGTCATTGTCGCCGTTCTATTTGGCACATCTTCTACACGTGAAGCTCAAGTCGCACAACTATTTGTACTGGCGGGCGCAGGTGCTCCTGCTACTCCGCAGTCATTACCTGGAAAGCTTTGTTGATGGCACACTACCGTGTCCGCCAGCATTTCAATCGGCGTATCATCGGTGGATTGCTCAGGACCAAGCTATACTCTTGGCCATTCAGTCCTCTCTCACCAAGGATGTTGCTGGACTGGTCTTATTTGCTGCTACTTCTCGTGATGCTTGGACTGCACTTGAGACGATTTTTACTTCGCAGTCTACGGCGTAGTCTATGGCGATTCACACTCAGTTTGGGTAAGTAAAGAAGCGTGACCTCACAATCACCGCCGTCTTCAACAAGGTCAAGGGCTTGGCCAACACACTTGCCTCCATTGGTAAGACACA
This sequence comes from Elymus sibiricus, assembly GCA_039707655.1. Taxonomy (NCBI): domain Eukaryota; kingdom Viridiplantae; phylum Streptophyta; class Magnoliopsida; order Poales; family Poaceae; genus Elymus; species Elymus sibiricus. Next base: position 5,684,044 of record CM077666.1, read on the forward strand.
GCTTGATGAGGAGTTCAATTCCTACCTCCTTAGTGGGTTGGATGAGGAGTATGACGCCCTTGTCGAAGTCATCAAGGCGAGTCCTGTCCCAGTTCATCAACAGGATCTTTATGCGATCCTCCTTGGCATGGAGCAGCACGCCTCCGCTCGCCATTCTGCGGACCTCTACTCCAACAGCTTGTATGCACAAGCGACGTATTGCAGTGGTGGTAAACCCTCTTCCCGCCGCACCGCCCCACAGTCCTCGGGAGGGGGCAAGCCCGCCATGGCCCCAAAGCAGCAGCCGCCGGCGCGCCCCTCCTTCACCACGGTGGGTGGTCGCCCACGTCCGTGCTGTCTAGCATGCGGCACTCAGGTGCCCTGCCAGCTGTGCAGCATTGACGGCCACCTGGCATCTCGCCACCATCGCCGCTTCAAGACGGACTTCTTGGGACTCAGTAACAATGGGAAAGGCAATGAGCGCCAAGCTCGGCGACTCAGGGATACACATACACTCCATCGTATCCCACTGACCCCTCCTGGTACATGGACATGGGAGCCAGAGATCACCTGACGAGTGAGATGGACAAGCTCTCCGCACGGGAGCCCTACCACGGCCATGACAAGGTTCACACAGCGAATGAAGCAGGTATGCACATCTCTCATATTGGTTAGGCATCCCTTCTCACAAATATCTCTAAGAAATTGCATCTCAAAAATATTCTTCGTGTTCCCTCAGTCACACGTAATATTTTGTCCGTCCCTAAGCTTACTCGTGATAATGATGTGTTCGTTGAATTTCACCCGTTTGATCTTTTTGTGAAGGATCAGGCCACGAGGGACGTTCTTCTTAGAGGTCGATGCTGCCAGGGTCTTTATGCACTTGATGTGCCGCATGTTTCCTAAGTTTTCACCAGTGTCCATGTTTCGCCGTCACAGTGGCACCCTCACCTTGGTCATCCGGCCACGCCGATAGATCGTCATGTCCTTCGCCTTCATGAGTTGCATTCTGTGTCTAGTAATAAAGATGTTACAGTGTGTGATGCCTGTTAACAAGGCAAGAGTCATCAACTTTCTTTTTCTGATTCCAGTCATGTAGCCAAAACACCTCTTGAGATTGTTTATTCAGATGTGTGGGTCCATGCCCAAACTTCTGTTACTGGTCACAACTATTATGTCAGTTTCTTTGATGCTTATAGTCGGTTTACCTGGCTTTATCTTCTTAAGCGCAAAAGTGATGTGTTTAATGTTTTCCTTCAATTCCAAGCACATGTTGAGCATCTTCTCAATCGTAAAATTATTCATGTTCAGTCTGATTGGGGTGGTGAGTATCATCATCTTAATGCTTTGTTTCAGAAAATTGGGATTTCGCACCAAGTGTCTTGCCCACATACTCATCAGCAAAACGGCACAGCCGAACGTAAGCATGCGGATACTGGTCTTACTTTGCTTGCTCATGCATCTGTACCATTTCGCTTTTGGAGTGATGCCTTTTCAACAACTTGCTTCCTCATTAACGGGCTTCCTAGACGACTTGTGAACATGAAAACTCCATTAGAACTCTTACTTAACGAGACTCCGGATTACACTTTTCTTAAGGTGTTTGGGTGTGCATGTTGGCCACATATTCGTCCTTATAATAGCCGGAAACTTGAGTACCGGTCTAAAAAGTGTGTCTTTCTTGGATATAGTTCTCTTCACAAAGGTTAGAAATGCCTTCATGTTCCGTCTAACCGTGTGTATATCTCGCTGAATTTATTCTTTGATGAGAATGTCTATCCTTTTTCCGCACTCCCGGTATCCACTGACACACATATAACCTTTACAGTCATCTCCTATATTGCCTGATCAATTTGTAGATGTTGCATATACTCCTGTTTTGTTGCCTCACCATGGTGCAGGAATCGGACGCGGTGCTCGCCTATAGCTGTTGGATGACACCCCTGGTCCATCCTCAGCCTCCACTCCTGCGCGGGAGGTCGATCGTGACTGCATGTCGCATGCCGCGCGGGACGTCGATGCGTGTGCGCGCCACGACGCACGCCTGGAGGCCTCCTCTCCTATAGCTACGCATGAGCAGTCCACCCCGCCCGGCTCCCCTGCACCTGTGCCTTCATGTGGGCCATCGCCGGCATGTCTCAGCCCGCCTGGCTCCCTCATGCCAACGGCTTCGAGTGGGTCAGCCTCTCCCGCGCCAGGCTTTGTCGCTGCCTCCCCTGGGCCGGTCTCACCGGCTGGGCCCCACTCGTCGGCTGGTGTCGACGACGCCACCGCGTCTGATGCATCCCCTTCTGAGAGCTCGCTGGGTTCCAGCGTCTCTCCGTCGTCGCCTATGCCACATTCACTTCCAACAGCTCCAGTACAGCTACGCCCTCACACGCGCAGCAAGAGTGGTATCGTGTGTCCGTTTAAATGCACTGATGGCACAGTTGCATGGTTGGCAACATGTATGGCACATGCTGAGGCTGATCCTACTGCTGAGCCTCATCACTACAAGGCTGCATTGAGTATAACTCATTGGCGCACTGCCATGGATCAGGAGTTTCAGGCTCTTCTCAAAAATGACACTTTGCATCTGGTTCCCCCAAAGTCAGGTGTTAATATCATTGATTCCAAATGGGTTTTCAAGGTGAAGAAATATGCTGATAGTTCCATCGAAAGGTACAAGGCTGGCCTGGTTGCTAAAGGCTTCAAACAGCACTGTGGTCTTGATTATGAGGACACATTTAGTCCTGTTGGCAACCCAACTACTATTCGCCTTTTGCTCTCGGTTGCAGTTACTCGAGGATGGTCACTTTGTCAGTTGGATGTTTAGAATGCCTTTCTGCATGGGGTCTTGGAAGAAGAGGTCTATATGCGCCAGCCTCCTGGTTTTGTTGATCCAACTAGACCTCAGCATATGTGTCGCCTCATCAAGTCTCTATATGGCCTTAAACATGCTCCTCGTGCATGGCATGCACGTCTTGGCTCTGCTCTTCCTGCACATGGGTTTGTTCCATCTACTGCTGACACATCACTGTTTCTTCTTCAGTGTCCTGAGGTGGCTATGTACCTGTTGGTTTATATCGATGACATTATTCTTGTCAGCTCTTCGGTGACTGCTGCTGAACATCTTGTTTCTTCCTTGGGTGATGATTTTGCTGTCAAAGATCTGGGTAAACTGCATTTCTTCTTTGGACTAGAGGTTACTCATACTGATTCTGGTTTGACTCTCACTCAGCAGAAGTATTCTTTGGAGGTTTTACATCACGATGGTATGCTCAAGTGCAAGACCACCAACACTCCTATGTCTGGTACAGATTGATTATCTGCCTTTGAGGGTGCTCCTTTCACACCTGATGATGCTACTGAGTACCGCAGCATTGTTGGTGGCCTTCAATACTTGACTATCACACGGCCTGACATTTCTTATGCAGTTAACCGTGTTTGTCGGTTTCTTCATGCACCTAGAGACACTCACTGGTCAGCAGTGAAGCGCATACTGTGCTATGTGCGTTTCAGTACCTCTTATGGTTTGCATCTTCAGCATGCTCCTTCAGGGTTGCTCTCTGCCTTTTCTGATGCTGACTGGGCTGGTAGTACGGACGATCGGTGATCCACGGGGGTCTATGCGGCGTTCTTTGGACCTAACTTAATCGCATGGAATGCCCGCAAGCAAGCAACGGTATCTCGTAGAAGCATTGAAGCTGAGTATAAAGCAGTTGCCAATGCCACAGTTAAGGTCATTTGGGTCCAGTCCTTGCTTACTGAGTTGGGAATCTCTCAAGTTCAGCCTCCAGTTCTTTGGTGTGACAACATCGGTGGTACATACCTTTCATCAAATCCGGTATTCCATGCTTGAACGAAACACATCGAAGTCGACTATCATTTTGTGAGGGAACGTGTTGCACAGAAGCTACTTCACATCAAGTTTATCTCCTCCAAAGATCAACTTGGTGACATCTTCACGAAGCCGTTGTCTCAACCGCGGTTTGAAGGCTGTAGGCGCAATATTAACTTGCTAAGTACTTTAGGGCATAGTTAAGATTGAGGAAGGGTGTTAGACTGTATATACATAGCCTCTGTATATGCCCAGTAACCTGTATTGTGCACCTGGTGTACTTCTATATATATGAGATAGCCACACCCGTATTGGGTGTTGAGCAGTTCCCCAAACACACGCATTATGTTTTACTGCTCGAGGTCTCTCATGCTGAAGAGAGTCTTCATCTCATACTCGAAGCAGCGTACCTCGTGTGGCTCAGCTCCGGTGATGACGAGGTTGTCGACGTAGATGCCGACGATGAGCAGCATGTCCCTAGTTCCACGTGCGTACACGCCGTACTCAAGGCGCTTCTCCCATGCCCCCCCCCCATAACACACCCTGGAGAGTGATGTGAACGACAGATTATTTCTTGCCATAGCTCATAGCTCACACCCATCGCGTACTCCGACGACTTGTCACCGCCGGTTCAATGCCCCCCGTCACGCCGGCACCTCTCCCCACGCCCACCACCTCCCATTCCGGCATGGTCAAGCCCCTCGCTGACCACCTTGACCATGCTCCGCCCTCCACCTGGCCGCTTGCGCTCCATAGATGCCTCGCACCCGCCCACGTCTCCTTGCTCCTCCTCCTCCTAGCCTCGTTCTCTTGCCGCTTCCTCCTCCTCCAGCCTCCCACCTTGTCTGCTCACTCTGCCAGTCCCTCCTCACTCCTCACGCTCTCGTTCCTCTCCTCCATGCCATCCGTCTCGTCATCTTCCCCGCATGGCACCTCCCTCTTGCTCTCCCTCGCATCCTCCTCCTCGTCCGCGTGCTCCTCATTCTCGTCCCTCTCCCATGCCTCCTCCCTCTCCTCCTTCCCACCTGCCACCACCGCCGCCAGTTGCAACTCTACTCGCCTCCTCTTACCCCCGCCTCCACCGTGCCCGCATCGTAGCCGCCATCCTTAACCTGTCCCTATCAGCTGGCATCACTCCGAACCAATATACGGCTTCCCACATACTGTTTTCTCTTGTCAAGTTTTGCCAGCGCACCCTTGCCTGTGTCCTGTTCGATTAAATGCTGCAGTCTGGTGTTCGCCTAGATGAGTATGTTTACACGACTGGGACGGCGATGCCAGGAATCTTGACGGCGCGAAGGGGCTCGTGGCAAGGATGCAGGATGAAGTGGTCAAGGCCAGCACTGCCCCACAATGTGTTGATGCATGGTTTGTGCTGTGCAAGAATCAGCGAGGCAGCGGAGGTAAAGAATAACATGGTGCTGAGAGGAGTTGCAGCTGATGAAGTGACTTAATGGGGTTCTATGAGACGGAGGAGCTGGAAATGGCATTGAGAAAGACAGATGACGTGGCCAGGCTTGGGTTTGTTCCATCAGAGGCAAATTGCTCATTTATGCTTGATGCGCTACGAAAGAGTGGGGAGGTTGATCATTTTTTTCTAAGATTACAGTTCTTTTTTTGTTTTCTCACGTTTGATCATTTTTTGTTCTTTTTCCTCACTTAACTTGTTCCTCTCGCAACCATCGATCTCGCCTCGGGCTCGTCATGTCAGTCGGTCACCGTCGTGGGCTCCACTGAACACCCTCACCCTAGCTGCCCACCCCAAGTCCCGAATCCCTAACCGTGACTACTCTGAGGTCTCTTCCTCAGCATGCAATAACTGACCAATGTTGGTGCATGCATGCATGCAACTTAATATTTCAAGAAATTTGTTTGAAGTATATACATAGTTACATACCGGTGCAGGGAGTATCAAGACATGCATTCTAATTTTCCGTGTGTTTCCTTACAGTGAGACTCGAGCAAGGCATGCAAAATCAGGAACAACGCGGCCGGCCTTCTTTGACGGCGCCGAGTTAGTGGCGACGACGGCGATCCTTGCTCCATGGCTCCGCCTCTACCAAAATACTACAATCCCCGCTAGATCAACACACCGCGGCACTAGTTTTGAAGTAGACGTATGTATAAGTCATAACACACGTGGATGCGCTTAATTATATAGCACATATTTGAGCAAATCCAAATAATCCAACGTCTATTTGGCGATTAACTCACGATCTGATATCGGTGAGACCGTGTGACACATGCATCCAGGCCGCTCTTCGCTAGCAGAAGTTCATGGCGCTCACGGCGGAGAATCTGAAGATCCTCTGGGACGCACTCGAAATGCGCATTCCATGACACCGCCACATCGTTCCCGGCATATCAATAACCGTGCTCCAGTGCCGATCCGGCATGACGTGGAGGAGGGCGAGGAATAAGCTGTCTAGCTCGTCGTCGACCTGGCTGCTCTGCCGAGGTAGGGACGGCGGCGGCAAGACGGCGGTTGCTCGGGAGCTCGCGAGGCTCGTGTTTAGCTCCTACACCGAGTTCACCGCCCTTCAGTGTAACTCCGACGAACCCGCACTTAGCGGCAACAAACTCGCCCTCAAGAGACGGAGATCACTGGATGACGATGTCAGAGCGAGGTTGTTCGAGGCGATCGTGGAGAACCCTCATCGCGTTATATTCATCAACGACAACGACTGGCTGGAGCACGATTCAGAAATGCGCATCAAGAACTCGATCGTGGGAGGAACAATGCTGGGGGGATGCAATGGAGATGTGGTCTGTCTGGAGGATGCCATTGTGGTGCTTAGCTCTGATGTGTGTGACTCGAGGTCCTTGGTTTCCGCGTTCTCCCCACAGGTGAAGCGACGGTTTAGTGGAAATAACCGCCAGGAAGGTGACGCCGTGGAGATGGAACGCCGTCGTCTTAGCTGGGACTTGAACGTGGGAGCTGTGGATGGGGAAGAGGAGGATGACAGTTTGGCTGATGACGATGGGATCCTGAATTCTGTGGATGGTGTTTTTCTTTTCAATTAGCAGATGTTAGATAATCTCGTGCAGCTTATCATCTCTAGCTGTTTTTTCAGTTGTTCAGTTAGCTACTAGTGGAGAACGGGGCATTGGTCCAGGCCGGGCCAGCCCATTAGTCCCGGTTCAGTCACGAACCGGGACCAATGGGGGCAACGGTCCCGGTTCGTGAGGCCAGGGGGCCGACCGGGCCTCTTGGGGCATTGGTCCCGGTTCGTCTGGACCCTTTGGTCCCGGTTCCAGACACGAACCGGGACCAGTGTGCCTCGCTCCTGGCCCACAACCATTGGTCCCGGTTCGTGGCTGGAACCGGGACCAAAGGGGGGTCCTTTAGTCCCGGTTCCAGCCACGAACCGGGACCAATGAGATGCCTATATATACCCCCCACCAGCGAGCAGAGCACTCCACACTGCTCTGTTTTTCTGGCCTACGAGGGGAGAGCTTTGTGGTGTTCTAGCTCACCTCCTATGCACATGAGGTATTCGATGAAATGCCCGAGCCACACTTAAGCTTTCTCCTCTCGAAGCTCCTTGTCCAAGCTCCATTTTTCTCAAGATTTGTTTAGGTTTGGCGGTCCGTCCTGTCCCGTCCCCGTCCTCACCACCGTCGATCACCCGCGTCCATCTCGGCGCCGGCACTAGCGTGGTTAGCCTCTTCTTCTTATCTTCTTTCTAAAAGAAAAAAGTTCTTACTTGTATCATTTAGATAGATACTTGTGTAATTTTCTTACTTTTATTATTGTTTGTTATTATATAGTGCCATGGTCATGGTATCCGCCCACGTCGGCCCTCGTCCGGTCTATGATTCGGATGTGGTATATATTATCTTTTATAACTATTTGTTTTATTTAGTGTTTATGACAATTATGCCGACCAACGTGACATAGATGTGTTTATCTAGGAGGTATGTGAACCGGAAATTCCAACCGACCCTCTTGTCGAGAGGTTAAATTTAGTTGAAAAAGAAAACGAGGATTTGAAAGAAAAATTGAAAAGAATTGAGGAGGAGAAGATGAAATTGGAGTTGCATGTTGCCGATGTCGTCGATGACCACAAGATCAAGATGGATGCAATGCGCTTGAAGATTAGAAAGATAAGAAAATATGCCATTGATAATGAGGCTTGGTATCATTATGCTGTTGGATCAATTGTTACCTTAGTTGCCATTATGATCGCATTTGTTGTTGCATTTAAATGTTTTACATAGTTGTATGTTAGTTTCAATTTATGTTTTAATTAGATGCTCTAGAGAGATGTATGTTGTTCTATGAGAACTATGTGTGAACTTTATGTATTTATTTTTTCAATAATAACATTTGATCACTTCTCTATTCACTTCTCTATTCATTTGCCCTCGTCCGGTCTGTGATTCGGATGTGGTATATATTATCTTTTATAACTATTTATTTTCTTTAGTGTTTATGACAATTATGCCGACCAACGTGACATAGATTTTTTAATCTAGGAGGTATGTGAACCGGAAATTCCAATCGATATAGAAATTCTTGCCGAGAAGTTAAATTTGGTTGAAAAAGAAAACAATTACTTGAAAGAAAGATTACAAAGAGTTGAAGAGGAGAAGATGAAGTTGGAGTTGCATGTTGCCGATGTCGTCGACGATCACAAGATCAAGATGGATGCAATGCGCTTGAAGATTAGAAAGATTAGAAAATATGCCATTCATACTGAGGCTTGCTATCATTATGCCGTTGGATCAATTGGTACCTTAGTTGCGGTTATGATGGCATTTGTTGTTGCATTTAAGTTTTCTAGTTTCAATGTATGTTTTAATTAGATGCTCTAGAGAGCTATATGTTGTTCAATAATGAGAACTATGTAAGAACGTTATGTATTTATTTTGGTCACTACTGTACTTTGGCTTTAATGTGATGATGAATTTCTATTAATTTGGTCACTTCTCTATTCATGATATGCACGCAGATGAACCGGCAATGGATGTACGGTGACCGACGCACCTCCGAATATATTGAGGGCCTGCATAATTTTCTCGAAGCGGCTGAGGCAAACAAGCAGAATGGTTTTATGCATTGTCCATGTACTGTCTGTGAGAATACGAAGGCTTTCTCCAACTATAAAACCCTTCACTTCCACCTGCTTCAGAAGGGTTTTATGCCACACTATAATGTTTGGACCAAGCACGGAGAAAGAGGGGTTATGATGGAAGACAACGAAGAAGAAGAGGTTGACGACAACTACCCGCCCCCTGAATACGGTGATGCTGCAATGGGGGAAGCTGAAGATCAAGAGGAACCAGACGATGTGCCCGATGATGATCTTCGCCGGGTCATTGTTGATGCACAGAGAGAATGCGAAAGTGAAAGGGAGAAGTTGAAGTTCGATCGCATGTTAGAGGATCACAAAAAAGGGTTGTACCCAAATTGCGAAGATGACAACAGAAAGCTCGGTACCACATTGGAATTGCTGCAATGGAAGGCAGACAATGGTGTATCTGACAAGGGATTTAGTTTGCTTCTGAAAATAATAAAGAATAAGCTTCCAAAGGATAACGAATTGCCCGGCAGTACGTACGAATCAAAGAATGTTCTATGCCTTCTAGGATTAGAGGTGCAGAAGATACATGCATGCCCTAATGACTGCATCCTCTACCGCGGTGCGTACGAGGATTTGAACGCATGCTCGGTATGCGGTGCCTTGCGGTATAAGATCAGAAGAGATGACCCTGGTGATGTTGAGGGCCAGCGCACCGGGAAGAGGGTTCCTGCCAAGGTGATGTGGTATGCTCCTATAATACCACGGTTGAAACGTCTGTTCAGAAACAAAAAGCATGCCGAGTTGATGCAATGGCACAAAAAAGACCGTAAGAAAGACGGGAAGTTGAGAGCACCCGCTGACGGGTCGCAGTGGAGAAAGATCGAGAGAAAGTGGAGCGACTTTACAGGTGACCCGAGGAACGTACGGTTTGGTTTAAGTGCAGATGGCGTTAATCCTTTTGGGGAGCAGAGCAGCAAGCATAGCACATGGCCTGTGACTCTATGTATGTATAACCTTCCTCCTTGGTTGTGCATGAAGCGTAAGTTCATTATGATGCCTGTGCTCATCCAAGGCCCTAAGCAACCCGGCAATGACATTGATGTGTACCTAAGGCCATTAGTTGATGAACTTTTACAACTATGGCATGGAAGAGGTGTACGTGTGTGGGATGAGCATGCAAAAGAGGAATTTGACCTACGAGCGTTGCTGTTTGTAACCATCAACGATTAGCCTGCTCTCAGTAACCTTTCAGGACAGACAAACAAGGGATACCACGCATGCACACACTATTTAGATGACACCGACAGTATATATTTGGACAAATGCAGGAAGAATGTGTACCTGGGGCATCGTCGATTTCTTCCGACCAACCATCAATGTCGAAAGAAAGGAAAGCATTTCAAAGGTGAGGCAGATCACCGGAAGAAGCCCGCCCTTCGTACTGGTGATCACATACTTGATATGGTCAATGATTTACAAGTAATATTTGGAAAGGGTCCTGGCGGACTATCTGTTCCGACTGACGATGCGGGACGCGCACCCATGTGGAAGAAGAAATCTATATTTTGGGACCTACCCTATTGGAAAGACCTAGAGGTCCGCTCTGCAATCGACGTGATGCACGTGACGAAGAATCTCTGCGTGAACCTGCTAGGCTTCTTGGGAGTGTATGGGAAGACAAAAGATACACCGGAGGCACGGGAGGAACAGCAACGTGTGCATGAAAAAGACGGCATGCATCCAAAGCAGTATGAAGGTCCTGCCAGCTACGCTCTTACCAAAGAAGAGAAGGAAATCTTCTTTGAATGCCTTCTCAGTATGAAGGTCCCGTCTAGCTTCTCGTCGAATATAAAGGGAATAATAAATATGGGTCAATCTGTCAGGAGGCGGGGTACAGGAAGACACACAGTACGGAATGACAACAGTGGATCTGAACAATCTTGGGTACACAGACGAACCATTCCCCCTAGGCAATGATGTGGCGCAGGTTTTCTATGTGAAGGACATGTCTACCAAACCGAGAAAAAGAAAAGATAAGGAAGCGAATACATCATACGATGAGCCAAAGCGCCACATAGTTCTTTCAGGAAAAAGAGACATCGTGGGATTGGAGGGCAAGACAGACATGTCTGAAGATTATGAAAAGTTTCATGAAATTCCTCCCTTCAAAGTCAAGGCTGACCCAAGCACCCTCTTAAACGATGAAGATTATCCATGGTTACGGTGCAATAAGCAAAGGACACAAGCGAAGAAAAAGTGAAGACTTTCTCTCCACAACTATATCATTGCAGTTACATGTGAAGAAATGAAATGCCTTTTGTATCAGATGAGTTTTCGTATGAAAACCTAATACTTCGAAAGAGATTGTCCGTTTTGTACACGAAGTGCATCCAGTTTTTGCTGTAACCCTCTCAACTCTTTATAACCTTAGGCGGTGAAGGTCGTACCAATCAGGAAGAAGCACACGGATCGTGTGTTTCTTTCAAGCGCTTGTGAGCTGTTGGATCAGCACTATAATGACTAGTCCCGGTTCGTGCTAGCAACCGGGACTAAAGAGGCACACGACCATATATATAACCCACCTCTCGGACATGTTCGACACTTAGTGTGTGTACTCATTCGGATTCAAATCATTCGGATTCCCTGCATACGGTCCAACGGTGCATTTCATATTTCCACCGTTGGGCTGTATGCAGGGGAAACCGTGTGTTTTGTTGATCTATCTAGAAATCCTTTAGTTCATCGACCGAATACAAATCATTCGGATTCCCTGCATACGGTCCGACGGTGCATTTCATATGCGGGCACTCACGAGCCACCGTCGGGCTGTATGCAGGGGAAACCGTATGTTTTGTTGATCTATCTAGAAATCCTTTAGTTCATCGACCGAATACAAATCATTCGGATTCCCTGCATACGGTCCGACGGTGCATTTCATATGCGGGCACTCATGAGCCACCGTCGGGCTGTATGCAGGGGAAACCGTGTGTTTTGTTGATCTATCTAGAAATCCTTTCATTTTCTGACGGTATATTTCATTTTTCCAACTCCATTTTTACAGACACACTTAGAAACAAACAAAAGACAAATAGAAAGGATGATGCTCAATTGTCCGTTTTGTACACGAAGTGCATCCAGTTTTTGCCGTAACCCTCTCAACTTTTTATAACATGCTATGTGGGTGAAATGATGATACCATGCCAACTTTCAACCTTTTCAGAGTTCATTTGTAGTGCTTTTCAATTTCAAGGTCATTTAGCTCAAAAAAATCAGTAAATGCATGAAAATTACCAAATGAAGTCAGAAAGGGTTGAAAATTGATGATGTGGCTTTGAATGGTGCATTTTGAACACACAAAAAGTATGGAGTTCAAATAAGTTCAAAAAAAATGAAATCCATTTGTAACAGATGAGTTTCCGTCCGAAACCGTGATACTTCGAAAGAGATTGTCCATTTTGTACACGAAGTGCATCCAGTTTTTGCCGTAACCCACTCAACTTTTTAGCACATGCTATGTGGGTGAAATGATGATACCATGCCAACTTTCAACCTTTTCAGAGTTCATTTGAAGTGCTTTTTAATTTCTATCAAATATCGTGGGAGTGGAGTTCAAAAAAGAATCAACTAAAAAGCTTTTATAAACTTCTAGTATTTTTGAAACTATAATTATATAAAAATTATGCAACTAAAATTATCAAAGTATTTTTTGTTCAAAACATTCAGAGCAAAAAGAATATAATGATAAAACACACTGGAAATAAATAAAGCAAAAAAATAAAACAAAAATAAATCAAGCAAAAAACAAAACAAAATAATGGAAATTATGCAACTAAAATTATCAAAGTATTTATTTGTTAAAAAGAATGAACTAAAATAACAGTAGAAAAATATTGGAAAAAAATAAAATAAAAATAAAGAAAAAAACAAAACAAAAATACCAAAAAAAATTAAAAAAAATGCCGAATACTAGGCCACCACGGCATTCAAGCCCGCATAAGGCCCAATAGGCCCACAGGCAGTTGCAAAGCTGTTAGGCCCGTAAGCCTGCGGTAGAGAGGAGCTCAAGACGGTGGGTGCAGCCGTGCTTATAAACCAGTACGACTGCTCCTCGCTCGGCGAGGTGGGACTAAACTCCCATCGTGCCAGGAACAGGGCTTTAGTCCCGGTTGGTGCCACCAACCGGGACCAATGCCCACCTTTGGTCCCGGTTGGTGGCACCAACCGGGACCAATGCACACCTTTGGTCCCGGTTGGTGCCACCAACCGGGACCAAAGGTCTCTGCTTACCGCCCTTTGGGCTGCTGAAAAGAGACCTTTGGTCCCGGTTGGTGGCACCAACCGGGACTAAAGGTGAGCATTGGTCCCGGTTGGTGCCACCAACCGGGACCAATGCTTCTTGTATATAAGTAAACACTTAGAAAATTTCAGTTTTCATCTGCCATTCCCCGTCGCCGCCCCGAGCCCGTCGCCGCCCCGTCCCCGTCGCCGCGCCGCTCCTCGTCGCCGTTGCCGCCCGCTCCTCGTCGCCGTCGCCGCGCGCCGCCCCGAGCCGCCCCGTCGCCTCCCCGTCGCCGTGCCGTCGTCGTCCCCGTCGCACGCCGCCCCGAGCCGCCCCGAGGTCGCCGTCGCCGTCGCCGCCCCGTCCCCGTCGCCGTCGCCGCCCCGACCCCGTCGCCGCGCCGCCCCGTCCCCGTCGCCGCGCCGCCTCGTCCCCGTCGCCGCCCCGTCCCCGTCGCCGCCCCATCCCCGTCGCCGTCGTCGTCCCCGTCGCCGCGCGCCGCCCCGAGCCGCCCCATCGCCGCCCCGTCCCCGTCCCCGTCGCCGTCGTCGTCCCCGTCGCCGCGCGCCGCCCCGAGCCGCCCCGTCGCCGCCCCGTCCCCGTCGCCTCCCCGTCGCCGCGCCGCCCCATCGCTGCCCCGTCGCCTCCCCCCAGTGAGCCCCCCCCCTTTCCCATGGTCCCTGCTCGGATACGGCGACACGGACACGGACACGGACACACGAAAAATAACGAGAAGGAGATTGCCCCCTCCCCGATAACTTCGACATGAGGGGGGGGGGTCGATATACATTTTTTTCCATGTATGTATGTCGTTGTCGTTGAGTTAAAGAAAGAAAAATATAATGAAAATACGTCATGAGTTAATGAAAATATATAATATATGTATGTGGCTATGTATGTAAAGATGGATAGCATTTTTTTCCATGTGTGTATGTCGTTGTCGATATACCCCCTCCCCGATAACTTCAACATGGGGGGGCGGGTCGATATACCCCCTCCCGATAACTTCGACATGAGGGGGGTAGTCGATATACCCCCACCCCGATATACCGGGCGACCAACTCTCGAGGCCACCCAAACCCGAGAAAAAAAGCGTTGTCGATATACCCCCCCACCCAAACCCTACAAGTGTTGTCGAGGCCACCCCAAACCGGGCGTCGTACATTCCTGAGAGAGGCGGTCCGGACGTCGGACATTCATGTTTGTATATTAATTGCCATGTTGTAATATTTGCAGAAACTATGGATCCAAGAGACTTGGAAAAAGAACAGTTGTTGGGGGACATAATCCACGACGGACGTGATATCTTGTCGTATCTCAACGACACCGATGGTCTGGAAGGAGAGGTTGATGGCTCCGGTGATCGAACAATGGAGGAGGAAGGACATGATCATGATGGCTCCGGTGACCGAATGCTGGAGGAAGAAGGAGACCATGATGACGGCTCCGGTGACCGAACGGATGAGGGAGCTGTTGCAAAGTCCGGCGAGGTATATATATTAATTAAGCCCGTGCTGACTAGCTAATTGATGCATTAATTGTTTTGGTATGTACATATATTAATTAACTCTTCTTTCTTCTTTTATAGCCCTCCGGATCGAGCCAAACTTCGGTAACGAGACGAGGCCCGAAGAAGAGGTTGCGCAAGGAACAAAGGTTCACGATCACAGCACGCGCGCACGATGGCCATCCGATTGAACCCAAGCGGACCAAGGAAGCATTTTCTGCTCAGTGCGGAGCTATTGTTAGAGACTACATCCCGATCAGCATCAAGCAATGGAATAAGCCTAAGGACGGCGCCCCTGATGGTGATTATGTCACCGATAGACAGAAAGATGATCTTTGGACCACGCTGAAGGCAAATTTCACCCTACCGCCAGAGGAGGATCCGAATAAGCCAGTTATAGAGCCACTGGTCAAGGCGTGTGCTCTTAAGAAGATGGCAGATCTATTTAGGAGGTGGAAGAATGAGTTGAAATCAAAGTTTGTCGACAAAGGGGAGATTCCAGAATTCACCGGCCGATTTGAGAAGATACGTGATCACTGGCCCGCATTTGTGGCCTACAAGACATCGGACCAGAGTAAGAAAATGTCAGAGACAAACAAGATCAATGCTGCAAAGAAGCAGTATCACCATCACACGGGGTCAGGTGGCTACCTCAAAGCCCGGCCGTTGTGGGACAAAGCTGAGAATGACCTGATTGCTAAAAACGTCATACCACAGACATTGAACTAGCCAGACCGTTCAAGGACTTGGTTCTTCGGGGTTGGGGGAACTTTGGACCCTGAAACAGGGAAGTGCCGTTGGACGAACGAGTAACTTGCGATACCCATGAACAAGCTTCAGGAGTATATCACCGCAGCGCAGGAAGGGACGTTCATTCCCGACAGAGAGAAGGACGAGCTGACTGAGGCCCTTGGGAATGCTGAGCACCCTGGACGAACACGAGGCACACCAGGCTCCGTTCCGTGGAAGGTTGGGTTTCCCGACGCAGGCGGTTACATAAGCCGGGAGAGAAAGAGGAAAGCGGAGCTGAGCAAAATTTAGAAGCTGAATGCAAGACTACAAAAGCTAGAGGAAGCTGAGAGCCAGCGAGCTGCCGGCCAACCATCTCAGCGGCACGAAGCTACCCCAGAAGCTACCCCGCCATCTCAGCGGAGAAGCAGCGTCGCTTCCACGAAGCTCGTTTAGCCTGACTTCACGGCTCCTATCTACCCCGTGGATACTATCACGGAGGCTCAACATTGCGAGCTCATGATGAAATGCCGGAACCTCACTTTCAAGGCGGCTGTTGGCTCTCTTGCACCTCCTGAACCCAACGGAACTTTTCACTGCTCACTGATTCCACATGGCTATGCTGTTGTGATGGTGGATGAAGTAATGGAGGGATTTGAGGAGCTCGAGCTTGACCGGTCTACAGGTGAAGGAGAGAATAAGCTGGCTCGTGCTCTGAGGAGTACATGTTTATGGCAAAAGGAGTACATCAAGCTTCCAAACTGGACGCCTCCGCCTCCTCCTCCTCCTCAGGCGAATCAGGGCTCTCCGCCGCCTCCTCCTCCTCCTCCTCTGGCGAGTGATCAGGGGACCCCGCCTCCTTCTCCGGCTCCTCCGATGCGTGAGGGAACTCCGCCTCCTCCTTCGCCTACTCCGGCACGTCGGAGCAATACGCCTCCTCCTCAGCCTCGTCAGCAACGGCGGAAGACAGACGCCGCCGCTCCGGCTCCTCCGGCGCGTCGGAGCACTCCGCCTCCTTCTCCGCCTCGTAAGCAACGACGGAAGAGAGACGCCGCCGCTCCGGCGGCTAGCAGTACAAGCACAGGCGGGAGGGAATACAGATACGGTCCATCTCTCAAGCCTCTGGAAAAGTTACCATATGAGAGGACCGAGTCTGAAAACGAGGATATATGTCAGGAGCAATTGAGGGCCCATTTTGCAAAGAAAACTCCACCTCCGAAGGAGAAGCTAGATCCGGTGAAAGTGAAGCGCACTATCGATGCCCTGAAGCGACCACCACCGCCTCCGCCGGATTCCAACTATGTCCGGATTATTAAAAAGACATATGTAGAAGCGCGGCGGTCGGGAAGTACTTCTAGTGATGCAAGGTTAGCAGAACGAAGAAGTGGGAAAACAATTCCCCAGCTCGGCGAACAGGAGAAGCAATCGTGCCCCCCGCTCAAGGTGTCTAGCGATATCGTCGCTAATCATCCGGGGATGGTGCCCGGTACCAATCCTGGTGATTACTTGGGGGATGATGTAATTTTTCAAATGGCTGAGGTAACGGAAGAATATGAATACTTGCATGGGAAGCCTCTCGTCAAACCTGATGATCCTCCTCTAAGAACGATGATGTACAAATTGCATGAGTGGTACATGAAAACCTGCAGGGAGTCTGGGAGAGACACTATGTATATGGCAGTGAAACCAGAGCACGAATTCATTGGACTTTCCGTGATGCCTGTTGAATTTGTGGACTTATTTCAGTTATACAATCAACGGGCCCTCGACAAACAACTCATGACTGCCTACTGTCTGTAAGTATTACTTCTATTGTTAAGTCTCTAGCTCAGCTTGTTCATTGCATGTATATATAATTATCCTCACTATATTATGCAGATTGAAGATCGTCGAATGCAAAAAACTAGGAATCTTCGACGTTGGGTTCATTAGCCCAGATGCCGTAAATGAATGGACGGTACGAAACTCAATCAAAGAGACCGAGAAGAACTTGCTAAAGTTGTTCCTTATACATCAAAACAAAAGGGAAATACTCTTTCCTTACAACTTCAAGTGAGTGTTGTTGTCTTCTCTGTATACTCGGTTTCGCTTACTCGAGGTTAAGTAATGTAATTGATGAGTTATATATGCGTGCGCAGTTACCACTTTATTCTGCTATCCATTAAGCTTGACGGGGCATTAGTAACTGTCTTAGACTCGAGACGTAAAGATCCCGAGAATTATGCGGACATGACTGCAATGCTCAAGAAGTAAGTTCAGTCAATACCGGGACCATATTGGCATGCAACTTTCGTTAATTTCCTGATATCAAGTAATCATTTTCTTTGCCTGGCAGGGTTTGGAAGAAGTTCACCCGAAAGGTTCCCGGTCTAAACTCGGAGTTGCGATTTACGCACCCCAAAGTAAGTAGTACTAGCTAGTTCCGCGCATCTCTAATTGATTCAAATTTTCATCAATATATCATTACCATGCTTGCTTATCAGTTTGATTGAACTCTATTCTCGTAAAGTGCTTGTACCAGAAAGAAGGGACTTCTTTATGTGCATACTACGTATGCGAGTTCATTCGCCACTCGACCTCTGAGCAGGGCTTCTCTGACAAACAATTTGAAGTACGTAAATAATATTCACAATTTTATTTTATATATTACCATCAATTGTGTTGAGTTTTATTCATATATATGCATGTATTGACCCCCTTCTTTAAATTAGATCTGGCAGATGCGGGATGAACTCCTACCACATGATCGCATACGAGCAATTCAAGAGGAATTGGCGGGATTCTTTCTTGACCACGTCATACCTAAAGACGGAGAATACCATGCGAATTTATGATTGGATCTTAGGTACATGATGTTAGGGATTGTAAAAGATGTTATATTGTATATATGTAGTAGCGTCGGATAGATATACGATAACTTGTTGTTCGACCAATCTCTCCGGAGAAAGAGAGGTCGATCACTTCTCTCGGTATATGTTCATGACGATCTTATGTACTTACTGGTTCCTTCATTTGCTTACTACCTAGCGTGTCGACTTCTCTCTATACGTATAGTACGTAGCGTCGACCAAGCACGGAGATAAGAGAGGTCACTTCTCTCTAGGTAGCTATTAGCTAGCTAACACAATATATGAAACCCCCAAATTAACCCTCCAAAACCCCCAACCCCCCCCCCCCCCCTTCAAAAAAAACAAAAACCCCAGCTCCTGAGCTGCTGACGCGTGGATGCTTATTGGTCCCGGTTGGTGTTACCAACCTGGACTAAAGGCCCTCCTGCCTGGGCTTGCCGCAGCGGCCACGTGGAGCACCATCTGTCCCGGTTCGTAAGCGAACCGGGACTAAAGGTATTGGGCTTTAGTCCCAACCCTTTAGTCCCGGTTCCAGAACCGGGACTAAAGGCCCTTACGAACCGGGACAAATGGGCCCTTTCCTACTAGTGCTAGAGTTAGCCGTATACCTGGTCACGTTTGCGTACGTGCGGGATATAGTCATAGGCAGTAGCTTTTGCTTTGGTGGGCGTTGAGGTGCTCCACGGTGCCAGGTCATGGGTGTTAGCCCGAACTACGACTGCTCGGGGCTAGTCCCAGGGGTGCTCGGGCCGAGAGAGGTGAGAGGAGAGAGCGAGAGAGACACTGAGATGTTTGTGGTGCGCTCTTCTTCTGGTTCACCTCGGCCCGAGGTAGTACTGGAGCATCCCGTGTTAGACTGTATATACGTAGCCTCTGTATATGCCCTGAACTAAGGGATACTAAACTGTGCGGCCCGCGGTCCATCGGCCGGGCTTATGGCCCGCCGATCGCTAGAAGGACTACTGAAGCTGTGAACCCCGGCGTAACCAAGATGGAAACTTCCGAAGACTTGGCGTTCACTTCAAGGATTGCTCTATAGCCGGCGCGTTGGCAACCGACCATATGTGTAACCTAGATACCCCTGGTGCATATATAAGCAGAGGGGTTTTGTCTTTAGGGGTACGATGACAGCCTTAGCACTACAACAGAAACTGTCAGTAGGGACGTCGAATTTCGTACCTAGGGACGTGTTATTTCACCTCTAGGCAAATGTAGGGTCGTTTTAGCAAAGCGTCTTTGGAGCGTCTTCCCACGGACCGTCTCAAACCATGTAGACACGATTGATGAGCGTGTTTACATGACCTGGGACGCTATATAGGGACGTTCTTCATCGTGTCTAGACAGTTAGGGATGTTATGGTAGACATGCACATATCACGTCTCTACCCACATAGACACGTTTCATTTGCGTCTCAAGACCTTTGAGGCGCTTTTGTAAATACGTTCATCATGGGCCTGGTACTTATACACGTTGTGTAGAGACATTATATTTATCTCCAAATATACATAAGCTACTTGATACAATTGGAATATTTTACTTTAAATATGGTTTGATTTATTTCGAATTTGTATTTCATCGTTTCAAATTCGATCATTTTAACATGACATGGCCGCACATGCCGATTAATCAAATAATATCATTATATGAAGACACCATTCCACGTCTAAGATTGCATTTGCAAACATCACATTATCAAAATTGGCAATCCGAGTGGAATGATTAGCCCGAACAGATACTTACACCGAAGTTCACAACTGAATAATAACAGACATTCATACAGAACATGCAAATAAATAAGAAATATCCTATGTCTACAGCTATGTTTCTCTATTAAGCAGAAATATAACATAAGACACAATATTTGTTCATTCACAGATTGGTTCATCAACTGATCCTAGCTCCTTCAATGCACTCCTTTTTCAAGTCCTCAACCACCCAATTACTCCTGGCTCCCTTAATGCACTCTTTTCAAATCCTCAACCGCCCTGAAAAAGAAAATAAACAATGTTTTTAGACAAGTGCAAGATAAGATGTTCTTTGATAAATTATAAGAATGTATCATAAAAATGCTTCGTTGGAGTGGTTGGATTAGTTTTTTTTTACTTAAAAACCACAAAGATTTTTCATAACAAAAAATCTTAAACGTGGATATTGGAGCATACTCAATGCTTGTATGGAAACATACTTACATGTGAGCGAGGCGAAGCAATAACATAACCAACATCTCCTACTGTTTGGAATTTTTCATATGGTCTAACCAGTTCCCATCTCCTAGATTTGTAGAGCCACGAATAGAGACTGCAACATATTGCTCTCCAAGCATATTTCCTTCAACCACATATGTTCTATCTTTACTCCCTAAAATTCCATTGGCCACGAGTTTGTTTTTGTTTCTCGAATTGATCGAAAAGAACAAGACTTCATTTTTATCCCATTTTTGCAAGAAATGAAACATTTGTTATTCATAAACCTAGGAAGATTTCACTTTACGCAAACAAGGACAATTTTATAGAGAATTAGACCCAACTACTATTATACAACCGTTTGGATACCTAGCATATATGTACCTGCGCAGTGACTTGGTGAAGACCACCTAGCTTGGCTGCATTGCTATTTTTAGTATGGGCATTCTGTAATTAAATAGGAAGAGGTATGAATGGAGACACATAATCAGCTCAAGAATGATAATTTCCAAGAGTTTCGATATCATGTACAAGGATGCACTAAGTAGCCTTACTCTACACATACTTTCGGTCTGCTTAGATTAAGGTTTTGTTGCAACATAATAATTTATTTTGGAAGCTAAACATGCATGAATGATGCAAACAAATGAAGTACCCGTCATGTAAATTAGAAGTGTATGTGTGCTTTGTTGTGCCGGCCTATAGTGCTGAGTGATCTTGCGACGTTGTTTCCATCATATACTCATTGTACTATAATGTAAACTAACATGCCAGGCCCGGAACAATTGAAGTTCATTTATGTGATTATAAATTATCAAATGTAACAGTGACTGTAAATCAATGGATTATGACATGTTTAATAATAGTATATCAATTGCTAGCCAACATTTGGAAGTTAAAAAAATAACCATTAATCATTAGCCAAATAAGCAGGGAAGTGGACTCCATGAATTTTGACATCAAACTGCATGAGCAAAATAGCTTGCCATCTAACCATACACCTCCAATCCATGCTTCCTTTGAAATGCTCTCCTCTGAAATGGACAAAGAGGTTGTAAACAATTTGCATGCTTTATCAAAGGTAACACCTGTTGGGCATGAAAAACATGACCATTTTTCAGTGTCAGTAATGGCAACCTTCTTAGACATTTATGTTTCTCCTTAGAGATAGCAAGGCTAGTAGGCCGTTGAAGTAGCTAAATAATGGACGGTGAATGAAATCAAATCCTGCGCTATAGTGGGCTGTTGCTAGACCAATTTGTACTATTTGCCGGAAAGCAGCAGCTACAAACAGACAAGGAAGGCGGCTAGACAGATCTTTAGAGGAAATTGTTGGTCCTGTATGATCGCATCACTTGGGATCAAGTGGAGTGAGTCCAATAGATAGCACTCGGGCATGATACGTCAGAGGTCGAATCGCGCGCTGGTAGCTCCAAGGCAACAATGCCGATGGCCACGGATCCCCGCGCAACGTCTAGAGTTTTGCCGCGAGGGCTGCGTGCGAGGACGGATGGCAAAACGGCGGCAAGGAGCGGAGCCAATGGTGGTTGCCGGCGCCCGGCGCCAACACCGCCGCCCCGCAAACTCCCCACGATCTGTAAACAGCACGCAACCAACCCGAGAAGCAATCAAACAGAGAGGACATTCGAACTGTATGTACGCCCAATGTTCAGAAGATTTTTCTGTGATGTGAATATAAGAAAGGATTAAAGTGACTAAGGTAGGGCTGCTGCCGTGAATTCCCAGTTCTAGCAGTCATTCTTTCGGGGGTTGACACGTGTTTAGGTTTTTTTTGGTTCACCGTTGATTTTCATGTCTTTACTACCGGTTTTTATGGGTCACGGTTTGGCTTTGGTTTGTTCACCGCTTACACTTCCGTGAAATATCAACGGTGAACCAAAAAAAACCGATTAACGTGTCGTGCCATGCTGGAAAATTTATGACTACGCCGGAAAGGCGTCATGCCACGTTGGCGATTAAGCCAAATCGTGACGATAAATACGTCGGAAAGGCGCTATTCCACGTTAGCCATTTAGCCGGAACGTGATAACTATGCCAGAAAGGCGTCGTGCCGCGTTAGCGATTATGCCGGAACACTACGATGACTATGCCGGAAAGGTATCGTGCCCCGCGTTAGCCATTAAGCCAGAACGCAACTATAACTACGCCGAAAAAGCATTCTGTCCTTTGAATTTTTGCAACGGAAGCAACAAGAATAATGCGATCGAGCACTGTTGCAAAATGTAAAGTAATGAAAAGAAAAGGATGCCTTGCGACTGCAGTTACCGATGCCTTGCAGCTAGATAGTCGGAATATGTTCAATGTTCTTCTTAAACCAAACAAAACCCATCCTTCTTCCCCACCGACACTCCATCTCTGCTCTATACCCACACTCCATCCCTTCCCTTGTCTCCCCACGCTTCTTCCCTCTTGCTCATGGAGTCATGGACACTTCATCCTCTCCTCCTTCTGCATATATATATTCAGTTATTGCCCTACCCAGCTGAGGCAGCTTCAGCAGGTATATATATTCATTCCTCTTTTCCGTCTGGTGCACAGCGAGACAGTTCCATTCCACCTCCGACGAGTGCGTGACAACAGCGGCAGATGACAGACATGTCGTCGCCGACCGCGCCTTGGTTTGCGGGTGTGTGCCAAGTCATCATCTTTCCTTTTATTTTATTTTTTTATCTGTGCAATACTGTGAGTGTACCTGCAGCTCTCTCCTCTAAAACGTACAATACGTATGTATGTCGTTGCAGATCTCTTCACAGATGTCAGGGTGAGGACCCTGTCGCAGCAGGTCACCACACTTGGGGACAGGGTGTGGGAACTGGAGCACAAAATTACCCAGCTGATCAGCGAGAAGGGCAAGCTGGAGAAGCAACTGGAGGAGACGAAGGCGATCTCAAGCCACAAGGAAGAGGTGGAGAGAAGCTTCAAGGCTGAAAACGATAAGCTTCGGTCGGAGGTTTCGATCGCAGAGGAAAAATGTGGCAAGTCTGAAGCGGAGGTTGAGAGGCTAAGGAAGGAATTAGGCACGCTGGCAGAGGCAAAAGAGGCTGCTGCCAAGGAATTCAACGACGAGAGAGCAAAAATCAGGCTGGAATCGGAGAATCTCAAGACAAGGCTGGAGGAAATTCAGGCTATCAAGGATTTGGCAGAGAGCGAAAATGACAAGCTTCGTTCAGAGGCTTTGATCGCAAAGGAAAAGCAAAACATGTCTGAAGCAGAGATTGAGAGGCTCAAGATAGAACTGGGTGGGTTGGCGGAGGCGAAGGAGGCGGCCGCCAAGGCATTTGATGTAAAAAATGCAGAAATCATCGAGGAATTAGAGGAACTTAAGAGGAAGCTGAAGGAAATCCAAACAAATAAGGATTTAGTGGATGGAGAAAATGATAAGCTTCGGTCTGAGGTTTTCACAGCGGAGGAGAAATGCTGGCAGTCTGAAGCAGAGGTTAAGTGCCTTAAGCAAGTAGTGGGTGCATTGATGGAGGCGAAGGAGGCAGCGACAAAAGCATTCGAAGCCGAGAAGGTAGAAATCATGAAGGAAATGGACAATCTTAAGAGGACAATAGAGGAAATCCAGGCCAACAAGGATTCGGTGGAGAGTCAAAACCATGAGCTCCAGTCAAAGATTTTGATTGCAGAGCAGGAGAATAGTGTATTTGAAGCAGAGGTTAAGAGCCTCAAGATGGAATTGGGTGCAGTAGAGGAGGCCAAGGAGGTTCTTTCCAAGGAGTTTGATGCCGAGAAGGCTGAAATCCTCAAGGAACTGGAGGATCTTAAGGGGGATCTGGAGGAATTCCAGGTCAACAAGGATTTGTTGGAGGGTGAAAATGATAAGCTTCGGTTGGAGGTTTTTGCTGCAGAGCAGAAACAAAGCATGTCTGAAGCAGAGGCTAAGAGCCTTAAGATGGAACTGGTTGCATTAGTAGAGGCAAAGGAGGCGGCTACAAAAGCATTTAACGCCGAGAAAGCAAAAATCACCAAGGATTTGGAGGTTCTTAAGAGGAAGGTGGAGGAAATCCAAACCAAGAAGGATTTGGTGGAGGGTGAAAAGGATAAGCTTCGTTTGGAGATTTTAATAGCAGAGCAGAAACATGCCATGTCTGAATTAGAGGTCAAACGCCTCAAGATGGACTTGGCTGCATTGGCGGAGGCGAAGGAGGCAGTTGTGAAGTCATTTGACGCCGAGAAGGCCAAATTCATGAAGGAGGTAGAGAGCCTCAAGAGGAAGATAGAGGAAATCCATGCCAGCAAGGAAGCAGCTGAGGAAGCAGGGCGCAACAAAGATGTCGAGGCTGATAGGCTGAAGGATGAGTTGGTGAAGATTCGCGTTTCTGTCTCACAGCTGCAAGCATCCTGTATTGAACTTGATGCGAAGCATTCACGCCTGAATGATGAGATGAATTCAGTCCAGAAAGCACTAGTGTCTGAGAAGGTTGAAGGTAACAAGTTGAAGCAAAAAATTGAGGAGCTCGAGAATTACATTGCTGAAAAGGATGGTGAGAATGGGAAACTAAAGGCGGCATTGGAGGAAAAGAAGAGTGAGATTGATGCCCTCAGCAAAGACAATGAGCAGCTACATCTCACAGTTGCTGAGGCACATGAGAAGAATAAATGTAGCATGTTATCATTCTTATCACCGTGCGGCTCCAAATAACTTGGTTGTAATGTGTTGCATTACTAATGCAATGGTGAATAGTTGGTATTATGCAATGAAATAAAAAAATTAATTTTCTTTGTGATATGTGATGTCTTCATTCATGTTACATTCATTGGGATGTAGTTTGTGGTGCCTTACATTTTTCCACTTTTGATGAAAGTCAGGGTGGATATGGGCCTAGGGCCCCTATGTCCACGACCCTAGGTGTAGCCAAAAAGTTCAAGTAACAATGATCCAATCGTCCAAGGGAAATTCATGGAGAAACCCCTAAATTAAGGACTACGCAACAATTCTGCATGCCACACAAACAACATTTGATGACAAAGTACCACAGCAAACACAAGCAAAATGGACAGATGCTTTGAACATTTTTTTCACTACATGCATGAGAGCTGCACATCATTAAATTAAAAGGGAAAAAAGTGGCAAAGAGCCCACGGGGGATTTTGGTTTTGATGGCCTAGTCGAGCAGGCCCTAGTCATCTGCAGTTTTGGTTGGCCCAACAAACTGAAGACACAAGGTCCTATCCCAACGCATCTCGGTGGCTCGTCTCTCCATCCATCGTTCGCAACATCACAGTCGAATCCAAGCAAGCGGTAGCATGGACAACTAACAAGCACAAGATCACAAGGCAAGCAGGAGCATGGCTTGCTGGGGCCAAGCAGTCAAGCGCTGGCAATGCATCAACAACCTATTCTCTCCATGGTTCCACCTATGGGCTCTTGCATATTGCATGGAGAGCACACATGGTGCACAACTCACCACACAGCAGCCGACATCCCATAAATTGGTTACCTTTATGTCAAATTTTGATGGGTAAATCCCCATTTATTAATTATATTTTATTTGTATATAGATTGCATCTCCATTTATAAAATATCCAACTTGTAGGTGTAACTTTAGATTCGCATGCTATTTTTGATGAATGTTTAAGAGGCTAGCATGAATCACATTATCATTAGATAGATATTTTTTCACTTTCTTCTTAAATGTTTTTGTTGACACTCTAAATTGGCCAAAGTGCATAATGGACTCCACAATCATAGTTCTATCGTCGAGATGGTCAGAGAACATATCTGGATCATCTCATTTGGAGCTCGGACAAAGAAAACACCTTTTCAGGGGGGCTGACCCAGTTCTTGAATAGTTCTTGAATAGTTCTGCCATCTTCTTAAGAGCAAACGCCTTGACCTTTCGCTGTATAACTGGGTTATTCGGATCCTCCTCTGGCGATAGGCTGAAATTTCTCATCAGATTGGTCCAAAGATCATCTTTCAGTCTATCATTGACATAAGGAACTTGAGGGTCCTTCTTCTTATTCCATTCTTGGAAGCTGATCGGGACGATGTCCCTAATAATAACTCCGCACTGATGTATAAATTTGTTCTTTGTCCGATAGGGAGCAATCGGTTGGCCTTCTGGAGAGACTTCTTCGATCGTGAACCTTTCTTCCCGGTCCAACCTTCTCATCGGGCCTCGTCTCCTTACCGAAGTGGAGCTCGATCCGGATGGATAATTAAAAGAAGAAAGAAGCGTTAATATATGTACATACAAAAAAATTAATGCATCTAGTCAGCATAGGATTAACTAATATATACCTCGCCGGACTTTGAAGCAGTTATGGCTCCCTTCTCCATTCGATCACCGGAGCCGTCATGATCTCCTTCGTCCTCAATTCGATCACCGGAGCCGTCGTGATCTCCTTCCTCCTCACCGGATCCGCCATCCTCTCTTTCCTCACCATCGTTCTCATTGAGAAACAACAAGCAGTTGAGATCGATATCACCTCCGTCGCGGATTATATCCCCCAACAAGTCTTCTTTTTCTAAGTTTCTGTCCATAGTTTCTGCAAATATTACAACGTGGCAATATACAACCATGAGAGATGGATTAGTGGCCAACATAGACTTAATCAGAACATTTTCTATATACATCAATCCATCCATCTATACATACATACATACATGGACAAAAAAAATCTATGACCAAAAAAAAATCATCATATCAACATTTTCTATATATATACATCCATCCATCCATCGATCTTGAGCAGAGTAGAGTATATGCCACAACATTCCTAAAGTTTGCCACAACTTTGCCATATAATTAAGGTCAAAAGCTCTAAATTTCATAACTTTGCCACAACAAAAAGTTCTTCAATGAACATCAAAATGAACTCTAAACAAACTCTAAAGACAAAATGATCATCCATCCACCTAAACATATCTATCTATCCATCTAACATCTCATACATATTTGATGCAACAAACATAGCATGGCATGGCAGAAACATAGCAAAGACAAAATGAACTCTAATGCAAAAAAATTGTTCTTTGATTTGCAAAATGGAGCTATATTGTCCCCAATTCGTTTGACAGTACCCACGGCGTCGGGGGCGACGGCGAGGCGACGGCGAGGCGACGGCGTCGGGCAGGGCTCGGGGACGGCGACGGGGGCGGCGATGAGGCCACGGCGTCGGGGGCGACGGCGAGTCGTCGGGAGGAGGATGGCGTCGGGGGCGACGGCGAGGCGACGGCATCGGGCAGGGCTCGGGGACGGTGTTGGGGGCGACGGTGAGGCGTCGGGCAGGGCTCGGGGACGGCGTCGGGGGCGGCGATGAGGAGCAGGTTCGGGGAGGAGGGCGAGGAGGTCCGGCGACGAGGACGGCGGGGAGGTCCGGCGACGAGGAACGGGCTTGGGGATGGCTCGGAGACGACGGTGAGCTCGGGCAGCCTCGCGGCGTCGAGGTGGTCCCCGGCGTCGTCGGGGGAACTGCAAATGTCTTTTGACAAATTTTCCCAACTCCCGCTTATATACAGAGACCTTTAGTCCCGGTTGGTGGCTGCAACCGGGACTAATGCCACCCTTTAGTCCCGATTGGTGCCACCAACCGGGACTAAAGGTCTCTGGTCAATTTCCAGCAGCCCAATGGGCGGGAAGCAAAGACCTTTAGTCCCGGTTGGTGGCACCAAACGGGACTAAAGGGGGGCATTAGTCCCGGTTGGAGCCACCAACGGGGACTAAAGGGCTGTGCTTCCCGTACCAAAAGTGTAGTCCTACCTCGCTAGTCGAGAGGGGCTCGGGGTGGTTTATAAGCGCTGCTGCCGCTGCCCTCTCGAGCTCCTCTCTAATGCAGGCAGTACATGCCTATTTGATGCCCTGTTGGACCTGCTAGCACCGCGGGCCTGCATCCTGGCCCATTTATAGGCTTTCTAGTCGTATGCAGGCCGTCGTGCCTAGTAGGCGGGCCTTTTTTTTGCATATATTATGATTTTTAATGTTATTTTTTGCATATGTTATTTTTAGTTATATAATTTTAGTTGCATAAATTTTATATAATTTTAGTTGCATAAGTTTTATTTTTTATTGATTCTTTTTAACAAATAAATACTTTGATAATTTTAGTTAATATTATTTTTATTCTTTTTGCTAATGAAGAATATTATATTTAATTCTTTCTCTTTAGTTCATTCTTTGTGCTATTGCAATTTTATAAAAGACTTTTTCTGCATTTTTTTAAAACATATTTTAACTCAAGACTTTTTCTGCATTCAATATGCACCATTCAAAGCCACAACATCACTTTTCAACATTTTCCTGACTTCATTTACTATTTTTCATGCATTTCATAATTTTTTTTGAGCTAAGATGACCCTGAAATTGAAAAGCACTGCAAATGAACTCTGAAATGGTTGAAAATTGGCATGGTATTATAATTTAACCCACGTAGCATGTGCTAAAAAGTTGAGAGGGTTACGGGAAAAACTGGAAGCACTTCCTGTACAAACTGTACAATCTCATTCGAAGTATCGGGGTTCCGGACGAAAACTCGTCTATTACAAAGGAAATTCATATTGTTAAACATATTTTAACTCAAGACTTTTTCTGCATTCAATATGCACCATTCAAAACCACATCATCACTTTTCAACCCTTTTCTGACTTCATTTGCTATTTTTCATGCATTTCATGATTTATTCTGAGCTAAGATGACCCTGAAATTGAAAAGCACTGCAAATGAACTCTGAAATTGTTGAAAATTGGCATGGTATCATAATTTCACCCACATAGCATGTGCTAAAAAGTTGTGAGGGTTACTATAAAAACTAGATGCACTTCGTGTACAAACAGGATAATCTCATTCGAAGTATCAGGGTTTCGGACGAAAACTCGTCTATTACATAGGGATTTCATTTTTTTAACATATTTTAACTTAAAACTTTTTCTGCATTCAATATGCACCATTCAAAGCCACATCATCACTTTTCAACCATTTTCTGACTTTATGTACTATTTTTCATGCATTTCATGATTTATTTTGAGCTAAGATGACCCTGAAATTGAAAAGCATTGCAAATGAACTCTAAAATGGTTGAAAATTGGCATGGTATCATAATTTCACCCACATAGCATGTGCTAAAAAGTTTTGAGGGTTACGGGAAAAATTGGATGCACTCCGTGTACAAACTGGACAATCTCCTTCGAAGTATCAGGGTTTCGGACGAAAACTCGTCTATTACAAAGGGATTTCATATTTTTAAACATATTTTAACTCAAGACTTTTTCTGCATTCAATATGCACCATTCAAAACCATATCATCACTTTTAACCCTTTTCTGACTTCATTTGCTATTTTTCGTGCATTTCATGATTTATTTTGAGCTAAGATGACCCTGAAATTGAAAAGCACTGCAAATGAACTCTGAAATGGTTGAAAATCAGCATGATATCATAATTTCACCCACATAGCATGTGCTAATGTATCAAAAACCATTACAGAACATCATGAATAGAGAAGTGACCAAATTAATACAAGTTCATCATCACATTAAAACCAAAATACAGTAGTGATCAAAAGTTATAGATCAAAAAATAAATACATAAAGTTCATACATAGTTCTCATAGAACAACATATAGCTCTCTAGAGCATCTAATTAAAACATAAATTGAAACTAACATACAACTATGTAAAATATTTAAATACAACAACAAATGGGATCATAATCGCAACTAAGGTAGCAATTGATCCAACAGCATAATGATACCAAGCCTCATTATCAATGGCATATTTTCTTATCTTTCTAATCTTCAAGCGCATTGCATCCATCTTGATCTTGTGGTCATGGACGACATCGGCAACATGCAACTCAAATTTCATCTTCTCCTCCTCAATTCTTTTTAATTTTTCTTTCAAATCCTCGTTTTCTTTTTCAACTAAATTTAACCTCTCGACACGAGGGTCGGTTGGAATTTCCGGTTCACATACTTCCTAGAATAAACACATCTATGTCACGTTGGTCGGCATAATTGTCATAAACACTAAATAAAACAAATAGTTATAAAATATAATATACCACATCCGAATCATAGACCGGACGAGGGCCGACGTGGGCGGATACCATAACCATGGACCTATATAATAACAAACAATAATAAAAGTAAGAAATTTATACAAGTATCTATGTAAATCATACAAACAAGAACTTTTTCCTTTTCAAAAGAAGATAAGAACAAGAGGCTCACCACGGTGGTGCCGGCGACGAGATCGGCGCGGGCGATCGACGACGGTGAGGACGGGGATGGGACGTGACGGACTGCCAAACCTAGACAAATCTTGAGGAAAATGGAGCTTGGAGGTCGAGCTTGGAGAGGTGAAAGCTTAAGCATGGCTCTGGCATTTCATCGAACACCTCGTGTGTATAGGAGGTGAGAGCAGAGCAGCATACACCTCACACGCGCCGGCCGGCCAAAAAAATGTGAGCGGGCAGGGGCAAGCATATATATAGGCATATCTTTAGTCCCGGTTCCAGCCACCAACCGGGACTAAAGGGGTTGGGCCAGGAGCGAGGCCTTTTAGTCCCGGTTCGTGTCTGGAACCGGGACTAAAGGGGTCAGACGAACCGGGACTGGTTCCTGCCGAGGCCCGGCCGGCTCCCTGGCCTCATGAACCGGGACTGATGCACCCATTAGTCCCGGTTCGTAACAAGACCGGGACTAATGTAATATTCTGGCCCGTTTCAAAGCCCTGTTTTCTACTAGTGAACGCAGGGTTCTACCATCAAGGAGCCGCACCATTACCAGCCCCGAGCCATCCAACACCCAACATTAGGGTGGTCCTGCCCGTGGCAAGGCGAGAAAGACAGAGGGGAAGACTCTGGCTTAGCGAGCATGCATAGAGAGAATGCCAATTCAGCACCGGAAGGGTGGGGGGGGGGTCAGATGGTGGGAAGTAGCGATGAGTGACATGCTCACAGAGACTGCCTCAAATGAAAATATCTCTACATAGGCTGGTCATAGTCCATGGCAGAGTGTAAATGGAGGTCACACACAACCACAAGTTGGGAAGAACAAAGGATCCAAGCAGAAGCCAGATACAGTGTTGTAGGAGGCTCACGTGGCCAGGAGAGGAGATCACCAAGTTGCCAAGAGAGAAACATCATGTGGGGTAGCGAATGGTAGCACTGCGGCGCCAAAGGCACCGTCGATCGCTGAACCCAAGAACACCACCGAAGACTAAAACACGGGGCAGCAAATGGCATGTCCACCACACCAAGCGGTGCCGTTGCCAGACCCCAACAAACACCATCGTCGAGCCCAAGACGGTTGCACCACCACCACCGACATCCCCGTAGCGAGCAGCTACCCAATCAAACAACCGAGCCGACTTCTAGATGATGCCTTCAAGAAGGGACGCGATGTAGATTGTGCCGCCATCATCTGTTCCAGACGAACCTGGAACCAAGGTTTCCCTCGAAGTGGCCACAGGGATGGCGAAATCAACACAACAACGACTCCTTCAAGAAGGTTTTCGTGGCGCCCACAGGCGTCACTGTCGCTGACTCCGGTTAGAGCACGACTTTCGCCGAGTTGAGCATACACACATCCAAATGGCTGATTGATGGAGGGAGACTGCTCACCAGCCGGACCACCTCAGGCCAGATCCGGCCGGATCAAGCCCACCCACGCCATGCCTGCCAGATCGGGCAGAAGCCGAGGCCAGCAGGCACTCGCACCCCCACCCGCACCTCACGGCAGGCACCAACAACACTGCATCACGCACAGATGCGCGCGACTGCCATTGCAATCATAGGATGTGCCGAGGCACCGCCTGTACCACAGCCACACCACTGGAAGCGACCGCGCCGCACCACCATGAGCGCCCCACTAACCGCCGCGTGAGGAGCACATATCCCTATGCATATGGAGGCAGGATTTTCAGGCTGTGGGCGCAACGGGTTAGGACTTTTCATTTGCTCTGCACAAAATCAATACGGAGTGCCTCGAGCATGGGTGATATATGATTGAGGAAGAGAGTCCATGGTGGCGCACCGTCCTTCCTCCAGCCATGCATGAGCGTACTACTGATGGCATTTTTAGCAGCTCGCGTGCTGCTTAATTTGCACATGCAGGAGCCGCAGCAGTACATTTAAGTCTCTGAGTCGCCAGTGCGCGTCCTGTAGTTTTCGGGAAACAGAGGGTTAAACTCTTAGAGCATCTCCAATAGGTGCCCTATAATAGGGCACCAAAAAGTGGTTGGCAAGAACCACCAGGATGGAGGAAAACCGTGAGACCAAGCACCAACAAGCCAAGGAAGATCGCCGGTATCTGATCATTTTCGCAAAAAAAATAGATCGCCGGCACAGTCGAAAGGCATTGAAGAGCGAAGACCATGGGACGACACCGGTGTGTCGCGGGTGAGTCCGAAGGACAGTGCGCAACCGAGACCCGCGACCCCGATGTGTCACCACAAGGTCGATGGCAACACGCAGTTGAGGCCTCCCCAGGAGTTCCTTCGCGCTGACGCCCGGTGAAAGTGCATCTCCGAGATACCCTATTGGTTTTGGTGATTTATGACAAAACCATTTGAGAGCTCTAATAATTTCAATGAGTTTATTTCATCAACTAGAACTAATTTTCTTAAACAGGTCCCTTGGCTATAAGTGGAATAGCAATGGTGACCCCTACACAACTGACGGCAGCCGCCTCTGATTAAAGCAATTCTAGCAATCAAAGTTGAGATTGTTAGAATTAATGGGCTTGGCGCATGTGCATTTCCAGAAAATCCAAAGTAAATCCCAAAGGCCTATGAATAAATGGCAAGTGGAGGTACAATCTTTAGTCCCACCCCGGGAGTGGAGGTAGTGTGAGACCAACTTAAATAGTGGAGTCTCCCCACTCCACTAAGTGATGGGTATGAGGTGAGAAATAAAACACTAGTAGAGAACAGGGCATCTGTCCCGGTTCCAGAGGGCCTTTAGTCCCGGTTCTGCAACCGGGACTAAACGATCGGGACTAATGCCGATCGCTTTTAGTCCCAGTTGGCTTACGAACCGGGACCAACGGTGCTCCACGTGGCCGCACGGCGGCGCCGAGGCAGGAGGACCTTTGGTCCCGGTTCGTGTTTACGAACCGGGACTAAAAGGCGTTGGGGTTTTATTTTTGGAAAGGGCCGTGTTTCATTTTTTGTTTTCATTTTCTTTTATATTTATATTGTATTTTCACGCGGGTTTTCATTTTTGGAAAGGGCCAATCGCAACATCATATTTTCCTCTAATTCACATAATCACTTGCATCCATCCACCTTAATCAAATATATGTCATATAACTCATCATCATCTTACTCATCTAACAACTCATCATCATCTTAATCATACCAAGTTAAAATCTCATAAAACAGAAAAACATCATAATAGTAATCATCCTAATCGATCATGCAAGTTAAAATAAACCAGAAAAACTTCTCTCTCATATAGGACCTAGTCGTCCCTCCTAGGTAAAATGACATAAAACAGAATAACACCTATGTCTCCATGATGAAGCAAAGAGATCCAACAGTCTCCAACTTGTGGCTTGCGATCCTTCTTTATTTGTCCTCATGCTTCAATTTGGAGCCGTCTTGGTGGTTTGTGGTCAGTCGAGTATGCAAAAGAGAACTCGGGCTGGAAGGGGCTTTTAATTGTCATATTACCTTCGGGTTGCATCAACGGAGGCACAACTTCATTTGGCAGTTTCTTTGAAGAACATAATAGTAGCCTAGTTAGCAATGTAATCAATACCATTTACGCAATAGTATAGTGTACTTAATTAGCAACTCTTTCCAAGATATTTCGGCGAATGTCATCCGCCCTCAACCTATGCACTAGTGTCCTGTACAATGTAAAATTTGGGCCAGTTACCAAATTATACGGGAAGATCTCCCTACCAACTAGGACACCAATAACAAAGTTGATAAGATCATCCTTCTCCTCCCAAGTTAGATGTGATCCATAAGTGTAGTGTGTCGTGTCAATTATTTTCTGTGTTTCACTCGAAGAAACGAAATAAGCTGTAAATTATAAATTAACAAATTTAGTATGGATGAACACCTACTATTTTTAAATATAGAATGCAAATTACATGACAAATATGCATGGTTGATAAACTCATATGGAGGTAAAACAGGAAGCATATCGACATCCACCCAAATGTCGATGTTACCTTCAATATGATCTTCAGGACGAAGATCGAAGGTTATTTCCATATCCTCCTGAAATCCATTTGCCTTGCAAAGAGCTTCCCAATTTGAGCACCCTAATTCTGTGTTATTAACTGCATTCATTACTTTGACCAGAAATGTGTGACCATGTTTAGTCCTCAGGTTGGCTCTCCTCGTCTCGAAACCGTCGTGCTCTTCGAAACCAAGCCTCGCCAAGAAATACCGTCTTGCATGACAGGGGATGAACTAGTCGAATTGTATAAAACAGAAATTACACGTTCAATCAAAGAAACAAAAGTCATGCTTAATTACTAAAAAACACTTGTCATCGTTGCGTACCGTAGAAATATCGAAGTCCTCGTAAAGCTTCATGGTGAAGAACCTGCTGTCTCGCAGCCCAGGCCGGTCGCAAAGACACTTATCTTCGCCGCACTATTCGCACGTTTGGCCCCTATGGTCGTCATCAGACGACGACATTTCCTGCAAAATACAGGCACTAGGAGGTGTTCCCTGCAATAACATATGCACATGACCAAATAGACCTGATTGCAATAACATACGCACATGACATATAAATTGATTATTACTTTCGGTCTGTCGTGGCTTTCCTTAAATAAATCTCATATCTCATGGTGTGTTGGTCCGCACTCTCTCACACTGATATGGTGGTGTATATATTGGTGGACACTCTCTCACACTAATAGTTCGACCGTCGGTGATGGGCGCACCCCCTCTTCTCTCGTTGCGCATTATACCGAGGTATATATCGCAAGAAGAGAAGAGGAGGAAGCGCCCCCACGACAATAGTCGGGATTCCTACATCAAGAACACACATGAAAGTCACACAAGGAGCAACGATAGACCGAAAGTCACACACGCATTATAACAATATAATATCACTAATACAATTGTAATGAACTCGAATATAATATCACTAATACATTTATCATGAACTCGAATATAATATCACTAATCCAGTTAATGCATCATCAAATATTAACTAATAAATCTCGAATATTATCATATAAGATCACTAATACAGATCGAATATCCTAGAATCCAAAGTGGAGGACGGTGAACTCGGTTCACTAGCGGTCTCTAAGTCACTGACGGTGGACACCCAAAGATAAGGAACCATCACCGGATCATAACTCGGGTGAGATCCCTGAAGAACCTGCCAGGTATTGGAGAACCTGGCGTCTAGCGCCGCCATGTAGCGACGGACGTGCTCGTCCTCCTCCCGGACACGGCGACGTACCACCTCCGCGGGGACCCACTACCTCTGCACCGAAAGTGGCCCACGCGACCGCCACCAAAGAAGCTCCGGGTCGACGACAAGACCAGGATTCCTCACCAAGCTCCGAGCCCGGGAAGGTAGCACCTCCCAGTGCCAGCCCGGAAGAGCCCAGTCCCGGACATTGCGCCTCTCAAGCATGATGTCGCCGCCGACTCGACGACGAGGCATTGTCGACGTTGAGACAAATTCCTATGAGAACATTTTCTTATCGTTTAATGTTTTGCTTTTTTAGAAATGCGGGATTGGCATCGTCGACGAAAACAAATTGTGGCTATAGCAAATATCATTTTATTTAACAACAATAAAACAACAATAACATTTTTAATAACAAAGCCTAGTGATGTGTAAGTTAGCAAATAAAGAAGCATCTTCCTCATAGATCAACAAATCAACTTAAAATGACATCTTAATTTCCTAACTAACATAAAATGCCATCTTAATTTTCTAACTAGTCCTGGATCCGCCGCTGACCGCCACTGCGATGGGGACGGCGTCGGGGGCGGCGACGGGGACGGCGTCGGGGGCGGCGACGGGGACGGCATCGGGGGCGGTGACGAGGAGCGAGCGGGCTCGGGGAGGAGACGGCGTCGGGGAGGCGACGGCGAGATCCGGCAGCCTGGCGGCGTCGAGGTGGTTTTCGGCGCCGTCGGGGGAGAGGGAAAGCAGATGGATTTGGAAACTTTTCCAAGTGCCGCTTATATAGTGCAACCTTTAGTCTGGGTTGGTAGTTCCAACAGGGACTAAAGTCCCCCCCTTTAGTCCCAGTTAGGGCCACCAACCGGGACTAAAGGTAGTTTTCGGCACCCCGAAAGGGCGGGAAGCGCAGTGCTTTAGTCCCGGTTGGTGGCTCCAACCGGGACTAAAGGGGGGAATTAGATGTGCTTGTAGAGAAAATTCAACCTAAATTCAAAGTGCTATTAACCTAAATAGATGTACTAGCACTTTGAATTTAGGTTGAATTTTCTCTATAAGCGCATCTATTTTCACTTTTGCTATTTTTTATGTTATTTTTTTTGCATATTAAAAGTTCTGAACAAAAAATACTTTATGAATATTCTTTTTGCTATTAAAGTTTTTAACAAAAATAACTTTGATAATTTTAGTTGCATAAATTTTATATAATATTAACTCAAGACTTCTTCTGCATTCCATATGCACTATTCAAAGCCACATCATCACTTTTCAACCCTTTTCTGACTTCATTTGCTAGTTTTTATGCATTTCATGATTTATTTTGAGCTAAAATGACCATGAATTGAAATGCACTGCAAATGAACTCTGAAATGGTTGAAAGTTGGCATGGTATCATAATTTCACCCACATAGCATGTGCTAAAACTTGAGAGGGTTACCGGAAAAACTGGATGCACTTCGTGTACAAACTGGAAAATCTCTTTCGATGTATCAGGGTTTCGGACGAAAACACATCTATTACAAAGCGATTTCAATTTTTGGAACATATTTTAACTCAAGACTTTTTCTGCATTCAATATGCACCATTCAAAGCCACATCATCACTTTTCAAACCTTTTCTGACTTCATTTGCTAGTTTTCATGCATTTCATGATTTATTTTGAGCTAAAATGATACTGAATTGAAAAGCACTTCAAATGAACTCTGAAATGGTTGAAAGTTGGCATGGTATCATAATTTCACCCACATAGCATGTGCTAAAAAGTTGAGAGAGTTACAGGAAAAACTGGATACACTTCGTGTACAAACTGGACCATGTCCATCGAAGTATGAGGGTTTCGGACGAAAACTCAACTGTTACAAAGGCATTTCATTTTTTTAACTTATTTCAACTCCAGACTTTTTGTGCATTCAATATGAACCATTCTAAGCCACATCCTCAAATTTCAACCCTTTCTAACATCATTTGCTATTTTTCATCTGTTTAATGAATTGTTTTGAGCTAAATGACCCTAAAATTAAAAAAACACCACAAATGAACTCTGAAAAGGTTGAAACTTGGCATGGTATCATAATTTCACCCACATAGCATATGCTAAAAAGTTGAGAGGGTTACCGGAAAAACTTGATGCACTTCGTGTACAAACTGGACAATCTCTTTCGAAGTATCAGGGTTTCGGACGAAAACACGTCTATTACAAAGGGATTTCAATTTTTTGAACATATTTTAACTCAAGACTTTTTCTGCATTCAATATGCACCATTCAAAGCCACATCATCACTTTTCAACCCTTTTCTGACTTCATTTGCTAGTTTTCATGCATTTCATGATTTATTTTGAGCTAAAATGACCTTGAATTGAAAAGCACTGCAAATGAACTCTGAAATGGTTGAAAGTTGGCATGGTATCGTAATTTCACCCACATAGCATGTGCTAAAAAGTTGAGAGGGTTACCGGAAAAACTGGATGCACTTGGTGTACAAACTGGACAATCTTTTTCGAAGTATCAGGGTTTCAGACGAAAACACGTCTATTACAAAGGGATTTTAATTTTTTTAACATATTTTTACTCAAGACTTTTTCTGCATTCAATATGCACCATTCAAAGCCACATCATCACTTTTCAACCCTTTTCTGACTTCATTTGCTATTTTTCATCCATTTAATGAATTGTTTTGAGCTAAAATGACCCTATATTGAAAAGCACTGTAAATGAACTCTGAAATGGTTGAAAGTTGGCATGGTATCATAATTTCACCCACATCCATTGCCGGTTCATCTGCGTGCATTATATAATTAAATGTATCAAAAACCATTACAGAACATCATGAATAGAGAAGTGATCAAATGTTATTACTGAAAAAATAAATACATAAAGTTCATACATAGTTCTCATAGAACAACATACAACTCTCTAGAGCATCTAATTAAAACATAAATTGAAACTAACATACAACTATGTAAAACATTTAAATGCAACAACAAATGCGATCATAATCGCAAGTAAGGTAACAATTGATCCAACAGCATAATGATACGAAGCCTCATTATCAATGGCATATTTTCTTATCTTTCTAATCTTCAAGCGCATTGCATCCATCTTGATCTTGTGGTCATCGACGACATCGGCAACATGCAACTCCAATTTCATCCTCTCCTCCTCAATTCTTTTCAATTTTTCTTTCAAATCCTCGTTTTCTTTTTCAACTAAATTTAACCTCTCGACAAGAGGGTCGGTTGGAATTTCCGGTTCACATACCTCCTAGATAAACACATCTATGTCACGTTGGTCGGCACAATTGTCATAAAGACTAAATGAAACAAATAGTTATAAAAGATAATATACCACATCCGAATCATAGACTGGACGAGGGCCGACGTGGGCGGATACCATAACCATGGCACCATATAATAACAAACAATAATAAAAGTAAGAAATTTATACAAGTATCTATGTAAATCATACAAGTAAGAATTTTTTCTTTTAAAAAGAAGATAAGAACAAGAGGCTCACCACGGTGGTGCCGGCGACGAGATCGGCGTGGGCGATCGACGACGGTGAGGACGGGGACGGGACGTGACGGACCGTCAAACCTAGACAAATCTTGGGGAAAATGGAGCTTGGAGGTCGAGCTTGGAGAGGAGAAAGCTTAAGCGTGGCTCGGGCATTTCATCAAACACCTCGTGTGCATAGGAGGTGAGAGCAGAGCAGCACACACCTCGCACACGCCGGCCGGCCAAAAAACAGAGGAGTGAGTGGGCAGGGGCGAGCATATATATATATATAGGCATATCTTTAGTCCCGGTTTGTGGCTAGAACCGGGACTAAAGGGACTGGGCCAGAAGCGAGGCCCTTTAGTCCCGGTTCGTGTCTGGAACCAGGACTAAAGGGGTCACACGAACCGGGACTGGTTCCTGACGAACCCCGGCCGGCGCCCTGGCCGCTCGAACCGGGACTGATGCACCCATTAGTCCCGGTTCGTAACACGACCGGGACTAATGCAATATTCTGACCCGTTTCAAAGCCCTGTTTTCTACTAGTGAAACACCACACGCGCACGCTTACCTCGCCTCACCAGGTCTTGCTCGGGCACGGGCACGGGCAGGTGACATGTGCGTCAATGCTCCGCTGAAATCCGGTTCGTGGCCTTGTAGGAGCGCAGCTTCCTTTTGCCGTTTTATTTTTTTGGTTTCTTGACCAGTAAGTTTTCGAGTTGATTTCTTGATGACCATTAAGTTTTGGAAACCTAGTCGGTTTGGATCGTGATCGTGACATGAGACTGGGTGGGTTCTCCTATCTATATGACTTACCGGCCATCACCAAAGATGCAATGATATCGAGTTAGGTTTTTTTTGCCTCATCCCTCTACTTGCGCCGCCACCGTAGTCCACACCATCCTGAACGCCGGCGTGCTCAGGCGAGCGGGAGAGTAGGTCTCCGGAACCTCTTGCCCTTGTAATCCTGCATCGGGAGAGGGCGAAATAGGTTTTTTGGAAGCGCTTCGCGCGACTGCTCACGTTGGTCAGCATGGGCGCCTTCCCTCGAAGTCGGGCGGCGCCGCGTACCATCGTCTCCGCCGCCGATCTGCTTCAACTGGTCTTCACCCACATCGTCGTCAACACCGGAGCTACTGCATCTACACACGATCAGTACGCGCGACGTATTCCGATCTACTGTTTAGTTATGTTTCATGCTACATGTGCGATGATGCTGTTCATATTGTTCGGGTCATCTAGTATGCTAGAGCTATGCATGCTGATAATTGTTTTACTCATGATTTATTTACTAGAATTAATCACGAAATTGCCTAATTTTCCAACAGAGACCGTACATCTATATCTATATCTATACCTATATATATACTACCCAATATTAAAGGGAGGATTGTTTCTCCATTTTTTGTAGTCCAAGCTGGGTTTTCGTCTGTCGTCCGTTTGCTTATTTGTTCGTTGTTTAAAAAAAAAATTTGCACCGGCTGAGACACGAACCGTGGTGGCAAGGATAAGCTCATAACGCACTAGCCAACTGATCCGGAGCATTGTTTCCTTTTTGAAAGGAAGCTCACTTCGTATTGCGTAGCAAGTAGCAAGTCTTGACAGGAAAAAAAAACTGCAGAGTCCGTCCGTAATATTTTTTATTTGAGGGTTTCCGTCCGAAATATTTTATGTACGTTATATCCTTTGATTGATTGATTCGATGCTGGGATTCGTACGTCATCCCATGCGCTACAAGCTGCGTAAAAAACAGAATAAATGACCCTCCGTAATAAAAATAAAACACATGAAGTGGGATTCAAACCTGCACCAATCCAGTACGTGATAGCATGAGCTAGCCACCACACCAAAGCTGCTCTATTGTTTTGTTGGCAGAGCTTTATCAATCTATAGATGTATAAACAAAAAAGAATGTGTACGTCACCACCTTGGCCCGTTGCTGTAAGGGCCACATCAATGGGCCTCCTCAGCTTCCAGGCCAGCAAAACATAGTTTCACGGGAGGGGATGGTTGGTTTCACTTAGCAGTTAAATAGTACCACCTCGCTCCATTGTAGCAAGTCACATAGTTTATATACGCTGCGAGTTGTCCGGAGAATTAACAAGGTGCCTTCACAAATAACAAAAGAAGAATGAGGCGTGGGTTCGGGGTTCGGTGGCTGCATTTGCAAGTAATAAATAAAGAGGCCCAAGGTCAAGTGCCTTGAGAAATAACAAAAGGAGGAGGATGTGTTGGTTTGCAAATATAGGGAAATAAAGAGACCCAAGGTCAGAGTACCATAATAGGTCGGATTAACGTTCCCCGCAAAAAAAAAAATGGT
This sequence comes from Elymus sibiricus, assembly GCA_039707655.1. Classification (NCBI taxonomy): domain Eukaryota; kingdom Viridiplantae; phylum Streptophyta; class Magnoliopsida; order Poales; family Poaceae; genus Elymus; species Elymus sibiricus. The sequence continues at coordinate 5,725,587 of CM077666.1, forward strand.
CAGAGTAACGTATTAGCCTATTGTACCAATAAACAGTTGATCACTTATAAATGTATATTTGTACACATAAAAAAAACTTCCGGGCATTTTTGCTAGTACATACTTATAGGTGCAACGTTTGAAGATAACTGAAACAAGCCAGCTCCTAGCTAGTTACTCGAGCTGCTGGGTATTATGTCGATCTACTTGCATGGAAGTAAAGATTGGCCTGTCAAATTGTCTGCTCAAGGACGTGCTGGTTGCAGCACAGACTCTGTGCGAGCACACCCTTTCTGCCATGACTCGCCATGCATGAGTGTACTGTTGATCGTCAGCACCGTCGACATTTTGAGCAGCTCGCGCGCGTCGCCATGCTGCTTAATTTGAACATGAAGGACGGACCTGCATGCACGAGCATCAGTGTACTGCTGAATGGCAACGTTTTTAGCAGCTGGCATCGTGTCGCCGTGCTGCTTAATTTGGGCGGACCAGCATGCAGGAGCCGTAGCAGTACATTCAAGTCTCGGCAGCCTGCAGTGCCAGTGGCAACAGACAGCGCGCAGCTTACTCTCTAATCGCTTCGCCGGTAATTAATTAAACAGTTGATCGGTACTATCCGGGAACGACTACTATAGAATCTGGGCATCAGATGCAAAAATAGAAAAAGGATTCTGGACCATTGGATTTGGGATGAATGGTAAGGATCTAGGTGGAGGAATCTGTACTAACAGTTACATAATTCTGTGCAGAAACATCCCTATGCTCCTCATGATTTCTCTTCGGATCCTTTTCAGATCCCCAATCCTCCGTCGGCCCTCTCGGCCTCTCCAGCCGACGAGCGACGTTGTCGGCGGTCCAGGGCAGATCCGGTGTTGGCTCCCCTCCCACAGCTTCTTCTCCCTGCCTCCTCTCTTCCACTCCGGCTTCAAGGTCGCGTGGATCCGCCTCCCGTCCAGGTCCAACGTCGCGCGGCGCATCATTGCAGATATTCGTCGGCCGTCACTAGTCCTCCTCGCCGATGGCCGCTGGCGCATCGCCCGCACAGCTGCATAGTGCACCATCTGGCCTCCACCATGCCGGACTCTGACAGGTTTGCGACAGATCCGTAGACCCACAGCACAGAGTCGTATGAGAATATGCAGCCCCGACGGCTACATGCACCAGGTCTTCTTCCTGACTCCATCCCCTCACTGGGTCACTATGAAGGTATCTTCTTTCCTACCCATATATTTCTATCTAGTGCGGAAGTCTAGTTTGTGTTCGAGTCTGGGCACATGCGCAGCCAACGGAGCCACTGGTTTACCTCATGTTCTATGTTTACCAATCACATGTAATGATTTTGAATGCACAGAATAGTTTACTGCTTGTACTCCACTACACAATTCCATTTAATCTATTGCGCCATGTATATGCTACTCCCTCCGACCCAAAATAATTAAGTGTCGTGGTTTAAACTAAAAGGACGACACTTATTTTGGACCGGAGTGAGTATTGAATCAAAGCATGAATATTTCAGAGGCAGTGCACATGTCTTTGACTGAATTGGCTATGGATCTAGCTAGGGCAAGTATGCCGAGAGTGCATACAGTTATCAATTTGGCATTCCTTCAGTTGCGGATCTTACACGTACATCGGTCAAATTATTAGCTAAATCTAGCTAGCTTCTAGTTGAATTGATTTCAACCCGTGGTTGAGAAGTGAATATAATTTCCCTTGATTATAGAGCACAAGTAACTTGCTGTGGGGAAACTCGTCAATGATGTGACGACATATGCATATCCGGCAAAACCAAGCCGACACAACAATGTCTCGTCCATCTAATTAACCTGCACCATGTTTGGTTAGTTAGCTAGTTAAGAATTTGTTGTTGTTCTCAGCTAGTGTGCTTGCTAGCATGGGGGTACGCATATTGCAGATTTAACTAACAAAACTCAAGGATTTTGATGAACTGACCCCAGTCAATTGTTTCACACTCCAGTGGCTAGCTGGTGTGAGATACCTCCATTGGAGACATCAAATCATAGATATATGTGTATTTGTGACTAAGAGTTAGCCAACAAGTGTTTAACAACATAACAGAAATCGTCGAAGTACAGATACAGAGCAGAGAGAGCTAGCTAGCTAGCTGCCTGAGCTGCACCGGCATGCGTGGTGCAGCCTGTAGCCTTCTAATTTGCAACCATGCAATTGGAGATGACTTCTCAATTTGTTTTGTTCAGGAGATTTAAATGTCGGACATCTGGATTTTGGCGTAGAACACATGCTATGCTCTGGGTATGATGAATAGTTTAGAGCTCATTGAGATATTGACTAGTACTAAGCTCTGCCCTGCCGTTCTGCCGCTCTTGGGTCATTTTGAATAATGATTTACAGCTTCTAGAAAATCTTAGTTGTTGCTATCTCACCTGGTTCTAAGCAAACAAAAATAGTATTTGCTTTGTGTGATCTTTCCCAGGCATATGAAGCTCCAAGAGCAAGAAGCAGTATAACTCGAGGCAAGAGAAGAAATTTTCTGTCATATACCATCAGAATAGCAAAGCTGATACAATTTTTGAAAGCAATATTTGTTCAGTTGTGATCATTGAAGTCCTTCACACTATTCTTACTGGTCATGCACTAGAAATGATCATGTCATCTTATGTATCATTTCATTTGTATGTATGTCTCTCATGGATGCGCTAGATTGACAAATATTTGTGCCTGAGAAGGTCTAGTTTGACGTGTACTCGAATATTTGTGCAACTGATGGTCTAGCTTGACATGTACTAAAATATTTCCAGAATTTGTGCTTGGAATTGTCCAGTCTAACATGTGCCTGGAATGGTCTAGCTTGACTTAATTTTCTCATCTGATGGTCTATTCATCTTTAATCCGATGGCCCAGAATGCTTTTTTCTATTTTTGCACCACAAGTCCACATTCTATGCTAGTTGATCGGTACTATCCTATCCATGCCCATGAGTCGCCGCCTGCGCCCGTTCTGTTGATTTTGGGAAACAGACGGTTAATCTCTGAACAGTCACTTTACAGTACGGCTTTGCAGGCATACTGACGAAGTGACTGACGAGCTTTCAAGCTGTCCCTTGGAGATCTTTAGCCTAGAGAATATGCACCGGGTATATTCTGCAAGGAACACGTGACACGATTTTTTTGCAGCGCGTTGTGCTCAAGGCAGAAATCTGGACCATTGATGGTTGTTTCAAGATATGTGCCATCAAAGAATAAAGTTCATATACTCCCTCCGATCCATATTAATTGTCGCTGATTTAGTACAACATTGTACTAAATCAGCGACAACAATTAATATGGATCAAAGGGAGTACAAAATTTGTATTTGGCAAAAAAAAATTGTACTGGACAAATATGAAGGTGGGGTCACCCAAAATTTATAGCCGAAATTACAGCTCCGCATCATCCTTTGATGTCTTCTGGTAGTTGATCTCCTGCCCCTGTCTATCTTGCCACTCAAAAATCTTGGCAACATCCTCCCCAAGCTGGATGTACTGATTGCACAATTGCTCATTCTTCTTCTTAAGCTTGGCAACCTCTATCTTATGAGCCTAGTTATCCATCATCCTACCATGATTTTCCTCTATCAAACATTTCCCACAGCTTCAAAAGGCACCTCTGCAATGAGAGGCCATGGGCCATCAACCCACTCCACAACTCCACAGTTTACATCTCCCTGCAAGAGCAAAGTAGAAATTAGAACACAATTAACTATTGTAATATCTAGCAATTTAGCACAATGAGAACTAACCTACTACCTTGATCATTAGTTTCCTAATATCTAACAATATTTCATAGTGAGAACTAACTTAGTACTCCCTCTGTAAACTTTTATAAGAGCGTTTAGGAAGTGCAGTTCAAATTCCGTAACGCTACGAAAATCTTGTCATTTCCCATTTTGCCCCTCCCTCACCTCACTCACTCACTCGTGATTCCCCTCACTCCAAAATCCCTAGCTCACCGGCGCCGCTCTCCCTCTGGCCCGCGCCGCTCTCCCTCGCTCGCGCCGCTCTCCTGCACCGCTCTCGTGCGCCGCTTCTCCCGTTCGCCCGCGCCGCCTCCCTCTCTTGCCGGCGTCGCCTGCGCCACCTTCTCCTGCTCGAGGCAAAGCTGGGTTTTTTACTGAGGTCGAGGAGGAGCGAGACGAGCGCGGGCCAGACAGCCTTGTCCTGCTCGACGACGGCGGCGAGAAACGCTGGTGCTCCTCGTCTTCCTCGTCCTGCAAGGACGAGCGCCGATACTTGAGATGTGGCTGCTGCCGTGGAGGAGCGGAGGAGGTCGTGCAGATGGGTCTGCACGACGAGGAGCGAATGAGATCCTGCAGATGTGGAGTTCGAGCTGCTCTGCCGGACGAGGGGGAGTTCGAGCTGCCGGGCAACTTCATCTTCATCTGCAGATCAGGTCAGACTTCATCTTCGTCCCCTTGTGTGCAGATTGTGTGCTCTGATTCAGAGATGCTAAGAAAAACTTGTTCGTGCTCTGCTTGTGTGCTCTCCTTCAGACTGTGTGCTTTGATGATTATTTCGATTTTGCTGCTGATGATATCACTCTAGAATGATGATTATTTCAATTCTGCACTTTGTTGTTAAGACAGACTTGGGATAGGATCTTCATGCACTGTAGAGTGATGATTATTTACAGAAATGAAATGATGTTTTGAACAAAAATAAGGAATATGGAGGGAGTATACACATTGTTCAAACTTTAGGAATAAAATCCTGCATACAAGAGCAGAGACATCATTTTTGTCATTTCACTATTCAAAAATCCGAAACTTTCATGTGAAATTCAGAAACTTCCATAAAGTTCAGAAACTTGCATATAATTTCAGACAACACATATGCAATACTCCATTTCGAACAACACAATATAATCCATTTCATACTTACAAATAATCCATATCCACAAACAATACAAGTCTCAAGAATGCATTTCCACAAACAAGTTTCATCATAGCACTACAAGTCTCAACATACTCCACTACTCCATGACATCTTGTTCTAGCATCTCCATGGCATTTTCATACACTTCACGAGGAAAATGGATCCGAGGCGGTAGGATTCCTTGCCTTTCCAATCTCTCCTTCGGCAAATGTGGAATTTTATATGAATTTTTTCCTCCATGGTTCATCACTTCGACCATGATGGTCCGAAGTGTTACAAATATTCTATTGAGTTTCCCGACATCATACTCATCAAATTCTTCCTGCACACCTTGAATCAGTTCTTTGATAGTCGTGGGAGCTCTACAGTCGGTCAAAGACTTAAGGGATCTGAAATATCCAAGATCAAGTGCGTTTAGATCAGGAGAATTTGGAGGCTGGTTTATTATTTTAATGTCCAGACCAGTTGTAGCCACAGCTTCTGCAAACTCTGTATCACCAGGAAGAATGTGCGTTTTCACGTTGTCTTGTTGGATCAATATTGGATTAATATCATCTACGGGCCACACTTCCTTTATTCCTGGAACCACTTTTTCTATCATATACCTCCTCATTACCCGTAGGTTCACGTTGACGGACTTGATTTCCATGGTCCCTCTTGCTCTATATTCACTTCTTCTAGCAGCGGGGATCTCTTGCGCAAAGGGCCAGAAACCAATTTTACCTGAGAATGTCACATTGCCTTCAGCGTCAAATCTGGGTCGAGCAACAGCGGTCGGAAACATCACTTTCCCAATACAGTTCTTGTTTCGAACAGTTCTGACCGGGTCATCTTCCTCGGGGAGGAGGTAGTAGTTTTTGTTCATTTTTGTCATATAGAACCACTTTTCGTCAATATGCACAATGTTGTGCATACCGATGAATTTAGGTCTTGGAGCTGCTAAGGTGGTCTCGTCAAGCATTGACAAACAAAACTTGATCCTTTCTCTTCTATTCTTTTCTTTCAAGGATGGCTTCAAACGATTGGAGTGCCTCCTAATCTTGCGAAGCTTGAGTTTCTTGTAGAGTGTAGTGTGACTGACAGCTAATTGGCGAGCAAGTAACCTAAGAGTTGACCTTCTATTCAATGGAACTGTGGGGCTTTTGGATAGAGCATCATCCTTTCCCTTTCTTTCGCATCTTCCTTTCCTTCTGTTGGATACATCCACCTCCTGACCAAGCGATATTTGTCGCTCTGCTGTCATCCAGATTTTTCGAATGTGTTGGACACCAACTTGAAAAATCTGAGCAATATCCTTCTTGTCATTTCTTTTGAACTTGCCACCCCTGGCCAGATTCAGGGTATGTAGTGCCATGTAGGCAGCGTATCTTTGCTCATCTGTCATTGACTTTCTTTGCGTATGTATTTGAACTGTACTTGTTGCTTCCGCTTCTTCTTGGAGCATATTGTCATCTTCTTCTTGGATCATATTGTCATCTTCTTGGAGGATATTCTCATCTTCTTCTTGGAGCATATTGTCATCATCATCTGCTTCTTCTCCTGCAGGTGGTGTGCAGTTCAAGTCTGGGAGCACCATACTGAGCCACTGCTGCTGCTTCTCCTATTGCTTCTCCTCTTGCTGAAATTTTCAACAACACAAGTTTAGTATGCATTTAAGTTATATACAGATATGTCATTGTAATATAGAAATGCAGGAGTAGGATAATTCAACTAATCCATTTGTAAAGTCTACTAAGTGGTCAATCTGCTGAATCTATGAGTAATCTATGCAGGAGTATAAATTTTGCTGAGTGTAAATTCTGTTAACTGTTCCATTTTAATACTGACAAGTGTTACATATGATGTTCATAGTGATGTTTCTTGACAGACAAGTGATACTCCATTCTTCTGTAAATTCTTGTCAATGCACTGGTAGGAAAACCCCCATTTGTCGCGGTTCGTAAGGGCCTTTAGTCCCGGTTCTGGAACCGGGACTAAAGGGTCGGGACTAAAGCCCAAAACCTTTAGTCCCGGTTCGCTTACCAACCGGGACAGAAGGGGATCCACGTGGCCGGTGCTGGGAGCCCAGGCAGGAGGACCTTTAGTCCCGGTTGTTAACACCAACCAGGACCAAAAGGCAGGACCTTTAGTCCCGGTTGGCAACACCAACCGGGACCAGAAGGCACCGGGGTTTTTGTTTTTTTTTTTGAAAGGGGGGGGGGTTAGGGGGGTTTGTAGGGTTAATTGAGGTGTTTCATATTGTGTTAGCTAGCTAATAGAGAGAAGTGTCCTCTCTTTCTCCGTGCTTGGTCGACGCTAGCTACTATAGAGAGAACTCGTCACGCTAGCTAGTAAGCAAATGAAGGAACCATTAAGTACACAAGATCGTCATGAACATATACACAGAGAAGTGATCGACCTCTCTTTCTCCGAGAGATTGGTCGAACAACAAGTTTTCGTATATCCATCCGACGCTACTAGCTACATATATACAATATAAGATCTCTTACAATCCCTAACATTTAATGTCAAATTCCACATGGTATTCTCCGGCTTTATTTATGACGTGGTCAAGAAAGAATCCCGCCAATTCCTCCTGAATTGCTCGTATGCGATCATGTGGTAGGAGTTCATCCCACATCTGCCACGTCTAATTTGAAGAAACTCAACACAAATAATGGTAATAAAATAAAATTGTGAATATTATTGCTTACGCACTTGAAATTGTTTTTCAGAGTAGCCCCGCTTAGGGGTCGTCGCGTTGTAGATGAACTCGCAAACGTAGTATCCACAAAAATTATTCCCTTTTTCCTGCCACAAGCACTTTACGAGAAATAGAGTTCAATCAAACTGATAATCAAGCATGATAAATGGTATTGATGGAACTAGAATCAATGGGAGATGCGCGGAACTAGCTAGTAGTACTTACTTTCGGGTGTGTAAATCGCAGCTCCCTCGGCAGTGCCGGAACAATTGCGGTGAACTCTTTCCAAACCCTGCCAGACAAAGAAAATAATTACTTGATATCAGGAAATGAACAAAGTTGCCGATATGATGCGATAATGATCGATTGAACTTACTTCTGGAGCATTTCAGTCATGCCCGCATATTCCTGGGGATGTTTTCATTTCGAGTCTAAGACGATTACTACTCCCCGCTCAAGCTTAATCTCTAGCAGAATAAAGTGGAAGCTGCGCACGCATGCATAACTCATCAATTACATTACTATAACCTCGAGTAATAAGGGAAACCGAATATGCACAAGATAGTAACACTCACTTGAAGTTGTAAGGAAAGAGTATTGTCCCTTTGTTTTGATTTTTAAGCAACGATGGTAGCAAGTTGTCCTCGGTTTGTGTGACATTGTTTTTAACCGTATACTCATGTATGATATTTGGGTTAATGAACCCAATGTCATACATTTGTGCTTTTCTGCATTCGACGATCTTCAATCTGCATAATATAGTGAGGATAATTATATATACATGCAATGAAAGAGCTGAGCTATATATAGAGAGAGACTTAATTACAGAAGTAGTACTTACAGACAGTAGGAAGTCACGATTGTTTTGTCGAGGGCCTTTTGATTGTATAACTGGAATATCTCCTCAAATTCAACATTCAACAGATCCATTCCAACAAGGTCGTGCTCCTCTTTAATCTTCAGCGTCAAAGCATCCCTCCCTGACTTGCGGCAGGTTTTCATGTACCATTCATGCAATGTTCGCATCATCGTTGTTAGAGGAGGATGATCAGGTTTGACGAGAGGCCGCCCGTACCGGTAACTGAATTCGTCCACCTCCAACGGCTCAAACTGTACATCATCGCTCAGGTAATCATCAGGATTGGTACCGGGCACCATCCCCAGATGATTAGCGACGATATCGCTAGACACCTTGAGCGGGGGGCACGATTGGTTCGCCTGTTCGCCGAGATGGGGAATTTTTTTCCCACTTCTTCGTTTTGCTAACCTTGCATCACTGGAAGTACTTCCCGACCGCCGCGCGTCTTGATATGTCTTTTTAACACAGCGGTCAAAGTTGGAATCCGGCGGAGGCGGTGGTGGTCGCTTCAGGGCATCGATAGTGCGCATCACTTTCACCGGATCTAGCTTCTCCTTCGGAGCTGGAGTTTTCTTTGCAAAATGGGCCGTCAATTCGGCCTGACATATCTCCTCGTTTTCAGACTCGGTCCTCTCATATGGTAACTTTTCCAGAGGCTTGAGAGATGGACCGTATCAGTATTCCCTCCCGCCTCTTCTTGTACTGCTAGCCGCTGGAGCGGCGGCGTCTCTCTTCCGTCGTTGCTTACGAGGCGGAGCAGGAGGCGGAGTGCTCCGACGCTCCGGAGGAGCCGGAGCGGCGGCGTCTGTCTTCTGCCGTTGCCGACGAGGCTGAGGAGGAGGCGTACTGCTCCGACGTGCCGGAGTAGGCGAAGGAGGAGGCGGAGTGCCCTCACGCGTCGGAGGAGCCGGAGAAGGAGGCGGTGTGCCCTGATCACTCGCCGGAGGAGGAGGAGGAGGAGGAGGCTGAGAGCCCTAATTCGCCTGAGGAGGAGGAGGAGGCGGAGGAGGCGGAGGCGTCTAGTTTGGAAGCTTGATGTACTCCTTCTGCCATAGACATGTACTCCTCAGAGCATGAGCCAGCTTATTCTCTCCTTCACCTGTAGGCCGGTCAAGCTCGAGCTCCTCAAATCCCTCAATTACTTCATCCACCATCACAACAGCATAGCCATGTGGAATCGGTGAGCAGTGAAAAGTTCCGTTGGGTTGAGGAGGTGCAACAGAGCCGACAGCCGCCTTGAAAGTGAGGTTCCGGCATTTCGTCATGAGCTCGCAATGTTGAGCCTCCGTGATAGTATCCACGGGGTAGATAGGAGCCGTGAAGTCAGGCTGAACGGGCTCCGCGGAAGCGACGCTGCTTCTCCGCTGAGATGGCGGGGTAGCTTCTGGGGTAGCTTCGTGCCGCTGAGAAGGTTGGCCGACAGCTCGCTGGCTCTCAGCTTCCTCTAGCTTTTGTAGTCTTGCATTCAGCTTCTGAATTTCGCTCGGCTCCGCTTTCCTCTTTCTCTCCCGGCTTCTGTAACCGCCTGCGTCGGGAAACCCAACCTTCCACGGAACGGAGCCTGGTGTGCCTCGTGTTCGTCCAGGGTGCTCAGCATTCCCTAGGGCCTCAGTCAGCTCGTCCTTCTCTCTGTCGGGAATGAACATCCCTTCCTGCGCTGCGGTGATATACTCCTGAAGCTTGTTCATGGGTATTGCAAGTTGCTCGTTCGCCCAACGGCACTTCCCTGTTTCAGGGTCGAAAGTTCCCCCAACCCCGAAGAACCAAGTCCTTGAACGGTCTGGCCAGTTCAATGTCTGTGGTACGACGTTTTTAGCAATCAGGTCATTCTCAGCTTTGTCCCACAATGGTCGGGCTTTGAGGTAGCCACCTGACCCCGTGTGATGGTGATACTGCTTCTTTGCAGCATTGATCTTGTTTGTCTCTGACATTTTTTTACTCTTGTCTGATGTCTTGTAGGCCACAAATGCGGGCCAGTGATCACCTATCTTCTCAAATCGGCCGGTGAATTCTGGAGTCTTTCCTTTGTCGACAAACTTTGATTTCAACTCATTCTTGCACTTCCTGAATAGATCTGCCATCTTCTTAAGAGCACATGCCTTGACCAGTGGCTCTATAACTGGCTTATTCGGATCCTCTCTATAACTGGCTTATTCGGATCCTCCTCTGGCGGTAGGGTGAAATTTGCCTTCAGTGCGGTCCAAAGATCATCTTTCTGTCTATCGGTGAGATAATCACCATCAGGGGCGCCGTCCTTAGGCTTATTCCATTGCTTGATGCTGATCGGGATGTAGTCCCTAACAATAGCTCCGCACTGAGCAGAAAATGCGTCCTTGGTCCGCTTGGGTTCAATCGGATGGCCATCCTGCGCGAGTGCTGTGATCGTGAACCTTTCTTCCTTGCGCAACCTCTTCTTCGGGCCTCGTCTCGTTACCGAAGTTTGGCTCGATCCGGAGGGCTATAAAAGAAGAAAGAAGAGTTAATTAATATATGTACATACCAAAACAATTAATGCATCAATTAGCTAGTCAGCACGGGCTTAATTAATATATATACCTCGCCGGACTTTGCAACAGCTCCCTCCTCCGTTCGTCACCGGAGCGGTCATCATGGTCTCCTTCTTCCTCCGGCATTCGGTCACCGGAGCCATCATGATCATGTCCTTCCTCCTCCATTGTTCGGTCACCGGAGCCATCAACCTCTCCTTCCAGACCATCGGTGTCGTTGAGATACGACAAGATATCACGTCCGTCGTGGATTATGTCCCCCAACAACTGTTCTTGTTCCAAGTCTCTTGGATCCATAGTTTCTGCAAATATTACAACATGGCAATTAATATACAAACATGAATGTCCGACGTCCGGACCACCTCTCTCATGAATGTCCGACGTCCGGACCGCCTCTCTCATGAATGTCAAACAAGGGATTCTCTTAACCTTTAAGGGATTTAACAAAATGGCGCGATTCTGAATGTGCAGAAAATGGTCCATATTTTTCCTGATCTCATCTACCCTTCTATATGTCACGTTGTCTAGTGTCAAAGGATTCAAGAAAACCAAGGCAACGACGCTCACCCCGCATGTCGTGTCCGACGTCCCCCCTCATGTCGAAGTTATCGGGGAGGGGGTAGACGACATCGACGCTCACCCCTCATGTCATGTCCGACGTCCCCCCTCATGTCGAAGTTATCGGGGAGGGGGTAGACAACAACGACGCTCACCCCTCATGTCATGTCCGACGTCCCCCCTCATGTCGAAGTTATCGGGGAGGGGGTAGACGACAACGACGCTCACCCCTCATGTCATGTCTGACGTCCCCCCTCATGTCGAAGTTATCGGGGAGGGGGTAGACGACAACGACGCTCACCCCTCATGTCATGTCCGACGTCCCCCCTCATGTTGAAGTTATCGGGGAGGGGGTAGACAACAACGACGCTCCCCCTCATGTCATGTCCGACGTGGTCGGCGACGAGGACATACATCTATCTCATCTCTACATGAACATACATCTCATCTCCACATGACCATTTATCTATCTATCTCATATCCACATGAACATACATCTCATCTATATATATATCATCATATCATATATATATATATATATCATCATATAAACAACAGAAAAATTAATTGTTTCCAACAGAGCATCATATATATATATCATCATATTATCTATATATATCATCATTTCATCAAATTATCTAACATAATGAAATATATATATATATATCAACAAAATCATTTATCTATCTATCTACATCATCATCTATCTCCACATGAAAATATACATCTCATAAAAAACATAGCAACGGGGGCTGCCGGCGACCATGGAGCAGTGTCAGATGGCTTGAGGCCGGCGACGAGGTGTGCTCGGGGGCACGCGGCGACGGGGAGCAGGGGACCATGGGAAAGGGGGCTCATTGGGGGGGCGCGGCGATGGCTTGAGGCCGGCGACGAGGCCGGCGACGAGGACGGCGGGCTCGGGGGGGCACGCTCGCGGAGACGGGGAGGAGGGCGCGACGGCGAGGGCTCGGGGGAAGGCGGGGTGCTCACTGGGGGCGGCGATGGGAGAGGGCGACGGCGACGAGGAGCGGGCGGCGACGGGGTTGGGCGGCAACGGCGACAGCGACGATGGGAGAGGGCGACGGCGACAGCGACGATGGGAGAGGGCGACGGCGACGAGGAGCAGGCGGCGACGGCGACAGCGACGAGGAGCAGCCGGGCGGCGTCGGGGGAGATGTGAGAATTTGGGGAAAAATTCCTAAGTGTTGGCTTATATAGCAAAGCCTTTAGTCCCGGTTGGTGGCACCAACCGGGACCAATGCCTCCCTTTGGTCCCGGTTGGTGCCACCAACCGGGACCAAAGGGAGGCATTGGTCCCGGTTGGTGGCACCAACCGGGACCAAAGGTAGGCATTGGTCCCGGTTGGTGGAACCAACCGGGACCAATGGCCTGCGCCTGGCACAGCCGCGGTGCGGTTGGATGTTTAGTCCCACCTCGCTAGCTGAGAGGCTTCGGCACTTGTTTATAAGCGCGGTTGTGCCATCTCTCTCGAACTCCTCTGAACTGCAGGCCTGCGGACCTAATCTCATACTGCTATGCCTGTTGGCCTACTGGTCCAGTTGCGGGCCTGAATCCTGGCCCAACTAGCTGGGTTCCTAGTCGTATTCAGGCCGTGGTGGCCCAGTAGGTGGCATTTTTTTTTCTTTTTTGCTTTATTTTTTTTGTTTCTACTTACAGCTAAATACTTACAGTTTTTCAGTGATTCCTTTTGCTTTTAGGTCACAAAAATTATAAAATTTCTGTTAGTGCCTTTAGTTTTCAAATTTGAATAGTTTAAATTAGAATTTTTTGAAATTCGTGTGAATCACTAGTTTGTGTATAACTTTACTAAAAAAATAGATTTTTGAGTGATTCTTTTTCCTGCTATTTAATGTTACTGTGTTTTATCATTATATTCAATTAGATAAGTTTTAGGTTATTTTAAATGTCTGTTTTAATCAAAAACAGATTTGGTTATTTTAGTTTGCTATTAAAGTTTCTAACAAAAAATTTCTTTATGAAAATTCTTTTTGCTATTAATGTTTTGAACAAAAAATACTTTGATAATTTTAGTTGCATAATTTTTATATAATTATAGTTTCAAAAATACTAGAGGTTTATAAAAGCTTTTTAGTTGATTATTTTTTGAACTCCACTCCCACGATGTTTTGAAAGAAATTAAAAAGCACTTCAAATGAACTCTGAAAAGGTTGAAAGTTGGCATGGTATCATCATTTCACCCACATAGCATGTGCTAAAAAGTTGAGTGGGTTACGGCAAAAACTGGATGCACTTCGTGTACAAAACGGACAATCTCATCCGAAGTATCAGGGTTTCGGACGAAAACTCATCTCTTACAAAGGGATTTCATTTTTTTGAACTTATTTGAACTCCATACTTTTTTGTGCTCAAAATGCATCATTCAAAGCCACATCATCAATTTTCAACCCTTTCTGACTTCATTTGGTATTTTTCATGCACTTACTGATTTTTTTTAGCTAAATAACCCTGAAATTGAAAAGCACTTCAAATGAACTCTGAAAAGGTTGAAAGTTGGCATGGTATAATAATTTCACCCACATAGCATGTGCTAAAAAGTTGAGAGGGTTACGGCAAAAATTGGATGCACTTCGTGTACAAAACGGACAATCTCTTCCGAAGTATCAGGGTTTCGGATGAAAACTCATGTGTTACAAAAGGATTTCATTTTTTTGAACTTATTTGAACTCCATACTTTTTGTGTGTTCAAAATTCACCATTCAAAGCCACATCATCAATTTTCAACCCTTTCTGACTTCATTTGGTATTTTTCATGCACTTACTGATTTTTTTGAGCTAAATAACCTTGAAATTGAAAAGCACTTCAAATGAACTCTGAAAAGGTTGAAAGTTGGCATGGTATCATCATTTCACCCACATAGCATGTGCTAAAAAGTTGAGAGGGTTACGGCAAAAACTGGATGCACTTCGTGTACAAAACGGACAATCTCTTTCGAAGTATCAGGGTTTCGGACGAAAACTCATGTGTTACAGCCCGACGGTGGCTCGTGAGTGCCCGCATATGAAATGCACCGTCGGACCGTATGCAGGGAATCCGAATGATTTGTATTTGGTCGATGAACTAAAGGATTTCTAGATAGATCAACAAAACACACGGTTTCCCCTGCATATAGCCCGACGGTGGCTCGTGAGTGCCCGCATGAAATGCACCGTCGGACCGTATGCAGGGAATCCGAATGATTTGTATTCGGTCGATGAACTAAAGGATTTCTAGATAGATCAACAAAACACACGGTTTCCCCTGCATACAGCCCGATGGTGGCTCGTGAGTGCCCGCATATGAAATGCACCGTCGGACCGTATGCAGGGAATCCGAATGATTTGTATTCGGTCGATGAACTAAAGGATTTCTAGATAGATCAACAAAACACACGGTTTCCCCTGCATACTAAGTGTCGAACATGTCCGAGAGGTGGGTTATATATAGGGTCGTGTGCCTCTTTAGTCCCGGTTGCTAGCACGAACCGGGACTAGTTATAGTGCTGATCCAACAGCTCACAAGCGCTTGAAACAAACACACGATCCGTGTGCTTCTTCCTGATTGGTACGACCTTGGTCCTGGGAGTGGCTAAAATTTAGTCCCACCTCGCCAAGCGAGAGGGACTCGCAGCGGTTTATAAGCCCTGAGTGCAGAGACGATGAAGCGAGAGGCGCAATGCTCACCTGCACGTTAGCTTCAGGCCTTGAGGAAATGGTGTAAACTGCACGGAGCTATATATCTGCAGTTTCTCAAGGCCTGAAGCTAAGCAACGTGTAGGTGAGCATTGCGCCTCTCCATTTTTAATAACTTATTTTAACTCCGGACATCATAATTTGGCATGACATCATAATTTCACATAATTTCACCCACCCACATCCCTGAATTGGTACGACCTTCACCGCCCAAGGTTATAAAGAGTTGAGAGGGTTACGGCAAAAACTGGATGCACTTCGTGTACAAAACGGACAATCTCTTTCGAAGTATTAGGGTTTCAAACGAAAACTCATCTGTTACAAAAGGCATTTCATTTCTTCACATGTAACTGCAATGATATAGTTGTCGAGAGAAAGTCTTCACTTTTTCTTCGCTTGTGTCCTTTGCTTATTGCGCCGTAACCGTGGATAATCTTCATCGTTTAAGAGGGTGCTTGGGTCAGCCTTGACTTTCCAATCCCACGATGTCTCTTTTTCCTGAAAGAACTATGTGGCGCTTTGGCTCATTGTATGATGTATTCGCTTCCTTATCTTTTGTTTTTCTCGGTTTGGTAGACATGTCGTTCACATAGAAAACCTGCGCCACATCATTGGCTAGGGCGAATGGTTCGTCTGTGTACCCAAGATTGTTCAGATCCACTGTTGTCATTCCGTACTGTGGGTCTTCCTGTACCCCGCCTCCTGACAGATTGACCCATTTGCACTGAAACAAAGGGACCTTGAAATCATGTCCATAGTCAAGTTCCCATATGTCCACTATGTAACCATAATATGTGTCCTTTCCCCTATTGGTTGCTGCATCAAAGCGGACACCGCTGTTTTGGTTGGTGCTCTTTTGATCTTGGGCGATCGTGTAAAATGTATTCCCATTTATCTCGTACCCTTTGTAAGTCAATACAGTCGAAGATGGTCCCCTGGCCAACGAGTACAACTCATCAGAAACAGTGTTGTCACCCATGAGACGTGTTTGAAACCAACTGCCGAAAGTCCTGATGTGTTCATATGTAATCCAGTCGTCACACTGCTCCGGGTGTTTGGAGCGCAGAATATTCTTGTGTTCATCGACATACGGGGTCACCAAGGTAGAATTCTGTAGAACTGTGTAGTGTGCTTGCGACCAAGAATGCCCGTCCCTACATATTATTGAGTCCGCTCCTAGTGTGCCTTTTCCAGTCAGTCTCCCCTCATACCGTGATTGAGGGAGACCAATCTTCTTAAGGTCAGGAATGAAGTCAACACAAAACCCAATGACATCCTCTGTTTGATGGCCCATGGAGATGCTTGCTTCTGGCCTAGCGCGGTTACGAACATATTTCTTTAAGACTCCCATGAACCTCTCAAAGGGGAACATATTGTGTAGAAATACAGGGCCCAGAACGACAATCTCGTCGACGAGATGAACTAGGACGTGCGTCATGATATTGAAGAAGGACGGTGGGAACACCAACTCGAAACTAACAAGACATTGCACCAAATCACTCCTTAACCTTGGCAGGATTTCTGGATCGATCACCTTCTGAGAGATTGCATTGAGGAATGCACATAGCTTCACAATGGCTAATCAAACGTTTTCAGGTAGAAGCCCCCTCAATGCAACCGGAAGCAGTTGCGTCATAATCACGTGGCAGTCATGAGACTTTAGGTTCTGGAACTTTTTCTCTGCCATATTTATTATTCCCTTTATATTCGACGAGAAGCCAGACGGGACCTTCATACTGAGCAGGCATTCAAAGAAGATTTCCTTCTCTTCTTTGGTAAGAGCGTAGCTGGCAGGACCTTCATACTGCTTTGGATGCATGCCGTCTTTTTCATGCACACGTTGCTGTTCCTCCCGTGCCTCCGGTGTATCTTTTGTCTTCCCATACACTCCCAAGAAGCCTAGCAGGTTCACGCAGAGATTCTTCGTCACGTGCATCACGTCGATTGCAGAGCGGACCTCTAGGTCTTTCCAATAGGGTAGGTCCCAAAATATAGATTTCTTCTTCCACATGGGTGCGCGTCCCGCATCGTCAGTCGGAACAGATAGTCCGCCAGGACCCTTTCCAAATATTACTTGTAAATCATTGACCATATCAAGTATGTGATCACCAGTACGAAGGGCGGGCTTCTTCCGGTGATCTGCCTCACCTTTGAAATGCTTTCCTTTCTTTCGACATTGATGGTTGGTCGGAAGAAATCGACGATGCCCCAGGTACACATTCTTCCTGCATTTGTCCAAATATATACTGTCGGTGTCATCTAAACAGTGTGTGCATGCGTGGTATCCCTTGTTTGTCTGTCCTGAAAGGTTACTGAGAGCAGGCCAATCGTTGATGGTTACAAACAGCAACGCTCGTAGGTCAAATTCCTCTTGTGCATGCTCATCCCACACACGTACACCTCTTCCATGCCATAGCTGTAAAAGTTCATCAACTAATGGCCTTAGGTACACATCAATGTCATTGCCGGGTTGCTTAGGGCCTTGGATGAGCACTGGCATCATAATGAACTTACGCTTCATGCACAACCAAGGAGGAAGGTTATACATACATAGAGTCACAGGCCATGTGCTATGCTTGCTCATCTGCTCCCCAAAAGGATTAACGCCATCTGCACTTAAACCAAACCATACGTTCCTCGGGTCACCTGTAAAGTCTCTCCACTTTCTCTCGATCTTTCTCCACTGCGACCCGTTAGCGGGTGCTCTCAACTTCCCGTCTTTCTTACGGTCTTTTTTGTGCCATTGCATCAACTCGGCATGCTTTTTGTTTCTGAACAGACGTTTCAACCGTGGTATTATAGGAGCATACCACATCACCTTGGCAGGAACCCTTTTCCCGGTGCGCTGGCCCTCAACATCACCAGGGTCATCTCTTCTGATCTTATACCGCAAGGCACCGCATACCGAGCATGCGTTCAAATCCTCGTACGCACCGCGGTAGAGGATGCAGTCATTAGGGCATGCATGTATCTTCTGCACCTCCAATCCTAGAGGGCATAGAACCTTCTTTGCTTCGTACGTACTGCCGGGCAATTCGTTATCCTTTGGAAGCTTATTCTTCATTATTTTCAGAAGCAAACTAAATCCCTTGTCAGATACACCATTGTCTGCCTTCCATTGCAGCAATTCCAGTGTGGTACCGAGCTTTCTGTTGTCATCTTCGCAATTTGGGTACAACCCTTTTTTGTGATCCTCTAACATGCGATCGAACTTCAACTTCTCCCTTTCACTTTCGCATTCTCTCTGTGCATCAACAATGACCCGGCGAAGATCATCATCGGGCACATCGTCTGGTTCCTCTTGATCTTCAGCTTCCCCCATTGCAGCATCACCGTATTCAGGGGGCGGGTAGTTGTCGTCATCCTCTTCTTCTTCGTTGTCTTCCATCATAACCCCTCTTTCTCCGTGCTTGGTCCAAACATTATAGTGTGGCATAAAACCCTTCTGAAGCAGGTGGAAGTGAAGGGTTTTATAGTTGGAGAAAGCCTTCGTATTCTCACAGACAGTACATGGACAATGCATAAAACCATTCTGCTTGTTTGCCTCAGCCGCTTCGAGAAAATTATGCAGGCCCTCAATATACTCGGAGGTGCGTCGGTCACCGTACATCCATTGCCGGTTCATCTGCGTGCATATCATGAATAGAGAAGTGACCAAATTAATAGAAATTCATCATCACATTAAAGCCAAAGTACAGTAGTGACCAAAATAAATACATAACGTTCATACATAGTTCTCATTATTGAACAACATATAGCTCTCTAGAGCATCTAATTAAAACATACATTGAAACTAGAAAATTTAAATGCAACAACAAATGCGATCATAACCGCAACTAAGGTACCAATTGATCCAACGGCATAATGATACCAAGCCTCAGTATGAATGGCATATTTTCTAATCTTTCTAATCTTCAAGCGCATTGCATCCATCTTGATCTTGTGATCGTCGACGACATCGGCAACATGCAACTCCAACTTCATCTTCTCCTCTTCAACTCTTTGTAATTTTTCTTTCAAGTAATTGTTTTCTTTTTCAACCAAATTTAACTTCTCGACAAGAATTTCTATGTCGGTTGGAATTTCCGGTTCACATACCTCCTAGATTAAAAAATCTATGTCACGTTGGTCGGCATAATTGTCATAAACACTAAATAAAATAAATAGTTATAAAAGATAATATATACCACATCCGAATCATAGACCGGACGAGGGCAAATGAATAGAGAAGTGATCAAATGTTATTATTGAAAAAATAAATACATAAAGTTCACACATAGTTCTCATAGAACAACATACAGCTCTCTAGAGCATCTAATTAAAACATAAATTGAAACTAACATACAATTATGTAAAACATTTAAATGCAACAACAAATGCGATCATAATGGCAACTAAGGTAACAATTGATCCAACAACATAATGATACCAAGCCTCATTATCAATGGCATATTTTCTTATTTTTCTAATCTTCAAGCGCATTGCATCCATCTTGATCTTGTGGTCATCGACGACATCGGCAACATGCAACTCCAATTTCATCTTCTCCTCCTCAATTCTTTTCAATTTTTCTTTCAAATCCTCGTTTTCTTTTTCAACTAAATTTAACCTCTCGACAAGAGGCTCGGTTGGAATTTCCGGTTCACATACCTCCTAGATAAACACATCTATGTCACGTTGGTCGGCATAATTGTCATAAACACTAAATAAAACAAATAGTTATAAAAGATAATATATACCACATCCGAATCATAGACCGGACGAGGGCCGACGTGGGCGGATACCATGACCATGGCACTATATAATAACAAACAATAATAAAAGTAAGAAAATTACACAAGTATCTATCTAAATGATACAAGTAAGAATTTTTTTCTTTTAGAAAGAAGATAAGAAGAAGAGGCTAACCACGGTGGTGCCGGCGCCGAGATGGACGCGGGCGATTGACGGCGGTGAGGACGGGGACGGGACAGGACGGACCGCCAAACCTAAACAAATCTTGAGAAAAATGGAGCTTGGACAAGGAGCTTCGAGAGCAGAAAGCTTAAGTGTGGCTCGGGCATTTCATCGAACACCTCATGTGCATAGGAGGTGAGCTAGAGCACCACAAAGCTCTCCCCTTGCCGGCCAGAAAAACAGAGCAGTGTGGAGTGCTCTACTCGCTGGCGGGGGGTATATATAGGCTTCTCATTGGTCCCGGTTCGTGGATGGAACCGGGACTAAAGGACCCCCTTTGGTCCCGGTTCTAGCCACGAACCGGGACCAATGGTTGTGGGCCAGGAGCGACCCCCATTGGTCCCGGTTCGTGTCTGGAACCGGGACCAAAGGGTCCAGACGAACCGGGACCAATGCCCCACGAGGCCCGGCCGGCCTCCTGGCCTCACGAACCGGGACCGTTGCCCCCATTGGTCCCGGTTCGTGACTGAACCGGGACTAATGGGCTGGCCCGGCCTGGACCAATGCCCTGTTATGTACTAGTGATGATGCAGTAATGTTTAGACAAGGACTACTGTGCAGTAGGACTACAATGGTCTGTATTTTGACAGACAAGTGCAGCATCTCATAGTGAATTTTTCTGTAACTTCTGTAAATAATGCACACATCTCATGTGTGACTGTGCATTTAACTAAATCTATCCTGAATCTAACTGATCCTTGTACTGATACTCCAGTATATTTGAAGAATTTACAGTAAAATTACAGGGAGCAAGATTACATTACTGATACTCATGTGTGACTATGTGTGACTATGCATTTAACTGATCCTTGTACTGATACTCATGTGTGACTATGCATTTAACTGAATCCAGGGAGCAAGATCACATTACTGCAGTTAGGTACTCCCAGCTGTAGTTCATTGAGCAAGATCACATTACATGAGCAAGATCAAATTACTGCAGGCAAGTACTCCATGATGTATTTCATGGTTTTACTGTAACTACAGCATGAGAACATGTTAAATTCTTCTGTAAATTCATGGAGTATTTTATGTTGTTGTGCAAGGGGCGAGGTGAGGAGAACCTGCCTGGAGACCATGTTCTGCGTGCGGCAGCGACGAGCCAGGTGGGCTGGGCACGGCGAGGACCAAGCTGAGGCGGCGGCGACCAATCTGGCGCGTCAGCGAGCAAACTGAGGCTGCGGCGACCTAGCTGAGCTGCGGCGGCTACCAAATTGGGCGCCTGGACAAAGGGGCCGAGCGCCTGGACGAAGCCCGCGTGCCTGGAGACAAGGCAGAGCGCCTGGACGAAGAGCCCGAGCGCCTGGAGACAGGGCCGAGCGCCTGGATAATCGGGACGATGCGCCTCGTCGTGGAGGAAGACGATGAGGAGAGCTCCTGGAGGAGGGGGGCGACGCGAGCTCCTGGATGGGGGCGGCGCGAGCTCCTGGAGGATGGGGGCGGCGCGAGCTCCTGGAGGATGGGGGCGGCACGAGCTCCTGGAGGAGGGGGGCGGCGCGAGCTCCTAGAGGAAGACGACGACGGGAGCTCCTGGAGGATGGGGGCGGCGTGAGCTCCTGGAGGAGGCAGACGACGCGCGCACCGGAGGAGGAAGACGACGCGAAATTCAAATTGAGGGTAGAATGGTCTAATTCACCATTTGTCGGCTGTGTCTTAAAATTCTGAACGCTCTTATAAAAGTTTACGGAGGAAGTACTATTTAATTGAAAGTATTTAATTCTACCATTTAATGAACTAGTTTAAACTGTAAACACTACATAAGTTGGACAATTGAAAGACACTACAGATCAATGGCCAATTGATTACTTTCCTAAGATCTTAAACAAATTACTCCATAAATTGAGTTAAAGGTACCACTAGTTCATTCACCACTACTTAATTACCTCTGCTAGGTACCAAAATTTACCACTACTAAATTACCTCATTGACAAAATTTAGCACTATTTAAGTAGCTCATTGACTAGCTCATTACTTTCCTCATTGACCTCTACTTAGTTTATTAACTATACACTGCCCAATTGAGCGCCTAACTACAAAATCACAGCACTAGCTTCTGTCGTTAAACAGTGACAATGAGCACTGTGTACACTATCACAGTAAGCACTATCACTATGACAAAGTGACATCTACACTGTCACACTCACTACTACCTCAATGCAAAATCACTAACCACTAGCATTAACTGCTTAGTACCATGTGCACATTCAATTACATGTGCAAACTAGGTCCAGTCATCAGTAGCTTCTTAGAACCAATGCTAGATCTAACTGTGGCTAAGGTACAACTAACAAGTTGGTAACTCACCTACACAGCACAGCCATAGAATCTCCTCCCGGTGTGAATGCCTTCAAAAGCCACGCATTTGTTCGGCCATGACTGGTGCACCATGCACCTAGGATCCGAATCCAGCACTTCGCCACAGAAAGATGGCTCTAGAATGGTGTCAAGGTTCTCCTGCAACCAGTTGCAGTCAGATTAAACCAGAATCCGGGTGAATCGGATCTCAAATTGAAAAAATCACCGAATCCCCGAACCCTAACCTTAGGGGCGAAAATCACTTACGAACACCTCCATATCCGTGCCACTCATGTCCAGGTCATCGTCTGTGCTCTCCTCCCCATCATTCCGAGAGAGAGGGTTGGTCGACTTGACCTGGCTACGACGGACCGAGCGCCTCTAACGTCCATCAACACCATTCCGTCTCCCTGCCTCCCCCACCCACCCACACACACACACGGACCTGACCGGTGGGCCAAGTCAGTCATAATAGGGATCAATTCTAGCCGAAGCGGTGACTAGGGCTTTCTGCAAAAAAATAGACTCAAAGTGGTAGTTTTTTGTTCGTCAGCACAATTTTATTATATTTCTCCTAATGCACTGTACAGTACATTGGTTGGTCATGATTTGTGTTGTTTTGTACTGTATAGTGTCAATTTGTCCTTTTCACAAGTTAATTGATCTGTTAAGTGGATCTAGTTTTAAAATATTGAATAAGGATGATACTAATAATTACAACTGAACATATATATATATATATATATATATATATATATATATGAAAATGGGTTAGTACTCCTAGGCCACGTGTCGCTATTTTCTTTTCTCTGGCGCACTGTTGCTAACTGTTTCGTTTTTTGTTGAAGAAAAATAACAATACCAAGACGTCAGTTCAGAAGTTTGTTGACGATCCATTAATATAGGGTTTCCGGCGGCACGGGAATACCTCATTCTATACACCTGTCGGCACGGGAATACCTCATTCTATACAACGTCATCCACATCCAGGTACACATCAGTACTTAGTACTCTATTTAATTATTTATCCTTATGTTTCTATGCACCCATTTTGTCAAATCTCACCCATTTTTATGCATCCATCTTTATTAATTCTCCTTCGCTGTAGAAAAGAGGAGTCCTATATATATATATATATATATATATATATATATATATATATATATATATATATATATATATATATATATATATTAACCTTGGTACAATGCAAAATGATAAGGAAAAGGATAGTACAATGCACAATGCAAAGGCAGTTAACATCCCTTGGATGGACCCCATAGCTTTTACTCACCCCTTTCAAGTCTGGCACCAGGAAGGAAATAAATAAATAGTACTACATGACTTAATATAGTATACTGTATAGAATACATTGGCCGGCGTGTACTAGCTAGGTGAGGAGCACAGATCCGTACGCATATGGAGAGGCAGGACATTTTCATTTTCAGGCTGTGAGCGCAACGGGTTAGGACTTTTCATTTTCTCTGCACAAAATCCATACGGAGTTCCTCGAGCTCGAGTGATACTCTACATGATTGAGGAACAGAGTCCATGATTGAGGGACTTTTTTAGCAACTCGCGTGCTGCTTAATTTGGACATGCAGGAGCCGCAGCAGTACATTTAAGTCTCGGAGTCGCCAGTGCGCGTCCTGTACTACATTTTGGGAAACAGACGGTTAAACTCTTAACAGTGACTATACGAACGGCGGCTTTGCAGGCACGCTGACGAAGTGACGATCGAGGTTTGGAGCTACTCCCTCCCTCCGTTCCTAAATATAAGTCTTTTTAGAGGTTTTACTATTGGACTATATACGAATGTATATAGACATATTTTAAAGTGTAGATTCACCGTGGTTTTCACTTTCAATGAGATTCCAATGAAATTCACTGAATTTCATTAATTTCAGTAGACACTGAAATATTACGTTTCGGCCAAAATATTTCAGCAATTTTAGTAGTAAACTGGAAATCGAATATTTTTTAAAATATTTTTCAAAAATTTCAAATATTTAATTAAATTCAAGTGAATATTTCGTCCCTTTGGCCGAAATGCAAACTGAAATTACTGAATTTCAGTGATTTCGGTTGGTGCTGAAATTTTGTCTTACACTGAAATTGAAAACCATGAGATTCACTCATTTTGCTCCGTATGTAGTCCATAGTGAAATTTCTAAAAAGACTTGTATTTAGGAACGGAGGGAGTATATCTTAGAGATCTTAGCCAAGATTTCCGCTTGTCGAGTAACATGCAGATACATAACTCGGATACGTACGTACGCGGAGGCCGGCGGCCGTACGTGTCTATCTGCGCATAAACCAGCCTCACGTCTCTCAGAAAGAAACGAACATCTGCACCACTACTCCACTAGTTAGGTGCTTGCAGCCATCGCAGTACCTGCCACCGGTCTAGTTAGTATGCGGATCACCGTGAGGGAACAGGCGGCGGCCGTGGTGCGGCAGGCGGTGAGCCTGGCAAGGCTGCAGGGCCACGCGCAGGCGCAGGTGACCCCTCTCCACATTGCCCGCGCCATGCTCTCCGCACCCTCGGCCGCCTGCGTCAGGTCCCAATCCCACCCGCTCCAGCACAGTGAGCTCCAGCTTTGCCGTAATCCAGTATTATGGCCAGCAAGGCGTCGACCCGGCTCCGTCCAACGCGTTCGTCGCCGCGCTGAAGCGGGCGCAGGTGCACCGCAAGGTGGTGGTGCTCGAGCAGCTCGTCGTTGCCGTCCTCGACGACCCGAGCGTCGACCGTGTCATCCGCGCCGCCGGCTTCTCGGGCTCCAAGGTCAGGGCGAGCGTCGAGAACGCCGTCGTCACCTCGTCGGAGCAGTCACATAGGGCAAGTTCCGGCGTCTCCCCTTGCCCAATTAATTTCCGGGCTCCAACAAGAATAGACAACCATCTCTTCAAACCGATGTCCCAGACGGAAGGTACAAGTTAATTTGTGACCGGCAGAATGATGCCAGCAGTTTTTTAGCTTTCGTACCTAGGGTTGGCTTGATTTAGTGCTAGTTCCAATGCTTTGGCCACCATGGTAGCGACGCGGGACGACGACAGAGTGACGACAGCAGTTTTTTAACTTATAATATTTCAAGAAATTTGTTTCAAGTATATACAAACCGGTGCAGGGAGTATCAAGACATGCATTCTAATTTTCCGTGTTTTCCTTGCAGTGAGACTCGAGCAAGGCAAGCAAAATCAGGAACAGCGCGGCCGGCCTTCTTTGACAGCGCCGAGTTAGTGGCGACTATCGAGGGCGATCCGCCGCTACCAAGATACTACGATCCCCGCAAGATTAACTCCACTAGTACATAACAGGGCTTTCGTCACAGGTCGATTTACCCATTAGTCCCGGTTGCATTACGAACCGGGACTAATGTGAGCATTAGTCCCGGTTCAATCGGCTAGGGCGCCGGTCGGGCATTAGTCCCGGTTCAAATGAGACCTTTAGTCCCGGTTGGAGACACGAACCGGGACTAAAGGGGCCGATACCGTTTAGTCCCGGTTGGTAAGCCTTTAGTCCCGGTTGGAGACACCAACCGGGACTAAAGGGGTTGAGGCATTAGTCCCGGTTGGTGTCTCCAACCGGGACTAAAGGTTAGACCTTTAGTCCCGGTTGGAGACACGAACCGGGACTAAAGGGGTTCTGAAAGTTTTTTTTAATGTTTTTATAAGTGGGATCTGTTTTTAGTTTCTGTTTTAAATTGCTTATATCTTTTAGGATATTTGATATTTTTGAGTGATTCTTTTTGCATTAGAATCAAAATTTTGTATAGTTTCTGTTTGTGCCATTAGTTTTCAAATTTGAATGGTTTAAATTTGAATTTGTTCAAATTTTCTTCAAACCCTAGATTGTCAATAACTTGAGTTTACAAATAGTTTTTAATTTAATATTTTTTGCTCCTAGTCACGCGTTAGATTGTTGTCCCAGTAAGATTTATTTGGTTATTTTTAGAATAATTTAAATTAGGATTTTAATTAAAACAATACTGTTTTGCTAATATAGTTGTTTTAGTCATTTAATTGTTGTTTTTTATTATTTTTAGTTAGTTTTTTCTGTATATTTTAACATGTTGTAGTATGGTGCATATTGAATGCACAAAAAGTCTGGAGTTGAAATAAGTTGAAAAAAATGAAATGCCTTTGTAACAGACGAATTTTTCGTCCGAAATCTTGATACTTCGAAGGAGATGGTCCAGTTTGTACACGAATTGCATCCAGTTTTTGCGGTAACCCTATCAACTTTGTAGCACATGCTATGTGGGTGAAATGATGATACCATGCCAAGTTTCAACCTTTTCAGAGTTCATTTGTAGGGCTTTTCAAATTAAGGGTCATTTAGCTCAAAAAAAATCATTAAATGCATGAAAAATAGCAAATGAAGTTAGAAAAGGTTGAAATTTGAGGATGTGGCTTTGAATGGTGCATATTGAATGCACAAAAAGTCTGGAGTTGAAATAAATTAAAAAAATGAAATGTCTTTGTAACAGACGAGTTTTCGTCCGAAACCTTGATACTTCGAAGGAGATGGTCCAGTTTGTACACGAAGTGCATCCAGTTTTTGCCGTAACTCTCTCAACTTTTTAGCACAAGCTATGTGAGTGAAATGATGATACCATGCCAAGTTTCAACCTTTTCAGAGTTCATTTGTAGTGCTTTTCAAATTAGGGGTCATTTAGCTCAAAAAAATCATTAAATGCATGAAAAATAGCAAATGAAGTTAGAAAGGGTTGACTCTGGCTTGGTTAACCTTAGTTGTGACTTTGGCTGGGACGGTGCTAGCAGATGTAGTTGACGGTATGATTGGATGGACACCAACCCAGACTAAAGGGGTTCTGAAATTTTCAAACTCCCCCCCCCCCTTGGACCGCCTTTTTTAGTTTTGTAGAAAATAAACAAAAATGATAAAATCTTCAAAAAATAAAATCCTTTGAGATGTAGTTAGGTTTTAGTGTCTAGTTGGTATAGAAATTTTGAAATATGAATTTTGACCTTTTTTGCAATAAAACAAAAAAAAAATGTAAAACGGCCATAACTTTTGCATACGACGTCGAAAAAAAAATTAATATATCAAAAAAAACTAGAGAAAAATTGGGACTCGATTTCACCCGGGTTTACCCGGTGAAGTTTTCTCAGATTCTCAAAATTCCAAAAGTAAAAAAAATTATTTCAAAAAGAAGATTTTTTCAAAAAGATTTTTTCAAAAAATTAATTTTACTTAAAAATAAATAAATGATGTCATATTTGGATTCCTCACATTTTTCTGATAATAATGGATATATTACTCGACGAATTTCGATGTACAGATTTAAAGATATTAATTATGCCATATTAAATGAAAAATGCCAAAAAAATGAAATAAATAATATTATTTTGTTTATTTTAATATTATTAGTACTTATCATTGAAATTCAATATTATTATTACTTATTTTGTTTATTTTAATAATTGTTTGGAATTCAAAAAATTAAATCATGTAACATCAAGACCTAAGGGTTAATAGGATTGATAGCTTACTATTGTCAGGAAAACAACAAGTGCAGACTTGGAAACTAGGGGCGATAGAACCAGGAAATTAAGCGTGCTGGAGCGACGGGTGATTAGAGATTAAATTCTCAAATGACGGATGATTAGAGATTAAATTGTGAAATAATCCAAAGATTTGAAAATCGGAATAAAACTTAAAAACAAATCAAAAAATAAAAAAAAAATTCAATTTTTTTTCCTTTATTCCCGGTTGGTGTCTCCAACCGGGACTAAAGGATTCACCTTTAGTCCCGGTTGGTAACACCAACCGGGACTAAAGGTCCTCCCTCCCCCGCCCCCGACAGCGCCACGCTCGCTGTGGCACCAGTTTTGGAGTAAACATATGTATAGTCATAACACACGTGGATGTGCTTAATTATGTAAGCAAATCCAAATAGTCCAATGGCGAATACCTCACGATCCTATATCCCTGACACATGCATGCAGGCCGCTCTCCGCTGGCAGAAGTTCGTGGCGCTCACGGCGGAGAATCTGAAGATCCTCTGCGACGCACTCGAGCTGTGCATTCCACGACACCGCCACATCGTTCCCGGCATATCGATAACCGTGCTCCAGTGCCGATCCGTCATGTCCAGAAGGAGGGCTAGGAATAAGCGTCTAGCTCATCGGCAACCTGGCTGCTCTTTCGAGGTAGGGATGGCGGCGGCAAGATGGCGGTTGCTCGGGAGCTCGCGAGGCTCGTGTTTGGCTCCTACACCGAGTTCACCGCACTTCAATGTAACTCCGACGAACCTGCACTTAGCGGCAGCAAACTCGCCCTCAAGAGACGGAGATCACTGGATGACGATGTCAGAGCGAGGTTGTTCGAGGCGAACGTGGAGAACCCTCATCGCGTTATATTCATCAACGGCATCGACTGGCAGGAGCACGATTCAGAAATGCGCATCAAGAAGAGGAACAATGCTGGGGGGGTGCAATGGAGATGTGGTCTGTCTGGAGGATGCCATTGTGGTGCTTAGCTCTGATGTGTGTGACTCGAGGTCCATGGTTTCCACTTTCTCCCCACAGGTGAAGCGACGGTTTAGCGGAAATTACCGCCAGGAAGGTGACGCCGCGGAGATGGAACGCCGTCGTCTTAGCTGGGACTTGAACGTGGGAGCTGTGGATGGGGAAGAGGAGGATGACAGTTTGGCTGATGACGATGGGATCCTGAATTTTGTGGATGGTGTTTTTCTTTTCAATTAGCAGATGTTAGATAATCTCGTGCAGCTTATCATCTGTAGCTGTTTTTTCAGTTGTTCAGTTAGCTAGAGTTAGCCGTATACCTGGTCACGTTTGCGTACATGCGGGATATAGTCATAGGCAGTAGCTTTCGCTTTGGTGGGCGTTGAGGTGCTCCACGGTGCCAGGTCATGGGTGTTAGCCCGAACTACGAGTTCTCGGGGCTAGTCCCAGGGGTGCTCGGGCCGAGAGAGGCGAGAGGAGAGAGCGAGAGAGACACTGAGATGTTTGTGGTGCACTCTTCGTCTGGTTCACCTCAGCCCGAGGTAATACTGGAGCAGCCCGTGTTAGACTGTATATACGTAGCCTCTGTATATGCCCTGAACTAAGGGATACTAAACTGTGCGGCCCGCAGTCCATCGGCCGGGCTTATGGCCCGCCGATCGCTTGAAGGACTACCGAAGCTGTGAACCCCGGCGTAACCAAGATGGAAACTTCCGAAGACTTGGCGTTCACTTCAAGGATTGCTCTATAGCCGGCGCGTTGGCAACCGATCATATGTGTAACCTAGATACCCCCGGTGCATATATAAGCAGAGGGGTTTAGTCTTTAGGGGTACGATAACAGCCTTAGCACTACAACAGAAACTGCCAGTAGGGACGTTGAATTTCATACCTAGGGACGTGTTATTTCACCTCTAGGCAAATTTAGGGTCGTTTTAGCAAAACGTCTTTGGAGCGTCTTCCCACGGACCGTCTCAAACCATGTAGACACGCTTGATGAGCGTGTTTACATGACATGGGACGCTATATAGGGACGTTCAACATCGTGTCTAGACAGTTAGAGATGTTATGGTAGACATGCACATATCACGTCTCTACGCACATAGACACGTTTCATTTGCGTTTCAAGACCTTTGAGGCGCTTTTGTAAATACGTTCATCATGGGCCTGGTACTCATACACGTTGTGTAGAGACGTTATATTTATCTCTAAATATACATAAGCTACTCGATACAATTGGAATATTTTACTTTAAATATGGTTTGATTTATTTCGAATTTGTATTTCATCGTTTCAAATTCGATCATTTTATCATGACATGGCCGCACATGCCGATTAATCAAATAATATCATTATATGAAGACACCATTCCACGTCTAAGATTGCATTTGCAAACATCACATTATCAAAATTGGCAATCTGAGTGGAATGATTAGCCCGAACAGATACTTACACCGAAGTTCACAACTGAATAATAACAGACATTCATACAGAACATGCAAATAAATAAGAAAATATCCTATGTCTACAGCTATGTTTCTCTATTAAGCAGAAATATAACATAAGACACAATATTTGTTCATTCACGGATTGGTTCATCAACTGATCCTAGGTCCTTCAATGCACTCCTTTTTCAAGTCCTCAACCACCCAATTAATCCTAGCTCCCTTAATGCACTCTTTTCAAATCCTCAACCGCCCTAAAAAAGAAAATGAACAATGTTTTTAGACAAGTGCAAGATAAGATGTTCTTTGATAAATTATAAGAAATGTATCATAAAAATGCTTCGTTGGAGTGGTTGGCTTATTTTTTTAACTTAAAAACCACAAAGATTTTTCGTAAAAAATAATCTTAAATGTGGATATTGGAGCATACTCGATGCTTGTATGGAAACATGCTTACATGTGAGCGAGGCGAAGCAATAACATAACCCACATCTCCTACTGTTTGGAATTTTTCATATGGTCTAACCAGTTCTCATCTCCTAGATTTGTAGAGCCACGAATAGAGACTGCAACATATTGCTCTCCAAGCATATTTCCTTCAACCACATATGTTCTATCTTTACCCCCTAAAATTCCATTGGCCACGAGTTTGTTTTTGTTTCTCGAATTGCTCGAAAAGAACAAGACTTCAGTTTTATCCCATTTTTGCAAGAAATGAAACATTTGTTATTCATAAACCTAGGAAGATTTCACTTTACGCATACAAGGACAATTTTATAGAGAATTGGACCAAACTACTATTATACAACCGTTTGGATACCAAGCATATATGTACCTGTGCAGTGACTTGGTGAAGACCACCTAGCTTGGCTGCATTGCTATTTTTAGTATGGGCATTCTGTAATTAAATAGGAAGTGGTATGAATGGAGACACATAATCAGCTCAAGAATGATAATTTCCAAGAGTTTCGATATCATGTACTAGGATGCACTAAGTTGCCTTACTCTACACATACTTTCGGTCTGCTTAGATTAAGGTTTTGTTGCAACATAATAATTTATTTTGAAAGCTAAACATGCATGAATGATGCAAACAAATGAAGTACCCGTCATGTAAATTAGAAGTGTATGTGTGCTTTGTTGTGCCGGCCTATAATGCTGAGTGATCTTGCGACGTTGTTTCCATCATATACTCATTGTACTATAATGTAAACTAACATGCCAGGCCTGGAACAATTGAAGTTCATTTATGTGATTATAAATTGTCAAATGTAACAGTGACTGTAAATCAATGGATTATGACATGTTTAATAATAGTATATCAATTGCTAGCCAACATTTGGAAGTTAAAAAAATAACCATTAATCATTAGCCAAATAAGCAGGGAAGTGGACTCCATGAATTTTGACATCAAACTGCATGAGCAAAATAGCTTGCCATCTAACCATACACCTCCAATCCATGCTTCCTTTGAAATGCTCTCCTCTGAAATGGACAAAGAGGTTGTAAACAATTTGCATGCTTTATCAAAGGTAACACCTGTTGGGCATGAAAAACATGACCATTTTTCAGTGTCAGTAATGGCAACCTTCTTAGACATTTATGTTTCTCCTTAGAGATAGCAAGGCTAGTAGGCCGTTGAAGTAGCTAAATAATGGACGGTGAATGAAATCAAATCCTGCGCTATAGTGGGCTGTTGCTAGACCAATTTGTACTATTTGCCGGAAAGCAGCAGCTACAAACAGACAAGGAAGGCGGCTAGACAGATCTTTAGAGGAAATTGTTGGTCCTGTATGATCGCATCACTTGGGATCAAGTGGAGTGAGTCCAATAGATAGCACTCGGGCATGATACGTCAGAGGTCGAATCGCGCGCTGGTAGCTCCAAGGCAACAATGCCGATGGCCACGGATCCCCGCACAACGTCTAGAGTTTTGCCGCGAGGGCTGCGTGCGAGGACGGATGGCAAAACGGCGGCAAGGAGCGGAGCCAATGGTGGTTGCCGGCGCCCGGCGCCAACACCGCCGCCCCGCAAACTCCCCACGATCTGTAAACAGCACGCAACCAACCCGAGAAGCAATCAAACAGAGAGGACATTCGAACTGTATGTACGCCCAATGTTCAGAAGATTTTTCTGTGATGTGAATATAAGAAAGGATTAAAGTGACTTAGGTAGGGCTGCTGCCGTGAATTCCCAGTTCTAGCACTCATTCTTTCCGAGGTTGACACGTGTTTTGGTTTTTTTTGGTTCACCGTTGATTTTCATGTCTTTACTACCGGTTTTTATGGGTCACGGTTTGGCTTTGGTTTGTTCACCACTTACACTTCCGTGAAATATCAACGGTGGACCAAAAAAAACCGATTAACGTGTCATACCACGCTGGAAAATTTATGACTATGCCGGAAAGGCGTCATGCCACGCTGGCGATTAAGCCAAATCGTGACGATAAATACGCCGGAAAGGCGCTATTCCACGTTAGCCATTTAGCCGGAACGTGACGATAACTATGCCGGAAAGGCGTCGTGCCGCGTTAGCGATTAAGCCGGAACACGACGATGACTATGCCGGAAAGGTATCGTGCCGTGTTAGCCATTAAGCCAGAACGCAACTATAACTACGCCGAAAAAGCATTCTGTCCTTTGAATTTTTGCAACGGAAGCAACAAGAATAATGCGATCGAGCACTGTTGCAAAAAGTAAAGTAAAGAAAAGAAAAGGATGCCTTGCGACTGCAGTTACCGATGCCTTGCAGCTAGATAGTCGGAATATGTTGAATGTTCTTCTTAAACCAAACAAAACCCATCCTTCTTCCCCACCGACACTCCATCTCTCCTCTACACCCACACTTCATCCCTTCCCTTGTCTCCCCACGCTTGCTCATGGAGTCATGGACACTTCATCCTCTCCTCCTTCTGCATATATATATTCAGTTATTGCCCTACCCAGCTGAGGCAGCTTCAGTCTTTTCCGTCTGGTGCACAGCGAGACAGTTCCATTCCACCTCCGACGAGTGCGTGACAACAGCGGCAGATGACAGACATGTCGTCGCCGACCGCGCCTTGGTTTGCGGGTGTGTGCCAAGTCATCATCTTTCCTTTTTTTTTATCTGTGCAATACTGTGCGTGTACCAGCTCTCTCCTCTAAACCGTACAGTACGTATGCATGTCGTTGCAGATGTCTTCACAGATGTCAGGGTGAGGACCCTGTCGCACCAGGTCACCACACTTGGGGACAGGGTGTGGGAACTGGAGCGCAAAATTACCCACCTGATCAGCGAGAAGGGCAAGCTGGAGAAGCAACTGGAGGAGACGAAGGCGATCTCAAGCCACAAGGAAGAGGTGGAGAGAAGCTTCAAGGCTGAAAACGATAAGCTTCGGTCGGAGGTTTCGATCGCAGAGGAAAAATGTGGCAAGTCTGAAGCGGAGGTTGAGAGGCTAAGGAAGGAATTAGGCGCGCTGGCGGAGGCAAAGAGGTTGCTGCCAAGGAATTCAACGACGAGAGAGCAAAAATCAGTCTGGAATCGGAGAATCTCAAGAGAAGGCTGGAGGAAATCCAGGCTATCAAGGATTCGGCAGAGAGCGAAAATGACAAGCTTCGTTCAGAGGCTTTGATCGCAAAGGAAAAGCAAAACATGTCTGAAGCAGAGATTGAGAGGCTCAAGATAGAACTGGGTGGGTTGGCGGAGGCGAAGGAGGTGGCCGCCAAGGCATTTGATGTAAAAAATGCAGAAATCACCGAGGAATTAGAGGAACTCAAGAGGAAGCTGAAGGAAATCCAAACAAATAAGGATTTAGTGGATGGAGAAATGATAAGCTTCGGTCTGAGGTTTTCACAGCGGAGGAGAAATGTAGGCAGTCTGAAGCAGAGGTTAAGTGCCTTAAGCAAGTAGTGGGTGCATTGATGGAGGCGAAGGAGGCAACGGCAAAGGCATTCGAAGCCGAGAAGGTAGAAATCATGAAGGAAATGGACAATCTTAAGAGGACAATAGAGGAAATCCAGGCCAACAAGGATTCGGTGGAGAGTCAAAACCATGAGCTCCAGTCAAAGATTTTGATTGCAGAGCAGGAGAATAGTGTATTTGAAGCAGAGGTTAAGAGCCTCAAGATGGAATTGGGTGCAGTAGAGGAGGCCAAGGAGGTTCTTGCCAAGGAGTTTGATGCCGAGAAGGCTGAAATCCTCAAGGAACTGGAGGATCTTAAGGGGAATCTGGAGGAATTCCAGGTCAACAAGGATTTGTTGGAGGGTAAAAATGATAAGCTTCGGTTGGAGGTTTTTGCTGCAGAGCAGAAACAAAGCATGTCTGAAGCAGAGGCTAAGAGCCTTAAGATGGAACTGGTTGCATTAGTGGAGGCAAAGGAGGCGGCTACAAAAGCATTTGACGCCGAGAAAGGAAAAATCACCAAGGATTTGGAGGTTCTTAAGAGGAAGGTGGAGGAAATCCAAACCAAGAAGGATTTGGTGGAGGGTGAAAAGGATAAGCTTTGTTTGGAGATTTTAATAGCAGAGCAGAAACATGCCATGTCTGAATTAGAGGTCAAACGCCTCAAGATGGACTTGGCTGCATTGGCGGAGGCGAAGGAGGCAGCTATGAAGTCATTTGACGCCGAGAAGGCCAAATTCATGAAGGAGGTAGAGAGCCTCAAGAGGAAGATAGAGGAAATCCACGCCAGCAAGGAAGCAGCAGAGGAAGCAGGGCACAACAAAGATGTCGAGGCTGATAGGCTGAAGGATGAGTTGGTGAAGATTCGCGTTTCTGTCTCACAGCTGCAAGCATCCTGTATTGAACTTGATGCGAAGCATTCACGCCTGAATGATGAGATGAATTCAGTCCAGAAAGCACTAGTGTCTGAGAAGGTTGAAGGTAACAAGCTGAAGCTAAAAATTGAGGAGCTCGAGAATTACATTGCTGAAAAGGATGGTGAGAATGGGAAACTAAAGGCGGCATTGGAGGAAAAGAAGAGTGAGATTGATGCCCTCAGCAAAGACAATGAGCAGTTACATCTCACAGTTGCTGAGGCACATGAGAAGAATAAATGTAGCATTTTATCATTGTTATCACCGTGCGGCTCCAAATAAGTTGGTTGTAATGTGTTGCATTACTAATGCAATGGTGAATAGTTGGTATTATGCAATGCAATAAAAAATTTAATTTTCTTTGTGATATGTGATGTCTTCATTCATGTTATATTCATTGGGATGTAGTTTGTGGTGCCTTACATTTTTTCACTTTTGATGAAAGTCAGGGGTGGATATGGGCCTAGGGCCCCTATGTCCACGACCCTAGGTGTAGCCAAAAAGTTCAAGTAACAATGATCCAATCGTCCAAGGGAAATTCATGGAGAAATGTCACGCCCAAGATGCGATCCTATCCTTATTTTGGCACGAGGGCCTCGACAGGGATAGAAGCGCATCTCGTCGTGTTGCAAGAATGGATATCATTACAAGTACATATAAAGAAGAGGTGAGTATATGGAATTGGCTTACACTCGCCACAAGCTACATCAATATCACATCAATACAATAACATATACAATCATCACACAGAAAAGCAGGGTCCGGCTACGGACGAAATCAAACGATAAAACGACATCCATCCTTACTATCCCAGGCTGCCGCCTGGAACCCATCCTAGATCGATGAAGAAGAAGAAGACGAACTCCAATTGAAACAAAAACATGGCGCTCACGTCATATCATCGCATTACCTGTACCTGCAACTGTTGTTGTAGTAATCTGTGAGCCACAGGGACTCAGCAATCTCATTTCCAAGGGTATCAAGACTATTAAAGCTTAATGGGTGAGGTATGGTTAAGTGGTGAGGTTGCAGCAAGCGACTAAGCATTTATTTGAGTGGCTAACTTACGAGTACAAGAATAAAGGGGGATGATTGTCGAATAACGGACGTGAACTAGTCATGACCTCTAAGAGATCCTGAACACCTACATACGTCAAACATAACCCCACCGTGTTCTCTCTCGGATAAGGACTCACGAGAAGAGACAGTCACGGTTACGCACACGGTTGGTATATTTTATTTGAGTTTACTTCAAGTTTGCTATGACCGGGTGTTAAACAAAGTTTCCAAGTTGCCACGTAACCGCGGGCACGGCTTTCCGAAAGATTTAACCCTGCAGGGGTGCTCCAACTCATCCATTACAAATTAACCACACGCAGCGGGAATAACCTCGACCACGAGTCTCGTGATCTTCCTAGGCAATTCCACTGGAAAACCGCAACCTCGAGATAGCCCGAAGTATTTTTGGAATTCCTCGCACAAGACATTCGAGAAAGGTAAAACAAATCCAGCAAGGCCGCCCGACGTGCCGACAATCCCGATAGGAGCCGCGTATCTCGTTCTCAGGGCAAATCGGATGGGACTAGCTACGGGGAAAAAACCAATCCCCGAGTTTCCTCGAGGCGGCCCCGCAGGCAGCCCAGGTTGGACCAACACTCATGAGGAGCACTGGCCCGGGTTGTTGATTAAAGATCCTCGGGTTAATTACTCCCTATGCAGGTTTATTAGTTATTAGGCAAATGTAGTACCAATGTTGGGCCTTGCCAGACAAGTTTTATCCTAAAACGAAAATCAAGGGGGTCCCCATAACAACCCCGAGCATGTTAGGAGCGCTCAATTATGGAACATAACACCGGTACACAAGTAACTAGGGCGGCAAGAGTGGAACAAAACACCGAGCAAAAGGCCAAGCCTTCCACCCTTTACCAAGTATATATGTGCATTAAATTAAATAGCAATATATTGTGATATAAGAAAAGGATATCCATGTAGGCACATGGAGCAATTGCACCTGCAACTAGCAACACTATAAGAAGGGGCTGAGCAAGCGGTAACATAGCCAAACAATGTTTTGCTGGGATGTGGAGGGGTTAGAGGCTTTTCATGGCAATTTGGGAGGCTTGGCATACAAGTGATAGGTAGCGAGACAGCGATAGAAACGAGACATCTAGCATGGCAATGATAGTAATGGTATCCAGGGAAATGATCATCTTGCCTGAGATCCCGCTTGGAAGAAGAACGAACCCATGAAGAAGACGAACCAACGTAGTCGAACGAATCCTCACACCCCGAAGCGGTTTCGGAACTCTATCGAGAAGAAGCAATCTGGAAACAACAATCAACACATGAACAACACCACAACATATGCATGACATCATGCACTTCCAATATGATGAATGTCCGGTTTAAATATGCAAGGCATGGCAATCACAACAATCAAATACTTCACATTAAGTGAAGCTCAATATGCAACGAGTTGCATATTGACGAAACTCCACATTTGAATATTTAGTTCACTCTCGTTTAGGTACACAACAATATTAAATGTTGTTAAACATGGCAAGAGGTGAAGCATAAGTAAACTACACATCTAGTCAAGTTTAAATGAGGCCGGAAACAACATTTAGCATTTCCGAAATGACCCCATATGTTAATTTCGAAATTGGTCCAGATCTGAACTAATCATGTTTTATATTTATTAAACATGGAAATAAAGTGCACAACGCAATTCTACACGTCATTCTAGTCGATTTACATATGTGGAACAACTCAAACGGAGCTACGGTCTAAAACATATGACATTCGCAAGATGCATATGACATGAATGCAAAATGCATGCAAACACCCACCACAAACATGTTAAATCATAGATGCAGCAAGATAATATGAAACTACATTAGATTCTAAGCAAGATTCATGTGCAACATGTTCAAAACGGAGCTACGGTTCAACAAATAACAAGCAACACAAGTTTTAATGCAAATCTGTCCAAAACAGCAAGATAGCATAATGCACACATGAAAACAACAAGTTACAATATTCTAAAATGCACAAACCAAGCATGGGGCAGTAGCATATAACACACACTTCATTTCATCTTCACATATCATACTCAAAATAGTTATGGATCACATGGTACGAAGCTCACAACACGGCAACAAAATATAACAGATTAGGTGAAAATAACAGTTTTTAGCATAGCAGATTTTCATGGAGGCATATTGGCAGCAGTAAAACTATATGCTACATGGCATATTATGGCATGAACATCTACAGCATGGTAGAGGACATGATGCATTACAAATCATTACTTTATGGCAACATCAAATTATGCTCAGATTCATGGCAACCATCAACACAACATGGCATATTGAAGAAAACAGATTCTCAGACTTAATGAAAATTAGGCTAGACATGAGCAGCAGTTTTTAACAGATTGACATATTGGACAGCAGGAATAATTATGATGCAAAACCTATTCATGCAAACTACTAGTACAACATGATAGAGCATAACATGCTTAACAAAAGTCTCCATTGTGGCATCACCAAAAGACTCCTAGAACACTAGCAAATCACATCGCAACACAGCAACAAAATAACAGATTTCCAGACAGAAATATTTTGGACCCTCAAAACATCAGATTTTTATAGCATGTTGGCAACAAGAAAACAACACGTAAACAAGCATTTCTATAGCAACCAAAAATACCAGGGCCTAGCACACATGTCCAAGGGCATATCTCATGTTCAAAATTATTTCATATGATGCACGGATTAAATCACACGAAATAGACAAAAGGGCATCATGGCAAAAATGACATGCACTCAAACATTCTCCAATGACAAAACTAAATGCACAGTTAAATTCTATGGATTATTCTACCCCGAAAACATATATAATATGCATAGGTTCATGTAGGGAAATATGTCACAATTAATTATGCAAGTTTATGGCCTAATCCCCTTTTAGCAAATATAAATGCAAGTTAAATGCAACTATTTCAATGAACAGGTTTGTCATGCATGAAAACGCGATTCCGATAATATGAACATTTTTAATATATTGTTTGATTAATCCCAATGCATGGTTAAATTAAATATGACAATGCAAATTAATGGCAATTATGCAAATGATGCAAACATCGAGTGTACGTATTTTATCATGGATGAAAAAGACATATTATTAATATACGCATTTTTCTGAGCATTTTACATATATAAAACTATTTAATTCGTCGCACGGTTAGTTATATATAGCCATTTTAAAACGAGCATATACTGCAATTTCAAAAAAAGGCAATGGGCCAAAACAGTGGGCACTGGTTAGCTAAACAACGCACCAGGCGTTGGGCAGGGGCGGCTCACCATGGGCCAAGGCCCAGTCGACGGAGGAGGAGGCTGGGCCTCGGGGAGCCGATGCGGGCGCGGTGCAGTGGCCCACGAGGCCGGTCAACGCCGAGCGGGAGCTCCGTCCTCCTCGCTCTAGGACGAGACCATGGCGGGAGACGAGCATGGCAACGACCGGCGGACTTGGGGCGCCGGGAGAACGTCGGCGAGGTGGGGAACGGCCGGATCCGAGCAAGGGAAGGCCATTCCCATCGACGAAGAGGCTTGGGGCGGCGCGAGCAAGGAGATCGGGCGGCGGCTGGGAGCTCCTGGAGATGGCGTCCATGGCGGCGACTCCATGCGGTTCCCTGGGAGAAGAGAGGCAGAGATGAGTGAGGGAGAGAGCAGGGGAGTAAAACGGGAGGAGGAGAAGGGCACAAGGCGACGGCGGCGAGGACCCGGCCTGGAGCGGCGCTCCGGTGGGATGGCGGGGTCGGACGGCGCACGAGCGCCATGGGAGGCTCGGGCGCGGGCTCGCCGGTGGCTGCGGGGACGCGATGGATCTGGGGGCGCGGACATGTCCGGTGGGGCGTGGGAACGAAATCTGAGCCTCAGATTTTAGATCTGAAGGCCAAATTTGGCTTGGGGGCTAGGGTTTCGGGATTGGGAGGTGGTGGAGCTAGAAGGTGGGGTTTGGTAGGGGGTGGCTGCAATTTTGGCAAGGGGAAACCCTAGAGAGTGAGGAGGCTCTCTCCATGGTTGGTTTTATATAGGGAATGGGTTAGGGTTGGTTGAATCTCGTCCGTTCGATCGCGATCCGATGACCACGAACGGAGGGGGGCTAAGTTGTCCTAGCGGGCTGTGGAGAGGTGGTTGGGCCAAGAAGAGAGGGAGGTTTGCGGCCCGGCAACGAGTTTTCAAACACCGAAACGACCGATAATTACCGATGACGGTGTCGCTACGGTTGACCGTTCGAGTATCAAACGACCTCTGATTGCAACGAAACTTGGTAGGCGGTCCACCTACAATATATTACGATCGCTTGCCAGGTTTCGACCCAATCCGAGAAAGTTCAATACACACTTTTGAAAACAATGTTTTACCGATGCCGCGGGCGCGTGCGTGTGTGGTTGGGCTCGAAACGGACGACGACACGAACGGAGAGAACCGGCAGCTACGAACGGATGCAAGTTTTTGAAAACGAGCGACGATGCTATGCAATTGATGCGAATGATGCGATGATGAATGCGACAAACAGACGAAACACACGACGAGAATGGAAATAAAAGGGGAATCTTCTGGAGCGTCGGTTCCGGGCTGTTACAACTCTCCTCCACTTACAAGAGATCTCGACCCGAGATCTTAGAATGAGAAGGGGAAGAGGAAGAGAATGGAGAGGTAAAGCTTAGTTGCTTCTTTGACAAACTAGTGAAACCATAGAAACATGAAGGTTGGAAGGGATGAAGAATGATATGAGAAACAAGCAAGAATTCAAAAGAAATTTCGGCAGCATTCGGTAGGATAGAAAGGCAAAATTTATAATATGGAAGGAACTTGAATAGATGACA
Source organism: Elymus sibiricus (assembly GCA_039707655.1). Lineage (NCBI taxonomy): Eukaryota > Viridiplantae > Streptophyta > Magnoliopsida > Poales > Poaceae > Elymus > Elymus sibiricus. The sequence continues at coordinate 5,766,651 of CM077666.1, forward strand.
CAACACTCCGGTTAAATGGATAAGAAAGAAAGCACATGATCTTGGTAAAACAAGATAATGGATGAAAGAGAGCAACATCACAAAGCCTCTGGAATAAAAGAATAGAAACTAGATCATTGGAAAGAAAAGAACGGAGAAGAAATGACAACTCCTACCACCATTTAATCTAAAAAGCATCCTAACAAGAAGAGATTGAACGGAGTTGTTGGAAATCAACAACGAAAGAAAAGACTTGTTGTGGGCTTAAGGAAAACATCTCAACATATTGAGGTGACACCCGGCCACAAACAGAAACAATTGGTTGCTTGGGAGCAACAGATATGCAAAACTTCTTTCACCAAGAGGATACATTGAAAACTTGGATCATTGATGAGCACCATAATAGCAACAATCCTTGGAAAATGCTTTAGGTGAAATCCGATCCAAGACAGCTCCAATGAAGAGGATGATGGGTTTAATTATCTCATTCTTGACAAATTCTCTTCGAGACACCTCATGAATCAAGAATGCTATAATACCATCTCAACGATAAGGAAGAAAGAATTGCACTTTGAAATGCAAGATGAGAATACTTGAGGACCTCCAACAAAATCTTGAAGAACACTTGAGAATGAGAGAAATCTTGATGAACCATCATGAAGAGCCTCCGGAAATGAAGGATGATAGAAAAGACTGGAAGGTTGAAAGAATAGATTATGACCTCCAAGATTAGATGAAGCTTCATGACGAGATACTTGAGAAAACTAGGAACTCCGGAAAAGAAAAGATGAAACACTTAGAACCAAGAAATTGATATCATGACAACTTCGGAAGAAGGATTGAAATCAATTGATGAAACAGAATAAGAATTATGTTGCGCTTAACCTTCACCAAGTTAAATTGATGACAACAACGGATTTATCATACTACTTATTCTTCTTGAAAGATTGAAGAGAGATTCATAAGCTTGGAGAAGTCTTCAACGAAACTCTGGTAAGAATTCACAACGAATGAGGATACCAAGAATGAATGGAGATACATGAGAACGAAGAGACCATAATCCGCCTAATAGAAAACTTCAACTAGGCACCGGAATAATTGAGAGGCGAACGAAGAGACAACAATTGAGAAGAATTTGAGAACGAAAGCTAAAAGTTGAGAACGAAGACATCTTCTGAAATGATGGCCTTCGGAGGATCAAGAAATGAAAACGACTCTGAAATGCTCCGGATAGATATGGAAAGAATTACTCATGATCAACCACAATTCGAGCGGATAGCATGAAACTTGAACCATGAATCTTCAAGGGAATGGACGAAGATTTAAGAGAAACTCTCCTTCGGTCCTCATGCTGAGAATGATGACGAGAAACACCACCAAGAATTAGTGAGAACTCCGGGACAATGAATAAGAAAAAGGTTGAGTCAATGAAAATAATGATTTAGCAGCGATCTACGAGAAGGCTTATGACTGATGAAATTCATTCTTGCGTCATATTGAAAAGAACTTGAGATCTCCGGAAAAGATTAGAAGAGCCAGGTAAGATCCTGGGGAAAACCTGTGGGTTATGAGCCCACTCAAGAGAACACCGTTGAAACGATTGCTTAGAAGGAGATATTGCACCGGTACAAATGAAAACTTGATGAGGTGAGAACCTCGGAATAATTTGAAAGGAATTGAATGAAAACACAAATCTTCTGAGATATGCTGAAAACTCTGGAGAAGAATAGAGAGATTACTAAACGAGAGAGGCTTGGATAAGAATTTCCAACATGGGAACGCATTTAGCGAAAGAAAAGGATATGACGACACAAAGAGGTTGAATTGAATCCATCGGGAAGGAAAACAAAGATGGAGACTAAGAAATGATCAACTTGAGCACTTGGAATCTTCACATGAATCACCGGATACTATACGAAAGAAAAGATAGCGGAAGCATCACATGAATAGAAAGGCACTCAAATGAGAATTTAATTGTTGAAGAAAAAGGGCGGGAGGGCGGGGAAAACAAAGAAAACTTGGGATAAATGAAACGAACTACGGGAAAAGAAGGTTGAGGATAGATCTTGCAAATATTGGGAAGGGTTGAATTAACTTGATGAGAAACACACCAGATGGAAAGGAATTGACATGACAACTCCGGTTGAACAAAAGGATTAGCATTCCCACAAAATATGAGAACACCGTTTAGGAAGGATATGAAATCACCACTTGACATCGAAGCAACTCGAATAACCATACTCCAAAACAACACAAAGGGTGAGGCTTGAGAATTAAGCCGGAAACAAATACATAACCCATTGCATTTGTTGGAAGGATAATCCTAGGTAACTACTTGAATTCCCACCTAAGAACTTCCGAAATCTTTGGTTATGCAATCGGGTACACGGATACACGGAGTTTTTACATGATCACTCAACTCCTAGCAGTAATACTACTCTCAAGTGTATCACATCCCTCAACACACAACCGAAGGTCTCGGAAACTCATCTACCTCAGACACTCGTAATCACAACGATACTAAGTATGGAAGTACATCCGAACTCTCTCCACCAGTACTGGGGATGCCGGACTCCTCTCGCCACTACCAGTATTGAAGCAATTTCGAATATCCTCCGTCCTAAGATACTAGGGAAACTGAATGATAACGATGTGCACAAGAATCCCCTGGAGCTCAACTCCCCGGAAGAAATCAAGTCAGACAGGAGGCACCAAGACAGAACTCCGTCACATCGGCATCATATAGTTTCCAAAATACCCGCGTGATCCTAAAAAAATTTTGAGCGAGAAGAGGAGTAGAATGAAAATTCCTTAGTCGAATACCTCACCAGAGTATAGAAGAGGAGTAAAAGAATCCTACTCTCCGATATAACTAGACTCAAAATAGTTTTTTCACTAGACTCGACTCGGCCAAAGTTCGATCAATCAAGGGGGCTCCTAGGTCAGTACAGGCTCTGATACCAACTTGTCACGCCCAAGATGCGATCCTATCCTTATTTTGGCACGAGGGCCTCGACAGGGATAGAAGCGCATCTCGTCGTGTTGCAAGAATGGATATCATTACAAGTACATATAAAGAAGAGGTGAGTATATGGAATTGGCTTACACTCGCCACAAGCTACATCAATATCACATCAATACAATAACATATACAATCATCACACAGAAAAGCAGGGTCCGACTACGGACGAAATCAAATGATAAAATGACATCCATCCTTGCTATCCCAGGCTGCCGCCTGGAACCCATCCTAGATCGATGAAGAAGAAGAAGACGAACTCCAATTGAAACAAAAACATCGCGCTCACGTCATATCATCGCATTACCTGTACCTGCAACTGTTGTTGTAGTAATCTGTGAGCCACAGGGACTCAGCAATCTCATTTCCAAGGGTATCAAGACTATTAAAGCTTAATGGGTGAGGTATGGTTAAGTGGTGAGGTTGCAGCAAGCGACTAAGCATTTATTTGAGTGGCTAACTTACGAGTATAAGAATAAAGGGGGATGATTGTCGAATAACGGACGTGAACTAGTCATGACCTCTAAGAGATCCTGAACACCTACATACGTCAAACATAACCCCACCGTGTTCTCTCTCGGATAAGGACTCACGAGAAGAGACAGTCACGGTTACGCACACGGTTGGTGTATTTTATTTGAGTTTACTTCAAGTTTGCTATGACCGGGTGTTAAACAAAGTTTCCAAGTTGCCACGTAACCGCGGGCACGGCTTTCCGAAAGATTTAACCCTGCAGGGGTGCTCCAACTCATCCATCACAAATTAACCACACGCAGCGGGAATAACCTCGACCACGAGTCTCGTGATCTTCCTAGGCAATTCCACTGGAAAACCGCAACCTCGAGATAGCTCGAAGTATTTTCGGAATTCCTCGCACAAGACATTCGAGAAAGGTAAAACAAATCCAGCAAGGCCGCCCGACGTGCCGACAATCCCGATAGGAGCCGCGTATCTCGTTCTCAGGGCAAATCGGATGGGACTAGCTACGGGGAAAAAACCAATCCCCGAGTTTCCTCGAGGCGGCCCCGCAGGCAGCCCAGGTTGGACCAACACTCATGAGGAGCACTGGCCCGGGTTGTTGATTAAAGATCCTTGGGTTAATTACTCCCTATGCAGGTTTATTAGTTATTAGGCAAATGTAGTACCAATGTTGGGCCTTGCCAGACAAGTTTTATCCTAGAACGAAAATCAAGGGGGTCCCCATAACAACCCCGAGCATGTTAGGAGCGCTCAATTATGGAACATAACACCGGTACACAAGTAACTAGGGCGGCAAGAGTGGAACAAAACACCGAGCAAAAGGCCAAGCCTTCCACCCTTTACCAAGTATATATGTGCATTAAATTAAATAGCAATAATATTGTGATATAACAAAAGGATATCCATGTAGGCACATGGAGCAATTGCACCTGCAACTAGCAACGCTATAAGAAGGGGCTGAGCAAGCGGTAACATAGCCAAACAATGTTTTGCTGGGATGTGGAGGGGTTAGAGGCTTTTCATGGCAATTTGGGAGGCTTGGCATACAAGTGATAGGTAGCGAGACAGCGATAGAAACGAGACATCTAGCATGGCAATGATAGTAATGGTATCCAGGGAAATGATCATCTTACCTGAGATCCCGCTTGGAAGAAGAACGAACCCATGAAGAAGACGAACCAACGTAGTCGAACGAATCCTCACACCCCGAAGCGGTTTCGGAACTCTATCGAGAAGAAGCAATCTGGAAACAACAATCAACACATGAACAACACCACAACATATGCATGACATCATGCACTTCCAATATGATGAATGTCCGGTTTAAATATGCAAGGCATGGCAATCACAACAATCAAATACTTCACATTAAGTGAAGCTCAATATGCAACGAGTTGCATATTGACGAAACTCCACATTTGAATATTTAGTTCACTCTCGTTTAGGTACACAACAATATTAAATGTTGTTAAACATGGCAAGAGGTGAAGCATAAGTAAACTACACATCTAGTCAAGTTTAAATGAGGCCGGAAACAACATATAGCATTTCCGAAATGACCCCATACGTTAATTTCGAAATTGGTCCAGATCTGAACTAATCATGTTTTATATTTATTAAACAGGGAAATAAAGTGCACAACGCAATTCTACACGTCATTCTATTTGATTTACATATATGGAACAACTCAAACGGAGCTACGGTCTAAAAGATATGACATTCACAAGATGCATATGACATGAATGCAAAATGCATGCAAACACCCACCACAAACATGTTAAATCATAGATGCAGCAATATAATATGAAACTACATGAGATTCTAAGCAAGATTCATGTGCAACATGTTCAAAACGGAGCTACGGTTCAACAAATAACAAGCAACACAAGTTTTAATATAAATCTGTCCAAAACAGCAAGATAGCATAATGCACACATGAAAACAACAAGTTACAATATTCTAAAATGCACAAACCAAGCATGGGGCAGTAGCATATAACACACACTTCATTTCATCTTCACATATCATACTCAAAATAGTTATGGATCACATGGTACGAAGCTCACAACACGGCAACAAAATATAACAGATTAGGACTTGGTGAAAATAACAGTTTTTAGCATAGCAGATTTTCATGGAGGCATATTGGCAGCAGTAAAACTATATGCTACAAGGCATATTATGGCATGAAAATCTACAGCATGGTAGAGGACATGATGCATTACAAATCATTACTTTATGGCAACATCAAATTATGCTCATATTCATGGCCACCATCAACACAACATGGCATATTGAAGAAAACAGATTCTCAGACTTAATGAAAATTAGGCTAGACATGAGCAGTAGTTTTTAACAGATTGACATATTGGACAGCAGGAATAATTATGATGCAAAACCTATTCATGCAAACTACTGGCACAACATGATAGAGCATAACATGCTTAACAAAAGACTCCGTTGTGGCATCACCAAAAGACTCCTAGAACACTAGCAAATCACATGGCAACACAGCAACAAAATAACAGATTTCCAGACTTAGAAATATTTTGGACCTTCAAAACATCAGATTTTTATAGCATGTTGGCAACAAGAAAACAACACCTAAACATGCATTTCTATAGCAACCAAAAATACCAGGGCCTAGCACACATGTCCAAGGGCATATCTCATGTTCAAAATTATTTCATATGATCCACGGATTAAATCACACGAAATAGACAAAAGGGCATCATGGCAAAAATGACATGCACTCAAACATTCTCCAATGACAAAACTAAATGCACAGTTAAATGCTATGGATTATTCTACCCCGAAAACATATATAATATGCATAGGTTCATGTAGGGTAATATGTCACAATTAATTATGCAAGTTTATGGCCTAATCCCCTTTCAGCAAATATAAATGCAAGTTAAATGCAACTATTTCAATGAACAGGTTTGTCATGCATGAAAACGCGATTCCGATAATATGAACATTTTTAATATATGGTTTGATTAATCCCAATGCATGGTTAAATTAAATATGACAATGCAAATTAATGGCAATTATGCAAATGATGCAAACATCATCGTACTGTGCTCTCCAAAGAGCAACTCTTCTCAAAATCTCAAAACAAAAGGTGCTGAGTTGGAATCCCATTCTAAGGATCATGATTAGGTATTCTTTTTCCCCAGATCGTAGCATTAAGTATTTCTTGGCGAGCTATAAGATGGTTAGATTTATAAGTAAGTATCTCTTGTAAAATATGAGCAACACGAGTGTACGTATTTTATCATGGATGAAAAAGACCTATTATTAATATACGCATTTTTCTGAGCATTTTACATATATAAAACTATTTAATTCGTCGCACGGTTAGTTATATATAGCCATTTTAAAACGAGCATATACTGCAATTAAAAAAAAAGGCAATGGGCCAAAACAGTGGGCACTGGTTCGCTAAACAACGCACCAGGCATTGGGCAGGGGCGGCTCACCATGGGCCAAGGCCCAGTCGACGGAGGAGGAGGCTGGGCCTCGGGGAGCCGATGCGGGCGCGGTGCAGTGGCCCACGAGGCCGGTCAACGCCGAGCGGGAGCTCCGTCCTCCTCGCTCCAGGACGAGGCCATGGCGGGAGACGAGCATGGCAATGACCGGCGGGCTTGGGGCGCTGGGAGAACATCGGCGAGGTGGGGAACGGCCGGATCCGAGCAAGGGAAGGCCATTCCCATCGACGAAGAGGCTTGGGGCGGCGCGAGCAAGGAGATCGGGCGGCGGCTGGGAGCTCCTGGAGATGGCGTCCATGGCGGCGACTCAATGCGGCTCCATGGGAGAAGAGAGGCAGAGATGAGCGAGGGAGAGAGCAGGGGAGGAAAACGGGAGGAGGAGAAGGGCACGAGGCGACGGTGGCGAGGACCCGGCCTGGAGCGGCGCTCCGGTGGGACGGCGGGGTCGCACGGCGCACGAGCGCCATGGGAGGCTCGGGCGCGGGCTCGCCGGTGGCTGCGGGGACGCGATGGATCTGGGGGGCGCGGACATTGTCCGGGTTGGCCGCGGACATGTCCAGTGGGGCGTGGGAACGAAATCTGAGCCTCAGATTTTATATCTGAAGGCCAAATTTGGCTTGGGGGCTAGGGTTTCGGGATTGGGAGGTGGTGGAGCTAGAAGGTGGGGTTTGGTAGGGGGTGGCTGCAATTTTGGCAAGGGGAAACCCTAGAGAGTGAGGAGGCTCTCTCCATGGTTGGTTTTATATAGGGAATGAGTTAGGGTTGGTTGAATCTCGTCCGTTCGATCGCGATCCGATGACCACGAACGGAGGGGGGCTAAGTTGGGCTAGCGGGCTGTGGAGAGGTGGTTGGGCCAAGAAGAGAGGGAGGTTTGCGGCCCGGCAACGAGTTTTAAAACACCGAAACGACCGATAATTACCGATGACGGTGTCGCTACGGTTGACCGTTCGAGTATCAAATGACCTCTGATTGCAACGAAACTTGGTAGGTGGTCCACCTACAATATATTACGACCGCTTGCCAGGTTTCGACCCAATCCGAGGAAGTTCAATACACACTTTTGAAAACAATGTTTTACCGATGCCGCGGGCGCGTGCGTGTGTGGTTGGGCTCGAAACGGACGACGACACGAACGGAAAGAACCGGCAGCTACGAACGGATGCAAGTTTTTGAAAACGAGCGACGATGCTATGCAATTGATGCGAATGATGCGATGATGAATGCGACAAACAGACGAAACACACGACGAGAATGGAAAGAAAAGGGGAATCTTCTGGAGCGTCGGTTCCGGGCTGTTACAACTCTCCTCCACTTACAAGAGATCTCGAACCGAGATCTTAAAATGAGAAGGGGAAGAGGAAGAGAATGGAGAGGTAAAGCTTAGTTGCTTCTTTGACAAACGAGTGAAACCATAGAAACATGAAGGTTGGAAGGGATGAAGAATGATATGAGAAACAAGCAAGAATTCAAAAGAAATTTCGGCAGCATTTCGGTAGGATAGAGAGGCAAAATTGATAATATGGAAGGAACTTGAAAAGATGACACAACACTCCGGTTAAATGGATAAGCAAGAAAGCACATGATCTTGGTAAAACAAGATAATGGATGAAAGAGAGCAACATCACAAAGCCTCTGGAATAAAAGAATAGAAACTAGATCATTGGAAAGAAAAGAACGGAGAAGAAATGACAACTCCTACCACCATTTAATCTAAAAAGCATCCTAACAAGAAGAGATTGAACGGAGTTGTTGGAAATCAACAACGAAAGAAAAGACTTGTTGTGGGCTTAAGGAAAACATCTCAACATTTGAGCGTCGGTTCCGGGCTGTTACAAGAAACCCCTAAATTAAGGACTACGCAACAATTCTGCATGCCACACAACAACATTTGATGCCAAAGTACCACAGCAAACACAAGCAAAATGGACAGATGCTTTGAACATTTTTTTTCACTACATGCATGAGAGCTGCACATCATTAAATTAAAAGGGAAAAAAGTGGCAAAGAGCCCACAGGGGATTTTGGTTTTGATGGCCTAGTCGAGCAGGCCCTAGTCATCTGCAGTTTTGGTTGGCCCAACAAACTGAAGACACAAGGTCCTATCCCAAAACGCATCTCGGTGGCTTGTCCCTCCATCCATCGTTCGCAACATCACAGTCGAATCCAAGCAAGCGGTAGCATGGACAACTAACAAGCACAAGATCACAAGGCAAGTAGGAGCATGGCTTGCTGGGGCCAAGCAGTCAAGCGCTGACAATGCATCAACAACATCTTCTCTCCATGCTTCCACCTATGGGCTCTTGCATATTGCATGGAGAGCACACATGGTGCACAACTCACCACACAGGAGCCGACGTCCCATAAATTGGTTACCTTTATGTCAAATTTTGATGGGTAAATCCCCATTTATTAATTATATTTTATTTGCATATAGATTGCATCTCCATTTATAAAATATCCAACTTGTAGGTGTAACTTTAGATTCGCATGCTATTTTTGATGAATGTTTAAGAGGCTAGCATGAATCACATTATCATTAGATAGATATTTTTCACTTTCTTCTTAAATGTTTTTGTTGACACTCTAAATTGGCCGAAGTGCATAATGGACTCCACCGTCATATTTCTATCGTCGAGATGGTCAGAGAATATATCTGGATCGTCTCATTTTGAGCTCGGACAAAGAAACCACCTTTTTAGGGGGGCTGACCCAGCCAAACCCCGCCAGGCCAGCTTCCAAAGCGGTCAGGCCGGTTTGACCAACTTTGTCAAATGCAAGAATGTACTGCACCATTGTATTTCTATCATCTAGCTGGTCAAAAAACCTATATGGATCGCCTCGTTTTGAGTCCGGATGAATTAATTGCAATTTTTGGAAGGTTTTCTTCCCTGGACGTGCAGTAGAACCGGCCAGGCCGGTTTGGGACCCAGCAGGCTGGTTTTCCTGACCTATTCCGAACCAACTGGTTTTCAAATTGGTTTTGGATCTATTTTTTGCGTGGAAAACTTGGAGATTAAGATCTGAGCTTGTTTCCTAGTGGGATAAGACCCCCCCTCCCTATATAAACGAGAGGATCACTGCTGATTGAGATACATCCGACAATCCAATCGTCTTTTTACATCTACAATTCCCTTATGTCCTCTTCTAACCTTATCTTGTTGTTCATCGCTTGATGCGGCGACCAAGGATGGCTCCCTAGGCTTGCTGGCCGACCTAGGACAATGCGGCGATGTCCTTGCCCCCATGGGGTCCCTCCTGGGCGAGAGCTTCGATGGTTCCTTTGCTAGTTTGCCAGGAAACTAGCCGTTCTTTGTCACGTAAGCGTGATAGCTATCCTTTGGCGGTTTGCTCGTAAACCTTTCGTGCCTCACCATGTAAGTGTGATATTCTGGCTATGTGCTTTGGTCTGTGGCGGCCTGGATGATCTAGCCCTAGCTGGTGTGTGATCCGGGATCAATCTGCTGTCAACACACTTTTCTGCGACTCCGCTGGGGACGATTACCTCGGCTCTACTTTGTAGCAGAATCTCTCTGCCCTTGCCATACTCTTGATTGATCTATCTCCTTGCGCTCACCATTACAATTGCATCTGGCCCAAAAGGCCGATTGCATCTGGTTTTGACCCCTTGTAATCTCGCTTGCTATTTGGCAAAGTGTTGCCATTGATTCAGCAAGGCGGCCGAGTTCTAAATCATGGAGTACCAAGGTGTTGCATCACAATATTACTACAATCACCCAAGGTACAACTTGCAAATACATCTTATGTTCCTAATAGTTATTTTGCAAGTCATGAATTCTCATGTTGATGTTGCTAGTCATAACAATAGTAAATCTGTTGCATCGGCTAATTGTTATGTTGATAATGCTCCTCATCATACACATCATAATCATGGATATCTCAACTATGAATTCTTCAAGTTTTAAGGCTACTAGCAACATACAACATGCAAATCCTTATTCATCGGCTATAAGTTCACAATACGTGGTTTCACCACAAGACATGCCGATGAATGAGAGAATTGGCTATAGTAATGCTAACTATTCAGCCAATTACTCTCAGTTCATATGGTGCACGATATGCTAATAGAACAAAGGTTCTACATACAAATTCAGCATCATATGTGAATGCTAGTGCTTAGAATTCGGCCTCATATGTTACTAAAAACTATGGCCGAATGAATGAAATTTCAGCAAGGCATTCAAGTGCTAATGCTCATGATTCAGCCTCATATGTTGCCAATAAGTATGGCTGAATCAATGAGAATTCAGAAAGTTATTTAAGTACTAGTGCTCATGATTCTGCTTCACATGTTACCAATAAGAATAGCTGAATTAATGAGAATTCAGAAATGTGCATGAGTGCTAGTGATCCTGATTTAGTTGCATATGAGTCAGCGTGGCAGATTTTAAATGATCCCGAGGAATTTAAAAGAGCTATGAGAATGGATATTGATGAGATGTGTGCTAAATATAAGCTGAAGCCGATCCCATTTGGGTCCTCGGCTATTAATATAGGAAAGGAAGCCATGCCTGCTGATACATGTGGCAAAGAAAGAGTCGATTCAGATATAAGCGGATGTTCGGTTGACAAAAACGAACGAAACAATATCCATTCCGTACCAGTTTCATCTCAGGGAACAAGTCTAGTTGTGTCAAAGCATGGAAAGCATAAGAAATTAGCTAGACTAGATTTTTCAGGAGCTAAAGGGGTTGTGCATTTATCTGGTGATTATCGCATCATTGATCAAAGTGATGAAGATCAAGCCCCTACAAGCAAAAAGGAAGAAACGACCGGCTACACAGACAAAACCGGCCAGGCCATTTCATCCCTGGTTGGTACTGCCAAACCGGCCTGGCCAGTTTCCCTGGCCGACCACACTACCAAACCAGCCAGGCTGGTTCCTCTGGTTCCAGCAGCCGCCGATGCGTCTCCGGATGATTCGCCCCTGTTGTTGATTATTTCCTGGAGATGAAGGGCAACGTCATGCAAATCAACGACATGTACTTCTCCAACATGATTAACAAGGTACAAAGCACTAGTATTTTACCAAATTTCCAATCCAGTTGTATTATTTCAATTGCCACATCTATTAGTGATATTCTTGCTAGTAATGTTAGGAGACCAACTGAGGAAAGTAATTTACTTGTTGATAATGAAATAAATTCAGATTGCATCGGCCAACATATTATTCCCTATCAAGAGGCCGATGAAAATATTTTGTCTAAGTTAAAGCTTTCCCCAATGTTTACCTTGGATTCTATATATTTGTGGGTTTCTTTACTTGCTTTAAATTCAGTTCATACTTGGTCCCAAATGAGATACAAATTCGGTAATTATTTTGGGTTTAATAATTTGGGACCAAGATTAACAAAAATAGCACATACTGATGTTGGTTTTATGATCAATTCTAAAACATCTATAAAGAAAAGCAATTACAAAGATGGCCGATGGATTGATGTTAAATCTGATCTGTTCATTTGTCTAGCTTTAAAGCTGACTCCACAAAAGAGTCAGCTAAAGAAATCAAAGTACACCTTTGACTTTACTTTTTGTAATCATGTCTTTGATATCTTATTGAAGAATAATTTTATTAGAATCATTGATCACAAAGCTTTGCCATCACCTCAAAACTTAGAAGAGCTTACATATTGAAAGTGGCATAATTCATTTGATCATAATACTTCTAATTGCAATGTGTTTCGTCGAGTGATCCAATCGGCCATTGATAAAGGACGATTGAGATTTTCTGAAACTCAACAAATGGACCAATTGCATTCAATTGCCTTGATGACAAACAGGTTTCAAATCGACTACCATTAGCTGATTCACTCAAAGCTCATGGATGAAATGCCCAAGAGAGAGATGTAGTGACCTCAAGTGAAGACAAGGTGATTGACTATGAATTACAAATTAGAGATATTTTAGAGGATAGCAAGGTTATTACAATTTCAGAAGACACTTGGGGCAGGTAAAATCTCTCTAGTCGAGGCAAAGGCTGATTGATCCTTTCGAGCATGAGAAATCGGCTAAGGATTTATATTATGGAGGGTTGCCAAATTATTTTGCCTATCAATAACTTTCTATTTCAAGAGCCGAAGTGTTGTATTCGGCTATGCATACTCTTGTGGATGAGTTCATATGACCGATATTTTGTTATCGCCCTTAGTATAAAATATAACCAATGAATGCTTGCAACCATCATGCTATGAAAAGACCCTCCACAGAATTTACTTTGTTGATTTGAAGGCCCGGGGGGGGGGGGGGGGGTGGCATGATATGTGTTTTATATTTACCTCATGGATATGACAATATGATTAATCGGCTTGCAAAGAAGGCCAAGGTGTTGGCATGCTCATTATTTCTCACAATGGTGTTGTTTGAGACATCAAGCCGATTAAAATACATTTGCACCAATATTCAAGCCGAATGTAAAGCTTTCTTATTCGGCTTGACAATATTGCAATCCACGAAGGTGAAACATGTTGGAGCCTCTGGTGATTCTTTACTGATGGTACACCAACTTGCTGGTGTGTTTTAATGTGTTGAAGGATCGCCTAATGCACATCTTGGTCAATGCCTTCAGATCATTAGATATTTTGCCGAATTCCAAATTCGGCACACTCCAAGGCATGAAACAGTGAGGCTAACATGTTGGCTCAACAAGAATCAGGCTATGACATTGGTGGACGCAATTTTTACATCAAAGAAAAGTTGTTGCGAAATAGCACAGTCATTGCTCGGCCACCGAAACTGGCCAGGCCGGTTCTACTATTGTTGCTGCAGGAACTGGCCTTGCCAGTTTCCAGAGACTGGTGCAAATCAGCCTAATTCTTTACTTATTGATCTCGTGACCGATTTGATTAATTGGAGGACTCCCATTATTATATATCTGCGTGATCCAAGCATCAAAGTTGATAAAAATATTCGGCGAAGTGCTTTCAAGTTTATTTTGCCTAATGATGAGTTATATCAAGGAATCGCCGAAGATTTATTGCGTAAGTGCTTGGATTTTGATCAAGCGAAGGTTTTGCTATGGGAGACATTTATGTCATCAAAGGGGTATTGCTTTGTGCTGGTTGCTACGAATTACTTTACAAAAGACGTTGCAAGGCCATCGTCTATCAAGAGAAGTCGGAGTGATGCCCAAGCAATGACCAATATACTCATATCGTCCTTAGAATGATATGGCTGATGTATTACATCACCCTTTGATACAGGACAACTGATGAGTTGGACGTCATTGCAATTTGGTTCTTTTATATTTTCAGGTTCACATAACCTCACCTGAAAATAGGGGGCATATGTTGACACTGTAAATTGCCAAAGTGCATAATGGACTCCACCAATATATTTCTATCGTCGAGACGGTTAGAGAACATATTTGGATCATCTCATTTGGACCTCGGACAAAGAAAACAACTTTTTGGGGTGTTGACCCAGCCGAAACTGGCCATGCCGGTTCCAAAACCAACTTTGTCAAATGCAAGAATGGACTGCACCATTACGTTCCTCTCATCAAGCTGATCGAAAAATATATATGGATTGCCTTGTTTGGATTCCGGATGAATGAATTGCAATTTTCGGATGGTTTTCTGCCCTGGACGTGGAATAGAACCGGCCAGGCTGGTGTTGGAACCGGCTAGGCCGGTTTGGGTGCAGCAGAACCGCCCAGGCCGGTTTGCCTGGCTGTGTGGCTGCCCAGCCCCCGTGGAAACTAGCCAGGCCATTTTGGGACCCGGCCAGGCCGGTTTTCCTGAACTACTCCGAACTAATTAGTTTCCAAATCGGTTTTGGATCTATTTTTGGTGTGAAAAACTTGGAGATTACGATCTGGGCTTGTTTCCTACTGGGATAATACCACACCGTCTATATAAACGAGAGGATCACATCTGATAGAGATACATCCAACAATCCAATCGTCTTTTTACATCTACAATTCCCTTATGTCCTCATTCAGCCTTATCGTTTTGTTCATTGCTTGATCCAACGACCTAGGATGGCACCCTAGGCTTGCCAGCCGACCTAGGGCAACCCGGCGACGTCCTTGCCCCTATGGGGTACCTCCCGGGTGAGAGCTTCTACGGTTCCTTTGCTAGTTTTCCTAGAAACTATCCGTTCTTCGTCACGTAAGCGCGATAGCTATCCTTTGGCAGCTTGCTCGTAAACCTCTCTTGCCTTACCACGTAAGTGTGATAGTTTCACTGCATTCTTCGGTCCGTGGCGGCCCGAGTAATGTAGCCCTAGCTGGTGTGTGATTCGGGATCAACCCGGCGTCAACAGTTTTCATCAAATTTTACTTCTTATTATCTATTGGTGTCCGACTTGATCCTGTAGGTGGATTTTATGTTTAATTATTGGCCCTAGGCATGAGAATTCATTGAACTCCATAACTGGCATAAGTGTGATCTTAAGTATTACTCCCTCCGTTCCAAATTATAAGATGTTTTGACTTTCTGGATACATTGCTTTTACTATACATCTAGACATAGTGTTTATCTAAGTGCATAGCAAAAAAATTATAAATCTAGAAAATCCAAAATGTCTTATAATTTTGAATAGAGGGAGTATTACTCAACAAGGAAGTGCACTCATTAGTAATGGCAATAATCAAAATGTTTCTAGTGACAAATAGTTAGGATTTGATATGTTTCATATAGGTTTAATCTCTTAGTGGTATTTGGATAGGCTCTGGGTTCGGGATAGGGATATGTGATGGGTTGTAAATATATGTGGGTTTGGTTGCGATATGGTAATTTAATAAATTTTCCTTGTTTGGTCTTCGTTGGTTTTGGTTTTGGGATATAACATTTTTTACCAAAATACCCCTGACAAAACAAAGGAAAAAAATCATTTGCGCAAGGTAGCTTCTAAGCATAAACAATTCGAGTTATGAAGATTCCTCCTGCTTAATTATTGCTCCACAATTGGATAGACAATCTATAGCTGCAAGCAATGAGAAAAGAAAAGGAGGGGAGTTAAAAGCTAAAATGGAGGAATAAGATAAATCCATAGTCAAAGGAACCAGCAAACATCGATCCAATCAAACATATTATAGATCAACCAAGTGCCTTGGCATCTTGCCAAAAGCAGACTTGGGAAACCAAGCACTGCTGTAGAGATAGATGCCGGTGACTTCGATCTACTGGGGTGAAAGTGACATAAATAATTCTCCGATTCGATCCGAACCCGAATTTTGAGGATATGGAGAAAAACTTTTAATATCCACATGGATACAGATAATATGAATCTAATTGTGTGTGGATGTAGGGTAGTATATGGAATCGGCAATCCGGTGGATATAAATTATCTGTAAATTCTGTGCGGATTATCTGATGTTTAAAATAGGATATTGATACGTCCATTTTGCATCATGCTTTTATATCGATATTTATTGCGTTATGGGTTGTTATTACACATTATGGTACAATACTTATGCCTTTTCTCTCTTATTTTACAAGGTTTACATGAAGAGGGAGAATGCCGGCAGCTGGAATTCTGGACTGGAAAAGGAGCAAATTTGAGAGACCTATTCTGCACAACTCCAAAAGTCCTGAACGCACGATCCCATAGGAACGATTTCATCGCCCTAAGAAGCAGAACGCGCCATCACCTACAGCCCTTTCCTCTGCCGGGGACTTTCACGAAATGAAAACGGGCGGCATCATCGTATGCTCGACATTAGTTGCCCTGGTGTATATCCCGGAGTACTCCTATGGCCGATCTGTCACCCATACATGAAGGCCTTGGCCCCGTCCCGTGAAGACCTAATTATTGAAGAGAATAGTACAATTAACAACTAAACCTAAAGGGATCCACTTGTCACAGAAGCAGTCTATAACTAATAGGAAGCGCCTATCTCTTACTTGATATCTGATTGATCTTGCAGAGCCGAATTGTTTGAACTTGATCGACCTTAAACGCTAGTTCAATTCCAGGACGACATCATATAATATACGCGAGGCTCAACCAATGATTTTGATTAGACACTTCTCCTTGTTGAATGAGAATAAATTTACGGAGAATTATTTTGGAATATAAAAAAAATATTGGGCGAAAGAAATACCAGAGGGGACCCACCAGGAGGTCACAAGCCAGGGGGGTACGCCCTACCCCCCTAGGCGCGCCCCTATGGCTTGTGGGCCCCCTGGCAGGCCTCCGGTGCCCATCTTCTGCTATATGGAGGGTTTTGACCTGAAAAAAATCATAAGAGAGCTTTCGGGACGAAGCGCCGCCGTCTCGAGGCGGAACTTGGGCAGAACCAATCTAGGGCTCCGGTGGAGCTGTTCTGCCGGAGAAACTTCCCTCCCGGAGGGGGAAATCGAAGCTATCGTCATCACCAACGATCCTCTCATCGAGAGGGGGTTAATCTCCATCAACATCTTCACCAGCACCATCTCCTCTCCAAACCCTAGTTCATCTTTTGTATCCGATCTTTGTCTCAAAACCTCAGATTGGTACCTGTGGGTTGCTAGTAGTGTTGATTACTCCTTGTAGTTGATGCTAGTTGGTTTACTTGGTGGAAGACCATATGTTCAGATCCTTAATGATAATTAATACTCCTCTGATTATGAATATGAATATGCTTTGTGAGTAGTTATGTTTGTTCCTGAGGACATGGGATAAGTCTTGTTATAAGTAATCATGTGAATTTGGTATCCGTTCGATATTTTGATGAGATGTATGTTGTCTCTCCTCTAGTGGTGTTATGTGAACATCGACTACATGACACTTCACCATTATTTGGGCCTAGGGGAAGGCATTGGGAAGTGATAAGTAGATAGTGGGTTGCTAGAGTGATAGAAGCTTAAACCCTAGTTTATGTGTTGCTTCGTAAGGGGCTGATTTGGATCCATATGTTTCATGCTATGGTTAGATTTATCTTAATACTTCTTTTGTAGTTGCGGATGCTTGCGAGAGAGGTTAATCATAAGTGGGAGGCTTGTCCAAGTAAGGGCAGCACCCAAGCACCGGTCCACCCACATATCAAATTATCAAAGTAACGAACGCGAATCATATGAGCATGATGAAAACTAGCTTGACAGAAATTCCCATGTGTCCTCGGGAGCGCTTTGTTTTATATAAGAGTTTGTCCAGGCTTGTCCTTTGATACAAAAAGCATTGGGCCACCTTGCTGCACCTTTGTTACATTTGTTACTTGCTATCCATTACGAAATATCTTATCACAAAACTATCTGTTACCGATAATTTCAGTGCTTGCAGAGAATACCTTACTGAAAACCGCTTGTCATTTCCTTCTGCTCCTGGTTGGGTTCGACACCCTTACTTATCAAAAGGACTCCGATAGACCCCCTATACTTGTGGGTCATCAAGACTCTTTTCTGGCGCCGTTGCCGGGGAGTGAAGCGCCTTTGGTGAGTGGAACTTGGTAAGGAAAATTTTATATAGTGTGCTGAAATTTACTGTCACTTGTTACTATGGAAAATAATCCTTTGAGGGGCTTGTTCGGGGTATTTTCACCCCGACCGGAAGCACAAAGAGATGCTCCTCAACCTACTGCACCTACTAAAAATATTTATTATGAAATTCCTTCGGGTATGATAGAGAAACTGCTAGCTAATCCTTATGCAGGAGATGGAACACTACATCCTGATTTGCATCTAATCTATGTGGATGAAATTTGTGGATTATTTAAGCTTGCAGGTTTGCCCGAGGATGATGTCAAGAAGAAGGTATTTCCTTTATCTTTGAAGGAGAAGGCATTGACATGGTATAGGCTATGTGATGATATTGGATCATGGAACTACAACCGATTGAAATTGGAATTTCATCGGAAGTTTTATCCTATGCATCTCGTTCATCGTGATCGGAATTATATTTATAATTTTTGGCCTCATGAAGGAGAAAGTATCGCTCACGCTTGGGGGAGGCTTAAGTCAATGTTATATTCATGCCCCAATCACGAGCTCCCAAGAGAAATTATTATTCAGAATTTTTATGCTCGGCTTTCTCGTAATGATCAATCCATGCTCAATACTTCTTGTACTGGTTCCTTTATGAAGAAAGATATTCAATTCAAATGGGACTTATTGGAAAGAATTAATAGCAACTCTGAAGATTGGGAACTTGACGAAGGTAAGGAGTCAGGTATAAACCTTAAGTTTGATTGTGTTAAGTCCTTTATAGACACCGATGCTTTTCGTGAATTTAGCACTAAATATGGACTTGACTCTGAGATAGTAGCTTCTTTCTATGAATCTTTTGCTGCTCATGTTGATCTCCCTAAGGAGAAGTGGTTTAAATACCATCCTCCCATTGAAGTGAAAGTAGTTGAACCTATTAAAGTTGAAGAAGAAACTATTATTTATAATGTTGATCCTATTATTCCTACTGCTTATATTGAGAAAACACCCTTCCCTGTTAGAATAAAGGAACATGCTAAAGCTTCAACTGTGGTTCGTAAGAGTTATACTTGAACACCTACACCCCCTGAACAAATCAAAGTTGAACCTAGTATTGCTATGGTTAAAGATCTCTTGGTTGATAATATTGATGGGCATGTTATTCATTTCTGTGATGAAGCTGCTAGAATTGCTAGACCTGATACTAAAGATAAACATAGACCTATTGTTGGCATGACTGTTGTTTCTGTTAAAATAGGAGATCATTGTTATCATGGCTTGTGTGATGTGGGTGCTAGTGTGAGTGCAATTCCCTTCACCTTGTATCAAGAAATTATGAATGATATTGCACCAGCTGAATTATAGGAAATTGATGTTACCATTAAGCTTGCTAATAGAGAAACTATAGCACCAGTGGGGATTGTTAGAGATGTTGAAGTCTTGTGTGGGAAAATAAAGTATCCTACTAATTTTCTTGTTCTTGATTCCCCACAAGATGATTTTTGTCCCATTATATTTGGTAGACCTTTCTTGAATACTGTTAATGCTAAGATAGATTGTGAGAAAGAAATTGTTACTGTAAGTTTTGGGGATGTGTCTCATGAGTTCAATTTCTCTAAATTTCGTAGACAACCCCATGACAAAGAATTTCCTAGTAAAGATGAAATTATTGGTCTTGCTTCTATTGATGTGCCTCCTATTGATCCCTTAGCACAATATTTGCTAGACCATGAAAACGATATGCATATGAATGAAAGGAGTGAAATAGATAAGATTTTCTTTGATCAGCAGCCTATTTTGAAACACAACCTGCTTGTTGAAATACTTGGGGATCCTCCTCTACCCAAGGGTGATCCCGTGTTTGAACTTAAACAATTACCGGATACTCTGAAATATGCTTATCTTGATGAAAAGGAGATATATCTTGTTATTATTAGTGCTAACCTTTCAGAGCATGAAGAAAAGACATTATTGAAAACTCTGAGGAAGCACCGTGCTGCTATTGGATATACTCTTGATGATCTTAAGGGCATTAGTCCCCCTCTATGTCAGCATAAAATTAATATGGAGCCTGATGCTAAACCAGTTGTTGATCACCAACGACGGTTAAATCCTAAAATGAAAGAAGTGGTAAGAAATGAAATACTAAAGCTTGTGGAGGCAGGTATAATTTATCCTATTGCTGATAGTAGATGGGTTAGTCCCGTTCATTGTGTTCCTAAGAAAGGAGGTATTACCATTGTTCCTAATGATAAAAATGAATTGATCCCGCAAAGAATTGTTACAGGATATAGAATGGTAATTGATTTTAGGAAATTAAATAAAGCTACTAGGAAAGATCATTACCCTCTACCTTTTATTGATCAAATGCTAGAAATATTATCCAAACACACACATTTTTGCTTTCTAGATGGTTAATTATTCTGGTTTCTCTCAAATACCTGTGTCAAAAGAGGATCAAGAAAAGACAACTTTTACTTGTCCTTTTGGTACCTTTGCTTATAGACGTATGCCTTTTGGTTTATGCAATGCACCTGCTACCTTTCAAAGATATATGACTGCTATATTCTTTGACTTTTGTGAAAAGATTGTTGAGGTTTTCATGGATGACTTCTCCGTTTACGGAACTTCTTTTGATGATTGCTTAAGCAACCTTGATCGAGTTTTGCAGAGATGTGAAGAAACTAATCTTGTCTTGAATTGGGAGAAGTGCCACTTTATGGTTATTGAGGGTATTGTCTTGGGACCCAAAATCTTCGAAAGAGGTATTGAAGTTGATAAAGCTAAAGTTGATGCTATTGAAAAAATGTCGTGTCCTACGAATATCAGAGGTATAAGAAGTTTCCTTGGTCATGCTGGTTTCTATAGGAGGTTTATTAAAGACTTCTCTAAGATTTCTAGGCCTCTCACTAATCTTTTGCAAAAAGATGTTCCATTCGTTTTTGATGATGATTGTGTAGAAGCATTTGAAATTCTTAAGGGAGCCTTGATTTCTGCACCTGTTGTTCAACCACCTGATTGGAACCTACCCTTTGAAATTATGTGTGATGCTAGTAATTATGCCCTTGGTGCTGTTCTAGGACAAAGAGTTGATAAGAAATTAAATGTTATCCATTATGCTAGTAAAACTCTAGACATTGCTCAAAGAAACTATGCTACCACTAAAAAGGAATTTTTAGCAGTTGTGTTTGCTTGTGATAAGTTCAGACCTTATATTGTTGATTCCAAAGTAACTGTTCACACCGATCATGCTGCTATTAAATAGCTTATGGAAAAGAAAGATGCTAAACCTAGACTTATTAAATGGGTTCTTCTGCTACAGGAATTTGATTTGCATATATTGATAGAATGGGTGTTGAGAACCCCGTAGCAGACAACTTGTCTAGGTAAGAAAATGTTCTTGATGACCCACTACCTATTGATGATAGCTTTCCTGATGAACAATTAGCTGCCATAAATGCTTCGCATAATGCTCCATGGTATGCTGATTATCCTAATTACATTGTTGCTACATTTATACCACCTAGCTTCACATACCAACAAAAGAAAAAGTTCTTCTATGATTTAAGACATTACTTTTGGGATGATCCACACCTTTATAAAGAAGGAGTAGATGGTGTTATTAGACATTGTGTTCCTGAGTATAAACAGGAACAGATTCTTCACAAGTGTCATACCGAGGCCTACGGAGGACACCACGCTGGAGATAGAACTGCACATAAGGTACTACAATCTGGTTTTTATTGGCCTACTCTCTTCAAGGATGCTCGTAAGTTTGTTTTGTCTTGTGATGAATGTCAAAGAATTGGTAATATTAGTAGACGTCAGGAAATGCCTATGAATTACTCACTTGTTATTGAACCATTTGATGTTTGGGGTTTTGATTATATGGGACCTTTCCCAAAGTCTAACGGGTATACTCATATTATAGTTGTTGTTGATTATGTTACTAAGTGGGTAGATGCTATTCCAACTAGTAGTGCTGATCATAACACTTCTATTAAAATGCTTAAAGAAGTTATTTTCCCTAGATTTGGAGTTCCTAGATATTTCATGACTGATGGTGGTTCAGACTTTATTCATGGTGCATTCCGTAAATTGCTTACTAAGTATGATGTTAATCATATAATTGCATCTCCTTATCATCCTCAGTCTAGTGGTCAAGTAGAATTGAGAAATAGAGAAATTAAATTGATCTTGCAGAAGACTGTTAATAGATCCTGAAAGAATTGGTCTAAGAAACTTGATGATGCATTATGGGCTTACAAAACTTCTTACAAAAACCCTATGGGTATGTCTCCGTATAAAATGGTTTATGGTAAAGCATGTCACTTACCTCTAGAACTAGAACATAAAGCTTATTGGGCAATTAAAGAGCTCAACTATGATTTCAAACTTGTTGGTGAGAAGAGGTTATTTGACATTAGCTCACTTGATGAATGGAGAACCCAGGCCTATGAGAATGCCAAGTTGTTTAAATAAAAAGTTAAAAGATGGCATGATAAAAGGATACAAAAGCGTGAATTCAATGTAGGTGACCATGTCTTGCTATACAATTCTCATTTAAGATTTTTTGCATGAAAACTTCTCTCTAAATGGGAAGGGCTCTATATTATCGAGGAAGTATATCGTTCCGGTGCCATCAAGATCAACAACGCCGAGGGCACAAATCCTAAGGTGGTAAACGGGCAAAGGATCAAACATTATATCTCAGGTACTCCCATAAATGTTGAAACCAATATTATCAATACCATGACTCCGGAGGAGTACATTAGGGAGACCTACCAGAATGTTTCAGACTCCGAAAGGGAATAGGTATGTGTTAGGGTAAGCAAACCGACTCCAAAACTTTTCCAATAGCAATTTTTATCCGTTTTGGAATATTTAATAAATTTGGAAAATTTAAAGCAGTCCGAAGAGTGCACGAGGAGGCGACAAGCCAAGGGGGCGCGCCCTACCCCCTGGGCGCGCCCCTGTGGCTTGTGGCCACCCCGTGGACCCTCCGGACTCCGTTTTCTTGTGGTGTACTCCTTCAGGTCGGTAAAAATTCATTATATAATCTCCCGAAGGTTTTGACCTTCGTATCACGACAATACCTCTTGTTTTGGTTTTGAGCTGTTTCTGCAACAGATTAAGGGCAATGTGTCGTCCCAAGATTCCGAGGGGGAGAGCTATGTATCGCATTATCTTGCCAATCCCAAGCTCTATGGGGACTTAGATCCTTATGGATTGTTCTCGGAGGAGGAACAAGAAGGCAAGTATGAGGAAGAAAGCTCGGATGAAGAGGAGATCCCCCTGCCTTGACTAGGAGATATGCACGTGGAGTTTAGGAAATCGAGCCTCCCAAACACAAGGAGAAAAATCAAGGTTCTATTTATCGCTTCTCGTTTCCTGCAGGAGAGCAAGCAATAATTATGTTAAAGGATATTGAAGCTCGAGCAAGAAGTAGACGATCTGAGGGAACAGAATGTCATGCTTAAGAGGAAACTAGACAAGCTTCCAGCCTCATCAACAACTCCAACAACACCACCACCGAAGAAAGACAACTAAACACATGGGTATGGGCACTCCCCTTGGCTTGTGCCAAGCTTGGGGGAGGTGCCCCGGTATCGTATCACCATCACATCTTTTACTTTTATCGTTTTTCTTAGTTCGATCCTTTTAGTTATATCTTGATCTAGTAGAATAAAATCTTTAGTGTGATCTAGTTTTGAATTTTGCTTTTTGTTCCCCTTATGTAAGCGAGTCCGAGAGTTACATAATAAAAAGTAGTTTTGAGTTGAGGGCTTTGCTTGCTTGCTATGATCTTGAGAACAAGAAATAGAAAGAAGTATAAAATAAAAGCAAAGAGTATATATGATGATCTTATGGGGGGTAATGACTTCACATATAAGAAGTATGTCGATTAAAATTTGTTGTGAGCTGACAAACATAGCGATTGGTCATTGTTGCAATTAAAAGGAAGTAATAAAGAAAGAGAGGTTCACATATAAATATATTATCTTGGACATCTTTTATGATTGTGAGCACTCATTAAAATATTATATGCTAAGAAGTTGATATTGGACAAGGAAGACAACATAATGGGTTATGTTTGCTTATTTCCGAATAGAAGTTATATGGTTATAGATCCTTTAACATGTGACGCTTGCTTCCACCCCATATCTGCCAAAACTTCCGCACCAAGTAGAGATACTACTTGTGCATCCAAACACCCTTAACCCAGTTTTGCCATGAGAGTCCACCATACCTACCTATGGATTGGGTAAGATCCTTCAAGTAAGTTGTCATCGGTGCAAGCAATAAAAATTGCTCTCTAAATATGTATGATCTGTTAGTGTGAGGAAAATAAACTTTATACGAACTTGTGATATGGAAGAAATAAAAGCGACATACTGCATAATAAAGTTCTTTATCACAAGGGGCAATATAAAGTGACGTTATTTTGCATTAAGGGATTGTGCATCCAACTATAAAAGTTCATGACAACCTCTGCTTCCCTCTGCGAAGGGCCTATCTGTTACTTTTACTTTCTAGTACTTACCTTTATGCAAGAGTCGTGGTGATCTTCATCACTTCCTTTATTTCGCCTTTCTCTCTTGGCAAGCGTCATGTGTTGGGGAATGATCTAGACACATATATCCACTCGGATGTGGGTGATCATGAGTTATTTCTGTTGACATTACCCTTGAGGTAAATAGTGGGGAGGCGAAACTATAAGCCCCTATCTTTCTCTGTGTCCGATTGAAGCTTTGACCTCATAGGTATCGCGTGAATGTTAGCAATTATGAAATACTAAAAGATGATTGAGTATGTGGATTTGCTTTACAAGCTCTTATATTGACTCTTTCCGACGTTATGATAAATTGGAATTGCTTCAATGACTAAGATCATAGCACTGGTAGAAAAAGGGCCATTTGTCCCGGTTCCAGAGGGCCATTTGTCCCGGTTCTGGAACTGGGAATAAAGGGTCGGGACTAATACCCAAAACCTTTAGTCCCGGTTTGCTTACAAACTGGGACCAAAGGCCCTCCACGTGGCGTTGTGTGGGGCGGGGGAGGGATGACCTTTAGTCCCGGTTGGTAACACCAACCGGGACTAAAGGCTCCACCTATAGTCCCGGTTGGTAACACCAACCGGGACTAAAGGAATTTTTAGAAGAAAAAATTTGAATTTTTTTGACCATTTTTTTATTTGTTTTTAAGTTTTATTCCGATTTTCAAATGTTTGAATTATTTGACAATTTAATCTCTAATCATCCATCCTCACTGCTCCAGCGTGGAGCACTCATTCCAAATCGTCTAACTTCCCAGCCGGTCACCCATCCTCTCACTGCTCCAGCCCCAGCACGCTTAACTTCCTGGTTCTATCGCCCCTAGTTTCCAAGTCTGCACTTGTTGTTTTCCTAACAATAGTAAGCTATCAATCCTATTAACCCTTAGGTCTTGATGTCACATGATAAGTAATAATTTTTGAATTCCAAACAATTATTAAATTAAACAAAATAAGTAATAATAATATTGAATTTCAATGAAAATAAAATAAGTAATAATATTATTTTATTCATTTTTTTGCCATTTATTCAATTGATATGGCATAATTAATATCTTTAAATCTGTAAATCGAAATTCAACAAATAATATATCCATTATCATCAGAAAAATGTGAGGAATCCAAATATGACATCATTTATTTATTTTTAAATAAAATTAATTTTTAAAATTATTATTTTTGATTTTGTAGGAAAAAATCTTCTTTTTGAAATAACTTTTTTGACTTTTGGAATTTCGAGAATCTCAGAAAACTTCACCGGGTAAACCCGGGTAAAATTGAGTCCCAATTTTTCTCTAGTTTTTTTTTATATATTAAACTTTTTTTTCGACATCGTATGCAGAAGTTATGGCCGTTTTACATTTTTTTCTATTTTTTTTGCAGAAACGGTCAAAATTCATATTTCAAAATTTCTATACCAACTAGACACTAAAACCTAACTACATCTCAAAGAATTTTTTTGCAGAAACGGTCAAAATTCGTATTTTTTTGAAGATTTTATCATTTTTGTTTATTTTCTACAAACCTAAAAAAGGCGGTCCACAGGGGGGGGTAGAGTTTGAAAATTTCAGAACCCCTATGACCCTGAAATTGAAAAGCCCTACAAATGAACTCTGAAAAGGTTGAGACTTGGCATGGTATCATCATTTCACCCACATAGCATGTGCTAAAAAGTTGAGAGGGTTACGACAAAAACTGGATGCACTTCGTGTACAATCTGGACCATCTCCTTCGAAGTATCAAGGTTTCCAACGAAAACCCATCTGTTACAAAGGCATTTCATTTTGTTTAACTTATTTCAACTCCAGACTTTTTTTGCATTCAATATGCACCATTCAAAGCCACATCCTCAAATTTCAACCCTTTCTAACTTCATTTGCTATTTTTCATGCATTTAATGATTTTTTTTGAGCTATATGACCCTGAAATTGAAAAGCCCTACAAATGAACTCTGAAAAGGTTGAAACTTGGCATGGTATCATCATTTCACCCACATAGCATGTGCTAAAAAGTTTAGAGGGTTACGGCAAAAACTGGATGCACTTCGTGTACAAACTGGACCATCTCCTTCGAAGTATCAAGGTTTCGGATGAAAACCCATCTGTTACAAAGGCATTTCATTTTGTTTAACTTATTTCAACTCCAGACTTTTTGTGCATTCAATATGCACCATACTACAACATGTTAAAATCTACAGAAAGAACTAACTAAAATTAATAAAAAACAACAATTAAATGACTAAAACAACTATATAAGCAAAACAGTATTGTTTTAATTAAAATCCTAATTTCAATTATTCTAAAATTAAACAAATAAATCTTACTGTGACAACAATCTAACACGTGACTAGGAGCAAAAAGAATTAAATTAAAAACTATTTGTAAACTAAAGTTATTCACAATCTAGGGTTTGAAGCAAATTTGAACAAATTAAAATTTAAACCATTCAAATTTGAAAACTAATGTTACAAACAGAAACTGGGCAAAATGTTGAATCTAATGCAAAAAGAATCACTCAAAAACATCAAATATCCTAAAAGATATAAGCAATTTAAAACAGAAACTAAAAACAGAAAACAAATGTAAAAACAGAAAAAAAAAGGCTAGCTACAGTAGAAGCGGGACTAAAGCCTCAACCCCTTTAGTCCCGGTTGGTGTCTCCAACCAGGACTAAAGGCTTCACCTTTAGTCCCGGTTGGAGACACCAACCGGGACTAAAGGGTATCGGCCCCTTTAGTCCCGATTGGTGTCTCCAACCGGGACTAAAGGTCCCATTTGAACCGGGACTGATGCCCGACCAGCGCCCTAGCCGCTCGAACCGGGACTAATGCTCACATTAGTCCCGGTTCGTAATGCAACCGGGACTAATGTGTAGATTGAGCTGTGATGAAAGCCCCGTTTTCTACTAGTGTAGTTTGTTGGTTCTCAATAGAGCTCTTGATTCATACTTTACCTTGTGAATGAATTGTGACTTTAGCATAAGAAATTATATGTCAATATATGTTGCTGTTCTAAAGATGACCATGATGTCCGTATATTATTTTATCGACACCTCTATCTCTAAACATGTGGACATATTTATCGATTTCGGCTTTCGCTTGAGGACAAGCGAGGTCTAAGCTTGGGGGAGTTGATACGTCCATTTTGCATGATGCTTTTATATCGATATTTATTGCATTATGGGCTGTTATTACACATTATGGTACAATACTTATGCCTTTTCTCTCTTATTTTACAAGGTTTACATAAAGAGGGAGAATGCCGGCAGCTGGAATTCTGGACTGGAAAAGGAGCAAATATGAGAGACCTATCAAAGTAACGAACGCTAATCATATGAGCATGATAAAAACTAGCTTGACAGAAGTTCCCATGTGTCCTCAGGAACACTTTGCTTTATACCAAATTATCAAAGTAACGAACGCGAATCATATGAGCATGATGAAAACTAGCTTGACAGAAATTCCCATGTGTCCTCGGGAGCGCTTTGCTTTATATAAGAGTTTGTCCAGGCTTGTCCTTTGCTACAAAAAGGATTGGGCCACCTTGCTGCACCTTTGTTACATTTGTTACTTGCTATCCGTTACGAATTATCTTATCAAAAAACTATCTGTTACCGATAATTTCAGTGCTTGTAGAGAATACCTTACTGAAAACCTCTTGTCATTTCCTTCTGCTCCTCGTTGGATTCGACACTCTTACTTATCGAAAGGACTACAATAGATCCCTATACTTGTGGGTCATCAGATATCCAATAATTTCTCTCCCTAGACTAAAACCAAGAGGAATTCTAGATTTTTAAAAAAGCTGGTTAGTTCAGATACTTATTTTGTGACATGGTTGTTTTATGTTCTAAGTTTTGAATTGAGAACTTGTTGTTTGTCATTACTTATTAGTTAGTAACTTATCATTTGTGAGTGAGGATACCTTGTTAAATATCAATTATATCGGTATGATAGCCACAACATGGAATACAATGCGAGACTACTGCCTATTTCTTGTTATCGACTCTTTACTAAATTAGTTATTGACAAACATATAGTTCTATACGTATGCACATAATACTCGACTATATAAATCCGTCTCCAATCTGATTCCTCTCCATCTCCATACCAGTTCCGACATCCAAAAATATCCACATTTGCATCCGCATCCACATCCATAAATTATACGCTCCAATCCGAATCTGACAAAGAAAAAGCAGATTAAGATATGGTTGAAGCATTATCCGCTCTGATCTGATCCATTTCCATCCCTATGGATCTGGCACTATGATGTGATGGACGGTGAGTGCATTGAAGCGAATGAGTTGGCGCCAGTGTGAGCAAATGGAAAATAATCTATTTTTACTTATGTGGCCTCAATTATAGATGATTTTTTGCAGGCTACTCATAGCATCTTGATGTCCAGAACATGCATATGGTCAATTTATCCACCTTTCCTCTATTGGGTCATCCTATTGGTTATGGCCCACCCTAGAAATCTAGCACAAGCCCATTCCAGAAACTCTAGTCACCCTATACATGATCCTTTATCCCATTAGGCTAACTATGAAAGCCACTTGGGTGATTTTTGTTTGAGCAACTTAAAGGGACTATGACGCCTAAGAGGATGGGGTGTTGTATTAGGTTTATTAAAACTAAATGCCTTCTAAAAACCTACATATAAAAAATCTATGCAAGATACTATCTAAACATGCACTACGATTTTGCTAAGTATTGCTATCTCTAATGCAAAAGAATTTTGCACCCTAGGTTTCACTCCTATTAACTAACCTAGCATGCTAGACTAGGAAATGTAAGCTCATAACCTAGAAATGCAGGTAAGTGCAAAAGTGTAAATGAGTTACATAATGCAAACTCTCGTGATGATAATTTTCCTGAGGTATCAAGAAGCTCACGCTTCCCTTAGTCCTTGTTAAAGTCCCTCACAAGGATGCCCTCATAACGGACAAGCTTCCCCTCCCAGAGTAACAAATTCTGCACAAAGTATGACGAAGCTCGTCAAGTGCTCAAGGTTTGGTTTGCTCTCAAACACTTATTCTCTCACCCCAACACCTAATCACTCACTAAGCACTTTACTCTCACAAAGAGAGAGGTTGGGAGAGAGCTCACAAGGCTTTGGAAAGAGTTTGGAATGTCCAGGGCACCAGTAGCAACACCAGGGGCGTGGCATGGGTATATATACCCACTGCCATAAGAACTAGCCGTTAGAGCTCAAAACTAGCGGTTATGGCCGTCTAGAATGTGGAACTTCCACATCTAAATGCGGAAGTTCCTCGTCTGAACGCGGAACTTCCGCAGCCTAGAAAAACAGCACATCAGGCCTCATGGAAAACGCCATAACTTTTTACTCCGAAATCCGTTTTTGATGGTCTTGGACTTTTCGGAAAGCTTATTCCAAGGGCTATCCAACCCAACCAAGAACAAGCCCCAAGATCAATAGGTGCAAGTTTTGTTCAATTGTTCCTCTCATCTTAGCACTCGGGTTCGGTTAGTTTGAGCGCTTGAGACTTGTCTAGCTATTTGTGTTGCATCCCGCTTGATAGGATGTGTAACAGCCCCAAATTTGGCACTCTAAATTGTGATTCAAATTTCCACTTTTTCTTTTACTCATGCATCATGGCATCCATATTAAATTGCTAAATAAATAGAAGAAATGGGAAAAATATTAAAAGGAGGCAAGCCCCTTCTCAAATTCCAAATTCAAATGCAGTTGTTCAAATGGCAAAACAATTTATTCTTGAGCTTCCATATTTGTCAAGGAAGTTCCAAGAGTTAAATTGATAATTTTGGAAAACATCAGAAAAGGCCAAATGATTTCCTTAAAAGGAAAACCTTCAAAATTGGATTGTTCCAATTGAATTCAAATAGCTTTCAAAATCTTTCAAAATTACAAACAAAAAGTTATGGATTGTTTATCCATGATTTTGGGAGCCTCCACATTTCTTTTGGTGAAATTTGGGATAAGAAAACAATTGCCAAAAATTTATAAAGAGAAAAGCCAACATTTGCAATAAATTCATAAAGTGAGGGTTTTAATGATTTTTACAACCAAAATTTCTGTTGAGCTTATAAATCTGTCAAGGATGCTCTAAGGCTTCAAAATATAATTTTTGCAATGGTAAATGAATTGCCAAATTAAATAATTCATGGAATTGCAAAAATTGCCATAAAGAAAATTAAAACAACTTTGTGATACAAACTTTCTCCAAATGGCCTCAAAATTTTACCATGGCTTCATTATGCCAAATAAGAATTTCACACAAATTTTCATGAATTTTGGAATCCATTAAGTGCCCCAATTAAATTGTGCAAAGAGACAGAAGCAGAAAATAGCAAAAATGGAGCCGAGGGTGTTTCCGTAAAATTGCCATCATCTCCTTCGTTGTAGCAGAGTAGGCTGTCATGGCGACTGTGCACCGCTGTCGCCTGCGTGGCCACGACGCTGCGTGCTACCCGCGTTAAGGAGGAGAGTAGCACGCCGACACCCTCTCCTCCGTCTGTCTTACCTCTCAATTGCCCCCTCCGCTCCCTCTCTGTTTTCTCCCGAGTGACCTCCGAACCCTAGTAATGGTGGCCGCGCTCGACGATGCCATCTGAGACCACCCCATGCAGATCGAATAGGTGGGGGAGCACCGCCTCGCCGTTCTCTTCCACCACGATGAAGGAATCGAGCCAAACAGCCCGAAATCGGCCGCGACGTCCTCCCCTTCCCCGTCTCCGACCGACACTCCACCGTGAAGTCGCCGCTGCCCTCGGCCTCCCCGACCCACACCGAGCACACCATCGCGCCCAGGGTGAGCGCGCGGTTCCGCAGACCCCTTTTCCCCGCTCCCTCTCTCACTCTACCGCCGCCGCACCGTGCACCGTTAGCCGCCGCCGCAGAACCTCACCGTCGGCGACGCTCGGATGACCAAACCGCAGTAGCGCTGCCACCATCGTGTATGCCTCGTTGAGTAGCACGCCGTGGTAGTCTTCGATTCGTCTAGGATGCGCCAGAACCGCCGATTCCGCCGCCGTCCGAGCCACTCTGCCGGTGAACGACGTCACCGTGACGTCACCACGCGGGAGAGGACCTGGTCAAACCTGGCATGTGGCCCTCGCTCGCTTGCATGGCGCCACCGTGGCGCCCTGGCCCACTGTCAGAGCCTGCGGCTAGCCTCAGCTCCGGTGCAAAAAGTCCAACCGTTATTCTCTAGAAAAAGAAAAGAACATAAATCAATAGGCATATTTCAAACTGAACTTTAAAAATTGATAACAACTCAAAAATTTCTCCAAATGAGGAAATTCAAGTTTCAGTGTGTTCAGCAAAATGTGCTCTACCTGAAAATGTCATTTTGACACATGACAAAATAAAATTTTGTGCACTTATTAATTAATTACATAAATAGCTTAATTATTTGAAAACTTGGAAAAATCATAACTTGAATTGTGTAATTCCAAATTGAGAGTTTAAGGTGTCAAAATGTTAGTCTTGGAAAACTCTACACCATGGTATTTTATTTGGGCACTTTTGAACAAATTAACTCCTCTGTATATTTAAAATAATCTAAATGCAAAATTCAAATTGCTACTTTGAAAATTCATATCAATTTGAAAATTGATCAGAAAAATATGATCTTGGTCTCTAAATGTTAAGGTAACTAAACTCTATCTGTTAGGACCAGTGGCTTGGCCATTTGAATTAAATTTGGTGATATTTCCACAAAAATACTAAAATGGCAGAATTGAATTCAAAATTGGGAAATTCATATCTTTTGAACAAATTATCCGAAATTATTGATCCTTTTAGAAAAATGTTCAGAAAGTCATAACCTTTCTGTTTATACCATTTGCCAAGCATGGCTACATAAATCTTGGGTACTGATTGTTTTAAAAATGCAAGTCTAGTCAAGTGAACCAAAATTGGTAATTCATAAAAGGCCTCTATAATTCCCCCAAAATAATTATGACATGTAAACATGCCTAACAAGATGCAATTTATCTAACACATCCATGTTTGTTCTTGTTGGGTGCCTTGCTTCGCAAATTAAATAGAATCACAAAAGGGATGCGTATTCAAAATGCCATCCTGGATTTATTCACCAATTATAAGTGTTGTTATAAAATGACCAGAGAAGAAACAATTACTTGTTATCATCGTTTGCATGCATGTTCAATCAACTTTAACTTGCTGCAATTATTTAACAAGTGTGTAGATAATTTAAATATTTATGGGAGTGAACCAATATTGTTATAAAATAATTGGTCCCATTTAACATGAGTAGATGAATCTCTTTCTACTTTCCAACTACATTAAAAGGACATGTCATGATCTTGTGTGCATTGCACTTCTCTATATGTTGAATGCTCCGTTTCTTTTCCGGTGTGTTGCTTCTCCTCGATAGAATCCGGAGTTGATGTGAGCATCGAGACCGAAGTCAAGAACAACAACACCAAAAAGTTGTACTTGTCGATCAACCAATAAGGCAAGCGTAAATCCCCTTTTTGACCATTCTCTAATCCTATGTTTTTTCGCAAGTATTTCATTCGTTGTATTATCTGCATTCGATTCCAATGTCACTTTACTAGAGTATCCTAGTAGCTGCATTACCTTTCAGATACAATTACCTATTCCCTACTATTATCCATAGGATCGCTGTGTTGGTTGAGTTACTGCTATCTGCTACTTAATTGCTTAGCCGTGCTTAGCTGAGCGCTTATGTGTCCGATGGGTGGATCATGGTTGGAAACGACGATGGTATGTCCGGATGACATGGAATCATGTGGTGTCGATAATATGCTAACAGGTGTGGATGAGTTGCCATCGGTGAATGATGGTGGGTTGTCTCACTCATGCCCCTAGGAGCGAGTTCTCGACTTTGAGCCAAGACTGAGCGTGCTTCCATTGGTGGGCCTATGGGATCCCTAACAACCAACTAACTTGTGAGGGTCTAGCTAAGGGTCCTCTAGTTTGAGCTTTCCATTTGCATGTGCGTGAAAAGATGGACGAGCTGTGAACGAGGATAGTGGTGTTTAGGAACGTGGCTGAGGTCTAGGGTGTTGGAGGCACTTAACTTGGACTAGGCACAATGATGATCCTTGGTTTAGATTCATGCACGGTAAAGGTTGTAGCCCGCGCCCGCTCTGCCAGCCTCCCAGGAAGAGGCCTATTGTACAGGCAAGGAGTCGGACGGTACTGGTGGTGATTAATTAGTTGTATACTCTTCGGGTATATGACTTTTCCAATTTGGTACATGATAACCCACAAGTGTAGGGGATCAGTTGTAGCCTCTTTCGATAAGTAGGAGTGTCAAACCCAATGAGGTGCTAAAGGTAGAACAAATATTCCCTCAAGTTCTATCGACCACCGATACAACTCTACGCACGCTTAACGTTCGCTTTATGTAGAACAAGTATGAAACTAGAAGTACTTTGTAGGTGTTGTGGGATAGGTTTGCAAGATAATAAAGAACACTTAAATAAAAACTAGGGGCTGTTTAGATAAAGTAACAATTAATTTAGTTTAACGAGTGTGGAAAAGCGGTGGTAGGAGTTGCGGAATTGTCCCTAAGCAATTGACTACGTTACTAGACCGATAGCAAGTTTTATGTGGGAGAGCCCACTGCTAGCATGTCATCCCTTACTTGGAATTCTATGCACTTTTGATTCGAACTATTAGCAAGCATTCGCAACTACTAACGTTCATTAAGGTAAAACCCAACCATAGCATTAAGATATATTGGTCCCCCTGCAATCCCGTATGCATCAATTTCTATGCTAGGCTGAAGCTGCTATCACCCTTACCCTCCAATACATAGTCCTATCAACATACAACTAACCCTATGATGTGATCCACGTGTGCGCTCATATGATGGGTACCAAAGGACAGCAACATAACCACAAGCAAATTAAACCAATCATAGCAATTCACCAATCACCGATAGGACAACAAAAATCTACTCAGACATCATAGGATGGCAACACATCATTGGATAATAATATGAAGCATAAAGCACCATGTTCAAGTAGAGGGTTCAGCGGGTTGCGGGAGAGTGGACCGCTGTAGATAGATGGGGGAAGGTGATGGCGGTGTTGGTGAAGATAACGGAGTTGTTGGAGTAGATCGTTGTCACACGATGATTGCCCCGGCGGCGTTCCGGCGCCACCGGGAGAGAGGGGGAGAGAGCCCCCCTCCTTCTTCTTCTTACTTGACCTCCCCCCTATATGGGAGGAGGGTTTCCCCTCTGGTCCTTGGCCTCCATGCCAGTGGAGGGGCGGGAGCCCCTCCGAGATTGGATCTCTCTCTCTCTGTTTCCTTCTGTTTCTGCCTTCCCAGATTCTGGCCTTTCACTGTTTCTTAAATTCCCAGAGATCCGTAACTCCGATTGGGCTAAAATTTTAACACGATTTTTATCCGGATATTAGCTTTCTTGCGACGAAATAAGGGCACCAACCGCCTTACGGGGTGACCACAAGGGTCCAGAGCGCGCCCTACCCCCCTGGGGCGTGCCCCTATACCTTGTGGGCCCCTCGGGCATCGTCTCGCGTTGATTCTTTTTCCCAAAAATCAGATATATTCCAAAAAAAATCTCCGGAAGTTTTTATCGCGTTTGGACTTCGTTTGGTATAGATATTCTGCGAAACAAAAAACATGCCACAAACAGGAACTGGCACTGGGCACCAGATCAATATGTTAGTCCCAAAAATAGTATAAAAAATTGCCAAAAGTATATGAAAGTTGTAGAATATTGGCATGAAACAATCAAAAATTATAGATACGATGGAGACGTATCAGCATCCCCAAGCTTAATTCCTGCTCGTCCTCGAGTAGGTAAATGATAAAAAAAGATAATTTTTGATGTGGAATGCTACCTAGCATAATCTTGATCATATAATCTAATCATGGCATGAATATTAAGACATGAGTGATTCAAAGCAATAGTCTATCATTTGACATTAAGTAAATAATACTTCAAGCATACTAATAAAGCAATCATGTCTTCTCAAAATAACATGGCCAAAGAAGGTTATCCCTACAAAATCATATAGTCTGGCTATGCTCCATGTTCATCACACAAAGTATTAAATCATGCACAACCCCGGTTTTAGCCAAGCAGTTGTTTCATACTCTAGTATTCTCAAACTTTTTCAACTTTCACGCAATACATGAGCATGAGCCATGGATATAGCACTATAGGTGGAATAGAATATGGTGGAGGTTGTGGAGAAGACAAAAAGAAGGAGATAGTCTCACATCAACTAGGCAAGTTAATGGGCTACGGAGATGCCCATCAATCGATATCGATGCAAGTGAGTAGGGATTGCCATGCAATGGATGCACTAGATCTATAAGTGTACGAAAGCTCAAACTGCAAACTAAGTGGGTGTGCATCCAACTTGCTTGCTCACGAAGACCTAGGGCAATTTGAGGAAGCCCGTCATTGGAATATACAAGCCAAGTTCTATAATGAAAAATTCCCACTAGTATATGAAAGTGACAATATAGGAGACTCTCTGTCATGAAGATCATGGTGCTACTTTGAAGCACAAGTGTGGAAAAAGGAATAGTAGCATTGCCCCTTCTCTCTTTTCTCTCATTTTTTTTGTTTTTTTTTGGTGGGCTTCTTTGGCCTATTTTTTTTATTTGGGCTTCTTTGGCCTCTTTTATTTTTTTGTAAAGTCCGGAGACTCATCCCAACTTGTGAGGGAATCATAGCTTCCATCATCCTTTCCTCACATGGGACAATGCTCTAATAATGATGATCGTCACACTTTTATTTACTTACAACTCAAGAATTACAACTCGATACTAGAACAAAATATGACTCTATATGAATGCCTCTGGCGGTGTACCGGGATATGCAATGATCTAGCGTAGCAATGGCATGAAAAAACGGACAAGCCATGAAAACATCATGCTAGCTCTCTTACGATCATGCAAAGGAATATGACAATGATGGTGCGTGTCATAATTAACGGAACGGTGGAAGTTGCATGGCAATATATCTCGGAATGGCTATGGAAATGCCATAATAGGTAGGTATGGTGGCTGTTTTGAGGAAGGATATATGGTGGGTGTAATGCACCGGCGAAAGTTGCGCGGTACTAGAGAGGCTAGCAATGGTGGAAGGGTGAGAGTCCGTATAATCCATGGACTCAACATTAGTCATAAAGAACTCACATACTTATTGCAAAAATTTATTAGTCATCGAAACAAGGTACTACACGCATGCTCATAGGGGAAGCTTCTATTCGCTGGGATCAAGCTTTTCCTTTGCAGGGTTGGTAGGAGTTAACCATCGCGCGATCTCGACCTCCACACAAAGGATGACAATCAATAAATAAATCATGCTCCGACTTCATCACATAACGGTTCACCATACGTGCATGCTACGGGAATCACATACTTGAACACAAGTATTTCTACCAATCCACAATTACTCACTAGCATGACTCTAGTATCACCCTCTTTATATCGCAAAAATATTGCAAGGAATCAAACATATGATATTCAGTGATCTACAAGTTTATGTAGGATTTTATGACTAACCATGTGAATGACCAACTCCTGTTAACTGTCTAAATAAATATAAGTGAAGCATGAGTGTTTAATTCTTTCTACAAAAGATATGCCCACAATCTAACAAATATAAGTGAAGCAAAAGAGCATTCTACAAATGGCGGTTTTGTATGTGTAGAGAAACAGGCAATCCAAACTTCAAATGATATAAGTGAAGCACATGAAGCATTCTATAAGGCCATACTCAATAGGTATAAGTGAGGTCCAAAGAGCCTTCTATAAATCAACCAAGGACTTTCTCATACTAGCATGGTGCATTATCCAAAGAAAAATAGAAAGCACATGACGCTCCAAGATTTACGCATATCATGTGACGAATAAAAATATAGCTCCAAGTAAAATTACCGATGGTTGTTAGAAGAAAGAGGGGATGCCTTCCGGGGCATCCCCAAGCTTAGTTTCTTGGGAGTCCTTGAATATTACGTTGGCATGCCTCGGGCATCCCCTAGCTTAGTCTCTTTCCACTCCTTATTCCTTTATCCATCGTGATCTCACCCAAAACTTGAAACCTTCAATCACACAAAACTTAACAAAACCCTCGTGAGATCCGTTAGTAGAATAAAGCAAATTACCACTTTAAGTACTGTTGCAAACCGATTCAAAATTCATATTAGCATTATATATACTGTAGTCCAACTTCACCATGGTTCATACCCCCCCCCCCACCGATACTACCCATAGATCCATCAAAATAAGAGAACAATGCATAGAAAACAGAATATGTGAAAAACAGAACAGTCTGTAGCAATCTGAAAATTTACTGTACTTATGTCACTCTAAAAATTCTGAAAAATTAGGAAAAAATAAACAATTTGCATAGCAGTACTGTGTAAAAATTTCAGAAACTTTTGACATTCCAGTAAAAATGTAAATTCATGCACTACAGCCAAAGTTTCTGTTTTTGCACTGCACACACCAAACAAGAAATCTAATCATCCTAAAGGCAAATCTTGGCACATTATTTTTATAATAAAAGGGATTTATACAAGGGGATAATTATTTTTGTTGAAAAGTTTCTGTAATTAAGATTCACAAAGTTTCCGTGAGCATGAACAAAGTTCAAGGAGCTCCCCCACTTCAACGGTGCTCGTCTTTCTTACTTTCACTTCCCTTTTGGAAAAGTTTTTGGTTCCCCACTTTATTTTTTTGTTTTTAAACTATATAAAAGCACACAACAGAATAAAATGACTCTCTAAAACTTCCGGGTTGTCTCCCTGGTAGTGCTTTCTTTAGAGCCATTAAGCTAGGCATAAAGTGCTCAGGTAATTGATCCACCCGGATCCCAAGGTATATCAAAGCCAATTTTAATTAACAATGATTTTAATTTAGTAGTGAGCACAAATTAACATATATCATGCAACAACGAAGTCTAACTCTCTTCCTATGCATTGGCATATCATAAAAGAACAATTCGTGCACATCAAGTAAAGGCCAATACATAGCATAAGCAGTCTCTTGCAATTTTATCATATTGGAAACATAGAGAGGTGGAGATGTAGTTACTCTCTCAAAATAATTGCAAGTAGGAGAAGCAAGCACATGCATATTATATCTATCAAAATCATCATGTGTAATAGTAAAAGGCAACCCATCTATATAATCCTGAATAAGTGCAAACTTCTCCGATATAGTGTAGATGGGAGAATTCAAAAAGATAATAGGACCATCATGTGTGGGTGCAATAGCAACAATTTCAAGTTTAACATAAGGAACTATAGCAAGTTCATCTCCATAAGCATCATTCATATTGGCATCATGGCCACAAGCATAGCAAGCATCAAGTTCATCAAAAAGGGATATTTCAAATGAATCCAAGGGATCATAGCAATTATCATAGCATTCATCCTTCGGTAAGAATGAAGAGAAATTAAACAATGTATGAGTTGAAGAGTTACTCTCATTAGAAGGTGGGCACGGGTAGCTAATCCGCTCTTCCTCCTTTTGTTCTTCGCTCTCCTCCTCATCTTTTTCATCCAATGAGCTCACAGTGTCATCAATTTCTTCTTCCATAGATTACTACAAAATATTAGTCTCTTCTTGGATAACAGAGACTTTTCAATAAATTTATCAATACGGGCATTATATTCATAATTGGCATAACAATAACGAAGCATAGCCAAATTTTGAGATCGGTAAACAGCATCATCATAATCTTCATAGTTTTCAAACAAAGCTTCAATTTCATAAGCACCCTTAAAAGCAACAAACTCTTCTATGTATTCACATCATAGTAATCATATATACCATTAGCATAAGAAGCCAAGGTTTCATTATCATTAAATTTACATGAAAAGGGAAGGTGTTTAGCCTTCATCCTAGAGCAACAAGTAATATCATATCTCAAGCATAGATTCCAAGTATACCATTTCAACATATGAATTTGATCCCATAACAGTTTCCCTTTTTGAGTCAAGCGATAATTGCTAAAGTATTCACGTTGATCCAACGTGTATCCCATTATCAAGTTGAATGGGGTTTTCTCAGGATTATCAAAGTAGTGCATAATATTTTCCACATAACGAGCATCGAGGGTTTTAGGAGGTTCCCCATCTCCATGAGTAGCAAGTACACCTAATTTTTTTGGTATTTCGTGTTCCATGTCCATAGCTAAAGATAGAGAACAACTTAGAACAACAAATAAAATCTACTTAGCGATAAAGCAAGCAAGCACACACGAGAATATTCACCCCACGCTATTGCTCCCCGGCAACGACGCCAGAAAAAGGTCTTGATAACCCACAAGTGTAGGGGATCAGTTGTAGCCTCTTTCGATAAGTAGGAGTGTCGAACTGAACGAGGAGCTAAAGGTAGAACAAATATTCCCTCAAGTTCTATCGACCACCGATACAACTCTACGCACGCTTAACGTTCGCTTTATGTAGAACAAGTATGAAACTAGAAGTACTTTGTAGGTGTTGTGGGATAGGTTTGCAAGGTAATAAAGAACAGGTAAATAAAAACTAGGGGCTGTTTAGATAAAGTAACAATTAAGTTATTTTAACAAGTGTGGAAAAGTGGTGGTAGGAGTTGCGGAATTGTCCCTAAGCAATTGACTACGTTACTAGACCGATAGCAAGTTTTATGTGGGAGAGGCCACTGCTAGCATGTCATCCCTTACTTGGAATTCTATGCACTTATGATTGGAACTATTAGCAAGCATCCGCAACTACTAACGTTCATTAAGGTAAAACCCAACCATAGCATTAAGATATATTGGTCCCCCTTCAATCCCGTATGCATCAATTTCTTTGCTAGGCTGAAGCTACTATCTCCCTTGCCCTCCAATACATAGTCCTATCAACAGACAACTAACCCTATGGTGTGATCCATATGCGCACTCATATGATGGGCACCAAAGGACAGCAACATAACCACAAGCAAATTAAATCAATCATAGCAATTCACCAATCACCGATAGGACAACAAAAATCTACTCAGACATCATAGGATGGCAACACATCATTGGATAATAATATGAAGCATAAATCACCATGTTCAAGTACAGGGTACAGCGGGTTGCGGGAGAGTGGACCACTGTAGATAGATGGGGGAAGGTGATGGAGGTGTTGGTGAAGATAACGGAGTTGTTGGAGTAGATCGCCGTCACACGATGATTGCCCCGGCGGCGTTCCGGCGCCACCGGGAGAGAGGAGGAGAGAGCCCCCCTCCTTCTTCTTCTTCCTTGACCTCCCCCTAGATGGGAGGAGGGTTTCCTCTCTGGTCCTTGGCCTCCATGGCAGCGGAGGGGGAGGAGCCCCTCCGAGATTGGATCTCTCTCTCTGTTTCCTTCTGTTTCTGCCTTCCCAGATTCTGGCCTTTCACCGTTTCTTAAATTCCCGGAGATCCGTAACTCCGATTGGGCTGAAATTTTAACACAATTTTTATACGGATATTAGCTTTCTTGCGGAAAAATAAGGGCACCAACCGCCTTACAGGGTGACCACAAGGGTCCTGGGCGAGCCCTACCCCCGGGGTGCGCCCCTATGGCTTGTGGGCCCCTCGGGCATCGTCTGGCGTTGATTCTTTTTCCCAAAAATCACATATATTCCAAAAAAATCTCCGTAAGTTTTTATCGCGTTTGGACTTGGTTTGGTATGGATATTCTGCAAAACAAAAAACATGCAACAAACAGGAACTGGCACTGGGCACTGGCTCAATATGTTAGTCCCAAAAATAGTATAAAAAGTTGCCAAAAGTATATGAAAGTTGTAGAATATTGGCATGAAACAATCAAAAATTATAGATACGACGGAGACCTATCAGTACACCCCTGCAGGGTTAAATATTTTTTAAACGCCGTGTCAGTGGTTATGGACGACTTGGTGACGCATTTAGAGACCAGAGAGAACTTGAATAATAAAATTGTGTAGACTTGTGGTGATGATGACTTGGTGGATGAAGAAGAGTTACAATTTCTACCTCATTTCAAAATCTTCTGATAGACGTTTCCCAGTTGGGTCTTTTAAAAGAAAACTTGCTTTCTACAAAACAACTACAGAATCCTTGCTAAAGCCTCTCATCGAGCTAGTAGCTCTATTAATGTTGCGGAGTACCCTCATACTCAACGTTGTTTTGTTGCATCTTTTATTTCAGCTAAGGACTTCTCAGAGGTCGAAGGTGGTTTCTTCGTAATGTTGACGAGTAGTCTGGGGTTCCCAGGTGGCAGCCTGGGGCATCACGGAACATCCTGGCGCTGGACTTGTTTAATTGTAGGCCTCTTAGGCCATATTTGAATCTTGTTGTTTAGAACAACTTAAACTATGCTTCCGCTTGTTGTATTGTTGGGTCTGTGCCCTCTGATTTTAATTTTCTATCTTTCTCTACTATAAGAGTTGAACTATATAATGCTTTGTGTTGTAGAGACTGTATGTTCCAGATTGTTCCGTTGTCTTGATCTCTCTGTTACACATTGTGTACTAACCCCGATGTTATTTCAGGACCGAGGGGTTGTGGGCCGATGATCAATTCCGAGACTTGCCTAACGATGTTTATTCGGCCTAGGAGTGGTAACCCCCGTAACCTTTGGTCTGGTATCATAAGCGGTGTTACTTAGCATCACTGTATACCTCTCAGGTCAGGGCGCTACAAGTTGGTATCAGAGAAGGACTGCCTGTAGGAAACCCTTCTACTTGTCAATGTTGAGTCTAGTGTTTGTGAAAACTATTTTTCTAACCTAACAAGGAAGTTGTGAAAACTTGCTTAGGATTCTTTTTATTCCTTATCTGGTATCGCTCTATCTCTGAGTCAGCTTACCTCCATTTGATTTAAAAAGTTTTACTTCTTGTCTGTCACACCAAAACTTTAGGATCTCGTGGTTGGGTTCTCCCTTTAGTATCCATGTCAAGTCGTTTCCTCATCAGTATCCGAAGAAATTTCAGTGTTCAGAAACATAGTCCTTCCTCGTTGCTTGGATGTTTCGCATCTAAGTAGTTATT
Organism: Elymus sibiricus; assembly: GCA_039707655.1. Classification (NCBI taxonomy): domain Eukaryota; kingdom Viridiplantae; phylum Streptophyta; class Magnoliopsida; order Poales; family Poaceae; genus Elymus; species Elymus sibiricus. The sequence goes on from CM077666.1 coordinate 5,809,527, forward strand.
ACTTTCTCTCGCTTTTAAACCAAGGTCATGAACCGAAGGTCCCGAATTGTATTGGAATTCTGGTGTGTTGAATCGTGTGGTTTATTACCCATGTGATCATCACTCTATTGTGCATCTCAGTACAGGAAGCTGATCTTTAAACCAAGACCATCCCATTGTTGCCTGAGTTAATATTTAACCATTCGGAAGGATGTTAACTTGTGCCTCTGCATCTCAGGATTCTCCTGAGCATGTTTCTTCTTTCAGTTGTGTTCCGACCCTCATCTGCCGGTTGGCATCCAAGTTGGGTAGGTGCATTGGAGTCTACCGATGCAAGTTGCTCTCGTGGCCATCAAGTCATTCCTTCTGGGATGTCAGGAGAAACAGACTCCAGTGCCTTGTCCATTCTATGACCAGGTCAAAGTGTTGTAAATCCACAGATTAAGAGGCCTTGTTAGCATATCACACTCTTAGATATCAAGAGGTCGTGCGGAGTCTCATGGCCTTATTGATGAAGTAATGCTCATTCATATCCTGACCCACCTTTCCTCTGAGCTACTCATGCTGGAGAATGCTAGGTGTGCTTAGTGATGTGGTGATCTGATATTCTTAGCAATTCTTATTGCTTTGAAATACAAGGATCTAATTGTGTCTCGTTGCAAGTAAATCATGTAGGTGCGGATGTCTGCTGACAAGTTGTTGATACATGATTTTGCAATCTCGTTCCGTTATTGGAATTTGACATCGTAGTCTATATCTTGAGGATCTAGAAGTCTTACCTCATTGGTAACCTTTCCAAACTTTCGGTTCATACACTTTGGGTATGAATTAGCATCTCACCTAACCAGAGCTGAACCTCAAGCAACAACGATGGTTGGTGTTCCTCAAGGTTATTCACTCAGGCCTTCGGCTTGACTCAAGGAGTGACCCTTCAGTGTCAAACTGGTTCCACCTTCTTCCTCAATGTTTATCATCTTGTGCAAAGTTCATACTCCCAATTCTTCTGATCTTGTGCAAAGTTCATATTCCAAAATTTTATGATCTTGTGCAAAGTTTATATTTCCAATCCTTGGAGAAACTTTTTCTATCACCTGGAACTATCTTCTGTTCACTCCGCTATATCGGCATGTTCATGCGGTTAGCTTATGCTCTGCAACAAGGAAGATCATCGGGGAGTCGAGAAGATCGTTGAAGACGAGTGTTGTCATGTTCCCTCCACTCTCTTTCTACTCTAGGAATCTCGGGACGAGATTCTTGTAAGTTGGGTAGATTTGTAACAGCCCCAAATTTGGCACTCTAAATTGTGAGCCAAATTTCCACTTTTTCTTTTACTAATGCATCATGGAATCCATATTAAATTGCTAAATATATAGAACAAAAGGGAAAAACATTAAAAGGAGGCAAGCCCCTTCTCAAATTCCAAATTCAAATGCAGTTGTTCAAATGGCAAAACAATTTATTCTTGAGCTTCCATATTTGTCAAGGAAGTTCCAAGAGTTAAATTGATAATTTTGGAAAACATCAGAAAAGACCAAATGATTTTCTTAAAAGGAAAATCTTCAAAATTGGCTTGTTCCAATTGAATTCAAATGGCTTTCAAAATCTTTCAAAATTACAAACGAGAAGTTATGGATTGCTTATCCATGATGTTGGGAGCCTCCACATTTCTTTTGGTGAAACTTGGGATAAGAAAACAATTGCCAAAAATTTATAAAGAGAAAAGCCAACATTTGCCATAAATTCATAAAGTGAGGGTTTTGAATGATTTTACAACCAATTTTTTTTGAGCTTATAAATCTGTCAAGGATGCTCTAAGGCTTCAAAATATAATTTTTTCAATGGTAAATGAATTGCCAAATTAAATAATTCATGGAATTGCCAAAATTGCCATAAAGAAAATGAAAACAACTTTGTGTTACAAACTTTCTCCAAATGGCCTCAAAATTTTACCATGGCTTCATTATGCCAAATAAGAATTTCCCACAAAATTTCATTAATTTTGAAATCATTTAAGTGCCCCAATTAAATAATGCAAAGAGACAGAAGCAAAAAATAGCAAAAATGGATCCGAGGGGGTTTCTGTAAAATTGTCATCGTCTCCTTCGCTGTAGCAGAGCCCGCAGTCATGGCGACAGTGTGTCGCTATCGCCATTGTGGCCACGACGCTGCATGCTGCCCGTGTTAAGGAGGACAGTAGCACGCCGACGCCCTCTCCTCCCTCTGTCTCTCCTATCACTTGCCCCCTCCGCTCCCTCTCTGTTTTCTCCCGAGCGACCTCGGAACCCTAGTAATGGCGGCCACGCTCGACGACGCCGTCTGAGACCGCCCCGTGCAGATCGAAGAGGTGGGGGAGCACCACCTCACCGTTCTCTTCCACCACGACGAAGGAATCGAGCTGAACGGCCCGGAATCGGCCACGGCGTCCTCCCCTTCCCCATCTCCGACCGACGCTCCACCACGAAGCCGCCGCTGCCCTCGGCCTCCCTGACCCTCACCGAGCACACCATCACGCCCAGGGTGAGCACGCGGTTCCGCAGACCCCTTTTCCCCTCTCCCTCTCTTACTGTACCGCCGCCGCACCGTGCATAGTTGGCCACTGCCGCAGAACCTCGCCGTCAGCGACGCTCCGGTGACCAAACCGCAGCGGCGCTGCCACCATCGTGTATGCCTTGTCGAGTAGCACACCGTGGTAGTCATCGATTTGTGTAGGATGCGCTAGAACTGCCGATTCTGCCACCGTCCGAGCCGCTCCGCCGGTGAACGACGTCACCGTGACATCACCACGCGGGAGAGGTCCTGGTCAAGCCTGGCGTGTGGCCCTCGCTCGCTTGCGTGGCGCCACCGTGGCACCCCGGCCCACTATCAGTGCCTGCGGCTAACCTCAGCTCTGGTGCAAAAAGTCCAACCGTTATTCTCTGGAAAAAGAAAAGAACATAAATCAATAGGCAGATTTCAAACTGAACTTTAAAATTGATAACAATTCAAAAATTTCTCCAAATGAGGAAATTCAAGTTTCAGTGTGTTCAGCAAAATGTGCTCTACCTGAAAATGTCATTTTGACACATGACAAAATGAAATTTTGTGCACTTATTAATTAATTAAATAAATAGCTTAATTATTTGAAAACTTGGAAAAATCATAACTTGAATTGTGCAATTCCAAATTGAGAGTTTAAGGTGTCAAAATGTTAGTCTTGGAAAACTCTACACCATGGTATTTTATTTGGGCACTTTTGAACAAATTAACACCTCTGTATATTTAAAATAATCCAAATGCAAACTTCAAATTGCAACTTTGAAAAATCATTTCAATTTGAAAATTGATCAGAAAAATATGATCTTGGTCTCTAAATGTTAAGGTAACTAAACTCTATCTATTAGGACCAGTGGCTTGGCCATTTGAATTAAATTTGGTGATGTTTCCCCGAAAATACTAAAATGGCAGAATTTAATTCAAAATTGGGAAATTCATATCTTTTGAACTAATTATCCAAAATTATTGATCCTTATAGAAAAATGTTCAGAAAGTCATAACCTTTCTGTTTATACCATTTGCCAAGCATGGCTACATAAATCTTGGGTACTGATTGTTTAAAAAATGCAAGTCTAGTCAAGTGAACCAAAATTGGTAATTCATAAAAGGCCTCTATAATTCCCCCAAAATAATTATGACATGTAAAAATGCCTAACAAGACGCAATTTATCTAACAGAACCATGTTTGTTCTTGTTGGGTGCCTTGCTTCGCAAATTAAATCGAACCACAAAAGGGATGTGGATTCAAAATGCCATCCTAGATTTATTCACCAATTGTTCTTGGTTAGTAAGAAAATTATAAGTGTTGTTATAAAATGACCAGAGAAGAAACAATTACTTGTTATCATCGTTTGCATGCATGTTCAATCAACTTTAACTTGCTGCAATTATTTAACAAGTGTGTAGATCATGTAAATATTTATGGGAGTGAACCAATATTGTTAACAAATAATTGGTCCCATTTAACATGAGTAGATGAATCCCTTTCTACTTTCCAACTGCATTAAAATGACATGTCATGATCTTGTGTGCATTGCACTTCTCAATATGTTGAATGGTCCGTTTCTTTTCCGGTGTGTTGCTTCTTCTCGATAGAATTCGGAGTTGATGTGAGCACCGAGACTGAAGTCAAGAACAACAACATCGAAGAGTTGTACTTGTCGATCAACCAATAAGGCAAGCGAAAATCCCCTTTTGAGTATTCTCTAATCCTATGTTTTTCCCCAAGTATTTTATCCGTTGTGTTATCTGCATTCGATTCCAATGTCACTTTACTAGAGTATCCAAGCAGCTGCATTACCTTTCAGATACCATTACCTGTTCCCTCCTATTATCCATAGGATTGCTATGTTGGTTGAGTTACTGCTATCTACTACTTAATTGCTTAGCCGTGCTTAGCTGAGTGCTTATGGGTCCGATGGGTGGATCATGGTTGGAAACGACGATGGTATGTCCGGATGACATGGAATCATGTGGTGCCGATAATATGCTAACACACGTGGATGAGTTGCCATCGGTGAATGATGGTGGGTTGTCTCACTCATGCCCCTAGGAGCGAGTTATCGACTTCGAGCCAAGACTAAGCGTGCTTCCATCAGTGGGCCTATGGGATCCCTGATGACCAACTAACTTGTGAGGGTCTAGCCAAGGGTCCTCTAGTTTGAGCTTTCCATTTGCGTGTGCGTGAAAAGATGGACGAGCTGTGAATGAGGATGGTGGTGTTTAGGAACGTGGCTGAGGTCCAGGGTGTTGGAGGCACTGAACTTGGACTAGGCACACTGATGATCCTTGGGTTAGATTCATGCAAGGTAAAGGTTGTAGCCGCGCCCGCTCTGCCAGCCTCCCAGGAAGAGGCCTACTGTACAGGCAAGGAGCCGGATGGTACTGGTGGTGATTAGTTGTACACTCTTCGAGTATATGACTTTTCCAATTTGGTAGACCCTGCAGGGTTAAATCTTTTCGAAAAGCCGTGTTCGCGGTTATGGATGACTTGGTGACGCATTCAGAGACCACAGAGAACTTGAATAATAAAATTGTGTAGACTTGTGGTGATGATAACTTGGTGGATTCAATGATTAGAAGATGAAGAAGAGTTACAAATTCTACTTCATTTGAAAATCTTCTGATAGAAGTTGCCCAGTTGGGTCTTTTAAAAGAAAACTTGCTTTCTGCAAACCAACTACAAAAGCCTTGCTAAAGCCTCTCATCGAGCTAGTATCTCTATTAATCTTGCAGAGTACCCTCGTACTCAACCTTGTTTTGTTGCTTCTTTTCTTTCAGCTAAGGACTTATCATAAGTCGAAGGTGGTTTCTTCGTAACGTCGACGAGTAGTCTGGGGTTCCCAGGTGGCAGCCTGGGTCATCACGGAACAGCCTGGCGCTGGACTTGTTTAATTGTAGGCCTCTTAGGCCATATTTGGATCTTGTTGTTTAGAACAACTTAAACTATGCGTCCTCTTATTGTATTGTTGGGTATGTGCCCTCTGATTGTAATTTGCTATCTTTTCGTACTATAAGAGTTGAACTATATAATGCTTTGTGTCGTAGAGACTGTATGTGCCAGATTGTTCCGTTGTCTTGATCTCTCTGTTATACATTGTGTGCTAAGCCCGATGTTATGTCAGGACCGAGGGGTTGTGGGCCGATGATCAATTCCGAGCCTTGCCTGCCGATGTTTATTCGGCCTGGGAGTGGTAACCCCAGTAACCTTCGGTCTGGTATCGTAACCGGTGTTACTTAGCATCACTGTATACCTCTCTGGTCGGGGCGCAATAGTATGGCATGCCTATACTCAAGATCAAAAGGATACATCTATTTTAGCCACTTGAGTCTTTAATGTCCTCATATGCCATATCGTTTCAATATCTCTTCATAAGGGTTGCAACCATCTTTGTCTCAATCCTTTGAGAAAATCAGCCTTGAGCTTGTGACTTGAACCATTTCAACACATGGGGTTCCATTCATGAATTCAAGTCACTTCCACTTATGATCCAATAATTATTTGATTCTCCACACAATATGACTCCTCATAGCTCTTTTAGTACCTCGGTTGCCAAGCCATCGCTTGCCCTTCACCTCTGCTTAGTCCCTCGAAGCTCTTTCCTTGCTATCTTCACCCTATCGAGCCATCCTCAAGTCACATCATATCTTGAACCAACATTAAGCATTCATTTGAAGTCCCATGAAAATATTATCCATGTCCAAGTCATATTCCCAATATTGTCTATCACACTTCCATGACTTGGCTCATCCTCATATGATTCCATATCTTGATATATATGAATCAACATCAATATGGTCAAGCCAATTCACGATTCCTTATATCCTCTTCATTTTGGCTTGACACATTTGATCTTCATAATAGCATTACTCTAAGTTCCTTCTTCATTCTTTCAACTTGGTCAATATCAATGCATAGTGGTTTTCCAAACCTTTATCCACACAAGCAAACCAATATAGAGGCAACCTTATATTATACATTGTCTCCCTTGTCATTTGACATTTGCTTGACATCTCCTCACTTATGCATTCTTGACTCATTCTTCAATACTTGATCAACCCAATCCACTATCTATCTCTTATTGTTCATGCAAAGCAAGCCAGCATTGAGATCAATCCATATTCATCAACTCATGTCTCATTTGCCATTTGCCAAATATACTTGCTTTCACATGATTCCATGACATTCCACAACATAGAAGCCATTTCATCAATTCTATTTGCATTGTTGTCTTTTGCTAGATTGTTTCCATAATCTTCCAATACAACAATACACAGTTTTGTCCTTCATTTGAACACTATGTGGAATACCATCAAGTTTGATTTCTTGTTGAACCTTTGATACACTTCTTGTTATGCAATCTTCACGTATATGCAATATACTCGACTTTCTGTTCAACACTTAGCAAACTTTTAGACCTTTAATTGTGTTGTCATTCAATCCACCAAAACCCACTAAATGGCTAGATGCACATCCAGGCCTTCACCTGGACCTCTCCCCACCATCTTCACTATTGAGTTTCCGGCCAAAATGCTACGAGCCTCCTTCCCTTCGTACACCGTGGGTACCTATTGATATTTCTTATGTCTATTGGATATTTCCGCAAGCGCACAGAAAATATTGAAGTAGCACTTCGCTCGGGAGTATTCCGAGGTCATATTTATAATTCCCATAGGAAAGCGTATGGCTAAGATGATTAATAAATAGGATTCTTTCTGATTAAGTTCTCAAGCAATTGCATTTCCTTAGTTGGGGGTAAACGACTATGGCGCGCATTGCCTTAGGGTATTAACGATAAGGGAATGGTAAGGTAAAGGAAGAAGAAGGAAGCTAGATAAAAGAGTAGATGACATAGCTAGTGGGAGAGGGAGAGCGAGCAAAAGAGTCCTATGATACTTCTACTAACAAGTACAACTTAGCTATAAACTATAGCAACTTAGCTAAACCAAGAAATAGAGGGATTCATATGCACCTTGGGGCACAACCCGCCCAGCCAACCCAAGGGATTAACTAGACGAAATTGCCATGAGCCCTATGCTTTAGTAACCAGACCTATCATGGTGGAATACAGAGGATGGACAAGGCTGTCACCACCTGCCACCTACCACTAACTATCCGGAGGCCTAGCCGTAACAATAGGCAAGCTATAGCCTAAGCACCACTCTTAATCTATAGACTCTCTACTTCAATCTGACCTCCGATGAAATGAGATCAAAGCACCCTAACCAGACGGTGGTCCCACATAGGATATAACCACACTAAACAAGGTAGCTAACTAAGCTAGTAATCTTAGAACAAAGCTCCAAGTATACTTCAATAAGTAAGTAAGCTTGAATAAAGTACTTGAATAAGGTAGAAGTATATATTCCAAATAAGGAAAGATTTACAAAAGAGGAAAGGTACAAGAGCTATACCAGATTCAAAAGACTTCTTCCAAACTCCAAGCAGAGATCTTACTCTAACTCTATCTCCCACTACTAGCCTAACTACTATAAAGTGGACTACACTAGATCCTTGAGCGTCTTCCTGATGTGATGCTTGAGTAATGCTTTCCCATTGCGCCAACACCACTACTTATAGTTTGCATGGAGCATGGGGGTACTTTTAGGAGATGAAGGGAGGTCGGTGGAGACCGGTTGGGGTCGGGCGACGCACCCTAGGGTCGGCCGACCCTAGGATCCACCGCCTCACCAACCTACGTTGTTGGATCCTCCTCTATGGCGGTTGACAGTTGCCCAGTGGCGGTTGATGGCCATGGGAGATGTCCATACATCAATGGTGGTCCCATGAATCATGTGAAGCTCCACCAAGGCCTTTGGATCAAACCTACTTCGGATCAATGGTTGAAATGGCCCAAAAGTGTGTTTTCTCCCCTTGGCATGGATCAGTGATGTGGCTGGACCAGGTGTGGCATCGAGCGACGCCAGGTGGGGTTGGCCGACCCCACCAAGTGGGACCAGGCCACCCTGCCAGGTCAGGTGGGGCATCAAGCGACGCCAGGTGGGTTTGGCCGACCCCACCAAGTGGGCCCTGGCCCCCCTGCCACGTCCATTTGCTTATCCACTTTGAAGTTGATGAAATTTGACCAAACTTTCCTGCATTCAAATATTTTCCAAGTACAAGTGGAACTAGGTCATTTATAAATAGTATTTTTCTACTTATGATGTTGATTTGCCTTCACTTTGGTAGAATGTTGATGGTCAAATATGGGGTTTAGTGACCATCAACAGCGGCCACACCACAAACACGGTTGGTGTGATCTCACAAGGAAGTATAGACGAGGGATGTTTGTATACTTGCAATTGGATTTATCTGGTTGGCCAGTGTTATAGGATGCTACGATGTAAGATGTCGGGAGTGGTATTATAGCGGAATGGAAGAGCATGGCTAACGTGACAATTTCTATGTGTGACTCAGACAAAGGCTGTGAGGTTTTCAGTGTCATGTGTGCAATCAGATCAAGGATGGTATATAATTTAGTCAACTCATGTGATGTCTAATTGGGAGCAGTAGTGCTTTGGGGAGTCAGGAATGTGTCAAGACTAGAGAGGAATCTATATTTACTTGATAGACAACATGGTGATAAAAAAGAAGGGTACACAGATGTAGGTGGAGTCATGTAGTATGGAGTTGCAGAGATAGCAGAGGCGCTTGTTTGCGATGGGTCTGTGATGAAACCGTCAAACAGCTCTCATTGAGCGGCAAAGGAACAACTCAGGTCAGGTGTACATGCAGGTCACATATGATGACTTCTTGGTGGTGGATTATTCGCTAAGGTGGAGTTTGTTAGATATGTGTCAAATATTTTGTACAAGTCCGATTACATTAGGACTTTGAATTGTATTTGGCAGTATAGGATAGAGTTGGAGTCAGACTCTAGAACCCAGAGAACATAGTATAGGCTCGCTGGAGGGCAACAACACATGGCCGGAAACCTAGAGCAGTGGATGCTGCTGGTATTGAGGAGGAGCTCCTGTAGTCTTTGCCCCAGGAATGTAGGCTTCAGCGGAACCTCGTTAACAAATATTGTGCCTCTGGTGTCGTCTGTGATCTTACATGTTCGTCTTATTAGATCTAATCGACGCTTTCGCATGTGGAGATTAGCGGGCAGCTTGACGCTGTGAGCGCTAATTTGTAACCGAAGATATGAGCATTTTGTGACTTTATTTGGGATGAGTTAATGACTAGCTCACTGAGAATCCCCTCCTCTGTAACTCTCCTGAGTGAAGATCACATTGGGGCAATCATAGTCACCCCTCCCCCTGGTGTTTTCTACGTCAAACTGGTGTTATTCTTGATCTACTTTATTTTATCAGCAAGTGCGTGCTATAATTTGTTTTGTGTATGCCAGATGCACAGAAATTTTGAGTATTTGTCTTGCGAAAACAAGGCAGCATTGGATGAAATTAATTCCCGCCATGTCCATAGATAGAAATGGGAAGGCAATGTCAGCATAGCTGAAAACTGGAATTAGTGAAAAGAAACAGATCACTGCATTGCCATTAATGTGATAAAATTTCTTAGATTATAGGAATTAATACAATCCAAAAGATAAACACCAGGAAAATAGTTTACTAATTGCATGACTACAAAGGAAGCAATACGAGTGCAGGTCCAACAACTAACAAGAAAACCACTCAAAGCACCTATGGATACAGCTCCCCTACTTCATAACATCTCAGAAAGAAAATCAAGAATTGTCTTTGAGGCTCTCTCTACGCATGAATTGTTTGATTGCGGACATCAAGATTCTGTCATTCTCCACTGCACAATAGCTAGTCCAATACATACAGCTTTGGGGAAAAAATCGAAACCGTGTACCTATCGGGAATCGGATAAGGGACACAATCACTTGGACCCTTAGGTGGCGTTTGGATGGTGGGTGGGAAAGGGATAGGGATATAGAATGGGATATAAATAATTGGGTTATGGATTGGGAAATAAGATTTGGACTCCAATCCTTTGTTTGGATAATGGTTTTGGGTTCAGATTTTAAGTGGGGTCCATGTGTTAAAATAAATTAAGAAAAATATCTTGTCCTCTTATCCACACACACGTGAATCCTACCCCTTCCGCCTGGCTCTGCTTGAGTTACGACGGCTTCCGCACGCGCATGGGAGCTTCCGAGTCCCATGCATGCGAGCGTTGAGCATGGCTCCAGTGGCAGATTCGTGCGCGGTGGAGGTGTGCAAGTCGTGCGTCAACTCAGCTGACCGCGCAACAAGGCAAGCGATGCTGCGGCTGCGGCTGCCTATGAGGCGGTGCCGGTGCGAAACTGCGAATGGCTAGCGCAGGTTCGTGGGGGCGATGGCGGCAAGCTGCTGCTGCTTGAGCTCTGCGATTCAGGAGTCCTCGGCGCGGGGAATGGCTTGCGTGACGCCGCGACGAGGCGGGGGCGGCGACTCCAGTGACCCTCGCGGCAAGGCGAGCACTGGGTCCCACAGCCCTCGCGGTAAGGCGAACAACTGGCGGCTCTTACAGCGCGGCGAGCGACACTCCTACGGGACCAGCCCCATCTCTACCCCGCCGGAATCGAGATGAGCCTGTCGTCGTCTCCTCCAAAATATTCTCGCCGGAGTCTTTTCCCATCGTATCCCACCGTCTCCACTGGGGACAGACTTGGTGGGATGAGAGGCCATTCTATCCCAAACCCAAACTCACTTTGTATCCCTGTCCAAATCCTAAGAAATAAATACTTGCACTCTAAAACCCTCGCTCAGGTTACCGTAAGACCTAATGATTCACCATTTTGGAAGGGACTCATGAGAGTGAAAGAAACCTTCTTCGATAGGGTGAAATTCATTGTTGGGGATGGAACAACAACAAGGTTTTGGGAGGATACATGGTTGGGCGATACACCACTAGCTCTCCAATATCCTTCACTGTATCACATTGCTCAACGTAAGGAGGATTACGTAGCAACGGTTTTGCAGACGGTACCTTTGAATATCCAGTTCAGGAGGTCTCTAGTAGGGGAACGAGGGAATTCCTGGTTACACTTAGTAAGGAGGTTGATGGACGTTCAACTCTCAGATCAGGGAGATACATTGAACTGGAAGCTAACGGGTAATGGAGTGTTTACGGTCAAATCGATGTACTTAGAACTCATTAATTCTGGCCCAATCCCACGATCGATTCACATTTGGAAAGTTAAGGTTCCCTTGCGAATTAAAATTTTTATGTGGTTTGTACACAAGCAAGTGATCCTTACCAAAGATAACTTATTAAAGCGGCGATGGGTAGGCAGTTCACGATGTTGCTTTTGTGTTCACGATGAAACAATCCAACACTTATTTCTTGATTGCCCTCTCGCGAAGTTACTTTGGCGGTCTGTTCATATAGCCTTTAATATTATCCCTCCAGTTAGCATTGAAGCATTGTTTGGGACGTGGCTAAATGGAATGACTACTCATATTGCGTCAAGTATTCGGATTGGAATATGCGCACTTCTCTGGGCTATATGGAACTGCAGGAATGATATGATTTTTAACAGACTTTCTATGATTAACTTCTTGCAGGTTATCTTCAGGGCTACGGCATGGATCCGTACGTGGTCGTTACTTACTCCTACGGGCTCCAGGGAGCAGCTGGCTACTGGGTGCAACCGGTGGGAGATGGTAGCACGGGCTATATTCAACCGGTTTGGATGGCGGTCGCATAATAGGATAGGTCCTTAATGTCCTTTCGTCCAGACGGTTGTGGCTTTGAGTTCATTACTTTTTATTTTGCTCCTTTTGTGAGCTGTATTTTGCAGACCAGACTTTTTGTTTTGTTGTACTTGATCTAATAAAGTGGCCGCATGCATCTATCCGATGCAGAGGCCGGGGGATGACCTCCTTTTCAAAAAAAAAAATCCCTGTCCAATGAACCAAACCTGGGTTAGAGCATCTCCAGCAGCTCACCAATAAATCATCCCCAATATAGTGGTATTGGTGGTCACCAATAATACTTTTTTGAAATATTGGGGGAAATGCTCCAGCAGATCACCAATAATCTTCTCCAATACATGGGACCCACATGTCAGAATAGAGGATGTGGGAGGAAAAAGATGACAGTTATTATGGTCCCAACACTATTGGGGAACATGCAACTCCCCCTTTATTTGAGGGGAGATGGAGGAGATATTGGTGACCACCGAAAAAAGGAAGAGCTATTGGAGAGCTGCTAGAGCAACGAAATTGCCTCATCTCCCACAATATGACAGTTTTATGGGGATGAGGGATGGTATGGGGGAGCTGTTGTAGATGCTCTTATAAAGGTACTGGGTTCTCATATGCCTATCCCAGCCCTTATTTCCCATCAACCAAACGTCACCTTAGTCCCTTACTAACCATGGTGATTACACAACAGCTTATGGCCTTATGTGTACCGGGCTCGGTTTAATAACATGCTTGTTACCATCGAGAGAGCATCATCTAGCGTTACAGGGCACCACCAAAATGCAATTTTTAATTTTATTTGGCTGCTCCTATATAACAGGCTGTGAACTGCGGATTGGCTTGCAAGGCATGGCTGGCCTAACTGGCAGAGATATATCCGCTAGGCCTTTGCACCCTTAACAACCATGTCTTCGCACACTACCGATACTCTGCGAACTTGGGATGCCATTTCCAATTGGTTAGCGGCTGCTTTCAACCCGCGTGGTTCCTGGCAGGCTTTTAGTACGGTGACATGGCTGGTAGAAGACAGTGGCTTCACACTCAGGAAGTAATAGATGATCCTAACCATCCAATCTAATTAAATGAATGGCTCACCGTTATTTGAGAGTACCATAGCAAAGCCCATAATTAAAAATGGAGAATGACCTTAGCTTGATTAAAAAAAAACAAAAACAAAAAAGAAACCTATATGACTGTACTCTAACTTCATCTCTTCTGCTGATGGTATCTCTGCAGGAGATGAAGACATGCTGTAAAAAGCAATGTGTAGAGCCGCGATACGTACACAATTTGGATGGAAAGACTGTGGAAGATTTTGGATCACCACGTTCGCCTTCTAGTCCTTCGCAAGTGCAACCGGGTATGCCAAACTCGTTTTCTGAAATATCTTTTTCTGCTCTACCTAATGTTATTTGCTCTAGAAACCTAAAAAATCTAGGATTAATATTAGATAGGAACAATGCAACAATTAATTTAGCTATCAATGCTCTAAAAGATATAGAGGATGATAGGTCATCAGTGGCACCTATATCAAAAACTCCTACAGATTTATCTTATCCTAACTATAGTGATGATGAGATATATCCCCTACTCGCTCACTTGGTAGGGGATATTTCGGAGGTTGACTTTCATGAGGCGGACCTGGACATAAAGATTTGTGACCTTGTGGCATCCGCTCGCTAGGAAGTAATGGTTGTCTTCTAAGAAAAAGGAATGTAAATCTAGGGATGCGAGAACATTAAATCTAAATAAGTTTCACTATGAAAGGCATGTATTGGAATAGAAGAGGTCTATCGGTCTTGGCTAAATTTCGTTTTGTCTCAGATGCAATAAAGTAGCATCATTTAGATTTTATAGCTATAATGGAGACTAGGAAGAAACATTTGTCAAAGATGAATCAGGCCCGCCTATCTGGAGGCGTTGATTTCGTTTGGCATTGCCTTCCTCCACGTGGCAGGCCAGGCAGAATTTTACTACGAATTAATACAACAGCCTTAGATCTTTCTTTTATTGTAAAAGAATAATTTTATATAAAATTCCATCTCTTGCAACAAAGCTGATAAGTTTAAGTGGATTCTCATGGCTGTTTATGATCTAGCTCAAGACAACTTCAAGTCTGCCTTTTTAGCTGAACATGTGAGAGCCTGTCAAGAAAATCCACTTCCTACCCAGACTGGTGGAGATTTTAACATTTGCGCAACAGCAGTGAAAAGAACAATAACAGGTATAATGACCGGTTGCTCTTCCTGTTCAATATTGTTATTGATAGCTTTGATCTTAGAGAGATTGATTAGACTAGTCGACAATTTACCTAGGCAAATTCGCTACCTATTCAAACCTATGAGAAGTTGGATCGAATTTTGATGACAACAAAATGGGAACTAAAGCACCCTTTCGTGACTGTACAAGCCCTTGATATATAGGGGTGTATCAGATCACACTCTGTTGTTGTTCGATACAGAGACACCAGATTTTATAGGGGATGAAAAACTATTCAAATTGGAACTATCTTGGTTTACTCGGGATGATTTTCATGACCTTGTCGTAGAGATTTGGAATAAGCCAGTGAAGGGTCGAAACCCGGTACGGTTCAAAGATGGAAAAATAAATTCAGTGATTTGCACAGGCATTTAAGAGGGTGGGAAGCAAACAATAATGGATAGTACAAAGCACAAAAACAAAGTTTACAAACAACTATTAATGACCTCGATTTCGCGGCTGAGTTTCGTGATCTGTCTGAAGCAGAGCGAGATAATCTTGCCCTTGCTCGAGATCAGTTAACTCAAGTTAGAGAAGAGGAAATTAAATATATTTAAAGGGCTAAGATAAAGGACGTCCTCCTAGGGGATAATAACACACGGTATTTCCAACTAATTGCCAATGACAAGCATAGAAGAAAACACATTTTCTCACTTGATCAAGAGGAGGGAAAGGTTAAAGGGTAGAAAAATCTTAAAGAGTATATATTACCAAGTTTATAAGGAGCTATTGGGCCACCAGAGGAGTCCTGGTGTGCCTTTGATAGCTCTAGGATTGGTGATATACCACAAGTAACATAGGAAGAAAATGAATTCCTAACTTCCAATTTGACAAAGAAGGAAATTTGGATGCTATTTTGAATATGGAACATAACAAAGGACCTGACCCTGCTGGTTTCCTAGCCGAGTTTTATGAAAAGTTTTGGGAAATCATTAAAGGTGACCTTATGTAAATGTTCCAAATACAATTGGCAAGGCAGTGAAAAGTGTTGTCTTTGCCACAAAAATGAGACAATTAAGCACCTTTTTTTAATGTTGTTTTTCATGTGTGATTTGGAGATGTATACATGTTGATTTAAACCTTCCTCAACCACGTAATATTTCTCACATGTTCAGGAGTTGGCTTCGTGGGTTTAGGAGGGATTTAAAACCTTTACTTCTGCTGGGGGTGACAGCTACTTGTTGGTCGTTTTGGTTATGCAAAAATGATTTGGTATTTGAAAAATACATGTTTATTCTCCCTTGCAGGTGGTACATTTGGTTATCCATTGGCTCCATACATGGGCTATCCTCCAGATGCTCTTTGCGCATGCTTTGGTTGTTGCGGCATCACAACACTTGACGCAAGCGCTCACGGTGTCTTTCTCCCTGGCACATAGATGACGATCTAGTCTTAGAATTGATTGTCATTACTGTGTCAGACTATCTTTTTGTTTATTTCAGGCCATGTGCGCTTTTTGTAGAAGCCGGGAGTAAATTCACAATTTTTGTATCAAGTCAATGTACTGATTGTGAATTAACAAAATCCTCCCTTTATAAAAAAAGATGAGATCAGAGTACATCCAGCAAGGAGTACGAGTGTACAATAGAGTATTCACCACTAGTGCACAACCTAAGGGTCCAATCGTGAGTGACAAACTGACAATCAACATAATTCAATCTCAGTTTTTTATGACAGCAGTCGTGCTCATCTGATGGCCAATATGGACAGCTAGAAATGATCTGATCTTCGAGGGGATTCAGCCCAATGTAAACAACGCCAGAAGTCTTTTCTGCAACGAAATCCTTTTGCTGTTGCATAGGGTAAAATCAAGTCTTGCTGTGTCTTTTGACCAATGGGTTCAGAATCTGGTGTCATTCATAGGCTTAGCCTGATTTTTTTGTTTCTTTCTTTGTCTTTTGAATTATATCTTGTTAACTTTTGTTAATATAATCAATCTGTAGGGGCCCCGGACCCTCTAGTTTCCTTAAAAAAAAACTCATGCGAGATGTCTTGGACCAGACACATGAGCTGAGCCCCACTCCCTCACTCTTTAATTTGGCAGCACATTATGCACATACCTTCCCTCCTCTACTTCTCCCCTCACCAACACTCCATGCATCCTGCCTCTTCTTAATTCACCAGCAGCACTCCATGTATGCCTTCTCTCCTTCGCCTTCCTCATTGACACTCCATCCTTTCCTTCTCTCTTTTCATTCTTCCGGTCCCTTATCTACATATAGATATTCACCCGAGGCAGCTTCCATCCAGGACGACGGGCTGCATCTTTTACCTTCGACGAGTGCGTGACAACACAACAGCGGCCGCAAGAAAGTGCAAGTCTCTGCAACATGTCATATTGGTCAGGTGCGCTACGCCAAAGCATATATATATATATTCTTCCATCAAATCAATCCCATCTCCATGTGTGCAGTCCAGCATGCAGCGTGATCCCATGCATCTCTCTCCACTAATTAGTAATTACCCCCTTTTCTAAAACATACACTGCAGAGTATTATGACCAATTTTGGAGGGCATGGAGGTTAGAGCAAGAAAATTCCCGACTGTCCAACGAGAAGCGAGAACTGGAGAGGCAACTGGCGGAGAAGACGAGGACTGCTCAGGTGTCCTCGACCCAGGTCTTCACACTGGGGCACAAGGTGCGAGAGCTGGAGCGCCAAAACACCGGACTGTCCGGTGAGCTGTCCAAGCAAAGGGAGGACACCCGGAAGGCAGGTCTGCTCTTCATGAATGCTGCCGATAGGTACCAAGAGGAAGCCAAGAAGCAAATTAGGGCAAAGGCAGAGGAATTGGAGAACACGAGGAAGGCAGGTCTGATGCTAATGAACACCGCCGATACTTACCAAGAAGCGGCAAGGAAGCAAATTAAGGAGAAGGCGGAGGAGCTGGAGGACGCGAGGAAGGCGGTTTTGGCGCTCATGAAAGCAGCAGATGCGTACCAGGAAGAAGCGACGAAGAAAATTAAGGATAAGGTGCAGGAGCTGAAGGTCATGGGGGCACAGAAGGCAGAGCTGGATGCGAGGGTAGAATCTTTGGAGTCGAGGCTCAAGGCAGCTCTGGCAAAGAACTTGGAGTTGGAGGATGATTATGGTAAGGTGAAGGCTGAAAATGATAACCTTCGGTTGGAGGTTGAGAAAGATGCATCTGCAAAGGCATTTGATGCTGAGAAGGAAGAAATCTTGACGGAATTGGAGGACCTTAAGATGAAGGTGGAGGTAACTCAACCCAACAAGGATTTGATGGAGGGTGAAAATGATAAGCTTCAGTTGGACGCTTTCACAGGAATATAGCTTGCTGGAAAGCAGGGGCTGAGATGCTCAACATGTAATTAGGTATGTTAGAGTTAGCATTGTATATGAATAGGACTCTAACATACCGTATACGACTTGTACCTATATTGTCTCTCTGCACTATATATACGAGAGCTACGCCGCACCATCAGGTGTGCGAGTACCTCAACCATCGTAGCCGTAAACCTTACATGGTATCAGACTAAATTGATCCAATGTCTTCCGCTGCCTCCTCCGGCGCCTCGACAGCCGGCGGCATCTTCTCCACCACCCTTGCATCCCTGCTCTCCAACCACGGCAGCACCATGGTAGTAAGCACTGCCGCTGGTTCATACAGTACCAACAACACCCTCGGCTCCTTCATGGCCGGGGTTATGACTCCCGTTCCTCCTCCACGCTCTCCTGCAGCCGCCGCGGTGCGTCCTGCTGCCATCCAACAGCCCGCGGTGGTTGATGTTCCTTCGCCTGCGCCGTTCCACTTCGCGCATCTCCTCACCATCAAGTTGTCAACAGACAACTTTCTCTATTGGCGCGCGCAGGTTCTTCCCCTTCTTCGCAGCCATAACCTCCTCGGCTACGTTGATGGGTCGCTGCCGTGTCCGCCATCAACTGTCGTCGCCACCACGACGGATGGTGCGCATCACATGGTGCCCAACCAGGCGTACACCATCTGGGTTCAGCAGGATCAGGCCATACTCTCGGCAATTCAGCCATCGCTAACCGAGGGGGTGGCCGGTATGATCCTGTTTGCGGATACTTCTCATGAAGCCTGGACAACGCTCGACGGTAGTTTTTCCTCTCAGTCCACGGCGCGAGCCATGGTGCTTCGTCGGCAACTCCAAGACATGCAGAAACGTGATCTTTCGGCCACTGTCTATTTCAACAAAGTCAAGAATCTTGCTAACACATTAGCTGCCATTGGGAAACCTCTCTTGGATGAGGAGTTCACCGGTTTCATCCATGGTGGACTTGATGGTGATTACGATTCGTTGGTAGAGGTGGTACAAGGCCGTGATATTCCTATGCCCCCACGGGATCTCTATGCTCGTCTCCTTCAGACTGAACAACGCATCGAGTCTCGTCGGCCGGCTGAAATTCATGGCGGATTCTCTTCGGCAAATGCGGCGACTCGTGGTGGGTCGCGGCCGCCCTACCGTGGTGGTGGTAGTTCCTCTGGTGGCAAGGCGATCCTTCTCTCACCACCACAACAGCAGACCAACAACAACAACAAACGTTCAGGTGGTAGCTCGTCATCTACTGATAGTTCGTCTTGCCCTACTTGTGGCCATCCCAATGGCGGGCGCACCACGTGCCGGCTTTGTGGTTTTCAGGGCCATGTTGCATCTCGTTGTCACAAACGCTTTAAGCGTGATTTTTTGGGCATTGGCAATGATGGATGCAACAATGAGCGGCAGGCTGCCATGGCTACTCATGGTCCTGTTGGTGTACCTCAAGGCCACACTCCTTCATATCCCATCGATGCAAGCTGGTACATGGACACCGCAGCTATGGAACATCTGACGAATGAACTTGATAAGCTTCACTCCCACGAGCCCTACCATGGTCCGGACAAGGTGCACACAGCCAATGGGTCAGGTATGCGCATCGCACATATTGGTCAAACCTCTCTTTCCACTAATTCCTCTAAGCAACTTCAACTTCGTGATGTTCTTCATGTTCCCACTATTACACGCAATCTTCTGTCTGTTCCTAAACTTACTCATGACAATGATGTCTTTGTTGAATTTCACCCTTTTGATGTCATTGTCAAGGATCGCGCAACGAGGGGCGTTCTTCTTGAAGGTCGTTACAAACATGGTCTCTATCTGCTTGATGCACCTGTGTCCTCCAGAGTTTTCAGCACTGTTTGTGTCAAGTCATCGCAATGGCATTCACGTCTTGGTCATCCAGCTTCTCCCATTGTTCGTCATATTCTTCATCGTCATCAACTACCAGTTGTGTCCAGCAGTAAAGATGTCTCTGTTTGTGATGCTTGTCAACAAGGAAAAAGTCACCAACTTCCGTTTTCAGAGTCTACTCGTGTAGTTAAATCTCCTCTAGAAATTGTGTTTTCAGATGTATGGGGCCCTGCGCAAACCTCAGTTAGTGGTCATAATTACTATGTCAGTTTCATCGATGCTTATAGTCGTTTCACTTGGCTTTACTTTCTTAAGCGCAAGGCAGATGTGTTCAATGTCTTCCTTCAATTTCAAACTCATGTTGAGCGTCTTCTTAATCATAAAATACTACATGTTCAATCTGATTGGGGAGGGGAATATCGCAATCTCAACACGTTCTTTGGAAAACTTGGGATTACACGCCGTGTGTCTTGTCCTCATACACACCAACAGAACGGAACAGCTGAACGTAAGCATCGTCATGTGGTGGAAACTGGGTTAACTCTTTTGGCACATGCATCTGTACCGTTCCGTTTTTGGACTGATGCTTTTTCTACAGCTTGTTTTCTCATAAATCGCCTCCCTACATGAGTGCTCGGTATGAAAACGCCCATCGAATGCTTGCTTCAAGAAACACCTGACTATACATTTTTCAAGGTGTTTGGATGTGCCTGCTGGCCCCATCTTCGACCATACAATAATCGCAAACTTGAGTTCCGATCTAAAAAATGTGTCTTTCTCGGGTATATATAGCTTTCTTCATAAAGGATACAAGTGTCTCCATGTTCCGACCAGTCGTGTTTATGTTTCTCGTGATGTTGTCTTTGATGAGAATCACTATCCCTTCTCAAATCTTCCCGAGTCACAAACTTTCTCCAAATATATTCCATCATCACCTGTTTCCTCTGACCAATTTGTAGATGTTGCATATTCTCCTATTTTGCTTCCTCACCATGATGCAGACACCGGGCGTGGTGTTCGTCTTGAGCTTCTGGATGATGCAGGGGTTCTTAGTGCACCTCACGTCGATCGCCAAGCCGTGCATGGCCCGGACGTCCATCCTACGCGGCCCGAGGGACGCCATGCAGCGGCTGCCCCACATGAGCTGCCGGCCACTGATTTGGAGCCAGCCGAGCTGACTCCCTCCGGTGTTTCTTCTGTGCATGGCTCTACCACCGAGCCGACCCCTGGGTCAGCTGTGGCGAGCGCTCCCGAGCTGTCATCCACGGCTCGTCGTACGTCCGAACTGGAAATCTCGACGGCTTCCACGCCGTTACCAGTGCGCCATGCAGCGGCAGGATATCCTTGGATCAACATCTCCTGGGTTGGCATCTCCGGAATCTGTGTTGCCTGCTTCTATTCCGTCTCCAACACTGCCACATGCTCCTGTTGCTCCTCGTCGTGTGCACACGCGTAGTCAGAGTGGTGTTTTTCAGCCAAAACAACGGACTGATGGCACTGTTGCATGGTTAGCTGCCTCTATGGCACACGCCGTTTCTGATCCGAGTTCTGACCTCGTCATTTTCAAGTGGCAATGAGCATACCTCACTGGAGAGCTGCTATGGAACAGGAATTTTTTGCACTGCAGAAAAATGACACCTGGACACTAGTTCCTCCTGTCTCAGGGGTTAATGTGATTGACTCCAAGTGGGTCGTTAAAGTCAAGAAGCATGCTGATGGATCTGTTGAACGCTATAAAGCACGTCTGGTTACCAGAGGATTTAAACAACGGTATGGTCTTGATTACGAAGACACTTTCAGTCCTGTCATCAAGCCTACCACCATTCGACTTCTTCTCTCATTGGCAGTTACTCGGGGGTGGTCTCCCCGACAGTTGGATGTTCAGAATGCATTTCTTCATGGTGTCTTAGAGGAAGAAGTTTACATGCGGCAACCTCCTGGCCGACCTCATCATCTTTGTCGGCTAATCAAGGCGATTTATGGTCTCAAACAGGCTCCTCGTGCTTGGCATGCTCATCTTGGTTCTGCTCTTCGTGCACATGGCTTTGTTCCATCTACTGCAGACACATCCCTATTTCTTCTACAGCGCCCAGAGGTCACGATGTATCTTTTGGTTTATGTTGATGATATTATTCTCATCAGCTCATCATCTGTTGCGGCTGATCGACTAATCCTTAGTCTCCGACATGACTTTGCTGTTAAGGATCTTGGGCCGCTTCACTATTTTTTGGGTCTTGAAGTTACACATACTGCTGCTGGTCTCTCACTTTCTCAGAAGAAATATTCCTTAGATCTTCTTCGACGTGCTGGGATGCTAAAGAGTAAGCCTGCTTCTACACCTATGTCTGTGACCGAGAAGCTTTCTGCTGACATTGGTGTGCTTCTTGCTGCTGAGGACGCTACTCAGTATCGCAGTATAGTTGGTGGTCTACAGTACCTCACTATCACTCGACCGGACATTTCCTTTGCAGTTAATCGTGTCTACCAGTATCTTCACGCACCTTGTGATACCCACTGGTCAGCAGTTAAACGCATTCTACGTTACGTTCGTCTCACTGCCTCGTTTGGACTACATCTCCGGCCTGCGTCCTCTTTATTGTTGTCTGCCTCTTCTGATGCGGACTGGGCAGGCAGTCCGGATGATCGGCGATCCACCGGGGGATATGCTGTGTTTTTTGGTTCGAATTTGATCGCCTGGAATGCTCAGAAGCAAGCCACCGTTTCTCGGAGTAGTACGGCAGCAGAATACAAGGCTGTTGCAAATGCTACTGCTGAGCTCATTTGGGTACAGTCTTTGTTGCGAGAATTGGGTATCTCTCAAGATATGCCTCCGGTTCTTTGGTGTGATAATATTGGAGCCACTTATCTCTCATCTAATCCTGTCTTTCACGCCAGGACAAAGCATATTGAAGTTGACTTTCACTTCATGAGGGAACGTGTGGAACAAAAGCTATTACAGATCAAGTTCATCTCATCTAAAAATCAACTTGCGGATGTCTTTACCAAGCCACTGCCACTTCCTTTGTTTGAAGTTTGTAGGCGCAATCTCAACCTTCGTGACACCGGTTAAGATTGAGGGAGGGTCTTAGAGTTAGCATTGTATATGAATAGGACTCTAACATAACGTATACGACTTGTACCTGTATTGTCTCACTGCATTATATATACAAGAGCTACGCCGCACCATCAGGTGTGCGAGTACCTCAAACCATCGTAGCCCTAAACCTTAAAAGGTACATTGCCTCAGGCGAAGGATGTAGAAATCATGAGATAATAAGGATGCCTCAAGCGGAAACTTCCGAGCCATCAAGCATTTGGTGAAGGGTAAAAGTAATGGCAAGCTTTGGTTATCGGAGGTTTTGATAGCAGAGCATAGTCATAAATTCTGTGAAGCTGAGGTTGAGAGGCTTAAGAAGAATATTTAGCCGGTATTTTTTCCTTGAGAACATTCATCACATCCTCTTTTTAGAAGAAAAATACTAAAAAAATTGGTGTTGGAAATGGGCTTACATTTGATAACTAAACAATAATCGTGAGTTTGCTTATCAATATACACCGAGCACATTTATCTATATTATTAGATATATGCATGGTTCTCCGAGTCGTGTAACATGAACACAAACATATATTATACCCTTTTTATGTGTTGCATACTCAGCGTACGTATATGAGGTGTTCTGTAGCTTGTTTTCTCGAAGAAAAATACCTGGCTGTAGCAACATATCTGAAGTGGTGATGGTAGACAGATGGAATAGAGCATAGAGGGAACTCTGTGTTTAATGATTTAAAATATGTTACAAGATGTTTTTTCGAGCATAGAGAGAAAGAAACGAGAAAAGTCGTAAGGTTTACACGGCACCAAAAAATCTTCAGACTCCATTGTTCTTTGCTCTCTGTATTTTGCTTGCATCACTAGCGAGTTTCAGGTCCAGAACTGACATCTGGTATCAGAGCGTTCGTGAGGGACCATGCCGAGCGGGAGAGGGACACGGACGTTGGCGCCCACGCCGTCACCTGCTGATCATCGCTCTGTGACTCCATCGCACACACGGCGCCAGAGCCGCGGTAGGAGTCGCGTTCGTCGTGGCGGCAATGAGATCGTCGTCCACGAGCGCACGGTGCAGGAGTGGATCATCACCGGCGGCAACACGGTATGGCCAATGTTCACCGCGACGAACTACGTCGAGTGGGCTCTAGTGATGCAGATCAACATGGAGGCCAACCTGATGTGGGACGCAGTGGAAGGCAACACCAGCAGCGTGGCCAACGACAAGGCTGCGCTCGCGCCACTCCTGCGCTCAGTGCCCCCCGAGATGGTGGGCGCGCTCGCAGTGAAGGGCAGGGCCAAAGCCGCGTGGGACGCGGTGCTCACCATGCGCGTCGGAGCTAATCGGGTCAAGGAGGCCACGGCGCAATGGATGCACAAGGAATTTGATTAGATCGAGTTCCACGACGGCGAGACCCTCGACGCCTTCACCATGCACATCATGCACCTCGTCAACAGCCTGCGCTCCCTCGGCGACACGGTGGAGGAAGTGAAGATCGTGCAGAAGATCTTGCGCGTCGTCCCGGAGCGCTACGAACAGATGGCGTGCTCCATCGAAACCCTCCTCGATTTGAACACCCTGTCGGTTGAAGAACTGATCGGGCGTCTGCGTTCCTCGGAGGGACGTGGCGGGGGATCGACGACGACACAGCGCGCGAGCAGCAGCCTGCTCCTGACGGAGGAGGAGTGGGAGGCCCGCAGGAAGCAGCGTGAGCAAGGGCAGGGCTCCGGCGGCAACGGCAACGGCCGCAAGAAGGGCAAGCCCAAGAACTAGACCGGCAATGGCCGCAACGGCAGCGGCAACGGCAATGCCGGCAACGGTGAACGGGACATGTCCCAGGTAAAGTGTTACAATTGTAACCATATGGGTCACTTCTCCAAGCAGTGCCGGGAGCCGCAGAAGGAGCGCAAGGGGCGAGCAAACCTTGTGCAAGGACAGGAGGAGGAGCAGGCGTTGTTGATCGCGAGCCTGGACTCGCTCACCGTGGTACGTCCGAGGGCGCCGTCCGTCGAGCACGTCCTGCTCAACGAGGAACGATCCAATGCTACGGCGACGAAGCAGGCCGGTCATTACGACATGGCTTGGTTCCTGGACTCCGGCGCCAGCAACCACATGTGTGGGCGGCGCGAATTCTTCTCCGAGCAGGACACGAGCATCCGTGGCTTCGTCAAGCTCGGCGACTCTGGCTGGACATAAAACTCGGGTTTTTCGGCTCGGCCCGAGCTTTCTTGGGGTCGCCCCGAGTTTGACTCGGCACGCAGTTGAGATGGACCGAGCCGAGCTGTCTTTGCTAGACCAAAAATAGTGCGGGCCGAGCCTGGCTCGGCTCGGTCCGGCCTGAAAGCTCGTCTTTTCTTTGGTAGCTTTAATTTTTGTCAAACCTAGCAAGAAAAAGAGGCCCGTTAGGTTATTTCTCCTTCGTCGTCTACTCGTTCGTTCTGTACGCATCGACAGCAGAGGAACCAGCCACCACAGGACAGTACAGTTGCGCCGCCGCCATTGCGCCACCTGCGTCGCACGGGATGCTCCCGTCGCCGCCGTCGATAGCGCCATGCATCCACGCCACCACTCAACACTAGCTTCGCCTCGGCTCTGCTCCGCCCCGGCTGCTCCGTTCCGTCCCGGCCACTCCTCGCCGGTCATGCCCTGCCTTGCCGCCCCACATATGTCGTCTCTGCCGTTGTCGGGGAAGACGGCCCCACCTGTCAGTGACCCACCACGACGAGGCTGGCGAGCTGCATCGAGTTTCACCGAGCTTTTGGAAAGCTCGGGCCGAGCTCTGTTTCAAGGCTCGCCGGCAATGTCGAGCTAGCTCGGGGCTCGGCAACTTTGCCCGAGCTTTTTGCAGGCTCGCCCCGAGCCGGACCGAGTTGGCTCGTGTCCAGGCAGATCGGCGATGACACGTCCGTGGAGATCGAGGGGCGTGGCATGATCCTGTTCACGTGCCGTAGCGGGAAACACCGCACGCTGTCAGAGGTGTACTTCATACCCCGCCTCTGCAGCAGCATCGTGTCGCTCAGACAACTCGACGAGATCGGGTTCGACACACGCATCCGGCACGGGTGGCTCCAGCTGCGCGACGCCAACGGTCGCCTGATCGCCCGCATGCCTCCTGCAGGTGATGGCATCAGCTGGAACACAACGCGCACGGAGAGCGCGCCGGACACGCACGAGGACCACAGGCCTGCCTCGGCTGAGGCAGCACGCTCACCCACCTCTCCAGAAACTCCGTCCACGCCACCGTCACCGACGGTGGAGTTCGTCTCTCCACCAACCAACGCATCGCAGCCGTCACCGGGCGAGGAGGCGCCTCGCCGGTACCGCACCCTTGACAATCTCTTCGACGCGACCGACCAGGTTGATCCGGCACACAACGACGTGTGCTTCTTCTCCGCCGACGAACCAGCAAGCTTTGCAGAGGCGGAGAAGGACATGGAGTGGCGCGCCGCTATGATGGACGAGATGGCGAGCATTGAGACAAACAAGACCTGGCGGCTCACGCAGCTACCGCCGGGACACCGCGCCATTGGGCTCAAATGAGTTTTCAAACTCAAGAGAGATGCCAATGGTGAGGTGATCAAGCGCAAGGCACGTCTGGTGGCCAAGGGGTACGTGCAGTGGCAGGGGGTGGACTACGAGGAAGTTTTCGCCCCTGCCGCAAGGATGGAGGCGGTGCGCGTGATGATCGCTCTCGCCGTGCACCACGGGTGGGCGATTCACCACATGGACGTGAAAATGGCCTTCCTCAACAGTCACCTGATCGAGGAGGTGTACGTCAAGCAACCTCCTGGCTTCGCCATCGACGGAGAGGAGCACAAGGTGCCCCTTGCGCCGAGGGCGTGGAACGCAAAGCTCGACTCCAGCCTCCATGCACTTGGATTCGAGCGGAGCCAAGCGGAGCACGCGGTGTACCGTCGCGGCGGCGGTGACAAGCTACTCCTCGTCGGTGTCTACGTCGACGACCTCATCATCACCGGTTCGTCAATCGAGGAGCTGCCAAGGTTCAAACTTCAGATGACTAACATTTTCAGGATGAGGGACCTCGGTGAGCTCAGCTTCTATCTGGGCATCGAGTTGCAGCAACAGAGTGGCCTAATCACGCTCTAGCAAGCCGCGTACGCTCGGAAACTGTTGCAGAAAGCAGGGATGGAGGACTACAACCCCTGCGATGTGCCAATGGAGGCACGGCTGAAGCTGAGGAAGACCGGCGACGGCGAGCCGATCGACGCCACCTTCTACTGCAACATCGTGGGGAGCTTGAGGTACCTCGTTCACACGAGGCCCGGCATCACCTACGACGTCGGCTACGTTAGCCGTTTCATGAAGGCGCCCACGACAGTGCACCTTGCTGCGGTGAAACACCTACTACGGTATGTGGCAGGCACGCTGAACCTTGGTGTGTCCAACAGGAAGGGACATGGAGCACCTGAGTTGCTGGGGTACAGCGACTCCGATCTGGCCAGCGACGTCAATGATCGGAAGAGCACGACTGGACTGATTTTCTTCCGAGAGTGGCTTTTTAGAACCCGGGTGCCTAGGCACCCTCTTATCAGTACCGTCCATCTAGAATCTGGCGCATAGAGATGTGTACCATGCACTGTAGCATGCATTTGGTTAGCAGGTCAATAGGTTTACTAATTTGAACCAGTTATGGGCCCAGCGTAGCACTGTTTGGTATAGGCTGATTCCACCTAGCGTGAAAAGAGAGAGAGAGAGAGATGTCGGAGCTGACATGTCGGCCTGCTCGTACACACCGACTAGACTATTCCTTTTTTTTTTTTTGAACATGCAAAGGCGCCTATGGCGCCAATACATTCATTCATACTGCAAACAGTTTACATTGAGAATTACAATTCCTTGTAATTGCATATCTAAACACACCAGTTTCAAAGGGCAATTATCTTCAAGATGATCTACATTATTACAAGAGAATTTAACTTGCTGATCTGCTATGTGGATGAGGGCTAGCTGGGCTAAATCATGTGCCTCCATGTTGGTTCAATACCATTGCTTCCTGGAGAGAGAGAGACAACTCATTTATGGCAAGTACAAAAAGGTATGGGGAAAGAGGACAACCTTGCCTAATGCCTCTGCTATTCCTGCATTTTGCCTATGATTGGCCGTTAATAATAACAGAGAAGGAGGCCGTAGAGATACATGCATAGATCAAATTAATGAAATGGCTATGCAACCCTTTTCGAGCAAGTGCCAACACAATAAAGTTCCATTCTAAACGATCAAAAGCCTTTGCAAGATCAATTTTAATCATGAAGGAAGGAGAATTCCACGAACCAAGATTAAAGGAGTGGGTGATTTCTTGAGCTATAATAATGTTATTGCTAATCCTCCTCCCCTGAATGAAAGCTTGTTGTGAAGGGTGAATGTAATCATGAAGATGTGGTTTAAGCCTCTGCGCTAAAGATTTTGCAATGATTTTATAAACAACATTACAGAGACTAATGGGTCTAAAATCAGCAGGAGTGATGCAAACTAATTTCTTTGGAATGAGAGCTATGTTAGTGTCATTGACATGCTTTGGCATGATACCAGTTTCATAGAAGTTCTGTACCAGATTGACCACATCATCTCCAATCCAATACCAGGCAGCTAAGAAAAAGGCCACATTTAACCCATCTGGTCCTGGAGAAGCATTCCTCTTCATTAACTTAAGAATTTGCCAAAGTTCCCGCTTATCTGGAATACTATTTGTATAATCCTGCTGATCAAACAAACCACAAGACTTCACAAGATTGCGGAAAGCATTCATACGACTAGTATTAACATAGGGAGTACTTTTGTCCATATCATACAGAATGTCATTCATGTCTCCCATACAAACTACCGGCTTGCTGGCATTATCATACACAAAAGATGCCACTATATCCCACATCTGGTTTGTTTGGCGATGGTATGGATCTCCATATATGCAAACCAGAGCAAACTCCTCCTTACTAGCTATACTAAGAACAGTAGCTAAGATAACATGGAAATTAGAAGTATGTACATTAACTTGCAGATCATCACTCCACATCAGCCATAGTCCCCCAGAGCGCCTCTTGGAAGGAACTACTACACTGTTGCCCATGTCAAAACGAGTGTTCAAATCAACAGGTTTTATCTTAGAGGTTTTAATTTCCGAAACAAAAGTTGCCTTGGCTTTTGTGGCGTGAATCAGTCTTGCCAGGTAGCACATCTTCTCACTGCCAAGACCCTGGCCCATGCCTCGGCAGTTCCAGGCAATCATCTTCATGGCGCCCGTGGCGCCTTACGGGCTGGCGCCATAGCACCTTCAACTTCCATATCACCTTCATCACGAACTTCTATAATAGACTTCAAAACATCACTCTGATTGTTGCATCCTTGAGCTTGGTCTTGAGTTTGGGTTGTAGTTCTGATGCCACCATTGTTCGAATCAACTTGCAGATCCACACATCTTTCACTGTCTGTTGCAGGTGGAGTGAAAGCACCATATTGAGAGTCTCGAGAAGCTTTGCGAGAAGATGGTGATGGAATGTGCGGCAGCTATGGATCATAAGTCTCTTCTCCAGCCAAGCCTACCCTTGCAGGTGATTTGTTGTGATGAGTGGTGTAGGGACGACCCAATTTTTCCACAGTTGCTCCGCGGTTTCTACACATATCAGCCTTATCGCTGACTTTTTTGGTAAGATTATGGCGATTCCTAATTGGCCCACCAATGCCAGCAAGAGGAGTCCTTGTGTTACCAGCATAAGGATTTTCAGGTCTGACCGGCGGGAGGACATCCCATCCTGAAGCTCTACATCGAATCTCACTTCCCTGATTGGAGCCATCAACCTGATCCTCTGTTTCTCGACGGTCTCCGATTTGACCACTACCTCCTGCATATGAGGCAGATGTTGAAGTCACTCCCCATTGTTGCATCGATGCCGGGAAATATTGGACCTGTAACCCTAGGCCATCTGCTGTATTTTTTGCTTGGGCTGCGACATCATCTCCCCCTGATTCAGTAGCCCCCTGCATCGATGAAACTTGCGCCTCACCATCAGGGGCATACTTCTTGGTTGGTGGAGGCTCTTGAGGGTTTGAGAAAGGAGAGGCTCTCTTAACTGTTAGGTTTGAGCGAGATTGCATAAATGATAGGTTTTCCTCTTGGTTAACATTCTGCTCCTGGTTGAATTGTTTAGAGTGAATGTTCTGCATCTGGCTACTCATGGAATCAGCTAGTAAAAGAGACTCTAAAGAATCTCCAGCCCGGGGTATCTGCTCTGTATGTACGGTTTGTTCTGCATTTTTCTCAGATTGAACCACTGTTTGTGTGTAGTTGTGGGCAATCTGCTGACTTATATCTAATCCAAACTCTTGTTGCTGATGTAAAACTTGTATCGGTCTGTATTCTCCCCTGGGAGTATATGGAAGCATGTCCCTCACCTCTTTTTGCCGGCATCTAGGTTGATTATCTCCTGGTCCTCTATTTGGAAAACATGAGCTCCCTTCAGTTACTCCACCATCTTGCTGTTCTGCTGATACTGTTGATGGCACCCCTGTATACTGCAATTGTAGTTGTCTTCCTGCTGAATATAGTTGACTCATATGAGCTGAGCTAGATCTCGGATTTACTTTGGTATACCCTACAAGTTCTTTCCCGTTCACATCTTCTTCGCTAAACATTCTTCGAAACCTGCTAAGAACTGATGAGTTATCCCTTCTTGGTTGCACTGATGGTTGAGGCACATGCATAGGATCTAATAACCACTCTCCATATTGCACAAAAGGAATTTCATTGACCGACTTCCCGCATCTTATTCTCTCCATGATTAGATCATTTCTTATCCCACAATGCTGACTGGTATGGAACATAACTCCACAAAAAAGACATATTCTTCCAATCTTTTCGTAATGCAGATAAACCGTTGTAGCTGACTTATCAGGAAGAGTGAGCTTGATTTTATCCACCAATGGCTGCATTACCTTGAGCTTTACTGTACCCCATATGTACTCTGGTCTTGCAAACAACATGTTGTTCTGAAGAGGATGAAATTCTGAAGGGGATCCCACAGTGCAGATAATATCATGTAAGAGTTGCAATGATCTAGCTTCTCTTGGAATCCCATAGGCTCTAATAGTTACATAGATGTGCTCAAACTTGTAATCCTCTCTTGTCTTGCTTACATCTTCCGGATCAACCCATTCCAAAAGCAGATTATCCGATCCCACTATCCAGGGCTGGCGTGTGAACACAAACATCATATCTTCTTGAGTAGCAAAATAAGCCATAAATAGATGAGTGGAAACTTGAGATATTGCATAATAGTGTTGTTTCCACGCTTTTGCCATGGCTTGAGTGATAGTATGTTCTGAAATAGTCCTCGGAGTACCTCTTGTGCATGCTATTTTCATCAGTAGCATGAATTTCTCC
Organism: Elymus sibiricus; assembly: GCA_039707655.1. Classification (NCBI taxonomy): domain Eukaryota; kingdom Viridiplantae; phylum Streptophyta; class Magnoliopsida; order Poales; family Poaceae; genus Elymus; species Elymus sibiricus. The sequence goes on from CM077666.1 coordinate 5,840,548, forward strand.
TGTATCTCCTGACTCTGCTCCACATGCTTCGCTTGCAGACTGCAAACTCTAGGTGCTGATAAACTAATAGCCTGAAGATTGATAGCCAAATCCGGCATACCTTTTGTCTCCAGATGTCGCTGCTGATTATAATCTTCTTCCTCTCTGACATCCTCTTGGACTGCTGGAAGATTATTGAGATTCATCGAGAAGGGGATGGGAGAGACTCTATCACTACAGATCCAACCCGCACCAACACAGATAGAGAGATGAGGAAGGAGCGGATGTCAGATGGCGGATGGCTGATGGCTGATGGAGGATGGAGAAGATCTATGCTTTGAGAGATTGGGATCAAATGATTTTGAAATTAGGAGAAGATTCCTGTGGAAGGAATCTTTTTACTGGAGTTAGCATGCTGTGGCATGCAACCTATTTTGGGACAGATTCCTTGACCAGGTGTTTAAACTGCAAAATAAAGAATTTCTATTGTTGTTTGCGTGATTGACACCGCGGAATGCTGCATGTTCATGCTTCATTTTTTATATCGGATATGGCAAAAGCTGACCAAGAGCTGTACACGATGGCCCGCCTGGCCTCCCATCAGTTCTGCCATAGTCCTAACAGTGCCCTACTGCAAGTCCTACTATGCCTACTACAGCCTAGCCCGGTCCTATTCGTGTGCAAATGGCCTGCTTAATTACCCTGCCACCGCAAGTGGCCTGCTGCTGGGTAAGGGGGTGCAGGGACACCCGGGTGCCGTCGCACCTTTTCGTTTTCTTCCTCAGCCGAAGCCCGGTCAGCTGGCAATCTCAGAAGCAACGAGTGGTGGCTACGTCGTCATGCGAGTCAGAGTACATCGCTGCCGCCACCACTGCCTGCCAGGGCATCTGGCTCAGTAGACTCCTCGGTGAGCTGCTGAATGAGAAACCACGAGTGCCGAAGCTGTTGGTGGACAACAAGTCGGCGATATCTCTCAGCAAGAACCCCGTGTTCCACGATCGTAGTAAGTATATCGACACACGGTATCACCTCATTCGAGATTATGTTGAGCAGGGCGATCTTGAGATCGACTACGTCCGCACGGAGGGCCAACTCGCTGACATCCTGATGAAAGCTCTTGGGCGCCGCCGTTTTCAGGAGCTGAGGAGCAAAATCGGCATGTCTGAAATAATCTGACGACAAGATTACGGGGGAGATTCACTAGTAGGAAAGGGCCCATTTGTCCCGGTTCGTAAGGGCCTTTAGTCCCGGTTCTGGAACCAGGACTAAAGGGTCGGGACTAAAGCCCAATACCTTTAGTCCCGGTTCGCTTACGAACCGGGACAGATGGTGCTCCACGTGGCCGCTGCGGCGAGCCCAGGCAGGAGGGCCTTTAGTCCCGGTTGGTAATACCAACCGGGACCAATAAGCATCCACGCGTCAGCAGCTCAGGAGCTAGGGTTTTTTTTTTGAAAGGGGGGGGGGTTGGGGGTTTTGGAGGGTTAATTTGGGGGTTTCAAATATTGTGTTAGCTAGCTAATAGCTATCTAGAGAGAAGTGACCTCCCTTATCTCCGTGCTTGGTCGACGCTACGTACTATACGTATAGAGAGAACTCGACACGCTAGGTAGTAAGCAAATGAAGGAACCAGTAAGTACATAAGATCGTCATGAACATATACAGAGAGGAGTGATCGACCTCTCTTTCTCCGAAGAGATTGGTCGAACAACAAGTTTCATAATAACAAGTCATACTAGATCATCATCACCATAGTCATCTAACCAACCATACTTAATTGTTCTTAGCACATGATCATGAGTATTAGCTAGGACCTAACTACCCGGCCTCTCTTAGGTAAAATAGCATAAAACAAGATAGGCCCTGACTCTCCATTATGGAGAATGGAGATTATCCTGTCTCCAATTCTTGCACGTCGCACAATGTTGCTTCCAAGTAGCTCCCTACGATCGACCATACATTTTTTCCAATCTTTGATTGTCATGTCTTCATCGGTTTTAGAAATCCGGTATGGACAACAGTGATGCATATGATGACCTGGTGGCAGTAAGCCATCAAGGTGACCTTTCGGAAACATCAGATGAGGCACACAATCATTCGGGATTTTCTGTTGAAAAACATAGTAATAACTTCGTAGTTAGCAATGTAGTTTAGTTTTAAAAATAATTTATGCAAAAGATGCACGGATGTCGTAATAGTAAAAAATCTTACCATGCGATCTCCATGGATGTTACCGTAGTTCAACACGTGCACTAGTGGCACGTATTGACCATAATGTGTAGGAGTTTGATAATAGGTATTGTAATTCTGAAGATCATTAATAAATGCGATAAGATGATTTTTCTCCTGACAAGTTAATTCTGCGCCATCGGTGTAGTAGGTTCTGTCTACCATCTTCCGTACATTTTTTGAAGAATGAAAATAAGCTGTCAATGGAAATAAGCTGTCAACTATTTTGAAATAAACAATATAAATTACATAATAAATATGTTTAACAAACTCACAAGGAGGCAGAATCGGAATCATAATAAATATGGTTGAGAAACTCACATAATGGTAGAACTGGAGGTGTCTGCAAATCGACCCAGATGTCGATATTACCTTCAATTTCATCTTCCAGACGAATATCAAAGGTGATAAGCATATTAGGCTCAAATGCATAAGCCTTGCATAGTGCTTGCCAACTTTTGCATTCAAAAAAGGAGTAGGTGTCTGCATTGTACAATTTTACGGCAAAAGTATAACCATGCTCGGTCCTCAAGTGAACTATCTTTACCTCCATACTTTCTTTAGTATTGAAACCAATCTTATCCAAGACATATCTTCTTGCATGGCAGGGGATACGCTAGTAGAATAGTAAAAAATTAAAATTATAAGTTGAAGCAAAAGAAGCAGAAGTCATGCTTAATTACGCAAAAAGACTTGTCGTTGTGACTTACTGTATCCACTTCGAAGTTCTCATCCAGCACGATGCTGAAGCGCCTACCATCAACTAGGTGAGTCGTGTCGCACAGACCGCGCTCGTCTTCGCAGTATTCGCACATACCGAATTCCCTTTCGCTATCGTCGTCAGACATTTCCTATGTTCATAGTTGAAACATTTAAAATCGATCGAAGGCAACTACCAGGAAACTGATCAACACACAGATCACTATTACTCAAAATATGCAACGGGTTGACTTTAGGTCTGTCGAGTCTTTCCTTCCTAAACTCTCATCTCACGTATATGGTGGGCACTCCCTCTGATATTGCGACCGTCGGTGATGGTGGCTCCTCCATTCGTCCCCGAGTGCATTACACCAAAATGTCTAGCACACGGGAACGAAGGAGAAGCGACCCCCACGACAACAGTCGGGATTCTTCCTCTCTCATATATCGACCGTCGGTGATGGTCGCTACTCCTTCTTTCCCTAGTGCATTACAAATATCTAGCACAAGGAAAAGAAGGAGAAGCGACCCCCACGACAACAGTCGGGATTCTTCCTCTCTCATATATATATATATGGTGGACACTCTCCCTCACTGAAAGACACACAAGGAGCCGAAACAGACCTGAAGTCAACCCGTTCCATATATCGAGCAATGACATAGAAAAAATTCCCTATGTTTTGCCGCAATGACTGGCAAAACACAAGCACTCGATATTAACTAATACATCATCCCGAACAATCCAGTTAATGCATCATCAAATATTAACTAATACATCTCGAATATTATCATATAAGATCACTAATACAGATCGAATATCCTAGAATCCAAAGTGGAGGACGGTGAACTAGGTTCACTAGCGGTCTCTGAGTCGCCGGCGGTGGACACCCAAAGATAAGGAACCATCACGGGATCATAACTCGGGTGAGATCCCTGAAGAATCTGCCAGGTATTGTTGAACCGGGCGTCCAACGCCGCCATGTAGCGACGGACGTGCTCGTCCTCCTCCCTGACACAGCGACGTACCATCTCCGTGGGGGCCCGCTCCCTCCGCACCGAAAGTGGCCCGCGTGACCGCCACCACAGAAGCTCCGGGTCGACGACGAGACCTGGATTCCTCACCAACCTCCGAGCCCGGGAAGGTAGCACCTCCCAGTGCCAGCCCGGCGGAGCCCAGTCCTGGACATGGCGCTTATCAAGCAGGCTCTCGCGGACCACTTGACGACGAGGATGAGGGCCGGGCATCGTCGACGTCGAGACAAATTCCTATGAGAACGTTTTCTTATCGTTAAATCACTAATTTTTCATAAAACCAATTTTTTTCTGTAATCTAACATACACATACTAATTTTTTCCTAAGGCTCCTAATAATTTTAACTTAGAGTTACATGCATCCATATAGTTACATCCATCCATTCATCCATCCATACATACACATACATATATACATGGACATATACACACATATACATGAACATATACACATATACATGACAAAAACATATACATGAACGACGGCGCCACGTCAGCGTCGCCGGAGTTAAGCCGGCGAGGCCCTTCCCGACGGCGGACGACGGGCGACGGGGCGCGACAAGCAGAGCTACGGCTCGCAGAGCGCGGCGGGCGACGGGCGACGGGGCGCGGGCGGCGGGCGGCGGGCGGCGGGCGACGGGCGACGGCGTCGGGGCGCGGGGGGGGAGGAGGAGAGGAGGGGAACGGCGCGGCGGGCGACGGCGTCGGGGTGTGGGGGGGGATGAGAGGAGGGGAACGGCGATGCGGCTCACAGTGGGTGCGGGGACGGCGTCGGGGGCAGCTCGGCGACGGCGACGACGGCGAGGTGGAGCAGCCTGACGGCGTCGGGGCAGGGCTCGGCGGCGACGGCAACGAGGAGCAGGGCGTCGGGCGGAGAAGAACACGATTTGGAGAAACTGCTAAGTGCGTGGCTTATATACACACACCTTTAGTCCCGGTTGGTGGCACCATCCGGGACCAATGCACCCCTTTGGTCCCGGTTGGTGCCACCTACCGGGACCAAAGGTCTCTTTTCGTCAGCCCAAAGGGCGGGAAACAGGGACCTTTGGTCCCGGTTGGTGCCACAAACCGGGACCAAAGGTCTCTTTTCGTCAGCCCAAAGGGCGGGAAACAGGGACCATTGGTCCCGGTTGGTGGCACCAACCGGGACCAAAGGTGGGCATTGGTCCCGGTTGGTGCCACCAACCGGGACCAACGGGTGGTGCTGCCCGGGGCCAAATGTTTAGTCCCACCTCGCTAGTTGAGAGGGCTCGAGAGTGGTTTATAAGCGTTGTTGTGCACAACCTCTCGAGCTCCTCTCAACAGCAGGCTTACGGGCCTAATTGCACACACCTGCCTGTGGTTGGGTTTCTGGTCGTCTTCAGGCCTAGTAGGCGGCATTTTTTTAATTTTTTTCTACTTTTTTTGTTTTCTTTTTTTCTTTATTTATTTTCTTTTGTTTCTACTTACAGTTTTTCAGTGATTCTTTTTTACTTTTAGGTCACAAAAATTATAAACTTTCTGTTAGTGCCATTAGTTTCCAAATTTGAATAGTTTAAATTTGAATTCTTTTAAATTGGTGTGAATAACTAGTTTGTGAATAACTTTACTAAAAAAATAGATTTTTGAGTGATTCTTTTTCCTGCTATTTAATGTTACTGTGTTTTATCATTATATTCAATTTGGTAAGTTTTAGGTTATTTTAAATGTCTGTTTTAATCAAAAACAGATTTGGTTATTTTAGTTTGCTATTAAAGTTTCTAACAAAAAAATTCTTTATGAAAATTCTTTTTGCTATTAATGTTTTGAACAAAAAATACTTTGATAATTTTAGTTGCATATTTTTTATATAATTATAGTTTCAACCCTTTCTGACTTCATTTGGTATTTTTCATGCATTTAATGATTTTTTTGAGCTAAATGACCCAGAAATTGAAAAGCACTACAAATGAACTCTGAAAAGGTTGAAAGTTGGCATGGTATCAACCTTTCACCCACATAGCATGTGCTAAAAAGTTGAGTGGGTTACGGCAAAAACTGGAAGCACTTCGTGTACAAAACGGACAGTCCCTTTCGAAGTATCGGGGTTTCGCACGGAAACTCATCGGTTACAAAAGGCATTTCATTTTCTTGAACTTATTTGAACTCCAGGCTTTTCATGTGTTCAAAATGCACCATTCGAAGCCACATCATCAATTTTCAACCCTTTCTGACTTCATTTGGTATTTTTCATGCATTTAATGATTTTTTTGAGCTAAATGACCCTGAAATTAAAAAGCACTACAAATGAACTCTGAAAAGGTTGAAAGTTGGCATGGTATCAACCTTTCACCCACATAGCATGTGCTAAAAAGTTGAGTGGGTTACGGCAAAAACTGGATGCACTTCGTGTACAAAACGGACAGTCCCTTTCGAAGTATCGGGGTTTCGGACGGAAACTCATCGCTTACAAAAGGCATTTCATTTTCTTGAACTTATTTGAACTCCAGGCTTTTCGTGTGTTCAAAATGCACCATTCGAAGCCACATCATCAATTTTCAACCCTTTCTGACTTCATTTGGTATTTTTCATGCATTTAATGATTTTTTTGAGCTAAATGACCCAGAAATTGAAAAGCACTACAAATGAACTCTGAAAGGGTTGAAAGTTGGCATGGTATCAACCTTTCACCCACATAGCATGTGCTAAAAAGTTGAGTGGGTTACGGCAAAAACTGGATGCACTTCGTGTACAAAACGGACAGTCCCTTTCGAAGTATCGGGGTTTCGGACGGAAACTCATCGGTTACAAAAGGCATTTCATTTTCTTGAACTTATTTGAACTCCAGGCTTTTCATGTGTTCAAAATGCACCATTCGAAGCCACATCATCAATTTTCAACCCTTTCTGACTTCATTTGGTATTTTTCATGCATTTAATGATTTTTTTTGAGCTAAATGACCCTGAAATTGAAAAGCACTACAAATGAACTCTGAAAGGGTTGAAAGTTGGCATGGTATCAACCTTTCACCCACATAGCATGTGCTAAAAAGTTGAGTGGGTTACGGCAAAAACTGGATGCACTTCGTGTACAAAACGGACAGTCCCTTTCGAAGTATCGGGGTTTCGGACGGAAACTCATCGGTTACAAAAGGCATTTCATTTTCTTGAACTTATTTCAACTCCATACTTTTTGTGTGTTCAAAATGCACCATTCAAAGCCACATCATCAATTTTCAACCCTTTCTGACTTCATTTTGGTATTTTTCATACAATTACTGATTTTTTTGAGCTAAATAACCCTGAAATTGAAAAGCACTACATATGAACTCTGAAAAGGTTGAAAGTTGGCATGGTGTGCGTGCTTGCCAACAATGACAACCCACTTTTTTGTTGCATTTTGTTCTCAGCCACAATCGGAATTTAAGAAAAAACTGAATTGAAAAGCACTACAAATATATAATAGCTAGAGAGATATGTAATATATATATAATAGTTCAGATATCCATTACAGAAAGTACTCGTCCAAGCGAACACTACTAGCTAGTCTGAATCAGAAGAATATTCCAATGGTGGTGGTGGTGCGAGGTGACGCTGCCCATAGTTCACGGTTCGAATCTTGCGGTACAACTCATATGCAACGTATGCATCTTTTGCTGCATACTCAATGTTGATAGGCTGAAGTCGGGTCCTCTCCCACTCTTTGTGCTGCGCCCGGGGGAATTTGGTCTTCATATCTCCGTAATAGTCGTCGATCAAGGCGACTGCCATAGAAGCCATCGAAGTCCTCTCATACCGAAGCCTGAATATGTCTTGGATATCAATAAGGCAGCCAGCTGGTATCTCAATACCGAAGCTGCGCCTCATCTTCAGCTTGTCATTTCTTACATCAACGCTAGCAAAATGTATGCCGCTGCGTAGGAAGTCCATGAGTGCTGGGCAGTGCTTGTCACTACTGCAACATCAACAAATTAAAATGGAACAAATGTTAAATACTGCTGCAACAAGTATATTTCGGCAGAATTATAATATGCAACTATATAAAGGAAAATTATTTCGCTGCAACAAAAGAGGAAGACGCAGAGTTTTTGCTCCCCGGGCTCATTTGAGCCCGGTGAACAGTAATATCATAAAAAAATTGAAAATTATTTCACTACAACTTAAGAGAAATTGATCTTTGCCATAGGATTCAAAATAGAACATATATATTGCTATATCCTATATATATGCAATTTTCATATCCTATGAATTGATGAAGAAACCCTAAATTAACTATATGACATATATGTTCTCCCACGTTTTGCAACAAGGAAAATTGTTTCACTACAAACTTAAAAGAAATATTGATCTTTCCCATAGGATTCAAAATGGAACATATTTCTATCCTATGCAATTTTCATAATAATCTATAAATTATTAATTGATCAAATAAAACCCTCAAAACTCACCTTGCCCATTGGAAGATCATGACATGTTTCTTGAAACATAGCTGGATGACGGCAACATCTTCTTGCTTGGCCGTGTACTCGAGATCAAGCCCTATGAACTTGTCTTTCTCATCCGCCACTTGAAGCCATTTCTGCAAAAGGAAAAGAAAATGCGGCACCATGGCGCTGTCGTTTGTGTAGACGACATCGAGATTGGTACTGCCATGTGCGAGCACCTCCCCGTAGCGAGTGATTGGATTCATGGTAGAAGATATGGGGGAAGAAGAGAGGAGAAGATGAGAAATGGGCGAAGTTACTGTAGCCCTCGCCGAGGAACAGTTGCTTTATCCTCCTGTTTCTCGGAGCGCGAAACGTCGTGGGATGCGAGACGTTCGAACCTTTAGTCCCGGTTTGAACCACCAACCGGGACTAAAGGGGCGCGCACCAGGCGAACGGTTACACATTTGGTCCCGGTTCCTTCCACGAACCGGGACCAATGGTTGTGGGCCAGGAGAGAGGCACATTGGTCCCGGTTCGTGTCTGGAACCGGGACCAAAGGTTCCAGACGAACCGGGACCAATGCCCCACGTGGCCCGCCCGGCCGTCTGGCCTCACGAACCGGGACTGTTGCACCCATTAGTCCCGGTTCGTGACTGAACCGGGACTAATGGGCTGGCCCGGCCTGGACCAATGCCCTGTTATGTACTAGTGATTTGTTATCCTAATCTTGTCTGTCACGTAGTTTAGCTAGTTTGCTTTAATTCAGTTTAGTAGCTAGGCACGAGCCGTGTTTCTGTACGAGCCCTGCACGAGCCTGTTGCATCAGGACTCCGTCGTTTTCTGTTTTTCAGTAGAATCGTGATTTTGCACGATCGTGGCGTAGAGGTAGGATCCCTTACCGGCCACGTTTTCCCTTTGTTGTTGAATAAAATGAGAGAAAGAAACGAGAAAAGCCGTAAGGTTTACACGGCACCAAAAAATCTTCAGACTCCACTGTTCTTTGCTCTCTGAATTTTGCTTGCAACACTAGCGAGTCTATGTCGCACGCGCACACTGCACGCGGCCAGCTCAACCCCCTCATATTTATACGCACCAGACTTGGATGCGGGCCAAGGAGTTGAAATTTTGAAACAAAGATGCGCCCACCAATTTTTTCATCTCCCGTGATTTTACGAATGGCCATCGCTTGCGGGAAAGTTCCACAGACTAGTTAACATTGAGCGTAAATCCATGAGTTACCCACGCTCAGGGGCGGAGCTACGTTAGGGCAAAACGTGGCCGTGGCCCGCCCAGCCTAAGAGAAAACGCTCACACTGTGCATGAAGTGAAGGCCAGATCAAGAGCAATATCCTTCAGATTAGCCTGCCGGCCCGCCCAGTTTTTCGTGTCAAGCTCCGCCACTGCCCACGCAATCATTCAAGTCGGGGCACCATGCATGGGAACAAACTTCAAATTAAATCCCTGATTCCTAGGCTTTAAATCCGGTTCCTTTTTTTAGCATGGCGAATCGTGTTCTTGATACTAGATTATACCCCGCGCATTGCGACGGGACATTAGTGGCTCAACCAGCATAGAGAGGTTATTGTCGCTCTTACAGGACAAATATTGATAAGAACAAAAAGGCGAAACCAAATAATTTTTACCACTGAAGTAGAATGCTTTTTTACAGTGCCTGAGGTAGGATATTGAGATCTAGCTTGTCGGTGCCGGGCTTGTAGCCGAGGTAGTCCTCCGTAGTCGAAGTCGGGGTCCTCGGGTTCCGGCTCCATTTGTCGGTGGAGTCTCATGGAAACGCACGAAGGCGGCCATCACAAGGGGACGATGGCGTCAACGGAAAACGGCAACGCAACACGGGCACAGTTGCGGGACTTGGCGACGAGGATGTTGACGGTTCCGAGGGTTCACGGAGTCGTGGCCACGGATCGAGGAAAGGATCACCCTGGCCAAGACGGATCAATTTGGTTCGTCGGGTTCGCACGGGCGCACGCACAAACACGAAGATGTACACAAACAAGGACACGAGATGGAGGGGTTCTGTTCAGCGACGGCGCCGAGCAGCCTGACGCACGTAGGTGAGCAGACCGGGGCAGAGCTTCACGGAGAGGCGACGTGGTGGCCCTGGCCGTGGCGGAGCCGGCAGCAGGAGGGGGGGTCGGGGCCGGGCTGGCGCTTCGTCGAGGTGGAGGACGGTGTGGCGTCGGGGACGAGCTCGGGGTGAGGCGAGGAACACCGGCCGGAGCTAGGACAAGAGAGGGGAGGACCCAAAAGCAAAACCAGAAATAGGAGGAGGGCGGCTACAAGAAGGTAGGGGTGGGAGCAGAAAAAGAACAGGGGAAGGAGGTAGGGTTTGGCTTAGGTGGGCTGGCTAGTTGGCCGACTGGGAGGGTTTTCCTTTTATTAAAACTTTGTCTTTTATTTTTTTATTTACAAACAAAACTTTCAATTGTTCGATTTAGAATATAGCAAAATAGTTTAGAAATTAGGTTTTCATTTGAATCAAGAGGAGAGGGAAGGTTTGTTAACCTTTGGATAATTAGCAAACCAAAAATAGGGTTTAGCCAACAAATAATTTTGTGGACAAAATTATGCGATGCATGATGCATGATGATACACAAACATAAACAACACGCAAAACTATTAGGATATTTTCAGGCAGCGTGGCTTATCCTTCTTTTTCTCCTCTTCCTTTCCAGCTTCCGCCACTTTTTCCAGCTTCCACCACATGCTGCAAATAACTTATAAGAATCTGCGCCGCAGCTTCCGCCACTTTTTCCTACCGGTGATGACTAAAGGAGGTGGCCCCAATCCATGGCTGATCACAATGCTAGCATTCCCTGACCTCCATGGCTCTCTGGACATAGGGCTCGGTGGCAGAGCCGTAAAGGATGCCGGAGGCGGATTCAATTGCCGAAACCGCATCGCCGCTGCCTTTCGAGTGCCTCAACACCCGTCGTCCGTTCGCTTCCGATCTCCACCTCCGGCGCCATCCATGTTCATTAGGCTCCGTCTCCACTCGCCATTGCTGATTTCTTATTTCCGCCACTCCCCGAGCCCATCGTGACCTCCGAACTGTACATCTCAGCCTCAGGTAGTCAGGTGAGCCTGTCGCCTAATATGGTTGCTGCCTGCCATGCCTATCGGCTACCGCATCCCTCTCACTCTCTCCTGGTTTTTCATGTGCTTTTGTTTGGATTCGTCTTGGTTTTACTCATGCATTATTCTAAAGACTAGATCCGCATTAGATCATCATTTTGACATTCTGCTTCATTCTATGTTGATGCCAGATTAGGAAGACCATCTTCTATCTCTGGGCTGATGAAGTTACTTTAGGTGGTATGCTGGATTATGACATCAGGTAGTTTAGTTACCTCCATGAATATAGATATGGCTTCATTCTATTAGTTTTTTTCTTGGGTGAATTGCTCCTTATATTAGTTACCTCATCATGTAACCTATATATCATTAGTTCAATTTCTGGTTCGGTATTATGATGGTTTGATGTGACTTTATGAAATATGTACATGGGAATATGGATGCCACCTAATTAGGTTTTTATATGGAGTAATATTGGTACACTAAGCATTATTGCCTAATAAACAAACATTGCGTGTGGTGGAAGCTTCAACAAGGCCCAAATCATATGGTACATGGCTGCTGCAATCTTGAAATTCTCGGCTGCGTGCCAAACCTGGTATTTAAAAAAAAATATGTGTTAAGGTTGAGCAATATCAATTTGGGAAACCTACTCAGTGTTCTAGCATTTCCTGATAAATTTGAGAAACTTTTGCTATGGCAAGTCTTACGATATGTTTCAATTTACCATACAAATCCATTGAGAAGGAGGGTGTTGCACTTATTGCCTTAGGAGTTAAATAAGTGAGGAATATTTCATTGGGCAATTTTATATCCCCAAAACTCGTGTCATCCACTCACATGCTACCTTGCTTGATGAGATTTCAGATTTGAGCCCTATAAACCAGAAAGGAGGGAGTATATATAACCCCTTAACAGTATTCTTTTTTGGGAAAACCTTCCGATCTCAATAGCAATGATTCACATGATGACAACAAGCTACAACTAGCTACGACCGTCTACAATCTTAGTAACTTTGTCTCAACAGCTTGCAAAAAAAATCTAGCAAGTCGCTCAGCCAGCGGCAGCATTCATGCTGCATGCCATACGTGGACAAATAGCTGGTGATCTCAAATTGAGACAGATGCATTCCCATGGCACCTATCAAGTTACAACTGGAATAATCATGGTGCTTGTATTGCTCCAATTAATTGGTGGCCGATCGCAAAATGAGTCAAATGCATTCCCGTGTCACCTATCAGGCTAGCTACAGCTGGATTAATAATAGTGCTCGTACTACTCCAAATAATTGGTGGTCTAAAATGAGTCGGATGCATTCACATGTCCTTGTTCTTATGTTTCATAAATTTTGTGGATATTTTGATTCCGGATCCTCAGTGGATTTTCTTCTTCTCCATGCAAAGCGATAGGGCAGAAGCCATCATCATTGTTTGTCATCAGGATAAGGTACACTTGGTTGTTGTTAGCGAGGTGGGCGCTTGTCGTGGAACTCATTGAGGAGAGATGAAACCACGTTGGTGCCAACCAGCTGGAGCCTGACTAACTGATGAATATAGAAACTTGTACTCCCTCCGTCCAGGTGTATAGGGCGTGCGCGTAGTTCTAGGTCATCAATTTAATTAACTAAATATGTGTTATACGTCATCAAAATTATATCATTTGATTCATGTGGAGGTGTAGTTTCTAAATATATGTTTTTTGTCACATACAATATATATTTAGCTAGTTAAATTGTCGACCTAGAACTACGCGCATGCCCTATACATCCGGACGGAGGTAGTACCATTCAACTTCGGCGTCCAAGCAATTAATAGATGAAAACAAGTCATGTGACTTGTTTTCACCAATGGTACAAGTCACGTGACTAATTAATGAATATAGAAACTTGTACCATTCAACGTCGGCGTCCAAGCAATATAGGCTGTTTTTTCCCGTGGGTTTGCTTCAGAAGCAGAGGAACCCTGCGAGACCTTTCTTAGTAGTCATGGGTGCAACTGGCGGTGTCATTTTTGTGTGTCTTGTTCTGTGCTACTAACGCTAAAAAAAAGAGTAGGTCCCAGTTGATTATCATGCTAGTTAGCACTAGCCTGCCTGATACAAAATTTGCTCAATATATATTTTTTAGCTTTTTGTTACCACCACCAGATAGAACACATAGCTCATGTTCATGGCATGTACAACACACCGAAGTATGGCGTTAAGTATGCGTTGTATAACAGATTCTTTTGATGAAACACACTCTTCTTCCTACATAATTATGCGATGTATCAAATGACGTGCTATTTTAATCTTTATTTATTACACAATTCATTTTTAAACCCCTCAATGTGCACTGTATTTTTTTTTTTTTGCTTAGCAGGTCTGCTTGTGTTATGTTTTTTGTCAGAAAATCGATTTTTTGTGTTCGATACTATCCTGGTTTGTGTTATGGATTTTTTAGACAGTGATATGTGTGTTAACTACGTGACATCAAGAGGGGGGAGGGGTAGGAGGTGATCAAGGGCAACGGGATGTTTTCTCTTTTACATTCTAGTTGTCCAATTTTTAATTGTGCCGAGTTACCATTTTTATTTCATACAGCTTGCCAAAAAATTACACACTATTTGTCATTTTAATTGGGTCGAGTTGCCATTTTTATTTCATGTAGCTTCCCAAAAGCAAATTTACACACTGGTTGTCATTTTAATTGTGCCGAGTTGTCATTTTCATTTCATATAGCTTGCCAAAAAAATTACACCCAATTGCCAGAATTATATGTTGTGCTTGCCTACCAGATTAATTATGTTGAGTTGTCATATTATTTCATAATTATTTCCGTATGTTTATACACAATTTTGGAAAAAAATATAGACGTGCGCATGTTGAAGAGAAATGAAAACTGTAGCAGACTAGCAGCCTCCGATGTTTATCGAAAGGAAACAGCCTTCCATGCAAAGCTATGTAGCGATCAACCTAGCACCCACTGTACTAGTAAACAACAGCGCATAGCATATCTGCTTTTGCCTCTAAAAAAAGCACAGCTGCTTTTGCCTTTGTTTTTTTTCTCCAGCGCGTCGTAATCCAGGTTTGCCAGTGGGCCGGGCCTGATGACGGAAAAAGTCTTCGCTGACATTGCCGCGGAATGGAGCACCCGTCGAAGCGCCGTCGGAGCGTGCGCACGTCCCTCATTGGATTTTCCAAACAAACAAGGACAAACAAAAGGGCCACAAACAATTGTTGATGGCACTGCTAGGCGCCGGCGCGCAGGCCCAATAGTTGGGCCGGTCGTGCCCTGGCCGCCCGATGCAGCCAGCCCCGCCGTTCGATTTGCGTTGACTTCATTTATTTTTTCGAGCGCAGCCCCGCCCCGCCCTGCACTACCGCAAGCCGCCCCGTCCCCCGCCGCAGCGCCGCAAACCGCACCCCGCAGGGCAGCAAGCCGCCCCGTCCTCGCCGCTGATCGCCGTCCTTGCAGCTCCTGCCGTGGCCGCTCGCCGGTGTGGATCGCGGCGCGCTTCCAGCGCAGCCCCGTCCCGCCCTGCACTGCCGCAAGCCGCCCTGTCCCCTGCTGCCGCAGCGCCGCAAACCGCTCCCCACAGCGCCGCAAGCCGCCCCGTCCTCGCTGCTGGTCGCCGTCCTTACAGCTCCTTTCGTGGCCGCTCGCCGTCGTTGTCAAGAAAAGCTTCAACCATGGGAAAAAAGTTTCAACCGGCGTCAATAAAAGCTTCAACCGCTGTGAAAAAATGTTTCAATCGGAACGGGAAAAAACTTCAACCATGACAGAATAAGCTTCAATCGCATCATAACATGGATGTAGCAAAAAAAACTTTCGGTTGTAGCAAAAGGCAACAACGGTTGCAGCAAAAATGCCGTCGTCGTCCCCGTGGGTCGGAACTCGCCATGAATGGACGTAGCACAAACAATTGCCGGTTGTAGCAAAAATCAACGACGGTTGCAGCAAAATCAAATGATGGATGTAGCAAAAATCACGATGTCATTGCGATGTAGCAAAATGCAAAACCGATGGTAGCAAAATGTGATGCTGCTTGTAGCAAATTATGATGCCGGTTGAAACATGTAGCAATTTTCGATGTTGGTTCCAGCATCGTGTGTGTGCCTCACCGTCGCAGTTATGCAGCTCGTCCGCCGGAGCTGGCCGTGTGGTGGACGACGACCTCACTGGTGAGATTGGGCTGCAGCGGGGTAGGGGCCGATGCGTGGGTAGGCGACAGCCTCGCCGGCGAAATTGGGTTGCAGCGGGGCGCGGGGGTGGGGGGGGGGAGGATCTCGCCGGCGCGCACTCCGCCTCGTACTCTGGTCACCTATGGTAGCAGCTTGCCGGCGCAGTCGACGGGGGCAGCGGGGCGTGCTCAGACGACAGGGGAGCAGCCAGGGAGCGAGAGAGAGGAAGAGGAAGGCAACACATAGCGAAGGGATAAGGTGGGGTCGCGGTCTGTTTTGGCTACATGATGCCTCACGATCGAACGTCCCGTGCACGTCTGGCCCAATGTTCGGCCGGCGCGCCGGGTGTAAACGTTTATGTGACATAGTTATGTCACATCTAGATGGGCCCTAGACACACCCACCAGATTAAATAGTACTAGCTAGAACGTGCGGATGGTGCTTTTCTTCAACCTACTCTCTAAGCATCAATCGAAATGAATCCGATGGTCAATAACTATCCAGTAATGCCACCGCCATGAATTCTCGGAAGCTGGTCCATTTCTCGAGTCGTGTTTATAGGTATCGATTTCTCTGACGGGGATCCATTCGCTCTTAAAATTCAATTGCAATTCGATACTATCGGTTTCGTGGAAATTGTGGGACGGATATCAGTTTAGATCAATTAAGTTAAGTGACAAGCCATGTATTCTGAGCTTTCAATAGAAAGCAATATTTTTTTAAAAGAAAGAGAAAATAGCAGCGGCGGCGGCGCTTTGCTCTGTAGCCACCACAAAACGTATTTCACGTGGACCCGTGAGCCAGCCAGCAAGACGTGTTCTACTAGCACCAGCCTGGAGTACGTAATCTAGCCCGGTAAATGCAAACCCGACATCCACCTCTTCTTCGTCCGTCCTCGTCGGCGGTCGGCCGGCCTCCAATGGCCATGGTGTCCTCTCTCCTCCTCCTTTGCTCGCACCCTAAAACCAATGGGGAAAGCCCCTTTTCCCCACCGCGCGTCTCCTCCGTCTTCCACAAAGACCGTCCAGCAGGCACCGACCTATTAGCATCCTCTAGGCCAGGTAAGGTTGTGCCGCCAGGTAAGGTTATCTGGATACTTGCTGCTTATCTAGACACTGGTGAGTTATATACTTGCTTGCGGTGGGCCAACTTGGTCATTTTTTGTTACTGGGTATGTGAAATATAATCTTTTTTTAGCTGCAGTATATAATCTGTTAACAAGCAGTCTGTTGTACTACCTGAAGACATGATATGCCAAGCCAGAAGACAAAAGCCAAGCACTCAGTGGATTCTATCTTTGCTGTAGTCCTATTATTGCAGAACACCACTGTTCTGAATTTATTTGGTACAATTGTAAAGCAACAGCTCTGAGAATAACTACTAACTGATGTGATACATAAAACCTTTACTACTGCATAATCATGTCTTGTACTAGCTTGTCTATGCGACGCTGTTTAGAATTTCTTGAGTTGAGGCTTCTCTTCACTAGTACATACCAGGGCTTTGGTCCAGGCCGGGCCAGCCCATTAGTCCCGGTTCACTCACGAACCGGGACCCATGGCTGGGCGCCGGCCGGGCCTCGTGGGCCATTGGTCCCGGTTCGTCTGACCCCTTTGGTCCCGGTTCCAGACACGAACCGGGACCAATGGGCTGGACTCCTGGCCCACAAGCATTGGTCCCGGTTTGTGGCTGGAACCGGGACCAAATGGGGTCCTTTAGTCCCGGTTCCAGCCACGAACCGGGACCAATGAGATGCCTATATATACCCCCCCCCCCCCCCCCCGCCAGCGAGCAGAGCACTCCACATTGCTCTGTTTTTCTGGCCGGCGAGGGGAGAGCTTTGTGGTGCTCTAGCTCACCTCCTATGCACATGAGGTGTTCGATGAAATGCCCGAGCCACACTTAAGCTTTCTCCTCTCGAAGCTCCTTGTCCAAGCTCCATTTTTCTCAAGATTTGTTTAGGTTTGGCGGTCCGTCCTGTCCCGTCCCCGTCCTCACCGCCGTCGATTGCAAGAATTGAATGCTCGAGCATGCATGCGCAGGCCGACGTGGCGGTGCCGCTGTCCCGTCCCTTAACGTTCCGTGATCTGCGGGCCCCACAGGGAAGCTACGGTCAAACACGTCTCCCCAGTTGTAGTTGACATGGCAGGTTGTGGGTTCCATAGAGGAGAAAATGGTTCACAGCTACGGTCAAACTCTTCTCAAAGAAAATAAAGAAAAGAAAAGCTACGGTCAAACGCGTCTCCCCCGGTTGACGTGGCGAAGTGGTGGGTCTCAGATGTAAGGAAACGGGGAAAGTTGATGTCAAACTGGCGGAGACGGCGCGGAGTGGCATGGACCAAATTTCCTCGCAAGCGATAGTGGCACAGACCGAAATACTCAAGTTTGAGTGGAAGAACTCGAATGTGCAACTGTGGCAGCGATTTTTCCCAAAGATAAAAGGAGGATGAATTTTATCAGGTAAGATAGAAAGACAAAAGAAGATAAAAATAATATCAAACTGAATCCTCCCTTATGAAACATTACCTCTGTTGCAAGCGTGCTTATCGTTGTGTCTTTCACATCTCTCAGAAGGTGCTCAACTCCTGAAGGTAGGATGAAGCGTACATCAGTTAGAATTTAGAAGTAAACTCAAAAACCTCCCAACCATAATTATATTTGTTGCTCGACGTGAACTAGTTATCAGAAAGAATCTCAACCTCCCAACTTATTGAACAAGGCGTGAACATCCAAATCATTCTCCTTCAGTTTTGGACCAGTGCTATACCAGCCAACAACACAGGACTGCAACAACATGCTCCTTAGCTGCAAGCAAAACAGCCCATCAGCCCGACTTTCAGAAACAAATCAATATAGGGTATCTTAGAATCAGAAACAGCATAATACCATTGATCCTCTTGAACATGGAGAACATTGACTCGTGGCAATTATGGTAAGGTCTCGAGGAACCAGATCCTCGGGCCTTTGTCTAATTGTCTTCCTCCTTGAACGGCACTGCAAAATGAAGTAATTCACAAATCTAGCACCGCAAGTCCGCAGCAATGACTTGACAGATCTAGATAGAGACGGGGACTGGTTACCGGCGTAGGAGTTGGTGACGTCGACCACTCCGCGGGAGGAGTTGCCGAGGAGCACGCCGACGACGCGCTTGCGGGCGACGCGGTTGTAGTGGTCGACGATGCTGAGCAGCACCTGCGGGTGCACCGCGGGCAGCAGGACTGGCGGGCAGGCAGCAGGCGGGCTGCAGCTGCCGGAACCTGGCCAGAACTGGAGTCGGCGGCCAGGTAGGGTGGGCCACTGGGCCAGCTAGGGGCGCGGTGACAGGGCGGCGGCGCTCAAGCTCCAGCCTCGCTGGACGCCTAGCTGGGGGTGGGGAATGGCGGGGTCGCGGGGAGCCGGGGAGCACAGGAGGCTTGCGCGCGCGTGACGGCGTGACCGCGTGAGGACGCGAGGTCCTAGGGGAGCGGGGGAGACGGCCAGACGGGGCAGTCCGGGGAGGCGGGGAGCAGGGGACTGGCTCGCTGGCGGCGCGCGCGTGAGGGTTTCCTTTCCTCTCTCGGTCTCTCCTCTTTCCTGGGCGAGTGAGTCGAGCGAGTCGAGCGAGGCGACGGGGCCAGTGGAGCGAGCGATGCGAGGCAACGCGACCCGGGCCAGTCGAGCGAGCGAGGCGAGGTGACTGCGACCCGGGCCAAAAAAAAATACTTCGTTGATTTTTTCCTGCACCTCGGACCATTGCCCTTGTTGCCCTGGGCGTAACGCCGCCCCTGGTCGGAGACCACGCCACTGCAACGGGGATGGAGCCGGAAGACAAAAGGCCAAAGATCTGGCAGCACCACCGCCTCGCCACCCGATCTGCGCCACCACTTCCCCACAACCTCCTCGGAGACGAAGCCGAAGACACCGACGCCGTGGTGGGAACAGAGGCAGGGGAACCTTATTCCAGACGGCGCCACCGTCACCACCTCAGCGCCGCCGCAAGGACACCAAACCCAAACCCTAACTACCCTATCTACAGCGCCAGAGCGAAGAATCGGGGTCCCCACCCCCTCCCGCCGCCGCCGCAGCAGCAGACGGAAGGGAAGGGGACCCGCAGCCTTGCCGGCGGGGAGCGGGGAGAAGGGGTTGGCCGCCGCCCTTTCGCCTCTTTAGTCGCGAGAGAGAAAGAAGGGATAAGGACGGTTCCCGTCAATTAACATGTGATATTTTTGTCCTTGTTGGGGTAATTATTTGTTGATTCCATCAGCATTATGTCGTCCCGCTTTGGTGACGTGTGCCAATTGCCAAATCCTTTTCCAACACTGATACCGTACGTGGAAAGTAAAAAACTTAGAATACATGGGCCTGCGGTGGGCGACTGTGCCATGCCTCGTCTGGCGGAGCTGCACACTGTGCGGACGGCGAACTTCTACGATGTCGACGACGAACCAGTTCCTTGACCACGGGCGCTCAACGAGGAGGGCCGCGCTGTGCTTGTGGCGCTGCCGCGGGAGGCATCCACAACGCACTTCTGGAGCCCCTGGTGCCCGGCCCGCACAAGATCGACGCCATGGCTGCACTGATAGGCGGCCGCACGAGCTTGAGCAGATGGTCTACATGGCGCAAATCTGTAGCAGTACCATGCCATGAGGCCACCTCAGCCTCTAGCCTCCATTGATACAAATGGATCGGGAAGAGTAGTTGCAACTTGTAACTAGTTTAGTTCCATCTGTTTGATATGATTACGTGTATGTAAGCCAAGGTGATCGCCGAGGCCAGCTGGATCCATCAGCTTCGACACGAGCTCCGTCGCCCTTCATCGCCCACTACCGTTGTGTTGTGCGACAACGTCAGCGCCGAGGCCAGCTGGATCCATCAGCTTCGACACGAGCTCCGTCGCCCTTCATCGCCCACTACCGTTGTGTTGTGCGACAACGTCAGCGCCGTCTACATGTCGACGAATCCTGTCCAGGATGAGCGCACCCAGCATATCGAGATGGAGCTCCATTTGGTTCGCGGTCGTGTTGCCATGGGCCAAGTCCGTGTGCTGCATGTTGTCTCGTCTCTACTGTTTGTTGACATCCTCACGTGGCTGGACAATGATGTCGGTGTCAAGCTATTATGAAAAAAAAAAATTAAAAAAAAAAAGCTATTATGAACTGAAGCTGACCTGATGTGGGCCATGCTGGACAGAGAGATGTTCTTCAGTCGACGACCTGGAGGCACCATGGCCGACATACCCTATATAATGGCTCAACATCGGAAGCTTAATCATCCAAGAAACTCCAACACCTACCTAGAGAAAAAGCTTCCAAGAGTCATCTTACTGAGAACATGGCCATGAAGATGAAGGCCCTCACACTGGGCTTGCTGCTCCTTGCCTTTGCTGCAGTGACCGCCCTCGGCTGCGGCCGGCAGGGCGGCAGTGGGTGCGCCAGCAACGAATGCTGCAGCCAGTACGGGTACTGCGGCACCGGCGGCGACTACTGTGGCTCCGGGTGCCAGAGCGGCCGGTGCTACGGAGCCAAGCTCCCGGCTCACGTCGCAGGCGCGGTCACGGAGGCCCCCATCGATCCGGGAGTGTAGACACCATCGTACGCTACGTACTGCTCCGTGTCTGCAGCCTCCAATAAAATAAGACATCTACTTTGCACGCAATTCCGTACGTCGACCATGGCGTTGGCGATAGGAGGTGAGGAGCACGTACGTACGGGCTAGTAGTATATGTGCATGTTGGTGGTACGATCGTTTGTATGTCCGATATCCGATCGGTGGTATAAATAAATAAAGAGTCCTTTTTGTCGTCAAACATAAACATATATATATATATATATATATATATATATATATATATATATATATGTGTGTGTGTGTGTATCACTGCATTTTTTAGGCTCGGCGCTGCCAGGGCAACTTTTTTTTTTATTTTTTTTTTGAGGATCCAGGGCAACTACAGTCACGGTGTGCATGTGCCTCTCCAGGACATGATGCTTGAAGCCTTCAAGTCGTTTCTTCAAATTCAGGTCAAGGTAATTTCATCACTGTGGTAATTAAGTAGATGGCAATCGTCCGGGACCAACAGCAGTGGCGGCGCCAGGTTTTAGAGGGTGTGTATTCATTTTGGAGGAGGGTCCGAGAACAGGTGCTCAGCTACTTCCTCAACTCGCTCTCCAAGGAGATCCTCATGCATGTTCTCCGGATCGAGCACGCCGCCCGCCCATGTCTGGAAGGCGGTGGAGGAGATGTTCGCCTCGCAGAGTCGGTCCACGGTCACCAACCTATGGATCGCGTTGGCCAACACAAAGAAAAAGAAGAGTCGGTCCACGGTCACCAACCTATGGATCGCGTTGGCCAACACAAAGAAAAACAACATGTCTACCTCGGCGTTCGTCTCTAAGATGCAAAACTAACAACTAGTCTAATCAAGATTACTACTAACATACCCTTGTAACTCAAAGCTTTGCGTGTATAAAAAATCCTACTCCCTCCTTCCCCGGAGTATTACTATGTGCCTTTAGCGGTTGATTCAGGTAGAGTTTGCATAAATAAATATATAATGGCCGGCTACGTACGTGAACAAACGCATTAGTTTTGTGGTATCCGACCTCAGCATGGCCGATTGGCACAAATCATCAAAAGTAACTCTCTGCACCGGTGTTGCATCAATGACTGTTGTTTCTTGGCTCCAGCACTCGAAAGCAGCTTCGGGTAGAACATTGCCAAGATCTTCTTTGTCCCTTAGCGAGGATCGCAGGCGATCAAGTTTCTCACGAGCCTCATGAGTTAGAGACCCCCTTTTATCCATGCCACATCAGCAAATGGGGAGGCCAATCAAGTTTTAAGCAAGAACAGACCGGAATCGACTGGGATTTTCAAAGTTTCAGGATTAAAAGTCAGGGCTAAGATCAAACTTCACATTTAGGATAGAAATCGGACTATGTAGATGATTCAAATTTCGAAATACACACCGTTGTTAGGCACGCCGCCACCTGAGAGCCCAAACACCCGACCACATCTCCGTTTATTTGCACATGTAGACGCCGGCTAAGTTCTACTGGGAGGTGGAGATTCGAGACACGCGGCTGTCGACGAGGTTGGAGGATCACGGAATGGGTCGGTGCCCTTCGGTAAACTCCATGAAGCAGCCGAATGGCACCGCGGCTGGAGCAGGGTCACGACTCGTCGATCCCCTTTTACCCGTGCCACGCCATCGAACCGGGAGGCCCAAACAAGCACCCAGCGAGAATAGACCGGAATTGGTGGGGACTAGCAAGAGCAGGGTTTGAAATTCTGGTGTTAAAAAGTCAGGTTCGGATCAGATTTCATCTACGAGTTCAAAATTCAAAATAGGCCCATAAGCTAGTACGTACGCACGGCACTGGACGCCGGGACGGAAAGGTTCTTCTCCCTCTCGTTTATATCTCGGTTTTTCGGTTTTTTGCTCAACCGAGGGTCAAACCGAATTTACCTGTTTAAATTCGGTTTATCGCATTTACCAACCGAAGTTAGTCCCGGTTAATTCGGTTTCGGTGTATTCGGTTTCGGTTCCGGTTCCGGTTAGTTCAGTTTCGGTGTTCGATTTTGGGTTTTTATGCCCACCCCTACTTGTCATGCATGCATATGCACGCACGTTAAATGCGACTGTCTAGTAACTACTGTAGATCAAATTAATTTACCTAGTAATGCATGCATGATGAGAGAGACACTAGTAGGGAAAAGCCTATTGGTGGCGTTCGGAAAAGGAGGTTGGCGGCGTTCAAGCAGCACGCCACTAATCTCGCGCCACTGGTACAAGATACTGGTGGCGTGTCGTCCGAACGCCACCAGTAACATGTATACTGGTGGTGTGTGAGTCGAACGCCACCAGTAACAACCGTATTAGTGGCGTTCAGTTGTACTGAAACACCACTAACTAAATTTCGAAAATTAAAAAAAAACTGATGGAAATGTTGAATATATCAACAATATCAAATAACAGAACAGCAGGATACAACAATGATCAACATCATTCAGGATACAACAACAGGATATAACAGTTAGCTAGCTAGTTCTACCACTAATTAAGGGAATGGTCTTCAAAGTCAGAAGACTCTGAGTTGTCGGGAATCTCGTATGAGAAATAGATGACGCCATGAGTATTGTCGAGGTAGATCCTGAACCTCATCCCGGCATCCATCCCGTACATTTCTACCAATTCTGTCCAACGAGGGCCACTAAAGTAAGTTCTGTTCAACTCGTTGATTACTAGAACCTTGTAGGTCTTGTTGCGTACTGTCTCTTGCACCAAGGTGACCTCAAATTGTCCCTCGTGATTGATGTGTCTGTTCACATGGTCCAGAAAGTTCTGTCTTGCGTAGCAAGGGATGATCTGAGGAAAAATTATAAGAAAACAACAATTAGCTAGTTTCAATCAAAATGCATGCAAGGTTGAAAATCATAATTGAGCTGAACGTACCGCCATAGTCTCCAAGTCCTTGGGAAGCACTATGATAAACTTCTTATCCTGGCAACTTTCGTGGCCACAATTGACGCAGGGATGCATTTGCTGCATGATCATTTGCATATATTAATATATTAAACTAGACACGGTGCCACAACCTCTACACAAGAAAACAGAAATGTAGTTAGAGCAATCGTTATTCTTTACACTAAAGGCATCCAAATTTGGGGCATCTTCTTTACACTATTACCTTGTGATTTGCCGAAACAGAAATAAATCACCACATTTTCACAACCTTTACAACACAATTTAAATCTGGAAGAAACAATTTAAACCTGCACGATGATCAAAATACATGCCGAAGCTGTCTCCTGGATGCCGAAAGAGTTACGGTTATAAGTATGCAAAGGCTAGTGCATACCAGAGTGGTTTCTGAACTATTTTGGAGTAAAGATCCCGAAAACTGTCAAATTAGAAGCCTCTAATGGAATTACATATCATGTCAGAGTTACGCAGAACATGAGCCAACCAATTCTTAAGTCAGGATGGGCGGAATTTGTTGACGTCAATCAAATATACAAAAATTATTCCTTGATGTTTCGATACCTTCAAAATGCCCGCTTTAAGGTAACAATATTTGGATCCAATGATAAGATACAAATATTGCTACCTCAAAGCAGGCATTTTGAAGTTATCGAAACATCAAAGAATAATTTTCCTCTATTTGATTGACGTCAACAAATTTCTATCATCCAGACTTGCGGATGGCTCGACTAATGTTCCACTTAACTGTGACATCATATGGAAATTCATTACGGACTTCTAGTTTGACAGTTCCTGCAATATTTACTCCAAAATAGTTCATAAACCACAATAGTATGCAAAGGCTTGCATATTTATTCCCGTAACCCTTCGAACGGGAGACGCCTAGGTTACGCGACTTGACGTGAAAATTGAATCTAGTGACGTGAAAAAAAGTGCGGAGGAGGAGGTGGAATTTTCTCTCACCTCGGCTGTAGAGGAAGTAGTTGAACCACCGGGACTCCCTAGGTAACGCGACTGACTTGGTTATCTAGACCAAAATAAACCTAGGCATGCACATTACAAGAGAGGCGAATGATTCTTACCCTCGAGGCGTGATCGAATCGGCAAAGAACATCAGGTAGCAGTGCCAGTATCTCGTCCCACGACGAGGAAGATCGGGGAGGCGGTGCCGGTATCTCGTCCCTCGGTGCCGGTATCTACTATCATTAACAAGGATAATTTAGCAACTATAGCTACATTATCTTACAACTAAATCTAAACTAACCCTAATTAAGCATACAACTAACCCTAAAACTAAACCTAAATCTAGCCTAAACTAGCAGTACAACTAACCTAAACTAGCAACACTAACTAACTAACAGTAAACCTAACCTAAACTAGCAACACTAATTAACAATACAACTAACCTAAACTAGCTACACTAACTAACCATAGAACTAATCCTAAACTAACAGTAGAACTAATCTAAGTTAAACTAACAGTACAACTAACATAATTTAACAAACAAACAAAAATTACCTTGTTTTTTGGCCGTCAGCCATGGTGGAGGTGGAGGAGGTCTGGGGCCGGCCGGCCAGCGCAGGGGAGTAGCAGGAGGGCCGGGCGGCGCGGTGCAAAGGGGCGGCGCGGGAGCGGGGTCAGGGGGACGGCGCGGGGCAGAGGGGCGACGCGGGAGCGTTGTCAGGGGCGGCCGGAGGGGTGGGCGACGGTGTCCGGCGGTGGACCGGCTGGGGCAGGGCTGCTACTCCGTCGAGCGGCGGGGCTGGGCCGGCGGCGGCGAACTGGTACGTGGTGGATCGAGTGGGGGTGGAATGGTTATAAAGTGAAAAGATAGTGGTGGCGTTCACTTTTTCGGAACGCTGTTAGTAGTATCACGACTAGTGGCGTTTACTTACTTTGAACGCCACTACTACGTTTGTCCGGGTTGCATCTGTGGGACCTATTTACTGGCGGTGTTCGCCTATTCTTGAACGCCACCGTTAGTATTTAGTGGTGTCATTCGTGTTTTTTCGAACGCCGTTAGCATTTTGCCTAGCAGTGGTGGCGTCTATTTTTTTTTGTGCGCCACTAGCAAAATTGCTGCTATAAGCCTTTTCCTACTAGTGAGACCAGTCTGGTTAATTTAACTAGTAATTTGTTTCTTATTTCTCTTGCCTCTCTAATTAAGCTGGGTCCGTGCTCGATCAAAAGCTAGCGGACTAAGATGAGACAAGAGGGGCCGGGCCACACTCTCACTATCTGCCGACGGATCCATCCGTCAATCAATCATATTCTCCATCTTCCATCGTATGAATATATGCATGATTTTTGTACCTTAATTTGCAAGCCAGGATTTCCCTAAATTTGATGGCTCACACATTGCAAGCACAGCAGCACGGCGCGCGTGGCGAATTGCTTGTGGGCCCAGGAAAACTGGACCTCGTCTTGTGTTAACCGGTCAATGCTCCAAGGGTTGTCTTTTTTTTTTTTCTGTGAGTGGGTTGTCTTTTCTTTTTCTTTATCAAAATTCAAGACGGACACTAAGCAAATTGTTTCTGGATCAGGGAGATGAGGGCCTCATTTTTGTTAGAGCTAATCTTGATTCATGTATCGGCATGTTTACTTTGAATTCTGCATGTAGTTTGGTGATCATGTAGCGTGGCTTGTACGTGAAATGCATGCGTACAAGTGTGTTTTGAGCCGGAGTACATGGTCGCGTGATGCGGCGAGCATGGCGAGATGCCGATTGTGGCGTGAAGCTGCGGTGCAAGTGTCGAGGACAACCGTATTGTTCTAGATATTAATCAGGCCTTGCTGTGTTCTAATCTTTCTCTTGACTTGCTAATTAAGCTTGGGCCGGTGCTCGATCGAAAGCTAGCGGACTAAGATGAGACGGATCCATCCGTCAATCAATCATTCTCCATCTGACCACAGTATGCATATATGCATGATTGTGATGCTGCGAGCAAGGCGAGATGCCGATTGTGGCGTGAAGCTGCGGTGCAAGTGTCCAGGACAACCGTATTGTTCTAGATATTAATCAGGCCTTGCTGTGTTCTAATCTTTCTCTTGACTTGCTAATTAAGCTTGGGCCCGTGCTCGATCGAAAGCTAGCGGACTAAGAGGAGACGGATCCATCCGTCAATCAATCATTCTCCATCTGACCACAGTATGCATATATGCATGATTGTGATGCTGCGAGCATGGCGAGATGCCGTTTGTGGCGTGAAGCTGCGGTGCAAGTGTCGAGGACAACCGTATTGTTCTAGATATTAATCAGGCCTTGCTGTGTTCTAATCTTTCTCTTGACTTGCTAATTAAGTTTGGGCCCGTGCTCGATCGAAAGCTAGCGGACTAAGATGAGACGGATCCATCCATCCATCAGTCAATCATTCTCTATCGGCCTCACTCTCCTGGCCTGGCCACCGTATGCATATGCATGATTGTCCCCAGGCAACATAGCCAAACGAACAGCTAAGCTAGCTACAAACCAAACATGACCTAGCAATCCGAGTGATCATTATGGCATTATTCGATTGATGCCCTGCCGGCCGGGGTTGCCGCGAAATACACTTAACCTGCATGCACACGTGTAAGGTACTCGGAATACTTCTGATTCCATTTTTCAAGCATGTAGGGCTGCGAATCATTCTCGACAAAGCTAGCTCTGTAGTAGATGAAATGAACTCGTAGCCGCCGTGTCGCCATCACTCGCCAAGAAATAGGGAAAATGGTAGAAAACAGATCGACATAGCCCTTCCTTGGTCTTACTCCCGCGGCGACTTTTCAATCCGGATATTTGCTTACCAATGCTCCGGTGGGCCACGAGGTAGCATCTCTGCCCTTGTTTAGTGCGGCTCGGTGAGGCGGTGGGGACCGCGGGGGTGGATTTGGCGGAATAAGTGTACATCTAGAAAATATATTACCTCTGTTGATTGGAAAGGATAAATTAGAGGTGCGGCATAAACAAAGCAACTTGCAAAACTGAAAACTGAATCCTCCCTTATGAAACATTACCTCTGTTGCAAGCGTGCTTATCGTTGTGTCTTTCACATCTCTCAGAAGGTGCTCAACTCCTGAAGGTAGGATGAAGCGTACATCAGTTAGAATTTAGAAGTAAACTCAAAAACCTCCCAACCATAATTATATTTGTTGCTCGACGTGAACTAGTTATCAGAAAGAATCTCAACCTCCCAACTTATTGAACAAGGCGTGAACATCCAAAT
Organism: Elymus sibiricus; assembly: GCA_039707655.1. Classification (NCBI taxonomy): domain Eukaryota; kingdom Viridiplantae; phylum Streptophyta; class Magnoliopsida; order Poales; family Poaceae; genus Elymus; species Elymus sibiricus. The sequence continues at coordinate 5,868,788 of CM077666.1, forward strand.
CATTCTCCTTCAGTTTTGGACCAGTGCTATACCAGCCAACAACACAGGACTGCAACAACATGCTCCTTAGCTGCAAGCAAAACAGCCCATCAGCCCGACTTTCAGAAACAAATCAATATAGGGTATCTTAGAATCAGAAACAGCATAATACCATTGATCCTCTTGAACATGGAGAACATTGACTCGTGGCAATTATGGTAAGGTCTCGAGGAACCAGATCCTCGGGCCTTTGTCTAATTGTCTTCCTCCTTGAACGGCACTGCAAAATGAAGTAATTCACAAATCTAGCACCGCAAGTCCGCAGCAATGACTTGACAGATCTAGATAGAGACGGGGACTGGTTACCGGCGTAGGAGTTGGTGACGTCGACCACTCCGCGGGAGGAGTTGCCGAGGAGCACGCCGACGACGCGCTTGCGGGCGACGCGGTTGTAGTGGTCGACGATGCTGAGCAGCACCTGCGGGTGCACCGCGGGCAGCAGGACTGGCGGGCAGGCAGCAGGCGGGCTGCAGCTGCCGGAACCTGGCCAGAACTGGAGTCGGCGGCCAGGTAGGGTGGGCCACTGGGCCAGCTAGGGGCGCGGTGACAGGGCGGCGGCGCTCAAGCTCCAGCCTCGCTGGACGCCTAGCTGGGGGTGGGGAATGGCGGGGTCGCGGGGAGCCGGGGAGCACAGGAGGCTTGCGCGCGCGTGACGGCGTGACCGCGTGAGGACGCGAGGTCCTAGGGGAGCGGGGGAGACGGCCAGACGGGGCAGTCCGGGGAGGCGGGGAGCAGGGGACTGGCTCGCTGGCGGCGCGCGCGTGAGGGTTTCCTTTCCTCTCTCGGTCTCTCCTCTTTCCTGGGCGAGTGAGTCGAGCGAGTCGAGCGAGGCGACGGGGCCAGTCGAGCGAGCGATGCGAGGCAACGCGACCCGGGCCAGTCGAGCGAGCGAGGCGAGGTGACTGCGACCCGGGCCAAAAAAAAATACTTCGTTGATTTTTTCCTGCACCTCGGACCATTGCCCTTGTTGCCCTGGGCGTAACGCCGCCCCTGGTCGGAGACCACGCCACTGCAACGGGGATGGAGCCGGAAGACAAAAGGCCAAAGATCTGGCAGCACCACCGCCTCGCCACCCGATCTGCGCCACCACTTCCCCACAACCTCCTCGGAGACGAAGCCGAAGACACCGACGCCGTGGTGGGAACAGAGGCAGGGGAACCTTATTCCAGACGGCGCCACCGTCACCACCTCAGCGCCGCCGCAAGGACACCAAACCCAAACCCTAACTACCCTATCTACAGCGCCAGAGCGAAGAACCGGGGTCCCCACCCCCTCCCGCCGCCGCCGCAGCAACAGACGGAAGGGAAGGGGACCCGCAGCCTTGCCGGCGGTTAGCGGGGAGAAGGGGTTGGCCGCCGCCCTTTCGCCTCTTTAGTCGCGAGAGAGAAAGAAGGGATAAGGACGGTTCCCGTCAATTAACATGTGATATTTTTGTCCTTGTTGGGGTAATTATTTGTTGATTCCATCAGCATTATGTCGTCCCGCTTTGGTGACGTGTGCCAATTGCCAAATCCTTTTCCAACACTGATACCGTACGTGGAAAGTAAAAAACTTAGAATACATGGGCCTGCGGTGGGCGACTGTGCCATGCCTCGTCTGGCGGAGCTGCACACTGTGCGGACGGCGAACTTCTACGATGTCGACGACGAACCAGTTCCTTGACCACGGGCGCTCAACGAGGAGGGCCGCGCTGTGCTTGTGGCGCTGCCGCGGGAGGCATCCACAACGCACTTCTGGAGCCCCTGGTGCCCGGCCCGCACAAGATCGACGCCATGGCTGCACTGATAGGCGGCCGCACGAGCTTGAGCAGATGGTCTACATGGCGCAAATCTGTAGCAGTACCATGCCATGAGGCCACCTCAGCCTCTAGCCTCCATTGATACAAATGGATCGGGAAGAGTAGTTGCAACTTGTAACTAGTTTAGTTCCATCTGTTTGATATGATTACGTGTATGTAAGCCAAGGTGATCGCCGAGGCCAGCTGGATCCATCAGCTTCGACACGAGCTCCGTCGCCCTTCATCGCCCACTACCGTTGTGTTGTGCGACAACGTCAGCGCCGAGGCCAGCTGGATCCATCAGCTTCGACACGAGCTCCGTCGCCCTTCATCGCCCACTACCGTTGTGTTGTGCGACAACGTCAGCGCCGTCTACATGTCGACGAATCCTGTCCAGGATGAGCGCACCCAGCATATCGAGATGGAGCTCCATTTGGTTCGCGGTCGTGTTGCCATGGGCCAAGTCCGTGTGCTGCATGTTGTCTCGTCTCTACTGTTTGTTGACATCCTCACGTGGCTGGACAATGATGTCGGTGTCAAGCTATTATGAAAAAAAAAAATTAAAAAAAAAAAGCTATTATGAACTGAAGCTGACCTGATGTGGGCCATGCTGGACAGAGAGATGTTCTTCAGTCGACGACCTGGAGGCACCATGGCCGACATACCCTATATAATGGCTCAACATCGGAAGCTTAATCATCCAAGAAACTCCAACACCTACCTAGAGAAAAAGCTTCCAAGAGTCATCTTACTGAGAACATGGCCATGAAGATGAAGGCCCTCACACTGGGCTTGCTGCTCCTTGCCTTTGCTGCAGTGACCGCCCTCGGCTGCGGCCGGCAGGGCGGCAGTGGGTGCGCCAGCAACGAATGCTGCAGCCAGTACGGGTACTGCGGCACCGGCGGCGACTACTGTGGCTCCGGGTGCCAGAGCGGCCGGTGCTACGGAGCCAAGCTCCCGGCTCACGTCGCAGGCGCGGTCACGGAGGCCCCCATCGATCCGGGAGTGTAGACACCATCGTACGCTACGTACTGCTCCGTGTCTGCAGCCTCCAATAAAATAAGACATCTACTTTGCACGCAATTCCGTACGTCGACCATGGCGTTGGCGATAGGAGGTGAGGAGCACGTACGTACGGGCTAGTAGTATATGTGCATGTTGGTGGTACGATCGTTTGTATGTCCGATATCCGATCGGTGGTATAAATAAATAAAGAGTCCTTTTTGTCGTCAAACATAAACATATATATATATATATATATATATATATATATATATATATATATATATATATATATATATATATGTGTGTGTGTGTGTATCACTGCATTTTTTAGGCTCGGCGCTGCCAGGGCAACATTTTTTTTTATTTTTTTTTGAGGATCCAGGGCAACTACAGTCACGGTGTGCATGTGCCTCTCCAGGACATGATGCTTGAAGCCTTCAAGTCGTTTCTTCAAATTCAGGTCAAGGTAATTTCATCACTGTGGTAATTAAGTAGATGGCAATCGTCCGGGACCAACAGCAGTGGCGGCGCCAGGTTTTAGAGGGTGTGTATTCATTTTGGAGGAGGGTCCGAGAACAGGTGCTCAGCTACTTCCTCAACTCGCTCTCCAAGGAGATCCTCATGCATGTTCTCCGGATCGAGCACGCCGCCCGCCCATGTCTGGAAGGCGGTGGAGGAGATGTTCGCCTCGCAGAGTCGGTCCACGGTCACCAACCTATGGATCGCGTTGGCCAACACAAAGAAAAAGAAGAGTCGGTCCACGGTCACCAACCTATGGATCGCGTTGGCCAACACAAAGAAAAACAACATGTCTACCTCGGCGTTCGTCTCTAAGATGCAAAACTAACAACTAGTCTAATCAAGATTACTACTAACATACCCTTGTAACTCAAAGCTTTGCGTGTATAAAAAATCCTACTCCCTCCTTCCCCGGAGTATTACTATGTGCCTTTAGCGGTTGATTCAGGTAGAGTTTGCATAAATAAATATATAATGGCCGGCTACGTACGTGAACAAACGCATTAGTTTTGTGGTATCCGACCTCAGCATGGCCGATTGGCACAAATCATCAAAAGTAACTCTCTGCACCGGTGTTGCATCAATGACTGTTGTTTCTTGGCTCCAGCACTCGAAAGCAGCTTCGGGTAGAACATTGCCAAGATCTTCTTTGTCCCTTAGCGAGGATCGCAGGCGATCAAGTTTCTCACGAGCCTCATGAGTTAGAGACCCCCTTTTATCCATGCCACATCAGCAAATGGGGAGGCCAATCAAGTTTTAAGCAAGAACAGACCGGAATCGACTGGGATTTTCAAAGTTTCAGGATTAAAAGTCAGGGCTAAGATCAAACTTCACATTTAGGATAGAAATCGGACTATGTAGATGATTCAAATTTCGAAATACACACCGTTGTTAGGCACGCCGCCACCTGAGAGCCCAAACACCCGACCACATCTCCGTTTATTTGCACATGTAGACGCCGGCTAAGTTCTACTGGGAGGTGGAGATTCGAGACACGCGGCTGTCGACGAGGTTGGAGGATCACGGAATGGGTCGGTGCCCTTCGGTAAACTCCATGAAGCAGCCGAATGGCACCGCGGCTGGAGCAGGGTCACGACTCGTCGATCCCCTTTTACCCGTGCCACGCCATCGAACCGGGAGGCCCAAACAAGCACCCAGCGAGAATAGACCGGAATTGGTGGGGACTAGCAAGAGCAGGGTTTGAAATTCTGGTGTTAAAAAGTCAGGTTCGGATCAGATTTCATCTACGAGTTCAAAATTCAAAATAGGCCCATAAGCTAGTACGTACGCACGGCACTGGACGCCGGGACGGAAAGGTTCTTCTCCCTCTCGTTTATATCTCGGTTTTTCGGTTTTTTGCTCAACCGAGGGTCAAACCGAATTTACCTGTTTAAATTCGGTTTATCGCATTTACCAACCGAAGTTAGTCCCGGTTAATTCGGTTTCGGTGTATTCGGTTTCGGTTCCGGTTCCGGTTAGTTCAGTTTCGGTGTTCGATTTTGGGTTTTTATGCCCACCCCTACTTGTCATGCATGCATATGCACGCACGTTAAATGCGACTGTCTAGTAACTACTGTAGATCAAATTAATTTACCTAGTAATGCATGCATGATGAGAGAGACACTAGTAGGGAAAAGCCTATTGGTGGCGTTCGGAAAAGGAGGTTGGCGGCGTTCAAGCAGCACGCCACTAATCTCGCGCCACTGGTACAAGATACTGGTGGCGTGTCGTCCGAACGCCACCAGTAACATGTATACTGGTGGTGTGTGAGTCGAACGCCACCAGTAACAACCGTATTAGTGGCGTTCAGTTGTACTGAAACACCACTAACTAAATTTCGAAAATTAAAAAAAAACTGATGGAAATGTTGAATATATCAACAATATCAAATAACAGAACAGCAGGATACAACAATGATCAACATCATTCAGGATACAACAACAGGATATAACAGTTAGCTAGCTAGTTCTACCACTAATTAAGGGAATGGTCTTCAAAGTCAGAAGACTCTGAGTTGTCGGGAATCTCGTATGAGAAATAGATGACGCCATGAGTATTGTCGAGGTAGATCCTGAACCTCATCCCGGCATCCATCCCGTACATTTCTACCAATTCTGTCCAACGAGGGCCACTAAAGTAAGTTCTGTTCAACTCGTTGATTACTAGAACCTTGTAGGTCTTGTTGCGTACTGTCTCTTGCACCAAGGTGACCTCAAATTGTCCCTCGTGATTGATGTGTCTGTTCACATGGTCCAGAAAGTTCTGTCTTGCGTAGCAAGGGATGATCTGAGGAAAAATTATAAGAAAACAACAATTAGCTAGTTTCAATCAAAATGCATGCAAGGTTGAAAATCATAATTGAGCTGAACGTACCGCCATAGTCTCCAAGTCCTTGGGAAGCACTATGATAAACTTCTTATCCTGGCAACTTTCGTGGCCACAATTGACGCAGGGATGCATTTGCTGCATGATCATTTGCATATATTAATATATTAAACTAGACACGGTGCCACAACCTCTACACAAGAAAACAGAAATGTAGTTAGAGCAATCGTTATTCTTTACACTAAAGGCATCCAAATTTGGGGCATCTTCTTTACACTATTACCTTGTGATTTGCCGAAACAGAAATAAATCACCACATTTTCACAACCTTTACAACACAATTTAAATCTGGAAGAAACAATTTAAACCTGCACGATGATCAAAATACATGCCGAAGCTGTCTCCTGGATGCCGAAAGAGTTACGGTTATAAGTATGCAAAGGCTAGTGCATACCAGAGTGGTTTCTGAACTATTTTGGAGTAAAGATCCCGAAAACTGTCAAATTAGAAGCCTCTAATGGAATTACATATCATGTCAGAGTTACGCAGAACATGAGCCAACCAATTCTTAAGTCAGGATGGGCGGAATTTGTTGACGTCAATCAAATATACAAAAATTATTCCTTGATGTTTCGATACCTTCAAAATGCCCGCTTTAAGGTAACAATATTTGGATCCAACAAATTTCTATCATCCAGACTTGCGGATGGCTCGACTAATGTTCCACTTAACTGTGACATCATATGGAAATTCATTACGGACTTCTAGTTTGACAGTTCCTGCAATATTTACTCCAAAATAGTTCATAAACCACAATAGTATGCAAAGGCTTGCATATTTATTCCCGTAACCCTTCGAACGGGAGACGCCTAGGTTACGCGACTTGACGTGAAAATTGAATCTAGTGACGTGAAAAAAAGTGCGGAGGAGGAGGTGGAATTTTCTCTCACCTCGGCTGTAGAGGAAGTAGTTGAACCACCGGGACTCCCTAGGTAACGCGACTGACTTGGTTATCTAGACCAAAATAAACCTAGGCATGCACATTACAAGAGAGGCGAATGATTCTTACCCTCGAGGCGTGATCGAATCGGCAAAGAACATCAGGTAGCAGTGCCAGTATCTCGTCCCACGACGAGGAAGATCGGGGAGGCGGTGCCGGTATCTCGTCCCTCGGTGCCGGTATCTACTATCATTAACAAGGATAATTTAGCAACTATAGCTACATTATCTTACAACTAAATCTAAACTAACCCTAATTAAGCATACAACTAACCCTAAAACTAAACCTAAATCTAGCCTAAACTAGCAGTACAACTAACCTAAACTAGCAACACTAACTAACTAACAGTAAACCTAACCTAAACTAGCAACACTAATTAACAATACAACTAACCTAAACTAGCTACACTAACTAACCATAGAACTAATCCTAAACTAACAGTAGAACTAATCTAAGTTAAACTAACAGTACAACTAACATAATTTAACAAACAAACAAAAATTACCTTGTTTTTTGGCCGTCAGCCATGGTGGAGGTGGAGGAGGTCTGGGGCCGGCCGGCCAGCGCAGGGGAGTAGCAGGAGGGCCGGGCGGCGCGGTGCAAAGGGGCGGCGCGGGAGCGGGGTCTGGGGGACGGCGCGGGGCAGAGGGGCGACGCGGGAGCGTTGTCAGGGGCGGCCGGAGGGGTGGGCGACGGTGTCCGGCGGTGGACCGGCTGGGGCAGGGCTGCTACTCCGTCGAGCGGCGGGGCTGGGCCGGCGGCGGCGAACTGGTACGTGGTGGATCGAGTGGGGGTGGAATGGTTATAAAGTGAAAAGATAGTGGTGGCGTTCACTTTTTCGGAACGCTGTTAGTAGTATCACGACTAGTGGCGTTTACTTACTTTGAACGCCACCACTACGTTTGTCCGGGTTGCATCTGTGGGACCTATTTACTGGCGGTGTTCGCCTATTCTTGAACGCCACCGTTAGTATTTAGTGGTGTCATTCGTGTTTTTTCGAACGCCGTTAGCATTTTGCCTAGCAGTGGTGGCGTCTATTTTTTTTTGTGCGCCACTAGCAAAATTGCTGCTATAAGCCTTTTCCTACTAGTGAGACCAGTCTGGTTAATTTAACTAGTAATTTGTTTCTTATTTCTCTTGCCTCTCTAATTAAGCTGGGTCCGTGCTCGATCAAAAGCTAGCGGACTAAGATGAGACAAGAGGGGCCGGGCCACACTCTCACTATCTGCCGACGGATCCATCCGTCAATCAATCATATTCTCCATCTTCCATCGTATGAATATATGCATGATTGCGTGGGACTCTCTTAAGCTTGCATGTTTTTTGTACCTTAATTTGCAAGCCAGGATTTCCCTAAATTTGATGGCTCACACATTGCAAGCACAGCAGCACGGCGCGCGTGTCGAATTGCTTGTGGGCCCAGGAAAACTGGACCTCGTCTTGTGTTAACCGGTCAATGCTCCAAGGGTTGTCTTTTTTTTTTTTCTGTGAGTGGGTTGTCTTTTCTTTTTCTTTATCAAAATTCAAGACGGACACTAAGCAAATTGTTTCTGGATCAGGGAGATGAGGGCCTCATTTTTGTTAGAGCTAATCTTGATTCATGTATCGGCATGTTTACTTTGAATTCTGCATGTAGTTTGGTGATCATGTAGCGTGGCTTGTACGTGAAATGCATGCGTACAAGTGTGTTTTGAGCCGGAGTACATGGTCGCGTGATGCGGCGAGCATGGCGAGATGCCGATTGTGGCGTGAAGCTGCGGTGCAAGTGTCGAGGACAACCGTATTGTTCTAGATATTAATCAGGCCTTGCTGTGTTCTAATCTTTCTCTTGACTTGCTAATTAAGCTTGGGCCCGTGCTCGATCGAAAGCTAGCGGACTAAGATGAGACGGATCCATCCGTCAATCAATCATTCTCCATCTGACTACAGTATGCATATATGCATGATTGTGATGCTGCGAGCAAGGCGAGATGCCGATTGTGGCGTGAAGCTGCGGTGCAAGTGTCGAGGACAACCGTATTGTTCTAGATATTAATCATGCCTTGCTGTGTTCTAATCTTTCTCTTGACTTGCTAATTAAGCTTGGGCCCGTGCTCGATCGAAAGCTAGCGGACTAAGAGGAGACGGATCCATCCGTCAATCAATCATTCTCCATCTGACCACAGTATGCATATATGCATGATTGTGATGCTGCGAGCATGGCGAGATGCCGATTGTGGCGTGAAGCTGCGGTGCAAGTGTCGAGGACAACCGTATTGTTCTAGATATTAATCAGGCCTTGCTGTGTTCTAATCTTTCTCTTGACTTGCTAATTAAGTTTGGGCCCGTGCTCGATCGAAAGCTAGCGGACTAAGATGAGACGGATCCATCCATCCATCAGTCAATCATTCTCTATCGGCCTCACTCTCCTGGCCTGGCCACCGTATGCATATGCATGATTGTCCCCAGGCAACATAGCCAAACGAACAGCTAAGCTAGCTACAAACCAAACATGACCTAGCAATCCGAGTGATCATTATGGCATTATTCGATTGATGCCCTGCCGGCCGGGGTTGCCGCGAAATACACTTAACCTGCATGCACACGTGTAAGGTACTCGGAATACTTCTGATTCCATTTTTCAAGCATGTAGGGCTGCGAATCATTCTCGACAAAGCTAGCTCTGTAGTAGATGAAATGAACTCGTAGCCGCCGTGTCGCCATCACTCGCCAAGAAATAGGGAAAATGGTAGAAAACAGATCGACATAGCCCTTCCTTGGTCTTACTCCCGCGGCGACTTTTCAATCCGGATATTTGCTTACCAATGCTCCGGTGGGCCACGAGGTAGCATCTCTGCCCTTGTTTAGTGCGGCTCGGTGAGGCGGTGGGGACCGCGGGGGTGGATTTGGCGGAATAAGTGTACATCTAGAAAATATATTACCTCTGTTGATTGGAAAGGATAAATTAGAGGTGCGGCATAAACAAAGCAACTTGCAAAACTGAAAACTGAATCCTCCCTTATGAAACATTACCTCTGTTGCAAGCGTGCTTATCGTTGTGTCTTTCACATCTCTCAGAAGGTGCTCAACTCCTGAAGGTAGGATGAAGCGTACATCAGTTAGAATTTAGAAGTAAACTCAAAAACCTCCCAACCATAATTATATTTGTTGCTCGACGTGAACTAGTTATCAGAAAGAATCTCAACCTCCCAACTTATTGAACAAGGCGTGAACATCCAAATCATTCTCCTTCAGTTTTGGACCAGTGCTATACCAGCCAACAACACAGGACTGCAACAACATGCTCCTTAGCTGCAAGCAAAACAGCCCATCAGCCCGACTTTCAGAAACAAATCAATATAGGGTATCTTAGAATCAGAAACAGCATAATACCATTGATCCTCTTGAACATGGAGAACATTGACTCGTGGCAATTATGGTAAGGTCTCGAGGAACCAGATCCTCGGGCCTTTGTCTAATTGTCTTCCTCCTTGAACGGCACTGCAAAATGAAGTAATTCACAAATCTAGCACCGCAAGTCCGCAGCAATGACTTGACAGATCTAGATAGAGACGGGGACTGGTTACCGGCGTAGGAGTTGGTGACGTCGACCACTCCGCGGGAGGAGTTGCCGAGGAGCACGCCGACGACGCGCTTGCGGGCGACGCGGTTGTAGTGGTCGACGATGCTGAGCAGCACCTGCGGGTGCACCGCGGGCAGCAGGACTGGCGGGCAGGCAGCAGGCGGGCTGCAGCTGCCGGAACCTGGCCAGAACTGGAGTCGGCGGCCAGGTAGGGTGGGCCACTGGGCCAGCTAGGGGCGCGGTGACAGGGCGGCGGCGCTCAAGCTCCAGCCTCGCTGGACGCCTAGCTGGGGGTGGGGAATGGCGGGGTCGCGGGGAGCCGGGGAGCACAGGAGGCTTGCGCACGCGTGACGGCGTGACCGCGTGAGGACGCGAGATCCTAGGGGAGCGGGGGAGACGGCCAGACGGGGCAGTCCGGGGAGGCGGGGAGCAGGGGACTGGCTCGCTGGCGGCGCGCGCGTGAGGGTTTCCTTTCCTCTCTCGGTCTCTCCTCTTTCCTGGGCGAGTGAGTCGAGCGAGTCGAGCGAGGCGACGGGGCCAGTCGAGCGAGCGATGCGAGGCAACGCGACCCGGGCCAGTCGAGCGAGCGAGGCGAGGTGACTGCGACCCGGGCCAAAAAAAAATACTTCGTTGATTTTTTCCTGCACCTCGTACCATTGCCCTTGTTGCCCTGGGCGTAACGCCGCCCCTGGTCGGAGACCACGCCACTGCAACGGGGATGGAGCCGGAAGACAAAAGGCCAAAGATCTGGCAGCACCACCGCCTCGCCACCCGATCTGCGCCACCACTTCCCCACAACCTCCTCGGAGACGAAGCCGAAGACACCGACGCCGTGGTGGGAACAGAGGCAGGGGAACCTTATTCCAGACGGCGCCACCGTCACCACCTCAGCGCCGCCGCAAGGACACCAAACCCAAACCCTAACTACCCTATCTACAGCGCCAGAGCGAAGAACCGGGGTCCCCACCCCCTCCCGCCGCCGCCGCAGCAACAGACGGAAGGGAAGGGGACCCGCAGCCTTGCCGGCGGTTAGCGGGGAGAAGGGGTTGGCCGCCGCCCTTTCGCCTCTTTAGTCGCGAGAGAGAAAGAAGGGATAAGGACGGTTCCCGTCAATTAACATGTGATATTTTTGTCCTTGTTGGGGTAATTATTTGTTGATTCCATCAGCATTATGTCGTCCCGCTTTGGTGACGTGTGCCAATTGCCAAATCCTTTTCCAACACTGATACCGTACGTGGAATGTAAAAAACTTAGAATACATGGGCCTGCGGTGGGCGACTGTGCCATGCCTCGTCTGGCGGAGCTGCACACTGTGCGGACGGCGAACTTCTACGATGTCGACGACGAACCAGTTCCTTGACCACGGGCGCTCAACGAGGAGGGCCGCGCTGTGCTTGTGGCGCTGCCGCGGGAGGCATCCACAACGCACTTCTGGAGCCCCTGGTGCCCGGCCCGCACAAGATCGACGCCATGGCTGCACTGATAGGCGGCCGCACGAGCTTGAGCAGATGGTCTACATGGCGCAAATCTGTAGCAGTACCATGCCATGAGGCTACCTCAGCCTCTAGCCTCCATTGATACAAATGGATCGGGAAGAGTAGTTGCAACTTGTAACTAGTTTAGTTCCATCTGTTTGATATGATTACGTGTATGTAAGCCAAGGTGATCGCCGAGGCCAGCTGGATCCATCAGCTTCGACACGAGCTCCGTCGCCCTTCATCGCCCACTACCGTTGTGTTGTGCGACAACGTCAGCGCCGAGGCCAGCTGGATCCATCAGCTTCGACACGAGCTCCGTCGCCCTTCATCGCCCACTACCGTTGTGTTGTGCGACAACGTCAGCGCCGTCTACATGTCGACGAATCCTGTCCAGGATGAGCGCACCCAGCATATCGAGATGGAGCTCCATTTGGTTCGCGGTCGTGTTGCCATGGGCCAAGTCCGTGTGCTGCATGTTGTCTCGTCTCTACTGTTTGTTGACATCCTCACGTGGCTGGACAATGATGTCGGTGTCAAGCTATTATGAAAAAAAAAAATTTAAAAAAAAAAGCTATTATGAACTGAAGCTGACCTGATGTGGGCCATGCTGGACAGAGAGATGTTCTTCAGTCGACGACCTGGAGGCACCATGGCCGACATACCCTATATAATGGCTCAACATCCGAAGCTTAATCATCCAAGAAACTCCAACACCTACCTAGAGAAAAAGCTTCCAAGAGTCATCTTACTGAGAACATGGCCATGAAGATGAAGGCCCTCACACTGGGCTTGCTGCTCCTTGCCTTTGCTGCAGTGACCGCCCTCGGCTGCGGCCGGCAGGGCGGCAGTGGGTGCGCCAGCAACGAATGCTGCAGCCAGTACGGGTACTGCGGCACCGGCGGCGACTACTGTGGCTCCGGGTGCCAGAGCGGCCGGTGCTACGGAGCCAAGCTCCCGGCTCACGTCGCAGGCGCGGTCACGGAGGCCCCCATCGATCCGGGAGTGTAGACACCATCGTACGCTACGTACTGCTCCGTGTCTGCAGCCTCCAATAAAATAAGACATCTACTTTGCACGCAATTCCGTACGTCGACCATGGCGTTGGCGATAGGAGGTGAGGAGCACGTACGTACGGGCTAGTAGTATATGTGCATGTTGGTGGTACGATCGTTTGTATGTCCGATATCCGATCGGTGGTATAAATAAATAAAGAGTCCTTTTTGTCGTCAAACATAAACATATATATATATATATATATATATATATATATATATATATATATATATATATATATATGTGTGTGTGTGTATCACTGCATTTTTTAGGCTCGGCGCTGCCAGGGCAACTTTTTTTTTTATTTTTTTTTTGAGGATCCAGGGCAACTACAGTCACGGTGTGCATGTGCCTCTCCAGGACATGATGCTTGAAGCCTTCAAGTCGTTTCTTCAAATTCAGGTCAAGGTAATTTCATCACTGTGGTAATTAAGTAGATGGCAATCGTCCGGGACCAACAGCAGTGGCGGCGCCAGGTTTTAGAGGGTGTGTATTCATTTTGGAGGAGGGTCCGAGAACAGGTGCTCAGCTACTTCCTCAACTCGCTCTCCAAGGAGATCCTCATGCATGTTCTCCGGATCGAGCACGCCGCCCGCCCATGTCTGGAAGGCGGTGGAGGAGATGTTCGCCTCGCAGAGTCGGTCCACGGTCACCAACCTATGGATCGCGTTGGCCAACACAAAGAAAAAGAAGAGTCGGTCCACGGTCACCAACCTATGGATCGCGTTGGCCAACACAAAGAAAAACAACATGTCTACCTCGGCGTTCGTCTCTAAGATGCAAAACTAACAACTAGTCTAATCAAGATTACTACTAACATACCCTTGTAACTCAAAGCTTTGCGTGTATAAAAAATCCTACTCCCTCCTTCCCCGGAGTATTACTATGTGCCTTTAGCGGTTGATTCAGGTAGAGTTTGCATAAATAAATATATAATGGCCGGCTACGTACGTGAACAAACGCATTAGTTTTGTGGTATCCGACCTCAGCATGGCCGATTGGCACAAATCATCAAAAGTAACTCTCTGCACCGGTGTTGCATCAATGACTGTTGTTTCTTGGCTCCAGCACTCGAAAGCAGCTTCGGGTAGAACATTGCCAAGATCTTCTTTGTCCCTTAGCGAGGATCGCAGGCGATCAAGTTTCTCACGAGCCTCATGAGTTAGAGACCCCCTTTTATCCATGCCACATCAGCAAATGGGGAGGCCAATCAAGTTTTAAGCAAGAACAGACCGGAATCGACTGGGATTTTCAAAATTTCAGGATTAAAAGTCAGGGCTAAGATCAAACTTCACATTTAGGATAGAAATCGGACTATGTAGATGATTCAAATTTCGAAATACACACCGTTGTTAGGCACGCCGCCACCTGAGAGCCCAAACACCCGACCACATCTCCGTTTATTTGCACATGTAGACGCCGGCTAAGTTCTACTGGGAGGTGGAGATTCGAGACACGCGGCTGTCGACGAGGTTGGAGGATCACGGAATGGGTCGGTGCCCTTCGGTAAACTCCATGAAGCAGCCGAATGGCACCGCGGCTGGAGCAGGGTCACGACTCGTCGATCCCCTTTTACCCGTGCCACGCCATCGAACCGGGAGGCCCAAACAAGCACCCAGCGAGAATAGACCGGAATTGGTGGGGACTAGCAAGAGCAGGGTTTGAAATTCTGGTGTTAAAAAGTCAGGTTCGGATCAGATTTCATCTACGAGTTCAAAATTCAAAATAGGCCCATAAGCTAGTACGTACGCACGGCACTGGACGCCGGGACGGAAAGGTTCTTCTCCCTCTCGTTTATATCTCGGTTTTTCGGTTTTTTGCTCAACCGAGGGTCAAACCGAATTTACCTGTTTAAATTCGGTTTATCGCATTTACCAACCGAAGTTAGTCCCGGTTAATTCGGTTTCGGTGTATTCGGTTTCGGTTCCGGTTCCGGTTAGTTCAGTTTCGGTGTTCGATTTTGGGTTTTTATGCCCACCCCTACTTGTCATGCATGCATATGCACGCACGTTAAATGCGACTGTCTAGTAACTACTGTAGATCAAATTAATTTACCTAGTAATGCATGCATGATGAGAGAGACACTAGTAGGGAAAAGCCTATTGGTGGCGTTCGGAAAAGGAGGTTGGCGGCGTTCAAGCAGCACGCCACTAATCTCGCGCCACTGGTACAAGATACTGGTGGCGTGTCGTCCGAACGCCACCAGTAACATGTATACTGGTGGTGTGTGAGTCGAACGCCACCAGTAACAACCGTATTAGTGGCGTTCAGTTGTACTGAAACACCACTAACTAAATTTCGAAAATTAAAAAAAAACTGATGGAAATGTTGAATATATCAACAATATCAAATAACAGAACAGCAGGATACAACAATGATCAACATCATTCAGGATACAACAACAGGATATAACAGTTAGCTAGCTAGTTCTACCACTAATTAAGGGAATGGTCTTCAAAGTCAGAAGACTCTGAGTTGTCGGGAATCTCGTATGAGAAATAGATGACGCCATGAGTATTGTCGAGGTAGATCCTGAACCTCATCCCGGCATCCATCCCGTACATTTCTACCAATTCTGTCCAACGAGGGCCACTAAAGTAAGTTCTGTTCAACTCGTTGATTACTAGAACCTTGTAGGTCTTGTTGCGTACTGTCTCTTGCACCAAGGTGACCTCAAATTGTCCCTCGTGATTGATGTGTCTGTTCACATGGTCCAGAAAGTTCTGTCTTGCGTAGCAAGGGATGATCTGAGGAAAAATTATAAGAAAACAACAATTAGCTAGTTTCAATCAAAATGCATGCAAGGTTGAAAATCATAATTGAGCTGAACGTACCGCCATAGTCTCCAAGTCCTTGGGAAGCACTATGATAAACTTCTTATCCTGGCAACTTTCGTGGCCACAATTGACGCAGGGATGCATTTGCTGCATGATCATTTGCATATATTAATATATTAAACTAGACACGGTGCCACAACCTCTACACAAGAAAACAGAAATGTAGTTAGAGCAATCGTTATTCTTTACACTAAAGGCATCCAAATTTGGGGCATCTTCTTTACACTATTACCTTGTGATTTGCCGAAACAGAAATAAATCACCACATTTTCACAACCTTTACAACACAATTTAAATCTGGAAGAAACAATTTAAACCTGCACGATGATCAAAATACATGCCGAAGCTGTCTCCTGGATGCCGAAAGAGTTACGGTTATAAGTATGCAAAGGCTAGTGCATACCAGAGTGGTTTCTGAACTATTTTGGAGTAAAGATCCCGAAAACTGTCAAATTAGAAGCCTCTAATGGAATTACATATCATGTCAGCGTTACGCAGAACATGAGCCAACCAATTCTTAAGTCAGGATGGGCGGAATTTGTTGACGTCAATCAAATATACAAAAATTATTCCTTGATGTTTCGATACCTTCAAAATGCCCGCTTTAAGGTAACAATATTTGGATCCAATGATAAGATACAAATATTGCTACCTCAAAGCAGGCATTTTGAAGTTATCGAAACATCAAAGAATAATTTTCCTCTATTTGATTGACGTCAACAAATTTCTATCATCCAGACTTGCGGATGGCTCGACTAATGTTCCACTTAACTGTGACATCATATGGAAATTCATTACGGACTTCTAGTTTGACAGTTCCTGCAATATTTACTCCAAAATAGTTCATAAACCACAATAGTATGCAAAGGCTTGCATATTTATTCCCGTAACCCTTCGAACGGGAGACGCCTAGGTTACGCGACTTGACGTGAAAATTGAATCTAGTGACGTGAAAAAAAGTGCGGAGGAGGAGGTGGAATTTTCTCTCACCTCGGCTGTAGAGGAAGTAGTTGAACCACCGGGACTCCCTAGGTAACGCGACTGACTTGGTTATCTAGACCAAAATAAACCTAGGCATGCACATTACAAGAGAGGCGAATGATTCTTACCCTCGAGGCGTGATCGAATCGGCAAAGAACATCAGGTAGCAGTGCCAGTATCTCGTCCCACGACGAGGAAGATCGGGGAGGCGGTGCCGGTATCTCGTCCCTCGGTGCCGGTATCTACTATCATTAACAAGGATAATTTAGCAACTATAGCTACATTATCTTACAACTAAATCTAAACTAACCCTAATTAAGCATACAACTAACCCTAAAACTAAACCTAAATCTAGCCTAAACTAGCAGTACAACTAACCTAAACTAGCAACACTAACTAACTAACAGTAAACCTAACCTAAACTAGCAACACTAATTAACAATACAACTAACCTAAACTAGCTACACTAACTAACCATAGAACTAATCCTAAACTAACAGTAGAACTAATCTAAGTTAAACTAACAGTACAACTAACATAATTTAACAAACAAACAAAAATTACCTTGTTTTTTGGCCGTCAGCCATGGTGGAGGTGGAGGAGGTCTGGGGCCGGCCGGCCAGCGCAGGGGAGTAGCAGGAGGGCCGGGCGGCGCGGTGCAAAGGGGCGGCGCGGGAGCGGGGTCAGGGGGACGGCGCGGGGCAGAGGGGCGACGCGGGAGCGTTGTCAGGGGCGGCCGGAGGGGTGGGCGACGGTGTCCGGCGGTGGACCGGCTGGGGCAGGGCTGCTACTCCGTCGAGCGGCGGGGCTGGGCCGGCGGCGGCGAACTGGTACGTGGTGGATCGAGTGGGGGTGGAATGGTTATAAAGTGAAAAGATAGTGGTGGTGTTCACTTTTTCGGAACGCTGTTAGTAGTATCACGACTAGTGGCGTTTACTTACTTTGAACGCCACCACTACGTTTGTCCGGGTTGCATCTGTGGGACCTATTTACTGGCGGTGTTCGCCTATTCTTGAACGCCACCGTTAGTATTTAGTGGTGTCATTCGTGTTTTTTCGAACGCCGTTAGCATTTTGCCTAGCAGTGGTGGCGTCTATTTTTTTTTGTGCGCCACTAGCAAAATTGCTGCTATAAGCCTTTTCCTACTAGTGAGACCAGTCTGGTTAATTTAACTAGTAATTTGTTTCTTATTTCTCTTGCCTCTCTAATTAAGCTGGGTCCGTGCTCGATCAAAAGCTAGCGGACTAAGATGAGACAAGAGGGGCCGGGCCACACTCTCACTATCTGCCGACGGATCCATCCGTCAATCAATCATATTCTCCATCTTCCATCGTATGAATATATGCATGATTGCGTGGGACTCTCTTAAGCTTGCATGTTTTTTGTACCTTAATTTGCAAGCCAGGATTTCCCTAAATTTGATGGCTCACACATTGCAAGCACAGCAGCACGGCGCGCGTGTCGAATTGCTTGTGGGCCCAGGAAAACTGGACCTCGTCTTGTGTTAACCGGTCAATGCTCCAAGGGTTGTCTTTTTTTTTTTTCTATGAGTGGGTTGTCTTTTCTTTTTCTTTATCAAAATTCAAGACGGACACTAAGCAAATTGTTTCTGGATCAGGGAGATGAGGGCCTCATTTTTGTTAGAGCTAATCTTGATTCATGTATCGGCATGTTTACTTTGAATTCTGCATGTAGTTTGGTGATCATGTAGCGTGGCTTGTACGTGAAATGCATGCGTACAAGTGTGTTTTGAGCCGGAGTACATGGTCGCGTGATGCGGCGAGCATGGCGAGATGCCGATTGTGGCGTGAAGCTGCGGTGCAAGTGTCGAGGACAACCGTATTGTTCTAGATATTAATCAGGCCTTGCTGTGTTCTAATCTTTCTCTTGACTTGCTAATTAAGCTTGGGCCCGTGCTCGATCGAAAGCTAGCGGACTAAGATGAGACGGATCCATCCGTCAATCAATCATTCTCCATCTGACCACAGTATGCATATATGCATGATTGTGATGCTGCGAGCAAGGCGAGATGCCGATTGTGGCGTGAAGCTGCGGTGCAAGTGTCGAGGACAACCGTATTGTTCTAGATATTAATCATGCCTTGCTGTGTTCTAATCTTTCTCTTGACTTGCTAATTAAGCTTGGGCCCGTGCTCGATCGAAAGCTAGCGGACTAAGAGGAGACGGATCCATCCGTCAATCAATCATTCTCCATCTGACCACAGTATGCATATATGCATGATTGTGATGCTGCGAGCATGGCGAGATGCCGATTGTGGCGTGAAGCTGCGGTGCAAGTGTCGAGGACAACCGTATTGTTCTAGATATTAATCAGGCCTTGCTGTGTTCTAATCTTTCTCTTGACTTGCTAATTAAGTTTGGGCCCGTGCTCGATCGAAAGCTAGCGGACTAAGATGAGACGGATCCATCCATCCATCAGTCAATCATTCTCTATCGGCCTCACTCTCCTGGCCTGGCCACCGTATGCATATGCATGATTGTCCCCAGGCAACATAGCCAAACGAACAGCTAAGCTAGCTACAAACCAAACATGACCTAGCAATCCGAGTGATCATTATGGCATTATTCGATTGATGCCCTGCCGGCCGGGGTTGCCGCGAAATACACTTAACCTGCATGCACACGTGTAAGGTACTCGGAATACTTCTGATTCCATTTTTCAAGCATGTAGGGCTGCGAATCATTCTCGACAAAGCTAGCTCTGTAGTAGATGAAATGAACTCGTAGCCGCCGTGTCGCCATCACTCGCCAAGAAATAGGGAAAATGGTAGAAAACAGATCGACATAGCCCTTCCTTGGTCTTACTCCCGCGGCGACTTTTCAATCCGGATATTTGCTTACCAATGCTCCGGTGGGCCACGAGGTAGCATCTCTGCCCTTGTTTAGTGCGGCTCGGTGAGGCGGTGGGGACCGCGGGGGTGGATTTGGCGGAATAAGTGTACATCTAGAAAATATATTACCTCTGTTGATTGGAAAGGATAAATTAGAGGTGCGGCATAAACAAAGCAACTTGCAAAACTGAAAACTGAATCCTCCCTTATGAAACATTACCTCTGTTGCAAGCGTGCTTATCGTTGTGTCTTTCACATCTCTCAGAAGGTGCTCAACTCCTGAAGGTAGGATGAAGCGTACATCAGTTAGAATTTAGAAGTAAACTCAAAAACCTCCCAACCATAATTATATTTGTTGCTCGACGTGAACTAGTTATCAGAAAGAATCTCAACCTCCCAACTTATTGAACAAGGCGTGAACATCCAAATCATTCTCCTTCAGTTTTGGACCAGTGCTATACCAGCCAACAACACAGGACTGCAACAACATGCTCCTTAGCTGCAAGCAAAACAGCCCATCAGCCCGACTTTCAGAAACAAATCAATATAGGGTATCTTAGAATCAGAAACAGCATAATACCATTGATCCTCTTGAACATGGAGAACATTGACTCGTGGCAATTATGGTAAGGTCTCGAGGAACCAGATCCTCGGGCCTTTGTCTAATTGTCTTCCTCCTTGAACGGCACTGCAAAATGAAGTAATTCACAAATCTAGCACCGCAAGTCCGCAGCAATGACTTGACAGATCTAGATAGAGACGGGGACTGGTTACCGGCGTAGGAGTTGGTGACGTCGACCACTCCGCGGGAGGAGTTGCCGAGGAGCACGCCGATGACGCGCTTGCGGGCGACGCGGTTGTAGTGGTCGACGATGCTGAGCAGCACCTGCGGGTGCACCGCGGGCAGCAGGACTGGCGGGCAGGCAGCAGGCGGGCTGCAGCTGCCGGAACCTGGCCAGAACTGGAGTCGGCGGCCAGGTAGGGTGGGCCACTGGGCCAGCTAGGGGCGCGGTGACAGGGCGGCGGCGCTCAAGCTCCAGCCTCGCTGGACGCCTAGCTGGGGGTGGGGAATGGCGGGGTCGCGGGGAGCCGGGGAGCACAGGAGGCTTGCGCGCGCGTGACGGCGTGACCGCGTGAGGACGCGAGGTCCTAGGGGAGCGGGGGAGACGGCCAGACGGGGCAGTCCGGGGAGGCGGGGAGCAGGGGACTGGCTCGCTGGCGGCGCGCGCGTGAGGGTTTCCTTTCCTCTCTCGGTCTCTCCTCTTTCCTGGGCGAGTGAGTTGAGCGAGTCGAGCGAGGCGACGGGGCCAGTCGAGCGAGCGATGCGAGGCAACGCGACCCGGGCCAGTCGAGCGAGCGAGGCGAGGTGACTGCGACCCGGGCCAAAAAAAAATACTTCGTTGATTTTTTCCTGCACCTCGGACCATTGCCCTTGTTGCCCTGGGCGTAACGCCGCCCCTGGTCGGAGACCACGCCACTGCAACGGGGATGGAGCCGGAAGACAAAAGGCCAAAGATCTGGCAGCACCACCGCCTCGCCACCCGATCTGCGCCACCACTTCCCCACAACCTCCTCGGAGACGAAGCCGAAGACACCGACGCCGTGGTGGGAACAGAGGCAGGGGAACCTTATTCCAGACGGCGCCACCGTCACCACCTCAGCGCCGCCGCAAGGACACCAAACCCAAACCCTAACTACCCTATCTACAGCGCCAGAGCGAAGAACCGGGGTCCCCACCCCCTCCCGCCGCCGCCGCAGCAACAGACGGAAGGGAAGGGGACCCGCAGCCTTGCCGGCGGTTAGCGGGGAGAAGGGGTTGGCCGCCGCCCTTTCGCCTCTTTAGTCGCGAGAGAGAAAGAAGGGATAAGGACGGTTCCCGTCAATTAACATGTGATATTTTTGTCCTTGTTGGGGTAATTATTTGTTGATTCCATCAGCATTATGTCGTCCCGCTTTGGTGACGTGTGCCAATTGCCAAATCCTTTTCCAACACTGATACCGTACGTGGAATGTAAAAAACTTAGAATACATGGGCCTGCGGTGGGCGACTGTGCCATGCCTCGTCTGGCGGAGCTGCACACTGTGCGGACGGCGAACTTCTACGATGTCGACGACGAACCAGTTCCTTGACCACGGGCGCTCAACGAGGAGGGCCGCGCTGTGCTTGTGGCGCTGCCGCGGGAGGCATCCACAACGCACTTCTGGAGCCCCTGGTGCCCGGCCCGCACAAGATCGACGCCATGGCTGCACTGATAGGCGGCCGCACGAGCTTGAGCAGATGGTCTACATGGCGCAAATCTGTAGCAGTACCATGCCATGAGGCCACCTCAGCCTCTAGCCTCCATTGATACAAATGGATCGGGAAGAGTAGTTGCAACTTGTAACTAGTTTAGTTCCATCTGTTTGATATGATTACGTGTATGTAAGCCAAGGTGATCGCCGAGGCCAGCTGGATCCATCAGCTTCGACACGAGCTCCGTCGCCCTTCATCGCCCACTACCGTTTTGTTGTGCGACAACGTCAGCGCCGAGGCCAGCTGGATCCATCAGCTTCGACACGAGCTCCGTCGCCCTTCATCGCCCACTACCGTTGTGTTGTGCGACAACGTCAGCGCCGTCTACATGTCGACGAATCCTGTCCAGGATGAGCGCACCCAGCATATCGAGATGGAGCTCCATTTGGTTCGCGGTCGTGTTGCCATGGGCCAAGTCCGTGTGCTGCATGTTGTCTCGTCTCTACTGTTTGTTGACATCCTCACGTGGCTGGACAATGATGTCGGTGTCAAGCTATTATGAAAAAAAAAATTAAAAAAAAAAAGCTATTATGAACTGAAGCTGACCTGATGTGGGCCATGCTGGACAGAGAGATGTTCTTCAGTCGACGACCTGGAGGCACCATGGCCGACATACCCTATATAATGGCTCAACATCGGAAGCTTAATCATCCAAGAAACTCCAACACCTACCTAGAGAAAAAGCTTCCAAGAGTCATCTTACTGAGAACATGGCCATGAAGATGAAGGCCCTCACACTGGGCTTGCTGCTCCTTGCCTTTGCTGCAGTGACCGCCCTCGGCTGCGGCCGGCAGGGCGGCAGTGGGTGCGCCAGCAACGAATGCTGCAGCCAGTACGGGTACTGCGGCACCGGCGGCGACTACTGTGGCTCCGGGTGCCAGAGCGGCCGGTGCTACGGAGCCAAGCTCCCGGCTCACGTCGCAGGCGCGGTCACGGAGGCCCCCATCGATCCGGGAGTGTAGACACCATCGTACGCTACGTACTGCTCCGTGTCTGCAGCCTCCAATAAAATAAGACATCTACTTTGCACGCAATTCCGTACGTCGACCATGGCGTTGGCGATAGGAGGTGAGGAGCACGTACGTACGGGCTAGTAGTATATGTGCATGTTGGTGGTACGATCGTTTGTATGTCCGATATCCGATCGGTGGTATAAATAAATAAAGAGTCCTTTTTGTCGTCAAACATAAACATATATATATATATATATATATATATATATATATATATATATATGTGTGTGTGTGTATCACTGCATTTTTTAGGCTCGGCGCTGCCAGGGCAACTTTTTTTTTTTATTTTTTTTTTGAGGATCCAGGGCAACTACAGTCACGGTGTGCATGTGCCTCTCCAGGACATGATGCTTGAAGCCTTCAAGTCGTTTCTTCAAATTCAGGTCAAGGTAATTTCATCACTGTGGTAATTAAGTAGATGGCAATCGTCCGGGACCAACAGCAGTGGCGGCGCCAGGTTTTAGAGGGTGTGTATTCATTTTGGAGGAGGGTCCGAGAACAGGTGCTCAGCTACTTCCTCAACTCGCTCTCCAAGGAGATCCTCATGCATGTTCTCCGGATCGAGCACGCCGCCCGCCCATGTCTGGAAGGCGGTGGAGGAGATGTTCGCCTCGCAGAGTCGGTCCACGGTCACCAACCTATGGATCGCGTTGGCCAACACAAAGAAAAAGAAGAGTCGGTCCACGGTCACCAACCTATGGATCGCGTTGGCCAACACAAAGAAAAACAACATGTCTACCTCGGCGTTCGTCTCTAAGATGCAAAACTAACAACTAGTCTAATCAAGATGACTACTAACATACCCTTGTAACTCAAAGCTTTGCGTGTATAAAAAATCCTACTCCCTCCTTCCCCGGAGTATTACTATGTGCCTTTAGCGGTTGATTCAGGTAGAGTTTGCATAAATAAATATATAATGGCCGGCTACGTACGTGAACAAACGCATTAGTTTTGTGGTATCCGACCTCAGCATGGCCGATTGGCACAAATCATCAAAAGTAACTCTCTGCACCGGTGTTGCATCAATGACTGTTGTTTCTTGGCTCCAGCACTCGAAAGCAGCTTCGGGTAGAACATTGCCAAGATCTTCTTTGTCCCTTAGCGAGGATCGCAGGCGATCAAGTTTCTCACGAGCCTCATGAGTTAGAGACCCCCTTTTATCCATGCCACATCAGCAAATGGGGAGGCCAATCAAGTTTTAAGCAAGAACAGACCGGAATCGACTGGGATTTTCAAAGTTTCAGGATTAAAAGTCAGGGCTAAGATCAAACTTCACATTTAGGATAGAAATCGGACTATGTAGATGATTCAAATTTCGAAATACACACCGTTGTTAGGCACGCCGCCACCTGAGAGCCCAAACACCCGACCACATCTCCGTTTATTTGCACATGTAGACGCCGGCTAAGTTCTACTGGGAGGTGGAGATTCGAGACACGCGGCTGTCGACGAGGTTGGAGGATCACGGAATGGGTCGGTGCCCTTCGGTAAACTCCATGAAGCAGCCGAATGGCACCGCGGCTGGAGCAGGGTCACGACTCGTCGATCCCCTTTTACCCGTGCCACGCCATCGAACCGGGAGGCCCAAACAAGCACCCAGCGAGAATAGACCGGAATTGGTGGGGACTAGCAAGAGCAGGGTTTGAAATTCTGGTGTTAAAAAGTCAGGTTCGGATCAGATTTCATCTACGAGTTCAAAATTCAAAATAGGCCCATAAGCTAGTACGTACGCACGGCACTGGACGCCGGGACGGAAAGGTTCTTCTCCCTCTCGTTTATATCTCGGTTTTTCGGTTTTTTGCTCAACCGAGGGTCAAACCGAATTTACCTATTTAAATTCGGTTTATCGCATTTACCAACCGAATTTAGTCCCGGTTAATTCGGTTTCGGTGTATTCGGTTTCGGTTCCGGTTCCGGTTAGTTCAGTTTCGGTGTTCGATTTTGGGTTTTTATGCCCACCCCTACTTGTCATGCATGCATATGCACGCACGTTAAATGCGACTGTCTAGTAACTACTGTAGATCAAATTAATTTACCTAGTAATGCATGCATGATGAGAGAGACACTAGTAGGGAAAAGCCTATTGGTGGCGTTCGGAAAAGGAGGTTGGCGGCGTTCAAGCAGCACGCCACTAATCTCGCGCCACTGGTACAAGATACTGGTGGCGTGTCGTCCGAACGCCACCAGTAACATGTATACTGGTGGTGTGTGAGTCGAACGCCACCAGTAACAACCGTATTAGTGGCGTTCAGTTGTACTGAAACACCACTAACTAAATTTCGAAAATTAAAAAAAAACTGATGGAAATGTTGAATATATCAACAATATCAAATAACAGAACAACAGGATACAACAATGATCAACATCATTCAGGATACAACAACAGGATATAACAGTTAGCTAGCTAGTTCTACCACTAATTAAGGGAATGGTCTTCAAAGTCAGAAGACTCTGAGTTGTCGGGAATCTCGTATGAGAAATAGATGACGCCATGAGTATTGTCGAGGTAGATCCTGAACCTCATCCCGGCATCCATCCCGTACATTTCTACCAATTCTGTCCAACGAGGGCCACTAAAGTAAGTTCTGTTCAACTCGTTGATTACTAGAACCTTGTAGGTCTTGTTGCGTACTGTCTCTTGCACCAAGGTGACCTCAAATTGTCCCTCGTGATTGATGTGTCTGTTCACATGGTCCAGAAAGTTCTGTCTTGCGTAGCAAGGGATGATCTGAGGAAAAATTATAAGAAAACAACAATTAGCTAGTTTCAATCAAAATGCATGCAAGGTTGAAAATCATAATTGAGCTGAACGTACCGCCATAGTCTCCAAGTCCTTGGGAAGCACTATGATAAACTTCGTATCCTGGCAACTTTCGTGGCCACAATTGACGCAGGGATGCATTTGCTGCATGATCATTTGCATATATTAATATATTAAACTAGACACGGTGCCACAACCTCTACACAAGAAAACAGAAATGTAGTTAGAGCAATCGTTATTCTTTACACTAAAGGCATCCAAATTTGGGGCATCTTCTTTACACTATTACCTTGTGATTTGCCGAAACAGAAATAAATCACCACATTTTCACAACCTTTACAACACAATTTAAATCTGGAAGAAACAATTTAAACCTGCACGATGATCAAAATACATGCCGAAGCTGTCTCCTGGATGCCGAAAGAGTTACGGTTATAAGTATGCAAAGGCTAGTGCATACCAGAGTGGTTTCTGAACTATTTTGGAGTAAAGATCCCGAAAACTGTCAAATTAGAAGCCTCTAATGGAATTACATATCATGTCAGAGTTACGCAGAACATGAGCCAACCAATTCTTAAGTCAGGATGGGCGGAATTTGTTGACGTCAATCAAATATACAAAAATTATTCCTTGATGTTTCGATACCTTCAAAATGCCCGCTTTAAGGTAACAATATTTGGATCCAATGATAAGATACAAATATTGCTACCTCAAAGCAGGCATTTTGAAGTTATCGAAACATCAAAGAATAATTTTCCTCTATTTGATTGACGTCAACAAATTTCTATCATCCAGACTTGCGGATGGCTCGACTAATGTTCCACTTAACTGTGACATCATATGGAAATTCATTACGGACTTCTAGTTTGACAGTTCCTGCAATATTTACTCCAAAATAGTTCATAAACCACAATAGTATGCAAAGGCTTGCATATTTATTCCCGTAACCCTTCGAACGGGAGACGCCTAGGTTACGCGACTTGACGTGAAAATTGAATCTAGTGACGTGAAAAAAAGTGCGGAGGAGGAGGTGGAATTTTCTCTCACCTCGGCTGTAGAGGAAGTAGTTGAACCACCGGGACTCCCTAGGTAACGCGACTGACTTGGTTATCTAGACCAAAATAAACCTAGGCATGCACATTACAAGAGAGGCGAATGATTCTTACCCTCGAGGCGTGATCGAATCGGCAAAGAACATCAGGTAGCAGTGCCAGTATCTCGTCCCACGACGAGGAAGATCGGGGAGGCGGTGCCGGTATCTCGTCCCTCGGTGCCGGTATCTACTATCATTAACAAGGATAATTTAGCAACTATAGCTACATTATCTTACAACTAAATCTAAACTAACCCTAATTAAGCATACAACTAACCCTAAAACTAAACCTAAATCTAGCCTAAACTAGCAGTACAACTAACCTAAACTAGCAACACTAACTAACTAACAGTAAACCTAACCTAAACTAGCAACACTAATTAACAATACAACTAACCTAAACTAGCTACACTAACTAACCATAGAACTAATCCTAAACTAACAGTAGAACTAATCTAAGTTAAACTAACAGTACAACTAACATAATTTAACAAACAAACAAAAATTACCTTGTTTTTTGGCCGTCAGCCATGGTGGAGGTGGAGGAGGTCTGGGGCCGGCCGGCCAGCGCAGGGGAGTAGCAGGAGGGCCGGGCGGCGCGGTGCAAAGGGGCGGCGCGGGAGCGGGGTCTGGGGGACGGCGCGGGGCAGAGGGGCGACGCGGGAGCGTTGTCAGGGGCGGCCGGAGGGGTGGGCGACGGTGTCCGGCGGTGGACCGGCTGGGGCAGGGCTGCTACTCCGTCGAGCGGCGGGGCTGGGCCGGCGGCGGCGAACTGGTACGTGGTGGATCGAGTGGGGGTGGAATGGTTATAAAGTGAAAAGATAGTGGTGGCGTTCACTTTTTCGGAACGCTGTTAGTAGTATCACGACTAGTGGCGTTTACTTACTTTGAACGCCACCACTACGTTTGTCCGGGTTGCATCTGTGGGACCTATTTACTGGCGGTGTTCGCCTATTCTTGAACGCCACCGTTAGTATTTAGTGGTGTCATTCGTGTTTTTTCGAACGCCGTTAGCATTTTGCCTAGCAGTGGTGGCGTCTATTTTTTTTTGTGCGCCACTAGCAAAATTGCTGCTATAAGCCTTTTCCTACTAGTGAGACCAGTCTGGTTAATTTAACTAGTAATTTGTTTCTTATTTCTCTTGCCTCTCTAATTAAGCTGGGTCCGTGCTCGATCAAAAGCTAGCGGACTAAGATGAGACAAGAGGGGCCGGGCCACACTCTCACTATCTGCCGACGGATCCATCCGTCAATCAATCATATTCTCCATCTTCCATCGTATGAATATATGCATGATTGCGTGGGACTCTCTTAAGCTTGCATGTTTTTTGTACCTTAATTTGCAAGCCAGGATTTCCCTAAATTTGATGGCTCACACATTGCAAGCACAGCAGCACGGCGCGCGTGTCGAATTGCTTGTGGGCCCAGGAAAACTGGACCTCGTCTTGTGTTAACCGGTCAATGCTCCAAGGGTTGTCTTTTTTTTTTTTCTGTGAGTGGGTTGTCTTTTCTTTTTCTTTATCAAAATTCAAGACGGACACTAAGCAAATTGTTTCTGGATCAGGGAGATGAGGGCCTCATTTTTGTTAGAGCTAATCTTGATTCATGTATCGGCATGTTTACTTTGAATTCTGCATGTAGTTTGGTGATCATGTAGCGTGGCTTGTACGTGAAATGCATGCGTACAAGTGTGTTTTGAGCCGGAGTACATGGTCGCGTGATGCAGCGAGCATGGCGAGATGCCGATTGTGGCGTGAAGCTGCGGTGCAAGTGTCGAGGACAACCGTATTGTTCTAGATATTAATCAGGCCTTGCTGTGTTCTAATCTTTCTCTTGACTTGCTAATTAAGCTTGGGCCCGTGCTCGATCGAAAGCTAGCGGACTAAGATGAGACGGATCCATCCGTCAATCAATCATTCTCCATCTGACCACAGTATGCATATATGCATGATTGTGATGCTGCGAGCAAGGCGAGATGCCGATTGTGGCGTGAAGCTGCGGTGCAAGTGTCGAGGACAACCGTATTGTTCTAGATATTAATCAGGCCTTGCTGTGTTCTAATCTTTCCCTTGACTTGCTAATTAAGCTTGGGCCCGTGCTCGATCGAAAGCTAGCGGACTAAGAGGAGACGGATCCATCCGTCAATCAATCATTCTCCATCTGACCACAGTATGCATATATGCATGATTGTGATGCTGCGAGCATGGCGAGATGCCGATTGTGGCGTGAAGCTGCGGTGCAAGTGTCGAGGACAACCGTATTGTTCTAGATATTAATCAGGCCTTGCTGTGTTCTAATCTTTCTCTTGACTTGCTAATTAAGTTTGGGCCCGTGCTCGATCGAAAGCTAGCGGACTAAGATGAGACGGATCCATCCATCCATCAGTCAATCATTCTCTATCGGCCTCACTCTCCTGGCCTGGCCACCGTATGCATATGCATGATTGTCCCCAGGCAACATAGCCAAACGAACAGCTAAGCTAGCTACAAAACAAACATGACCTAGCAATCCGAGTGATCATTATGGCATTATTCGATTGATGCCCTGCCGGCCGGGGTTGCCGCGAAATACACTTAACCTGCATGCACACGTGTAAGGTACTCGGAATACTTCTGATTCCATTTTTCAAGCATGTAGGGCTGCGAATCATTCTCGACAAAGCTAGCTCTGTAGTAGATGAAATGAACTCGTAGCCGCCGTGTCGCCATCACTCGCCAAGAAATAGGGAAAATGGTAGAAAACAGATCGACATAGCCCTTCCTTGGTCTTACTCCCGCGGCGACTTTTCAATCCGGATATTTGCTTACCAATGCTCCGGTGGGCCACGAGGTAGCATCTCTGCCCTTGTTTAGTGCGGCTCGGTGAGGCGGTGGGGACCGCGGGGGTGGATTTGGCGGAATAAGTGTACATCTAGAAAATATATTACCTCCGTTGATTGGAAAGGATAAATTAGAGGTGCGGCATAAACAAAGCAACTTGCAAAACTGAAAACTGAATCCTCCCTTATGAAACATTACCTCTGTTGCAAGCGTGCTTATCGTTGTGTCTTTCACATCTCTCAGAAGGTGCTCAACTCCTGAAGGTAGGATGAAGCGTACATCAGTTAGAATTTAGAAGTAAACTCAAAAACCTCCCAACCATAATTATATTTGTTGCTCGACGTGAACTAGTTATCAGAAAGAATCTCAACCTCCCAACTTATTGAACAAGGCGTGAACATCCAAATCATTCTCCTTCAGTTTTGGACCAGTGCTATACCAGCCAACAACACAGGACTGCAACAACATGCTCCTTAGCTGCAAGCAAAACAGCCCATCAGCCCGACTTTCAGAAACAAATCAATATAGGGTATCTTAGAATCAGAAACAGCATAATACCATTGATCCTCTTGAACATGGAGAACATTGACTCGTGGCAATTATGGTAAGGTCTCGAGGAACCAGATCCTCGGGCCTTTGTCTAATTGTCTTCCTCCTTGAACGGCACTGCAAAATGAAGTAATTCACAAATCTAGCACCGCAAGTCCGCAGCAATGACTTGACAGATCTAGATAGAGACGGGGACTGGTTACCGGCGTAGGAGTTGGTGACGTCGACCACTCCGCGGGAGGAGTTGCCGAGGAGCACGCCGACGACGCGCTTGCGGGCGACGCGGCTGTAGTGGTCGACGATGCTGAGCAGCACCTGCGGGTGCACCGCGGGCAGCAGGACTGGCGGGCAGGCAGCAGGCGGGCTGCAGCTGCCGGAACCTGGCCAGAACTGGAGTCGGCGGCCAGGTAGGGCGGGCCACTGGGCCAGGTAGGGGCGCGGTGGCAGGGCGGCGGCGCTCAAGCTCCAGCCTCGCTGGACGCCTAGCTGGGGGTGGGGAATGGCGGGGTCGCGGGGAGCCGGGGAGCACAGGAGGCTTGCGCGCGCGTGACGGCGTGACCGCGTG
Source organism: Elymus sibiricus (assembly GCA_039707655.1). Taxonomy (NCBI): domain Eukaryota; kingdom Viridiplantae; phylum Streptophyta; class Magnoliopsida; order Poales; family Poaceae; genus Elymus; species Elymus sibiricus. The sequence continues at coordinate 5,899,307 of CM077666.1, forward strand.
AGGACGCGAGGTCCTAGGGGAGCGGGGGAGACGGCCAGACGGGGCAGTCCGGGGAGGCGGGGAGCAGGGGACTGGCTCGCTGGCGGCGCGCGCGTGAGGGTTTCCTTTCCTCTCTCGGTCTCTCCTCTTTCCTGGGCGAGTGAGTCGAGCGAGTCGAGCGAGGCGACGGGGCCAGTCGAGCGAGCGATGCGAGGCAACGCGACCCGGGCCAGTCGAGCGAGCGAGGCGAGGTGACTGCGACCCGGGCCAAAAAAAAATACTTCGTTGATTTTTTCCTGCACCTCGGACCATTGCCCTTGTTGCCCTGGGCGTAACGCCGCCCCTGGTCGGAGACCACGCCACTGCAACGGGGATGGAGCCGGAAGACAAAAGGCCAAAGATCTGGCAGCACCACCGCCTCGCCACCCGATCTGCGCCACCACTTCCCCACAACCTCCTCGGAGACGAAGCCGAAGACACCGACGCCGTGGTGGGAACAGAGGCAGGGGAACCTTATTCCAGACGGCGCCACCGTCACCACCTCAGCGCCGCCGCAAGGACAGCAAACCCAAACCCTAACTACCCTATCTACAGCGCCAGAGCGAAGAACCGGGGTCCCCACCCCCTCCCGCCGCCGCCGCAGCAACAGACGGAAGGGAAGGGGACCCGCAGCCTTGCCGGCGGTTAGCGGGGAGAAGGGGTTGGCCGCCGCCCTTTCGCCTCTTTAGTCGCGAGAGAGAAAGAAGGGATAAGGACGGTTCCCGTCAATTAACATGTGATATTTTTGTCCTTGTTGGGGTAATTATTTGTTGATTCCATCAGCATTATGTCGTCCCGCTTTGGTGACGTGTGCCAATTGCCAAATCCTTTTCCAACACTGATACCGTACGTGGAAAGTAAAAAACTTAGAATACATGGGCCTGCGGTGGGCGACTGTGCCATGCCTCGTCTGGCTGAGCTGCACACTGTGCGGACGGCGAACTTCTACGATGTCGACGACGAACCAGTTCCTTGACCACGGGCGCTCAACGAGGAGGGCCGCGCTGTGCTTGTGGCGCTGCCGCGGGAGGCATCCACAACGCACTTCTGGAGCCCCTGGTGCCCGGCCCGCACAAGATCGACGCCATGGCTGCACTGATAGGCGGCCGCACGAGCTTGAGCAGATGGTCTACATGGCGCAAATCTGTAGCAGTACCATGCCATGAGGCCACCTCAGCCTCTAGCCTCCATTGATACAAATGGATCGGGAAGAGTAGTTGCAACTTGTAACTAGTTTAGTTCCATCTGTTTGATATGATTACGTGTATGTAAGCCAAGGTGATCGCCGAGGCCAGCTGGATCCATCAGCTTCGACACGAGCTCCGTCGCCCTTCATCGCCCACTACCGTTGTGTTGTGCGACAACGTCAGCGCCGAGGCCAGCTGGATCCATCAGCTTCGACACGAGCTCCGTCGCCCTTCATCGCCCACTACCGTTGTGTTGTGCGACAACGTCAGCGCCGTCTACATGTCGACGAATCCTGTCCAGGATGAGCGCACCCAGCATATCGAGATGGAGCTCCATTTGGTTCGCGGTCGTGTTGCCATGGGCCAAGTCCGTGTGCTGCATGTTGTCTCGTCTCTACTGTTTGTTGACATCCTCACGTGGCTGGACAATGATGTCGGTGTCAAGCTATTATGAAAAAAAAAAATTAAAAAAAAAAAGCTATTATGAACTGAAGCTGACCTGATGTGGGCCATGCTGGACAGAGAGATGTTCTTCAGTCGACGACCTGGAGGCACCATGGCCGACATACCCTATATAATGGCTCAACATCGGAAGCTTAATCATCCAAGAAACTCCAACACCTACCTAGAGAAAAAGCTTCCAAGAGTCATCTTACTGAGAACATGGCCATGAAGATGAAGGCCCTCACACTGGGCTTGCTGCTCCTTGCCTTTGCTGCAGTGACCGCCCTCGGCTGCGGCCGGCAGGGCGGCAGTGGGTGCGCCAGCAACGAATGCTGCAGCCAGTACGGGTACTGCGGCACCGGCGGCGACTACTGTGGCTCCGGGTGCCAGAGCGGCCGGTGCTACGGAGCCAAGCTCCCGGCTCACGTCGCAGGCGCGGTCACGGAGGCCCCCATCGATCCGGGAGTGTAGACACCATCGTACGCTACGTACTGCTCCGTGTCTGCAGCCTCCAATAAAATAAGACATCTACTTTGCACGCAATTCCGTACGTCGACCATGGCGTTGGCGATAGGAGGTGAGGAGCACGTACGTACGGGCTAGTAGTATATGTGCATGTTGGTGGTACGATCGTTTGTATGTCCGATATCCGATCGGTGGTATAAATAAATAAAGAGTCCTTTTTGTCGTCAAACATAAACATATATATATATATATATATATATATATATATATATATATATATATATATATATATATATATATATGTGTGTGTGTGTGTGTATCACTGCATTTTTTAGGCTCGGCGCTGCCAGGGCAACTTTTTTTTTTATTTTTTTTTTGAGGATCCAGGGCAACTACAGTCACGGTGTGCATGTGCCTCTCCAGGACATGATGCTTGAAGCCTTCAAGTCAGTTTCTTCAAATTCAGGTCAAGGTAATTTCATCACTGTGGTAATTAAGTAGATGGCAATCGTCCGGGACCAACAGCAGTGGCGGCGCCAGGTTTTAGAGGGTGTGTATTCATTTTGGAGGAGGGTCCGAGAACAGGTGCTCAGCTACTTCCTCAACTCGCTCTCCAAGGAGATCCTCATGCATGTTCTCCGGATCGAGCACGCCGCCCGCCCATGTCTGGAAGGCGGTGGAGGAGATGTTCGCCTCGCAGAGTCGGTCCACGGTCACCAACCTATGGATCGCGTTGGCCAACACAAAGAAAAAGAAGAGTCGGTCCACGGTCACCAACCTATGGATCGCGTTGGCCAACACAAAGAAAAAGAAGAGTCGGTCCACGGTCACCAACCTATGGATCGCGTTGGCCAACACAAAGAAAAACAACATGTCTACCTCGGCGTTCGTCTCTAAGATGCAACACACTAGTCCCAGTTTTGTGCCACTCACGCACGCACTAGTCCTAGTTTTTTTTTCCCCGCAAAAAAAAAAAACCTTGGCACTAACACGTATGGCTAGCTAACAAACTTCTCACCTATCCACTCGGCCGGTTGTCATGCAGCCCGTTGTCCTCAACACTTGCACCGCAGCTTCACGCCACAATGGGCATCACACAACCATCACCTAAACAATTTGCTTAGTAGTGTCCATCTTGAATTTTGATAAAGAAAAAGAAAAGACAACCCACTCAAAAAAATAAAAGACAGCCCTTTGACACTTAATCCATGCTTCATTGGTCTAACTGATACAACATAACCCTAGCCTCAAGGCCCGCTCTCGGACGACTCTGGAGGCACCACGCCACCCACCAAGGAGCTCTCCCCCGTCATCCAGTCCTTCACCGCCACCGGAGGAGGCCGTTTGATGCCAGATGGCAGCGGCGGGGCATGTGATCTTCGGATATCTTTGGAAAATGTGATCCACCAATCGGATGACACTCAGGAGCCAGCCTTGGACGCCATGCGCACGTACGTCCTCATCTCTACGTGTGTACGAAAGAGATGAAAAGCGATTTTCATTTGGCTCCGCCTCTAACTCGCCGCTCTTTTCTTTTCCGGGGACGGCGCCCAACCCTGAGTATGCCGCCTGGCTCGTCCGGGACCAACAGGTGCTCAGCTACTTCCTCAACTCGCTCTTCAAGGAGATCCTCATGCATGTTCTCCGGATCGAGCACGCCGCCGATGTCTGGAAGGCGGTGGAGGAGATGTTCGCCTCGCAGAGTCGGTCCACGGTCACGAACCTATGGATCGCGTTGGCCAACACAAAGAAAAAGAACATGTCTACCTCGGCGTTCGTCTCTATGATGCAGAGCCTCGCCCAAGAATTTGCGGCCGCTGGACGTCCGCTTGATGATGAGGAGCTCGTCTCCTTTATTCTCGGCCACGACTACGACGCCCATGTTGCTGCCCTTGGCGTCATGAATGCTCATTAATTAGTGAACAATGGAGTGTACCCTGTTGGGGCTGCTCTCCGGCGACACACGCCGAGGCAGCCCTCCGGCGACGAACGCCGGACGGAGGAGACGAACTTTCAGACGGAGGTGGAAGAAGATGAACAAGAAGACACTTGGTTGTGGCGAACGAACGCCCCGGCCGCCGAACGGCATGTATGTTGGCTTCTATTCCACTCTCTAAGTCACACTTTTACATCAACGATCAGTACACGGTTTTATACCTGGGCACAGCACAGGTGTAGGCACGTACCCCACCTTGCTCGCGCACGTCAAGCAAGATGAAATGGTTTGGTAGTCGGAGGATGATCCGTGCTCGGGGGATGCCGACGGATCCGACGCGGGCATGCAAGAGCACAACTGCACTCCCCATGGTAAACACCGCGGCTTGTGTCTTTCTTTGGCAATGAAATCTTCAAGCTTGGTCGTCGAGTATGGATACCGTGATGTTTGCGGGAGGAAGACAAGGTGAGGTTGATCCGAAGCAGATCCACAACTGGTTCATCAACCAGCGGAAGAGGCAACTGGAGGCTGTCGGAGGACATGCGTTTAGCGCTTATGAAGGGTGTTATCGGAGGAGGGGGAATCCTCTTCTGGCACGACACTGTACTTCAACATTGGCACGATGGGGCCATGAGAGGTTCCTCATTTGCTCTCATTTTCGGTGGCCATAAAGATCACTAGCACACAGACAAAGTGTTTATGTGATTATTAGCAAAGGGAGGGATGCATTATTGTGTATATGTATGGTCATTGTAATCATGTGGCAGTAATGAGACGGTGTACAAGGAAAATTTTAGATGACGTGTAAAGACTTTTCTGATGCTACTACCACAATAGCTAATTAATTAATCAAATTGTTTATTTCCTAGCGATTGATTTGTTAAATTACTCTAGATACAATGATTAATCAAAGGCTATTTGAATCTGTATCAGTCATCTTGCAAAGTATCTATATTAATATCCTGTGTCTACTTCAAAAATTTCAACACTTATGTGCATGAGGATCCTAAGACTATATGTTACATGCAATTTGTGTTGAACCATTAAAATATTTATGCTTCCGGTGCAATGCATGGGCTACTAATTAATCTAATAAAATAACATAGCACCATCTTACTGGGCCGGCTGGGTCTAATCTCTGTCTCTTCATCCCAGTTGTCTGTATCAATTCATACTAGTCACCGGAGGCACTAGTGAAAGGTACCGTAAAACAAACCATATACTTATATAGTCCATTGTCTTAGGAATGCCAAGCGACTGTGAAATGTTCTTAGTTTGCTTCCCTCTTTAGTCTTTAATCCAGCTTCATTCTATCTGAAATATTGGAGGAAAACAACTGCATGTACCCTCTCCCGCTTAATCACTTCCTTCATCTTGCTCTTCAGTGGTGGGAGTCCATCTGCCCCGCCACTACCTTTGCCGAGCCGAAGCAGATGTCTACACCACCATACGATCTTGCTATTCCTTGCGTTTGTACGCCATACAAGGTCACGGCCCTGACCTTCTGCGCCTCGGTTGCCAACGATCAGATGTGTACAAGGATAGAGAGAGGGATTCATGGAATCGTTGTTGTATTGATTAAGCCTTATGGGCATATATATAGGGATACAATGATTAACTTGGAGTGCAAGTCAAGGTAGAACAAATCCTACGCTATCCTAACTTTCCTAGTATAATCAATATACTCAACAAGATGGCAAAGACGGATCACGCAAACGCCGGGTCCACGGCTAATATCAGTGGATGCATTGCACTTTGTTGATATGCCGACCGAGGCCAGCAGAGCCAATGTAACCCGCATGGATCGCTCCAAGCCACCGCCCAAGCTCCGTGATGCTGTTCGTGCGGCTGGTGTGTACGAATCGCCATGTGTCCTCCGATTTGCATGCACTCTCTCGATAGACAGAAAGTATAAGTCTGTTGTGTTCCATGTCAGTTTTGTTTGGCTTCAATGTCAGCTCGGCATTGTTCAGTATGAAAGATGTTCATTAGTGTCGGGTTCATGTTGCGACCGAGTTTATCTTTCTTCGCGTTTCAGATTCAAACTCCTGGGCTCATAATTATGTGGGATTGCACACACACAATGCGTGGATCGTGTCATGGCATCGAATAAAAGAAAATAAATCCGAAAGGAAGTTGAACGGGTGGCAGACAGTGTTGCCTCTATGGTGATGTGTTCTTATGTGTAGTGTACTAATTTTGCTTCTTCCTTGTGTCTCGACAGATTCCAGCTTTGCGATCTAAGGCACAATGAAATCAACCAACTCCATCGGACTTCAAATGCATGCTCAACTACATGTAAATCAGCTGGCCCAAGTTCAGATGTTCATTTCATAGCTATACTTAGTATTCATCATGCCATTGCCCTTGCTCAACTACTCATTCTGGAACTTGGACCATCAAAGTTTTTTTTCAACCGTGTACGAATACTGCTTGCATATTATGTATGCAATGTACTTGTTGGCCCAGTCGTCGATGCTGGCAAGTACTTTTCGGCGACGATGCGATGAATGCCGACTACGCGACGATGAAGTGTGAACGACTCGCAACGCTGGCTACTGAACCCGCTCCTTGCCGATGCAATCCGGTAAAGTTGTTTTACACCTGCGTCTGCGTGCACTGCATCACAAGAAGTTGACCCTGATCGATTTGTTCCAACTAGCTAGTATCACGCACGTACACAACAGCTGATTTCTTTTGATTGGCAAAACACGGACGCAGGCAAACACGCTGGTCCGATGGATAGCCACAGGTACGTATCGTACCTGTTATATCTTGTACTGCTTTGATTTTTTTTTTTTTTTTGAGGGTAAGTACTGCTTTGATTTTGGGTGAGTTTACAAGCCGGGGTACAGACATATAAATAGCTCAAGCGAATCTAGCTATCCAATCTTATTTGATGACTAGCTCTAGCCGTACTCGGATACATGCAAGCACCCTGAACCGGACACACACCTGCCATCGGAGATTAGTCGGCTTTAACTCCAACAGTACTCACATGATAATCTCTACCTACCTAATAATAAATAATAATAAAGCAGCTCCTTTCTCTCAAAAAAAAAATGTACGTGCTACACAAGATTATTATAGTACCACCTCGGTTCTTAACGCCAAACCATACCAGTTTATATAGCTCGTGAGTAATCTGAAGAGTCACGAGCTGGCTTCAGAGTTGACATGAAGAGGGCTAATAAACTACGGTCAAAGGAGGATTAAAGGATTGGCATGCATAATTAAACAGGGGCTTGTGAGGCAAGTCATGCATGCTTAAGAAGAAGAGCACGTGGCAACATGGATTTGAAATCCATAATAAAGGGAAGGATTATAGGAAATATTTGTGTCCGATGAGGTTACATACGAGATGGGTAAGGGGGAACTATGGTTAAAGGAGGATTAATTAAGAGAGGGGGCTTTGATGCTTAAAGAAGATCACGTTGCATCATGGATCTGGCGTGCATAATTAAAATAGAGGATTGTGGTCCTGCATGTGCATAATTAAAGGAGAGATTGTGTGGGTTGCTGGCTACATACATAGTAGACTGATGATAGACGGGTTTCTCATTTACACAAAATATTAATTACTTCTTCGTCTCATAATATAAGATATTTTACAAAGTTTTTCTATTCTAAAATAAGTACCGATAAATGGATGTATATAGATTTAGTTTTACATCTAGCTACACCTATATATATGATAAATTTACGACACTTATTTTAAAACGGAAAATAAGTGCCGTATATTTGCCTAAAAATAAATGTATCTGGATTTAGTTTTACATCTAGATACACCTATGTGACAAATTTACGATATTTATTTTGAAACGGATGAGGTATCAGTTTACATAGCTTGTGAATTGTTGGAGAATAAACAAGCCTCTTAAAATAACAAACGGGACATGATTAAGGTTGGCCTGTTGAGGAGTATGATTAAGGCTTTGCATGTAGGTGCATGGCCCATTGTTTGAAGATGAACAACCAATGATGACGATGAATAGGTGTCAAGTCGTCGAGCATGACCGACCAGCGACGGCCACCATATCGGGTTTAGCATCATGTCAAACATGTCTATATGACTATATCATGCCCATAGTTGACCGACGTGGATGTGTCGCTCAAAGAAAAGCCTAGATCGAATCCATGCATAGGATTAACACGCCAATGATCAATGTCTAGATTATAATAATAAGAGAAGAAAAGGAAGGTGACTTTCTTGGTCCGTTTTGTTTTTTTCCTTCTGGAAACCATGGACTGCGGGTTGATTAGTCCATGGTTTTCAGAAGGAAAAAAACAGTTCAAAGCTTTCAATCTAGCCCGTGCCTCACAACTTCTAGCTGGGCTTTAGTGCCTCGGCCCATTAATCGGGTTTCAACGCCCAGATCCTTTTTCCTCACGTGGTTCTCAACGTTGGCTACAAATACATGGTAAAATTCAAACGTTGGCTGAAAAATGAATGCGCACGCGTACATGTAACCTGATCACTTTTATTTTTTTGTGCCTTTTGGAAAATTTAATTTTAAAATTTATTAATCCACTTTAAATTGTTTGCGTAGTTTTAAGAAAAGTGTTCATGTATTAAACTAATGTTCATCTAATTTAAAATATGATCATCCTCTTAAAACAAATTTCATGTCATTCAAGAAAAGTGTTCACATGCTTAAAAATATTCATGATCTTTAGAAAAAGGTCATATAATTTAAAATGTATTTATGTATTTTAGGTAGAATGTTTATGCATTTATAAGAAAATAAATTAAAAAAAGGAATTAAACTCCAATGTGTAAGAAAGGAAAAATACTAATTATCAAGAAAAAAATGGATGTGTGCGTGTACATGTAACCTGATCACTTTTAGTTTTTTTGTGCCTTTTGGAAGATCTAATTTTAAAAATTATTCATACACTTTAAAATGTTTGTGTAGTCTTAAGAAAAGTGTTCACGTATTAAACTAATGTTCATCTAATTTAAAAATTGCTTACGCTGTCGAAACAAATTTCATGACATTAAAAAGAGTGTTCACATGCTTACAAATATTCATGCTCTTTTAAAAAAAGTCTATATAATTTAAAATATATTTATGTATTTTAGGAAGAATGTTGATGCATTTACAAGAAAATATACAATTTAAAAATGAGTGGACGTAGGGGGATTATTTAGGTCGTAGCTCGGGAAGCGCACACGTCACGTCTAACTCGATGAGATTAACGAATAGAGAATCAATTGCAATGACGTGATTCAATGATAGGTGTGTGTGTGTGTGCGATGGTCGACATTATCACATTAAAGTTTATCACGTTGGACGCATTGCTATCAGGTGCACACTGCAACCATAGCCGACGAAAGCGAGAAGAAAAATAAGCAACAACACGATTTAAGCACTATGTTCAAATATATAATGTGAAGATGTGAAGGGATCTTGAATTGAGTTTATTGTGTTGGAAGAATATGATTCTTTTCTCCCGTTGCAACGCACGGGCATGTTTCCTAGTAGAAATGATAAAGAGCTTCAAAATACCTATCTGGCAACCATGATCCGCTGTAGGCTGTAGAGCCAGCCAGATGATAAAATCAAACGCCTTGACAAAGTTCAATTTAAGACACTAGTGGGTACCTTCCTCGCAAATTGTTTTTGCACAACTTCAGTCGCGAGTAAACGTTTCAACGATGCTCCTGCTGCAATAAACCCATACTGGTCCGCAACAACAAGAGGCCGGATTTGCAGATGGAGCCTTGGTGCTTCATTGGACAAATATGGAGTGAAACCGGACGAGACCCACAGGGGGTGTTCAGGATGCTGCCAGAAGGGGAGCAGAGCGACGGGGGCTCTGTTGATGCTCCCAAGCTGTGCCGAGCCATCATGAACTCGTCTTGAGCTTTCGTTCTAAAAAAATGAGTCGGCTCCCACATTTCACACAATTTTTTTTTTTTTGAAAATCATTTCACACAGTTTTCATGATGTAGTGAACTTGGAGCGATGGTATGTATGAACAGAACTATCACAACATGCATAATAAGTCGTACTACATGAAGTTGGTCACTCCGGTAAATTCAAGAGCAACCTATTTGCAAATGCAATTTCGGCCCAACTACAGTCAATCCAAAAACTTCTGGTCATTCTTTTGATGCGAGTTCACTTCAACGAAAACACAATATTTCCCTTCACTTTCTTTTCACAAGGGAACATAAACTGAAACATGCAAGTAGGATGGTGATATGATATTGAGTCTCTTTACGGTGCATCAAGTGAATATGGACCGTCGTCGGATCAGATTGGACGGTCTAGATCCAAATATGATACGATGACGTCACCCGTATCATGTGGAGACCCGAGGGGCATATTCGATAAATTTTGGATGATATTACCCTTGGACCGATTTTGTATGATATTATCCTTTGCATTGATTTTTTTTCGATGACCTTTTTTTCTTTGACCATTATGCCCTTGGGCTTAAGTAAAGCCCATGCAATTTGAACCGTTGGATCATCCAAATGATACACCTCCCCTCCTGTATCATGATGCAACGCAAAATTCCTCATGATTTTGTACTCCAATCACATGATTCAAAAGGCATGATATAGACAATCACATGATTCAAAAGGCAGGATTCGGTAGTCTAGTCACATGATAAAAAAAGGCATGATAATGAAATGCAATTCTTGAATGTATTGGCAACACATATCCCATGATCAGAAGCTAACATAGACATGAGATGCATAGAAATCCTATATATACTCAAGCCTCTTAGAACGTCAAAAATATGGATTCAGATTTGCTTCGCTCTTAATCTAGCTTTAGTATATCTAAAATATTGGAGGAAAACAAATACATGTATCTTTTCCCACCTGACACTTGTCCCAATCGTTGCTCTTCAGTGGTACGAGTCCACCCACCCCGCCTCTCCATTTGCCGAGCTGGAGCTCATGTTTACCCATCGGACGATGTGGCTACGACGTTCCAATGCGAAGCTGAATCCTGTGTTCAGATCACTTCTAGGAAACAGGCTTATAGTGGCGTCCTTTTTTTGCCTTTAGTGGCGCATTATAGATGCGCCACTAACTACAAGCCACTAATAAGGGCTTAGGGGTGGCGCATTCAAAATGCGCCACTAATAAGACCCCTTAAGCGTGGCGCATTATGAAATGCGCCACTAGTAAGACTGAAATGCGCCACTAATAAGGCCCTTAGGCGTGACGCATTTTGACAAAATGCGCCACGCCTAAGGGCCTTATTAGTGGCGCATTTTGACAAAATGCGCCACGCCTAAGGGCCTGCTATTTTTGAATTTTGAATCTGGATCTGGATCTGGCTTGTTTTTTTGCTCGAATTTTTTGGCTCGTTTTGGCTCGTTTTTTTGCTCGTTCAAAAGGCGCGGCTGGGGCGTGGCCACGGCGCGGGGGGGGGGGGGGGGGGGCGTGCGGCCACGGCGAGGGGGGCGTGTGGCCACAACGCGGCTGGAGGGTGCGGCGGTCCAGAGTGGTGGAGCTTCGGGCGGTGCGAGCGCGAGCTGATGAAAGTTAGCTGCAGCGCGATAGTAGCAGCGCGGGTCCCCCGCGCTGCTGGAGACCATTATCCTAGTAGTGTGTACAAGCTGACGGCGGAGAACGAGGAGCTGAAGCGGCGCTTGGCGGAGAAGGATGAGCTGAGCAAGAAACTGGAGGCGTCCCGTTTCGAGAAGGAGAAAGAGGCAGCCACCGCCCAATCAGAGTCCGCGCGCCTCTAGCAGGAGTCGGATTCCAGGAAAGAGGCTTTCGGGAAGTTGAAAGACGAATACACCCGGCACAGATCGTCCTATGACACAGATATGGCATCGCTCCGGAGAGTGGCTGCCAGTGTGGCTTCCGTTCTAGACGATATGCAACTGAAGTATGTGGGCTTACCGAAAGATCCAGCGGATCACAGGCCGGAAGGTATCATGGCCTTCTTTTTGAGCGCTGCCCAGGAGCTTGACGCATTCCAGGGGGCCGCCCGGCGCACATCATCAAGATAGGCCAGGACATGTGCTCTGAATTCTGTCGATGGGCCTTTTCGAGGACACCCGGTGTACACCAGCATCCCGGACCCGGAGGAGCAGAAACGCCTGGAAAACAAGTGCCGCAAGCATGCCGAGAAGATAAGCCGCATGATGGATAAGGGCACATGATCCCCTAATGACGCATCATTCCCTTCCCCCATTTGTATCTGTTTAGTATGAACTTAAAGTTGTAATAATGTACTGAGGATGGGTCCCTCCTGGCGTGGGGATTTCCGCAACGCTGATTCCAGAGCGCCATTATGAGATCTTCGTATATAGTTGCTGCTGTGAACTGTATGTGGTGCATGTACACGCTTTTCGTTCTAGGGGGCACAATGCTTGTGGCCAGGACTAGGGTCGAGGCACGGAGGCGGCCGTCTCCCGAAGGGCGATGCACATTCTGACCCATCTCTTCTCGGGCCGATAGCAACATCCGGAAGGTGGTTTCCATGGAGGAAACGCTTCCGGGAATACTCGTCCCAGTTCCGGAAACACCTTCACGGAGAATTGTGTTTCCTGCGGACTGGAGACACGGGGAGTCAGGTCCCCGTGACGCGTTCGTTCGGTAAGATTTTACCGGTGGCAATACATCTGCACGTATTCGAGCCGAGCAAATGTAGTACAGGAACATTGCACCAGGCTTTGGGGGCGGGCCCAAAGCGTAATCTTTTCCGAGTCAAACCTTCCCACAACGTCCTGTTCTATTTTGATTCCTTCCCGGACTTTAGCCGGGATAGGACAGGGTAGCCAGTCTCAAGCTGCCCACGCGTGGTGCATCGACGTGGTCGAGGTCACCTTTCGTTAACTATGCTGGGCACAGTTTAACGGCTGTGGGTATGATATTCCCCGGGCACCACAATCTTCTTGTCAATTGTGCTTTACTTATAATTCGATTCCTGGAGGAGACGAATTCGCAGGGCAATATCATAAGTGAGCTCTATGGGGAGAGGATTAACATTCACAGCAGGTGTTAACATGAAGTTTTATTCCAGGAACGTCGATCAGTACAATTTTTGTTGATTGCTTTGGTGGAATATATGACACATCTGTAGAGAGATATTCGTGACTTCATCACCAGTGGTGCGTATCCGGGAATCATCATCCGGCTGCACACTTCCGGGAATAGAGCATCCGGTTATAAAGGGCCCGGGAATAAACATCCGGCTAAGAAAAACATCCGGTGGGTCTCACTGGGAACAAAAACACAGAAGTCGCGCCAAAGGATCCCTCCTGGTGCCGTCTTCCGCTGTATCTGGGACCTGCAAAACAGCTTGCAAGTGTCTCCCCGTGGGGGAGAAAGGCCTAGGCGAATATCAATCCCTTGCAGCTTCATCCGCGGGCCATTCTTGACGAAAACACAGCCCTCGCTGATGGATGAAACCGCCATGATTGATCGTTGTACCTGATGTGGGGGAATTAAGGCCGACGTAAACGTCGGCCCTTCTTCTAGCGCCAGATGTCGGGGGGCGCAACCAGGGTTGCACGCGCCCATTATCGATGGAGGTAGCGTGAAGACGATGGAAACGGCACAGATGCTTGCATGAGGACTCGAGTAAACACGAGGGTTTACCGAGGTTCGGGCCGCACGGTGGCGTAACACCCTACTCCTGCTTGTCTGGTCTTTGCTTATAGTTGGATCTTGTACATAGGCACCCTCCGGAAAGGGCATCCTATACTATTCTTTCGTGTTCTAGCTCTCTCTTGAGCCTTACTTTCTGGAGTAATCTTGACAGGCTAAAAGTTGGCTACTGGGTGGTCGACGTCTCCCTTTTATAGCCTAAGGGGATCGTCACAGGCGCCACCATGTTTACAAAGGAAATAAGATTACAGTATAGTCTTGGTGCGACGCGTGGTGCCGCTCCATGTCTTCCGGAAAGCCCCTGGGGCGGTGCGGTGACAGCTGTGGCATGCGGGCGCTGAGTCGCGGGGAGGGGCGCGCCAAGTGTCAGCTCGTGTCCGCCACGCGCGGGGTCTTGTCCTGTCCGCATTAAATGCTCTTGACCGAGCGGTCTGGTGATGGGCGCCAGGTGTGATGTGTTCTCAGATTTGCTTTCCTCTTTAGTCTTTATATATCGAGCTTCACTCTATCTAAAATATTGGAGGAAAACAAATGCATGTATCCTCTCTCGCCTATCCTTTTTTCCATGTTGCTCTTCAGTGGTGGGAGTCCATCTGCCCTGCCACTCCCTTTGCCGAGCTGCAGTGGCGGTGCCAGGATCTAAAACTTGTGATGTCAAACTTTAATAATGAGAAATTTTCCAAACAATTTAAACAATTTTGGCAGTTTTGTATTGGGAAATTGGCTTACGTTCTGCGGGCATTGCTGTTAATTAGCACCCGTTTCAAAGCAGCTCTGGCATCAATAGGAGTCTTATCTTTATCATTTTTCAATGGTTGCTGTGAAGAATTTGCACTTGCAGCACTTGACTTTGACTGCCATTTTTTTAAAGAATTTATCCATACCGAACAGACCGCCTGAAAAAAGAATAGCTATAAAAAATGAGATCCCAATTGTTTGTTCAGCTGTTTTGGATTTAACAAGATCCAATTCTTAATAAAGAGCAGTCTATTATCTTTGTTCATATACAGTTCGTGGAAGAGGAAAATTAGTAGAGAAGAAAAATAAAATTTACAAACTAAGGAGGACGGATCTCCTGTTGGATGGCATGCCGATCAGTATATGTACAGGCGTATAGCGTACAGGGAGCAGTACCGGCTGTAGACGTCGATGGGAACGATTCGCCGGCCGGCGGTCGGAACGGTTCGCCGGAGGTAGCCGTTCTTCGCGGCTAAGATCGCCGTAACCTGCTTGACATCTGACGAAGAACGCGAGTAGTGAGGAAGCTGCGGCGCTGTCCACGGAGTCACGGCGAGGAAGATTACAGATGGAAAAGGAGCTAGGTGGAACCGTCAAAGAGAAAATCACGGAGATGAGGTACGTAAGGCTTCAGTAATTAGAGTAATCTAATGTAATCAACGTTACGTGGGGGTAGCTATATTGCGGATTTGTTGTGTAGTCAATTGACTACACGGCCAGAACGTGGCTTCGCCACTGCCGAGCTGGAGCTCATTCTTACATCACCAAACATACTTCTCAATGATGCCGGAGTAGAAGGTTGTTCCTCGCGTTTGGACGCCATACGAGGTCATGGCCATGACCTTCTCCGCGGCATGGCTTCCAACAAGGATAGCGTAAAGATGGGCCGCACAAATGCAAGGTCCCCTGCTAACATTTTTTTGACTAAAGGCCGCGGTCCGACTTTATAAATAAAGCCAAGAAGGCAACGGGTTCACAGAGTAACAACAAAGTATGCCACCAACGGGGGAGAATTTAAAACAAACGTGTGCTCCCTAGCATCCCGTGGCACACTTTCTGTTTTAGGAAAGAATCTGTCCCCCTTTCTACCCTGACCACAAAAGGAAACTCCCTTGGTTCCCGCGTCCGCACAGCAAGCTCCAACCTCTCCCCGCTCTAGATCGCCCAGGGGGAAACACGTGAGCTCTTCCCCTCACTAAACGCAAAACAAAAAAGCAACTAACCTATGAGAGCTAACACGTGAGCTCCTTCCCTCTCCCCCTCACCAAACGTAACACGTGAGCTCCTTCCCTCTCCCCCTCACCAAACGTGCGCGTTCCTCCTTTCCCCATCGCCCCCTGGTCTTCTTCCTTCCAGATGAGAGCTCCGCCCCTGCAACTGGTTTATAAACGGCAATGGTCTTCTTCCTTCCAGATGAGAGCTCCGCCCCTGCAACTGGCGACCATTGCTGTGCACTGAAAAAAACTGTAGGAGAGAAACCATGAGCTAGCTAATACGAAGTATGTGCTTGTGCATAAGTATGCAGTAAAGCAATTTCTAGTAGTTAAAGGCAAATCGCAAATGGCTATGATCCTTCCCATGAAAAAAAAATTAGCCAACTTTCTGGACGGCAGCAAATAGATCATATCTATTCATGAAAAAAGGCATGAGTTTCATGAGTGTTAGCTAAAAAAATACACACAAGTTGCTTGAACATAATCCAGGACTTGCCTGCAATTAAATACACAAGTTGCTTTGTGGGAAGAAAAAAAAGTGGCATGCTAAAATTGGAAGTCCTGGTCTCATTAAACACAACTTTCTGATGTTTAGGAAGCAAACACTATTGCTGGCATTACTAAAACTCCTGTAATGTAAAAGGCAGCTTCTGGATCGTTGTGGAATTCATTGCCAGAGACATACACAGTTTGCTATAAGATCACGAAAGAAAGGAGAAAAAACATTGCTAGAATCATTCCCACACCCATGTTCTCAAGCCATGTGTAATTGCCGTCGGTAGGTTGTGTGCATGACTTTCTTTGAACAACGAAAAGTGTGAGTTGCTTGGGTTATTGTATGTGGTTTGCCCGGGGAAAATTCAAATCTGCGTGCTGATTTTTGCCTTATGTGTGGTCGTGAGTTGCTTGAACAGCATGTGTGAGTTGTCCTAGGAAACAAAATTCATTTAATGAAAAGTAGCTTGAACGGCAGGTATGAGTTGCCTAGGAAAAATAATCAATCTGTGTGCTGGTTTTTGCCTTGTGTGTGTTCATGAGTTGCTTGAACAGCAGGTGTGAGTTGCCTAGAAAAAAAAGCAAATCTGTGAGTGGTTTTTGCCTAATGGGCGTACATGATTTGCTTCAACAGAAACCATAAGTTGCCTAGGAAAAAAAATTCATTTAACGAATATATGTGAGTTACACCTCCGTGGGTGGATGTGTGGGCAACAATAAACTTGCTGGAGGGGTGTCATGAAAATGCAACAAACTATTCTATTTTTGGATAACTTCATTGCAATCAACAAAACAAGGTCCTGTTTACAAATGTAAAAAAATAAAAATAGTGGGAACAATCATCAAGGCAAGTGCAATCTGACTCCCTATGTTGACCTGCACTTGAGTTAACCAGGTAACATGCAAAATGCTGAACCCGTCCAAAAAACATTCAAAATGGCGAAATGTAGGCAACATGGTGGTGTATTGAAACAACAAGGTGGTGGCTGGGGAGCAATAATTTACTAGCTAGTGGCTCAGATACCCTATTTGCTTGTGAAGCTTCTTGTGTAAGTTCCAGGCAAAATGTCATACAAAGTTTACAGGCAAAGTCCCTGCTGATATTTAGGCAAAATGCATATAAGAGCCAGGCAAAAAAAATGACCTGTTGGCAGGAAAGGTAGGGTTAGACAAGTTTGATATATTTTTGTGGTTGTGCGAAGCTTTACCGGGGAGTGGCTGGTGAAGCTTCTTAGTGTGCACAAAAACCTCTAGTTTTTGACTTGGCATCCTTTTAATTAGGCTTGATATATTTTTGTGGGTTGTACCAAGTATGTTGATTTGAAAAAGGTTGTTTGTGACTTGCTTGTGCTAATGGTGTGAGTTGCCTGAATAATGTGTGTGGTGTTGCCTGATCCAGTATGAATATCTAGCCTATGTCTGGGTCTCTGGGTGTCTAACTTGCCTACCCAGTTACTATTGGTTGCCTGCCTTTTGTGTGTGTGACTTCCATGACAACAAATAACTAGCCTATGCATGATTTGCCCAAGTAAAGTGTGAGTTGCCTGGATAAACATTGTATGGTTGCCTAAAAAAATATGTGTGAAAACAAGAAAAAAATGTCGGGTCTCTAATGCTTACTCGCAGCTTGTCGTAATCCACTGGACCCTTCTTGTCCTTCCTCGTGACCTTGAGTATGAGACCGTCGTCCCAAATGGAAGCTCTTGGAACCGTGCCTGGAATCGATTCATTCACATCGTGTGAATTGAGGGAAAAACACACTCATGAAACTGGGATCTGGCAAAATTATGCTGCATAAAATCCATGAACAAAAGAAACACACGCAGGGGGAACATGTATCTCCCTCCCTATAAAATCCATGAACCTCCCTAGCGCACATGGCGCAGGATCTTTTCCTGCCCCCGGTCGTAACTGCCCGAACCAGCGTGAGACCCCATCGACCGCATGCCCACCACCAGCACCTCCCTCCATACGCCTCCAGCACGGGAACGTAGGTTGTGGTGTTGCATGAACATCTGGTTTGACTGTTGTAGGTATTCTTATTTTTTTAGGCAAGTTATGTTGAGATATAGGCAAGTACAGAATGCTTTGCACGCAACTGATGATTTTGTATGAAAAACAAAACCTAAAATCTAAAAGAATAGAAGTCCTTAGAGAAGTATTTTGGATGTTAACCTTTGGGGTTTGGGGCTACATTATGCTGGTTTTCTAGGTTGCATGAATTGATGGATTAAAAAAAAATTAAAGCAACTATTTGGGGCTCTGGTGGGACAGTTTGTGGGCTGCGAAAAAAATCAACCCAAACACCCATTTTAGGGGGAATGGCCTATGCCAAAACAATTTGACTTGCATTCTTGTCTCTGATGGGGAAATAGCAGGCAACTCCCCTGCTTGTTTGTAGGCACACCTCCCCTGTTTGTTTGTGGGCAACTCTGATTTTGATTGTAGGCAAGTCTACAACAAAAGTATTGTAGACTTGATCTATTAGTTATTAAGGATAAAAAAATATAGACTTGTTTTATTAATTATTTTGATTCTAGGCAACATAATTAGTAGTAGTATCAATTTATAATTCATTGATCTCGGATTGACGAGTTTAATAATATCTTGCACGCGAAAAAGGAAAAAAAAATGGTTGTGAGGTTGTGAGATTTTATGACCATAACATTAAAAAAAAGATGAGAAAATCATGCTTTGACATTCTATTGTTTTCGTGGGAGAGCCAGGGAGAAGGGTAAAAAAAACTCGTGGGAGAGTTTGGTTTTGTTGCTGTGACGGGTGTGCCTACATTGGAAAAAAAGGTGCTTGTTTGTTTAGTAAAGATAGTCACATATCTCGAACATGAGAACACCACAGCCACCGTGCCACCCCCATATTAATCTAGAAAAAAAACACTACTAAAACAAGAAACAACTCCGCCCCGTGCCTCCCCTGCCCTCTCTTTAATTTTAGCCCGAAAAAAACGCTGTTACCTCTGTTTCTTCTACACCCTCTTGGTTAGCTTGTAAATCCTGACCACCACTTTTTCTGCTTGCCTTAGACATTGTTGATGCTGCAACAATATAAAACTTAGTAAATCAAAAATGTATTTCAGGTTGATGAAGAAAACAAACTCTCCTTGTAGCACTATAGTTGCCTGTTAAAATGATTCAGAGGCTGGATCTGGCAACTGTTTTATAAGTCCAGGCAACTCCTATACTCACTTCTGGCAAAATTCCTACACCAAAAAAGTAACCTCACACAAAACACATGGATTAACATGAAAAACACCACTGGCAAAATTTCACATCATATAGGCGACTGTGGATTCACAAAAAAGTCCAGGCAACTTCTGTTCGAACGCTCCCCAACATTTCTAGTTACGGCAACTCGATTAACATTAATCAGGCAACTCATACGCAATACTGAAGCAACTCATCAAATTCCACAAAAACGTTAACAGCAGTCAGTCACAGACTCTGAGCAACTAAGTTAACATGAGTCAGGCAAATCCTACTATAATCTCAAGCAAATCCCATCTCGAATACAACGAATTTGCCAAAAATCCCCTCCATGATCACCTGATTCACCTGTAACACAAACTCGTGAGCAAATAACACGTTGAGGGATGAACCCATCCCCCTCTCTGTGCGCATGATTCCCCATGATTCCCTCCCCGCACCCTGCGCCCATGACCAAGATCCCTAACCCGAGCAGAAAATGGAAACGGAAAACGGTGCGTGCAGCTGAACGTTACCTCAGTCGCGGCGACTCCACCGCTGGAACGAAAACGTCGCCGGCGACCTTCACCCCGCTCACCGGTTCTTCTGCAGTCCTGCGCGGAGCACCGCAGCCTCGCGCCCCTCCGAGGCGCGCGCGCACCACCGCAACCGCGCGCGCTCTCCGTCGCAGCCTCTCGCACCTCTGCCATGGCCTTCTCTGGGCGCACCTCTGCACTGCAGTACCCCATGCGCGCCACCGCAACCTCGCGCACCTCCGTTGCGCGCGCGCTCAAACACCACCCACGCCCTCCGCGTCTCCGGCAGCCGGCGGCCGCTCCAATTTCTACTGACAGCCGGCGAGCGAGATTTGGGGCGAGCGAGGAGGAATGGATTCGGTTGGGGGATACAGCGGCACTCTCTGTAGGCGGTTTCGAAAAGTACGCCAACGGCACCGAGGACGTGGGAGTAGTGGTGGGCCCTCCAGGTGACAGGTGTCGTAACGCACCGCGCCGAGAGCACGAAATGTCCGCCCCGACAGGAAATAACCTGGGATTTGGATCGTACGTGCGGGGCGATCCGACGTCTGTCGCGGTGAGTGCTCGCTCGATAAGATTAAGACTCGCTCTGATGGTTCTCTTGAGCGCTACAAAGCTCGTCTTGGGTTAAAACAAACCATCAACCGATAGTCAACGACAGGCACGCAGGCCCCAACCTACTACGCCAACTAAACAAACTGAGACTAGCTGCTAACAACAAAATGGATAGCTTCATGGAGTCGCGGAGAGGCGCCTGGCAGAATGACGGATGCGAGTGACGATCAGGTCCAGGCCGGCTGTCAGGTACCAACTACCAACCGGTACTACAGGGGTGCTGTCAGGTTGCCGTTGGGCTGGGGGCCCCGCGAGCCTCTTTAGTACCGATTGGTGCTACCAGCCGGTACTAGAGTCTCCACTTTAGTACCGGCTGGTAGCACCAACCGGTACTAAAGATGCCACTATATATAATCCTTCGTCCCCAGCACGAGCCCAAGCTCATCTTCTCTGTTTTCTCATTTCCCCTTCTCTCTTTGCTCGAGCTCATCCCCATTTTTGCCAAGATTTGTCAAGATTTGAAGCCCCCATCTACATACAAGTGTTCACAAAGGTTAGCAACTTTGTCCTCTCATTTCCCATTGCTAGATTAGCTTGTGCAATGCTCTATATGTATAGTGATTTATGGGTTTTAGTTTGGGAGTAATAATGTGGAGTTTATTTGATTTATATGCAATTTGAGCTCAAATTAATTTCTTAGTATGCATATTTGTAGTGATTACTTAGTGCCTTCCCGTCCCCGTAGTAACCACCGTCGATCGCCCGCATCGTCCCTTCGCCGGCACCACCTTGGTGAGCCTCTATGTGTTCTTATCATTTTTATTTAAAAAATCTTATTTGTATGATTTAGATAGCTATTTGTATAGTTTTCTTACTTGTATGATTGTTTGTTATACATAGTGCCATGGTTTTGATATCCGTGCCCGTCGGCCCTCGTCCGGTTTATGATTCGGATGTGGTATAAATTCTGGGGTAGCTTCGTGCCGCTAAGATGGTTGGCCGACAGCTCGCTGGCTCTCAGCTTCCTCTAGCTTTTGTAGTCTTGCATTGAGCTTTTGAATTTCGCTCAGCTCCGCTTTCCTCTTTCTCTCCCGGCTTCTGTAACCGCCTGCGTCGGGAAACCCAACCTTCCACGGAACGGAGCCTGGTGTGCCTCGTGTTCGTCCAGGGTGCTCAGCATTCCCTAGGGCCTCAGTCAGCTCGTCCTTCTCTCTGTCGGGAATGAACGTCCCTTCCTGCGCTGCGGTGATATACTCCTGAAGCTTGTTCATGGATATTGCAAGTTGCTCGTTCGTCCAATGGCACTTCCCTGTTTCAGTGTCCAAAGTTCCCCCAACCCCGAAGAACCAAGTCTTTGAACGGTCTAGCCAGTTCAATGTCTGTGGTACGACGTTTTTAGCAATCAGGTCATTCTCAGCTTTGTCCCACAACGGCCGGGCTTTGAGGTAGCCACCTGACCCCGTGTGATGGTGATACTGCTTCTTTGCAGCATTTGTCTTGTTTGTCTCTGATATTTTAATACTCTTGTCCGATGTCTTGTAGGCCACAAATGCGGGCCAATGATCTCTTATCTTCTCAAATCGGCCGGTGAATACTGGAGTCTTCCCTTTGTCGACAAACTTTGATTTCAACTCATTCTTCCACCTCCTGAATAGATCTGCCATCTTCTTAAGAGCACACGCCTTGACCAGTGGCTCTATAACTGGCTTATTCGGATCCTCCTCTGGCGGTAGGATGAAATTTGCCTTCAGCGCGGTCCAAAGATCATCTTTCTGTCTATCGGTGACATAATCAGCTTCAGGGGCGCCGTCCTTACGCTTATTCCATTGCTTGATGCTGATCGGGATGTCGTCCCTAACAATAGCTCCGCACTGAGCAGAAAATGCGTCCTTGGTCCGCTTGGGTTCAATCGGATGGCCATCGTGCGCGACTGCTGTGATCGTGAACCTTTCATCCTTGCGCAACCTCTTCTTCGGGCCTCGTCTCGTTACCGAAGTTTGGCTCGATCCGGAGGGCTATAAAAGAAGAAAGAAGAGTAAATTAATATATGTACATACCAAAACAATTAATGCATCAATTAGCTAGTCAGCACAGGCTTAATTAATATATATACCTCGCCGGACTTTGCAACAGCTCCCTCCTCCGTTCGGTCACCGGAGCCGTCATCATGGTCTCCTTCTTCCTCCGGCATTCGGTCACCGGAGCCATCATGATCATGTCCTTCCTCCTCCATTGTTCGATCACCGGAGCCGTCATCCTCTCCTTCCAGACCATCGGTGTCATTGAGAAACGACAAGATATCACGTCCGCCGCCGTGGATTATGTCCCCCAACAACTGTTCTTGTTCCAAGTCTCTTGGATCCATAGTTTCTGCAAATATTACAACATGGCAATTAATATACAAACATGAATGTCCGACGTCCGGACCGCCTCTCTCATGAATGTCCGACGTCCGGTTTGGGGTGGCCTCGACAACACTTCTAGGGTAGGGACGGGAGGGGGTAGGAGATTGACAACGCTCTTTCTTCTAGGGTTTGGGTGGCCTCGAGAGTTTATCGGGTAGGGACGGGAGGGGGTAGGAGATCGACAACGCTCTTTCTTCTAGGGTTTGGGTGGCCTCGAGAGTTTATCGGGTAGGGACGGGAGGGGGTAGGAGATCGACAACGCTCTTTCTTCTAGGGTTTGGGTGGCCTCGAGAGTTTATCGGGTAGGGACGGGAGGGGGTAGGAGATAGACAACGCTCTTTCTTCTATGGTTTGGGTGGCCTCAAGAGTTTATCGGGTAGGGACGGGAGGGGGTAGGAGATCGAGAACGCTCTTTCTTCTAGGGTTTGGGTGGCCTCGAGAGTTTATCGGGTAGGGACGGGAGGGGTAGGAGATCGACAACGCTCTTTCTTCTAGGGTTTGGGTGGCCTCGAGAGTTTATCGGGTAGGGACGGGAGGCCTCGAGAGTTGGTCTCGAGGGACGGGAGGCCACAATTACCGGAGTTTTCTGTATGAATTTTTTTTCTAGGGTTTGGGTGGCCTCGAGAGTTGGTCGCCCGGTATATCGAGAGGGGGGTGAACATTTGACCTTAGTAACTTAGAAAAAAAATGTTATCGGGGAGGGGGTATATCGACCCCCCCCTCCCCCTCATGTCGAAGTTATCGGGGAGGGGGTATATCGACAACGACATACATTCCGGATAACATATAGACACATATACACACATATACATGAACATATATACATATACATGAAAAAAAAACATATACATGACTTTTTACATGAACATATACACACATATACATGAACATATACATATACATGAAAAAAAACATATACATGGCCGGAAAGGGGGGGGCTCACTGGGGTGGGCGGCGATGGCTGGAGGCCGGCGACGAGGACGGCGGGCTCGGGGCGGCACGCGGTGACGGGGACGAGGACGGCGGGCGCTCGGGGAGGCGACGACGACGAGGACGGCGGGCTCGGGGAGGCGACGACGCGGCGACGGGGAGGCAACAGCGACGACTGGGACGGCGGGCTAGGGGAGGCGACGACGACGAGGACGGCGGGCTCGGCGACGGCGACGACGCGGCGACGTCGGGGACGCGACGACGACGACGGTGAGGTGGGCTCGGGGAGGCGACGACGACGAGGACGGCGGGCTCGGCGACCGGGAGGCGACGGCGACGACGAGGACGGCAGGCTCGGGGAGGCGACGATGTGGCGACGGGGAGGCGGCGGTGACGACGGGGACAACGGAATCGGGGAGGTGGGCTCGGGGCAACTGGTAGATGAAAACCTGAAATTTTCCAAGGGTCTTCTTATATACAAGAAGCATTGGTCCCGGGTGGTTCAACCAACCGGGACCAAAGGTCTCTTTTCGTCAGCCAAAAGGGCGGGAAGCAAAGACCTTTGGTCCCGGTTGGTGGCACCAACCGGGACTAAAGGTGGGCATTGGTCCCGGTTGGTAGTACCAACCGGGACCAAAGGGTGGCATTTGTCCCGGTTGGTGGCACCAACCGGGACCAATGGCCTTGCACAGCGGCGTGGTGGTGGGAGTTTAGTCCCACCTCGCTAGTTGAGAGCGCCGAGCACCTGTTTATAAGCCCCGCTGCCTCTTCCCTCTCGAACTCCTCTGAACGGTAGGCCTATGGGCCTAATCTGACACTGCTATGCCTGTGGGCCTGCTGGGCCTTCTGCGGGCCTGAATCCTGGCCCAACTAACTGGGTTTCTAGTCGTATTCAGGCCGTGGTGGCCTAGTAGGTGGCATTTTTTTTTGTTTTTTTGTTTTCTTTTTGGCTTTTTTTTTTGCTTTTTTTTCAGTTTTCCAGTGATTCTTTTTGCTGTTAGGTCACAAAAATTATAGACTTTCTGTTAGTGCCATTAATTTTCATATTTGAATAGTTTAAATTTGAATTCTTTTAAATTTGTGTGAATCAGTAGTTTGTGAATAACTTTACTATAAAAATAGATTTTGGAGTGATTCTATTTCCTGCTATTTAATATTATTGTGCTTTATCATTATATTAAATTTGGTAATTTTTAGGTTATTTTCAATGTCTGTTTTAATCAAGAACAGATTTTGTTATTTTAGTTTGCTATTAAAGTTTGTAACTAAAATTTTCTTTATGAAAATTCTTTTTGCCGTTAATGTTTTGAACAGAAAATACTTTGATAATTTTAGTTGCATAAATTTTATATAATTTTAGTTTAAAAAATACTAGAGGTTTATAAAAGCTTTTTAGTTGATTCCTTTTGCTATTAGAGTTTTATAAAAGCACTAAAAATGAACTCTGAAATGGTTGAAAGTTGGCATGGTATCATCATTTCACCCACATAGCATGTGCTAAAAAGTTAAGAGGGTTACGGCAAAAACTGGATGCACTTCGTGTACAAAACGGACAATCTCTGTCGAAGTATGAGGGTTTCAGATGAAAACTCATCTGTTACAAAGGGATTTCATTTTTTTGAACTTATTTGAACTCCATACTTTTTGTGTGTTCAAAATGCACCATTCGAAGCCACATCATCAAATTTTAACCCTTTCTGACTTCATTTGTTATTTTTCTTGCATTTACTGATTTTTTTTGAGCTAAATGACCCTGAAATTGAAAAGCACTACAAATGAACTCTGAAAAGGTTGAAAGTTGGCATGGTATCATCATTTCACCCACATAGCATGTGCTAAAAAGTTGAGAGGGTTACGGCAAAAACTGGATGCACTTCGTGTACAAAACGGACAATCTATTTCGAAGTATGAGGGTTTCGGACGAAAACTCATCTGTTACAAAGGGATTTCATTTTTTGAACTTATTTGAACTCCAGACTTTTTGTGTGTTCAAAATGCACCATTCAAAGTCACATCATCAATTTTCAACCCTTTCTGACTTCATTTGGTATTTTTCATGCATTTACTGATTTTTTTGAGCTAAATGACCCTGAAATTGAAAAGCACTTCAAATGAACTCTGAAATGGTTGAAAGTTGGCATGGTATCATTATTTCACCCACATAGCATGTGCTAAAAAGTTGAGAGGGTTACAGCAAAAACTGGATGCACTTCGTGTACAAAACGGACAATCTCTGTCGAAGTATCAGGGTTTCGGATGAAAACTCATCTGTTACAAAGGGATTTCATTTTTTTGAACTTATTTGAACTCCATACTTTTTGTGTGTTCAAAATGCACCATTCGAAGCCACATCATCAAATTTTAACCCTTTCTGACTTCATTTGTTATTTTTCATGCACTTACTGATTTTTTTTGAGCTAAATGACCCTGAAATTGAAAAGCACTACAAATGAACTCTGAAAAGGTTGAAAGTTGGCATGGTATCATCATTTCACCCACATAGCATGTTATAAAAACTTGAGAGGGTTACGGCAAAAACTGGATGCACTTCGTGTACAAAACGGACAATCTATTTCGAAGTATGAGGGTTTCGGACGAAAACTCATCGGTTACAAAGGGATTTCATTTTTTGAACTTATTTGAACTCCATACTTTTTGTGTGTTCAAAATGCACCATTCAAAGTCACATCATCAATTTTCAACCCTTTCTGACTTCATTTGGTATTTTTCATGCACTTACTGATTATTTTGAGCTAAATGACCCTGAAATTGAAAAGCACTTCAAATGAACTCTGAAATGGTTGAAAGTTGGCATGGTATCATTATTTCACCCACATAGAATGTGCTAAAAAGTTGAGAGGGTTACAGCAAAAACTGGATGCACTTCGTGTACAAAACGGACAATCTCTTTCGAAGTATCAGGGTTTCGGACGAAAACTCATCTGTTACAAAGGGATTTCATTTTTTTGAACTTATTTAAACTCCATACTTTTTGTGTGTTCAAAATGCACCATTCAAAGCCACATCATCAATTTTCAACCCTTTCTCTCTTCATTTGGTATTTTTCATGCACTTACTGATTTTTTTGAGCTAAATAACACTGAAATTGAAAAGCACTTCAAATGAACTCTGAAAAGGTTGAAAGTTGGCATGGTATCATCATTTCACCCACATAGCATGTTATAAAAAGTTGAGAGGGTTACGGCAAAAACTGGATGCACTTCGTGTACAAAATGGACAATCTCTTTCGAAGTATCAAAGTTTCGGACGAAAACTCATCTGTTACAAAGGGATTTCATTTTTTTGAACTTATTTGAACTCCATACATTTTGTGTGTTCAAAATGCACCATTCAAAGCCACATCATCAATTTTCAACCCTTTCTGACTTCATTTGGTATTTTTCATGCACTTACTGATTTTTTTGAGCTAAATAACACTGAAATTGAAAAGCACTTCAAATGAACTCTGAAAAGGTTGAAAGTTGGCATGGTATCATCATTTCACCCACATAGCATGTTATAAAAAGTTGAGAGGGTTACGGCAAAAACTGGATGCACTTCGTGTACAAAATAGACAATCTGTTTCGAAGTATCAGGGTTTCGGACGAAAACTCATCTGTTACAAAGGGATTTCATTTTTTTGAACTTATTTGAACTCCATACTTTTTGTGTGTTCAAAATGCACCATTCAAAGCCACATCATCAATTTTCAACCCTTTCTGACTTCATTTGGTATTTTTCATGCACTTACTGATTTTTTTGAGCTAAATAACACTGAAATTGAAAAGCACTTCAAATGAACTCTGAAAAGGTTGAAAGTTGGCATGGTATCATCATTTCACCCACATAGCATGTTATAAAAAGTTGAGAGGGTTACGGCAAAAACTGGATGCACTTCGTGTACAAAACAGACAATCTGTTTCGAAGTATCAGGGTTTCGGACGAAAACTCATCTGTTACAAAGGGATTTCATTTTTTTGAACTTATTTGAACTCCATACTTTTTGTGTGTTCAAAATGCACCATTCAAAGCCACATCATCAATTTTCAACCCTTTCTGACTTCATTTGGTATTTTTCATGCACTTACTGATTTTTTTGAGCTAAATAACACTGAAATTGAAAAGCACTTCAAATGAACTCTGAAAAGGTTGAAAGTTGTCATGGTATCATCATTTCAACCACATAGCATGTTATAAAAAGTTGAGAGGGTTACGGCAAAAACTGGATGCACTTCGTGTACAAAATGGACAATCTCTTTCGAAGTATCAGGGTTTCTGACGAAAACTCATCTGTTACAAAGGGATTTCATTTTTTTGAACTTATTTGAACTCCATACTTTTTGTGTTTTCAAAATGCACCATTCAAAGCCACATCATCAATTTTCAACCCTTTCTGACTTCATTTGGTATTTTTCATGCACTTACTAATTTTTTTGAGTTAAATAACACTGAAATTGAAAAGCACTTCAAATAAACTCGTACCCTTTGTAAGTCATTACAGTCGAACATGGTCCCCTGGTCAACGAGTACAGCTCATCAGAAACAGTGTTGTCACACATGAGACGTGTTTGCAACCAACTGCCGAAAGTCCTGATGTGTTCACATGTAATCCAGTCGTCACACTGCTCCGGGTGTTTGGAGCGCAGAATATTATTGTGTTCATCGACATACGGGGTCACCAAGGTAGAATTCTATAAAACTGTGTAGTGTGCTTGAGACCAAGAATGGCCGTCCCTACATATTATTGAGTCCGCTCCTAGCGTGCCTTTTCCAGTCAGTCTCCCCTCATACCGCCATTGAGGGAGACCAATCTTCTTAAGGTCAGGAATGAAGTCAACACAAAACCAATGACATCCTCTGTTTGATGGCCCATGGAGATGCTTGCTTCTGGCCTAGCGCGGTTACGAACATATGTCTTTAAGACTCCCATGAACCTCTCAAAGGGGAACATATTGTGTAGAAATACAGGGCCCAGAACGACAATCTCGTCGACTAGATGAACTAGGACGTGCGTCATGATATTGAAGAAGGACGGTGGGAACACCAGCTCGAAACTAACAAGACATTGCACCAAATCACTCCTTAACCTTGGCAGGATTTCTGGATCGATCACCTTCTGAGAGATTGCATTGAGGAATGCACATAGCTTCACAATGGCTAATCGAACGTTTTTCGGTAGAAGCCCCCTCAATGCAACCGGAAGCAGTTGCGTCATAACGTTCATACATAGTTCTCATTATTGAACAACATATAGCTCTCTAGAGCATCTAATTAAAACATACATTGAAACTATAAAATTTAAATGCAACAACAAATGAGATCATAACCGCAACTAAGGTACCAATTGATCCAACGGCATAATGATACCAATCCTCAGTATGAATGGCATATTTTCTAATCTTTCTAATCTTCAAGCGCATTGCATCCATCTTGATCTTGTGATCGTCGACAACATCGGCAACCTGCAACTCCAACTTCATCTTCTCCTCTTTCAAGTAATTGTTTTCTTTTTCAACCAAATTTAACTTCTCGACAAGAATTTCTATGTCGGTTGGAATTTCCGGTTCACATACCTCCTAGATTAAAAAATCTATGTCACGTTGGTCGGCATAATTGTCATAAACACTAAATAAGACAAATAGTTATAAAAGATAATATATACCACATCCGAATCATAGACCGAACGAGGGCCGACGTGGGCGGATACCATGACCATGGCACTATATAATAACAAACAATAATAAAAGTAAGAAAATTACACAAGTATCTATCTAAATGATACAAGTAAGAACTTTTTTCTTTCAGAAAGAATATAAGAAGAAGAGGCTAACCACGGTGGTGCCGGCGCCGAGATGGGCGCGGGCGATCGACGGCGGTGAGGACGGGGACGGGACAGGACGGACCGCCAAACCTAAAGAAATCTTGACGAAAATGGAGCTTGGACAAGGAGCTTGGACAGGAGAAATCTTAAGTGTGGCTCGAGCATTTCATCGAACACCTCATGTGCATAGGAGGTGAGCTAGAGCACCACAAAGCTCTCCCCTCGCCGGCCAGAAAAACAGAGCAGTCTGCTCGCTGGCGAGGGGGTATATATACGCATCTCATTGGTCCCGGTTCGTGGCTGGAACCGGGACTAAAGGACCCCCTTTGGTCCCGGTTCCAGCCACGAACCGGGACCAATGGTTGTGGGCCAGGAGCGAGGCACATTGGTCCCGGTTCGTGTCTAGAACCGGGACCAAAGGGTCCAGACGAACCGGGACCAATGCCCCACGAGGCCCGGCCGGCCCCCTGGCCTCACGAACCGGGACCGTTGCCCCCATTGGTCCCGGTTCGTGACTGAACCGGGACTAATGGGCTGGCCCGGCCTGGACCAAAGCCCTGTTATGTACTAGTGGATATACTTGACATGGTCAAGGATTTACCAGAACAAGTAATCTTTGGAAAGGGTCCTGGGGGAAAATCTGTTCCGAATGACGCTGACGGACACGCACCCATGTGGAAGAAGAAATCTATATTTTGGGACCTACCCTATTGGAAAGACCTAGAGGTCCGCTCTGCAATCGACATGATGCACGTGACGAAGAATCTTTGCGTGAACCTGGTAGGCTTCTTGGGCATGTATGGGAAGACAAAAGATACACCGGAGGCACGGGAGGACCAGAAACATATGAACGAAAAAGATGGCATGCATCCAAAGGAGTACGAAGGTCCTGCCAGTTACGCTCTTACCAAAGCAGAGAAGGAAATCTTTTTTGAATGCCTGCTCAGTATCAAGGTCCCGTCTGGCTTCTCGTCGAATATAAAGGGAATAATAAATATGGCAGAGAAAAAGTTCCAGAACCCAAAGTCTCATGACTGCCACGTGTTTATGACGCAACTGCTTCTGATTGCATTGAGGGGGCTTCTATCAGAAAATGTTCGATTAGCCATTGTGAAGCTATGTGCATTCCTCAATGCAATTTCTCAGAAGGTAATCGATCCAGAAAGCCTACCAAGGTTACAGAATGATTTGGTCCAATGTCTTGTCAGTTTCGAGTTGGTGTTCCCACCATCCTTCTTCAATATTATGACGCACGTCCTGGTTCACCTAGTCGACGAGATTGCAATTCTGGGTCCTGTATTTCTACACAATATGTTCCCCTTTGAGAGGTTCATGGGAGTCTTAAAAAAATATGTTCGTAACCGAGCTAGGCCAGAAGGAAGCATCTCCACGGGTCATCAAACAGAGGAGGTCATTGAGTTTTGTGTTGACTTTATTCCTGACCTTAAGCCGATTGGTGTTCCTGAATCGCGGCACGAGGGGAGACTGGGTGGAAAAGGCACGCTAGGACCGAAGCCAATAATATGTAGGGACACGGATTCTTGGGTGCAAGCACACAATACAGTTCTACATAATTCTTCCTTGGTGGCCCCGTATATCAATCAACACGAGAATATTCTACGCTCCAAACACCCGGAGCAGTCTGAAGACTGGATTACGCGTGAACACATGAGGACTTTCAACGGTTGGTTGCATAAACATCTCACGGGTAACAACACTGTTGAAGAGGAGTTGTACTTGTTGTGCAGGACACCATCTTCGACTATAATGACTTTCAACGGGTACGAGATAAATGGGAATACATTTTACACAATCGCCCAAGATGAAAAGAGCACCAACCAAAACAGTGGTGTCCGCTTTGATGATGCAATCAACAATAAGCAAAAGGACACATATTATGGTTACATAGAGGAGATATGGGAACTTGAATATGGACGTGATTTTAAGGTCCCTTTGTTTCGGTGCAAATGGTTCAATCTGACAGGGGTAAAGGTAGACCCGCAGTATGGAATGACAACAGTGGATCTCAACAATAATCTTGGGTACAGAGACGAACCATTCGTCCTAGCCAATGATGTGGCTCAGGTTTTCTATGTGAAGGACATGTCTAGCAAAACGAGAAAAATAAAAGATAAGGAAGCGAATACATCATACGGTGAGCCAAAGCGCCACATAGTTCTTTCAGGGAAAAGAAACCTCGTGGTAGTGGAGGACAAGACAGACATGTCAGAAGATTATGAAAAGTTTCATGAAATTCCTCCCTTCAAAGTGAAGACTGACCCAAGCATCCTGTTAAATGATGAAGATTGTCCATGGTTACGGTGCAAAAAGAAAGGGAAACACGCGAAGAAATAGTTTTATACCCCAAGATCCCACTCTAGGATGTGACCGGCTTCAACGCCAACATGATTTGTATTCGGTCGATGAACTGAAGGATTTCTAGCTAGATAGATCAACAAAACACACGGTTTCCCCTGGTTACAGCCCGACGGTGGCTCGTGAGTGCCCGCATATCAAATGCACCGTCAGACTGTAACCAGGGAATCCGAATGATTTGTATTCGGTCGATGAACTGAAGGATTTCTAGATAGATCAACAAAACACACGGTTTCCCCTGCATACAGCCCGACGCTGGTTCGTGAGTGCCCGCATATCAAATGCACCGTCGGACTGTATGCAGGGAATCCGAATGATTTGAATATGAATGAGTACACACTGATTGTCGAATATGTCCGAGAGGTGGGCTATATATAGGGGTCGTGTGCCTCTTTAGTCCCAGTTGCTAGCACGAACCGGGACTAGTCGTTATAGTGCTGATCCAACTGCTCACAAGCGCTTGAAAGAAACACACGATCCATGTGCTTCTTCCTGATTGGTCGCGATCTTCACCGCCAAAGGTTATAAAGATATGCAAAAAAAATATAAAAACAAAAAGTATAGCAAATTCATTATAGAACGTCAACGGAAGAATTCCCCGCTGGCCTCTACACAGTCTTGTTCATTCAGGAGGGAGATATTTGCGTCTTAAGCAGAGCAGATCTCCTTAAGAAGCAAAGGTCCACCTCCCGAATGAACAAGACTGAATATCCGCCTAAGGATGAATTCCACCGTCTACGCTCTTTACTAAGTTTGCTATGCTACAGTAATTGCACGTGTGCCGCCGCTTATAAACACCTCCACCTTTCACTCAACTAGCGAGGTGGGACTAATTGTATGGCTGTGGGGTACCTTTACTACCGGTTTGTGGCTCCAACCGGTACTAAAGGCCTCTCCCATCCGTAATTAGGTTTTGTGACCCTTTAGTACCGGTTGGTACCTAGAACCGGTACTAAAGGTCCTACAATGAAGTTGCTATACTTTTTTGTTTTTATTTTTATTTTTTTGCATAAAATTATAATGAAATGGCAGTGGTGGCTATTTTTCATGCATACAGCCCAACGGTGGCTCGTGAGTGCCCGCAACTTGGCATGCAGAAGCAATAAAGATATGCCAAATGTTCTAGCACTACAAATGAACTCTGAAAAGGTTGAAACTTGGCATGGTATCATCATTTCACCCACATAACATGTGTACAAAAGTTGAGAGGGTTTACTCTAAAAACTGGATGCACTTCGTGTACAAACTGGACCATCTCTTTCGAAGTACGAGGGTTTCGGACGAAAACTCATCTGTTACAAAGGCATTTCATTTTTTTAAACTTATTTCAACTCAAGACTTTTTGTGCATTCAATATGCACCATTCAAAGCCACATCCTAAAATTTCAACCCTTTCTAACTTCATTTGCTATTTTTCATCCATTTAATGATTTATTTTGAGCTAAATGACCCTGAAATTGGAAAGCACTAAAAATGAACTCTGAAAAGGTTGAAACTTGGCATGGTATCATCATTTCACCAACATAACATGTGTACAAAAGTTGAGAGGGTTACGGCAAAAACTGGATGCACTTCGTGTACAAACTGGACCATCTCCTTCGAAGTACGAGGGCTTCGGACGAAAAACTCATCACTTACAAAGGCATTTCATTTCTTTAAACTTATTTCAACTCAAGACTTTTTGTGTATTCAATATGCACCATTCAAAGCCACATCCTAAAATTTCAACCCTTTCTAACTTCATTTGCTATTTTTCATGCATTTAATGATTTATTTTGAGCTAAATGACCCTGAAATTGGAAAGCACTACAAATGAACTCTGAAAAGGTTGAAACTTGGCATGGTATCATCATTTCACCCACATAACATGTGTACAAAAGTTGAGAGGGTTATGGCAAAAACTGGATGCACTTCGTGTACAAACTGGATCATCTCCTTCGAAGTACGAGGGTTTCGGACGAAAACTCATCTGTTATAAAGGCATTTCATTTTTTTAAACTTATTTCAACTCAAGACTTTTTGTGCATTCAATATGCACCATTCAAAGCCACATCCTAAAATTTTAACCCTTTCTAACTTCATTTGCTATTTTTCATGCATTTAACGATTTATTTTGAGCTAAATGACCCTGAAATTGGAAATCACTACAAATGAACTCTGAAAAGGTTGAAACTTGGAACTATTTAAATTTGAAAAACACTGCCACTAACAGAAAGTTTATAATTATTTTGACCTAAAGCAAAAAGATTCATTAAAAAACTCCAACTATTCTAATAGCTAGTCAAAATCTAAAAACAAAATATAAATCTAGAAATATAAAAAATATACCTTTAGTACCGGTTTATGGCACAAACCGGTGCTAAAGGTCCCTCCCCTTCCCGCTGGAATAATGGCCGAAATTTGGAGGAATTTGGAGACCTTTAGTACCGGTTGGTGACACAAACCGGTACTAAAGACTCTTTAGTACCGGTTTATGGCACAAACCGGTACTAAAGGTGTCTGCCATATAACCCCCGCCCCTTCGCGCGAGCAAGCCACCGCCCAGAACGAACTTCTCACGCCGCCAGGCTGCTGCGCTGCCGCCCCTCGCCGTCGCCGTCGCCCGACCGCGCACCCTCGACCTCCACGGCGGCGCGCATGCTCCTCCTCGCCGGCCCCGCCGTGCTCCTCCTGCTCGTCCACGGCGTGCGGCGTCCTCATCGCCGGCCCCGCCCCGCCCTCGACCTCGACAGCGGCGCCCCCGCCCCCGCTGCTCCTCGTCCTCGCCGGCCCCGCCCCGCCCTCGACCTCGTCGGCGGCGCCCCCGCCCCCGCTGTTCCTTATCCGAGAGCTAGTAGCTAGGTATACATTTAATTTGCAAATAATCTAGCTATATTACATTAGATATTGTTAGTATACATTACATGTTGTATATATTGTTAGTATATATACAATTTTAGCAATTTAAGCAATGTAATCTATAACATGTTGTTAGTATATATACATTACATGTTGTATATATTGTTAGTATATATTACATTACGTGTTGTATATATTGTTAGTATATATACAATTTTGGTTGTATATATTGTTAGTATACATTACATGTTGCAAATAATCTATAGGATGTTCTCCAATTTGAGCTATAGATCAATAGCTATAAACATGCAAAGATTGAATAAAATAACAGAAATCTGTAATTAACATTTTGTAGCACTGTTTAAGCAATGTTTTAGTTAAGTAAATGAAATGTTTTAAGGTTGAAACTTGTACCACTTTAAAGACCACATAAAACTAATCAACTTTGATATAGGGTACTAATTCATAGGATTTATAAATCACTAGTAATAACCATTTGAAAACTGCTAAAAATGTTTGAATTCTCATACAGCCAAATTTCAGAAAACCCAAAGTGGGTCAATGACATATGGGTCCCACTTTGGCCCTGTTGACTTGTAGCTTGTAGTATGAATTTTACAAATTTGGCTATGTTGCTATATATATAGAAATTTGAGCGGTTTGACATGTGGAAAAATTTGAGCGGTTTGACATGTGGAAAAATTTGAGCGGTTTTGACAATGATTTAAACTTTGTTGTTATTAATTTTAGTTGTAATTCTTTTAGTTTCATTTGTACGTTTTCGGCGACGATGCCCGGCCCGCATCCTCGTGATCGTCGCGGCGGCGAGCACCTTCTTCATGGGATGCGCAATATCCGGGACTGGGCTCCGCCGGGCTGGCACTGGGAGTTGTTTTCCGGGGCGCGCCGCTTGGTGAGGAATCCGGGTCTTGTCGTCGACCCAGATCTTCTTTGGTGGCGGTCGCGTGGGCCACAGTCGGTGCAGAGGGAGCCGGCCCCCAAGGAGGTGGTACGCCGACGTGTCAGGGAGGAGGGTAAGCACGTCCGTCGCTACATGGTTGCATTGCATGCTATGTCCTCCGGTACTTGGCAGGTTCTTCAGGGATCTCACCTGAGCTATGAGTTTGTGATGGTTCCTTCTCTTTGGGTGTTCACCGCCCGCGGCTCGGCTCCGGGGCGACGTCGAGTTTGATCTTGCGAGATGTAGTATTGATCTATATATTATTGTTGCATGTCAACTCAATTATTCGAGATGTAATAAGAGTGATATTATATTCTAATATTATTGTTGCAACTGGATTATTTGAGAGGTTAATTTCTATATTTGCTTCTACTAAATTGATCATGTCGATAAATACACTAAATTGTTTTATCTTTCTTCGATATTAGTTAAGCTATGGACGACGTGTTCAATAGCGGCAGAGAGCATGAAGACGATATGTACGAAATTATCGCCGATGATGACGGCTCAGGATATCTGAACGACACCGGTGAGGGAATGTTTGAGGGAGGAGACGACGAAGGAAATGATCTTGAATTAACAACAAAGTCTGCCGAGGTATATATATATATATATGGCCTCTGGTGATCGTCATTAAATGTACTAATTGATTTAGCACTAATCAATTAACAAATCTTTCTTTTTTAGCCCTCCGGATCGAGAAAATCCTCTACAAGCAAGACAAAACGTGGCCCGACCAAAATGCCGCAGGAGGGTGTAAAGTTCAACATCGATGTTGTCAGTTTGAGTGGCGAACCGGTTGAACCTAAAAAGCATGCGGACAAATGGAGAAGTGTAACCGGAGTAATTGTTAGGGACCAAATCCCGATCAGCATTCAAGAATGGCATCAGCCAAAGGAAGTTCGAGAAGTTAGTTTTGTCAACGATAGAGCAAAAAACAGGCTTTGGAGTACGTTCATGTCACATTTCACCCTACCAGATTATTTGACAGACCGCGATGTGGAGAAAGTCAAGCAGGCTGCTCTTAAGAAGATGGCCACACAATTCCAGACTTGGAAGAAAAAAATATGGCAAAGCTACGTCAAAAATGAAAAGAAGACTCCAGAATTCCGTGGAGCACTAGTGAAGGTAAAAGATCACTGGGACTTATTTGTGCAGCACAAGGAATCGGAAGAAGCTAAACAACGGTCGACAATAAACAAGGCGAATGCTGCGCAAAAAAAGGTTTACCATGTTATGGGGCCAGGTGGCTACAAGTCCGCGGAGCCTAAGTGGGATGCATTTGAGCAGAAGCTGATGGCTGCAGGGGTCACTCCAGTAACATTGAATTGGCCACCCAGGTGCAGCGCTTGGTTTTATGGGCATGGGGGAAAGTTGGACCCACTGACAGGGCAGGTAAGTTTAAAGGCAAGTCTTAAAGGAGCCGATAAAGCTTTACTTGAAGCAATAGATGATGCTAAAAAGGGGAAGTTCAAGCCCGATAGAGAGAACGACGAGCTTACACGTGCCCTCAAGAATCTTGAACACCCGGGACGAACGCGAGGCGTAGGCGTTGTTCCGTGGTATGAGGGGTTTGCAGAGTTTCACGACACCTACAGAACCCGTGCAAGAAAACAGAAGCGGGAGGCACACCGTATTCAAAAGTTGGAAGACGCTATCGCGAAGACACAGGAGCAGTACGAGTCACTTAGCCAGCACCAAAGGAAGTCTCAACAGCCACCAACAGATCCAGCATTGGATAGTCCCGCCCAATCTATGCCGAAAAGCAGCGTGGGCTCCACGGGGGTCGATGATGGTCACTACCCCGTGGATGATATCCAAGAGGCGACACCTTGCGAGCTACATGCCAAATTGAGCAATATATCCATTAAGGTGGCGGACGGCTATGCTTTACCGAATCCACCTGAAGCAACCTACCACGGCAATCCGATTCCAGCTGGCTATGCTCGCGTCGGGGTGGATGAAGTTCTGTCGGGATATGGGTCACTAAACCTTGATTTTCTTGGAGGTGAAGGAGAGAAGACCCTCGCAGAAGCCAAACGTGCTGGTTACTTTCTATGGAGAAAACCATGCATCATATTTCCAGACAGTAAGGTGCCAAGTCCAGCGCATCGTCTGTCGAGTTCACCACCACCACCCCCCGAGACGGAGCGCAGCGCGACTCCATGGCGTCAGTCGAGTCCACCACAGCCCCCCGAGATGGAGCACATCGCGACTCCGGGGAGTTAGTCGAGTACACCACCACCCCCCGAGATGGAGCACATCGCGAGTCCGCCGCGTTAGCCGAGTCCACCACCCCTCCCCGAGCCCAAGCCCAAAACGCGACGAGGAAATCGACCTCCGCCGCGTCAGCAGAGTCCAAAGAAAAAGAAACCGAAGAAGAAGAAACCCGAGCCTCCTGTCGAAAAGTTACCTTGCGAGATGACTGACGGAGAACTCAAAGCGGTAGTTGATAAACAAGTGGATGACCACTTTGCGCCGAAACCGCCCCCGCCGCCGAAGGAGAAAATACCTGAGGAAACTATACACCACTTTTTGGATACTTTTAAACCCCCTGTGAAGACAGTGCTATCGAACTATGAACGCTCTATTAGCAAGTCATATCAACAAAAGGGGTCGAGCTCCTCAGGCAGTAAAAAATGCGGGAGAACTGTTCCCCAGCTCAGAGAACAGACAGTGCAATCGATAGCCCCGCTCAAGGTGAGTACCGAGCAGCAGGAGGTGATAATAACCGACCTTGCAAGAGAGGCTGCTAGAGCAGCGGGTCTCACTGTTGAACAATATCTAGGCTTCGAGCAGATCGTCGCTGGAGATATTATACCACCAAGGAAATATGTCAAAGGGGAGCCTCTGGTCAATATAGAAGAGGAGAAGCTTCTATCAACGCAAATGCGCAATTTGCATGAGTGGTACAAGAGAGAAATTATACCGTTCGAGAGAGAGCCTCATGATGAAAGTCAAGCCAGAATATTACCACAATGGAACTGAAGTGTGGATTGCAAATGAAGAATTATTTCCGTTATTCCATCAAAAATCACTTGACAAATCTCTCGTCAGTCGTTATTGTCTGTAAGTGATTTCTTTCAGTATTTTAAGTCTCTAGCTCAGCTCGTTCGTCATTGATTGTAATTATCCTCACTATATTCTTTTTGTGTGGTATTACGCAGAATGAAGATGTACGAAATGAAAAGAGATGGAGCCTATGGCATTGGGTTCATTAACCCAAATACCATACATGAAGGAACAATAGAAAATCTATACTAGGTAAGAGAGGCGGAGAAGACCTTGCTAAAGTTTTTGAAGGAACGCAAATATACTACTTCCTTACAACTTCAAGTGAGTGTCACTGTCTTGTACTACAAATTATAGTTTTGCTTACTCGATGTTATAAGTGATGAGTTATGCATACCCGCTTATACATACGTGTGCGCAGGTATCACTTCATCCTGCTAGACATTAAAATTGAAGAAGGAAAAGTTATAGTACTGGACTCACCACGTAAAGATTATAACGAGTACAAAGGCCGGAAGAATATGCTCGACAGGTAATTTTAATCATTATCACACCATGTAGGCTTCTTTAGTTCACTTCCTGTTATATCAAGTAATTAATAGCTCCTTTATTCAATTTCTTTGACGGCAGAGTTTGGGCAAAGTTCATAAAAGAAGAGCCCGGTGCTTGGAAGGATAAGCTGACGTGGCACTACCATAAATATGTGCGAGAACATTCGCTTTAATTCTAGTTTCAATACCACTATCATGCTTGATAATTATCTGATTGAACTCTATTCTTGTGAAGTGTATGAAGCAGGAACAGGGGACTGAACCATGTGCATACATCGTAATGGAGAACATTCGCTATATGACCGAAAGGAATACTAGAACAGCAAATATGGTACGTAAATACTATTTACACTTTGTTCTTACCATGATGTAATATATATATATATACACACAATTGATATATTCATATATTGATCTGCTTCTTTAAAAAAGATTGCGGAGAAGCGGGATCAACTTCGAATAGAGGACCGCATACGAGCACTTCAAGAGGAAATAGCGGGATTTTTGCTTCAGCATGTCATACCTACCAACGGAGAATTCCATTACACCCTACCCGGCCGGTAGTAGAATATGATCTGCAAATTGTAGGTGAAATTGTGTATATACCAAATTGTATACATATGTGCACTGTATATATGTTCTATATATATGGTGGTACGAGAAATTCTACTATGATATATATATATATATAATTGGTTCTACGAGATATTCTACATGTATATGCATTGTACAATATGTAATAGCGTAAAATATTTTTGAATTTAAAAAATAAACAGTAAATCCTAAACCCAAGAATCAATAAACCATTAAACCCCTAAAGCAAAGAATCAATAAACCCTTAAACCCCTAAACCTTTAGTACCGGTTTGTAGTACAAACCGGTACTAAAGCCCCCCAAGCCCTCGTCTCTGGATTGTGACCATGTGGCAGAGATCCAACCACTTTAGTACCGGTTCGAGGCGAACCGGTACTAAAGGTTTTGGACCTATAGTACCTAAGCTTTAGTACCGGTTCCAGAACCGGTACTAAAGGTCCTTATAAACCAGTACTAAATCCCTGTTCTGTATTAGTGATATCGTCCAGGTCACGTCGTCCCTAGACTCCGAGAGCGAGGGGAAGAGAGAGAACGACGAAACTGGAGGTCCCAACCAGACAAAGCGAGTTCCGAGATGGAAATATTAGGGGTGGAGCAATAAGAGAACAAAATGGGGAAGGACGCAGCTAAAGGTCCTTCCCCAGTCCACCAATCAAGCCAAAACCGAATCGAGGTCCCGTTACCAACCGAGAACTTGATCAAAGATCGAAAAGTATCCTTCACCTTCTGAAGATCTTGCCAGAATTGAGATGCACCCTTGCATTCAGCCAAAAGTGGGGAGGAGTTAGGGAAGTATTTGGCTTTGAGGAGGTTGAACCAAAGAGAGTTCGGTTCGGCCTTCAGAATTTTCCACCACCACTTGGTCAACAAGCAGACATTCATAATATTAGTATTGGATATACCCAAGCCACCCTTCTTCTTGGGTCGACAAATAATGTCCCATCGAACCATCCGGTATTTCTTTTTGTTATCTGAGGAGTTCCAGAAGAAATTGCGGCGATGTTTATCGAAACCCTCATGACAAGATTTAGGAAGCAGATAGAAGCCCATAACGTAAGTGGGTAGGGAGGAGAGACACGAATTGATAAGGCACACTTTGCCCGCTTGTGAATGGAATCTACCTTTCCAGAGTAGGACCCGCTTGCCAAGCTTGGCCACCACTGGGTTAAACACAGAAGCACTAACCCGTTTGCTAGATATAGGGATACCCAAGTAAGTAAGGGGAAAAGAGCCCAGCGAACAATTCATAAGATCAACCAACCTGTTAGCTTCCAGAGAGTCACAACCCAAGGCAAAGAGTTCCGATTTCAGGAAATTAATCTTGAGGCCCGAAAGGCACTCAAAACAAAGGAGGAGCAATTTAAGGTTGGCCAGGCACAGGTCAGATGCTTCCACCAGGATAATAGTGTCGTCGGCGTACTGTAAATGAGTAATCCCTTCCGGGATGAGATTAGAGGCCACCGGGGTGATATGAGCAGCAGCAGCCGCTCGATCAAACATACACGCAAAAGCATCAGCCACAAAGTTGAATAGAAGGGGGAATAAAGGATCGCCTTGATGCCGACCATGCTCGTTCTTGAAGTATCTGCTAATTTCACCATTGACCTTTACCGCAGTGTGGCCACCACCAACAATCTGCATAATGCGGTGCACATACGCACCCTCAAAGCCACGAGAAACGAGAACAGACCGCAGACACTCCCAGCTGACCGAATCGTAAGCCTTTTCAAAGTCCAGCTTGAGGAGGATGGCTTTGGTGTTGCTCCTTCTAAACTCATGGGCAAGCTCGTGAAGG
The DNA here is from genome assembly GCA_039707655.1 of Elymus sibiricus. Taxonomy (NCBI): domain Eukaryota; kingdom Viridiplantae; phylum Streptophyta; class Magnoliopsida; order Poales; family Poaceae; genus Elymus; species Elymus sibiricus. Next base: position 5,940,964 of record CM077666.1, read on the forward strand.
CTAGCAATACCATCCAAAATAAATCTCCCTTTGATGAATGCCGATTGAGTTCGAGAAATGATGTGGTGTGCCACCGGATCAAGGCGAGCCGCAAAGGCTTTAGAGGGGAATTTAGCCAAATTGTTGATCAGAGCTATGGGACGGAAGAGTTTTATAGAGTCCGCCCCCGAAACCTTAGGGAGAAGGGAAAGCACCGCGTAATTGAGTCGAGAGATGTCAACTGTCCCAAGACAAAAGCCCGTGAGAATAGCAGAAATGAGTGGTTTAAGAACTGGCCAGAACTTCTGGAAGAAGGTATTGTAAAAGCCATCCGGCCCAGGAGCAGAGTCCGCCTTAGACGAGAAAACCGCTGCTTTGATTTCCTCATCAGAGAGAGGGACCATGAGTTCAAGGTTCTCAGCATCCGAAACTTTCCCAAAAGAATCCCAAAAGGATGGAGACAGCATAATAGGGGAGGGGGGACGCTTAGAATAGAGCATTTGATAAAAGCTCACAATGTGAGACATGATCGCCCTGGGGTCAGTTGCAATGTCATCTCCAATGACCAAACGAGTTATTTCACATCTGCGTCGTCTACCGTTGGCGATCGCAATGAAATATTTCGTTGGTCGATCCCCATGAAGCAACCAGGACGTCCTCCCTCTTTCGAGCCAATGAATTTCCTCTCTTTTGTGGATTGACATGAGGGAATGGTCAAGAAAGTGTCTCAATTCCCATTGAGAGTCAGTGAGGCCGGCCACGTCCGCCATGTCGTCCAAAGACTTGATTTGACCCAACAGGTCGAGCTTGATCGCCTTGGATTCTGCCGAGAGATTAGCACTCCAACCTTTAAGGAAACGACGAAGGTTTTGGGATAGAAAGCGCCAGTCATCCAAGGGGCCGAACGAACGATGAGGGGAGACACAAATAGACAGGATGCGGGAGGAAAGATACGGGATAAAATCCTCAATCAGGAGCCACGAGGCTTCAAAGTAGAACCTTTTGGATCGGCGCACTAGATCATCTTTCGTGTCCAGGATGAGGGGAGAATGATCGGATCCCACCAGTGGCTCGGCCACAAGAGAGGATCGCAGAAAGAGTGAATCCCAATCTAAGGAGACCAAAACCCGATCGAGGACTGACCGCACTGGCGCCACTTGCTTATTCGACCATGTATATCTAGCGCCAGATCGCCCGATCTCACGCAATGCGGCGTCACTGATAAAATCATCAAAGGTATTTGCTCTAGTCCATGAGAAATTGGCAGAACTTTTCTCCCAAGGGAAACGGATAAGATTGAAATCACCACCTAAGATGTGAGGAACAGGGCACGCGAGAATTTTCTTCACCAACTCCTCCAAGAAGATCTGGGAAAGGCTGTGATCCGCAGGGCCATAGATGGCAAAGATTTCCCAGGAGCGACAGTTAGAGATTTGGCGTAGCCGCATACTAGCAAAGAAGCGACCCGAGTCCACAGAAAGAACGTCAAAAAGATCGGTGTTCACACCCATCAGAATGCCTCCAGCGGCACCAATGGAAGACAGATAGTGCCACTGAAACTGACCACGAGGGGAGAGACGCTCAAGATAAGAAGACGTGAAAGATTCCTTTTTTGTTTCTTGTAAGCAGATAACATCCACCCGAGAAGAGAGAAGAAGAGATCGAAGTTGATCTCGCCGCCCACTAGCAGCAAGACCCAGCACATTCCAAAATAGGAATTTCATCGAGCAGAGAGGTTTTTAATACGGAGGCTCGATCGAGACGGCGCCACTACGCGTCTCGGTCGTTTCGCTTTAGGCACATGGGGAGTAGGACGAACATCCCCCATCACAGAACTGGGTGAGGTAATCACATTTGCCACTGGATCAGATGCAGCCGCCAAAGAATCGGCTCCAGCCATGGCCAGGTTCGCCTGAGCCACCTCATTCGCACGCAAGAGAGACATAAGAGAGGACGGAAAGGAAATCGACGGATCAACAATTAAACCCGCATCCCGGACCACCCCCAAGCAATGCTCATCACTCAAATCAGATAAAACAGTACGCTTGGGAGAGAGGAGACGAGCCGCACCTGTAGGTTCATCACGTGCAGCAGCACGTGCCGTCGCCTGTTCCAGAACCGAGCCGGAACGGGCAGGCAAGCGACATAATTATCCTCAACATGATATTTGTCTACGAAGTTTATACGACGAGGCCTACGTCCCTGAGAGGAACCATTCTGACCGGCCCAACCATACGCATATGGTCCGAATCGACTCACAGGTTAGAATAGAAGCAATGGCGCCCTTGATCTATTGAGACTCAGGTTATAACGTATTCAGATTCAAATACTACTAACTCTATCCACTAAAACTAGAACAAATTTAATGGTAACTGTATTCGACGCAATTTGCACTGGTCCTTGATCAGAAAACGTGGAAGTCGATGTATCCAAAGAATTTTTGGCGAAAACGTTGGCGAGCGTGGCATCCGCAGTTCCTACAAGATGTGACTACAGAAAGGCGCGGCCCACCATCTACAAGGTACCCAAGGAACTTAAAAGGGGTGATGAGGACGAAGGCTATGAGCCGGTCGCAGTTCGCATAGGCCCCTTTACCAAGAAGAACTAGAGCACAGCGCAGCTGGAGAAGTACAAATGGTGCTGCGTGCGGCAGCTTATGAGCTGGCACGAAGACCAGCCTGACAATCACGTCACTGCGTGGCTGCTACACAATTGCCTGGAGAGCATGAAGCGTCTGGAGCCAGAAATTCGGGCGTCCTACTCTCAAGACATTGAGCACTCCAGCGATGACCTGGCACTCAACATGGTACTGGACGGCTGTTTCATCCTCCACCGCTTGCTCAAGTACGCACGCGACGGAGAAAGGGAAGCAGAAGCTCCGGGCGGCATTGCTCAAGATGAAGACTGGACGCAGCGTTTCGGCAGGGTCTGGGTGTGGCAGTAAGTGAAAATCGACCTTCTGCTACTCGAGAATCAGATCCCTTTCGTCGTGCTGACTAAGCACTTTGAGCTGCTCCGGAGTAGGGCCGATGAGGCCAAGGACGCCCACATCAAGGGCAGCCTCCGGCTTTTCCGATCTTTCTGTTCCGACATGCTGCGACCTTCAGCTTCAGAAATTGATTACCACGGCGTGCACGTGCACCACCTGCTGCACCTCTTCTACCTCTCCGTCGCCTGCCTGACCCCGCAGCCAAGCCTTGGTGAGAGTGACAATACTATCAGGCATTCCAGCTGTTAGTGCAGGGCCAAGCTTCGCGATGCAACTGGGCACTTGATACCGTGCGTCAAGGAGCTGGAGGAGGCGGGGGTAAAGTTCAGGAAGAGAAAGAAGGCCACGAGCTTTCTGGACATCGAGTTCGACAGCTGCAGTGGCGTCCTGGAGATCCCGCGGCTGATGCTCGATGATAACAGGGACAAGCTATTCCGGAACCTGATCGCGTTCGAGCATACCTACCCACGCACCCAGGGTGACATCTCTGCCTACGCCCTCTTCATGGACTGCCTCATCAAAACGCCTGAGGACATGCGGATCCTGCACCTGCGTGGCATCCTTGACAACGAGATAAGTGGCGAGCAGGACGCCAGCCGCTTCTTCAGCAGGATCTGCGCGCAGGTGTGGTGGCCGAGAGACAACTGCCTGAAAGATGTGATGATCGAGGTGAATAATTACAGGGGCTCCAGGCTGCACAAGTGGCGCGCGGCTCTTGTGCGCAACTACTTCAGCAACCCTTGGGTGGCCATGTCGGTGCTGGCTGCAGTGCTCTTGCTCGCCATGACCATCCTGCAGACCACCTTCACAGTCTACCCCTACTTCAACCCTCCAGAGTAAGCAACCAAGCAAGCAGCAGCAGCTACTTGTACGTACTATTATGTCCTATGGGTCGGTCACATACGTTTGGCCGGCGAATTTCATTTCTTGTCACTGTAATTATATATGCATGCATGTACCGGACACCGCTGTCCAGTAATGTCGTTGTCCGCTAGCTGCATCCATGTATTGTTGTGTAATGGTGTGTATCTTTCTTCAATGCTTTCGGTGGTGGTACCGTACTGTATTTTGTAATGGGGCATCAACACTTCTTACTAGTACCCCGCAAAAAAAAAAAAAAAAAACACTTCTTACTAGTAAATAAATCGAGTAACAGCTAGCTGCATCGGTGTGCCACTAACTATTATGTTCTCTTGTTGTACACCGACTAATTGCCATTGCTCTGTTTCTCGATCGGCTAAGCCGCAACAACTTTTAAGATGCTCCAACTTATCTCTTAGGAGGGTTATTTTTTTTCAAAAAAAAGAGTCAAACCCCTCCGGCTTCCCCCCTTAAAAAAAAAAAAAACCTCCGGCTTCCATTTATTAGAAACCAACAGTGCTACAAGACTCAGAGTAGAATTTAATCCAAACTGTCATTGACCAAGTATTTTACTTATGGCAAGTTAATTTTTCTCTCCCAAGTTAAGGCATTAGCTGTACGTTACAAAGGAAGTTTTGTTGCTTTCCAATTCACTCAGTGGCTACCATGTATGTGGCTACAATTCACTAAGTAGTATATATATTTTACAAAGGAAGTTTTGTTACTTGTTTTCATCCGTACGTTCTCTGTTTAATACGACATGAAAACAAGGGTTCCGTTTACGGATTTGCTAATTATCAGTCAGCTGAGATTTAGTTAAATCTCATTCAACTGCACAACCATTGGATCGAAGGTACGGAGATTCGTGCTTTTTTCACAGGCGGAACGCCGTGGGTTCGGTGGGTTGTGGTCTCCTGGCGTTGCGGACATGCGGCCCGCGTAGGTTATTGGCCTTTTTTTACCAGGCGAGCTAACCTTCTTCTTGTGCCTTTGGCTTTTTTCGTTTTTGTCATCTTCCTCGGTTCAGCGACGGGTGCGGGTAGTGGTTGTAACGTGGGCTTTTCTTTCTCTTTTCCTAAATTTTTTTAGAATACACAACCAATAGTTTTTCCAACGAAGACATGGCCTGACTTTTTCTAATTTTTGCGGTTAGCACATTCTATAGTCAGTATATTTTAAAATTTAGGAAGACATGGCTAGTAGCTTTTTATAATGAAATGAACCTACTTTTTTTTATCTTCGCCTGCACTTTTAATTTGTGTAAAATCTTTTAGAGTCTATTTTTTATAGCGAGTTCAAATTTTCGGAATGCACGGTGAGTACTCTTTGTCATTCGAACTAGTAATTTTTTTGATTGGGGTTGGTTCGCAATCTCGCTGTGTGTTGCATTGGTGGCATTGTATGAAGTTTTGATTTAATTTTTATTTGACAAAGTTAAGGTTTTTATGCATGGCGACTGGCTGTTAATTTTTTGTAGCTTTATCTGATGCATTTCATTTTTTTTTGTGTGCGTGTTTTTTTTTGGGGGGGGGGGGGGGGGGGGGGGTAAGGTGCTGGCAATGCACTGCACTGTATGTTCGCTGTGGAAGAGCATTGCTGGCAGTCGGACATGCATGTATTTTCTTTGACATAGTGATGACGCAGGGGTTCGACGACCGTGTGGTATGGTTAGTTTTTATTTTCACACTGCAAATGTGACACTTTCGCAACAACTGATCAAAACATTTATTTTTCTCTCATAGGTTGTCCGTTCACTTAAAAAAGCGTACGAATAGTTTCACTGGGAAGTGATTGCATGCAAGAACTCAAACGGGCCTTTGTTGCACATCCACCGAGGCGCTCCCTTAAAAAAATCCACCGAGGTGCGCCAGTTGCACGTCTTGGTCTTCTAGATTTTTTTCTTCCATTTTGGCACTTGATGCCAATGGAGGAGAAGTTTACAGGGTTTAGGAGAAGTGGGTTTAGGACGATTGGTTGTTGTCATTCATGCATATCTTCATTTATTGTATATGCTTGTTGCAAGAATGTTTATATGGAGGAAACTCCACCAAGTTTATGGCAACCAATATATGCAATCAAATTCAAGTTCATTCAAACTTGCATATATTGTGGGGGAGTTTGCTCTATATAGTTAACATCAAATACTTGTCTAGTATTTTGATGCTTGTACAACTGGTTTTGATAACATCGACTATCTTTGTGATATTTCGAGCTATCGAAACTACCTCAAGTATACAATTTATTCTCGAATAAATAGCACACTTGATTTAAAATTCATTATATAAACCCTCTTGTTGAGATTGTCATCAATTGCCAAAATGGGGGAGATTGAACGTGCATGTAGCCCCTAAGTGTGGTTTTGGTAATTCATGACAATCTCTATTGACTAATGTTTTCATTCTGATAAATTTGAAGGAATATTCCATAGGTGGTGACTTAAGGATATTGGATGGATTCAACGATGAATGCCATAAAGATGAAGATATGCCCTAAGCTTTGGTATTGAATGACAAATTCCTAGAGAGCATCAAGTGCATTGTATCTTAGATGAAGAAATGTTCCATAGTGATGCATGAAGCATATTGGGTTTATTTGGGAAGAGTTCCCTCAAAAGCCTCATGAAGAAGTCCTCATGCTATCCCTCTGTGATTACCTCATGCCCACGGGGTGTAGGGAAATCTTGCTGGATACCCCGTGTGCACGAGCCTCCAGAACCCCGTGCACACGGGGTCGAGTGTTAAACTCTCTGGATACCCCATGCCCACGGGATCCCTGACCCCATGCCCACGGGGCCTAAGGTTTGACTCTCGGGGTCTCATGTCCAGTGAGGTTACTAGTTGGTCTTTGGAAATATCTATTGAAGCCACCGAGATTGATTTCAATGCCTAACCAATTATGTTCAAGGTGGAGTTCATTGGAGGATCTCAAAGGTCGACATATTTGGGCTTATAAGGATCAAGGACTGGAGATAATTATTTTAGGGAAGAATTCAAGTTATGGTTTTAAGACAAGATCATGTCGAGCTGATGTGTTGGGTTTTGGTTGATCAAGTCTTGAAGCAAGCAACTAGAGTGAAGAATTCATTGTGCCTCTCAAGAGACTGTGATGGAGCATTAGGAAGAGCAAGTGCTGATCAATATGATGTTCATAGTGAAGCTTCATATGGTCATGAAAGAGTCTTTGGTGATCTAGTCTTGAAGCAATGAAGTAAAATGAAGAGGTCATTATGGCTTTCAAGAAACCAAGATGGAGCTTCAAGTAAAGATGTTGGTCGACCAAGATGAAGCTCAAAGATTGTATCTAGATGGTCAACGCACAAGTGCAAAAATTGTACCGCGTGGGATCAAGTGATCTAGTGGTATGATAAGTTATTGTGATTTGCGTTTAGGGAACTAACCCATGCTATTTGTTTTGTATGTCTATGGGGTTTAGGTGTTTCTCATGGGCTTGTGTTAAAAGAAAGATTTCAACTAGCCTATGTGACGACGACATCGAGTGGTGATGGTCATCGAGAAGTGCAAGTGCAAGATGAGCATCTGGAGGTTAAATGCTTTGAAGCTTGTGGTCCACATCATGATAATGTACATGTGAAGATGTGCTTAAGTGAATGTTCCCTCTTTGCAATCTGAGGAAGAAATTCGAGAATCTTCACCAAAGTGATCATGGTCAAGAAAAGGATTCCAACTTCAGACAAACGTTAACATCACCATCAAGCTAAAGTGGAATGCACAAGGCAAAGGTATAAGTAAGCTAGGTATTCCTAGTTTTGCCGGTCTCATGGTGCTTGGTGGGAGACCGGGTTATAGGTTTGATAGCCCTACTATCAAGAGGGACTTTTGGTCGAGTAGCTTGATCATGTCGTATGTAGAGTGCTCAAACCTTTGCATGTTTTGCATCGTTCTATTTTGTTGATCTTGGGTGGTTCTCTATGAGAGGACCTTGGTCTTCTCCGGGAAAACATTGGTTGTCCCTTGTCCCCTTTACTTTTCACAATTCATACTTGTTCCTATTTATATATCTTGTGCTAGTTTGAATTGTTTAGTTGTATCCTTTAGTTCCATATCTTGTGATATAGTTTGTGCTTGCTAGTTTCCTTTAAGTGCCTATCTCGTTTAACATAGGTTGTTGGTGCACTTAGTTGAGCCTAGCATATTTAGGATTTGTGCTTGAAAAGTATCTATTTAGTTTAATTCCGCAATAGGATGAAGCCAAATCCGTAAAAGTTTTAAAACACCTATTCATCCATGCTCTAGGCTACATCTAGGTCCTTTCAATAATGCAGTCACATGTGGAGGAACTTATTAATCAACACACCGGTGAATGGGATGAGGAGTTAATCACCAATGTTTTCTGTCTGGTTGTTGCTCAGAGAATTCTTCAAATCCTCTTAATGTTGAAGAACTCGATGACTTTGTTGCATGGCACTACATGAGACCGGAGACATTCTCTGTCCGGTCCGCGTACCATAGGGAATGGGAGCACCAGTTTGGTCAACGACATGAGTGGGCTTATGGCCAAGGTAGCACCAACTTAAACCTAGTTTGGAAAGGCATCTAGAAGCTCCGGGTACTACGGAAAATTAAGATTTTTGAGCGAAGAGTTCTTCGTGGGGCTCTTCCTTGCCTCGGTGTACTGGCAGATAGACACATAGCAACACGAGCACAATGCCATGTTTGCTGGTTTGGGGTGGAAGATATCCAACATTGTTTATTCTCTTGCCCGAGAGCTAAGGAGGTCTGGAAAGCATTGGGTTTAAAGGAAGAAGTGCACAAAGCTGTATTACTTGATCAGTCGGGCTTCGTGACCATGGAAGGCTTGATTCATGATAATTCATCACATGCAATTGAGGAGAACCTAATGATCAAAGCTCACCACAGGGGTAGCCTGGTATATTTGGTGGTAGCGAAGGCAACATGTTAGGGGTGAAGCTATCAAGTCCCCTGAAAGAACAACCATGTCGGTCAAGGTGTTGGCAACTAACTATTTCTGTGCTGGAAGCAACAAGGTTCAGCGGAAGAAAGATGATCACATGTGGAGGAGGCCATCACATGTTTTCGTGAGGTAAACATGGATGCATCTTTTCATGTGGAGACCCTGTCAGGCGCTATGGGATCCATTTGGCAGGATGAATGGGGACAATTTATCGCAGCGGCATACTTGTTTATACCTCGTGTGACCAGTGCAATATCAGCAAAAGCGCTGGCCCTCTGTAATGGACTAATTCTTGCAGGGCATATGGGTTGTAGCAAAGTTCCTGCTGAATAGGACTACTTGCCTGTTATCGAGGCGATTCAGGATACTACGAATTGCCTAGGGCCTGATGTCGCAATTTATGCTGAATGCGTGTAGCTTGCCAAGAACTATGGGAAAACGTTGTTCCACTTCTGTAACCGTGAAGCAAATGGAGTAGCCAACTATCTAGCAAAAGCTACTTTTAGCTCTAGATCCTCAGCAGTTTGGGATACTAATACCCCAAACATTATTTCATCATTCCTTATGATATGTGTGTTGTTTTACACGTCCCAGCCGAAAAAGTGTAAGACATGTAAAACTTATTTTATGTATATTGTTTTATAGTGACGAACACCATGATGTAAGCAATTTCAATCCATAATATTATTATTTTTGTCATTTGTTGCTGCACTCACATTGTTCGAGAGACTATAGTTCGATATTGGTGCCCATTTAAACACATATATGAGATAGTTGGCTAGATACAATGGCACTATCGTCCATGATCTTTAGAGCACCGGACTACACGGCTCAACGTTGGTGCTTATGCACACACATGTATATGCCAGTTGGCTTTGTGCGCTTGTAGTGTCCACGCACTCCATTGCACGAGATTATTGCTCGGTGAAAGTGCTCATGACTTTCTAATTGCGCACGCCAAAACTTGTGACGAGTCTTTCATAGAAGGAAAACAATTTGACAAAAATGTTTCTCCCGCAAACGATATTTACACCTCCCATCCAGTGTAGTCTATTCAGTGTAACAATTAAACTTTTGATAATATCCTTTTCATGATAATGAACACCATGAAATAAGAAATTCCATGATATTGTACCATTTTCTGTTCGTGCCCTGGAAGTTTCCAAGACTGGTTTGGCGTTAGTGCTCAGGTAAACATATATGGAGCATTTTGCTAGGTGCATGAGCTGGCAAGCCCTTGGATGCCAACGCATGAGATTGGAGTAAGGTGTTGGTGCTCATGTAAACAGAAGTATAGGACAGCTGGCCAGGTGCACTGAAAGTATCCACAAATGACATGCAAAAACGAAAGAATATAATTTTTTTGCAATAGATCTTTACACCATCTATCTTAGTCATCATCCATTGTTCTTTAATGTAATAGTTTGCCCGAAGGCATGTTTTAAAATCTACAATATATATACAGATTGAAATTTAGTAGGATATTGAATGTTTGAACTAGATATATAGAAAAAAAAACTTCTAGTTGTTCATGTTTTGTGTAACGATCAATGTCACTATACATATGATAGTTTTTAAACAAATAGGAGAACATGATATATACAATTAAAATATTATTATTTGCCATATAATGATTTTAGAATAACTAACTTACTTTCTGTTCAAAAAGCAACTGTCCCATTGCATAGACAAAGTGCATCCACAATTGGATGCCCTGGGACCCTATAGACTGAGACTTGCCTTGGGCAATGCAAGGACCTCCGGTAAATCCAAATTATTTTTATGGATAACTAGAACTCGTCATGGCTTCATACGCAATTAGTTATTCCAGTGCATATATATCAAACTAAGGAAGTATCCTTAGTGTCTATATATGCCCAATATTGATTGTCTCCTATAACAAAGCAAGGATATGAAAAATTTATAGCAATTCCAAAAAATAGAGAAAATTAAAACTAGTGATGTCATGAATTAACGGTCGTGATTCTTCCAGATTGGTAACAAACATCAATATTGAAAAGATTCATACCACGTAACAACAGGCACACAGTGTCGATGAGACTAGCTTACTGGAATCAGTTGGCCATTAACCCAAATATACTTAGTTGCAGGACTCAAAGGAGTAAGTCAGCCACGAGACTAGATCCAACATATGATGCAAGTATTATACCAAGAAATTATATAGATCGAGGCAGGTCGCGAGTGACCTTGTGAAAGGAGAGCAATTCTATGGAATCGCGCATGATCTATCTATATAGAAGTTGGAAAAGTACAATTACACAGTGGCGCAATTCGAGTGGTTTTCTTAGAGTTTGTTGCATGTAGTGGTTTAGTTGAGATGTGGTTACAGTGACATATATTATGACACCACATGGGATGTTATTCTAAGAGGTGCATTTACCTATTTTATCTCAATCCTGATTCCAAAATTAACAAGACAGCCAATTGTAGGGACAGTCATAAGTAATGTTTAATTTGCTAGCTAACTAATTATATTTAGGAAACATGGATTGTTCAGCTAAAAAATTCAATCATATTTTTTCACGTGTATAAAAAGAAGAAAATAATAAATTGCGTAAAATTATAAAACATGTTGATAAGAATTGATTAGGAATTAAGAAATAAAATGGGACTTTCATGTGCAAAGTTTACAAAACGACAAGTAGAGAAATTTGCAACAAGTTGTCTTAAAAAGTAAACTGTAGCTATTTTTTGAGCTATTGGGCATGCTTTTGGTACATGAGACAAAAGAGTTTCAATATATCAATCTTAGCCAATTTAGTCACTAGGATAAGTTAGTTGGTTCGAAAAGATGCACTCTCCAAATAAACATATAATATGCTTAAATATCTTTGTTTTTCTCCAGATAATGATTTTATCGCAAATAAAAAATACCAGCAATTAATGCTTCGCTAAACTAGCATGGTACAACTCGCAACGTCAAAAGCCAATCGAAGTTTTTTTTCCCTCCCGTATGTGCATATTAGTGGTACCTATAGCAAATTAGTTCTACTTGTCGGCAGGAGTGTTGATGGTATGGATGCGTATGGTTGGCCCCTGTAACTTGCTGTGGGACTGAAAAGCGGATCACTGGTTTCTCTCTCTTCCTTTTGAAGGCAATAATCGCTCTCTGTCTGTCTCTCTCTAACTCCTCCTTTTCCTTGCATCTTTTTTCTCTCTCTACCCACCAGACATGGGCTGGCCCTGCCTGCCCTCTGCATGTGCCCATGGGATCGAGTGTTTTCTTCTTTTCTTGCTTCCTGGTTGGACATTCTCCCCTTGCATGTGATTGGGCGACCATGTAAGAAGAGACCTTGCAGGTACGTGCTCTAGCTGGGTTGGGCGACAAATTATGCCTGAAACCCACCCACGTACGTTCCTATTAAGAAAAAAATTTGCAACACTAAACTTATTCCGAAAAAAGTTAATTTAAAAAAAATGTGGAATTATGTACGTCTAGACACGCATTCCATGGACGATGATAATGAAGAAAATAATTAAATTGAAGCCACTAAATTTGGCAAAAATGAAACATGTACGCATGGCGTGAAATGCAATCCCATTGATTACTAAGAACACACTAATTTAGAGAGAGAAAATGCTAGTAGTATCTTTTTTTAGGAAAGCGTGAGAAAGCGTGCCTTTTTCCAATAGATAGGAAACACAAACAAGGTCTGTCGCAAGCGACAATTACAATTACAGGGTCATCACTCTCGCAACAAGCGTATAGATTTCCACGTCCGCTCGTTGCTAGCAATGGAAGACAAGAGGACAGCCAATTGTTGGGCATCATAGATGATCTCAGGATCTTGTTGCACAAGATTTGAACCACAAAAAATAAATAACTAAAGCAATCACACCTTAGATCAAAGATAAAACCATCTCTGTCTTTTGTAGATGCTGGAAATAGCAAATAGGGCTTCACCGGATGAAGCCCTTGTTCGTCTTCTCCTTCTGGTTGCTGCTGCTGCTTTTGGAAGGCACTGGAGAGGTCCTTCCCATGGCTGGCTGTGCCGTGCTTGATTGGGCAGCTAGGGGAAAGTTGTGCATATATCCTTACTCCTCTCTCCCGATGGGAGTTATCCCCTTTATATAGTTATGCACAGTGCCATCGGGGGACCCACCAATCAGTTGTGTGTGTATGTGTATGCCCCCAATTAGGGCATTCTTAGGCAAGTTGGAATTGCCAACTTGCTGCTGCCTCACACTTGTTGCTGGCCTTTTAGTTTGGCCTGGCAGATCAGCCAACATTCTCCCGCTTGATCGTAAGGCAAAACTTATAAGCCCACTTCTTGACGAAATGGCATACGAGATAACAGGATTGCAACGGCCAGTTATTACCGTAGAACCCAGTTACTACAATATACCACCTTATCTCGAAATGGAACTTCTTTAACTAGGAGCTCCACGAACTTAATACTTATTTGAAAAACTTATGAGTTCATTTCTTTGTTGGAACTTATACAGATCCAATAAACACTAGTACATAACAGGGCTTTGGTCCAGGCAGGGCCAGCCCATTAGTCCCGGTTCAGTCACGAACCGGGACCAATGGGGGCAACGGTCCCGGTTCGTGAGGCCAGGGGGCCGGCCGGGCCTCGTGGGGCATTGGTCCCGGTTCGTCTGGACCCTTTGGTCCCGGTTCCAGACACGAACCGGGACCAATGTGCCTCGCTCCTGGCCCACAACCATTGGTCCCGGTTCGTGGCTGGAACCGGGACCAAAGGGGGTCCTTTAGTCCCGGTTCCAGCCACGAACCGGGACCGATGAGATGCCTATATATACCCCCCTCGCCAGCGAGCAGAGCACTCCACACTGCTCTGTTTTTCTGGCCGGCGTGGGGAGAGCTTTGTGGTGCTCTAGCTCACCTCACTAGTAGGAAAACCCCCATTTGTCCCGGTTCGTAAGGGCCTTTAGTCCCGGTTCTGGAACCGGGACTAAAGGGTCGGGACTAAAGCCCAAAATCTTTAGTCCCGGTTCTCTTACCAACCGGGACAGAAGGGGCTCCACGTGGCCGGTGCTGGGAGCCCAGGCAGGAGGACCTTTAGTCCCGGTTGGTAACACCAACCGGGACCAAAAGGCAGGACCTTTAGTCCCGGTTGGAAACACCAACCGGGACCAAAAGGCACCGGGGTTTTTTTTTTTTTTTTGAAAGGGGGGGGGGGGCGTTTAGGGGGTTTGTAGGGTTAATTGAGGTGTTTCATATTGTGTTAGCTAGCTAATAGAGAGAAGTGTCCTCTCTTTCTCCGTGCTTGGTCGACGCTAGCTACTATAGAGAGAACTCGACACGCTAGCTAGTAAGCAAATGAAGGAACCATTAAGTACACAAGATCGGCATGAACATATACACAGAGAAGTGATCGACCTCTCTTTCTCTGAGAGATTGGTCGAACAACAAGTTTTCGTATATCTATCCGTCGCTACTAGCTACATATGTACAATATAAGATCTCTTACAATCCCTAACATTTAATGTCAAATTCCACATGGTATTCTCCGGCTTTATTTATGACGTGGTCAAGAAAGAATCCCGCCAATTCTTCTTGAATTGCTCGTATGCGATCATGTGGTAGGAGTTCATCCCACATCTGCCACGTCTAATTTGAAGAAGGGGGTCAATACATATATATGAATGAAACTCAACACAAATCATGGTAATAAAATAAAATTGTGAATATTATTGCTTACGCACTTGAAATTGTTTTTCAGAGTAGCCCCGCTTAGGGGTAGTCGCGTTGTAGATGAACTCGCAAACGTAGTATCCACAAAAATTATTCCCTTTTTCCTGCCACAAGCACTTTACGAGAAATAGAGTTCAATCAAACTGGTAATCAAGGATGATAAATGGTATTGATGGAACTAGAATCAATGGGAGATGCGCGGAACTAGCTAGTAGTACTTACTTTCGGGTGTGTAAATCGCAGCTCCCTCGGCAGTGCCGGAACAATTGCGGTGAACTCTTTCCAAACCCTGCCAGACAAAGAAAATAATTACTTGATATCAGGAAATGAACAAAGTTGCCGATATGACGCGATAATGATCGATTGAACTTACTTCTGGAGCATTTCAGTCATGCCCGCATATTCCTGGGGATCTTTTCGTTTCGAGTCTAAGACGATTACTACTCCCCGCTCAAGCTTAATCTCTAGCAGAATAAAGTGGAAGCTGCGCACGCATGCATAACTCATCAATTACATTACTATAACCTCGAGTAATAAGGGAAACCGAATATGCACAAGACAGTAACACTCACTTGAAGTTGTAAGGAAAGAGTATTGTCCCTTTGTTTTGATTTTTAAGCAACGATTGTAGCAAGTTGTCCTCGGTTTCTGTGACATTGTTTTTAACCGTATACTCATGTATGATATTTGGGTTAATGAACCCAATGTCATACATTTGTGCTTTTCTGCATTCGACGATCTTCAATCTGCATAATATAGTGAGGATAATTATATATACATGCAATGAAAGAGCTGAGCTATATATAGAGAGAGACTTGATTACAGAAGTAGTACTTACAGACAG
Organism: Elymus sibiricus; assembly: GCA_039707655.1. Classification (NCBI taxonomy): domain Eukaryota; kingdom Viridiplantae; phylum Streptophyta; class Magnoliopsida; order Poales; family Poaceae; genus Elymus; species Elymus sibiricus. Next base: position 5,956,249 of record CM077666.1, read on the forward strand.
TAGCAAGTCACGATTGTTTTGTCGATGGCCTTTTCATTGTATAACTGGAATATCTCCTCAAATTCAACATTCAACTGATCCATTCCAACAAGGTCGTGCTCCTCTTTAATCTTCAGCGTCAAAGAATCCCTCCCTGATTCGCGGCAGGTTTTCATGTACCATTCATGCAATGTTCGCATCATCGTTGTTAGAGGAGGATGATCAGGTTTGACGAGAGGCCGCCCGTACCGGTAACTGAATTCGTCCACCTCCAACGGCTCAAACTGTACATCATCGCTCAGGTAATCACCAGGATTGGTACCGGGCACCATCCCCGGATGATTAGCGACGATATCGCTAGACACCTTGAGCGGGGGGCACGATTGGTTCGCCTGTTCGCCGAGCTGGGGAATTTTTTCCCACTTCTTCGTTTTGCTAACCTTGCATCACTGGAAGTACTTCCTGACCGCCGCGCGTCTTGATATGTCTTTTTAACACAGCGGTCAAAGTTGGAATCCGGCAGAGGCGGTGGTGGTCGCTTCAGGGCATCGATAGTGCGCATCACCGGATCTAGCTTCTCCTTCGGAGCTAGAGTTTTCTTTGCAAAATGGGCCGTCAATTCGGCCTGACATATCTCCTCGTTTTCAGACTCGGTCCTCTCATATGGTAACTTTTCCAGAGGCTTGAGAGATGGACCGTATCTGTATTCCCTCCCGCCTCTTCTTGTACTGCTAGCCGCCGGAGCGGTGGCGTCTCTCTTCCGTCGTTGCTTACGAGGCGGAGCAGGAGGCGGAGTGCTCCGACGCGCCGGAGGGGCCGGAGCGGCGGCGTCTGTCTTCTGCCGTTGCCGACGAGGCTGAGGAGGAGGCGTACTGCTCCGACGTGCCGGAGTAGGCGAAGGAGGAGGCGGAGTGCCCTCACCCGTCGGAGGAGCCGGAGAAGGAGGCGGTGTGCCCTGATCACTCGCCGGAGGAGGAGGAGGAGGAGGCGGAGAGCCCTGATTCGCCTGAGGAGGAGGAGGAGGCGGAGGAGGCGGAGGCGTCCAGTTTGGAAGCTTGATGTACTCCTTCTGCCATAGACATGTACTCCTCAGAGCACGAGCCAGCTTATTCTCTCCTTCACCTGTAGGCCGGTCAAGCTCGAGCTCCTCAAATCCCTCAATTACTTCATCCACCATCACAACAGCATAGCCATGTGGAATCGGTGAGCAGTGAAAAGTTCCGTTAGGTTGAGGAGGTGCAACAGAGCCGACAGCCGCCTTGAAAGTGAGGTTCCGGCATTTCGTCATGAGCTCGCAATGTTGAGCCTCCGTGATAGTATCCACGGGGTAGATAGGAGCCGTGAAGTCAGGCTGAACGGGCTCCGTGGAAGCGACGCTGCTTCTCCGCTGAGATGGCGGGGTAGCTTCTGGGGTAGCTTCGTGCCGCTGAGATGGTTGGTTGCACGGAACGGAGCCTAGTGTGCCTCGTGTTCGTCCAGGGTGCTCAACATTCCCTAGGGCCTCAGTCAGCTCGTCCTTCTCTCTGTCGGGAATGAACGTCCCTTCCTGCGCTGCGGTGATATACTCCTGAATCTTGTTCATGGGTATTGCAAGTTGCTCGTTCGTCCAACGGCACTTCCCTGTTTCAGGGTCCAAAGTTCCCCCAACCCCGAAGAACCAAGTCCTTGAACGGTTTGGCCAGTTCAATGTCTGTGGTACGACGTTTTTAGCCATCAGGTCATTCTCAGCTTTGTCCCACAACGGTCGGGCTTTGAGGTAGCCACCTGACCCCGTGTGATGGTGATACTGCTTCTTTGCAGCATTGATCTTGTTTGTCTCTGACATTTTTTTACTCTTGTCCGATGTCTTGTAGGCCACAAATGCGGGCCAGTGATCACCTATCTTCTCAAATCGGCCGGTGAATTCTGGAGTCTTCCCTTTGTCGACAAACTTTGATTTCAACTCATTCTTCCACCTCCTGAATAGATCTGCCATCTTCTTAAGAGCACACGCCTTGACCAGTGGCTCTATAACTGGCTTATTCGGATCCTCCTCTGGCGGTAGGGTGAAATTTGCCTTCAGTGCGGTCCAAAGATCATCTTTCTGTCTATCGGTGACATAATCACCATCAGGGGCGCCGTCCTTAGGCTTATTCCATTGCTTGATGCTGATCGGGATGTAGTCCCTAACAATAGCTCCGCACTGAGCCGAAAATGCGTCCTTGGTCCGCTTGGGTTCAATCGGATGGCCATCCTGCGCGAGTGCTGTGATCGTGAACCTTTCTTCCTTGCGCAACCTCTTCTTCGGGCCTCGTCTCGTTACCGAAGTTTGGCTCGATCCGGAGGGCTATAAAAGAAGAAAGAAGAGTTAATTAATATATGTACATACCAAAACAATTAATGCATCAATTAGCTAGTTAGCACGGGCTTAATTAATATATATACCTCGCCGGACTTTGCAACAGCTCCCTCCTCCGTTCGGTCACCGGAGCCGTCATCATGGTCTCCTTCTTCCTCCGGCATTCGGTCACCGGAGCCATCATGATCATGTCCTTCCTCCTCCATTGTTCGATCACCGGAGCCATCAACCTCTCCTTCCAGACCATCGGTGTCGTTGAGATACGACAAGATATCACGTCCGTCGTGGATTATGTCCCCCAACAACTGTTCTTTTTCCAAGTCTCTTGGATCCATAGTTTCTGCAAATATTACAAAATGGCAATTAATATACAAACATGAATGTTCGACGTCCTGACCACCTCTCTCATGAATGTCCGACGTCCGGACCGCCTCTCTCATGAATGTCAAACAAGGGATTCTCTTAACCTTTAAGGGATTTAACAAAATGGCGCGATTCTGAATGTGCAGAAAATGGTCCATATTTTTCCTGATCTCATCTACCCTTCTATATGTCACGTTGTCTAGTGTCAAAGGATTCAAGAAAACCAAGGCAACGACGCTCACCCCGCATGTCGTGTCCGACGTCCCCCCTCATGTCGAAGTTATCGGGGAGGGGGTAGACGACAACGACGCTCACCCCTCATGTCATGTCCGACGTCCCCCCTCATGTCGAAGTTATCGAGGAGGGGGTAGACAACAACGACGCTCACCCCTCATGTCATGTCCGACGTCCCCCTCATGTCGAAGTTATCGGGGAGGGGGTAGACGACAACGACGCTCACCCCTCATGTCATGTCTGACGTCCCCCCTCATGTCGAAGTTATCGGGGAGGGGGTAGACGACAACGACGCTCACCCCTTGTGTCATGTCCGACGTCCCCCCTCATGTTGAAGTTATCAGGGAGGGGGTAGACAACAACGACGCTCCCCCTCATGTCATGTCCGACGAGGTCGGCGACGAGGACATACATCTATCTCATCTCTACATGAACATACATCTCATCTCCACATGACCATTTATCTATCTATCTCATCTCCACATGAACATACATCTCATCTATATATATATATCATCATAACATATATATATATATCATCATATAAACAACAGAAAAATTAATTGTTTCCAACAGAGCATCATATATATATCATCATATTATCTATATATATCATCATTTCATCAAATTATCTAACATAATGAACTATATATATATATATCAACAAAATCATTTATCTATCTATCAACATCATCATCTATCTCCACATGAAAATATACATCTCATAAAAAACATAGCAACGGGGGCTGTCGGCGACCATGGAGCAGTGGCAGATGGCTTGAGGCCGGCGACGAGGTGTGCTCGGGGGCACGCGGCGACGGGGAGCAGGGGACCATGGGAAAGGGGGCTCACTGGGGGGGCGCGGCGATGGCTTGAGGCCGGCGACGAGGCCGGCGGGCTCGGGGGGGCACGCGCGCGGAGACGGGGAGGAGGGCGCGACGGCGAGGGCTCGGGGGAAGACGGGGTGCTCACTGGGGGCGGCGATGGGAGAGGGCGACGGCGATGAGGAGGCGCGGCGACGAGGAGCGGGCGGCGACGGGGCTGGGCGGCGACGGCGACAGCGATGATGGGAGAGGGCGACGGCCACAGCGACGATGGGAGAGGGCGACGGCGATGAGGAGCGGGCGGCGACGGCGACAGCGACGAGGAGCAGCCGGGCGGCGTCGGGGGAGATGTGAGAATTTGGGGAAAATTCCTAAGAGTTGGCTTATATAGCAAAGCCTTTAGTCCCGGTTGGTGGCACCAACCGGGACCAATGCCTCCCTTTGGTCCCGGTTGGTGCCACCAACCGGGACCAAAGGTCACTTTTCGTCAGCCCAAAGGGCGGGAAACAGGGACCTTTGGTCCCGGTTGGTGGCACCAACCGGGACCAAAGGGGGCATTGGTCCCGGTTGGTTGCACCAACCGGGACCAAAGGTAGGCATTGGTCCCGGTTGGTGGAACCAACCGGGACCAATGGCCTGCGCCTGGCACAGCCGCGGTGTGGTTGGATGTTTAGTCCCACCTCGCTAGCTGAGAGGCTTCGGCACTTGTTTATAAGTGCGGTTGTGCGATCTCTCTCGATCTCCTCTGAACTGCAGGCCTGTGGACCTAATCTCGTACTGCTATGCCTGTTGGCCTACTGGTCCAGTTGCGGGCCTGAATCCTGGCCCAACTAGCTGGGTTCCTAGTCGTATTCAGGCCGTGGTGGCCCAGTAGGAGGCATTTTTTTTTTCTTTTTTGCTTTATTTTTTTGTTTCTACTTACAGCTAAATACTTACAGTTTTTCAGTGATTCCTTTTGCTTTTAGGTCACAAAAATTATAAAATTTCTGTTAGTGCCTTTAGTTTTCAAATTTGAATAGTTTAAATTAGAATTTTTTGAAATTTGTGTGAATCACTAGTTTGTGAATAACTTTACTAAATAAATAGATTTTTGAGTGATTCTTTTTCCTGCTATTTAATGTTACTGTGTTTTATCATTATATTCAATTAGGTAAGTTTTAGGTTATTTTAAATGTCTGTTTTAATCAAAAACAGATTTGGTTATTTTAGTTTGCTATTAAAGTTTCTAACAAAAAAATTATTTATGAAAATTCTTTTTGCTATTAATGTTTTGAACAAAAAATACTTCGATAATTTTAGTTGCATAATTTTTATATAATTATAGTTTGAAAAATACTAGAGGTTTATAAAAGCTTTTTAGTTGATTATTTTTTGAACTCCACTCCCATGATGTTTTGAAAGAAATTAAAAAGCACTTCAAATGAACTCTGAAAAGGTTGAAAGTTGGCATGGTATCATCATTTCACCCACATAGCATGTGCTAAAAAGTTGAGTGGGTTACGGCAAAAACTGTATGCACTTCGTGTACAAAACGGACAATCTCATCTGAAGTATCATGGTTTCGGACGAAAACTCATCTCTTACAAATGGATTTCATTTTTTTGAACTTATTTGAACTCCATACTTTTTGTGTGTTCAAAATGCACCATTCAAAGCCACATCATCAATTTTCAACCCTTTCTGACTTCATTTGGTATTTTTCATGCACTTGCTGATTTTTTTGAGCTAAATAACCCTGAAATTGAAAAGCACTTCAAATGAACTCTGAAAAGGTTGAAAGTTGGCATGGTATAATCATTTCACCCACATAGCATGTGCTAAAAAGTTGAGAGGGTTACGACAAAAACTGGATGCACTTCGTGTACAAAACGGACAATCTCTTCCGAAGTATCAGGGTTTCGGATGAAAACTCATGTGTTACAGCCCGACGGTGGCTCGTGAGTGCCCGCATATGAAATGCACCGTCGGACCGTATGCAGGGAATCCGAATGATTTGTATTCGGTCGATGAACTAAAGGATTTCTAGATAGATCAACAAAACACACGGTTTCCCCTGCATACCGCCCGACGGTGGCTCGTGAGTGCCCGCATATGAAATGCACCGTCGGACCGTATGCAAGGAATCCGAATGATTTGTATTCGGTCGATGAACTAAAGGATTTCTAGATAGATCAACAAAACACACGGTTTCCCCTGCATACTAAGTGTCAAACATGTCCGAGAGGTGGGTTATATATAGGGTCGTGTGCCTCTTTAGTCCCGGTTGCTAGCATGAACCGGGACTAGTTATAGTGCTGATCCAACAGCTCACAAGCGCTTGAAAGAAACACACGATCCGTGTGCTTCTTCCTGATGGGTACGACCTTGGTCCTGGGAGTGGCTAAAATTTAGTCCCACCTCGCCAAGCGAGAGGGACTCGCAGCGGTTTATAAGCCCTGAGTGCAGAGACGATGAAGCGAGAGGCGCAATGCTCACCTGCACGTTAGCTTCAGTCCTTGAGGAAATAGTGTAAACTGCACGGAGCTATATATATATCTGTAGTTTCTCAAGGCCTGAAGCTAAGCAACGTGCAGGTGAGCATTGCGCCTCTCCATTTTTAATAACTTATTTTAACACTGGACATCATAATTTGGCATGACATCATAATTTCATATAATTTCACCCACCCACATCCCTGAATTGGTACGACCTTCACCGCCCAAGGTTATAAAGAGTTGAGAGGGTTACGGCAAAAACTGGATGCACTTCGTGTACAAAACGGACAATCTCTTTCGAAGTATTAGGGTTTCATACGAAAACTCATCTGTTACAAAAGGCATTTCATTTCTTCACATGTAACTACAATGATATAGTTGTGTAGAGAAAGTCTTCACTTTTTCTTCGCTTGTGTCCTTTACTTATTGCGCCGTAACCATGGATAATCTTCATCGTTTAAGAGGGTGCTTGGGTCAGCCTTGACTTTGAAGGGAGGAATTTCATGAAACTTTTCATAATCTTCAGACATGTCTGTCTTGCCCTCCAATCCCACGATGTCTCTTTTTCCTGAAAGAACTATGTGGCGCTTTGGCTCATCGTATGATGTATTCGCTTCCTTATCTTTTCTTTTTCTCGGTTTGGTAGACATGTCCTTCACATAGAAAACCTGCGCCACCTCATTTGCTAGGGCGAATGGTTCGTCTGTGTACCCAAGATTGTTCAGATCCACTGTTGTCATTCCGTACTGTGGGTCTTCCTGTACCCCGCCTCCTGACAGATTGACCCATTTGCACTAAAACAAAGGGACCTTGAAATCATATCCATAGTCAAGTTCCCATATGTCCACTATGTAACCATAATATGTGTCCTTTCCCCTATTGGTTGCTGCATCAAAGCGGACACCGCTGTTTTGGTTGGTGCTCTTTTGATCTTGGGCGATCGTGTAAAATGTATTCCCATTTATCTCGTACCCTTTGTAAGTCAATACAGTCGAAGATGGTCCCCTGGCCAACGAGTACAACTCATCAGAAACAGTGTTGTCACCCATGAGATGTGTTTGCAACCAACTGCCGAAAGTCCTGATGTGTTCATATGTAATCCAGTCGTCACACTGCTCCGGGTGTTTGGAGCGCAGAATATTCTTGTGTTCATCGACATACGGGGTCACCAAGGTAGAATTCTGTAGAACTGTGTAGTGTGCTTGAGACCAAGAATGCCCGTCCCTACATATTATTGAGTCCGCTCCTAGCGTGCCTTTTCCAGTCAGTCTCCCCTCATACCGTGATTGAGGGAGACCAATCTTCTTATGGTCAGGAATGAAGTCAACACAAAACCCAATGACATCCTCTGTTTGATGGCCCATGGAGATGCTTGCTTCTGGCCTAGCGCGGTTACGAACATATTTCTTTAAGACTCCCATGAACCTCTCAAAGGGGAACATATTGTGTAGAAATACAGGGCCCAGAACGACAATCTCGTCGACTAGATGAACTAGGACGTGCGTCATGATATTGAAGAAGGACGGTGGGAACACCAACTCGAAACTAACAAGACATTGCACCAAATCACTCCTTAACCTTGGCAGGATTTCTGGATTGATCACCTTCTGAGAGATTGCATTGAGGAATGCACATAGCTTCACAATGGCTAATCGAACGTTTTCAGGTAGAAGCCCCCTCAATGCAACCGGAAGCAGTTGCGTCATAATCACGTGGCAGTCATGAGACTTTAGGTTCTGGAACTTTTTCTCTGCCATATTTATTATTCCCTTTATATTCGACGAGAAGCCAGACGGGACCTTCATACTGAGCAGGCATTCAAAGAATATTTCCTTCTCTTCTTTGGTAAGAGCGTAGCTGGCAGGACCTTCATACTGCTTTGGATGCATGCCGTCTTTTTCATGCACACGTTGCTGTTCCTCCCGTGCCTCCGGTGTATCTTTTGTCTTCCCATACACTCCCAAGAAGCCTAGCAGGTTCACGCAGAGATTCTTCGTCACGTGCATCACGTCAATTGCAGAGCGGACCTCTAGGTCTTTCCAATAGGGTAGGTCCCAAAATATAGATTTCTTCTTCCACATGGGTGCGCGTCCCGCATCGTCAGTCGGAACAGATAGTCCGCCAGGACCCTTTCCAAATATTACTTGTAAATCATTGACCATATCAAGTATGTGATCACCAGTACGGAGGGCGGGCTTCTTCCGGTGATATGCCTCACCTTTGAAATGCTTTCCTTTCTTTCGACATTGATGGTTGGTCGGAAGAAATCGACGATGCCCCAGGTCCACATCCTTCCTACATTTGTCCAAATATATACTGTCGGTGTCATCTAAACAGTGTGTGCATGCGTGGTATCCCTGGTTTGTCTGTCCTGAAAGGTTACTGAGAGCAGGCCAATCGTTGATGGTTACAAACAGCAACGCTCGTAGGTCAAATTCCTCTTGTGCATGCTCATCCCACACACGTACACCTCTTCCATGCCATAGCTGTAAAAGTTCATCAACTAATGGCCTTAGGTACACATCAATGTCATTGCCGGGTTGCTTAGGGCCTTGGATGAGCACTGGCATCATAATGAACTTACGCTTCATGCACAACCAAGGAGGAAGGTTATACATACATAGAGTCACAGGCCATGTGCTATGCTTGCTGCTCTGCTCCCCAAAAGGATTAACGCCATCTGAACTTAAACCAAACCATACGTTCCTCGGGTCACCTGTAAAGTCGCTCCACTTTCTCTCGATCTTTCTCCACTGCGACCCGTCAGCGGGTGCTCTCAACTTCCCGTCTTTCTTACGGTCTTTTTTGTGCCATTGCATCAACTCGGCATGCTTCTTGTTTCTGAACAGACGTTTCAACCGTGGTATTATAGGAGCATACCACATCACCTTGGCAGGAACCCTTTTCCCGGTGCGCTGGCCCTCAACATCACCAGGGTCATCTCTTCTGATCTTATACCGCAAGGCACCGCATACCGAGCATGCGTTCAAATCCTCGTACGCACCGCGGTAGAGGATGTAGTCATTAGGGCATGCATGTATCTTCTGCACCTCCAATCCTAGAGGGCATATAACCTTCTTTGCTTCGTACATACTGCCGGGCAATTCGTTATCCTTTGGAAGCTTATTCTTCATTATTTTCAGAAGCGAACTAAATCCCTTGTCAGATACACCATTGTCTGCCTTCCATTGCAGCAATTCCAGTGTGGTACCGAGTTTTCTGTTGTCATCTTCGCAATTTGGGTACAACCCTTTTTTGTGATCCTCTAACATGCGATCGAACTTCAACTTCTCCCTTTCACTTTCGCATTCTCTCTGTGCATCAACAATGACCCGGCGAAGATCATCATCGGGCACATCGTCTGGTTCCTCTTGATCTTCAGCTTCCCCCATTGCAGCATCACCGTATTCAGGGGGCGGGTAGTTGTCGTCATCCTCTTCTTCTTCGTTGTCTTCCATCATAAACCCTCTTTCTCCATGCTTGGTCCAAAAATTATAGTGTGGCATAAAACCCTTCTGAAGCAGGTGGAAGTGAAGGGTTTTATAGTTGGAGAAAGCCTTCGTATTCTCACAGACAGTACATGGACAATGCATAACACCATTCTGCTTGTTTGCCTCAGCCGCTTCGAGAAAATTATGCAGGCCCTCAATATACTCGGAGGTGCGTCGGTCACCGTACATCCATTGCCGGTTCATCTGCGTGCATATCATGAATAGAGAAGTGACCAAATTAATAGAAATTCATCATCACATTAAAGCCAAAGTACAGTAGTGACCAAAATAAATACATAACGTTCACACATAGTTCTCATAGAACAACATACAGCTCTCTAGAGCATCTAATTAAAACATAAATTGAAACTAACATACAACTATGTAAAACATTTAAATGCAACAACAAATGCGATCATAATGGCAACTAAGGTAACAATTGATCCAACAGCATAATGATACCAAGCCTCATTATCAATGGCATATTTTCTTATCTTTCTAATCTTCAAGCGCATTGCATCCATCTTGATCTTGTGGTCATCGACGACATCGGCAACATGCAACTCCAATTTCATCTTCTCCTCCTCAATTCTTTTCAATTTTTCTTTCAAATCCTCGTTTTCTTTTTCAACTAAATTTAACCTCTCGACAAGAGGGTCGGTTGGAATTTCCGGTTCACATACCTCCTAGATAAACACATCTATGTCACGTTGGTTGGCATAATTGTCATAAACACTAAATAAAACAAATAGTTATAAAAGATAATATATACCACATCCGAATCATAGACCGGACGAGGGCCGACGTGGGCGGATACCATGACCATGGCACTATATAATAACAAACAATAATAAAAGTAAGAAAATTACACAAGTATCTATCTAAATGATACAAGTAAGAACTTTTTTCTTTTAGAAAGAAGATAAGAAGAAGAGGCTAACCACGGTGGTGCCGGCGCCGAGATGGACGCGGGCGATCGACGGCGGTGAGGACGGGGACGGGACAGGACGGACCGCCAAACCTAAACAAATCTTGAAAAAAATGGAGCTTGGACAAGGAGCTTCGAGAGCAGAAAGCTTAAGTGTGGCTCGGGCATTTCATCGAACACCTCATGTGCATAGGAGGTGATCTAGAGCACCACAAAGCTCTCCCCTCGCCACCCAGAAAAACAGAGCAGTGTGGAATGCTCTGCTCGCTGGCGAGGGGGTATATATAGGCATCTCATTGGTCCCGGTTCGTGGCTGGAACCGGGACTAAAGGATAACCTTTGGTCCCGGTTCCATCCACGAACCGGGACCAATGGTTGTGGGCCAGGAGCGAGGACCATTGGTCCCGGTTCGTGTCTGGAACCGGGACCAAAGGGGTCATACGAACCGGGACCAATGCCACACGAGGCCCGGCCGCCCCCCTGGCCTCACGAACCGGGACCAATTCCCCCATTGGTCCCGGTTCGTGAGTGAACCGGGACTAATGGGCTGGCCCGGCCTGGACCAATGCCCTGTTATGTACTAGTGTGGTCTCCTATGCACATGAGGTGTTCGATGAAATGCCCGAGCCACACTTAAGCTTTCTCCTCTCGAAGCTCCTTGTCCAAGCTCCATTTTCCTCAAGATTTGTTTAGGTTTGGCGGTCCCTCCTGTTTCGTCCCCGTCCTCACCGCCGTCGATCGCCCGCGCCCATCTCAGCGCCGGCACCACCGTGGTTAGCCTCTTCTTCTTATCTTCTTTCTAAAAGAAAAAAGTTCTTACTTGTATCATTTAGATAGATACTTGTGTAATTTTCTTACTTTTATTATTGTTTGTTATTATAGAGTGCCATGGTCATGGTATCCGCCCACGTCGGCCCTCGTCCGGCCTATGATTCGGATGTGGTATATATTATCTTTTATAAGTATTTGTTTTATTTAGTGTTTATGACAATTATGCCGACCAACGTGACATAGATTTTTTAATCTAGGAGGTATGTGAACCATAAATTCCAACCGACATAGAAATTCTGGTCGAGAAGTTAAATTTGGTTGAAAAAGAAAAAAATTACTTGAAAGAAAAATTACAAAGAGTTGAAGAGGAGAAGATGAAGTTGGAGTTGCATGTTGCCGATGTCGTCGACGATCACAAGATCAAGATGGATGCAATGCGCTTGAAGATTAGAAAGATTAGAAAATATGCCATTCATACTGAGGCTTGGTATCATTATGCCGTTGGATCAATTGGTACCTTAGTTGCGGTTATGATCGCATTTGTTGTTGCATTTAAATTTTATAGTTTCAATGTATGTTTTAATTAGATGCTCTAAAGAGCTATATGTTGTTCAATAATGAGAACTATGTATGAACGTTATGACGCAACTGCTTCCGGTTGCATTGAGGGGGCTTCTACCGAAAAACGTTCGATTAGCCATTGTGAAGCTATGTGCATTCCTCAATGCAATCTCTTAGAAGGTGATCGATCCAGAAATCCTGCCAAGGTTAAGGAGTGATTTGGTGCAATGTCTTGTTAGTTTCGAGCTGGTGTTCCCACCGTCCTTCTTCAATATCATGACGCACATCCTAGTTCATCTAGTCGACGAGATTTTCGTTCTGGGCCCTGTATTTCTACACAATATGTTCCCCTTTGAGAGGTTCATGGGAGTCTTAAAGAAATATGTTCGTAACCGCGCTAGGCCAGAAGCAAGCATCTCCATGGGCCATCAAACAGAGGATGTCATTGGGTTTTGTGTTGACTTCATTCCTGACCTTAAGAAGATTGGTCTCCCTCAATGGCGGTATGAGGGGAGACTGACTGGAAAAGGCACGCTAGGAGCAGACTCAATAATATGTAGGGACGGCCATTCTTGGTCTCAAGCACACTACACAGTTTTACAGAATTCTACCTTGGCGACCCCGTATGTCGATGAACACAAAAATATTCTGCGCTCCAAACACCCGGAGCAGTGTGACGACTGGATTACTTGTGAACACATCAGGACTTTCGGCAGTTGGTTGCAAACACGTCTCATGCGTGACAACACTATTTCTGATGAGCTGTACTCGTTGGCCAGGGGACCATGTTCGACTGTAATGACTTACAAAGGGTACGAGATAATGGGCGTAGGTTTTCTATGTGAAGGACATGTCTACCAAACCGACAAAAAGAATAGATAAGGAAGCGAATACATCATACGATGAGCCAAAGCGCCACATATATAGTTCTTTCAGGAAAAAGAGACATCGTGGGATTGGAGGGCAAGACAGACATGTCTGAAGATTATGAAAAGTTTCATGAAATTCCTCCCTTCAAAGTCAAGGCTGACCCAAGCACCCTGTTAAACGATGAAGATTATCCATGGTTACGGCGCAATAAGCAAAGGACACAAGCGAAGAAAAAGTGAAGACTTTCTCTCCACAACTATATCATTGCAGTTACATGTGAAGGAATGAAATGCCTTTTGTAACACATGAGTTTTCGTCCGAAACCCTGATACTTCGAAAGAGATTGTCCGTTTTGTACACGAAGTGCATCCAGTTTTTGCCGTAACCCTCTCAACTTTTTATAACATGCTATGTGGGTGAAATGATGATACCATGCCAACTTTCAACCTTTTCAGAGTTCATTTGAAGTGCTTTTCAATTCCAGGGTTATTTAGTTCAAAAAAATCAGTAAGTGCATGAAAAATACCAAATGAAGTCAGAAAGGGTTGAAAATTGATGATGTGGCTTTGAATGGTGCATTTTGAACACACAAAAAGTATGGAGTTCAAATAAGTTTAAAAAAATGAAATCCCTTTGTAACAGATGAGTTTTCGTCCGAAACCCTGATACTTCGAAAGAGATTGTCCATTTTGTACACGAAGTGCATCCAGTTTTTGCCGTAACCCACTCAACTTTTTAGCCCATGCTATGTGGGTGAAATGTTGATACCATGCCAACTTTCAACCTTTTCAGAGTTCATTTGAAGTGCGTTTTACTTTCTTTCAAAACATCGTGGGAGTGGAGTTCAAAAAAGAATCAACTAAAAAGCTTTTATAAACCTCGACTATTTTTGAAACTATAATTATATAAAAATTATGCAACTATAATTATCAAAGTATTTTTTGTTCAAAACATTAATAGCAAAAAGAATATAATGATAAAACACACTGGAAATAAACAAAGCAAAAAATAAAACAAAAATAAACAAAGCAAAAAACAAAACAAAAATAATGGAAATTATGCAACTAAAATTATCAAAGTATTTTTTGTTCAAAACATTAATAGCAAAAAGAATATAATGATAAAACACATTGGAAATAAATAAAGCAAAAAACAAAACAAAAATAATGGAAATTATACAACTAAAATTATCAAAGTATTTATTTATTAAAAAGAATGAACTAAAATAACAGAAGAAAAATATTGGAAAAAAATTAAAAAAATAAAGAAAGCAAAAAACAAAACAAAAATACTGGAAAAAATAAAAAAAATGCCACCTACTGGGCCACCACGGCATTCAAGCCGGCAGAAGGCCCAATAGGCCAACAGGCAGTTACAATGTGGTTAGGCCCGTAAGCCTGCTTTGGAGAGGTGCTCGAAGGCTCAGCCGCACCGTGCCTTATAAACAGGTGCGGCTCTCTCTCCACTAGCGAGGTGGGACTAAACTCCCACCACGCCTCTGTGCTAGGCCATTGGTCCCGGTTGGTGGCACCAACCGGGACCAATGCGCATCTTTGGTCCCGGTGTGTGCCACCAACCGGGACCAATGCCTACCTTTGGTCCCGGTTGGTGGAACCAACCGGGACCAAAGGTCTCTCCTTCCCGCCCTTTGGGCTGCTGAAAAGAGACCTTTGGTCCCGGTTGGTGGCACCAACCGGGACTAAAGGTGGGCATTGGTCCCGGTTGGTGCCACCAACCGGGACCAATGCTTCTTGTATATAAGAAAACCCTTGGAAAATTTCAGGTTTTCATCTACTAGTTGCCCCGAGCCCGCCTCCCCGATTCCGCCGTCCCCGTCGTCGCTGCCGCCTCCCCGTCGCCGCGTTGTCGCCTCCCCGAGCCTGCCGTCCTCGTCGTCGCCGTCGCCTCCCCATCGCCGCGTCGTCGCCATCGCCGAGCCTGCTGACCTCGTCGTCGTCGCCTCCCAGAGCCCGCCGTCCCCGTCGTCGCCGTCGCCTCCCCGACGTCGCCGCGTCGTCGCCATCGCCGAGCCCGCCGTCCTCGTCGTCGTCGCCTCCCCGAGCCCGCCGTCCCAGTCGTCGTCGTTGCCTCCCCGTCGCCGCGTCGTCGCCTCCCCGAGCCCGCCGTCCTCGTCGTCATCGCCTCCCCGAGCGCCCGCCGTCCTCGTCCCCGTCACCGCGTGCCGCCCCGAGCCCGCCGTCCTCGTCGCCGGCCTCCAGCCATCGCCGCCCACCCCAGTGAGCCCCCCCCTTTCCGGCCATGTATATGTTTTTTTTCATGTATATGTATAGGATCATGTATATGTGTGTATATGTTCATGTAAAAAGTCATGTATATGTTTTTTTCATGTATATGTATATATGTTCATGTATATGTGTGTATATGTTATCCGGAATGTATGTCGTTGTCGATATACCCCCTCCCCGATAACTTCGACATGAGGGGGGAGGGGGAGGGTCGATATACACCCTCCCCGATAACATTTTTTTTCTAAGTTACTAAGGTAAAATGTTCACCCCCCTCTCGATATACCGGGCGACCAACTCTCGAGGCCACCCAAACCCTAGAAAAAAAATTCATACAGAAAACTCCGGTAATATAGATTTAGCAAGAATGCCTCCATTATGGATGTGCAAAATAAGAAAGAGCGTTGTCGATCTCCTACCTCCTCCCGTCCCTACCCGATAAACTCTCGAGGCCACCCAAACCCTAGAAGAAAGAGCGTTGTCGATCTCCTACCCCCTCCCGTCCCTACCCGATAAACTCTCGAGGCCACCCAAACCCTAGAAGAAAGAGCGTTGTCGATCTCCTACCCCCTCCCGTCCCTACCCGATAAACTCTCGAGGCCACCCAAACCCTAGAAGAAAGAGCGTTATCGATCTCCTACCCCCTCCCGTCCCTACCCTAGAAGTGTTGTCGAGGCCACCCCAAACCGGACGTCGGACATTCATGAGAGTGGCGGTCCGGACGTCGGACATTCATGTTTGTATATTAATTGCCATGTTGTAATATTTGCAGAAACTATGGATCCAAGAGACATGGAACAAGAACAGATGTTGGGGGACATAATCCACGGCGGACGTGATATCTTGTCGCTTCTCAATGACACCGATGGTCTGGAAGGAGAGGATGACGGCTCCGGTGATCGAACAATGGAGGAGGAAGGACATGATCATGATGGCTCCGGTGACCGAATGCCGAAGGAAGAAGGAGACCATGATGACGGCTCCGGTGACCGAACGGAGGAGGGAGCTGTTGCAAAGTCCGGCGAGGTATATATATTAATTAAGCCCATGCTGACTAGCTAATTGATGCATTAATTGTTTTGGTATGTACATATATTAATTAACTCTTCTTTCTTCTTTTATAGCCCTCCGGATCGAGCCAAACTTCGGTAACGAGACGAGGCCCGAAGAAGAGGTTGCGCAAGGATGAAAGGTTCACGATCACAACACTCGCGCACGATGGCCATCCGATTGAACCCAAGCGGACCAAGGACGCATTTTCTGCTCAGTGCGGAGCTATTGTTAGGGACGACATCCCGATCAGCATCAAGCAATGGAATAAGCCTAAGGACGGCGCCCCTGAAGGTGATTATGTCACCGATAGACAGAAAGATGATCTTTGGACCGCGCTAAAGGAAAATTTCATCCTACCGCCAGAGGAGGATCCGAATAAGCCAGCTATAGAGCCACTGGTCAAGGCGTGTGCTCTTAAGAAGATGGCAGATCTATTCAGGAGGTGGAAGAATGAGTTGAAATCAAAGTTTGTCGACAAAGGGAAGACTCCAGTATTCA
The DNA here is from genome assembly GCA_039707655.1 of Elymus sibiricus. Lineage (NCBI taxonomy): Eukaryota > Viridiplantae > Streptophyta > Magnoliopsida > Poales > Poaceae > Elymus > Elymus sibiricus. The sequence continues at coordinate 5,972,879 of CM077666.1, forward strand.
CCGGCCGATTTGAGAAGATAAGAGATCACTGGCCCGTATTTGTGGCCTACAAGACATCGGACAAGAGTATTAAAATGTCAGAGACAAACAAGACCAATGCTGCAAAGAAGCAGTATCACCATCACACGGGGTCAGGTGGCTACCTCAAAGCCCGGCCGCTGTGGGACAAAGCTGAGAATGACCTGATTGCTAAAAACGTCGTACCACAGACATTGAACTGGCCAGACCGTTCAAGGACTTGGTTCTTCGGGGTTGGGGGAACTTTGGACCCTGAAACAGGGAAGTGCCGTTGGACGAACGAGCAACTTGCAATACCCATGAACAAGCTTCAGGAGTATATCACCGCAGCGCAGGAAGGGACGTTCATTCCCGACAGAGAGAAGGACGAGCTGACTGAGGCCCTAGGGAATGCTGAGCACCCTGGACGAACACGAGGCACACCAGGCTCCGTTCCGTGGAAGGTTGGGTTTCCCGACGCAGGCGGTTACAGAAGCCGGGAGAGAAAGAGGAAAGCGGAGCTGAGCGAAATTCAGAAGCTCAATGCAAGACTACAAAAGCTAGAGGAAGCTGAGAGCCAGCGAGCTGCCGGCCAACCATCTCAGCGGCACGAAGCTACCCCAGAAGCTACCCCGCCATCTCAGCGGAGAAGCAGCGTCGCTTCCACGGAGCCCCTTCAGCCTGACTTCACGTCTCCTAGCTACCCCGTGGATATTATCACGGAGGCTCAACATTGCAATCTTATGACGAAATGCCAGAACCTCACTTTATTGGCGGTTGTCGGCTCTGTTGCACCTCCTCAACCCAACAGAACTTTTCACTGCCGTCCGATTCCACATGGCTATGCTGTTGTGATGGTCGATGAAGTAATGAAGGAATTTGAGGAGCTCGAGCTTCACCACTCTACAGGTGAAGGGGAGAATCGGCTAGGTCGTGCCCTGAAGAGTACATGTCTATAGCAGAAGGAGTACATCAAGCTTCCAAACTGGACACCTCCGCCTCCTCCTCCTCCTCCGGCGAGTCAGGGCAGTCCGCCTCCTCCTCCTCCTCCTCCTCCGGCGAGTGATCAGGGCACCCCGCCTCCTTCTCCGGCTCCTCCGACGCGTGAGCGCACTCCGCCTCCTCCTTCGCCTACTCCGGCACGTCGGAGCAGTACGCCTCCTCCTCAGCCTCGTCGGCAACGACGGAAGACAGACGTTGCCGCTCCGGCTCCTCTGGCGCGTCGGAGCACTCCGCCTCCTTCTCCGCCTCGTAAGCAACGACAGAAGAGAGACGCCGCCGCTCCGGCGGCTAGCAGTACAAGAAGAGGCGGGAGGGATTACAGATACGGTCCATCTCTCAAGCCTCTGGAAAAGTTACCATATGAGAGGACCGAGTCTGAAATCGAGGAGATATGTCAGGCCGAATTGACGGCCCATTTTGCAAAGAAAACTCCACCTTCGAAGGAGAAGCTAGATCCGGTGAAAGTGATGCGCACTATCAATGCCCTGAAGCGACCACCACCGCCTCCGCCGGATTCCAACTTTGACCGCTGTGTTAAAAAGACATATCAAGATGCGCGGCGGTCGGGAAGTACTTCCAGTGATGCAAGGTTAGCAAAACGAAGAAGTGAGAAAAAAAATCCCCAGCTCGGCGAACAGGCGAACCAATCGTGCCCCCCGCTCAAGGTGTCTAGCGATATCGTCGCTAATCATCCGGGGATGGTGCCCGGTACCAATCCTCGTGATTACCTGAGCGATGATGTACAGTTTGAGCCGTTGGAGGTGGACGAATTCAGTTACCAGTACGGGCAGCCTCTCGTCAAACCTGATCATCCTCCTCTAACAACGATGATGCGAACATTGCAAGAATGGTACATGAAAACATGCCGGGAGTCTGGGAGGGATGCTTTGACGCTGAAGATTAAAGAGGAGCACGACCTCGTTGGAATGGAGCAGTTGAATGTTGAATTTGAGGAGATATTCCAGTTATACAATCAAAAGGCCCTCTACAAAATAATCGTGACTTGCTATTGTCTGTAAGTACTACTTCTGTAATTAAGTCTCTATATATATAGCTCAGCTCTTTCATTGCATGTATATATAATTATGCAAACTATATTATGCAGATTGAAGACCATCGAATGCAGAAAAGCACAAATCTATGACATTGGGTTCATTAACCCAAATATCATACATGAGTTTACGGTTAAAAACAATGTCACGCAAACCGAGGACAGCTTGCTACAATCGTTGCTTAAAAATCAAAACAAAGGGACAATACTCTTTCCTTACAACTTCAAGTGAGTGTTACTGTCTTGTGCATATTCGGTTTCCCTTATTACTCGAGGTTATAGTAATGTAATTGATGAGTTATGCATGCGTGCGCAGTTTCCACTTTATTCTGCTAGAGATTAAGCTTGAGCGGGGAGTAGTAATCGTCTTAGACTCGAAACGAAAAGATCCCCAGGAATATGCGGGCATGACTGAAATGCTCCAGAAGTAAGTTCAATCGATCATCATCGCATCATATCGGCAACTTTGTTCATTTCCTGATATCAAGTAATTATTTTCTTTGTCTGGCAGGGTTTGGAAAGAGTTCACCGCAATTGTTCCGGCACTGCCGAGGGAGCTGCGATTTACACACCCGAAAGTAAGTACTACTAGCTAGTTCCGCGCATCTCCCATTGATTCTAGTTTCATCAATACCATTTATCATGCTTGATTATCAGTTTGATTGAACTCTATTTCTCGTAAAGTGCTTGTGGCAGGAAAAAGGGAATAATTTGTGTGGATACTACGTTTGCGAGTTCATCTACAACGCGACGACCCCTAAGCGGGGCTACTCTGAAAAACAATTTCAAGTGCGTAAGCAATAATATTCACAATTTTATTTTATTACCATGATTTGTGTTGAGTTTCATTCCTATATATGTATTGACCCCCTTCTTCAAATTAGATGTGGCAGATGTGGGATGAACTCCTACCACATGATCGCATACGAGCAATTCAAGAGGAATTGGCGGGATTCTTTCTTGACCATGTCATAAATAAAGTGGGAGAATACCATCTGGAATTTGACATTAGATGTTAGGGATTGTAAGAGATCTTATATTGTATATATGTAGCTAGTAGCGTCGGATAGATATACGAAAACTTGTTGTTCGACCAATCTCTCGGAGAAAGAGAGGTCGATCACTTCTCTGTGTATATGTTCATGACGATCTTGTGTACTTAATGGTTCCTTCATTTGCTTACTAGCTAGCTTGTCGAGTTCTCTCTATAGTAGCTAGCGTCGACCAAGCACGGAGAAAGAGAGGACACTTCTCTCTATTAGCTAGCTAACACAATATGAAACCCCTAAATTAACCCTACAAACCCCCCTAAACCCTCACCCTTTCAAAAAAAAAACCCCAGTGCCTTTTTGTCCCGGTTGGTGTTGCCAACCGGGACTAAAGGTCCTGCCTTTTGGTCCCGGTTGGTGTTACCAACCGGGACTAAAGGTCCTCCTGCCTGGGCTCCCAGCACCGGCCACGTGGAGCCCCTTCTGTCCCGGTTGGTAAGCGAACTGGGACTAAAGGTTTTGGGCTTTAGTCCCGACCCTTTAGTCCCGGTTCCAGGACCGGGACAAATGGGCCTTACGAACCGGGACAAATGGGCCTTTTTCTACTAGTGAAAATACAATGGTCAATTAAGTAGCATGTATTTAATTGACCACCGTACATCATTCCATCGAAGAAACTAACCCACCTTAAGTTTATGGGGTGATGGTGTTGTAATGGTCCCAAGAGTGCAGTTTCTCTTCATATGTTCTTGTGCATATCTTTATGTGTGTGCTTTGAAAAGAAGAGAAATATGTTCTGTTTCCAGAATCACAATTTGTCCCTTAATGATAGGCTGCCATTTATTCTTTATGCCGGCAATATTAGAAGGCAATCCTCTTAAATATGATGCTTAGCTTTAATATCTTAGCATAACACTCATGAACTAATCATCAAGACATTAAACTTAAGTGATGCTCAACAATTATGCTTTAGATTTAATACTTATTTGTTGAGCCCTAAACTTAATTCATCAAGGCCATAACATGTTTGACTCTGGAATTAATCTTTCACGATCTCTTAGGTCAGACCGGTACCCTTTGACATGTTACTATAATAATCTGCACTCTTACATAATAAGTTCTGGGATGAATTTCTTAAGAAAACTCTTTATTCTTAAATTTATATGGATCAGGGACATGAATCCATATCTTAAAAGCTTAGGGATTAAAGCATGCCACAACTTTAATTTTCATTGTTAACGATGCCTTAAGGAGATTGGGTAGAGCCACTCCACAATATGGCTCCCCCGCAACGGCGAAACTTTTGTGGATAAGACTTTTGTAAGTTCACACCATGCCAAGTACCTTGGCGGTCCACAACTTAGTCGTCACCACATATATTTAAACATGAGCATGCAATCCCTTAGTATGATATACATCACATCATTACTTTAGCGCTTATGCCAGCAAGACAAAGCTTTTCTTAATAATATTCCAGGGGTCCAGTCCTAGACTTATGTCTGCAAGTTATCCCGGTCTCAAAACTTAAGGGCGCATAATAACTTCAATATTAGTGACAACACGAGGAAAACTTATTGCCCTTTGAGGGAGTAGACATAAAAATTTAGAATGAACTTTAATACTCCCCTTTATGGACAAATCTCAGTGAATCTTTAAAACATGAAATCACTAACAATTAACTTAATATCTCAAGGAAAAGACCTCAGGTTTTATGCAATATCCCTATTGCTCATGGCCAACATAATATTAACCAATCATAAATTCCATATTGAACTTATTTCTTATTGAGCTTTGTACCACTGTCAGATACTTATTGTTTTAAAACCAAATGGTCATCATAAGTAATTCCTCATTATGCAAAAGGAAAACTTTATGAAATTTCTATCTCTAAAATCTTAAGTTTGGTGACCACATGTCACCTTTTTCATAACTTATTCCCTCAAACTCCTATTTGCATTAAATCTTCACCAACAAGTCTTTCAATAAGACGTGTTGTTTAAACTTACGAAGAACTTTGTCAAGAATTACCTTAGCGATATGGGAGTTAGGAACAACTCTTGTAATGATGTCAACAATGGAGCCTTTAATTGCCATAAAGCCCTTATGATTCAACTGCTCTCCCTTTAGTTTTTCAACATCATACTCTATTTCAGAGTATCATAATTTTCCTCATTCTCCTTTAGTGCTTTAGGAGGATCATTATGGAGAGCATAATTAAATCTTTTATCTCGCTTAGGAGAAAAACTTATGTGAAATTTATCACATAATATGGCACAAACATTAGAGGGAATATATATGCCATTAATATTAAAAGGGCAATCAAATTTTTCTTAAACATCTTTACCTTAGAAATTACTTTAGCATTATCTAAGATTCAACTCAGTAATGCACTAAGATAATAATAATAATACCCCTAAGAGATGGAAAATTAAATGGAAACTTAAGAAATTTGACTAGAAGTGGTACTTTATTAATTTAACTTGAATTTCTTAAAGACATAAGAATCATAATATAACCATAAAATTACTGGGATAAAACATACCTGGAAGTTCAACTTTAATTCATAATTTTGGAAGATAAAGAGGGAAGTTCAATTCCCCCCCTCGAAATGTGGACAAAACTATTGCTCAACATTTCGACGAACTTCCATAATGAATATCCCACTTTAAAGGAGAAATCAATAAAACCAATATTGTAGATCACATTATTGGAATGGAGGATGAAGAACTTTATTTTGTGCTAAAGAAAAAAAAATCCAGTAGCCTTAACATTAGCCTCCAGCCCAACTTTAACTCTTCACCTTAAAACATTCTTGTCCATGAGACCATAATATCATATTTACAGTATCCACTTTTCTGATGGATATAAATTCCTATGAGCTTCATCCCAGTCCACTTTATACAATTTATTGTAAACAACATAATAAAGTGAACTCAAAAGCTCAAAAAATTCATCATGTCTCAAACCTTAAATCTTAATTATTCTTATGATCAATATGACCTCATAAGATTTTGCCCGTAAACTGTCCACCCAAATTTCTCAACTCACACAAACAGTGGGGGGCTTATATGGCAGGGATGTTAGTTTATCGCCTTCACTCGAAGCAAATAGGAAGGATACAAAAATTGGGTCTTGAAAAGGAAAGGCAGCGGAACCTTATCGCGTCTTTCGAGTGCCAGAGCGGCTCGATTTCCTCACCCAACGAGCCAGCGAGCCCTAACATGGTGTTTGGGGCGAGTTCCTCACCCAATGGGCCAGCGAGTCCTAACGTGGTGCTTGGGAGCGAGTTCCTTACCCAACAGGCTAGCGAGTCATGATGTGGTGCTTGGGGGCTACGAGTTCTACACTACGTAAAGCTTAAGGGGAAGTTTACCGAATCTGGCTAAGTGCCTAACATACAAGTCCTAACTCGGTGTGTGAAAAGGTTGAGAACAACAACATTGCAACTCCTGGCCTCACGACAAGAACACAATAAATGCAAAGGTATAGCAAAAGTCATTTCCAGGGCCATGGCCATCACCGCGAGTCCACGATATGGTCCTTGACCAGGGCCATGGCCATTCCTACGGCCGCCAGCAAGGTCGCCTCGGTTTCCGAGTTGAAGTCCGCTCGCATCTGTGTGACGAAATCGGGGATGCACAGCTCCATAGCCGGCACAACTTTCAACAAGGTGTCGGAAATCTCCATCAATTATGGTCACGTTGAATATTTTTGTGCGACTGTGACGGTGTCCCGAAGGGCGCACGTGATGTGTTGTCAAATCAGGCAGATACAACGCAGGGATCGTATCATCACCATCCGTAAATTTCGTCGATTCATTTGGCCTAACATGTAACCTCACCGCGTGGCGACGGGTCAAACTAGCCGTTTGGAACTGAAGAGGCTCTTTTCTCAGTCCCGGACAGCGGTCATATGCCGCTGCCACGACTTCTCTGGAAAATCGATGGTAAGGAGGAAATGGATACCGTGCAGAGTTCCTAGACACGATGACTAGCGAGGAAGCTTCGAATTGAGATGTCTTGCCTTGGCTTGAGTTACAATGGGTAGTCATACTACCATATGCATGTACTGTATATGCAGGTCCTAGGGGCCAAAGCCTACCAACCTAGTTGGTATACACTGCAGGAGTAGGGCTGTTACTCTGCCTCGAGAGAGATATAATCCAAACAAAACAGGAGTAGGGTTATTACCCGTCTCGAGGGGGCCCGAACCTGGGTAAATCGTTGTCTAGAACAAATCACGTACTATTACGAGGCATCGACATAATTATCCTCGACATGATATTTGTCTACGAAGTTTATACGACGAGGCCTACATCCCTGAGAGGAACCATTCTGACCGGCCCAACCATACGCATATGGTCCGAATCGACTCACAGGTTAGAATAGAAGCAATGGCGCCCTTGATCTATTGAGACTCAGGTTATAACGTATTCAGATTCAAATACTACTAACTCTATCCACTAAAACTAGAACAAATTTAATGGTAACTGTATTCGACGCAATTTGCACTGGTCCTTGATCAGAAAACGTGGAAGTCGATGTATCCAAAGAATTTTTGGCGAAAACGTTGGCGAGCGTGGCATCCGCAGTTCCTACAAGATGTGACTACAGAAAGGCGCGGCCCACCATCTACAAGGTACCCAAGGAACTTAAAAGGGGTGATGAGGACGAAGGCTATGAGCCGGTCGCAGTTCGCATAGGCCCCTTTACCAAGAAGAACAAGAGCACAGCGCAGCTGGAGAAGTACAAATGGTGCTGCGTGCGGCAGCTTATGAGCTGGCACGAAGACCAGCTTGACAATCACGTCACTGCGTGGCTGCTACACAATTGCCTGGAGAGCATGAAGCGTCTGGAGCCAGAAATTCGGGCGTCCTACTCTCAAGACATTGAGCACTCCAGCGATGACCTGGCACTCAACATGGTACTGGACGGCTGTTTCATCCTCCACCGCTTGCTCAAGTACGCACGCGACGGAGAATGGGAAGCAGAAGCTCCGGGCGGCATTGCTCAAGACGAAGACTGGACGCAGCGTTTCGGCAGGGTCTGGGTGTGGCAGTTAGTGAAAATCGACCTTCTGCTACTCGAGAATCAGATCCCTTTCGTCGTGCTGACTAAGCACTTTGAGCTGCTCCGGAGTAGGGCCGATGAGCCCAAGGACGCCCACATCAAGGGCAGCCACCGGCTTTTCCGATCTTTCTGTTCCGACATGCTGCGACCTTCAGCTTCAGAAATTGATTACCACGGCGTGCACATGCACCACCTGCTGCACCTCTTCTACCTCTCCGTCGCCTGCCTGACCCCGCAGCCAAGCCTTGGTGAGAGTGACAATACTATCAGGCATTCCAGCTGTTAGTGCAGGGCCAAGCTTCGCGATGCAACTGGGCACTTGATACCGTGCGTCAAGGAGCTGGAGGAGGCGGGGGTAAAGTTCAGGAAGAGAAAGAAGGCCACGAGCTTTCTGGACATCGAGTTCGACAGCTGCAGCGGCGTCCTGGAGATCCCGCGGCTGATGCTCGATGATAACAGGGACAAGCTATTCCGGAACCTGATCGCGTTCGAGCATACCTACCCACGCACCCGGGGTGACATCTCCGCCTACGCCCTCTTCATGGACTGCCTCATCAAAACGCCTGAGGACATGCGGATCCTGCACCTGCGTGGCATCCTTGACAACGAGATAAGTGGCGAGCAGGACGCCAGCCGCTTCTTCAGCAGGATCTGCACGCAGGTGTGGTGGCCGAGAGACAACTGCCTGAAAGATGTGATGATCGAGGTGAATAATTACAGGGGCTCCAGGCTGCACAAGTGGCGCGCGGCTCTTGTGCGCAACTACTTCAGCAACCCTTGGGTGGCCATGTCGGTGCTGGCTGCAGTGCTCTTGCTCGCCATGACCATCCTGCAGACCACCTTCACAGTCTACCCCTACTTCAACCCTCCAGAGTAAGCAACCAAGCAAGCAGCAGCAGCTACTTGTACGTACTATTTTGCGCACTCATCGGGAAGCTACCTTGCGCACTCATTTGTGTGCCCCGGGCGAAAGCCTCAGATCCATCTCTGGATCGGACGACGATGGCGTCTTGATGTCGTCTATCCCCCTTGGGGGCGTTGTTTTTGGAGCCACAGTTCCGTTGTTGGTAGCTTGATGTCTGGGTTGGAGTGCATGTTGGGTTGTTGGAGTGTAGGGTGGTAGCGATGGAAGTGATCTGTGGCAGCGACAATTCTTTGGTCATTCTGGTGTTGATGGTTGACCTATCTCCTGGGGGCTCGTGGCAGCGGTGAGGTCTCGGAGTTCGGTGCCCTTCGACGACGCGTGAGTTTGGTTGCCTTGCATAGTGTTCTGGTTCTCTCTATTTGTGATGGTGGCCGTGGTGTGGCCCAGAGGAGGTGCAGGGCTGTCTCGGTGGAACATTGCCCTTCGGCACGATCTGCGACTCTCTCCGTCTCGTCGTGGCTAGGCAGTGGGAAGCCCTTCGACGGTGGCTGCGACTCTCCTAGTTCTTCAAGGTGCAGAGTTATCGCAGGGCAGCAGGCGACTTCTTCTCTACGTCTTCTCGGTGACGTATCTCCTTTCGACCGATCCAAAAATACTAGTTCCCGCTCTTCTCGGTCTGCCTAGTGGTGATGAGTGCTAAGCTCTTGGTGTTGGCTGCTTGCCAAAGCCCATTTCTGGTTCTTCTCTATTCTGTTGTTCCTTGTACCTTCTCTGTTGTTCCTTGTACCTTTTGGCGTGTGTTGGGTGCTACTTCTGTAGCCGTTGTGTTGTATCTCAGTCTCATATATGATAATGAAAATGGTTCAGGCCGGCGTAAGCCCGCCGTAGCACCGTCAAAAATTTATGGTGACGTGGACGCATGAGAACGCGGGAAAATCGGGTAGTGGGGGCCGGCTCCTATTTAGATATAGTTGATACCTGTTCTAAAAAAGTAAAAGTATTAAGATCAACCGACTGATTTCTCTCCATCATAAGCCGTGTCCTCCGCGTGACACGTATTCCTGTGGGCCGCCCACCGCTTTCCCCTCCATGCAGCCTGCCTTATCCTCTTCCGTGGGCGCTCCTCCACTCATTCTCCTTCCTCTCTATTTCCCTTTCCCAATCTCTTTCCTCGTCGCTCTGCTTCCTGCCATGGCCGCGCCCGCTCCTCGCTTCCTGCTCTCTCTCACCTGTGGACCCGTCGAGGAGTGTTGCTGCTGCAAAGAGGCACCGCTGCGCTGCGGCGACGAAGGCGGTGATGGCAAGCCGTGGTGCTCCAACAAACCTTGCCGCAACAGTCGCCGTTCGTTGCGCCGCCAGTGTTGCGTTGCAGCTGCCATGAAGCATCGCCGGAGCTGCGACGGGCCGCCGGTGCTGCGTTGGAGCACCGCCACGCTGGTGTGGCGATGCAATGGTGCATCGCCGCGCTACCATTGCTGCCGAACGCCCAGTTCCGCTGACGATGGGACGCGGCTCCTGCTTGCAAGCCGGGCGGCGCTGCTTCCGCGGCAAGTCGCACTGTTGCTTATCGCTGTGGCACAACGTGTGTTTGACCGATCCAACGGCTGTGAGAGGATGGATCCGACGGCCCGCCACCCGACTGATTTCCTGAAGAAATCAGTAGGCTGATTTGTAGAGTCGGCTGATTTGTAGCAGCCGTCTCTAAGAAATCAATCAATCTATCAATCCATCTAGGGAGTACGCACGAACGTCGTCCCGTGCGGCGGCGGCGGATGCGCGAGTGTTCCGTCTCGCGGTCAAACGCGCAGTACTGGGCCTGCAGGTGGATGAATGTGGTGTGGTGGGAACAGTTTCTCTCTTGGATGGCTCTGGTGCATCTACTACCCCTATAAAAACATGAAAGGCGGAGATCCAAACAATCTCGAACGTTTATTACCATCATCCAAAGGCCAATAATCATTCGGTGTTTAACACAGTAAGCCACGTAGTTATATGGCTTATATCGCTGATCACCATCGCTAACCTATGAAAACCACCCATCCGCACGTCTCCACGCCCCGCTCCCACGCACGCCTCGCCGCCCCCACCCCCACCCCCGCGCCTCCACGCCCCGACCCCGCGCACGCCTCGCCGACCCCGCCCCCACCCCCGCGCCTCCCCGCACCGCGCGCCACGCCTCGTCGGCGTCGCCACCGCGCCTCGCGCGCCCCGCCGGCGGCGCCAACGCGCCCCGCGGGCCCCGCTATCGCGTCCCGCCACCGCGCCTCCACGCCCCGCCCCCGCGCACGTCTCGCCGGCCCCGCCCCCACCCCCGCGCCTTCCCGCCCCGCGTGTCGCGCTCCTGCTGCACTTCCCGGCTCACTTTGGATGGTCGATCCAATCCAATCCATCGACCATTGCCTCCCCCATCCATCCCCGTTCCCCTCGCGTGGATCTGATCTGACCGGGGAGCTTACCCTCGCAGCTTCCTCGCCTCCCTCTCCCTCAAGGAGCCTAGCGTCGAGGCGGACGGCACCAGGGTCCAGGCCTTCTTCGCGGAGATGAAGGCGGCCGTCAGGGGGCACCCGCTCTGGGCCGACGCCACCCACCAGGAGATCGATCACGCGCTCGAGGTCTCAGAATCAGTTTCTTGTTATAGATTTTTATTTGGGGATCCTCGCATTCCCTCCATCGCGTTGAACGCCCGACTGATTAATTCTCTGCTTGCCAAGCACAGGGGCTCGAGAAGTACATCATGACCAAGTTGTTCGACCGCACCTTCGCGTCGTCGCCGGAGGATGCGGCTGCCGACGCCGAAGTCTCGGACAAGATCGGCCTCCTGCAGCGCTTTGTCAGGCCTCTTTGTCAGGCCTCAACACCTCGACATACCCAAGGCCCTCACCAACGAGGCTTCCTGGCTGGTAAGGGGATGTGCTCTGTTCTCACTGTACATTTGAGTTCATTTAGTGATTATATTCAGAATATAAATGTTGAATCATGTGCCATTCAGTTGGTTCACGAGTATCTTTGGTTTTCTGATGGTAATCATTCCAGTCATAGAACCATGGCCCAAGCTGTGACCTCTCTGTTGATGCACATTGTCATTGTAGATTGCAGTTAAAGAGTTACAGAAGATTAATTCCTTCAAGTCACCGCGGGATAAGCTTCTCTGTGTGATGAGTTGTTGCCAAGTCATCAATAACTTGCTGCTAAATGTGTCCATGTCGAATGATCGGATGCCATCTGGCGCTGATGAGTTCCTTCCCATTCTCATTTATATTACCATCAAGGCAAGCTTCTCGTCCTAAATGTCTATTCTTGCTCCATTCCCCTCATTCAGACTGATAGTAATGACTGGCTGCAGATCATCAAGCCAAAAATTGTGGTTTATACTTGGCTGCTTAGGATTTATAGTGATCCTTGTTGGTGGATATTATGACATTGTAACTACTGTACAACTAGGCTCATTGGTTCATTCTCTTTGTGTTAATTTGGTTGCCGCTCCCCGACGCCGGCCGACTGGGATTCTCGCCCTCCATTTTTCCGCTCCGCATGGGGTGGGGGTGGGGGGCAGCAGCACGCCCCCGACGCGACTGGGGCTTACCTGCCGTGCAACGAGGCAGTCGCGGCCAGGCTAGGCAGCCTTTCCATGTAGAATTCACACGCCGTGCTCGACTTCTGCTCCGAACACCATAGGTCGGTATTGCTTGACACTTAGTCCCCCTCCAAAATAAATCAATGGATCGAGCTTTGAGACAATTCCTTTAGAGATAGTACAAATTTATGGTTGTTGTGAATCAAGTGGATGTGTGATGTACTATTCTTGATTGGAGCTATAGCTTTTTCTGGTAATTTGATAACACCACGAGCAGTAATCGTGTTTGAAAGCCAAAAACATACAGAACATGTAAACTGTTGGTGATGTGTTGTCGGTTTAGGAGCAAAGTAACCATTAGTACAGTAATCAGTCTAAGAAATCTGAATACATCTGCACGTGGATGTGATTTTCTGTTCATCCCTTGTACTGATTCTAACATTGATGGGTTATTGCGGACAATGTTTTAATGCTACCTGTTGTAAGTAGTCATTGTGGTTTCAGCATGATGCCTGGTGTATGGAGTTTGTAGTATCAATTTGACGCATAAGCCTTTCCAAATTAATTCAACTTGACTGGATTTTACTTTCCTCTCTTCTTCATGCTTAAATTTCTTGCTTGTGTTTAGTATGATGCGCAAGAGAGTTGATGCCCGCCGCATTCCAACTCTGAGGGATGTGCATCCACACACGAAATGGAGTTTATCTCTCAGAGTATACCACATATTCTACATTGAACGAATTGGCTTTGGTAGGAAAAGACTGAACTTGGTCGTCTTGGACACAGAGGTAAAACTCGGGCATACATTTTTTTGCTATAATGATTAACCATTTTGTTTATGCCATGTTTTTTAAGCTGAAAATAGTAGGAGAGGCGCCTAATATGCTATATTAAAACATAAGATATAGTTACAATGTGTACATAGGGGCAAGCCACAGGGCATAGCCAAAAAACATAGCAAATTACAAGAAGCTTACAATAGGAATAATATAAAGAGCAAGCTCTTTATAGATTCTAAAAGAGAGCAAAAGCAAATCAGCCTTCATTCTTCCTACTTTCCATCGTCTGTTTGATAGATTAAATTATAATCGTGGAAGAAAAAAGAACTTGATCCACTTAAATAGTGTTTTCTGAAGAGTGAACTTACCAAGTGCAAAGCTACATTACTTGTTCCTTCACATGTGTCTTTGATATATTGCACAACCGCAAGGGCTTTAGCCCTCTCCTAAATACTATAATTCGATGAATTGCATTGGAATATCTGAAACTTCATTTGTAAAATAAATATGTCATCATGGTTAAGATGATCTTGCAAAAGGAACCTGTTGAGGAAAAGAGCAGTGTGACATACATATTTGGTAGCTATCTCCATGAAAGAACAGAGTGACAAATACATTAAAAAAAAGACAGGGAGCACATGAAAAAGTATTCACCTTTGGACATCGACCGTATGCTTTCCTCTACAAACAAAAAATCGTGAGTATTCACCTTTGGACATCGACTGTATGCTTTCCTGTGTGAACAAAAAATTGTGTTACATGTTCTAGCTCGTTGAGTTCAGCATGCCTGAAACCAGATGCAACTCCACCTTCCTCTGTTACAACACATGAAAAAGTAGAAAATAAATTTCTCAGTCTCATTTCCCTGTACTTAACAGTATTAAACACCACGTCCACCAAGAGCAACATGTAATTCCACATTCTTGATTGCAGCTTTACCAGCCTCATCCTGTTCATTAATTAAAATGCAACAAGTTTGCTACTTATGTGACAGGCTATCGACAAAAATGCAACAAGTAGTTTTTGGGAGACTTGCATGCATGAAGAACCTTGCTACATAAGCTTTCGGCCATGACACGTATATATTCTGACAAATTTCTTCTCTGTTGAACTATTTATGACCTTTTGCAGATGGTAATCATTTTAACTATGAGCTAATAGGTCAGAACTATGAGCAAGTAAGTCACGTTTACAATCTCAAGTAGGTCGGAACTAGGTAAGCTACACTGCCAAGTGCAAATCTTCATCTTACTACAATTTTCAACTTTTCATTGACATTTCCCATTTTGGACTGTATTTCCATTTTGGACTGTAGCTTTTGTTCTGACCCCACTTGTAGGCAATGTAATTTGCGGCCATGATGTTACATTGCCAATATTTTAGAAAACTATAATTTACTGCCATGATGTTACGCACGTGCAGGTCTATGGTAGTGTCACGAATTTGGGGGTACATCTCCTCGCACACAAGTGGAAGAAATTCGTCGCCCTCAACTCCAACTAATTCAGGACCTGCATCTCTGATATACCATGGTGAGTCATGCTTACTCTTGATCTCCCTACTACTTTCCATTCCATTTCTTGGATGAAACGAATGCTGGTTTAATTTAACTTGTTGTCCAAACTCAGAAGCACTTGATGTGCTCAACTGCTGATATATACAAGAAATACTGGATCTTGATAAGAATCGTAGTACCCTTCATTCAGTATTTAAATTCTTAGTGTATCTATCATCATGTCCAGGTTGGTTGACTTGGTTCCTACCTTGATGCCTTCTCTCTAAACAATCGATGAAATACACAACTAGCTTGCACATATTTAAGGACCACGTACAATTTCATTGAGTAAAAATGGTAGCAGGTGAGTTCTTATTCAAAGAAGTCTCCACGAGTCGACCTACATATTTCAATGGTTAATTTATTTTAATAGTGTCTAATTTGTAACAAACTTAACAGTTTAAGTTACTTGGTGCATAAAAAGACCTCGGTGTGTTGTGTATTGTTGCAAATATCTCATTTTCTCCTTCCAGGTTGCCGACGCATGAATGAAACTCAAGGACATTGGTGCAGAAAGGGAAAATCTAAAAAAGTTGGCTTTTTAATATGGTATAAGCTTATATCGGATCTATCATTTGGAAAGTATTGATTGCCAGTCTTTCAGTTGTTCTAACGTAAATTACTGTGTTGCTTCTGAGGATGGAAAGTTAGATTCAATTCAAGACAACTCATACAAATTTTTACTTCCTTGCTTCGCTCTTCTTAACCCTGGGGAAATTGTTCTACATTGCTACCACTTGTCACTGAAAAAAGAAAAATTGTTTGCTGTGATTTCTAGCAATGGGATTCCCTTACGAAATTCATGATATCAAGAGTGAGTCTAGCGCATAACATTTCTCTGTGGTGACTAGCGATACTGTATCGAACAGGATTGCCAATTGGCTGGTATGTCGTACCTCCTCCAATTCATAGAACCAAATGTTGCAATGTTGCCGAATTGCCTGGTAAGAACCTAACCAGAAATTACTTCCCTTGCAATCACAGTTCTTCTTCAAGAACTTGTCACAACATCTTACTTTCTTAAAAAAAACTCTGAATCATCATGGGAGTAGATGTTTGGGTAGCTGAGGTGTACCGCATATCTTTCGTCTGCGAAAAGATATAACAATGCAAAAGGCAACAACGATCACTGTGGTCTAACCATTTTCATATTCATTTGATACAGGAAGGCTGGCAGCGAAGATGATTATGCTGCTTCTAAGTGTGTAATGTCAATAATGTACAGGTACCAATGTGTTATATGTTCGAATATTACTTGTGTATTTGCTGACAGAAAGACGATTACCTCGACCAAGAATATCCACTGTTTTCATCCCATATTAACTGGTTGGCAACCTGATGAATGAGGAAATTCATTCGATTACACGTGCGATGCACGTGCACTATTACTAGTTGAATACAAACGTGCAGCATGCAAGGCCTAGTACGTGGAACTACAGAGTAGGGATGTAGGATCCTGTGGAGCTACATGACCGGCTGTGTCCATCTATCTATTATCTTCTATTATATTATTACTAGTAAATAAGCCCCTGCATTACTATGGGTTGATTTAATTGAATTTTTTTGGCCATGGAGAATTTAGTCGAAGTCCAATCTTCATTTTGGTTCAATTAACCCATTTAGGATTGTCCTTGTCCCGGCCATGGGGCATAGATGTGAAGAACTATACTCATTCCCTCCGGCGGTGCCTCTTTCAACTCCCCACTACCCTAGGGTTGAAGATGAATTGTGCATGAAAGAGTTTTTGAGTGGGAGAAACAGATGGTGGAAGGGCTGCGGTTGAAGAGGAAGGGCCACACAGAGGACTTCAGCCGGGTGCCTATTTTCTCCACTTTGAAGCGTATTCTTGTAGAATTTAATTACTAATTCAAAGGATTTTCATATATTATTTGAAGTATAAAAGCATTGGTATAGACATGTTGTTTTTTGTCGGACTTAAGTACGACGCTGTAGATCGGATCGTCGATGCCTATTGACAAAGCATATCATACCGATACATTAACCGTCATACTCCTAATAAATATGTTGTACACGTAGCACTTCTATTGAGATACTGACATCAGACAATAAAAATGTTGTATACTTTGTTGCGTGTCCATGCATATATGCTCATGTTTTGTGTATGCTAACCGTGAAGTCCTCATCCTATAGATGTACTAACTTCTTCTTCTGTTGTGATATATGCAGGGTTAACCATCGCAATTGAATCTTTGCACGGCGTGTTCGTTGCAGTTCACGGTTAGCTCCAATTTGCTCTATTCTAGCTTTCTTTGTTCTGGTTGCATATTTGCATATTTCCGTCTTTCTTTCGTGCTCATTATTTTGGTTTTTGTGTTCGCTCCATATTTGCATATTTCCACCTCCCTTATGTGAATTTTTTGCAACCGAGTTTTTAGTTTTTCACATGTTTTTATATTGTATGAATTGTTTTGTTTTGCTGATACGCTTCACGACGCGTCTTTAGTTTTTCACATGTTTTTCTTCATTGGTAATCTGTGCATACCGCTCTCTGTCTTTTTCCTTCTTTGTTCCTTGGCATCTATGACTGGAGATTGCGACCCCAATTGCTTGCCTGCATGGGAGTTTTTTATATTGTATGAATATGTTGTTCATTGATAATAAAAAAATGATTAGATTTTTAACATAAATAGAACATAGGTAGCTACTTATGAGTTACTTTAATTACGCTAGACATTAGCATTAGAATATATATGTTGATAGAGTGTCATGTTTTTCCTAGATGCAATTTAGGAAATAGAAAAATAATATTGAAGTAAGAGCATTGGTATACTCATGACATTTTTCTTCCAACTTCAGTACGGCGATGTAGATCGGAATGCAGCACTTGGACGCAACTGTTTCTCCATACAACCTCCACCATGTCCACCTTCCGTCACGTTTTTTTTTTTTGAGACTTTCAACCCGGCGACGTGCGCATGGAGTTCATATTGAATTAGATTGAATTATTCTGGTCCTTGACCGATTTAACCGGGGCTCTTTTTCTCTAGCCCATCACCGATTTAATCGGGGAAACGTTTCAACGCGGCGTGCCGGCCGAAACGTCCGCCGGACATGCGCTGGACGTGGGATTAAAAATAATCCAACCGTCACGCAGGCCAACTCCTTTTTTATCTCTTCCTTGAAGCAGCATTGCAATTTGCTACAAGTGACATCCCATACTGCTGTCACCAGTACAACGTTTTTGCTACAACTGTTTTCATTTTTGGCTACATACGTTCACGGCTGAGCTGCGACTGACGCTGCGCGTATTAGTCGGCATTTAATGGTGTCTCTCTTTCTTCCATTGGCTTATAATCTCTAATCTCTAATATTAATTATGTGTCACTAACCAACAGTGCTTGCTTATTGCCCAACTTGTTTATTCCTCAGGCATTTCTAAAGTATATAAATTGGTAGAATTCGTTGTCAGGGAGCAATGTGGGACTATTTAATCTATAAACGAACATGAAAGGGTTAATTTGCTGTATTTCCTCGCGTGGGCCTTGGGCCAAAGGAAGCAGCTGAAGCTTATTCACCTGGTCCTTGGGCCGGAGGATACAAATGAATAAATATTTTACAGTCTTATAGACAAGCCCGTGCGAATGTACGGTAACGACTAGTAAAATTGCATTACAAATTGTCTTTTATGCGTGCTAAATTGACAGAGCTCTCGCAGCTGCGGCTTATATATATATATATATATATATACACCATTGGTTATATGTATATGTGTTCTGTTCGATACGAGGGGATGCACTCGGCGAGCTAGAAGAGGAGGAGCAACACTGACGACTATGGGTTACCTGGAGCGGCATCTGCGGAGATCGGTGGACATGACGGTGCTGTTGCCGGGGAAGAAGAAGTATAGACGGCACGAGATGCGCGTCCAAAAGTGAACCTTGAGGAAGATGCCCACTTTCCAGCGCGTGCGCGCCTTGCCCCGCAGGTCGAACGGTACCACGCCGGCGTTGAGCGACTCGTCCATGGACCGCATCCCGGCAGAGTCCAGCGCCCGCCCCGCCAACACCACGTTGTACTGCAGCGGCAGGGAGCTCTCCGGGGCCACCATGATCGGTGCCGGCATCCGCAGGAGAGCCACGTCGACTCCGTGGAACTGCAGGGCGAGGTCGACGTGGGAGAAAGTGGCATCCACCTTGGAGTTGTTGTTCTCGGCCAGGATGGTGATGGACAGTTGAAGGTACTGGATGGTGCCGTCCTGCTGGGCGTACTGGAGCGCCCCTAGCTGCGCGTCGGAGATCACCAGGTGCGGCATCTTGGGCATGTTGAGGAGGTACACGGCGAGCAGCGTGACGCCGATCACGATCACGGCGACGGCGAGCACCGTGCACAGGATCGCCATTGTCCCCGCCCACCTGGAGCTCTCGTCCCCATCCCCCCACCATGTCCTCCAGCACTAGTAGGAAAACCCCCATTTGTCCCGGTTCGTAAGGGCCTTTTGTCCCGGTTCTGGAACCGGGACTAAAGGGTCGGGACTAAAGCCCAAAACCTTTAGTCCCGGTTCGCTTACGAACCGGGACCAAAGGCCGTCCACGTGGCCGCCGCGGGGAGCCCGGGCAGGAGGACCTTTAGTCCCGGTTTGTAACACCAACCGGGACCAAAAGGCATTGGGGTTTTTTTTTTTTGAAAGGGGGGTTTAGGGGGGGGGGTTGTAGGGTTAATTGAGGTGTTTCATATTATGTTAGCTAGCTAATAGAGAGAAGTGCCCTCTCTTTCTTCGTGCTTGGTCGACGATAGCTACTATAGAGAGAACTCGACACGCTAGCTAGTAAGCAAATGAAGGAACCATTAAGTACACAAGATCGTCATGAACATATACACAGAGAAGTGATCGACCTCTCTTTCTCCGAGAGATTGGTCGAACAACAAGTTTTCGTATATCTATCCGACGCTACTAGCTACATATATACAATATAAGATCTCTAACAATCCCTAACATCTAATGTCAAATTTCAGATGGTATTCTCCGGCTTTATTTATGACGTGGTCAAGAAAGAATCCCGCCAATTCCTCTTGAATTGCTCGTATGCGATCATGTGGTAGGAGTTCATCCCACATCTGCCACGTCTAATTTGAAGAAGGGGGTCAATACATATATATGAATGAAACTCAACACAAATCATGGTAATAAAATAAAGTTGTGAATATTATTGCTTACGCACTTGAAATTGTTTTTCAGAGTAGCCCCGCTTAGGGGTCGTCGCGTTGTAGATGAACTCGCAAACGTAGTATCCACAAAAATCATTCCCTTTTTCCTGCCACAAGCACTTTACGAGAAATAGAGTTCAATCAAACTGATAATCAAGCATGATAAATGGTATTGATGGAACTAGAATCAATGGGAGATGCGCGGAACTAGCTAGTAGTACTTACTTTCGGGTGTGTAAATCGCAGCTCCCTCGGCAGTGCCGGAACAATTGCGGTGAACTCTTTCCAAACCCTGCCAGACAAACAAAATAATTACTTGATATCAGGAAATAAACAAAGTTGCCGATATGACGCGATAATGATCGATTGAACTTACTTCTGGAGCATTTCAGTTATGCCCGCATATTCCTGGGGATCTTTTCGTTTCGTGTCTAAGACGATTACTACTCCCCGCTCAAGCTTAATCTCTAGCAGAATAAAGTGGTACCTGCGCACGCATCCATAACTCATCAATTACATTACTATAACCTCGAGTAATAAGGGAAACCGAATATGCACAAGACAGTAACACTCACATGCAGTTATAAGGAAAGAGTATTGTCCCTTTGTTTTGATTTTTAAGCAACGATTGTAGTAAGTTGTCCTCGGTTTCTGTGACATTGTTTTTAACCGTATACTCATGTATGATATCTGGGTTAATGAACCCAATGTCATACATTTGTGCTTTTCTGCATTCGACGATCTTCAATCTGCATAATATAGTGAGGATAATTATATATACATGCAATGAAAGAGCTGAGCTATATATAGAGAGAGACTTAATTACAGAAGTAGTACTTATAGACAGTAGCAAGTCACGATTGTTTTGTCGATGGCCTTTTGATTGTATAACTGGAATATCTCCTCAAAATCAACATTCAACTGATCCATTCCAACAAGGTCGTGCTCCTCTTTAATCTTCAGCGTCAAAGAATCCCTCCCTGACTCGCGGCAGGTTTTCATGTACCATTCATGCAATGTTCGCATCATCGTTGTTAGAGGAGGATGATCAGGTTTGACGAGAGGATGCCCGTACCGGTACTTGAATTCGTCCACCTCCAACGGCTCAAACTGTACATCATCGCTCAGGTAATCACCAGGATTGGTACCGGGCAGCATCCCCGGATGATTAGCGATGATATCGCTAGACACCTTGAGCGGGGGGCACGATTGGTTCGCCTGTTCGCCGAGCTGGGGAATTTTTTTCCCACTTCTTCGTTTTGCTAACCTTGCATCACTGGAAGTACTTCCCGACCGCCGCGCGTCTTGATATGTCTTTTTAACACAGCGGTCATAGTTGGAATCCGGCGGCGGCGGTGGTGGTCACTTCAGGGCATCGATAGTGCGCATCACTTTCACCGGATCTAGCTTCTCCTTCGGAGGTGGAGTTTTCTTTGCAAAATGGGCCCTTAATTCGGCCTAGTCAGCACAGGCTTAATTAATATATATACCTCGCCGGACTTTGCAACAGCTCCCTCCTCCGTTCGGTCACCGGAGCCGTCATCATGGTCTCCTTCTTCCTCCGGCATTCGGTCACCGGAGCCATCATGATCATGTCCTTCCTCCTCCATTGTTCGATCACCGGAGCTGTCATCCTCTCCTTCCAGACCATCGGTGTCGTTGAGAAACGACAAGATATCACGTCCGCCGCCGTGGATTATGTCCCCCAACAACTGTTCTTGTTCCAAGTCTCTTGGATCCATAGTTTCTGCAAATATTACAACATGGCAATTAATATACAAACATGAATGTCCGACGTCCGGACCGCCTCTCTCATGAATGTCCGACGTCCGGTTTGGGGTGGCCTCGACAACACTTCTAGTGTAGGGACGGGAGGGGGTAGGAGATCGACAACGCCTTTCTTCTAGGGTTTGGGTGGCCTCGAGAGTTTATCGGGTAGGGACGGGAGGGGGTAGGAGATCGACAACGCTCTTTCTTCTAGGGTTTGGGTGGCCTCGAGAGTTTATCGGGTAGGGACGGGAGGGGGTAGGAGATCGACAACGCTCTTTCTTCTAGGGTTTGGGTGGCCTCGAGAGTTTATCGGGTAGGGACGGGAGGGGGTAGGAGATCGACAATGCTCTTTCTTCTAGGGTTTGGGTGGCCTCGAGAGTTTATCGGGTAGGGACGGGAGGCCTCGAGAGTTGGTATCGAGGGACGGGAGGCCACAATTACCGGAGCTTTCTGTATGATTTTTTTTTCTAGGGTATGGGTGGCCTATCGATCGACCCCCCCCTCCCCCCTCATGTCAAAGTTATCGGGGAGGGGGTATATCGACAACGACATACATTCCGGATAACATATACACACATATACACACATATACATGAACATACATACATATACATGAAAAAAACATATACATGACTTTTTAATTACATGAACATATACATGAACATATACATATACATGAAAAAAACATATACATGACTTTTTAATTACATGAACATATACACACATATACATGAACATATACATAGACATGAAAAAAAACATATACATGGCCGGAAAGGGGGGGGCTCACTGGGGTGGGCGGCGATGGCTGGAGGCCGGCGACGAGGACGGCGGGCTCAGGGCGGCACGCGGTGACGGGGACGAGGACGGGGACGATGGGCTCGGCGACGGGGACGGCGGGCTCGGCGACGCGGCTCGGGGCGGGGACGGCGGGCTCGGGGCGGCACGCGGTGACGGGGACGGCGGGCTCGGCGACGGCGACGACGTGGCGACGTCGGGGAGGCGACGGCGACGACGGGGACGGCGGGCTCGGGGAGGCGACGACGACGAGGACGGCGGGCTCGGCGACGGCGACGACGGGGACGGCGGAATCGGGGAGGCGGGCTCGGGGAGGCGACGACGCGGCGACGAGGAGGTGGCGACGCGGCGACGGGGAGGCGGCGGCGACGACGGGGACGGCGGAATCGGGGAGGCGGGCTCGGGGCAACTGGTAGATGAAAACCTGAAATTTTCCAAGGGTTTTCTTATATACAAGAAGCATTGGTCCCGGTTGGTGCCACCAACCGGGACCAATGCCACCCTTTGGTCCCGGTTGGTGGCACCAACCGGGACCAATGGTCTCTTTTCGTCAGCGCAAAGGGCGGGAAGCAGAGACCTTTGGTCCCGGTTGGTGGCACCAACCGGGACTAAAGGTGCGCATTGGTCCCGGTTGGTAGTACCAACCGGGACCAAAGGGTGGCATTGGTCCCGGTTGGTGGCACCAACCGGGACCAATGGCCTTGCACAGCGGCGTGGTGGTGGGAGCACTAGTAGAAAACGGACCTTTCGTCCCGAGCATTAGTCCCGGTCTGGTCACGAGCCGGTACTAAATATGGTATTAGTCCCGGTTCGTGCCGGCTCCAACGGCTAGGAGCAGGGCGACCTTTAGTACTGGCTCGTGAGCGATCTTTAGTACCGGTTCGTGTCACGAGCCGGTACTAAAGGGGGCGTGGCAGGCTGTTGGTCAGACTTGGGCCCCGCTAGCACCTTTAGTACCGGCTGGTGACTTTAGTACTGGTTGGTGTCACCAGCCGGTACTAAAGACTTCCTACATATACGGGCTTCGTCCGCAGCCGATCGAAGGGGCTCTCATTTCTCTGTTTTCTCCCCTGTTCTTCTTCTTGCTCTCGAAGCTCATCCTCCATTTTGCCAAGGATTTGTCAAGATTTAAAGGCACCCCATCTATCCAAGTGTTCATAAAGGTTAGCAACTTTGCTCCTTCATCTCTCATTGCTAGATTAGCTTGTGGTATGCTCAAAGATATGTGATTTGTGGGTTTTAGCTAGGTTTTGGAGGAGTGGTCATTATGTGGGAGTTTATTTGATTTATATGCAATTTGAGCTCAAATTAACTTGTTAGGTTGCATATGTGTAGGTGTGGTTTATTTGGTGCCTTCCCATCCCCGTCCTAACCACCGTCGATCGTCCGCACCATCTCGTCGCGGCACCGGCCACCTTGGTGAGCCTCTTGTTCTTCTTAAAACCTTTTTGTTAAAAAAAATTACTTGTATGATTTAGATAGCTGCGTGTACGATTTACTTACTTGTATTATTGTTAGTTATTCTATAGTGTCATGGTTATGGTATCAGCCCACGTCGGCCCTCGTCCAGTCTATGATTCAGATGTGGTATGGCGTTATCTTTTATAACTATTTCACACATCATCTAATGTCTATGACAATTAATTATGCCACCAAATTGACGTAGATGTTTTTATCTATAGGAAGTAGTTGAACCAGAAATTCCAACCGACTATGCAATTCTGCTCGAGAAATTAACAGAAGCTGAAAAAGAAATTGATCATTTAAAAGAAAAATTGAAAAGAACTGAAGATGAGAAGATGGGATTGGAGTTGCATGTTGCCGATATCGTCGATGATCACAAGAACAAGATGGCTGGAATGCGCTTGAAGCTTAGAAAGATTAGAAAATATGCCATTGATAAAGAGGCTTGGTATCATTATGCCGTTGGCTCAATTGTTACTTTAGTTGTGATTATGATCGCATTTGTTGTTGCATTTACATGTTTTAGATAGTTGTATGTTGTTTTATGAGATGTATGTATGAACAAGTATCTATTATTTGCAGTAACATTTGGTCACTGCTAGCTCTACTTTTGGTTGTAATGTGATGATGAAGTTGTATTAATTTGGTCACTTCGATGTTGTGTAGTGAACATGAGCCGGCAATGGATGTACGATGACCGACTAAGTCCAGGGTTTCTTAATGGCATGCATGATTTTCTTCGTGTGGCTGAGGCAAACAAGCAGAATGGTTTCATGTGTTGTCCATGTCTTGACTGTAAGAATGATAGGAATTACTCTAACTCAAAAACCCTTCACGTCCACCTGCTTGAGAAGGGTTTCATGCCACACTATAATGTTTGGACCAAGCACGGAGAAAGAGGGGTTATAATGGAAGACAATGAAGAAGAAGAGGATGATGACAACTATCCTTTCGCCGATACAACAATGGGGGAAGCTGAAGAAGAGGCATCAATGGGGGAAGCTGAAGAAGAGGCATCAGATGAGCCCGCTGATGATTTGGGTCGGGTCATTGCTGATGCAAAGAGAAACTGCGAAAGTGACAAGGAGAGGTTGAAGTTGAAACGCATGTTAGAGGATCACAAGAAATTATTGTATCCAAATTGTGAAGATGACCAGAAAGAGCTGGGTACCACGCTGGAATTGCTGCAATGGAAGGCGAAGAATGGTGTAACTGACAAGGGATTTCAAGAATTGCTGATAATGATAAAGAAGATGCTTCCAAAGGATAACGAATTGCCTGAAAGTACGTACGAAGCAAAGAAGGTTGTCTGCCCTCTAGGATTAGAGGTGCAGAAGATACATCCATGCCCTAATGACTGCATCCTCTATCGCGGTGAGGAGTACGAGAATTTGGATGCATGCCCGGTATGCGGTGCACTGCGCTATAAGATCCCCCGCGATGACCCTGGTGATGTGGAGGGCGAACGCCACAGGAAGAGGGTTCCTGCCAAGGTGATGTGGTATGCTCCTATAATAACACGATTGAAACGTTTGTTCCAAAACAAAGAGCATGCCAAGTTGTTGCGATGGCACAAAGAAGAACGTAAGAAAGACGGGATGTTGAGAGCACCCGCTGATGGGTCGCAGTGGAGAAAAATTGAGAGGGAGTTCGAGGACTTTGCAGCTGACGCAACGAACTTATGGTTTGGTCTTAGTACAGATGGCATGAATCCTTTTGGGGAGCAGAGCTCCAGTCACAGCACCTGGCCCGTGACTCTATGTATCTACAACCTTCCTCCTTGGTTGTGCATGAAGCGGAAGTTCATTATGATGCCAGTGCTCATCCAAGGCCCTAAGCAACCCGGCAACGACATTGATGTATACCTAAGGCCACTAGTTGATGAACTTCTACAGTTGTGGAAAAAACCAGGTGTACGTGTGTGGGATGCGCACACACAGAATGAAATTGACCTACGAGCGTTGCTGTTTGTAACCATCAATGATTGGCCTGCTCTTAGTAACCTTTCAGGACATACAAACAAGGGATACAATGCATGCACGCACTGTTTAGATGATACTGAAAGTATATATTTGGATAAATGTAAGAAGAATGTGTACCTGGGACATCGTCGATTTCTACCGATCAAGCATATCTTAAGAAAGGCAGGCAACCATTTCAAAGGTGAGCCAGATAACCGGAAGAAGCCTGGCCTCCGTACTGGTGAATATATATTTGATATGGTCAAGGATTTACAGGTAATCTTTGGAAAGGGTCCTGGCGGACAATCTGTTCCGAATGACGCCAATGGACACGCACCCATGTGGAAGAAGAAATCTATATTTTGGGAACTTGAGTATTGGAAAGCCCTAGAGGTCCGCAATACAATCGACGTGATGCACGTGACGAAGAATCTTTGTGTGAACCTGCTAGGCTTCTTGGGCGTGTATGGAAAGACAAAAGATACACCGGAGGCACAGGAGGACAAGCAAAGAATTAACGAAAAAGACGGCATGCCTCCAAAGCAGTATCAAGGTCCTGCCAGCTACGCTCTTACGAAAGAAGAGAAGGAAATCTTTTTTGAATGCCTGCTCAGTATCAAGGTCCCATCTGGCTTCTCGTCGAATATAAAGGGAATAATAAATATGGCAGAGAAAAAATTTCAAAATCTAAAGTCTCATGACTGCCACGTGATTATGACGCAATTACTTCCGGTTGCACTTAGGGGGCTTCTACCGGAAAATGTTCGATTAGCCATTGTGAAGTTATCCGCATTCCTCAATGCAATTTCTCAGAAGGTAATCGATCCAGAAATCCTACCAAGGTTACAGAATGACCTGGTCCAATGTCTTGTCAGTTTTGAGTTGGTGTTCCCTCCATCCTTCTTCAATATTATGACGCACGTTCTAGTCCACCTAGTCGAAGAGATTAACATTCTGGGTCCTGTATTTCTACACAATATGTTCCCCTTCGAGAGGTTCATGGGAGTCTTAAAGAAATATGTTCATAACCGTGCTAGGCCAGAAGGAAGCATCGCCAAGGGATATGGAACAGAAGAGGTTATTGAGTTTTGTGTTGACTTTGTTCCTGACATTAAGCCGATTGGTCTTCCTGAATCGCGGCATGAGGGGAGACTGGGTGGAAAAGGCACATTAGGAAAGAAAGAAGCAATAAATATGGACGAGCATTCTTTCACTCAAGCACACTACATGGTTCTACAAAATTCCACCTTGGTGACTCCATATATGGAGGAACACAAGGATATTGTACGGTCCAAGAACCCGGAGCAGTCTGACCCCTGGATTGAACGTAAACACATGGAGACTTTTGCCAGTTGGTTGCAAACAAATCTCATCAATGACAACGATGTTCCAGATGAACTGTACAGGTTGGCCAAGACACCAAGTTCGACTGTAACGACTTTCAAAGGGTACGAGATAAATGGGAATACATTTTACACGATCGCCCAAGATAAAAAGAGCACCAACCAAAACAGTGGTGTCCGCTATGATGCAACCAACTTTCAAGACACATATTATGGTTACATAGAGGAGATATGGGAACTTGACTATGGACCTGATCTTAAGGTCCCTTTGTTTCGGTGCAAATGGGTCAAATATACTGGAGGCGGGGTACAGCTAGCAGACCCACAGTACGAAATGACAACAGTGGATCTCAACAATCTTGGATACACAGATGACTCATTCGTACTAGCCAATGATGTGGCTCAGGTTTTCTATGTGAAGGACATGTCTAGCAAACCGAGGAGAAAAAAAGATAAGCAAGCGAATACATCATACGATGAGCCAAAGCGCCACATAGTTCTTTCAGGGAAAAGAAACATTGTGGGAGTGGAGGACAAGACAGACATGTCAGAAGATTATGAAAAGTTTCATGAAATCCCTCCCTTCAGAGTGAAGACTGACCCAAGCATCCTGTTAAATGATGAAGATTCTCCATGGTTACGGCGCAATCATAAGCAAGGGACAAACACGCAGAAAAAGTCTTACACCGCGAGATCCCACTCTGGGATGTGACCGGCTTCACCGTCATCACTTTCTATGTGAAGGACATGCATGCATTTTCTAGCATGGTATCTTTGTAACAGTTTGTACACGAAGTGCATCCACCAGTTTGTACACGAAGTGTAACAGTTTGTAACAGTAACTAGTTTGTACACGAAGTGTAACAGTAACCAATTCAGGGATGTGGGTGGGTGAAATTATGATGTCATGCCAAATTATGATGTCCGGAGTTAAAATAAGTTATTAAAAATGGAGAGGCGCAATGCTCACCTACGCGTTGCTTAGCTTCAGGCCTTGAGAAACTGCAGATAGCTCCGTGCAGTCTACACCATTTCCTCAAGGCCTGTAGCTAACGTGCAGGTGAGCATTGCGCCTCTCGCTTCATCATCTCTGCACTCAGGGCTTATAAACCGCTGCGAGTCCCTCTCGCTTGGCGAGGTGGGACTAAATTTTAGCCACTCCCAGGACCGAGGTCGTACCAATCAGGAAGAAGCACACGGATCGTGTGTTTCTTTCAAGTGCTTGTGAGCTATTGGATCAGCACTATAACTAGTCCCAGTTCGTGCTAGCAACCGGGACTAAAGAGGCACACGACCCTATATATAACCCACCTCTCGGACATGTTCGACACTTAGTGTGTGTACTCATTCGGATTCAAATCATTCGGATTCCCTGCATACGGTCCGACGGTGCATTTCATATGCGGGCACTCACGAGCCACCGTCGGGCTGTATGCAGGGGAAACCGTGTGTTTTGTTGATCTATCTAGAAATCCTTTAGTTCATCGACCGAATACAAATCATTCGGATTCCCTGCATACGGTCCGACTGTGCATTTCATATGCGGGCACTCACGAGCCACCGTCAGGCTGTATGCAGGGGAAACCGTGTGTTTTGTTGATCTATCTAGAAATCCTTTAGTTCATCGACCGAATACAAATCATTCGGATTCCCTGCATATGGTCCGACGGTGCATTTCATATGCGGGCACTCACGAGCCACCGTCGGGCTGTATGCAGGGGAAACCGTGTATTTTGTTGATCTATCTAGAAATCCTTTAGTTCATCGACCGAATACAAATCATTCGGATTCCCTGCATACGGTCCGACGGTGCATTTCATATGCGGGCACTCACGAGCCACCGTCGGGCTGTGTGCAAGGGAAAGGATGATGCTCAATTGTCAGTTTTGTACACGAAGTGCATCCAGTTTTTGCCGTAACCCTCTCAACTTTTTAGCACTTGCTATGTGGGTGAAATGATGATACCATGCCAACTTTCAACCTTTTCAGAGTCCATTTGTAGTGCTTTTCAATTTCAGGGTCATTTAGCTCAAACAAACCAGTAAGTGCATGAAAAATACCAAGCTTCAGAAAGGTTTGAAAATTGATGATGTGGATTTCAATGGTGCATTTTGAACACACAAAAAGTTTGGAGTTCAAATAAGTTCAAAAAAATGAAATCCCTTTGTAACACATGAGTTTTCGTCCGAAACCCTCATACTTCGAAAGAGATTGTCCAATTTGTACACGAAATGCATCCAGTTTTTGCCGTAACCCTCTCAACTTTTTATAACATGCTATGTGGGTGAAATGATGATGTCATGCCAAGTTACAGCCTTTTCAGAGTCCATTTGTAGTGCTTTTCAAATTCAGGGTCATTTAGCTCAAAATAAATCATTAAATGCATGAAAAATATCAAATGAAGTCAGAAAGGTTTGAAAATTGATGATGTGGCTTTCAATGGTGCATATTGAACACACAAAAATATGGAGTTCAAATAAGTTATTAAAAATGAAATCCCTTTGTAATAGATGAGTTTTCGTCCGAAACCCTCATACTTCGAAAGAGATTGTCCAATTTGTACACGAAGTGCATCCAGTTTTTGCCGTAACCCTCTCAACTCTTTAGAAGTTGCTATGTGGGTGAAATTATGATGTCATGCCAAGTTACAACCTTTTCAGAGTTCATTTATACTGCTTTTCAAACTCGAGATATGACATTTCAAATGCCATTTAGTCAAATTGTCTTATACAGCAGTTGAAGTTGTTCAAACATGCATGGAAATGACATAAACAGATTCTTTATATTTTTCTGATATTTTTTCATATATTATTTATTTCCATTGGAGTCATAGATTTTTTTCTATGATTTTTTAAAGTTTAGGGGTTTTCCTGAAAATAATAATGAATATTGAATTAAAAAACCTTTAGTACCGGTGGGATCCACGCACCGGTACTAAAGGTCCACCGCCCCGCGCATTTTTTGGGGAGGACCTTTAGTACCGGTGCGTGGCTCGCACCGGTACTAAAGGTTCTTTAGTACCGGTGCGAGACACGCACCGGTACTAAAGGGTGCCTAGGTATAAATACTATCCCTTCGTCCCGGGCCGACCCACGCACCGGGACAAGGACAAAACGACGCCGTCAGGCTGCCGAAATCGGCCGTCGCCGCCGCCCGTCGCCATCGCCGCCGCCCGTCGCGCACGAGCCCGCCGCCCCGACGCCGCTCGCCGCCCCGAGCCCGCCGCCCCGACCCCGCCGCCCCGACGCCGCGCGCCGCCCCAAGACCGCCGCCCCGACCCCGCCGCCCCGACGCCGCGCGCCGCCCCAAGACCGCCGCCCCGACCCCGCCGCCCCGACGCCGCGCGCCGCCCCAACCTCGCCGCCCCGACGCGTCCTCCCCCCTCCGGCGAGCTCCCTCGGTGAGCCTCTCCCCTCCGCCTTGCCCCTCCGCGCGCCCACCCAATCAAGTCAACTCCGGCGCGGCTCGCCGGAGCAACTCCGGCGCGGCCTAGTAGTGACGTGGATGTTAATGTAAAAAAAACCTAGAAGAAAAAAAAAGAAGAAAAGAAGAAGGAAAAAAAGGAAAAAGAAAAAAGGAAAAGAAGAAAAAATAAGAAGAAGAAGAATAAGAATAAGAAAAAGAAGAAGAGGAGGAGGAGAAGAAAAAAGAAAAAGAAGAAGAAGAAGAAAAAAAGAGGAGAGGAGGAGAAGAAGAAGAGGAGGAGGAGAAGAAAAAAAGAAGGAGAAGAAGAAGAAGAAAAAAAAAGAGGAGAGGAGGAGGAGGAGAAGAAGAAGAAGAAGAAGAAGAAGAAGAAGAAAAGGAAGAAAAGGAAGAAGAGGAAGAAGAAGAAAAGGAAAAAGAGGAAAAAAAGAAGAAGAGGGGAAGAAGAAGAAAACGACACCCCGACACGAGACCCCCGACACCCCGACCCCGACCACGAGACAGCACCCCTATTTAGTTAATTAGTTAGTTAGTTAGTTAGGTTATCAGGTTAGTTTAGTTAGTTTAGTTAGTTAGGTTAGGTTAGTTTAGTTAGTTAGTTAGTTAGGTTCTTAGGTTATATTAGGGTATGTGTTAATTTTGTTAAGTTTTATTTAATTTGTTAAATGCTAAGTGTTAATTTTGCTAAGTTTTATTTAATTTGTTTTCATAATTAAGTGTTTCTTCTCGACGTCGACGATGCCGATCCCGCATCCTCGTCGTCGAGTCGCCGGAGGAGGTCACTTGCTTGAGCCGAGGGGCCCTGTCAGGGACTGGGCTCCGCCGGGCTGGTACTGGGAGGTGCTGCCTTCCGGGCGGCGCAGCTTGGTGAGGAGCCAGCCCGTCGTCGACCCGGAGGTTCTGTGGTGGCGGCCGCATGGGCCACGGACGATTCAGAGGCTTGAGTCCCCCGCGGAGGTGGTACAGTACCATGTCAGCAAGGAGAACGAGCACGTCCGTCGCTACATGGCAGCTTTGGAGGCCAGGTCCGACAATACCTGGCAGATTCTTCAGGGATCTCACTGGAGCTATGTTCCTGTGATGGTTCCTTCTCTTTGGGTGTCCACCGCCCGCCCCGATATCCGCCGGGCGCTAGGGTTCTAGCTAGATCGATATATTAGCTACTATATATGTATTATTATGATGTATTAGCTAGATCGATGGATTAGCCGATGTATTAACAATTATCCGAGATTATTAGATGAGATCTTTTCTAAGAACTACTATATATGTATTCGATGATGCATTATTAATTAACTATCAGTTATTTTGCTTCTTGAATGCATGCTAATTTTAATACTAATTTGTTTTATCTATATTATTATGGATTAGTTATTAAGCTATGGACAATACCGGTAGAGCTCATGAAGAGGACATCTTCGACATGATACGCTGCTCCGAAAACCCAGCGGACCTTCAGGGTGAATCACATGATGATGACGGCTCACAATATCTGAACGATTACGGTGATGGATGTGAGGCCGAGGAAGAACAACTTATGTTCCAAAATCCGGAACAACTAACAATGTCCGGCGAGGTATATACACATATTAGCCTCTGGTGATCACTACATGTGTATTAATTGATATATATATATAACAAATCTTTTTTCTTTTAATTATCAGCCCTCCGGATCGAGCCAATCTAGTAGAAAGGTACGAGGCGGTGCCAAAATATTGGACGGCAACGTAAAGCTCAATCTTGATGCTTTCAAACCTAATGGCGCACCGACTCACCCTGATGCCAATGCCAGGACATTTGTGCGTCAATGCGGAGTGGTTATTAGGGATGGAGTCCCGATCACAATGCAAGAATGGATTCAACCAAACAACCCAAAACCAGGAGTGAATTATGTCGATACAAGAATTAAAGATGCCCTTTGGCGAGATCTCATGGAGCATTTCATCCTACCAGATTCTCTCTCGGAGCGCCAAAGGAACAAAGTCAAGGAGTTTGCTCTCCATAAGATGGCCGACGCGTTCCAGACTTGGAAGAAAAGATTATGGACCGAGTACAACGCTAGAGGCCAGAAGGCGCCCAAATTCATAGGAATATACGAGAAGGTAAGGAATCACTATGACGCATTTATCGAGTACAAGACATCGGAAGCTGCTATGGAGAAGTCGGCAAAGAATCAGATAAATGCGAAGAAAAAAAAGTATCACCATAAACTAGGGACAGGTGGATACAACTCAGCCATTCCTAAGTGGGATGCATTAGAGAATAAGATGCTTGCTGAAGGGATCACTCCAGTAACCTTCAAGTGGCCCAAGAGGTGCAGGAATTGGTTTTTTGCGCATGGGGGAAAGTTGGACCCAGCAACAGGGAAGATTATTGCACTGGCCAGTCTGAAGCATGCATCACATGAGTTGATTGAAGCAATAAAAGCTGCCCAAGAAGGACGGTTTCACCCCGATAGAGAGAACGACGAGCTTACACTCGCCCTCGGGAATGCCGAACACGGAGGACGAACATGAGGCGTGGGCGTTGTTCCGTGGTACGAGGGGTTTGCGGGATGGCAGGACAGTTATAAAAGCCGTTCGAGAAAAAAGGTGGAAGCAGACCGACTTTCAAAGTTGGAATAGAAGTACGAGCAGCAGCAGAGGCAGATATAGTTACTGACCCAGCAAAGGGAAACTCCGCAGCAGGAGGCAGGGGAACCCGTCCCATCTACACTGCCGAAAAGCAGCGTGGGTTCCACGGGGGCACCGCTGGGTCACACCCCCGTGGATGATATCACCGAGAAGACATCTTGTGAGCTAATCCAGAAAATGAAGAACATACCCGTGCGGGTCGCGACGGGCTATGCTTTACCAAATACACCTGGTGTTCTCTGGCATTGCAATCCGGTTCCAGCTGGGTATGCTCGTGTCGCGGTGGACGCAATAGAGCCAGCATATGATGACCTATTGCTTGACATCCCTGGAGGTGAGGGGGAGTCCACACTGGCAGAAGCCGGCCGTGGTCTCATTCTATGGAGTAAGGACTGCATCGTCTTTCCACAAACGGCGCTAAGGCCACCGGCTCCGCCGAGTATCGATGTCCAGCGCGAGGGATCCCAGCCAGAGGCATCGCAGCGCCAGCAGTCCTCCCCACCTTGCCAGCAGTCCTCCCCACCTCAAGAGGTGTCCCACCTCGCCAGCAGTCCTCCCCACCTCGCCAGCAGTCCTCCCAACCTCGGGACGGAGCACGACGCGAGTCCATATCATCGATATCGATCTCCGCCGCATGAGCCGACTCCACCCCGGCAGCGGTCCCGCCAGCAGGGCTCCCAAAAGAGGAAGGCCACCAGCAGTCCTCTTCGGAGGAAAGCAAAGAAGAAACCCGAGCCTCCGGCCAAAAGGAAGCTGCCTTACGACATGACACCAGAGGAAAACGACATTGAATGCGACCGCCAAGTGAAAGCCTTTTTTGCAAAGAAGACCGTGACGCCAAAGGAGGTAATACCCAAGGAAGTCCAAGAGCACTTTATGGAACACTTTATTGATCGACCCCCGGCATATGTCGAGCGTATGCCGACACACTATGAGCGACAGATTCAGAAGGCAAGTGAGCAGAGAAGTCGGCCCAGCCCAAGGGCGAAGTCGGGAAGTACGGCATCAACGACAGGTGGTACTACTACCGGGAAAACAGTTCCCCAGCTCGGAGAACAATCCAAGCAATCGATCTCTCCGCTCAAGGTGAGTACCAATCCAAGCAAGCAATCGATCCAACCAGTCGACGTGCAAGGCAACCCAATCGACCTCGAAGAAGTAGAGGCTGCAGGTCTCACTCTTGGCCAAATCCTTGGCACCGAGGAATTCCGCCGGTACAGTGCAACTGAGTACGCAATGCAATATGCCAAAGGGAAACCACTTGTCACACACGAGCAGTACAAGGAACTACCAACTGCGATGCGACGGTTGCATGATTGGTACTTGCGTGAAGTAGAGCGAGGGGAGACGGCGGTCATGGTCAAAGTAAGGAAAGAGCATTACGTCAATGCATGTGACATATGTCTTGAATTCTCCGAACTTTTCCAGTTATACCACATGGAATCTATCGACAAAAGTCTCATCAGCTGCTATTGTCTGTAAGTGATTTATATCTTTAATAATTTAAGTCTCTAGCTAAGATATCGTTCATTGGCTTATCCTCACTATATATGTTCTTTTCTACACTATTATGCAGATTGAAGATGTGGGAATTGAAACAAGAGGGAATCGATGACATTGGGTTCATCGACCCAAATACCGTTAATGGTCATGTGGTAAAACATTATGCCAAGGACACAGAAGATCTCTTGGAAAATTTTCTAGAGGCACTAATGAATACCAAATCTACTATAATATTTCCTTACAACATGGGGTGAGTGTTTACTCTCTTGTATACTACAAATTCTATTTTTGCTTACTAGCTCGCTGTCAAGTGTAGTTGATGAGTTATATGCATGCATGCTTAATTATATAAACTTCTGCGCAGAGACCACTATATCCTCCTAAATATTATCCTCGCGGATGGACTTGTTCAAGTGTACGACTCACTAGATACACGAGAACAATCATACGTGGACTTGTATTTTATGATAGAACGGTAATTTCTATCTTTATCGACCTCGCTTTCTTTCATTATTTCCTGATATCAAAAGTAATTATAATAACTCTTTCGTTCTTTTTCTTTGCCGCGTAGTGTTTGGAAAAAGATGATAGAAAAAATCCATCACGGTCGTCAATGGAAACCGAAGCTAAAGTGGAGAAAGATGCAGGTAATTAAGTAGTACTACTAGGTCCGCTCATCTCTTTAATTCTAGTTTCAATACCATTATCATGCTTGATTATTAATTATCTTATTGAATTCTATTCTTTTGCAAAGTGCGCGAAGCAAGATCAGGGGACAAATTTATGTGGATACTTCCTCTGCGAGAACATTCGCCTCCAGACCGAAGGCCGTATACGCCGCAGAGGAGCACGTGAAAGACAACTCCAGGTTTGGCAGATGATGTCGAAGCTCTCACCCGTGCAACGCTTTGTAGCACTTCAAGAGGAATTTGCGGCATTTCTTCTTCAACATGTCATTGATGTAAACGGAGAGCACTATTACTTACCGCCGCCTCAATAATGCCAGCAAATCAGTACTAGAAAACTGAGATTTCATCCGGAGCACTAGCTAGCTAGTCCCGGCCGGGTTTTGGGCCTTAAGTTAATTATAAGTCCAGAATATATATGGATGTGTAATTCCATTTGTATATATACTGTGTATGAGATATTGTATATTATATTACATATATATATATGCATCAACTTGTGTAATTAACGTTTACAGTATGTAGCACCGTAAAATAAATTTGAAATGAATGGAAAACACAATAAATAGAGAGGAAAACTAAAACCTAATTAAAAGCGAAAACAAAAAAAAAACAGAACACTTAGTACCAGTTGGTATCACCAACCGGTACTAAAGGTCCTCCACCACCAGCCCACGCAGGCAGCCACGTGGTGGGCCTTTAGTACCGGTCCGTGGTCCAACCGGTACTAAAGGTCTGGACCTTTAGTCCCGACCCTTTAGTACCGGCTGGGGAACCGGTACTAAAGGTCCTTCCCGACCGGGACTACTGGTCGACATTCTACTAGTGGAGTTTAGTCCCACCTCGCTAGTTGTGAGCGTCGAGCACCTGTTTATAAGCCCCGCTGCCTCTTCCCTCTCGAACTCCTCTGAACTGTAGGCCTATGGGCCTAATCTGACGCTGCTATGCCTGTGGGCCTGCTGGGCCTTGTGCGGGCCTGAATCATGGCCCAACTAACTGGGTTTCTAGTCGTATTCAGGCCGTTGTGGCCCAGTAGGTGGCATTTTTTCTGTTTTTTTGTTTTATTTTTTGCTTAATTTTTTTTTGCTTTTTTTTCAGTTTTCCAGTGATTCTTTTTGCTGTTAGGTCACAAAAATTATAGACTTTCTGTTAGTGCCATTAATTTTCATATTTGAATAGTTTAAATTTGAATTCTTTTAAATTTGTGTGAATCACTAGTTTGTGAATAACTTTACTATAAAAATAGATTTTGGAGTGATTCTTTTTCCTGCTATTTAATATTATTGTGTTTTATCATTATATTAAATTTGGTAATTTTTAGGTTATTTTCAATGTCTGTTTTAATCAAGAACAAATTTTGTTATTTTATTTTGCTATTAAAGTTTGTAACTAAAAATTTCTTTATGAAAATTCTTTTTGCTGTTAATGTTTTGAACAGAAAATACTTTGATAATTTTAGTTGCATAAATTTTATATAATTTTAGTTTAAAAAATACTAGAGGTTTATAAAAGCTTTTTAGTTGATTTCTTTTGCTATTAGAGTTTTATAAAAGCACTTCAAATGAACTCTGAAAAGGTTGAAAGTTGGCATGGTATCATCATTTCACCCACATAGCATGTGCTAAAAAGTTGAGAGGGTTACGGCAAAAACTGGATGCACTTCGTGTACAAAATGGACAATCTCTTTCGAAGTATCAGGGTTTCGGACGAAAACTCATCTGTTACAAAGGGATTTCATTTTTTTGAACTTATTTGAACTCCATGCTTTTTGTGTGTTCAAAATGCACCATTCAAAGCCACATCATCAATTTTCAACCCTTTCTGACTTCATTTTGGTATTTTTCATGCACTTACTGATTTTTTGAGCAAAATAACACTGAAATTGAAAAGCACTTCAAATGAACTCTGAAAAGGTTGAAAGTTGGCATGGTATCAACCTTTCACCCACATAGCATTTTATAAAAAGTTGAGTGGGTTACGGCAAAAACTGGATGCACTTCGTGTACAAAACGGACAGTCTCTTTCGAAGTATCGGGGTTTCGGACGGAAACTCATCGGTTACAAAAGGCATTTCATTTTCTTGAACTTATTTGAACTCCAGGCTTTTCGTGTGTTCAAAATGCACCATTCAAAGCCACATCATGAATTTTTAACCCTTTCTGACTTCATTTGGTATTTTTCATGCATTTAATGATTTTTTTGAGCTAAATGACCCTGAAATTGAAAAGCACTACAAATGAAGTCTGAAAAGGTTGAAAGTTGGCATGGTATCAACCTTTCACCCACATAGCATGTGCTAAAATGTTGAGTGGGTTACGGCAAAAACTGGATGCACTTCGTGTACAAAACG
Source organism: Elymus sibiricus (assembly GCA_039707655.1). NCBI lineage: Eukaryota > Viridiplantae > Streptophyta > Magnoliopsida > Poales > Poaceae > Elymus > Elymus sibiricus. The sequence goes on from CM077666.1 coordinate 6,010,857, forward strand.
GACAGTCCCTTTCGAAGTATCGGGGTTTCGGACGGAAACTCATCGGTTACAAAAGGCATTTCATTTCTTCACATGTAACTGCAATGATATAGTTGTGGAGAGAAAGTCTTCACTTTTTCTTCGCTTGTGTCCTTTGCTTATTGCGTCGTAACCATGGATAATCTTCATCGTTTAAGAGGGTGCTTGGGTCAGCCTTGACTTTGAAGGGAGGAATTTCATGAAACTTTTCATAATCTTCAGACATGTCTGTCTTGCCCTCCAATCCCACGATGTCTCTTTTTCCTGAAAGAACTATGTGGCGCTTTGGCTCATCGTATGATGTATTCGCTTCCTTATCTTTTATTTTACTCGGTTTGGTAGACATGTCCTTCACATAGAAAACCTGCGCCACATCATTGGCTAGGGCGAATGGTTCGTCTGTGTACCCAAGATTGTTCAGATCCACTGTTGTCATTCCGTACTGTGGGTCTTCCTGTACCCCGCCTCCAGACAGATTGACCCATTTGCACTGAAACAAAGGGACCTTGAAATCATGTCCATAGTCAAGTTCCCATATGTCCACTATGTAACCATAATATGTGTCCTTTCCCCTATTGGTTGCTGCATCAAAGCGGACACCGCTGTTTTGGTTGGTGCTCTTTTGATCTTGGGCGATCGTGTAAAATGTATTCCCATTTATCTCGTACCTTTTGTAAGTCAATACAGTCGAAGATGGTCCCCTGGCCAACGAGTACAACTCATCAGAAACAGTGTTGTCACCCATGAGACGTGTTTGCAACCAACTGCCAAAAGTCCTGATGTGTTCATATGTAATCCAGTCGTCACACTGCTCCGGGTGTTTGGAGCGCAGAATATTCTTGTGTTCATCGACATACGGGGTCACCAAGGTAGAATTCTGTAGAACTGTGTAGTGTGCTTGAGACCAAGAATGCCCGTCCCTACATATTATTGAGTCCGCTCCTAGCGTGCCTTTTCCAGTCAGTCTCCCCTCATACCGTGATTGAGGGAGACCAATCTTCTTAAGGTCAGGAATGAAGTCAACACAAAACCCAATGACATCCTCTGTTTGATGGCCCATGGAGATGCTTGCTTCTGGCCTAGCGCGGTTACGAACATATTTCTTTAAGACTCCCATGAACCTCTCAAAGGGGAACATATTGTGTAGAAATACAGGGCCCAGAACGACAATCTCGTCGACTAGATGAACTAGGACGTGCGTCATGATATTGAAGAAGGACGGTGGGAACACCAACTCGAAACTAACAAGACATTGCACCAAATCACTCCTTAACCTTGGAAGGATTTCTGGATCGATCACCTTCTGAGAGATTGCTTTGAGGAATCCACATAGCTTCACAATGGCTAATCGAACGTTTTCAGGTAGAAGCCCCCTCAATGCAACCGGAAGCAGTTGCGTCATAATCACGTGGCAGTCATGAGACTTTAGGTTCTGGAACTTTTTCTCTGCCATATTTATTATTCCCTTTATATTCGACGAGAAGCCAGACGGGACCTTCATACTGAGCAGGCATTCAAAGAAGATTTCCTTCTCTTCTTTGGTAAGAGCGTAGCTGGCAGGACCTTCATACTGCTTCGGATGCATGCCGTCTTTTTCATGCACACGTTGCTGTTCCTCCCGTGCCTCTGGTGTATCTTTTGTCTTCCCATACACTCCCAAGAAGCCTAGCAGGTTCACGCAAAGATTCTTCGTCACGTGCATCACGTCGATTGCAGAGCGGACCTCTAGGTCTTTCCAATAGGGTAGGTCCCAAAATATAGATTTCTTCTTCCACATGGGTGCGCGTCCCGCATCGTCAGTCGGAACAGATAGTCCGCCAAGACCCTTTCCAAATATTACTTGTAAATCATTGACCATATCAAGTATGTGATCACCAGTACGGAGGGCGGGCTTCTTCCGGTGATCTGCCTCACCTTTGAAATGCTTTCCTTTTTTCGACATTGATGGTTGGTCGGAAGAAATCGACGATGCCCCAGGTACACATTCTTCCTGCATTTGTCCAAATATATACTGTCGGTGTCATCTAAACAGTGTGTGCATGCGTGGTATCCCTTGTTTTTCTGTCCTGAAAGGTTACTGAGAGCAGGCCAATCGTTGATGGTTACAAACAGCAACGCTCATAGGTCAAATTCCTCTTGTGCATGCTCATCCCACACACGCACACCTCTTCCATGCCATAGCTGTAAAAGTTCATCAACTAATGGCCTTAGGTACACATCAATGTCATTGCCGAGTTGTTTAGGGCCTTGGATGAGCACTGTGATCATAATGAACTTCCGCTTCATGCACAACCAAGGAGGAAGGTTATACATACATAGAGTCACAGGCCATGTGCTATGCTTGCTGCTCTGCTCCCCAAAAGGATTAACGCCATCTGCACTTAAACCAAACCATACGTTCCTCGGGTCACCTGTAAAGTCGCTCCACTTTCTCTCGATCTTTCTCCACTGCGACCCGTCAGCGGGTGCTCTCAACTTCCCGTCTTTCTTACGGTCTTTTTTGTGCCATTGCATCAACTCGGCATGCTTTTTGTTTCTGAACAGACGTTTCAACCGTTGTATTATAGGAGCATACCACATCACCTTGGCAGGAACCCTTTTCCCGGTGCGCTGGCCCTCAACATCACCAGGGTCATCTCTTCTGATCTTATACCGCAAGGCACCGCATACCGAGCATGCGTTCAAATCCTCGTACGCACCGCGGTAGAGGATGCAGTCATTAGGGCATGCATGTATCTTCTGCACCTCCAATCCTAGAGGGCATAGATCCTTCTTTGCTTCGTACGTACTGCCGGGCAATTCGTTATCCTTTGGAAGCTTATTCTTCATTATTTTCAGAAGCGAACTAAATCCCTTGTCAGATACACCATTGTCTGCCTTCCATTGCAGCAATTCCAGTGTGGTACCGAGCTTTCTGTTGTCATCTTCGCAATTTGGGTACAACCCTTTTTTGTGATCCTCTAACATGCGATCGAACTTCAACTTCTCCCTTTCACTTTCGCATTCTCTCTGTGCATCAACAATGACCCGGCGAAGATCATCATCGGGCAGATCGTCTGGTTCCTCTTGATCTTCAGCTTCCCCCATTGCAGCATCACCGTATTCAGGGGGCGGGTAGTTGTTGTCATCCTCTTCTTCTTCGTTGTCTTCCATCATAACCCCTCTTTCTCCGTGCTTGGTCCAAACATTATAGTGTGGCATAAAACCCTTCTGAAGCAGGTGGAAGTGAAGGGTTTTATAGTTGGAGAAAGCCTTCATATTCTCACAGACAGTACATGGACAATGCATAAAACCATTCTGCTTGTTTGCCTCAGCCGCTTCGAGAAAATTATGCAGGCCCTCAATATACTCGGAGGAGCGTCGGTCACCGTACATCCATTGCCGGTTCATCTGGGTGCATATCATGAATAGAGAAGTGACCAAATTAATAGAAATTCATCATCACATTAAAGCCAAAGTACAGTAGTGATCGGCGACGACATCGGCAACATGCAACTCCAACTTCATCTTCTCCTCTTCAAGTCTTTGTAATTTTTCTTTCAAGTAATTGTTTTCTTTTTCAACCAAATTTAACTTCTCGACAAGAATTTCTATGTCGGTTGGAATTTCCGGTTCACATACCTCCTAGATTAAAAAATCTATGTCACGTTGGTCGGCATCCGAATCATAGACCGGACGAGGGCAAATGAATAGAGAAGTGAATAGAGAAGTGATCAAATGTTATTATTGAAAAAATAAATACATAAAGTTCACACATAGTTCTCATAGAACAACATACAGCTCTCTAGAGCATCTAATTAAAACATAAATTGAAACTAACATACAACTATGTAAAACATTTAAATGCAACAACAAATGCGATCATAATGGCAACTAAGGTAACAATTGATCCAACAGCATAATGATACCAAGCCTCATTATCAATGGCATATTTTCTTATCTTTCTAATCTTCAAGCGCATTGCATCCATCTTGATCTTGTGGTCATCGACGACATCGGCAACATGCAACTCCAATTTCATCTTCTCCTCCTCAATTCTTTTCAATTTTTCTTTCAAATCCTCGTTTTCTTTTTCAACTAAATTTAACCTCTCGACAAGAGGGTCGGTTGGAATTTCCGGTTCACATACCTCCTAGATTAAAAAATCCATGTCACGTTGGTCGGCATAATTGTCATAAACACTAAATAAAACAAATAGTTATAAAAGATAATATATACCACATCCGAATCATAGACCGGACGAGGGCCGACGTGGGCGGATACCATGACCATGGCACTATATAATAACAAACAATAATAAAAGTAAGAAAATTACACAAGTATCTATCTAAATGATACAAGTAAGAACTTTTTTCTTTTAGAAAGAAGATAAGAATAAGAGGCTAACCACGGTGGTGCCGGTGCCGAGATGGACGCGGGCGATCGACGGCGGTGAGGACGGGGACGGGACAGGACGGACCGCCAAACCTAAACAAATCTTGAGAAAAATGGAGCTTGGACAAGGAGCTTCGAGAGCAGAAAGCTTAAGTGTGGCTCGGGCATTTCATCGAACACCTCATGTGCATAGGGGGTGAGCTAGAGCACCACAAAGCTCCCCCCTCGCCGGCCAGAAAAACAGAGCAGTGTGGAGTGCTCTGCTCGCTGGCGAGGGGGTATATATAGGCATCTTATTGGTCCCGGTTCGTGGCTGGAACCGGGACTAAAGGATCCCCTTTGGTCCCGGTTCCAGCCACGAACCGGGACCAATGGTTGTGGGCCAGGAGCGAGGCCCATTGGTCCCGATTCGTGTCTGGAACCGGGACCAAAGGGGTCATACGAACCGGGACCAATGCCCCATGAGGTCCGGCCGGCCCCCTGGCCTCACGAACCGGGACCAATGCCTCCATTGGTCCCGGTTCGTGAGTGAACCGGGACTAATGGGCTGGCCCGGCCTGGACCAATGCCCTGTTATGTACTAGTGCAGTCCACCGCGGCCGGCGGCCTCTTGACGCCCTGCTGATCTCTTACTATCTTGGCCTGCTCGATGTCCTGAGAGGCCGACGGCGGCACCTTGGTGGGGTCCTTCTCATGTTCTCCGGCCTGCTTCCAGGACATGTCGGTGAACTGTGTCACGTAGAGCTTATCGCCCTTGACGTGGCCTGTCTCTGTGACGCGCTGGCGGCCATGCATCATCACCATCGACAGCAGGCAGGCGCGGAGAGCCTTCAACCCCATCGTCCCCGAGCTGATTAGCTGGAGGAGCTTATCCAGCTGGGCCCTGAGGATGTCAATCATGGAGTTGGACTGCTCAAGTTGAAGGTCGTTCCTGGCCTGCACGTATATACCTATATGTGCAACTGGCGATGATGACAGTCACGTTGCAACTCCTGTGGACCTCAGGGAGGAGGACATCGATCATAATGTTGCGTACTTCTGCAGCGAAGAGATCGCCAAAGCTGACCGTTACCGAGCCGGTGCTGGTGTCCTTGGTCTGCGGGTAGAGACCGGCGTTCACCTTCTCTATCGTGGAGTTGCCTGGCTTTGGGGATGGGGACACGGTGAGCTTCAAGTCCTGGACGACGACGCTGAGGAGGCCACCCAGGATCTGCGAGAAGGGCTCGCTCATACTCTCTCCGTCCTCTACGATGTTGAACGTTCCTCCTTTGCTCTTCATTGCGATATCCCCCAGAACCTTCCATCAAATATACGTGGGTGAACTTAAACATACTAGTTTGTATGTGGGTGAATTTAATTCACTGAAACTTTGAATACTGATATATTCTTGATATTTATATGGGATACACAAAAATAATTCTTGATATTTAGATGGGATAAAAAATATATGAAAAAATACTGTTTAAAATGGCCATTTCAAGGCTATATATATTGATATCGAAAGCCACAAGTTTAACTATGACTGCCAGCACGGCTCATTATGCTGATCTTAGCTATTGATTCGACGGTTTCTATAATCTGGTTCGACCAGTACCGTCGGAAAATCCCATAAGCTAATGTAGTAAATGTACAAATGATTGGTCTACTTTTAATCTGTGTAAGAACATATAAATGGCCGGAGGAAACGGAGGGAGTAATACATATCAATGAGATTCAAAACATTAGAGACGATACACGCAACTCTAACTACTGATATGTTCTTGATATTATATGGGATACATAGATATAATATTTGTAAATCTGTCTCAATACATGACTTAGCAATAATATTTTATTTCTAATTATGTAACTATAAAAAAGGCATTTAAAGTGGCTTTTTCGAGGCTATATATGTTCATATCTAAAGCAACAAGTTCTAGATAACTATGACAGCGAACACTAATCATTATGTTGATCTCTTAGCCATCGACGTGACGGGCTTCATAAATAGGTTTGAACCGTGCCGTTGGAATATTCCTCATACTAATGTAGTACCCGTACAAATGATCAATCTTATCGCGATCTATACTTTCAATTCAACGTAAGAACATATCAATGGCCAGAGGAAACGGAGGGAGTAATATACACTAATTCGATTCTATTTTTTTTTAGCCTTTTTGATTCATAGAATTCAGAAAACGCAGTATTGTGATGTTATGCTCTCTCGAAGCATACATGATTGTGTTTGCACAAAAGTTTGTTTAATTGCACCTTAGAAAAAAAATTTATTTCCAAAAGGTTTGGGAGGATTGAAAAATTCGTATGAAATGCAGTGTAAAGAAATCAATCCTATAGAATTCAAACCTACAAATCAAAAAACTTACATAGGAAAAAATCCTATGAATTCCAATCCTCCAAAATTCGTATGAAAATCCTTTGAATAAAAGTGGCCCTTAGAGACGACTGAAGACGTTTCCCTGACAATTGCGCGGGACACGGTGCTCGTTAATTAATTACTAACAAATCAATCAATCAACGGAGGGAAGGATGGAGGGTTCATGTAATCATGTTCATGTACCTTGTGGTTGGAGTCTGCACCAAAACCAAACGTGTAGACCGCCATATCGCTGACATCAACAATCGTAGCATCGCCTATATTTTGGTCCCCATCGGACAATAGAAAGATGCTGGCCACGCGGCCGCCGGCGATGCGGCGGTCGTTGAGGACTTTGTAGCCAGTCTCGAGGCCCGCTCGCATGTTGGTTCCGCCACTGGCTCTCTGGCTGTCGACGAGATTCTCTAGGTGTATCTGGGAAGCCTGGGTCACGGAACGCAGATGGCACAGCCTCTTGGCATAGTTGGAGAATGTGACGATGGAGAGGCGGTCGTTGGGGCTGAGCTTCTTGATGACGAACTGCATGGCAGTCTTCATCTTGTCGATCCTATTCTCATCCGCGATGCTTCCGCTGACGTCCAGGACAGCCACGAGGTCGAGCCCCAAGTGTTCGCCGGTTGAAGATGCACCGATGAGCTCAAGCTTGTTCTTCTGCAGTGGCACCCTGTTCGTTGCTGTGTGCGGCACCAGCCACACATTTTGGGCCGTGTCCTGCTGAAGGGTCCCTGCATCAGGCAGACGATCGATTGACAGGTTTTGTCAGTGAATGAGACGATGCTTTTATACATGCTTCCAATAAAAAACTGAATGAAATAAAACCACCTGGTGTATAATATGCATAAGGAACGTTCTGGTCTTCATCGTCAAAATCGAAGGACATTGCGAGCGAGAGATAGCCCCTACTTGCTAGCTAGCTGATGAGTAGTAGCTAATTTAATAATGCCAATATATATCGTGTTAATATAGGAGAGGATGGAGTGGCATCAAGGGAACGGAGGTTTCGGAGGGAAGCAAGAGTAACCAACCGGGAAAGGATGCCAATGCAGGAGCAGGAGTTTGGTATCTTCTTTGCTCTCCATCACAGCTTCCTTTTCAGAGTCTGCATGCACGGTTAAGGAAAGGATGAGTATTATCAAAGCATGTGGTGGTTGTGTCGGAGAATTCTCATCGGTTTTTCAGTGGCACTGACGAAATAAGGTTAGGATCGGCTGCCATCTGATCCGCTGACATCCAACGGGGGGCAGCAAAACGCATATTTACATTTAAATGCCAACATGCCACGGTCCCAACGCATGGAAGTTGGGGGGCCCACAGGACTGCTTTGACGCTTCGTTGCAGCAACTGCCTCCATGTCGCTGGACTCCATGCCTCCATCAGGCTAGCGCGTGTCGTCAACCTCAACGGCCTCACGAGCACACATGCTCTCGCAAAAAGCAAAAATATAAACTACAGACCATTGTAACGGGAAGAATACACTTATATGCAAATAAATCATATTTATTCCCGTTGCACCTGTTAGCCCGAACTGTGAGAGCTGGGGGGCCAACTACGAGTACTCGGGGGACACTCTGAGCAAGCTAGCAAAAGAGTTGTGGAGTAGCACGGGAGAGACTCTTGATTGGTGAGTGGAAGCTGATTTCTATTGCCAGCACTTGGGCTATATTTATAGTAAAAGGGTGGGTCGGTTCCTTAAGTTTAAACCGACCATGGCTGCTTGGTAGTACAAGCAAAAACTGAATTTACTACTACATGTCTAGATACATTCACTTCCTTACTAACTAAGAGAGCTCTAGCTGACCTGTATCTTATCCTGACATGCTGCTAGGATAAGATACCCTGCTACTAGGATCAGATAACCTTCTCCTAGCAGCATATTTTGACTTCTGTTGCTGCTTGGAGACAGGGTTTAACCCACAATCTCCCCCCTCAACCCTGGCGAAGAGACTTAACGTTGATGATCCCTACTTTCTCACGCAGCTCCTGGAAACGAACACGACCAACGGGCTTGGTCCGAATGTCTGCCTTCTGATCGCCAGTTCCGATGAACTTCACGGGCACTGTGCCCTTCTCGACGCAGTCCCGTGTGAAATGGTAGCGGAGATCGATGTGTTTACCGCGGTCGTGAAGTACCGGATTTTTGCACAATGAAATGGCAGACTTGTTGTCGACATAGAGGATCACAGGGACAAAGTCTCAATTCGGCAGCTCGCCGAAGAGACGAGCCAGCCAGATTCCATGGCATGCCACTGTTGCCGCCGCAATGTACTCTGCTTTGCATGAAGAAGTGGCAACTACCTTTTGCTTCTGCGATTGCTAGCTGACCGGACTGTCTCCGAGGAAGAACAACACGTCTGACGTGCTTTTCCTAGATTCCACGTCGCCGGCGTGGTCGGAGTCGCTTTAGCCGTCCAAGGTCTCTGCATCACCATGGTGATACACGCATCTGTGCGTGATTGTGCTGGCAATGTAGCACAGCAGAGGCTTGACGGCCGTGAGGTGATCGCTGGCCGGCGCGTCCATTAATTGACTCAGGAACCCGACGGCGAACGAAATGTCCGGTCGGGTGTGCACGGGGTAGCTGAGGCTGCTGATGACGCTCCGATAGAATGTGGTGTCCACCGGCGTCTCCTTGCTTTCCTTGCTGAGCTTGCACCGCGTCTCCATCATCGTGTGCGTGGCATTGCAGTCCGCCACGCCAGCTTTCTCGAGTAGGTTGCCTGGGTAGGCCGCCTGAGTAATCGTGGTGTGACCACGCACCTAGCTCACCTCCAGCCCAAGGCAGTACCGGAGCAGCCCGAGGTCGCTCATGCTGAAGAATACTTTCATCTCTTCTTTGAAGCAGCGCAACTCGTGTGGCTCGGCTCCGGTGATGACGAGGTCGTCGACGTAGATGCCGATGATGAGCAGTGTGTCCCTGGTTCCACGTGCGTACACACTTTGCTCGGAGGCGCTACGGGTGAAACCGAGCGATGTCAAGCTCGTGTCAGCTTGGCAATCCATGCTCTTGGTGCTTGCCGGAGACCGTACAGGGCCTTATGTATCTTGTACACGCCTTGCTCGAGTCGGTGGGCGATGAAACCGGGTGACTGGGAGACGTAAACCTCCTCCTCGAGGTCGCCATTGAGGAACGCCGACTTGATGTCCATGTGGTGAACCTCCCAACCTCGGTCTGCCGCTAAGGCAAGGATCAGTCGGACAGACTCGAGCCGGGCCACGGGTGCAAAGACTTCCTCGAAGTTCACCCCGGTACGCTACTCGTATCCTTTTGCGATGAGCCGGGCCTTGTATTTGACGATGACCCCGTGCTCGTCCTTCTTTATTTTGAACACCCACTTGAGTCCAACAGCTCGATGCCCTGTAGGCAGTGTGGTGAGTGTCCAGGTGGCGTTGTCGTCGATCGACCGCAGTTCATACATCATCGCACGGCCCAGCAGTCCTTAAGCTCCGCCTCCGCAAACGTGGTCCGCTCCTTGCCGGCCATCAGATGCAACACCTCGTCATCTTCGAGGCTGTCTACCTGCTGTGGCGGCTCAGCGGGAAGGCCACCAATGCGTTGGTACCGGTGTGGGGTGCCGGGGCTGTCATTGGCGTCAAACTGGTTCGACGGCGCTGTCGATGGAGTTGCGAACTGAACTGGCACGACCTCACTTGGGGTGTCCGGGGTCACTGAGTGTGGGGCTGCCATGCCTGGTATGCTCGGAGCCACTAGGATTGGAGCCGCAGTGCTCGGGTCGCTGTACCGGGGTCATTGAGCTCGAGACCGCTCTGCCCGGGGTCGCTATTGTGCTCGGGGTTGCTACCCGAGCACCAACACTCATGCACAATATGTACTCCATGGAGAAAGGAGGTGCTTACTGGCGCCTCTCTCGGTGCCTCCCAGCTCCAACTTGCCGCCTCGTCGAGGACAACGTCGTGGGAGATGTGCATGTGCTTCGAGACGGGGTCTTACATCTTGTACGCCTTGGAGCCCGTCCCATAACCAGGTGACACCATCGGGGTGCTCCGTTCATCGAGGTTCTTTATCTATGGGCGCGTCGTCTTGACATGCCCGATGCAGCCAAAAACACGGAGGAAGCACACGTCGGGCTTCACCCCGTACCATGTCTCATACGATGCCATGCCGTCGACGCTCCACATGAAGGAGCGGTTGAGGATGAAGATAGCCGTGAGCATCACCTTCCCCCAAAACATGCTTGGGACCTGCTTGGCCTTGAGCATGCTCCGTGCCATCCCGAGCACTATTTGGTTCCGCTGCTCGACTACACCGTTCTGCTGCGGCGAGTATGGAGCGGTGAGGTGACGCTGTACACCTTGCTATGCGTAGTGCTCATAGAAGGTGGCCAAAGTGAACTCGCCACCCCTATCAGTGTGGAGTATGCACATCTTGTGGCCACACTCTAGCTCCGCTGCGGCCAAGAACTTGATGATGGCCTGCTCCGCCTCGTCCTTTTAGGCGAGGAGCACCGCCCACATGAACCGACTGCGGTTGTCAACGAGCAGTAGCATGTAGCATCGTCCGCCTGGCGTCGCCGGTTTGATCAGGCCCCAGAGGTCGCCATGGACCAGCTATAGTGGCTTCTCTGCCCTGAACTATGCCTTCTGCGGGAATGGCAGGCGGCGCTACTTCTCGGCGAGGCACACCTCACAGAACTCATCCGCATGCTCAATATATGGTAGGCCGCGAACCAGACTGCCGCGCACCATCCTTCGTAGCCCGTCAAAGTGCAGGTGCCCGAGCCTTGCATGCCAACTCCAGGCGTTGGAAACATTGCCCACGACAAGGCATACTGGACAGACAGGGCAAAACGAAAGCTTGTACAGGCAATTCGGTGCAAGCGTTGCCTTGATCAGGAGGCGGTTGCGCTGATCACGCACAGTAGGCACCCCATGGCGAATGGCGATGTCATAACAGGTCTCGTCTAGCTAGTCGAGGCTGACGATGCTACTCCTGAGCGCCGGGATGAAGAAGACATCCGTGAACGCGTGGTGTTCTCCCCCGTCAATGGCAAAGACAACAGTACCATGGCCGTGGATCTCGACTACCGAGCCATCCGCGAACCACACTTTGACGGAGATTGAACGGTCTAGCTCGGTGAATGCATCGGCCGATCCGATCATGTGGTTCATCGCACCCGTGTCGAGGAACCAGGCCTCTCCACGGTTGTCCCCATCGTGCGTGGGTGTGATCACCACTTTCTCCTCGTTGAGGAAAACATGGCCACCAGTATGAGCTGGTGGTACGACCGTGCTCCGGGCCATGATCGTGCGCCAGTACTGACAATTAAAAGCCCCTTCCAGCCCGAGTTATCTTTTGCATACTCGACTGAGCGCAAACCAGCAAGACGGATCCAAATTGAAGCATGGGGACAAATAAAGAAGGATCGCAAGCCACAAGTTGGAGACCGTTGGATCTCTTTGCTTCATCATGGAGACATAGGTGTTATTCTGTTTTATGTCATTTTACCTAGGAGGGAGGAGTAGGTCCTATGAGAGAGAAGTTTTTCTGGTTTATATTAACTTGCATGATCGATTAGGATGATTAGTATTATGATGTTTTTTTTGTTTTATGAGATTTTAACTTGGGATGATTAAGATGATGATGAGTTGTTAGATGAGTAAGATGATGGTGAGTTATATATTTGATTAAAGTGGATGGATGCAAGTGATCATGTTGAATTAGAGGAAAAAATTAAATGGAAAACACAAAATGAAAAGGAAAAATAAACAATGAAGCCTTAACCGCTAAACCTTTAGTCCCGGTTGGTGTTACCAACCGGGACCAAAGGACACCATGCCCTGGCGCGCGCTGTCGGCCACGTGGCCAGGGTTTAGTCCCGGTTCGTAGCCAACCGGGACTAAAGGCTTGGACCCTTTAGTCTCTATACTTTAGTCCCGGTTGGGGAACCGGGACTAAAGGCCCTTCCCAACCGGGACTAATGGCATGTTTTCTACTAGTGATGGTACGATTGAAAAGTACAAGGCTAGGCTTGTGGCCAAGGGTTATTCCCAGAAAGAAGAAGAAGATTTCTTTGATACTTATTGACCTGTGGTAGACTGACCACCATGCAAGTATTACTCTCGTTGGCGGCCTCGCATGGTCTTCTCGTCCACCAGATGGATGTTAAGACGGATTTCCTGAATGGAGAGCTAGACTAGGAAATCTACATGCAACAACCAGATGGCTTTGTGATAGATGGTCAGGAAGGAAAGGTATGTAAGTTGCTGAAATCTTTATATGGCCTAAAACAAGCACCTAAGAAATGGCATGAGAAGTTTAATACAACTTTGACATCTGTTGGTTTTGTTGTTAATGAAGCTGACAAATGTGTATACTATCGCCATGGTGGGAGCGATGGAGTTATACTGTGCTTGTATGATGATGACATACTAATATTTGGAATCAACCTCAGGGTCATCTAGGAGGTTAAGTCGTTTCTATATCAGAACTTTTAGATGAAAGAACTTGTTGTGGCCGATGTTACCTTCAACATCAAGCTATTGAGAGATACTGAGGGTGGGATTACACTTCTTCAATCACATTATGTTGAGAAGATGTTGAGTCATTTTGGATATTCCGACTGCAAAATTTCTCCAACACCATATGATCCTAGTCTCCGTATTCGAAAGTTCGAAGGCTCGGCTAAGGATCAACTGAGATACTGTGCCGATCCATTCATAATCATGCACTAATCATACACGCATCATGGACGATCACGAACAGTGACTCCACGTTAATATCACAACACAACTCTACGACACAAATTTAAATATAAATCTTTATATTACAAACTAGGGTCACAAGGACCCATAATACATCAGTACAGATAGCAAGTTAAGTTTGGGTACAGACAAGTTAAACAAGTTTGCCTTAAGAAGGCTGAAACATAATAGTGATAATAAACCCAAAAGGTGCAGGCCTCTTGGCACGGACCTCCGAACTACTCGTCGGCGTCAAACTCCACATAGTAGCCATCCTCGGAACCACCTGTATTCACGGTGCTACGAGCTGTTGCAGCAACCAGGTTGAATGAAAAGAATAGCAAAGCAATGGTGAGTACTCCTCCAAAGTACTCGCAAGTATGCATAGGTATAAAAGAAATGGGGCTAGATCTTTGGACTATACTACAAAAATGCCATAATAAGGGGGAGAACCTCAATGTAACGAAAACTACCAGCATCTTGCGGCAATAGAAGAGAGGAGCAAACATAATACCAACTTGTATCTATATAGCAACAACATACCCAAAGATCCTCCCTCGACTCCCGGCGAGAAAGTGATTACCTGGCATTCCTATCTATTATCTTGCTGACTTTTAGCAACTATCCGGTTTAAGTTGTAAGAGGTCAGGATACGTCCCCAAGCCATCCTGTTACCGTGGACGGGGCTATTTGAATAGTTTTACTTCCCAGTAGGGGTGCACCACATTACCCAACACATTCGATTACCTCTGGCCGGACACACTATTCTAGGTAATACCCGGCCTTGGATGATCAACACGCCGAAGTCCTACTTCAGCTCTCCCGAGAGGTCACCGGCCAGTCTATATCCTAAGCACGAAAGGGCTATTCGGCCGCTCACCCTAAGCGCTCCAGCACGTTGCGAGGACGGCCGGGAGCAAACTGATACGTCTCCGACGCATCTATAATTTTTTATTGTTCCATGCTATTATATTATCATTCTAGGATACTTTTTGGGTATTTATTTACCAATTAATATTATTTTTGAGCACTAACCTATTAACCAAGTGCCTAGTGCCAGTTGTTGTTTTCTGCGTGTTTATTGCTTTTCAGGTTTACATTACCAAACGAAGTCCAATTGCCACGAAACTTTAATATGATTTTTTCTATACCAAAAGAAGACCTGGAAGCTTCTGGAGGAGACGAGATGCCGCACGAGAGAGGCACAAAGCAACAGGGCGCCATGGGGCCCAGCCGCGCCCTGTTGCCTCGCGCCTCCCTCGGCCGCCCTCTGGTGCCCCTCTCTGGTCTATAAATTCCCAAATATTCCAAAAACCCTCAGGAAACCCCGAAATAATTTTTCCGCCACCACTAGTCTCTGTTCCACCGTGTGCTCATCTGGCGACCTTTTCCGGTGTTCTGCCAGAGGGGGAATCGATCACGAAGGGCCTCTACATCATCCTTGCTGCCACCATGGTGATGTGTGAGTAGTTCCCCACAGACCTACGGGTCCGTAGTTAGTACCTAGATGGCTATCTCTCTCTCTCTCTCTCTTGATCTTCAATACAATGACCATCGCATCTTCGCTTTGATCTATCCGATGTAATCCTTTTGTGCGATGTGTTTGTTGGGATCCGATGAATTGTGGGTTTATGTTCAGATTATTCATGAAAAGTATTTGAGTCAACTCTGAATATTATGATTCTTATTTGCATGATCAATATAGCTTCGTAAATCTCTCCGATCTATTGAAATAGTTTTGCCAAATAGATTGATATTTCTTCAGTGAGAGGGGTGCGTTGTAGTGGGTTCAAGCTGGCAGTGCTCTATATCCCAGTGATAGAAAGGGACAAGAAACACCTTTGTATTGCTGCCACTAAGGATAAAACGATGGGGTTAGTTCATATTAATTGAATTCTCTTTGTCTACATCATGTCATTGTTCTCCAAGCATTACTCTGTTTTACTTAATAATCTAGATGCATGCTGGATAGCGGTCGATGGGTGGAGTAATAGTAATAGGTGCAGGTAGGAGTCGGCCTATTTGCTTATGGACGTGATGCCTATATATACATGATCATTGTCGTGAATAAAGATTGCATAACTATCCACTCTTCTATCAATTGCCCAACAGTAATTTGTTTACCCACCGTATGACTACTACATGAGAGATTGCCCAACAGTAGTTCTGCTGAAAACAGCGTCAGTCCGGGTTAGTTCTAATAAAATCATACCAAAATCATATAGAATTATTGTAAACATGGCATGAATACTTCATAAATTATAGATACGTTGGAGACGTATCAAGCAACTTGCAATATCCTTCCGGAAGCTTCATGCAGCAATCAAGGCAGCGCAGGAAGGGACGTTCATTCCCGACAGAGAGAAGGACGAGCTGACAGAGGCCCTCGGCAATCCTGAACAACCTGGATGAACACGAGGCACATCAGGCTCCGTTCCGTGGGTGCATGGGTTTCCCGACAGCGGTGGTTATGGAAGCCGAGCGAGAAAGAGGAATCAGGAAGCTAGTGAAATGCAGAAGCTCAGTGCAAGATTAGCAAAACTAGAGGAAATTGAGAACCAGCGAGCTACCGGTCAACCATCTGAGCGGCACGAAGATCCTTCATTCGATGCTGCCCCAGAAGCTACCCCACCATCTCAGCGGAGAAGCAGCGTGGCTTCCACGGAGCTCATTCAGCCTGATTTCACGGCTCGTCGCTACCCCATGGATAGTAACACGGAGGCTGAACATTGCGCGCTAATGACGAAATGCCAGAACCTGACCTTGAAGGCGACGGTCGGCTCTGTTGTACCTCCTCGAGCTGAGGGAACTTTCCATTGTCGTCCGATTCCACATGGCTATGCTGTTGTGACGGTGGATGAAATAATGGATGGATTTGAGGGGCTGGAGCTTGACAACCCTACAGGTGAAGAGGATATTATTCTTCTGGAAAATGCTTTGAGGAGGACCTGTCTATGGAGAAAGGAGTACATCAGGCTTCCAAACTGGACGCCTCAGCAGATTCAGCCTCCTCCGGCACGTCAGGGCACTCCGCCTCCTCCCCCCCCTCCTCCGGCACGTCAGGGCACTCCGCCTCCTCCTTCTCCTCCTCTGGCGTGTCAGGGCACTCCGCCTGCTCCTTCGCCTCCTCTGACGCGTTAGGGCACTCCGCCTCCTCCTCCTCCTCCTCCGGCTCGTCAGGGCACTCCGCCTCCTCCAGTGCGTCAGCAACGGCGGAAGAGAGATGCCGCCGCTTCGGCGGCTAGCAGTACAATAGGCGGGAAGAAATACAAATTTGGTCCAAGCCTCAAGCCTCTTCCAAAGTTACCATACGAGAGGACTGACAAGGAAAACGCTGAAATCAGTGAAGCCGAAGTGAAGGCCCATTTTGCACGGAAACGTCCACCTCCGAAGGAAACGGTAGATCCGGTGAAAGGGAAGCGCACTCTGGATGCCCTGAAGCAACCACCACCGCCTCCGTGGCAATCCAACTATGACCGCTGTATTCAAAAGACATATGGTGAAGTGCGGCGGTGGGGAAGTACTTCCAGTGCTGCAAGAGAAAAAAAACGAAGAAGTGGGAAAACAATTCCCCAGCTCGGCGAACAGGAGAAGCAATCGTGCCCCCCGCTCAAGGTGTCTAGCGATATCTCTAATCATCCGGTGCTACTGCCCGGTACCACTATTGGTGATTACGTGGACGATGATGTACAGTTTGAAACGGCTGAGGTAGTAGTAGAGGACTTTAGATACGAGCACGGGAAGCCTCTCGTCAAACCTGATCATCCTCATCTAACAACGATGATGCAAAAATTGCATGAGTGGTACATGGAAACCTGCAGGAAGTTTGGGACCGACAGTTTGATGGACGGAATTAAAAAAGAGCACAACTTCATTGGCGTCGACCTGATGCCTGTTGAATTTCTGGAGTTATTTCAGTTATTCAATCAAGAGGCCCTCGACAAACAACTCATGACTTGCTACTGTCTGTAAGTATTACTTCTATAATTAAGTCTCCAGCTCAGCTCATTCATTGCATGTATATATAATTATCCTCACTATATTATGCAGATTGAAGATGGTCGAATGCAAAAAAGAACAAATCTATGACATTGGGTTCATTAGCCCAAATACCGTAAATGAATGGTAGGTACAAAAGGAAGCCAAAGTTACTGAGGAGAGCTTGCTAGAATCGTTCCTTAGACATCAAAACAAAAGGGAAATACTCTTTCCTTACAACTTCAAGTGAGTGCTACTGTCTTGTGCATATTCGGTTTCGCTTATTCGAGGTTAAGTAATGTAATTTATAAGTTATGCGTGTGCAGGTTCCACTATATTCTGCTATCCATTAATCTTGACGGGGCATTAGTAACTGTCTTAGACTCGAGACGTAAAGATCCCGAGTATTATGCGGACATGACTGCAATGCTCCAGAAGGAAGTTCAATCAATACCGGGACCATATCAGCAACTTTCGTTCATTTCCTGATATCAAGTAATCATTTTCTTTGCCAGGCAGGGTTTGGAAAAAGTTCACCACTATGGTTCCGGGTCAGAAGAAGGAGCTGCGATTTACACACCCCAAAGTAAGTAGTACTAGCTAGTTCCGCGCATCTCTCATTGATTCTAGTTTCATCAATACCATTATCATGCTTGCTTATCAGTTTGATTGAAATCTATTCTCGTAAAGTGCTTGTACCAGGCACCCGGGAATCATTTATGTGGATACTACGTATGCGAGTTCATTCGCCACTCGACCTCTGAGCGGGGTTTCTCTGAGAAACAATTTGAAGTATGTAAACAATATTCACAATTTTATTTTATATATTACTATCAATTGTGTTGAGTTTCATTCATATATATGTATTGACCCCCTTCTTTAAATTAGATCTGGCAGATGCGGGATGAACTACTACCACAGGATCGCATACGAGCAATTCAAGAGGAATTGGCAGGATTCTTTCTTGACCACGTCATACCTGCACATGGAGAATACCATGTGAAATTGCAATGGTCTTAGGTAGATGATGTTAGGGATTGTAAGAGATGTTATATTGTACATATGTAGTAGCGTCGGATAGATATACGAAAACTTGTTGTTCGACCAAGCTTGGAGAAAGAGATGTCACTTCTCTCTATATATGTTCATGACGATCTTGTGTAATTAATGGTTTCCTTCATTTGCTTACTAGCTAGCGTCGGGTTCTCTCTATATGTATAGTAGCTAGCGTCGACCAAGCACGAAGAAAGAGAGGTCACTTCTCTCTATTAGCCAGCTAACACAATATGAAACCCCTAAATTAACCCTCCAAAACCCCTAAACCCCGCTTCCAAAAATAAACAAAACCCCCAGTGCCTGCGAGCTGCTGACGCGTGGCTGGTTTTTGGTCCCGGTTGGTGTTACCAACCGGGACTAAATGTCCTCCTGCCTGGGCGCCCCGCAGCGGCCACGTGGAGCCCCTTTGGTCCCGGTTCATAAGCAAACCGGGACTAAAGGTTTTGGGTATTAGTCCCGTTTGTTTTGTCCCGGTTCCAGAACCGGGACTAAAGGCCCTCTAGAACCGGGACTAGTACCCTGTTTTCTACTAGTGTCTTCTGGGAAAGAGGAGGTTTTGCAACTGGTTCTTCCTCTTCTTCTTTCTCATGCTCAGCTGGGTCTTCATACATAGAAGTTGGTCTGCCAACCACATGAACAATCCTTCTCCTGGTCCTCTTCTTCTCTCTTGCCTTCTGAGGCATAGATTTTGATGTCCTTGGAGACTCAAGAGAGAGAGACATGTTTGCCCTAGCACCCTTTGGTGCTCTTGTAGCTTCAGAGCTAGCATACTCTTTCCTCACATGCCTTTTGGCAGAAGTGGCCTCATCAGCAGCTTTCCTGGCAGCTTTCTCCTTCTTTTCTTGCTGCTTTTTGAGAACCTCCTCAGGCACAAAGTCTGAGTCTTCCTCATATGAATTGAGCTTCCTCCTGGCTCTAGTGGCCGCCTTGGGCAAACCATGGGGGCTAGGTGTGCATGGGTCCTCTGATGAAGAACTAGACTCTAGGCTAGTGCCAGCTTCCAAATCAACACTTGGATCCCTCAAATCATTCTCACTGTCCTCTGATCCAGACATGCTGACCCTATGAATAGATGTAGAATAGTGGAGGGGATAAGCATCACAAAACACAGAAGTTTTTACAAATTTGAACTCAAAATCATACTCAAGGAATTTTGTCAAGTGGGTTTCGGTTCCACCGAGATTTAATTTTTGGAGCTGCCAAGACTGACTTTCTCTTTAATAGAGACTTGGTCACCCTTTTTGGTTTCACCAAGAAAGGGGAACTCGGTCTCACCGAGAAAGTTCTCAGTGCCCTAAAACCCAAATCGGTAAGACCGATTTGTTTGCATTCGGTGACACCGATTGAGGGAGTCCTGGTTTAAGGGGTCCTCGGATAGCCGACATGTTTCTCATCGGCCGGACTATACGGGCCACTGCGTGAGCATTAGAAGATCAGGGGCCCGATCGCCAAGGTGGAAGTTTGAAGGAGCCATGGCGTGTCCTCCAAGATATCGACAGTAGATAGCCATGTTTTTTCCCTTTGATGTGCAACCGACTATGTGTAAGCCCTAGGTACCCCCGGCGTCTATATAAGCCAGAGGGTTTTAGGTTGTAGGCCAACAGAACTCATCTACGGTTTTAGCTACTTGATCTCGAGGTAGATCAATTCTGTAGTCCTCATACCATCAATATAATCAAGCAGGACGTAGGGTATTACCTCCATAGGAGGGCCCGAACCTGGGTAAAACCTTGTCCCCTTCGTCTCTTGTTACCATCGATCCAAGTCTCACAGCTCGGGACCCCCTACCCGAGATCCGCCGGTTTTGACACCGACACCGATACGCACTTGGCGGAACCCTAAACCTAGATTTCTTCATTCAGATAATCTAATCAATTTTTATATGGATGTATCATTTGCAAACTGTGGCATGAAGATAATCCAAACCTAATGCGCAAGAATTGGAGTGGGGAGCGCAATAGGGACCGAAACCATACCCTAACTTGGTGATGTTGGGGAACGTTGCATGGGAAACAAAAAATTTCCTACGCACACGCAAGACCAATCCATGGTGATGAGCATCTACGAGAGGGAGATTGTATCTACATACCCTTGTAGATCGCTAAGCGGAAGCGTTAAAAACGCGGTTGATGTAGTCGAACGTCTTCGCGATCCAAATCGCCGAGCGTCCCGCGATCCAATCACGATCCTTCCGATCTAGTGCCGAACGGACGGCACCTCCGCGTTTAACACACGTGCGGCTTGATGACGCCTTCACCTCCTCGATCCAGCGAGCGATGATGAAGTAGTAGATGAGTTCCAGCAGCACGACGGCGTGGTGATGATGATGAGTAGCAATCTCAGCAGGGCTTCGCCAAGCACTACAGAGATTATGACGGAGGAACTAGAGGGCTAGGGTTGCCGGCACACGGCTTGGGAAATCCTGATGTGTCCCGTGTGCTAGCCCTGTCCCTCTATTTATATGTTGAGCCCTGGGGTCTAAACTTGGACAAAAAGCCTCCACCAGCTCGGTTTTGCCCGCACAAGGTCGGTTTGGCTCGCAAGGAAAAAGTCCAACTCGGATCCCTGCAGCACCGCGCACAAGCGGTAGTACCGCTCGGGAGCGGTAGTACCGCTTGGGCGGTAGTACCGCTTCACCCAAGCGGTAGTACCGCTTGAGCGGTAGTACCGCTTTACGCAAGCGGTAGTACCGCTTAAGCGGCAGTACTGCCTTACTGCATAAGGCAGCAGCAAAACTCCCTTTTGCACTTTCCAATACCTCGTGGGTTTTATCCCTTTGGCTCATATAAAGTGTTGCTGCACCCGAACACTTCGGTAAACATCCGGAACCCCTTCCGGTGAATTCCGGAACCCCTCCGGAGATCAAAACACTATTATCACATATATCAATCTTTACCTCCGGACTCTTCCGGAGATCCTCGTCATGTCCGGGATCTTATCCGAGACTCCGAACAACCTTCGGTCACCAACAATAACTCAACTATACTAATCGTCACCAAACGTTAAGTGTGTAGACCCTGCGGGTTCGAGAACTATGTAGACATGACCGAGACACCTCTACGGTCAATAACCAATAGCGGGACCTGGATGCCCATATTGGTTCCTACACATTCTACGAAGATCTATATCGGTTGAACCTCTATGTCAAGGATTCAGTTAATCCCGTATGCTGTTCCCTTTGTTCTTCGGTATGTTACTTGCCCGAGATTCGATCGTCGGTATCTCTATACCTAGTTCAATCTCGTTACCGGCAAGTCTCTTTACTCGTTCCGTAATACAAGATCCCGTGGTTAACACCTTAGTCACATTGCTTGCAAGGCTTATAGTGATGTTGTATTACCGAGTGGGCCCTGAGATACCTCTCCGTCACACGGAGTAACAAATCCCAGTCTTGATCCATGCCAACTCAACGGACACCTTTGGAGATACTTGTAGAGCATCTTTATAGTCAACCAGTTACGTTGCGATGTTTGATACACACAAGGTATTCCTCCGGTGTTAGTGAGTTGCATGATCTCATGGTCTTAGGAACAGATACTTGACATGCAGAAAACAATAGCAATAAACTGACACGATCATATGCTATGTTTATAGTTTGGGTCTTGTCCATCACATCATTCTCCTAATGATGTGATCCCGTTATCAAATGACATCTCATGTCCATGGTCAGGAAACCTTTACCATCCTTTGATCAACGAGTTAGTTAACTAGAGGCTTACTAAGGACACAGTGTTGTCTATGTACCCACACATGTATTTGAGTTTCCAATCAATACAATTATAGCATGGATAATAAACGATTATCATGAACAAGGAAATATAATAATAACTACTTTTATTATTGCCTCTAGGGCATATTTCCAACAGTCTCCCACTTGCACTAGAGTCAATAATCTAGTTCACATCACTATGTGATTTACATTGTAATGAATCGAACACCCATGCAGTTCTGGTGTTGTTCATGTTTAGCCCTTGGAAGAGGTTTAGTCATCGGATCTGCAACATTCAGATCCGTATGTACTTTGCAAATATTTATGTTGTCCTCCTTGATGTAATCGCAGATGGAATTGAAACGTCGCTTTATGTGTCTGGTCCTCTTGTGAAATCTTGGTTCCTTGGCTAGAGCAATGGCACCAGTATTATCACAGAACAGAGTCATTGGGTTAAGTGCACTAGGCACTACTCCAAGATCTGTCATGAACTCCTTCATCCAGACACCTTCCTTCGCCGCCTCCGAGGCAGCGATGTACTCCGCTTCGCATGTAGAATCAGCTACCACGCTTTGCTTGGAACTGCACCAGCTAACCGCACCCCCATTAAGAATAAATACGTATCCGGTTTGCGACTTAGAGTCATCCGGATCAGTGTCAAAGCTTGCATCGACGTAACCCTTTACGACGAGCTCTTGATCACCTCCATAAACGAGAAACATGTCCTTAGTCCTTTTCAGGTACTTCAGGATATTCTTGACCGCCGTCCAGTGTTCCACTCCTGGATCACTTTGAAACCTTCCGGCCATACTTATGGCAAGGCTGACATCGGGTCTTGTGCACAACATTGCATACATGATAGAACCTATGGCTGAAGCATAGGGGACGACACTCATCTTTTCTCTATCTTCTGCAGTCACTGGGCATTGAGTCTTACTCAACTTCATACCTTGCAAAACAGGCAAGAACCCCTTCTCGGACTGATCCATTTAGAACTTCTTCAAAATCTTATCAAGGTATGTGCTTTGTGAAAGTCCTATTAAACGTCTTGATCTATCTCTATAGATCTTGATGCCTAATATGAAAGCAGCTTCTCCTAGGTCCTTCATTGAAAAACTCTTATTCAAATATTCCTTCACGCTTTCCAACATTTCTATATTGTTTCCAATCAGCAATATGTCATCCACATATAATATTAGAAACGCTATAGAGCTCCCACTCACTTTCTTGTAAATACAAGCTTCTCCGTAAACTTGTATAAACCCGAACGCCTTGATCACCTCATCAAAGCGACGATTCCAACTCCGAGATGCTAGCACCAGTCCATAAATGGATCGCTGGAGTTTGCAAACTTTGTCAGCATTCTCTGGATCGACAAAACCTTCTGGTTGCATCATATACAACTCTTCCTTAAGAAAACCGTTAAGGAACGCTGTTTTGACATCCATCTGCCAAATTTCATAATCGAAAAAGGCAGCTATTGCTAACATGATTCTGACAGACTTAAGCATCGCTACGGGTGAGAAGGTCTCATCGTAGTCAACTCCTTGAACTTGTGAAAAACCCTTTGCCACAAGTCGAGCTTTATAGACGGTGACATTACCGTCCGCGTCCGTCTTCCTCTTAAAGATCCATTTGTTCTGAATGGCCTTACGCCCTTCAGGTAATACTTCCAAAGTCCACACTTTGTTTTCATACATGGATCCCATCTCGGATTTCATGGCCTCTAACCATTTCTCGAAATCCGGGCCCACCATTGCTTCTCCATAGCTCGTAGGTTCATCGTTGTCCAACAACATGACCTCTAAGACAGGGTTGCCGTACCACTCAGGAGCAGTACGCGTCCTTGTCGACCTACGAGGTTCGATAGCAACTTGATCCGAAGCTTCATGATCTTCATCATGAACTTCCTCTTCAACTGATGTAGGCTCTACAGAAACATCTTTCTGCGCTGCGCTACTCTCTGGTTGAAGTAAAGGTTCAATAACCTCATCAAGTTCTATCTTCCTCCCACTCAATTCTTTCGAGAGAAACTCTTTCTCAAGAAATGTTCCGTTTTTAGCGACAAACATTTTGCCTTCGGATCTGAGATAGAAGGTATACCCAACTGTCTCTTTTGGATATCCTATGAAGACGCATTTCTCTGCTTTGGGTTCCAGCTTTTCAGGCTGAAGCTTTTTGACATAAGCATCACATCCCCAAACTTTAAGAAACGACATCTTTGGCTTCTTGCCAAACCACAGTTCATATGGCGTCGTCTCAACGGATTTCGATGGTGCCCTATTTAAAGTGAATGCAGCTGTCTCTAATGCATAACCCCAAAACGATAGTGGCAAATCGGCAAGAGACATCATAGATCGCACCATATCCAATAAGGTTCGATTACGACGTTCGGACACACCATTACGCTGTGGTGTTCCAGGCGGTGTTAATTGTGAAACAATTCCACACTGTCTTAAGTGACTGCCAAACTCATAACTCAGATATTCTCCTCCTCGATCAGATCGTAGGAATTTAATCTTCTTGTTACGATGATCCTCAACTTCACTCTGAAATTGCTTGAACTTTTCAAACGTTTCAGACTTGTGTTTCATTAAGTAAATATACCCATATCTACTTAAGTCTTCAGTGAAGGTGAGAAAGTAACGATAACCACTGCGCGCCTCAATGCTCATCGGACAGCACACATCAGTATGTATGATTTCCAACAAGTCACTTGCCCGTTCCATTGTTCCAGAGAACGGCGTTTTAGTCATCTTGCCCATGAGGCATGGCTCACATGTGTCAAGTGATTCAAAATCAAGTGACTCCAAAAGTCCATCAGCATGGAGCTTCTTCATGCGTTTTACGCCAATATGACCTAAACGGCAGTGCCACAAGAAAGTGGTATTATCATTATCAATCCTACATCTTTTGGCATCAATGTTATGAACATGTGTATCATCACTATCGAGATTCAATAAGAATAAACCCCTCACATTGGGTGCATGACCATAAAAGATATTACTCATATAAATAGAACAACCATTATTCTCAGATTTAAATGAGTAACCGTCTCGCAATAAACAAGATCCAGATATAATGTTCATGCTTAACGCAGGCACTAAATAACAATTATTCAGGTTCATCACTAATCCCGATGGTAATCGAAGAGCGAGCGTGCCGACGGCGATCACATCAACCTTGGAACCATTTCCTACGCGCATCATCACTTCGTCCTTTGCTAGCCTCCGTCTATTCCGCAGTTCCTGTTTTGAGTTGCAAATGTGAGCAACCGCACCGGTATCAAATACCCAGGCACTACAACGAGAGTTGGTAAGGTACACATCAATAACATGTATATCATATATACCTTGTTTGTTGTTGGCCGCCTTCTTGTCAGCCAAATACTTGGGGCAGTTCCGCTTCCAGTGACCAGTTCCCTTGCAATGAAAGCACTCAGTTTCTGGCTTGGGTCCAGCCTTGGGTTTCTTCACGGGAGGGGCAACTGCTTTACCACTCTTCTTGGAGTTACCCTTCTTACCCTTGCCATTCTTCTTGAAACTAGTGGTTTTATTGACCATCAACACTTGATGCTCCTTCTGAATCTCAGACTCAGCGACTTTCAACATCGCAAATAGCTCGGCGACTGACTTGTTCATCCCGTGCATGTTATAGTTCAACACGAAGCTCTTGTAGCTAGGCGGCAATGATTGAAGAACTCTGTCAGTGATAGCCTCTGGTGGAAGGGGCATCCCCAATTCAGCCAGACGGGTGGAGTACCCAGACATTCTGAGTATGTGATCACTGACAGACCCGTTCTCCTCCATTTTGCAAGCATAGAACTTATCGGAGGTCTCATACCTCTCGATCCGGGCATTCTTCTGAAAGATAAACTTCAACTCCTGGAACATATCATATGCTCCATGACGTTCAAAACGTCTTTGAAGTCCCGGTTCTAAGCCATACAACATTGCACATTGAACTATTGAGTAATCATCAGAACGAGCCTGCCAGGCGTTCACAACGTCTGGAGACTCAACTGGAGCGGGTGGATCACCAAGCGGTGCATCAAGGACATAAGCCTTCTAGGAAGCCGTAAGGACAATCCTTAGATTACGGGCCCAGTCCACAAAGTTACTTTCATCATCTTTCAACTTAGCTTTCTCTAGGAACGCATTAAAATTCAGGGGTGCTACTGCACGAGCCATGATCTACAACATAAATATAGGAAAGACAACTTAGACTATTGTTCAAGATAATGAGTTTAGTTAATCATATTACTTAATTAACTCCCACTCAAATTGACATCCCTCCGGTCATTCGATTGTCACATGATCCAAATCAACCAACTCAAGTCCGATCATCACGTGAGTTGAGGTGGTTTCAATGGTGAACATCTCCATGTTGATCATATCTACTATATGACTCATGTTCGACCTTTCGGTCTCTTGTGTTCCGAGGCCATGTCTGTACATGCTAGGCTCGTCAAGTTTAACCCGAGTGTTCCGCACGTGTAACACTGGCTTGCACCCGTTGTATGCGAACGTAGAGTCTATAACACCCGATCATCACGTGGTGTCTCGAAACGACGAACTTTCGCAACGGTGCACACTCGGGGAGAACACAATTTTATCTTGAAATTTAAGTGGGGGATCACCTTATAATGCTACCGTCGTCCTAAGCAAAATAAGATGCATAAAAGGATTAACATCACATGCAAATCATAAGTGACATGATATGCCATGAACTTGTGCTTTTGATCTCCATCTCCAAAGCACCGGCATGATCTCCATCGTCACCGGCATGACACCATGATCTCCATCATCTTGATCTCCATCAACGTGTCGCCATGAGGTTGTCGCGCCGACTGTTGCTTCCACGACTATTGCTAACTTATAGCGATAAAGTAAAGCAAAACGGTGAAAATAATTAAAGACAACTCTATGGCTCCTGCCAGTTGCCGTACTCATCGACATGCAAGTCGTGATATTCTATACAACACATGATCATCTCATACATCACATATATCTCATCATGTAATTGGCCATATCACATCACAACATACCCTGCAAAAACAAGTTAGACGTCCTCTAATTGTTGTTGCAAGTTTTACGTGGCTGCTACGGGTATCTAGCAAGAACGATTCTTACCTACGCAAAACCACAACGTGGTGTAGTAATTGCTTTTTAATCTTCTAAAAGAACCCTCTTTATTGAACCAATTCAACTAAAGTGAGAGAGACAGACACCCCGCCCGTCACCTTTATGCAACAAGTGCACGCAGCGGTAAAACCAGTCTCGCGTAAGCGTACGCGTAATGTCGGTCCGGGCCGCTTCATCTCACAATACCGCCGAATCAAGTATCAACTAGTAACGTCAAGCAATATGTATACACCCACGCCCACAACTCCTTTGTGTTCTACTCGAGATCTCATCTACGCATAAACCTCGCTCTGATACCACTGTTGGGGAACGTTGCATGGGAAACAAAATTTTTCCTACGCACACGCAAGACTTATCCATGGTGATGAGCATCTACGAGAGGGAGATTGTATCTACATACCCTTGTAGATCGCTCAGCGGAAGCGTTAAAAACGCGGTTGATGTAGTCGAACGTCTTCGCGATCCATATCGCCGAGCGTCCCGCGATCCAATCACGATCCTTCCGATCTAGTGCCGAACGGACGGCACCTCCGCGTTCAACACACGTGCGGCTTGATGACGCCTTCACCTCCTCGATCCAGCGAGCGATGATGAAGTAGTAGATGAGTTCCAGCAGCACGACGGCGTGGTGATGATGATGAGTAGCAATCTCAGCAGGGCTTCGCCAAGCACTACGGAGATTATGACGGAGGAACTAGAGGGCTAGGGTTGCCGGCACACGGCTTGGGAAATCCTGATGTGTCCCGTGTGCTAGCCCTGTCCCTCTATTTATATGTTGAGCCCTGGGGTCTAAACTTGGACAAAAAGCCTCCACCAGCTCGGTTTTGCCCGCACAAGGTCGGTTTGGCCCGCAAGGAAAGAGTCCAACTCGGATCCCTGCAGCACCGCGCACAAGCGGTAGCACCGCTCGGGAGCGGTAGTACCGCTTGGGCGGTAGTACCGCTTCACCCAAGCGGTAGTACCGCTTGAGCGGTAGTACCGCTTTACGCAAGCGGTAGTTCCGCTTAAGCGGCAGTACTGCCTTACTGCTTAAGGCAGCAGCAAAACTCCCTTTTGCACTTTCCAATACCTCGTGGGTTTTATCCCTTTGGCTCATATAAAGTGTTGCTGCACCCGAACACTTCGGTAAACATCCGGAACCCCTTCGGGTGAATTCGGGAACCCTTCCGGAGATCAAAACACTATTATCACATATATCAATCTTTACCTCCGGACTCTTCCGGAGATCCTCGTCATGTCCGGGATCTTATCCGAGACTCCGAACAACCTTCGGTCACCAACAATAACTCAACTATACTAATCGTCACCAAACGTTAAGTGTGTAGACCCTGCGGGTTCGAGAACTATGTAGACATGAGCGAGACACCTCTACGGTCAATAACCAATAGCGGGACCTGGATGCCCATATTGGTTCCTACACATTCTACGAAGATCTATATCGGTTGAACCTCTATGTCAAGGATTCAGTTAATCCCGTATGCTGTTCCCTTTGTTCTTCGGTATGTTACTTGCCCGAGATTCGATCGTCGGTATCTCTATACCTAGTTCAATCTCGTTACCGGCAAGTCTCTTTACTCGTTCCGTAATACAAGATCCCGTGGCTAACACCTTAGTCACATTGCTTGCAAGGCTTATAGTGATGTTGTATTACCGAGTGGGCCCTGAGATACCTCTCCGTCACACGGAGTAACAAATCCCAGTCTTGATCCATGCCAACTCAACGGACACCTTTGGAGATACCTGTAGAGCATCTTTATAGTCACCCAGTTACGTTGCGACGTTTGGTACACACAAGGTATTCCTCCGGTGTCAGTGAGTTGCATGATCTCATGGTCATAGGAACAGATACTTGACATGCAGAAAACAATAGCAATAAACTGACACGATCATATGCTACGTTTATAGTTTGGGTCTTGTCCATCACATCATTCTCCTAATGATGTGATCCCGTTATCAAATGACATCTCATGTCCATGGTCAGGAAACCTTTACCATCCTTTGATCAACGAGTTAGTTAACTAGAGGCTTACTCAGGACACAGTGTTGTCTATGTACCCACACATGTATTTGAGTTTCCAATCAATACAATTATAGCATGGATAATAAACGATTATCATGAACAAGGAAATATAATAATAACTACTTTTATTATTGCCTCTAGGGCATATTTCCAACAGCAGGGGGTTGCAGAGGACAACGTTTGAAGATTGAATTTCAAAGATTGGGTCCGCTGGATATATATATGTTGGGGAACGTTGCATGGGAAACAAAAATTTTCCTACGCACACACAAGATCTATCCATGGTGATGAGCATCTACGAGAGGGAGAGTGAATCTACATACCCTTGTAGATCGCTAAGCGGAAGCGTTTAAGAAACGCGGTTGATGTAGTCGAACGTCTCCGCGATCCAAATCGCAAGTCGTCCCTCGATCCGATCACGAACTAGCGCCGAACGGACGGCACCTCCGCGTTCAACACACGTACGGCTTGATGACGCCTTCACCTCCTCGATCCAGCGAGCGATGGTGAAGTAGTGGTTGAGTTCCAGCAGCACGACAGCGTGGTGATGGTGGTGAGGAACAATCTCTGCAGGGCTTCGCCAAGCGCTACGGAGATTATGACGGAGGAACTAGAGGGTTAGGGTTGCCGCACACGGCTTGGGGAAATCTTGATGTGATCCGTGTGCTAGCCCTGCCCCTCTATTTATATGTTGAGCCTTGGGGTCTAAACTTGGAGTAAAAGCCTCCTCCGGGTCGGTTTTGCCCGCACAAGGTCGGTTTGGCCCGTAGGGAAAGAGTCCAACTCAGATCCCTACCGAACCGTGCACAGCCACACACAAGCGGTAGTACCGCTTCACACAAGCGGTAGTACCGCTTGGGCGGTAGTACCGCTTCATACAAGCGGTAGTACCGCTCGGGCGGTAGTACCGCTTCACCAAGCGGTAGTACCGCTTACGCGGCAGCAAAACTACTTTTGCACTTTCCAATACCTCGTGGGCTTTATCCCTTTGGCCCATATAAAGTGTTACTGCACCCGAACACTTCGATAAACATCCGGAACCCCTTCCGGTGAACTCCGGAACTCTTCCTGGAGATCAAAACACTATTATCACATATATCAATCTTTACCTCCGGACTATTCCGGAGATCCTCGTCATGTCCGGGATCTTATCCGGGACTCCGAACAACCTTCGGTCACCAACATAATAACTCAACTATACTAATCGTCACCAAACGTTAAGTGTGTAGACCCTGCGGGTTCGAGAACTATGTAGGCATGACCGAGACACCTCTACGGCCAATAACCAATAGCGGGACCTGGATGCCCATATTGGCTCCTACATATTCTACGAAGATCTTTTATCGGTCGAACCTCTATGTCAAGGATTCAGTTAATCCCGTATGCTGTTCCCTTTGTTCTTCGGTATGTTACTTGCCCGAGATTCGATCGTCGGTATCTCTATACCTAGTTCAATCTCGTTACCGGCAAGTCTCTTTACTCGTTCCGTAATACAAGATCCTGTGGCTAACTCTTTAGTCACTTTGCTTGCAAGGCTCAATGTGATGTTGTATTACCGAGTGGGCCCGGAGATACCTCTCCGTCACACGGAGTAACAAATCCCAGTCTTGATCCATGCCAACCCAACAGACACCCTCGGAGATACCTGTAGAGCACCTTTATAGTCACCCAGTTACGTTGCGACGTTTGATACACACAAGGTATTCCTCCGGTGTCAGTGAGTTGCATGATCTCATGGTCAAAGGAACAGATACTTGACATGCAGAAAACAATAGCAATAAACTGACACGATCACATGCTACGTTCGTAGTTTGGGTCTTGTCCATCACATCATTCTCCTAATGATGTGATCCCGTTATCAAATGACATCTCATGTCAATGGCTAGGAAACCTTAACCATCTTTGATCAACGAGATAGTCAACTAGAGGCATACTAGGGACACAGTGTTGTCTATGTACCCACACATGTATTTGAGTTTCCAATCAATACAATTATAGCATGGATAATAAACGATTATCATGAACAAGGAAATATAATAATAACTACTTTTATTATTGCCTCTAGGGCATATTTCCAACAGCAGGGGGTTGCAGAGGACAACGTTTGAAGATTGAATTTCAAAGATTGGGTCCGCTGGATATATATATGTTGGGGAACGTTGCATGGGAAACAAAAATTTTCCTACGCACACACAAGATCTATCCATGGTGATGAGCATCTACGAGAGGGAGAGTGAATCTACATACCCTTGTAGATCGCTAAGCGGAAGCGTTTAAGAAACGCGGTTGATGTAGTCGAACGTCTCCGCGATCCAAATCGCAAGTCGTCCCTCGATCCGATCACGAACTAGCGCCGAACGGACGGCACCTCCGCGTTCAACACACGTACGGCTTGATGACGCCTTCACCTCCTCGATCCAGCGAGCGATGGTGAAGTAGTGGTTGAGTTCCAGCAGCACGACGGCGTGGTGATGGTGGTGAGGAACAATCTCTGCAGGGCTTCGCCAAGCGCTACGGAGATTATGGCGGAGGAACTAGAGGGTTAGGGTTGCCGCACACGGCTTGGGGAAATCTTGATGTGATCCGTGTGCTAACCCTGCCCCTCTATTTATATGTTGAGCCTTGGGGTCTAAACTTGGAGTAAAAGCCTCCTCCGGGTTGGTTTTGCCCGCACAAGGTCGGTTAGGCCCGTAGGGAAAGAGTCCAACTCGGATCCCTGCCGAACCGTGCACAGCCGCACACAAGCGGTAGTACCGCTTCACACAAGCGGTAGTACCGCTTGGGCGGTAGTACCGCTTCATACAAGCGGTAGTACCGCTCGGGCGGTAGTACCGCTTCACCAAGCGGTAGTACCGCTTACGCGGCAGCAAAACTAATTTTGCACTTTCCAATACCTCGTGGGCTTTATCCCTTTGGCCCATATAAAGTGTTGCTGCACCCGAACACTTCGGTAAACATCCGGAACCCCTTCCGGTGAACTCCGGAACTCTTCCTGGAGATCAAAACACTATTATCACATATATCAATCTTTACCTCCGGACTATTCCGGAGATCCTCGTCATGTCCGGGATCTTATCCGGGACTCCGAACAACCTTTGGTCACCAACATAATAACTCAACTATACTAATCGTCACCAAACGTTAAGTGTGTAGACCCTGCGGGTTCGAGAACTATGTAGACATGACCGAGACACCTCTACGGCCAATAACCAATAGCGGGACCTGGATGCCCATATTGGCTCCTACATATTCTACGAAGATCTTTTATCGGTCGAACCTCTATGTCAAGGATTCAGTTAATCCCGTATGCTGTTCCCTTTGTTCTTCGGTATGTTACTTGCCCGAGATTCGATCGTCGGTATCTCTATACCTAGTTCAATCTCGTTACCGGCAAGTCTCTTTACTCGTTCCGTAATACAAGATCCTGTGGCTAACTCTTTAGTCACTTTGCTTGCAAGGCTCAATGTGATGTTGTATTACCGAGTGGGCCCTGAGATACCTCTCCGTCACACGGAGTAACAAATCCCAGTCTTGATCCATGCCAACCCAACAGACACCCTCGGAGATACCTGTAGAGCACCTTTATAGTCACCCAGTTACGTTGCGACGTTTGATACACACAAGGTATTCCTCCGGTGTCAGTGAGTTGCATGATCTCATGGTCAAAGGAACAGATACTTGACATGCAGAAAACAATAGCAATAAACTGACACGATCAAATGCTACGTTTACAGTTTGGGTCTTGTCCATCACATCATTCTCCTAATGATGTTATCCCGTTATCAAATGACATCTCATGTCAATGGCTAGGAAACCTTAACCATCTTTGATCAACGAGCTAGTCAACTAGAGGCATACTAGGGACACAGTGTTGTCTATGTACCCACACATGTATTTGAGTTTCCAATCAATACAATTATAGCATGGATAATAAACGATTATCATGAACAAGGAAATATAATAATAACCAATTTATTATTGCCTCTAGGGCATATTTCCAACAGTCTCCCACTTGCACTAGAGTCAATAATCTAGTTCACATCACTATGTGATTTACATTGTAATGAATCGAACACCCATGCAGTTCTAGTGTTGTTCATGTTTAGCCCTTGGAAGAGGTTTAGTCATCGGATCTGCAACATTTAGATCCGTGTGTACTTTGCAAATATTTATGTCGTCCTCCTTGATGTAATCGCGGATGGAATTGAAGCGTCGCTTTATGTGTCTGGTCCTCTTGTGAAATCTTGGTTCCTTGGCTAGAGCAATGGCACCAGTGTTATCACAAAACAGAGTCATTGGGTTAAGCGCACTAGGCACTACTCCAAGATCTGTCATGAACTCCTTCATCCAGACACCTTCCTTCGCCGCCTCCGAGGCTGCGATGTACTCCGCTTCGCATGTAGAATCAGCTACCACGCTTTGCTTGGAACTGCACCAGCTAACCGCACCCCCATTAAGAATAAATACGTATCCGGTTTGAGACTTAGAGTCATCCGGATCAGTGTCAAAGCTTGCATCGACGTAACCCTTTACGACGAGCTCTTGATCACCTCCATAAACGAGAAACATGTCCTTAGTCCTTTTCAGGTACTTCAGGATATTCTTGACCGCCGTCCAGTGTTCCATTCCTGGATCACCTTGAAACCTTCCGACCATACTTATGGCAAGGCTGACATCGGGTCTTGTGCACAGCATTGCATACATGATAGAGCCTATGGCTGAAGCATAGTGGATGACACTCATCTTTTCTCTATCTTCTGCAGTCACTGGGCATTGAGTCTTACTCAACTTCACACCTTGCAATACAGGCAAGAACCCCTTCTTGGACTGATCCATTTTGAACTTCTTCAAAACTTTGTCAAGGTATGTGCTTTGTGAAAGTCCTATTAAGCGTCTCGATCTATCTCTATAGATCTTGATGCCTAATATGAAAGCAGCTTCTCCTAGGTCCTTCATTGAAAAACTCTTGTTCAAATATTCCTTTACGCTTTCCAGCATTTCTATATTGTTTCCAATCAGCAATATGTCATCCACATATAATATTAGAAACGCTATAGAGCTCCCACTCACTTTCTTGTAAATACAAGCTTCTCCGTAAACTTGTATAAACTCGAACGCTTTGATCACCTCATCAAAACGAAGATTCCAACTCCGAGATGCTTGCACCAGTCCATAAATGGATCGCTGGAGTTTGCAAACTTTGTCAGCATTCTCTGGATCGACAAAACCTTCTGGTTGCATCATATACAACTCTTCCTTAAGGTAACCGTTAAGGAACGCTGTTTTGACATCCATCTGCCAAATTTCATAATCGAAAAAGGCAGTTATTGCTAACATGATTCTGACGGACTTAAGCATCGCTACGGGTGAGAAAGTCTCATCGTAGTCAACTCCTTGAACTTGTGAAAAATCCTTTGCCACAAGTCGAGCTTTATAGACGGTGACATTACCGTCTGCGTCCGTCTTCCTCTTAAAGATCCATTTGTTCTGAATGGCCTTACGCCCTTCAGGTAATACTTCCAAAGTCCATACTTTGTTTTCATACATGGATCCCATCTCGGATTTCATGGCCTCTAACCACTTCTCGGAATCCAGGCCCATCATCGCTTCTCCATAGCTCGTAGGTTCATCATTGTCTAACAACATGACCTCTAAGACAGGGTTGCCGTACCACTCGGGAGCAGTACGCGTCCTTGTCGACCTACGAGGTTCGATAGCAACTTGATCCAAAGCTTCATGATCATCATCATTAACTTCCTCTTCAGCTAATGTAGGCTCCACAGAAACAACTTTCTGCGCTGCGCTACTCTCAGGTTGAAGTAAAGGTTCAACAACCTCATCAAGTTCTATCTTCCTCCCACTCAATTCTTTCGAGAGAAACTCTTTCTCAAGAAATGTTCCGTTTTTAGCGACAAACACTTTGCCTTCGGATCTGAGATAGAAGGTATACCCAACTGTCTCTTTTGGGTATCCTATGAAGACGCATTTCTCCGCTTTGGGTTCCAGCTTTTCAGGCTGAAGCTTTTTGACATAAGCATCACATCCCCAAACTTTAAGAAACGACAGCTTTGGCTTCTTGCCAAACCAAAGTTCATATGGCGTCGTCTCAACGGATTTCGATGGTGCCCTATTTAAAGTGAATGCAGCTGTCTCTAATGCATAACCCCAAAACGATAGTGGCAAATCGGCAAGAGACATCATAGATCGCACCATATCCAATAAGGTTCGATTACGACGTTCGGACACACCATTACGCTGTGGTGTTCCAGGCGGTGTCAGTTGTGAAACAATTCCACATTGTCTTAAGTGACTGCCAAACTCATAACTCAGATATTCTCCTCCTCGATCAGATCGTAGGAATTTAATCTTCTTGTTACGATGATTCTCAACTTCACTCTGAAATTGTTTGAACTTTTCAAATGTTTCAGACTTGTGTTTCATTAAGTAAATATACCCATATCTACTTAAGTCATCAGTGAAGGTGAGAAAGTAACGATAACCACCGCGCGCTTCAATACTCATCGGACCGCACACATCAGTATGTATGATTTCCAATAAGTCACTTGCCCGTTCCATTGTTCCAGAGAACGGCGTTTTAGTCATCTTGCCCATGAGGCATGGCTCACATGTGTCAAGTGATTCAAAATCAAGTGACTCCAAAAGTCCATCAGCATGGAGCTTCCTCATGCGTTTTACGCCAATATGACCTAAACGGCAGTGCCACAAGAAAGTGGTATTATCATTATCAATTCTACATCTTTTGGCATCAATGTTATGAACATGTGTATTATTACTATCGAGATTCAATAAGAATAAACCCCTCACATTGGGTGCATGACCATAAAAGATATTACTCATATAAATAGAACAACCATTATTCTCTGATTTAAATGAGTAACCGTCTCGCAATAAACAAGATCCAGATATAATGTTCATGCTTAACGCAGGCACCAAATAACACTTATTTAGGTTCATCACTAATCCCGACGGTAATCGAAGAACGAGCGTGCCGACGGCGATCACATCAACCTTGGAACCATTTCCACGCGCATCGTCACTTCGTCCTTTGCCAGCCTCCGTCTATTCCGCAGTTCCTGTTTTGAGTTGCAAATATGAGCAACCGCACCGGTATCAAATACCCAGGCACTACAACGAGAGTTGGTAAGGTACACATCAATAACATGTATATCATATATACCTTGTTTGTTGTTGGCCGCCTTCTTGTCAGCCAAATACTTGGGGCAATTCCGCTTCCAGTGTCCAGTTCCCTTGCAATGAAAGCACTCAGTTTCTGGTTTGGGTCCAGCCTTGGGTTTCTTCACGAGAGGAGCAACTGCTTTGCCACTCTGCTTGGAGTTACCCTTCTTACCCTTGCCATTTTTCTTGAAACTAATGGTTTTATTGACCATCAACACTTGATGCTCCTTCTGAATTTCAGATTCAGCGGCTTTCAACATCGCAAACAGCTCGGCGACTGACTTGTTCATCCCGTGCATGTTATAGTTCAACACGAAGCTCTTGTAGCTAGGTGGCAATGATTGAAGAACTCTGTCAGTGATAGCCTCTGGCGGAAGGGGCATCCCCAATTCAGCCAGACGGGTGGAGTACCCAGACATTCTGAGCACGTGATCACTGATAGACCCGTTCTCCTCCATCTTGCAAGCATAGAACTTATCGGAGATCTCATATCTCTCGATCCGGGCATTCTTCTGAAAGATAAACTTCAACTCCTGGAACATCTCATATGCTCCATGACGTTCAAAACGTCTTTGAAGTCCCGGTTCTAAGCCATACAACATTGCACATTGAACTATTGAGTAATCATCAGAACGAGCCTGCCAGGCGTTCACAACGTCTAGAGACTCAACTGGAGCGGGTGGATCACCAAGCGGTGCATCAAGGACATAAGCTTTCTGGGAAGCCGTAAGGATAATCCTTAGATTACGGGCCCAGTCCACAAAGTTACTTCCATCATCTTTCAACTTAGCTTTCTCTAGGAACGCATTAAAATTCAGGGGTGCTACTGCGCGAGCCATGATCTACAACATAAATATAGCAAAGACAACTTAGACTATTGTTCTAGATAATGAGTTTAGTTAATCATATTACTTAAAAACTCCCACTCAAATTGACATCCCTCCGGTCATTCGAGTGTAACATGATCCAAATCCACCAACTCAAGTCCGATCATCACGTGAGTCGAGGTGGTTTCAATGGTGAACATCTTCATGTTGATCATATCTACTATATGACTCATGTTCGACCTTTCGGTCTCTTGTGTTCCGAGGCCATGTCTGTACATGCTAGGCTCGTCAAGTTTAACCCGAGTGTTTCCGCACGTGCAACATGGCTTACACCCGTTGTATGTGAACGTAGAGTCTATCACACCCGATCATCACGGCGTGTCTCGAAACGACGAACTTTCGCAATGGTGCACACTTGGGGAGAACACAATTTATCTTGAAATTTAAGTGAGGGATCACCTTATAATGCTACCGTCGTCCTAAGCAAAATAAGATGCATAAAAGGATTAACATCACATGCAAATCATAAGTGACATGATATGGCCATGAACTTGTGCTTTTGATCTCCATCTCCAAAGCACCGGCATGATCTCCATCGTCACCGGCATGACACCATGATCTCCATCATCTTGATCTCCATCAACGTGTCGCCATAAGGTTGTCGCGCCGACTGTTGCTTCCACGACTATTGCTAACGTTTAGCGATAAAGTAAAGCATTACATAGCGCTTAATGATTGACACGCAGGTCATACAATAATTAAAGACAACTCTATGGCTCCTGCCAGTTGCCGTACTCATCGACATGCAAGTCGTGATATTCTATACAACACATGATCATCTCATACATCACATATATCTCATCATGTAATTGGCCATATCACATCACAACATACCCTACAAAAACAAGTTAGACGTCCTCTAATTGTTGTTGCAAATTTTACGTGGCTGCTACGGGTTTGCAAGAACCGTTCTTACCTACGCAAAACCACAACGTGGTGTAGTGATTGCTTTTTGATCTTCTAAAAGAACCCTCTTCATTGAAATCGATTCAACTAAAGTGAGAGAGACAGACACCCGCTAGCCATCTTTATGCAACGAAGTTACATGTCAGTTGAAGGAACCTGTCTCGCGTAAGTGTACGCGTAATGTCGGTCCGGGCCGCTTCATCTCACAGTACCGCCGAATCAAATATCAACTAGTAACGGCAAGCAATATGTATACACCCACGCCCACAACTCGTTTGTGTTCTACTCGAGATCTAATCTACGCATAGACCTAGCTCAGATGCCACTGTTGGGGAACGTTGCATGGGAAACAAAAATTTTCCTACGCACACACAAGATCTATCCATGGTGATGAGCATCTACGAGAGGGAGAGTGAAATTACATACCCTTGTAGATCGCTAAGCGGAAGCGTTTAAGAAACGCGGTTGATGTAGTCGAACGTCTCCGCGATCCAAATCGCAAGTCGTCCCTCGATCCGATCACGAACTAGCGCCGAACGGACGGCACCTCCGCGTTCAACACACGTACGGCTTGATGACGCCTTCACCTCCTCGATCCAGCGAGCGATGGTGAAGTAGTGGTTGAGTTCCAGCAGCAC
This sequence comes from Elymus sibiricus, assembly GCA_039707655.1. Lineage (NCBI taxonomy): Eukaryota > Viridiplantae > Streptophyta > Magnoliopsida > Poales > Poaceae > Elymus > Elymus sibiricus. The sequence goes on from CM077666.1 coordinate 6,049,857, forward strand.
GACGGCGTGGTGATGGTGGTGAGGAACAATCTCTGCAGGGCTTCGCCAAGCGCTACGGAGATTATGACGGAGGAACTAGAGGGTTAGGGTTACCGCACACGGCTTGGGGAAATCTTGATGTGATCCGTGTGCTAGCCCTGCCCCTCTATTTATATGTTGAGCCTTGGGGTCTAAACTTGGAGTAAAAGCCTCCTCCGGGTCGGTTTTGCCCGCACAAGGTCGGTTTGGCCCGCAGGGAAAGAGTCCAACTCGGATCCCTGCCGAACCGTGCACAGCCGCACACAAGCGGTAGTACCGCTTCACACAAGCGGTAGTACCGCTTGGGCGGTAGTACCGCTTCATACAAGCGGTAGTACCGCTCGGGCGGTAGTACCGCTTCACCAAGCGGTAGTACCGCTTACGCGGCAGCAAAACTACTTTTGCACTTTCCAATACCTCGTGGGCTTTATCCCTTTGGCCCATATAAAGTGTTACTGCACCCGAACACTTTGGTAAACATCCGGAACCCCTTCCGGTGAACTCCGGAACTCTTCCTGGAGATCAAAACACTATTATCACATATATCAATCTTTACCTCCGGACTATTCCGGAGATCCTCGTCATGTCCGGGATCTTATCCGGGACTCCGAACAACCTTCGGTCACCAACATAAAAACTCAACTATACTAATCGTCACCAAACGTTAAGTGTGTAGACCCTGCGGGTTCGAGAACTATGTAGGCATGACCGAGACACCTCTACGGCCAATAACCAATAGCGGGACCTGGATGCCCATATTGGCTCCTACATATTCTACGAAGATCTTTTATCGGTCGAACCTCTATGTCAAGGATTCAGTTAATCCCGTATGCTGTTCCCTTTGTTCTTCGGTATGTTACTTGCCCGAGATTCGATCGTCGGTATCTCTATACCTAGTTCAATCTCGTTACCGGCAAGTCTCTTTACTCGTTCCGTAATACAAGATCCTGTGGCTAACTCTTTAGTCACTTTGCTTGCAAGGCTCAATGTGATGTTGTATTACCGAGTGGGCCCTGAGATACCTCTCCGTCACACGGAGTAACAAATCCCAGTCTTGATCCATGCCAACCCAACAGACACCCTCGGAGATACCTGTAGAGCACCTTTATAGTCACCCAGTTACGTTGCGATGTTTGATACACACAAGGTATTCCTCCGGTGTCAGTGAGTTGCATGATCTCATGGTCAAAGGAACAGATACTTGACATGCAGAAAACAATAGCAATAAACTGACACGATCACATGCTACGTTCGTAGTTTGGGTCTTGTCCATCACATCATTCTCCTAATGATGTGATCCCGTTATCAAATGACATCTCATGTCAATGGCTAGGAAACCTTAACCATCTTTGATCAACGAGCTAGTCAACTAGAGGCATACTAGGGACACAGTGTTGTCTATGTACCCACACATGTATTTGAGTTTCCAATCAATACAATTATAGCATGGATAATAAACGATTATCATGAACAAGGAAATATAATAATAACCAATTTATTATTGCCTCTAGGGCATATTTCCAACAATATACCCAACTATTGTCGGTGACACCGATGTCAAAAAATTTGTGCCACCGAGTTTCCTAACTACCAGAAGACAGAGAAACTCGGTGAAGCCGAGATTTTTATTCCGGTGGTACCGAGGTTCAAAAACCAGATCAACCCTAGTGCTTTGGTGGAACCGAGTTATTGTGGTTGGTCACAACGAGTGGCACATGGGAGGTTTTGGAAGTTAGCTCTTGTCGAGACGGAACTCCGAGTGCTCCTCACATAGAGGGTCCGATAAGTGCTTGCTGAAATTTTGTGATGAAGCATTAATAGAATTTGAGTCGAGAAAGGATAGATAGCTAGAGAGAGGTCCTAGGCATTCTTGTACATCCAATTGGCCAGAAAAATGAAAAGCCAAGATAACAACAATTGGATGTCCTTGAATGAGTAAAGATATGCAAACCAGCATGCTCACACAATAAGATGTCAAATGAAATATGTCAAACATGCACAACCACTCTAGTATCTACCAAGCACTTTTGCGATGACGTAGTCATCTATATATGAGTATATTGACCCAAGGAGCCAAGCAAGAATACTTGATCATAGGTCATACTCATCGTTTAAGCACAAGTGGGGTTGCCACTTTTACATAAAGCTTTTAATGTGTTCACACCTTGTGAGATGTTTTGACTCAAGTCTTAGAGTAAAGCTCCCCCTTGATGTGATATCCCCCTCTAAATGGGACAAACTAACCTTGGGTTTTGTCATTGAAGACTTCATCTAGATGTTGTAGTAGTGGATGCTCATTGTTGATGAAGATCATCTTGAGTTGGGAGCAATCCTTGTTGTTTTGTACTCTTCTCACCTACATGGGTTAGTCCCATACAAGGAACAAATACAAGGATATCTATGGACATGGAGTGGAATGCATACATGATGATGTCCATTGATACATTAATTACCTTGTCCCTTGCTTACCTATGAGGGAATGTGTGACTCCTTGAGCTATTGCATAAGGTTGGAGTTGATTGCAAATAGTCCTTGCCAAAAATGAGTGTGAGTGAAATTTGTTGGCGGAGCCACCCCTCAAGAACTTCTCTAGTTCTTCTTCTTTGGGACCCACATCAACTTGATGGGGATCCTTGGAGTTGAAGTAGCACTTGATGCAGTAGAGCTAGTAGTGTCCTTGGGAACCCACTTGACCATGGCTTGGGATTCTTCTTCAAATGAGTCAATGTCTTCTTGAAGCTTGTCCTTGCCCTTGAGCTTGTGGTCTTGTGGTGGAAGGTCATCTTAAGCCTTTGTTCCCTTGGGAGAGTAGGATCATAGTTCTCCTTTTGAGGAACAAACTTCGTCTTGGCGTATTGACCTTCTTCCCATTCAACTCCATTGGCGTTGAAGTAGCCAATGCCTTGGTTCTTCTGGTGATCTCCATGGTTGCATACAAACTCCTCGAATTTATTACTTCCGGCTAGACTTTTGTAGACACCTTTCTCTATAATTCCTTTCAATAAATCGTTTTCTTGCTCAAGTGTAACTTGGCTAAGAGAATCATTAGTGGAATCAATAGAACTACTAGAAGCAATATAATTTGATTTAGCATTTTTTATCATTGCTACTAGATGAAGAACCTTTCTTGCCTTTGTTACTAGTTTGCTTATGTTTAACTTGTGGAACGAAAGTTGACATGAGTAATCATTTGGCTAGATAAGAAGAACTCTTCTGTCGAAGATTGTCATTGATAGCTTTAAGAAACTCATGTTCTTGCTCTAAATTTAGCTTCTCGAAGTGTAACTTCTCATGAGTTCTTAGAAGCTCTCTATGATCTTCTTGAGTAGATTCATGGGCTAACATAAGAGTGTTTAGTTCTTTAGTTAGACACTCAATCTCCTTCTTGTCATCATCATACGACTTATCTTGGTTAGCATGATTATTATCAAGTTCATTTTGATTAGCGTCACTAGTTTTATCAAAGAGCAACTCATCATCTTCTAACAAGTCATCCTCGTCACTATTAAAGTCAAAGTACTCGGGGTGTGATACCTTGGGGACTTTAACCATGAAGCAACTTCCAGCTCCTTCATTTGGTGAATCAAACAAATCATAGGAGTTGGAGGAAACAAGTGCAAGTCCGGCAACACCTTCATCTTGACTATAGTCGAAGTCGGAGTGATAGCTTCTCTCGGATTGGTGGTCGGATTCGGAGCCGAATACCCATTCACCAACATGAGCTTGATGTTTTCTTCTTGAATAGCAATTGGTGTACTTGTCCTTCTTCTCCGAGTCATTGCTTCTCCTTGAGGGTCTTCATTTATAACGATCATCTCTACTCCTTCTCTCTCTTTGAGGTGACTCATCTCTTGAGCTTCGTCTTCAAGGTGACTCTTTTCTTCTTTTGTGAGGGGCCGTGCACTCATTGGAATAGTGTTCGGGACTTCCACAGTTGTAACAATTTCGGTAATGACTAGAGGAATGCTTCTCTTCACATCTTGAGCGTGAGCTTCTCTCTTTGCCTCTATTCTTGTAGAATTTGTTGAATTTCTTGACCATGCGACTTATCTCTTCATTGGTAACAAGGTTGTCACTTGAAGTAGTGGGAGTGTCGCTTGTAGCTTTGTATGCACCGCTTGACTTGGTGTGGAGATCTTCTTTGTCTTTCAGTGACATCTCATGAACAACATTACTACCAATGACTTCCGTGGGGTTGAGATCTTTGTAGTTTGGCATCATTTGGATCAATGTGCACACGGTGTCGTACTTTCGATCCAAGGCTCTAAGGATCTTCTTGATGATGAATTTGTTGGTCATCTCTTCTCTTCCTAAGCCGGCAATCTCATTTGTGATGAGAGCGATCCTAGAGTACATTTGAGCGACTCCTTCACCATCCTTCATCTTGAACTTGTCAAGCTGACTTTGTAGCACATCCAACTTAGATTCCCTGACGGACTCGGTATCTTCGTGCATATCAGCCAAAGTATCCCAAATTTCCTTTGCATTCTCAAGACGGCTTATCTTGTTGAACTCTTCGGGGCATAGGCAATTGAATAGAATGTCGCATGCTTGAGTGTTGTATTGCAACATCTTCAATTCTTCTGGGGTCGTTTCATGATCCGGTTCTTTTTCATCACCAAAGATATCACCTTGCAAACCAACACGAACAACAGCCCAAACGGCGGGGTTATGACCAAGAATATGCATTTTCATTTTGTGCTTCCAACTAGCAAAGTTTGTACTATCAAAATATGGACCTCTACGGTGATAATTTCCCTCACTAGACGCCATACTCTCCTACGTTGTGAAACCAATGCAATGGAGAACAATGCTCTGATATCACTTGTAGGATCCGAAGTATGTCTAGAGGGGGGTGATTAGAATACTTGACCAATTAAAAACCTAGCCTTTTCCCAATTTTAGTTGTAGGCAGATTTTAGCAATTATGGCAAGTTAAGTACACCCTACACATGCATGTCTAAGAGTATTGCAGCGGAAAGTAAACACATGCACATATAAGTAGAGGGAAGGGTAGGAACATCAAACGCAATTGGGGACACGCCCGTGGTTCCGATAGGTGGTGCTATCGTACGTCCACGTTGATGGAGACTTCAACCCACGAAGAGTAATGGCTGCGCAATTCCACGGAGGGCTCCACCCACGAAGAGTCCACGAAGAAGCGACCTTGTCTATACCATCATGGCTTACGTCCACGAAGGACTAGCCTCACTCGGGGTAGATCTTCACGAAGTAGGCGATCTCCTCGCCCTTACAAACTTCTTGGTTCAACTCCACAACACAAAGTAGGAGGCTCCCAAGTGACACCTAACCAATCTAGGAGGCACCACCCTCCAAAAGGTAATAGATGTGGTATGAATGATGAACTCCTTGCTCTTGTGCTTCAAAAGATAGTCTCCTCAACACACAATCACTCTCTCACAGATTTGGCTTGGTAGGAGGGATTGATTGGGTGGAAAGCAACTTGGAGAGGCTAGAAATCAAGATTCATATGGTTGGAGTGGAAGATCTTGATCTCAATACATGAGTAGGTGGCTCTCTCTCAGAAAATGAATATGGCAAGTGCTGGGTCATTCTGAGTGCTCTCTCACGAAATGAGAGGTGGTGGAGGGGTATATATAGGCATCTCCAAAAATCCAACCGTTACAACATTATTGCCCAACTCGGTGAAATCGAAGTAAAAACTCGGTCGTACCAACTAGTGCAAAATGTGGCAACTTTAGGCGTTTTGGTGAAACCGATATATGAATCTCGGTCGGTCCGATTTTGGTTGGCCGGTCAGTTACCAAACTCGGTGGGACCGATTCTCAAAACTCAGAAATTCTGATTCTTAAAAATGGCTTACCCGAAAGTTGGTCACTGATTTCGGCGTCACCAAAATGGGACTTGGTGTCACCGAGATGCTAGGGTTTGGCTTAGGATCTGTCTAGGGTTGAAACTCGGTAGGACCGAATATGAAATATTGGTGGCACCGATTTTGACTTTGTGAGTTTGGACATAATATTTTGTGGGAGAATGAATGAGTATTTTTCGTGGCTAACTCTAAGCACTTGAACAACCAAATCATCATGGATACCTCATCCCCTTTTAATAGTATTTTCTTTACTATGGACTCAATTGTGATTTCTCACATAAAAGTAAAATGTAGAGTCTTCAAGCTTGTTGCCAATAGATGTTCTGGCTGGTAGCGGGCATAGGATTGAAAATCCTCTTTCGCTGGGCCTTTTCGACACAAAATCCAAACGGAGAGAGTGGTTCAAATGCACCTCAGAACGAACAAAGAAAAAGGCGCCGAGCGGCTGCAAGCTCGAGGAGCTAGGAAGGATGGAAGAAAGCTCTTAACACAAAGGCGAGCTCTCCTAGGGGTTTTCATATTAAAATCATTTGTATTACTTTCCTACCAATCCTGAACTAGCTATGACCCTTACAGCGAACCTCGCTTTACCGTTTCAGATACAAACATATGGCGCTACTAAAGTAGATTGGATACTTTCTTTTTTATTGAATTAAGCTAAGCCGTGGACTTTCTCATGTGAAGAACTCCTTCTTATTAACTCATGGACTTGATCAATGCTAGTTCGCGGACAAAGGTCATCGGCAAACGGCCGTTCCACAATGGAACCCGACACTACTGTTTGCCCCAAGGGCCAACCCACCTTTTCAGAGAAACATACACATGACATAACTATATTACGCATTTTCAAGATAAGAAAGTGGAGAATGCACTCTTCCCTTTTTTTACATTTTAAACTGATGTTCATTGTCTGTTTTATTCCCAATTGTTGCCCATGTGAAAAGAAAGAAGAGAAATTGGGCCATGTGTCCCGAGATAGACTGACTTCTCTTAGGCCAACAGTCTTATACTTATAGTCGACTACTCTGTCTTATACTTATAGTCGACTGCTCTTTGACGATCTGACCTCTTACCTGGGCTCTGCTTGCTCGTCTACGCTACGACCAATTCAGTGAAAATCAAAAAAAATGATGTTTCCTTGAAAAAGTCTAACAAATAGTAGTAGTAGTAGTCAAAAAGTGCACTTTCCCATATATTTTGATTTATAGGGATCCCTATCTTTATCTCTATCCACAGAGATACCTATCTATATATAGAGAGATTTTTCTCAAAATTGATCTAGACTATCGTCTATCCGGATAGATATGTCCCTATGAGCGACTAGGCTGATCTTTTTTATATGTTTTGCCCACGTCCTTTTCCGCTCCGAAGAGGAAGGTTTGGATCTGTAACAGCGCGAGACCGACGCTCCACATGCCTTCCATTTATTTCGAGTTTTGCCATGTGATTAATTTGGTTGCCGCGGTCATCATGGCATCATTCGCATCATCCGCATAGCATCGGCACTCTGTTGCCGTCATTTTTCAAAACTTGCATACGTCCATAGTTGCTGGTTTTCTCCGTTCTTGTTGTTGACCGTTTCGTGACCAACCACACTCGCACGCGCCCACGGCATCTCTAAAATATTGTTTTTAAAAGTGTGTATAAAACATTCTTGGAATGGGTTGAAAGTTGGCGAGCGGTCTTATTATATCATAGGTAGGCCGCCTGCCAAACTTTATCGCATTCGGAGATCGTTTGATACCCCAACGGATAACTATAGCGGCACTATAGCCGGTCAAATTGTCGGACGTTTTGGTATTTTGAAAACCTGTCATGGGCCTCACACCTCCCCTCTCATCCCGACCTAGCCAAACTATATAGCCCACTAGCCCAGCTACCCCCCCTCTGCTTCCAGACCGTCCGATCAAGATCGAATGGTCCGAAAACGGACTAAATCCCCCTAACCCTAGCAAACCTGCTATAAAAGGAAGGCTAGCCTTCCTACTCGGGCAAACCCTTGGCTTGCATAAAAAATCGTGCCCTCCAGCCGCCATAGCCTCCACCTAGCTCCAGTGTCACTTGCCCGCCCAAGCTCACGCAAGGCCCGCCCGAGCCCATCTGGGCCCGGGGCGCCCGCAACCGACGCCCGGCTCCCCCGAGCTTGCCCCGACTCCTCACATGGCCGCCCGCAGCACGCACTCGCCCCTAACTTGACCTCGCTAGCCGCCTCCGCCAGACCTCCTCACCGGAGCCGCGCTGCCTCACTGCCACCGGGTCGACCTCGCCGCCCTACCTTCCCTCTCCTCTCCTCCCGCTTCTCTCCCTCACCTCTCCTCCTTCTCCTCTGGTTCGCAGGACCCCATGGTGCCATGGCCGCCGTTGCCCATGGAGCTGGCCACCGGCGCCTCTCCGCCTCAGATCCGAGTGGGCACGACCGAATCCGCCCATTCCCGGTCGCCCCGCGAGTCGTCGGAGCCCAATGCGTCGCCCCGCCGGAGACAACGAGCGCCGCCGGAGCCCTGCTTCTCGTCTCGCTTGGGAACGAGGCATTGACCGTGCCCGGGCCACGCCAGCCTCACCCATCGCCTCCGCCTGGGCCTCGTGCCGGTCCAAGGCACGCAAAGGTCGTGGCCTCCTCCAGCCCAGCGCCAGCCAGCCAGCTCCGCCCAGCGTCACCGACCCGGCCTCGGCCCATAAGTAAGCGCCGCCCGCCTTATCCAGCGCCCGAGCGTAGTATGGTTATTACACGCTCAGATTCAGACTCGGTCATTTTTTTGGCTAAGTCTTTTTTGTCTGTTTTCAATAGCATGCATGCATTTTTTAGAGGGCTATATCTTTGCACCTGTTCATCGGATCGCGACGATCCTTATATGAAAATTTGTCTACTCATTGTGCTCTACATCATGGAATCATTTGCATACATATTATAGTTCATCTAGATGCTGTAAATTACATTGCAAAAGTGCATCCCGTCGTAGTTGCGAAACTGTTATTTTATTCAAACTTGTGTGGATGACTGCGTCAAATCCGTAGGTCTTTTGCATGTGGTTCCTCCGTGAGAATTGCTCTATGATATGTCTACTTTGATGCCATGCCATTGGTTGCCATGCAAATCATCTCTATCATGTCAATATGATGCTCTAAAGAAGCTATCGTGTTAAATCTGTTTTTCTGTTAACGATAAGTTTCGTTTTGTGAGCATTATATTAAGCAAACCATGCATCCTATGAAGTTGTGCCAATGGAGTAATTTGAAGCAGGTCATGTCTACTTGCTGTTGGTATGTTTTCCATACCATGGAACTCATGTTTAGCTATAGTTTTCTTCATGTGAACATGCTATAAATGTTGCTGTTTTGAGATGCTAAAATAATTCTATGTCTGAAACTGTTATATTTTGTTGCTGTCTTGCCATGTGAATTGCCATTGATCTACAACTCCTTTGGTGTTGCCCCCATGGAGTCTTTTGTAAAGCATGTTATGGACTACCATGTTGTTCTATTAGTTTACAAATATAGGACTTGCATCATAGATATTTCTGCTGTCAAACATGTCAATCGGTCAAAAACTACTGCTCTTGTACCGTGTTATTTTCACTGTCTTAAATCTGTTTTCTTCAGATTGCCATGTTGTGTTGATGATAGCCATGTCTTTGTGCATAATTAGACCATGCTCATGTGGAATGAAATGAAGTGCATCATGCCTACTATCCTGTTGTAAATTTTCATGCCATTATAAGTCCTGTAGCATATGCTTTTCTTGCTGCCAATATGCCTTCAGGTTAAAACTGTTTGTGGAAAACTGTTATTTTCACTAGCCACCTTGTGAGCTCATTTGCTATTGATCCATGCTTCTATTCAATTTGCTACAATGAGATGCATTGTTGTGTATCATGTAGTCTACTGCCCCATGTCTTGTTTGTGCATTTTAGATTCTTGTAGGTTGTTGTTTTTATGTGTGCAAAATCCCATGTTGCTGTTTTGGGCAGCTTATCACTATAACTTGTGTTGGTTGTATTTGTTGAACCGTTGATCTGTTTTGAACATGCCATATATGAAACTTGCATAGAATTTCATGTAATTTCATAATATCTTGTTGCATCCATGATTTAACATGTTTGTTGGTGTTGTTTGCATGCATTTTGCATTCATGACATATGCATCTTGTGTTTGTCATATCTTTTAGGCTGTAGCTCCGTTTTAAATGATCTATATATGTAAATCGCCTAGAATGATAAGTAGAATCACATGGTGCATTTTCTTTCTCTGTTTAAAAAACATAAAACATGGTTAGTTCAGATCTGGACCAAATTCATAATTTGCATATGGGACCGTGTCGGAAATTCTATATGTTGTTTCCGGCCTCATTTAAAGTTGCCTAAATGTCTAGTTTATTTATGGTTCACCTCTTGCCTTGTCAACACCATTTAAACTCATTGAGTACCTAATCGAGAGTGAACTAAATAATCAAAATGTGGAGTTTCGTCAATATGCAACTCGTTGCATATTGAGCTTCACTTAATGTGTAGAAGTTGATTGTTGTGCTTGCCATGTCATGCATATTTGAATGAACATGCATCATCCTTGTTTGTGCATCATGTCATGAATATGTTGTGGTGTTTACCGTGTCATTTGTTTGTTTCTGGATTTGCTTCTTCTCGATATAGTTTCAAAAGCGTTCGGAGTGCGAGGATTCGTTCGACTACGCCCGTTCCTCTACTTCACGGATTCAATCTTCTTCCAAGCGGGACCTCAGGCAAGATGATCATTTTCCGGGATACCAGTACTATCATTGCCATGCTAGTTGTCTCGTTTCTATTGCTATGTCTTGCTCCCCACTACTTGTTTGTCAAGCCTTCCGAAATGCCATGATAAACCTCTAACCCTCCACCTTCCCAGCAGACCGTTGTTTGGCTAAGTTACCGCTTGCTCGACCCTTCTTATAGCGTTGCTAGTTGCAGGTGCAGTTTGTTTCCTGGTGACAGATGGATATCTTGGGATATCACAATATTATTACTATTTAATTTAATACACCTATATACTTGGTAAAAGGTGGAAGGCTTGGCCTTTTGCTCGGTGTTTTGTTCCACCTTTACCGCCCTAGTTACTTGTGTACCGGTGTTATGTTCTATATTGAGCACTCCTAACATGCTTGGGGTTGTTATGGGGACCCCCTTGATTATTCGTTTTGGGATAAGCCTTTTCTGGCAAGGCCCAATGTTGGTACTATATTTTCCCAACATAATGATACTGAACACCATTAGTAATGCATAGGGCGCCATGAACCCGTGGATTAATTCAACATAATATAGGGGGGCCAGTGCTGTTGGTGCTGGTCCAAAATAGGGCCACTTGCGGGGCCACCCCGGGGCAACTCGGGTGATTTCTATCAGGCCACCGTACGTACTGCTCATCCGGTTGTGCCCTGAGAATGAGATACGCGGCTCCTATCAGGATTGTCGGCACGTCGGGCGTCCTTCCTGGATTTGTTTTACCTTTCTCGAATGTCTTGTGCACGGGCTCCAAGGATACCTTGGGCTATCTCGAGGTTGAGGTTTTCCGGCGCAGCTTGTGGCTAGTTTGTGATGGATGAGTTGGAGCACCCCTGGAGGGTTAAATCTTTCTGAGAGCCATGCCCGCGGTTATGTGGCAACTTGGAAGTTTGTTTAACACCCGGTTATAAAAAACCTGAAGTAAACCCAATTAAAATACACCAACCGTGTGCGTAATCGTGATCGTCTCTTTTCGAGGGAGTTCGGAAAGAGAACACGGTGGGGTTATGATTGACTCGTAAGTAGGTGTTCAGGATCACTTATTGATCATTACTAGTTCACGTCCGCTTATGCGTAGGTCACTCTTCTTATTCTTGTACTTGTAAGTTAGTCACTCAAATAAATACTTAGTGCTTGTTGCAGCCTCACCAGTTAACCATACCTCACCCATTAAGCTTTGCTAGTCTGGATACCCTTGGAAATGAGACTACTGAGTTCCTGTGGCTCACATATTACTACAACAACAGGTGCAGGTACAGGTAAAGCGATACTTTGACGTGAGCACGATGATTGTTCAATTTTGAGTTTCTTCTTCTTCTTCATCGATCTTAGGATGGGTTCCAGGCCGGCAGCCTGGGATAGCAGCGTGGACGTGTTGGAAATATGCCCTAGAGGCAATAATAAAGTAGTTATTATCATATTTCCGCGTTCATGATAATCGTCTATTATCCATGCTAGAATTGTATTGATCGGAAACTCAGATACATGTGTGGATACATAGACAACACCGTGTCCCTAGTGAGCCTCTTCTAGACTAGCTCATTGATCAAAGATGGTTAAGGTTTCCTAACCATGGACATGAGTTGTCATTTGATAACGGGATCACATCATTAGAAGAATGATGTGATGGATCACATCATTAGAAGAATGATGTGATGGACAAGACCCAACCGTAAGCATAGCATCTGATCGTATCACTTAGCTTATTGCTACTGCTTTCTTTATGTCAAGTATCTATTCCTAAGACCATGAGATTATGCAACTCCCTGACACCGGAGGAATGCATTGTGTGTACCAAACATCACTTCGTAACTCGGTGATCATAAAGGTGCTCTACAGGTATCTCCGAGGGTGTCTGTTGGGTTGGCATAGATCGACACTGGGATTTGTCACTCCGTATGACGGAGAGGTATCCCTGGGCCCTCTCGGTAATACAACATCACAAGAAGCTTGCAAGCAATGTGACTAAGGGGTTAGTCACGGGATCTTGTATTACGGAACGAGTAAAGAGACTTGCTGGTCCCCCTCGAGGATAAGATCATCCCCGGGCTCTCTCTCACCCCGCAAAAGCCTAGGGCCCCAGTTACCCCCTCCCTGTGCCTCTCTCCCTCGCATTCGAGTTCGCCCGAGCGCTGCCATGGCTGCGCCGTGGTAAGCACGCAGCCACAGGCCACCCCAAGCTACCCCGACGCGCCCTGGAGCTCCGCAGGCCTCCCATTTGACCTCTCACGCACGGAATCGAGCCGGAGCACGCCGCATCATCGCCCCATTCCTCTTCTTCCACTCCGGTCGCCGCAGCAGCATCTCCGGCATTGCAGCTGCTGCAGTGCCTCTCTAGCTGCGTCGACCTCTCCCCTACAACCGCGGTGAGCCCACGATCAAAACCACTAGCAGTAGGCGCTCGATTTCGTCCTCTAGGCTAGGTTTCACCGCACCGCCGAACCCACCGCCGCGGGAGCTCGTCACCGGCGGCCTTCCAGTGACCATTTGTTCCTGCGCCGTAGCCCGTTCGCTTCGTACGCACCCGTAGAGTACTCCCACACACTCTAAATGGTCGCTAGCGTGCTGCTGCTGCTATTTCACCGACGTCCGAGAGATTGCGCCGCCACGGCTCGTCACTGACGCCCCTACCGACCACCACCGGCGCTGCTGACGGCCTAGATCGACGCGCGCCACCCCCAGGGTCTCGTAGATGGCCGCGGCGCTCGAAATGGTGGCTGGCGCTGCGTTTTTGAGCCTCGCCGGCATTTCTGGTGCTCGCCGGAGCAACTCCGGCGCGCCACCACGTTCAAATCGACAGTGGGTCACTGATGCGTGGGACCCCCGTCATTAGCTACTAACCTGGCTCTAATAACCACTGATACTGGGCCCATCTACTGTAGCACTTAATTAGACACTAATTAAATCACCTATTAGACACTAACATTGGGCCCCACCCCTGTATATGTTAATTAACCACTCTGTTAAATAAACAGAGTATGACATGTGGGCCCCCTGCTAATTAATCGAATTTTAGATTAAGTTAAACTCTGGTTAAACACTAAGTCAATGACAGATGGGTCCCACTGGTCAGGTTTGACCAGTCAGCCCCTATTGACTACTGACATCATCATGATGTCATGCTGACATCATAAATGCAATTTTCGAATTATATTAATTCTGTTAATTTCAGAAAATGTTTAAAACTTAGAAAAAACATAGAATGTAATCTATAACTCAGATGAAAATAATTTATATATGAAAATCGATCAGAAAAATCCAAAGAATCCATATATGCCATACATTCATCCGTCACATGCTTCTAACATGATGAACATGGAACATTCCCCCTCTGGATCATCTGTCCGATGAAACCAAAGACCTGGGAAATATCGTCAGATATTCTCCCGCTCCGTCTGCATCGTGTAGTACTGCGTTAGGCCACCCCTAGCACTGCATGTAGTCATATCATGCATCGAGATGCACCTGTTCGCTTGTATTTATTGTTTCTCCCCCCTTCTCCCTAGTTGACACCGAGACTGACGCCACTGCTATCTACGACTACGCCACTGACGATCAGTCTTTTGCAGCAGAGCAACAAAGCAAGCAAAACCCCCTTGATCATTCCTATATCTCCTATTCTTTCTCCCTCGTGCTTGCATTAGAATTTTGCTACTGTATTGGGTTTGATCCTATTCTGATGCATAGCCTGCTTTTGATTACTACTGTTGCTACTTTACCTGCTATCATAAAATGCATAGTATAGGTATGGTTAGTGTTACCCTGTGGCCCCCTCATTTGTAAATGTTGCCCTTGTTTCATCATCGATGACACCGTGGACTTGAAGACAGAAGACTCAATCGTCATGATTGACAAGCCGTTACCGACACATCACCTCACAACCCTAAGTATGACACAGCAGAGCTACAATCGACTGCCGAGGGTGATACCTCGTAACACACTCCCGATGATAATTCTGTAGCGTAGTTAATCGGTCGTGGGTATAGATGGTGATTCCTCCTTCCCATTCCCGATAGCGAGTCTGTCATACACCTACCTCGAGTGGGATCCATCGAGGGTGATTCCTCGGATTTCCACTTGATGTATAGACACATTGTTACTTTGAGTTTACACTGAACTAAATGAGAAAGACGGGTCGGCCGCAAGGGTACCCGCAATTGCGGTGAAGTCGGGCCGGACCGAAAAGGTACCCGCGAGATATTACGAGGTGTGGCCGGTCATTCTTTGTCCTTGCCACACATCCTCAAGATGGGGCGACAGGACCACAGATGGTGGGGCACTGATCGTAGCCGCGAGCTCCCAAGACATTAACTAGTTTGGATATGTGATCTGAGTAGGCCTCTGGCCTTTTTCGCACTAACCACCACGCGGGAATAAATATGGGTACTCTTCGTCGTACATTCTCCCGACAGCTTTTCAGACGCCACAGTTGAGCGGCACGCGCGCGGGTGGCCTGCTTAAGCACCGTCTTTGTATTAAGAGGTGCCAGGACTGACACCGGCCGTCCATGTAACACGCAGGATTGCAGAGGGAGATTGGCGCATGTCCCCTTCACGATTAGGATATAGACCGGCGTGCTGGCCTCTCTGTAGAGCCTAGGTAGGACTACGGCGTGTCGATCAGCCGAGGCCGGGCAGTACCTAGAAAGTGTGTTCGACCAGAGTTAATCGAGCATGTTGGGTAAGTTTGTGCACCCCTGCAGGGAAGTTGATCTATTCGAATAGTTGTGTCCACGGTAACGGACGCTCGGAAGTATCCTGACTTAATACAACTAGAACTGGTTACTTGTGATTGAAGTGATTATGATGGCTCCGGGATTGCTTTCTCGCAGGGAGTCGAGAAGGAATCTCTGGGCGTTACAACAACATATCATTATTATGAAATGCTAATCTGCACTCTTCTAATACTGCAAGACACTGAAGATGCTAGTCTTCGATAGGACTAGGCTTTCTCTCTCTTCTGACATTTCTGCAGTTTAGTCCAAAGATATAGCCCCATTCCTTGATACTGGTGCATATCTAGCATAGTTCTGATGTTAGTCTTGCGAGTACGTTGGATGAGTAATCACCGTTGCTTTGCTCCCCGTTTTCCTCTTGATATGATTGTCACGACCAGATGACGGAGCCCAGGAGCCAGCTTACCCCGTTGACGACTACTACTACCCCAACAGAGGCCACTACACTCAGGATGGAGTCTACTATGACGTGGAGCTCGCTGACGACCAGTAGTAGTTCGGAGGCTCCCAGGCAGGAGGTCTGCGCCTTTTCGATCTAGTGTCATTGTTATGCTCAGCCTTCTTAAGGCAGACTTGTTTATTTTATGTCTGTACTCAGATAATGTTTGCTTCCGCTGACTTGTGCACTCAAGCTTATGTATTCGAGCCCTCGAGGCCCCTGGCTGTAATATGAAGCTTGAATTATTTTAAATTTGTGTTTAGAGTTGTGTTGTGATATCTTCCCTTGAGTCTCTGATCTTGACCGTGCATAAATGCGTGTATGATTAGTGCACGGTTAAGTCGGGGGCGTCACACTCGCCGTCATTTTCGCCGTTCAATTTGGCACATCTTCTACACGTGAAGCTCAAGTCGCACAACTATTTGTACTGGCGTATCATCGGTGGATTGCTCAGGACCAAGCTATACTCTCGGCCATTCAGTCCTCTCTCACCGAGGATTTCGCTGGACTGGTCTTATTTGCTGCTACTTCTCGTGATGCTTGGACTGCACTTGAGATGATTTTTACTTCGCAGTCTATGGCGTAGTCTATGACGATTCACACACACTTTGGTTAAGTAAAGAAGCGTGACCTCACAATCACCGCCGTCTTCAACAAGGTCAAGGGCTTGGCCGACACACTTGCCTCCATTGGTAAGCCACTGCTTGATGACGAGTTCAATTCCTACCTCCTTAGTGGGTTGGATGAGGAGTATGACGCCCTTGTCGAAGTCATCAAGGCGAGTCCTGTCCCAGTTCATCAACAGGATCTTTATGCGCGCCTCCTTGGCATGGAGCAGTGCGCCTCCGCTCGCCATTCTGCGGACCTCTAACAGCTTGTCTGCACAAGTGACGTATTGCAGTGGTGGTAAACCCTCTTCCCGCCGCACCGCCCCACAGTCCTCGGGAGGGTGCAAGCCCGCCATGGCCCCAAAGCAGCAACCGCCGTCGCGCCCCTCCTTCACCACGGTGGGTGGTCGCCCACGCCCGTGCTGTCCAGCATGCGGCGCTCAGGTGCCCTGCCAGCTGTGCAGCATTGACGGCCACCTGGCATCTCGCGGCCATCGCCGCTTCAAGACAGACTTCTTGGGACTCAATAACAATGGGAAAGTCAATGAGCGCCAAGCTCGGCGACTCAGGGATACACTACACAACATCGTATCCCACTGACCCCTCCTGGTAAATGGACACAGGAGCCAGAGATCACCTGACGAGTGAGATGGACAAGCTCTCCGCATGGGAGCCCTACCACGGCCATGACAAGGTTCACACAACGAATGGAGCAGGTATGCTCATCTCTCATATTGGTTAGGCATCCCTTCTCACGAATATCTCTAAGAAATTGCATCTCAAAAATATTCTTCGTGTTCCCTCAGTCACACATAATCTTTTGTCCGTCCCTAAGCTTACTCGTGATAATGATGTGTTCGTTGAATTTCACCCGTTTGATCTTTTTGTGAAGGATCAGGCCACGAGGGACGTTCTTCTTAGATGTCGATGCCACCAGGGTCTTTATGCACTTGATGTGCCGCATGTTTCCCAAGTTTTCACCGGTGTCCATGTTTCGCCGTCACAGTGGCACCCTCACCTTGGTCATCCGGCCACGCCGATAGTTCGTCATGTCCTCCACCGTCATGAGTTGCTTTCCGAGTCTACTAATAAAGATGTTACAGTGTGTGATGCCTGTTAACATGGCAAGAGTCATCAACTTTCTTTTTCTGATTCCAGTCATGTAGCCAAAACACCTCTTGAGATTGTTTATTCAGATGTTTGGGTCCATGCCCAAACTTCTGTTACTGGTCACAACTATTATGTCAGTTTCTTTGATGCTTATAGTCGGTTTACCTGGCTTTATCTTCTTAAGCATAAAAGTGATGTGTTTAATGTTTTCCTTCAATTCCAAGCACATGTTGAGCATCTTCCCAATCGTAAAATTATTCATGTTCAGTCTGATTGGGGTGGTGAGTATCATCATCTTAATGCTTTGTTTCAGAAAATTGGGATTTCGCACAAAGTGTCTTGGACACATACACATCAGCAAAACGGCACAGCCGAACGTAAGCATGCGGAGACTGGTCTTACTTTGCTTGCTCATGCATCTGTACCATTTCGCTTTGGAGTGATGCCTTTTCAACAGATTGCTTCCTCATTAACGGGCTTCCTAGACGACTTCTGAACATGAAAACTCCATTAGAACTCTTACTTAACGAGACTCCAGATTACACTTTTCTTAAGGTGTTTGGGTGTGCATGTTGGCCACATCTTCGTCCTTATAATAGTCGGAAACTTGAGTACCGGTCTAAAAAGTGTGTCTTTCTTGGATATAGTTCTCTTCACAAAGGTTAGAAATGCTTTCATGTTCCGTCTAACCGTGTGTATATCTCGCTGAATATATTCTTTGATGAGAATGTCTTTCCTTTTTCCGCACTCCCGGTATCCACTGACACACACATATAATCTTTACAGTCATCTCCTATATTGCCTGATCAATTTGTAGATGTTGCATATACTCCTGTTTTGTTGCCTCACCATGGTGCAGGAATCGGACGCGGTGCTCGCCTATAGCTGTTGGATGACACCCCTGGTCCATCCTCTGCCTCCACTCCTGCGCGGGACGTCGATCACGACTGCATGTCGCATGCCACGCGGGACGTCGATCCGTGTGCGCGCCACGACGCACGCCTGGAGGCCTCCTCTCCTATAGCTACGCGTGAGCAGTCCACCCCGCCCGGCTCCCCTGCACTTGTGCCTTCATGTGGGCCATCGCCGGCATGTCTCAGCCCGCCTGGCTCCCTCATGCCACCAGCTTCGAGTGGGTCAGCCTCTCCCGCTCCAGGCTTTGTCGCTGCCTCCCCTGGGCCGGTCTCACCGGCAGGGCCCCACTCATCGGCTGGTGTCGACGACGCCACCGCGTCTGATGCATCCCCTTCTAAGAGCTCGCTGGGTTCCAGCGTCCCTCCGTCGTCGCCTATGCCACCTTCACTTCCAACTGCTCCAGTATAGCTACGCCCTCACATGCGCAGCAAGAGTGGTATCGTGTGTCCGTTTAAATGCACTGATGGCACAGTTGCATGGTTGGCAACATGTATGGCACATGCCGAGGCTGATCCTACTGCTGAGCCTAATCACTACAAGGTTGCATTGAGTATAACTCATTGGCGCATTGCCATGGATCAGGAGTTTCAGGCTCTTCTCAAAAATGACACTTTGCGTCTGGTTCCTCCAAAGTCAGGTGTTAACATCATTGATTCCAAATGGGTTTTCAAGGTGAAGAAACATGCTGATGGTTCCATCGAAAGGTACAAGGCTGGCCTAGTTGCTAAAGGCTTCAAACAGCACTATGGTCTTGATTATACGGACACATTTAGTCCTGTTGTCAAGCCAACTACTATTCACCTTTTGTTCTCGGTTGCAGTTACTCGAGGATGGTCACTTTGTCAGTTGGATCTTTAGAATGCCTTTCTGCATGGGGTCTTGGAAGAAGAGGTCTATATGCGCCAGCCTCCTGGTTTTGTTGATCCAACTAGACCTCAGCATCTGTGTCGCCTCATCAAGGCTCTCTATGGCCTTAAACATGCTCCTCGTGCATGGCATGCACGTATTGGCTCTGCTCTTCCTGCACATGGGTTTGTTCCATCTACTGCTGACACATCACTGTTTCTTCTTCAGTGTCCTGAGGTGACTATGTACCTGTTGGTTTATGTCGATGACATTATTCTTGTCAACTCTTCGGTGACTACCGCTGATCATCTTGTTTCTTCCATGGGTGATGATTTTGCTGTCAAAGATCTGGGTAAACTGCATTTCTTCTTTAGACTAGAGGTTACTCATACTGATTCTGGTTTGACTCTCACTCGGCAGAAGTATACTTTGGAGGTTTTACATCGCGCAGGTATGCTCAAGTGCAAGACCACCACCACTCCTATGTCTGGTACAGATTGATTATCTGCCTTTGAGGGTGCTCCTTTCACATCTGATGATACTACTGAGTACCGCAACATTGTTGGTGGCCTTCAATACTTGACCATCACACGGCCTGACATTTCTTATGCAGTTAACCATGTTTGTCAGTTTCTTCATGCACCTCGCGACACTCACTGGTCAGCAGTTAAGCGCATACTGCGCTATGTGCGTTTCAGTACCTCTTATGGTTTGCATCTTCAGCATGCTCCTTCAGGGTTGCTCTCTGCCTTTTCTGATGCTGACTGGGCTGGTAGTACGGACCATCGGTGATCCACGGGGGTCTATGCGGTGTTCTTTGGACCTAACTTAATCGCATGGAATGCCCGCAAGCAAGCAACGGTATCTCTTAGAAGCACTGAAGCTGAGTATAAAGCAGTTGCCAATGCCACAACTAAGCTCATTTGGGTCCAGTCCTTGCTTACTAAGTTGGGAATCTCTCAAGTTCAGCCTCCAGTTCTTTGGTGTGACAACATCTGTGCTACATACGTTTCATCGAATCCGGTATTCCATGCTTGAATGAAACACATCGAAGTCGACTATCATTTTGTGAGGGAACGTGTTGCACAGAAGCTACTTCACATCAAGTTTATCTCCTCCAAAGATCAACTTGCTGACATCTTCACGACGCCGTTGTCTCAACCACGGTTTGAAGGTTGTAGGCGCAATCTTAACTTGCTAAGTACTTCAAGGCATAGTTAAGATTGAGGGAGGGTGTTAGACTGCATATACATAGCCTCTGTATATGCCCAGTAACCTGTATTGTGCACCTGGTGTACTTCTATATATATGAGATAGCCACACCCGTATTGGGTGTTGAGCAGTTCCCCAAACACACGCATTACGTTTTACTGCTCGAGGTCTCTCATGCTGAAGAGAGTCTTCATCTCTTCCTCGAAGCAGCATACCTCGTGTGGCTCAGCTCCGGTGATGACGAGGTTGTCGACGTAGATGCCGACGATGAGCAGCGTGTCCCCAGTTCCACGTGCGTACACGCCGTACTCAAGGCGCTTCTCCCATGCCCCCCCCCCCCCAACACACCCTAGAGAGTGACGTGAACGACATATTATTTCTTGCCATAGCTCATAGCTCACACCCGCCGGGTACTCCGATGACTTGTCACCGCCGGTTCGATGCCCCTCCGTCACGCCGGCACCTAGCCCCACGACCACCACCTCCCATTCCGGCATGGTCAAGCCCCTCGCCGACCACCTTGACCATGCTCCGCCCTCCACCTGGTCGCTCACGCTCCATAGATGCCTCGCCCCCGCCCACGTCTCCTTGCTCCTCCTCCTCCCAGCCTCGTTCTCTTGCCACTTCCTCCTCCTCCTGCCTCCCACCTTGTCTCCTCACTCTGCCACTCCCTCCTCACTCCTCACGCTCTCCTTCCTCTCCTCCATGCCATCCGTCTCATCATCTTCCCCGCATGGCACCTCCCTCTTGCTCTCCCTCGCATCCTCCTCCTCATCCGCGTGCTCCTTATTCTCGTCCCTCTCCCATGCCTCCTCCCTCTCCTCCTTCCCACCTGCCACCACCGCCGCCAGTTGCAACTCTTCTCGCCTCCTCTTACCCCCGCCTCCACCGTGCCCGCATCGTAGCTGCCATCCTTAACCTGTCCCTATCATCTGGCATCACTCCGAACCAATATACGGCTTCCCACTTACTGTTTTCTCTTGTCAAGTTTTGCCAGCGCACCCTTGCCCATGTCCTGTTCGATTAAATGCTGCAGTCTGGTGTTCGCCTAGATGAGTATGTTTACACGACTGGGACGGCGATGCCAGCAATCTTGACGGCGCGAAGGGGCTCGTGGCAAGGATGCAGGATGAAGTGGTCAAGGCCAGCACTGCCACACAATGTGTTGATGCATGGTTTCTGCTGTGCAAGAATCATAGAGGCAGCGGAGGTAAAGAATAACATGGTGGTGAGAGGAATTGCAGCTGATGAAGTGACTTAATGGGGTTCTATCAGACCGAGGAGCTGGAAATGGCATTGAGAATGACAGATGACGTGGCCAGGCTTGGGTTTGTTCCATCAGAGGCGAATTGCTCATTTATGCTTGATGCGCTACGAAAGAGTGGGGAGGTTGATCATTTTTTTCTAAGATTACAGTTCTTTTTTTTTTGTCACGTTTGATCATTTTTTGTTCTTTTTCCTCACTTAACTTGTTCCTCTCGCAACCATCGATCTCGCCTCGGGCTCGTCATGTCAGTCGGTCACCGTCGTGGGCTCCACTGAACACCCTCACCCTAGCTGCCCACCCCAAGTCCCCAATCCCTAACCGTGACTACTCCGAGGTCTTCCTCAGCATGCAATAGCTGACCAATGTTGGTGCATGCATGCATGCAACTTAATATTTCAAGAAATTTGTTTGAAGTATATACATAGTTACATACCGGTGCAGGGAGTATCAAGACATGCATTCTAATTTTCCGTGTGTTTCATTACAGTGAGACTCGAGCAAGGCAAGCAAAATCAGGAACAACGCGGCCGGCCTTCTTTGACGGCGCCGAGTTAGTGGCGACGACGGCGATCCTTGCTCCATGGCTCCGCCTCTACCAAAATACTACAATCCCCGCTAGATCAACACACCGCGGCACCAGTTTTGAAGTAGACGTATGTATAAGTCATAACACACGTGGATGCGCTTAATTATATAGCACATATTTGAGCAAATCCAAATAATCCAACGTCTACTTGGCGATTAACTCACGATCTGATATCCGTGAGACCGTGACACATGCATCCAGGCCGCTCTTCGCTAGCAGAAGTTCATGGCGCTCACGGCGCAGAATCTGAAGATCCTCTGGGACGCACTCGAAATGCGCATTCCATGACACCGTCACATCGTTCCCGGCATATCAATAACCGTGCTCCAGTGCCGATCCGGCATGACGAGGAGGAGGGCGAGGAATAAGCTGTCTAGCTCATCGTCGACCTGGCTGCTCTGCCGAGGTAGGGACGGCGGCGGCAAGACGGCGGTTGCTCGGGAGCTCGCGAGTCTCGTGTTTGGCTCCTACACTGAGTTCACCGCCCTTCAGGGTAACTCCGACAAACCCGCACTTAGCGGCAACAAACTCGCCCTCAAGAGTCGGAGATCACCGGACGACGATGTCGGAGCTAGGCTGTTCGAGGCAATCGTGGAGAACTCTCACCACGTTATATTCATCGATGGCATCAACTGGCTGGATCACGATTCAGAAATGCGCATCAAGAGCTCGATCGTGGGAGGAACAATGGTGGGGGGATGCAACGGTGACATGGTCAGAATGGAGGATGCCATTGTGGTGCTGAGCTCTAATGTGTGTGACTCGAGGTCTGTGGTTTCCGCTTCCTCCCCACGGCTGAGGCGACGATTTAGCAGACATAACCGCGAGGAAGGTGATGCCGTGGAGATGGAACGCCGTCGTCTTAGCTGGGATTTGAACGTGGGAGCTGTGGATGTGGAAGAGGGGGATGACAGTTTGGCTGATGATGATGGGATCCTGAATTTTGTGGATGGTGTTTTTCTTTTCAATTAGCAGATGTTAGATAATCTCGTGCAGATTATCTTGTCTAGGTGTTTTTTGGTTGTTCAATTAGCTAGAGTTAGCCGTATACCTGGTCACGTCTGTGTACGTGCAGGATATAAAGTCGTAGGCCGTAGCTCTCGCTTTGGTGGGTGTTGAGGTGCTCCACGGTGCCATGTCATGGGTGTTAGCCTGAACTACGAGTGCTCGGGGCTAGTCCCAGGGGTGCTCGGGCCGAGAGAGGCGAGAGGAGAGAGCGAGAGAGACACTGAGATGTTTGTGGTGCGCTCTTCTTCTGGTTCACCTCAGCCCGAGGTAGTACTGGAGCAGCCCGTGTTAGACTGTATATACGTAGCCTCTGTATATGCCCTGAACTAAGGGATACTAAACTGTGCGGCCCGCAGTCCATCGGCCGGGCTTATGGCCCGCCGATCGCTAGAAGGACTACCGAAGCTGTGAACCCCGGCGTAACTAAGATGGAAACTTCCGAAGACTTGGCGTTCACTTCAAGGATTGCTCTATAGCCAGCGCGTTGGCAACCGACCATATGTGTAACCTAGATACCCCCGGTGCATATATAAGCAGAGGGGTTTAGTCTTTAGGGGTACGATAACAGCCTTAGCACTACAACAGAAACTGCCAGGCACGTCGAATTTCATACCTAGGGACGTGTTATTTCACCTCTAGGCAAATGTAGGGTCGTTTTAGCAAAGCGTCTTTGGAGCGTCTTCCCACGGACCGTCTCAAACCATGTAGACACGCTTGATGAGCGTGTTTACATGACATGGGACGCTATATAGGGACGTTCAACATCGTGTCTAGACAGTTAGAGATGTTATGGTAGACATGCACATATCACGTCTCTAACCACATAGACACGTTTCATTTGCGTCTCAAGACCTTTGAGGCGCTTTTGTAAATACGTTCATCATGGGCCTGGTACTTATACACGTTGTGTAGAGACGTTATATTTATCTCTAAATATACATAAGCTACTCGATACAATTGGAATATTTTACTTTAAATATGGTTTGATTTAATTCGAATTTGTATTTCATCGTTTCAAATTCGATCATTTTATCATGACATGGCCGCACATGCCGATTAATCAAATAATATCATTATATGAAGACACCATTCCACGTCTAAGATTGCATTTGCAAACATCACATTATCAAAATTGGCAATCTGGGTGGAATGATTAGCCCGAACAGATACTTACACCAAAGTTCACAACTGAATAATAACAGACATTCATACAGAACATGCAAATAAATAAGAAAATATCCTATGTCTACAGCTATGTTTCTCTGTTAAGCAGAAATATAACATAAGACACAATATTTGTTCATTCACAGATTGGTTCATCAACTGATCCTAGCTCCTTCAATGCACTCCTTTTTCAAGTCCTCAACCACCCAATTACTCCTAGCTCCCTTAATGCACTCTTTTCAAATCCTCAACCGCCCTAAAAAAGAAACTGAACAATGTTTTTAGACAAGTGCAAGATAAGATGTTCTTTGATAAATTATAAGAAATGTATCATAAAAATGCTTCGTTGGAGTGGTTGGCTTAGTTTTTTTTTTACTTAAAAACCACAAAGATTTTTCATAAAAAAATTCTTAAATGTGGATATTGGAGCATACTCGATGCTTGTATGGAAACATGCTTACATGTGAGCGAGGCGAAGCAATAACATAACCAACATCTCCTACGGTTTGGAATTTTTCATATGGTCTAACCAGTTCTCATCTCCTAGATTTGTAGAGCCACGAATAGAGACTGCAACATATTGCTCTCCAAGCATATTTCCTTCAACCACATATGTTCTATCTTTACTCCCTAAAATTCCATTGGCCACGAGTTTGTTTTTGTTTCTCGAATTGATCGAAAAGAACAAGACTTCAGTTTTATCCCATTTTTGCAAGAAATGAAACATTTGTTATTCATAAACCTAGGAAGATTTCACTTTACGCAAACAAGGACAATTTTATAGAGAATTAGACCGAACTACTATTATACAACCGTTTGGATACCTAGCATATATGTACCTGCGCAGTGACTTGGTGAAGACCACCTAGCTTGGCTGCATTGCTATTTTCAGTATGAGCATTATGCAATTAAATAGGAAGAGGTATGAATGGAGACACATAATCAGCTCAAGAATGATAATTTCCAAGAGTTTCGATATCATGTACTAGGATGCACTAAGTAGCCTTACTCTACACATACTTTCGGTCTGCTTAGATTAAGGTTTTGTTGCAACATAATAATTTATTTTGAAAGCTAAACATGCATGAATGATGCAAACAAATGAAGTACCCGTCATGTAAATTAGAAGCGTATGTGTGCTTTGTTGTGCCGGCCTATAGTGCTCAGTGATCTTGCGACGTTGTTTCCATCATATACTCATTGTACTATAATGTAAACTAACATGCCAGGCCCGGAACAATTGAAGTTCATTTATGTGATTATAAATTATCAAATGTAACAGTGACTGTAAATCAATAGATTATGACATGTTTAATAATGGTATATCAATTGCTAGCCAACATTTGGAAGTTAAAAAAATAACCATTAATCATTAGCCAAATAAGCAGGGAAGTGGACTCCATGAAGTTTGTCATCAAACTGCATGAGCAAAATCGCTTGCCATCTAACCATACACCTCCAATCCATGCTTCCTTTGAAATGCTCTCCTCTGAAATGGACAAAGAGATTGTAAACAATGTGCATGCTTTATCAAAGGTAACACCTGTTGGGCATGAAAAACATGACCATTTTTCAGTGTCAGTAATGGCAACCTTGTTAGCCATTTATGTTTCTCCTTAGAGATAGCAAGGCTAGTAGGCCGTTGAAGTAGCTAAATAATGGACGGTGAATGAAATCAAATCCTGCGCTATAGTGGGCTGTGGCTAGACCAATTTGTACTATTTGCCGGAAGGCAGCAGCTACAAACAGAAAAGGAAGGTGGCTAGACAGACCTTTAGAGGAAATTGTTGGTCCTGTATGATCGCATCACTTGGGATCAAGTGGAGTGAGTCCAATAAATAGCACTCGGGCATGAAACGTCAGAGGTCGAATCGCGCGCTGGTAGCTCCAAGGCAACAATGCCGATGGCCACGGATCCCCGCGCAACGTCTAGAGTTTTGCCGCGAGGGCCGCGTGCGAGGACGGATGGCAAAACGGCGGCAAGGAGCGGAGCCAATGGTGGTTGCCGGCGCCCGGCGCCAACACCGCCGCCCCGCAAACTCCCCACG
Source organism: Elymus sibiricus (assembly GCA_039707655.1). Lineage (NCBI taxonomy): Eukaryota > Viridiplantae > Streptophyta > Magnoliopsida > Poales > Poaceae > Elymus > Elymus sibiricus. The sequence goes on from CM077666.1 coordinate 6,076,418, forward strand.
ATCTGTAAACAACACGCAACCAACCCGAGAAGCAATCAAACGGAGAGGACATTCAAACTGTATGTACGCCCAATGTTCGGATGGTTTTTCTGGGATGTGAATATAAGAAAGGATTAAAGTGACTAAGGTAGGGCTGCTGCCGTGAATTCCCAGTTCTAGCAGTCATTCTTTCGGGGGTTGACACGTGTTTTGGTTTTTTTTGGTTCACCGTTGATTTTCATGTCTTTACTACCGGTTTTTATGGGTCACGGTTTGGCTTTGGTTTGTTCACCGCTTACACTTCCGTGAAATATCAACGGTGATGCCACGCTGAAAATTTTATGACTACGCCGGAAAGGCGTCATGCAACGCTGGCGATTAAGCCAAACCGTGACGATAAATACGCCGGAAAGGCGCTATTCCACGTTAGCCATTTAGCCGGAACGTGACGATAACTATGCCAGAAAGGCGTCGTGCCGCGTTAGCGATTAAGCCGGAACACGACGATGACTATGCCGGAAATCGTGCCGCGTTAGCCATTAAGCCAGAACGCAACTATAACTACGCCGCAAAAGCATCGTGTCGTGTTAGCCATTAAGTCGGAACGCGTCTTGCCGCGTTAACAATTAAGCCCGAACGCAGTGATAAATACAACGGAAATGCGTCTTGCCGCGTTAGCAATTAAGCCGAAACGCGACGATAGATACGCCGGAAAGGCGTCTTACCGTGTTAGCAATTAAGCCGGAACGCGACGAAAATGACAGCGAATATATATGCCTAAGCCAGACACGACGTATGTGACGATGAATTCGTCGCCTAAGCCAGACGCGATGAGTAGGCCATGAGCCCATGATGACGATTAAACCAAAACGACATGAGTTGTAGTATTCCTTGGTCATACGTGAAGTACTTTGGCTAGTAGAGGTTGAAGGAAACAAACTGCTTTCGTCCACCGCCAGCATCTCACGCAGGCCATCCACGGACAGGGAACACCGTCAGCATCCTCGCTTTGAGTTTTTTTTTTTGGTACATAGCAAATTCGATATACCAAAAGAGTCAAAGCGACTTATAATTTGGAACGAAGGGAGTAGATGCGAGGATTTTCAGTTTCCTTTTTTTATTTATTATAATATAAAAACGGAAAAAGAGTTACTAGTACTCCTACATTACCTTGGGAGTTGCGAGGAATCTAACGGCGTTCTGTCCTTTGAATTTTTGCAACGGAAGCAACAAGAATAATGCGATCGAGCACTGTTGCAAAAAGTAAAGAAAAGAAAAGAAAAGGATGCCTAAGCCAGACGTCGAAGCGAAGCCAGACACGACGTATGTGACGATGAATTCGCCTAAGCGAGACGTCGAAGCGAAGCCAGACACGACCTATGTGACGATGAATTCGTCGCCTAAGCCAGACGCGATGAGTAGGCCATGAGACCATGACGACGATTAAACCAAAACGACATGAGTTGTAGTATTCCTTTGTCATACGTGAAGTACTTTGGCTAGTAGCATGCTTTGGAAATTGTTCCCTGACGGATATGGTTCTCACGTTGCACCTCCCATGGCACGGCTTGGATTGTAGAGGTTGAAGGAAACAAACTGCTTTCGCCCACCGCCAGGATCTCACGCAGGCCATCCACGGACAGGGAAAACCGTCAGCATCCTCGCTTTGAGTTTTTTTTTTTGGTACATAGCAAATTCAATATACCAAAAGAGTCAAAGCAACTTATAATTTGGAACGAAGGGAGTAGATGTGAGGATTTTCAGTTTCCTTTTTTTATTTATTATAATATAAAAACGGAAAAAAAGTTACTAGTACTCCAACGGCGTTCTGTCCTTTGAATTTTTGCAACGGAAGCAACAAGAATAATGCGATCGAGCACTGTTGCAAAAAGTAAAAAAAAGAAAAGAAAAGGATGCCTTGCGACTGCAGTTACCGATGCCTTGCAGCTAGATAGTCGGAATATGTTCAATGTTCTTCTTAAACCAAACAAAACCCATCCTTCTTCCCCACCGACACTCCATCTCTCCTCTACACCCACACTCCATCCCTTCCCTTGTCTCCCCACGCTTCTTCCCTCTTGCTCATGGAGTCATGGACACTTCATCCTCTCCTCCTTGTGCATATATATATTCAGTTATTGCCCTACCCAGCTGAGGCAGCTTCAGTCTTTTCCGTCTGGTGCACAGCGAGACAGTTCCATTCCACCTCCGACGAGTGCGTGACAACAGCGGCAGATGACAGACATGTCGTCGCCGACCGCGCCATGGTTTGCGGGTGTGTGCCAAGTCATCATCTTTCCTTTTTTTTTTATCTGTGCAATACCGTGCGTGTAGTGTACCAGCTCTCTCCTCTAAAAGACTAAAACGTACAGTACGTATGTATGTCGTTGCAGATCTCTTCACAGATGTCAGGGTGAGGACCCTGTCGCAGCAGGTCACCACACTTGGGGACAGGGTGTGGGAACTGGAGCACAAAATTACCCAGCTGATCAGCGAGAAGGGCAAGCTGGAGAAGCAACTGGAGGAGACGAAGGCGATCTCAAGCCACAAGGAAGAGGTGGAGAGAAGCTTCAAGGCTGAAAACGATAAGCTTCGGTCGGAGGTTTCGATCGCAGAGGAAAAATGTGGCAAGTCTGAAGCGGAGGTTGAGAGGCTAAGCAAGGAATTAGGCGCGCTGGCGGAGGCAAAAGAGGCTGCTGCCAAGGAATTCAACGAGGAGAGAGCAACAATCAGGCTGGAATCGGAGAATCTCAAGACAAGGCTGGAGGAAATTCAGGCTATCAAGGATTTGGCAGAGAGCGAAAATGACAAGCTTCGTTCAGAGGCTTTGATCGCAAAGGAAAAGCAAAACATGTCTGAAGCAGAGATTGAGAGGCTGAAGATAGAACTGGGTGGGTTGGCGGAGGCGAAGGAGGCGGCCGCCAAGGCATTTGATGTAAAAAATGCAGAAATCACCGAGGAATTAGAGGAACTCAAGAGGAAGCTCAAGGAAATCCAAACAAATAAGGATTTAGTGGATGGAGAAAATGATAAGCTTCGGTCTGAGGTTTTCACAGCGGAGGAGAAATGTAGGCAGTCTGAAGCAGAGGTTAAGTGCCTTAAGCAAGTAGTGGGTGCATTGGTGGAGGCAAAGGAGGCAGCGGCAAAGGCATTTGAAGCCGAGAAGGTAGAAATCATGAAGGAAATGGACAATCTTAAGAGGACAATAGAGGAAATCCAGGCCAACAAGGTTTCGGTGGAGAGTCAAAACCATGAGCTCCAGTCAAAGATTTTGATTGCAGAGCAGGAGAATAGTGTATTTGAAGCAGAGGTTAAGAGCCTCAAGATGGAATTGGGTGCAGTAGAGGAGGCCAAGGAGGTTCTTGCCAAGGAGTTTGATGCCGACAAGGCTGAAATCCTGAAGGAACTGGAGGATCTTAAGGGGAATCTGGAGGAATTCCAGGTCAACAAGGATTTGTTGGAGGCTGAAAATGATAAGCTTCGGTTGGAGGTTTTTGCTGCAGAGCAGAAACAAAGCATGTCTGAAGCAGAGGCTAAGAGCCTTAAGATGGAACTAGTTGCATTAGTGGAGGCAAAGGAGGCGGCTACAAAAGCATTTGACGCCGAGAAAGCAAAAATCACCAAGGATTTGGAGGTTCTTAAGAGGAAGGTGGAGGAAATCCAAACCAAGAAGGATTTGGTGGAGGGTGAAAAGGATAAGCTTCGTTTGGAGATTTTAATAGCAGAGCAGAAACATGCCATGTCTGAATTAGAGGTCAAACGCCTCAAGATGGACTTGGCTGCATTGGCGGAGGCGAAGGAGGCAGCTGTGAAGTCATTTGACGCCGAGAAGGCCAAATTCATGAAGGAGGTAGAGAGCCTCAAGAGGAAGATAGAGGAAATCCACGCCAGCAAGGAAGCAGCTGAGGAAGCAGGGCGCAACAAAGATGTCGAGGCTGATAGGCTGAAGGATGAGTTGGTGAAGATTCGCGTTTCTGTCTCACAGCTGCAAGCATCCTGTATTGAACTTGATGCGAAGCATTCACGCCTGAATGATGAGATGAATTCAGTCCAGAAAGCACTAGTGTCTGAGAAGGTTGAAGGTAACAAGCTGAAGCTAAAAATTGAGGAGCTTGAGAATTATATTGCTGAAAAGGATGGTGAGAATGGGAAACTAAAGGCGCAATTGGAGGAAAAGAAGAGTGAGATTGATGCCCTCAGTAAAGACAATGAGCAGCTGCATCTCACAGTTGCTGAGGCACATGAGAAGAATAAATGTAGCGTTTTATCATTCTTATCACCGTGCGGCTCCAAATAACTTGGTTGTAATGTGTTGCATTACTAATGCAATGGTGAATAGTTGCTATTATGCAATGAAATAAAAATTTAATTTTCTTTGTGATATGTGATGTCTTCATTCATGTTACATTCATTGGGATGTAGCTTGTGGTGCCTTAAATTTTTCCACTTTTGATGAAAGTCAGTGGTGGATATGGCCCTAGGGCCCCTATGTCCGCGACCCTAGGTGTAGCCAAAACGTTCAAGTAACAATGATCCAATCGTCCAAGGGAAATTCATGGAGAAACCCCTAAATTAAGGACTACGCAACAATTCTGCATGCCACACAAACAACATTTGATGACAAAGTGTTGGAAATATGCCCTAGAGGCAATAAGAAAAGTAGTTATTATTATATTTCCTTGTTCATGATAATCGTTTATTATCCATGCTATAATTGTATTGATTGGAAACTCAAATACATGTGTGGGTACATAGACAACACTGTGTCCTTAGTAAGCCTCTAGTTAACTAACTCGTTGATCGAAGGATGGTAAAGGTTTCCTGACCATGGACATGAGATGTCGTTTGATAACGGGATCACATCATTAGGAGAATGATGTGATGGACAAGACCCAAACTATAAACATAGCATATGATCGTGTCAGTTATTGCTATTGTTTCCTGCATGTCAAGTATCTGTTCCTATGACCATGAGATCATGCAACTCACTGACACCGGAGGAATACCTTGTGTGTATCAAACGTCGCAACGTAACTGGGTGACTATAAAGATGCTCTACAGGTATCTCCAAAGGTGTCCGTTGAATTGGCATGGATCAAGACTGGGATTTGTTACTCCGTGTGACGGAGAGGTATCTCAGGGCCCACTCGGTAATACAACATCACTATAAGCCTTGCAAGCAATGTGACTAAGGTGTTAGCCACGGGATCTTGTATTACGGAACGAGTAAAGAGACTTGCCGGTAACGAGATTGAACTAGGTATAGAGATACCGACGATCGAATCTCGGGCAAGTAACATACCGAAGAACAAAGGGAACAGCATACGGGATTAACTGAATCCTTGACATAGAGGTTCAACCGATATAGATCTTCGTAGAATGTGTAGGAACCAATATGGGCATCCAGGTCCCGCTATTGGTTATTGACCGTAGAGGTGTCTCGGTCATGTCTACATAGTTCTCGAACCCGCAGGGTCTACACACTTAACGTTTGGTGACGATTAGTATAGTTGAGTTATTATTGGTGACCGAAGGTTGTTCGGAGTCTCGGATAAGATCCCGGACATGACGAGGATCTCCGGAAGAGTCCGGAGGTAAAGATTGATATATGTGATAATGGTGTGTTGATCTCCGGAAAGGGTTCCGGAAGTCACCGGAAGGGGTTCCGGATGTTTACCGAAGTGTTCGGGTGCAGCAGCACTTTATATGAGCCAAAGGGATAAAACCCACGAGGTATTGGAAAGTGCAAAAGGGAGTTTTGCTGCTGCCTTAAGCAGTAAGGCAGTACTGCCACTTAAGCGGTACTACCGCTTGGGTGAAGTGGTACTACCGCTCAAGCGGTACTACCGCTTGGGTGAAGCGGTACTACCGCCCAAGCGGTACTACCGCTCCCGAGCGGTACTACCGCTTGTGCGCGGTGCTGCAGGGATCCGAGTTGGACTCTTTCCTTGCGGGCCAAACCGACCTTGTGCGGGCAAAACCGAGCTGGTGGAGGCTTTTTGTCCAAGTTTAGACCCCAGGGCTCAACATATAAATAGAGGGACAGGGCTAGCACACGGGACACATCAGGATTTCCCAAGCCGTGTGCCGGCAACCCTAGCCCTCTAGTTCCTCCGTCATAATCTCCGTAGTGCTTGGCGAAGCCCTGCTGAGATTGCTACTCACCATCATCACCACGCCGTCGTGCTGCTGGAACTCATCTACTACTTCATCATCGCTCGCTGGATCGAGGAGGTGAAGGCGTCATCAAGCCGCACGTGTGTTGAACGCGGAGGTGCCGTCCGTTCGGCACTAGATCGGAAGGATCGTGATTGGATCGCGGGACGCTCGGCGATTTGGATCGCGAAGACGTTCGACTACATCAACTGCGTTTATTAACGCTTCCGCTTAGCGATCTACAAGGGTATGTAGATACAATCTCCCTCTCGTAGATGCTCATCACCATGGATAGGTCTTGCGTGTGCGTAGGAAATTTTTTGTTTCCCATGCAACGTTCCCCAACAGGGGCATCTGAGCTAGGTCTATGCGTAGATGAGATCTCGAGTAGAACACAAAGGAGTTGTGGGCGTGGGTGTATACATATTGCTTGCCGTTACTAGTTGATACTTGATTCGGCTGTATTGTGAGATGAAGCGGCCCAGACCGACATTACGCGTACGCTTACGCGAGACTGGTTTTACCGCTGCGTGCACTTGTTGCATAAAGGTGACTGGCGGGTGTCTGTCTCTCTCACTTTAGCTGAATCGGTTCAATGAAGAGGGTTCTTTTAGAAGATTAAAAAGCAATCACTACACCACGTTGTGGTTTTGCGTAGGTAAGAATCGTTCTTGCTAGATACCCGTAGCAGCCACGTAAAACTTGCAACAACAAATTAGAGGACGTCTAACTTGTTTTTGCAGGGTATGTTGTGATGTGATATGGCCAATTACATGATGAGATATATGTGATGTATGAGATGATCATGTGTTGTATAGAATATCACGACTTGCATGTCGATGAGTACGGCAACTGGCAGGAGCCATAGAGTTGTCTTTAATTATTTTCGCCGTTTTGCTTTACTTTATCGCTATGAGTTAGCAATAGTCGTGGAAGCAACAGTCGGCGCGACAACCTCATGGCGACACGTTGATGGAGATCAAGATGATGGAGATCATGGTGTCATGCCGGTGACGATGGAGATCATGCCGGTGCTTTGGAGATGGAGATCAAAAGCACAAGTTCATGGCCATATCATGTCACTTATGATTTGCATGTGATGTTAATCCTTTTATGCATCTTATTCTGCTTAGGACGACGGTAGCATTATAAGGTGATCCCTCACTTAAATTTCAAGATAAAATTGTGTTCTCCCCGAATGTGCACCGTTGCGAAAGTTCGTCGTTTCGAGACACCACGTGATGATCGGGTGTGATAGACTCTACGTTCGCATACAACGGGTGCAAGCCAGTGTTGCACGTGCAGAACACTCGGGTTAAACTTGACGAGCCTAGCATGTACAGACATGGCCTCGGAACACAAGAGACCGAAAGGTCGAACATGAGTCATATAGTAGATATGATCAACATGAAGATGTTCACCATTGAAACCACCTCAACTCACGTGATGATCGGACTTGAGTTGGTTGATTTGGATCATGTGACACTCGAATGACCGGAGGGATGTCAATTTGAGTGGGAGTTTATTAAGTAATATGATTAACTAAACTCATTATCTTGAACAATTGTCTAAGTTGTCTTTGCTATATTTATGTTGTAGATCATGGCTCGTGCAGTAGCACCCCTAAATTTTAATGCGTTCCTAGAGAAAGCTAAGTTGAAAGATGATGGAAGTAACTTTGTGGACTGGGCCCGTAATCTAAGGATTATCCTTACGGCTTCCCAGAAGGCTTATGTCCTTGATGCACCGCTTGGTGATCCACCCGCTCCAGTTGAGTCTCCAGACGTTGTGAACGCCTGGCAGGCTCGTTCTGATGATTACTCAATAGTTCAATGTGCAATGTTGTATGGCTTAGAACCGGGACTTCAAAGACGTTTTGAACATCATGGAGCATATGATATGTTCCAGGAGTTGAGGTTTATCTTTCAGAAGAATGCCCGGATCGAGAGGTATGAGACCTCCGATAAGTTCTATGCTTGCAAGATGGAGGAGAACGGGTCTGTCAGTGATCACATACTCAGAATGTCTGGGTACTCCACCCGTCTGGCTGAATTGGGGATGCCCCTTCCACCAGAGGCTATCACTGACAGAGTTCTTCAATCATTGCCGCCTAGCTACAAGAGCTTCGTGTTGAACTATAACATGCACGGGATGAACAAGTCAGTCGCCGAGCTGTTTGCGATGTTGAAAGTCGCTGAGTCTGAGATTCAGAAGGAGCATCAAGTGTTGATGGTCAATAAAACCACTAGTTTCAAGAAGAATGGCAAGGGTAAGAAGGGTATCTCCAAGAAGAGTGGCAAAGCAGTTGCCCCTCCCGTGAAGAAACCCAAGGCTGGACCCAAGCCAGAAACTGAGTGCTTTCATTGCAAGGGAACTGGTCACTGGAAGCGGAACTGCCCCAAGTATTTGGCTGACAAGAAGGCGGCCAACAACAAACAAGGTATATATGATATACATGTTATTGATGTGTACCTTACCAACTCTCGTTGTAGTGCCTGGGTATTTGATACCGGTGCGGTTGCTCACATTTGCAACTCAAAACAGGAACTGCGGAATAGACGGAGGCTGGCAAAGGACGAAGTGACGATGCGCGTGGGAAATGGTTCCAAGGTTGATGTGATCGCCGTCGGCACGCTCGCTCTTCGGTTACCATCGGGATTAGTGATGAACCTGAATAATTGTTATTTAGTGCCTGCGTTAAGCATGAACATTATATCTGGATCTTGTTTATTGCGAGACGGTTACTCATTTAAATCTGAGAATAATGGTTGTTCTATTTATATGAGTAATATCTTTTATGGTCATGCACCCAATGTGAGGGGTTTATTCTTATTGAATCTCGATAGTGACGATACACATGTTCATAACATTGATGCCAAAAGATGTAGAGTTGATAATGATAATACCACTTTCTTGTGGCACTGCCGTTTAGGTCATATTGGCGTAAAACGCATGAAGAAGCTCCATGCTGATGGACTTTTGGAGTCACTTGATTTTGAATCACTTGACACATGTGAGCCATGCCTCATGGGCAAGATGACTAAAACGCCGTTCTCTGGTACGATGGAACGGGCAAGTGACTTGTTGGAAATCATACATACTGATGTGTGCGGTCCGATGAGCATTGAGGCGCGCGGTGGTTATCGTTACTTTCTCACCTTCACTGATGATTTAAGTAGATATGGGTATATTTACTTAATGAAACACAAGTCTGAAACGTTTGAAAAGTTCAAGCAATTTCAGAGTGAAGTTGAGAATCATCGTAACAAGAAGATTAAATTCCTACGATCTGATCGAGGAGGAGAATATCTGAGTTATGAGTTTGGCAGTCACTTAAGACAGTGTGGAATTGTTTCACAATTGACACCGCCTGGAACACCACAGCGTAATGGTGTGTCCTTACGTCGTAATCGAACCATATTGGATATGGTGCGATCTATGATGTCTCTTGCCGATTTGGCACTATCGTTTTGGGGTTATGCATTAGAGACAGCTGCATTCACTTTAAATAGGGCACCATCGAAATCCGTTGAGACGACGCCATACGAACTATGGTTTGGCAAGAAGCCAAAATTGTCGTTTCTTAAAGTTTGGGGATGTGATGCTTATATCAAAAAGCTTCAGCCTGAAAAGCTGGAACCCAAAGCGGAGAAATGCGTCTTCATAGGATATCCAAAAGAGATGGTTGGGTATACCTTCTATCTCAGATCCGAAGGCAAAGTGTTTGTCGCTAAAAACGGAACATTTCTTGAGAAAGAGTTTCTCTCGAAAGAATTGAGTGGGAGGAAGATAGAACTTGAGGAGGTTATTGAACCTTTACTTCAACCAGAGAGTAGCGCAGCGCAGAAAGATGTTTCTGTAGAGCCTACATCAGTTGAAGAGGAAGTTCATGATGAAGATCATGAATCTTCGGATCAAGTTGCTATCGAACCTCGTAGGTCGACAAGGACGCGTACTGCTCCTGAGTGGTACGGCAACCCTGTCTTAGAAGTCATGTTGTTGGACAACGATGAACCTACGAGCTATGGAGAAGCGATGATGGGCCCGGATTCCGAGAAATGGTTAGAGGCCATGAAATCCGAGATGGGATCCATGTATGAAAACAAAGTATGGACTTTGGAAGTATTACCTGAAGGGCGTAAGGCCATTCAGAACAAATGGATCTTTAAGAGGAAGACGGACGCGGATGGTAATGTCACCGTCTATAAAGCTCGACTTGTGGCAAAGAGTTTTTCACAAGTTCAAGGAGTTGACTACGATGAGACCTTCTCACCCGTAGCGATGCTTAAGTCTGTCAGAATCATGTTAGCAATAGTTGCCTTTTTCAATTATGAAATTTGGCAGATGGATGTCAAAACAGCGTTCCTTAACGGTTTCCTTAAGGAAGAGTTGTATATGATGCAACCAGAAGGTTTTGTCGATCCAGAGAATGCTGACAAAGTTTGCAAACTCCAGCGATCCATTTATGGACTGGTGCAAGCATCTCGGAGTTGGAATCTTCGCTTTGATGAGGTGATCAAGGCGTTCGGGTTTATACAAGTTTACGGAGAAGCTTGTATTTACAAGAAAGTGAGTGGGAGCTCTATAGCGTTTCTAATATTATATGTGGATGACATATTGCTGATTGGAAACAATATAGAAATGTTGGAAAGCGTGAAGGAATATTTGAACAAGAGTTTTTCAATGAAGGACCTAGGAGAAGCTGCTTTCATATTAGGCATCAAGATCTATAGAGATAGATCAAGACGTTTAATAGGACTTTCACAAAGCACATACCTTGATAAGATTTTGAAGAAGTTCAAAATGGATCAGTCCAAGAAGGGGTTCTTGCCTGTTTTGCAAGGTATGAAGTTGAGTAAGACTCAATGCCCAGTGACTGCAGAAGATAGAGAAAAGATGAGTGTCGTCCCCTATGCTTCAGCCATAGGTTCTATCATGTATGCAATGCTGTGCACAAGACCCGATGTCAGCCTTGCCATAAGTATGGCCGGAAGGTTTCAAAGTGATCCAGGAGTGGAACACTGGACGGCGGTCAAGAATATCCTGAAGTACCTGAAAAGGACTAAGGACATGTTTCTCGTTTATGGAGGTGATCAAGAGCTCGTCGTAAAGGGTTACGTCGATGCAAGCTTTGACATTGATCCGGATGACTCTAAGTCGCAAACCGGATACGTATTTATTCTTAATGGGGGTGCGGTTAGCTGGTGCGGTTCCAAGCAAAGCGTGGTAGCTGATTCTACATGCGAAGCGGAGTACATCGCTGCCTCGGAGGCGGCGAAGGAAGGTATCTGGATGAAGGAGTTCATGACAGATCTTGGAGTAGTGCCTAGTGCACTTAACCCAATGACTCTGTTCTGTGATAATACTGGTGCCATTGCTCTAGCCAAGGAACCAAGATTTCACAAGAGGACCAGACACATAAAGCGACGTTTCAATTCCATCCGCGATTACATCAAGGAGGACGACATAAATATTTGCAAAGTACATACGGATCTGAATGTTGCAGATCCGATGACTAAACCTCTTCCAAGGGCTAAACATGAACAACACCAGAACTGCATGGGTGTTCGATTCATTACAATGTAAATCACATAGTGATGTGAACTAGATTATTGACTCTAGTGCAAGTGGGAGACTGTTGGAAATATGCCCTAGAGGCAATAATAAAAGTAGTTATTATTATATTTCCTTGTTCATGATAATCGTTTATTATCCATGCTATAATTGTATTGATTGGAAACTCAAATACATGTGTGGGTACATAGACAACACTGTGTCCTTAGTAAGCCTCTAGTTAACTAACTCGTTGATCGAAGGATGGTAAAGGTTTCCTGACCATGGACATGAGATGTCGTTTGATAACGGGATCACATCATTAGGAGAATGATGTGATGGACAAGACCCAAACTATAAACATAGCATATGATCGTGTCAGTTATTGCTATTGTTTTCTGCATGTCAAGTATCTGTTCCTATGACCATGAGATCATGCAACTCACTGACACCGGAGGAATACCTTGTGTGTATCAAACGTCGCAACGTAACTGGGTGACTATAAAGATGCTCTACAGGTATCTCCAAAGGTGTCCGTTGAATTGGCATGGATCAAGACTGGGATTTGTTACTCCGTGTGACGGAGAGGTATCTCAGGGCCCACTCGGTAATACAACATCACTATAAGCCTTGCAAGCAATGTGACTAAGGTGTTAGCCACGGGATCTTGTATTACGGAACAAGTAAAGAGACTTGCCGGTAACGAGATTGAACTAGGTATAGAGATACCGACGATCGAATCTCGGGCAAGTAACATACCGAAGAACAAAGGGAATAGCATACGGGATTAACTGAATCCTTGACATAGAGGTTCAACCGATATAGATCTTCGTAGAATGTGTAGGAACCAATATGGGCATCCAGGTCCCGCTATTGGTTATTGACCGTAGAGGTGTCTCGGTCATGTCTACATAGTTCTCGAACCCGCAGGGTCTACACACTTAACGTTTGGTGACGATTAGTATAGTTGAGTTATTATTGGTGACCGAAGGTTGTTCGGAGTCTCGGATAAGATCCCGGACATGACGAGGATCTCCGGAAGAGTCCGGAGGTAAAGATTGATATATGTGATAATAGTGTTTTGATCTCCGGAAGGGTTCCCGAATTCACCGGAAGGGGTTCCGGATGTTTACCGAAGTGTTCGGGTGCAGCAACACTTTATATGAGCCAAAGGGATAAAACCCACGAGGTATTGGAAAGTGCAAAAGGGAGTTTTGCTGCTGCCTTAAGCAGTAAGGCAGTACTGCCGCTTAAGCGGTACTACCGCTTGGGTGAAGCGGTACTACCGCTCAAGCGGTACTACCGCTTGGGTGAAGCGGTACTACCGCTCCCGAGCGGTACTACCGCTTGTGCGCGGTGCTGCAGGGATCCGAGTTGGACTCTTTCCTTGCGGGCCAAACCGACCTTGTGCGGGCAAAACCGAGCTGGTGGAGGCTTTTTGTCCAAGTTTAGACCCCAGGGCTCAACATATAAATAGAGGGACAGGGCTAGCACATGGGACACATCAGGATTTCCCAAGCCGTGTGCCGGCAACCCTAGCCCTCTAGTTCCTCCGTCATAATCTCCGTAGTGCTTGGCGAAGCCCTGCTGAGATTGCTACTCACCATCATCACCACGCCGTCGTGCTGCTGGAACTCATCTACTACTTCATCATCGCTCGCTGGATCGAGGAGGTGAAGGCATCATCAAGCCGCACGTGTGTTGAACGCGGAGGTGCCGTCCGTTCGGCACTAGATCGGAAGGATCGTGATTGGATCGCGGGACGCTCGGCGATTTGGATCGCGAAGACGTTCGACTACATCAACCGCGTTTATTAACGCTTCCGCTTAGCGATCTACAAGGGTATGTAGATACAATCTCCCTCTCGTAGATGCTCATTACCATGGATAGGTCTTGCGTGTGCGTAGGAAATTTTTTGTTTCCCATGCAACGTTCCCCAACACAAAGTACCACAGCAAACACAAGCAAAATGGACAGATGCTTTGAACATTTTTTTCACTACATGCATGAGAGCTGCACATCATTAAATTAAAAGGGAAAAAAGTGGCAAAGAGCCCATGGGGGATTTTGGTTTTGATGGACTAGTCGAGCAGGCCCTAGTCATCTGCAGTTTTGGTTGGCCCAACAAACTAAAGACACAAGGTCCTATCCCAACGTATCTCGGTGGCTCGTCTCTCCATCCATCGTTCGCAACGTCACAGTCGAATCCAAGCAAGCGGTAGCATGGACAACTAACAAGCACAAGATCACAAGGCAAGCAGGAGCATGGCTTGCTGGGGCCAAGCAGTCAAGCGCTGACAATGCATCAACAACCTCTTCTCTCCATGGTTCCACCTAAGGGCTCTTGCATATTGCATGGAGAGCACACATGGTGCACAACTCACCACACAGCAGCCGACATCCCATACATTGGTTACCTTTATGTCAAATTTTGATGGGTAAATCCCCATTTATTAATTATATTTTATTTGCATATAGATTGCATCTCCATTTATAAAATATCCAACTTGTAGGTGTAACTTTAGATTCGCATGCTATTTTTGATGAATTTTTAAGAGGCTAGCATGAATCACATTATCATTAGATAGATATTTTTCACTTTCTTCTTAAATGTTTTTGTTGACACTCTAAATTGGCCAAAGTGCATAATGGACTCCACCATCATATTTCTATCGTCGAGATGGTCAGAGAACATATCTGGATCATCTCATTTGGAGCTCGGACAAAGAAAACACCTTTTCAGGGGGGCTGACCCAGCCAAAACCCGCCAGGCCAGCTTCCAAAGCGGCCAGGCCGGTTTCACCAACTTTGTCAAATACAAGAATGTACTGCACCATTGTATTTCTATCATCGAGTTGGTCAAAAACCATATATGGATCGCCTTGTTTTAAGTCCGGATGAATTAATTGCAATTTTTTGAAGGTTTTCTGCCCTGGACGTGCAGTAGAACCGGCCAGGCCGGTTTGGGACCCAGCAGGCTGGTTTTCCTGACCTATTCCGAACCAATTGGTTTTCAAATCGGTTATGGATCTATTTTTTGCGTGGAAAACTTGGAGATTAAGATCTGAGCTTGTTTCCTAGTGGGATAAGACCCCCCCCCCATATACACGAGAGGATCACTGCTGATTGAGATACATCCAACAATCCAATCGTCTTTTTACATCTACAATTCCCTTATGACCACTTCTAACCTTGTCTTGTTGTTCATCGCTTGATGCGGCGACCAAGGATGGCGCCCTAGGCTTGCTGGCTGACCTAGGACAATGCGGCGATGTCCTTGCCCCCATGGGGTCCCTCTTGGGCGAGAGCTTCGATGGTTCCTTTGCTAGTTTGCCTGGAAACAAGCCGTTCTTTGTCATGTAAGCGCGATAGCTATCCTTTGGCGGTTTGCTCGTAAACCTGTCGTGCCTCACCACGTAAGTGTGATATTCTGGCTATGGTCTTTGGTCTGTGGCGACCTGGATGATCTAGCCCTAGCTGGTGTGTGATTCGGGATCAATCCGCTGTCAACACACTTTTTGGCGACTCCGCTGGGGACGATTACCTCGGCTCTACTCCGTAGCAGAATCTCTCTGCCCTAGCCATACTCTTGTTTGATCTATCTCCTTGTGCTCGCCATTACCGTTGCATCTGGCCCAAAAGGCCGATTGCATCTGGTTTTGAACCCTTGTAATCTCGCTTGCTATTTTGCAAAGTGTTGCCATTGATTCAGCAAGACGGCCGAGTTCTAAATCATGGAGTACCAAGGTGTTGCATCACAATATTACTACAATCACCCAAGGTACAACTTGCAAATACATCTTATGTTCCTAATAGTTATTTTGCAAGTCATGAATTCTCATGTTGATGTTGCTAGTCATAACAATAGTAAATCTATTGCATTGGCTAATTGTTATGTTGACAATGCTCCTCATCATACACATCATAATCATGGATATCTCAACTATGAATTCTTCGAGTTTTAATGCTACTAGCAACATACAACATGCAAATCCTTATTCATCGGCTATAAGTTCACAATACGTGGTTTCACCACAAGACATGCCGATGAATGAGAGAATTGGCTATAGTAATGCTAACTATTCAGCCAATTACTCTCAGTTCATATGGTGCACGATATGCTAATAGAACAAAGGCTCTACATACAAATTCAGCATCATATGTGAAGGCTAGTGCTCAGAATTCGGCCTCATATGTTACTAAAAACTATGGCCGAATGAATGAAATTTCAGCAAGGCATTCAAGTGCTAATGCTCATGATTCAGCCTCATATGTTGCCAATAAGTATGGCCGAATCAATGAGAATTCAGAAAGTTATTTAAGTACTAGTGCTCATGATTCGGCTTCACATGTTACCAATAAGTATAGCTGAATTAATGAGAATTCAGCAATGTGCATGAGTGCTAGTGATCCTGATTTAGTTGCATATGAGTTAGCGTGGCATATTTTAAATGATCCCGAGGAATTTAAAAGAGCTATGAGAATGGATATTGATGAGACGTGTGCTAAATATAAGCTGAAGCCGGTCCCATTTGAGTCCTCGGCTATTAATATAGGAAAGGAAGACATGCCAGCTGACACATGTGGCAAAGAAAGAGTCGATTCAGATATAAGCGGATGTTCGGTTGACAAAACCGAACGAAACAATATCCATTCCGAATCAATTTCATCTCAGGGAACAAGTCTAGTTGTGGCAAAGCATGGAAAGCATAAGAAATTAGCTAGACTTGATTTTTCAGGAGCTAAAGGGGTTGTGCATTTATCTGGTGACTATCGCATCATTGATCAAAGTGATGAAGATCAAGCCCCTACAAGCAAAAAGGAAGAAACGACCGGCTACACAGACAAAACCGGCCAGGCCATTTCATCCCTGGTTGGTACTGCCAAACCGGCCTGGCCAGTTTCCCTGGCCGACCACACTACCAAACCAGCCAGGCTGGTTCCTCTGGTTCCAGCAGCCGCCGATGCGTCTCCGGATGATTCGGCCCCTGTTGTTGATTATTTCCTGGAGATGAAGGGCAACGTCATGCAAATCAAGGACATGTACTTCTCCAGCATGATTAACAAGGTACAAAGCACTAGTATTTTACCAAATTTCCAATCCAGTTGTATTATTTCAATTGCCACATCTATTAGTGATATTCTTGCTAATAATGTTAAGAGACCAACTGAGGAAAGTAATTTACTTGTTGATAATGAAATAAATTCAGATTGCATCGGCCAACATATTATTCCCTATCAAGAGGCCGATGAAAATATTTTGTCTATGTGGGTTTCTTTACTTGCTTTAAATTAAGTTCATACTTGGTTCCAAATGAGATACAAATTCGGTAATTATTTTGGGTTTAATAATTTTGGACCAAGATTAACAAATATTGCACATGCTGATGTTGGTTTTATGATCAATTCTAAAACATCTATAAAGAAAGGCAATTACAAAGATGGCCGATGGATTGATGTTAAATCTGATCTGTTCGTTTGTCTAGCTTTAAAGCCGACTCCACAAAAGAGTCAGCTAAAGAAATCAAAGTACACCTTTGACTTTACTTTTTGTAATCATGTCTTTGATATCTTATTGAAGAATAATTTTATTAGAATCATTGATCACAAAGCTTTGCCATCACCTCAAAACTTAGAATAGCTTACATATTGAAAGTGGCATAATTCATTTGATCATAATACTTCTAATTGCAATGTGTTTCGTCGAGTGATCCAATTGGCGATTGAGATTCTCTGAAGCTCAACAAATGGACCAATTGGATTCAATTGGTCTTGATGACAAACAGGTTTCAAATCGGCTACCATTAGCTGATTCACTCAAAGCTCAAGGATGAAATGCCCAAGAGAGAGATGTAGTGACCTCAAGTGAAGACAAGGTGATTGTCTATGAATTACAAATTAGAGATATTTTAGAGGATAGCAAGGTGATTACAATTTCAGAAGACACTGGGGAGGAGGTAAAATCTCTCTAGTCGAGGCAAAGGCTGATTGATCCTTTCGAGCATGAGAAATCGGCTAAGGGTCCTCCTTTGGAGCATATTTATCAAGATGGGGAGAAGAAGGCGGATGCCCATAGAGCTGATGGAGGTAAAGGCCGTGACAACCAAAGGAGTAGAAGGCCAAAGCTTAGTTTTGAGGAACTTCTAGCTAAATACAAGAAGGAAGCAGAATTGAATGTCACTAATTGGCCAAGAAAAGTTCAATCATCAATATTGCCTCCAAAGCACAGGTCTCAGGAGTGGAATTGGCAAAGGAATAGATCCCATGCAGCAGCAACATATCCTCCTTTTGAGCAACCAATTCTTGTCATATGGACCACAACCCACAAGTTTTCATCCTTATTCATCTTGGGGTTGGTTTGAGCAAGAGGCGATGTTGAAAATATGCCCTAGAGGCAATAATAAAGTGGTTATTATTATATTTCCTTGTTCATGATAATCGTTTATTATCCATGCTATAATTGTATTGATTGGAAACTCAATTGCATGTGTGGATACATAGACAACACTATGTCCCTAGTATGCCTCTAGTAGACTGGCTTGTTGATCAAAGATGGTCAAGGTTTCATGGCCATAGACATGAGGTGTCATTTGATAACGGGATCACATCATTAGGAGAATGATGTGATGGACAAGACCCAAACTATGAACGTAGCATATGACCGTGTCAGTTTATTGCTATTGTTTTCTGCATGTCAAGTATCTGGTCCTATGACCATGAGATCATGCAACTCACTGACACCGGATGAATACCTTGTGTGTATCAAACATCACAACGTAACTGGGTGACTATAAAGATGCTCTACAGGTATCTCCAAAGGTGTCTGTTGAGTTGGCATGGATCGAGACTGGGATTTGTTACTCTATATGACGGAGAGGTATCTCAGGGCCCACTCGGTAATACAACATCACAATAAGCCTTGCAAGCAATGTGACTAAAGTGTTAGCCACGGGATCTTGTATTACATAATGAGTAAAGAGACTTGCCGGTAACGAGATTGAACTAGGTATAGAGATACCGACGGTCGAATCTCGGGCAAGTAACATACCGAAGAACAAAAGGAACAGCGTACGGGATTAACTGAATCCTTGACATAGAGGTTCAACCGATAAAGATCTTCGTAGAATATGTAGGAACCAATATGGGCATCCAGGTCCCGCTATTGTTTATTGACCGTAGAGGTGTCTCGGTCATGTCTACATAGTTCTCGAACCCGCAGGGTCTGCACACTTAAGGTTCGGTGACGTTTCGGTAGTATTGAGTTATGTATGGTGGTGACCGAAGGTTGTTTGGAGTCCCGGATGAGATCCCGGACATCACGAGGAGCTCCGGAATGGTCCGAAGGTAAAGATTGATATATAGGAAGTCCCATTTTGGTCACCGGAAAAGTTTCGGGTACTTTGGTAGTATACCGGGAGTGCCGGGAGGGTACCGGGGGACCATCGGGAGGGGCCTCTCGCCCCAAAGGGCCTCATGGGCTGTGGGAGGAGGTGAACCAGCCCCTAGTGTACTGGCCGAACCCCCCCCCCCCCCAGCAAGGCCCATGTGGCTAGGGGTGGAAAGCCCAAGTGGAGGAAAGGAAAACCAAGTGGGGGAGGAATCCTACTCCTAGTAGGATTGGAGTTGGACTCCTCCACCTCCCCACTTCGGCCGACCCTAGGGGTGGATCCCTAGGGTGCCGGGCCCTCCCCTCCCTCCTATATATACTAGACGGAGAGAGGGCCATAGCACTTCAACCCAATAGGCCACGGTGCAGCCCTCTCTCCCGATAGATTAGTTCCTCTAGTTTTTCAGCAGTGTTTAGGCAAAGCCCTGCTGGAATAGTTCCACCACCACCGCCGCCGTGCCATCACGCTGCCGGAGAACTCATCTACCTCTCCACTCCCTCTTGCTGGATCAAGAAGGCGGAGATCGTCATCGAGCTGTACGTGTGCTGAACACGGAGGTGCCGTCCGTTCGGCGCTAGATCGTGATTGGATCGCGGGACGGCAAGCGATTTGGATCGCGAAGACGTTCGACTACATCAACCGTGTTTCTTAACGCTTCCCGCTTAGCGATCTACAAGGGTGTGTAGATCCACTCTCCCTCTCGTAGATTCTCATCACCATGGATAGATCTTGCGTGTGCGTAGGAAAAAAAATTGTTTCCCATGCAACGTTCCCCAACAGTGGAATCATGAGCTAGGTCTATCTGTAGATGAGATCACGAATAGAACACAAAGGAGTTTGTGGGCGTTGATGCTCGGATTGCTTCCTCCCTTGGTCTTTGCTTGATTCAGCGGTATTGTGGGATGAAGCGGCCCGGACCAACATTACTCGTATGCTTACGAGAGACCGGTTCCATCAACTGACATGTAACCTTGTTGCATAAAGATGGCTGGCGGGTGTCTGTCTCTCCCACTTTAGTTGGATCGGATTTGACAAAGGCGGTCCTTGAGAAGGTTGAATAGGAATTTGAGTATCACCGTTGTGGTTTTTGCTTAGGTAAGAATCGTTCTGCTAGATACCCGTAGCAGCCACGTAAAACATTGAACAACAATTAGAGGACGTCTAACTTGTTTTTGCAGGGTATGTTGTGATGTGATATGGCCAATTACATGATGAGATATATGTGATGTATGAGATGATCATGTATTGTATAGAATATCACGACTTGCATGTCGATGAGTACGGCAACCGGCAGGAGCCATAGGGTTGTCTTTAATTTATTTTCACTGTTTTGCTTTACTTTATCGCTATGAGTTAGCAATAGTCGTGGAAGCAACAGTTGGCGCGACAACTTCATGGTGACACGTTGATGGAGATCAAGATGAGGGAGATCATGGTGTCATGCCGGTGACGATGGAGATCATGCCGGTGCTTTGGAGATGGAGATCAAAAGCACAAGTTCATGGCCATATCATGTCACTTATGATTTGCATGTGATGTTAATCCTTTTATGCATCTTATTTTGCTTAGGACGACGGTAGCATTATAAGGTGACCCCTCACTGAAATTTCAAGATAAAACTGTGTTCTCCCCGAGTGTGCACCGTTGCGAAAGTTCGTCGTTTCGAAACACCACATGATGATCGGGTGTAATAGACTCTACGTTGGGATACAACGGGTGCAAGCCAGTGTTGCACGTGCAGAACACTCGGGTTAAACTTGACGAGCCTAGCATGTACAGACATGGCCTCGGAACACAAGAGACCGAAAGGTCGAACATGAGTCATATAGTAGATATGATCAACATGAAGATGTTCACCATTGAAACCATCTCAACTCACGTGATGATCGGACTTGAGTTGGTGAATTTGGATCATGTGTCACTCGAATGACCGGAGGGATGTCAATTTGAGTGGGAGTTTTTTAAGTAATATGATTAACTAAACTCACTATCTTGAACAATAGTCTAAGTTGTCTTTGCAAAATTTACATTGTAGATCAATGGCTCGCGTAGTAGCACCCCTGAATTTTAATGCGTTCCTGGAGAAAGCTAAGTTGAAAGATGATGGAAGTAACTTTGTGGACTGGGCCCGTAATCTAAGGATTATCCTTACGGCTTCCCAAAAGGCTTATGTCCTTGATGCACCACTTGGTGAACCACCTGCTCCAGTAGAGTCTCCAGACGTTGTGAATGCCTGGCAGACACGTTCTGATGATTACTCAATAGTTTAATGTGCAATGTTGTATGGCTTAGAACAGGGACTTCAAAGACGTTTTGAACGTCATGGAGCATATGATATGTTCCAGGAGTTGAAGTTTATCTTTCACAAGAATGCCCGGATCGAGAGGTATGAGACCTCCGATAAGTTCTATGCTTGCAAGATGGAGCAGAACGGGTCTGTCAGTGATCACATACTCAAAATGTCTCGGTATTCCACCCGTCTGGCTGAATTGGGTATGCCCCTTCCGCCAGAGGTGATCACTAACAGATTTCTTCAATCATTGCCACCTAGCTACAAGAGCTTCGTGTTGAACTATAACATGCACGGGATGAACAAGTCAGTCGCTGAGCTGTTTGCGATGTTGAAAGTTGCTGAGTCTGATATTCAGAAGGAGCATCAAGTGTTCATGGTCAATAAAATCACTAGTTTCAAGAAGAATGGCAAGGGTAAGAAGGGTAACTCCAAGAAGAGTGGAAAAGCAGTTGCTCCTCCCGTGAAGAAGCCCAAGGCTGGACCCAAGCCAGAAACTGAGTGCTTTCAGTGCAAGGGAACTGGTCACTGGAAGCGGAACTGCCCCAAGTATCTGGCTGACAAGAAGGGGGCGAACAACAAACAAGGTATATATGATATACATGTTATTGATGTGTACCTTACCAACTGTCGTTGTAGCGCCTGGGTATTTGATACTGGTTTGGTTGCTCACATTTGCAACTCAAAACAGGAACTGCGGAATAGACGGAGGCTGGCAAAGGACGAAGTGACGATGCGCATGGGAAATGGCTCCAAGGTTGATGTGATCACCGTCGGCATGCTGGCTCTTCGATTACCATCGGGATTAGTGATGAACCTGAATAATTGTTATTTAGTGCCTGCGTTAAGCATGCACATTACATCTGGATCTTGTTTATTGTGAGACGGTTACTCATTTAAATCAGAGAATAATGGTTGTTCTATTTATATGAGTAATATCTTTTATGGTCATGCACCCAATGTGAGGGGTTTATTCTTATTGAATCTCGATAGTGATGATACACATGTTCATAACATTGATGCCAAAAGATGTAGAGTTGATAATGATAGTACCACTTTCTTGTGACACCGCCGCTTAGGTCATATTGGTGTAAAACGCATGAAGAAGCTCCATGCTGATGGACTTTTGCAGTCAATTGATTTTGAATCACTAGACACATGTGAACCATGCCTCATGGGCAAGATGACTAAGACCCCGTTCTCTATAACAATGGAACGGGCAAGTGACTTGTTGGAAATCATACATACTGATGTGTGCGGTCTGATGAGTATTGAGGCGCGCGGTGGATATCGTTATTTTCTTACCTTCACTGATGACTTAAGTAGATATGGGTATATTTACTTAATGAAACACAAGTCTGAAACGTTTGAAAAGTTCAAGCAATTTCAGAGTGAAGTTGAGAATCATCGTAACAAGAAGATTAAATTCCTATGATCTGATCGAGGAGGAGAATATCTAAGTAATGAGTTTGGCAGTCACTTAAGACAATATAGAATTGTTTCACAATTGACACCGCCTGGAACACCACGGCGTAATGGTGTGTCCGAACGTCGTAATCGAACCTTATTGGATATGGTGCGTTCTATGATGTCTCTTGCCGATTTGCCACTATCGTTTTGGGGTTATGCATTAGAGAGAGCTTCATTCACTTTAAATAGGGCACCATCGAAATCCGTTGAGACGATGCCATATGAACTCTGGTTTCGCAAGAAGCCAAAGTTGTTGTTTCTTAAAGTTTGGGGATGTGATGCTTATGTCAAAAACCTTCAGCCTGAAAAGCTGGAACCCAAAGCGGAGAAATGTGTCTTCATAGGATACCCAAAAGAGACAGTTGGGTATACCTTCTATCTCAGATCCGAAGGCAAAAGGTTTGTCTCTAAAAATGGAACATTTCTTGAGAAAGAGTTTCTCTCGAAAGAATTGAATGGGAGGAAAATAGAACTTGATGAGGTTGTTGAACCTTTACTTCAACCTGAGAGTAGCACAGCGCCGAAAGATGTTTCTGTAGAGCCTACATCGGTTGAAGAGGAAGTTAATGATGATGATCATGAAACTTTGGATCAAGTTGCTATCGAACCTCGTAAGTCGACAAGGACACGTACTGCTCTTGAGTGGAACGGCAACCCTGTCTTAGAGGTCATGTTGTTGGACAACGATGAACCTACGAGCTATGGAGAAGCGATGATGGGCCTGGATTCCGAGAAATGGTTAGAGGTCATGAAATCCGAGATGGGATCCATGTATGAAAACAAAGTATGGGCTTTGGAAGTATTACCTGAAGGGCGAAAGGCCATTCAGAACAAATGGATCTTTAAGAGGAAGACGGACGCGGACGGTAATGTAACCGTCTATAAAGCTCGACTTGTGGCAAAGGGTTTTTCACAAGTTCAAGGAGTTGACTACGATGAGACCTTCTCACCCGTAGCGATGCTTAAGTCCGTCAGAATCATGTTGGCAATAGCTGCATTTTTCGATTATGAAATTTGGTAGATGGATGTCAAAACAGCGTTCCTTAATGGTTTCCTTAAGGAAGAGTTGTATATGATGCAACCAGAAGGTTTTGTTGATCCAGAGAATGCTGACAAAGTTTGCAAACTCTAGCGATCCATTTATGGACTGGTGCAAGCATCTTGGAGTTGGAATCTTCGCTTTGATGAGGTGATCAAAGTGTTCGGGTTTATACAAGTTTACGGAGAAGCTTGTATTTACAAGAAAGTGAGTGGGAGCTCTATAGCGTTTCTGATATTATATGTGGATGACATATTGCAGATTGGAAACAATATAGAAATGTTGTAAAGCGTGAAGGAATATTTGAACAAGAGTTTTTGAATGAAGGACCTAGGAGAAGCTGCTTTCATATTAGGCATCAAGATCTATAGAGATAGATCAAGACGCTTAATAGGACTTTCACAGAGCACATGCCTTGACAAAGTTTTGAAGAAGTTCAAAATGGATCAGTCCAAGAAGGGGTTCTTGCCTGTATTGCAAGGTGTGAAGTTGAGTAAGACTCAATGCCCAGCGACTGCAGAAGATAGAGAAAAGATGAGTGTCGTCCCCTATGCTTCAGCCATAGGCTCTATCATGTATGCAATGCTGTGCACAAGACCCGATGTCAGCCTTGCCATAAGTATGGCCGGAAGGTTTCAAAGTAATCCAGGAATGGAGCACTGGACAGTGGTCAAGAATATCCTGAAGTAGCTGAAAAGGACTAAGGACATGTTTCTCGTTTATGGAGGTAATCAAGAGCTCGTCGTAAAGGGTTACTTCAATGCAAGCTTTGACACTAATCCGGATGACTCTAAATCTCAAACCGGATATGTATTTATTCTTAATTGGGGTGCGGTAGGCTAGTGCAGTTCCAAGGAGAGCGTGGTAGTTGATTCTACATGCGAAGCGGAGTACATCGCTGCCTCGGAGGCGGCGAAGGAAGGTGTCTGGATGAAGGAGTTCATGACAGATATTGGAGTAGTGCCCAGTGCACTAAACCCAATGACTCTGTTCTGTGACAACACTGGTGCCATTGCTCTAGCCAAGGAACCAAGGTTTCACAAGAGGACCAGACATATAAAGCGACGTTTCAATTCCATCTGCGATTACATCAAGGAGGAGTACATAAATATTTGCAAAGTGCACACGGATCTGAATGTCGCAGACCCGATGACTAAACCTCTTCCAAGGGCTAAACATGATCAACACCAGAACTGTATGGGTGTTAGATTCATTACAATGTAAATCACAAAGTGATGTGAGCTAGATTATTGACTCTAGTGCAAGTGGGAGACTGTTGGAAATATGCCCTAGAGGCAATAATAAAGTCGTTATTATTATATTTCCTTGTTCAGGATAATCGTTTATTATGCATGCTATAATTGTATTGATTGGAAACTCAATTGCATGTGTGGATACATAGACAACACTATGTCCCTAGTTTGCCTCTAGTAGACTGGCTTGTTGATCAAAGATGGTCAAGGTTTCATGGCCATAGACATGAGATGTCATTTGATAACGGGATCACATCATTAGGAGAATGATGTGATGGACAAGACCCAAACTATGAACGTAGCATATGATCGTGTCAGTTTATTGCTATTGTTTTCTGCATGTCAAGTATCTGTTCCTATGACCATGAGATCATGCAACTCATTGACACCGGAGGAATACCTTGTGTGTATCAAATGTTGCAACGTAACTGGGTGACTATAAAGATGCTCTACAGGTATCTCCGAAGGTGTCTGTTGAGCTGGCACGAATCGATACTGGGATTTGTTACTCCGTATGACGGAGAGGTATCTCAGGGCCCACTCGGTAATACAACATCACAATAAGCCTTGCAAGCAATGTGACTAAAGTGTTAGCCACGGGTTCTTGTATTACGGAACGAGTAAAGAGATTTGCCGGTAACGAGATTGAACTAGGTATAGAGATACCGACGATCGAATCTCGGGCAAGTAACATACCGAAGAACAAAGGGAACAGCGTACGGGATTAACTGAATCCTTGACATAGAGGTTCAACCGATAAAGATCTTCGTAGAATATGTAGGAACCAATATGGGCATCCAGGTCCCGCTATTGGTTGTTGACTGTAGAGGTGTCTAGGTCATGTGTACATAGTTCTCGAACCCGCAGGGTCTGCACACTTAAGGTTCGGTGACGTTTCGGTAGTATTGAGTTATGTATGGTGGTGACTGAAGGTTGTTCAGAGTCCCGGATGAGATCCTGGACATCACGAGGAGCTTCGGAATGGTCCGGAGGTAAAGATTGATATATAGGAAATCCCGTTTTGGTAACCGGAAAACTTTCAGGTACTTCGATAGTATACCGGGAGTGCGGGGAGGGTACGGGGGGACCATCGGGAGGGGCCTCTCGCCCCAAAGGGCCTGATGGGCTGTGGGAGAAGGTGAACCAGCCCCTATTGGGCTGGCCGACCCCCCCCCCCCCCCCCCAAAAAGGCCCATGTGGCTAGGGGTGGAAAGCCCAAGTGGAGGAAAGGAAAACCAAGTGGGGGAGGAATCCTACTCCTAGTAGGATTGGAGTTGAACTCCTCCACCTCCCCACTTCGGCCGACCCTAGGGGAGGATCCCTAGGGCGCCAGCCCCTCCCCTCCCTCCTATATATACTAGAGGGAGAGAGGGCCATAGCACTTTAACCCAATAGGCCACGGTGCAGCCCTCTCTTCCGATAGATTAGTTCCTCTAGTTTTTCAGCAGTGTTAGGCGAAGCCCTGCTTGAATAGTTCCACCACCACCGCCGCTGCGCCGTCGTGCTGCCGGAGAACTCATCTACCTCTCCGCTCCCTCTTGCTGGATCAAGAAGGCGGAGATCATCATCGAGCTATACGTGTGTTGAACGTGGAGGTGCCGTCCGTTCGGCGCTAGATCGTGATTGGATCGCGGGACGGCTAGCGATTTGGATCGCGAAGATGTTCGACTACATCAACCGCATTTCTTAACGCTTCCCGCTTAGCGATCTACAAGGGTATGTAGAGCCACTCTCCCTCTCGTAGATGCTCATTACCATGGATAGATCTTGCGTGTGCGGAGGAAATTTTTTTGTTTCCCATGCAACGTTCCCCAACAGCGCTTGTTCCACCATACTTTAGGCCACATTACATATCGTATGCAACTTCTAGATATTCAGACAGATCATCATCTTGTAAAGACTGTTTTGATCAAAATCGGTCCGGAGCTCAACCAAAGAAGAAAGTGGTGAAATAGGTTTACCGTGTCAAGAATGATGGCCGCAAGAATAAAAGTTGTGAAAGGTTTACCACGTGAAGAATGATGGCTGCAAGAATAAAATTTCATATCTGAATTCGATTATTGAAAAGCCGATTACATTGCTAAAAAATCTGGCTATTGATGGCAAAGAAGTGGCAAATCATCTATTAATATTCTAGAAGCCAAATCTGAACAAAAGAATGTGATAGTGCCCAAAATTAAGAAATATTTTCCGCAGTCCAAAAATTAAATAAAGCTTAGATGCTCACTCGGTTTACCAAAGTGGCAAGAAAACAAGTTGAAGAAGCTTAGTGTAGAAAAGCTGAAAGAGATGGGCTTGGTGTGGGTTCCTAAAAGGAGTTTTCAAGCTCAGAAGGATGATGCTTAGGCAAGTGGTGCAACGAAGGCAAAGAAAAGAAGGAGATTCAAGAAACAATTGCCAACTTGGAGGTTTGCACCAAATCATCAAAATTATTGGTCATGGCACCATCCATATTCTCTACCTATGCCTATGTGGAACTCATCCCCAGGTATGCATGGTTATCCCTCAGCTCCTTATTTTGATCCTTGGTATGGGTCTTTATATTATGGAGGGTTGCCAAATTATTTTGCCTATCAATAACTTTCTATTTCAAGAGCCGAAGTGTTGTATTCGGCTATGCATACTCTTGTGGATGAGTTCATATGGCCGATATTTTGTTATCGCCCTTAATATAAAATATAACCAATGAATGCTTGCAACCATCATGCTATGAAAAGACCCTCCACATAATTTACTTTGTTGACTTGAAGGCCCGGGGGGCATGATATGTGTTTTATATTTACCTCATGGATATGACAATATGATTAATCGGCTTGCAAAGAAGGCCAAGGTGTTGGCATGATCATTATTTCTCACAATGGTGTTGTTTGAGACATCAAGCCGATTAAATTACATTTGCACCAATATTCAAGCCGAATGTAAAGCTTTCTTATTCGGCTTGACAATATTGCAATCCATGAAGGTGAAACATGTTGGAGCCTCTGGTGATTCTTTACTGATGGTACACCAAGTTGCTGGTGTGTTTTAATGTGTTGAAGGATCGCCTAATGCACATCTTGGTCAATGCCTTCACATCATTAGATATTTTGCCGAATTCCAAATTCGGCACACTCCAAGGCATGAAACAGTGAGGCTAACATGGTGGCTCAACAAGCATCAGGCTATGACATTGGTGGACGCAATTTTTACATCAAAGAAAAGTTGTTGCGAAATAGCGCAGTCATTGCTGGGCCGCCGAAACTGGCCAGGCCGGTTCGACTATTGTTGCTGCAGGAACCGGCCTTGCCAGTTTCCCAGAGACTAGTGCAAATAGGCCTAATTCTTTACTTATTCATCTCACGACCGATTTGATTAATTGGAGGACTCCCATTATTATATATCTGCGTGATCCAAGCATCAAAGTTGATAAAAATATTCGGCGAAGTGCTTTCATGTTTATTTTGCCTAATGATGAGTTATATCAAGGAATCGCCGAAGATTTATTGCGTAAGTGCTTGGATTTTGATCAAGCGAAGGTTTTGCTATGGGAGACATTTATGTCATCAAAGGGGTATTGCTTTGTGCTGGTTGCTGCGAATTACTTTACAAAAGACGTTGCAAGGCCATCGTCTATCCAGAGAAGTCGGAGTGTTCCCCAAGCAATGGCCAATATACTCATATCATCCTTAGAACGATAGAACGATATGGCTGATGTATTACATCACCCTTTGATACAGGATAACCGATGAGTTGGACATCATTGCAATTTGGTGCTTTTATATTTTTAGGTTCACATAACCTCACTTGAAAATAGGGGGCATATGTTGACACTGTAAATTGCCAAAGTGCATAATGGACTCCACCAATATATTTCTATCCTCGAGATGGTTAGAGAACATATTTGGATCATCCCATTTGGAGCTCGGACAAAGAAAACAACTTTTCGGGGTGTTGACCCAGCCGAAACTGGCCATGCCGGTTCCAAAACCAACTTTGTCAAATGCAAGAATGGACTGCACCATTACGTTCCTCTCATCAAGCTGATCGAAAAATATATATGGATTGCCTTGTTTGGAGTCCGGATGAATTAATTGCAATTTTCGGAAGGTTTTCTGCACTGGACGTGGAATAGAACTGGCCAGGCTGGTTTTGGAACCGGCTAGGCCGGTTTGGGTGCAGCAGAACCGCCCAGGCCGGTTTGGGAACCGGTCAGGCCAGTTTGCCTGGCTGTGTCACTGCCCAGCCCCCATGGAAACTAGCCAGGCTGGTTTGGGACCCGGCCAGTCCGGTTTTCCTGAACTTCTCCGAACTAATTAGTTTCCAAATCGGTTTTGGATCTATTTTTGGTGTGAAAAACTTGGAGATTACGATCTGGGCTTGTTTCCTACTAGGATAATACCACGCCCTCTATATAAACGAGAGGATCACGACCGATTGAGATAAATCCAACAATCCAATCGTCTTTTTACATCTACAATTCCCTTATGTCCTCATTCAGCCTTATCGTTTTGTTTATTGCTTCATCCAACGACCAAGGATGGCACCCTAGGCTTGCCAGCCGACCTAGGGCAACCGGCGACGTCCTTGCCCCTATGGGGTCCCTCCCGGGTGATAGCTTCTACGGTTCCTTTGCTAGTTTGCCTAGAAACTAGCCGTTCTTCGTCAAGTAAGCGTGATAGCTATCCTTTGGCAGCTTGCTCGTAAACCTCTCTTGCCTCAACACGTAAGCATGATAGTTTTGCTGCATTATTCGGTCCAAGGATGCCCGAGTAATCTAGCCCTAGCTGGTGTGCGATCCGGGATCAATCCGGCGTCAACAGTTTTCATCAAATTTTAGTTCTTATTATCTATTGGTGTCTGACTTGATACTGTAGGTGGATTTTATGTTTAATTGTTGGCCCTAGGCATGAGAATTCATTGAACTCCAAAACTCGTATAAGTGTGACCTTAAGTATTACTCCCTCCGTTCCAAATTGTAAGATGTTTTGACTTTTCTGGATACATTGCTTTTACTATACATCTAGACATGGTGTATATCTAAGTGCATAGCAAAAAAATTATGAATCTAGAAAATTCAAAATGTCTTATAATTTAGAACAGAGGGAGTATTACTCAACAAAGAAGTGCACTCATTAGTAATGGCAATAATCAAAATGTTTCTAGTGAGAAATAGTTAGGATTTGATATGTTTCATATAGGTTTAATCTCTTGCTGGTATTTGGATAGGCTCTGGGTTCGGGATAGGGATATGTGATGGGTTATAAATATATGTGGGTTTGGTTGGGTTATGGTAATTTAATAAATTTTCCTTGTTTGGTCTTCGTTGGGTTTGGTTTTGGGATATAACATTTGTTACCAAAATACCCCTGACAAAACAAAGGAAAAAAATCATTTGTGCAAGGTAGCTTCTAAGCATAAACAATTCGAGTTATGAAGATTCCTCCTGCTTAATTATTGCTCCTCAATTGGATAGACAACCTATAGCTGCAAGCAATGAGAAAAGAAAAGGAGGGGACTTAAAAGCTAAAATGGAGGAATAAGACAAATCCATAGTCAAAGGAACCAGCAAACATCGATCCAATCGAACATATTATAGATCAACCAAGTGCCTTGGCATCTTGCCAAAAGCAAACTTGGGAAACCAAGCACTGTTGTAGAGATAGATGCCGGTGACTTGGATATACTGGGGTGAAAGTGACATAAATAATTCTCCGATTCGATCTGAACCCGAATTTTGAGGATATGGAGAAAAACTTTTAATATCCACGTGGATACAGATAATATGAATCTAATTGTGTGCGGATGTAGGGTAGTATATGGAATCGTCAATCCGGTGGATATAAATTATCTATAAATTCTGTGCGGATTATTTGATGTTTAAAATAGGATATCCGATAATTTCTCTCCCTAGACTAAAACCAAGAGGAATTCTGGATTTTTAAAAAGGCTTGTTAGTTGAGATACTTATTTTGTGACATGGTTGTTTTATGTTCAGTTTTGAATTGAGAACTTGTTGTTTGTCATTACTTATTAGCTAGTAACTTATCATTTGTGAGTTAGGATACCTTGTTAAATATCAATTATATCGGTATGATAGCCACAACATGGAATACAATGCGAGACTATTGCCTATTGCTTGTTATCGACTCTTTACTAAATTAGTTATTGACAAACATATAGTTCTATACGTATGCACATAATACTCTACTATATAAATCCGTCTCTGATCTGATTCCGCTCCATCTCCATACCAGTTCCGACATCCAAAAATATCCACATTTGCATCCGCATCCACATCCATAAATTATACGCTCCAATCCGAATCTGACAAAGAAAAGCAGATTAAGATATGGTTGAAGCATTATCCGCTCTGATATGATCCATTTTCATCCCTATAGATCTAGCACTATGATGTGATGGACAGCGAGTGCATTGAAGCGAATGAGTTGGCGTAAGTGTGAGCAAATGGAAAATAACGTATTTTTACTTATGTGGCCTCAATTATAAATGATTTTTTGCAGGCTACTCATAGCATCTGTATGTCTAGAACATACATATGGTCAATTTATCCACCTTTCCTCTATAGGGTCATCCTATTGGTTATGGCCCACCCTAGAAATCTAGCACAAGCCCATTCCAGAAACTCTAGTCACCCATACATGATCCTTTATGCCATTAGGTTAACTATGAAAGCCACTTGGGCGATTTTTGTTTGAGCAACTTAAAGGGACTATGATGCCTAAGAGGATGGGGTGTTGTATTAGGTTTATTAAAACTAAATGGCCTCTAAAAACCTACATATAAAAAATCTATGCAAGATACTATCTAAACATGCACTACGATTTTGCTAAGTATTGCTATGTCTAATGCAAAAGAATTTTGCACCCTAGGTTTCAATCATATTAACTAACCTAGCATGCTAGACTAGGAAATGTAAGCTCATAACCTAGAAATGCAGGTAAGTGCAAAAGTGTAAATGAGTTACATAATGCAAACTCCCGTGATGATAATTTTCCTGAGGTATCGAGAAGCTCACGCTTACCTTAGTCCTTGTTAAAGTCCCTCACAAGGATGCCCTCATAACGGACAAGCTTCCCCTCCAAGAGTAACAAATGCTCCACAAAGTATGACGAAGCTCGTCAAGTGCTCAAGGTTTGGTTTTGCTCTCAAACACTTAATCTCTCACCCCAACACCTAATCACTCACTAAGCACTTTACTCTCACAAAGAGAGGGGTTGGGAGAGCGCTCACAAGGCTTTGGAAAGAGTTTGGAATGTCCAGGGCACCGGCAGCAACACCAGGGGCGTGGCATGGGTATATATACCCACTAGCACAAGAACTAGCCGTTAGAGCTCAAAACTAGCGGTTATGGACGTCCAGAATGTGGAACTTCCACATCTAAATGCGGAACTTCCTCGTCTGAACGCGGAACTTCCGCAGCCTAGAAAAACAGCACATCAGGCCTCATGGAAAACGCCATAACTTTGTACTCCGAAATCCGTTTGTGATGGTCTTGGACTTTTCGGAAAGCTTATTCCAAGGGCTATCCAACCCAACCAAGAACAAGCCCCAAGATCAATAGGTGCAAGTTTTGTGCAATTGTTCCTCTCATGTTAGCACTCGGGTTCGGTTAGTTTGAGCGCTTGAGACTTGTCTAACTATTTGTGTTTCATCCCCCTTGATAGTATGTGTAACAACCCCAAATTTGGCACTCTAAATTGTGACCCAAATTTCCACTTTTTCTTTTACTCATGCATCATGGCATCCATATTAAATTGCTAAATAAATAAAACATTAAAAGGAGGCAAGCCCCTTCTCAAATTCCAAATTCAAATGCAGTCGTTCAAATGGCAAAAAATTTTATTCTTGAGCTTCCATATTTGTCAAGGAAGTTCCAAGAGTTAAATTGATAATTTTGGAAAACATCAGAAAAGGCCAAATGATTTTCTCAAAAGGAAAACCTTCAAAATTTACTTGTTCCAATTGAATTCAAATGGCTTTCAAAATCTTTCAAAATTACAAACCAGAAGTTATGGATTGCTTATCCATGATGTTGGGAGCCTCCACATTTCTTTTGGTGAAATTTGGGATAAGAAAACAATTGCCAAAATTTTATAAAGAGAAAAGTCAACATTTGCCATAAATTCATAAAGTGAGGGTTTTGAATAATTTTTACAACCAATTTTTTTTTTGACATTATAAATCTGTCAAGGATGCTCTAAGGCTTCAAAATATAATTTTTGCAATGGTAAATGAATTGCCAAATTAAATAATTCATGGAATTGCCAAAATTGCCATAAAGAAAATGAAAACAACTTTGTGATACAAACTTTCTCCAAATGGCCTCAAAATATTACCATGGCTTCATTATGCCAAATAAGAATTTCACACAAATTTTCATGAATTTTGGAATCAATTAAGTGCCCCAATTAAACTGTGCAAAGAGACAGAAGCAGAAAATAGCAAAAATGGAGCCGAGGGGGTTTCTGTAAAATTGCCATCGTCTCCTTCGCTGTAGCAGAGCAGGCAGTCATGGCGACATTGCGCCGCTGTCGCCACTGTGGCGATGACGCTGCGTGCTACCCGTGTTAAGGAGGAGAATAGCACGCCGACACCGTCTCCTCCCTCTGTCTCACCTCTCACTTGCCCCCTCCCGTCCCTCTCTGTTTTCTCCCGAGTGACTTCCGATCCTTAGTAATGGTGGCCGCGCTCGACGACGCCATCTGAGAGCACCCCGTGCAGCTCGAAGAGGTGGGGGAGCACCGCCTTGCCGTTCTCTTCCACCACGATGAAGGAATCGAGCCAAACAGCCCGGAATCGGCCGCGGCGTCCTCCCCTTCCCCGTCTCCGACCGACGCTCCACCGCGAAGCCGCCGCTGCCCTCGGCCTCCCCGACCCACACCGAGCACACCATCGCGCCCAGGGTGAGCGCGCGGTTCTGTAGACCCCTTTTCCCCGCTCCCTCTCTCACTGTACCGCCGTCGCACTGTGCACCGTTAGCCGCTGCCGCAGAACCTTGCCGTCGGTGACGCTCCGGTGACCAAAGCGCAGCAGCGCCGCCACCATGCTGTGGTAGTCTTCGATTCGTCTAGGATGCGCCTGAACCGCCGATTCCGCCGCCGTCCGAGCCGCTCCGCCGGTGAACGACGTCACCGTGACGTCACCACGCGGGAGAGCACCTGGTCAAACCTGGCGTGTGGCCCTCGCTCGCTTGCATGGCGCCACCGTGGCACCCAGGCTCACTGTCAGTGCCTGCGGCCAACCTCAGCTCCGGTGCAAAAAGTCCAACCAATATTCTCTAGAAAAAGAAAAGAACATAAATCAATAGGCAGATTTCAAACTGAACTTTAAAAATTGATAACAATTAAAAAATTTCTCCAAATGAGGAAATTCAAGTTTCAGAGTGTTCAGCAAAATGTGCTCTACCTGAAAATGTCATTTTGACACATGACAAAATAAAATTTTGTGCACTTATTAATTAATTACATAAATAGCTTAGTTATTTGAAAACATGGAAAAATCATAACTTGAGTTGTGTAATTCCAAATCGAGACTTTAAGATGTCAAAATGTTAGTCTTGGAGAACTCTACAGCATGGTATTTTATTTGTGCACTTTTAAACAAACTAACTCCTCTATATATTTAAAATACTCCAAATGCAAAATTCAAATTGCAACTTTGAAAAATCATATCAATTTGATAATTGATCAGAAAAATATGATCTTGGTCTCTAAATGTTAAGGTAACTAAACTCTATCTGTTAGGACCAGTGGCTTGGCCATTTGAATTAAATTTGGTGTTGTTTCCCAAAAATACTAAAATGGTAGAATTGAATTCAAAATTGGGAAATTCATATCTTTTGAACTAATTATCCAAAATTATTGATCCTTATAACAAAATGTTCAGAAAGTCATAACCTTTCTGTTTATACCATTTGCCAAGCATGGCTACATAAATCTTGGGTACTGATTGTTTTAAAAATGCAAGTCTAGTCAAGTGAACCAAAATTGGTAATTCATAAAAGGCCTCTATAACTCCCCCAAAATAATTATGACATGTCAACATGCCTAACAAGATGCAATTTATCTAACAGAACCATGTTTGTTCTTGTTGGGTGCCTTGCTTCACAAATTAAATCGAATCACAAAAGGGATGCAAATTCAAAATGCCATCCTGGATTTATTCACCAATTGTTCTTGGTTAGTAAGAAAATTATAAGTGTTGTTATAAAATGACCAGAGAAGAAACAATTACTTGTTATCATCGTTTCCATGCATGTTCAATTGTTAACAAATAATTGGTCCCATTTAACATGAGTAGATGAATCACTTTCTACTTTCCAACCGCATTAAAATGACATGTCATCATCTTGTGTGCATTGCACTTCTCTATATGTTGAATGCTCCATTTTTTGTCCGGTGTGTTGCTTCTCCTCGATAGAATCCGGAGTTGATGTGAGCCTCGAGACCGAAGTCAAGAACAACAACACCGAAAAGTTGTACTTGTCGATCAACCAATAAGGCAAGCGTAAATCCCCTTTTTGAGCATTCTCTAATCCTATGTTTTTCCCATGTATTTTATCCGTTGTATTATCTGCATTCGATTCCAATGTCACTTTACTAGAGTATCCTAGTAGCTGCATTACCTTTCAGATACAATTACCTGTTCCCTCCTATTATCCATAGGATTGCTGTGTTGGCTGAGTTATTGCTATCTGCTACTTAATTGCTTAGCCGTGCTTAGCTGAGTGCTTATGTGTCCAATGGGTGGATCATGGTTGGAAACGACGATGGTACATCCGGATGACATGGAATCATGTGATGCCGATAATATGCTAACAGGCGTGGATGAGTTTCCATCGGTGAATGATGGTGGGTTGTCTCACTCATGCCCCTAGGAGCGAGTTCTCGACTTCGAGCCAAGACTGAGCGTGCTTCCATCGGTGGGCCTATGGGATCCCTAACAACCAACTAACTTGTGAGGGTCTAGCCATGGGTCCTCTAGTTTGAGCTTTCCATTTGCATGTGTGTGAAAAGATGGACGAGTTGTGAACGAGGATGGTGGTGTTTAGGAACGTGGCTGAGGTCCAGGGTGTTGGAGGCACTGAACTTGGACTAGGCACACTCATGCAAGGTAAAGGTTGTAGCCGCGCCCGCTCTGCCAGCCTCCCAGGAAGAGACCTACTGTACAGGCAAGGAGCCGGGCGGTACTGGTGGTGATTAATTAGTTGTATACTCTTCGGGTATATGACTTTTCCAATTTGGTACACCCCTGCAGGGTTAAATCTTTTTGAAAAGCCATGTCCGTGGTTATGGATGACTTGGTGACGCATTCAGAGACCATAGAGAACTTGAATAATAAAATTGTGTAGACTTGTGGTGATGATGACTTGGTGGATTCAATGATCAGAAGATGAAGAAGAGTTACAATTTCTACCTCATTTCAAAATCTTCTGATAGACGTTTCCCAGTTGGGTCTTTTAAAAGAAAACTTGCTTTCTGCAAAACAACTACAAAATCCATGCTAAAGCCTCTCATCAAGCTAGTAGCTCTATTAATATTGCGGAGTAACATCGTACTCAACCTTGTTTTGTTGCATCTTTTCTTTCAGCTACGGACTTCTCAGAAGTCGAAGGTGGTTTCTTCGTAACGTTGACGAGTAGTCTGGGGTTCCCAGGTGTCAGCCTGGGGCATCACGGAACAGCATGGCACTGGACTTGTTTAATTGTAGGCCTCTTAGGCCATATTTGGATCTTGTTGTTTAGAACAACTTAAACTATGCTTCCGCTTGTTGTATTGTTGGGTCTGTGCCCTCTGATTGTAATTTGCTATCTTTCTCTACTATAAGAGTTGAACTATATAATGCTTTGTGTCGTAAAGACTGTATGTTCCAGATTGTTCCGTTGTCTTGATCTCTGTGTTATACATTGTGTACTAAGCCCGATGTTATGTCAGGACCGAGGGGTTGTGGGCCGATGATCAATTCGAGCCTTGCCTACCGATGTTTATTCGGCCTGGGAGTGGTAACCCCAGTAACCTTCGGTCTGGTATCGTAACCGGTGTTACTTAGAATCACTGTATACCTCTCAGGTCAGGGCGCTACAAGTTGGTATCAGAGCAAGACTTCCTGTAGGAAACCCTTCTACTTTGTCGATGTTGAGTCTAGTGTTTGTGAAAACTATTTTTCTAACCTAACAAGGAAGTTGTGAAAACTTGCTTAGGATTCTTTTTATTCCTTATCTGGTATCGCTCTATCTCTGAGTCAGCTTACCTCGATTTCATTTAAAAAGTTTTACTTCTTGTCTGTCACACCAAAACTTTAGGATCTCATGGTTGGGTTCTCCCTTTAGCATCCATGTCAGGTCGTTTCCTCATCAGTATCCGAAGAAATTTCAGTGTTCAGAAGCAGAGTCCTTCTTCGTTGCTTGGATGTTTCGCATCTAAGTAGTTATTACTTTCTCTCGCTTTTAAACCAAGGTCATGAACCGAAGGTTCCGAATTGTATTGGAATTCTGGTGTGTTGAATCATGTGGGTTATTACCCATGTGATCATGACTCTATCGTGCATCTCAGTACAAGAAGCTGATCTTTAAACCAAGACCATCCCATTGTTGCTTGAGTTAATATTGAACCATTCAGAAGGATGTTAACTTGCGGCTCTACATCTCAGGATTCTCCTGAGCATTTTTCTTCTTTCAGTTGTGTTCCGACCCTCATCTGCCGATTGGCATCCAAGTTGGGTATGTGCATTGGAGTCTACCGATGCATGTTGCTCTCGTGGCCATCAAGTCATTCCTTCTGGGATGTCAGGAGAAACCGACTCCAGTTCCTTGTCCATTCTATGACCAGGTTAAAGTGTTGTAAATCCACAGATTAAGAGGCCTCGCTAGCTTCTGTTCTGTTCTGCCTTAGAGTATCACACTCTTAGATTTCAAGAGGTCGTGCGGAGTCTCATGGCCTTATTGATGAAGTAATGCTCTTTCATATCCTGACCCACCTTTCCTCTGAGCTACTCATGCTGGAGAATGCTAGGTGTGCTTAGTGATGTGGTGATCTGATATTCTTAGCAATTCTTATTGCTTGATAATACAAGGACTCAATTGTGTCTCATTGCAAGTAAATCATGTAGGTGCGGATGTCTGCTGACAAGTTGTTGATACATGATTTTGCAATCTCGTTCCGTTATTGGAATTTGACATCGTAGTCCATATCTTGAGGATCTAGAAGTCTTACCTCATTGGTAACCTTTCCAAACTTTCGATTCATACACTTTCGGTATGAATTAGCATCTCACCTAACCAGAGCTGAACCTCAAGCAGCAATGATGGTTGGTGTTCCTAAAGGTTATTCACTCAGGCCTTCGGCTTGACTCAAGGAGTGACCCTTCAGTGTCAAAATGGTTCCACCTTCTTCCTCAATGTTTATGATCTTGTGCAAAGTTCATATTCCCAATTCTTGTGATCTTGTGCAAAGTTCATATTCCAAATTCTCATGATCTTGTGCAAAATTCATATTCCCAATTCTTATGGTCGTGTGCAAAGTTCATATTCCAAAATTTTATGATCTTGTGCAAAGTTCATATTTCCAATCCTTGGAGAAACTTTTTCTATCACCTGGAACTATCTTCTGTTCACTCAGCTATATTTGCATATTCATGCGGTTAGCTTATGATCTGCAACAAGGAAGATCATCGGGGAGTCGAGAAGATCGTTGAAGACGAGTGTTGTCATGTTCCCTCCACTCTATTTCTACTCTAGGAATCTCGGGACGAAATTCATGTAAGTTGGGTAGATTTGTAACAGCCCCAAATTTGGCACTCTAAATTGTGAGCCAAATTTCCACTTTTTCTTTTACTCATGCATCATGGCATCCATATTAAATTGCTAAATAAATAGAAAAAATGGGAAAACATTAAAAGGAGGCAAGCCCCTTCTCAAATTCCAAATTCAAATGCAGTTGTTCAAATGGCAAAACAATTTATTCTTGAGCTTCCATATTTGTCAAGGAAGTTCCAAGAGTTAAATTGATAATTTTGGAAAACATCAGAAAAGACCAAATGATTTTCTTAAAAGGAAAACCTTCAAAATTGGCTTGTTCCAATTGAATTCAAATGGCTTTCAAAATCTTTCAAAATTACAAACCAGAAGT
This sequence comes from Elymus sibiricus, assembly GCA_039707655.1. Taxonomy (NCBI): domain Eukaryota; kingdom Viridiplantae; phylum Streptophyta; class Magnoliopsida; order Poales; family Poaceae; genus Elymus; species Elymus sibiricus. Next base: position 6,115,672 of record CM077666.1, read on the forward strand.
TATGGATTGCTTATCCATGATGTTGGGAGCCTCCACATTTCTTTTGGTGAAATTTGGGATAAGAAAACAATTGCCAAAAATTTATAAAGAGAAAAGCCAACATTTGCCATAAATTCATAAAGTGGGGGTTTTGAATGATTTTTACAACCAAAATTTTTGTTGAGCTTATAAATCTGTCAAGGATGCTCTAAGGCTTCAGAATATAATTTTTGCAATGGTAAATGAATTGCCAAATTAAATAATTCATGGAATTGCCAAAATTGCCATAAAGAAAATGAAAACAACTGTGTGTTACAAACTTTCTCCAAATGGCCTCAAAATTTTACCATGGCTTCATTATGCCAAATAAGAATTTCCCACAAATTTTCATGAATTTTGGAATCCATTAAGAGCCCCAATTAAACTGTGCAAAGACACAGAAGCAGAAAATAGCAAAAATGGAACCGGTTGGGTTTCTGTAAAATTGCAATCATCTCCTTCGCTGTAGCAGAGCACGCAGTCATGGCGACAGTGTGCCGCTGTCGCCACTGTGGCCACGACGCTGCATGCTGCCCGCGTTAAGGAGGAGAGTAGCACGCCGACGCCCTCTCCTCCCTCTGTCTCTCCTCTCACTTGCCCCCTCCGCTCCCTCTCTGTTTTCCCCCGAGCGACCTCGGAACCCTAGTAATGGCGGCCACGCTCGACGACGCCGTCTGAGACCGTCCCGTGCAGATCGAAGAGGTTGGGGAGCACTGCCTCACCGTTCTCTTCCACCACCACGAAGGAATCGAGCCGAATGGCCCGGAATCGGCCACGGCGTCCTCCCCTTCCCCATCTCCGATCGACGCTCCACCGCGAAGCCGCTGATATGTCTCCAACGTATCTATAATTTTTTCTTGTTCCATGCTGTTATATTATCATTCTTGCATGTTTTACAATCATTTTACTACAACTTTATATTATTTTTGGGACTAACCTATTAACCTAGAGCCCCGTGCCATTTTCTGTTTTTCCCTTGTTTTTGAGTTTTACAGAAAAGGAATATCAAACGGAGTCCAAACGGAATAAAAATTTACGGTGATTTTTATTGGACCAGAAGAGACCCACGGGGCATCGGAGTTGGGCCAGAAGAGCCACGAGGAGATCACAAGCCACAGGGGCACGACCCCCCCTAGGGCGCGCCCCCTGGCTTGTGAGTCCCTCGTGGCCCCCCAGGACTTGTTTCCACCGCCATAAATTCCTATAAATACAGAAACCTCCAAAAATAAACCGAGATCGGGAGTTCCGCCGCCGCAAGCCTCCAGAGCCAAGAAAAACCAATCGGGAGCCCGTTCCGGCACCCTGCCGGAGGGGGAAACCATCACCCGAGGCCATCTTCATCATCCCGACGCTCTCCACGACGAGGAGGGAGTAGTTCACCCTTGGGGCTGAGGGTATGTACCAGTAGCTATGTGTTTGATCCCTCTCTCTCATGTTCTTGAGATGGCACGATCTTGAAGTACCACGAGCTTTATTAATATAGATGAATCATATGGATTGTTTCCCCTCTCTATCTAGTTGTGATGAATTGAGTTTTCCCTTTGAAGTTTACTTATCGGATTGAGTCTATAAGGATTTGAGAACACTTGATGTATGTCTTGCGATGGGATATATGTGGTGACAATGGGTTGTTCTATTGATCTACTTGATGTATGTTTTGGTGATCAACTTGCGGGTTCCGTGACCTTGGGAATCTATGCATAGGGGTTGGCACACGTTTTCGTCTTGACTCTCCGGTAGAAACTTTGGGGCACTCTTTGAAGTTATTTGTGTTGGATTGAACATGATGAATCTGAAATTATGTGATGCATATCGTATAATCAAACCCACAGGTACTCGAGCTGACATTGGGGTATCTAGGTGACATTAGGGTTTTGGTTGATGTGTATCTTAAGGTGTTATTTTAGTACGAACTCTAGGGCTGTTTGTGACACTTATAGGAATAGCTCATAAGATTGATCAGAAAAGATAACTTTGAGGTGGTTTCGTACCCTACAATAATTTCTTCGTTTGTTGTCCGCTATTTGTGACTTTGGAGTGAACTCTTTGTCACGTGTGAGAGATTTACATATGATTCAACTATGTCAGTATTGTTGAGAGAAATTGCACTAGTGAAAGTATGAACCCTAGGCCTTGTTTCCAACCAATTATACAACGTTTTGCTCACAGATTACTATTAGTTACCTTGCTGTGTTTATATTTTCAGATTACAAAAACCCATATCTACCATCCATAGTGCACTTGTATCACCATCTCTTCGCGGAACTAGTGCACCTATACAATTTTCCATTGTATTGGGTGTGTTGGGGACACAAGAGACTCTTTGTTATTTGATTGCAGGGTTGCTTGAGAGAGACCATCTTCATCCTACGCCTCCCACGGATTGATAAACCTTAGGTCATCCACTTGAGGGAAATTTGCTACTGTCCTACAAAACTCTGCGCTTGGAGGCCCAACACGAGTCCACAAGAAGAAGGTTGCGTAGTAGACATCAAGATCTTTTCTGGCGCCGTTGCCACGGAGGTGAGTGCTTGAAGGTATATCTTTAGATCTTGCAATTGAATCTTTTAGTTTCTTGTTTTATTACTAGTTTGGTTTTATTAAATAAAACTACAAAAAAATGGAATTGAGGTTGCCTCATATGCTTCATCTTTTTAATGTCTTTCGTGAAAATGATGGAAAGGAAAATTGTGCTCAAGTATTAGAAGAAGAAGTTATTAAAATGTTTGGCACTAAATCTTTGAGTGATGAGCATGATTGCAATGTTGTTTGTATGAATTCTTTGAATATCCATAGTACTAATGATGATTGCACTAGTCATGATAAAAATATTTCTTATAAGAATGTCAATTTTTGTGGAGTGCATAGAGTTTATAAAGACATGCCAAAAAGGGAAGATAGATTTTGTAAGAGGCATAAGTATTTAGAAACTAAATGGTTGCAAGAGAGGCTATATGTTTGTGCTGAAAGACTTCATATTTCTCGCCGTCCTTGTGAACTTTGCAATGAAAGTGGTCATTTTAATTTCCAATGTGAATTATTTCATGATCGAATTGTGTCCAAAAATTGTGATAACCTCATTACCCTTGAGCATCATAATGAACTTAGTCTATTTTTGGGGTATGAAGAAATGAAACGTGAAACTAAGGATGTTCCAGCATGGGCTCTCATGAAAATGATTGATTTTGATCTAAATGAAATCTATATGTTTTGCATGGTAAATTGCATTGAGAATCCTTATATTGCCAATTACTTAAAGACATGAAAACAAATAGAAGATGAAGAGAATACTAATGAAGGGGAAGAGGTTTCCCAATATCCTCCTATTTTTTCTTATGATGAATCAGGTAACGAGGAGGAGCTTTGTATTCAACCAACCTCTTCAAAAAGAAGCTTGAAGGAATTAAATAAACCCACACATAATGTGGTGAAGAAGAAGAAAAGAAGGAAAAGTAAAGGTAAAGAGTTATCGCTCCCAAATAATGACACCCCTTATAATCTTGAAAATCTTTTTGGCACCAATTTACAAAATTGTGATGATAATAATTGTTATACGATTGGTGCTATTCATGCTATGTTTGATGAGAATGACATGTTTGAGAATTTATTTGCTGCAATTAATGTTTGTTCCAAGCTTGGGGATGCTATGTTTAATGAAGATGATATCTTTAGTCCCCCAAGTTTTGATGTGCAAATTTATTATGATGATAGCATACCCCCTATTTATGATGATTGCAATATTTATGAAAGTGGGTTTGGAAGAGTGTCAAATTTAGATAAAAATTATCCCACTATTTTGGATGGTGTTGAATCTTATTACAATGATAAAAGTGGATTTGGAGAGGTCACGACTTTATTTATCAATGATTCCACTATTTCGGAAGAGGTTTCAATTGACTATGATGAGAACAAAGTTCCTACTTATGATGATTATTGTGATGATACTTATGTTATAAAGAGTAGTGATAATTATTGTCATAATTTTGAATATCCTTTTACTGAACATTACTCTTTTAATTTGGAAACAATTTTTAGTATTCAAGCTTCATATGATACTCCCACGATTATGAATGACAAGAAAATTGCTTATGTGGAGAGTGACAAATTTCCTATGCTTATAGATCATGAAGAGAATGCTTTATGTGCTGGTTATATTGTGAAATTCCTTCATGATGCTATTGAAAATTATTATGAGGGAGGAGTATATGCTTGTAGGAATTGCAATAATATCAAGTTTCCTCTCTATGTGTTCAAACTTTTGAAGTTATGCTTGTTTTGCCTTCTCATGCTAGTTGATTCCTGCTCCCATAAATTGTTCGCTCGCAAAATCCCGATGCATAGGAAGTGGGTTAGACTTAAATGTGCTTTTCATGAAATTCATGATGCTCTTTTGCATGTTTCAATTATTTTTCCTATGTGAGCATCATTGAAATCATCATGCCTAGCTAAAAGGCATTAAAGAAAAGCGCTTGTTGGGAGACAACCCAACACTTTTACTTTCTGTTTTGGTGTGTTCACATGATTAAGCTACTGTAGTAATCATGTTTTGTGTCTTTTATTTGAATAAAGAGCCAAGTAAAGCCTTTGGGATGATAGTTGACTTGTGAAAGTGCGTTATATCGACTAGAGGGGGGTGAATAGGCGATTTTTACAAATTCATCACTGAGGAATTTCAACTTGAAGAATTTGAAATGTGATGAATAACTAGCAGCGGAATAAGTACTCAGGTGCACGCGAAACATAGCAGTAGCATAGTCTTCATGATGAATTAAAGCATGCACAGATTACAGGTAGCGTGATACAGGATAAGCAGATGAGGAACAAGGTAACTTGAAGAATTTGAGGTGAGGAAATTGAGAAAGTCTTCAGTCAAATTCTTCAAACAGTAACGATCAATTTCATCAACAAGTACACGAGGGAATGAAAGGTTGAGGAAATGGAACCAGGTAGCTCGATGAAGACAATGGTTTGATGACCCAATTCCAACAACTGTGACAGTCGTACGTCTGGTTTGGAGCGGCCTGGTATTTAAACCAGAAGACACACAGTCCCTAGACACACAGTCCTTACCGTATTCTCCTTGAGCTAAGGTCACACAGACCTCGCCCAACACTCGTGGTAAGTCTTCAGGGTAGACTTCCAAAACCCTCACAAACTGGTCACCCGGCGATCCACAATTGACTGTTGGATGCTCTAGACCAAGGTCACTTCTTGATCCCCAATTGACTGCAGGATGCACTAGACCATGACGCCTAACCGTATGGAAGATACACAGTCTTCAAAGGTAACAAGCGTCGGTTCCACACAGGAACAATTTCTTCAGTAATGCTCAATCACTTTGGGTTTGGTGGTTTGGTTTGGGGTTTTTCCTCATTGATGATTTTCTCTCAAAGTCCTCGAGGAATGGGATGCTCTCAAATGACAAGTGTCAGTTCTCTCTCGGAGCAGCCAACCAGCTAGTGGTTGTGGGGGGCGGCTATTTATAGACAGGGTGCAACCCGACATGATAAGACATAAATGCCCCCAATGATATGACCGTTATGTGGATAGGATGATTGGGGACAGCTGGCACTTAGCACAGCAACGGTCGGAATCTCGAACTATGAAAGTCCTCAGACTTATCATGTTCCTCACTTGTAGGCAATTCGCACTGGCGAAATCCTAACTCCTCAGTCAGACCAATTTCCTCAGAGACCAGAAGATCATCGTCTCTGTCACTGAAGAACTTGACTGAACTGCAAGAGATTTCCAAAGGCTTCACTCGAAGGATTGGATAGGTTGAGGCTTTTGAGTTGAGCATCAGTTGGAAATTTTCCTTAGTATTACCTCGGCCCCCTTTAACAGTACGGTGTATCCTATGACTCAAAGAAAGGAAATGAAACTACGAAAACAAAAGTCTTCACGCTTCAAAGTCCTCGTTCATATCTTCAAGGTCACACCAACTTCATCTTTTTCAAAGTCTTTAGGGAATACCAAAGTCTTCAGCAAAGTCTTCACCAAAGTCTTCAGTTGAAGACATACATTTTTAGGGGTCGATAATCTCCGAATGTATCAAACTCCTCAGCAACTTATAGAGCATGTGTACACTTACAAACGCATCAGTCTCTTAACCTATAAGTCTTCAATACACCAAAATCACTAAGGGGCACTAGATGCACTTACAATCTCCCCCTTTTGGTGATTGATGACAAATAGGTTAAGTTTTGAACGGGGATAATAATATGAAGTGTAAGTACTGAGTTTGAGGAATTTGATTGCAAGATATAGAAGAACTCCCCCTAAGGATGTGCGTATTTGTGGAATTTGCTTTGGACTGCAAATGCACATGGCAGGTTAAAATCATGGAGAACTCCCCCTATATCTTGTAATCCATACACGCATTTAATATATATCATGAGGAAATTGAAATGCATGATGGAAAATGGGGTCTGAGGAAATTCAGCATGCGTGCATTAAGATAACTTGAGGAAATAGCATGCGGAAAGCAGTTCAAAAACGTCAGACCACCATTGGACTTAAGTTTACAACTCAACCAACAAAAGCTTCAGAAGAGCGAGAGTTGTAACTTAAATAAAAACAGCCCATATATAGAGACCCGCTTGAAGACTAACTCAAATTTTCTCCCCCTTTGTCATCGAAGACCAAAAGGGACGAAAAATGAGGACTAACGCCCCTGAAGAATTTCATCTAGAAGGTGGTGGAGGAGCGCAAGCGTTGTCGGGGTCGTTCGTTGATGTCGGGCCTGCAGCAGTGTCGTCAATATCCTCAGCTTCATCCGCGTGGCGCGATGAAGAAAATGAGCTTGTAACCAGCTGAGGAACTTGAACTTTCTTCCATTTCTTCCTTGGAGGCATGGACCATTCAAAGTCCCGCTGAAATTCCATTTCCTTGAGTTCTTCAGGAGTCTTGAGGTGAGACAGGATGGCCCATGTGCGGTCAAAGACTTCATGAAGATAATAGTGGTTCTTCCTCACAGAGTTGTGTGAGACAGTCATGTCTCAAAGAAGTGAACCAAACTGACGCTTTACCCACTTGTGATTGCGATCAATCTTCTGATGAAGACTTAGAAGAAGCTCTCGATCAGTCATCACACGAGGGACTGTATCTTGAGGATTTTGCGCTCAGGCTTTTGCAGCAGAGTCTTGAGTTGCAGTGTCATCATTGGTGGAATAAGATGCAGCTTTGCGAAACTGACCATCCAATGGACGAGTACCTTCATCAATGACAACTTTGCCTTTTCCCTTAACTGAAGAAAATGAACTCTTGAGGACTTCAATCGGAGGCAGAAAGCTGAAGTGATTCTGAAAGTCAGCCTTGAATGGAAGTGAAGACCTTGATCTGATGAATTTCATGATCCAGGGAGCGTAAGGCTTGAATTCACATGGGGCTGAAGCAGCATTGGCCAAAGTCCTCATGAAGAAATCATGGTAATTGATGGGAATCCCATGAATGATGTTGAATAGCATGTTCTTCATGATTCCCTCCACTTCTTCTTCTTTAGAGTTGTGGCCCTTCTGAGGACTGAGGGTTTTGGTCACAATGCGATAAACCGTTCTGGGCACATATAGTAAATCCTTCATCAGCACTTGCATCATATGATTGGGCAGAGCAGGTTCATCAAACCGGCATCTTGCTCCTTCTGCGGGAATTGGTAGTGTGACAGATCGAAGTAAGTCAGAGGCTGGGGGGGTGTAGTGAGTGGATCTAGTCATCCAGTCCAAGACCCAAGAATTTACATCAGAGACTGTTGGGGAACGTTGCATGGGAAACAAAAAATTTCCTACGCACACGGAAAATATATCCATGGTGATGAGCATCTACGAGAGGGAGAGTGAATATACATACCCTTGTAGATCGCTAAGCGGAAGCGTTAAGAAACGCGGTTGATGTAGTCGAACGTCTCCACGATCCAAATCGCAAGTCGTCCCTCGATCCGATCACGAACTAGTGCCGAACAGACGGCACCTCCGCGTTCAACACACGTACGGCTTGATGACGCCTTCACCTCCTCGATCCAGCGAGCGATGGTGAAGTAGTAGATGAGTTCTGGCAGCACGACGACGTCGTGATGGTGGTGAGGAATAATCTCTGCAGGGCTTCGCCAAGCACTACGGCGATTATGACGGGAGGAACTAGAGGGCTAGGGTTGCCGGCACACGGCTTGGGAAATCCTGATGTGTCCCGTGTGCTAGCCCTGCCCCTCTATTTATATGTTGAGCCCTGGAGTCTAAACTTGGAGAGAAAACCTCCACAAGGTCGGTTTTGCCCGCACAAGGTCGGTTTGGCCCGCACGGAAAGAGTCCCACTCGGATTCCAGCAGTACTGCGCACAAGCGGTACTACCGCTCATGAGCGGTAGTACCGCTTGAGCGGTAGTACCGCTTCACACAAGCGGTAGTACCGCTTACGCGGTAGTACTGCCTTACCAGCGGTAGTACCGCTTAAGGCAGCAGCAAAACTTCCTTTTGCACTTTCCAATACCTCGTGGGCTTTACCCCTTTGGCCCATATAAAGTGTTGCTGCACCCGAACACTTCGGCAAACATCCGGAACCCCTTCCGGTGAATTCCGGAACCCTTCCGGAGATCAAAACACTATTATCACATATATCAATCTTTACCTCCGAACTCTTCCAGAGATCCTCGTCATGTCCGGGATCTTATCCGAGACTCCGAACAACCTTCGGTCAGCAACACAATAACTCAACTATACTAATCGTCACCAAACGTTAAGTGTGTAGACCCTACGGGTTCGAGAACTATGTAGACATGACCGAGACACGTCTACGGTCAATAACCAATAGCGGGACCTGGATGCCCATATTGGTTCCTACATATTCTACGAAGATCTATATCGGTCGAACCTCTATGTCAAGGATTCAGTTAATCCCGTATGCTGTTCCCTTTGTTCTTCGGTATGTTACTTGCCCGAGATTCGATCGTCGGTATCCCTATACCTAGTTCAATCTCATTACCGGCAAGTCTCTTTACTCGTTCCGTAATACAAGATCCCGTGGCTAACACCTTAGTCACATTGCTTGCAAGGCTTATAGTGATGTTGTATTACCGAGTGGGCCCTGAGATACCTCTCCGTCACACGGAGTAACAAATCCCAGTCTTGATCCATGCCAACCCAACAGACACCCTCGGAGATACCTGTAGAGCATCTTTATAGTCACCCAGTTACATTGCGACATTTGATACACACAAGGTATTCCTCCGGTGTCAGTGAGTTGCATGATCTCATGGTCATAGGAATAGATACTTGACATGCAGAAAACAATAGCAATAAACTGACACGATCATATGCTACGTTTATAGTTTGGGTCTTGTCCATCTCATCATTCTCCTAATGATGTGATCCCGTTATCAAATGACATCTCATGTCCATGGCCAGGAAACCTTCACCATCCTTTGATCAATGAGCTAGTTAACTAGAGGCTTACTAAGGACACATTGTTTGTCTATGTACCCACACATGTATTTGAGTTTCCAATCAATACAATTATATCATGGATAATAAACGATTATCATGAAGAAGGAAATATAATAATAACCATTTTATTATTGCCTCTAGGGCATATTTCCAATAGTCTCCCACTTGCACTAGAGTCAATAATCTAGCTCACATCCCTATGTGATTTACATTGTAATGAATCTAACACCCATACAGTTCTGGTGTTGATCATGTTTATCCCTTGGAAGAGGTTTAGTCATCGGATCAGCAACATTCAGATCCGTGTGCACTTTGCAAATATGTATGTCGTCCTCCTTGATGTAATCGCGGATGGAATTGAAACGTCGCTTTATGTGTCTGGTCCTTTTGTGAAACCTGGGTTCCTTGGCTAGAGCAATGGCACCAGTGTTGTCACAGAACAGAGTCATTGGGTTTAGTGCACTAGGTACTACTCCAAGATCTGTCATGAACTCCTTCATCCAGACACCTTCCTTCGCCGCCTTCGAGGCAGCGATGTACTCCGCTTCGCGTGTAGAATCAGCTACTACGCTTTGCTTGGAACTGCACCAGCTAACCGCACCCCCATTGAGAATAAATACGTATCCGGTTTGCGCCTTAGAGTCATCCGGATCAGTGTCAAAGCTTGCATCGACGTAACCCTTTACGACGAGCTCTTGATCACCTCCATAAACGAGAAACATGTCCTTAGTCCTTTTCAGGTACTTCAGGATATTCTTGACCGCCGTCCAGTGTTCCATTCCTGGATCACTTTGAAACCTTCCGGCCATACTTATGGCAAGGCTGACATCGGGTCTTGTGCACAGCATTGCATACATGATAGAGCCTATGGCTGAAGCATAGGGGACGACACTCATCTTTTCTCTATCTTCTGCAGTCACTGGGCATTGATTCTTACTCAACTTCACACCTTGCAATACAGGCAAGAACCCCTTCTTGGACTGATCCATTTTGAACTTCTTCAAAACTTTGTCAAGGTATGTGCTCTGTGAAAGTCCTATTAAACGTCTCGATCTATCTCTATAGATCTTGATGCCTAATATGAAAGCAGCTTCTCCTAGGTCCTTCATTGAAAAACTCTTGTTCAAATATTCCTTCACGCTTTCCAACATTTCTATATTGTTTCCAATCAGCAATATGTCATCCACATATAATATTAGAAACGATATAGATCTCCCACTCACTTTCTTGTAAATACAAGCTTCTCCGTAAACTTGTATAAACCCGAACGCTTTGATCACCTCATCAAAGCGAAGATTCCAACTCCGAGATGCTTGCACCAGTCCATAAATGGATCGCTGGAGTTTGCAAACTTTGTCAGCATTCTCTGGATCGACAAAACCTTCTGGTTGCATCATATACAACTCTTCCTTAAGGAAACCGTTAAGGAACGCTGTTTTGACATCCATCTGCCAAATTTCATAATCGAAAAAGGCAGCTATTGCTAACATGATTCTGACAGACTTAAGGATCGCTACGGGTGAGAAGGTCTCATCGTAGTCAACTCCTTGAACTTGTGAAAAACCCTTTGCCACAAGTCGAGCTTTATAGACGGTGACATTACCGTCCGTGTCCGTCTTCCTCTTAAAGATCCATTTGTTCTGAATGGCCTTACGCCCTTCAGGTAATACTTCCAAAGCCCATACTTTGTTTTCATACATGGATCCCATCTCGGATTTCATGGCCTCTAACGATTTCTCGGAATCCAGGCCCACCATCGCTTCTCCATAGCTCGTAGGATCATCGTTGTCCAACAACATGACCTCTAAGACAGGGTTGCCGTACCACTCAGGAGCAGTACGCGTCCTTGTCGACCTACGAGGTTCGATAGCAACTTGATCCGAGGCTTCATGATCATCATCATTAACTTCCTCTTCAACTGATGTAGGCTCTACAGAAACATCTTTCTGCACTGCGCTACTCTCTGGTTGAAGTAAAGGTTCAATAACCTCATCAAGTTCTATCTTCCTCCCACTCTATTCTTTCGAGAGAAACTCTTTCTCAAGAAATGTTCCGTTTTTAGCGACAAACACTTTGCCTTCGGATCTGAGATAGAAGGTATACCCAACTGTCTCTTTTGGGTATCCTACGAAGACGCATTTCTCCGCTTTGGGTTCCAGCTTTTCAGGCTGAAGCTTTTTGACATAAGCATCACATCCCCAAACTTTAAGAAACGACATCTTTGGCTTCTTGCCAAACCATAGTTCATATGGCATCGTCTCAACGGATTTTGATGGTGCCCTGTGAATGCAGCTGTCTCTAATGCATAACCCCAAAACGATAGTGGCAAATCGGCAAGAGACATCATAGATCGCACCATATCCAATAAGGTTCGATTACGACGTTCGGACACACCATTACGCAGTGGTGTTCCAGGCGGTGTCAGTTGTGAAACAATTCCACACTGTCTTAAGTGACTGCCAAATTCATAACTCAGATATTCTCCTCCTCGATCAGATCGTAGGAATTTAATCTTCTTGTTACGATGATTCTCAACTTCACTCTGAAATTGCTTGAACTTTTCAAACGTTTCAGACTTGTGTTTCATTAAGTAAATATACCCATATCTACTTAAGTCATCAGTGAAGGTGAGAAAGTAATGATAACCACCGCGCGCCTCAATACTCATCGGACTGCACACATCAGTATGTATGATTTCCAACAAGTCACTTGCCCGTTCCATTGTACCAGAGAGTGGCGTCTTAGTCATCTTGCCCATGAGGCATGGTTCACATGTGTCAAGTGATTCAAAATCAAGTGACTCCAAAAGTTCATCAGCATGGAGCTTCTTCATGCGTTTTACGCCAATATGACCTAAACGGCAGTGCCACAAGAAAGTGGTATAATCATTATCATTTCTACATATTTTGGCATCAATGTTATGAACATGTGTATCATCACTATCGAGATTCAATAAGAATAAACCCCTCACATTGGGTGCATGACCATAAAAGATATTACTCATATAAATAGAACAACCATTATTCTCAGATTTAAATGAGTAACCGTCTCGCAATAAACAAGATCCAGATATAATGTTCATGCTTAACGCAGGCACTAAATAACAATTATTCAGGTTCATCACTAATCCCGATGGTAATCGAAGAGCGAGCGTGCCGACGGCGATCACATCAACCTTGGAACCATTTCCCACGCGCATCGTCACTTCGTCCTTTGCCAGCCTCCGTCTATTCCGCAGTTCCTGTTTTGGGTTGCAAATGTGAGCAACCGCACCGGTATCAAATACCCAGGCACTACAACGAGAGTTGGTGAGGTACACATCAATAACATGTATATCATATATACCTTGTTTGTTGTTGGCCGCCTTCTTGTCAGCCAAATAATTGGGGCAGTTCCGCTTCCAGTGACCAGTTCCCTTGCAATGAAAGCACTCAGTTTCTGGCTTGGGTCCAGCCTTGGGTTTCTTCACGGGAGGGGCAACTGCTTTGCCACTCTTCTTGGAGTTACCCTTCTTACCCTTGCCATTCTTCTTGAAACTAGTGGTTTTATTGACCATCAACACTTGATGCTCCTTCTGAATCTCAGACTCGGCGACTTTCAACATCGCAAACAGCTCGGCGACTGACTTGTTCATCCCGTGCATGTTATAGTTCAACACGAAGCTCTTGTAGCTAGGTGGCAATGATTGAAGAACTCTGTCAGTGATAGCCTCTGGCGGAAGCGGCATCCCCAATTCAGCCAGACGGGTGGAGTACCCAGACATTCTGAGTATGTGATCACTGACAGACCCGTTCTCCTCCATCTTGAAAGCATAGAACTTATCGGAGGTCTCATACCTCTCGATCCGGGCATTCTTCTGAAAGATAAACTTCAACTCCTGGAACATATCATATGCTCCATGACGTTCAAAACGTCTTTGAAGTCCCGGTTCTAAGCCATACAACATTGCACATTGAACTATTGAGTAATCATCAGAACGAGCCTGCCAGGCGTTCACAACGTCTGGAGACTCAGCTGGAGCGGGTGGATCACCAAGCGGAGCATCAAGGACATAAGCCTTCTGGGAAGCCGTAAGGATAATCCTTAGATTACGGGCCCAGTCCACAAAGTTACTTCCATCATCTTTCAACTTAGCTTTCTCTAGGAACGCATTAAAATTCAGGGGTGCTACTGCGTGAGCCATGATCTACAACATAAATATTGCAAAGACAACTTAGACTATTGTTCAAGATAATGAGTTTAGTTAATCATATTACTTAAAAACTCCCACTCAAATTGACATCCCTCCGGTCATTCGAGTGTCACATGATCCAAATCAACCAACTCAAGTCCGATCATCACGTGAGTTGAGGTGGTTTCAATGGTGAACATCTTCATGTTGATCATATCTACTATATGACTCATGTTCGACCTTTCGGTCTCTTGTGTTCCGAGGCCATGTCTGTACATGCCAGGCTTGTCAAGTTTAACCCGAGTGTTCCGCACGTGCAACACTGGCTTGCACCCGTTGTATGCGAACATAGAGTCTATCACACCCGATCATCATGTGGTGTCTCGAAACACAATTTTATCTTGAAATTTAAGTGAGGGATCACCTTATAATGCTACCGTCGTCCTAAGCAAAATAAGATGCATAAAAGGATTAACATCACATGCAAATCATAAGTGACATGATATGGCCATGAACTTGTGCTTTTGATCTCCATCTACAAAGCACCGGCATGATCTCCATCGTCACCGGCATGACACCATGATCTCCATCATCTGGATCTCCATCAACGTGTCGCCATGAGGTTGTCACGCCGACTGTTGCTTCCACGACTATTGCTAACTCATAGCGATAAACTAAAGCAAAACGGCGAAAATAATTAAAGACAACTCAATGGCTCCTGCCAGTTGCCGTACTCATCGACATGCAAGTTGTGATATTCTATACAACACATGATCATCTCATACATCACATATATCTCATCATGTAATTGGCCATATCACATCACAACATACCCTGCAAAAACAAGTTAGACGTCCTCTAATTGTTGTTGCAAGTTTTACGTGGCTGCTACGGGTATCAAGCAAGAACGATTCTTACCTACGCAAAAACCACAATGGTGATATAAAAGTTGCTATTCAACCTTCTCAAGGACCGCCTTTGTCAAATCCGATCCGACTAAAGTGGGAGAAACAGACACCCGCTAGCCATCTTTATGCAACGAAGTTACATGTCAGTAGAAGGAACCGGTCTCTCGTAAGCGTACGAGTAATGTTGGTCCGAGCCGCTTCATCCCACAATACCGCCGAAACAAGAAAAGACCAAAGGAGGAAGCAATCTGAATATCAACGCCCACAGAACCCTTTTGTGTTCTACTCGAGATCTCATCTACGCATAGACCTAGCTCTGATACCACTGTTGGGGAACGTTGCATGGGAAACAAAAAATTTCCTACACACACGCAAGATCTATCCATGGTGATGAGCATCTACGAGAGGGAGAGTGAATCTACATACCCTTGTAGATCGTTAAGCGGAAGCGTTAAGAAACGTGGTTGATGTAGTCGAATGTCTCCACGATCCAAATCGCAAGTCGTCCCTCGATCCAATCACGAACTAGTGCCGAACAGACGGCACCTCCGCGTTCAACACACGTACGGCTTGATGACGCCTTCACCTCCTCGATCCAGCGAGCGATGGTGAAGTAGTAGATGAGTTTCGGCAGCACGACGGCGTGGTGATGGTGGTGAGGAACAATCTCTGCAGGGCTTCGCCAAGCACTACGGAGATTATGACGGGAGGAACTAGAGGGCTAGGGTTGCCGGCACACGGCTTGGGCAATCCTGATGTGTCCCGTGTGCTAGCCCAGCCCCTCTATTTATATGTTGAGCCCTGGGGTCTAAACTTGGAGAGAAAACCTCCACAAGGTCGGTTTTGCCCGCACAAGGTCGGTTTGGCCCGCACGGAAAGAGTCCCACTCGGATTCCAGCAGTACCGCGCACAAGCGGTACTACCGCTCATCAGCGGTAGTACCACTTCACACAAGCGGTAGTACCGCTTACGCGGTAGTACTGCCTTACCAGCGGTAGTACCGCTTAAGGAAGCAGCAAAACTTCCTTTTGCACTTTCCAATACCTCGTGGGCTTTACCCCTTTGGCCCATATAAAGTGTTGCAGCACCTGAACACTTCGGCAAACACCCGGAACCCCTTCCGGTGAATTCCGGAACCCTTCCGGAGATCAAAACACTATTATCACATATATCAATCTTTACCTCCGGACTCTTCCGGAGATCCTCGTCATGTCCGGGATCTTATCCGAGACTCCGAACAATCTTCGGTCACCAACACAATAACTCAACTCTACTAATCATCACCAAACGTTAAGTGTGTAGACCCTGCGGGTTCGAGAACTATGTAGACATGACCGAGACACCTCTACGGTCAATAACCAATAGCGGGACCTGGATGCCCATATTGGTTCCTACATATTCTACGAAGATCTATATCGGTCGAACCTCTATGTCAAGGATTCAGTTAATACCGTATGTTGTTCCCTTTGTTCTTCGGTATGTTACTTGCCCGAGATTCGATCGTCGGTATCCCTATGCCTAGTTCAATCTCGTTACCGGCAACTCTCTTTACTCGTTCCGTAATATAAGATCCGGTGGCTAACACCTTAGTCACATTGCTTGCAAGGCTTATAGTGATGTTGTATTACCGAGTGGGCCCTGAGATACCTCTCCGTCACACGGAGTAACAAATCCCAGTCTTGATCCATGCCAACCCAACAGACACCCTCGGAGATACCTGTAGAGCATCTTTATAGTCACCCAGTTACGTTGCGACGTTTGATACACACAAGGTATTCCTCCGGTGTCAGTGAGTTGCATGATCTCATGGTCATAGGAACAGATACTTGACATGCAGAAAACAATAGCAATAAACTGACACGATCATATGCTACGTTTATAGTTTGGGTCTTGTCCATCACATCATTCTCCTAATGATGTGATCCCGTTATCAAATGACATCTCATGTCCATGGCCAGGAAACCTTCACCATCCTTTGATCAACGAGCTAGTTAACTAGAGGCTTACTAAGGACACATTGTTTGTCTATGTACCCACACATGTATTTGAGTTTCCAATCAATACAATTATAGCATGGATAATAAACGATTATCATGAACAAGGAAATATAATAATAACCATTTTATTATTGCCTCTAGGGCATATTTCCAACAGAGGCATCACCTGAGATGTGCAAGGAGGCATAGAATTGAAGAATCAGCTCTTCATTCCAATCACATATTTCTGCACAGAAGGGAAGGATTCCAGCATCATGAAGGACTGCGAGCACCAATGTGAAGCATGGGATAGTTTCCATGTCCGCATGAGGAATTTGCTGGTGCTCGAAGACTTTTTCCTTGTCAAACAGCACTGATGCATAGTAATTGATCTGTGTAGGTGTCCAGAATCTGGTGTGACCGGCCCTTGCAGAGTCATAAGGATTTGGCCCGTTGAAGAAAATGTGCTCGTTGAAGAAATTGGTCTTGATGAATTTGGGGCGCTTTGAGATTTTGAAAGGCATCTTGGGCTTCGGCTGAAGATTTGGCTTGAAGCGGCCCACAATTTCCTTAGGCATAGGAGGAACATCTTCAGATTGAGGAATTTGAATAGCAGTTTCCTCATTGGCAGTTTGAGCAGCAATTTCTTCAGCTGATGCAGCTGGAATATCCTCAGTATGAATTTCTTCAGTCTGGGCTGGAGACTGAGGAATTTGATTGAGGGGTGTGGTCATTGGTGAATTTGGGTGAGCAGTTTCCCAATATTCATCATTGATAAGGGAAGTTTTGTTTCTAATGTCCACATCCTCTTCCATTTCTTCAACGCCGGCCTCTTCAGCAGTCAACTGAGGCTGGGGCAATGATACCAGTGGGGTTGAAGCATTTTCTTCCACTTCAATTTCTTCATCAATCTGCTCTGAGGAAGCAGCAGAATGATCTTCTTCATCTTCAACATTTGGAATGTCATAGTCGACACCAAATGGAACTATCTCATAGGCAGGCACTGAGGAGATTGGGGTTGCATCAATAGGCTCAGTTAAAGAACTTGGCATAGTCTTCAACTTCTTCACCGCTGAGGAATCTGAAGTTGATGCTTTTCTCTTTAGTGCAGCCTTCTCCGCAGCCTTAGTTTTCTTTGCTTCTGATGCAGAAGGAAGGTTGATGTTCTTCACCCTTGAGGACTTTGCAGTTTCAGCAGATGGTGAAGGCGGAGTATTTTCTTCAGGCACGACTGATGCAGTCGTCCTAGTGGTCTCAATTTCATCAGGCGCAGCAAAAGTTCCAGCTGGCCTGGCAATTTCTTCAGGCGCAACAGTGGAGGTTGCCCTGACAGGTTCTTCAGCAGCCAGAATTTCTTCAGCTGCGCATGCAGTTTCTTCAACAGGCTGAGCAGATTCTTCAGCCTGAGGAATTTGCGGTTGCGATTGAGCTGCAACCCTTGAGTTGTGTTCCTTGACTGCAGCTTGGGCTGCCCTCACAAATCTTACTTTGGAGTCCTTCTATTCAGCATCATACTTTTGTTGTTCTTCAGTGAGGCACCGAATCTCAGACTGAACTGTGACGAGTTGATTGGGAGTCAAATTCATCACATTGTTCCTCAGAAACTTTTCTTTTCTGGCCCTGCTCCTATTAGCTCTCTGAGCTTGTTCTCTTTTCCATTTTTCTTCAGCTATAAAGTGTGTGAGGACATGGTCCACAGCAAGAGGCAATTTCAGTGAGGAAAGTGGAGTGCTGGGATCCTCATGCCATATGTCGATGAAATTGAGGATCATCTTAGGATCCAGCATAAGAGGAACAGAGCTGCCCTTGGCAATTGCAGCTCTTTGCTGACTATTTCTGATGATTTCTTCCAATTCTTCATTAGTAGCTTCATCATTATCCTCAGATCCTGAGGGTACATTCACAGTAGCTTGGCTTTTGTGAGGACTTGGTCTCTGACCTCGTCCAGCAGTTCTCTTTATCTTCATCAAAGTAGGGCTTGTTGAAGACTGTGCTTGGGCTGAGGAACTTGCAGAGGCCCCTGAAGCAATTGAGAAGCCAGTAGTCCTCTGACATGTTGCAAGATTTACTGGTGTTGAGGACTTTGCAGCAGCAGCAGATGATTGTGCAGCTACTTGAGTCATTTCAGTGGCCTTTGAAGAATCTGCATGAGGATTTTGCAGTGAGGACTTTGAAGTTGAGGATTTTGACTTCACTGCAGATTTCTTCACCATCGATTTCTTCGGAGCACTGTCAGAGGTTCCGGCAGAGGCAGCAGTAGCAGCAGAATCTTCATTGAATTTCTTCACTGCAGCTTTGGCAGTCTTCTGAAGTTTTTGTTGATGCTTTGCCCATTCAGCTGGAAAGTCTTTAGCACGAGCAACACTAGTGGGATCAACTAGTTGATCATCAGCAGGAGGAGCCCTTTTGCAAGGAGGTTTGAGGGTGAATTTCATCATGTATTTGGGAGTGACATAGCGATAGTCTCTCCACTCCTTCATCCACCTCCGTTCAATCCTCTGAATTCTGATTTTCCTCTGCTCTTTTGTCTCTTTGCCACGAATGGCCTCATCAGGAGTACAGTAACCTGCATACAGATGCTTAGGTATATCAACCGCAGTGTTCTGTTCAGCCTTCTTCCCACCCTTCTGAGGTCTTTTACCATCAGCCATTTTCTTCACTTGATGACTTTGAACTCTTGATGATTCTGAAGATGTGCACAGTTTTTCCTCAAGAAACGCTACAAATGAGTTAAGTTGATGAGAACCTAGTGATTCATCAGCAGACATTTTGTACCTGTGAACAGAGTATAGGTGCGAGGAATTTGAAGAGGTCATATGCGTTCTCAGAAATTTTTCAAAATACATCAAGTTGAGGATTTTGACCATAGATGTCTTCAGGAATTTCACTAAGTGTTCTTTGTCTTAGGTTCCAGAGTTGTGCAAATATGTAGATCCACACAATTGAGGAATCTTGAAGAAAATCATAACTTAGAGAAAAACATCAAGGGATTGAAACATGTAAGGTGCTTAAGAAGATGATTCTTGAAGAATAAACACTTTTGAGGATTTTGTGGAAGACATGAAGATCAAACAAGGGCAGTAAAATTAGATTTTATTTACCCTGATGAAGAACACGACGAACAGAGAGATGAAATCTGGGAAGTTCGTGCGTCCAGATCTCCCACGCCCTAGCTTGGTAGAGGGAGACAGCTACAGCGGCGGCGGGGTGAAGACTTCCGCGGCCGATGCGAGTACGACGACGGCGAGATCGAGGCAGTGAAGCTCTTCCTCTCCGGCGATGATGATTTTAGCGGCGGCGCTAGGTTTGAGCTCGGGAGAGATGGGAGTGAGGAGTAACTCGAGCACAGTGAAGGGGAGGGGGTATATATAGTGGCAGTAAAAACGAATCGGCCCGAAGATTTTGGACCAGATTGCCCCCGACCCTTGCTCTCCATGCGACATGTGTCACCCACGTTCTGAGTAGTGGAGATAGTGGGGGATCGTGGCTTATCCAGTCGTGGGTATCGGAACGGTTTGAGCGGGAAGCGCCGGAAAAATTTGATATTTGAAAATTTTAAAGTTTCCGTTCGCAAATTATTCAGCTGTCAAGGATACAGTGAAGACTTTGAACGAGTTTCAAAGTAGAACACATATGAAGAATTTGTGAACAGACTAGGTTGAGTTTAGCATAGAGGGGGAACGGGTCCGATCACATTCACTTAGATGAAAAACAGCTTGAAGAATTAGCAATAAGTGAATGCTGTTGAGGACATTGAAAACTCAAATATATACATATAGTCAATGAAAAACATAAGTTTCATAGTTGAAGAATTTGAAAAGTTGAGGAATTTGCAAACTTGAGAAATTTGAAAATTTGAAGACTTTGCAAAACGATGAAAAACTCAATTCTGAAGAATTTCAACTATTGTTGGTGGCGTGACCCACCGTATAAGAATGATGATTTCACACACCGCGTACAATTGTCGTAGGGTTCTGAGAATCAAATTCTTCGTTAATTTCTTCACACTTAGAGAGTTATTCTTCATTGATTGAAGAAAAACGTTACTTCGTGTGTTGCACATCAAAGTCATCAATTTTGCATAAGTGTTAGGATGTGTGTCTGTTCAAAGAACATTCGAAGATTCTAAGATATTTAGCTCACACCGCAACTTGCAAAATCTCTTTTCATCCGGCTTAGTGAAGATATCGGCCAGTTGTTCTTTAGTGGGGATGTGGTCGATGGAGATGTCGCCCTGGAGTACATGATCTCGAAGAAAATGATGACGAATCTGGATGTGCTTGGTCTTGGAGTGCTGAACTGGGTTGTAAGCAATCTTGATAGCGCTCTCATTGTCGCAGTAGAGAGGCACATTCTTCACCTTGATGCTGTAGTCCTTGAGGGTTTGCTTCATCCACAGCAACTGGGCGCAGCATGAACGAGCAGCAATGTACTCAGCTTCAGTAGTAGAGAGTGACACGCAGTTCTGCTTCTTTGAGGACCAATAGACTAAGGATCGTCCGAGGAAATGACATGTGCCTGAGGTTGACTTGCGATCCACACGATCTCCAGCATAGTCAGCATATGAGTATCCGACGAGGTGAAGATTTGAGCCCTTGGGATACCATAATCCAAGCGTTGGTGTGTAAGCTAAGTATCGAAGAATATGTTTCGCAGCCTTATGGTGTGATTCCTTCGGTGTTGCTTGGAATCGAGCACACATGCAAACAATCAACATAATATTAGGCCTAGATGCACATAGATACAATAAAGAGCCAATCATGGAGAGGTATACCTTCTGATCGAAATCTTTACCATTTTCGTCAGTGCAGAGGTGGCCTTTTGAAGGCATTGGAGTTTTGACGCCTTTGCATTGGTGCATGTTGAATTTCCTCAAAACGTCCTTTAGGTATTTTTCTTGTGAGATGAAGATGCCATTGTCTTGTTGACGAATGTGAAGACCTAAGAAGAATTTCAACTCTCCCATAATAGACATCTGATATTCTTCATTCATCATATAGGCAAATTCATCACTGTAACGTTTGTCAGTACAGCCAAAGATAATATCGTCGACATATATTTGGCATATGAACAGTTCATTGTCATAGGATTTAGTGAAAAGAGTTGGGTCGAGTGAACCGGGTTTGAAGCCTTTCTTCATGAGGAATTCCTTCAAAGTATCATACCACGCCCGAGGGGCCTGCTTGAGGCCATAGAGGGCCTTGTTGAGTCTGAAGACTTTGTCAGGGTGCTTAGGGTCTTCAAAACCTGGGGGTTGCGCAACATATACTTCTTCCTCAAGCTTACCATTGAGGAATGCACTTTTCACATCCATTTGATATAGAGTGATATCATGATGGTTAGCATAAGCAAGCAATATGCGAATAGCTTCAAGTCTAGCAACAGGTGCAAAAGTTTCATCAAAGTCAATTCCTTCAACCTATGTGTAGCCTTGAGCTACAAGACTAGCCTTATTCCTTACCACAAGGCCATTTTCATCTTGCTAGTTGTGGTAGATCCACTTGGTACCTATGATGTTATGCTTGCGAGGATCTCGCTGCTTGACAAGTTCGCACACGTTGTTAAGCTTGAATTGATGCAATTCATCTTGCATAGCTTGAATCCACTCAGGCTCCATGAAAGCTTCATCAACTTTGGTGGCCTCATTTTCTTCAGGTGTATCAGCATGAATGTCTTCAGTTGTTGGAATGACTTCCTCAGTGGGTTGAGGATTTTCTTCAGTGGGTACTACATCCTCAGTAGCCTTCAACTTAATGGATTCCTCGGGAGACATTTCATCTGGCACAGAAGGCAGGTGCTCTCTTTGCGAGCCGTTAGTTTCATCGAACCGCACATCTACAGTTTCAACAACCTTTTGATGGTAGGTGTTGAAGACTTTGTAGGTGTGCGAGTCCTTTCCGTAACCAAGCATAAAACCTTCATGTGCTTTCGGTGCAAATTTAGAACTGTCTTGAGGATCTCTTATCCAGCATTTTGCACCGAAGACTTCGAGATAACTTACATTGGGTTTCTTGCCAGTCATAAGTTCATATGATGTCTTCTTGAAGAATTTGTAAAGATATACCCGGTTGATGATGTGGCATGCTGTATCAATTGCCTTAGGCCAGAAGTTACGAGGAGTCTTGTATTCATCAAGCATGGTGCGAGCCATCTCAACAAGAGTCCTGTTCTTGCGCTCCACGACGCAGTTCTGCTGAGGAGTATATGGGGCAGATAGCTCATGAGTAATACCAAGTTCATCAAGATATTCATCAAGATTGGTGTTCTTGAACTCAGTCCCATTATCACTCCTGATATGCTTGATCTTGACGCCGAAGTTTGTAGAGGCCCTTGAAGCAAATCGTCTGAAGACATCCTGCACTTCAGACTTGTACAGAATCATATGCACCCAAGTGTAACGAGAGTAATCATCAACAATGACAAAGCCATACAAACATGAAGAATTTGTTAGTGTGGAGTAATGAGTGGGGCCAAAGAGGTCCATGTGAAGCAATTCAAAAGGTCGAGTCGTGGTCATGATTGTCTTCGAGGGATGCTTGGATCTGGTCATCTTCCCAGACTCACAAGCACCACAGAGGTGATCCTTCAGGAATTTGACACCTTCAATGCCAATGACGTGCTTTTTCTTCACGAGCGTGTGCAAGTTCCTCATACCAGCATGTCCAAGTCGTCGATGCCACAGCCAGCCTTCTGAGGACTTTGCAAGTAGGCACGTGGCAGGCTGAGGACCTGTAGAGAAATCAACAATATACAGGTCTTCGAAGACTTTGGAATGGTCAGATTCCATGATGACAACACAACGATATTTTCCAAAGATGACAACCATATCAAGATCACAAAGCATTGAGACAGACATGAGGTTGAACCCGAGGGATTCGACAAGCATCACCTTGTCCATATGTCGGTCCTTAGAGATTGCAACCTTACCTAGACCCAATACCTTGCTTTTTCCTTTGTCAGCATAGGTGATATGCTTCAGATGTGATGGGGCAAGTGGCATATTCATCAGTAGACTCTTGTCACCAGCCATGTGGTTGGTGCATCCACTGTCGAGGACCCACTCTGTAGTTTTTGGAGATTCATCCTGCAGATGAATTAGTACAACTTACGAACTCATATGCTTCAGAGTGAAGAATATGACATCAAATTCATCAGGCAGAATTTCATCACACAACATAGTAAGTAAAGCAGTGTGAGGACGTGAGAAATGAGGAATTCATTTCTGCATGATTAGCTTGCGTCCTTTCAAGCATTTTCTCAGGTCTCCAGCAAATTCATCAGACGTTCAAGTTCGTCTGGAGACCTGACCCTGCATAAGAAGTTAGTTCAATTTCTTCACCACCCACATCTGGAGGGGTGGCAAAGAGTTCATCATTCTGCGAGCTCCATATGAGAAAGGAGGCATTGAAGCTAGTGCACTTCATTTCACAGGACTAGGGTTAGAGTACTAACATGAATAAGCAGAGAAATGCTTCGAGGACTTATGAACATAATGATTTGAAGAATAATGCACATATTCAGAACTCTTAGATTTTCCCTGCGAAACAGATGCATTAGCACGAGAATGATACTTTTGACCGTTTGAGGAATTTGGTCCAAGTGAAGACTTTGGTCCATATGAGGAATTTGATCTGGGGTTCCTCATGGGTGGTGTAGTGAGGACATTCACTTGAAGATTGTCCAAGTAGCTCTTAGGAACCCAGATTTTCCTCATAGGTGAACCGTTCCTGCAGTTAGTTCCAACAAATCTAGCAAATACTTCACCTTTCTGATTTTTGAAGAATTTGTAGTTGGAGTCAAGTGACTCATCAGAGGAATATGAAGTTTCACAAGTAAAGCCAGATAAAGAGGATGGATCCACAGGAGGTCCTTTTGCAACAACCCATGAAGTTTTGGGGTACTGCTCAGGTGTCCAGTAGGATCCATCAGCATTGAGTTTCCTCTCAAATGCAATACCCTCTTTCCTAGGGTTCCTGTTCAGAATCTGCTTTTTGAGCACATCGCAAAGGGTTTGATGCCCTTTGAGTCTTTTGTACATGCCTGTCACATACAATTCCTTCAACCCTGCATTTTCGTCAGTGATACTTGTGGCATCCTCAGATGAGGAATTTGTGACCACGGGGATAGTTGAAGAATTTGCAACAATAGAAGCATTTGAACATTCAGGTAAAGAATTAGCAGTTTCACGTTGGATGCATTTCATACGTGGTGGAACAAATTCTTCCTGAGCGGTACTGATCTGTTGAGCCAGTAAGGAATCGTTTTCCCTTTGGAGATCCTCATGAGCCACTCTTAGTTTCTCAAGATCTTGGTTTCTTTGAAGAAATTCATAAGAAAGCTTCTCATGGTCAACTAAGAGAGCATTGTGATGACTCTAAAGGTTATCATACTTTGTCTGAAGACTTTTGAGATCATCAGACAGAGTTTGAGTTCGATCCACTTCCTCATTCAACAGATCATCGCTTTTGTCTAGCAATTTCTGAAGCTTTTCAAGTGCACTTTGTTGCTTAGTGGCAATTTTAGCAAGTTTGGCATAGCTAGGTTTCACATATTCATCAGATTCACCTTCACTTGATTCAGAAGAAGAGTGATGCTTGTGTACCTTGGAACCTTTTGCCATGAAGCAGTAAGTGGGAGCATATTCATCATTGCTGACGTCAGAGTCATTGGAGTGGTCATTTTCTTCATCGTTGAAGATGGACTTGCTGACGAAAGCAGTGGCGAGAGCAAGGATAGCAACACCAGAGTCAGACTTCTCCTCAGATTCTTCCTCTTCTTCATATTCTTCAGATTCTTCTTCAGAATCCATTTCCTTGCCAATGAAAGCCCGAGCCTTTCTGGAACCATTCTTCTTGTGCGATGAGGACTTTGAAGTTGAGGACTTTGAATATTTCTTCTTTTTCTTCGAGTCATCTGAACTGTAGTCCTTGTATTTCTTCTTCTTTGATTCCTTTTCCCAGAGAGGACAATCAGAGATAAAGTGACCAGACTTCTTGCATTTGTGACAAGTTCTCTTCTTGTAGTCGCTTGACGAATCTGATTTCCTCAAACCACTTTTTGATCACTTTCCATATCGGCCTCTCCTTGAGAACTTTTGGAATTTCCTCATGAGCATTGCCAGCTCCTGACTCAGTTCTTCAGGATCACCAAGGCTACTATCAGAATCTTTGTCTTCGGATGAGGAAATTGCTTTTGCTTTCAGCGCACGAGATCTTCCATAGCTTGGTCCGTAGAGGTCTCTCTTCTCAGCTTGTTGGAATTCATGAGTATTGAGTCTCTCAAGTATATCAGCAGGATCAAGTGACTTGTAGTCTCCACGTTCTTGAATCATCAAAGCCAGTGTATCGAATGAGGAATCAAGAGATCTTAGCAGTTTCTTCACCACCTCGCGGTCAGTGATATTCGTGGCACCCAGTGCTTGAAGCTCGTTGGAGATATCAGTGAGGCGATCAAAAGTTTGCTGAACATTTTCATTGTCGAGTCTTTTGAAGCGGTTGAAGAGATTGCGAAGAACATCAACATGGGAGTCACGTTGAGTGGAAACACCTTCGTTGACTTTGGACAGCCTATCCGAGATAAGCTTAGCAGTCTCCAAAGCACTCACTCTGCCATACTGACCTTTGCTCAGATGGCCACAGATGATATTCTTCGCTTGAGAATCGAGTTGCTTGAATTTCTTCGCATCAGCAGCAGTAACAGTTGGAGATGTGTGGGGAACACCATTTTCCACAACGTACCAGAGATCGTTGTCAATAGCTTCAAGATGCATGCGCATCTTGTTCTTCCAGTAGGGGTAGTCCGTCCCATCGAAGGTAGGACAGCCTGCGGAAACCTTGATCATACCTGCAGTCGACATAACTAGAACTCCAGGTGGTTAAACCAAAATCACACAGAACAAGGGAGTACCTAGCTCTGATACCAATTGAAAGTGTGTTATGTCGACTAGAGGGGGGTGAATAGGCGATTTTTACAAACTCATCACTGAGGAATTTCAACTTGAAGAATTTGAAACGTGATGAATAACTAGCAGCGCAATAAGTACTCAGGTGCACGCGAAACATAGCAGTAGCATAGTCATCATGATGAATTAAAGCATGCACAGATTACAGGTAGCATGATACAGGATAAGAAGATGAGGAACAAGGTAACTTGAAGAATTTGAGGTGAGGAAATTGAGAAAGTCTTCAGTCAAATTCTTCAAACAGTAACGATCAATTTCATCAAGAAGTACACGAGGGAATGAAAGGGTTGAGTAAATGGAACCAGGTAGCTCGATGAAGACAATGGTTTCATGACCCAGTTCCAACTGCTGGGACAGTCGTACATCTGGTTTGGAGCGGCCTGGTATTTAAACCAGAAGACACACAGTCCCAGGACACACAGTCCTTACCGTATTCTCCTTGAGCTAAGGTCACACAGACCTCGCCCAACACTCACGAACTGGTAGACTTCCAAAACCCTCACGAACTGGTCACCCGGCGATCCACAATTGACTGCTGGATGGTCTAGACCAAGGTAACTTCGTGATCCCCAATTGACTGCAGGATGCACTAGACCATGACGCCTAACCGTCTGGAAGAAACACAGTCTTCAAAGGTAACAAGCGTCGGTTCCACACAGGAACAATTTCTTCAGTGATGCTCAATCACTTTGGGTTTGGTGGTTTGGTTTGGGGTTTTTCCTCACTGATGATTTTCTCTCAAAATTCCTCGAGGAATGGGATGCTCTCAAATGACAAGTGTCAGTTCTCTCTCGGAGCAGCCAACCAGCTAGTGGTTGTGGGGGGCGGCTATTTATAGCCAGGGTGCAACCCGACATGATAAGACATAAATGCCCCCAATGATATGACCGTTATGTGGATAGGATGATTGGGGACAGCTGGCACTTAGCACAGCAACGGTCGGAATCTCGAACTATGAAAGTCCTCAGACTTATCATGTTCCTCACTTGTAGGCAATTCGCACTAGCGAAATCCTAACTCCTCGGTCAGACCAATTTCCTCAGAGACCAGAAGATCATCGTCTCTGTCACTGAACAACTTGACTGAAGTGCAAGAGATTTCCAAAGGGTTCACTCGAAGGATTGGATAGGTTGAGGCTTTTGAGTAGAGCATCAGTTGGCAATTTTCCTTAGTATTACCTCGGACCCCTATAACATTACGGTGTTTCCTATGACTCAAAGAAAGGAAATGAAACTACGAAAACAAAAGTCTTCACGCTTCAAAGTCCTCGTACATATCTTCAAGGTCACACCAACTTCATCTTTTTCAAAGTCTTCAGGGAATACCAAAGTCTTCAACAAAGTCTTCAGCAAAGTCTTCAGTTGAAGACATACATTTTTAGTGATCGATAATCTCCGAATGTATCAAACTCCTCAGCGACTTATAGAGCCTGTGTACACTTACAAACGCATCAGTCTCTTAACCTATAAGTCTTCAATACACCAAAATCACTAAGCGGCACTAGATGCACTTACAACTTGATTCTGTGCAAAAACAGAAACTTTTGCTCTAAGTCCAGGAATTTTGTAAATTCACTGGAACGCGCTTTTGATCTGAAATTTTTACACAGTCTTTATATACAAATTACCTAGATTGTCCTAATTTTTCAGAATTTTTCGATACAGGGAAGTATTGTTACACTACAGATCTTCACAGACTATTCTGCTTTTGACAGATTCTGTTTTGCATGCATAGTTTACTTGTTTTAGTGTTCCCATAGCTTATATTCAGTAATATAAATTATGGGAATGATAGAATACAGTAGGTATTATGTGAGAACAATTATTAATCTTGTCTTGACAGTACCTAAGTGAATGATCTTTGTTCATTATACTAACCCATCTCACGAAGTTCCGTTAAGTTTTGTGTGATTGAAGTTTTCAAGTTTTGGGTGAGACACCGATATGAGGAGAATAAGGAGTGACAAAAACCTAAGCTTGGGGATGCCCAAGGAACCCCCAAGGCAATATCCAAGGAATACTCAAGCGCCTAAGCTTGGGGATGCCCCGGAAGCATCCCCTCTTTCGTCTTCAACATTATCGGTACATCTTACTTAGAGCTATATTTTTATTCGTCACATAATATGAGTTTTGCTTGGAGCGTCATTTTATATTTTTGTTCTCTGTTAGGTGTTATTTATACACTTGTTTTTCAATAAAAAGTTCCAAGAATTGCCTTTAGGATGCTTGCATTGCATGCTTTGATGAGTGCTGTGTAAAAACAGAAACTTTGGCTGTAGTGTTTGAATTTTAATATTTTACTGGAACGTGGAAAGTTTCTGAAATTTTTACACAGTATTTTCATATAAATTTTATAGCATGTCCTAAATTGTAGTAATTGTTTGAGTTACAGAAGTACACTGTTTTCATAAATTGCTACAGCCTGTTCTGTTTGGACAGATTGCTGTCATAGTTTTGTTATCTACTTATCCTCAAGTTTCCATAGCCTATATTGGTAGATATAAATTGTGGAAATGATAGTATACAGTACCTAATGTTTGAAATTATTGTGCAACTTGTCTTGGAAGTACATGAAGTGTTGATTTATTCTTATGTGTACTAACCTATCTCACGAGTTCTTTTCGAGTTTTGTGTGGAAGATGTTTTTGAGAATAGGTGAAACCATGATATGAGAGGATTGAACGAGATACAAAAGCTCAAGCTTGGGGATACCCAAGGCACCACAAGTAAATATTTCAAGAAGTCTCAAGCATCTAAGCTTGGGGATGCTACGCATCCCACCTCTCTTCATCAACAATTATCGGTTAGCCTATGTTGAGCCTAAATTTTTATTCGTTCACATGATGCGTGCTATTCTTGGAGTGCTATTATTTTTATTTTGCTTGCGAGATCTGAAAATATTTATTGAGAGAGAGAGTCCTCACATAGCTACTTAATTGTTTGACTACTCATTGATCTTCACTTATATCTTTTGAGAGTAGCTTGTCATTTCCTCTCATGCTTCACTTATACCTTTTTGAGAGATGAAATCTTTAGGCTCATGTGCTTCACTTAAATTTGTTTGAGCTTGCCAAAAATCAATGGCAATATATGAAACTAGTCCCAAAGTGATAGATATCCAAGGAGGATATAATAGAAACTTTCATGAAGATCATTGGACAAATTAAACTTGATTCTTTGTAATAGTTTTGAAACATGATGATAGTAATATGTGAGTCATGTTAGTGAGTAATTATGCTTAGTAGGAATATTGGTGTTAAGGTTTGTGATTCCCTATGCATGCACGAAAGTCAATAGTTATGCAATGAAGTTACATCCTACTTGTGGTGCATTATTCGGTGTTAGTTATGACTCAATGCTCACTTATGAGATTTTTCGTTCCTTGGTTTGGTTCCTTCCCAATCTATTTGCTAGCCTTCATTTGTACTAAGTAGAAATACTACTTGTGCATCCAAAATCCTTAAACCAAGTTTTGCCTTATGAGTCCACCATACCTACCTATATGCGATATTTCCATGCCGTTCCAAGCAAATTTGTATGTGCCATCTCTAAATTTTCAAAATAATTTTTCTCTTTTGTGTGCCCATACCGCTCATGAAACGGTGGGGAGTATCCAATATTTTTCCATGCTAGGTGTGTTATTTTCTCGATATGTGTTGATTCACTATCATTCACGAGAAAGTGGCTGGTATTCGGGATGCCCGGTCCCATGCTCAAAAATCAAATCAAAAAAATAATGAAACAAAACTCCCCCAGGATTGTTGTTTGTATGGACGATACCCGTGGATTCAGCTTGCCGTGGAGTGTGATTGATTGGTGGAGGGGGAGTAAAAACTTTACTATTCTGTTTGGGAACCGCCTATAATGTATCTAGCATGGAAAGTATTGTGAGCTACTTCGTCATTTTTGTTGACAGGAAAAGCATGCCACTCAAAATATTTTTCTCTCTCAATTTAAACCTTGAGCTCTGGCACCTCTACAAATCCCTACTTCCCTCTGCGAAGGGCCTATCTATTTACTTTATGCAATTTTTATTTTTGCTTTGAGTCTCCATCTTCTCTTATAAGCACCAACTAGGGGGCACTATGATCGTACTTGAGCATTGGGCATAGCTAATATTTGAGTGTGTTTCATGAATGGCTCAATGATTGAGCATGATGGGCTAGGGATAACTTTCTTTGTTGTTGATATTTTGAAAGACATGGTTGCTTGTTGACATGCTTGAGTATTGAAGTCATTATGTTAAAACTAGACTATTGTTTTGAATCATTTACAAGTCCAAATGTCCATGCTATACATAGAAGAAAAGAATATGATGAACATGTTAGGCAGCATTCCACATCAAAACTTCTGTTTTTATCATTTACCTACTCGAGGACGAGCAGGAATTAAGCTTGGGGATGCTGATACGTCTCCAACGTATCTATAATTTTTGCTTGTTCCATGCTGTTATATTATCATTCTTGGATGTTTTACAATCATTTTACTACAACTTTATATTATTTTTGGGACTAACCTGTTAACCTAGAGCCCCGTGCCAGTTTCTGTTTTTTCCTTGTTTTTGAGTTTTACAGAAAAGGAATATCAAACGGAGTCCAAACGGAATAAAAATTTACGGTGATTTTTTTTTTGGACCAGAAGAGACCCACGGGGCATCGGAGTTGGGCCAGAAGAGCTACGAGGAGATCACAAGACATAGGGGCGCCCTCCCCCCTAGGGCACGCCTCCTTGGCTTGTGACCCCCTTGTGGCCCCCCAGGACTTGTTTCCACCGCCATAAATTCCTATAAATACAGAAACCTCCAAAAATAAACCGAGATCGGGAGTTCCGCCGCCGCAAGCCTCCAGAGCCACGAAAAACCAATCGGGAGCCCGTTCTGGCACCCTGCCGGAGGGGGAAACCATCACCGGAGGCCATCTTCATCATCCCAACGCTCTCCATGACGAGGAGGGAGTAGTTCACCCTCGGGGCTGAGGGTATGTACCAGTAGCTATGTGTTTGATCCCTCTCTCTCGTGTTCTTGAGATGGCACGATCTTGATGTACCGCGAGCTTTATTAATATAGATGAATCATATGGAGTGTTTCCCCTCTCTATCTAGTTGTGATGAATTGTGTTTTCCCTTTGAAGTTTACTTATCAGATTGAGTCTATAAGGATTTGAGAACACTTGATGTATGTCTTGCGATGGGATATCTGTGGTGATAATGGGATGTTCTATTGATCTACTTGATGTATGTTTTGGTGATCAACTTGCGGGTTCCGTGACCTTGGGAATCTATGCATAGGGGTTGGCACACGTTTTCGTCTTGACTCTCCGGTAGAAACTTTGGGGCACTCTTTGAAGTTATTTGTGTTGGATTGAACATGATGAATCTGAAATCATGTGATGCATATCGTATAATCAAACCCACGGGTACTCGAGGTGACATTGGGGTATCTAGGTGACATTAGGGTTTTGGTTGATGTGTATCTTAAGGTGTTATTTTAGTACGAACTCTAGGGCTGTTTGTGACACTTATAGGAATAGCTCATAAGATTGATCAGAAAAGATAACTTTGAGGTGGCTTCGTAACCTACAATAATTTCTTCGTTTGTTCTCCTCTATTTGTGACTTTGGAGTGAACTCTTTGTCACGTGTGAGAGATTTACATATGATTCAACTATGTTAGTATTGTTGAGAGAAATTGCACTAGTGAAAGTATGAACCCTAGGCCTTGTTTCCAAGCAATTATGCAACGTTTTGCTCACTGATTACTATTAGTTACCTTGCTGTTTTTATATTTTCGGATTACAAAAACCCATATCTACCATCTCTTCGCCGAACTAGTGCACCTATACAATTTGCCATTGTATTGGGTGTGTTTGGGACACAAGAGACTCTTTGTTATTTAATTGCAGGGTTGCTTGAGAGAGACCATCTTCATCCTACGCCTCCCACGGATTGATAAACCTTAGGTCATCCACTTGAGGGAAATTTGCTACTGTCCTACAAAACTCTGCGCTTGGAGGCCCAACACGAGTCTACAAGAAGAAGGTTGCGTAGTATACATCAGCCGCCGCTGCCCTCGGCCTCCCTGACCCTCACCGAGCACACCATTGCGCCCAGGGTGAGCACGCGGTTCCGCAGACCCCTTTTCTCCTCTCCCTCTCTCACTGTACCGCCGCCGCACCGTGCATAGTTGGCCGCTGCCGCAGAAACTCGCCATCGGCGACGCTCCGGTGACCAAACCGCAGCGGCACCGCCACCATCGTGTACGCCTCGTCGAGTAGCACACCGTGGTAGTCTTCGATTTGTCTAGGATGCGCCAGAACCGCCGATTCTACCGCCGTCCGAGCCGCTCCGCCGGTGAACGACGTCACCATGACGTCACCACGCGGGAGAGGTCCTGGTCAAACCTGGCGTGTGGCCCTCACTCGCTTGCGTGGCACCACCATGGCACCCTGGCCCACTGTCAGTGCCTGCGGCTAACCTCAGCTCTGGTGCAAAAAGTCCAACCGTTATTCTCTAGAAAAAGAAAAGAACATAAATCAATAGGCAGATTTCAAACTGAAATTTAAAAATTGATAACAATTCAAAAATTTCTCCAAATGAGGAAATTCAAGTTTCAGTGTGTTCAGCAAAATGTGCTCTACCTGAAAATGTCATTTTGACACATGAAAAAATAAAATTTTGTTCACTTATTAATTAATTACATAAATAGCTTAATTATTTGAAAACTTGGAAAAATCATAACTTGAGTTGTGTAATTCCAAATTGAGAGTTTAAGGTGTCAAAATGTTAGTCTTGGAAAACTCTACACCATGGTATTTTATTTGGGCACTCTTGAACAAATTAACTCCTCTGTATATTTAAAATAATCCAAATGCAAAATTCAAATTGCAACTTTGAAAAATCATATCAATTTGAAAATTGATCAGAAAAATATGATCTTGTTCTCTAAATGTTAAGGTAACTAAACTCTATCTGTTAGGACCAGTGGCTTGGCCATTTGACTTAAATTTGGTGTTGTTTCCCCAAAAATACTAAAATGGCAGAATTGAATTCAAAATTGGGAAATTCATATCTTTTGAACTAATTATCCAAAATTATTGATCCTTATAGCAAAATGTTCAGAAAGTCATAACCTTTCTGTTTATACCATTTGCCAAGCATGGCTACATAAATCTTGGGTACTGATTATTTTAAAAATGCAAGTCTAGTCAAGTGAACCAAAATTGGTAATTCATAAAAGGCTTCTATAACTCCCCCAAAATAATTATGACATGTCAACATGCCTAACAAGATGCAATTTATCTAACAGAACCATGTTTGTTCTTGTTGGGTGCCTTGCTTCACAAATTAAATCGAATCGCAAAAGGGATGCATATTCAAAATGCCATCCTGGATTTATTCACCAATTGTTCTTGGTTAGTAAGAAAATTATAAGTGTTGTTATAAAATGAGCAGAGAAGAAACAATTACTTGTTATAATCGTTTGCATGCATGTTCAATCAACTTTAACTTGGTGCAATTATTTAACAAGTGTGTAGATCATTTAAATATTCATGGGAAAACCAATATTGTTAACAAATAATTGGTCCCATTTAACATGAGTAGATGAATCACTTTCTACTTTCCAACTGCGTAAATGACATGTCATCATCTTGTGTGCATTGCACTTCTCTATATGTTGAATGCTCCGTTTCTTTTCCGGTGTGTTGCTTCTCCTCGATAGAATCCGGAGTTCATGTGAGCACCGAGACTTAAGTCAAGAATAACAACATCGAAGAGTTGTACTTGTCGATCAACCAATAAGGCAAGCATAAATCCCCTTTTTGAGTATTCTCTAATCCAATGTTTTTCCCCAAGTATTTTATCCCTTGTATTATCTGCATTCAATTCCAATGTCACTTTACTACAGTATCCTAGTAGCTGCATTACCTTTCAGATACCATTACCCATTCCCTCCTATTATCCACAGGATTGCTGTGTTGGTTGAGTTACTGCTATCTGCTACTTAATTTCTTAGCCGTGCTTAGCTGACTGCTTATGGGTCCGATGGGCGGATCATGGTTGGAAACGACGATGGTATGTCCGGTTGACATGGAATCATGTGGTGCCGATAATATGCTAACAGAAGTGGATGAGTTGCCATCGGTGAATGATGGTGGGTTGTCTCACTCATGCCCCAAGAGCGAGTTCTTGACTTCGAGCCAAGACTAAGTGTGCTTCCATCAGTGGGCCTATGGGATCCCTGATGACCAACTAACTTGTGAGGGTCTAGCCAAGGGTCATCTAGTTTGAGGTTTCCATTTGCGTGTGCGTGAAAAGATGGACGAGCCGTGAACGAGGATGGTGGTGTTTAGGAACGTGGCTGAGGTCCAGGGTGTTGGAGGGACTGAACTTGGACTAGGCACACTGATGATCCTTGGGTTAGATTCATGCAAGGTAAAGGTTGTAGCCGCGCCCGCTCTGCCAGCCTCCCAGGAAGAGGCCTACTGTACAGGCAAGGAGCCAGACGGTACTGGTGGTGATTAGTTGTATACTCTTCGGGTATATGACTTTTCCAATTTGGTAGACCCTGCAGGGTTAAATCTTTTCGAAAAGTCGTGTCCGCGGTTATGGACGACTTGGTGACGCATTCAGAGACCACAGAGAACTTGAATAATAAAATTGTGTAGACTTGTGGTGATGATGACTTGGTGGATTCAATGATCAGAAGATGAAGAAGAGTTACAAATTCTACCTCATTTCAAAATCTTCTGATAGATGTTGCCCAGTTGGGTCTTTTAAAAGAAAACTTGATTTCTGCAAACCAACTACAAAAGCCTTGTTAAAGCCTCTCATCGAGCTAGTAGCTCTATTAATCTTGCAGAGTACCCTCGTACTCAACCTTGTTTTGTTGCTTATTTTCTTTCAGCTAAGGACTTCTCAGAAGTCGAAGGTGGTTTCTTCGTAACGTCGACAAGTAGTCTGGGGTTACCAGGTGGCAGCCTGGGCATCACGGAACAGCCTGGCGCTGGACTTGTTTAATTGTAGGCCTCTTAGGCCATATTTGGATCTTGTTGTTTAGAACAACTTAAACTATCCTTCCGCTTGTTGTATTGTTGGGTCTGTGCCCTCTGATTGTAATTTGCTATCTTTCTCTACTATTAGAGTTGAACTATATAATGCTTTGTGTCGTAGAGACTGTATGTGCCAGATTGTTCTGTTGTCTTGATCTCTTTGTTATACATTGTGTGCTAAGCCCGATGTTATGTCAGGACCGAGGGGTTGTGGGCCGATGATCAATTCCGAGCCTTGCCTGCCGATGTTTATTTGATCACTGTATACCTCTCAGGTCGGGGCGCAATAGTATGGCATGGCTATACTCAAGATCAAAAGGATACATCTATTTTAGCCACTTGAGTCTTTAATGTCCTCATATGCCATATCGTTTCAATATCTCTTCATAAGGGTTGCAACCATCTTTGTCTCAATCCTTTGAGAAAATCAGCCTTGAGCTTGTGACTTGAACCATTTCAACAGATGGGAGTTCCATTCATGGATTCAAGTCACTTCCACTTATGATCCAATAATTATTTGATTCTCCACACAATATGACTCTTCATAGCTCTATTAGTACCTCGACTCAATGCAAGTACTCTATTCTTCACCTTAGCCATGGTACCTCGGTTGCCAAGCTATCGCTTGCCCTTCACCTCTGCTTAGTCCCTCGAAGCTCTTTCCTTGCTATCTTCACCCTATCGAGCCATCCTCAAGTCACATCATATCTTGAACCAACATTAAGCATTCATTTGAAATCCCATGAAAATATTATCCACGTCCAAGTCATATTCCCAATATTGTCTATCACACTTCCATTACTTGGCTCATCCTCATTTGATTCCATATCTTGATATATATGAATCAACATCAATATGGTCAAGCCAATTCATGATTCCTTATATCATCTTCATTTTGGCTTGACACATTTGATCTTCATAATAGCATTACTCTAAGTTCCTTCTTCATTCTTTCAACTTGGTCAATATCAATGCATAGTGATTTTCCAAAACTTTATCCTCACAAGCAAACCAATATAGAGGCAATCTTATATTATACATTGTCTCCCTTGTCATTTGACATTTGCTTGATATCTCCTCACTTATGCATTCTTGACTCATTCTTCAATACTTGATCAACCCAATCCACTATCTATCTCTTATTGTTCATGCAAAGCAAGCCAGTATTGAAATCAATCCAGATTCATCAACTCATGTCTCATTTGCCATTTGCCAAATATACTTGCTTTCACATGATTCCATGACATTCCACAACATAGAAGCCATTTCATCAATTCTATTTGCATTGTTGTATTTTGCTAGATTGTTTCCATAATCTTCCAATACAACAATACACAGTTTTGTCCTTCATTTGAACACTATGTGGAATACCATCAAGTTTGATTTCTTGTAGAACCTTTGATACACTTCTTGTTATGCAATCTTCACGTATATGCAATATACTCAACTTTCTGTTCAACACTTAGCAAACTTTTAGACCTTTAATTGTGTTGTCATTCAATCCACCAAAAATCACTAAACTGCTAGATGCACATCCTGGCCTTCTCCTGGACTGCTCCCCACCATCTTCACTATTGAGCTTCCGGCCAAAATGCTACGGGCCTCCTTCCCTTCGTACATCGTGGGTACCTATTGATATTTCTTATGTCTATTGGATATTTCCACAAGCGCACGGAAAATATTGAAGTAGCACTTCGCTCGGGAGTATTCCGAGGTCATATTTATAATCCCCGTAGGAAAGCGTATGGCTAAGATGATTAATAAATAGGATTCTTTATGATTAAGTTCTCAATCAATTGCATTTCCTTAGTTGGGGGTAAACGACTATGGCGCGCGTTGCCTTAAGGTATTAACGATAAGGGAATGGTAAGGTAAAGGAAGAAGAAGGTAGCTAGATAAAAGAGTAGATGACATAGCTAGTGGGAGAGGGAGAGCGAGCAAACGAGTCCTATGATACTTCTACTAACAAGTACAACTTAGCTATAAACTATAGCAACTTAGCTAAACCAAGAAATAGCTGGATTCATATGCACCTTGGGGCACAACCCGCCCAGCCAACCCAACGGATTAACTAGACGAAATTGCCATGAGCCCTACGCTTTAGTAACTAGATCTATCATGGTGGAATACAAAGGATGGACAGGGCTGTCACCACCTGCCACCTACCACTAACTATCCGGAGGCCTAGGCGTAACAACAGGCAAGCTATAGCCTAAGCACCACGCTTAATCTATAGACTCACTACTTTAATCTGACCTCCGATGAAATGAGATCAAAGCACCCTAACCAGACGGTGGTCCCACATAGGATATAACCACACTAAACAAGGTAGCTAACTAAGCTACTAATCTTAGAACAAAGCTCCAAGTATACTTCAATAAGTATGTAAGCTTGAATAAAGTACTTGAATAAGGTAGAAGTATATATTCCAAATAAGGAAAGTTTTACAAAAGAAGAAAGGTACAAGAGCTATACCAGACACAGAAGACTTCTTCCAAACTCCAAGCAGAGATCTTACTCTAACTCTATCTCCCACTACTAGCCTAACTACTATAAAGTGGACTACACTAGATCCTTGAGCGTCTTCCTGATGTGATGCTTGAGTAATGCTTTCCCATGACGCCAACACCACTATTTATAGTGTGTATGGAGCATGGGGGTACTTTTAGGAGATGAAGGGAGGTCGGTGGAGACCGGTTGGGGTCGGGCGACGCACCCTAGGGTCGGCCGACCCTAGGATCCACCGCCTCACCAACCTACGTTGTTGGATCCTCCTCTATGGCGGTTGACAGTTGCCCAGTGGCGGTTGATGGCCATGGGAGATGTCCATACACCAATGGTGGTCCCATGAATCATGTGAAGCTCCACCAAGGCCTTTGGATCAAACCTACTTCTGATCAATGGTTGAAATGGCCCAAAAGTGTGTTTTCTCCCCTTTGCATGGATCTGTGATGTAGCTGGACCAGGTGGGGCATCGAGCGACGCCAGGTGGGGTTGGCCTACCCCACCAAGTGGGACCAGGCCACCCTGCCAGGTCAGGTGGGGCGTCAAGCGACGCCAGGTGGGGTTGGCTGACCCAACCAAGTGGGCCCTGGCCCCCCTGCCATGTCCATTTGCTTATCCACTTTGAAGTTGATGAAATTTGACCAAACTTTCCTGCATTCAAATATTTTCCAAGTACAAGTGGAACTAGGTCATTTATAAATAGTATTTTTCTACTTATGATGTTGATTTGCCTTCACTTTGGTAGAATATTGATGGTCAAATATGGGGTTTAGTGACCATCAACAGCGGCCACACCACAAACACGGTTGGTGTGATCTCACAAGGAAGTATAGACGAGGGATGTTTGTATACTTGCAATTGGATTTATCTGGTTGGCCAGTGTTATAGGATGCTACGATGTAAGATGTCGGGAGTGGTATTATAGCGAAATGGAAGAGCATGGCTAACGTGACAATTTCTATGTGTGACTCAGACAACGGCTGTGAGGTTTTCAGTGTCATGTGTGCAATCAGATCAAGGATGGTATA
The DNA here is from genome assembly GCA_039707655.1 of Elymus sibiricus. Classification (NCBI taxonomy): domain Eukaryota; kingdom Viridiplantae; phylum Streptophyta; class Magnoliopsida; order Poales; family Poaceae; genus Elymus; species Elymus sibiricus. The sequence goes on from CM077666.1 coordinate 6,154,717, forward strand.
GAATTTAGTTAGCTCATGTGATATCTAATTGGGAGCAGTAGTGCTTTGGGGAGTCAGGAATGTGTCAAGACTAGAGAGGAATCTATATTTAGTTGATAGACAACATGGTGATAAAAAAGAAGGGTACACAGATGTAGGTGGAGTCATGTAGTATGGAGTTGCAGAGATAGCAGAGGCGCTTGTTTGTGATGGGTCTGTGATGAAACCGTCAAGCAGCTCTCATTGAGCGGCAAAGGAACAACTCAGGTCAGGTGTACATGGAGGTCACATATGATGACTTCTAGGTGGTGGATTATTCGCTAAGGTGGAGTTTGTTAGATATGTGTCAAATATTTTGTACAAGTCCGATTACATTAGGACTTTGAATTGTATTTGGCCGTATAGGATAGAGTTGGAGTCAGACTCTACAACCCAGAGAACATAGTATAGGCTCGCTGGAGGGCAACAACACATAGCCGGAAACCTAGAGCAGTGGATGCTGCTGGTATTGAGGAGGAGCTCCTGTAGTCTTTGCCCCAGGAATGTAGGCTTCAGCGAAACCTCGTTAACAAATATTGTGCCTCTGGTGTCGTCTGTAATCTTACATGTTCGTCTTATTAGATCTAATCGACGCTTTCGCATGTGGAGACTAGCGGGCAGCTTGATGCTGTGAGCGCTAATTTGTAACCGAAGATATGAGCATTTTGTGACTTTATTTGGGAGGAGTTAATGACTAGCTCACCGAGAATCCCCTCCTCTGTAACTCTCCTGAGTGAAGATCACATTGGGGCAATCATAGTCACCCCTCCCCCTGGTGTTTTCTACGTCAAACTGGTGTTATTCTTGATCTACTTTATTTTATCAGCAAGTGCGTGCTATAATTTGTTTTGTGTATGCCACATGCACAGAAATTTTGAGTATTTGTCTTGCGAAAACAAGGCAGCATTGGATGAAATTAATTCCCGCCATGTCCATAGATAGAAATGAGAAGGCAATGTCAGCATAGCTGAAAACTGGAATTAGTGAAAAGAAACAGATCACTGCATTGCCATTAATGTGATAAAATTTCTTAGATTATAGGAATTAATACAATCCAAAAGATAAACACCAGGAAAACAGTTTACTAATTGCATGACTACAAAGTAAGCAATACGAGTGCAGGTCCAACAACTAACAAGAAAACCACTCAAAGCACCTATGGATACAGCTCCCCTACTTCATAACATCTCAAAAAGAAAATCAAGAATTGTCTTTGAGGCTCTCTCTACGCATGAATTGTTTGATTGCGGACATCAAGATTCTGTCATTCTCCACTGCACAAAAGCTAGTCAAATACATACAGCTTTGGGGAAAAAAATTGAAATCGTGTACCTATCGGGAATCGGATAAGGGACACAAAGTCACACAATCACTTGGACCCTTAGGTGGCGTTTGGATGGTGGGTGGGAAAGGGATAGGGATATAGAATGGGATATGAATAATTGGGTTATGGATTGGGAAATAAGATTTGGACTCCAATCCTTTGTTTGGATAATGGGTTTGGGTTCAGATTTTAAGTGGGGTCCATGTGTTAAAATAAATTAAGAAAAACATCTTGTCCTCTTATCCACACACACGTGAATCCTACCCCTTCCGCCTGGCTCTGCTTGAGTTACGACGGCTTCCGCACGCGCATGGGAGCTTCCGAGTCCCATGCATGCGAGCGTTGAGCACGGCTCCAGTGGCAGATTCGTGCGCGGTGGAGGTGTGCAAGTCGTGCGTCAACTCAGCTGACCGCGCAACAAGGCAAGCGACGCCGGCGCCGGCTACAGTTACCTGTACGCCGAGGATGCTGCGGCTGCGGCTGCCTATGAGGCGGTGCCGGTGCGAAACTGCGAATGGCTGGCGCAGGTTCGTGGGGGCGATGGCGGCAAGCTGCTGCTGCTTGAGCTCTGCGATTCAGGAGTCCTCGGCGCAGGGAATGGCTTGCGTGACGCCGCGACGAGGCGGGGGCGGTGACTCCAGTGACCCTCGCGGCAAGGTGAGCACCGGCTCCCACAGCCCTCGCGGTAAGGCGAACAACCGGCGGCTCTTACAGCACGGCGAGCGACACTCCTACGGGACCAGCCCCATCTCTACCCCGCCGGAATCGAGATGAGCCTATCGTCGTCTCCTCCAAAATATTCTCGCCGGAGTCTTTTCCCATCGTATCCCACCGTCTCCACTGGGACAGACTTGGTGGGATGAGAGGCCATTCTATCCCAAACCCAAACTCACTTTGTATCCCTGTCCAATGAACCAAACCTGGGTTAGAGCATCTCCAGCAGCTCACCAATAAATCATCCCCAATATAGTGGTATTGGTGGTCACCAATAATACTTTTTTGAAATATTGGGGGAAATGCTCCAGCAGATCACCAATAATCTTCTCCAATACATGGGTCCCACATGTCAGAATAGAGGATGTGGGAGGAAAAAGATGACAGTTATTATGGTCCCAACACTATTGGGGAACATGCAACTCCCCCTTTATTTGAGGGGAGATGGAGGAGATATTGGTGACCACCGAAAAAAGGAAGAGCTATTGGAGAGCTGCTAGAGCAACGAAATTGCCTCATCTCCCACAATATGACAGTTTTATGGGGATGAGGGATGGTATCGGGGAGCTGTTGTAGATGCTCTTATAAAGGTACTGGGTTCTCATATGCCTATCCCAGCCCTTATTTCCCGTCAACCAAACGTCACCTTAGTCCCTTACTTAACCATGGTGATTACACAACAGCTTATGGCCTAATGTGTACCGGGCTCAGTTTAATAACATGCTTGTTACCATCGAGAGAGCATCATCTAGCGTTACAGGGCACCACCAAAATGCAATTTTTAATTTTATTTGGCTGCTCCTATATAACAGGTTGTGGACTGCGGATTGGCTTGCAAGGCATGGCTGGCCTAACTGGCAGAGATATATCCGCTAGGCCTTTGCACCCTTGACAACCATGTCTTCGCACACTACCGATACTCTGCGAACTTGGGATGCCATTTCCAATTGGTTAGCGGCTGCTTTCAACCCGCGTGGTTCCTGGGAGGGTTTTAGTACGGTGACATGGCTGGTAGAAGACAGTGGCTTCACACTCAGGAAGTAATAGATGATCCTAACCATCCAATCTAATTAAATGAATGGTTCACCGTTATTTGAGAGTATCATAGCAAAGCCCATAATTAAAAATGGAGAATGACCTTAGCTTGATTAAAAGAAAAAAAAAGAAACCTATATGACTGTACTATAACTTCATCTCTTCTGCTGATGGTATCTCTGCGGGAGATGAAAACATGCTGTAATAAGCAATGTGTAGAGCCGCGATACACAATTTGGATGGAAAGACTGTGGAAGATTTTGGATCACCACGTTCGCCTTCTAGTCCTTCGCAATTGCAACCGGGTATGCCAAACTCGTTTTCTGAAATTTCTTTTTCTGCTCTACCTAATGTTATTTGCTCTAGAAACCTAAAAAATCTAGGATTAATATTAGATAGCAACAATGCAACAATTAATTTAGCTATCAATGCTCTAAAAGATATAGAGGATGATAGGTCATCAGTGGCACCTATATCAAAAACTCCTACAGATTTATCTTATCCTAACTATAGTGATGATGAGGACGCTAGAACAGATGGTGCCCTACTCGCTCACTTGGTAGGGGATATTTCGGAGGTTGACTTTCATGAGGCGGACCTGGACATAAAGATTTGTGACCTTGTGGCATCCGCTCGCTAGGAAGTCACGGTTGTCTTCTAAGAAAAAGGAATGTAAATCTAGGGATGGGGGAACATTAAATCTAAATAAGTTTCACTATGAAAGGCATGTATTGGAATAGAAGAGGTCTATCGGTCTTGGCTAAATTTCGTTTTGTCTCAGATGCAATAAAGTAGCATCATTTAGATTTTATAGCTATAATGGAGACTAGGAAGAAACATTTGTCAAAGATGAATCAGGCCCGCCTATCTGGAGGCGTTGATTTCGTTTAGCATTGCCTTCCTCCATGTGGCAGGCCAGGCAGAATTTTACTACGAATTAATACAACAGCCTTAGATCTTTCTTTTATTGTGGAAGAATAATTTTATATAAAATTCCATCTCTTGCAACAAAGCTGATAAGTTTAAGTGGATTCTCATGGCTGTTTATGATCTAGCTCAAGACAACTTCAAGTCTGCCTTTTTAGCTGAACTTGTGAGAGCCTGTCAAGAAAATCCACTTCCTACCCTGACTGGTGGAGATTTTAACATTTGCGCAACAGCACTGAAAAGAACAATAACAGGTATAATGACCGGTTGCTCTTCCTGTTCAATATTGTTATTGATAGCTTTGATCTTAGAGAGATTGATTAGACTAGTCGACAATTTACCTAGGCAAATTCGCTACCTATTCAAACCTATGAGAAGTTGGATCGAATTTTGATGACAACAAAATGGGAACTAAAGCACCCTTTCGTGACTGTACAAGCCCTTGATATATAGGGGTGTATCAGATCACACTCTGTTGTTGTTCGATACAGAGACACCAGATTTTATAGGGGATGAAAAACAATTCAAATTGGAACTATCTTGGTTTACTCGGGATGATTTTCATGACCTTGTCGTAGAAATTTGGAATAAGCCAGTGAAGGGTCGAAACCCGGTACGGTTCAAAGATGGAATAATAAATTCAGTGATTTGCACAGGCATTTAAGAGGGTGGGAAGCAAACAATAATGGATAGTACAAAGCACAAAAACAAAGTTTACAAACAACTATTAATGACCTCGATTTCACGGCTGAGTTTCGTGATCTGTCTGAAGCGGAGCGAGATAATCTTGCCCTTGCTCGAGATCAGTTAACTCAAGTTAGAGAAGAGGAAATTAAATATATTTAAAGGGCTAAGATAAAGGACGTCCTCCTAGGGGATAATAACACACGGTATTTCCAACTAATTGCCAATGACAAGCATAGAAGAAAACACATTTTCTTGCTTGATCAAGAGGAGGGAAAGATTAAAGGGTAGAAAAATCTTAAAGAGTATATATTACCAAGTTTATAAGGAGCTATTGGGCCACCAGAGGAGTCCTTGTGTGCCTTCGATAGCTCTAGGATTGGTGATATACCACAAGTAACATAGGAAGAAAATGAATTCCTAACTTCCAATTTGACAAAGAAGGAAATTTGGATGCTATTTTGAATATGGAACATAACAAAGGACCTGACCCTGCTGGTTTCCTAGCCGAGTTTTATGAAAAGTTTTGGGAAATCATTAAAGGTGACCTTATGTAAATGTTCCAAATACAATTGGCAAGGCAGTGAAAAGTGTTGTCTTTGCCACAAAAATGAGACAATTAAGCACCTTTTTTTAATGTTGTTTTTCATGTGTGATTTGGAGATGTATACATGTTGATTTAAACCTTCCTCAACCACGTAGTATTTCTCACATGTTCAGGAGTTGGCTTCGTGGGTTTAGGAGGGATTTAAAACCTTTACTTCTGCTGGGCGTGACAGCTACTTGTTGGTCGTTTTGGTTATGCAAAAATACATGTTTATTCTCCCTTGCAGGTGGTACATTTGGTTATCCATTGGCTCCATACATGGGCTATCCTCCAGATGCTATTTGCGCATGCTTTGGTTGTTGCGGCATCACAACACTTGACGCAAGCGATCACGGTGTCTTTCTCCCTGGCACATAGATGACGATCTAGTCTTAGAATTGATTGTCATTACTGTGTCAGACTATCTTTTTGTTTATTTCAGGCCATGTGCGCTTTTTGTAGAAGCCGGGAGTAAATTCACAATTTTTGTATCAAGTCAATGTACTGATTGTGAATTAACAAAATCCTCCCTTTATAAAAAAAGATGAGATCAGAGTACATCCAGCAAGGAGTACGAGTGTACAATAGAGTATTCACCACTAGTGCACAACCTAAGGGTCCAATCGTGAGTGACAAACTGACAATCAACATAATTCAATCTCAGTTTTTTATGACAGCAGTCGTGCTCATCTGATGGCCAATATGGACAGCTAGAAATGATCTGATCTTCGAGGGGATTCAGCCCAATGTAAACAACGCCAGAAGTCTTTTCTGCAACGAAATCCTTTTGCTGTTGCATAGGGTAAAATCAAGTCTTGCTGTGTCTTTTGACCAATGGGTTCAGAATCTGGTGTAATTCATAGGCTTAGCCTGACTTTTTTGTTTCTTTCTTTGTCTTTTGAATTATATCTTGTTAACTTTTGTTTTATCCTTCGTTTTTAATATAATCAATCTGTAGGGGCCCCGGACCAGACACATGAGCTGAGCCCCACTCCCTCACTCTTTAATTTGGCAGCACATTATGCACATACCTTTCCTCCTCTACCTCTTCCCTCACCAACACTCCATGCATCCTGCCTCTTGTTAATTCACCAGCAGCACTCCATGTTATTGACACTCCATCCTTTCCTTCTCTCTTTTCATTCTTCGGCTCCCTTATCTACATAGAGATATTCACCCGAGGCAGCTTCCATCCACATGGGCATGCAGGACGACGGGCTGCATCTTTTACCTTCGACGAGTGCGTGACAACAGCGGCCGCAAGAAAGTGCAAGTCTCTTCAACATGTCATATTGGTCAGGTGCGCTACGCCAAAGCATATATATATATTCTTCCATCAAATCAATCCCATCTCCATGTGTGCAGTCCAGCATGCAGCGTGATCCCATGCATCTCTCTCCACTAATTAGTAATTACCCCCTTTTCTAAAACATACACTGCAGGCTTTTTTGAACAATATTGGAGGGCAGAGAGGCTAGAGGAAGAAAATTCCCGACTGTCCAACGAGAAGCGTGAACTGGAGAGGCAACTGGCGGAGAAGACGAGGACTGCTCAGGTGTCCTCGACCCAGGTCTTCACACTGGGGCACAAGGTGCGAGAGTTGGAGCGCCAAAACACCGGACTGTCCGGTGAGCTGTGCAAGCAAAGGGAGGACACCCGGAAGTCTGGCCTGCTCTTCATGAATGCTGCCGATAGGTACCAAGAGGAAGCCAAGAAGCAAATTAGGGCAATGGCAGAGGAATTGGAGAACACGAGGAAGGCAGGTCTGATGCTAATGAACACCGCCGATACTTACCAAGAAGCGGCAAGGAAGCAAATTAAGGAGAAGGCGGAGGAGCTGGAGGACGCGAGGAAGGCGGTTTTGGTGCTCATGAAAGCAGCAGATGCGTACCAGGAAGAAGCGGAGAAGAAAATTAAGGATAAGGTGCAGGAGCTGAAGGTCATGGGGGCACACAAGGCAGAGCTGGATGCGAGGGTAGAATCTTTGGAGTCGAGGCTCAAGGCAGCTCTGGCAAAGAACTTGGAGTTGGAGGATGATTATGGTAAGGTGAAGGCTGAAAATGATAACCTTCGGTTGGAGGTTGAGAAACATGCATCTGCAAAGGCATTTGATGCTGAGAAGGAAGAAATCTTGACGGAATTGGAGGACCTTAAGATGAAGGTGGAGGTAACTCAAGCCAACAAGGATTTGATGGAGGGTCAAAATGATAAACTTCGGTTGGATGCTTTCACAGGAATATAGCTTGCTGGAAAGCAGGGGCTGAGATGCTCAACATGTAATTAGGTATGTTAGAGTTAGCATTGTATACGAATAGGACTCTAATATACCGTATACGACTTGTACCTGTATTGTCTCTCTGCATTATATATACAAGAGCTACGCCGCACCATCAGGTGTGCGAGTACCTCAAACCATCGTAGCCCTAAACCTTACATGGTATCAGACTAAATTGATCCAATGTCTTCCGCTGCCTCCTCCGGCGCCTCGACAGCCGGTGGCATCTTCTCCACCACCCTCGCCTCCCTGCTCTCCAACCACGGCAGCACCATGGTAGTAAGCACTGCCGCTGGTTCATACAGTACCAACAACACCCTCGGCTCCTTCATGGCCGGGGTTATGACTCCCGTTCCTCCTCCACGCTCTCCTGCAGCCACCGCGGTGCGGCCTGCTGCCATCCAACAGCCCGCGGTGGTTGATGTTCCTTCGCCTGCGCCGTTCCACTTCGCGCATCTCCTCACCATCAAGTTGTCGGCAGACAAATTTCTCTATTGGCGCGCGCAGGTTCTTCCCCTTCTTCGCAGCCATAACCTCCTCGGCTACGTTGTTGGGTCGCTGCCGTGTCCGCCATCAACTGTCGTCGCCACCACGGCGGATGGTGCGCAGCACATGGTGCCCAACCAGGCGTACACCATCTGGGTTCAGCAGGATCAGGCCATACTCTCGGCAATTCAGTCATCGCTAACCGAGGGGGTGGCCGGCATGATCCTGTTTGCGGCTACTTCTCATGAAGCCTGGACAACGCTCGAGGGTAGTTTTTCCTCTCAGTCCACGGCGCGAGCCATGGCGCTTCGTCGGCAACTCCAAGACATGCAGAAACGTGATCTTTCGGCCACTGTCTATTTCAACAAAGTCAAGAATCTTGCTGACACATTAGCTGCCATTGGGAAACCTCTCTTGGATGAGGAGTTCACCGGTTTCATCCTTGGTGGACTTGATGGTGATTACGATTCGTTGGTAGAGGTGGTACAAGGCCGTGATATTCCGATGCCCCGACGGGATCTCTATGCTCGTCTCCTTCAGACTGAACAAAGCATCGAGTCCCGTCGGTCGGCTGAAATTCATGGCAGATTCTCTTCGGAAAATGCGGCGACTCGTGGTGGGTCGCGGCCGCCCTACCGTGGTGGTGGTGGTTCCTCTGGTGGCAAGGCGATCCTTCCCTCACCACCACAACAGCAGACCAACAACAACAACAAACGTTCAGGTGGTAGCTCGTCATCTACTGATAGTTCGTCTTGCCCTACTTGTGGCCGTCCCAATGGCGGGCGCACCACGTGCCAGCTTTGTGGTTTTCAGGGCCATGTTGCATCTCGTTGTCACAAACGCTTTCAGCGTGATTTTTTTGGCATTGGCAATGATGGACGCAACAATGAGCGGCAGGCTGCCATGGCTACTCATGGTCCTGTTGGTGTACCTCAAGGCCACACTCCTTCATATCCCATCGATGCAAGTTGGTACATGGACACCGCAGCTACGGATCATCTGACGAATGAACTTGATAAGCTTCACTCCCACGAGCCCTACCATGGTCCGGACAAGGTGCACACTGCCAATGGGTCAGGTATGCGCATCGAACATATTGGTCAAACCTCTCTTTCCACTAATTCCTCTAAGCAACATCAACTTCGTGATGTTCTTCATGTTCCCACTGTTACACGCAATCTTCTGTCTGTTCCTAAACTTACTCATGACAATGATGTCTTTGTTGAATTTCACCCTTTTGATGTCATTGTTAAGGATCGCGCAACGAGGGGCGTTCTTCTTGAAGGTCGTTACAAACATGGTCTCTATCCGCTTGATGCACCTGCGGCCTCCAGAGTTTTCAGCACTGTTCGTGTCAAGTCATCGCAATGGCATTCACGTCTTGGTCATCCAGCTTCTCCCATTGTTCGTCATATTCTTCATCGTCATCAACTACCAGTTGTGTCCAGCAGTAAAGATGTCTCTGTTTGTGATGCTTGTCAACAAGGCAAAAGTCACCAACTTCCGTTTTCAGAGTCTACTCGTGTAGTTAAATCTCCTCTAGAAATTGTGTTTTCAGATGTATGGGGCCCTGCGCAAACCTCAGATAGTGGTCATAATTACTATGTCAGTTTCATCGATGCTTATAGTCGTTTCACTTGGCTTTACTTTCTTAAGCGCAAGGCAGATGTGTTCAATGTCTTCCTTCAATTTCAAACTCATGTTGAGCGTCTTCTTAATCATAAAATACTACATGTTGAATCTGATTGGGGAGGGGAATATCGCAATCTCAACACGTTCTTTGGAAAACATGGGATTACACACCGTGTGTCTTGTCCTCATACACACCAGCAGAACGGAACAGCTGAACGTAAGCATCGTCACGTGGTGGAAACTGGGTTAACTCTTTTGGCACATGCATCTGTACCGTTCCGTTTTTGGACTGATGCTTTTTCTATAGCTTGTTTTCCCATAAATCGCCTCCCTACACGAGTGCTCGGTATGAAAACTCCCATCGAATGCTTGCTTCAAGAAACACCTGACTATACATTTTTCAAGGTGTTTGGATGTGCCTGCTGGCCCCATCTTCGACCATATAATAATCGCAAACTTGAGTTCCGATGTAAAAAATGTGTCTTTCTCGGGTATAGCTCTCTTCATAAAGGATACAAGTGTCTCCATATTCCGACCAGTCGTGTTTATATTTCTCGTGATGATGTCTTTGATGAGAATCACTATCCCTTCTCAAATCATCCCGAGTCACAAACTTTCTCCAAATATATTCCATCATCACCTGTTTCCTCTGACCAATTTGTAGATGTTGCATATTTTCCTATTTTGCTTCCTCACCATGGTGCAGGTACCGGGCGTGGTGTTCGTCTTGAGCTTCTGGATGATGCAGGGGTTCTTAGTGCACCTCACGTCGATCGCCAAGCCGTGCATGGCCCGGACGTCCATCCTACGCGGCCCGAGGGACGCCATGCAGCGGCTGCCCCACATGAGCTGCCGGCCACTGATTTGGAGCCAGCCGAGCTGACTCCCTCCGGTGTTTCTTCTGTGCATGGCTCTACCACCGAGCCGACCCCTGGGTCAGCTGTGGCGAGCTGTCCCGAGCTGTCCTCCACGGCTCGTCGTACGTCCGAACTGGAAATCTCGACGCCTTCCACGCCGTTACCAGTGCGCCATGCAGCGGCAGCCCAGGATATCCTTGGATCAACATCTCCTGGGTTGGCATCTCCGGAATCTGTGTTGCCTGCTTCTATTCCGTCTCCAACACTGCCACATGCTCCTGTTGCTCCTCGTCGTGTACACACGCGTAGTCAGAGTGGCGTTTTTCAGCCAAAACAACAGACTGATGGCACTGTTGCATGGTTAGCTGCCTGTATGGCACACGCTGTTTGTGATCCGAGTTCTGAACCTCGTCATTTTCAAGTGGCAATGAGCATACCTCACTGGAGAGCTGCTATGGAACAGGAATTTTTTGCACTGCAGAAAAATGACACCTGGACACTAGTTCCTCCTGTCTCAGGGTTAATGTGATTGACTCCAAGTGGGTCTTTAAAGTCAAGAAGCATGCTGATGGATCTGTTGAACGCTATAAAGCACGTCTGGTTGCCAGAGGATTTAAACAACGTTACGGTCTTGATTACGAAGACACTTTCAGTCCTGTCATCAAGCCTACCACCATTCGACTTCTTCTCTCATTGGCAGTTACTCAAGGGTGGTCTCTCCGACAGTTGGATGTTCAGAATGCATTTCTTCATGGTGTCTTAGAGGAAGAAGTTTACATGCGGCAACCTCCTGGTTTTGTTGATCTTGGCCGACCTCATCATCTTTGTCGGCTAATCAAGGCGATTTATGGTCTCAAACAGGCTCCTCGTGCTTGGTATGCTCGTCTTGGTTCTGCTCTTCGTGCACATGGCTTTGTTCCATCTACTGCAGACACATCCCTATTTCTTCTACAGCACCCAGAGGTCACGATGTATCTTTTGGTTTATGTTGATGATATTATTCTCATCAGCTAATCATCTGTTGCGGCTGATCGACTGATCCTTAGTCTCCGACATGACTTTGCTGTTAAGGATCTTGGGCCGCTTCACTATTTTTTGGGTCTTGAAGTTACACATACTGCTGCTGGTCTCTCACTTTCTCAAAAGAAATATTCCTTAGATCTTCTTCGACGTGCTGGGATGCTAAAGAGTAAGCCTGCTTCTACACCCATGTCTGTGACCGAGAAGCTTTCTGCTGACATTGGTGTGCTTCTTGCTGCTGAGGACGCTACTCAGTATCGCAGTATAGTTTGTGGTCTACGGTACCTCACTATCACTCGACCGGACATTTCCTTTGCAGTTAATCGTGTCTACCAGTATCTTCACGCACCTCGTGATACCCACTGGTCGACAGTTAAACGCATTCTGCGTTACGTTCGTCTCACTGCCTCGTTTGGACTACATCTCCGGCCTGCGTCCTCTTTATTGTTGTCTGCCTTTTCTGATGTGGACTGGGCAGGCAGTCCGGATGATCGGCGATCCACCGGGGGATATGCTGTGTTTTTTGGTTCGAATTTGATCGCCTGGAATGCTCGGAAGCAAGCCACCGTTTCTCGGAGTAGTACGGAAGCAGAATACAAGGCTGTTGCAAATGCTACTGCTGAGCTCATTTGGGTACAGTCTTTGTTGCGAGAATTGGTATCTCTCAAGATATGCCTCCGGTTCTTTGGTGTGATAATATTGGAGCCACTTATCTCTCATCTAATCCTGTCTTTCACGCCAGGACAAAGCATATTGAAGTTGACTTTCACTTCGTGAGGGAACGTGTGGAACAAAAGCTATTACAGATCAAGTTCATCTCATCTAAAGATCAACTTGCGGATGTCTTTACCAAGCCACTGCCACTTCCTTTGTTTGAAGTTTGTAGGCGCAAACTCAACCTTCGTGACACCGGTTCAGATTGAGGGAGGGTGTTAGAGTTAGCATTGTATACGAATAGGACTCTAACATACCGTATACGACTTGTACCTGTATTGTCTCTCTGCATTATATATACAAGAGCTATGCCGCACCATCAGGTGTGCGAGTACCTCAAACCATCGTATCCCTAAACCTTACAAGGTACATTGCCTCAGGCGAAGGATCTATAAATCATGAGATAATAAGGATGCCTCAAGCGGAAACTTCCGAGCCATCAAGCATTTGGTGAAGGGTAAAAGCAATGGCAAGCTTTGGTTATCGGAGGTTTTGATAGCAGAGCATAGTCATAAATTCTGTCAGAAGCTGAGGTTGAGAGGCTTAAGAAGAATATTTAGCCGGTATTTTTTCCTTGAGAACATTCATCACATCCTCTTTTTAGAAGAAAAATACTAAAAAAATTGGTGTTGGAAATGGGCTTACATTTGATAACTAAACAATAATCGTGAGTTTGCTTATCAATATACACCGAGCACATTTATCTATATTATTAGATATATGCATGGTTCTCTGAGTCGTGTAACATGAACGCAAACATATATTATACCATTTTTATGTGTTGCATACTCAGCGTACGTACGTGTTCTGTAGCTTGTTTTCTCGAAGAAAAATACCTGGCTGTAGCAACATATATGAAGTGGTGATGGTAGACAGATGGAATAGAGCATAGAGGGAACTCTTTGTTTAATGATTTAAAATATGTTACTAGATGTTTTTTCGAGCATAGAGAGAAAGAAACGAGAAAAGCCGTAAGGTTTACACGGCACCAAAACTGACATTTTGCTTGCAGCACTAGCGAGTTTCTGGTCCAGAACTGACATCTGGTATCAGATCGTTCGTGAGGGACCATGCCGAGTGGGAGCAGGACACGGACGCCGGCGACCACGCCGTCACCTGCTGATCATCGCTCTGTGACTCCATCGCGCACACGGCACCAGAGCCGCGGTATGAGTCGTGTTCGTCGTGGCGGCAACGAGATCGTCGTCCACGAGCGCACGGTGGAGGAGCGGATCATCACCGGCGGCAACACGGTATGGCCAATGCTCACCTCCACGAACTACGTCGAGTGGGCTCTAGTGATACAGATCAACATGGAGGCTAACCTGATGTGGGACGCGGTGGAAGGCAACACCAGCAGCGTGGCCAACGACAAGGCCGCGCTCGCGGCACTCCTGCGCTCAGTGCCCCCCGAGATGGTGGGCACGCTCGCAGTGAAGGGCAGGGCCAAAGCCGCGTGGGACGCGGTGCGCACCATGTGCATCGGAGCTAATCGCCTCAAGGAGGCCACGGCGCAACGGCTGCACAAGGAATTCGAGTAGATCGAGTTCCACGACGGCGAGACCCTCGACGCCTTCACCATGCGCATCATGCACCTCGTCAACAGCATGCGCTCCCTCGGCGACACGGTGGAGGAAGTGAAGATCGTGCAGAAGATCTTGCGCATCGTCCCGGAGCGCTACGCACAGATGGCGTGCTCCATCAAAACCCTCCTCGATCTGAACACCCTGTCGGTTGAAGAACTAATCGGGTGTCTACGTTCCTCGGAGGGACGTGGCGGGGGATCGACGACGACACAGCGCGCGATCGGCAGCCTGCTCCTGACGGAGGAGGAGTGGGAGGCCCGCAGGAAGCAGCGCGAGCAAAGGCAGGGCTCCGGCGGCAACGGCAACGGCCGCAAGAAGGGCAAGCCCAAGAACAAGACCGGCAATGGCCGCAACGGCAGCGGCAACGGCAATGCCGGAAACAGTGAACGGGACATGTCCCAGGTAAAGTGTTACAATTGTAACCATATGGGTCACTTCTCCAAGCAGTGCCGGGAGCCTCAGAAGGAGCGCAAGGGGCGAGCAAACCTTGTGCAAGGACAGGAAGAGGAGCAGGCGTTGCTGATCGCGAGCCTGGACTCGCTCACCGTGGTACGTCCGAGCGCGCCGTCCGTCGAGCACGTCCTGCTCAAAGAGGAGCGATCCAATGCTACGGTGACGAAGCAGGCCGGTCACTACGACACGGCTTGGTTCCTGGACTCCGGCGCCAGCAACCACATGTGTGGGCGGCGCGAATTCTTCTCCGAGCTGGACACGAGCGTCCGCGGCTTCGTCAAGCTCGGCGACTCTGGCTGGACATAGAACTCGGGCTTTTCGGCTCGGCCCGAGCTTTCTTGGGGTCACCCCGAGTTTGACTCGGCCCGCAGTTGAGAGGGACCGAGCCAAGCTGTCTTTGCTGGACCGAAAATAGTGCGGGCCGAGCCTGGCTCGGCTCGGTCCAGCCCGAAAACTCGTCTTTTCTCTGGTAGCTTTAATTTATGTCAAACCTAGCAAGAAAAAGAGGCCCGTTAGGTTATTTCTCCTTCGTCGTCTACTTGTTCGTTCTGTACGCATCGACAGCAGAGGAACCAGCCACCACAGGACAGTACAGTTGCGCCGCCGCCATTGCGCCACCTGCGTCGCACGGGATGCTCCCGTCGCCGCCGTCAATAGCGCCATGCATCCACGCCACCACTCAACACTAGCTTCGCCTCGGCTCTGCTCCGGCCCGGCTGCTCCGTTCTGTCCCGGCCGCTCCTCGCCGGTCATGCCCTGCCTCGCCGCCCCACATATGTCGTCTCCGCCATTGTCGGGGAAGACGGACCCACCTGTCAGTGACCCACCACGGCGAGGCTCGCGGGCTGCACCGAGTTTCACCGAGCTTTTGGAAAGCTCGGGCCGAGCTCTGTTTCATGGCTCGCCGGCAATGTTGAGCTGGCTCGGGGCTCGGCAACTTTGCCCGAGCTTTTTGCAGGCTCGCCCCGAGCCGGACCGAGTTGGCTCGTGTCCAGGCAGATCGGCGACGACACGTCCGTGGAGATCGAGGGGCGTGGCACGATCTTGTTCACGTGCCGAAGCGGGGAACACCTCACGCTGTCAGAGGTGTACTTCATACCCCGCCTCTGCAGCAGCATCGTGTCGCTCGGACAACTCGACGAGATCGGGTTCGACACACGCATCCGGCACGGGTGGCTCCAGCTGCGCGACGCCGACGGTCGCCTGATCAGATTAATTATGTTGAGCTGTCATATTATTTCATAATTTTTTCTGTATGTTTATAAACTTGCGGTGTTATCATTTTGCCCGCCGTGCAGTCACGTGGAATCTCAACGCACAAGACGCGCCGCTTGCAAGAATTGAATGCTCGAGCATTAATGCGCAGGCCGGCGTGGCGGGCGAGCATCCCGGTGCCGCTGTCCCGTCCCTTAACGTTCCGTGATCTGCGGGCCCCGCAGGGAAGCTACGGTCAAACACGTCTCCCCAGTTGTAGTTGACATGGCAGGTTGTGGGTCCCATAGAGGAGAAAATGGTTCACAGCTACGGTCAAACTCTTCTCAAAGAAAAGAAACGCTATGGTCAAACGCGTCTCCCCAGTTGTAGTTGACATGGCAGGTTGTGGGTCCCATAGAGGAGAAAATGGTTCACAGCTACGGTCAAACTCTTCTCAAAGAAAAGAAAAGCTACGGTCAAACGCGTCTCCCCCGGTTGGTTGACGTGGCGAAGTGGTCGGTCTCAGATGTAAGGAAACGGGGAAAGTTGATGTCAAACTGGTGGAGACGGCACGAAGTGGCATGGACCAAATTTCCTCGCAAGCGATAGTGGCACAGACCGAAATACTCAAGTTCGAGTGGAAGAACTCGAATGTGCAACTTTGGCAGCGACTTTTCACGAAGATAAAAGGAGGATGAATTTTATCAGGTAAGATAGAAAGACAAAAGAAGATAAAAATAATATCAAACGCACGTTTTAGCCAAACGGGTGGATAGTATTTATTATTTATTTCAAACCATGCATGGGCATTACAGCTTTAATATATTACACACGTAGGTATGCACATACCTGCACATATATAATCCCTTAACAGTATTTGATCAAGCTGCAGACGATGCTGCTGCTGGATCCCATCGTGCTTATTCATTACACACATATGTATAGCCAGCTAGCTGGGGTGTGGTTTAACGTAGCATGCAGATCGCGTAGAGGTCTGCATGCATGCAGGTACGTCCGTACGTCTGGACGTGGTCGATCGGTAGAGTAGCTAGCTGCTAGCTGGATATATATATATATATATATATATATATATATATATATATATATATATATATATATATATATATATATATATATATATATATGTATGTATACAAGTGATTGATTCATGGCTTGGGCGCATCACGATGTTGTATATGATTGTTGACGATGATGACGCCGGCGATGATGGCGGCGTAGATGATGCCGATGAGGGGGAGGCACTTGTCCCCGGGGTGGTGAGTGCCGAAGAAGCCGACCACGGCGCCCTTGTGATCGCGGTCGTCCGGCAGTGGCACGCTAAAGAGTAAAGGCAGTCCCCCTTTCGCACCCATACGGGCCGTATAGTACAGCCTGCCCTGGTTGGTGGTGAACTTGAGCGAGGTCATGCCGTCGTCGTCCAAAGTGCCAGAGAATTTCGGTAGTCGAGAGGCTTCACAAAAAAAAAAAAAAACATATGGTGATACGGCCAGGGCCCAACGGCCGGCGATGGGCTCCTCGTTCTTGTCGTCGATGTAGACCAAGGAGGTGCCAATGATACGGCCATTCGAGGAGGAGTCGGAGCTACATATGGTGATGCTCGCCAGGGATTGGGGCATGCTTGCGCTGCTGATGTCGCGATCGAGGGTGTCCCCCCGGTGCACCCGATGGACCAACCTTCACCGCGACCTACATACAACATGCATCACGAATTAAGCAAGTCAGTTAACTACATGAGACTATTCCCGCAAAACAAAACATAAAAAAAAACACATGAGACTAGCTACCACATGCATTTCTGTGTGTATATACCATCTTCTCGAGCTACTTCACTGAAAACAGAGCCTCAAGTCTGTGTGCGCGCTTCTGCAAATTGCGATGGACCCAATGGTCATGGATGGCCACCTATTTATAGGGTGTCGGTTGCGCCCGCGTACCTGACATCCATCCGTCTCGACTCGAGATCAGTACCTATCTGATTCATACATATGAATTATTTGCACCCCATGCCTAGCTAGTTACTTTCCGGTTCCTTCAAGTCCAATCCCTAGTTGGTTGCATTGAAATGGGAACCTTTTTCTAACAAGAGTCTCTCCGGAAAAGCATGCACACGAGTACATGGTCTAATCATGAGCTTTTTTCAACAAGAGTCTCTCCGAGAAAGCATAGCTACAATTTTTATCACGCACATTACTCAGATCACAAACTAAATTGGTCTCTTTGTTTAAATTGTTTGGGTGTGAATACATACGACTTCTTGCCAACAAACCTTTCTTGCACAATCGAGTTTATTACACACAAATTTGACGTGAGTACGTCCACGTTTGCTTTCATCTGTTAATTGCTTGGACGATGACGTTGAAAGGCACAAGTTTCTGTATACATTAATTAGTCATGTGTTGGTTGGCATCAACGTGCATGAATGGTTCCATCCAAACGCCCTGAGTAGCTGGATTAATGGTTGAGGGAGCGAAAATTGATTTTGGAGGCCGAGCTCCATGGAGGCCGGTTTTTGAAAAATCCAAAATTATTCAAAATTCATATTTTTACGTTTCAAAAAATTCTGAAAAAAATATAGATATACATGGAGGCATAACACACATGTGTGTAAATTTTCAGCACGAAATACTTTCAAATGAGGAATGTGCAAAAAAAAAACAAATCCGTGGCTTTTTAGCACATGATATTGTTCATCCCCAAAGTCCATGAATTTGTTTTTTTTTTGCACAGATCGCATTTCAAGGTATTCCATCCTGAAATTTTACACACATACTGATACGTCCATTTTGCATCATTATTTCTTATTATAATTTATCCTTTTCCAATGATATATTTAATATTTCACACTATGATGCCAATAGGTCGGCGCCTCTGATA
Source organism: Elymus sibiricus (assembly GCA_039707655.1). Taxonomy (NCBI): domain Eukaryota; kingdom Viridiplantae; phylum Streptophyta; class Magnoliopsida; order Poales; family Poaceae; genus Elymus; species Elymus sibiricus. The sequence continues at coordinate 6,173,117 of CM077666.1, forward strand.
AGCAAGACGCCACAAATGCTTTGACGGATACATATTACTACGGAAGCATCCAAAAAAATGACGAGAGGTTCCAGGAATTGTAAATTGATACCGCCTAATAGAAAGGAGTGGCGAGCTAGGAAAGATGCCTAATACGTAGGTGTGTCAATGTGCGACAGGCGCCTACCGGTCTGTCGCTACACAGAATACTCACATCCTGCCTTTCCGTCAAGCGGGGCAGGGAGGTGCTATGCTAGCGGCACGGCCGCGTTGGGGTATGGCGGCTTCATGTGTAATTTAGATGCCTGGTTGTTAGGTGCGAATGCGCGGGCCAGACGCCAAAATAAGTTTTTTAGGGGGTCAGTGGAGGAATTAAGATTCTTGAGGGGTCATTTAATAAAAATAACACGTAGAATGCCACTTGTCAAGCCACGCCAAGCCACGCCTCACGCTGTGCTTGTGGTCATTGGTCAAGCTCCGTGTCCTTTCTCGTCTCGTCTTGTCTAAAAAAGCATATCACGTGCGGAAAATGTCCGTCTGGACACGGCAACAGCCGCACCAGTATATCAACGGTGGAGCATGCTTGTAGATTTGAAGTCCATGTCGAAAGTCCTATTCTGATCCCGAACTCAAAAAGCACCCTGCTGAACAGTAAAATCGAAAAAATAGAATTTTTTAAAAAACAAATCTGATTTTTTTGTGGTAAACTTTGACAATTGTTTTGTATGCTTGCAAAATTTCAGCACGAAATAACATTTGTGGAAGTCGTGGCAAAAAAAAACAAAATCAGCACTCCTAAATGTTTTCAAAACTAGAATTTCTGGAGCATCGATTTTTTTTTTTTGCCATGACTTCCAAAAATGTTATTTCGACCTGACATTTCACAAGCATACAAAACATTTGTTAAAGTTTACCACAAAAAAATTTCAGAATTTTTTGATTTTGTTTACTATTTTTTCGATTTTAATGTTCATCAGGGAGCATTTGAGCTCGGGAGCAGATACTCCACGTCCGTCCCATGTGTGCTACTCTGCGTATAGCGAGGATGAAACATTTTTTCTCGATGTATACTAAGTGTACCAAGCCGTCCGATGGCAGCCACACACTGTCCCAAGCGACCCCATGCAACAACTTTATCGGCTAGACAGAGCTAGGTAAACTTTACTGCCAGACGTGGCAAACTATTTTTGAAACGCAACCCCAAATAAACACCAGCGGTGAGATAGCTCGAACCAGATGTCGCCGTGTGCAAGACGTCCTCACTCCAGCACGCGCCTACTGGCTTTTTTTTTTTGAGGGGAAAATGTTGCCGCTTTATGCAATTGACATAGCTCCTTCTAGAGCAATCCCCGAGCTCACACACTCCGGAGACACATGGAGCCAAGTTTCACAAAGAGATCTAAAGCAACCTTCCTAGCTAGGATATGTGCAACCTTGTTTGCCGACGTCGCACCCAAGCAACACTGAACTCCTGAAAGGAGGTTAGTAAACCTTTTATCTCGTCAACTAGTTGCCCGTTAGTTGAGAGATCCTTCTGCACGTTCATAATTTTCCGCACTGCCACTTGAGAGTCCGTCTTGAGGATGACCTTCTGTACCTGTAGTTCTTGAGCAAGAAATAGGGCCCTCCGGCACGCCTTTGGCTCAGCCACCTCCGCGTCGTGAGTTGAAGGAAAAAAATGGCATGATCTTGTGATGAATACGCCATGGTTGTCTCTGAGGACAGCTCCTCCCCCTCCCGTAGGTTGTTGCTTTGCTAGTGCACCATCAGCGTTCGCCTTAACCCATCCTTCCTCTGGTTTCCTCCATTTCTCGACCTGTGTTCCGCCCGGGTGATTGGTGTTTACCTCCTTGATAGATTTCCATTCTTCCATTAAACTGAGGACCCGGTCGCAAATGGTTGCTGCGCTCTCAATGCGGTTACTCTCCCTAGCACCGTTGCGCGCCATCCACATCTCATACCGGGCTCTGAGAACAGTTACCTTCTCCTTGCTGCTCGCATTAGTGAGCCACCGGAGAATCCATGCACGCAAAGCCGCTGTACAAACAATATGCTTCGGCAGGATGGGCAGAGGTGCAGCCACAGCGTCAGTTAGCAAACGCTACAGTTCAGCTGCATGTGGACACCTCCAAAACCTGTGTATAATATTCTCTTCCCTGCCGCATGCGACACATAACACCCCTGGTTTGATCCGGCATCTGTGCAACTCCATCCCCACAGCTAATCCATTCCTAATCACCCGCCATGCATGGATTTTCACTTTGTTTGGCACATCTGTAGCCCACAATTCGAGCCAACTCTTAATCAGCGACCGGGTTCGAGCTTGAGGCCATTGCCTTTGTCGCAGCCTTGATCGTCACTCCCAGGTGGTACGCCGACCTCACCGTAAACCTGCCATCTTTAGTGAAGTTCCATGCTCTGAAGTCCTCTTTGCCCGTACCACCCACCACAATCTGTTGAACATCGGTCGCATCTGTTTCTGTCAGTACTTCATGAAGCTTTGCATGGTCCTAGTCCGTCCCGCTGCTGTTTAGGAGATGTGCTACCTTTGTAATACCTTGAACAAACTGAGCGCCCAGTGGCACCATGCTGTTCATCCTCGGGATCCAGTGATCGTGGTGCAGATTTATTCTTGAGCCGTCCCCAACCCTCCAGATCAGCCCTTGAGCCAATAGCCTCTGCCGTGCATCAAGCTACGCCATGTGTATGAGCAGCCATTTGGGCATGATGCTGACATGATATCCATATCCGAGAAGTACTGGGCCTTTAGAACTCTAGCACAAAGAGACTCCGGAACCATGATTATTCGCCAAACCTGTTTTGCAAGGAGGGCTTGGTTGAAAATGTGATAATTTCTAAATCCCATTCCACCCTCTCGCTTTCTTGTGCACATCTTGTCCCACGCGACCCAATGGAACTTTTGTTCACCCTCGGCTGCCCCCTACCAGAATTTTGAAGAGATTGATTTCAGATTCCCGCACATTTTCTTTTAGAGTTGGAAGCAGCTCATTGTAAAGGTCGGCGTTGCTTGCAACCCCGACTTCACAAGTACCTCCCTCACAGCTTTTGATAAACCTTGCCCTTTCCATCCCGATACCTTTGATCTTGATGATTCTCTCACATGTTTGAAGCTGCCATCTTTTGACCGTCCCAGCATCGTAGGCAGCCCCAAGTATTTCTCACTAAGAGCCTCCGCCTGAATGCCTACCACATCCTTTAGCTCCACCTTGCTTTCTTCCCTGCACCCTTTGCCAAAGAATATGGACGATTTCTGCAAGTTCACTCTCTGTCCAGAAGCCTCTTCATACACCTGTAAAATGTTTCTTAAACAATTCATATTAGCTGTAGATTCCTCCAGGAAAACTATGCTGTCATCAGCAAAAAGTAAATGAGTGACATTGGGCCCAGTGCGCCCAAACGACACTCCTTGTCATTCATTGTCCTACTGAGCATGTTTCAGTAGCGCTGAGAAACCTTCTATGCAGAACAAAAATAGGTACGGAGATAAGGGGTCACCTTGGCGTAACCCCCTTGACGGGAGAAAGCCATCAGAAACTCCACCGTTGAGCTTTACTATGATCCTAACAGTCATCACACATCTCATGACCATGGCCGTCCATGCCTGAGAAAAGCCAAACCGGGACATCATATTTTCCAGAAACACCCATTCAACCCTATCATAGGCCTTCATCATATCCAATTTTACCGCACATAATGGTCTCTTCCTCCTTATCCGAATGGCATGCACACACTCATATGCCACCAACGCATTGTCAGTGATCAATCTGCCCTAGACAAAAGCACTTTGCTCCTCAGAGATAATGATAGGTAGCACACTTTTCAGCCTACTTGCAAGGACCTTAGCCGCAATCTTGTACAACACATTGCAAAGACTTATGGGCTGGAATTGTGAGAGTGATTCCGGTGATTTTGTTTTTGGAATCAGAACCAAAATGGTATCGTTAAATCCTTCCGGAATATTACCACCACTAAGAAAATCCCGCACCGCCTTGCATACCTCCTCCTTTACCAAAGACCAGTGCCTTTGATAAAAAAGCGCCGGTAACCCATCCGGCCCCGGGGCCTTAGTAGGACCCTTCTCAATCTCCTCATCTGTAATCGCAGCGACGAGTTTGGTGTTCACATCCGAAGAGATACACGTCGGGATGTGCTGGAGAATCTGTTCCATATTGTTTGCACCCTGTGATGCAAAAAGTAGGGAGTAAAAATCCCTAGCCAAAGCCCGCATCCCATCATCATTCTCACACTTGGAGCCATCCTGCCTGAGAAGATAGCGAACAGTATTTTTATGACGTCTGTCTGATGCCCGGTTCTGAAAATATTTATTATTTTGGTCGCCATAGTTCAGCCAATCCACTCTTGACCTCTGTCTCTGCATAATTTCCTCACGTAAGTACACCTCATGCAGCTTCTCTTCGAGCAGCATAATGCGCTGCATAATCATGGGCGTCAGGGTCTTCTCCTTTTCAGTCTGTAGCTCTGCCTTGTACGTATTGTTTAATCTGCCTCCGAACTGATCCAAACACATCCCGGCCCCATGCATGCATGCGCCAAGCCACTCTGTTCAGCTGCCCATGTTGAGCGTGCATGCTGCTGTCGCCGCGACCCTTCATCTCCCATGCCTCCCTAACCATCTCATCATATCTCTCGTGGCGTGATCCTCTGGCGTGTTGCCAAAGAAACCTCCGTCGGCCAGCTTAGCCCTCAGACCCCACGGACCCGAGTTTGGATCAAAGCCTGGCCGGTAGTAGTTGGCATCCACCTAACACGCATACTCGTAGTAGGATCGAGCGGGTGAATTGTAGAACACTTGATCAGTGAAACCCGAGTACCCCATCTCACTGGATGGAATCGAAGTTATTGATGTAGATCCGATTTGATGACGTGAGCTCCCCACGGTCGGCGCCACCTGTCGAGGATAATTTTGTCGATGCCTCATCGTAGTATGGTATTTGTACGTGATTTGCTTGGTCATGGGTGTATGCTTGGGTCACCAGGGATCACTAGACACGATTTTACCCAGGATCGGCCCGCCTTGGTACTACTAGAAAACAGGCCATTAGTCTCGGTTGGGAAGGGCCTTTAGTCTCGGTTCCCCAACCGGGACTAAAGTATAGAGACTAAAGGGTCCAAGCCTTTAGTCCCGGTTGGCTACGAACCGGGACTAAACCCTGGCCACGTGGTCGGCAGCGCGCGCCAGGGCATGGGGACCTTTGGTCCCGGTTGGTAACACCAACCGGGACTAAAGGTTTAGGGGTTTAGGGGTTTAGGTGTTTAGTGTTTATTATTTATTTTTCCTTTTCATTTTGTGTTTTTCATTTAATTCTTTTTCATTTCAAACATATTTTACGCTACTTCATACTGTGCACGTTATGCATATATAATAGAATACTTCGTAGAACCGATCATATATCATAAAAAATTTCGTACAAGCAATCATATATCATAGAATTTCTCGTACGATCACATGCATACACATATATATATACAATTTGGTATATACAATTTCTCGTACAATTTGCAGATCATTTACGGATCGGGTAATGGTATTCTCCGTCGGGAGATATGACCTGCTCATGCAAAAATCCCGCAATTTCCTCTTGAATTGCTCGTATGCGGTCCGTTGGTAGGAGCTTATCCCGCATCTCGTGCATCTTTAAAGAAGGTGATCAATATGAACATGTTAGTTGTGTGTATATGTATTAGATCATGATAAAAAAATATGAATGGTGTTTACGTACCCAAAGATCTCTTGCACTCCTGTTGCTTTTGGTTATAAAGCGAATGTTCTCGCAAACGTAATATGCACATAGTTCAGTCCCCTGTGCCTGCCTCTTGCACTTTACAAGAAAAGAATTCAATCAGATAATAATGAAGCATGACAATGGTATTGAAACTAAAATTAAAGAGATGCGCGGACGTAGTTAGTACTACTTAATTACCCTGGGCTTTCGCCATCTCAACTCTGGTTTCCATTCACCGGTGACCTCTTTGATGAAACGTTTTCAAACCCTGCCCGGCAAACAAAATGAAAAAAGGAATTATTAATTACTTGATATCAGGAAATGAACTAATAAAGAAGCCGACATAGTGCGTCAATGATTGAAATTACCTGTCGAGCAAAGAATGCAAGCTTATGTAATCTTCAGGGTCTTTACTTAGCGAGTCCAGTACTTCAACAGTTCCATCGTCAACTCTAATGATTAGAAGGATCCAGTGGTAGCTGCGCACACGATTTGTATAAGCGGGCATGCATAACTCATCAACTACACTTAACATCAAGTATATATATATATAAGCAAAAATAAAATTTGTAGTACAAGACAGTAACATCAGGTAAAAGTATTTCTGGTTTGTACTTTAGGGCCTTCAAAAACCTAAGAAGCATTTTCTCCGTGTCTTTAGGGTCCCTTCTCAATACTTCTTCATTGACGGTATTTGGGTCAATGAACCCAATGCCATAGACTCCAGCTCTTTTCAATTCAAAAATCTTCATTCTGCATAATACCACACAAAAGAATATAGTGAGTATAATAACAGGCAATGAACGAGCTGAGCTAGAGACTTAAATTACAAAAAGAAATCACTTACAGACAATAACAACTGACGATAGATTTGTCGAGTGTTTTTTGATTGAATAACTGAAAAAATTCCGAGTTTTCAATCCACAAAGCATTTTTATGGACGTAATGCTCTTTCTCAACTTTCACCATGAGGCTCTCCATCCCGTTCTTTATTTCTCTCATGTATCAGCCATGCAATTTGTACATTTGCGTTGTTAGAAGCTTCTCGTCATCAGGACTGACCAGAGGTTGCCCGGGGACATATTGTCGTTCTATTTCCTTCGGATCTAACTGTGGAAATTCCTCGATCTCTAGGAATTGTTCAATAGTGATACCGAGCATTCTAGCAGTCTCTCTATCAGCGTCGGTTATTACCACGTTATTGGCACTCACCTTGAGCGGGCTGATCGATTGGACTACCTGTTCTCCGAGCTGGGGAACAGTTTTCCCGCATTTACTGCTACCGCTCAACTTCTGTCTTTTCTGGGATGATGCATAGGACTTGGTAATACAGCGTTCATAGTATGATACCGGTCTTTTCTCCGCCGGTTTAGCTGCATCAATAAAGTGTTGTACGACCTCGTCGGGTATTTTCTCCTTCGGTGGTGGGGGCGCTTTCGGTCCAAAATGGTCCTTCAATTCCTTAACCTCTTGTTCATCGATTTCCTCTGCAGTCATATCGTAAGCTAACTTCTTTTTGGCAGGAGGCTCGGGTTTCTTCTTTTGTGTTCTCTTCCGCTTTGGAGACGCTGTTTTTTGATATCGCGGACGTCTCGCGCTAGGCTCCGTCTCGGGGTGGGATGGACTCTGCTGACGTGGCGGAGCTTGATATCGCGGACTCGCCATGCGCTCCGTCTCGGGGTGGGATGGATTCGGCTGGCGCGGCGGAGATGGATTCGAAGGACTCACCCTGCGCTCCGTCTCGGGGAGGGTTGGAGTCTGCTGACGCGGCGGACTTGGAGGAGGAGTCGGTGGCCTTGGCACCGAGTTTGGAAACACGATGCATTGCTTTTTCCATAAAATGACACAACGCCTGGCTTCTCCCAGTGTCCGCTCCTCTTCACCTCCAGGGTAGTCAAGATCTAGTGTTTCATATGCCGGCACAACTTGATCCACCCCGACACGAGCATAGCCAGGTGTAATTGGATTGCCGTGGAAAGTTGCTTCATGTCCACTCCGTAAAGCAAAGCCGTCCGCCGCCTTCATGGATATGTTCTTCAGTTTCACGTGTAGCTCACAAGGTGTCGACTCTAAGATATCATCCACGGGGTAGCGAGCCAGCAGTGCAACATCGGCCGGGACCTCCGTGGAACCCACGCTGCTTTTCGGCATAGATGATGGAATGGTACCATCCAATGCTGGATCTGGTTGCTGCTGCTGCTGAGACGCGCTTTGCTGGCTAAGTTTGTTGATTTGCTCCTGCTGCATATTATATTTGCGTTCCAAGTCCTGGATCCGATCTACTTCATGCTTCTTCTTTTTGTCACGACTTCTGTAGCTGTCGTTCCAATCCGCAAACCCCAGAAACCACGGAACCATGCCTTTGCCTCGTGTTCGTCCCGGGTGTTCAGGATTCTTGAGGGCGCGTGAAAGCTCGTTGTTCTCTCTCTCCGGCTGGTACACACCCGCTCGAGCTTCTTCTATTGCTTTAATTATCTCGTCCGTGGCATCTTTAAGACTGGCCTGTTCAAGAACCTGGCCTGTCTTTGGGTCCAACTTTCCCCCATGTGCATAAAACCAAGTCCTGCACCTCTCGGGCCAAGTATCTGTTACTGGAGAGACCCCTGCAGCCCTCATGTTTCGCTCAGATTCATCCCACTTAGGCAACCCAGACTTGTAGCCGCCTGGCCCCAGACGATGGTGCCACGTTTTTTTGTCGGCATGTTTCTTGTTTATTCTCGACCGTTTCTTAGCTTCTTCTGATTCCTTGAACTTCACAAATTCGTCCCAGTCATCTGCTAACTTCACATATTCTCCTTTGAATTCTGGAGTCTTCCTTTTGTTTTCCACGTAACTTTTCCATAATCTTTTCTTCCAAGACTGGAATTATGTGGCCATCTTCTTAAGAGCACAATTCTTGACTTTCTCCCATTGGAGATCGGTGAGAGCCTCTGGTAGGGTGAAATGTTTCATTAGCTCCTCCCAAAGCAGATCTTTTGCTCTTTGGCTGACAAAAGAAATTACTTGGGTATTTTTTGGCTGATTCCATTCTTGAACGGTGATTGGGATTTGGTCCCTAACGATAACTCCGCATTGACGTATAAATTTGTCCGCGTTCTCTTTAGGAGCAATCGGTTCGCCATCTGCTCTGATTTGATCGATGTTAAACTTTACGCCTTGTTTCAACTTTTTTGTCGGGCCACGTTTAACCCTTGTAGAAGATTTGCTCGATCCGGAGGGCTAAAAGGAAGAAACACCCTGTTAATATATACAAATCAATCAATACATCTGATGATCCCCAGAGGGCAAATTAATACCTCGCCGGACTCTGTTAAATGGACAAAAATTTCTTCGCCATCGTCATTGTCAGCTAGTTCGCCTTCGTCTCTTGGTTGTTCTTCCTCAATTCCCTCACCGGATGGGTTAAGGTATTGTGAGCCATCATCTACTTCATTCTCTTCATTTCCGGAGCGTATCAGGTCGTACATGGCATTCTCTTGATCACGGTCGTCCATAGCTTAACTAATCCAGAACAAATATAAAACAATTAGAATGCATTCAATAAGCAGAACCGGAGATATGCAAATCAATACAAGGCTTATGGTCCCATTATGTACACGAATTTCTGTGCTAGACCATTCGATTACCTGCACATCTATTTTTAGTTGTTCGGCTTGCTTTATTGCTTCATTCTTTTGATTTGCTCAGTTGGTATTATACATTGTATTATGGAAGACATATTATAGCCTGGGATCCAACCACCATTCTTGCTAAACAGAACATGTAACTCCCTAATAAGCTTGCTTACGAGATCAGAAGGCAGAAAAACATAGCTTGGATTGTTATAATTGACTGAGGAGATATGGTACTACTATATGTCCTTATCAAGATCAGGCCAGTATTCTTCAAAGAAAAATGTTCAGATTAGCCATTTTACAGAATTCTTTGATTTTCACCTTTCTTTTTTGTGTGTGTGTCTATATATTTTGAATTCTGTCTATATGTGCTTCTTCCATTTGATGTCCAAAGGATTCATTTTGGCATTTGCATTCATACTATATAATTCGGGAGGCACCAGTAGCATTGAACATAGAGAGGTTTGTATCTTTTAACTATTGAATTATTCTGAGCATAATCCTTTTAATTGAACATTCTACTTCAAGATGTTTTGAGCATACCACCACACACTGCGATTTGCCAATTTAGATGCTTATGCTTCAGCCTTTTCAGTACATTTTGCTTCATTGAAGAAACAATACAATCCCAATATATGCAACAAGTATAGCACACGCACACACTACCTTTACAGTTCGACAGTTTGAGTACATACTGAAACTACTTCATGAAGTTGAAGGAAAATGGTGCTTACGGCGTGGAGGAGGAGAGCGGCGTCGGCGGAGCTGACGGCGAAGGCGTGGAGGAGCGGCGCCGGCGTAGCTGAGGGCGCCGGCGTGGAGGAGGAGAGCTGCGGCGGAGTCGGCGGAGGTGAGGGAGGATCGGCGGAGTTGAGTGCGACAGCCGGCGGCTGGGAGGAGCGGCGCCGGCGGAGCTGAGGGCGACGGCGTGTGGAGGAAGAGACCAGCGGCGGCGCGTGGACGGACGGCGCCGTCGATCGAGGGCGCGGGCGGGGCAGCCTGGCGGCGTCGTCGAAGCGAGTGAAGACGGAGTGAATTTGGGGGAGGAAGGAGAAGTTGCTATATAGGAGGACCTTTAGTCCCGGTTGGTATCACCAACCAGGACTAAAGGTCCCCCTTTAGTCCCGGGCCTAAAGAGGCCTTTTCGGCGGCCCAAATTCGCGCGGGAAGGGACCTTTAGTCCCGGTTGGTGGATCCAACCGGGACTAATGGTCCATTTTCTCTTTTTTTTGTTTTTTTGTTTTTATATTTGGAATAACTGTTTTTATATTTGCAATAACTGTTAGAATATTTATAGTTTTTAAATGAATCTTTTTGCTTTAGGTCAAAACAATTACAAACTTTCTGTTAGTGCCAGTAGTTTTCAAATTTAAATAGTTTAAATTTGAATCTCTTTCGAAGTATGACGGTTTCGGACGAAAACTCGTCTATTACAAAAGGATTTCAATTTTTTTAACTTATTTCAACTCCAGAATTTTTGTGCATTCAATATGAACCATTAGAAGCCACATACTAAAATTTCAATCCTATCTAACTGCATTTGCTATTTTTCAGGCATTTAATGAATTGTTTTGAGCTAAATGACACTGAAATTAAAAAGCACCACAAATGAACTCTGAAATGGTTGAAACTTGGCCTGGTATCGTCATTTCACCCACATAGCATGTGCTAAAAAGTTGAGAGGGTTACGGCAAAAACTGGATGCACTTCGTGTACAAAATGGACAATCTCTTTCGAAGTATCAGGGTTTCGGACGAAAACTCGTCTGTTACAAAAGGATTTCAATTTTTTGAACTTGTTTCAACTCCAGACTTTTTGTGCATTTAATGTGAACCATTAGAAGCCACATCCTAAAATTTCAACCCTATCTACTTCATTTGCTATTTTTTTCACGCATTTAATGAATTGTTTTGAGATAAATGACCCTAAAATTAAAAAGCACCACAAATGAACTCTGAAATGGTTGAAACTTGGCATGGTATCATCATTTCACCCACATAGCATGTGCTAAAAAGTTGAGTGGGTTACGGCAAAAACTGGATGCACTTCGTGTACAAAATAGACAATCTCTTTCGAAGTATCAGGGTTTCGGACGAAAACTCGTCTGTTACAAAATGATTTCAAGTTTTTTAACTTATTTCAACTCCAGACTTTTTGTGCATTCAATTTGAACCATTAGAAGCCACATCCTAAAATTTCTACCATATCTAACTTCATTTGCTATTTTTCATGCATTTAATGAATTGTTTTTGAGCTAAATGACCCTGAAATTAAAAAGCACCACAAATGAACTCTGAAATGGTTGAAACTTGGCATGGTATCATAATTTCACCCACATAGCATGTGCTAAAAAGTTGAGAGGGTTACGGCAAAAACTGGATGCACTTCGTGTACAAAATGGACAATCTCTTTCGAAGTATCAGGGTTTCGGACGAAAACTCGTCTGTTACAAAAGGATTTCAATTTTTTAACTTATTTCAACTCCAGACTTTTTGTGCATTCAATATGAACCTTTAGAAGCCACATCCTAAAATTTCAACCCTATCTAACTGCATTTGCTATTTTTCATGCATTTAATGAATTGTTTTGAGGTAAATGACCCTGAAATTAGAAAGCACCACAAATGAACTCTGAAATGGTTGAAACTTGGCATGGTATTATAATTTCACCCATATAGCATGTGCTAAAAAGGTGAGAGGGTTACGGCAAAAACTGGATGCACTTCGTGTACAAAATGGACTATCTCTTTCGAAGTATCAGGGTTTCGGACGAAAATTCGTCTGTTACAAAAGGATTTCAATTTTTTTTAACTTATTTAAACTCCAGACTTTTTGTGCATTCAATATGAACTATTAGAAGCCACATCCCAAAATTTCAACCCTATCTACTTCATTTGCTATTTTTCATGCATTTAATGAATTGTTTTGAGCTAAATGACACTAAAATTAAAAAGCACCACAAATGAACTCTGAAATGGTTGAAACTTGGCATGGTATCATAATTTCACCCACATAGCATGTGCTAAAAAGTTGAGAGGGTTACGGCAAAAACTGGATGCACTTCGTGTACAAAATGGACAATCTCTTTCGAAGTATCAGGGTTTCGGACGAAAACTCGTCTGTTACAAAATGATTTCAAGTTTTTTAACTTATTTCAACTCCAGACTTTTTGTGCATTCAATTTGAACCATTAGAAGCCACATCCTAAAATTTCAACCCTATCTACTTCATTTGCTATTTTTCATGCATTTAATGAATTGTTTTGAGCTAAATGACCCTGAAATTAAAAAGCACCACAAATGAACTCTGAAATGGTTGAAACTTGGCATGGTATCATCATTTCACCCACATAGCATGTGCTAAAAAGTTGAGAGGGTTACGGCAAAAACTGGATGCACTTCGTGTACGAAATGGACAATCTCTTTCGAAGTATCAGGGTTTCGGACGAAAACTCGTTTGTTACAAAAGGATTTCAATTTTTTAACTTATTTCAACTCCAGACTTTTTGTGCATTCAATATGAACCATTAGAAGCCACATCCTAAAATTTCAACCCTATCTAACTGCATTTGCTATTTTTCATGCATTTAATGAATTGTTTTGAGCTAAATGACCCTGAAATTAAAAAGCACCACAAATGAACTCTGAAATGGTTGAAACTTGGCATGGTCTTATAATTTCACCCACATAGCATGTGCTAAAAATGTGAGAGGGTTACGACAAAAACTGGATGCACTTCGTGTACAAAATGGACTATCTCTTTCGAAGTATCAGGATTTCGGACGAAAACTCGTCTGTTACAAAAGGTTTTCAATTTTTTTAACTTATTTAAACTCCAGACTTTTTGTGCATTCAATATGAACCATTAGAAGCCACTTGCTAAAATTTCAACCCTATCTACTTCATTTGCTATTTTTCATGCATTTAATGAATTGTTTTGAGCTAAATGACACTAAAACTAAAAAGCACCACAAATGAACTCTGAAATGGTTGAAACTTGGCATGGTATCATAATTTCACCCACATAGCATGTGCTAAAAAGTTGAGAGGGTTACGGCAAAAACTGGATGCACTTCGTGTACAAAATAGACAATCTCTTTCGAAGTATCATGGTTTCGGACGAAAACTCGTCTGTTACAAAATGATTTCAAGTTTTTTAACTTATTTCAACTCCAGACTTTTTGTGCATTCAATTTGAACCATTAGAAGCCACATCCTAAAATTTCTACCATATCTAACTTCATTTGCTATTTTTCATGCATTTAATGAATTGTTTTTGAGCTAAATGACCCTGAAATTAAAAAGCACCACAAATGAACTCTGAAATGGTTGAAACTTGGCATGGTATCATAATTTCACCCACATAGCATGTGCTAAAAAGTTGAGAGGGTTACGGCAAAAACTGGATGCACTTCGTGTACAAAATGGACAATCTCTTTCGAAGTATCAGGGTTTCGGACGAAAACTCGTCTGTTACAAAAGGATTTCAATTTTTTAACTTATTTCAACTCCAGACTTTTTGTGCATTCAATATGAACCTTTAGAAGCCACATCCTAAAATTTCAACCCTATCTAACTGCATTTGCTATTTTTCATGCATTTAATGAATTGTTTTGAGCTAAATGACCCTGAAATTAAAAAGCACCACAAATGAACTCTGAAATGGTTGAAACTTGGCATGGTATTATAATTTCACCCATATAGCATGTGCTAAAAAGGTGAGAGGGTTACGGCAAAAACTGGATGCACTTCGTGTACAAAATGGACTATCTCTTTCGAAGTATCAGGGTTTCGGACGAAAATTCGTCTGTTACAAAAGGATTTCAAATTTTTTTAACTTATTTAAACTCCAGACTTTTTGTGTATTCAATATGAACTATTAGAAGCCACATCCCAAAATTTCAACCCTATCTACTTCATTTGCTATTTTTCATGCATTTAATGAATTGTTTTGAGCTAAATGACACTAAAATTAAAAAGCACCACAAATGAACTCTGAAATGGTTGAAACTTGGCATGGTATCATAATTTCACCCACATAGCATGTGCTAAAAAGTTGAGAGGGTTACGGCAAAAACTGGATGCACTTCGTGTACAAAATGGACAATCTCTTTCGAAGTATCAGGGTTTCGGACGAAAACTCGTCTGTTACAAAATGATTTCAAGTTTTTTAACTTATTTCAACTCCAGACTTTTTGTGCATTCAATTTGAACCATTAGAAGCCACATCCTAAAATTTCAACCCTATCTACTTCATTTGCTATTTTTCATGCATTTAATGAATTGTTTTGAGCTAAATGACCCTGAAATTAAAAAGCACCACAAATGAACTCTGAAATGGTTGAAACTTGGCATGGTATCATCATTTCACCCACATAGCATGTGCTAAAAAGTTGAGAGGGTTACGGCAAAAACTGGATGCACTTCGTGTACGAAATGGACAATCTCTTTCGAAGTATCAGGGTTTCGGACGAAAACTCGTTTGTTACAAAAGGATTTCAATTTTTTAACTTATTTCAACTCCAGACTTTTTGTGCATTCAATATGAACCATTAGAAGCCACATCCTAAAATTTCAACCCTATCTAACTGCATTTGCTATTTTTCATGCATTTAATGAATTGTTTTGAGCTAAATGACCCTGAAATTAAAAAGCACCACAAATGAACTCTGAAATGGTTGAAACTTGGCATGGTCTTATAATTTCACCCACATAGCATGTGCTAAAAATGTGAGAGGGTTACGACAAAAACTGGATGCACTTCGTGTACAAAATGGACTATCTCTTTCGAAGTATCAGGATTTCGGACGAAAACTCGTCTGTTACAAAAGGTTTTCAATTTTTTTAACTTATTTAAACTCCAGACTTTTTGTGCATTCAATATGAACCATTAGAAGCCACTTCCTAAAATTTCAACCCTATCTACTTCATTTGCTATTTTTCATGCATTTAATGAATTGTTTTGAGCTAAATGACACTAAAATTAAAAAGCACCACAAATGAACTCTGAAATGGTTGAAACTTGGCATGGTATCATAATTTCACCCACATAGCATGTGCTAAAAAGTTGAGAGGGTTACGGCAAAAACTGGATGCACTTCGTGTACAAAATGGACAATCTCTTTCGAAGTATCAGGGTTTGGGACGAAAACTCGTCTTTTACAAAATGATTTCAATTTTTTTAACTTATTTCAACTCCAGACTTTTTGTGCATTCAATTTGAACCATTAGAAGCCACATCCTAAAATTCCAACCATATCTAACTTCATTTGCTATTTTTCATGCATTTAATGAATTGTTTTGAGCTAAATGACCCTGAAATTAAAAAGCACCACAAATGAACTCTGAAATGGTTGAAACTTGGCATGGTATCATCATTTCACCCACATAGCATGTGCTAAAAAGTTGAGAGGGTTACGGCAAAAACTGGATGCACTTCGTGTACGAAATGGACAATCTCTTTCGAAGTATCAGGGTTTCGGACGAAAACTCGTTTGTTACAAAAGGATTTCAATTTTTTAACTTATTTCAACTCCAGACTTTTTGTGCATTCAATATGAACCATTAGAAGCCACATCCTAAAATTTCAACCCTATCTAACTGCATTTGCTATTTTTCATGCATTTAATGAATTGTTTTGAGCTAAATGACCCTCAAATTAAAAAGCACCACAAATGAACTCTGAAATGGTTGAAACTTGGCATGGTCTTATAATTTCACCCACATAGCATATGCTAAAAATGTGAGAGGGTTACGACAAAAACAGGATGCACTTCGTGTACAAAATGGACTATCTCTTTCGAAGTATCAGGATTTCGGACGAAAACTCGTCTGTTACAAAAGGTTTTCAATTTTTTTAATTTATTTAAACTCCAGACTTTTTGTGCATTCAATATGAACCATTAGAAGCCACTTCCTAAAATTTCAACCCTATCTACTTCATTTGCTATTTTTCATGCATTTAATGAATTGTTTTGAGCTAAATGACACTAAAATTAAAAAGCACCACAAATGAACTTTGAAATGGTTGAAACTTGGCATGGTATCATAATTTCACCCACATAGCATGTTCTAAAAAGTTGAGAGGGTTACGGCAAAAACTGGATGCACTTCGTGTACAAAATGGACAATCTCTTTCGAAGTATCAGGGTTTGGGACGAAAACTCGTCTTTTACAAAATGATTTCAATTTTTTTAACTTATTTCAACTCCAGAATTTTTGTGCATTCAATTTGAACCATTAGAAGCCACATCCTAAAATTTCAACCATATCTAACTTCATTTGCTATTTTTCATGCATTTAATGAATTGTTTTGAGCTAAATGACCCTGAAATTAAAAAGCACCACAAATTAACTCTGAAATGGTTGAAACTTGGCATGGTATCATAATTTCACCCACATAGAATGTGCTAATAAATTGAGAGGGTTACGGCAAAAACTGGATGCACTTCGTGTACGAAATGGACAATCTCTTTCGAAGTATCAGGGTTTCGGACGAAAACTCGTCTGTTACAAAAGGATTTCAATTTTTTTAACTTATTTCAACTCCAAACTTTTTGTGCATTCAATATGAACCATTAGAAGCCACATCCTAAAATTTCAACCCTATCTAACTTCATTTGATATTTTTCATGCATTTAATGAATTGTTTTGAGCTAAAGGACCTTGAAATTAAAAAGCACCACAAATGAACTCTGAAATGGTTGAAACTTGGCATGGTATTATAATTTCACCCACATAGGATGTGCTAAAAAGGTGAGAGGGTTACGGCAAAAACTGGATGCACTTCGTGTACAAAATGGACTATCTCTTTCAAAGTATCAGGGTTTCGGACGAAAATTCGTCTGTTACAAAAGGATTTCAATTTTGTTTAACTTATTTAAACTCCAGACTTTTTGTGCATTCAATATGAACCATTAGAAGCCACATCCTAAAATTTCAACCCTATCTACTTCATTTGCTATTTTTCTTGCATTTAATGAATTGTTTTGAGCTAAATGACACTAAATTAAAAAGCACCACAAATGAACTCTGAAATGGTTGAAACTTGGCATGGTATCATAATTTCACCCACATAGCATGTGCTAAAAAGTTGAGAGGGTTACGGCAAAAACTGGATGCACTTCGTGTACAAAATAGACAATCTCTTTCGAAGTATCAGGGTTTCGGACGAAAACTCGTCTGTTACAAAATGATTTCAAGTTTTTTAACTTATTTCAACTCCAGACTTTTTGTGCATTCAATTTGAACCATTAGAAGCCACATCCTAAAATTTCTACCATATCTAACTTCATTTGCTATTTTTCATGCATTTAATGAATTGTTTTTGAGCTAAATGACCCTGAAATTAAAAAGCACCACAAATGAACTCTGAAATGGTTGAAACTTGGCATGGTATCATAATTTCACCCACATAGCATGTGCTAAAAAGTTGAGAGGGTTACGGCAAAAACTGGATGCACTTCGTGTACAAAATGGACAATCTCTTTCGAAGTATCAGGGTTTCGGACGAAAACTCGTCTGTTACAAAAGGATTTCAATTTTTTAACTTATTTCAACTCCAGACTTTTTGTGCATTCAATATGAACCTTTAGAAGCCACATCCTAAAATTTCAACCCTATCTAACTGCATTTGCTATTTTTCATGCATTTAATGAATTGTTTTGAGCTAAATGACCCTGAAATTAAAAAGCACCACAAATGAACTCTGAAATGGTTGAAACTTGGCATGGTATTATAATTTCACCCATATAGCATGTGCTAAAAAGGTGAGAGGGTTACGGCAAAAACTGGATGCACTTCGTGTACAAAATGGACTATCTCTTTCGAAGTATCAGGGTTTCGGACGAAAATTCGTCTGTTACAAAAGGATTTCAATTTTTTTTAACTTACTTAAACTCCAGACTTTTTGTGCATTCAATATGAACTATTAGAAGCCACATCCCAAAATTTCAACCCTATCTACTTCATTTGCTATTTTTCATGCATTTAATGAATTGTTTTGAGCTAAATGACACTAAAATTAAAAAGCACCACAAATGAACTCTGAAATGGTTGAAACTTGGCATGGTATCATAATTTCACCCACATAGCATGTGCTAAAAAGTTGAGAGGGTTACGGCAAAAACTGGATGCACTTCGTGTACAAAATGGACAATCTCTTTCGAAGTATCAGGGTTTCGGACGAAAACTCGTCTGTTACAAAATGATTTCAAGTTTTTTAACTTATTTCAACTCCAGGCTTTTTGTGCATTCAATTTGAACCATTAGAAGCCACATCCTAAAATTTCAACCCTATCTACTTCATTTGCTATTTTTCATGCATTTAATGAATTGTTTTGAGCTAAATGACCCTGAAATTAAAAAGCACCACAAATGAACTCTGAAATGGTTGAAACTTGGCATGGTATCATCATTTCACCCACATAGCATGTGCTAAAAAGTTGAGAGGGTTACGGCAAAAACTGGATGCACTTCGTGTACGAAATGGACAATCTCTTTCGAAGTATCAGGGTTTCGGACGAAAACTCGTTTGTTACAAAAGGATTTCAATTTTTTAACTTATTTCAACTCCAGACTTTTTGTGCATTCAATATGAACCATTAGAAGCCACATCCTAAAATTTCAACCCTATCTAACTGCATTTGCTATTTTTCATGCATTTAATGAATTGTTTTGAGCTAAATGACCCTGAAATTAAAAAGCACCACAAATGAACTCTGAAATGGTTGAAACTTGGCATGGTCTTATAATTTCACCCACATAGCATGTGCTAAAAATGTGAGAGGGTTACGACAAAAACTGGATGCACTTCGTGTACAAAATGGACTATCTCTTTCGAAGTATCAGGATTTCGGACGAAAACTCGTCTGTTACAAAAGGTTTTCAATTTTTTTAACTTATTTAAACTCCAGACTTTTTGTGCATTCAATATGAACCATTAGAAGCCACTTCCTAAAATTTCAACCCTATCTACTTCATTTGCTATTTTTCATGCATTTAATGAATTGTTTTGACCTAAATGACACTAAAATTAAAAAGCACCACAAATGAACTCTGAAATGGTTGAAACTTGGCATGGTATCATAATTTCACCCACATAGCATGTGCTAAAAAGTTGAGAGGGTTACGGCAAAAACTGGATGCACTTCGTGTACAAAATGGACAATCTCTTTCGAAGTATCAGGGTTTGGGACGAAAACTCGTCTTTTACAAAATGATTTCAATTTTTTTAACTTATTTCAACTCCAGACTTTTTGTGCATTCAATTTGAACCATTAGAAGCCACATCCTAAAATTCCAACCATATCTAACTTCATTTGCTATTTTTCATGCATTTAATGAATTGTTTTGAGCTAAATGACCCTGAAATTAAAAAGCACCACAAATGAACTCTGAAATGGATGAAACTTGGCATGGTATCATCATTTCACCCACATAGCATGTGCTAAAAAGTTGAGAGGGTTACGGCAAAAACTGGATGCACTTCGTGTACGAAATGGACAATCTCTTTCGAAGTATCAGGGTTTCGGACGAAAACTCGTTTGTTACAAAAGGATTTCAATTTTTTAACTTATTTCAACTCCAGACTTTTTGTGCATTCAATATGAACCATTAGAAGCCACATCCTAAAATTTCAACCCTATCTAACTGCATTTGCTATTTTTCATGCATTTAATGAATTGTTTTGAGCTAAATGACCCTGAAATTAAAAAGCACCACAAATGAACTCTGAAATGGTTGAAACTTGGCATGGTCTTATAATTTCACCCACATAGCATATGCTAAAAATGTGAGAGGGTTACGACAAAAACTGGATGCACTTCGTGTACAAAATGGACTATCTCTTTCGAAGTATCAGGATTTCGGACGAAAACTCGTCTGTTACAAAAGGTTTTCAATTTTTTTAACTTATTTAAACTCCAGACTTTTTGTGCATTCAATATGAACCATTAGAAGCCACTTCCTAAAATTTCAACCCTATCTACTTCATTTGCTATTTTTCATGCATATAATGAATTGTTTTGAGCTAAATGACACTAAAATTAAAAAGCACCACAAATGAACTCTGAAATGGTTGAAACTTGGCATGGTATCATAATTTCACCCACATAGCATGTGCTAAAAAGTTGAGAGGGTTACGGCAAAAACTGGATGCACTTCGTGTACAAAATGGACAATCTCTTTCGAAGTATCAGGGTTTGGGACGAAAACTCGTCTTTTACAAAATGATTTCAATTTTTTTAACTTATTTCAACTCCAGACTTTTTGTGCATTCAATTTGAACCATTAGAAGCCACATCCTAAAATTTCAACCATATCTAACTTCATTTGCTATTTTTCATGCATTTAATGAATTGTTTTGAGCTAAATGACCCTGAAATTAAAAAGCACCACAAATTAACTCTGAAATGGTTGAAACTTGGCATGGTATCATAATTTCACCCACATAGAATGTGCTAATAAATTGAGAGGGTTACGGCAAAAACTGGATGCACTTCGTGTACGAAATGGACAATCTCTTTCGAAGTATCAGGATTTCGGACGAAAACTCGTCTGTTACAAAAGGATTTCAATTTTTTTAACTTATTTCAACTCCAAACTTTTTGTGCATTCAATATGAACCATTAGAAGCCACATCCTAAAATTTCAACCCTATCTAACTTCATTTGATATTTTTCATGCATTTAATGAATTGTTTTGAGCTAAAGGACCTTGAAATTAAAAAGCACCACAAATGAACTCTGAAATGGTTGAAACTTGGCATGGTATTATAATTTCACCCACATAGCATGTGCTAAAAAGGTGAGAGGGTTACGGCAAAAACTGGATGCACTTCGTGTACAAAATGGACTATCTCTTTCAAAGTATCAGGGTTTCGGACGAAAATTCGTCTGTTACAAAAGGATTTCAATTTTTTTTAACTTATTTAAACTCCAGACTTTTTGTGCATTCAATATGAACCATTAGAAGCCACATCCTAAAATTTCAACCCTATCTACTTCATTTGCTATTTTTCATGCATTTAATGAATTGTTTTGAGCTAAATGACCATAAATTAAAAAGCACCACAAATGAACTCTGAAATGGTTGAAACTTGGCATGGTATCATAATTTCACCCACATAGCATGTGCTAAAAAGTTGAGAGGGTTACGGCAAAAACTGGACGCACTTCGTGTACAAAATAGACAATCTCTTTCGAAGTATCAGGGTTTCGGACGAAAACTCGTCTGTTACAAAATGATTTCAAGTTTTTTAACTTATTTCAACTCCAGACTTTTTGTGCATTTAATTTGAACCATTAGAAGCCACATCCTAAAATTTCAACCCTATCTACTTCATTTGCTATTTTTCATGCATTTAATGAATTGTTTTGAGCTAAATGACCCTGAAATTAAAAAGCACCACAAATGAACTCTGAAATGGTTGAAACTTGGCATGGTATCATCATTTCACCCACATAGCATGTGCTAAAAAGTTGAGAGGGTTACGGCAAAAACTGGATGCACTTCGTGTACGAAATGGACAATCTCTTTCGAAGTATCAGGGTTTCGGACGAAAACTTGTCTGTTACAAAAGGATTTCAATTTTTTAACTTATTTCAACTCCAGACTTTTTGTGCATTCAATATGAACCATTAGAAGCCACATCCTAAAATATCAACCCTATCTAACTGCATTTGCTATTTTTCATGCATTTAATGAATTGTTTTGAGCTAAATGACCCTAAAATTAAAAAGCACCACAAACGAACTCTGGAAGGGTTGAAACTTGGCATGGTATTATAATTTCACCCACATAGCATGTGTTAAAAATGTGAGAGGGTTATGACAAAAACTGGATGCACTTCGTGTACAAAATGGACTATCTCTTTCGAAGTATCAGGATTTCGGACGAAAACTCGTCTGTTACAAAAGGATTTCAATTTTTTTAACTTATTTAAACTCCAGACTTTTTGTGCATTCAATATGAACCATTAGAAGCCACTTCCTAAAATTTCAACCCTATCTACTTCATTTGCTATTTTTCATGCATTTAATGAATTGTTTTGAGCTAAATGACACTAAAATTAAAAAGCACCACAAATGAACTCTGAAATGGTTGAAACTTGGCATGGTATCATAATTTCACCCACATAGCATGTGCTAAAAAGTTGAGAGGGTTACGACAAAAACTGGATGCACTTCGTGTACAAAATGGACAATCTCTTTCGAAGTATCAGGGTTTGGGACGAAAACTCGTCTTTTACAAAATGATTTCAATTTTTTTAACTTATTTCAACTCCAGACTTTTTGTGCATTCAATTTGAACCATTAGAAGCCACATCCTAAAATTCCAACCATATCTAACTTCATTTGCTATTTTTCATGCATTTAATGAATTGTTTTGAGCTAAATGACCCTGAAATTAAAAAGCACCACAAATGAACTCTGAAATGGTTGAAACTTGGCATGGTATCATAATTTCACCCACATAGAATGTGCTAAAAAATTGAGAGGGTTACGGCAAAAACTGGATGCACTTCGTGTACGAAATGGACAATCTCTTTCGAAGTATCAGGGTTTCGGACGAAAACTCGTCTGTTACAAAAGGATTTCAAATTTTTAACTTATTTCAACTCCAGACTTTTTGTGCATTCAATATGAACCATTAGAAGCCACATCCTAAAATTTCAACCCTATCTAACTTCATTTGCTATTTTTCATGCATTTAATGAATTGTTTTGAGCTAAATGACCCTGAAATTAAAAAGCACCACAAATGAACTCTGAAATGGTTGAAACTTGGCATGGTATCTTCATCACATACATCACAATGCTTCAGAAAGCTTGCTCACATCATACTAAATATTCTTACACACAAACCGTACTTAAACAAGGACATAATAGAAATAATAGTTCAGATATCCATTACAGAAAGTACTGCATAATTGAAGATACCAATCCTACTCTTCCGGATTGCAAACCTACTCGTCCGAATCAGGAGACCCCCAAGCACTACATAATAGAGATAAAAGTGTTCGCCATTGCAAACACTACTCGTCGTCCGGAACAGAATACCCCCAAGCAGGAGATACTAGCGGTACGAGGTGACGGTGCCCATAATTGAAGATTCCAATCCTGCGGTACAACTCGTATGCAACGTACCCATCTATTGCTGCATACTCAATGTTGATAGGGTCAAGTGGGGTCTTCTCCCAATGTTGGTGCCCTGGCTTGGGGAATTTTGTCTTCATATCAGCGTAGTCCTCGTTGATCAGGGCGGCTGCCATATCAGCCATTGAAGTCTTGTCATGCTCAAGCCTGAACCTGCCCTGAAGATCAATGTGACATTCAGCTGGTATCTCAATACCCCAGGTGCGCCTCATCTTGATCTTGTCATTCGTTATATCAACGCTAGCAAAATATATGCCGCTGCGAAGGAACTCCATGAGTTTTGGACAGTGCTTGTCACTACTGCAACAACAAAATGGAACAAATGTGTTAAATACTACTGCAACAAGTATATTTTAGAACAAGTATGATAAGAATCATAACAAGTATATTTTAGAACAAGTATAATAAGAATCATAACAACTATATTTCGGCACAAGTATAATAAGAATCATAACAAGTATTAAAAGAATAACCATAACAAGTATAATTTAGAACAAGTATATAATAAGAATCATAACAAGTATAATTCGGAACAAGTATAATAAGAATCATAACAAAGGAAAATTCCTATGCATTTCCTATCCTATGAATCAAAAGAAGCCCCTAAACTATGACATGTTCCCCCACGATGGCCAATATATATATGCAACTACAAGGAAAATTCTTATGCAATTTTCCTATCCTATTCCTATCCTCCTATTCCTATTCCTATGCAATTTTCCTAATCCTCCTATTCCTATGCAATTTTCTATTCCTATGCAATTTTCCTATGAATCAAAGAAAAAGCCCCAATTTTCCTATGAATCAAAGAGAAGCCCCAATTTTCCTATGAATCAAAGAAAAGCCCCAATTTTCCTATGCATTTTTCCTATGAATCAAGGAAACTATGAATCAAAGAGAAGCCCCAATTTTCCTATGAATCAAAGAAAAGCCCCAATTTTCCTATGCATTTTTCCTATGAATCAAGGAAACTATGACATGTTCTCGACATTCCCAATCCTCCTATTCCTATATGCAATTTTCCTATCCTATGAATCAAAGAAAAGCCCCGATTAAAACTATGACAAGTTCCGTATTACCTTGCCCACTGGAAGACCATGACATGTTGCTTCAAACAAAGTTGGACGACGGCAACATTGCGACCATCGGCCGTGTACTCGAGATCGAGGCCCATGAACTTGTGTTTTTCCTCTTGAATCCATTCCTCGAACATGGAAAGAAAACCCTCGACTTTGGCGCTGTCGTTCGTGTAGACGACATGGAGATTGGTCGTGCCATGTGCGAGCACGTTCCCGTAGCGAGTTCGTGGATTCATGGTGGAGGATGGGGAAGAAGAGAGGAGAGGGAGACGAACAGAAATGGTGGCCGGTCGCGTTACTGTAGCGTTTCCGATGTATATGATCTCGCGTGGAACAACTTCCAAGGCACGAGATTTGAACGGTTGGGACCTTTAGTCCCGGTTTGAGCTACAAACCGGGACTAAAAGGGCACGCGCACCAACCGGGACTAAAGGGTCCTCACGAACCGGGACTAATGCTTATCCTCACGAACCGGGACTAATGGAGGCATTAGTCCCGGTCCAAAATGCGACCGGGACTAATGCTCCGGTCGAAAGGCCTGATTTCTACTAGTGTGGGTTGGGTAACAGCCCTACTCCTGTTTCGATTGGATTATATGTAGGGACAGAATACAATTGCGGTTACTATGTGGCAACCCAACGAGTTGGAACGCAATTCGACGGCTACGATGGACGATCTAGGCGATGTGCTCTTGATCGCTAGGGTTTGTGTCTCTCCAAAAGTGCTTAAAAAATATTCCTATTCTTTCCCCTCCTTCCCCTTGCGAGGTCTTGGCCTCCTTTATATACTCACGGTACGGCGGTGGCCTCTTCTCCTCGGAGTAGTTGTCCTCTCCATGTACAAAAAGGATTCTAGACCGTGTACGAGTAAGACTCATGCTCTCTCTTTCTAAGTACCTGCAAGGCTACGTATTCCAACTAAGTAGGTGGGCTCCGTGTGGGCCTCCAGGGCATCCATATACTTGGGCCGGTATGGCCCATATATTGGCATGTACAGTAAATGCATACGGTAGTATGACTACCCATCATCAGGTTGATTTGGCATAATGCTACTGCTACTAAGGATAACTAGAAGGGTGGCCCGTGCACATGCGCGGGCAATCTGTTTTATTCAGGTCTTAGAAATACATAAGAAGGTGAATAATATAGGCAGATTATTCCCAACTACGCCCTAGTCGTTTACCAAGCCTAGGGCATTTAGAAGAACCAACGTTTTGGCCTGAAGATTTGTTTTATGTGATGTGGATTAATAAGTTCATTAAGTCAGATATGCTATAACTCTGCATCTATAGGATTGTCAACCAGTATTTAGCCATCAATACCATTTTGTTAATAGAGAACAACTCATGGATATAGTTGTACATACAATAACATAATACAACCTCTGTTTCAAAATATATGTGTTGTTTGACATCATTAGATGTGGATAGAAAAACACTTTCCAATAATTATGCTTTTGTAACCATTGAATAAATTTTGCATAAGATATTTATGGTCAAACTATTAATTTGTACAGGCAAACAATGCTACAACATGGGGCCTATCAAGTAACAAAGTCTACATTGTTCAAAAGAAATACAGTACCAAACAGAACTCAAAATCTTGACAACCTTGAGAAAGAAAAATAAATTACATTAATCCATGCTCGCTCCAATAAGAGATAGAACATACATTGAAAATTCTGAACTGGGCATCTTGCTATAGAAAATACCAAAAACATGTTTGTTCCCTAAATACCAAAAAATTCCAAAGATAAAAAAACTCAAAACATACAGCATGGTCATGAATGCCCATTACAGTTTAAGTTATAACATTGTTGTGCCCACAGAATACATACAACTGGTTGAGCTCATAACTAAACCTAAACATAATTTACCTATTGATTTGTGAACCAATCTAAACCAAAGTTTCATGTATACTACTCTAATATTCTGTATGATTTATATGCGATGATCTAGTTCCACATGTAGAGGAAAAGAAATTACATCAATCAATGGTCATTGAACTAAATTATGAAAGCTACTTTAACTTGAAAGTGCAAATTGGGCGGTACATGGATCATAAAAAAAAATCTTGTCTTGATATAGAAAACAACAAAATAAATTTTGATTGCTTTTAATACCATTAAAGCTTCACAAAACAAAAATAGCTAAAGATCCACAAACTAAAATAATAATTATTGTCATGTTTTCTATTTTTGTATCCTTATTCCCTCCTGGTAATTATATTACTCTCTACAAAAGCAATACAAAATCTAGTATTCCTCTACAACTTAAGTGATACTATAATAATACCTTGGTTGCAGAATACTTACAACAGATAGATCTGGTATCTCTAAGTAAACATTATTTTGCTACTTATTAGTGGACCTGAAACTGAAGCTTATGTATCGATCTTGGCGGGCGGACACATAACCAAACTCTATCATAATTTCTTCTATGTTCATCTAATATCTTGTTCAAATTAAAAATAATGATCAAATACTGCATATATTCCAAATCTTGATAGCCTTGCCGGAGAAAAAAAAAACTATGTTACTCTTGCTCCAGATGCAATGAACATGAAAGCGTCTGGGTTTCCTTATTACCATACAAGTTTTTATATGACATCTGAGTTTTTGGCATTTTGGTATATTAATCATGTCTCAATATCGAAAACACCAAAAACATCTTGCTTCCCATTATTACCATATAACTTTCTCAAAAAAATAGCAAAAGAAACGCATACTAAAAAAAAGGAATGATCGCCTAATATAATTTTGTGAGTCCTTATATAATCATATTGTGCTCATTCACTGCTGCAGAAACAAATCCAAAGTGACAGGAAAAAAAATAAACATGTTAAGCAAATAGGTAGGGCCAAACAAAAAAATATAGATAAGTGAAATCCAAATGCTAGAAAATTAATCACATGCACGGAGTATTCAATACCTTTTTATATAGTCGGGACAATGAAAACAAACTTCATCAGATAGATAATGCTAATATGCTAGTAATTAATCGTCTACATGTATTACATTACTTCAGAAAAAACAATGCAATCTTTGTAACTCGAAATATAAAACAAATGAACTTTTAGGTGCTGTAAATTTAGCAAACAACTTTGCAGAGAACGGAAGTGTGAGATATGAAGAAATAAAAAGAGAAAGAGTACGTAACCCACCCTTATCTTGCACAAAGGCCTAATCGGCAAAGTTAACATGCATGTGTGGTATTAGTATATTTGTGTTTCCCTTGTCGTGATCTCCATGCTCCAGGAAGGCTATTTTTCATGCGCTTTGCTTCTCCTTTTTCTGTGGGATCTCTTGGTGTCCACCTTCCTTCAACCGGCTCCTTCTATCTGTTGGAGTACGAACAGAGAAATTGGGAGAAAGGACTATCCCGTCATCCACCAGATTGGAAATCAAGGAGCACTAAGGAAATTAGTAGGAGCGCGCAGGCCGGCCCAAACCCATGTTGCGGTCGAGGACCTGCAGCAGCGAATTGTTAGGCGATGAGGAGGGGATCTTGCTAATCATACTGAGGACTTGCAGCAGCTCACGAGTTGTAAGACCATACAGTGGAAGACATATACAGGTTTCTGTTTTTCACCGAAACCAAATCTTCGAGGGATGAGAGGCGACAGTGGGGGAGACCGCGGGGGCGACCGCGGGACGGCGCACCTGACGTCGACGCACGCCTCGCATCGCGGCGGCAATAGGTTCTGGGCCCTCGCTGGCTCGGACTCCGACGGCTCCGATGATGAGGAGGGCCAGGACGGCGGCGGATCTGGTGCGGCGGCGTATTCCCCAACGCCAAGTGACTATGTTTGCAAGTCGATCCGGGTTGGATACTCTGAAGAAGAGGTGGCCTGTTTCATCCACGGGATCGTTCCGGCGAGCGACCGTGCTTGGGACGGGCTTGGCAAGGCGGATGCGGTGGAGGTACTCCGGCGAGTGGTGCATCGTCGGACGGCTCCGACGGCAATCCGTCCTTGGAAGGGTCCACTACCCAAGGTATGTCTTCCATCACTTACTCTAGGTGATTTTTTGGGTTCTTGGAAGGTTGTAAAAGGACGCCGGAAGAAGAATCGGCCGGTGGCAGGTCGTTCACCGTCGCCGGCGGTGAATCACGGCGAGATCCGAGCGGTTAGGGAAGATCGTTTGAAATCCTTGTTGGGCCATGTTGGGCCTGACTCGGCGAGTGTGGGCATGGACGCATCAGTACCGGGGTATTCGGCCCAGGTAGCGACCCAACCCACCGATTCAACGATCCACCACCTCGAAACGTTGCATGAGGTTGTCTCGGGCTGCGAGTCGGGACATGCACGCACGTTTTCTAGGGTTCGACTCATCGCCAAGCTGGGGTTCCCTAAGCTGGGGAGAGGCCGCGCTACGAGGGTGCCGCCGGCGGCCGCTGCGGTATCCCTGTCGGCGCTCTCAACCGACGCGGAGGGCATGGCCGGCCGCGGGTCTGGGCCGCCCCAGCCTCAGAGGGCGCCTCCGCTAGCGCCTCAAGGGGGGCCGCCGGCTAGGATGCCTACTAGAGACGGCCGAGGTCGCTATGCCGGCGGCGGGCAGAATTACGGTGCCCAGGACGGCGGTCGCATCCCGCCCCGTGGACAATGGGGCGATGATGGTTACGACGCCTACGGGGAAGGTCAGCATCGCGGATCCTCTTCGACGGGAGGGGGTCGCAGGTATGCGTGGCAGAATGACGACGGTGGTGGACGAGAATTCTACGATCCTCCGGGAGGTTTCGTGGAGGGGCCATCCGGGCCGAATTTTCGGCACCGTGGAAACTACCGCCATAATCGTGGAGGGAGGGGGGGCGGCAGACGGCCGCCTCCGCCTAGACCTCCGCCACCGCCGGCTCAGGATACGGTCGCCCAGAAGACAGCGACGCCAGAGGTCGATGATGCGGCACCTAAGTCGGTGCTCTCGGAGGCTGCGATGGACGCGGTCACCGCCCTGGCTTCCGTGAAGGTTCCCGCTGCGAAGCAGGCGGCAATTAAGCCGCGGGACTCTGTGTCTGATAAAGGATCGGACAAGTCTGATGGCGAAAGAATGTCCAAGTGGGCGCGTAAAAAGGAGAAACTGACGTGTCATCGTTGTGGGCTTCAGGGACACTTCGTTGCAGAGTGCACGATGGAGCTTTGCGATGTTTGTCTCAAGCCAAAACATATCTCTGGAGATTGCCCACTTTTGCTTGGGCCCAAGCCGGTGGTCTCGATCTATGGAGTTTGTTGTGAAGAATTGATGTTTTTTGAGTCACCTGAAGTCGAGCAGACATCGCATATCTTAGACACATCTTTTCCGGGCATCGTGAAGGTAATGAATGGTACCATGACTGAGGCACAGATTGTGCAACAGCTACGAGAACTGGCACTGGGTAAATTCCGTTGGAACTTGGTTAGAATCGAGGGACAAACTTCTAAACTAGAGTTTCCTTCAAAGGAGGATCAAATTCGTATACTGAAATTCGGCATGTGCAGAGTGCCTAGTACTAGCATCTTCCTGGAATTCGATGAGTGGAAACAAAAGGAGCCGCAGGGTACACCTCTGACTCAGGCTTGGGTCCGGTTCTCTGGGGCACCTCCCAAACCTCTTCATAATTTTTATGTGACTTGGAGTTTGGGATCTCTCATTGGCAAAACGGAGAAGGTTGATATGCCTTTTACTCGCGCGAACGGTGTAGCGCGGCTTCTTGTCAGTGTAGTTAATGTTGAGCATGTGCCAGACGTGATAAAGTGGAATCATGCGGGGATCACTTACGAGCTTGACGTGCAATTTGAGGATGCACCGTTGGTTCAGGGTGAGGATGGTCATCAGGACATGGATACAACGGATGGTGATGGTAACACTGGGGAAAAGAGTAAGGATCCACAGGATGGGTCACAGGAGACACCTAAGGGGCCTGCTGCACAGTCTGGGAAAGCAGATGCGACGACTAAGGGTGTTAACGCTGTGGCGCCATCGAAGTCGTTGAGTTTTGGGTTGTTCGGAGTTTCTTCGGCTCCTTGCCGCTTATGGAGCCGCAGGGTAGAGTCAGAGGATCCACACGAGTCTCTTTTGCCACCTTTGTCAGACATAGCGGCGGGTTCGATCACTGCACCGACGGTCGACGGGAACCTGGAGGCTCCCTCGCCGCTTTCTAATCCTGTCCGCTTCGGTGCCGGCGCTGAGGACAGTCACGGGCAGGAGGCCTATGTTACGACTCCGCTGTCGGCTTCTCGTCGGTTGGCGGCAACCACGCCTAGCGGCGGTGCCGCGTCAGCGGGACAGCTGGCCGCGCCGCCCGTTGTGGCTGCGTTGCCCGGGCGCCAGGAGGCGCAGGTGCAGGGGGCACTTGCTGGCGGTCCTACCTCCGGTGTGGGGCGGCTGACGGGGGCTTCCCCCCGCCGCCCGACGGCGGGTCCTTCCCGGCTCGCTAGCCCGACCACGCCCGGTGGTCCGGTGGTGGAGTCGGCCCTGGCAAACGGGGCAGTTGCTGGCGGCTCTATTGCCGGCGTGGGGCTGCTTGGGTCGGCCTCCCTCCACCGCCCGATGACAGTTCATCCCCAGCTCGCCAGCCCAACCACGACCGGGGGTCCGGTGGTTGTGTTGGCCCCGGTGAAGCGTGCTCTCGTTGGCGGCTCTCCCTTCGTCGTGGGGTCGCTAGGTTCGGGCCCCCTCCGATGCCCGGCGACGACATATTCAGGGTTGCCCCGGACGGATGCTCCCATGCCGGCGAGTGTGGGTAACTCTGAGAGGAGCTCGGTGGCCGGTCTCGGAACTGCGGAAGCGGTGGGAGTACACCCAGCTGGGATACAGGCAGGCGGCCTAAACCCGGTTGGGCCTACTCACGACGACATTGTTGCTTTCTGAGGGATCCCGGATCCTAGGTCCGACGGTAGACGCATGAGCAGCCGTCTCCAGGATCAGCCTGACGTTGACGACCTGCAGCTGGGGCACGCCATGCAGGCAGCCAAGCTTCGTGATATTGAGGTCACCACAGGTATGTCAGTCAATACTACCAATTCCATTTTGCATTTTTCAGAGGTAGAGATTATGAATAATGCAAATTAGTTGGGTGTCACTCTAGGTAGTAATGGTAAAGAAACTGCTAAATCTGTTAATGACTTACTTGATCTTGAGGCGGAAAGAGCCATGGAGGTGATTAGAAACTTAGCGGCCGTTAAACCTTTAAATGATTCGGAGATTGATGCATTGGGTGTTAGGGTTCTTGATAGTTTTTGTGAGGACCTTGTGCCATCTTCCGCGAGATCTGAGAGGGACGAGAGTTTTGAATCTCAGGAGGTTTCAGCTCCCGTCGATCCAGAGGCATGTAAACTCACTGAGCTCGGTTGTATGGACCGAGTTGATGAGCAAAACAAGCCTAAGCGCAAGTGGAACCGGAAGATTTTTCCGGATTCGGCTGTACGCAGAAGTGCTAGGATCCGGACCGCTAAAAAATTCTATGGTGAAAAATGAAAGGAATCTTTTGGAATAGCAGAGGTCTGACGGACTTGGCTAAACGAAGGTTTCTGGCGGATGCATCTATAGAGCACAAGTTAGATTTCATAGCCCTCTCTGAAACTAGTAGAGATAATTTTACATCTCAGTTTCTTGGCACCTTATCGGGAGGAGTTGATTTTGATTGGCATTGCTTACCCCCAAGAGGAAAATCCGGTGGGATTTTACTGGGGGTCAAGTGCGAAACCTTGGAGGTTCGGAGCGTTTTCCTGGGAGAATTTGCGGTTAAATTTCGGGTTAGGTCGAAGGTTGATGGGTTCCAATGGGCACTCGTGGCAGTGTATGGAGCTGCGCAGCCTGAGCTAAAGCCAGATTTTCTGACTGACCTAGTTCGTATTTGCGGAGATGAACGGCTCCCAATTCTGGTTGGGGGTGATTTTAACATTATTAGAAGGCGGGATGAAAAGAACAATGATAACTTTGACGGCAGATGGTCGTTCATGTTTAACACTATTATTGAAAGTCTGGATCTCAGGGAGATCGAGCTTTCTGGCAGAAAATTTACTTGGGCCAACACACTGCCAACTCCAACTTATGAGAAGTTGGATCGTGTTCTCACCAGTGTGGATTGGGAGGAGAAGTTTCCCCTAGTGACGGTCCAGGCGTTGACGCGAGCGATCTCGGATCATACCCCACTTCTTGTTGACTCTGCGAGGCGACTCATGTGGGGAATAAAAATATTTTCTCCTTTGAATTAGCATGGTTTGAGAGAGAAGGTTTCTTGGATCTGGTTGCACGTGAGTGGGCAAAAGATTCAGGAGGGAGATCGAACGTAGAAAAATGGCAGAATAAGATTAGACACTTAAGACAGTTCCTTCGAGGTTGGGCCAAACATTTGAGTGGCGTCTATAAGGTCGAAAAGGAAAGGCTCCTTAGCCTTATAGATGCCTTAGATTTAAAGGCCGAGTCCTCCATTTTAAATACTAGAGACTTGGAGGCTAAAGTGGAGGCGGAGCTGAGACTGAATGAATTGCTGAGAGAGGAAGAATTGAAATGGGCGCTTAGAGCTAAAGTGCGAAAAGTCATCCAAGGGGATGATAACACGCAATTCTTTCATATGATTGCGAATGACAAGCATCGCAAGAAGAAAAAATTTCAGCTCGAGCAAGATGAGGGGACGATTTTGGGTCAGGAGAACTTAAAATTATACATTACCAATTATTACAAGTAGTTGTTCGGGGCATTACCAATTATTACCAATTATGAATCCAGGGTTGAGGATATTCCTCAACTTGCGACGGATGAGAATGAGATCTTATCCGCCCCATTTTCGGAGAAAGAGGTGTTTGAGGCAATTTCACAGATGAAGAATAATAAAGCGCCTGGGCCGGATGGCTTTCCGGCAGAGTTTTATAAAAAGTGCTGGCATATTATTAAGGGTGATTTGTTTCCAATGTTCCATGATTTGTTTTCTGGGCATTTGCAGCTATTTCACTTAAATTTTGGAACGATTACTTTGCTCCCTAAGAAGACAGAGGCGGCGCGGATTGAGCAGTTCCGGCCGATATGTCTTCTTAACGTCAGTTTTAAAATCTTCACCAAGGTGGGGACTAACAGGCTGACGCAGATTGCACATAGTGTGGTGCAACCATCTCAAACAGCCTTCATGCCGGACAGAAACATCCTTGAAGGGGTTGTGGTCCTTCATGAGACACTCCATGAGATCCACACGAAAAAACTAGATGGAGTGGTTTTTAAGGTGGATTTTGAGAAAGCGTACGATAAGGTTAAGTGGCCATTTCTTCAGCAGGCCTTGCGGATGAAAGGATTCGATCAATCCTGGAGAAAGCAGGTAGAGTCTTTCACGCAAAAAGGCAATGTCGGAATAAAAGTGAATGATGACATAGGTCATTATTTCCAGACACACAAGGGTCTAAGAGAGGGAAACCCGATGTCACCTATCTTGTTCAACATAGTGGTAGACATGTTGACAGTTCTGATAGGAAGAGCTAAAGAAAATGGCCAAGTAGGTGGTCTTGTCCCGCATCTCGTGGATGGTGGAGTGTCCATTCTACAGTACGCAGATGATACTATCATCTTCATGGAGCATGATCTGGCGAAAGCAAGAAATATGAAGCTTGTATTATGCTTATTCGAGCAGTTGTCGGGGTTAAAGATTAACTTCCATAAAAGTGAATTGTTCTGCTTTGGAAGAGCTAAAGACGAACAAGAAGCTTACAAACAACTGTTTGGATGTGGGTTGGGCTCGCTGCCTTTCACATATCTTGGCATACCGATTCACCATCGCAAGCTCTCTAACAAGGAATGGAAGTGTATTGAAGATCGATTTGAAAAGAAACTAAGTTGCTGGAAGGGCAAACTTATGTCATATGGAGGCCGACTAATTCTCATTAATTCGGTGCTCACGAGTATGCCAATGTTTCTCATGTCCTTCTTTGAGGTACCAGTAGGGGTACGGAAAAGATTGGACTTCTATCGATCGCATTTTTTCTGGCAAAGTGACGAGTTAAAACGGAAATACAGACTTGCTAAATGGGATATTATTTGTAGGCCGAAAGACCAAGGTGGTATTGGCATTGAAAATTTAGAGGTGAAGAACAGGTGCTTACTCAGCAAATGGCTGTACAAGTTATCTGCAGAGACCGATGCCATATGGGCCCAGATTCTGCGTAATAAGTACCTTCATTCTAAGACCTTATCACAGGTGACGGTCAGACCAACCGATTCTCCCTTTTGGAAAGGACTGATGAGAGTGAAATCAGCCTTCTTCCACAGGACAAAATTTATCATTGGTAATGGTACTTCTACGAGATTCTGGGAGTGGGAGGATACATGGCTAGGGGAGACGCCTCTAGCTATCCAATATCCTTCTCTCTATAATATTGTTCAGCGTAAAGATGCCTATGTTGCAACAATACTACAGTCCAATCCTCTAAATATTCAATTCAGAAGGACCTTAGCGGGAAACCGTTGGGAAGCTTGGCTCCATCTTGTGAGAAGATTGATGGATGTCCACCTTTCTCAACAGCCAGATCAGTTGCACTGGAAACTAACCAAGAATGGAGTGTTTTCGGTAAAGTCCATGTATTTGGATATTATTAACTCGGTCTCTATCCCTCGATCTGTGCATATCTGGAAAGTCAAAGTGCCTTTAAGAATTAAAGTGTTCATGTGGTTTGTCCACAAACAAGTCATTCTCACTAAGGACAATTTGGCAAAACGTAACTGGTCAGGATCTAGAAGGTGTAGCTTTTGTGATTATGATGAATCTATCAAACACCTCTTTCTTGAGTGCCCTTTGGCCAAAATTTTATGGCGGCCTATCCATATAGCGTTTAACATTGCTCCTCCCTCTAGCATTCACACGTTATTTGGGACATGGCTAAATGGAGTTGACATAGAAACAGCGAGACACATCCGTGTAGGCGTATGTGTGTTATTATGGGCTATATGGAACTGCAGGAACGATTTGGTTTTTCACAGAACAACAAATTTTCATTTCTTGTAGGTTATCTTCCGGGCCACTACGTTAATCCGTATGTGGTCGCTACTCACTCCGATGGATGCCAGGGAGCGTATGGTTACTGGGTCTGTCCGCTGGGAGACGGTAGCACGGGCTATCTTCAACTGGTTTGGACGGCGGTCATGTAATAGGATAGGTGTTTAGTTTCCTATCTATTTTTTTGCCGCCGGTTGTGGCTGTCCCGATTCCCAATTTCCAGTTCTTTGTGAGCGTTTTTACTTTTTGTGACTTTGGAGACTTTGTTGAACTATTTGCTTATTAATAAAGTGGCCGCATGTATCGTTCTGATGCAGAGGCCGGGGGATAACCTCCTTTTCGAAGAAAAAAAAAACCGAAACCAAATCTTGCTGATCGATTCCTCTCGATGCTAAAACATGCTCCCCAGAACAAACTCCTTCTCTCTCTTGCTGCTCCATCGCCGAGTGCATTACCTTTCATATCATCCCAAACAATGACCCCAAACTGAAACCAGAGGCTACAGATGCATGCGTGTTTCAGGATTTCGGTGGACAATGGCCATCCAAGGAGTATATCTTCAATTTACTGAAACTAATATCATGGAATGGTAATCTAAGAATATAATTCAATAAAAAAAGCAAAGGGTAGCATAGCATAAAGTATCCACTCATAACTTGAATCAAAATAATGATTCCTATATATAGTTATTGGTCAAGTACCACGGGTGGGTAGAAACTTTTCGGCCAATTTGTCCTTTGAGTTCTCCATCCTTTTAATCATGCATAACTCCACCGGATGGAAAATTCAAAATACAAATAACAAATAACAACAAATATCTAAGTTCCACACCAGAATTTGTGCCAATCAAGGATATTGACCTCTCTAGCAAAACCACAGAGGTACGTTCCCTTTGCTCCACATGCTGACACACTGCTCTGCGAACAAATTCAGAGTAAGACACAAACTGAGGGTAAGCCATAATATATAATTTGTGACCTCTCGATACAATGAGTCCTTCCTCTGTATATAACGCATCAATCCGACTAATATAATGGGAAACTATCTCAGCTGGCTGAATATTATCTCCCATGGGAAACTACTATGTCAAATCTGAAAACAACATATAATTTAACCAGATGTGTGAATTACATTGTACAATATGACTTCTATTCCATGTTATTACTGGAAGGGAATAGATGAAATATGTTGGTAAGCTTTTTCAACCCCCATGGAAAAATAAATGGTACGCCCATCTGAATTTTCATGTCAAGTTTCTTCTGACATTTATGAGCAGTGCCTACAAATACATGCATTGCTGAAACAAAATACGTGAAAATCAGCTATAACTCTTGTAGATGGTACAGAGCAGGGCTATTAGCCAACTAATAAAAAAATAAATTGGCAAATAAGTACATAGGAACAACGCTATACGTACCAAACCAAATCTGCACCCTTCAATCCAAAAGATCTGTTTCCTTGGAAGGCATCAGCCTCATCCACGTTGAGGAGCTCTAGAAGACTAGAACCCAGCGACTCGAAGAATATCAGCTAGGCACGTGCGGCCCCGATTCCTCCAGTACCGTGAGAGAGATGGAGTGGCCGAGGGCTGCGATGGGGAATATGACAACAGAGGGTGTGGTCGAACCAGACCGATCCCATATCCAGTGTTGGTCACCGGCTACCGCCAGAGAAGCCATGCCCTTCACCGTCCCCGCGCTACAACATGCGACCTGCACAAATTGCAGAGAGCATAGTAGAGCCAGATGTGGGAGGGGCCAAGCTGATCCAAGATGAAGGCCATGAGATAGGGCGTGGAACGGGATTGAAGGACAAGAGAAGGAGAGCAGTGTGGCCTTGGAGACTCGGCCGGCACGGAGGAGAAAAGGGCACCGGCGGCGGCTTGTGTGATGTCTCGCCAGGGATCGTTTTCTTTTTCTTTTGATGGGTGATAATTTCAGATAGACGAGAGGAAAGTTATCTAGGGTACTGGTGGGTAAATTTCTTGAACTTTAATGCTTGTTTGTAAGATCCATTGGTTGTGATTGGCTAGACACTTAAATTCACGCCTAGATGTTTCTAATTATTGTGGGAATTTCTAGCTAATATCTCTATTTTTCATCCGTATTTTTCTTTTATTATATAACAGAAAATAGATAGATTTGAAAATAAGAAATTGGGTTGGTTATTTTACTTGCAGTTTTTGTCATCAACATGAATTAATTCATCATCTTTTCTTTCAATGTGTGGCTGCTAACTATGTTTTGGTTCTAATTAATATTTGTCTTGGTGCTTTTGATCATCCCACAAATTTTACTGAATATTTTTGGTGGATTTATCTCAGTCGGGTGAAAATAAAAACCCATCTGCCATAAGCCCGAATGGAAAACCGTCACTGATGCCGACACATTGCTGGCTGCTTTTGTCATACCCGCCAGTGATGAATCATCTCTAACGGGTCTCCAGAAGACCCGTCCGTGATAGCGGCACTTATCATAGAGGGCCATTTTTCTTGACCCGTCTGTGATGTCATCACTAACGTGCAGAATAAAACCCGTCACTAATTGCATGTCATATCATAGAGGGCTTAAGTGAAATACCCATATGTAATGACCCTCTCGTTATCACAGACGGGTCATCCATATACCTGCCTATAATGACCCTCCCGCTAGGGTATGAGACTCGAGTGTAAAATTACTATTTCGCCACTGAGATTTCTCTTATCTCTCTACTCATGTGTGGGGGGTGTTTTGGACTTGGATCCCTTCTGGTCTTCATCTACGAATTCCATCAGCTTCGGGTGACCAACCGTGGATTGAGTTTCGAGCTTATGGTATTGTCTTGACGTCAGATTGTTGGGCCCATAGGGCCCACGATCTTTGGGCTTCGATGCTATTTTGGACTATCGGATCCCTTTTGATCCTCGTCTTTGAATTCCATCAAATCCGGTTGGTTCGCCACCGAGTCTTGGCATTTCGTGTCTTCTGAGTTATGGGCGCTCAGTCGCCTTCGTGTTCATGCGAGGGCTGATTTTGGTTAAAGACCTAGGCACTTAGACATGCATAGAAAAGCAAGTGTGTAACCCTTTAGCCTCATAAAACTTAACTTTTACGAAATATGAATTTTGCATTGATTAAAGGTTGGGCGGTAATCTCCTTCCACATTAATTTTCCAATTTTATAATTTCTACAAATTATAAATAAATTTTATTGTTTAGATATTTTTGTTCAAAATTGCTATCCCCTATAGGCGCACAGGTTGATGACCTGTGATTCTAGTTGATCTGTTAACTACACTGGCGTTCACGTGATTCTAAGAAGCATAGAGTCGCTCGTAACCCTTCGCTCATACCCAAGGCACCCAGCCGCTTAGGTTTCTCGTGCCTCCCGTCGGTGCCGCCGCGGATCTACCTCGTCTTCTGGGGTCTTAGGGCCATGAAGGCGTGGTGGATCTTGGCCCTTGCCAGCGGGAGGGCTCGGTTTTTAGACGCTCTTTTCAGTTTTGTTAGGGTTTGTGTCCTGCTTAGAGAGACGAGGCGGCGGCGACTCTCTGAAGATGGAATAGTTTCTCCACGCCTAGCCCCCGTCCCGGTGGTGCTTCTAGGGTCATGGATTCGGTCGGCGTTTGTCTTCGGTGGATCCATGTGGATCTAGTCTTCGTCCGTCTTTTTTTGTGTGTCTACAGGTTGGACCCTTCCGATCTACGCGTCTCTTCATCGGCGGCTGTTGCTGTTCTGGTGCGCTGGTCCCATGAGACCTTAGCACGACGACTTCCCGACTGTCTAATACAATAAGGTTTGCCCGGCTCCGATGAGGGAGGGGCGATGACTGCAGCGCGGCTTCGGCTCGCTTCAGTGCTTGTAGTCGTCGCTAGGTGGTCTACGTATCTGAATGTATTTTTTACTTCTGGTGTGACAGTTGATGAATAGAGAGGAAGTTTTCCTCGCAAAATAAATAAATAATTGCCTTTTATTATTTGTTTCTCTAAATGTATCATCCTTTGAATTAAAAAAATGCAGACGATCCAAAGAGACGATCGAGTGGGATCATATATATTTTTTTGACCGACAACGGCAGGTGCTCTGCCTTTTCATTTAAGGTGGGGAAAAACTTAGGAAAAACCGAAAAAATAAAGAGAAACGCAGTACAAGCAAAGAAGCCTGCCTAGCTCAGAGTTTTGGATTTCGTCCAAAAAAAACGAAATTCCGGTGAAATTCGTCCGTCTCGTTCAGGCCCGGTAGATATGTTAGCCGGCCAAATTTTTCAGCCCTATTTGAATTTTTTTGGCCCATTGCAGTGTCCGGCCCAGCCTGGATAGCCCTTCGTGTGAAGTAAAAGGCCTGAATAGAGTTCCTAACCCTAAAAGTCATTAAATTCTCCACATCTCTTTTAGCGGCGCCGCCTTCCTCGCTCCCGATCCAGATGTGCTCACGCCGCCGCCTCCTGAGCGCATGGCCTCGGCCACAGGGCGCTAGCCAACCGTTCCATGTGCCTCTGTCCGGCAGCTTGGTGCAGCGAGGAGTGCTAGTATGGCCATAGCTCGGTGCAGCGAGGACTTGCGTGCGGCACCCGTGCGCTGCTGGCGGCCGGAACGGGACCAGGAGTGAGCAGCGTGATACATGTATACTAGCCGCTCAGGAGCATGATGAGTAGTAAGTACTGTATGATTCCTGCTATTTATGGAGTTCCTGATTGGATTTTGCTGCAATTGAAGCGAATCATGCGTGCAAGCAATAATTGGTAGTTGCGGTTCAGTAAGGTTCTTATTTGTTCCCTTTGCTGCAGGATTTCAAATTTTTGGTAGAATTTCGGTCGTTTTTAGTCCAAATTTTGCTTGTTTTTCGTTCAAAAATTCAAATTTTGGGTTAGTCCTGCCGTCCGAAAATTTCTAAAAAAATTCCAAAATTACCGAATTTCACCCATTTCGTTCGGGGTCGGTAAAATTTGCAAAACGAAATCCAAATCCTTGGTCAGCGCATTCCACAAAAATTTCTTCACCGGATTTATCCAAGGAAGACGAAGCAAAGGCATCACGCGTACCTCTCGCCGGAGGGAGAATGTATAATCCTGGCCTCCGGCCTTGTGTTTCACCGCGGTGGCCAAATTGGCCCTAGGCGTCCTCGAACGAAGCGCGGGCAGCCGCCGCAGCTGTCGCTGTAGGGGATCTCGACACCAATCCACCGTTGCCGAGTTTGTCGTGCGCACCACGGATCTCGCTCATGGCGTCGTCGACCTTGGAGTTGAGCTTGGAGGAGTGCTTGTCGTTATCCTTGATGAGTTGCATCATGGCCTGTTGCAGCCGTGGGATACGGGGTATCCACGATCGCGGCCAAACTTGGACTCTGCCACTGGGGCCCACCTAGCATGCGGTCAGCTTAAGGACTTCA
The DNA here is from genome assembly GCA_039707655.1 of Elymus sibiricus. Taxonomy (NCBI): domain Eukaryota; kingdom Viridiplantae; phylum Streptophyta; class Magnoliopsida; order Poales; family Poaceae; genus Elymus; species Elymus sibiricus. The sequence goes on from CM077666.1 coordinate 6,214,023, forward strand.
TCGACGTTCGCGGTAAAGGCGTTACCCGCAAACGACCCTCCAAGGCCAAGCATAGAAGACAAGGCTCCAGCAATCAAAGCGCACGGCAACGCTTCCCCCGGCTAAAAGGAAGGAATGTTCGGAGTGTCTCGCGATACGAAGGAGGTGTCCGGAATATCACCGAGAGTGGATGAAATGGTTCCGGTCATTTTTGGAAAGTGGTTGAATGGTTTAAGAATGGTTCCGGAATATTTCGGAGGTGTCCGGGGTGTTCCACACTTCGGTAAAAACCTAAAAGTGGCAAAACCCTAGTGGGGCCCACATGTGCCTGTGGGCACATGGGGCCCACTAGGGCTGCGGCTAATGTTGGGGGGGGGGGACCCTTGACGAATTGGCCAGGGACTCCCCCTGGTGTGCTTTGGAAGGAGGGGGGGACCTAGTTGGTCTCAGACTCCCCCCTCCCTCAATCGGATTGGGGGAGGGAGTCCCTGTTGGACTCCACCTCCCCCCCAAGGTGCATAGGGTAGGAGGGAATCCCAGAGGGACTCCACCTCCCCCCATGGTGCGGCCAAGGCAAGGGAGGGAGTCCCACTAGGGCTCGTCCCCTTTGGGGAGTCGGAGTCCTAGGAGGACTCCTCCCCCCAGGCGCCTGGCCCCATATAAAAGGAGGGGGGTGCACCACACGGGCACCCCATAGCCAACCGCCCCCTCCTCCAGGCAGCAGCACCAGAACCCCACACCACCTCCCGACGTTGCCCCGCTGCCCCTGTGCTTTGTCTACTTCGTCTACTACGTGGGAGCGTTGTCGGATCACTACCCCGGTTTCAGCGGTGATCGCGGAGCGCTGCCTGATCTTTATCGACTTACGTCCCTGCTTCGTCCGTGTGCTTGATCACGCTACGACGTGGTGTTGCTGATCACGTATGTGTGGATACCGTGGAGGTGCTGCACTTGTGGTACTTGATCATGGGATAATACATCTCCTCGCGACTAGACGAGTCTAGTTATGGGGATCGACTACGACTACTTCCACGTCGACCTCGTCACCGACAATCTTTCACTTGTTCGACAGACGAGGGTATGATCTGTTGCCTCTCCCCTCGCATTGAGATCTTGGTTATGCGCTAGAAATTTTTTGTTTTGCGTAGCGCGTTCCCCAACAGTGGTATCAGAGTGGTCTATGCGTAGGCATAGGTACGGATAGAGGAATCGGAGTATTCCGGCATTGTTGATCGTGTCTTGCTTCCCGTTGTTACAATTTTGATCTTGACGGCATTGTGTGATTAGCGGCTCGAGCCGACTTTATGATGACCGCATTCATCGAGACTGGTTTGTCATATGTGCTTCGGGTACATCAAACAACTTTGTCAGGTGACGGTTTTTCATGCAATAGTTAAAGAGAAATTTTGCACATTGGGCTTATGTGGATTTTGTCAAATCCACACGGAGGTCATGCGTCAGGATGAAGTTTAGCTAAACTATTCTTGCTATTCATAGCACAATGGGGATGCACTCCGAACAAGTTAACGAGAACATTATCACGGTGCTCATTGGTCACGCAGGTAGCAACGGTTCTCCTCGAAACCATAGAGCCCCGTACTATAGTAAACGTGTTAGAGGCGTCTAACTTGTTTTTGCAGGAACGTGATGTGGTATAGCTGAAGTTTTTATCAATTATTATTGTACTAACTTTGTTTTGCAAGCAACAATGGACCTCGGTGCATGCAATGGTGCGTGGAGGAGTCCCCGGCGCCGGAAACGTTGATGATGGAGATCCTCGGCGTGAAGTGCTATACCATATCACTACATTGAATTGCATGTGATGTTAATCCAATTATGCACTTTGTTTGTTGCGTGGTAGTCATAATAAATAGGGTGATCCCTCACTAAAATTATCAAGCAACATGTTCTCCCTGGGTTAGGCGCCACATAGAGTGTTCTTCGTCAGGATACACGTCATGTAACATGAGTGCCCCGATGACGTTCATAATGTGGGTGCAAACTAGTTTGCGCAACTGGCATACTTGGGTTTTCTTGACATACTCGTAGACGGTCTAGAGTATGGGACACAAGAATCGAAAGATTAACAAGAGTTGCATAGAGATGTAATTGGTATGATTGCCTACCGGTGTTGCTTCTCGGTGTGCGGTGTGACATTGGCATCGAGATAGTAACACACGGATCTTGAATCGCTAAGTATCAATAATGAGGGACAATGATTTTAGTGGGAGTTACAAGATTAATTTTGCGTAGTTTTTTAATTATGAAACAAGTGTCTAAAATGAATTTGCTTAAAATTGTAGATCAATGGCTCGCAACAATTCCTTCCCTTTAGCTGCGATTTTAGAGAAAGAGAAACTGCACGAGTCTGGAACAAACTTTGCGGACTGGTACCGCAATGTGATAATGGTTCTGAAAGGTGCTAAGAAAGACTATGTCTTTGAAGCAACTCTTGGTGATGCTCCTGATGATAACGCAACAAAAGCTGTGTTGGACCTGTTTCAGCAACGTAATGATGACTACATCGCTGTCCAGTGTGCTATCCTTGCAGCTATGGAACTAAAATTTCAAAAGAGGTTTGAGAACTGGGGTCCATATGAGACAATTGTTGAATTGAAGGGCATATTTCAGAAACAAGCCAGGTCTGAGAGATTTGAAATTTCGTAGGCACTACTCGACTGCAAGATGACTGAAGGAAGTTCGGTCAGTGTCCACGTGATTAAGTTGCATGGGTATGTTCAGAGGTTGGAAGCGCTGGGCGTTCCCTTTCCTCCTGAACTAGGAACTGACCTAATCCTGAATTCATTGCCGCCCAGCTTTGCTGGGTTTATCATGAACTTCAACATGCATGCAATGAATAAATCACTGGCAGAATTGTTCTCGATGTTGAAGATAGCTGAACAGGATATACAGAAGAATACTAACCATGTGATGATGGTAAAGAAAACTACCCAGTTCAAGAAGAAGAAATCAGGTGGTAAAAATAAAAAAGGCAAACACAAGGGCAAGGAGCCTAAGTCAGGCCCAACTACTAATGCTGAGTGTTTCTTCTGTAAGGAGAAGGGTCACTGGAAGAGGAATTGCTCAAAGTACTTAGTAGAAAGGAAGAAGACTGGAACGTCCAGCTCAGGTATATTTGATATACATGTTATTGATATATTCTTGCAAGGACCTAAGTGTGACTCTTGGGTATTTGATACCGGATCTGTTGCTAATATTTGCAACACGATGTAGGGGTTAAGGAATCCTAGGAGTCTAAGCAAGAATGAGGTGACGATGCGCGTCGAGAACGGAGCAAGTGTTGCAGTGGTCGCCGTCGGCACGATGCCTCTACATCAACCATCGGGATTAGTATTAGAACTTAGTAATTATTACTATGTGCCTGCATTATGTAAGAATATTATATCAGGATATTGTATCTTACGGGATGGTTATTCGTTTAAGTAAGAGAATAAAGGTTGTTCTATCTTTATGAATAACATCTTTTATGCACATGCTCCTGTGGGGAGTGGGCTGTTTATACTTGATCTTGATTGTGAGACACACATCTATAACACTGATGTTAAACGTAGGAAATCTAACGATTTGAATACCACATACTTGTGGCACTGCCGGGTAGGTCATATTGGACACAAACGCATGAAGAAACTTCACTCTGCTGGAATTTTGACTTCATTTGATTTTGAATCATTTGATACTTGTGAAGCGTGTCTAATGGGAAAATTGGCCAAAACTCCGTTCAAGGGAATAGTTGAACGAGCAAGTAACTTATTGGAAATCATACATACCGATGTTTGTGGTCCAATGAGCATACCTACGCGAGGTGGATTCCTCTACTTTATAACTTTTACCGATGACTTGAGTCGATATGGTTATGTTTATCTTATGAAGCATAAATCTGAAACGTTCGAAAAGTTCAAAGAATTTCAGACCGAAGTAGAGAATCTTCATGACAAGAAAATAAAATTTCTGCGGCCAGATCGCGGAGGTGAATATTTGAGTCATGAGTTTAACAAACATCTTAGAAGTCGTGCAATAGTTTCACAACTTACACCTCCTGGAACAAAGCAGCATAATAGTGTGTCTGAGAGGCTTAATCGAACCTTGTTGGAGATGGTGAGATCTATGATGTCATTTACCGATTTGCCTTTTGCATTTTGGGGATTTGCTTTAGAGACTGCAGCTTTTGCTCACACTAGAGCGCCATCTAAATCCGTTGAAATGACTCCATATGAGTTATGGTTTGGGAAGAAACCCATTTTGTCATTTCTTAAAATTTAGGGATGCGATGTTTATGTAAAACGTTTACAACCAAATAAACTCAAACCCAAAGCGGATAAATGTGTATTTGTAGGTTATCCCAAGGAAACTGTTGGGTATTCCTTCTACCATAAAACCGAAGACAAAGTGTTTGTCGCCAGAACTGGTGTATTTCTCGAAAAGGAGTTTATTGAGAAAGGTTTAGGTGGAAGGATAAAAGAGCTGGATGAGTTTATTGAATCTGAGCAAGATGTGCAAAGTAGTGCAGCCCCGGAGGCAACTCCGGAGAAGCCTATGACGACTAAAGCTCCATGAGCATGCAACTGTTGCAGTCACAGCAATCAAGTCATCAATTGAACCACGTAGGTCGGGCAGACTTTGTCTTCCAATTGAAAGATGTGGAGACCCAGTATTGTTGTTGAACAACGATGAACCGACTACATACAAAGAAGCAGTGATGGGTCCTGACTCCGTTAAATGGCAAGGTGCCACAAAATCCAAGATAGAATCCATGTATGAGAATCAAGTTTGGAACTTGATAGACCCTCCTGAAGGCATAAAGCCTATAGAATGTAAATGGATCTATAAGAACAAAATAGACGCGGACGGTAATGTCACTGTCTATAAAGCACGATTTGTCGCAAAAGGTTTTTTACAAATTCAAGGAGTTGACTACGATGAGACGTTCTGTCCTGTAGCGATGCTTAAGTTTGTTCGGATACTTCTAACAATTGCTGCATATTTCGATTGTGAGATATGGCAAATGGATGTCAAAATAGCGTTCCTGAACGAAGTGCTAACCAAGGATGTGTACATGGTACAACCCGTGGGTTTTGTCGATCCAAAGGATGCTGGAAAGGTGTGCAAACTTCAGCGTTCAATTTACGGACTGAAGCAAGCATCATGGAGTTGGAATCTTTGTTTTGATGAAGTGGTCAAAGCGTTTGGTTTCATCAAGAACGGCGGAGAATCTTGTGTTTACAAGATAGTGAGTGGGAGTGCTATAGCATTTCTGACTTTATATGTGGATGACATATTGTTAATCGGAAACGATAAGACTTTTCTTCACACCATAAAGGATTCATTGAAAAGGAGTTTTTTGATGAAAGATTTGGGTGAAGTAGCATACATATTGGGCATCAAGATCTATCGAGATAGATCACGACGTCTAATAGGGCTTACTCAAGATACATATCTAGAAAAAGTTTTGAAGAGGTTCAAAATGGAAGAATCAAGTAAAGGATCTCTTCCAATGGTTCATGGCAAACTACTTAGAAAGATGCAATGTCCTCAGACAGATGCTGAGCGAGAAGACATGAGTAAGATTCCATATGCTTCGGCTATTGGGTCAATCATGTACGCCATGATATGTACAAGACCAGATGTGTCTTATGCTCTAAGTGTTACGAGCAGATACCAGAGTGATCCAGGAAAGGCTCACTAGACAGCAGTGAAATATATAATTAAGTACTTACGAAGGACTAAGAATATGTTTGTCATCTATAGAGGTGATAAAGAGCTTGTTGCAAGGGGTTACACCGATGCTAGCTTTAACACTGATCCGGAAGATTTCAAGTCTCAATCGGGCTATGTGTTTACTTTAAAGGGGGGAGCGATGAGATGGAAAAGTTCCAAGCAAGATACTGTTGCGGATTCTACAACGGAAGCGGAGTACATTGCTGCAGCAAAGGCTGCAAAGGAGGGCGTCTGGATGAAGAACTTCATCACAGAACTAGGTGTGGTTCCAAGTGCGGTAGAGCCGATGGAAATTCATTGTAACAACAATGGTGCCATTGCTCAGGCTAAAGAACCAAGGTCCCACCAGAAGAATAAGCATGTACAACGTAGATTTCATCTCATACGACAGTTCATGAGTGATGGTGACATGAAGACGTGCAAAATTCATACGGACCTGAATGTGTCAGATCCGTTGACAAAGCCTCCATCGCTTGCAAAGCATGAGCAACACCGGGAAGCCATAGGTGTTAGAATGCTAAATGTAAACTAGATTATTGACTCTAGTGCAAGTGGGAGACTGATGGAAATATGCCCTAGAGGCAATAATAAAGATGGTTATTATTATATTTCTGTTTCATGATTAAGTTTATTGTTCTATGCTATAATTGTGTTAGTTCCAGATAGTGAGTATTCAGAAGAAAACCCTAATACATGTGTGGAATTATAAACACCATTTAGGATATCCCCGGTCTCACCTCTAAGACTGGTTCATATATTATTGATAGTCCTGGTTTCCTCACTATGTGGCAAAGGACAAAGTGTTGTGAGGTTGCAGATAATATATGGGATCGAAGTTGTTGGAGAACAACGATGATGGATAGACCCAATTGATATACCATTGAAACACATCGTAAATATCATTAGCGGTAGTTTCTCAGTTTAAGTATTACCGTTACTATAAGATCGTTTGACCATAAGACATATATGGAGCTGGATGCGATATGGACGTGGCGGTGACCTCCAAACGTTGCTACGTAAATGGCTAATTATAAAGTTGGTCTCTCGCTCTTACCGGATAGTATGCCAATGTTCTATATGACGTAGTTATGGGAATTGCTACTCCTAACGATGGAGAGATACACTTTGGGGCCTCTCTAGGTATTACGGCGTTCGTCATCGTCTGGCCAGACAAGTGATCATGGTGATGATCACAAAGAACATCGGGAATACGGGATGAGTAAAAGAATACATGCCAGGTAACGAGGATAACACAACTGTTTCACCTCGGGCATCGTAAAGTATCGAGAAGCAACACGACCATGTGATTGTTGTAATACAGATGGTTCTCCCGATAAAGATCTTCGTGATATGTGTGGGGGTTACTATGTGCATCAAGGTACGGCTAGTAATCATTGTCGCGGAATGAGATTCCGGACATGTCCACATGTATTCAAACCCATAGGGTCACACACTCAAGGTTCAACAGCATTTTAGGACGTGTGTTCGATAAGATAAATAGATGAAGTAACACCGAAGGAATGTTCGGAGTGTCTCAGGATATGAAGGAGGTGTCCGGAATATCACCGAGAGTGGACGGAATGGTTCCGGTCATTTTTGGAAAGTGGTTGAATGGTTTAAGAATGGTTCCGGAATATTTCAAAAGTGTCCGGAATTTTCCGGACTTCGGGAAAAATTTAAAAGTGGCAAAACCCTAGTGGGGCCCACATGTGCCTGTGGGCACATGGGGGCGGGGGGGGGGGGGGACCCTGGCCGAATTGGCCAGGGACTCCCCCTGGTGCGCTTTGGAAGGAGGGGGGGAGACCTAGTTGGTCTCAGACTCCCCCCCCCCCCCCCCCCTCAATCGGATTGGGGGAGGGAGTCCCTGTTGGACTCCACCTCCCCCCCCCCCCCCCCCCCCCCCGAAAGTGCATAGGGCAGGAGGGAGTCCCAGAGGGACTCCACCACCCCCCATGGTGCGGCCAAGGCAAGGGAGGGAGTCCCACTAGGACTCCTCCCCTTTGGGGAGTTGGAGTCCTAGGAGGAGGACTCCCCCAGGCGCCTGGCACCATATAAAAGGAGGGGGGGGGGGGGGCGCACCACAAGGGCACCCCACAGCCAGCCGCCCCCTCCTCCAGGCAGCAGCACCACAACCCACACCACCTCCCGATGTTGCCCCGCTGCCTCGGTGCTCCGTCTCACTAGTAGGAAAAAGCCTATAGGGGAAGACATACTAGCAGCGTGTCCTATGACCGACCGCTGCGAGTAACATATACTGGAAGCGTGTCCTATGACCGACCGCTGCCAGTAACATATACTGGAAGCGTGTGACCTGGCGGAGCACGCTGCAAATAAGTGGGCCCTCTGGATTTGGCCGGACAGTTTCCACTGGTAGCGTGCTCCTACTGGCACACGCTTCTAGTAAGCGCGGTAGTCGAAGCGTGTTCTAGGACGAGCACGCTGCCAGTTGGTGGGCCCAGATATACACCGAGCAAACTTTACTGGAAGCGTGTTTCCCTGGAGGCACGCTTCTAGCATGCGACCTAGTGGGAGCGTGCTCTCTCTTACGAACGCTTCTAGTAATTTGGTTTTCGACTTAATCAGAGTTTGCCTAAACAACTGCACCCGGCCGGCCAGATCGAACCGTACATACACTCCCTCTCTCCTCGAGCGCCGCCCCTGCTCCACCTCCGCCACTCCTGCCTCGGCGTCGATGTGCGCGCGCCCGCCGCCTCTGCCCCGTCGTCCTCGACCTCGCCGTCGACCTCCCTCCTGGGTGAGCGCCGTCCCCGACCCTCCCCGTCAAATTCCCCTGCCGCCCCGGATCCCTCCCCCTCCCATAGCTAGGTATAAGGGCAATAGGTTAATTTTTAGTTTATTCACAAAAATAAATAATTGTTAAGTTAATTTTGTCAATGAAAAATGTCCATGAAAATGTCGATGAAAATATCGATGATTTTTTCATAATTATTTTGATAAGTGTCGATGAAATTGTCGACGAAAAATTTGAGACCATCGTTTCGATGGGTATGTTAATTTGTTTTCAGGAGAAATGAGTAGCCTATGTTTTATCGGAATGTCGACTAACTTCCGTTGCGGCAAATTTCGGACACTCAATATGTCCTATTTTTATAAAAGGTCATGCCGAAATTTTCTATGATTTGACATGACGTTTACATTTATTTTTCTGTATAAGATCCATGTGTTTGTTTATATATGTTTTTAACGTAATAGGATATGGCGTGTGAAGTACGCAACGGACAGTGCCCAGATCGACAGGTCACTGGGTACTCGTTCATGATTCAGCTGCGAGAGGGTCCCCTTAATTCATTGGTAATTAACAACGATTTCTTGTACATAAACTTGTATCTTGTGTTTTTATTTTATCATCTAGCTAACTTGTTTTTCTTTTGGTTTTTGTTGCATAGATTGTACCGTGCAATGTTCGTGAGGAATTCAACAATTTAGTCGGCAATTTCATGGATTTTGAGGTTAACGAGACCATGTACATGCTTAGAGTGAAGAAGGAAAGAACGAAGACCCGCTTATTTGGGGAAGGATTGACGCAACTCATCGCCGACTCTAAGCCAGCGCTAAGAGGAGGTGATGTACTCCACTTTTCAATGGCAGGACCACAACCCCAGATCAGCGTTGCGTGTATGAACTTTGACGTCAATGATTCCGAGGATGTGGAGATGGGCGAGGATGAGGATGCATAGAGTGACGAGGATATGAGCGAGGATGAGGATGACGAGAGTGACGAGGATATGGGCGAGGACAATGACCGTATGAATTCTGTGGTCATCGCCCGAGGAGCTAACCTGCAGGCGCATGAGAAGCAGCGTCTCCGTCAGTGTCTACCCCCGAGTCATAGGTACGTCGGGGCGCCTTACGTGCATCGCCTGACGAACACAAATGTCACCGGTCGGCATTCCATGGTATATTTCTAAAACCTTTTGTCTTCCCATATTATGTTATGTTATATCATGCATATGTGGTGGGTATGTGACATAGTTTTTATGTTTTTCATGTGATGCTATGTTGTCGCAGAAAATACCTAAGGTGGTAGCGGAAAGCGCTGGCCTGCCGGATGAGGGCAATGTAGGAGGACGCCTTGGAAACCACGGCGAAGTCACCAGCATTCCGTACACCACGTCTTCCGTTGATGGTCGCGTCATCCTCGGCTCGACTGTGTGGAGGGAGTTCCATGAGCCTAGAACGTTGCCGGTTGGCCAAGCTATTCTCATCACCCTCGGGAACACTAACAGGCGCAGCTTGCATAAGATGTTGGAGATCCTCTACATCTAGATGGCCAGTTTGTTGAGATGGTCAATAATAGATTGAACTTAATTTCCAGCTACTATTATTATTTGCTTTGTGGAGATCATTGTTGTCTTAAGTGACTCGGAATCATTGTCTAATTGCGTTAAGTGACTCGAAATTATTGTCTTACTTAGTATCTCATCGATCTGTTATATATATATATGTCACTCTTTTATATACGCAATTATGAACTCTACAAACCAATAAAAAGAAAAGTAAAAAGAAAAACAATAAAAACATTATTGCTAGCGCGTGCGGTGGATCCCGCCCCATTTTTCGCTCCAAAAATTCCTGCCAAACACAAATAGAACAAAACACATGGTTTCCCCTAGCTACAATCCAACAGTGGCTTGTTAATGACTTGCAACTGTTGGACGTAGCTAGGGAATCCGAATGATTTGCATTGAATGAACTGAAATGAACACATATAGGTAAGCTAGCTAGCTACTCATCGTCGAACATATTTGAGATGGGGGTTATATATAGGGTGGTGTGGGCTGAGAAAGTGGCGGGAAAATGAAACAGCAGGGAGTGGGAGATGGAGGGAAAAATTCCACTAAATTACTGGAAGCGTGCTTTCTTGGAGGCTCGCTTCCCGTAACTTACCGGAAGCGTGGGGTTCCTAGAGCACGCATCCACTAACTTACCGGAAGCGTGCGGTTTCTAACGCACGCTTGTAGTAAGTTACTGGCAGCGTGCGTCTAGGACCGCACGCTTCCGGTACGTTTCTTCCAAAATACAAGCCATCCCTTCTCCGCGCAACACACCACTTTGAAATAGAAACCGTCCCCTTTCCCCGCTCCGCTCCCCCGACTGCCGCCGCCTCCCCCACGCAGCGCCGCCGCTGCCCCCCCCCCCCCCCCCCCCCCCCCCCCCCCGCGAACAGAGCAGTGGCGCCATGCCCATGCTCGCAAGCCTCCGCCTCTTCTGCGAGGTCATCTCCCTCCCCCCCGGTGAGACCCCCCCTCCCCCTCCACCTGCCTTCTCCCCGAGCTCCTCTGTTTCATGTAGACAAAGGAACGCGGACAACGTGTTCGATGAAATGCCACTGTGAATTTTTAGATGTGTATGGATGTTTGGATGAAATGCCTCTGTTCGATGAAGTGCTCCAAGGTCTTGTATTGATGTGTATGGATGTTTGGATGAAATGCCATTGTTTGATGAAGTGCTCCGAGGTCTTGTATGGATGTGTATGTTTGTCGGAATATGAATGTTGTCGCAATGCGACGTAGTTGTTTGCAGGTATGCATGAGTAGCCTATGTATTGCCTAAATGTTGATTTACTTCCGTTCCGGCAATTTTCGGGCACTCCATATGTCCTATTTTTAGCAAAGGTCATGCTGAAATTTTGGCATGGCTTGTGCTAAAGACAGGACATATTTGAGTGCTCGACTTTTAAATAGAGAATTTGAAATATTTGTTTAAGCCTACAAATATTATAAGTAGATTTTATATAGAGAATTTTAAGTGTATTACTAACTACGAGATTTAAACTATAGGGATGTCGGGAAACCAAGATGGCGAGCCCGGGTGTTCTAAGCCCGTACCTAAAGGGAAGAGGAAAAGGAAATCTGTAACTGAAGATCTAGAAGAGAGATTTGCAATTTTTGAAGCGAACCTGAGAGTTGCGGTTAGACAAGAATGTCAACTTGTCAAGTCATGTTCGGTGCCATGGTCCCTGAACTTGTGAAGTATCTCCGGGAACATGTGCAGGTTCCGCCCGCCACCGTAACTCAGAGCGACCCCTCCCCAGTGCAGACCATTGCTAAAGAAATCGAACAGTCAACCACCCCCACGAGTGTGACCGGCGAGATTAGCCTTGGTTACAAGTTCAGGGACATGCCCAACCTTTGCTGACCATTGCTAAAGAAATCGAACAGTCAACCCACCAACCTTTGCTGACATGCCCAAGACAGCAGAGCCTAGTGCGCAAGCACCTCGGCTGGTGAGTTGGCGGTGATGCCTGCCATTAAGGCGGCCGGGGCCGCCCTGACGGAGGCCCCGCAGAATGCCTTCTGCGGCCCCTGCTAGTGCGCCCAAGGCTACGTTGGACGTCCCGCCAGCGCCTCCGGCGGGTGAGTTGGCGGTGATGCCTGCCATTAAGGCGGCTAGGGCCGCCCTGACGGCTCCTACGGAGGCACTGCCTTCTGCGGCCCCCGCTAGCGCGCCCGAGGCTACATTGCCCGCAGGGACTACGTTGGACGTCCCGCCAAGGATCACGCGCTCAAAAGCGCCGGCCAAGAGAACAGAGAGACCGGCAGCTTCTACCACCGATTTGAAGGGCAAGGCCAAAAAAGTCAAGAAACAAAAGTCGAATAAGAAGCAGCCGGTGATTGATCCCAATTACATGATCGATGACCAGCTCCAGCAATACATTGCTGCTAGCGGTGATTTTGGGACTGCTGTAGTAGGAGCAGGGAAGTATGAGCTCGGGGAAAAACTTATACGCAATGTTGAGGATGTGTCCAAGGAGCTTGGCGTTGCTTGTGCATCGTTGGAGGAGGTCTATATGGGTAATTTCAAGAAACCGGAAAGTGAGCAAGTATCGGGAATCATGGTTAGTTACAAAGCTGAAGCGTTTCACCATGACGTTGCGTGCACTGTGTTCCCGGTCAATTGGGATGACTTGTTGAACTTCCGAGAAATGGACGCCAGCGTAATGAGATGTCTCACATTGTGAGTATTTAACAATCATTGCGTCAAAATCTATGTTACTAACAGCTATCTATACAGTTTGTTCATGTATGTTTGTTTCTATATATGTAGGTACAATTTTATTCGAGCCAGGAAATATGGGTATCCAATAGCCTATGTCGACCCCGATATTGCTTCGCAACAAATGATGGATATAGACAAGAGCAAAAAGCGTGCCAAGGATTACATCATCAATGTGATGGAGAAGAGCGAAGATAAGAAGTTAATCCTATGGCCTTTTAATAAAAAGTAAGCTAGTGCCGCATCTTAGTTTACAAATTTGATTACACGTTCACCCAAGTAATTATTTCAACTTGTAGGTTTCACTGGATTCTTATCAGTATGTCCCTACCGCAAGGCAATGTCCATTATCTTGATTCTTATCTTCATATGAAGGAGAAGATAAATTTTGATAATATAAAGAAGCTTATTGACAGGTGATTTGATACTTTCATCTACATAATAAAAGTGATTTTGATAATATAAAGGAGCTTATTGACAGGTGGTTTGTAATACCACAAAATGATATACTTTTGTTTTTTGTCATCCATATTCTTTAGAGCGTTTAAAGTATTTCGCTCGAGACAAGGAAATGCAACATTGAAGTACACAACGCTTACCCATCACTTTCGTGTTCCGGTTAGTTTCCAACAACACTTGTACATATATGCATGCATGAATGTTGATTTACTTCCGTTCCGGCAATTTTCGGGCACTCCATATGTCCAATTTTTAGCAAAGGTCATGCCAAAAATTTGGCATGGCTTGTGCTAAAGATATGACGTATTTGAGTGCTCGATTTTTAAATAGAGAATTTGAAATATTTGTTTAAGCCTACAAATATTATAAGTAGATTTTATATAGAGAATTTTAAGAGTATTACTAACTACGAGATGTTAACTATAGGGATGTCGGGAAACCAAGATGGCGAGCCCGGGTGTTCTAAGCCCGTACCTAAAGGAAAGCGGAAAAGGAAATCTGTAACTGAAGATCTAGAAGAGAGATTTGCAATTTTTGAAGCGAACCTGAGAGTTGCGGTTAGACAAGAATGTCAAGTCATGTTCGGTGCCATGGTCCCTGAACTTGTGAAGTATCTCCGAGAACAAGTGCAGGTTCCGCCCGCCACCGCAACTCAGAGCAACCCCTCCCCCGACCTAGGGCCTCGGGCCCTTCCATTCCGCCGGCACCGTCGTGCACCCTTCTGATGTCCCCTTCCTCTTGCCTCCATGGCTAACCTAGGGGTTTGGCGGTGGCAAGTGCAGTTTGTCACGGGTTTGGTGGCTCGGCATAAAAAGGTTTATCGGGGTTTTGTTAGAATGGATCCATCTGCACGGCGTTTGGTGTTGCTTTCTTTGGATCTGGTGGTTTTGGATGCTAGGGATCTATGGTCCAAAGAGGTGATTCATCCTGGTTCTACGATCTATTTTCCTTGTCATGTGGCTTTGGTGGGTTCTAGGTTGCAGCAGCATGAAGATTGTTTTTGGCCCTAGGGTTTAAAGACCCAAAAGAAAATCCAGGGGTTGGTTGGAGAGACGAAGCGCTGACTAAGTCGCGAGAAAGCATCTTCATGTAGAAGTTTAGAGTCATTCTAGAAAGAGTTCACTTTGGACGAACAGCTTGCGACTCAAGGCTGAATACTGAGCGAGTCAAGGGAAGCCGCCACTGTGCCCAAACCAAACTCGGGGGCTAATGTCAGGGGGATATCCAACAGGTGGGCCTATGAGGTAAGGCGACTGGAGGAGGACATCCCCTCATGGGCTACCCCGTGCGGATGAGCCTTCCAGAAGATAACGCAACTCCTCCGGAAGATAAGCGACTCAGAAAGTCGTGATTAGTTCCTTAGTTGGACTATGAGTCCTAGTAGAACTCTTATTCAAAGTGTTGTAAGGCCCTGCGAGTCACCATGTATATAAGGGACTCGAGGGACCAAGGGGAAGCCCTAACCAAGATCTCGAGACATAACTCGCCGAAGGGCACATTGTAATCGAGACCATATTATCAACAAAGAGAGAGCAAGGCAGGAGTAGGTCTTTACATGACATTGAGGGGCCGAACCTTGGTACATCGTGTTTACTCGCATCGATTCCGATCTCGTCGACTCCCAAGTCGCCCAAGCCTTACGAACTCACAAGTCATCCCGCGATGACTACTGACGTGACAACCCCAGGACAGCGCCACCGGGCCGTCGCCATCCAGAGACAACCGTGCACTGCGCAGAGAAACAGACCATAAAAACCAGAAGAAAGAAACCAGCGGAAGAACGCTACATTGACCAAGCTATGACATGACTTAAACGTCAACGGTCGGGGGGATGACAGGCCTTCTCTTCCGCCTCCTCTTCGGGGTTGGCTCTCCCTCCGGCCGGCTGGTCGCTCCGACCGGCTTCGGCCGCCTGGCGGGCGCGGTCGGCTCTCCCTCTGGCCGACTGGTCGCTCCAGCCGGTTTCGACCGCTTGGCAGGTGGGGCCGAGGATGACTCTGCGGTCACTGCATCGTCATCAGAGTCGATGTGAATAACTTCAACAGAATTACCATCCTCGGGCCAATCTTTTAAGCCACTGGACGTGATCGGCTTACCCTAGGCGGCCGGCACGTCGTCGTCTTCGCCCTCGGTGCGCCTGAGGTCTTCGCCGCCATCTTCCGGCAGGATGGCTCCGGGCGCAGCCGGCATCGGGGCCAGATCGGGCGCAAAGTTGTGCACGAGGTCTTCATTGCCTTCGGCCTTCTGGATGTCAAACATCTGCGCGGGCCAGCCGGAGAAAGGGCCCCAGGCATAAAGATCAAACCACCACAAGAAAACTTACCAGGGGCGGCGGGTCCGAGTGACCGTAGGGCGGCAGGCCGAATGTCCACCCCACACCGACGTGCTCCTTGGTGACGAGCCAGAGCCAGTCGTCCAGACTGGATAGCTTCAGGTTGCGCATCTACAGCCGGGTGGGGTCGTACCGCCCGGACATATGGCAGATCTTGTGCAGCCGGTCCTGGAGGGCATCACCCGGCGGTATATCCAACACAACAACAGATCTCATGCCGTCGTCCCCAGGTCCGCCATCTCCCCCAGCCGGCTCAGCATACGCTCGACCTACCGCTTGTTGTCGCACCATTTGACGTCCCAATTCGACTTCTATGGGGGCGCGTGCGAGTAGGCGGGCAAGTTGATCCTATATGCCTGTGTGAGGTTGCGGGCGTAGAAATATGACCACTGCCATTCCTTGATGGAGTTGGGAGTCTTGAACTTCGGGAGGCCTCTATTCTGCCGGTTGTAGACGATGGCACAACCGCATTCCACCATCGTCTTCTCGTCCTCCTCCTTGCTGCGCTTGTACCGGCCCTTGATGAAGTACAGCCGGCAGAAGAGATCCAGACTGGGCTGGATGCCCAGATATCCTTCACAGAAGCCCGCGTTGAAGCTGATATGTGCGATGGAATTTTCCACAAGGTGGTGAGGCTGAAGGCTGTAGAAGTTCAGGAACTCCCGGAAGAACAGGCTCACCGGGAGGGCGAGCCCACGGTCAAGGTGGTCGGCGAACACCACTCGCTCGCCGGGCCGGGGGGCGGGAGAAATCTCGCCCTCGTTGAGCGCCCGCACCTCCACCTCCGCCGCCGTCACCAGGAGACCCTCGCTCCGGAGCTTCTCCAGGTCTCCATCCGTGATCACCGAGCCACGCCAGGATCCGTCCTCCGCCACCATCTCGAGCTCCGACACAACAGGGGTAGGGTTGCGCTTCGCCGTCGAAAACCGATGGCCCGTCGCTGGCCTCCTCCGTTCCTTCCTCTGGGCGTGCAGTGGAATCAATGAAGCGGCGCCAACGAAGAAGAGGAAGCAGCAACAAGAACTCGCCGGAGAAGGTGGGGAAATGAAGCAATGGGGAAGGAAACAAACTCCTTCCCAGGGAGGACCTCGCCCCCCATTTATAGGCGGAGGCCGTCGCCTGGCCTCCCTCAAGCGAAACCGCCGATCGGACGTGGCCACGTGGCGTGGTAATGGAAGATCATGTGAGGCAGTTATCGCCACATTTGATCCCACGACCGGGCAGCCGGCACAAAAGATACCATGCGCAGGAACCGAGGTGTCGCCACTTCCTTCGCGTGGTGGGATTGCAGAGCGATGTGACGTGACAACGTCATCCCTGATGTCAAGAGCAGCCGGCCGATCGGAGTGCTCGAGGTGCACCCTCCGTAGCCGGCTGAACTCCTTGTAACCGAAGAAGAAGCACGTAGAAGCCTTCCTCGCCGTGGCCGGCCGCAAAGCTCCAACGTGCTCGGAGACAAGTGTCGGGGGGATGACCCCCGGGTGGCCATAGATGCACAGAGGATCTCCCATAGAAGAGCGGAGCCGGGTCCAAGCAGGCGGCTAAGCCCAGCACTCGCCGGCTGCGCCGTGGGGTGGCATCTCCAGCATCCGGTTGCTTGGGGAGCTGTCTGGCCAGCCGGCCATCTCCACGGACCGGCTCGCCTCGACAGGAGGCATGGCAAAAGTGCGACGGGACATCATGCACGACACTTTGAAAATCAAATCCACTTGGGTACTATAAGAACACATTACAAACACTCAATTTAACATTAGCTACTGTTACTAAGCTTTACTTAAAGCTCTCCGATCAAAAAGAACAGCAAATAAAGGCAGAAATCTGTCAAAGCAGAACTGTCTGTAAAGATCGAATTTAACGAGGTACTTCCGTAGCTCAAATCAGAAAACTTAAAACTAATGAAAGATAGATAAAAGCATCAGCCTTGCTCTAAAAAAAATTCAGATGAAAATGACAAATGACGATTTAAAACATTTTCTGCACTGAAGCACAGGGAATCTGTTTTTGGACAGCAAAACAGAACTTCGCACTTTCAAACAATTAGTGGCTACTCTTGGCACAAAAACGAAAATAAATGGATACAAAGGAGTTGCTACAGAGGTAACAACATCCAAGACAAAAGGAAACTGAAAGCAAAAAGATAATGGGTTGCATCCCAAAAGCGCTTTTCTTTAATGCCTTTTAGCTAGGCACAATAGTTTTAAGAGATGCCCACATAGAAATAAGAAATAAAGCAAAAGAGAGCATCAAGAAGCATAAAAGAAACACATTTAAGTCTAACCCACTTCCTATGCATAGGAATCTTGTAAACAAATAAATCAATGAAGCACAGAGTATCAAGCATAGGATGGAAAAACAAGAGCAACTTCAGAACTTACCACATAAAGAGAGGTGTTTTAGTAACATGAAAATTCCTACAACCATATTTTCGTCTCTCAAAATAATTTTCAGTACCATCATGAACAAACTCAATAATATAACTATCACATAAAGCATGCTTTTCATGACCTACAAGCACATAAATTTTATCACTCTCCAAAATAGTGGGATCAATATTATTTGAAATCAAGACCTCTCCAAACCCACTTTTGACAACATCATAGAAAGATTGAACACTCTCCAAAGGTATGGGACTCCTTCTAACTAATGTTGAGAGCTCTCCAATCCCATTTCAGTAGTATTATCCTAAATATCATCAAGCAACATAGGACCATCATCTAGAGCATTATCATATAAATTTTCCAAGCAAAACTCCTCATTATCATGAATATCAATAGGAGGCATAAATAAAGGAGCATCATTAAATTCATCACAATAGCATAAATCATCATAAATAACAGTAGGAAAAGTATTTGGCAGTTTCTTTTTGGTTTTGTTGAGTCTTGGATGTATTTTCATAGGGGCATCATAGCCCTAAGTGTAGCAAGCATCAAGTTCATCAAACAGAGATATTTCCAAAGAATCCATAGGATCATAACAGTCATCAATATAGCATTCATCCTCCTTAGGTAAGCATGGAGGACAATCATATAATGTAAGAGTTAAAGAGTTACTTTCATTAGAAGGTAGATCCTCCTTTTGTTCTTCAGTCTCCTCCTCTTTTTCATCCAATGAGATCTCAGTTCTAGCAATTTCTTCCATAGGCTCCTGCAAGGCATTGGTCTCTCCTTGCCGCCGCCTCCGACCACCTCCTGCTCACCCCTCTCGCCCGAAGGGGCTCCACCTCATGCTCTCACCCCCGCGCATGCTCGCCCTCCCCCTCTTTCCCGTGAGCTCGCTCGACCATGGCCGCCATGGGAGCCACTTACCGAGCACCGTCACGCGACCACCGATGGCCATTCCCTCGCTCCCAAACCACCCGCACCACCTCCTCTCCCCCTAAATCGACCCCCAGGTCAAACAACCGCCACTCCGGCCCCCTCCTTTCTTGGCACCATCCCGAGCACCTCCGCCGGCGACCACCTCATCGAGCCACCGGTACAGGGCACCCCTGGCCCTACCGTTTCTTCCCTCGGCTTCCCCTTGACCTCTCTCAGCCAATGCCCTGACCAATTTCGCTTTTGGTTCCTCGCAGGGTCACCACCGTCCGTGAGCTAGGTCATCCGCCACGGCACCCCACCGTGGAGCTTGCTCCGGCCATCCCCTTCCAGTTTCGTTAGGGGCAATCGATCGACGACGTCATGATGAGCTGCCTCGACCCCTCCTTGCATCCAGGCGAGCCCTGCAGTGACCCATGGCAAGCTCAGTAGCCCCCAATGGCGTCGGAGTGCACTCTGCCATAGGTTTTGGTCACCGCCGGTTGGAGGCGACGTGGCCCTCTGTGCGTCGTCCACCCGGGATCCTGCGGTGGCATACCGCTTCGCTAGGCGTGGCTCACTGATGTGTGGAGCCCGTCGGGCCCGCTCGTCAGCATTTTGATTTTTGTGCCGGCACGGGAGAGATTCTTGTGGACCGATTCTACCTCACTCGGCCCGTTGCTGCTCAGATCCAGCCCATGTTTTTTTAGTAGGTTTAATCTTTTTCCACAGATCTATTTCTGCTAGTTCAGTTTAAATCCTTTTAGAATGGTTTGAAGGTGAATTGACCAAAACAAAAATCACAGTGATATTATACTGATTTCTTAACCACATGCAAGTGGCAGATCCCAAAAATGATTAATGGTTTAACTTTTAAAAATAAGTTGGCAACACTGCTCTGTTTCACCATTTAATTCATAACTTAAGTTTAAATTATTCAAATCTTGCAAACTCAACTGTTCTAAGTAGCCCTTGATGTTAGCTGTCTGTAGAAATTGACCCTATGTCCAAATGAATTTTTGTTTGAAAGTGGCATGCATGTTTCTTTTAGCATCAGAGAGCTCTTTAGTGATTTGTTTAAAATTATTGGTGATGACTTTTGGAGTGAATCCAATTGTATTGATTTCCTATTTTTGGGTAGTACTTAGATCTAGCTTGGTTTGATTTTTAGGGTTACTGATTGATCTTGGTGAATTTTATAGTGTTTTAGCCTTTTCTGTCTAGAAAATAGACTTTTTAATAATTCCTTTTATTATGAAATGTTATTAGAATTGTGTTACTAGCTTGCTTAGCATGTTATGCATCTGTTATTATGTTGCTTTTAGGTTTGTAACATGTTTGTTTGATAATAGCATGTTTATCTTGTGAGTACCTCTACTTTACCATGTTAGTATTTATCATAGTTATTTTAATAGTGCTACCCTAGTCTTTAGCATGTTAGTGATCTTGTGTTAGTTTATTTCTAGCATGTTAGAAGGTGTTTACTTCTGTTTTTATAAGCATTTTAGTTGTGTTGTTTGTAGCTTATAGATAGAATGCTTAGTCTTGGCTAGATAGTATTTTGGGTGTAGGGTGCTTGGTGCTTGTTATGGGCATGAGTAGAATTGTGTGCCTTGCTTAGTAAGCATGTCTAGGATTGTTATGGTGCTGATGCTATGGTGTTCTAGTTGTCTAGCATGTTTAACTTTTCTAGTAGTTCTATTTGCTTTAGTACTTGACACTGTTTTATTATAGATGTGTGTGGGCTATTAGTGCTTTGATAAAAGAACTTGTGTGCCTTGCTCTAGCTTGCTGAGCAAGAATTAGTGACATGTCCCAAGCATGTCATTGAACCTTTGTATCTGATTTGACGAGTGTGGATAGTTGTGTAGTTAAGAACATGTTTTTAGTGGTGCTTTAATATGCCTGATTGCTACTCTAACACTAACGACTAGACTAGTATCTTTTTGGTTGCAAAAAAACCTGTTTGTTTTGTTGGTGCTCTAGTCTAATGTGTTAGTGTGTATATTTGCTAGTGTTTTGATTGTGCTTCCTTTTCTTTTGCGACGTTAGATACAGCCGAGGAAGAGGTAGCATTTGAGGGATTTATTGGAGAATAGTTGGATTTTACCTTATTATTATTATTGAGAAGAAGACCATGGACAAGCCATTCCACGGCAAGCCACCTCAAACGATCTCTTCTATTCAACTTGCACTGTTTTTACATCATGCATGTTTAATACTGTTCCATCTTATACACCTGCTTATATAGTCACCCTTAGCTTGGTAAAACCAAGTTCAGTAGCAGAAACTATAGAACACCCTACCTAGACACCGCCTTACTAGTTCAACAACAAATGAACACTATCGGATGGGCACCCTTGTGTTTCTTTTGGAAAAACAAAAGTGCCCCCTTGGGAAGGTGGGACCTTGCCCAAGTGGTGGCTTGAGAAGGAAGGATTTGTAACAAGGTGTTTTTCTGAAAACGACACATAACCTAGTCTTCGCTAGACAACCTTACCGTACAATCACATTACCTCAACATGGGCACGGGGCTTAACTAGAAACTTGTTTATGTTAGTATGTGTTCTACCTCAACGTGCTATAGAGGTTAAAGTCCCCCGAACCAGATTGCTGTCAGTGTGAAGCAAAACAGAGTGTGGGGATTAAGTTCGCCACGGACGCAGCGATTGGGTCTCCTGCCATGGCGGTGTGTTGTCAGGGGAAACCGGATTGATACGGCTGACTCACTCGGTGCCGGGGAGAATAAACCCAGTCGAAGAGGTAGTCATATACTAGCATAGCCATAGTGAAAGGTTAGGACTAGTTATCAGATGTTCGCATACTGTCGCGGACAGTCCGTGGTTGTTCATGACAGATGTACTGGATCTTGTGGGGAAAGTATACACACTCTGCAGAGTTAAAACTATTCGAATAGCCGCGTCTGCGGTCATGGACAGTTGAAAGGCCATGTATCTAGCATTGTGTCGGTGTTTTAAAATCAAGTGTTGAGTTGGAAAAAGAATCAAGTACCTGGGAGGTACAGAGGTGACATGGATGATCGTACCTTGGAGGTACAGTACTTTGAAGGGAAAACCCGGAGGTGCCTAGTGCCAAGAAGTTTTGCAAAGAAAACAAATGTTTTGGAAAAGCTTTTATAAAACCTTGTAGATTTGCAATATCTACAAGAGAGAACTATCAGTTAGAGTTTTCTTTTGAAGTATCTTTCTCAACAAAGATATAGAGATGTCATATAGCTAAGTTGGTTCTTACATCCACCTTAGAAGAAACCCCTACTAGGTAGAGCCTTACCTACCACAGCCAGATAGCATTTAAGTCTAGAAGTTATTCTTTTGGTGTGGTCTTGCGAGTACAATTCAAAATGTACTCATGGCTTTGTCCCTGGGTATTTACTTGGTCAGACTACGAGGAGCAGCCTGAAGAGGCAAGAGATGATGGTTTCGTTGACGACTATGCGAGCTAGGAACGTCTCCTAGTTAGTAGCCTATAGGTTATCAAGGCATGACTTGGGCTTATCACGCTGTGTTCTGAAGACTTTCGCTGTTTATTGTTAAACTTGCCCCACGTGGCAATTATTAAGATTCAGTCATGTGACCGTTTATTGTAAGTCTGGTATTCGTTATGTAATGGATGATGTAATCTGCAATGCCAACTCGAGTATGTTGTTCACGAGTGACTGATCATGGGATCGTGAATGTATGCATACTGGAGATCTCAGACTGCTAGTCCGGGGTCCCCACACTTGTGCAGTTTAACGTAAGCTTATACACCCAAAACATGGTACCTCCTCAGTGCAAATTGAATTCTGGCAAGTTTTACATTTTCTTCTTTTTACCTAATTAATTACCTCTAGAGAATGATAAAATAATATTTTATTTCAAAAAAACTATTTTAATACTTTATTCACTATTAATGATAAACCAAGGCATATGCACAAGATGAACTCAAAAAGAGGAAATCTTGTTACAAATCTTAGTTTGGTTACTCAAAAGTGGAAGGTTTGCACTCTAAGATCCCGTTCGGAAGTCCTCCAGCTTCCCGAAATTCCCAACTCCCGCTCCTCCATCAGGGATCCAGCTCCTTGTGAGAATTTTGTTCTATTCGGCAACGCGGCGCACCGGCCGCGGCGCTCGCGCGTAACAGGAGCAAAGCAGGACACTTGTAACTGCAAAACGAATCGTTTTCTTGACTTGGCGGTGGCATTCCTAGTAATTATGCCAAACTCCTCCTCCGCCGTTTCGTGAAGCTGGGCTTGGGCAGCTTCTCAAATTTGCACTGGAGGAGGCCTCCGCTTCTTGAAGCTGGCTTCACGGAGCCGAGGCATTCGGCCAGCTCCTCGCACGGATTTGGCGGATGATACGTCTCCAACGTATCTATAATTTTTGATTGTCCCATGCTATTATATTATTATTTTAGTATACTTTTTTGGTGTTTATTTACCAATTAATATTATTTTTGAGTACTAACCTATTGACCTAGTGCCTAGTGCCAGTTGCTGTTTTTTGCTTTTCAGATTTAACATACCAAACGAAGTCCAATTGCCTTGAAACTTTAATATGATTTCTTCTAGACCAAAAGAAGATCTGGAAACTTCGGGAGGAGACGAGAGACCGCACGAGAGAGGCACAAGGCAACAGGGCACGGCCCAGGGGCCAGGCGTGCCCTGTTGCCTTGCGCCTCCCTCGGCCGCCCTCTGGTGCCCCTCTCAGGCCTATAAATTCTCAAATAATCCAAAAACCTAGGGGAGCTCCCGAAACACTTTTTCCGTCACCGCAAGTCTCTGTTCTGCTGTGTGCCCATCTGGCGACCTTTTCCGGTGATCTGCCGCAGGGGGAATCGATCACGGAGGGGCTCTACATCATTCTTGCTGCCTCCATGATGAGTTATGAGTAGTTCACCACAGACCTACGGGTCCGTAGTTAGTACCTAGATGGATATCTCTCTCTTTCTCTTGATCTTCAATACAATGATCATCGCATCTTCGCTTTGATCTATCCGATGTAATCCTTTTGTGCGGTGTGTTTGTTGGGATCCGATGAATTGTGGGTTTATGTTCAGATTATTCATGAAAAGTATTTGAGTCATCTCTGATTATTATGATTCTTATTTGAATGATCATTATAGCATCGTAAATCTATCTGATCTGAGATAGTTTGGCCAACTAGATTGATATTTCTTCAGTGAGAGGGGTGCGTTGTAGTGGGTTCAATCCGGCGGTGCTCTATATCCCAGTGACAAAAAGGGACAAGACACGTCTTTGTATTGCTGCCACTAAGGAGAAAACGATGGAGTTAGTTCATATTAATTGAACTCTCTTTGTCTACATCATGTCATCGTTCTCCAAGCATTACTCTGTTTTACTTAATACTCTAGATGCATGCTGGATAGCGGTCGATGGATGGAGTAATAGTAATAGGTGCAGGTAGGAATCGGCCTATTTGCTTATGGACGTGATGCCTATATATACATGATCATTGCCATGAATAAAGATTGCATAACTATCCGCTCTTCTATCAATTGCCCAACAGTAATTTGTTTACTCACCGTATGCTTACTATATGAGAGATACCACTAGAGAAACCTACGACCCCCGGGTCTATCCACTTATAAGTTTACAAACGCTTTCAATAACTTGCTGCCATTTATTGTGTTTTATTTTATTTCACAATTTACAATTATCTATTATCATCTACACATCTGACTTACTTGCAAATAACGAGATCAAGGGGATTGACAACCCTCTTGCCGCATTGGGTGCAAGTGTGTGCTCTTTTGTGTGCAGTCGCTGAAGACGGTTGATGACCGATATTCCTATTGGTTCGATAAACCTTGGTTCTTAACTGAGGGAAATACTTAGCTGCATTGTGCTGCATCACCCGTTCCTCTTCACGGAAAACCCAACGCAGATCACAAGCATCAGGAAGGATTTCTGGCGCCGTTGCCGGGAATACCATCATCAACTATCAAGTAACTTCAAAAAAATTATCATTCACTTGTTCTTCTTTTTATTTGCTGTTATATTTAGTTTGCATTATAAAAATCAAAAATACAGAAATATTTATTTTTACTTGTCACTAGTTTACTTCGTCGCTTGCTAGTTTACTTGTCCTGCTTGTTACTTTGCTTGCTTGGTCACCATGTCTCAAGATACTACTAAGTTGTGTGACTTCTCAAATACTAATAACAATGATTTTATTAGTACTCCTATACCACCCGCCACTAGTGCGGAGGCCTTTGATATTAATGCTGCATTGCTAAATCTTGTGATGAAAGATCAATTTTCGGGAAGTCCTAATGAGGATCCCGCTTCTCATCTTAATATCTTTGTGGAACTTTGTGATATGCAAAAGAAAAAGGACATGGATAATGATATTGTGAAATAAATATTATTTCCTTTTTCACTAAGAGATAAAGCTAAGGCTTGGTTTTCATCTTTACCACGTAATAGTATTGGAACATGGGATAAGTGTAAAGATGCTTTTATTGCCAAGTATTTTCCTCCTGCTAAGATCATCTCCCTTAGAAATCAAATAATGAATTTTAAACAACATGAGCAAGAACATGTTGCACAAGCTTGGAAGAGGATGAAATTGATGATTAGAAATTGCCCTACTCATGGTTTAAACTTGTGGATGATTATCCAAAATTTCTATGCTGGACTGAACTTTGTGTCTAGAAATTTTCTAGATTCTGCTGCAGGTGGTACCTTTATGGATGTGACCTTAGGAGAGGCCACCAAACTTCTGGAAACATAATGACAAACTACTCTCAATGGCATACCGAAAGAGCTCCAACTGGTAAGAAGGTAAATTCTGTTGAGAAAATTGCTACTTTGAGTGAAAAAGTGGATGCTCTTATGAATATGGTTGCTAGCAAAAATACTCATGTTGATCCAAATGATATGCCCTTGTCTACCTTGATTGAGAAAAATGATGATGCTATTGATGTGAACTTTATCTCGTGAAACAATTTCCATAACAATGGTTATAGAGTAAATTTCAATGCTAGGCCGTATCCTGGTAATTTCTCTAATAATTATGGAAACTCTTATGGAAATTCCTATGGAAATTCTTCTTCAAATGCTAATAGGATACCCTCTGATGTTGAGAACACAATTAAAGAATTTATTAGTTCCCAAAAGATTTTTAATACTATGGTAGAAGAAAAGTTGCATACGATTGATGCTTTGGCTAAAAACATGGATAGAATTGCTCTTGATGTAGAAGCTCTTAAATGTAAAACGTTGCCACCCAAGTATGATTTTAATGAGACTATTAAATCTATCCAAATATCTATTAGTGAAAGTAAGGAGAGGACCGCTAAGTTGAAAGCTAAGCGGGAATTCTTAGAAAAAGCTCTTCCACCCGGTTTTTACCGGAATCATGATGAAGATCTTAAAATGCTTGGCACTTCTCGTATTGAATCTTTGTTTAATTCTCTAAAATTAAATTATAAAGGGACTGGAGTTGAGTCAACTCTAGCTAGAGAGAGTCCCATTTGCTTGGAGGGTGATGATTCTAATGCTAAAACTGAAAAATTGGGTTTGGAGAGGTTAAAACTTTGACTAGTGATGTGCCCACTATCTTGTATTACAAGGATTTTAATTATGAGAGCTGCTCTTTAGTAGAATGTATTTCCTTGTTGCAATCCATTATTAGCTCACCCAATGCTTATGATCAAAATAAAGCTTTTACTAATCATATAGTAGAAGCTATGATAAAAGCTTATGATGAGAAACTTGAGATAGAAGTTTCTATTCCTAGAAAATTGCATGACGAATGGGAACCTACTATTAAAATAAAGCTTAAAGAATATGAATGCAATGCTTTGTGTGACCTTGGTGCTAGTGTTTCAACTATATATACCTAAATCTCTTTGTGATGTGCTTGGTCTCACGAATATTCAAGATTGTTCCCTAAACCTGTATCTTGCGGATTCTACAATCAAGAAACCTTTAGGTAGAATAAATGATGTTCTTATCCTTGCTAATAGGAATTATGCCTGTATATTTCATTGTGCTTGACATTGAATGCATTCCTACTTGTCCA
Organism: Elymus sibiricus; assembly: GCA_039707655.1. NCBI lineage: Eukaryota > Viridiplantae > Streptophyta > Magnoliopsida > Poales > Poaceae > Elymus > Elymus sibiricus. Next base: position 6,240,887 of record CM077666.1, read on the forward strand.
ATAATACTTGGAAGACCCTTTCTACGAACTATAGGTGCAATAATTGATATGAAAGAGGGAAACATACGATTCCAATTCCCATTAAATAAAGGGATCGAACACTTCCCTAGAAAGAGAATAAAACCACCTTATGAATCTATCATGAGGGCCACTTATGGGTGGAGTGTCAAAGATGACAACACTTGATCATACGCGTTATGCCTAGCTAGGGGCGTAAAACAATAGCGCTAGTTGGGAGGCAACCCAAAATTTATCTTATTTTTCTTGTTCTACTTTCTATTTGTGTGACATAACACGATTGTTGCCTCTGTAATGATTGTGTTTTTATGTTTTAATTAGTGTTTGTGCCAAGTAAAGCCTTTGGGATAATTTGCATGATGAATATAATTGATGTTGTGCAAAAACAGGAACTTTCACCTCGAGTGCAGAATTTTTGGTTCTCTGCTGGAGCGTGGTAAATTCTTGAAATTTTTACAGAGTAATGTTATAAAAATTCCCCAGGTTGTCCTAATTTTTCAGAATTTTTAGAGATACAAACGTATAGTTTATCTACATATCTTTACAGACTGTTCTGTTTTAGACAGATTCTGTTTTTGCTTGCATGTTTTGCTTGTTTTGATCATGCCATGGATTATATCGGGGGGTATAAGTCATGAAGAAGTTATAATACAGTACCTTATGCAATAATAAAATATGAATCAATTTATAATAGTACCTAAAGTATTTGATATGTTTATTATACTAACGGATCTCACGAGTTTTCTGTTGAGTTTTGTGTGCTGAAGTTTTCAAGTTTTGGGTGTTATCACGATGGACGAAGGAATAAGGAGCGGCAAGAGCCTAAGATTGGTGATGCCCAAGGCACCCCAAGGTAATATTCTAGGAATACTCAAGCGTCTAAGCTTGGGGATGCCCCGGAAGGCATCCCCTCTTTCGTCTCAATCCATCGGTATGTCACTTGGAGCTATATTTTTATTCATCACATGATATGAGTTTTGCTTGGAGCGTCATTTGCTTCAGTTTGCTTTTTGTTTTAGTTTCCCACAATCATTGATTGCTGTACACACACACTTGAGAGAGACACACAATCATCATAATTTATTAGAATACTCTATGTGCTTCACTTATATCTTTTGAGCTTGGCAGTTGCTCTAGTACTTCACTTATATCTTTTAGAGCACGGTGGCATATATATAGATTTTATAGAAATAATTACACTCTCGTTCTTCACTTATATTTGTTTGAGAGTTAACAAACAGCGACGGTAATTTGCATGGGTCATAAGACTAGTCCAAAAATAATAGGTATTCAATGAGTGCATAATAAAAACCACATGTAGCACATAAAAGACAAATCATGGTTAATGATATTAATGTGGTAATGTGAAAAAGCATGAGTGCATGATCATTGGTAAATGAAGGTATCGTGAATTAGAGGTTGTTAACTTGTTGTTCATCCAAATATTTTTATAGCATGGTGATGATGTGTGAGCATACGTATTCCTCGTTGAAATCCTAGTGTTGTTTAGGTCGGGGGCGCGCGATGGTTAATTCCTACCAACCTCCTCCCTAGGAGCATGCGAGTAGTGCTTTGCTTCGAGAGAGCTAATAAAATATTGCAATAAGTATGTGAGTTCTTCATGACTAATGTGAATCCATGGATATACGCACACTCACCTTCACATATTTGCTAGCCTCTTTGGTACCGTGCATTGCCCATTCTCACCTTGAGGATCAGTGCAAATTTCCCAGGTGCATCCAAACCCCGTCACACGATACGCTCTTTTTTACATAAGCCTCATTATATCTTCCTCAAAACAGCCACCATACCTACCTATCATGGCATTTCCATAGCCATTCCGAGATATATTGCCATGCAACTTCCACCGTCACATCATATAACTTGTACTTCCATTGTCATATTGCTTTGCATTGCATGATCATATAAGCTGACATAGTATTTATGGCAAAGCCACCATTCATCATTAATATCATACATGTTACGCTTGATCATTGCACATCCTGGTACACTGCCAGAGACATTCATATAGAGTCATACCGTTTTTCATGTTGAGTTGTAAGTAAATAAAAGTGTGATGATCATCATTATTAGGGCACTGTCTCAGTGAGGAAAGGATGATGGAGACAATGATTCCGCCACAAGTTGGGGTGAGACTCCGGACGAAAAAAAGAAAAAGAAAAAAGAAAAAGAAAAAGAAAAAAACTGAGAGAAAAGAGAGAAGGGACAGTGCTACTACCTCTTATTCCACACTTGTGCCTCAAAGTGGCACCATGTTCTTCATATAGAGAGTCTCATGTTTATCACTTCCATATGCTAGTGGGAATTTTTCATTATAGAACTTGGCTTGTATATTCCGATGATGGGCTTCCTCAAATGCCCGAGGTCTTCATGAGCAAGCAAGTTGGATGCACACCCACTTAGCTTCCGTTGAGCTTTCATACACTTATAGCTCTAGTGCATCCATTGCATGGCAATACCTACTCCTCGCATTGATATCTATTGATGGGCATCTTCATAGCCCGTTGATACGCCTAGTTGATGCAAGACTTTCTTCTTCACTTTTCACCCCTTTGAAACCTACCACCATATTCTATTCCACCTTTATGCTATATCCATGGTTCACGCTCATATATTGCGCGAGTAATAAAAAGTTGAAGCGCATTAAAAAGTATGATCCAATTGCCTGACTTGACACCATGGTGCTTCACATTTGTATTTATGTGGTGAATACGGAGCCATGCTATTCTAATATGATAAAATGAATAGGGGGTGAACATTCTTTTCGGATCGTATACTTTGAAACATGATGATTATGTTTCTTATATTTATAAATATTACTATGTTGATTTTTATTAACTCATCGTTTCTCAATGAACAAACCTACAATAGGTTACATGTTGGGTAGCATGTCACATGAAAAATTCTGTTTTTATCATTTACCTACTCGAGGACGAGCAGGAATTAAGCTTGTGGATGCTGATACGTCTCCAACGTATCTATAATTTTTTATTGTCCCATGCTATTATATTATCATTCTAGAATACTTTTTGGGTGTTTATTTATCAACTAATATTATTTTTGAGTACTAACCAATTGACCTAGTGCCCAGTGCCAGTTGCTGTTTTCTGCATGTTTTTTACTTTTCAGGTTTACCATACCAAACGAAGTCCAATTGCCACAAAACTTTAATATGATTTTTTCTGGACCAAAAGAAGACCTGGAAGCTTCGGGAGGAGACGAGAGACCGCACGAGAGAGGCACAATGCAACAGCGCGTGGCCCAGGGGCCAGGCGCGCCCTGTTGCCTTGCGCCTCCCTCGGCCGCCCTCTGGTGCCCCTCTCTGGCCTATAAATTCTTAAATATTCCAAAAACCCTAGGGGAGCTCCCAAAACAATTTTTCGCCGCTGCAAGTCTCTGTTCTGTCGCGTGCCCATCTGGAAACCTTTTTCGGTGATCTACCCGATGGGGAATCGATCACGGAGGGGCCATACATCATACTTGCTGCCTCTATGATGTGTTGTGAGTAGTTCACCACAGACCTACGGGTCCGTAGTTAGTACCTAGATGGCTATATCTCTCTCTCTTGATCTTCAATACAATGATCATCGCATCCTCGCTTTGATCTATCCGATGTAATCCTTTTGTCCAGTGTGTTAGTTGGGATCCGATGAATTGTGGGTTTATGTTCAGATTCTTCATGAAAAGTATTTGAGTCATCTCTGATTATTATGATTCTTATTTGCATGATCATTATAGCTTCGTAAATCTCTCCGATCTATTGAGATAGTTTGGCCAACTAGATTGATATTTCTTCAGTGAGAGGGGTGCGTTGTAGTGGGTTCAATCTGGCGGTGCTCTATATCCCAGTGACAGAAAGGGACAAGACACGTCTTTGTATTGCTGCCACTAAGGATAAAACGATGGAGTTAGTTCATATTAATGGAATTCTCTTTGTCTACATCATGTCGTCGTTCTCCAAGCATTACTCTATTTTGCTTAATACTCTAGATGCATGCTGTATAGCGGTCGATTGGTGGAGTAATAGTAATAGGTGCAGGCAGGAGTCGGCCTATTTGCTTGTGGACGTGATGCCTATATATACATGATCATTGCCGTGAATAAAGATTGCATAACTATCCGCTCTTCTATCAATTGCCCAACAGTAATTTGTTACCCACCGTATGCTTACTATATGAGAGATGCCACTAGAGAAAACTACGGCCCCCAGGTCTATCCACTTATAAGTTTACAAACTCTTTCAATACCTTGCTGCCATTTATTGTGTTTTATTTTATTTTGCAATTTACAATTATCTATTATCATCTACATATCTCACTTACTTGCAAATAATGAGATCAAGGGGATTGACAACCCTCTTGCCACGTTGTGTGCAAGTGTGTGCTCTTTTGTGTGCAGCCGATGAAGACGGTTGATGACCGATATTCCTATTGGTTCGATAAACCTTGGTTCTTAACTGAGGGAAATACTTACCCGCAATGTGCTGCATCACCTGTTCCTCTTCACGAAAAAACCAACACAGATCACAAGCATCAGCGGAGCACGGAGCTGGAGAGCTTCCGAACAGGGCCTAAGTTTAGAGAATTCATGCTAAATTGTCTAGCTTGTGAAGCACCTGCCATTGCAGATGATCGTATGGGCATGTGCAATTTAACCTAAGCTTATATATCCAAAGCATGGTACCTTGCTACATAAAATTGAATGCTGGTAAGTTGTACATTTTCTTTATTTTTCCCCAATTAATTACCACTAGAAAATGATAAAATAATATTTTCAATTCAAAAATATTATTTTAATACACTTTATCTAGTATTAATGATAAACAAGGCATATGCACAAGGTGAGCTCAAAATGATGAAATCTAGTTAAAAATCTTGGTTTGGTTACTCAAAATTGGAAAGTTTGCACTCTAGGTGTAGAGAATTCACGCTAAACTGTCTAGCTTGTGAAGAACCTATCATTTCAGACGATCGTATGGGCTTGTGCAGTTTAACATATGCTTATATACCCAAATCATGGTACCTCGCCCGTGCAAATTGAATTCCGGCAAGTTTTGCCCTTTTCTTATTTTTCCCCAATTAATTACATCTAGAGAATCATAAATAATATTTTTATTTCAAAAATATTATTTTAATACACTTTATTCACTATTAATGATAAACCAAGGCATATGCACAAGATGAGCTCAAAAATATGAAATCTTGTTACAAATATTGGTTTGGTTACTTAAAAGTGGAAGGTTTGCAATCTAAGTTTAGAGAATTCACGCTAAATTGTCTAGCTTGTGATGCACGTGCCATTTCAGATGGTCGTATGAGATTGTGCAATTTAACCTAAGCTTATATACCCAAATCATGGTACCTCGCTAGTGGAAATTGAATTCTGGCAAGTTTTGCCCTTTTCTTTATTTTTCCCCAATTAATTACTTCTAAAGAATGATAAAATAATATTTTTATTGCAAAAATATTACTTTAATACACTTTATTCACTATTAATGATAAACCAAGGCATGTGCACAAGATGATCTCAAAAAGATGAAATCCTGTTACAAATCTTGGTTTGGTTACTCAAAAGTACACGCTTAACATCGAAATTTGAAAACTTTCGTTTGGCTACCATTTAATATGATCATATTGGCTTGCGCAATTTAACTACAGCCTAAATTGATTCCATGCAGTGGACAGAAAGAAAGTTCAAATATTCAAACCTTGGTTTGAATGGCCATGCCAACAATTTTGACCTCAATTTGAATGTAGGTGATCGATGGTGTTCCTTGGGCCCCTCTCGCGAATGAGGTGATCATGCGGAGGACGGGGAAAATACATTTTTTAAAGTGGATAGGTACTGGTGTGCCCTGCTTGCAGATAGTCTTGTTGTCACGTCCGACCTCTGCGTTGCTGTCTCGCCCACTGCCCCCATTTATTATATCTGCTCGTCCTTTCTGGAGTAGCAGCTCTTCCTTCCTTTTCCCATTTGATACTACTGTACCAAAGCTAGGAGTATCAGTACAAGCCACAGATTCCTTCCACACACCCGAGTTGAGGCTTTGGAAGAGGGAGTTTGGCAAATTCTATTTTAACTCATGTCGAACCTTAGAATGATGTGATTGTGGTGGGCCAACCCAATCAGTGGATCATGTGGCGAGGCTTCATCGAGAAGGAAGAGGGAGTTCGGAAAACTCTATATTAGCTCCATCGTCGAACCTCACACTGAAGTGTTCATGGTAGGCCACCCCAGTCAGCAGACCACATGGCGATCAGGGTCACGACCCATGTGGGTTTTAGCATTGTAAACAATTTTTGCCCAGTTTTGAAAAAAAATCAACTTAAGCTTATGTACCCAAAACATGATACCTTGCGAGTGCAAATTTAATTCTGGCAAGTTTTACATTTTTCTTTATTTTTCCCCAACTAATTACCTCTAGAAACTAAAAAAATAATTTTTTTTCAAAAATATTAGTTTAATATACTTTATTCAGTATTAATGATAAACCAAGGCATGTGCACAAGATGAGCTCAAAAAGATGAAATCTAGTTACAAATCTTGGTTTGGTTACTCAAAAGTGGAAGGTTTGCACTCTAAGTCTAGAGAATTCACGCTAAACTATCTGGCTTGTGAAGCACCTGCCATTTCAGATGATCCTATGGGCTTGTGAATTTAACCTAAGCTTATATACCCAAAGCATGGTACCTTGCAACATCAAATTAAATCCTGGCAAGTTTTACATTTTCTTTATTTTCCCCAATTAATTACCTTTAGAAAATGATAAAACAATATTTTTAATTCAAAAATATTATTTTAACACACTTTCTCCAATATTAATGATAAACCAAGGCATACCCACAATGTGAGCTCAAAAAGATGTAATCTAGTTAAAAATCTTGGTTTGGTTACTCAAAAGTGGAAGGTTTGCACTCTAAGTCTATAGACTTCACGCTAAACTTTCTAGCTTGTGAAGCACCTGCCATTTCAGATGATCGTATGGGCTTGTGCAATTTAACCTAAGCTTATATACCCAAAGCATGGTACCTTGCCAGTGCAAATTGACTTCTGGCAAGTTTTAATTTTTCTTTATTTTTCCCGATTAATTACCTCTTTGAAAATGGCAAAGTAATATTTTATCCCAAAAATAATATTTTAGTACACTTTATTCACTATTAGTGATAAACCAGGGCATATCCATAAGATGAGCCCAAAACGATGAAATCTTGTTACAAATCTTGTTTTACTTACTGAAAAGTTGAAGGTTTGCACTCTAAGTCTAGAGACTTCACGCTAAACTGTCTAGCTTCTGAAGCACGTGCCATTTTAGATGATCATAGGGGATTGTGCAATTTAACCTAAGCTTATATACCCAAAAATGGTACCTTGCCGGTGCAAATTGAATTCTGGCAAGTTTTACATTTTCTTTATTTTTCCCAATTGATTACCTCTAGATAATGATAAAATAAATTTTTTATTTCAAAAAATATTATTTTAATACACTTTATTCACTATTAATGATGAACCAAGGCATATGCACAAGATGGGCTCAAAAATATGAAGTCTTGTTACAAATCTTTGTTTGGTTACTCAAAAGTTGATGGTTTGCACTCTAAGTCTAGAGAATTCACGCTAAACTGTCTAGCTTGTGAAGCACCTGCCATTTCAGATGATCGTATGAGCTTGTGCAGTTTAACCTAAGCTTATATGCCCAAATCATGGTACCTTGCCACATCAAATTGAATTCTTGCAAGTTTTACATTTTCTTTATTTTCCCCCATTAATTACCTCTAGAAAATGATAAAATAATATTTTTTGTTCAAAAATATTATTTTAATACACTTTATCCAACATTAATGATAAACCAAGGCATATACATATGGTGAGCTCAAAAAGATGAAATCTAGTTAAAAATGTTGGTTTGGTTACTGAAAAGTAGAAGGTTTGCACTCTAAGTCTAGAGACTTCACGCTAAATTGTCTAGCTTCTGAAGCACGTACCATTTCAGATGATCATAGGGGATTGTGCAATTTAACCTAAGCTTATATACCCAAAAATGCTACCTTGCCGGTGCAAATTGAATTCTGGCAAGTTTTACATTTTCTTTATTTTTCCCAATTGATTACCTCTAGATAATGATAAAGTAAGTTTTTTTATTTCAAAAAATATTATTTTAATACACTTTGATCACTATTAATGATAAACCAAGGCATATGCACAAGATGGGCTCAAAAAGATGAAGTCTTGTTACAAATCTTGGTTTGGTTACTCAAAAGTGGAAGGTTTGCACTCTAAGTCTAGAGAATTCACGGTAAACTATCTAGCTTGTGAAGCACCTGCCATTTCAGATGATCGTATGAGCTTGTGTAGTTTAACCTAAGCTTATATGCCCAAATCATGGTACCTTGCCACATCAAATTGAATTCTTGCAAGTTTTACATTTTTTTTATTTCCTCAATTAATTACCTCTAGAAAATGATAAAATAATATTTTTTGTTCAAAAATATTATTTTAATACACTTTATCCAGCATTAATGATAAACCAAGGCATATGCATAAGGTGAGCTCAAAAAGATGAAATCTAGTTAAAAATGTTAGTTTGGTTACTCAAGAGTGGAAGGTTTGCACTCTAAGTCTAGAGATTTCATGCTAAACTGTCTAGCTTGTGAAGAACCTACCATTTCAGATGATCGTATAGGATTATGTAGTTTAACCTAAGCTTATATACCCAAAACATGGTACCTTGCCATCACAAATTGAAGTCTGCAAGTTTTACATTTTCTTTATTTTTTCCAATTAATTACCTCTCTAAAATGATAAAATAATATTTTTATTTCAAAAATATTATTTTAATATAGTTTATTTAGTATTAATGATAACCCAAGGTGCATATGCGCGAGGTGAGCTGAAAAAGATTAAATCTTGTTACAAATCTTGGTTTGGTTACTCAAAAGTAGAAGGTTTGCACTCTAAGTCTAGAGACTTCATGCTGAATTGTCTAGCTTGTGAAGCACCTACCATTTCAAATGATCATATGGGATTGTGCCATTTAACCTAAGCTCATATACCCAAAACATGGTACCTTGCCCGTGCTAATTGAATTCTGGCAAGTTTTACATTTTCTTTGTTTTTTTCCAATTAATCACCTCTTTGAAAATGACAAAATAATTGTTTTTATCAACAAAAAATAATTTAATACACATTATTCAGTATCAATAATAAACCAAGGTATATGTACAAGATGGGCTCTAAAAGATGAAATATGGTTAGAAATCTTGGTTCGGCTACTCCAAAGTACACACTTAACATCGAACTTTGAAAACTATTGTGTGGCTACCATTTAAAATGATCCTATTGGCTTGTGCAATTTAATTTAAGCTTATGTACCCAAAACATGATACCTTGCTAGTGCAAATTGAATTCTGACAAGTTTTACATTTTCTTTATTTTTTTCCAATTAATTACCTATAGAAAATGATAAAATAATTGTTTTTATTACAAAACAATAAATAAATGCAAATTATTCAATAAAAATGATAAACCAAGGAATATGTACAAGATAAGCTCAAAAAGATGAAATCTTGTTAGAAATCTTGGTTCGGCTACTCCATCGTAGTACACGCATAACATCGATCTTTGAAAACCATCATGTAGCTACCATTTAAGATGATCATATTGGCTTGTGGAATTTAGCTTAAGCTGATGTACCCAAAACATGATACCTTCTAGTGCAAATATAATTTTATCAAGAATTACATTTTCTATATTTCCCCCCAATTAATTACTTCTCGAAAATGATCTAGCAACTCTTCTTTCTTTTCCCATTCGAGACTAGTGTGCCAAAGCTACTAGTACAAGCCAGATTATTTCCAATTTTCCACACAGCCGAATTAAGGCTTCAGAAGAGGGACTTCAGAAAACTCTATTTATCTCCATCGTCGAACCTCACAGTGAATTGTCGGTGCATGTGGTGGTACAAGATGATTGTAGACGTGTGCTTGTCACGTTTACATCTTCGTGTTTCTTTGATCGCGCGTGCGCATATTTCAAAGAAAGTCCCTTCGCCCTCCCGCCGGTGAAACCGCTATTGCCATTGATTTGACAAGACAAGATAGTGCTAGATGGCGTGCGACGATGCCTAAAACAGCTACTCCTATAGTCTAGCCGGGTCACACGACCTTCCTCAAAATGAAACACAAGGAGAGGCAGCAGAGGTGTGCGCGCTTTTTTTTGAATTTTTATTATATGGCAACCATAAACCATTTCCCTGGCCCATGCTCCTCTTCACTTCCTTCCATGTAGTGGACATGAAGAGATTTCAAATATTCAACTCCTCTGTCCTGCTGTCTCGCTCGCTGTCTCCAGTAATTCTCTCTCCTCGTGCCATATAGTAGCTCTTTCGTTTATTTTTTTCATTTGAGAGTAATGTACCAGGAGCTACTAGTATAAGCCAGATCCTTTCCATAGAGCCAGGTAGAGGGAGCTAAGAAAGGATTACTATAATGAAGTTCACAACGGGAGAAACTGGCACTCGAGGAGTCCTATGATAACTTTAGTTCTATAAATCCAAATTTAGTGGTTAATATGTCAAAATGCTCAGGGTTTGAAACTCTATCCATTAGTAACAAATTTCAGACATGACTAAACATTTATCACCTCTGTTTATATAAAATACACAAATGGCAGAATTAAATTCAAATTTGGAAAATTCATATCTCCGAAAATGATTATCCAAAAATTATGATCCACATATAAAAATCTTCAGCAAGTCACAAGCCTTCTGTTTATGTCATTTGCCAAGCATGACTGTATAATTTTTGGTCCTTTTTATTTAAAATTGCAAGTCTAGTCAATTGAATCAATTTTGGTAAATTATAAAAGCCTTCATAATTCACCAAAATTATTCATGACATGTCAACATGTTTAAAAATATGGAATTTGTCTAACAGAACCATGTTTGTTCATGTCGGATGCTTTGCTTTGCAATTTAAATTTAATCACAACAAGGGACATATTTAAAATGCCTTTTTGGAATGTTCACCAATTATTCTTGTTTAATATGAAAATTATAAGTGAAGTATTAAAATGACCAGAGAAGGAATCTTTGCACAATGGTATCATTTGCATGCATGATTAATCAACTTTCACTTGCTGCAATTAATTAACAAGTGTGTAGATCATTTAAATAATTATGGGAGTGAACCAATATTGTTAAAAAATATTGGGTCCCATTTAACATGAATACATGAGTCCAGTTCTACTTTCCAAATGCATTAAAATGTCATGTCATCACGAGTGTGCATTGCACCTGTTTCTATTCGTCTTATTTATCTGTTTCCTTTTCGGTATAGTTGTGCTCGGAAGATCAAGGAGTCGAAGTGCAACCACAATACTTTGACGATCCCTACTACCCTGCCATATCAACAAGACAAGCGTAAATCCCCATTTTGAGCATCTCTGATCCCATGTTCAACCCCCCCCCCCAAGTATTTTATCCACTATATTATCTGCATTCGATTCCAATGTCAATTTATTAGAGCATCCTATTAGTTGCATTATGTTACAGATACCATTACCTGTATCCTTCCTAATATCTAAAGGATTGATGTGTTGGCCTGAGTTACTTATACCTGCTATATAACTGCTTAGCCATGCTTAGGTGAATGCTCGGTTGTCCGGTGGATGGATCATGGTTGGGAAAGATGATGATATGTCCAGATGGGTTGGAAACATGTGGTCTTTAATTGAAATGCCAACAGGCTTGGATGAGTTGCCATCGGTGATTGATGGTGTTTTGCCTCGTACTTGCCCCTAGGAGCGAGTTCTTTACCTCTTGAACCAAGACTGAGTGTGCTTCCATCGATGGGACATATGGACTCCCTATCGACCGAATAACTTGTGAGGGTCTAGCCAAGGGTCCTCTAGTTCGAGCTTTCCATTTGCGTGTGCGTGAAGTGATGGAAAATGTTTTGAATGAGGATGGTGGTGTTTAGGATGTGGCTGCGGTCCAAGGTGTTGGACGCACTGAACCTAGACTTCTACACATTGATGATCCTTGGGTTAGATTCATGCAAGGTAAAGGTTGTAACCGTGCCCACTCTGCCAGCCTCCCAGGACGAGGCCTAATGTACAAGCAAGGAGTCGGACGGTACTAGTGGTTAAAATTAGTACACCCCTGCAAGGTTAAATCTTTTCAAAAAGCCGTGTCCATGGTTATGGATGCTTGGGAATGGACGATAAGATCATAGAGAACTTGAATAATAAAACTGTGTAGATAGGTGGTGATGATGGTGGATTAGGGAATCAATGATCAGAAGTTGAATACTAGTTACTTTCCTATCTCTGTTTTCAAAACCTTCTGATAGACGTTGCTAAGTGGGTTCTTTTAAAAGAAAACTAGCTTTATGCAAAACAACTACAAAAGCCTTGCTAAAGCCAATCATCGAGCTAGTAGCTCTATTAATCTTGCGGAGTACCCTCATACTCAACCTTGTTTTGTTGATTCTTTTCTTTCAGCCGAGGACTTCTCAGAAATTGAAGGTGGTATCTTCGTTGACGTCGACGAGTAGTCTGGGGTTCCCAGGTGGCAGCCTGGGGAAACTAGGAACAGGCTGGCGCTGACTTGTTTATCTATAGGCCTCTTAGGCCCTATTTGGATCTTGTTGTTTAGAACAACTTATAGTTGCTTCCGCCTGTTGTAATATCGGGTCAGTAAGCTCTAGTTGTAATTTGCTATCTTTCTCTATATTAAGAGTTGAACTATAATGCTTTGAGTCGTAGAGTCTGTCATGTGCCAGTTGTTCCCAGTCTTGATCTCTTTGTTATGCATTGATAGCTATGACCAATGTTATGTCAGGATCGAGGGGTTGTGGGCCGATGGTCCATTCCGAGCCTTGCCTGCCGATGTTTACTCGGCCTGGGAGTGGTAAACCAGTAACGTTCGGTCTGGTATCATAACTGGTGACACATAGCATCACTGTATAGTTCCAAGGTCGGAGAGCTACAATCAGTAACCTGAAGAAGCCGGCTTGCCTCAAGGACGTTTAGAAGCTCACTGGCTGTGTTGCAGCCCTGAGCCAGTTCATAAGCCAGCTTGGAGAGAAGGCCATACCTCTTTACCGGCTCTTGAAGAAAACAATCAATTTCATCTGGAACAAGGAAGACGACGATGCGTTGAAGGCCCTCAAGGTGCAATTATCCGAAGCACCTATCCTCGCAGCTCCTAAGGAGAAGGAGCCAATGTTGTTGTACATTGCAGCAAAGAACAAAGTCGTCAGTGCAGTTGCGGTGGTCGAGCGAAAGGAGGAAGGAAAGGAAAACTTTTTCCAGCGATTAGTCTATTTTGTCAGCGAAGTCCTTACAGAGTCCGAGCAGCGATACCCACATTGGCAGAAGCTGGGTTTCAATGTGTTCATGGCGAGTCGCTAACTAAAGCATTATTTCCAGGAGCACCCCATCACTGTCGTGAGTTTTGGACCTTTGGCTGATATTATACAGAACAGAAAAGCAACTGGAAGAGTTGCCAAGTGGGCTATTGATATGGTTCCTTATCACATTACGTATGAGCCGAGTACTGCCATTAAGTCACATGCTTTAATTGATTTTGTCAATGATTGGACAGAGCTACAAGCACCTCCTGAGAAGCCAGACACAAAATATTGGACTATACACTTTGATGGGTCCAAGCAATTGGAGGGCTCGGGGGCTGGAGTTGTCTTGACTTCCCCACGTGGTGACAAATTCCACTATGTGTTGCAAATTCCTTTTAATTGCATGAACAAAGCAGCAGAATATGAGGCATTGCTTCATGGACTATGCATTGCCAAGGAGATGAACGTCCGTCGGATTAGGTGTTTTGGAAATTCTGACGTTGTCTCTCAGCAAGTCACAGGGATGTGGGATTCAAAGGACCCGGTCATGGCAACATACAGACGCGCAATTTTGGCTCTGGCGGGTCACTTCAAAGGATATCAGGTCCATCATATTGACCCCTGGCTCAATGAGGCAGCTGATGCATTTTCCCGGTTGGGTTCGCAGAAGAAGCTGGTTCTACCCAATGTTTTTCTGGACGAGTTACATAGTCCTTCAGTCCAGATTCCGATGAAGGAAGATATTCCAAACCCAGATCCTCAGTCTAAGTTGGTTGCAGCATTGCATGTGACCAAAGAGTGGACAGAGCCTTATCTGGCTTATCTCTCTTGAGGCGATCTCCCATAGGAAGAGGTCATGGCACGCCAGATTATGAGATGTTCCAAAGCATACACCATCATCAGTGGCAAGTAATACAAAAGGAGTCCCTGATACGTCTCAAACGTATCAATAATTTTTGATTGTTTCATGTTTGTTTTGTGCCATTGCTAAATGTTTCTACTATGTTTTTTTTATCATTTTAGGGCATTTTCCCGGAATAACATATTGACAAGATGCCTAGTGCCAGTTCCTGTTTTTTTGCCTGTTTTTGGTTTCAGAAAAGTTGTTCTGAAAATATTCACGAAAGGACCTGAAAATTTACGGAGGTCAGTTTTTTCCTGACACGAAGACGAAGTCCACTTGGGTACTATAAGAACAACAACAACAACAACAACAACAACAACAACAACAACAACAACAACAACAACAACAAAGCCTTTAGTCCCAAACAAGTTGGGGTAGGCTAGAGGTGAAACCCATCACATCTCGCGACCAACTCATGGTTCTGGCACATGGATAGCAAGCTTCCACGCACCCCTGTCCATGGCTAGTTCTTTGGTGATACTCCAGTCCTTCAGATCTCTCTTTAGGGACTCCTCCCATTTCAAGTTCGGTCTACCCCGGCCTCTCTTGACATCCGCTATGCACTGGAGCTTCTGGGGGCCTGCGCTGAATATGACCAAACTATCTCAAACGATGTTGGACAAGCTTCTCTTCAATCAGTGCTACCCCAACTCTATCTCGTATATCATCATTCCGGACTCGGTCCTTCCTTGTGTGGCCACACATCCATCTCAACATGCGCATCTCCGCCACACCTAACTGCTGCACATGTCGCCTTTTAGTGGGCCATCACTCAGCGCCATACAACATTGCGGGTCGAACCGCCGTCCTATAGAACTTGCCTTTTAACTTTTGTGGCACTCTCTTGTCACAGCGAATGCCAGAAGCTTGGCGCCACTTCATCCATCCGGCTTTGATTCGATGATTCACATCTTCATCGATATCCCCATTCTTCTGCAGCATTGACCCCAAATATCGAAAGGTGTCCTTCTGAGGCACCACCTGCTCATCAAGGCTAACCTCCTCCTCCTCCTCGTGCCTAGTAGTATTAAAACCGCACCTCATGTACTCGGTTTTAGTTCTACTAAGTCCAAAACCTTTCAATTCCAAGGTTTGTCTCCATAGCTCTAACTTCCTATTGACCCCCGTCCGACTATCATCAACTAGCACCACATCATCCACAAAGAGCATACACCATGGGATATCTCCTTGTATATCCCTTGTGACCTATCCATCACCAAGGCAAAAAGATAAGGGCTCAAGGCTGACCCTGGTGCAGTCCTATTTTAATTGGGAAGTCATCAGTGTCGCCATCACTTGTTCGAACACTTGTCACAACATTATCGTACATGTCCTTGATGAGGGTAATTGAAAGAACATGTGCTGCCCCCATGTTTGGTTTTGGTAATTGATGACAATCTCTATGGACTAATGGTTGCCTTGAGTTATATTTGAAGGGTTTGTCCATAGGCATTGCTTGAAGACCATTTGTTGGTTTCAAGGTTATTAGAAGAAGAATATGTGTTGACCAAGGTTATTCATGGAGTTATCCAATGATTGGTCATGTTGATCAACACACAAAGCGTAGAAGATGTACCGAGTGGGATCAAGTGATCTCACGGTATGGTAAGCATTGTCCATTACGCTTTGTGTACTAACCCATGTTCTATGCGAGAGTTTTATGTGGGGTTAGGTATGTTTCCATGGGCTTGCGTCAAGAGGAAGATCTCATTCAACCCATGGAGGATGACATCAAGTGGTGATCGTCATCAACATTGCGGTGTGCAAGTTCAAGTGGAGCATCACGAAGAGATCACATGCTTGAAGCTTGCCGTCCATTGTGGTGACAATGGACTTGTGAAGATGTGCCAAAGAGTGGCTCACCCATAGTGGAGTATGGGGGAGCAATCAACTAGTCTTCATCGAGCCGGCGCAATCAAGAAAGGTGGTCCAACTTGAGGAGGTCAAGATCGTCATCATCTAGCTCAAGTGGACTATGCGCAAGGCAAAGGTTTGCCCTTGATAGGTTTTCTATTTTACCGGTCTCATGGTGGTAGTTGGGAGACCGGGTTTTAGGATCGATAGCCGTACTATCAAGGGGGGCTCTCAAGTGAGTAGCTTTATCGTATCATTCGTAGAGAGCTCAAACCATTGCATCCTTGCATCATCTTTCTTGGTTTGTGTTTGGTGTTTCTCTTTGTGAGTCTTTGAGCTTTTGGTCATCTTCATGACAAGCTCGAGTTCATCGAAAACGGAGTTCATATATGCATCTTCTATGATGTTTTCGATGTTGGAGTTTATGCCGGTTCTTCATTCATATATGTTAGGCATATCTCCCCTGCCACTTCTTATTATAACCAGTCGCTGTTTGGATAGTACTTCCTTTTGGATATCTTGTTCCTTCGTGCTGTAACTATTTCGTGTGTATATCCTTCTTTGTGGATTGATATCATCATGATTTTCATCTACCTAGAACCTTATACACTTGAGAGAAATTACATCTCTAGATGATATCCTTTCTTTCACGTCCACCTTTTCTTTCTCTCCTATTTTCTTTGGTGGCTCCGTGAAAGCATTTGTCTCTTGAGTGCGGATCTTATATCCTTGCATCTTGTTGCCCCCATGTTTGGTTTTGGTAATTGATGACAATCTCTATGGACTAATGGTTGCCTTGAGTTATATTTGAAGGGTTTGTCCATAGGCATTGCTTGAAGACCATTTGTTGGTTTCAAGGTTATTAGAGAGCTCAAACCATTGCATCCTTGCATCATCTTTCTTGGTTTGTGTTTGGTGTTTCTCTTTGTGAGTCTTTGAGCTTTTGGTCATCTTCATGACAAGCTCGAGTTCATCGAAAACGGAGTTCATATATGCATCTTCTATGATGTTTTCGATGTTGGAGTTTATGCCGGTTCTTCATTCATATATGTTAGGCATATCTCCCCTGCCACTTCTTATTATAACCAGTCGCTGTTTGGATAGTACTTCCTTTTGGATATCTTGTTCCTTCGTGCTGTAACTATTTCGTGTGTATATCCTTCTTTGTGGATTGATATCATCATGATTTTCATCTACCTAGAACCTTATACACTTGAGAGAAATTACATCTCTAGATGATATCCTTTCTTTCACGTCCACCTTTTCTTTCTCTCCTATTTTCTTTGGTGGCTCCGTGAAAGCATTTGTCTCTTGAGTGCGGATCTTATATCCTTGCATCTTGTTGCCCCCATGTTTGGTTTTGGTAATTGATGACAATCTCTATGGACTAATGGTTGCCTTGAGTTATATTTGAAGGGTTTGTCCATAGGCATTGCTTGAAGACCATTTGTTGGTTTCAAGGTTATTAGAGAGCTCAAACCATTGCATCCTTGCATCATCTTTCTTGGTTTGTGTTTGGTGTTTCTCTTTGTGAGTCTTTGAGCTTTTGGTCATCTTCATGACAAGCTCGAGTTCATCGAAAACGGAGTTCATATATGCATCTTCTATGATGTTTTCGATGTTGGAGTTTATGCCGGTTCTTCATTCATATATGTTAGGCATATCTCCCCTGCCACTTCTTATTATAACCAGTCGCTGTTTGGATAGTACTTCCTTTTGGATATCTTGTTCCTTCGTGCTGTAACTATTTCGTGTGTATATCCTTCTTTGTGGATTGATATCATCATGATTTTCATCTACCTAGAACCTTATACACTTGAGAGAAATTACATCTCTAGATGATATCCTTTCTTTCACGTCCACCTTTTCTTTCTCTCCTATTTTCTTTGGTGGCTCCGTGAAAGCATTTGTCTCTTGAGTGCGGATCTTATATCCTTGCATCTTGTTGCCCCCATGTTTGGTTTTGGTAATTGATGACAATCTCTATGGACTAATGGTTGCCTTGAGTTATATTTGAAGGGTTTGTCCATAGGCATTGCTTGAAGACCATTTGTTGGTTTCAAGGTTATTAGAGAGCTCAAACCATTGCATCCTTGCATCATCTTTCTTGGTTTGTGTTTGGTGTTTCTCTTTGTGAGTCTTTGAGCTTTTGGTCATCTTCATGACAAGCTCGAGTTCATCGAAAACGGAGTTCATATATGCATCTTCTATGATGTTTTCGATGTTGGAGTTTATGCCGGTTCTTCATTCATATATGTTAGGCATATCTCCCCTGCCACTTCTTATTATAACCAGTCGCTGTTTGGATAGTACTTCCTTTTGGATATCTTGTTCCTTCGTGCTGTAACTATTTCGTGTGTATATCCTTCTTTGTGGATTGATATCATCATGATTTTCATCTACCTAGAACCTTATACACTTGAGAGAAATTACATCTCTAGATGATATCCTTTCTTTCACGTCCACCTTTTCTTTCTCTCCTATTTTCTTTGGTGGCTCCGTGAAAGCATTTGTCTCTTGAGTGCGGATCTTATATCCTTGCATCTTGTTGCCCCCATGTTTGGTTTTGGTAATTGATGACAATCTCTATGGACTAATGGTTGCCTTGAGTTATATTTGAAGGGTTTGTCCATAGGCATTGCTTGAAGACCATTTGTTGGTTTCAAGGTTATTAGAGAGCTCAAACCATTGCATCCTTGCATCATCTTTCTTGGTTTGTGTTTGGTGTTTCTCTTTGTGAGTCTTTGAGCTTTTGGTCATCTTCATGACAAGCTCGAGTTCATCGAAAACGGAGTTCATATATGCATCTTCTATGATGTTTTCGATGTTGGAGTTTATGCCGGTTCTTCATTCATATATGTTAGGCATATCTCCCCTGCCACTTCTTATTATAACCAGTCGCTGTTTGGATAGTACTTCCTTTTGGATATCTTGTTCCTTCGTGCTGTAACTATTTCGTGTGTATATCCTTCTTTGTGGATTGATATCATCATGATTTTCATCTACCTAGAACCTTATACACTTGAGAGAAATTACATCTCTAGATGATATCCTTTCTTTCACGTCCACCTTTTCTTTCTCTCCTATTTTCTTTGGTGGCTCCGTGAAAGCATTTGTCTCTTGAGTGCGGATCTTATATCCTTGCATCTTGTTGCCCCCATGTTTGGTTTTGGTAATTGATGACAATCTCTATGGACTAATGGTTGCCTTGAGTTATATTTGAAGGGTTTGTCCATAGGCATTGCTTGAAGACCATTTGTTGGTTTCAAGGTTATTAGAGAGCTCAAACCATTGCATCCTTGCATCATCTTTCTTGGTTTGTGTTTGGTGTTTCTCTTTGTGAGTCTTTGAGCTTTTGGTCATCTTCATGACAAGCTCGAGTTCATCGAAAACGGAGTTCATATATGCATCTTCTATGATGTTTTCGATGTTGGAGTTTATGCCGGTTCTTCATTCATATATGTTAGGCATATCTCCCCTGCCACTTCTTATTATAACCAGTCGCTGTTTGGATAGTACTTCCTTTTGGATATCTTGTTCCTTCGTGCTGTAACTATTTCGTGTGTATATCCTTCTTTGTGGATTGATATCATCATGATTTTCATCTACCTAGAACCTTATACACTTGAGAGAAATTACATCTCTAGATGATATCCTTTCTTTCACGTCCACCTTTTCTTTCTCTCCTATTTTCTTTGGTGGCTCCGTGAAAGCATTTGTCTCTTGAGTGCGGATCTTATATCCTTGCATCTTGTTGCCCCCATGTTTGGTTTTGGTAATTGATGACAATCTCTATGGACTAATGGTTGCCTTGAGTTATATTTGAAGGGTTTGTCCATAGGCATTGCTTGAAGACCATTTGTTGGTTTCAAGGTTATTAGAGAGCTCAAACCATTGCATCCTTGCATCATCTTTCTTGGTTTGTGTTTGGTGTTTCTCTTTGTGAGTCTTTGAGCTTTTGGTCATCTTCATGACAAGCTCGAGTTCATCGAAAACGGAGTTCATATATGCATCTTCTATGATGTTTTCGATGTTGGAGTTTATGCCGGTTCTTCATTCATATATGTTAGGCATATCTCCCCTGCCACTTCTTATTATAACCAGTCGCTGTTTGGATAGTACTTCCTTTTGGATATCTTGTTCCTTCGTGCTGTAACTATTTCGTGTGTATATCCTTCTTTGTGGATTGATATCATCATGATTTTCATCTACCTAGAACCTTATACACTTGAGAGAAATTACATCTCTAGATGATATCCTTTCTTTCACGTCCACCTTTTCTTTCTCTCCTATTTTCTTTGGTGGCTCCGTGAAAGCATTTGTCTCTTGAGTGCGGATCTTATATCCTTGCATCTTGTTGCCCCCATGTTTGGTTTTGGTAATTGATGACAATCTCTATGGACTAATGGTTGCCTTGAGTTATATTTGAAGGGTTTGTCCATAGGCATTGCTTGAAGACCATTTGTTGGTTTCAAGGTTATTAGAGAGCTCAAACCATTGCATCCTTGCATCATCTTTCTTGGTTTGTGTTTGGTGTTTCTCTTTGTGAGTCTTTGAGCTTTTGGTCATCTTCATGACAAGCTCGAGTTCATCGAAAACGGAGTTCATATATGCATCTTCTATGATGTTTTCGATGTTGGAGTTTATGCCGGTTCTTCATTCATATATGTTAGGCATATCTCCCCTGCCACTTCTTATTATAACCAGTCGCTGTTTGGATAGTACTTCCTTTTGGATATCTTGTTCCTTCGTGCTGTAACTATTTCGTGTGTATATCCTTCTTTGTGGATTGATATCATCATGATTTTCATCTACCTAGAACCTTATACACTTGAGAGAAATTACATCTCTAGATGATATCCTTTCTTTCACGTCCACCTTTTCTTTCTCTCCTATTTTCTTTGGTGGCTCCGTGAAAGCATTTGTCTCTTGAGTGCGGATCTTATATCCTTGCATCTTGTTGCCCCCATGTTTGGTTTTGGTAATTGATGACAATCTCTATGGACTAATGGTTGCCTTGAGTTATATTTGAAGGGTTTGTCCATAGGCATTGCTTGAAGACCATTTGTTGGTTTCAAGGTTATTAGAGAGCTCAAACCATTGCATCCTTGCATCATCTTTCTTGGTTTGTGTTTGGTGTTTCTCTTTGTGAGTCTTTGAGCTTTTGGTCATCTTCATGACAAGCTCGAGTTCATCGAAAACGGAGTTCATATATGCATCTTCTATGATGTTTTCGATGTTGGAGTTTATGCCGGTTCTTCATTCATATATGTTAGGCATATCTCCCCTGCCACTTCTTATTATAACCAGTCGCTGTTTGGATAGTACTTCCTTTTGGATATCTTGTTCCTTCGTGCTGTAACTATTTCGTGTGTATATCCTTCTTTGTGGATTGATATCATCATGATTTTCATCTACCTAGAACCTTATACACTTGAGAGAAATTACATCTCTAGATGATATCCTTTCTTTCACGTCCACCTTTTCTTTCTCTCCTATTTTCTTTGGTGGCTCCGTGAAAGCATTTGTCTCTTGAGTGCGGATCTTATATCCTTGCATCTTGTTGCCCCCATGTTTGGTTTTGGTAATTGATGACAATCTCTATGGACTAATGGTTGCCTTGAGTTATATTTGAAGGGTTTGTCCATAGGCATTGCTTGAAGACCATTTGTTGGTTTCAAGGTTATTAGAGAGCTCAAACCATTGCATCCTTGCATCATCTTTCTTGGTTTGTGTTTGGTGTTTCTCTTTGTGAGTCTTTGAGCTTTTGGTCATCTTCATGACAAGCTCGAGTTCATCGAAAACGGAGTTCATATATGCATCTTCTATGATGTTTTCGATGTTGGAGTTTATGCCGGTTCTTCATTCATATATGTTAGGCATATCTCCCCTGCCACTTCTTATTATAACCAGTCGCTGTTTGGATAGTACTTCCTTTTGGATATCTTGTTCCTTCGTGCTGTAACTATTTCGTGTGTATATCCTTCTTTGTGGATTGATATCATCATGATTTTCATCTACCTAGAACCTTATACACTTGAGAGAAATTACATCTCTAGATGATATCCTTTCTTTCACGTCCACCTTTTCTTTCTCTCCTATTTTCTTTGGTGGCTCCGTGAAAGCATTTGTCTCTTGAGTGCGGATCTTATATCCTTGCATCTTGTTGCCCCCATGTTTGGTTTTGGTAATTGATGACAATCTCTATGGACTAATGGTTGCCTTGAGTTATATTTGAAGGGTTTGTCCATAGGCATTGCTTGAAGACCATTTGTTGGTTTCAAGGTTATTAGAGAGCTCAAACCATTGCATCCTTGCATCATCTTTCTTGGTTTGTGTTTGGTGTTTCTCTTTGTGAGTCTTTGAGCTTTTGGTCATCTTCATGACAAGCTCGAGTTCATCGAAAACGGAGTTCATATATGCATCTTCTATGATGTTTTCGATGTTGGAGTTTATGCCGGTTCTTCATTCATATATGTTAGGCATATCTCCCCTGCCACTTCTTATTATAACCAGTCGCTGTTTGGATAGTACTTCCTTTTGGATATCTTGTTCCTTCGTGCTGTAACTATTTCGTGTGTATATCCTTCTTTGTGGATTGATATCATCATGATTTTCATCTACCTAGAACCTTATACACTTGAGAGAAATTACATCTCTAGATGATATCCTTTCTTTCACGTCCACCTTTTCTTTCTCTCCTATTTTCTTTGGTGGCTCCGTGAAAGCATTTGTCTCTTGAGTGCGGATCTTATATCCTTGCATCTTGTTGCCCCCATGTTTGGTTTTGGTAATTGATGACAATCTCTATGGACTAATGGTTGCCTTGAGTTATATTTGAAGGGTTTGTCCATAGGCATTGCTTGAAGACCATTTGTTGGTTTCAAGGTTATTAGAGAGCTCAAACCATTGCATCCTTGCATCATCTTTCTTGGTTTGTGTTTGGTGTTTCTCTTTGTGAGTCTTTGAGCTTTTGGTCATCTTCATGACAAGCTCGAGTTCATCGAAAACGGAGTTCATATATGCATCTTCTATGATGTTTTCGATGTTGGAGTTTATGCCGGTTCTTCATTCATATATGTTAGGCATATCTCCCCTGCCACTTCTTATTATAACCAGTCGCTGTTTGGATAGTACTTCCTTTTGGATATCTTGTTCCTTCGTGCTGTAACTATTTCGTGTGTATATCCTTCTTTGTGGATTGATATCATCATGATTTTCATCTACCTAGAACCTTATACACTTGAGAGAAATTACATCTCTAGATGATATCCTTTCTTTCACGTCCACCTTTTCTTTCTCTCCTATTTTCTTTGGTGGCTCCGTGAAAGCATTTGTCTCTTGAGTGCGGATCTTATATCCTTGCATCTTGTTGCCCCCATGTTTGGTTTTGGTAATTGATGACAATCTCTATGGACTAATGGTTGCCTTGAGTTATATTTGAAGGGTTTGTCCATAGGCATTGCTTGAAGACCATTTGTTGGTTTCAAGGTTATTAGAGAGCTCAAACCATTGCATCCTTGCATCATCTTTCTTGGTTTGTGTTTGGTGTTTCTCTTTGTGAGTCTTTGAGCTTTTGGTCATCTTCATGACAAGCTCGAGTTCATCGAAAACGGAGTTCATATATGCATCTTCTATGATGTTTTCGATGTTGGAGTTTATGCCGGTTCTTCATTCATATATGTTAGGCATATCTCCCCTGCCACTTCTTATTATAACCAGTCGCTGTTTGGATAGTACTTCCTTTTGGATATCTTGTTCCTTCGTGCTGTAACTATTTCGTGTGTATATCCTTCTTTGTGGATTGATATCATCATGATTTTCATCTACCTAGAACCTTATACACTTGAGAGAAATTACATCTCTAGATGATATCCTTTCTTTCACGTCCACCTTTTCTTTCTCTCCTATTTTCTTTGGTGGCTCCGTGAAAGCATTTGTCTCTTGAGTGCGGATCTTATATCCTTGCATCTTGTTGCCCCCATGTTTGGTTTTGGTAATTGATGACAATCTCTATGGACTAATGGTTGCCTTGAGTTATATTTGAAGGGTTTGTCCATAGGCATTGCTTGAAGACCATTTGTTGGTTTCAAGGTTATTAGAGAGCTCAAACCATTGCATCCTTGCATCATCTTTCTTGGTTTGTGTTTGGTGTTTCTCTTTGTGAGTCTTTGAGCTTTTGGTCATCTTCATGACAAGCTCGAGTTCATCGAAAACGGAGTTCATATATGCATCTTCTATGATGTTTTCGATGTTGGAGTTTATGCCGGTTCTTCATTCATATATGTTAGGCATATCTCCCCTGCCACTTCTTATTATAACCAGTCGCTGTTTGGATAGTACTTCCTTTTGGATATCTTGTTCCTTCGTGCTGTAACTATTTCGTGTGTATATCCTTCTTTGTGGATTGATATCATCATGATTTTCATCTACCTAGAACCTTATACACTTGAGAGAAATTACATCTCTAGATGATATCCTTTCTTTCACGTCCACCTTTTCTTTCTCTCCTATTTTCTTTGGTGGCTCCGTGAAAGCATTTGTCTCTTGAGTGCGGATCTTATATCCTTGCATCTTGTTGCCCCCATGTTTGGTTTTGGTAATTGATGACAATCTCTATGGACTAATGGTTGCCTTGAGTTATATTTGAAGGGTTTGTCCATAGGCATTGCTTGAAGACCATTTGTTGGTTTCAAGGTTATTAGAGAGCTCAAACCATTGCATCCTTGCATCATCTTTCTTGGTTTGTGTTTGGTGTTTCTCTTTGTGAGTCTTTGAGCTTTTGGTCATCTTCATGACAAGCTCGAGTTCATCGAAAACGGAGTTCATATATGCATCTTCTATGATGTTTTCGATGTTGGAGTTTATGCCGGTTCTTCATTCATATATGTTAGGCATATCTCCCCTGCCACTTCTTATTATAACCAGTCGCTGTTTGGATAGTACTTCCTTTTGGATATCTTGTTCCTTCGTGCTGTAACTATTTCGTGTGTATATCCTTCTTTGTGGATTGATATCATCATGATTTTCATCTACCTAGAACCTTATACACTTGAGAGAAATTACATCTCTAGATGATATCCTTTCTTTCACGTCCACCTTTTCTTTCTCTCCTATTTTCTTTGGTGGCTCCGTGAAAGCATTTGTCTCTTGAGTGCGGATCTTATATCCTTGCATCTTGTTGCCCCCATGTTTGGTTTTGGTAATTGATGACAATCTCTATGGACTAATGGTTGCCTTGAGTTATATTTGAAGGGTTTGTCCATAGGCATTGCTTGAAGACCATTTGTTGGTTTCAAGGTTATTAGAGAGCTCAAACCATTGCATCCTTGCATCATCTTTCTTGGTTTGTGTTTGGTGTTTCTCTTTGTGAGTCTTTGAGCTTTTGGTCATCTTCATGACAAGCTCGAGTTCATCGAAAACGGAGTTCATATATGCATCTTCTATGATGTTTTCGATGTTGGAGTTTATGCCGGTTCTT
This sequence comes from Elymus sibiricus, assembly GCA_039707655.1. Lineage (NCBI taxonomy): Eukaryota > Viridiplantae > Streptophyta > Magnoliopsida > Poales > Poaceae > Elymus > Elymus sibiricus. The sequence continues at coordinate 6,266,517 of CM077666.1, forward strand.
CATTCATATATGTTAGGCATATCTCCCCTGCCACTTCTTATTATAACCAGTCGCTGTTTGGATAGTACTTCCTTTTGGATATCTTGTTCCTTCGTGCTGTAACTATTTCGTGTGTATATCCTTCTTTGTGGATTGATATCATCATGATTTTCATCTACCTAGAACCTTATACACTTGAGAGAAATTACATCTCTAGATGATATCCTTTCTTTCACGTCCACCTTTTCTTTCTCTCCTATTTTCTTTGGTGGCTCCGTGAAAGCATTTGTCTCTTGAGTGCGGATCTTATATCCTTGCATCTTGTTGCCCCCATGTTTGGTTTTGGTAATTGATGACAATCTCTATGGACTAATGGTTGCCTTGAGTTATATTTGAAGGGTTTGTCCATAGGCATTGCTTGAAGACCATTTGTTGGTTTCAAGGTTATTAGAGAGCTCAAACCATTGCATCCTTGCATCATCTTTCTTGGTTTGTGTTTGGTGTTTCTCTTTGTGAGTCTTTGAGCTTTTGGTCATCTTCATGACAAGCTCGAGTTCATCGAAAACGGAGTTCATATATGCATCTTCTATGATGTTTTCGATGTTGGAGTTTATGCCGGTTCTTCATTCATATATGTTAGGCATATCTCCCCTGCCACTTCTTATTATAACCAGTCGCTGTTTGGATAGTACTTCCTTTTGGATATCTTGTTCCTTCGTGCTGTAACTATTTCGTGTGTATATCCTTCTTTGTGGATTGATATCATCATGATTTTCATCTACCTAGAACCTTATACACTTGAGAGAAATTACATCTCTAGATGATATCCTTTCTTTCACGTCCACCTTTTCTTTCTCTCCTATTTTCTTTGGTGGCTCCGTGAAAGCATTTGTCTCTTGAGTGCGGATCTTATATCCTTGCATCTTGTTGCCCCCATGTTTGGTTTTGGTAATTGATGACAATCTCTATGGACTAATGGTTGCCTTGAGTTATATTTGAAGGGTTTGTCCATAGGCATTGCTTGAAGACCATTTGTTGGTTTCAAGGTTATTAGAGAGCTCAAACCATTGCATCCTTGCATCATCTTTCTTGGTTTGTGTTTGGTGTTTCTCTTTGTGAGTCTTTGAGCTTTTGGTCATCTTCATGACAAGCTCGAGTTCATCGAAAACGGAGTTCATATATGCATCTTCTATGATGTTTTCGATGTTGGAGTTTATGCCGGTTCTTCATTCATATATGTTAGGCATATCTCCCCTGCCACTTCTTATTATAACCAGTCGCTGTTTGGATAGTACTTCCTTTTGGATATCTTGTTCCTTCGTGCTGTAACTATTTCGTGTGTATATCCTTCTTTGTGGATTGATATCATCATGATTTTCATCTACCTAGAACCTTATACACTTGAGAGAAATTACATCTCTAGATGATATCCTTTCTTTCACGTCCACCTTTTCTTTCTCTCCTATTTTCTTTGGTGGCTCCGTGAAAGCATTTGTCTCTTGAGTGCGGATCTTATATCCTTGCATCTTGTTGCCCCCATGTTTGGTTTTGGTAATTGATGACAATCTCTATGGACTAATGGTTGCCTTGAGTTATATTTGAAGGGTTTGTCCATAGGCATTGCTTGAAGACCATTTGTTGGTTTCAAGGTTATTAGAGAGCTCAAACCATTGCATCCTTGCATCATCTTTCTTGGTTTGTGTTTGGTGTTTCTCTTTGTGAGTCTTTGAGCTTTTGGTCATCTTCATGACAAGCTCGAGTTCATCGAAAACGGAGTTCATATATGCATCTTCTATGATGTTTTCGATGTTGGAGTTTATGCCGGTTCTTCATTCATATATGTTAGGCATATCTCCCCTGCCACTTCTTATTATAACCAGTCGCTGTTTGGATAGTACTTCCTTTTGGATATCTTGTTCCTTCGTGCTGTAACTATTTCGTGTGTATATCCTTCTTTGTGGATTGATATCATCATGATTTTCATCTACCTAGAACCTTATACACTTGAGAGAAATTACATCTCTAGATGATATCCTTTCTTTCACGTCCACCTTTTCTTTCTCTCCTATTTTCTTTGGTCGCTGTTTGGATAGTACTCGTTGTCTTCTATCCAACAAGCTTGAGTTTGCTCAATTCGGAGCTCATTTGCAGAAGTTATGGCAGTTCTGGTTTTATTTGTATCCTCTGTTTTCTGTGGTTTTTCAGTAGCTTGCAAGCGGTAGTACCGCTGGTGCCCACGGTAGTACCGCTTATGCGGTAGTACCGCTGGTACTTCCGTGGCACTACCGCTTGGGGTTTCCCCGAGCGTGCAACTCTCTGTTGCCAGTTTGCCATTCACGGTAGTAGAACGGTAGTAGCACGGTAGTACCGCTCTGGCGGTACTACCGCCCTTACTACCGCCGCCACTACCGCTTGCGGGGTTTCCTTCTGTGCACGTCTCTGTTGCCGTTTTCTGTTAAACGGTAGTAGTGCGGCAGTAGTGCGGTAGTACCGCTCAGGGCGGTAGTACCGCTCTGCTGGGCGGTAGTACCGCTTGGTGCGGTACTTCCGCCCTCCACTACCGCTGCTACTACCGCTTGTTTTTCGCAGAGTGTGCAAGCTTCTGTTGCTCTTTTCGCTTTAGCGGTAGTACCGCTTAGTTGAGCGGTAGTACCGCTTGGTGCGGCACTACCGCTCCAGTCCCGTGTTCTCGCCTGCTGTTTTTGAATTACTACCGCTTAAGCGGTAGTACCGCTCGCAAGAGCGGTAGTACCGCTTGTACGCGTCCAGCACGGGTAACGGTTGGATTTGGGGTGGCCCTATAAAAGGGGTCTTCTTCCCCAACGGTTATCTTATCCTTTGAGCTCATTTCTCCCCCCATTGTTGACCTTCTTGAGCTTGCCTATCTCTCAATCCCTCCAATGATTCTTGCTCCTTCTTGAGGGAAAAGAGAGAGGAGATCTAGATCCACATTTCCACCAATCACTTTCTCCTCTAAGTGAGGGGAACCCCTTGGATCTAGATCTTGGAGTTCTTGGTGTTCTCCTTGTTCTTCCTCTCACTTTCCTCCATAGCTTTTGTTGCTTTGGTGGGATTTGAGAGAGAGGGACTTGAGCACTTCGTGTGTTCTTGCCATTGCATTAGTTGCATCGGTTTGAGTTCTCCACGGTGATACGTGGAAGTTAGTAGTTGAGAAGCTTATTACTCTTGGGTGTTTGAGCACCCTAGAGCTTGTTCCTCTTGGGTGCCTTGGCGCCCTAGAAGGCTTGGTGGTGCCTCGGAGCTCAATCATTGTGGTGTAAAGCTCCGGGCAAGCGTCGGGGTCTCCAATTAGGTTGTGGAGATCGCCCCGAGCAATTTGACGGGTACCGGTGACCGCCCCCAAGGGTTGCCAAAGTGTACGGGTTCGGTGACCGCCCTCAAGGGTTGCCATTTGTACGGGTTCGGTGACCGCCCTCAAGGGTCCCTTAGTGGAATCACGGCACCTTGCATTGTGCGAGGGCGTGAGGAGAATACGGTGGCCCTAGTGGCATTGTTGGGGAGCATTGTGCCTCCACACCGCTCTAACGGAGATTAGCATCCGCAAGGGTGTGAACTTCGGGATACATCGTCGTCTCCGCGTGCCTCGGTTATCTCTTACCCGAGCCCTTTACTTATGCACTTTACTTTGTGATACCCATATTGTTTCTTGTTATATATCTTGCTATCACTTAGTTGTTTATCTTGCTTAGCATAAGTTGTTGGTGCACATAGGTGAGCCTAGTCGATTTAGGTTTTGTGCTTGACATTTTAACCGCTAGGTTTATTCTGCATTTGTTCAAGCCTAAACCGTAATTATTTTAAAGCGCCTATTCACCCCCCCCCCCTCTAGGCGACATCCACGATCTTTCAGTAATGTACTTTGCTGGGACTTTGTGTTTCTCCAAGGCCCATCACATGACATTCCGCGGTATGTTATCATAGGCCTTCTCCAAGTCAATGAACACCATACGCAGGTGTAACACCTCTATGTAATGGTGCACAGTGATCACCATGATTAAGCTAATCATTTTGCTAAACAGTGCTTGATCACATTGAATTTCATATCTCATTTCAAATTCCACCACAAAAGGCCCTTGAATTTTATTTTGATCAAATAAATCCTCAAATAGCAAAGGAAAATTGTTGCACACTTGTTAAAAATCCCAAAACAAATGATGTTAAGGAAAACAACATCACCTTGATGTTGGTGTGGACCCCACCATTCAAAACAGAGCCTTAAATCATTTTAAAAGCCCTTTTAAATTCATGAGAATTTCAACCTTATTCAATAAAGTCTCAAATAAATTGTGGCAGTACTAAATAATGCATATTATTTAATGAGCCAAGTCACAAATATTTACTAAAGAGAATTGAACCTAAATATAAATAAAACTGAAAGTATAAAACAATAACAGAAAAAGAAAATGAAAAAGGGGAAGGGGCACTGTGCCCCTGGGCTCTAGTGAGCTACAGTGCGGCCCAGCCCACTCCCTCGTCATCCCTAACCTCCTGCCTCCCTCTCCCCGCGTGTGGCAAACGCGCGCGCGAGCCGCTCCAGGCCCCCCTCCTTCCTGGTCGACACCGAGGCGCTACAGGGTGTCAGGATCGGATAAGAATGGCTCTCGCACCCCTCTGGCTAACCCTAGCCCTCTCCTGTTCACTCCCTCGCCCTCCTCCGACCCCTCCCGAATGCATCCATGGCTGCGCCGTGGTGAAGCCGCGGCCACAGCCACTGCCTCGCCCCCTGTAGCCTGTCTAGGAGCTCCTCAACGTCGGCCTCGTCCACCTCGAGCACTGGATCGAAGCTGAGGAGCTCCATCGCCGTCGCCAGCATCGGCTTCTTCCTCTTCGGGCTCCGGTGATCGCCGCCTCGATTCGCAGCCTCCACGGCATCGCCAGCTTCCCCGGGCCTTCTCTGCAATGAAAGTGAGCCCCTCTCGTAGCCCTCTCCCTCTACACGCTCCCGTAGGCCCTCTGGCTAGCTGTCGTCGCTGTCAAGCTCTACCGTCTGCCATTGCCGACGTGCCCGAGCCGTGCGTGCTCTTGGGCACCCCCACGTGCTACTGGCGTGCTCCAGAGCATCCCCTGCGCCGATTCCAAGTCTTAGATAGGACGCCCGCGTGCTGCAGATGTTGTTTCGTCAACGCCCGAACGCATCCGCCGCCTCGGCTCGTCGCCGGCGCCCCTACCGACCCCCACTGACGGCGCAGATCGATGCGCGCCACCACCAGCTGCTCGTAGGTGCTGGCAGCGCTCGAAATGGTGCCCATAGCACCATTTCCGAGCCACGCCGGCGTTTTTGGCCCTCGCTGGAGCGTCGCCGGCGCGCCGCCGCGCTCAAACGACGGTGGGCCACTTACTGGTGGACCCCCGATCATTAGCCAGCTAAGCCAGGCCTAATCAGCCACTGACAATGGGCCCGGTTACTGTAGCCATTAATTAAGCGTTAATTAAAGCCCTCCCCACAGCAACTGACATCGGGCCCCACATCTAATTAGATTAATAAAACACTTTGTTTATTAAACAGAGTATGATATGTGGCCCCCCTGCTAATTAATCAAATTTTGGAATTAATAAAACTCTAATTAACCCACAGTCAATGACAGATGGGGCCCACTGGTCAGGTTTGACCAGTCAGCCCCACTGTTGACTGCTGACATCAGCATGATGTCATGCTGATGTCATAATGGAATTTTTCGAATTTAATTAATTCTGTTAATTTCATAAAATCTTTAAAACTTAGAAAAATCATAGAAAATAATCTATGACTCAGATGAAAATAATTTATATATGAAAATTGATCAAAAAAATCCAAAGAATCCAGATATGCCATTCATTCATCTGTCACATGCCTCTAGCATGATGAACATGGAACATTCCCCCTCCAGATCATATGTCCGATAAATCCAAAGACCCGGGAAATATCGTCAGATATTCTCCCGCTCCGTCTACATCATGTAGTACTGCGTTAGGCCACCCCTAGCACTGCATGTAGTCATGTCATGCGTCGAGATGCACCTGTTTACTTTTATTTATTGTTTCTTCCCCCTCTTCTCTCCGGTAGACACCGAGACTGATGCCACGGCTATCTACGACTACACCACTGACGATCAGCCTTTTGCAGCAGAGCAACAAGGCAAGCAAAAACCCCTTGATCATTCCTATATCACCTATTATTTCCCCCTCGTGCTTGCATTAGATTTTGCTACTGTATTTGTTTGCTCCTATTCTGATGCATAGCCTGTTTTTGATTACTGCTGCTACTTTACCTGTTTTCATAAAATGGTTAGTATACGTATGATTAGTGTTACCCTGTGGTCCCCACCTTCGATACTGTTGCCCTTGCTTCATCATCGACGACCTCGCCGACTTGAAGACAGAAGAATTGATCATCAAGATTGACAAGCCATTACCGACACATCACCTCACATCCCCCTAAGTATGCCCCTGCGTAGCTACTATCGAGTGCCGAGGGTGATACCTCATGATGCACTCATGATGATAGCTCTGTAGCGTGACTAGTCGGTAGTGGGTACAAAGGGTGATTCCTCCTTCCCCATTTCCGATAGTGATTCGGTCATACGTATACATTGAGTGGAATCCATCGAGGGTGATTCCTCAGATTACCAATTGGTGTATAGACACACTGTTACATTGACTTGACTATGAACTAAATGAGAAAGATGGGTCGGCCCCAAGGGTACCTGCAATTGAGGTGAAGTCGAGCCGGACCAAAAAGGTACCCGCGAGATATTACGAGGCGTGGCCGGTCATTCTTTGTCCTTCCCACACATCCTCGAGACGGGGCGACGGGACCACAGATGGTGGCGCACTGATCGTAGCCGCGAGCTCCCAAGACACTAACGGGTTTGGATATGTGATCTGAGTAGGCCTCTGGCCTTTTTCGCACTAACCACCACGCTGGAATAAAAGTGGGTACTCTTCGTCGTACATTCGCCCGAAAGCTCTTCAGATGTCACAGTTGAGCGGCACGCGCCCGGGTGGCCCGCGTAAGCACCGTCTTTGTATAAAGAGGTGCCAGGACTGACACCGGCCGTGTACGTAACGCGCAGGATTGCAAGGGCAATTTTCCCATGACCCCGAGCGATTAGGATGTAGACCGGCGTGTTGGCCTCTCTGTTGAGCCTAGGTAGGACTACGGCGTATCGATCAGCCGAGGCCGGGTATGACCAGTAAATTGTGTCCGGCCAGAGTTAATCGAGCGTGTTGGGTAAGTTTGTGCACCCCTGCAGGGAAGTATATCTATTCGAATAGCCGTATCCACGGTAATGGACGCTCGGAAGTATCCTGACTTAATACAACTAGAACTGGATACCTGTGAATTAAAGTAGATTGATGGCTCCGGGATTGCTTTCTCGCAGGGAGTCGAGAAGGAATCTCTGGGCGTTACAACAACATATCATTATTTGTGAAATGCTAATCTGCACTCTTCTAATGCTGCAAGACACTGAAGATGCTAGTCTTCGATAGGACTAGGCCTTCTCCCTCTTCTGGCATTTCTGCAGCTTAGCCCAAAGATATAGCCCCATTCCTTGATATTGGTGCATATCTAGCATAGTTTTGATGTCCCCCTCGATACGATTGCCGCGATCAGATGACGGAGCTCAGGAGCCAGCTTACCCCGTTGATGACTACTACTACCCCGACGGAGTCTACTACAACACTGATGGAGCCTACTACGACGTGGAGCTCGCTGACGACCAGGAGTAGTTCGGAGGCTCCCAGGCAGGAGGCCTGCGCCTTTTCGATCTAATTGCCGCTGTTATGCTCAGCCTTCTTAAGGTAGACTTGTTTATTTTTTGTCTGTACTCAGATAATATTTGCTTCCGCTGACTTATGTATCCAAGCTTTTGTATTCGAGTCCTCGAGGTCCCTGGCTATAATATGAAGCTTGAATTATTTTAATTTGTGTTTAGAGTTGTGTTGTGATATCTTCCCGTGAGTATCAGGTCTTGATCGTGCATAAATGCGTGTATGATTAGTGCACGATTAAACCGGGGGCATCACAGCAGGTCCTTCTTTTGCTCCCTGTATCTCTCAATAAGTTGTCGTACCAAAAAAATGGCTTCCATGGTCGACATCCCAAGCATGAAACCCAAACTAATTTTTGGTCACGCTTGTCAGGGCCAAAAAAACAAAATTGTAAGTTTGTAACTACAAAAAATTTCAATAGTTACTTCTATATAGCACCGATTTTGTTTTTTTTCACCCAGAACACCACGGAAGTCATTTCTTCGCGAAACTTTACACATGAGTATAACACTAGACCATGTTTGTTACAAAAAAAGTTTCAGAATTGTTTGAATTTTTTTGCTATATTTTTTTTCCAATGCGGGTGCGCATAGACCTATGTTTCATTGTGTATTTTCGGCAATGCAACTATTTATAATTTTTTATAGTAGTAATTTACATTAGCTGAGACATGTGTTGTACGTGCGTACTTACTAGTACAATAAAATAGGCAAAGGGCTTGGGTTTAAACTAGCAATATTTGTTTTTGACAATGACTCTCAATATATATATATATATATATATATATATATATATATATATATATATATATATATATATATATATATATATATATATATATATATATATATTATAGTTTAATAGGGATAACTGTTTTTACAGAATAAAATAGGCTATAATACCCTCTAATATAAAGGGTTATCTTTTAATCTTCACCTTTGATTTTTAAAAGGGGCCCATTTAAAATACATTAAAATTGGCATACAAAATGCACCGTTCACCCTGCTAGTTCAATCATATCACAATACATTTGGTCCACTTTATAAAGAACATCACAACCATATAAATATGTATCACGAGCCCCGTAAATCCAGAAACATTTATTTATTTATTTTACAAAAGCAGTACACAATGATATAGTGCGACAATGCAAGCCATATATATAGGAGATGCAACAGAAGCCTGACCACCCCGGAATTTTAGCTTGCTACTGATGCGTGCAGCGGACATCGATGATCAGATCTTTTCTTCTTTGGTCTGGTACTTGACATCAAAGCAGTTGACACCGGTGTAGACGCCATCCTTTAAATGGTATGTCTCTTCAACTCCACTGGTGAGAAGATCCGTCTGCTTATATGAGAAGGGAACATTACAAGTACCTTGTGTGGCAATCACGCTTACTGTCACTTTAGTCTTTGGAGGCACAGTAACTTCATAGGCAATCGCTTGCGTTGCTGTTGTTTGAATGGATGATCCCCAACTATAGCTCTGGCTATATTCAGTCTGAATTTCAACTTTTCCATCTACAATAAGTGGGACCCCAGTGTCAATCGTGGTGTTAATACCTAGCTTCCAAGTAACGCTAGAATTCCATGCCCTTGTCTCTCTCTCTGTGTATGACAAGGTTAGTCGGGCGGTGTTGCTTGAATTGCTACCGTTGACAGCGGTTGCAATGGCCATGCACATAACCTTCTTGCCGTAAACCCTAGATTTTGAGAGGTCAAAATCAACATCGTAAATCTCTCGAGAAAGAACAGGCTCTTCCAACTGCAGTTTTGCTTCTACTGTGATGGATCGAACACCAGCATTAAGGCAACTCGTCTTCCCTTCAGTGGTTAATCTCTTGCAGAAATAGTTGTTGCCCAGGTTCTGAAGTGCAATTGAGTTGTTGCCAAGTTTGATAACCTTGAAGAGTGTGTCACGGTTCTGGCAAGTGGTGTCGTCTGAGTCTGCCCAAATCCAGTTTGGGCTGCGCCTCCAAAATTTGCCGAAATGATTGGATTTTATACGGATAGTTCCATCACCATTGTTGACAATGGTGTGAACTATGTTTGGATCCCCAATATCAGATGACGAAAACTCCAGATAATTGTAGCGCTGGACGACCCGCGCGGTGAGGTACTTGCCGTTGTCGCCTTTGAAAGCAAGGTATTTAGGGAGAGCCTTTTTATGGCGGTCCATAATACGTGTGCCCTTCAAATTGCAAATAATGCAAGCAATCCTTAGTGCATATAGTAACATTGAAAGGTTTCCTTCAGGTAGGATTCTCTAAGTGATCATGCACTCCATTAGACCTAACACTTGCAAGTAACTACATCAAGCCCATGCCTATGGAAGCCATTTAAAATTGACAATGTATATACTCTACTCCTAACCAGTGTTCTATTCAACTACCGATTGTTTTTGTTACCAGCAGGTTACCAGCATTACTAGACCGGTAAATAAGGACACTGGTTGAAATATATTGGTAAGGATGGATTTTTTTTTTGTAAACTTTCATCAAACCTGCAAATTTTGCCTCGAAATTTTAGGAAATAACAGTTACCGGCAGTTACCTGCCACACCCTTGATATTTTCTCGAGGTTCTGATATAGAGGATCTAATCCATATAGAGATGGCATCATGCATGTCGGCACGTTGGGTATGGATAGTGCATACCCATGTCTGCCGGGATTTTCACACATATGGGCCCATGCCCATCAGGGCATGTACATTGGTTTGGACAGCAATAATCTGTAATACATATCCACGTCATATATAGATAGTGCTATGGACCGCTCCTACAACGGGTTATTGTCTGCATAAACTCTTCATTGCATGAAAACATTAAAAAACAGAATCCATTGACTAACACTAGTTATCTATGTGGTCAGCCGTGTTGCTTGTTCGCAGCATAAACACATATGTTCTTCCTCTCATGCCTTTTATCCTCACCCTCCTCTGCCAATTGATTTTTAACATCTCACAGCTAAAAAATTGGAACCAAGATGCAAGGAGATACTCAAATCAATGCATATAGCAAATCCAATGAATTTTTAATCCAACGATAGCTTCTTCCAGCACCTTTGCAATCCCCCGGTCTAGGCTTGCGGGTATGCAAGTGATGATGGTGTCCACATGATGAGGATTTGAAAACGTCCTTGCTGCTTCCTCCAGGGTTGGCAGCGCGGACTCATGGAAAGAGTGGAAGGGTGACGAGGAGACAGCCGCCGCCGTGGTGCCGTGGATTTATGAGGACCGGAGACGGCCGCGCCATGGATTCATGAGCACCGGAGATGGGCCTGCAAGCCATGGATCCAGAAAGAAGAAGGAGGGAGCACGAGATATTTCGGGGCACAACCGCACACGAACTGACACCAGCTATACAACGGGAGAATTGGCTTCGTTAGCCAATGAATTTCACGCAAATCGTCCATCTGCTGATTTACCGATGACCTCTTCCTTTTCTCTTCTTCTCTCCACTCCAACTCACCAAATATCCTAGGTGGCACCTCCTATAGACAGCTGAGGTTTGACCATTGTACATGCCCTCAATCACCATGGTCGTTTTGTCACCGTACTCGTCACCCACGGGTACCCGCTGCCCATGGGTTTACCCACAAAACTGTACAAGATGATAATTGACATCGCAAATAACACTAACTATCAACATGAGTGCATGATGATAATACCACACCATGACACCAGTGACATATACAAAACATGATCTTAAATATGACTTTAGTAAATCTCAAATAGCAAGTATGCAACATAGAAATAGTTCACCCAATATGGACCAACGTGTCGGGAGCTTTGGTGGGTAAAACTGTCATCCAAAGCATGCCACGGGCAATATTTGGTAGCTAAATTAGTGCACAAAATTAATATCTGGACTAACCGGTTGGCTCTCCTCAGGCTGGTGCTGGCTCGGTGGTGCTCTTGTCGTGGATCTTAGTGAGGTTTTGTAGTTTTTTGTTTTGTTTTTTTGAAGCAGGTTTTGGAGATGGGGAAGACAAAGAGGACGCTCTATCTAAAGGCTACTCAGCTGCTCTTCTATGCTTGCACCTTGGCCTTAAATAGGAAAGGGTGGAACCCCACAATTGGTTTTGTATTATCAAAAGATACCTAATTTAGTTGGATACGACATGAAACAAGCCCTCTCCCCCTCCCTTGCCCCTTCCTTCAGTCAAACTAAACCCCATTCGTTAACATGCAGTATATTAACTTTGATACTTATATATACTGCTATTGACCTGTTTTAAATTTGAAAGAAAATAAACCTGCTGTGTTGGTCATAACGTTGCACACAATTTAGAACCACAAACCATGTGCAATTGACCCCTACAGCACACACAATTATTCCTTTCGAAGCGTGTGCGATGGACCCCCCATAAAACATTTCCTTATACCAAACCGTGGGGGGTGATGGACCTCCATCATCACAGACACACTCGTCTAGTCTACGGTCGCCTAATGATATTTCGTGGAAGAATAAAAGATTTTTCCTTTTGCGTGGGAACTACGCAGCGGAAGAGATAAGAATATTGCCATCAATCGTGCACCTAATTATATTCTTCCGAATATTTTTTAGGTATAAATATTCTTTAGTTAATGCTGTCACGTTTATACCATGAATATGATCCTTTTTATATACTCATGGTATAAAAATGAAAGATTTTTCTTTTAAACTTGTTGATGCGGGCGTGGAGAGGAGAGGAGGTGGCGGCAGCGGATCGAGGTGGCGGCGGAGAGGAGAGGAGAGAAGGTGGCGGTGGCGGAGAGGAGAGGAGGTGGCGGCGGATCGGGGTGGAGGCGGAGAGGAGGTGGCGGCGGCGGCGGAGATCAGGGTGGAGGGTGGAGAGGAACGTGAGGAGAGAGATCAGAAAGAAAAGTGATCTTGTGAAGGTACTAATTGCTGGGAACGTAGTACTGACGTGGGACTTCCAGTCCACGTCACTACCACTATGTACACCAGTGGCGTGGAGATATGTACCACGCCACTAATATATTTGATGCCGGTACAGTTACAAGATCGAAATAACAGTGGCGTGGGCTGCTTCTACCACGCCACTAGTGAACACGTAGCAGTGTCGTGCCCGGGTTCCCAACGTCACCGGTGTTTTTTAGCACCCGGACACATCTTACTAGTGACGTGAGTTAGCGTGATCCGCCACTGATGTGCTTTCCTACTAGTGCCGAGGAGATACGAAGCGGATTGCTTTGCCTCGGAATGATATGGAAGGGATAAAGCACGTGGTGGGACCCGCAGGGATGCATGGCGCACGCGCTAGGCGGAGGACGCGTGAGTCGCGAGCCCCCGGCTGTTTCTAAGCGTTTTCCTTTTTTTTTAATATGCCATCTCTATTAGGAAGCCATCTTCTGTTGAAGAACTGCAATCTCTATTAGGAAGCCATCTTCTGTTGAAGAACTGCAATCTCTATTAGGAAGCCATCTTCTGTTGAAAAAACTGTAATCTCTATTAGGAAGCCATCTTCTGTTGAAAAAACTGCAATCTCTATTAGGAAGCCATCTTCTGTTGAAAAATGCAATCTCCATTAGGAAGGATAATTGAATCAGGGGTAGAAAAAAAGGGATCCGGGGATACCCACAAGACCGCAACCACAGTAATAAATTAGGCGCGCTAGGCGTAGGTCGCCTCTCCCGCCATCTGTTCCGCGCCCATCGATCCAAATTAGAGATGCGATATTTTCTTTATTTATTTTTTTTGAGGAAAGAGATGCGATGTTAGATGCTATTCTCACGTGGGGTGGTTCCCAGCGATGTCGGGTCGCTTTCAAGTCGCTATCCTGAAGATGCTATTCGCACGCTGCGTCTAGTATTCCTGATGTTGAAGCTAGGTGCTAACGCAAATTTCAGACATGACAAGACTACGTACAAGACACCGCATAAAGCCTTTTTAGATGTTCACCGGATAAAAGTCTAGATAAAACGGCTGGACCAAATATTTGGTTCTTGTTACATGCGGGTGGAGACCAGTCAGGTGTAGCAAAATCTAGACAATCGCAAAAAAATATCTCGCCACATATATAAAAAATATATACTATTTCAACCATGTTCGCGATATTTCTCAAAAAAAAAAACCATGTTCGTGATATTTAGTAAAAAAGTAGGTACAAAAAAGTGGTTAAACAATAATGGTAGTACACTCTCTCCATATGGTAGTTTACTGGAGACCCGCATCGAGGAGAAAGACTTGGGGCGGTGCAAGGATGAGAGCGGAGAGGTCCGCGGTTTGATGAGCCACACGTGAGAGATGATGCACGCACGGGAGAGAGAAGGCTGGAAAATAGATCACATATAGGGATAGGGAGGTGCGTGGTGGATTTATTAAGTAGATCAAGCGGTGGTCGTTCTCTGGTCAGTTAAATCAAAGGCCGGATTTTCTAATTAATGTGGGATTTTATATCTTGTTCCCCAATTTTTGACCCGTATTATGCTTTTAATATATACTCCCTCCGTCCCAAAATAAGTGTCTCAAGCTTAGTACAACTTTGTACTAAGGTTAGTATAAAGTTGAGACACTTATTTTGGGACGGAGGGAGTAATAGATAGATAGATAGATAGATAGATGACCAGCCAACTAGCGACCCCAACTTAAATTACACGCATCATTACAAGTTTGGAATTGCCGCGTCGCCCCCGCTCGGCCGATTCGGGCGGGACGAAACCCTAGCCGTCGGGGGCTTTCCTTCCTTCCCTCCCTCCCTCCGCTGCCGCCGAAGGACGCCCCCGGACTATAGCCCGGGGGCCGGCAGCGGTGGCGGAGGCCTCCCTCTCTCCTGCGCTATGGGGATGGTGCGGAGCCCCACGGCGTGAGGAGGCGCGGCGGATCTGGCCTTGACGGCGCGGTGGGCGTCCCTACCTTGACCGGCGGTGGTGCAACGGCCGGCTCTGCCTCGGGCGACAATGGCTGCGAGCGCGGCGGTCGGCCTTGCGTCGGGCAGCGGTGTTGGCTACGTTCGGCGGCGGCTACCAGATTTGCGGCGACGGGCCATCTGGCCCCGGATCGGCAGCCGTGGCTTGGAGGGCCTGGTGGACGGGTCGACGCCATGCGTGGTCTGGCCTCCAGACAGATCTGATCTGGCCAGTGCGGCCTACTCGCTGCGCGGCGGCTCAGATCGGTGGCGAACCCATGCACATGATGCTTGATCGAGGTTCGTCGAGCGGATCCGGGTGAAAACCTCGTTCTCGTCTTGTTGCCAAGACCAGCGATGGCGGCACTCTGTTGTGTCGTTACCTTCTTGAAGGCATGGCCGTGGAGAGGCTCCAGACCTCTATCCGCTACCTCCGGGGGAAACCCTAGATCAGTAGATCGGATGACGGCGACGCTCTGGTGTCGTTACCTCCTTGGGGGCATCATTTTTGGAGGTGTACACGGGCTCGAGGGACCGGTGGACGGCTTCTTTGGTGTAGCGGTGCTTCATCTTACACATTGATGGCGGCGGATCTCGACGGCGTGGCGCAGTGGAGACTCGACGTCCGATGCGCGGAGATGGACTCGCGTAGGAGGAGGACGCTGTCTGGCGTCATGGTGGCGTCCATGGCAGAGAGGCCTAGAAAGGTCGGTGCGTTAGGTTCTTCTCTAAAGATGGATTGGTGGAAGACGACGGCGACGACACATGAGAGTGCGTAGACCGGTTTGTACTCCGGCTTTAGATGTTAGGCTTTTGTGCGATATCTGTTTGGTCAGATTATCGGCACCCCTTCATCAAGTGGATAGAAGTAGCGATAGTTGTTGCTAAGATGGTGGCTTCAGACTATCTGATGTACTACTTTGTAAGGTCTTTGTGAATAATCAATAAAATTGCTACATGCATCGCCCAGATGTAGAGGCCGGCGGTAATCCTCCTTTTCAAAAAAAAAAATTAGAAGTTTGGAACAAGATAAGAATGACATGTCAACTCATGTACAAATTACCGCTCGGTTGATTCTATACTACTATTAAACAAGCGAACATTTTCTTTCCTAAGGACACCCTATCTAATGTACAGACAATAACTCAAAGCAATTAGAGCCTTATGATCAGATCTACTCATTTAAATCTAACCGTTAATATAGCAACTAACCTCACCGAAAGTACGTTTAGCAATTTTTAGAGGCGGACGAAAACTCTGCCATCCGCCGAATCCGCACGAAAAGGAAAGCCCACCTCTCCCGTTAAAAAAAAAAGAGAGCGCACGTTTCGTCGTTTCCCCCGCCTCCATCGTTCCCCACTCCCCTCCCTCCCTCCTCTCCCCTCCTCGCCGCCACCACAGGACGCCGCCGGGATCCCTCTCCTCTCTCAAGCAGTGGCGGCGGTGCGAGACGTAGCGGGCTCGACCTTCTTCGGCGGCCGGGTTCTTCTCCTCTGTCGAGCGGCGGCGGCGGCACGGTACGCGACCCTATCGATCGGCCTGCGTTGCCGACGGCGGGGCCCCTCTCCTCAGTCGAGCGGAGGCGGCTGCATGGGAATCGTATGCCTAAAAAACAGATTGAGGGATCACTGTGGGCAGCGGGAACGCGGCGGCCGGGTCGACGTAGCGATAGAAGAAGAGGCGCTCGACAGGGTCCGTGAAGATCCATGCAATATCGTCGAAGAAGGTGATGGGGAGCTTTGGAGACGGTGTCCCCGTCGTCGGCCCCACACGGATCCACTCCAGCATGTGCACCTCCGCTTCCGCCATGAATTCACTGTCTTTGCTTCCTTCGGCGGGTCGATTTGATCTGCTCTCTCTGACTATCCGTGTGCTCTTCTTGATGGCCTGTGACTACGGACACACGGGATATGTTTGGTACTAATCTGCTGGAGTAATTTAGCTCCCATGCTGCAGCGAACACGTTTCGTCCAGCCACCGCTCATATTTCAGGCATTCACAAGACCATCAAGACCGTCAAAACGAAGGTTCATGCAGCCCTGAATGCTTGTCAATTTTACGCAATTTTGTACATGAATGGTTATGTTTAAGAATGGCTTAAATCAAAGTCTGAAACATATCAAAAGTCAGCCAAGCGTATGCTTTTGTAGCTTAGATTTCTGCTAGGGTGTTATGTATTTCAGGTGTATTTGTATTAGTCCGGACGTGCAGCAAAATTACTATCATCATACAGAAAATCTAACAAATTATATGTATTGCTACTTCCTTGAGTCTACTACTAATAGGATTGCATTTTGTTTTTTACTGGAAAGCAGTAGGACTGTAGGAGCCTATCCTTGATTCAAGTCGGAGAATGAAGTATGAACCCATTTTTATCCAATTTACGTGGATTGGCTGCCCATAGAAGGTATTGCTAAGCATCACCTCTTTATTATAAGAAGATTACCTTTTAATTGAAAATTACTATCTCTAATAAAATATGATTGGCCAGTGCTAAAAAAAGAGCAGCGTTGCTGCACTACAAATTCTATGGTACAGTAAGAAGGTACTTTCCTTTGTACATGTTTCTCTCTGGTGTATATCCTTTTGTTTCGTCGAACTAGCGATAGAACAACTATGTCAATGAAATTGCTGCTGCAATATTGTGTTTGAGATTCCAATACTATATTTACAATATTTAAGTGTGGATGTGAGAGTGGTTCTTATTTTCATCATGGAAATCTTGATTAAAGTTGATCATCCAAAATTAAAGAAGCATATGTGATTTGTGTAATAAATTGTGTTTTCATTAGAGATGTCTTAGTGGAGATGTATTCTGATTTAACTTCACAAATCTCAATATATTTTTCATGATGTTTATCTATAACCATTCAGGTCAGGAGTTTGTGGAACGCGTTAGTCGATGATTAATCGGTTCGAAGTACCATGTTCTCGATCAAGCAAGGTTGTCTACATTTTTACCATTGTCGTCAATGGTCTTCCTAACCGGACACGAGGAGGTATGCACCACCACTGCCACTCCATCGCTATAGTTATCCCTCACCGGGATTGGGTTTTGACAATTCGTTCTGTGTGTGTTGTTTTCTGCAGTACACCATGAGGGGCGGGCGTAACCTCTTCCCGCTGCTCCCTGAAGCGTTCAAGGGCGTCAAGCAGATTGGTGTCGTCGGATGGGGCTCCCAGCTTCAGTGCCAGCTTAACTTTCCTCCCCTCGATGTCGATTCATGTGTCTTTCATAACTCTCGAAATTTACATGACTATCTACTTGAGACACTACTTGAATATACTGTCTGTTACTTGTGTTCAAATTGAGTGATGGATTTAACACATATTTGTTCTCTTCTTCTACTTGGGTTGTAAATCTGTGCGCTGACTCACGAAATATTTTTTGGGGTGCTTTTTCAGGGTACGGCGCAGGCCCAGTTCCTGAGAGATTCTTTGGTTAAAGACAACTCTGAGAGTGTCGCTAAGGTTTGTTATTCTCATGTATCTCCAGCTCTAGACATGGAATTGAGGTTTCACCGTGTGTTGGGTGAAAAGCTCTGAAGCTTTTGCTGGCAGCCCTGAGTGAACACGCAAACCTATTGTTTATTGTTTTCTTTAGCTTTATAACTTGCACTGGGCAGTGTTTATTACTTGTTCTTCCTTAAATTGAGCATTTCATGTACAACTTGGAATATGGAAATTATGTGTCAGCTGATATTTTGTCTCATTTGGTAGGTACTTTGGACTATCATGTCATGTGTTCAATAAGCTATCTTTTCGAGGAGGCACATGCAGCTGGGTTCACTGAGGAGAACGGGACATTAGGAGACATATGGGAGACGGTTTCTGACAGAGATCTTGTGCTTATGTTCATCTCAGATTCTGCACAAGTGCGCATCATGCTAACTAGCTTTCTGCATGATTTTAAACTTTCCTTTGTCAAGTGTTTCTTTAGATCAGGCTTAGTTTCAGGATTATCTTTCCTTGCATCATGTTGGTTTTTATTAATTAATTTAACTTGCATGCTCCGCCTGGAGCAAACTATGAATCATTCCCTGCATGATACACTTGTCGAGTCCCACCATCACTTTATTCTACCATTGTAACTGAAGTTCTCATCTGCTTGGAACTAAAGAAAATGATTTGGGGTGAAGAGTTGAAGGCCTGAAGCCAAATGTTCCTAATCAGGAAGATGACCCGCACAACTTCTGAGATTTTATTGCTTCACGCAGACATTTATCATTCATTTTTATTATTCAAATCTCTATATGGTCGTCATAGATGCTTCTATTAAATGGATTTATCACTGTTTTTCATGTTTTGTTGTAAACAGAACTCCCTTTGTGTTGATATATTTGTGAAGAGGGAGTAGTATACAGTAAGCTTCATTTCACGCAGGAGAGCTTCCGTTACACGGAAGTTAATTAATCTCAATATAAATGCGAAATTCATTACTCACATGAATAATTAATTTCAATATGAATGCAGAATTCAACACTCACACGAATTTCACAGGTTGCTTTGATCGAGACGTGCGTTGCACGTGGATACTTACTAGTAGTATCCAAACTGTAGTTATACATGTTGATCTAATTTCATGCACTCGCAATATGTCCGATTGTAATATGATATTTCTTGCAAATAGCATATAATAATACATGTTCATGATGAGTCCAAAATAAAAATAAAAAAATTAATGATGTTTCCTGTGCCACGTGGGAGACCGTGCTAGTTCTTGTAAATAGCATATGATGGAAAATGAGGTAGCTAAAAAGAAGAGTACATACATCTCCTGGACGAAACTACTAGATAGTAGCTAAGCTTCAGTGCCTTTTGTTTTCCAAGGAGACGCTAACTTGCAGTGGTGATGTCCTGAAATAGATTTTTCTCACTGTTGATGTCCTGAAATAGATTTCTGTCCTCCTGTTTAATCATCTTGACATACTTGTGACTAGGATGGATCTTGTGTTGTAATTTTCTGCTGCAGCCAATTAATTGCAGCTTTTCTAGCGCAGGCAATGCAAGCTCCTCGATCATGACGATAATATGGCTGTCCCTTACCTCCAATTTTCGCAAGCAATGGAACTCATCATGCTGGAACTCAAGCTTCCCTTCCTCATCCTCATATGAAACCCCCAACATGAGTGAGAGCTTGGTAAGACAGGGCAGTTCGCCCAGCCTTTTGATGAACCATTTGTGCAGCTGCATCTTTGACAGTGATAGGTCGTTCAAGTTTGGCAGCTGTAATACAGATACAGGCAACGACTCTATGCGTGACAGGGTCCCAGTAAGACTCATCGCCTTGAGACACTGGAGGGAAGGCTCCGTGAATATGTTCACTGGGAGGCCGTCTCCATCCAGCTTGAGTGTGGTAAGGTAGTTG
Source organism: Elymus sibiricus (assembly GCA_039707655.1). NCBI lineage: Eukaryota > Viridiplantae > Streptophyta > Magnoliopsida > Poales > Poaceae > Elymus > Elymus sibiricus. The sequence goes on from CM077666.1 coordinate 6,286,491, forward strand.
AGCTTGCTCAGGTTGTGTGAAAACTCATTCTCTTTGAGCTTCCCTTGAACCATCACATCCAGGATCTCGAGGTTAACCATTCTTGTCAGAATATCGCCGTCCCAATCCTCCCATGTTTGCACAGAGTCGAGCGTCTTTAGCTGCTTCAGCTCACCGGCACGTCTCGGTATGACCAGCTTATCACCAGTCACATGCCGTAGCGATATGATCTTCCAGAAGGGTAATGGAAGCTCACTTACTAAGCTGTCTTTGACATCCATCGTCTGAAGATTGCTGAGTTTCCCAATGGATGCATGGATCGTCTTCAGTGTCCGGCATCGCGCACCAAGGTAACGGAGATGCACCATGCTTCCGATTTCCTCCGGCAACTCCGTGCCAATCTCCATGCCCTCGAGCATGATGACTCTGAGGAACTTTGATCCTTGCAGCAACTTGGTTAGGACAGATTTGGTAATAATGTTGTGCTTACCTGAGCACAAAGCAGGAAAGCAGCCAGCAATAGGATTAACCGTGGCTTCTCTCTCTTCCTGAAAGATGGCAATAATAGAACGCAGCTTGGGCATCCTGTTATCCAGCGCTGCGTATCGGTCCATGCTGTTGTGCAGTGTGAGGCGCCATACAGTGGCCGGCTCAGGGATGTGGTCACCCTGATGCATCTCCATGAAGCTCGCCTCCTGTGCCTCTGAGCGCGCAAAGGAGTAGACGCTGCTGCCATGGAGATGGAGGGACAAGGGGTGGAAGCTATCATCGCCGCTGGCTGTTTCAGCCACCAGTCCCCTGGCGATGAGCTGCCTCACGTAGATGTAGCCGAGCTCCTCCGCCGTCTTCCCGTCCCGTGGCGCCAGGAAGCCCTCCGCTACCCACAGCTTCACCAGTGTACTGCAGTAAGCCTTGCTGTTTATCTCCAGGAAGGCTGTGAAGTAGAGGAAGCACAGCTTCAGCTCATGAGGCAGGTCCTCGAAGCTCAGGGACAGTATCTTGTCAAGCCGCTTCGACTTGGCCGACTCGACGAGGTACTTGAACACGCTGTCCCATTCGTCGGGGAACTCCTTGTTGTGCATGAGGCCGGAAAGCAGGATCACGGCCAACGGCAGGCCACCCGTGATGTTATAAACTAGCTTGTAGTAGTCATTCCTCTCTGCCTCTTCCTCTTCCCCGCCATGGAGCCTCCTGTGGAATAACTTCTTGCATTCCTCGTATTGCAGGCCCTCGAGCTCGATGGTATCTTCGTTGTAGTGCTTAAGATGGTTCAGAAAATGTGGCTTCTTCTTTGTGATCAGCACTACACGGCTGCCGGTTTCTTCATTAGGCAGGGCATGGATCACCGCGTTCCAGTCCGTGATGGTCATCTCCCTGCCGTCGATGACCACCAGGTAGCGCTGTCCGGCAAGATGACTCTTCACTGTCTGCAGCATGCTTCTACCGGGCTGCTCAATATTGTCTTGCTCTTCAACAGTCTGGGTCTTCTTCAAATTCTCCCAGATCGATTTGAGTATGTTGGATACGCCCGCCTTCCTATGTACCTTCACCATAGCGGAGACCTTGAACCGATCTCTGATGGTTGATTTCTGGTAGACGCTGTTTACCAGCATCGTCCTGCCCACGCCACTCTCGCCGAGGACGTATATTACTGCAAGATGCGCGTCGGAGTTCAAAAGCTTTTCTTTCAGTTTCGATTGTTCCTTCTCGCGGCCGATGATCTCTGGATTCGAGACATTCCTGCATTTCCATCGACATGAAAAATAAAAAACGATAGCTAGCGTTTGGCAGCCAATCTGAAACCTAAAACAAAGATTAATTTCACCTTGACGTATTTGATAATGCAGTTACTTAACACAACGATCGAGAGCTACTGTTTGGCAGGGTTGGTGAAAATTCTGCGAAATTCGTAAAATTTCTCCCCCCATAGCACCATTTCCGAGCCACGCCGGCGTTTTTGGCCCTCGCTGGAGCGTCGCCGGCGCGCCGCCGCGCTCAAACGACGGTGGGCCACTTACTGGTGGACCCCCGATCATTAGCCAGCTAAGCCAGGCCTAATCAGCCACTGACAATGGGCCCGGTTACTCTAGCCATTAATTAAGCGTTAATTAAAGCCCTCCCCACAGCAACTGACATCGGGCCCCACATCTAATTAGATTAATAAAACACTTTGTTTATTAAACAGAGTATGATATGTGGCCCCCCTGCTAATTAATCAAATTTTGGAATTAATAAAACTCTAATTAACCCACAGTCAATGACAGATGGGGCCCACTGGTCAGGTTTGACCAGTCAGCCCCACTGTTGACTGCTGACATCAGCATGATGTCATGCTGATGTCATAATGGAATTTTTCGAATTTAATTAATTCTGTTAATTTCATAAAATCTTTAAAACTTAGAAAAATCATAGAAAATAATCTATGACTCAGATGAAAATAATTTATATATGAAAATTGATCAAAAAAATCCAAAGAATCCAGATATGCCATTCATTCATCTGTCACATGCCTCTAGCATGATGAACATGGAACATTCCCCCTCCAGATCATATGTCCGATAAATCCAAAGACCCGGGAAATATCGTCAGATATTCTCCCGCTCCGTCTACATCATGTAGTACTGCGTTAGGCCACCCCTAGCACTGCATGTAGTCATGTCATGCGTCGAGATGCACCTGTTTACTTTTATTTATTGTTTCTTCCCCCTCTTCTCTCCGGTAGACACCGAGACTGATGCCACGGCTATCTACGACTACACCACTGACGATCAGCCTTTTGCAGCAGAGCAACAAGGCAAGCAAAAACCCCTTGATCATTCCTATATCACCTATTATTTCCCCCTCGTGCTTGCATTAGATTTTGCTACTGTATTTGTTTGCTCCTATTCTGATGCATAGCCTGTTTTTGATTACTGCTGCTACTTTACCTGTTTTCATAAAATGGTTAGTATAGGTATGATTAGTGTTACCCTGTGGTCCCCACCTTCGATACTGTTGCCCTTGCTTCATCATCGACGACCTCGCCGACTTGAAGACAGAAGAATTGATCATCAAGATTGACAAGCCATTACCGACACATCACCTCACATCCCCCTAAGTATGCCCCTGCGTAGCTACTATCGAGTGCCGAGGGTGATACCTCATGATGCACTCATGATGATAGCTCTGTAGCGTGACTAGTCGGTAGTGGGTACAAAGGGTGATTCCTCCTTCCCCATTTCCGATAGTGATTCGGTCATACGTATACATTGAGTGGAATCCATCGAGGGTGATTCCTCAGATTACCAATTGGTGTATAGACACACTGTTACATTGACTTGACTATGAACTAAATGAGAAAGATGGGTCGGCCCCAAGGGTACCTGCAATTGAGGTGAAGTCGGGCCGGACCAAAAAGGTACCCGCGAGATATTACGAGGCGTGGCCGGTCATTCTTTGTCCTTCCCACACATCCTCGAGACGGGGCGACGGGACCACAGATGGTGGGGCACTGATCGTAGCCGCGAGCTCCCAAGACACTAACGGGTTTGGATATGTGATCTGAGTAGGCCTCTGGCCTTTTTCGCACTAACCACCACGCTGGAATAAAAGTGGGTACTCTTCGTCGTACATTCGCCCGAAAGCTCTTCAGATGTCACAGTTGAGCGGCACGCGCCCGGGTGGCCCGCGTAAGCACCGTCTTTGTATAAAGAGGTGCCAGGACTGACACCGGCCGTGTACGTAACGCGCAGGATTGCAAGGGCAATTTTCCCATGACCCCGAGCGATTAGGATGTAGACCGGCGTGTTGGCCTCTCTGTTGAGCCTAGGTAGGACTACGGCGTATCGATCAGCCGAGGCCGGGTATGACCAGTAAATTGTGTCCGGCCAGAGTTAATCGAGCGTGTTGGGTAAGTTTGTGCACCCCTGCAGGGAAGTATATCTATTCGAATAGCCGTATCCACGGTAATGGACGCTCGGAAGTATCCTGACTTAATACAACTAGAACTGGATACCTGTGAATTAAAGTAGATTGATGGCTCCGGGATTGCTTTCTCGCAGGGAGTCGAGAAGGAATCTCTGGGCGTTACAACAACATATCATTATTTGTGAAATGCTAATCTGCACTCTTCTAATGCTGCAAGACACTGAAGATGCTAGTCTTCGATAGGACTAGGCCTTCTCCCTCTTCTGGCATTTCTGCAGCTTAGCCCAAAGATATAGCCCCATTCCTTGATATTGGTGCATATCTAGCATAGTTTTGATGTCCCCCTCGATACGATTGCCGCGATCAGATGACGGAGCTCAGGAGCCAGCTTACCCCGTTGATGACTACTACTACCCCGACGGAGTCTACTACAACACTGATGGAGCCTACTACGACGTGGAGCTCGCTGACGACCAGGAGTAGTTCGGAGGCTCCCAGGCAGGAGGCCTGCGCCTTTTCGATCTAATTGCCGCTGTTATGCTCAGCCTTCTTAAGGTAGACTTGTTTATTTTTTGTCTGTACTCAGATAATATTTGCTTCCGCTGACTTATGTATCCAAGCTTTTGTATTCGAGTCCTCGAGGTCCCTGGCTATAATATGAAGCTTGAATTATTTTAATTTGTGTTTAGAGTTGTGTTGTGATATCTTCCCGTGAGTATCAGGTCTTGATCGTGCATAAATGCAAGTATGATTAGTGCACGATTAAACCGGGGGCATCACAGCAGGTCCTTCTTTTGCTCCCTGTATCTCTCAATAAGTTGTCGTACCAAAAAAATGGCTTCCATGGTCGACATCCCAAGCATGAAACCCAAACTAATTTTTGGTCACGCTTGTCAGGGCCAAAAAAACAAAATTGTAAGTTTGTAACTACAAAAAACTTCAATAGTTACTTCTATATAGCACCGATTTTGTTTTTTTTTCACCCAGAACACCACGGAAGTCATTTCTTCGCGAAACTTTACACATGAGTATAACACTAGACCATGTTTGTTACAAAAAAAGTTTCAGAATTGTTTGAATTTTTTTGCTATATTTTTTTTCCAATGCGGGTGCGCATAGACCTATGTTTCATTGTGTATTTTCGGCAATGCAACTATTTATAATTTTTTATAGTAGTAATTTACATTAGCTGAGACATGTGTTGTACGTGCGTACTTACTAGTACAATAAAATAGGCAAAGGGCTTGGGTTTAAACTAGCAATATTTGTTTTTGACAATGACTCTCAATATATATATATATATATATATATATATATATATATATATATATATATATATATATATATATTATAGTTTAATAGGGATAACTGTTTTTACAGAATAAAATAGGCTATAATACCCTCTAATATAAAGGGTTATCTTTTAATCTTCACCTTTGATTTTTAAAAGGGGCCCATTTAAAATACATTAAAATTGGCATACAAAATGCACCGTTCACCCTGCTAGTTCAATCATATCACAATACATTTGGTCCACTTTATAAAGAACATCACAACCATATAAATATGTATCACGAGCCCCGTAAATCCAGAAACATTTATTTATTTATTTTACAAAAGCAGTACACAATGATATAGTGCGACAATGCAAGCCATATATATAGGAGATGCAACAGAAGCCTGACCACCCCGGAATTTTAGCTTGCTACTGATGCGTGCAGCGGACATCGATGATCAGATCTTTTCTTCTTTGGTCTGGTACTTGACATCAAAGCAGTTGACACCGGTGTAGACGCCATCCTTTAAATGGTATGTCTCTTCAACTCCACTGGTGAGAAGATCCGTCTGCTTATATGAGAAGGGAACATTACAAGTACCTTGTGTGGCAATCACGCTTACTGTCACTTTAGTCTTTGGAGGCACAGTAACTTCATAGGCAATCGCTTGCGTTGCTGTTGTTTGAATGGATGATCCCCAACTATAGCTCTGGCTATATTCAGTCTGAATTTCAACTTTTCCATCTACAATAAGTGGGACCCCAGTGTCAATCGTGGTGTTAATACCTAGCTTCCAAGTAACGCTAGAATTCCATGCCCTTGTCTCTCTCTCTCTGTATGACAAGGTTAGTCGGGCGGTGTTGCTTGAATTGCTACCGTTGACAGCGGTTGCAATGGCCATGCACATAACCTTCTTGCCGTAAACCCTAGATTTTGAGAGGTCAAAATCAACATCGTAAATCTCTCGAGAAAGAACAGGCTCTTCCAACTGCAGTTTTGCTTCTACTGTGATGGATCGAACACCAGCATTAAGGCAACTCGTCTTCCCTTCAGTGGTTAATCTCTTGCAGAAATAGTTGTTGCCCAGGTTCTGAAGTGCAATTGAGTTGTTGCCAAGTTTGATAACCTTGAAGAGTGTGTCACGGTTCTGGCAAGTGGTGTCGTCTGAGTCTGCCCAAATCCAGTTTGGGCTGCGCCTCCAAAATTTGCCGAAATGATTGGATTTTATACGGATAGTTCCATCACCATTGTTGACAATGGTGTGAACTATGTTTGGATCCCCAATATCAGATGACGAAAACTCCAGATAATTGTAGCGCTGGACGACCCGCGCGGTGAGGTACTTGCCGTTGTCGCCTTTGAAAGCAAGGTATTTAGGGAGAGCCTTTTTATGGCGGTCCATAATACGTGTGCCCTTCAAATTGCAAATAATGCAAGCAATCCTTAGTGCATATAGTAACATTGAAAGGTTTCCTTCAGGTAGGATTCTCTAAGTGATCATGCACTCCATTAGACCTAACACTTGCAAGTAACTACATCAAGCCCATGCCTATGGAAGCCATTTAAAATTGACAATGTATATACTCTACTCCTAACCAGTGTTCTATTCAACTACCGATTGTTTTTGTTACCAGCAGGTTACCAGCATTACTAGACCGGTAAATAAGGACACTGGTTGAAATATATTGGTAAGGATGGATTTTTTTTTTGTAAACTTTCATCAAACCTGCAAATTTTGCCTCGAAATTTTAGGAAATAACAGTTACCGGCAGTTACCTGCCACACCTTGATATTTTCTCGAGGTTCTGATATAGAGGATCTAATCCATATAGAGATGGCATCATGCATGTCGGCACGTTGGGTATGGATAGTGCATACCCATGTCTGCCGGGATTTTCACACATATGGGCCCATGCCCATCAGGGCATGTACATTGGTTTGGACAGAAATAATCTGTAATACATATCCACGTCATATATAGATAGTGCTATGGACCGCTCCTACAACGGGTTATTGTCTGCATAAACTCTTCATTGCATGAAAACATTAAAAAACAGAATCCATTGACTAACACTAGTTATCTATGTGGTCAGCCGTGTTGCTTGTTCGCAGCATAAACACATATGTTCTTCCTCTCATGCCTTTTATCCTCACCCTCCTCTGCCAATTGATTTTTAACATCTCACAGCTAAAAAATTGGAACCAAGATGCAAGGAGATACTCAAATCAATGCATATAGCAAATCCAATGAATTTTTAATCCAACGATAGCTTCTTCCAGCACCTTTGCAATCCCCCGGTCTAGGCTTGCGGGTATGCAAGTGATGATGGTGTCCACATGATGAGGATTTGAAAACGTCCTTGCTGCTTCCTCCAGGGTTGGCAGCGCGGACTCATGGAAAGAGTGGAAGGGTGACGAGGAGACAGCCGCCGCCGTGGTGCCGTGGATTTATGAGGACCGGAGACGGCCGCGCCATGGATTCATGAGCACCGGAGATGGGCCTGCAAGCCATGGATCCAGAAAGAAGAAGGAGGGAGCACGAGATATTTCGGGGCACAACCGCACACGAACTGACACCAGCTATACAACGGGAGAATTGGCTTCGTTAGCCAATGAATTTCACGCAAATCGTCCGTCTGCTGATTTACCGATGACCTCTTCCTTTTCTCTTCTTCTCTCCACTCCAACTCACCAAATATCCTAGGTGGCACCTCCTATAGACAGCTGAGGTTTGACCATTGTACATGCCCTCAATCACCATGGTCGTTTTGTCACCGTACTCGTCACCCACGGGTACCCGCTGCCCATGGGTTTACCCACAAAACTGTACAAGATGATAATTGACATCGCAAATAACACTAACTATCAACATGAGTGCATGATGATAATACCACACCATGACACCAGTGACATATACAAAACATGATCTTAAATATGACTTTAGTAAATCTCAAATAGCAAGTATGCAACATAGAAATAGTTCACCCAATATGGACCAACGTGTCGGGAGCTTTGGTGGGTAAAACTGTCATCCAAAGCATGCCACGGGCAATATTTGGTAGCTAAATTAGTGCACAAAATTAATATCTGGACTAACCGGTTGGCTCTCCTCAGGCTGGTGCTGGCTCGGTGGTGCTCTTGTCGTGGATCTTAGTGAGGTTTTGTAGTTTTTTGTTTTGTTTTTTTGAAGCAGGTTTTGGAGATGGGGAAGACAAAGAGGACGCTCTATCTAAAGGCTACTCAGCTGCTCTTCTATGCTTGCACCTTGGCCTTAAATAGGAAAGGGTGGAACCCCACAATTGGTTTTGTATTATCAAAAGATACCTAATTTAGTTGGATACGACATGAAACAAGCCCTCTCCCCCTCCCTTGCCCCTTCCTTCAGTCAAACTAAACCCCATTCGTTAACATGCAGTATATTAACTTTGATACTTATATATACTGCTATTGACCTGTTTTAAATTTGAAAGAAAATAAACCTGCTGTGTTGGTCATAACGTTGCACACAATTTAGAACCACAAACCATGTGCAATTGACCCCTACAGCACACACAATTATTCCTTTCGAAGCGTGTGCGATGGACCCCCCATAAAACGTTTCCTTATACCAAACCGTGGGGGGTGATGGACCTCCATCATCACAGACACACTCGTCTAGTCTACGGTCGCCTAATGATATTTCGTGGAAGAATAAAAGATTTTTCCTTTTGCGTGGGAACTACGCAGCGGAAGAGATAAGAATATTGCCATCAATCGTGCACCTAATTATATTCTTCCGAATATTTTTTAGGTATAAATATTCTTTAGTTAATGCTGTCACGTTTATACCATGAATATGATCCTTTTTATATACTCATGGTATAAAAATGAAAGATTTTTCTTTTAAACTTGTTGATGCGGGCGTGGAGAGGAGAGGAGGTGGCGGCAGCGGATCGAGGTGGCGGCGGAGAGGAGAGGAGAGAAGGTGGCGGTGGCGGAGAGGAGAGGAGGTGGCGGCGGATCGGGGTGGAGGCGGAGAGGAGGTGGCGGCGGCGGCGGAGATCAGGGTGGAGGGTGGAGAGGAACGTGAGGAGAGAGATCAGAAAGAAAAGTGATCTTGTGAAGGTACTAATTGCTGGGAACGTAGTACTGACGTGGGACTTCCAGTCCACGTCACTACCACTATGTACACCAGTGGCGTGGAGATATGTACCACGCCACTAATATATTTGATGCCGGTACAGTTACAAGATCGAAATAACAGTGGCGTGGGCTGCTTCTACCACGCCACTAGTGAACACGTAGCAGTGTCGTGCCCGGGTTCCCAACGTCACCGGTGTTTTTTAGCACCCGGACACATCTTACTAGTGACGTGAGTTAGCGTGATCCGCCACTGATGTGCTTTCCTACTAGTGCCGAGGAGATACGAAGCGGATTGCTTTGCCTCGGAATGATATGGAAGGGATAAAGCACGTGGTGGGACCCGCAGGGATGCATGGCGCACGCGCTAGGCGGAGGACGCGTGAGTCGCGAGCCCCCGGCTGTTTCTAAGCGTTTTCCTTTTTTTTTAATATGCCATCTCTATTAGGAAGCCATCTTCTGTTGAAGAACTGCAATCTCTATTAGGAAGCCATCTTCTGTTGAAGAACTGCAATCTCTATTAGGAAGCCATCTTCTGTTGAAAAAACTGCAATCTCTATTAGGAAGCCATCTTCTGTTGAAAAAACTGCAATCTCTATTAGGAAGCCATCTTCTGTTGAAAAATGCAATCTCCATTAGGAAGGATAATTGAATCAGGGGTAGAAAAAAAGGGATCCGGGGATACCCACAAGACCGCAACCACAGTAATAAATTAGGCGCGCTAGGCGTAGGTCGCCTCTCCCGCCATCTGTTCCGCGCCCATCGATCCAAATTAGAGATGCGATATTTTCTTTATTTATTTTTTTTGAGGAAAGAGATGCGATGTTAGATGCTATTCTCACGTGGGGTGGTTCCCAGCGATGTCGGGTCGCTTTCAAGTCGCTATCCTGAAGATGCTATTCGCACGCTGCGTCTAGTATTCCTGATGTTGAAGCTAGGTGCTAACGCAAATTTCAGACATGACAAGACTACGTACAAGACACCGCATAAAGCCTTTTTAGATGTTCACCGGATAAAAGTCTAGATAAAACGGCTGGACCAAATATTTGGTTCTTGTTACATGCGGGTGGAGACCAGTCAGGTGTAGCAAAATCTAGACAATCGCAAAAAAATATCTCGCCACATATATAAAAAATATATACTATTTCAACCATGTTCGCGATATTTCTCAAAAAAAAAAACCATGTTCGCGATATTTAGTAAAAAAGTAGGTACAAAAAAGTGGTTAAACAATAATGGTAGTACACTCTCTCCATATGGTAGTTTACTGGAGACCCGCATCGAGGAGAAAGACTTGGGGCGGTGCAAGGATGAGAGCGGAGAGGTCCGCGGTTTGATGAGCCACACGTGAGAGATGATGCACGCACGGGAGAGAGAAGGCTGGAAAATAGATCACATATAGGGATAGGGAGGTGCGTGGTGGATTTATTAAGTAGATCAAGCGGTGGTCGTTCTCTAGTCAGTTAAATCAAAGGCCGGATTTTCTAATTAATGTGGGATTTTATATCTTGTTCCCCAATTTTTGACCCGTATTATGCTTTTAATATATACTCCCTCCGTCCCAAAATAAGTGTCTCAAGCTTAGTACAACTTTGTACTAAGGTTAGTACAAAGTTGAGACACTTATTTTGGGACGGAGGGAGTAATAGATAGATAGATAGATAGATAGATGACCAGCCAACTAGCGACCCCAACTTAAATTACACGCATCATTACAAGTTTGGAATTGCCGCGTCGCCCCCGCTCGGCCGATTCGGGCGGGACGAAACCCTAGCCGTCGGGGGCTTTCCTTCCTTCCCTCCCTCCCTCCGCTGCCGCCGAAGGACGCCCCCGGACTATAGCCCGGGGGCCGGCAGCGGTGGCGGAGGCCTCCCTCTCTCCTGCGCTATGGGGATGGTGCGGAGCCCCACGGCGTGAGGAGGCGGGGCGGATCTGGCCTTGACGGCGCGGTGGGCGTCCCTACCTTGACCGGCGGTGGTGCAACGGCCGGCTCTGCCTCGGGCGACAATGGCTGCGAGCGCGGCGGTCGGCCTTGCGTCGGGCAGCGGTGTTGGCTACGTTCGGCGGCGGCTACCAGATTTGCGGCGACGGGCCATCTGGCCCCGGATCGGCAGCCGTGGCTTGGAGGGCCTGGTGGACGGGTCGACGCCATGCGTGGTCTGGCCTCCAGACAGATCTGATCTGGCCAGTGCGGCCTACTCGCTGCGCGGCGGCTCAGATCGGTGGCGAACCCATGCACATGATGCTTGATCGAGGTTCGTCGAGCGGATCCGGGTGAAAACCTCGTTCTCGTCTTGTTGCCAAGACCAGCGATGGCGGCACTCTGTTGTGTCGTTACCTTCTTGAAGGCATGGCCGTTGAGAGGCTCCAGACCTCTATCCGCTACCTCCGGGGGAAACCCTAGATCAGTAGATCGGATGACGGCGACGCTCTGGTGTCGTTACCTCCTTGGGGGCATCATTTTTGGAGGTGTACACGGGCTCGAGGGACCGGTGGACGGCTTCTTTGGTGTAGCGGTGCTTCATCTTACACATTGATGGCGGCGGATCTCGACGGCGTGGCGCAGTGGAGACTCGACGTCCGATGCGCGGAGATGGACTCGCGTAGGAGGAGGACGCTGTCTGGCGTCATGGTGGCGTCCATGGCAGAGAGGCCTAGAAAGGTCGGTGCGTTAGGTTCTTCTCTAAAGATGGATTGGTGGAAGACGACGGCGACGACACATGAGAGTGCGTAGACCGGTTTGTACTCCGGCTTTAGATGTTAGGCTTTTGTGCGATATCTGTTTGGTCAGATTATCGGCACCCCTTCATCAAGTGGATAGGAGTAGCGATAGTTGTTGCTAAGATGGTGGCTTCAGACTATCTGATGTACTACTTTGTAAGGTCTTTGTGAATAATCAATAAAATTGCTACATGCATCGCCCAGATGTAGAGGCCGGCGGTAATCCTCCTTTTCAAAAAAAAAAAAATTAGAAGTTTGGAACAAGATAAGAATGACATGTCAACTCATGTACAAATTACCGCTCGGTTGATTCTATACTACTATTAAACAAGCGAACATTTTCTTTCCTAAGGACACCCTATCTAATGTACAGACAATAACTCAAAGCAATTAGAGCCTTATGATCAGATCTACTCATTTAAATCTAACCGTTAATATAGCAACTAACCTCACCGAAAGTACGTTTAGCAATTTTTAGAGGCGGACGAAAACTCTGCCATCCGCCGAATCCGCACGAAAAGGAAAGCCCACCTCTCCCGTTAAAAAAAAAAGAGAGCGCACGTTTCGTCGTTTCCCCCGCCTCCATCGTTCCCCACTCCCCTCCCTCCCTCCTCTCCCCTCCTCGCCGCCACCACAGGACGCCGCCGGGATCCCTCTCCTCTCTCAAGCAGTGGCGGCGGCGCGAGACGTAGCGGGCTCGACCTTCTTCGGCGGCCGGGTTCTTCTCCTCTGTCGAGCGGCGGCGGCGGCACGGTACGCGACCCTATCGATCGGCCTGCGTTGCCGACGGCGGGGCCCCTCTCCTCAGTCGAGCGGAGGCGGCTGCATGGGAATCGTATGCCTAAAAAACAGATTGAGGGATCACTGTGGGCAGCGGGAACGCGGCGGCCGGGTCGACGTAGCGATAGAAGAAGAGGCGCTCGACAGGGTCCGTGAAGATCCATGCAATATCGTCGAAGAAGGTGATGGGGAGCTTTGGAGACGGTGTCCCCGTCGTCGGCCCCACACGGATCCACTCCAGCATGTGCACCTCCGCTTCCGCCATGAATTCACTGTCTTTGCTTCCTTCGGCGGGTCGATTTGATCTGCTCTCTCTGACTATCCGTGTGCTCTTCTTGATGGCCTGTGACTACGGACACACGGGATATGTTTGGTACTAATCTGCTGGAGTAATTTAGCTCCCATGCTGCAGCGAACACGTTTCGTCCAGCCACCGCTCATATTTCAGGCATTCACAAGACCATCAAGACCGTCAAAACGAAGGTTCATGCAGCCCTGAATGCTTGTCAATTTTACGCAATTTTGTACATGAATGGTTATGTTTAAGAATGGCTTAAATCAAAGTCTGAAACATATCAAAAGTCAGCCAAGCGTATGCTTTTGTAGCTTAGATTTCTGCTAGGGTGTTATGTATTTCAGGTGTATTTGTATTAGTCCGGACGTGCAGCAAAATTACTATCATCATACAGAAAATCTAACAAATTATATGTATTGCTACTTCCTTGAGTCTACTACTAATAGGATTGCATTTTGTTTTTTACTGGAAAGCAGTAGGACTGTAGGAGCCTATCCTTGATTCAAGTCGGAGAATGAAGTATGAACCCATTTTTATCCAATTTACGTGGATTGGCTGCCCATAGAAGGTATTGCTAAGCATCACCTCTTTATTATAAGAAGATTACCTTTTAATTGAAAATTACTATCTCTAATAAAATATGATTGGCCAGTGCTAAAAAAAGAGCAGCGTTGCTGCACTACAAATTCTATGGTACAATAAGAAGGTACTTTCCTTTGTACATGTTTCTCTCTGGTGTATATCCTTTTGTTTCGTCGAACTAGCGATAGAACAACTATGTCAATGAAATTGCTGCTGCAATATTGTGTTTGAGATTCCAATACTATATTTACAATATTTAAGTGTGGATGTGAGAGTGGTTCTTATTTTCATCATGGAAATCTTGATTAAAGTTGATCATCCAAAATTAAAGAAGCATATGTGATTTGTGTAATAAATTGTGTTTTCATTAGAGATGTCTTAGTGGAGATGTATTCTGATTTAACTTCACAAATCTCAATATATTTTTCATGATGTTTATCTATAACCATTCAGGTCAGGAGTTTGTGGAACGCGTTAGTCGATGATTAATCGGTTCGAAGTACCATGTTCTCGATCAAGCAAGGTTGTCTACATTTTTACCATTGTCGTCAATGGTCTTCCTAACCGGACACGAGGAGGTATGCACCACCACTGCCACTCCATCGCTATAGTTATCCCTCACCGGGATTGGGTTTTGACAATTCGTTCTGTGTGTGTTGTTTTCTGCACTACACCATGAGGGGCGGGCGTAACCTCTTCCCGCTGCTCCCTGAAGCGTTCAAGGGCGTCAAGCAGATTGGTGTCGTCGGATGGGGCTCCCAGCTTCAGTGCCAGCTTAACTTTCCTCCCCTCGATGTCGATTCATGTGTCTTTCATAACTCTCGAAATTTACATGACTATCTACTTGAGACACTACTTGAATATACTGTCTGTTACTTGTGTTCAAATTGAGTGATGGATTTAACACATATTTGTTCTCTTCTTCTACTTGGGTTGTAAATCTGTGCGCTGACTCACGAAATATTTTTTGGGGTGCTTTTTCAGGGTACGGCGCAGGCCCAGTTCCTGAGAGATTCTTTGGTTAAAGACAACTCTGAGAGTGTCGCTAAGGTTTGTTATTCTCATGTATCTCCAGCTCTAGACATGGAATTGAGGTTTCACCGTGTGTTGGGTGAAAAGCTCTGAAGCTTTTGCTGGCAGCCCTGAGTGAACACGCAAACCTATTGTTTATTGTTTTCTTTAGCTTTATAACTTGCACTGGGCAGTGTTTATTACTTGTTCTTCCTTAAATTGAGCATTTCATGTACAACTTGGAATATGGAAATTATGTGTCAGCTGATATTTTGTCTCATTTGGTAGGTACTTTGGACTATCATGTCATGTGTTCAATAAGCTATCTTTTCGAGGAGGCACATGCAGCTGGGTTCACTGAGGAGAACGGGACATTAGGAGACATATGGGAGACGGTTTCTGACAGAGATCTTGTGCTTATGTTCATCTCAGATTCTGCACAAGTGCGCATCATGCTAACTAGCTTTCTGCATGATTTTAAACTTTCCTTTGTCAAGTGTTTCTTTAGATCAGGCTTAGTTTCAGGATTATCTTTCCTTGCATCATGTTGGTTTTTATTAATTAATTTAACTTGCATGCTCCGCCTGGAGCAAACTATGAATCATTCCCTGCATGATACACTTGTCAAGTCCCGCCATCACTTTATTCTACCATTGTAACTGAAGTTCTCATCTGCTTGGAACTAAAGAAAATGATTTGGGGTGAAGAGTTGAAGGCCTGAAGCCAAATGTTCCTAATCAGGAAGATGACCCGCACAACTTCTGAGATTTTATTGCTTCACGCAGACATTTATCATTCATTTTTATTATTCAAATCTCTATATGGTCGTCATAGATGCTTCTATTAAATGGATTTATCACTGTTTTTCATGTTTTGTTGTAAACAGAACTCCCTTTGTGTTGATATATTTGTGAAGAGGGAGTAGTATACAGTAAGCTTCATTTCACGCAGGAGAGCTTCCGTTACACGGAAGTTAATTAATCTCAATATAAATGCGAAATTCATTACTCACATGAATAATTAATTTCAATATGAATGCAGAATTCAACACTCACACGAATTTCACAGGTTGCTTTGATCGAGACGTGCGTTGCACGTGCATACTTACTAGTAGTATCCAAACTGTAGTTATACATGTTGATCTAATTTCATGCACTCGCAATATGTCCGATTGTAATATGATATTTCTTGCAAATAGCATATAATAATACATGTTCATGATGAGTCCAAAATAAAAATAAAAAAATTAATGATGTTTCCTGTGCCACGTGGGAGACCGTGCTAGTTCTTGTAAATAGCATATGATGGAAAATGAGGTAGCTAAAAAGAAGAGTACATACATCTCCTGGACGAAACTACTAGATAGTAGCTAAGCTTCAGTGCCTTTTGTTTTCCGAGGAGACGCTAACTTGCAGTGGTGATGTCCTGAAATAGATTTTTCTCACTGTTGATGTCCTGAAATAGATTTCTGTCCTCCTGTTTAATCATCTTGACATACTTGTGACTAGGATGGATCTTGTGTTGTAATTTTCTGCTGCAGCCAATTAATTGCAGCTTTTCTAGCGCAGGCAATGCAAGCTCCTCGATCATGACGATAATATGGCTGTCCCTTACCTCCAATTTTCGCAAGCAATGGAACTCATCATGCTGGAACTCAAGCTTCCCTTCCTCATCCTCATATGAAACCCCCAACATGAGTGAGAGCTTGGTAAGACAGGGCAGTTCGCCCAGCCTTTTGATGAACCATTTGTGCAGCTGCATCTTTGACAGTGATAGGTCGTTCAAGTTTGGCAGCTGTAATACAGATACAGGCAACGACTCTATGCGTGACAGGGTCCCAGTAAGACTCATCGCCTTGAGACACTGGTGGGAAGGCTCCGTGAATATGTTCACTGGGAGGCCGTCTCCATCCAGCTTGAGTGTAGTAAGGTAGTTGAGCTTGCTCAGGTTGTGTGAAAACTCATTCTCTTTGAGCTTCCCTTGAACCATCACATCCAGGATCTCGAGGTTAACCATTCTTGTCAGAATATCGCCGTCCCAATCCTCCCATGTTTGCACAGAGTCGAGCGTCTTTAGCTGCTTCAGCTCACCGGCACGTCTCGGTATGACCAGCTTATCACCAGTCACATGCCGTAGCGATATGATCTTCCAGAAGGGTAATGGAAGCTCACTTACTAAGCTGTCTTTGACATCCATCGTCTGAAGATTGCTGAGTTTCCCAATGGATGCATGGATCGTCTTCAGTGTCCGGCATCGCGCACCAAGGTAACGGAGATGCACCATGCTTCCGATTTCCTCCGGCAACTCCGTGCCAATCTCCATGCCCTCGAGCATGATGACTCTGAGGAACTTTGATCCTTGCAGCAACTTGGTTAGGACAGATTTGGTAATAATGTTGTGCTTACCTGAGCACAAAGCAGGAAAGCAGCCAGCAATAGGATTAACCGTGGCTTCTCTCTCTTCCTGAAAGATGGCAATAATAGAACGCAGCTTGGGCATCCTGTTATCCAGCGCTGCGTATCGGTCCATGCTGTTGTGCAGTGTGAGGCGCCATACAGTGGCCGGCTCAGGGATGTGGTCACCCTGATGCATCTCCATGAAGCTCGCCTCCTGTGCCTCTGAGCGCGCAAAGGAGTAGACGCTGCTGCCATGGAGATGGAGGGACAAGGGGTGGAAGCTATCATCGCCGCTGGCTGTTTCAGCCACCAGTCCCCTGGCGATGAGCTGCCTCACGTAGATGTAGCCGAGCTCCTCCGCCGTCTTCCCGTCCCGTGGCGCCAGGAAGCCCTCCGCTACCCACAGCTTCACCAGTGTACTGCAGTAAGCCTTGCTGTTTATCTCCAGGAAGGCTGTGAAGTAGAGGAAGCACAGCTTCAGCTCATGAGGCAGGTCCTCGAAGCTCAGGGACAGTATCTTGTCAAGCCGCTTCGACTTGGCCGACTCGACGAGGTACTTGAACACGCTGTCCCATTCGTCGGGGAACTCCTTGTTGTGCATGAGGCCGGAAAGCAGGATCACGGCCAACGGCAGGCCACCCGTGATGTTATAAACTAGCTTGTAGTAGTCATTCCTCTCTGCCTCTTCCTCTTCCCCGCCATGGAGCCTCCTGTGGAATAACTTCTTGCATTCCTCGTATTGCAGGCCCTCGAGCTCGATGGTATCTTCGTTGTAGTGCTTAAGATGGTTCAGAAAATGTGGCTTCTTCTTTGTGATCAGCACTACACGGCTGCCGGTTTCTTCATTAGGCAGGGCATGGATCACCGCGTTCCAGTCCGTGATGGTCATCTCCCTGCCGTCGATGACCACCAGGTAGCGCTGTCCGGCAAGATGACTCTTCACTGTCTGCAGCATGCTTCTACCGGGCTGCTCAATATTGTCTTGCTCTTCAACAGTCTGGGTCTTCTTCAAATTCTCCCAGATCGATTTGAGTATGTTGGATACGCCCGCCTTCCTATGTACCTTCACCATAGCGGAGACCTTGAACCGATCTCTGATGGTTGATTTCTGGTAGACGCTGTTTACCAGCATCGTCCTGCCCACGCCACTCTCGCCGAGGACGTATATTACTGCAAGATGCGCGTCGGAGTTCAAAAGCTTTTCTTTCAGTTTCGATTGTTCCTTCTCGCGGCCGATGATCTCTGGATTCGAGACATTCCTGCATTTCCATCGACATGAAAAATAAAAAACGATAGCTAGCGTTTGGCAGCCAATCTGAAACCTAAAACAAAGATTAATTTCACCTTGACGTATTTGATAATGCAGTTACTTAACACAACGATCGAGAGCTACTGTTTGGCAGGGTTGGTGAAAATTCTGCGAAATTCGTAAAATTTCTCCCCCCATAGCACCATTTCCGAGCCACGCCGGCGTTTTTGGCCCTCGCTGGAGCGTCGCCGGCGCGCCGCCGCGCTCAAACGACGGTGGGCCACTTACTGGTGGACCCCCGATCATTAGCCAGCTAAGCCAGGCCTAATCAGCCACTGACAATGGGCCCGGTTACTCTAGCCATTAATTAAGCGTTAATTAAAGCCCTCCCCACAGCAACTGACATCGGGCCCCACATCTAATTAGATTAATAAAACACTTTGTTTATTAAACAGAGTATGATATGTGGCCCCCCTGCTAATTAATCAAATTTTGGAATTAATAAAACTCTAATTAACCCACAGTCAATGACAGATGGGGCCCACTGGTCAGGTTTGACCAGTCAGCCCCACTGTTGACTGCTGACATCAGCATGATGTCATGCTGATGTCATAATGGAATTTTTCGAATTTAATTAATTCTGTTAATTTCATAAAATCTTTAAAACTTAGAAAAATCATAGAAAATAATCTATGACTCAGATGAAAATAATTTATATATGAAAATTGATCAAAAAAATCCAAAGAATCCAGATATGCCATTCATTCATCTGTCACATGCCTCTAGCATGATGAACATGGAACATTCCCCCTCCAGATCATATGTCCGATAAATCCAAAGACCCGGGAAATATCGTCAGATATTCTCCCGCTCCGTCTACATCATGTAGTACTGCGTTAGGCCACCCCTAGCACTGCATGTAGTCATGTCATGCGTCGAGATGCACCTGTTTACTTTTATTTATTGTTTCTTCCCCCTCTTCTCTCCGGTAGACACCGAGACTGATGCCACGGCTATCTACGACTACACCACTGACGATCAGCCTTTTGCAGCAGAGCAACAAGGCAAGCAAAAACCCCTTGATCATTCCTATATCACCTATTATTTCCCCCTCGTGCTTGCATTAGATTTTGCTACTGTATTTGTTTGCTCCTATTCTGATGCATAGCCTGTTTTTGATTACTGCTGCTACTTTACCTGTTTTCATAAAATGGTTAGTATAGGTATGATTAGTGTTACCCTGTGGTCCCCACCTTCGATACTGTTGCCCTTGCTTCATCATCGACGACCTCGCCGACTTGAAGACAGAAGAATTGATCATCAAGATTGACAAGCCATTACCGACACATCACCTCACATCCCCCTAAGTATGCCCCTGCGTAGCTACTATCGAGTGCCGAGGGTGATACCTCATGATGCACTCATGATGATAGCTCTGTAGCGTGACTAGTCGGTAGTGGGTACAAAGGGTGATTCCTCCTTCCCCATTTCCGATAGTGATTCGGTCATACGTATACATTGAGTGGAATCCATCGAGGGTGATTCCTCAGATTACCAATTGGTGTATAGACACACTGTTACATTGACTTGACTATGAACTAAATGAGAAAGATGGGTCGGCCCCAAGGGTACCTGCAATTGAGGTGAAGTCGGGCCGGACCAAAAAGGTACCCGCGAGATATTACGAGGCGTGGCCGGTCATTCTTTGTCCTTCCCACACATCCTCGAGACGGGGCGACGGGACCACAGATGGTGGGGCACTGATCGTAGCCGCGAGCTCCCAAGACACTAACGGGTTTGGATATGTGATCTGAGTAGGCCTCTGGCCTTTTTCGCACTAACCACCACGCTGGAATAAAAGTGGGTACTCTTCGTCGTACATTCGCCCGAAAGCTCTTCAGATGTCACAGTTGAGCGGCACGCGCCCGGGTGGCCCGCGTAAGCACCGTCTTTGTATAAAGAGGTGCCAGGACTGACACCGGCCGTGTACGTAACGCGCAGGATTGCAAGGGCAATTTTCCCATGACCCCGAGCGATTAGGATGTAGACCGGCGTGTTGGCCTCTCTGTTGAGCCTAGGTAGGACTACGGCGTATCGATCAGCCGAGGCCGGGTATGACCAGTAAATTGTGTCCGGCCAGAGTTAATCGAGCGTGTTGGGTAAGTTTGTGCACCCCTGCAGGGAAGTATATCTATTCGAATAGCCGTATCCACGGTAATGGACGCTCGGAAGTATCCTGACTTAATACAACTAGAACTGGATACCTGTGAATTAAAGTAGATTGATGGCTCCGGGATTGCTTTCTCGCAGGGAGTCGAGAAGGAATCTCTGGGCGTTACAACAACATATCATTATTTGTGAAATGCTAATCTGCACTCTTCTAATGCTGCAAGACACTGAAGATGCTAGTCTTCGATAGGACTAGGCCTTCTCCCTCTTCTGGCATTTCTGCAGCTTAGCCCAAAGATATAGCCCCATTCCTTGATATTGGTGCATATCTAGCATAGTTTTGATGTCCCCCTCGATACGATTGCCGCGATCAGATGACGGAGCTCAGGAGCCAGCTTACCCCGTTGATGACTACTACTACCCCGACGGAGTCTACTACAACACTGATGGAGCCTACTACGACGTGGAGCTCGCTGACGACCAGGAGTAGTTCGGAGGCTCCCAGGCAGGAGGCCTGCGCCTTTTCGATCTAATTGCCGCTGTTATGCTCAGCCTTCTTAAGGTAGACTTGTTTATTTTTTGTCTGTACTCAGATAATATTTGCTTCCGCTGACTTATGTATCCAAGCTTTTGTATTCGAGTCCTCGAGGTCCCTGGCTATAATATGAAGCTTGAATTATTTTAATTTGTGTTTAGAGTTGTGTTGTGATATCTTCCCGTGAGTATCAGGTCTTGATCGTGCATAAATGCAAGTATGATTAGTGCACGATTAAACCGGGGGCATCACAGCAGGTCCTTCTTTTGCTCCCTGTATCTCTCAATAAGTTGTCGTACCAAAAAAATGGCTTCCATGGTCGACATCCCAAGCATGAAACCCAAACTAATTTTTGGTCACGCTTGTCAGGGCCAAAAAAACAAAATTGTAAGTTTGTAACTACAAAAAACTTCAATAGTTACTTCTATATAGCACCGATTTTGTTTTTTTTTCACCCAGAACACCACGGAAGTCATTTCTTCGCGAAACTTTACACATGAGTATAACACTAGACCATGTTTGTTACAAAAAAAGTTTCAGAATTGTTTGAATTTTTTTGCTATATTTTTTTTCCAATGCGGGTGCGCATAGACCTATGTTTCATTGTGTATTTTCGGCAATGCAACTATTTATAATTTTTTATAGTAGTAATTTACATTAGCTGAGACATGTGTTGTACGTGCGTACTTACTAGTACAATAAAATAGGCAAAGGGCTTGGGTTTAAACTAGCAATATTTGTTTTTGACAATGACTCTCAATATATATATATATATATATATATATATATATATATATATATATATATATATATATATATATATATATATATATATATATATATTATAGTTTAATAGGGATAACTGTTTTTACAGAATAAAATAGGCTATAATACCCTCTAATATAAAGGGTTATCTTTTAATCTTCACCTTTGATTTTTAAAAGGGGCCCATTTAAAATACATTAAAATTGGCATACAAAATGCACCGTTCACCCTGCTAGTTCAATCATATCACAATACATTTGGTCCACTTTATAAAGAACATCACAACCATATAAATATGTATCACGAGCCCCGTAAATCCAGAAACATTTATTTATTTATTTTACAAAAGCAGTACACAATGATATAGTGCGACAATGCAAGCCATATATATAGGAGATGCAACAGAAGCCTGACCACCCCGGAATTTTAGCTTGCTACTGATGCGTGCAGCGGACATCGATGATCAGATCTTTTCTTCTTTGGTCTGGTACTTGACATCAAAGCAGTTGACACCGGTGTAGACGCCATCCTTTAAATGGTATGTCTCTTCAACTCCACTGGTGAGAAGATCCGTCTGCTTATATGAGAAGGGAACATTACAAGTACCTTGTGTGGCAATCACGCTTACTGTCACTTTAGTCTTTGGAGGCACAGTAACTTCATAGGCAATCGCTTGCGTTGCTGTTGTTTGAATGGATGATCCCCAACTATAGCTCTGGCTATATTCAGTCTGAATTTCAACTTTTCCATCTACAATAAGTGGGACCCCAGTGTCAATCGTGGTGTTAATACCTAGCTTCCAAGTAACGCTAGAATTCCATGCCCTTGTCTCTCTCTCTGTGTATGACAAGGTTAGTCGGGCGGTGTTGCTTGAATTGCTACCGTTGACAGCGGTTGCAATGGCCATGCACATAACCTTCTTGCCGTAAACCCTAGATTTTGAGAGGTCAAAATCAACATCGTAAATCTCTCGAGAAAGAACAGGCTCTTCCAACTGCAGTTTTGCTTCTACTGTGATGGATCGAACACCAGCATTAAGGCAACTCGTCTTCCCTTCAGTGGTTAATCTCTTGCAGAAATAGTTGTTGCCCAGGTTCTGAAGTGCAATTGAGTTGTTGCCAAGTTTGATAACCTTGAAGAGTGTGTCACGGTTCTGGCAAGTGGTGTCGTCTGAGTCTGCCCAAATCCAGTTTGGGCTGCGCCTCCAAAATTTGCCGAAATGATTGGATTTTATACGGATAGTTCCATCACCATTGTTGACAATGGTGTGAACTATGTTTGGATCCCCAATATCAGATGACGAAAACTCCAGATAATTGTAGCGCTGGACGACCCGCGCGGTGAGGTACTTGCCGTTGTCGCCTTTGAAAGCAAGGTATTTAGGGAGAGCCTTTTTATGGCGGTCCATAATACGTGTGCCCTTCAAATTGCAAATAATGCAAGCAATCCTTAGTGCATATAGTAACATTGAAAGGTTTCCTTCAGGTAGGATTCTCTAAGTGATCATGCACTCCATTAGACCTAACACTTGCAAGTAACTACATCAAGCCCATGCCTATGGAAGCCATTTAAAATTGACAATGTATATACTCTACTCCTAACCAGTGTTCTATTCAACTACCGATTGTTTTTGTTACCAGCAGGTTACCAGCATTACTAGACCGGTAAATAAGGACACTGGTTGAAATATATTGGTAAGGATGGATATTTTTTTTTGTAAACTTTCATCAAACCTGCAAATTTTGCCTCGAAATTTTAGGAAATAACAGTTACCGGCAGTTACCTGCCACACCCTTGATATTTTCTCGAGGTTCTGATATAGAGGATCTAATCCATATAGAGATGGCATCATGCATGTCGGCACGTTGGGTATGGATAGTGCATACCCATGTCTGCCGGGATTTTCACACATATGGGCCCATGCCCATCAGGGCATGTACATTGGTTTGGACAGCAATAATCTATAATACATATCCACGTCATATATAGATAGTGCTATGGACCGCTCCTACAACGGGTTATTGTCTGCATAAACTCTTCATTGCATGAAAACATTAAAAAACAGAATCCATTGACTAACACTAGTTATCTATGTGGTCAGCCGTGTTGCTTGTTCGCAGCATAAACACATATGTTCTTCCTCTCATGCCTTTTATCCTCACCCTCCTCTGCCAATTGATTTTTAACATCTCACAGCTAAAAAATTGGAACCAAGATGCAAGGAGATACTCAAATCAATGCATATAGCAAATCCAATGAATTTTTAATCCAA
This sequence comes from Elymus sibiricus, assembly GCA_039707655.1. NCBI lineage: Eukaryota > Viridiplantae > Streptophyta > Magnoliopsida > Poales > Poaceae > Elymus > Elymus sibiricus. The sequence goes on from CM077666.1 coordinate 6,310,547, forward strand.
CGATAGCTTCTTCCAGCACCTTTGCAATCCCCCGGTCTAGGCTTGCGGGTATGCAAGTGATGATGGTGTCCACATGATGAGGATTTGAAAACGTCCTTGCTGCTTCCTCCAGGGTTGGCAGCGCGGACTCATGGAAAGAGTGGAAGGGTGACGAGGAGACAGCCGCCGCCGTGGTGCCGTGGATTTATGAGGACCGGAGACGGCCGCGCCATGGATTCATGAGCACCGGAGATGGGCCTGCAAGCCATGGATCCAGAAAGAAGAAGGAGGGAGCACGAGATATTTCGGGGCACAACCGCACACGAACTGACACCAGCTATACAACGGGAGAATTGGCTTCGTTAGCCAATGAATTTCACGCAAATCGTCCGTCTGCTGATTTACCGATGACCTCTTCCTTTTCTCTTCTTCTCTCCACTCCAACTCACCAAATATCCTAGGTGGCACCTCCTATAGACAGCTGAGGTTTGACCATTGTACATGCCCTCAATCACCATGGTCGTTTTGTCACCGTACTCGTCACCCACGGGTACCCGCTGCCCATGGGTTTACCCACAAAACTGTACAAGATGATAATTGACATCGCAAATAACACTAACTATCAACATGAGTGCATGATGATAATACCACACCATGACACCAGTGACATATACAAAACATGATCTTAAATATGACTTTAGTAAATCTCAAATAGCAAGTATGCAACATAGAAATAGTTCACCCAATATGGACCAACGTGTCGGGAGCTTTGGTGGGTAAAACTGTCATCCAAAGCATGCCACGGGCAATATTTGGTAGCTAAATTAGTGCACAAAATTAATATCTGGACTAACCGGTTGGCTCTCCTCAGGCTGGTGCTGGCTCGGTGGTGCTCTTGTCGTGGATCTTAGTGAGGTTTTGTAGTTTTTTGTTTTGTTTTTTTGAAGCAGGTTTTGGAGATGGGGAAGACAAAGAGGACGCTCTATCTAAAGGCTACTCAGCTGCTCTTCTATGCTTGCACCTTGGCCTTAAATAGGAAAGGGTGGAACCCCACAATTGGTTTTGTATTATCAAAAGATACCTAATTTAGTTGGATACGACATGAAACAAGCCCTCTCCCCCTCCCTTGCCCCTTCCTTCAGTCAAACTAAACCCCATTCGTTAACATGCAGTATATTAACTTTGATACTTATATATACTGCTATTGACCTGTTTTAAATTTGAAAGAAAATAAACCTGCTGTGTTGGTCATAACGTTGCACACAATTTAGAACCACAAACCATGTGCAATTGACCCCTACAGCACACACAATTATTCCTTTCGAAGCGTGTGCGATGGACCCCCCATAAAACGTTTCCTTATACCAAACCGTGGGGGGTGATGGACCTCCATCATCACAGACACACTCGTCTAGTCTACGGTCGCCTAATGATATTTCGTGGAAGAATAAAAGATTTTTCCTTTTGCGTGGGAACTACGCAGCGGAAGAGATAAGAATATTGCCATCAATCGTGCACCTAATTATATTCTTCCGAATATTTTTTAGGTATAAATATTCTTTAGTTAATGCTGTCACGTTTATACCATGAATATGATCCTTTTTATATACTCATGGTATAAAAATGAAAGATTTTTCTTTTAAACTTGTTGATGCGGGCGTGGAGAGGAGAGGAGGTGGCGGCAGCGGATCGAGGTGGCGGCGGAGAGGAGAGGAGAGAAGGTGGCGGTGGCAGAGAGGAGAGGAGGTGGCGGCGGATCGGGGTGGAGGCGGAGAGGAGGTGGCGGCGGCGGCGGAGATCAGGGTGGAGGGTGGAGAGGAACGTGAGGAGAGAGATCAGAAAGAAAAGTGATCTTGTGAAGGTACTAATTGCTGGGAACGTAGTACTGACGTGGGACTTCCAGTCCACGTCACTACCACTATGTACACCAGTGGCATGGAGATATGTACCACGCCACTAATATATTTGATGCCGGTACAGTTACAAGATCGAAATAACAGTGGCGTGGGCTGCTTCTACCACGCCACTAGTGAACACGTAGCAGTGTCGTGCCCGGGTTCCCAACGTCACCGGTGTTTTTTAGCACCCGGACACATCTTACTAGTGACGTGAGTTAGCGTGATCCGCCACTGATGTGCTTTCCTACTAGTGCCGAGGAGATACGAAGCGGATTGCTTTGCCTCGGAATGATATGGAAGGGATAAAGCACGTGGTGGGACCCGCAGGGATGCATGGCGCACGCGCTAGGCGGAGGACGCGTGAGTCGCGAGCCCCCGGCTGTTTCTAAGCGTTTTCCTTTTTTTTTAATATGCCATCTCTATTAGGAAGCCATCTTCTGTTGAAGAACTGCAATCTCTATTAGGAAGCCATCTTCTGTTGAAGAACTGCAATCTCTATTAGGAAGCCATCTTCTGTTGAAAAAACTGCAATCTCTATTAGGAAGCCATCTTCTGTTGAAAAAACTGCAATCTCTATTAGGAAGCCATCTTCTGTTGAAAAATGCAATCTCCATTAGGAAGGATAATTGAATCAGGGGTAGAAAAAAAGGGATCCGGGGATACCCACAAGACCGCAACCACAGTAATAAATTAGGCGCGCTAGGCGTAGGTCGCCTCTCCCGCCATCTGTTCCGCGCCCATCGATCCAAATTAGAGATGCGATATTTTCTTTATTTTTTTTTTTTGAGGAAAGAGATGCGATGTTAGATGCTATTCTCACGTGGGGTGGTTCCCAGCGATGTCGGGTCGCTTTCAAGTCGCTATCCTGAAGATGCTATTCGCACGCTGCGTCTAGTATTCCTGATGTTGAAGCTAGGTGCTAACGCAAATTTCAGACATGACAAGACTACGTACAAGACACCGCATAAAGCCTTTTTAGATGTTCACCGGATAAAAGTCTAGATAAAACGGCTGGACCAAATATTTGGTTCTTGTTACATGCGGGTGGAGACCAGTCAGGTGTAGCAAAATCTAGACAATCGCAAAAAAATATCTCGCCACATATATAAAAAATATATACTATTTCAACCATGTTCGCGATATTTCTCAAAAAAAAAAACCATGTTCGCGATATTTAGTAAAAAAGTAGGTACAAAAAAGTGGTTAAACAATAATGGTAGTACACTCTCTCCATATGGTAGTTTACTGGAGACCCGCATCGAGGAGAAAGACTTGGGGCGGTGCAAGGATGAGAGCGGAGAGGTCCGCGGTTTGATGAGCCACACGTGAGAGATGATGCACGCACGGGAGAGAGAAGGCTGGAAAATAGATCACATATAGGGATAGGGAGGTGCGTGGTGGATTTATTAAGTAGATCAAGCGGTGGTCGTTCTCTAGTCAGTTAAATCAAAGGCCGGATTTTCTAATTAATGTGGGATTTTATATCTTGTTCCCCAATTTTTGACCCGTATTATGCTTTTAATATATACTCCCTCCGTCCCAAAATAAGTGTCTCAAGCTTAGTACAACTTTGTACTAAGGTTAGTACAAAGTTGAGACACTTATTTTGGGACGGAGGGAGTAATAGATGGATAGATAGATAGATAGATGACCAGCCAACTAGCGACCCCAACTTAAATTACACGCATCATTACAAGTTTGGAATTGCCGCATCGCCCCCGCTCGGCCGATTCGGGCGGGACGAAACCCTAGCCGTCGGGGGCTTTCCTTCCTTCCCTCCCTCCCTCCGCTGCCGCCGAAGGACGCCCCCGGACTATAGCCCGGGGGCCGGCAGCGGTGGCGGAGGCCTCCCTCTCTCCTGTGCTATGGGGATGGTGCGGAGCCCCACGGCGTGAGGAGGCGCGGCGGATCTGGCCTTGACGGCGCGGTGGGCGTCCCTACCTTGACCGGCGGTGGTGCAACGGCCGGCTCTGCCTCGGGCGACAATGGCTGCGAGCGCGGCGGTCGGCCTTGCGTCGGGCAGCGGTGTTGGCTACGTTCGGCGGCGGCTACCAGATTTGCGGCGACGGGCCATCTGGCCCCGGATCGGCAGCCGTGGCTTGGAGGGCCTGGTGGACGGGTCGACGCCATGCGTGGTCTGGCCTCCAGACAGATCTGATCTGGCCAGTGCGGCCTACTCGCTGCGCGGCGGCTCAGATCGGTGGCGAACCCATGCACATGATGCTTGATCGAGGTTCGTCGAGCGGATCCGGGTGAAAACCTCGTTCTCGTCTTGTTGCCAAGACCAGCGATGGCGGCACTCTGTTGTGTCGTTACCTTCTTGAAGGCATGGCCGTGGAGAGGCTCCAGACCTCTATCCGCTACCTCCGGGGGAAACCCTAGATCAGTAGATCGGATGACGGCGACGCTCTGGTGTCGTTACCTCCTTGGGGGCATCATTTTTGGAGGTGTACACGGGCTCGAGGGACCGGTGGACGGCTTCTTTGGTGTAGCGGTGCTTCATCTTACACATTGATGGCGGCGGATCTCGACGGCGTGGCGCAGTGGAGACTCGACGTCCGATGCGCGGAGATGGACTCGCGTAGGAGGAGGACGCTGTCTGGCGTCATGGTGGCGTCCATGGCAGAGAGGCCTAGAAAGGTCGGTGCGTTAGGTTCTTCTCTAAAGATGGATTGGTGGAAGACGACGGCGACGACACATGAGAGTGCGTAGACCGGTTTGTACTCCGGCTTTAGATGTTAGGCTTTTGTGCGATATCTGTTTGGTCAAATTATCGGCACCCCTTCATCAAGTGGATAGGAGTAGCGATAGTTGTTGCTAAGATGGTGGCTTCAGACTATCTGATGTACTACTTTGTAAGGTCTTTGTGAATAATCAATAAAATTGCTACATGCATCGCCCAGATGTAGAGGCCGGCGGTAATCCTCCTTTTCAAAAAAAAAAAATTAGAAGTTTGGAACAAGATAAGAATGACATGTCAACTCATGTACAAATTACCGCTCGGTTGATTCTATACTACTATTAAACAAGCGAACATTTTCTTTCCTAAGGACACCCTATCTAATGTACAGACAATAACTCAAAGCAATTAGAGCCTTATGATCAGATCTACTCATTTAAATCTAACCGTTAATATAGCAACTAACCTCACCGAAAGTACGTTTAGCAATTTTTAGAGGCGGACGAAAACTCTGCCATCCGCCGAATCCGCACGAAAAGGAAAGCCCACCTCTCCCGTTAAAAAAAAAAGAGAGCGCACGTTTCGTCGTTTCCCCCGCCTCCATCGTTCCCCACTCCCCTCCCTCCCTCCTCTCCCCTCCTCGCCGCCACCACAGGACGCCGCCGGGATCCCTCTCCTCTCTCAAGCAGTGGCGGCGGCGCGAGACGTAGCGGGCTCGACCTTCTTCGGCGGCCGGGTTCTTCTCCTCTGTCGAGCGGCGGCGGCGGCACGGTACGCGACCCTATCGATCGGCCTGCGTTGCCGACGGCGGGGCCCCTCTCCTCAGTCGAGCGGAGGCGGCTGCATGGGAATCGTATGCCTAAAAAACAGATTGAGGGATCACTGTGGGCAGCGGGAACGCGGCGGCCGGGTCGACGTAGCGATAGAAGAAGAGGCGCTCGACAGGGTCCGTGAAGATCCATGCAATATCGTCGAAGAAGGTGATGGGGAGCTTTGGAGACGGTGTCCCCGTCGTCGGCCCCACACGGATCCACTCCAGCATGTGCACCTCCGCTTCCGCCATGAATTCACTGTCTTTGCTTCCTTCGGCGGGTCGATTTGATCTGCTCTCTCTGACTATCCGTGTGCTCTTCTTGATGGCCTGTGACTACGGACACACGGGATATGTTTGGTACTAATCTGCTGGAGTAATTTAGCTCCCATGCTGCAGCGAACACGTTTCGTCCAGCCACCGCTCATATTTCAGGCATTCACAAGACCATCAAGACCGTCAAAACGAAGGTTCATGCAGCCCTGAATGCTTGTCAATTTTACGCAATTTTGTACATGAATGGTTATGTTTAAGAATGGCTTAAATCAAAGTCTGAAACATATCAAAAGTCAGCCAAGCGTATGCTTTTGTAGCTTAGATTTCTGCTAGGGTGTTATGTATTTCAGGTGTATTTGTATTAGTCCGGACGTGCAGCAAAATTACTATCATCATACAGAAAATCTAACAAATTATATGTATTGCTACTTCCTTGAGTCTACTACTAATAGGATTGCATTTTGTTTTTTACTGGAAAGCAGTAGGACTGTAGGAGCCTATCCTTGATTCAAGTCGGAGAATGAAGTATGAACCCATTTTTATCCAATTTACGTGGATTGGCTGCCCATAGAAGGTATTGCTAAGCATCACCTCTTTATTATAAGAAGATTACCTTTTAATTGAAAATTACTATCTCTAATAAAATATGATTGGCCAGTGCTAAAAAAAGAGCAGCGTTGCTGCACTACAAATTCTATGGTACAGTAAGAAGGTACTTTCCTTTGTACATGTTTCTCTCTGGTGTATATCCTTTTGTTTCGTCGAACTAGCGATAGAACAACTATGTCAATGAAATTGCTGCTGCAATATTGTGTTTGAGATTCCAATACTATATTTACAATATTTAAGTGTGGATGTGAGAGTGGTTCTTATTTTCATCATGGAAATCTTGATTAAAGTTGATCATCCAAAATTAAAGAAGCATATGTTATTTGTGTAATAAATTGTGTTTTCATTAGAGATGTCTTAGTGGAGATGTATTCTGATTTAACTTCACAAATCTCAATATATTTTTCATGATGTTTATCTATAACCATTCAGGTCAGGAGTTTGTGGAACGCGTTAGTCGATGATTAATCGGTTCGAAGTACCATGTTCTCGATCAAGCAAGGTTGTCTACATTTTTACCATTGTCGTCAATGGTCTTCCTAACCGGACACGAGGAGGTATGCACCACCACTGCCACTCCATCGCTATAGTTATCCCTCACCGGGATTGGGTTTTGACAATTCGTTCTGTGTGTGTTGTTTTCTGCAGTACACCATGAGGGGCGGGCGTAACCTCTTCCCGCTGCTCCCTGAAGCGTTCAAGGGCGTCAAGCAGATTGGTGTCGTCGGATGGGGCTCCCAGCTTCAGTGCCAGCTTAACTTTCCTCCCCTCGATGTCGATTCATGTGTCTTTCATAACTCTCGAAATTTACATGACTATCTACTTGAGACACTACTTGAATATACTGTCTGTTACTTGTGTTCAAATTGAGTGATGGATTTAACACATATTTGTTCTCTTCTTCTACTTGGGTTGTAAATCTGTGCGCTGACTCACGAAATATTTTTTGGGGTGCTTTTTCAGGGTACGGCGCAGGCCCAGTTCCTGAGAGATTCTTTGGTTAAAGACAACTCTGAGAGTGTCGCTAAGGTTTGTTATTCTCATGTATCTCCAGCTCTAGACATGGAATTGAGGTTTCACCGTGTGTTGGGTGAAAAGCTCTGAAGCTTTTGCTGGCAGCCCTGAGTGAACACGCAAACCTATTGTTTATTGTTTTCTTTAGCTTTATAACTTGCACTGGGCAGTGTTTATTACTTGTTCTTCCTTAAATTGAGCATTTCATGTACAACTTGGAATATGGAAATTATGTGTCAGCTGATATTTTGTCTCATTTGGTAGGTACTTTGGACTATCATGTCATGTGTTCAATAAGCTATCTTTTCGAGGAGGCACATGCAGCTGGGTTCACTGAGGAGAACGGGACATTAGGAGACATATGGGAGACGGTTTCTGACAGAGATCTTGTGCTTATGTTCATCTCAGATTCTGCACAAGTGCGCATCATGCTAACTAGCTTTCTGCATGATTTTAAACTTTCCTTTGTCAAGTGTTTCTTTAGATCAGGCTTAGTTTCAGGATTATCTTTCCTTGCATCATGTTGGTTTTTATTAATTAATTTAACTTGCATGCTCCGCCTGGAGCAAACTATGAATCATTCCCTGCATGATACACTTGTCAAGTCCCGCCATCACTTTATTCTACCATTGTAACTGAAGTTCTCATCTGCTTGGAACTAAAGAAAATGATTTGGGGTGAAGAGTTGAAGGCCTGAAGCCAAATGTTCCTAATCAGGAAGATGACCCGCACAACTTCTGAGATTTTATTGCTTCACGCAGACATTTATCATTCATTTTTATTATTCAAATCTCTATATGGTCGTCATAGATGCTTCTATTAAATGGATTTATCACTGTTTTTCATGTTTTGTTGTAAACAGAACTCCCTTTGTGTTGATATATTTGTGAAGAGGGAGTAGTATACAGTAAGCTTCATTTCACGCAGGAGAGCTTCCGTTACACGGAAGTTAATTAATCTCAATATAAATGCGAAATTCATTACTCACATGAATAATTAATTTCAATATGAATGCAGAATTCAACACTCACACGAATTTCACAGGTTGCTTTGATCGAGACGTGCGTTGCACGTGCATACTTACTAGTAGTATCCAAACTGTAGTTATACATGTTGATCTAATTTCATGCACTCGCAATATGTCCGATTGTAATATGATATTTCTTGCAAATAGCATATAATAATACATGTTCATGATGAGTCCAAAATAAAAATAAAAAAATTAATGATGTTTCCTGTGCCACGTGGGAGACCGTGCTAGTTCTTGTAAATAGCATATGATGGAAAATGAGGTAGCTAAAAAGAAGAGTACATACATCTCCTGGACGAAACTACTAGATAGTAGCTAAGCTTCAGTGCCTTTTGTTTTCCGAGGAGACGCTAACTTGCAGTGGTGATGTCCTGAAATAGATTTTTCTCACTGTTGATGTCCTGAAATAGATTTCTGTCCTCCTGTTTAATCATCTTGACATACTTGTGACTAGGATGGATCTTGTGTTGTAATTTTCTGCTGCAGCCAATTAATTGCAGCTTTTCTAGCGCAGGCAATGCAAGCTCCTCGATCATGACGATAATATGGCTGTCCCTTACCTCCAATTTTCGCAAGCAATGGAACTCATCATGCTGGAACTCAAGCTTCCCTTCCTCATCCTCATATGAAACCCCCAACATGAGTGAGAGCTTGGTAAGACAGGGCAGTTCGCCCAGCCTTTTGATGAACCATTTGTGCAGCTGCATCTTTGACAGTGATAGGTCGTTCAAGTTTGGCAGCTGTAATACAGATACAGGCAACGACTCTATGCGTGACAGGGTCCCAGTAAGACTCATCGCCTTGAGACACTGGTGGGAAGGCTCCGTGAATATGTTCACTGGGAGGCCGTCTCCATCCAGCTTGAGTGTAGTAAGGTAGTTGAGCTTGCTCAGGTTGTGTGAAAACTCATTCTCTTTGAGCTTCCCTTGAACCATCACATCCAGGATCTCGAGGTTAACCATTCTTGTCAGAATATCGCCGTCCCAATCCTCCCATGTTTGCACAGAGTCGAGCGTCTTTAGCTGCTTCAGCTCACCGGCACGTCTCGGTATGACCAGCTTATCACCAGTCACATGCCGTAGCGATATGATCTTCCAGAAGGGTAATGGAAGCTCACTTACTAAGCTGTCTTTGACATCCATCGTCTGAAGATTGCTGAGTTTCCCAATGGATGCATGGATCGTCTTCAGTGTCCGGCATCGCGCACCAAGGTAACGGAGATGCACCATGCTTCCGATTTCCTCCGGCAACTCCGTGCCAATCTCCATGCCCTCGAGCATGATGACTCTGAGGAACTTTGATCCTTGCAGCAACTTGGTTAGGACAGATTTGGTAATAATGTTGTGCTTACCTGAGCACAAAGCAGGAAAGCAGCCAGCAATAGGATTAACCGTGGCTTCTCTCTCTTCCTGAAAGATGGCAATAATAGAACGCAGCTTGGGCATCCTGTTATCCAGCGCTGCGTATCGGTCCATGCTGTTGTGCAGTGTGAGGCGCCATACAGTGGCCGGCTCAGGGATGTGGTCACCCTGATGCATCTCCATGAAGCTCGCCTCCTGTGCCTCTGAGCGCGCAAAGGAGTAGACGCTGCTGCCATGGAGATGGAGGGACAAGGGGTGGAAGCTATCATCGCCGCTGGCTGTTTCAGCCACCAGTCCCCTGGCGATGAGCTGCCTCACGTAGATGTAGCCGAGCTCCTCCGCCGTCTTCCCGTCCCGTGGCGCCAGGAAGCCCTCCGCTACCCACAGCTTCACCAGTGTACTGCAGTAAGCCTTGCTGTTTATCTCCAGGAAGGCTGTGAAGTAGAGGAAGCACAGCTTCAGCTCATGAGGCAGGTCCTCGAAGCTCAGGGACAGTATCTTGTCAAGCCGCTTCGACTTGGCCGACTCGACGAGGTACTTGAACACGCTGTCCCATTCGTCGGGGAACTCCTTGTTGTGCATGAGGCCGGAAAGCAGGATCACGGCCAACGGCAGGCCACCCGTGATGTTATAAACTAGCTTGTAGTAGTCATTCCTCTCTGCCTCTTCCTCTTCCCCGCCATGGAGCCTCCTGTGGAATAACTTCTTGCATTCCTCGTATTGCAGGCCCTCGAGCTCGATGGTATCTTCGTTGTAGTGCTTAAGATGGTTCAGAAAATGTGGCTTCTTCTTTGTGATCAGCACTACACGGCTGCCGGTTTCTTCATTAGGCAGGGCATGGATCACCGCGTTCCAGTCCGTGATGGTCATCTCCCTGCCGTCGATGACCACCAGGTAGCGCTGTCCGGCAAGATGACTCTTCACTGTCTGCAGCATGCTTCTACCGGGCTGCTCAATATTGTCTTGCTCTTCAACAGTCTGGGTCTTCTTCAAATTCTCCCAGATCGATTTGAGTATGTTGGATACGCCCGCCTTCCTATGTACCTTCACCATAGCGGAGACCTTGAACCGATCTCTGATGGTTGATTTCTGGTAGACGCTGTTTACCAGCATCGTCCTGCCCACGCCACTCTCGCCGAGGACGTATATTACTGCAAGATGCGCGTCGGAGTTCAAAAGCTTTTCTTTCAGTTTCGATTGTTCCTTCTCGCGGCCGATGATCTCTGGATTCGAGACATTCCTGCATTTCCATCGACATGAAAAATAAAAAACGATAGCTAGCGTTTGGCAGCCAATCTGAAACCTAAAACAAAGATTAATTTCACCTTGACGTATTTGATAATGCAGTTACTTAACACAACGATCGAGAGCTACTGTTTGGCAGGGTTGGTGAAAATTCTGCGAAATTCGTAAAATTTCGATATGCATATTTGTGGTTCATTTAGTCGATGAATCATAAATTGGCTTGAAACTTGAAGCCGTGCTTCGCAAATGATGTCCGAAATTTCTCGAAAAGTTCTGAAATCCATGTGTTTCAGTTTGATGGAAGGTCTTTTGTGTGTGCGGACCAAGGTTTTGGTTACCGGGCAGTAAGTTCGGTTACCATCCGGTAACCGCGTATCTCGCTACCCCATGGTAAACGTATGAACCAAGCAAAAAATACCGAACTTTTTGAATGGTAACTCACATATAACTAGAGTGCTGGTGTACTGGAAAAAAAAATACGAGTGAGCTATTTTTCGGGGACTCGGCTTCTATTCATATAAGCCGAGTGTGAACGTGATAGCACCCGGCAAATAAAATGCTCTGGGTTTATAGCATCATGTAAGCCGAGTGGTCCCGAAATGCCCTCGGCTTACATGGGGCACACGCCTTCTACGCGAAAAGACACTCGGCTTATAGCGCATACTCGGCAAACACATCTGCCACGTGTCTATAACGGAGGGGGTTGACGGTGCCGTCACGGAGCATCCTATAAGCCGTGTGCCCTTTGAGAGCACGCGGCTTACATGTCATATAAGCCGTGTGCCTAGTGAACGCACTCAGCTTACATTTTCTTCGATTTTTTGCAAGCCTATTTTTAAAGCAAAAATTGTTTTAAAATAACTTCCCTTCTTTCTCATCCATTTTCTCGCAACTAGTTTTAAATTGTCTTATTTTTTATGCCCTCAATTTCTCTATCTCTCTCTGTATCCACTTTAATATTTTGATGGTCTTGTACTCTTCCAAAACCCTAGTGTACCCATATTACGATCACATGCAAAATGACAAGTTGTTGCGACCCTTATTCATGCTATTATATTTATTCCTTAGTTGGTGGGTAAGTCCAAATGTATGTACCCCTAGCTTTTTGGCAAAAGAAGAACTTGCATCACAAACACGACATTACCACAAAAAGGTCCAGTGTCGTGGGAACAAGCCTGACAGTAGAAGGTAGGGGTACGAATGGAGAGGGCAGAGTCCTAGCTACGGCGAGGTTGTACACACAGATGTATGAGTTCAGGCCCCTCTCGTGGAGGTAACAGCCCTACGTCTCAGTGCTCCGGAGAGCTCTCTACTCTGTCGAGTGAAATATGTGTGTTGTGTTACAAAAGGTTGCGAACCCTTCTACCAGCGGGGAGGGGTGGCTTATATAGAGTGTGCTGCCCCTCATAACGTCCGGCATTAAGGGGTTTAATCGTGGTCATAAAGAGGTGTACGTTACTGGTAACGTACACCATAAATGCTGTTAATGATCTTGATGAATGTTTGCCCGTTAGCCTCCCTGGGGTGACTTCTGGACTCCTGCGGTCGACTGTCTTCAGACTCTTCCGAGTGAAAGATAACCGTCGAGTGAAAGGCACCTCCGAGTGTATATTGTCGAGTGACTTATGCTATTTCAGTCGGAGACTTCCTTGTGGCCCTTAAGCTTTCTGGGGCAGTGTCCTCAGGTAGGATATGTAGGTCAGGCCTATAACCCTACCCTAGGTACGTATCCCCATCATTAGCCCCCGAATGGATCGGGGTTCGAGGGTAAAAGGTGTCAATGCAGGTTCAAACGAGACACCAAAACTCCGAGTGTATTTTGAGGCTTCCTCGAAATCTGCGTCGATTGAAACCTTAATCGTTTGCCCTGATCAATTCCGTCTTGAAGTTATCCGAGTAAAACTGAGCTTGAAAACCGGTCCGAGTAAAACTGGTTCGAGAGTCCGAGTAAAACTGAACTTGAAAACAGGTCCGAGTGATCTGGAAAATCTTCTGACGAAATAGTTTGCTCCACCGGGTCCGAGCCTCGCGGGCTTCGAAATTTGGATAAGAGCGCGCGCGCGCGCAGCGGAGATGGCGTAACTGCTAAAGCAAGTGCGGGAACGACGCCTCGATTATCGCGCCGCCCAAATCGCCACGTATCGCTCCTCCTCTGATTTCGGGATATTCAGAGATCCGGCGGGCCCGCAGGTCAGTGGCTCACTTGAGTGCATATAAGAGGCGACGACGCCGGTGCTGGCACAGTATTTTTCTCCCAAATCCACTCCTCTCCTCTTCTTCCTCCGCCCTGCTCTGCTTCGTTGACCGCCGCCGCCATGACGAAGGGCAAGACGGAGAAGCTCGAGCGCGCCCAGAGGGGAGGCGCCAAGGCGAAGAAGCCGTCGGGAGCCCGGTCGACGGTGCCGCCGGGGTGGATCCAGGGGGATTTTCTCCAATCGACGGTCACTGTGGAAGATGTGGACAAACTCGTCGTCGACGGGTTGATAGCTGCCGATTCCTGGCGGTTGCCGAAGGGGGAGATCGAGCCGGAGCCACGCGACGGCGAGCGAGTTCTGCTTCTCACCCACATCGAGCGAGGTTTCTCCATGCCTCCCCATCCGTTCATCCGTGCTTTCTTGAACTATTTTGGAGCGCAACTCCACCACCTTCCTCCGAATGCGATTGCATATCTTTCCTGCTTCGTAACTTTGTGCGAATGTTTCCTGGGCTGTCCCCCATATTGGGGTTTGTTCAAGCACATATTCTCTGTCCGATCTCAAGCTGTCAAGAAAGCCAATCCCAAAGATAGCAAAACCAATGTGATCCAACTGTGTGGTGGCTTAGGGATTCAGAAGAGAGGTAGGAGTGGGTTCCCCTCTATGACCTTTCCCGATTCTGTTCGGGGATGGCAGTCGACCTGGTTTTACTGCAAAGATGCCGCATCGCCAAATATGTCGACTGGGCTTCCTCCCTTCACCTTGGATCGACCTGTTACTCCCAAACCGCTGTACGTGACAAAGGTAGAGAAAATCCAGGTAGGGATCTTAGTGAACGCCATATCCGAACTGATCCGCGGTGGAGTGACTGGTCTGGACCTCCTTGAAACGTTTCTGAGTCGGCGAATTCAGCCTCTCCAAGCTCGGGATCACACCATGTGGCATTATTCGGGCCCTGAGGATACCACTCGGACTCATCCTGAGGAAGTTTCCGATCAGACTGTTTCTCAGTGGCTCAGGAGCATCACTGGAGCCTGTGATAACCCGGAAGGATCCAAACGAATTCCGCCTTTCTCTGCTTTGAACCCGCCAAAGAACTTGGTGAGTCATATATTTGTCGATTGTTTTAATACTTTGCCGAGTAACTGAATCTTCAGTCGACTGAATTTGAAGCTTGAACCTCGCAGGAATTTACGAACATGTACTCGCCCATACCCAATGGAGAACATCTTGATGAAGAGGAAGGAAGCGTCGACGGCAGCGCAGACGGTGACTATGCTGACGACACCGAGAGCAGTGATGACGACCTGGATGAGGATGAGGTGGAGGCCCCTGTCCCTTCGCGCACCGAGCGTCGAGCCAGGCAGCAGAACGACCTGGAAGTCACCCCGAGCAAAACAGTGGCGTCGAGCACAAGGAACCCGAAACGTGACCGTGTCGCGGCATCGGGGTCGACTGAAAAGGCTGCAAAACAGCTCAAGCCAGACGTGCCAAAGCCTCGGAAGGCCCTGCCTCGAATCAAGATAGCAGTGCCTGTTGCCTCCACGTGAGTGTTCGTTTTCCTTATTCTGCTGTTGAAGAACTTTATGTTGACGTTGACCGAGTGAAATATATTTGCCAGAGCCGCTACCTCCGTAACGTCGCCCCATCGGGATGATGGAGACCATATGGAAGTAGACACTCCTGATGCGGCCACCTCCCTACGAGGTATGACAATCCCACACTTTACTCTGCTTGCTGAAGAATAATTGTCGAATGTCGAATGCAGCTGACGAAGTCATCGAACTGGAAGATGATGAGGAGCCGCGGCGGGGAGCGGAGGATGAAGCTGTGCTTCCGGAGGCTCCACGCGTGGACACTCGGGGACCACCGTCTGCCCAGACGCCCCGTGGGACGAGTGCTGCGACGCCTCCAAGCCTTGTAACTCCGCTGTCGAGTGCTCCGCCGGCCACTTCTACTCTGGTGGCTTCGACGCAGATCGGACAATCCCAAGCACCTCCAGCTGCTCCATTGACTACACCAATTCACTCGACGCCTGCATACCCTTTGTACCACGTCCCGGAGGACCAAACCGGAGCTGCCAAGGAAGCCATGATCCAGGCTGGGCAGATGATGCTACGAACGAAGGAGGCGTATGAAGCCAGCAAGTTAGCCTATGATGCCAGCTCAGCGCTTCAGGCCAACGTCCGAGTAAGTGGTATTGTAAGTTCATTTCCGATTGAATTCCTGTCCGTCTTGATTTTACACCCACTGGGGTGTTTTTCTTCGCCAGTAGACCAAATAGTTTCTGGTCCAGTGGGGGCACGCTGAGTGCACCCACTGGGTGTAGTCCCCGAGACCGCTGTCGAATGACGAAGGCTTCGGCGGGGGTCTTAATATTGTTTCCATTCGACAGGGCAGTGGGGGCACGCTGAGTGCACCCACTGGGTGTAGTCCCCGAGGCCGCCGTCGAGTGCTTGCTTCGGCGGTGGTCTGATAGAGACGATGTTCGGTTGCTTGCTTCTTTCTTTTATACTCGGACAGGCCAGACCTGGTCGAGTATTTTCGTTTCCAGTGGGGGCACGCTGAGTGCACCCACTGGGTGTAGTCCCCGAGACTACTGTCGATCGTTGACGATGGGCAGTAGTCTTTAGAACCATTCTGCAGGTTTCATGGACATCATTTCCATCAACCATGGTATGATGCTTGTATAGGGTTGTGGGGTGGGGTGGCGGGCCGTCTTTCAGTCGAGTGCAATTGACCTTTTCCACTCGGGAGTAGAGAAATGGTTATGTCGACTGAACCCCTATTTCTGCTGATTTCAGAAAGCCTGTGGGCTCGGGACCAAGTACGTCGAGATGGAGAAGGAAAAGAACCGACTTCTGCTGGATCTGGAACTGACGAACAACAACCTGGACCGTGCACAGACCGAACTGAAGACTTTGGGAGGTAATCTTTGTTGATCAATTGTATTATCACTTTCAATTTCCATCTTTTGAACCGAGTGAATCCACTCGAACAGACGTACGTGATGAAAACCGTCATCTCCGAGTGCGCCTCAACAATGCTATTTCTTTAGATACCATGAAGAAAGCGCTCGAGGACAAGGACAAATCACTTGCTGATGCTCAGAAGGAAGCGAAGGAGAAGACTGCAGCTGCTGAGAAGAAACTTGCAGCAGCCAGTAAACTGGAAGAGGAGAACGCCAAGCTCAAGCAGGAACGATCCGAGTGGATCAAAAAACTCGAAGAGCAGACCAAGAGTAGGACCGCTCTGGAGAAACACTTGGGCGACTTTGCGAAGAAAATGTTCAGCATGCTCGAAGGTAACCCTCATTTGTCGAATGAATTTCTCCGGTTTTTCCAGAATGGTATTATGATCACCCTTTCACTTTCTCTTCATGTAGAATTCTGTCGAGACTTCGAAAAAGAAACTGAAGAAATTGAACCCAATCTGGACCCCACAAAGTCTCTCGTCGGAGACGCCGTGGCCATGGATATGTTTCGTCTCGAAGCTCGTCTTAAGAGCGTCCAAGGATTCATCACTCGGCTGAGAGCTGCATTTGAGAAGGTCGACAAGGAACTGTGGCCTGAAGATCCTCTCCAGACTGACCTCGAGTCAATGATGACTCGGCTCAATGAGATTCCCAATCGAGTGCAATCGTGGAAGAAATCTGCTGCCCGCTGTGGAGCTGACGTGGCACTTTCACTCGTCAGGGTTCATTGCAAGGAAGCTAGAGAGGACAAACTGAAGGATCTCCGAGTGACCAACACGAAGAAACTCAAATTTGAAGATTTCATGGAGACTTTCATCGATGCTGCCACTCGGATCGCCGACGGAATCGACCTGGATACCTTTGTTGAGCCTTCAAGTCCTGCTGGAGCTTAAATTGGTATTTTGCTTATGGTAAAAACTTTATTTGCCTCGGTATGCCGAGTGTTGGTGTAACCGAGTAAACTTCGTTCAGGCTTTAAGCCTGAGAACTTCCCTTTTGCGCGAACAAGTTTCTGCTGCGCCGGAGATTTTAGTCTTACTCGCATTTCGCTTTCTGACATTTAGCTTGGCCGAATTTATTTGATTCTTGAGTGAAACGGGTGTTCTGCACTCGAAAGAATTTGGGACTTAGACGAGGACTGGCTCGCAGCTAAGCTTCCGAGTGTATTGTATGTAATACACTCGGAAAGGTTTTAAACTTAGGCGAAACGGATTCGCAGCTAAGCCCCCGAGAGAGAGCATTGCTCTTCACTCGGAGTAATTTTTGAACTTAGACGAGGTCTGGCTCGCAGCTAAGTCTCCGAGTGTATTGAATGTAATACACTCGGAAAAGTTTTAAACTTAGTCGAAACGGATTCGCAGCTAAGCCCCCGAGAGAGAGGACTGCTCTTCACTCGGAGTAATTTTTGAACTTAGACGAGGACTGGCTCGCAGCTAAGTCTCCGAGTGTATTGAATGTAATACACTCGGAAAAGTTTTGAACTTAGGCGAAACGGATTCGCAGCTAAGCCCCCGAGAGAGAGGACTGCTCTTCACTCGGAGTAATTTTTGAATTTAGACGAGGACTGGCTCGCAGCTAAGTCTCCGAGTGTATTGAATGTAATACACTCGGAAAAGTTTTGAACTTAGGCGAAACGGATTCGCAGCTAAGCCCCCGAGAGAGAGGAGTGCTCTTCACTCGGAGTAATTTTTGAACTTAGACGAGGACTGGCTCGCAGCTAAGTCTCCGAGTGTATTGAATGTAATACACTCGGAAAAGTTTTAAACTTAGGCGAAACGGATTCGCAGCTAAGCCCCCGAGAGAGAGGATTGCTCTTCACTCGGAGTAATTTTTGAACTTAGACGAGACTGGCTCGCAGCTAAGTCTCCGAGTGTATTGAATGTAATACACTCGGAAAAGTTTTGAACTTAGGCGAAACGGATTCGCAGCTAAGCCCCCGAGAGAGAGGATTGCTCTTCATTCGGAATAATTTTGAATGTAAATCTGTGCGATCGGAATCGACAATAGACTGCGGGAGTCTTCATTCAATCCATAACATCGTCTGGGATACTCTTATTACATCAAAACAACTCTGTTATCAAGAATAAAAACGTCGAAGTAGGTCCGCATTCCAGGCGCGTGGCTCGTCAATATTCTTCTTCAAGTTGAAAAGATGGTACGCCCCGTTGTTAAGCACCTTGGTAATGACGAATGGGCCTTCCCAGGCTGGGGCCAATTTATGAGGTCGCTGCTGATCCACTCGGAGCACCAAATCCCCTTCGTGGAATGAACGGCTCTTGACATGTCTTGCATGGAAGCGGCGAAGGTCTTGTTGATATGCAGTTGATCGGATCAGGGCCATCTCACGCTCCTCCTCCAGGAGATCCACTCCGTCCTGTCTTGCTTGTTCAGCCTCGTCTTCAGAGTAAAGATCCACTCGAGGAGAATTGTGAAGGATGTCACTTGGCAATACGGCTTCGGCTCCATATACAAGGAAGAAAGGAGTTCGTCCAGTCGACTGGTTGGGAGTTGTCCTCAAGCCCCACAGAACAGACGGTAACTCAGTGACCCAAGCTCCGGCAGCATGATCAAGATCTCGCATGAGCCGAGGCTTCAATCCTTGGAGGATAAGGCCATTCGCTCGCTCAGCTTGACCGTTTGACTGGGGGTGCGCAACAGATGCGTAATCCACCCGAGTGCCTTGAGAAGAGCAATAGTACCTGAACTCTTCCGAGTCAAAGTTAGAACCATTGTCTGTAATGATAGTGTGAGGGACCCCATACCGGAACGTTATCTCTTTTATGAATTTGATAGCAGTGCGGGCGTTCAGCTTCCTGATGGGTTTAGCTTCGATCCACTTAGTGAACTTGTCGACTGCAACCAGTAAATGAGTAAACCCACTCTGACCTATTCTAAGGGGTCCAACCATATCCAAGCCCCACACAGCAAACGGCCAGACGAGTGGAATGGTCTTCAAGGCAGACGCAGGTTTGTGTGACAGATTCGAGTAAAACTGACATCCTTCGCAGTGATCGACAATATCTTTAGCCATCTCATTGGCGCGTGGCCAGAAGAAACCAGCTCGATAAGCTTTGGCAACAATCGTCCTAGAGGACGCATGATGGCCACAAGTTCCCGAGTGAATCTCCTCCAGAATCAGTCGACCTTCTTCAGGAGAAATGCACCGCTGAGCTACGCCAGTCACACTTTCTCTGTAGAGTTGTTCATTGATCACAGTGAAAGCCTTGGACCTGCGGACTATCTGCCGAGCCTCATCTTCATCAACTGGGAGTTCTCTTCTGAGAATGTACGCAATATATGGTACAGTCCAGTCGGGCGTGATTACCAAAATCTCCATGACCAGATCAATGACAGCTGGGACATCAACTTCAGTCAGATCAGAAGCACTCTTTGCCTGCGGGGGCTCTTCAGTGAAAGGATCTTCTTGCACCGAAGGAGAATGAATGTGTTCGAGAAATACATTGCTGGGGACAGGTTTCCGAGTGGATCCAATCTTTGCCAACTCATCAGCTGCTTGATTCTTCACTCGGGGAACATGATGGAGTTCCAAACCTTCAAATTTCTTCTCAAGTTTTCTTACTGCATTGCAGTATCCAGTCATAGCGGGGTTCCTGACATCCCACTCTTTCATCACTTGATTAACCACCAAATCAGAATCGCCATATACCATCAGGCGACGGACGCCGAGTGAAATGGCCATACGCAATCCATACAAAAGTGCTTCATATTCAGCTTCATTGTTGGAGGAATCAAAGTGAATCTGTAAGACATAACTGAGCTTATCACCTTTTGGGGATACCAGAACGACGCCAGCACCAGACCCATTCAACATCTTTGAACCATCAAAGAACATGGTCCAGTGTGCCGAGTGAAGTTGGATTGGCTGCTGTTGCTCAATCCACTCGGCGAGGAAATCAGCCAGCGCTTGAGATTTGATTGCTTTCTTCGCCTCAAACTTGATATCAAGATGAAGGAGCTCAATAGCCCATTTGGCCACTCGACCAGTCGCGTCTCGATTATTGAGAATTTCAGACAACGGAGCATCACTGACGACTGAAATGGAGTGATCCTGAAAATAGTGTGCTACCTTCTTTGCAGTCAGATATATACCATATACGAGCTTCTGGTAATGTGGATATCTTTGCTTCGACGGAGTCAACACTTCAGAAATATAATAGACCGGGCGTTGAACTTTGTAAGCCTTGCCTTCTTCTTCTCGCTCGACAGTTAGTACTGTACTGACGACCTGATTAGTGGCCGCGATGTACAATAACAATGGCTCTTTGCTGTGCGGAGCAGCAAGCACCGGCTGGGTGGTAAGCAGGGCTTTGAGCTCGACAAACGCTGCTTCAGCTTCTGGAGTCCACTCAAATGTATCAGACTTTTTCATCAGTCGGTATAAAGGCAGTGCCTTCTCACCGAGACGAGAAATGAATCGACTCAATGCTGCCAAGCAACCTGTAAGCTTCTGGACATTGTGCACACGCTCAGGGCTTTTCATTCGGACGATGGCGCCGATCTTTTCAGGGTTGACGTCGATTCCTTTCTCGGAAACGAGGAAACCGAGTAATTTGCCACCAGGAACGCCGAAAGTGCATTTAGTCGGATTTAACTTAATATCATATCTCCTCAAATTGGCTAATGTTTCAGCCAAGTCAGACAACAGGTCGGAACCTTTGCGAGACTTGACCACGATGTCATCCATATAAGCTTCGATGTTCCGAGGGATCTGATCGAGCAAACACTTCTGAATCATGCGCATGAAAGTAGCGCCAGCATTCTTCAAACCAAAAGGCATGGTGATATAACAGAAACACCCGAAAGGGGTGATGAAGGCTGTCTTTATTTCATCTGGACCAAACAGACGGATCTGATGGTAGCCAGAATAAGCATCAAGAAAAGATAAACGCTCGCATCCCGCAGTTGAGTCGACAATCTGATCAATGCGGGGGAGCGGGAAATGATCTTTCGGGCAGAACCGATTGATATGTTTGAAATCAATACACATGCGAAGAGACTTGTCTTTCTTAGGGACCATGACAACGTTTGATAACCACTCGGAGTGGTAAATTTCACGTATAAACTTGGCCGTCAAGAGACGAGCCACCTCTTCGCCGATTGCTTTTCACTTCTCTGTTGCTGACCGACGCAAATGTTCCTTCACAGGCTTGGCCTTCGGATCAACTCTCAAACGGTGCTCAGCCAGATCCCTGGGAACACCAGGCATGTCAACGGGCTTCCATGCGAAGATGTCCCAGTTCTCACGGAGGAACTGGATGAGCTCGGCTTCCTATTTGCTGTCGAGTGTTGTTGAGATGTTGGTCGGGGCAGCAGTCAGATCTGTCGGGTGAATGTGCACCTTCTTCACCTCTCCTGCCGACTGAAAAGCTGACTCAGAAGCGGGCTTCTTAGCACGCAACAAGTCGGCAGGATCAGCATTTTTCTTGTATTCCTCCAACTCAACCATAGCCATCTGCTGGTCGGCGATCTTGGAGCCCTGCTGGAGGCACTCCTCAGCCCTTTGTCGATTGCCAGTGACTGTGATCACGCCTTTTGGTCCAGGCATCTTCAGCTTGAGATACACGTAACATGGTCGGGCCATGAAACGGGCATAAGCTGGTCGACCAAAGATGGCGTGGTAGGCACTCTGGAAATCTACCACTTCAAACGTCAGTTTTTCCTTGCGAAAGTGCTTGTCATCACCAAACACCACATCCAATGCTATCTGGCCGAGTGAACGGGCCTTCTTCCCAGGGATTACTCCATGAAACTGCATGTTGCTTTCACTGAGCCGGGACATCGGAATGCCCATTGCCTTAAGGGTATCAGCATACAGGATGTTCAGACCGCTCCCGCCATCCATCAAAACTTTGCGGAGTCGAGTGCCCCCCACAACTGGGTCTACCACCAGCGCTTGCCGCCCGGGGGTAGCAATGTGCGCAGGGTGATCTGACTGACTGAAAGTGATTGCAGTCAGAGACCACTTGAGATATGTGGGGGTAGAAGGAACCGCCATGTTAACCTCCCTGTTGATAACTTTCAGTCGACTCTTACTCTCAACATCAGCAAAAATCAACAAGGTGGCATTGACTTCAGGGAACTCTTCTTTTTCTTCTTTCTCAGGGTCTTTCTCACTCGACTGGTTCCCTTTGAATGACTGGATCAACAAACGGCACTGTCGAGTGGTATGCTTCGGCAATATCAAATTGCCCTCTTCATCTTTCCTCGTGTGGATTGCACACGGTAAATCCAAAACATCAGTACCCGACTGATTCTTTGACTTCTTTGGGATGAACTTAGCCTTGGACTTTCCCTTATTCTTGCCTTGTGCCGCCAGGGCGGCCGCTTCTGCCTGAGCAGGGGGGTCAGCTTTGCGCTTTTGTTTCCGACTGGAATTCCCACCTGCATCATTGTCGACTATTTTGGCTTTACCGCTTCGGAGGCGGTCTTCTTCTTCTCCATTGGCGTACCGAGTGGCAATCTCCATCATCTTGCTCATAGAAATGTCACCGGTGCGACCAAACTTCAGATAGAGCTCTCTGTATCTAACCCCAGCCTTGAAGGCACAAACAGCTTGATGCTCGGAAACATTCTCCACCGTGTGATGCAAGGTGGACCAACGCTGAATGTAATCTCGCAAGGTTTCATTGGGCTTCTGGACACAGTGCTGCAAATCAATCAAACCAGCTGGACGTTTACAAGTGCCTTCAAAAGTTCTGATAAACACTCGGGCCAAATCTTCCCAGCAATAGATGCTAGAGGGAGCCAAACGATTTAACCAAGCTCTGGCCGAACCATCCAACATCAAGGACAGATGCTTCATGGCTATGTTGTCGTTACCTCCACCAATCTGTACAGCCACTCGGTAATCATCCAACCAGGTTTCAGGCTTTGACTCGCCAGAAAACTTGCCAATCCCGGCCGCCAACCTGAAGTTGGGGGGAATCTCTGCAGAGCGAATGGCTCTGCTAAAACACTCGGGCCCAGAAACAACAGCACTGCTTCCACTCGGATAATCTCTGTTATGACCATCTCTGTGGGCTCTGCCTCTGTCGACCCTCCTTTGAGCAAGGACATCCCTTGCGTCAAATCCGGGATTCCGCTCATCACCGAACGGGCGCCTATCATCATTGTGCCGGGACACATAAGAACCATTCCGCGGAGGAGAAAACATTCGACGGCGGTCATCACGGTGATAACGGGGAGCAGACTGATCTCACCCCTGATCTCTGTACCGGTCTTCACGGTATTCTCCGCCTCTGCGACGCGAAGGTGACCCAGGACTGTGAGCCGACTGAACTGTTTCTGCCCTGGTAGAATTGCCATGTAACCTGTTCTGCGACTGAGAAACAGCTGCGTTCTGGTGCTGCGCCGCCTCAAGCAATGTCTTGATCTGCTGCAGACCTCTACCAGCCTCTGATCGTGACGGTTGAATAGACTCTGCAATTCTAGCAGCTGCTGCAACATTTAAAACTGGAGTACGAAATACCTCGACGTTATTTCGAGATCTACTCGGAAACAACTGTCGCTGCTGTCGATTGGGACGTGGTGGACGCTGCCCAGCACGCTCGTCGAGTGCCTCCTGCATCTCTATGAGCCGAAGGCGTGTAGCCTCCATGGCCTGGGCCTCAGCGGTCGTACCGACGATGGGAGTACGGAGAACATCCTCATCCCGGCGCTGCTGATCATTCGACGTTCCACCAATCTCACGCCGGGAGTGGTTGAAGCCGGGCGGCGGACTCTGATGAGGGCCAGCCATGAAAACTTCCGCCGCAGGGTCGCAGCTCTCGCACTCGGAAGGGATGTCGGACCGATCCGACGCCGAGTCGAACACGCGGTGAAGTGACTCGGCGGGCTCGATGGCCGCAATCTGCGGGGACGAAACCTGGCGTGCCGCCGCGTGCCGCACCCGACGCTGTAGCCGCGAGCGACCGGATCGCTTGCGACGATGAACAGCAGGGAGGGCCGATACACACGGAGTCGACGACTGAAGGAGAAGAACGCCGCAGGAGCTTGCACAGAAGTGCGTCGCCCCGCGAATCGGGAGCGCTTCCACATCCAAAGGCGCTTCCTGGAGCCATGCCGAATCGTCGGCGATGAAGGTGAGCGCTCCGAGACGGATCTCGCGGCCCAGGAACAAATCACCACCGGAAGACATGACGAAGGAAAAAAAATGCAAACTCGCCGGAAGTCGCTTAGACGCCTGCCCCACGGTGGGCGCCAACTGTCGTGGGAACAAGCCTGACAGTAGAAGGTAGGGGTACGAATGGAGAGGGCAGAGTCCTAGCTACGGCGAGGTTGTACACACAGATGTATGAGTTCAGGCCCCTCTCGTGGAGGTAACAGCCCTACGTCTCAGTGCTCCGGAGAGCTCTCTACTCTGTCGAGTGAAATATGTGTGTTGTGTTACAAAAGGTTGCGAACCCTTCTACCAGCGGGGAGGGGTGGCTTATATAGAGTGTGCTGCCCCTCATAACGTCCGGCATTAAGGGGTTTAATCGTGGTCATAAAGAGGTGTACGTTACTGGTAACGTACACCATAAATGCTGTTAATGATCTTGATGAATGTTTGCCCGTTAGCCTCCCTGGGGTGACTTCTGGACTCCTGCGGTCGACTGTCTTCAGACTCTTCCGAGTGAAAGATAACCGTCGAGTGAAAGGCACCTCCGAGTGTATATTGTCGAGTGACTTATGCTATTTCAGTCGGAGACTTCCTTGTGGCCCTTAAGCTTTCTGGGGCAGTGTCCTCAGGTAGGATATGTAGGTCAGGCCTATAACCCTACCCTAGGTACGTATCCCCATCATCCAGCGTTTAGGGTTTGGCATGTCCAGAAAGGTTTAGCGGCCGAAAACACACTTGTCTCACAAACGCGACAATCCCATAGGAAGGTTATGCACCTACAGTGTTGGTGCCGCACTTAGCGCCGCCGGAAGGGAATCTTGTGAAGGCATGTGATCAAACAAGGCCCCGCATATCTCCATGACCTACCTTAACGCAAACCAAGAGGAACTCACCCTGATCAAACCCCTTTCGAGTCCGGTCAAAGACGTAGATCGCGGAGGACTACGGACTTGGGAATCTCCGGAACTGCCCCTCCCTCGTCTGCAAAAGGGAGACACATGTCGCTAATACATCACATAGGATTTTCCATGCCGCTTCTGGGCATGATTTCATGTGTCGCCTTGCAGATCTGCAATTTCCGGCGCTGAAACCCTAGAAATGCAATAAATGTCTCAAATATTACAGGCGGGTCAGAAAAATGCAGGGGCCTCACACGTCTCATTCGATGGCCTCCTTTGAGAGCATGAAAAGTTTCGAGGCCAACGGAGCAGCAGGACCAACACTTCCTTCACAAACCCGACACCTTCCCTCTCGATACCGAGAAGCTACCTCGGAGATGGTGCAGTTTACAAGCGGCCTCATGTGAGGCCTATTCGAAACGCGCCCAACCTTTTACCACACCCTACAGGGCCACATGATGACGCCGTGCTAGATCCCGTGGATTTCCGGCATCATACGATTTTTCCTGGATTCAAACGGTTGGACGAGTCATGCCGTCGAACTAATTTCGCCCCCTGATGGCCAGAACTGCCCCTCCCTCGTCTGCAAAAGGGAGACGTGTGTCGCTAATACATCACATAGGATTTTCCATGCCGCTTCTGGGCATGATTTCATGTGTCGCCTTGCAGATCTGCAATTTCTGGCGCTGAAACCCTAGAAATGCAATAAATGTCTCAAATATTGTAGGCGGGTCAGAAAAATGCGGGGGGCTAACACGTCTCATTCGATGGCCTCCTTTGAGAGGCCGGAAAGTTTCGAGGCCAACGGAGCAGCTGGACCAGCAGTTCCTTCACAAACCCGACACCTTCCCTCTCGATACCGAGAGACTACCTCGGAGATGGTGCAGTTTACAAGCGGCATCAGGTGAAGCCTATTCGAAATATGCCCAAACTTTTACCACACCCAACAGGGCCATCTGATGACGCCGTGCCAGATCCCGTGGATTTCCGGCATCATACGATTTTCCGTGGATTCAAACGGTTGGACGAGTCATGTCGTCGAAGTAATTTCGCCCCTGATGGCCGGAACTGCCCCTCCCTCGTCTGCAAAAGGGAGACGCATGTCGCTAATACATCACATAGGATTTTCCATGCCGCTTCTGGGCCTGATTTCATGTGTCGCCTTGCAGATCTGTAATTTTCGACGCTGAAACCCTAGAAATGCAATAATAGTCTCAAATATTGCAGGCGGGTCAGAAAAATGCGGGGGCTGACACGTCTCATTCGATGGCCTCGTTTGAGAGCATGAAAAGTTTCGAGGCCAACGGAGGAGCAGGACCAACACTTCCTTCACAGACCCGACACCTTCCCTCTCGATACCGAGAGACTACCTCAGAGATGGTGCAGTTTACAAGCGGCCTCATGTGAGGCCTATTCGAAACACGCCCAACCTTTTACCACACCCTACAGGGCCATGTGATGACGCCGTGCCAGATCCCGTGGATTTCCGGCATCATACGATTTTTCGTGGATTCAAACGGTTGGACGAGTCATGCCGTCGAAGTAATTTCGCTCCCTGATGGCCGGAACTGCCCCTCCCTCGTCTGCAAAAGGGAGACGTGTGTCACTAATACATCACATAGGATTTTCCATGCTGCTTCTGGGCATGATTTCATGTGTCGCCTTGCAGATCTGCAATTTCCGGCGCTGAAAACCCTAGAAATGCAATAAATGTCTCAAATATTGCAGGCGGGTCAGAAAAATGTGGGGGGCTGACACGTCTCATTCGATGGCCTCCTTTGAGAGCCCGAAAAGTTTCGAGGCCAACGGAGCAGCAGGACCAACACTTCCTTCACAAACCCGACACCTTCCCTCTCGATACCGAGAGACTACCTCGGAGATGGTGCAGTTTACAAGCGGCATCAGGTGAAGCCTATTCGAAATGCGCCCAAACTTTTACCACACCCTACAGGGCCATGTGATGACGCCGTGCCAGATCCCGTGGATTTCCGGCATCATACGATTTTCCGTGGATTCAAACGGTTGGACGAGTCATGTCGTCGAAGTAATTTCGCCCCTGATGGCCGGAACTGCCCCTCCCTCGTTTGCAAAAGGGAGACGCATGTCGCTAATACATCACATAGGATTTTCCATGCCGCTTCTGGGCCTGATTTCATGTGTCGCCTTGCAGATCTGTAATTTTCGACGCTGAAACCCTAGAAATGCAATAAATGTCTCAAATATTGCAGGCGGGTCAGAAAAATGCAGGGGCCTGACACGTCTCATTCGATGGCCTCCTTTGAGAGCATGAAAAGTTTCGAGGCCAATGGAGCAGCAGGACCAACACTTCCTTCGCAAACCCGACACCTTCCCTCTCGATACCGAGAGACTACCTCAGAGATGGTGCAGTTTACAAGCGGCCTCATGTGAGGCCTATTCGAAACACGCCCAACCTTTTACCACACCCTACAGGGCCATGTGATGACGCCGTGCCAGATCCCGTGGATTTCCGGCATCATACGATTTTTCGTGGATTCAAACGGTTGGACGAGTCATGCCGTCGAAGTAATTTCGCCCCCTGATGGCCGGAACTGCCCCTCCCTCGTCTGCAAAAGGGAGACGTGTGTCACTAATACATCACATAGGATTTTCCATGCTGCTTCTGGGCATGATTTCATGTGTCGCCTTGCAGATCTGCAATTTCCGGCGCTGAAACCCTAGAAATGCAATAAATGTCTCAAATATTGCAGGCGGGTCAGAAAAATGTGGGGGGCTGACACGTCTCATTCGATGGCCTCCTTTGAGAGCCCGAAAAGTTTCGAGGCCAACGGAGCAGCAGGACCAGCACTTCCTTCACAAACCCGACACCTTCCCTCTCGATACCGAGAGACTACCTCGGAGATGGTGCAGTTTACAAGCGGCATCAGGTGAAGCCTATTCGAAATGCGCCCAAACTTTTACCACACCCTACAGGGCCATGTGATGACGCTGTGCCAGATCCCGTGGATTTCCGGCATCATACGATTTTCCGTAGATTCAAACGGTTGGACGAGTCATGTCGTCGAAGTAATTTCGCCCCCTGATGGCCGGAACTGCCCCTCCCTCGTCTGCAAAAGGGAGAAGCATGTCGCAAATACATCACATAGGATTTTCCATGCCGCTTCTGGGCATGATTTCATCTGTCGCCTTGCAGATCTGTAATTTTCGACGCTGAAACCCTAGAAATGCAATAAATGTCTCAAATATTGCAGGTGGGTCAGAAAAATGCGGGGGCATGGCACGTCTCAATCGATGGCCTCCTTTGAGAGCATGAAAAGTTTCGAGGCCAACGGAGCAGCAGGACCAACAATTCCTTCACAAACCCGACACCTTCCCTCTCGATACCGAGAGACTACCTCGGAGATGTAGCAGTTTACAAGCGGGCTCATGTGAGGCCTATTCGAAACGCGCCCAACCTTTTACCACACCCTACAGGGCCACGTGATGACGCCGTGCCAGATCCCATGGATTTCCGGCATCATACGATTTTTCGTGGATTCAAACGGTTGGACGAGTCATGCCGTCGAAGTAATTGCGCTTCCCGGTGGTTGGAACTGCCCCTTTCCTTGTTTGCACAAGGGAGACACATGGCGCTAATACATCACATAGGACAGTTTACGGTCAAACCTCTCTCGAGTCCGGTCGAATTGAAGACGAAGATCGTGCCGGCCCTACGGATGGGTGAATCCCCGAAAACATAAAGACAATGAAATTAAAATACAATAAAAGAATAAGTATAATAAAAATACAACAAAATAAAACACAGAAAATTTGAAAAGTAAAGTGATGACTTTTTGTATAGAAATATAAAATAAAATAAAGAAGGGTAAACCGTGTAGTGACACTCGGCTTACCCGGTAACACTCGGCTTACCCGTGAGTGCGGGACTTAGCGAAAATAGACGCGCGTAGATGAAAATGGGCCGCGAAAATAGACGCGCGCGTAGATGAAAATGGACCGCGAAAGGCCCCTTTTTCCCCAAATCCCCCAAAACAGAGCCGCGCCCTCCGCGCCGCCTGCTCCTCCGCGCCCCCCTGCTCCCAGCGCCGCCGCCTGCTCCTCCGCGCCGCCCTCCTCCGCGCCGCGCCCCCCGTCACCGTCACCATGAGCTAGCCCGCGCCTCCCTGCTCTCCACGCCGCCCTGCTCCCCACGCCGCCGCCTGCTCCTCCGCGCCGCCCTGCTCCCAGCGCCACCGCCTGCTCCTCCGCGCCGCGCCCCCCGTCACCGTCGCCGCCCCTCCCCGTCCGCTAGCCCGAGCCGGCCCTCCCATCGGCGCCGCCGCCCTCCTCCCAGCCCACGGCGACCTTCTCTCCCCCAGCCCAACGGACGACCTCGTCTCCCTTAGCCCCACCGGCGACCTCCCTTCCTCCCTCGTCAGCGGCGGCGCCTGAAGCCCTAGCCCCTCTCTTCCACCCATGGACGGGGCGGGAGAGATGGCCACGGGCGCTGCAGCCGCCCTCCCTCTTCCGGCGACCAAGGCCAGAGGCCGTCCGCACCCACCGGCGTCTGCTGCCGCTCCAGCAGCGCAATGGAGGCCGACCCTCTCCTCTCTGCGGGGCGTGGCACATGATGGACCTTACTGCTACGGTGTCCCTCCATGGCGCTGCTTCTCGATGCGCGACGGAGGTCGCTCGCCTCCTTCTCGCGTGCTGGCCACTGCTTCCTCTGTCCGCTGCTCTGACCACGCCATGGATCTTGTCAAGGTGCACCCGTCTCTCCTCCCCTCGCCTCTCTCTCCATTCGATTTGGCAGATCCAGTTTCCTCACGCACCCCAGCTAGCGATTGCTGTTGCTTCTACTACCTTGATTAGGTTGCACTGGATTTGTTTAGGTTGGACTACCAATCGATAGATGCGTCCATGCGTAGTGTAGTGCAAGATTGCCTCGCTTGACTTTCTTCAAAAACTGAAACTGTGAACTTTCTGAATTCTAACACATGCCACTCGATTTGTTTTGATTCTAGGTCAAAGTGCAAAGCAGGGTCGGTCAGCGGCGAGGAGTTAGTCCGCATCGGCCCAAGATCGTGTCCAAGAGAAGCACGCCGGCCCAAGGATGTATGCCTCCGAAAGACAAGTTCAGCGTGTGAGCTTTGTACAAGCCAAGACAAGGCTTTGTAAGGTTTTTTTTGTCATGTGCAGACACTTCACTTGTGTATTTATTCTCAGTAAACGCAGCTGGCTTCCTCTGTTCCAGGTCTGGGATGCGCCCTTCAGAGGTCGAAAGTCAAGTTCATCAAGAAGGCCCAGCTCGTGTTCATCATCAGCAGCTCAGGTTCGTCGCGCTCCTCCCTGTCTGCTCACTTACTCAACTGTAAAGGTACTGTTTGTCCTGCCCAGTTACTCATCATGGTGGAACTAATCGTTAAATAGGACATACCACATTAGTCAGTTAGTTTATTGTTTGAATAAATCGAAACGACAATCTTTTTGGATAAATTACAGCATTATGCGCAATTTTCGTTGTCCTGTTTCTGAATGAATCTGGTTCATGGTTAAACATCCACACATTAATCTATCCAACGTGGTGCAGGGGACCTGTCGTAGTGCTTCTGCACTGCAGCCGAGCTCAAGTTCACGTTCCACTTCGAGAGCATCCTTGGCACCAGCGGTAAGAACTACGCCAGGCCCAACAAGAACTGCAACCTCACGTCATGGGTCGACGGTTGCGAGCCTGACTGGTGGTGCACCGCGGATCAACCATGGTGGTGCTATTGTCGGCATCGGCTATGAAACCGGCACTGTGAGCTCCTCCAGCTCCTTCTCTTCCTTGCCTCTGTTTGCTCTGATCTCCTTCACTAGTTGTGCTTTTTTTATCTAGTCTGGGGCATGTTTAGACTGCATTTGTATGCTTCCTTAAATGTTGTGAATATCAGTTTATTCACCGCAATGGTGTTTGTGCAGTGCTTGTGTTCTGCTTAGTAGCAGATCATTAGTTTGGCATGTGTTCCTTGTGTCTGCACATGCCATACTTGATCTGATTACCCCGTACCATCAAACCATCTCCTTTAGCCACCAGCTGCTGCAAATGCCAACTATTATAAATCACCATTCACTTGTCGAATTAATTAATGCCTTCCTTGTTCTAGTATACAGTATACACTAGTGTTCTATGATGGATAAATGAGCTAGCCTGCCCTGTTGTGATGTGAAAATTTCCTCAATTTCATTTATGTACGTATGGATGGATGCAGACCAAGTCGTCATTGGTTGTCTGCCAAGCTTCTTTTACTAGTAAAAGCAAGGCCCGTTTTATGTATGTACACTTGTTATGTTGAATACTGGAATCTGATGCATTAGTTCATTCTGAAATATGTGATACCTTTCTTTGATTGATGATGTGCGTGTATTAGATGCTCTAATAATTCAGTGTAGCAGTGCATGTTCGAAATACCCCCTTTATGTGCATATTGTTGATAGATACTCATGCGTATGGCTATGAAGTGAAAGCTTTGTTTGAAATTGCACTGGATGCGTCCGTGTCTTACCGTCATGCTTAAGCATCTTACCACCATGCTTAAAGCATCTTACCATCTTACCGTCTCATGCTTAAGCATCTAACCATCTTACCATCTCATGCTTGAAGTGTCCTCAGTCAGGAGAAGGCTCCAATAACTTTGTGGTTGGTGGATCTACACCTGCCCAAGCAAGCCCAGTGACACGCACTGCGGTTCAAGATGCTTCGACCTCCACGCCACAATGATCACTCGAGGTAGTTGTTTATGCTTGTGCATTGTTGATGCTTGTGTCTTGTCGTTGGTTGTGCCTCTCAACTCACAACTTGTGCATTGCTGATGGTAGAGCCCACAAGTGTTGATCCTTATATTATTCATACTTCTTAGCTTCAATTTGAAACTTATATGTTGATGCTTGTTGACTCTTGTGCCTTATCGATCATTTGCAATTTAACTTTGGAAACTCATGCGTGTGGTAATGAACTTATAGGTTTGCATCGCGGATGCCGTCGACGATGGGCATACATGCTGTGGTGGAAGCTCATTAAATATTTTACGTTGAACTCATGCTTGGTGTGAACTTGAAACTCATGATTTCGTTTGTGAACTCTTGTTGCATATGATTTCGAACTCACGATCCTTTAGTTTGTGAATTCTTGATGCATATGTATGCATGCTTTTGTGAAACTATATTGGATATGTATGCGTGTGTGGACTTTGAACTCATCGTCGGTTTGTTATGGTTGTGAACTTGTAATATATTGTTGTATATATATATGTTGTTGCTGCTCCCTGAAAAAATGTATATATATGTTGTTGCTGGTCCGTGAAAAAAAAAATTAAATGCAAATGGCGACCTGTAAGCCGTGTGTCCCAGGGAGTGGCACCCGGCTTATAGGTCAGCTGGGGCTTTAAGCCGTGTGTCCCAGGTTGTGGCACCCGGCTTATAGGTCAGCTGGGGCTATAAGCCGTGTGTCCCAGGAGAGGCACCCGGCTTATAGGGCATCTATAGCATAGCCGTTTTAAATGTTAGCCGAGGGAAGGAACTCGGCTTATATATAAACCGTGGGACCGTGCGCGCAACATTGGCCCTCGGTTTATATATAACCCGTGTGACCGAACTTGGCCCTCGATTTATATATAAACCGTGCGACCATTGGCACTCGGCTTATGTAAACGGTGATGTGGCATGCCATTAGCGTCAAGATGCCGTCATGTATAAACCGTGTGTCCGTTGGCACTCGGCTTACAGGGAGTTCCTCGGCTTATATGTAAGCCAAGTGTTTTCGCTGTTGCACTCGGCTTACACCTGGTAGGCCGGTCCTTAGTAAGCCGTGTGGTATAAACCGGGGAAAACACTCGGCTTATATATAAACCGAGTGTAAACGGGTATAAGCCTAGTGTTTCGGGCACTCGGCTTATAATTTTTTTCCTATAGTGTATCTCATTGCCACATCATTCTAATAGCCCACTCATATAATAGTTAGCTATAATTACATGCTATGTCATTAATACATGGCCCACCTCATTCACTCGCAAAGGTTGTTCGAACCCAAGCTGCAGCTAGCTATAAATCTACAGCTCACTTCTCTTCTCTCTCCTCCAACTGAAAAAAAAAAATCTAATATGACAACTCTTTTTTTTAGAAGATAATGTGACAACTCTTACATCCCGTTTACGTCACTTTATTATATTTGCTACTCCCTCGGATCCATATTAATTGTGGATCGGAGGGAGTATTATACTTGCTCTTATTATTAGCTGTCACCGATCGATATGGCTTGGTGTTGAATACAAAGTGGTTAGAAACTTGTTACTCGCGTAGTGGTCAGACTTCTACACCTGTCCTTGCCTTGAGGTCGAACATGGGGCTTATTGCTTTTTTAATTTCAAAAAATGGAAACGAAGTCTGAAAACATGAAAATTGGCATGGTGTGACTATATTATCCCTAGAGGTTATGATAAAAATTTGATAAGATTTCGTAAAAGTTGTGACGTACACTGCCTAGAAATCGAACCATCTCTGAGAAAGAATCGTGATTTTAAGAGGAAACGGATCGGGTTTAAACGCGAAGTGGTGGTGGCTTCATCGTTTGACCTTGAAAGGTTTTCTACAGTCAACGTACACCATTATATGTAACAAGTCAAAATTTGGTATTTTTCCGGCTTCGTTTAGTATATTTAAGTCATTAAGTGCATTTCTAAGCATTTAGAGAGTATAATTCAAATTTGAACTGTAAGTGCATGAAAAAAATGCACAAAATGGGCTAAAAAATCCTATTTGTGTTAATGAGTCTATGTTTAGGCCTCATCCAAGAAAAGAAGAGAAATTTCAAACATCAGGGTACCAAGACTCGACCCCAAACGTGGCGCTTATTGATTTTCTAATTCTGAAAAATGCAAACGAAGTCCAAAAAACGTGAAACCTGGCATGGTGGATTTATATGACACTAAGAGGCTGTGGTAAAAAATTGAGAAGGTTTCGTAAAAAATTTAACGTACACTGCTTAGAAACCGGACCATCTCCGATGAAGAACGTGGTTTTGAGAGGGAACGGGTCATGTTTGAAAGCGAAGTGACCGCTGCTTCATGGGTTGACCTTGAAATTTTTTCTGCACTCAACATACACCATTACATGTTACATGGCAAATTTTGGCATTTTCCTAATTTGATTGCTATATTTAATACATTAAGCGCATTTCTAGGCATTTAATATATTAAACGCATTTCTATTGCCTTTTCATGCTGGTACATTCCCCGGGGGGTGCAGGAGGGGCTGAGCCCCCTGCTTGACAGAATGTACTGCTATTTACACTCGGCAAAGATTGTTTATTCCGTTTGCTGAGTGCTTGACGGAGTGTACTGCTATTTACACTTGGCAAACAATAGAAAAGAAAACAAAATAAAGAAAGAAATAAGAAAAAAAAAATGTTCGCCGAGTGTACTGCTATTTAGTATTTACACTTGGCAAACGGAGAAACACCCAATCCGCGTGATGCATCCTCATTGGTTGGGAGGGAGTGGCGACGATCGTTGACATGGCCTCCTCTCTCTCTCTTTATCTCCTCTCTCTCTCTCTCAATCACAGCCACACACACCTCATCCTCTCAGCTCTCTCTTCTCTTTCTTCACACCCCGCCGCTGACATGGTCTCTCCTGCCGCGCAGCTCGCCGACGAGCCTCCTCAAGGCGTTGGAGGCTCCTGCACCATCGCAGCCCATCAACATCGGCGGGTGTGATCTGTGTTTTGCTTTACGGTTTGTGATTATTTTCGCCCCAGACCGAGATGGCCGAATTTCGGTGATTTTCAAATATTTCGGCTGAAATTTGACCAAATTTTGACCGAAATTTTGCTGAAATTTGGTCGAAAGATACTTTCCGCCCCAGGCCGAGATGGCCGAAATTCTGCCGAAATCCGTTTTTTTGGCCGAAATTCAAAACACAGGGTGTGATGCGCACGCCAGCTGCGAGCAGGCCCTTAGCCTCAGCCATGAGGTCATTCACCACCATGTCAGGCTCGTCGTCGGGGTCCTCGCCCACGCCGAGCACGCGGAGCCCGGCAGCGGCAGTCGCATCTTCACCACCGTTTCGTTCTTGTCGTTGTTGGCGAGCACGCGGAGCGCAGCAGGCGAGCAGTAGCCGAGCTCGATCTTGTGGTCCATGTGGAGCAGCGGCGGGTCCAGCAACGTCGAGTCCAGCAGCTCCAGGTCCAGACGCTCATCGATGCAGGATGATCAGAGCCCGTCTAGGAAGTTGAGCACTCCGAAGCAGGTCCCGGCAGCAGTAGCACCCGTCGGCGCCTTTTTGTTTTACCTCTGTTCAATTGGTTTGCCGAGTGCCAGCCGAAAAGAACTCAGCAAATGTTTGCCGAGTGCCGGTTCGAAAGAACTCGGCAAACCATGTTGCCATGTGGCATGGCTGTTACAAGCGCCATTCCGTTTGCTATATTAGTTTGCCGAGTACACGTTCTTTTGCACTCAGCAAAGGTCTTTGCTGAGTACTCCCTCCGTAAACTAATATAAGAGCGTTTAGATCACTA
The DNA here is from genome assembly GCA_039707655.1 of Elymus sibiricus. NCBI lineage: Eukaryota > Viridiplantae > Streptophyta > Magnoliopsida > Poales > Poaceae > Elymus > Elymus sibiricus. The sequence goes on from CM077666.1 coordinate 6,346,149, forward strand.
CGATAAAATGGACTCGGCAAGCTTGCCTTTGCCGGCAGGAGTTCAGCCGAGTCGCCTTTGCCGTGTGCCCCGATGAAATGGATTCAGCAAACGTTTTGCCAAGTTGGCTTCGACCATTAAAGAGGTACCCCCGAAGGATGACGTCAAGGCGGTCAGTAAAGAACCTCGAAATATTCCGGTAGTGCATGCATGTATTGGTTGGTTACAAATTGCTTCGTAAAGATAACTCAGTACACAACACCCTATCTGAGGCGGTTGCATAACATCAATCTGTGGCGGTTTTAGCAGCTGTTGCGAACAATCGCTATGGATTGCGAGGCTTTCCGAGGCGGGTCTGCCGACCGCCTTGGATAGGTATCTGACAATGAGTAGTGTAAAACTACTATATAAAATACCGCAGCCAAACTACTATAGGTATCTGATAAAATGACCGGTTTACTCTCCTCGTTGTAGCTCAAGCCATCATGCCACTGATGCCCTGTAGTTTCGAAGTTATAGGACTAAACTGACACGCCTTCAATAGTTTTAGGACCTAAAACTACAGTTTCAAAGTTATAGGACTAAAGTGACACACCTCTAATAGTTTAGAACCTAAAATTGCAGTTTTGAAGTTATAGGATTAAACTGACACACCTCGAATAGTTTTAGGACTTATGATACATTTTACTCTATTACAAAATACATATAGATCACACAAAAGACATATATGGTCACATGATGATGTCCTCCATCAACATAGATATCCTATCTTCCTCTCACACTACAAGCATCAGCTATCCTACTACGAATATTGTGCATGGTATCTTCGTTCTCCCCTCTTGAATGTCATTTGCTTGTGTTGGTGTTGCTTGACGTACCACTGGAGGTAGATACTCCTCATTTGCGTCACATTTATCAAAATATTTGTCACTTAACTTGCTATCACGAATGAAATTGTACAACACCATGCAAGCGACGATGATATGCTTCTTGGTATTAGGTGAGAAACTTGGCATAGCTTTCAATATGCGCCACTTTTGCTTGAGTACCCCAAATGCACGCTCAATCACAATGCAACGGGATGAATGTTAAAAGTTGAACATCCCATACTTCCCTTGAGGTGCCCGGTGACGACAAAAATGAAATTCCGAAAGATGCTATGTAATCCCCTTGAAAGGAGCAAGGTATATCCGGTTTGGTTTGGATACCCGGAGTCCACAAGTTAGTATTTTCCTGAAAATAAACACCAAGTTAGCATAGGCAAATAAGAATAGAATAATTGATAACATAGGTTATTCTGTTATACCTTTAGGAGGTATAGGAAATGAAGAATTTTTTTGCTAATACGTGATTGAGGATCCTTGTGTCATGTGCAGAGCCCGGCCAACCAGCAACTGCAAAGGTAAATATCATGTCAAAGTCACATATTGCAAGCACATTCTGAGATGTATACCCATGCTATCATTTGCAGTAGAGGATTCCTTGCACTTCTTGTTTGGTTTTGGTTTCTTCAAAGAGGCCAACTTCATTTCAGCGCTGTCATCAGGTTTCTCTAATGCAACCAAATCATCATCACTGGATTCGTCAGAGGATACATCTCCAAGACAGGCTGCAGTAGCCCCATTGACACATGCCTTACCAAACAAGACATGCAGATCATCAAGGTGCTTAGGTCCACGATTTCTAAACCTCACATGGTTGCACTTGATACCTTTTTAAAAATTGTTGCATCTCTGCAATGTATGAATGTACACGTTAGCTAGTGCAAACACATAAGCATGGCAACTAATAAAATTTAATTAAATTGTAGTCTCACGTCAAGATGTTCATCCCACCATGTGCTAGGGCAATCAACAATTTGTTTTGCATCATCCCATCCATGCCCAGTGCCAGCATGTTTCAACTCCATGAACCATGTATAATGTTTTTTCAAATTGTCCTATTTATTCTTCAATTGAGTCTTCGTTAGTTTCTTTCCTGCTGTTGTTTCAAATTTATGTCCAAGGTTCTTCCAACTAGTCCTATTCAATTAACCTATAGGCTTGTTCCCATCATTAACCTCTTCTTTGCTAATATCAATGAAGTACTTGACATTTGCATCATCCCAAACTGCTTTCTCACTCATGCTTCAATTAAGCAAAATTCAATTTGGTTATCATACCACAATTTGACAAAATAATATGCTGCAAACTATAACATCACCATTTCAATCTACAGATTGTAGGAAAAACAATTTTTTTTCCTACAAGCATTCTCACAAACACCTTGAAAGCAAACTCCATACCAAGTAATCATCAATATGTGCTCCACAGTATATACTCACAATATGCACTCTATAGCAAGTATCAATATGCACTCCACATCATATACTCACAATACCACTCCATAGCAAATAACTCATAGTATGCACTCCATAGAAAAAAATCAGGACAAAAAGAACAGAACAGAAGCATGGCACGGGAGGGGAGGGAGGGAAGAGCTAGGGAAGAGGGAGAAGGGAGGAGGGCGGAGCTACTTGGCTGTGGGAACGGGGAAGCGGCAATGCAGCTATGCTCCGGGCTATGGCGCAAGAGGGGAAGCCGGGCTGCAATGCTACGGTGCGGGGATGGGATCGGGAGGCGGAGTGATGGGAAGGGACGTCCGCAGGGGCGGTGGTGCCCGAAAACCTAACCTCGTGCATGACAGGGGTTTTCGCCTGATCTGTCCATTCCGTGGGAAGAGCTCACGTGGTCAATTCCCAGGGGAGAGAAGTAAATGAATAGCCAACCGGTATAATTTACGGATGTCATTGCGGGTAATTTTCTATGAAAAGTTGGACTCGCTGCAGTCGAAGCAGGGATGAAGGTGATGTAGGAAATACACTATGGAAAGCTAGTTGCGTTCGTGGATTCTGCTGTAGAAATTACCCCTTTGGTTAGCGTTCACCTTTTTGGCAGTAGAAGCAGGTTGTGGAAGCAAAATGAAACATACCTGAACCACCTCGGATTGCCATGACCACCAGACGGAACGGTGCAGATGGTGAGGACTCCTGGATGGTGGGATTGCTTAAACATGAACGCCATCGGATGGGGCTCACCATTTTGGTAGTAGAAGCAGGTTGGGGAAGGAAAACCAAACAGACCCTAACCACTTTTGATTACCATCACCACTAGATGGAACGGTATAGATGGTGAGGACTCCTGGACGGTGGGATTGCTTAAACTTGAACGCAATCGGATGAGACCCACCTGCATCAAATCATGAGTTTGCTGAGTGTATTTTATCGGACATTTGATAAACACACCCTTTCTGAGTGTTCTAGAAAAACACTCAGCAAAAAACCGACACTCAGCATACGGGTAGTTCGCGAGTGTTTTTTGGGTTTTTTTATAAAGCACTCGGCAAAACAAATAAAATGCATGTGTACATTTGGATTTTCAAGAGGAAACTTTTGAATTTTGATTTTATTTTTTTGGAGGGATCTAGAAATATATATATAAGTACCTAAATATGAATGTTTCTTGAATTTATAGCCCATTTTTTATATACATGTAGTTCAAATTTGAATATTATCCGATAAATAGCTAGAAATGCAATTAATCCATTAAAAGTAGTAAATAGTTCCAAAAAATGCCAAAATTTGGCATTAGGTATATAATGTAATATGTTCCATGTGGAAAAAGTTAGGGGTGTTTTAGATAAAAAAATTGAAGGTACTACACAAGGTACCTTAACTTGGTATTTCAGAAAATAGAAAAAGCAAAATATTCCACAATAGAATGGAAAAGGGAGGCACATTTGTGCATACTAGTGTAAAAGGAAGTACTGTACCAAATATTAGGTTCAACTGACAAAGAAAATGTTTCGGGGAGTATAAACTCCAGAGTTATTGGTTTTTAATTTTTTTTTAAATGTAAGTGAAGTCTGAAAAATATAAAACTTGGTATGGTGTCATGATATGACATCTAAATGTTGTGGAAGAAATTTGAGAAGGTTTCACAAAAGCTGTGACGTGCACTAATTAGAAACTGAAGCATGTCCGAAGAAGAATCCTAATTTTGAAAGGGAAGGTGTGAGGTTTGAAGGTGAAACGGCAGTTGCTTCCTCGTTTGACGTTGGAACTTTTTCCACACTTAACATACACCATTACAAGTTCCATGTCAAAATTTGGTATTTTTCGGTATTCATTTTCTATTTTTAAGGCATTAAATGAATTTCTAGCTATTTAATGGGTATAATTCAAATTTAAACTACAAGTACATGAAATAATGAAGAAAATTTGGTTGAAAATTTATATCTAGGTTATTGAGTATATTTGTAGGCCTTATCAAGGAAATGTTTGGAAAATTCAAACATTTGAGTGGGAGAATTCAACCACGAACTTGGTGGTTATTGGTTTTTAAAATTTTAAACATGTAAATGAAGTCTAAAAAACATGAACCTTGGCATGGTGTCATGATATAACATCTAAAGGTTGTGGAAAAAAATTGAGCACATTTCGCAAAAGCTGTGACTTACACTGCTTAGAAACCGAAGCATCTCCGAGGAAGAATCCTAGTTTTAAAAGGGAGGTGTGAGGTTTGAAGGCGAAGCGACAGTTCTTCATCGTTTGAACATAAAACTTTTTCTACACTAAACATACACCATTACATGTTCCATGGCAAAATTTGGCATTTTTGGGATTCATTTGCTATTTTTAAGGCATTAAATGGATTTCTTGGTATTTAATGTGTATAATTCAAATTTGAACTACAAGTATTCGGCCCACGCCAGCGACCTTCATTCCCGGGTCGAGGAGAGGCCGAGATCTACGCACCGGCGACCTCCTGCTGCTCATCAGCTGCCCCTCTCGTCGGATCTGTGCGGGGAGGGTGAGATCCGCGCCGTCAGCCCTCTCATAGCAGCTCCACCATGGCGAGCCCTGCTCCATCCTTCCACCTTCCTCTTTGGCTGCACGGGATTGTGGTTGTAGCCATTGGTGAAGTGCCGAGCTCCTCCTGCTCGCCGTCAACCTCCCTTCCGGTGGTAGAGGGTGGCTCTAGGAATTCTCCGTCCCCGTTGGCAGGCCAGGCGTTGGCTGCATCTGGAGGCCGTTGGTGGCTGGATCGGGAGGCCATCGTTGTCGTAGTCGCGTGGTCATCAGCGTTTCTTCTTCTTCTGTTCAACCGGTTTGCTGAGTGTTTACACTCAGCAAAGTTTATGCCTTTGCTGGCCACCAAAAAACACTCAGCAAACTCTTTACCGAGTGTGCTTTGCCGAGTATTACACTAGGCAAAGAGTTTGCCAAGTGTTTTGTGCCCTTTTCAGAGCATTTTCGGCACTCGGCAAAGTTATCGATTCTGGTAGTGATGCATGCATGCCTGCCTGCCTGCCTGCCTTCTTTCTACTAGTTTTGAGCGAGAGGAAACCAGCTGGTACATCACATCACGCTCACCACAGGGACGAACAATTTGGAAGTCCTTACTGAATGTTTACTGAAATTATGACCTTTCGGGGTATAAGTGAACCATATATAAAATGGAACCAGAAGCTTGTCTTGAATTATAAGTGAATTATCCATGAGTGGGGCATTTTGGAGCTCGGGCTCCATGGAGCACTCTCTTGGAAAAAATCGAAAATGATTTTTAAAGTTTTACAAAATTCTGAAAAAATAGCCACATGTACCTAGTGATGTATTCTACATGTGTGCAAAGTTTCATGATGAAATATTTGAACATGTCAGCTACACACAAAAAAACAAGTGCGTGTGCTAAAAAACAAGTGCAGCCGTCCACCGACAAAGCGATCTCCGCAACTGATGAGTAGAACAATAAAGACGGTTGGCTTCTGAACCATTTGTGATATATTCACAAAGGTTTTTCAAACTGTTTGTGATATATTTACAAACGGTTTTTTTAACCGTTTGTGTGGTTTCAATCATCACAAGCTATCTGCAACTGCATTTGAACTTCAATCATCTGTGAACTTTTTATTTATCACAGACGGTTTCGTTCCCACATCAATTTGTTTTTGTCAATAAAGTATGAAAAATTCACAATAATTTGACGCTAGCTGATAATGGAATCTGTAACCTAGAAAATCTTCATAGACGGTGAATTAAATATTCCCATCTGTGATGACTAGAACATCAAACACGGTTGGCTTCTGAAACCGTCTGTGATATATTCACAAACAATTTATTTTTCAAACCTTCCGTGGCGTACCTGTCAGCGCAGATGGTTTCGACCAGCACAAGTTATCTACGACTGTTTTCGAACTTCAACCATCTGTGAAGTTTTTATCACATATGGTTTCGTTCCCACCGTCTATGAAGTGGGATCAATTATGACTCCTGTGTAGTAGTGTAGAGAGTGGACACGCTAAGTTGGCCACTAGGGTTCCATTTTTTTATTAAGTTTTGGGTTGCTAACCACGTATGCCACTAGTAAGAAGCCCGTGTGTTGCCATGGACATAGAAAACCAATACAATTTGTGATATAGTTTGTTGAATGAGTCTTCAACTCTAGCAAAAATGACCGTGCAGTTATAGTTATCTGATGAAATTACAACATGCGGTGTGGTTCTGTTGTTTATGTCATTGTTTCAGCTATCTGGGGTCTGTGTGGAACTAAGGAATGAGATTCGCATTCTCAGAGAAAGCAACCGTTAGGTACGTACGTATGCATCAGCTCTTTGGCTAAGGACATCAAGGTCAGTGGATAGGAAGGTGGAGATGGACATATTCGCTGGGAAAATTTTGGAACAAGCAAGAAGACTCACGTGGCTGTTGATTAGATATTGGACGTGTGTGTGCGCGTATGATACGTGTGCTAGCTGTAATTAACTCTGGCCCCGGGCGTTTCAATGAAATGAAATGATCATGGGGCTGCGCACAGATGGCCCACAACTTCAAAAAATTGCGCTCTAAATCTGACGCAGCTGATTTAGGACACACATTTCTGTACACCTACTATTCTATAAAATGTTCTGTACGCAGGTGCCAATTACGTCAGTAGTAAGGAGGAAGATTAGATATTCATTTGTAAGGTTGCTGTGAATGGATGCTATACGATTGAATGCAGTCCATGTTTTGGAGAATCGTGTGTGATACCCAATACAAGGTTTTTGCTATTTCTTCGGACAAATGTGGTGATGATTGGATGCTAGTATGATTTTTTTTTCATTATTTCCATATCATGACTATTATTACGTAACATGCAAAATAATTTGCAAGCCTATTTATTGGAGGGTTTAGTGCGTTGAGCACCTGTTTAATTATTCGCATTGGCGTGCATGTCACGATCATAAGAGGGAACCATATGCATGCATGCATGCCTTCTTTTTAGTTTGGACAGGCCACGAGACAGCGCTACGTACACCTACATCACCATCACACCACATGCCAGGACGAAAAATATATTTGGAAGCCCCAGTGCCCTAGCAAGCTAGTGAAACATGCATGTGTGCTTGCACAAGCTCATGTTTACGTACCTAAACTGTAAATGTTAGACACACAGTGTTGAAGGACTATAAGCCAATTGTCCACCTTTCCTCCTCAGCTTAACCTTTTGGGGTTAACTCGTTGATGCGTAGTAGTTCACTATGGTATCGGAACAGAGGTCTCTAGTTTGAGTTACGGGCGGCGACCATGGGAGCACAAGTGGGAGGTGGCGACGGCCGGCTTTATTTCTTAATTGGAAGCAGCAAGGGTTTTGAAAAACCTACCAAGTCTCGCGCACTCTTATTTATAGAAAGGACAAATATTGTATCATAGATGGTTTTCCAACAGAACCGTCTGTGATAGCTTAGGGTAGCCGCACGCCTCTAACCCTCACAGATGGTGCCTCGGACAGATGTGGTGATGATTGGATGTTAGTATGTTTTTTTCTTATTATTTCCATATCATGACTATTATTAAGTAACATGTAAAATAAATAAATAGTTGTATTAAATTGGTAAACATTAATATGGAAAATTCATATTGATTTTGATTACAATTCACACAAATGACTATTATTATTATTTTTACAGTATTAATTATTATTATTATTTGAATATGACGACTGTTATAAATTAACAAGGAAAACAATTATTTAATTTTTCCCATAATGTATGAAAAAATCATATCGATTTGAAGCTAGCTCAAAATTGAATGTGTAACCATGAAAATCCTCATAGACGGTTTAATAAATACTCCGTCTGTGATGACTAGAACGTCAAAGACAGTTATTATCTCACTGTGATATATTTACACACAGCTTCTTGTTCAATCCGTTTGTGATGTACCGGTCAGCACAGACGGTATCGACCAGCACAAGTTACCTATGACTGTTTTCGAACTTAAACCATCTGTGAAGTTTTTATCATAGATGGTTTTCTATTGTTAATGTCATTGCTGCAGCTATTTCACGGTTCGTGGAAACTATGGAATGCTCTGCGATTTCAGAGAAAGCAACCGTTAGGTATGCATCAGTGGATTAGGATATCAGGGGCTGGCTTTGCTGAAGAGATGGTAGATTCTGTGGTCAGTGGATAGGAAGGGTGGAGATGGACACATTCGCTACAAATTTTTTGAAAGGATCAAGAAGACCCACAGGGACGTGTGTGGTGTGTGTATGATGTGTGGATTCATCACACCGTTCTAGCTGTAATGAACTCTGGCCCCGGCCATTTCAATGAGCTGATCATGGAGCCCCTCAACAATTCAAAAAGTTGTGCTTGAAATCCGATGCTGATTTGGGACACAATTATCTTATCAGTTCTGTACACCTTAGTGCCAATAATTGTATCAGTAGTAATGAGAAAGATTTTATATTCGTTCTTAAGGTTCTCAGGCATGTCCATGTTTTGTAGAATTGTGTGCGATACCCAATACAAGTTGTGTGATATTCCCTCGGACATATGTGGTGATGATTGGCTGCTCTTGGAATTATATTATTTATTTGAAAGTGAGGCAACTGGACAAATTGTCTTCCTCTTAAGGTTGTGTATGGCTCACTACTGAAAACTATAGGTCCACTGGTCCAGTTAATGGATATATACGTATGGTACGGGTGCATGTTAGTCACATGCATGCGAGATTTTTTGCTCTATATGACGAGATGCGCGTACGTGAGAATTAATATTGATTCGTATGCTGTAAAAACATGAACCTGAACCCTTTTTCAAAAATATAGCTGCAAAAAGGAAATCTCGCGCCACTCCGGAGAAGCTACTGTTCATCTTCTACCTCCGCTCTCCACCAGAGACTTCCATCTAGTAGTGCCCGGCGGGTCTGCTTTGGCCCCTCTCCTGCTTGCTCCGGCTATCCGCCGGTTTCTCCAGAATTAGACAGAATTCATAGTGGGCTGTAGGCCAGTGTTACTTCTTGTTTGTATGGACATGCCTGAGAAGGAAGACCCATGACTGTGTTCTAGTCGTACTTGAGCTGGTCTGAAGAGGCCCTCGAGCCCGTGCAAGGCAGGCACCCCATTTTCGGGAGCGTATAATGTCCGCCTTAAGCGGGAGCCATGAGAGCCTCGCGTACCCTGGCCTCTCGTGCTCCTTCCCGCAATTAACCTTGGCTCATTTACGTTTCTCTTGCCCCCGTTTCTTGCTTAGGTGCATTTCTTGTTTCTTCCCCGCCTTCAGCGATGATTCAACTATGGACATTATTGTTGGCGTTGCCCAAGATCAATGGATACACACACGCGAGTACGCAGTGGACACACCTACACTTCTCCTGTTGTACACAATGGAGATGAAGAACACATGCCCGATGAACACACGGAGAGCTAGTACACATGCAAAGCTAGCTAGTAGTGTTAATTAGATACATGCATTGTTAGTTGGAGGAGTGGTGCACGTACTTGCATGGATAAAGCTAGCTGTTCGACAGGCTTAGGTGTGGACCGAGTAATCTGTAAGAAGCGTAGCTGTCAAACTTTGTTGTGAACAGTAAACTTATGTAAATAAACTGATAATGATTCTCATTGAATGAAAGGTGTTTATACAAGCCCCAAAAAGGGTGCGGTTAAAAGTGTTGTGAGAGGGAAAAAGGCAGTTGCTAACGTGTGAGACAAATCTTAACTGCTTAGAGCAGTTGCTAATGTGTGAGACAAAACATAACTGCTAATGGCAGTTATTAATGCCAATGTCGGTTTGCTAATTAACACATACTCCCTCCTTCCCGAATTACTTGTCGTGAAAATGGATAAAAATGGATTTATGTAAAATTATAATACGTCTAGATACATATATTTCTGCGACAAGTAATTCCGGACGGAGGGAGTATTAATTAGCAAACTGCCATGTGCTAGAAACTATTCCTAACACTCCCCCTTGGATCACACCACTTTTCCATCATCTGAGGCTTCTTGTATATTCGTCAATCATCTTAAGAAATCATTTTTATAATCTAGAGAATCTCCCACAAAAACCCTGTGAGAAAAATATGAGGAGAAAATATAGTAACATGATATACCATTGAAAACTCCTTAAAAATCCAATGGGAAAAATATAAGGAGAAAATGGTATGGTATAATTTATATTGCCCCATTAAAAATCTTTTATGAGAACTTGTTTGAAAAAACTCATAATGGAAAAGAGTACAATATTTATTATCTGATGATGACTGATGGGTTATAGTTCTAGGAGTTTTCTCCCCCTGAAGTTTGCAAATTTCGAAAACGTCTCATACCAATTCCGTGAACACATTTCTGGAATGCTGAAGTTGGTTAAGACTTTGTGAACAAATCTGCTAGATTATCACATGATTTGGTTTGCAAAATATCAATTTCTCAATTTTTCTGTAATTCCTAAGGAAAGAATAATTTTGGAGCAATATGTTTTGTGATATTTTTTTTATATAACCCATATGCATTTGGGCAATACAAGCTGCATTATCTTCATAGATAATGGTTGATGATCCTAATGAACCAACACCACACGAGGTTCGAATGTGGTTAACCATCCTGTGAAGCCACATACATTCACATGATGCTTCATACAATGCGATAATTTCAGAATGATTAGTGGAAGTTGCTACTAGAGTTTGTTTTGTTGACTTACATGAGAAGGCAGTTCCGCCATATAAGAATACAAAATCTGTTTGTGACATGGCAATGTGGGGATCAAATAGATAGCCAGTGTCAGTATAACCTACCATAGTCCTATCTTGGTTTTTCTGATAGGATAGGCCAAGAACTTTTGTGCCATGTAAATATCTAAGGATATTCTTCACTCCTGTCCAATGATGTTTTGTTGGAGCACAGCTGTGTCTAGCTAGTAAATTTACCGCAAATGCAATATCAGGTCTTGTGCAATTTGCAAGGTACATTAGCGCTCCAATTTGCAGGGTACATTAGTACTGCAATTTTTTGCAAGAGATATGGGAATTCCGTTCCCAATATCTCTTTGTCATCATCCCGAGGTCTAAAAGGATCTTTATTCATATCAAGGGATCTGATGATCATGGGTGCTTTGGATGGATATGATTTATCCATATTGAATTTTTCCAAAACCTTTTGAATATAAGCAGCTTGGTATACTAATATTCCTGCAGGAAGATGATCAAGTTGTAAGCCTAAGAAAATTTTGGTTTTCCCCAAATCTTTCATCTCAAATTCTGTCATTAAATGATTACGTGCTTCGTTTATGTCTAGTGTACTTCCAATGATATTGAGATCATCAAGGTAAACTAAGATGAGGCAAAATCCATTTGAGTATTTCTTTATAAATACACACATGCAATAAGAAACTCACTTAGTCGGTTATATCGTATTCTACCCCAACAGTTTTTAAAACCATAGAGTGACTTTTGTAGTTTTACACAATATGTGTTGCGATTTGCTTTGGGATTCGGTAATTTTAGTCCTTCAGAAACTTTCATATAGATATCTGAATGGATTGACCCATATAAGTATGCAATCTCAGGTCTCTACGTATGCCCTTGTGCTACTAGCCTCGCTTTATATCCCACCACCTCATTGTTTCGTTTCTTTTTCGAACAAAAACCCATTTTGCTTCCACGTGGAAGACCTTTTGAGGAGTAGGTATTACTGAGGAAAATACCTCTCTTTTATTGAGCGAGCGCAATTCTGCCTCAATTGCTTCCTTCCATTTAAGCCAATTAGGGCACTTGAGGCACTCCTTCACGGACTTTGGTTATGGATCCAATTGAAGGGTATTAGCAATTTTAGAGGAAAAAAATATGTCAACAATTGTAGTCTTTCTGTTGTATGATTCTCCTGAATCTGCAGAGTTTGTGGATATTTCAATGATACCCTCCGACTCCCACAACAATAGAGTCAGGGTGTTCCGATGTCCCGGCATTTAAACTTGTAAGCGCATTTGTGCTTGGTTCTGGATGTTGAACATCCATTTGATGTTTTTCCACTTGAGCTTGAGTGGCATTTACTGGTAGAGTACTGCGGAGGCTTTTGAGAAGCTATATCCCATTTGGCCAGACCCCCCCCCCCCTTATTTGCATTTGGGGGTCGAGTTGTTTTATTTGGTACATCCACTCGTTTTGGTGCATTATCTGCGGGAATATGTGATTTAGTGACACCTTTATGGTTAGTAAATGCATCTCGTAGCTTGTTTGCAATGTGTTGCAAGTGTATAATTCTCTGAACTCCAGTTTCACATTCTTTAGTAAGTGAATCTATGGACAGAATGCATGTTACATTCCAATCTATTTCTAGGCATTCTTTGTGGTTTGATTCTCCCCCTAATGCTGGGAAATTGAACTCATCGAAAATAGGATCTACCGGGCTGTGAACAGATCCCCTCTAAGGGGATTGAGGTATTTTATAATTGATGAAGAATTATACCCCACATAGATCCCTAATTTTCAATGGGGGGGCATGAATGTACGCTGCGGTGGTGATATCGGTACGTATACTGCACAACCGAATTTTGTAGATGGGAAATACTATTACCACGTACTAGTTGCAACGGGGAGGCTGTGTGATATGTAGCTGGTCTAATTTGTATCAGATCTGCGGCGTGTAATGCGCGTGAAGTGAATTTGGCAGCATTATCCATTCGAATTGTTTTTATCCTCTATTCAGGATGATTTTCTCTTAGTTTAATAATCTGAGCTATCAATTTGGCAAAGGCATGGTTCCATGTGGATAATAACACACGTGTGACCATCTAGTAGATGCATCTATGAGCACCTTGAAGTACCTAAATGGTCTAGATTGTGGTTGAATTGGACCACCTATATCTCTTTGAATGTGTTCAAGGAAATTGACTCGTTTTTCTTTTGAGATAAGATGGTTTTACAATTAATTTCACAGTTGCACATGCGGAGCACACAAAATCTGATGATTTTTGGAACTTTGTAGTTTGAAGGTTGTAACCAATAGAATTGTCACTAGTTTTTCTCATCATCCCTATTCTAGGATGACCAAGGCGACCATGCCAAGTCTTGAATTTATCAAGATTTTGAAAAATTATTTTCTACGCAAGGTGTGGTACGGGTTTGATATAAGTGTAATACAATGCAGACGATAGTGAGGGGAATTTTTGAAAATTTTGTTTCTCAGATCCATTGCTCTTTGTTAAAAGCAAATATTCAGTATTCTTCTTAGATGTTAATTCCAGATGGAAATTATTTGAGCGGATATCTTTGAAACTTAGGAGGGTACACAGAGATTCGGGATACAGGAGTGCATCCTCAATTACAACGATAGTACCCATAGGTAAAACATTTGTGGCTCGCCCTGAACCTACAATTGATGCATCATGAGTCACGACTAGTGATGGTCATTACATTTCCTTTCCTCTTAGTTAGAGTTTGGAAATATTTTGTTTCCCTTAGTATTGTGTTAGTGGTACAACTATCCACTAAACAAATTTCTTCTTCTGTTGGATTGTTTTCCCGTAAATGTCTATATAGAGTGAGAGAATATTTTAGGATGAATTTTATTCATATTACTCATAAATAAATACATACGAAGTATTCATATTACAATTACAAATACAAATACAACATTATGTCTGAATTACATAATATGATCTAGTCCGTAGGACTTTATTCTACTTAGAGTTATACAAATTATAACATCCAATATTACGATAAATGGCTGGTAACATCAATGGGTGATGTGGAGGTTAATTGAGATCTCCGAATGCATCTTGAGTGTAGTCCACTAGCATGTCATTGACATCAAGAAGAGGTTCATCCTTTTGCCTTGATTTCTGGGGAGCGTTCTGAGAAGTGTTTGATTCCAGGTTCTCTTCCTGTTGTAAGGCGTTGAAATGAGTTTCAGCTTTTCCATGAACTTGTTTGCCATTCTTAGTAGACTTAAGGTATAAGTCAGCATAGCGCTTGGGAGTATGGCATTTGTTAGTACGATGGTTCGTGCATCCACACCATTGACAAATCTCAGGGTTGTTGTTTTGGTCATCATTCTTGAAGTGACCTTTACCCTTAGAATGACCACTGGTTTTCTACTTGTTTTTGTTTTTCCACTTACCTTTGAATTTTCTGAAATTCCTTTTGTTACGCCCATACTTTTTAGTAAACTGAGTGTTAGCATGCGCTTTAGGAAGTGGCATAGTGCCCGTTGGGCATGCCTGATGATTCTTCTCAGCTTGAAGTAGAGTACATGTGAGCTTAGAGTACTTCTTGTATTTTTCTTAATGATATTGTTGTTGCTGAACCCTCATTGATGTGTGGAAGGTGCACAAGTTCTTCTCAATAAGATCATCTTCGGAAATTACTTGATTGCAAAACCTTCATTTTGAGTTAACCTTGTGAACAGTAAAGTTGTATACTGCCACATATTTGAAGCCTTGGAACCTAATGAGTGACCATTCCCTTTGTGCTTGTGGCAGCATAACTACGCTTTGTTGGTCATATCTCTCCTTAAGAGAGTTCCACAAAGCAAGTGGATGTCCTCCATTAAGTATTCTATTTTTAAATCTAGATGGGGGTGATGCCTTATGAAACTTCAAGATGTATATTTGGCTACCTGTGGTATTTTTGCGGCGCCTTCAGTATGTGTGGTGATGGTGGAACCAAGCTTACGATTTTCCAGTTCTATCTTGGTATCCATAGCCCATGGTAAATAATTACTACCATCTAGTTCAAGTTCATGAAATTCTCGATTCATGACGCTAGCCATTTTCCTTCATATCATGATCATGCATTAATTAGTTTTACTACGAGAGTAAATTATTTTACTAAGCAACAATCAGAGGAAAAAAATTAACTATAGCTGATGCTTTATAACCATATGTGTAGACCTCAATTTATATAGGATAACACTTTGAAGATAATCACCATTCTGGTGTAGTTCTCGCGGTAATAGAAAATCACTTTGAAGGTAATCATCTGTTAAAATGATATGACAGGATGTAGACCTCACCGTAATAGTATATAATCTACAAAATTTTGTAGTAGATGCCACTATTACCTTGTGAATTGCAAGTGAAACTTGAGTTAGTCACATTTAAACTTAATATTTGGGAGAGCATGTTGAAAATAATCATCTTACCAAAAGGACAAAATGTAGATCTTAAAGTAATGTTGGATAATCTGCAAAATTTGCAGTAGACGCCGCCATTACCTTGTGATCCCAAAAGTTAATTTGAATTGTAAAATATAATTGTTGTACTAATTTTGCATATTCTAGAAAATGATGAGCCAAACATATAGAATATGTCATAATATATTAATATTACAGAGTCTCGAATATGATTTCCAGAAATTACAGGGTCTAAAGGTTATTTTCTAGATAATATAAGGTCTGCAATATAAATTTACAATAGAGTACGGGACTGAACATAAAAAAAAGGTAACTACAAGGTCTAAAACATAATTTTTACAACACAATGTAATAAGCGGGTGAACTAATCTGCAATATATGGAAAACAGCGGGTTCTATTTGCAAAAAGGACAAAGATTCACCAGCCCCTTTTTTTGTTAATGGCATGTGGGCCAAAATAATCTGGGCCGGGGCCCGTTCGGCCTTTCGGCCCACCGGCCTGCTCGGGTGACACGGTGGGGCGAGGCGGGCTACAACGGCATGGGCCTGGGTCCCCAGTGCATGCACGGGTGGGGATAAGGGGAGCGGAAAAGCTATGTCTCGCTTATTGCGAGACCGATGGTGCTCGCCCCTATAGTCTCGTCCAAAGTAGGTCGTCCAAATAAAGCGGTTTTGGGTACCTTCCGTGAGGTTTTCGAAAGATTCTGTCCAGTTTTTCGTTTCTTTCCTTTTTCTATGTTTCCCTACCAGCTTTCTTTTCAGGTTTTTTATTCTATTATGTTGGTTTTTCATTTCTTTTTTTACTTTTTATCCATTTTTCAAATACATGTTGACTATTTTTGAATACACGTTGAACATTTTTCATATACAGGTTGAACATTTTCCAGATACACATTGAACATTTTTTAAATAAACGTTGAACATTTTTTTAATTAAATGTTGAACATTTGTTAAATGCACATTGAACATTTTTTATATATACGGTGAATATTTTTTAAATACACACTGAACCTTATTTAAACACAAATTGAATATTTTTTCAAATACACGTCGAACATCTTTCTAAATACGCGGTGAACATTTTTTAAGATACATGTTGAACATTTTTTAAATACACGTGAACATTTTTCAAATACACGATGAACATTGTTTTAATACACGATGATAATTTTATACACACAAGCTGAACATTATTCTAAATACACGGTGAATATTTTTAAAATATGTTGAGCATTTTTATGGTACACATTGAACATTTTTTTATGACACGGTGAACATTTTTTAAATATACGATGAACATTTTTTCAACACACGATTAACATTATAGAAATACATGATGCATATTTTTTATTCACAATGACCTTTTCTAAAACAAATTATAACACTGTGGTGAACATTTTCTAGATCTATAAGAACAAAAGTTTAAGTCACATGCAAAAAATTGCTCTTCCTTTAGAAAATAAATGAACGAATTATATCAAAAAGAAAATCATCATTGTAATTATCGGAAGAAAAAAATGTTTTCAAAATAAAAAATAAAGAGAAGGGTGAAAGCTAGTATAGGAATACTTTTTTTTTACCGTAACTATTATAGGAATACTTCAGTGAATGACGAATCTAACATTTGAAAGAAGGAACGTGTTAGCCAAATCTAGTCAGGGGGGTTCACCTCACGTCCTGTACGTCCTTTTTTCTTTTTGTTTTTACTTCCGGTTTTACTTGGTTCTCTCTCCGGATATTCCTTTTTTCTTTTTCTTTTCTTTTTTTTCTTTCTTCTTTTATATATTTTTTAAAAAATTGAATAATTTTTTAAGTTGTGACCATTTTCAAATTCATGACCATTTTTTAAAATTTTATTTCTCTGTAAATTCATAAATATTTCATAATTTATGAACATTTTTTTTATTCGTAAATATTTTTTAAATTTATTAGTAGTTTTTCAAATCTATGAACATTTTTCAAATTCATGAACATGTTACAATTTTGTTAACGTTTGTTTAAATCCATGAACATTATTCAAATTCACAAACATTTTTCAAATTCATGAACAATTTTTTAAATCCATGAATAATTTTTAAATTCATGAATAATTTTCAAATTCATTAACTTCTTTCCAAATCCAAGATAATTTTTCAAATTTGTTAACATTTTTTGAATTCATGAAAGTTTTTAAATTCATGGACATACTTTTAAATTCATGAATATTTTTAAATTCATTTACATTTTTTTATTTTGTGAAAAAATTTGAAATTGTGAACATTTTTTAAATTCACAAACATTTTTTTAAATTCATGATTTTTTTATTGTTCATCAACATTTTTCTTAAATCCATGAACATCTTCTTCGAATTCGTGAATATTTTTTAAATTCACTGTTTAGGGGCAATTAACTGTGAGGAAAGATTAAAAATTCGGGGCAATTAGCTGCCGGCACAACTTTAACTGCCGGCCAAAACTTTATAGGTCATGCTAACTGTCGGGAATGGTAAAGTTAAAAGGGCAGTCCATCTGCCGGCATGTTTAGAGTCTGCTCAATTGCACTGAAATCTAAATGTATGCGAATGCACTACCGGTAACCACGTTGGCGGGGACGAAAAAATTTGGTAGCGAAAATAGCGCGTGAGGCACGCGTGGGAGAAACGAAACAACATAAGTCACCGGAAGCCAACCGCGGCCACACGACCCTAATTTATTTCCCCTTCTTCACATCCAGTCCCCATCGCTCCTTCCCTCAGCCGCCGCACTAACATCGTCGTCGACGCCACCGACCCAAGAAAGACCGTCGCCGACTCACCCCCATCCACACCGTCCCACCCAGTGCTGCCCCCCATCCCCTTCATCACCCATGCCGCTGCCCAGTGCCATCGCCCCCGCATCCCCCATCCACGCTTCTACCCAGTGCCGCCGCCTCCGCATCCCGCACCCACGCCGCCACCCAGTCCCCATTGATGATGACATACACCCACACCTACCACCTACACCGCCACCCATCTCAATCCAGACCGCACCGCATCCCCCACCCAGCGCCGCCGCCCCATTCCCTTCACCACCCACGCCGTCGTCCCAATCCCCAACAACGACATCGCCCCATCCCCTTCACCATCCCCACCCCTGCTTCGCCTCGCACATCAGCACCGTGCCTCTCTCCTCTATGTGCTACAAGCAGCCTGACTAAGCTCTGTTCTCCGCTCGTGCTACCTGTGGCATCCTCTGCCACCTGCCCATCAACGGAAGTAGCAGCAATAGCCTCATAGTCACAGCTAAAGGCAGCCATTGAACTTTGTTCTTCGTTCCTGCTTCGTCTATACAGGTATGCATTGAGAAGTTTCAATTCCGTTGTTTCATATTTTTTTCAACCTTGTTTTATTGTGTGGACATGCAAAGATTTTCTTGTTGTGCTGAGGTAGTAAATTTGGCTATGAGCTATGAGTCTAATAGATTCTTGTGACTTGAACTTTCCTCTACTAGGAAAAGATTGCATGACTGTCAGAACATGATTCCTAGTTCATGCCTATCAGGTGCTATGTAGAGTATATGATTTTGTACTTTTGATTTAGTTTCAGTAATGATCTGGATGATGCATTGGACAAGTTTGTGGTACTTCTGGATGGGCTAAATATAAACCCATCTACAGCAAAACAGTCATGCCATAAATAGTGCTGGTGTAGGTTTCCACTTTTTCCCATTTTAGATGTTGCCGATACTGATTGCTTTATGTTGAATCACTGAGTTGTTCTTTCTGTGTGTTAACTGGCATTGTATAATTGTCGAAACTTTAGTTCTGATATATAATAGCCAATTGTTTTCTCATGTTATATTGGTTGTCATTTCCTGCTCTTATCTTGCACAAGTATGGTTTGTGATCATATGATGATTATTTGGAGGACAAATACTTTTGTGATATGCACTCTCGGTGTAATGTTTTGTCAATGTTTACCTTTGCACGAAGCTTTTTTCTGCAGAAAAATTATTTATTCAAATTTAAACTGTTGTACATTGTTAACTTATATTTTCCGTTAAGATGACATGAGTTGTTGATTATTCTTCACCCACGCTAATTATCTTTTGATGCTTTGCAGGCTGACCAACCTAAACTGAACTTTAAGGAGAAGTATTCAGGTCTAGGTTGGCAAGTGAAGAAGGGATCAAGCTGCAGCCATCAATAACTGAACAAGTGCCACTTCAAACTTTCGGTGAGATTCTTGATCACAATTGAAGACTTGATTTGTTTCTATCATTGTGTGGTATCGTTTGACTATATTTTGAATACTCATAATTTGTTTATATCGTTGCATTGTATCATTTGACTATGTTTTGGATACCTCGATGGTTGTTTTGGTTTGTAATTATGATTTCAAGGTCTTCTTTAGTTTTGTAAAAAAAATGATTTGTGTTGGTTTGAGATATTTAGGCAAGGATTGAAATTTAGTACAAGCAAACCGTTATGGACAAGAGCTGGATGGATCATGCTAGGTAAAACATTAGCATACACATTTGTCACTTTATATAATATTATCAAAGGTTTATCTTTTGACAAATCAATAATTGTAGGCACACAAATATCTATATCGAAGGGGTCAAACAATTTATACAATTTGCATTTACCAATTCAACAAGAGGGAGCAAGATATTATGTCCTTGTATAAAATGTGTGAACTGTGCATGCAAGGAATCTAGTGTTGTCTATGAGCACTTAGTATGTGATGGGTTCTTGGAAGGGTGTAAAAGATGGTTGTATCATGGGGAGCGGCTGTCATCCCTTCCACAATGGTACGAGCGTGACGAGTTTCAAAATGATGAGGTTAAAGTTGAGGACATATTTGAGGTACTTGATCATATACCAGAAATGCGCCAAGATATAGGACATGAATTTGGTGAAATTGGGGACGTTGGTGGGAATGATGGTGACCTAAGGGAGGATGGAACTGATCCAAATATAGAGGCTTTTCACCAATTATTAGATGATGTAGGGCAACAACTTTATCCTGGGTGCACAAGCTTCTCAAAGCTAAACTTTGTAGTTAGATTACTCCACACCAAATTTCTTAGAGGTTGGAGTGATAAGAGTTTTAACATATTGCTAGAACTGCTTAATAAAGCCTTACCAGGGGACTCACACTTCCTAAGAACTTTCATGAAGAAAAGAAAATGATAAAATGCCTTGGACCGGGTTATGTTAATATACATGCAGAATGATAGCATATTATTTTGAAAGCAATGTGCAAATACAGACCAAAGCCCTATATGCAAAACTTCTCGATGGAAATCTGAAAAGAAGAGCCTTGATGGGAAACGTGTACACCAAGCATCAAGAATGGTTCTTCATTATTTTCCAATGAAGAAGAGGCTTCAGCGACTGCTCATATCAAAGATGAGTGTAGCAGATGCAAGATGGCATGATGAAGAACACATAAGAGATGGATTATTGAGGCATCCGGCAGATTCTTCTGCATGGAAACATTTTGATGTGATACATCGAGATTTTGCTAAACATAGCCACAACATTAGGTTAGCTATAGTTGCAGATGGATTTAATCCTTACCGATCTATGTATTGTAGTTATACCATCTGGCCTGTCATGTTGGTCCCCCTGAATTTGTCTCCTTGGTTGTGCATGAAGCAGCCAAATTTCATCCTTTCGTTATTAATTCCTTGCCCAAATTCACCTAGGGAAGACATGGATGTCTATCTTTAACCATTTATCGATGATATGGTAGAAATGTTTGAAAAGGGTATTAGAACTTATGATGCTTCTACGGGCAAGCCCTTTGACTTGCATGCTACCATATTATACACCATTTATGATCTGCATGGTTTAGGTCACCTATGTGGATGTGTCACCTCTAGTGGATATGGTTGTCCAGACTGCCACTTGCATACTTGCTCTCTCTGGCTGGCAAAGGGCATGAAGAATTGCTATATGGGTATAGAAGTTTCTTAGATGCAATTCATGACTACAGGTTTGATGAAGAATCTTTTGACGGTACGGAGCTTCGAGTGGCACCTATACCACTTACCAGAGAAGAAGTTTTGGCGCTAATGGAAAATATGCGTACTAGTTTTGGAAAGAACCCCTTAGGAAAGACAAAGAAAAGGAAGCATAAGGATGGTGAACCAATAATTTGGAAAAGAAAATTTATATTCTTTAATTTACCATATTGGAAAGACTTACCGCGGCCTTATAATTTAGATGCAATGCACATTGAGAACAATGTTTGTGAAAACATAATTAACACACTTTTTGGCTTCGACGGAAAATCAAAAGATAATTTGAACTATCGTCTTGATCTATGAGATCTAAGTATACGAGTTGAGCTTCATCCTGCTGAAGTAGGAGAAGACTCATATTATATACCTCCAGCACTTTACTTAATGACCCCCGAGCAGAAAAAGCTATTTTGTGTAGTTTTTAAATGGGTCAAGTTTCCTTATGGCTATGAGTCTAATTTGTATCACCACGTTCATGTTAATGAGAAAAATATTGTTGGATTAAAGAGTCATGATAATCACATTCTCTTGCAAAATTTACTTCCATTGGCTATTAGAGGAACATTGCCTGAGTACGTAGGCATTGCATTGACTCGTGTGAGCAGATTCTTCAAGAAAATTTATGCGCCTGTTATTTGTGTAAGTGATATGGAAAAGCTAGAGGAAGAAATTGCTGAGACTTTAAGCATACTCGGGACTATATTCCCACCATCCTTTTTTGATCTTATGGTCCACTTAATGGTTCGTCATCCAGCCCAAGTGAGGCTTTGGAGGCCAGTAAAATACATCAACATGTTCCTAGTTGAAAGGTCAAATTCTGGACCTTTTATTAGTACCATATTTTTTTAATTTTCTACATTCAAATATGCTATGTCAATTATGTATAGGTTTTTTATGAGGTTAAGAGGATATGTTCTCACCAAGAGTCATCCAGAGGGGTCAATTGCAGAGAATTATGTGGTTGATGAGTGTCTCACTTTCTGTCTCGTTATTTACATGAATGTGAGACTAGATTTAGTCGACTTAATGCAAATGACCTTTCTGGTCCTAGCAGTACTCCTAGTACTATGCCCTTCTTTGATAACATGGGTCGCCCTTTGGCTGGAAAACGTATTGTGACTTTAGACCATAAAACATGGCTTCAGGCACATAGATATGTCTTATTTAATTATGATCATATCGAACCATACTTGAGGTCAGTTATGTCTTATGTTCAAGATGTGTTGTTATAGAATTATGTTTTGTCCCCTATGTTACTGAAATTTAATTTAACTATTGCAGAAAGCATACTGAGTTTTTGTCCTCAACTGGTCATCGAAATACTAGTCGCATCCAACATGAAAAATTCCATGAGTGGTTTAGATTGCATTTGGCAGAGCTAGTAGAAATGGTGAAGAAGTGTCCAAAGAGATCCAAACTTTAGCGTCTGGCCCCTTCTTTGTTACAAAAATGTATAGCAGCTATACTATAAATGGGGTAAAGTTCCACACAAGGTCCTACGATGAGGGTAGGTGCAGCCAAAGTAGTGGAGTTGCTCAAGTTGCACAAACATCGTCTTTATCTGCAAATGCTAAAAATCTTATAGTGGGATGTAAAATATATTATGGTGTGATAACAGAAATTCTGGAATTAGACTATCAACACGAAGGAAATATCATGCTCTTTAAATGTGATTGGTTTGACAACCATGTACCAGACAAGTGGGTAAAAGTTTGATAAAGTTGAAATCACAAATGTGAACTCTAAGCATTTATTTAGCTCTGGTGAGAAGTTGTTCGATGAACCATTCATTTTGGCTTCGCAATCAACTCAGGTGTATTATGTCCAAGATCAGATTGACAAATATTGGTATAGCGTTGTTCAGTCAAAGCCGGGAATCCTTTCTAATATTTTTGGAAAAGGAAATGAAAACTTCGAGATGAACATGTGTTCCTATTACATGATTTAGATTCTAATGTAAATCTCTGGGTTGATATTAAAGGTGCACCTCGTATCAGAAAAGATATAGACGGGACAGTTGTTTGACCTGTCAAAAGAATAAGTATGTGGTTTTTAGCTTTTAATATTTCGGCAAAACACTTCTTTTAATTAATATTATATAATCTACCTCTACTTCAGATTGTTCATAAGACACACTATTTTAGTATTCATGTAGATTACATCTTTGTTCTTCTATTTTAGATCGCATAAACTTTTTACTAATTATGAGATAATACCTCTTTTCAGGAAAAATAATGGCAAATAGAGGAGAAAGGGATAATGCTGCTTCATATGAAGAATTACGGACGTAGAATGTAAGGCTTGTCACAGAGAAGTTGCATGAATTCATTCCAAGTCCTGCAGAGAAGTCTTCGTGTGAACAAAATAACAACAAGACAAACTGGATGGTAGCCCTTGCTTGTGTGTTGATTTAACTGTGCGGTATATGCTAGCTATTTAACAACATATTGTGCTTATCTGCAGAAAAGGCAATGCACATCTAGTCAGCCAGCTATCGAAATGCCTAGACGCCAACAAAGATCTGACACTGCTAGAGCTGATTCTAGGCAGGATGATGATGACATGCTAGATATTGCATTATAAGAGAATGAAGATGTTAATGCAGCGACACAACATGGTAGCTAGTTCTAATTTATTTAGGCATTTAACCTTTTGCATTGCTGAGATCTAACTAATTCTTTTCTATGGTCGTATGGAAGGTTTCTGTTTGGATAGTGGACAAAAACAAAAGAAAAAGCACGGACGCAGCTATACTAGAAAGCCCGATATACATTCAAGAGGGAACCAGCCACCAATCAGACTGGAGATCAATGATTTTGGATAGCCTATCAGGGACAATGCCATCGAGTTTGCAAATTTTATAGCCACACTAGTTAAAAATAGTGAGATAATTGTCGGAGCTAAATCTGGCAGATCTCGGGGTAGGGGATCCTAAGCTAGATGTCTTGGAGCGATGGTAGCAGAGACACAGGATTTTACCCAAGTTTGGGCTCTCCGAGGAGATAATACCTTACGTCCTGCTCTTATTGTATTATTGCGTTGGTGTGTACAGAGTACAAGTGTTCTACCACGAGATTGTTCTCCCTTTCTACGAACAGACCCCTCGGCTTATATAGGATATCGGGGGGTCATAGGTTACATGGATCCTAGTCGGCTACGTACATGGAGATAGAATCCTCCACAAATCCAGCTTCTTGTCTTGTACGCCAAGTCTTCTGGATATGCCTTATACACGTCTTGGGCTACCCAAAGAGACCCAGGACAGAACCAATAAGGGGTCCTAAGCCCGGCCCACCAGGCCGGGAGATGATGTGGTGAGAGGCCCCTTAGCCGGGACACCGTCAGTAGCCCCTAAACCGGTCTTCAAGTCTGGCTGCTACTCGGTCCATCCGAGCTGCACATCGTCTTCGGTCGTCGGCCTTGAAACTGGTTCAACGATAGCCTTCCCAATTGCAGCTGAGCTCCAGATCAGGGTTGTATCTGAGGTGACCATCACCTACCTCGGTCTCTGACAAGTGTTGAGGAAGTCGCAGCCGAGCTGCTTGCCAGAAAGGTTTCCCGCACAGCTGGCCCATTGGCGTGAAGAATTCCTGCGCACTTCGGTAATACTTACCCGGTCTGGTTCTGACAACACAGTCCGGTCTTGTCCATGGGCCCACCAAGCCATGTGGCATCCCTAACCTAATGGTCAACATGACGTGCAGGTGTGGGTCAAGGGCCAACCTACGCCATGTCCCATCAAGAAAGATCGTGCGTATCAAAATGCAGTGTTTTAACAGCGGCTCCCTCGATCCTCGCGCGTAATTATCGCGCAAACGTGGGGAAGCGGGAGGATTTACTGCCGGGTGGCGCAGTTAACCTGCTGCCACTTCATATTTTTACCCCATCTATAAAAGGGGAAATGCGACGCAAGGGGAAGCCTTACGCTTTCCATCCCCCTACCATCGTCCTCCTCCTCTCGCCCCTGCTCCCAAGCGCCCCAGCAAGCACCTCTCTGTGCCCAAAAGTAGCACTTTTTGCATGCCGCAACAACCACCAACACCATGGCCGGCAAGAAGAAGCTGTGGAAGGGAGGCAAGCTCGTGAACACCGGCAAGCAGCCGGCGGCGGAGCCGAAGAAGGTTCCTTCCCAAACAAAGGGGAAGTGGAGGTCATCCATTGTCACTCAAGCTCAGTTGGAGCGGCTATCCTAGGATGGGTACCTGCCGTCCCCGCAACGCACGTACGCACATGCGCCACTCATCGACAAGGACAACACCGCCTGGGCCGAGACAGTGCCCCGGGCCCGCGCCGAGGACAATGAGCGGGTACGTTTCGTACCCCATCTTGTGCGTGGCCTCATGTTTCCTATCCATCATTTCCTCTGAGGTTTGCTCTATCTCTACGGCCTCCAACTCCCTCACCAAGCGCCCAATTCCATCCTCCACATCGCTTGCTTTGTTACGCTGTGCAAGGCCTTTTTGTGCTGCGAGCCGCACCTCAGGCTCTGGCGCAAATATTTATGCGTCAAGCTCCAGACCAACGGCCCCAAGGTGTGCGAGTGTGGTGGTGCTGCCATCAGCAAGATACCCGGCGCCAATTATTTGGAGGGGACCTTCTTCGAGACAAATAAAATCTGGCAAGAGGAATGGTTCTATATTCCCGACGTGCCACTTGAGGATCCATCTCAGGCCGGCATCACGACGCCTTTTACGCCGACGCCTCCAACCAAGCTCAATTCATGGAAGCCGAGGAGAAGCTCGTCGAGGATTCCGAGGAGGTGGCCAGGCTGAGCGACAAGGTAGCTCGCCTGGTCAAGGACAAGCTGACGCTCACCAAGGTCATGCATGTGGCACTTAGCCGCGACATCCAGCCCCTTCAAGATCGGGTGCATCCGATGTGGATGTACAACGAGGAGGATGATGCTACCCGGGCCATCCGAGGTAGATTTTATGTGGGCAAATCCATCCAGGAGATGCTCTCTCTATTATTCAAAGGTAAAGCTGCCGACTTCCCGAATCACAAGAATGACCTCGGGTTCAACGCATTGAAGCCAGCTGTGCAGGTAAGCCCCATACCTTTTCTTTTCATACTGTCAATCAATCCGAGATGACGAGCTTAACCGGCCTTCATCTATCATTGCAGACATGGCGCTCTTGGTCGACCAGCCTCCGCTCCCCGGCCCCTCAACCCAAGGATGAGAAAATGCCAGAACTGACCTGGATGCTCTCTTCGGACCCATCTCAGGCTGCCCCACACGCCAAACGCACCAGGGATGACGACGACAGTGACCAGAACGCCGAGGACTCGAGCTGCGAGGACCTCTATGCCGATGATAGTGGCTGGGTGCTGCTGCAACACGCCCCGGAAATGGGCGTGTCCTCCTCTGGCGCCACTGCCCAAGTTGTGCCTGAGGAGGCCAGGCAAGAGAAAAGGCAAAGTGTGCGTCAACATCCAGCACCACGCCCTGCCAAAGTACTTGTCCCCGCTGCCCCTGTGCAAATGCAAAGTCATCTAGCGGTGCCACTCCCCGGAGACCAAAAACCTTGGGCCAAGCCTATGCCGAGCAAGCAAGTGTTGCACTACCAGTTAACAAGGCATAGTTACTTCATCCTTGTATTTATTCTTGTCACACCTGATCCACAGGCCACCGCGCGCACTTGATGCCAAAGTGGCTGGCTCTTCCTCGGAAGCCCCAACCTCGTCCTCAAGCGCCACCCCCCGTATCAGTGCGGGGGCTTTCATCGCAAAGCCCATCATGCAGGCTCCTCCGCCACCTCTTCAAGACTTCACTTATGTCATCATAACAGAGGTTGAAGAATTTGCAGGGCCTGGCGATGACCCGGCGTCGCGCGAGCCCGGCCCGACCGACCAGCCACCCACATCCGACATGGCGGGTGGGGACCAGACCCCTTCCACTGAGGTAACTCCTCTGGTGGTGGGTAACAATGAGGACCCCAGGGAGGAAGTTAACTCCACGGTCCACCAAGTGGAAGCCCCAGCTCCACCACCAGCTTCCTCTCCCCTGACCACCTCGGCCCCAACGATCAATCCAGAAACGGCGCTGACCATCCACTCCTCGGTTCCCTTGCTGCAGTTGGCTCCTGCCACTACTCTAGACGTGGTGCCAACACAAGGGCGTCTCACCGAGATGTCGGTGACGGAGTCTGAGGCCGCGTCCACCTTAAGACGCCAGGCGGAGAAGGCATCCTGAAACAACCAGGCACTGACATCCGGCCAGCGGCGTTCCTTGCACACCATCAAGGAGCGAGCCGCCGCCATGAACATCAGTGTGGAGGACATGCTGGTCGTATTTTCGGCTGACATGGGGGTAAATACACATCATGCTTTTCATTTTTGCATGGTAGTATAACCAGTAGCCCTCAAGGTGCGTACCGGACCAAGATCTGGGATGCACCTAGAGCCTTCGAATTTTACTTAGTCATTTCGGTGGTCCGCCACAACCGAGGTGCAGCTCGGCAGACGAAGAGACCGAGCTGCGGGTCGGATCAAAAAACCCTTAGCAAGAAAACCCGCAGCATACAGTAACCCCCGAGACTCAGGTCGGATTCAAGCGGCTGACCTAAGGATCGAAATCTTCTCAATAGTATGTACTAATATAAAAGAAACCGTTGTTCCCAGTAGCCCCCGAGACTCAGGTCGGTTTGGAAAAAACCGAACTGAGGATCAAATCCAAGGTCAGGAATCATACATAGGCAAAAAGCGGTGTGCAGTAGCCCCCGAGACTACGCCCGACCTGAGGATCGAAATCTCCTTGGAATCCTATGTGCACTTTTCAAAATTTGGTAACGCGGATACAGTAGCCCCTGAGACTAAGGTCGGCTAGAAGACGCAGCCTCAGGATCGAATCTCCTCGGGTTGTATTAACTGATCCGGTAACTCCTTTTCATGTGATGTGCAGAAAGCCAGCCAAGAGATCAAGCTCCTCACCGAAAACCCGGTGACAACGAAGGAGCAGCTCGACGCGGCCGAGCTCAAGGTGCAAATCCTTGAGCAAAGCACTGGCACCGCCACGGGTATGTGACATCAGACGCCGTTGCTTTCCAGCCAATATTTAAAAAAAAAATCTCGTGGCTAACACGTGTGCGGTGTGTTTGACGCCGCTGAACGGCGCATTGCTGAGCTCGAGACACAGCTCTGGACGGCTAAACATTAAGCTGAGTCTGCCCAAGAAGAAACTCGGATTGCCAAGGACTCGACCATGATGACGGCCACGCTCCTTAAAGAGGAGCAGGAGTCCGGCAAGGCTGCCTGGGACGCTGCCGCCCTTCTCCAGTAGGATCTGAATAAACACATCGAGCAGTACGGTCAACTCAAACTTGAGCTGGACACCTTGGCCGAGGACCTGTGAAAGCAGACGCAAGATCAAAATGAGGCAAAGGTGAGCCGTGCTGGTACCGAGGAGGAGTGGACGCAGGCGGCGAAGATCATGTCCGGTAAGCCATATCTCTTGCAGCGCACTTTCGGATGCCACGGTTATGCCGAGCTGACCCAAGCTTCGCGTTCTTCAACGAGCTTCGCCGACCTACCGGAGAGCATTGCTCGGGCCAGTGACTATTACATCAATAGTCATGACCCCGAGCACTGGCAAGATCGGGTGTTCTGGCTCCAATTCCAGGACACTCCTCGCCAAATGCCGCTCGGAAACAAACTCAAGCAGCTGGGTGAGCTGTAATCGCTGGCGAGGACGGCCATGGAGGCGAGTTCAAGACTCTCTAGCCCGGGGAGGCAACCCCGAGCAACTTCTTCGACCTCGTGCTCCGTCTGCAGGAAGCGCCACTTCGGATAATGTAACGACAATTTGAGTACCACTATAGAAAGACGAACGCCGCACACGCCAGCCGAGGATATCACACTGGCACGCGCGTTTACAACATGCATTATGAACACAGGCACATCAACAATAAGGATTTATAAGCCATTGTGGCTTAATTAAATATAGCATAACCATAAATGGTACTTTACAGAGATGGGGGCAACGGAAAATACTATCTAAGGCAGTACGGACTTGGAGTGGCTCCAATCCACAGGGATCTGACTGGGTTACACTTCTAGCTCACAAATGCTCCTGCTTCTTGCTAGTGGAAGACGAATCCTTTGCTGAACCTGACCATGTTAAAAGCCGCTGAGTACTTTGGAATGTACTCACAAGCAAACTAAATAACATATACTCCAAGCAAAGCAATCCATGGCATTCAATCATGTATCAACTATCTTAGCAATACTATCTATCATGTCATAGCAAGATTATCTAGCAAGATAAACAACTGAAATAAATATAGTATGACAAAGATAAAGCATATCAAGTAACTAATCCATATTTCGGTTATTCTCATGGTCCGTTCCAGATCATATTCAAGTCTTACGGTCATCCAACTATCTTTCCCTTAGCCATCGCATGGCTATCTTCTCAAGTTCTTGCCATCACCCAATGTCCATGCACCTGCCATGCAAGTCTCATGAATCTCACCTTTCTCTTTTTCATTATTAGCAATACTATTGTATGGTTTATTCCTCCAAACTTGACACAGACCAAATAGTGTGACCTAGTATGAACTGTGTCTGTGATTGAGGACATGGCTATTCGAATAGATTTTACACTCTGCAAAGGTTGCGCACTTTACACACACCATGGATATTCGTCCAACAAAACTTGTCTACCTTATGATACGTTTACCATATCACCAACATACCCTCGGGTCATGTCCTGGGTGGCCCCTGTGTCACCTCGTGACACCTGCCACCTCATGGCTCAATGATCCCAAACGGGGATCTGGTACCATATAAGCTAAACCAGGCTCACAAGATTATCGCCGCCTACCTAATCAGGGTAGCACGCACGCATAATCTCCCCTCTTTGGTGATACCGATAAAAGGCATAACAATAGACAATTCTAGGGCCTTCCCATAAAGGCAAATGTGGTTGCACTGGTGAGTTCGATTCAGCGGTACTATGACTCGATCCATCCGGTGGAGGAGATTGTTATTATTAGGTCACATTCTTTATCATTGCAACAAGTAACCTTTGTTTTGTCACATGTTTGGGTAATACTATTCAGGATAAAGAAATGTGCATCAATGTAAAAGCATAACAATCTATCTCCATGTTAATGTTGCATACGAGTCATTAGTGCAAGAATATTCATGATAAACATTAGTGAGTACTGTAAACAATAATCTTAAACTAGCAGGGGTCCACTTATTCATTTACTTTTAGCATAAACATGATCATAACTACAAACACACAAGAATAACATAGAAGCAATGCTTTAGGGCATATATCAGATGGTTGGCTTGCCTTGGGACCGAAGAGTTTATCTGAAAGAAGTGTGATAGTCTCGCGGAAAGATTTGCCGGAAAAGGTTCCCTCCGGAAAGGCCTAAAGATAGCTGAAGGGCAAAAGTGTTATTTTCATAACATGAAGTCATTATGGATATGACACCATTGGAACAGGCTCAGATAAGAACGTGGGCTTTGGATTCACCTGATTCGGAGTTATGAGTGAAAAGATATAGATGATTGACTACGAGGGACCAATCTAGAAATAGTCTATTTGCAAACAAGTCCTCGACAGTGCTGGGCCAGAAGCAGTAGTGACTTGGGCTGCAGCTAGGGCGCGGCTGCTCCTGTTGTTCTGGGTCGGCCCACTGCGCTGTGCCTGGGAAAAAAACACAACGAGGGAGGGACGAGCCAGCAACGAGCCGGGCCCGCCTATAGGTTCATCATCCTCAACCTCGTGCGCACACCGTCAGGGAAACAGAAGCACCATTGACCGGCGGTTCCCGGCGCTACAGGCCATCCCCAGTGGGGTTCCTACCACCGGCAGGCTTGAGACGATGCCATGTTTCAGATGCGTTACCGCATGGTCTCTGGGGAGCACTTCGGCGAGCCGAGCATCGGTCGCGGTGGACGGCAGTGACAAGCATTGACGAGGGCCACAACATGGGTCGCTGCTGCTCTAGCAGGAGTAGGGAAAAGCTCTGCTACGGTGAGGGAGGCGCCCTTGTAGAACTAGTCTAAGGAAGAAGGCTCTGAGAGCTCGTCCCCGACGAGGACAGTGGCATCCGCCATTGATGCGGCATGGAAGGTAGAAGGCTCTAGGACTCAATTCTTTGCGTAGGAGGGCGTCTGAGAGGTCAAGGAGAAGGATGGTGGGCTCGGGGAAGCTTGGGGTTGGCTATTTATAACTCGGAGGCATGAGCGGATGAGCATGTCGCTCGGGTGATCTATCTGGCACCCTGGAGCTCAAAATCGACAGCCTGGAAGCTAGCTGGCATTTGGTAGTGTCATGGACGAGCAGGGAAGCTGTGCTGGCGATCTCGGGAGAGCTTGACTTGGCTCCATACGGCGGTGCTATTCGGCAATAGTGGCAGGGTGGCGGCGTTCATTGTGGCGCGGCGAGGAAGAAACCGAGGTTGAGGTGACTGGAGGAGGGGCGCATGAATGGTGGGGAGGACATCGGCACACCGGGACAAGGTACGGTCGCCAGAGCTGGCCTGGCCGATGAGACCCGACTCGTAGAGCGCCAGTCTGGCATGCCACTACCATGATCACCATGCGTCCTCTTGGTCTGGTGTATGCCTGGCTGTAAAACCTTCTCTTCTGTGTCGACCTGACTCCCAACAGTTCACCTAAGTCACTGAAATGACTAGGATAAGCTTGTGCTATTGGTGTTGACCTCAAAATAGTTCCTGCAAACAAGTGCTTGTGCTGTTTTGTGGAGAACTTACTTGGTTGTTTGATCTGGTATTTGGTGGCTAGTAGTAAGTAAGATGAGTCATGTTGAAGGTTTTAACCCCCAAAGGATATGAACAGAGAGCAGTTCCTTCACAAAGCTTTATGCTGGCCAAAAAGTAGTTAGAATTGTTGGGACATAAGGGCTGGCTGAATTCAAGTGAAACTTGTTAGGTGGAGATTATATAGAGTGTTGCATGCTATGGTTAAATTGCAAATTATTTGAGCATTGTTTGGATATAGTTCCTTCACAATGCTTATCTCTGGAGAGAAGCTTTGGATAATTATTGTAGACAAATGGCTTGGTAAATGGAGCTGAATTTTGACATGCGCATGTGATCTAGGAATGTGCACTCACTGGTTAAATTTCAGAATAGTTGAACCATCTTTGAATGCACTTCCTTCACAAAGCTGTCTTCTGGACAGAATTTGTAAATCGATGCTATGCTCAAAATTTGAACTATGGGCCTCAATGTTTTGGTGGATTTTGAGATTGTGTTGCTATATGAAGTTGCACAAATTGTTTGAGAAGCTAGAAATAAACCAAAATGGTAGTTCCTTTAGAACATGGCAGAAATGAAATATTGGCCTTATAAAGGAAAATGAATTTACCTTATTTAATTTTGGCCAATTTTTTTATGAGAGATCAATATGGGCACAAAGAACATCTCCACAAGTTTTCATGAACTTCAGAGATGTCCAGATATTTATCTGAATTTAATTCCTTCAAAGGGCAGAAAAAGGAATTAATGCTAAATGAAAAATATTGCGTATGACATGGCAATATTTTTATAGATCTGAGGTTTATAGATGTAAGAGAGTTTCTGGGAATTTTGGAGAATCAACAGAGCAAATGAAATTGGGGTTCCTTTGAAACCGTGGAACTTGGATTTATCTTCCGGTAATTCGGAAAGTAGGATTTTGGCGGCAAAACCCTGAGAAAATATTTTTCGTGGCAATGATGACTTGAGAAGAATCTCTGGTTTGAAAGGAAAGGCATTGCCATATAACCATCATCCTATACCCAAGATCCATAGAAAATTCAATAACACAGAAAGAAAAATACGCGAACCCAATGTTGGAAAGGAAAAATCGAGGAGCGGAAATCATGTTGTCACAAACCTACCCCCCTTAAAAGAATCTACTCCTCGAGATTACCTGGCTTACCTCCCGGCTAAGCGGACGTACCTTGGTGAGGAACTTTGAATCAATCAAATGTCTTGTCTTCATCAGGTCACTGGCCTTTTTAACTGTCTCATCTGATGGATTAGGTGCTACTTTCTCAAACGGTTGCATTGAATCCTTCCCTTTCCTGTCAGGTGTACTATTTGTTCTGGTTGTTTGTTGCCTGGGGTCGGGGTAGCGGGTAGTACCGCCAAATAGCTCGGTTTCCAAGGCTGGAGCTAGCTTCTTCGGTTTTTGTCCTGATACTTTGTACCCTGATTGTCATGGGTAAGGCATCCTTTCTTGGTGCATGGCATCGTAGGCATATATACCATTATGGCCGCGGGTAACTGTGGGCAGTGGTCCTTCTGTCTTACTCAGGAGGAATCTGTAGTCCATGCTTTCGGCCTTTGTACTTATGTGATGTTGCTACCCTGTCCGGGTAGCAGATGATACTGACTGCCAATGATACTTTGATGATTGTCCTTTAGTTTACTATAGTACTGCATACCTTTAGCTGGCATCTTTGGTTCGATGCATTTCTCCTCTAATATACTGATATACTGACTTGGTAAATCCACATGGAGGCATCTTTCCATACCAACTTGTTTCCGTGGTATAATTCTAAAGGGGTCAGACCATGCCTTTGGAGTGCTTACACTTTCTTAAGATATTTGTCTCGGTTGTCAAAGAAATAGCATATTCTTTCTTCATACTGCCCGCTAAACTTTTCTCATCCCATGACATGTGTACCTTCTGACCGGGTCCTGGGTGAGCGGTATGGAGTGTGATGGGGTCTACCTCTTTATGCCAGTATCATGGTACATATGAGTGTGGGATCAAACCACTGTCGATCTTTCTGAGAAAATGTGTCTGCAATATCATACTATGGTCCTATCCTTCTGTGACCAACTCGTCTTCATCGATCTTTTGTGTTCAATTTCATCCACATGGGGGTCCAAAATTCAATGCTTCACTTGGCTGGATTTGATCAACTTTCCAATTTCTAGTTGGGCTTGATGGTGTCGAGATATAATTTCAAGTCCTACATGCTTTGTGCATACCTTTCTACCTAGTATTTGGATCATGTCTGTCTGGGCACGCATATTCGTTGCAACTCTCTCATAGGACCGAGACTTTTTCTTCTGACACTAGATTCTTAAGGGTTGGGAAGGATCCCACAAAATAATAGCGTCTAGCGCCCACAGGTTGACGATCCTGACATGCCTATCCTTTTAGCTGCTCTAAATTTCTGAACTGGCACGAAATGTACCTTATCTTATTTCCATATGAACTCGGACGATCAAACTTTGTCAATTACTGAGGTGGTTCTGCCATACATATCTTCTGTAGTCCTTGCTATGACCACTGAGCTAAGCACAACAAGGTTGCTATTCTATGTAGCTTCCGGAGCATAGCCTTCCATCTTGGTTGGTGGCCTGTATTTATGAGGAGTACGGTGTGCTTACACGTAACTGCATTGTTGTGGCCGCATATGCAAGAGTCTGACCTGATTCGTAATATTACCTTGTTTGTATGGTGAAGCTTTATCTTGGTGACCATCATGGAGGTTGTTTATCCCAAGCCTCTTTATTTTTGGGGGGTCCTTTCCATGAAATAGTCATGATTTGCCAGTATGGCTCCTTGGTCACATCTCAGCTTGGCAGGCTTGTACTTACAACTTTCTCTTGCATATCTCATTGGAGTTGCTGCATCCTTGTCTTTCTTGGATATATGGGGCCGATGTTTCTCTGAACACAGTCATGCCCGTTTACGAGGGCTCGCATGAACTGGACTGCATGCTCATAACGTATGCAGAGGGTAGGATAAATTTCTTCATAACCACTGAGTTCCGAGGCAGACATCTATCCTTTCCTGATACAGTCCCTACTCACCTTACTAATTGTGGGTCTATCCTCGAGGCGTACCTTCAAATATTTCCAAGTCCATTTTGGAATAGACCTCCATCAATAACTGTGACCTTTACGATGGCGTGTTGAAGAAGAATGAGTGCCTTCCATTGGAAGCCATCCAAATGACGGTCAAGCTCTCGAGTTTGGAGTGACGCACTTGTGGAAACTTCCCGTATACTAATGCATCGTTGCTAGACTGTGGAGAAGTTTGTCACAATATCCCTTTGTTTCTCTTGGAACAATCTGAATGTGATAATATGTTCCTTGTCTTGCTCGATGCATATGAGAATCTTATAAATCTGGGTAGCTGTGAACTTGTCCAATTTTTTCGCAAATCTTGTTCACTTTGCCCAGAAAATTTTGTATGTGCAGCAGTAAATTCCAACATATGCATTGATGACATAACAGAGTTTTGACGTTGCTCTTGGCACATCCTTGAAATATGTCTTCTATGAGTATAAGCGGTTGTTGAGTCTATTGAAAAAGACTCAAGTTTCACCACATTGATTGAAATAATCCTTGTTGCGAGGACGGAATTATTTATCCCTGCTGGTGTCCATTCCTGATAGCTTCCCTGACTGTTCCTTAGGTGTGATCGGTTCTAAGGGAGTTTGCTTCAAAACTTCTTCAGGTATATACTAGCCTTGTTTGTTTCACGCAGATTCTGCTTCTAACCCATTCTTCATTCTTGGCGAATCCGGTGTTGCTGTTCTGAATATCAGGTAGTTGACTCGACTTTTCTTGAATTTCGATTATTGGGTATTATCCAAGTTGTATGCTGGTTTTCTTAGGCAGCTATTGCGGATGGAGCAAGTTGGAGCCAAAAAGCGAAACCGGCAAAAGAAGCAATAACCACGTAGAGCCAAAAATACCAAAAAGCAAATAAAGCTCAAATTTTCTGGACTTTATACACATGGCTGCAGATCCACTAGTAAAATTAGTTATCACACTCGATCCATCTCTAAGGATTTAGAAGCAAAACCACACAATGCTCCTGGTAGCACATGGTATCCAACTTCTACTACTTCCTTCGGGAGAACATCAAACTTGATGCACGACCATAGCCAAGGTGGCTTGATCAATTGACCTCTGGTTGACCAGGGAAAGATAGAATTCATTGGCGTTTCCTAAGAGAAACTAGAGATAAGGAAAGAAATGCCATGGTTAGCAAGCAAGGTGGGGATGTCGGCTCTACCTATGGGTTGAAGGCTCACGGGTCATTGCCTGGTGCGGACATTTCACACTGAAGGGAAAGGCCACGCGAGTTAAGGTGTGATGCGGG
The DNA here is from genome assembly GCA_039707655.1 of Elymus sibiricus. Classification (NCBI taxonomy): domain Eukaryota; kingdom Viridiplantae; phylum Streptophyta; class Magnoliopsida; order Poales; family Poaceae; genus Elymus; species Elymus sibiricus. The sequence goes on from CM077666.1 coordinate 6,382,645, forward strand.
CAAAAACCTACGGCATTCCCTTTTGATCAATAGTAGCCATGCCAGTTTGGCAAAGATGGCTAAAATCCATCTGGGCTCTGTACTGAGCAAGAGACAGTGAAGTCCAGCTGGGGTAACCTCCAGTTAGACTGGCTACTCTGATACCATGTCTATAATGGACCATCCGAGTACCACTGTAGCCAGACGACCGTCGCACATACCAGCCCTGGATATCACACTGGCGTGCGCGTTTACAACATGCATCATGAACACAGACACATCTATAGTAAGGATTTATAAGCCATTGTGGCTTGATTAAATATAGCATAACCATAAATGGTACTTTACAGAGATGGAGGCAGCGGAAAATACTATCTAAGGCAGCACAGACTTGGAGTGGTTCCAATCCACAGGGATCTGACTGGGTTACCCTTCTAGCTCACGAACGCTCCGGCTAATAGCTACTGGAATATGGATTCTTTGCTAACCCTGGCCATGTTAAAAGCCGTTGAGTACTTTCGAATGTACTCGCAAGCAAACCAAATAACATATACTCCAAGCAAAGCAATAGATGGCATTCAAGCATGTATCAACTATCTTAACAATACTATCTATCATGTCATAGCAAGATTATCTGGCAAGATAAACAATGATAAAGCATATCAAGTAACTAATCCATATTTTGGTTATTCTCATGCTCCATTCCAGATCATATTCAAGTCTTACGGTCATCCGACCGTCTTTCCCTTAGCCATCCCATGGCTATCATCTCAAGTTCTTGACATCACCAGATGTCCATGCACCTGCCCTGCAAGTCTGATGAATCTCACCTTTCTCTACTTCATTATTAGCAATACTATTGTACGGTTTATTCCTCCAAACTTGACACAGACCAAATAGTGTGACCTAGTACGACCTGTGTCCATGACCAAGGACGCGGCTATTCGAATAGATTTTACACTCTGCAGAGGTTGCGCACTTTACCCACACCATGGATATGCATCCAAAAAAACTTGTCTACCTTATGCCACTTTTATCGGATCACCGACATACCCTCGGGTCATGTCCTGGGTTGCCCCTGTGTCACCTTGTGACACCGGCCACCTCGTGGCTCAATGATCCCAAACGGAGAACTGGTACCATATAAACCAAACCGGGCTCACAATATTATCGCCGCCTACCTGATCAGGGTAGGACGCACGCATAATCTCCCCCCCCCTTGGTGATACCGATAAAATGCATAAAAATAGACCAAGCTAGGGCCTTCCCATAAAGGAAAATGTGGCTGCACTGGTGAGTTCGAGTCAGTGGCACTATGACTCGATCCAGCCGGTGGAGGAGATTGTTATTATTAGATTACATTATTTATAATTACAACAAGTAACCTTTGTTCTGCCACATGTTCGGGTAATACTATTCAGGATAAAGAATTGTGCATCAATGTAAAATCATAACAATCTATCTCCATATTAATGTTGCATACGAGTCATTAGTGCGATAATATTCATGATAAACATTAGGGAGTAATGTAAACAATAAGCTTAAACTAGCAGGGGTTCACTTATTCATTTACTTTTATCATAAACATGATCATAACTACAAACACACAAGAATAGCATAGAAGCAATTCTTTAGGGCATATATCAGATGGTTGGCTTGCCTTGGGACCGAAGAGATTATATGAAAGAAGTGTGATAGTCTCACGGAAAGATTTGCCAGAAAAGGTTCCCTCCGGAAAGGTCTAAAGAGAGCCGAAGGGCAAAAATGTCATTTTTCATAACATGAAGTCATTATGGATATGACACCATTGGAATGGGCTCGGAAAAAGATGAACGTGGGCTTTGGATTCACCTGATTCGGAGTTGTGACTGAAAACATATAGATGATTGACTGGTAGGGACCAATCTACAAATAGTTTATTTACAAACAAGTCCTCAGCAGTTTTTCCGACGGAAAAGAATAAATATGGAGCCACTGGGCCAGAAGCAGCAATCACTTGGGCCGCAGCTGGGACGCGGCTGCTGCTGCTGTTCTGGGCCGGCCTACTACGCTATGCCTGGGGAAAAAACACAACGAGCGAGGCATGAACCACCGACGAGCCGGGCCTGCCTGTAGGTTCATCATCGACCTGGGCAAGCGGAGCATCGAGCGAGGCATGAAACACTGTTAGGGAAATAGGAGCGCAATCGACCAACAATTCCCGGCGCTATAGGCCATCCCCAGTGGAGCTCCTACCACCGGCGGGCTCAGGATGATGCCGCGTTTCGGATGGGTTACCTCATGTTCTCCGGGGAGCGCCTGGGCAAGCGGAGCATCGCCCATGGCGGACGGCTACGACGGGCATCAATGAAGGCCATAACATGGGTCACTGCTGCTCGAGAAGGACTGGGGAAAAGCTCTGCTTCGGTGAGGGAGGCGCTCTGGTAGAGCTAGTTGATGTCTACTATGCAACCTTCTTCTTGTAGACTCGTGTTGCGCCTCCAAGCGCAGAGTTTTGTAGGACAATAGCAAATTTCCCTCAAGTGGATGACCTAAGGTTTATCAATCCGTCGGAGGCGTAGGATGAAGATGGTCTCTCTCAAACAACCCTGCAACCAAATAACAAAGAGTCTCTTCTGTCCCCAACACACCCAATACAATGGTAAATTGTATAGGTGCACTAGTTCGGCGAAGAGATGGTGATACAAGTGTAATATGGATGGTAGATATAGGTTTTTGTAATCTGAAAATATAAAAACAGCAAGGTAGCAAGTAACAAAAGTGAGCAAAAATGGTATTGCAATGCTTGAAAACAAGGCCTAGGGTTCATACTTTCACTAGTGCAAGTTCTCTCAACAATACTGACATAGTTGAATCATATGTAAATCCCTCACGTGCGACAAAGAGTTCACTCCAAAGTCACAAATAGCGGAGAACAAACGAAGAAATTATTGTAGGGTACGAAACCACCTCAAAGTTATCTTTTCCGATCAATCTTATGAGCTATCCCTATAAGTGTCACGAACAGCCCTAGAGTTCGTACTAAAATAACACCTTAAGATACACATCAACCAAAACCCTAATGTCACCTAGATAGTCCAATGTCACCACGAGTACCCATGGGCTTGATTATACGATATGCATCACACAATTTCAGATTCATCATGTTCAATCCAACACAAAGAACTTCAAAGAGTGCCCCAAAGTTTCTACCGGAGAGTCAAGACGAAAACTTGTGCCAACCCCTATGCATAGATTCCCAAGGTCACAGAACCCGCAAGTTGATCACCAAAACATACATCAAGTGGATCAATAGAACATCCCATTGTCACCATGAATATCCCATCGCAAGACATACATCAAGTGTTCTCAAATCCTTTAAAGACTCAATCCGATAAGAAAACTTCAAAGGGAAAACTCAATTCATCACAAGAAGATAGAGAGGGGAAAACTCCATATGATTCATCTATATTAATAAAGCTCGCGGTACATCAAGGTCGTGCCATCTCAAGAACACGAGAGAGAGAGATCAAACACATACCTACTTGTACATACCCTCAGCCCCGAGGGTGAAGTACTCCCTCCTCGTCATGGAGACCGCCGGGATGATGAAGATGACCTCCGGTGATGGTTTCCCCCTCCGGCAGGGTGCCGGAACGGGCTCCCGATTGGTTTTTCATGGCTACAGAGACTTGCGGACGGGGAACTCCCGATCTAGGTTTCTTTCTGGGGGTTTTGGTATTTATAGGAATACTTGGCGTTGGTCTCACGTCAAGGGGGTGCTCGAGGAGTCCACAAGCCAGGAGCGCCCTCCCGGGGGGGGGGGTAGGGCGCGCCCCCCTGGCTTGTGGCCTCCTCCATCACTTCCTGGCCCAGCTTCAGTGCTTCGGGGGTCTCTTTTGGTCCATAAAAAATCACCGTAAATTTTCAGCCCATTCCGAGAACTTTTATTTCTGCACAAAAAACGACACCATGGTAGTTCTGCTGAAAACAGCGTCAGTCCGGGTTAGTTCTAATAAAATCATACCAAAATCATATAGAATTATTGTAAACATGGCATGAATACTTCATAAATTATAGATACGTTGGAGACGTATCAGCATCCCCAAGCTTAATTCCTGCTCGTCCTCGAGTAGGTAAATGATAAAAAAAATTATGAAGTGTGAATGCTAGCAAGTGCACAAGTTTGATCAATGATAATTCCAATCACTTTTTCTAGCATCAATATAAACCATAAACAGTAGCTCATCTCATAAAACTTCTCATGATCAAGTAACAAGCTGTTCACATGTTAAAGTATAGACCAGAAAGTTTCTTGAAAACTAACAAACCATATTCCTAGTCATCGAACAATTGCAATTCATCTTATTTTCAGGAAGGGTCTATGTAAGAGCTTTGATTTAGTAAATTCCACATACTCAACTATCATATAGTCTTCCATGATTATTGACACTCAAAGCATATTTTTAGAACAAATAGCATCCATCGAACACAGAGAAAGATAGGGGCTTAATGTTTCGCCTCCCAACTTATTTATCATATAGATAATTGTCAACAATAATAATTCATGATCAAATATATTTGTGTGGATATATATGTCTAGATCATTCCCCAACACATGACGCTTGCCAAGAGAAAAAGGCGAAATATAGGAAGTGGTGGAGATCACCATGACTCTTGCATAAAGGTAAGTACTAGAAAGTAAAAGATAGGCCCTTCGCAGAGGGAAGCAGAGGTTGTCATGCGTTTTTTGTTTTTGGATGTGCAAACCCTTAATGCAAAGGAACGTCGCGTTGTATTGCCCTTTGTGATAGCAACCTTTATTATGCAGTCTGTCTCTTTTATTTCTTTACCATCACAAGTTCGTACAACGCTTATTTTCCCTCACAATAAAAGATCGTACATATTTAGGAGCAATTTTTATTGCTTTTTGCACCGATGACAACTTACTTGAAGGATCTTACTCAATCCATAGGTAGGTATAGTGGACTCTCATGGCAAAACTGGTTTAAGGGTGTTTGGATGCACAAGTAGTATTTCTACTTGGTGCGGAAGTTTTGGCTAGTATGAGGTGGAAGCAAGCACCACATGTTGGAGGATCCATAACAATATAACTTCTATACAAATATACCCAAACATAACTCATAGTTGTCTTCCTTGTCCAATTTTAACTAATTTGCTCGAGTTTGAAAATAATTAACGAGCTCACAATCATAGAAGATGTCCAAGATAGTATATTTATATGTGGAATCTCTCTTCCTTCAATATTCTTTCATGAATTGTTCAAGTAACCAATGCGGTGTTTGCTAACTTTCAATAAATTTTACCACCTATACTTATTATGTGTGAAGTCATTACTCCCCATGGGATAAGTATATGAAGCATATTTAATTTCAGATTTATGATATTCAATTCATTAAACCATTTACTCATAGGATATAAGTGAAGCACGAGAGTGAATGACAAACTACTCCAAAAAGATATAAGTGAAGATCAATGCGTAGTCAACAATCAAGTAGCCATGTGAGGACTCTCTCTCTCAATAAAGATTTTCAGATCTGAGTGTTTTATTCAAACATCAAACTAAACAAAAATAGAACTCCAAGAATAGCACGCATCATGTGGACGAATAAAAATTGAGGCTCAACATAGGCTAACCGATAATTGTTGATGAAGAGAGGTGGGATGCGTAGCATCCCCAAGCTTAGATGCTTGAGACTTCTTGAAATATTTAGTTGGGGTGCCTTGGGCATCCCCAAGCTTGAGCTTTTATATCTCGTTCAATCCTCTCATATCATGGTTTCACCTATTCTCAAAAACTTCATCCACACAAAACTCAAAAAGAACTCGTGAGATAGGTTAGTACACATAATAATAAATCAACATTCATATACTGCCAAGACAAGTTGAACAATAATTTCCAAACATCATCTACTGTTTACTATCGTTTCCACAATTTATATCTACCAATATAGGCTATGGAAACTATAGGATAAGTAGATAACAAAACTATGACAGCAATCTGTCCAAACAGAACAGTCTGTAGCAATTTATGAAAACAGTGTACTTCTGTAACTCAAAAAATTATGAAAATTTAGGACATGCTAAATAATTTATATGAAAACACTGTGTAAAAATTTCAGAAACTTACCACGTTCCAGTAAAATATGAAAATTCAAACACTACAGCAAAAGTTTCTGTTTTTACACAGCACACATCAAACATGCAATGCAAGCATCCTAAAGGCAATTCTTGGAACTTTTTATTGAAAAACAAGATTATAAATGACACCTAACAGAGAACAAGAAAATAAAATGATCCTCCAAGCAAAACACATATTATGTGATGAATAAAAATATAGCTCCAAGTAAGATATACCGATAGTGTTGAAGACGAAAGAGGGGATGCCTTCCGGGGCATCCCCAAGCTTAGGAGCTTGAGTCTTCCTTGGATATTACCTTGGGGGTGCCTTGGGCATCCCCAAGCTTAGGTTCTTTTCACTCCTTATTCTCCTCATATCGGTGTCTCACCCAAAACTTGAAAACTTCAATCACACAAAACTTAACGGAACTTCGTGAGAAGGGTTAGTGTAATAAAGATAAATCATTCACTTAGGTACTGTCAAGACAAGATTCATAATTGTTCCCACATGATACCTACTGTATTATATCATTCCCATAATTTATATCACTAAATATAAGCTATGGGAACACTAAAACAAGCAAACAATGCATGCAAAACAGAATCTGTCAAAAACAGAACAGTCTGAGAATATCTGTAGTGTAACCATACTTTCCTGTCTCTAAAAATTCTGAAAAAATGAGGAAAACCTGAATAATTTGCATATCAAGACTGTGTAAAAATTTCAGATCATTATCGCGATCCAGTAAAAAATGAATATTCCTGTACTGGAGGCAAAAGTTTGTGTTTTTGTTCAGCATCAATTCTACTCATCTTGTGAGTCATCCCAAAGGCTTTACTTGACACTTTATTGAAACAAAAGCTATAAAACATTATTAATACAGTATCTTAATCATGTGAACACTCAAAAAACAGAAAGGAAAAGTGTTGGGTTGTCTCCCAACAAGCGCTTTTCTTTAAAGCCTTTTAGCTAGGCATGATGATTTAAATGATGCTCACATAGGAATAATAATTGAAACATGCAAAAGAGCATCATGAATCTCATGACAAGCACATTTAAGTCTAAACCACTTCCTATGCATAGGGATTTTGTGAGCAAACAATTTATGGGAACAAGAATCAACTAGCATAGGAAGGCAAAACAAGCATGACTTCAAAACTTTCAACACATAGATAGGAAACTTGATATTATTGCAATTCCTACAAGCATATGTTCCTCCCTCATAATAATTTTCAGTAGCATCATGAAGGAATTTCACAATATAACAATCACATAAAGCATTATCTTCATGATCCATAAGCATAGAAAATTTTTCACTCTCCACATAATAGTGGGAGCAAACTCGGCAAAATAACTATCATGAGATACTTGATTGACATAACCACTTTGAATATTAAAATCATGATGACAAGTTTCATGGCTACTATTACTCTTTATAGCATGCATGTCATCATCATAATCATCGTAGATAGTAGGCATGTCATTATCATAACAAATTTGCTCATCAAAACTTGGGGGGCTAAAAATATCACCTTCATCAAACATAGCATCCCCAAGCTTGTGGCTTTGCATATCATTAGCATCATGGATATTCAGAGAATTCATACTAGAAATATTGCAATCATGCTCATCATTCAAGGAATTCTCATTAAGTATTATCATAATTTCTTCCTCTACCAATTGAGCACAATTTTCTGAATCCTTATTTTGACGAAAGACATTATAAAGACGATACAAATGATGCAACCTAAACTCCATTTTTTTTGTAGTTTTCTTTTATAAAACCAAACTAGTGAAAAACAAGAAACTAAAAGATTTAATTGCAAGATCTAAAGATATACCTTCAAGCACTCACCTCCCCGGCAACGGCGCCAGTTAAGAGCTTGATGTCTACTACGCAACCTTCTTCTTGTAGACTCGTGTTGGGCCTCCAAGCGTAGAGTTTTGTAGGACAGTAGCAAATTTCCCTCAAGTGGATGACCTAAGGTTTATCAATCCGTGGGAGGCGTAGGATGAAGATGGTCTCTCTCAAACAACCTTGCAACCAAATAACAAAGAGTCTCTTGTGTCCCCAACACACCCAATACAATGGTAAATTGTATAGGTGCACTAGTTCGGCGAAGAGATGGTGATACAAGTGTAATATGGACGGTAGATATAGGTTTTTGTAATCTGAAAATAAAAACAGCAAGGTAGCAAGTAACAAAAGTGAGCAAAAACGGTATTGCAATGCTTGAAAACAAGGCCTAGGGTTCATACTTTCACTAGTGCAAGTTCTCTCAACAATACTGACATAGTTGAATCATATGTAAATCCCTCACGTGCGACAAAGAGTTCACTCCAAAGTCACAAATAGCGGAGAACAAACGAAGAAATTATTGTAGGGTACGAAACCACCTCAAAGTTATCTTTTCCGATCAATCTTATGAGCTATCCCTATAAGTGTCACGAACAGCCCTAGAGTTCGTACTAAAATAACACCTTAAGATACACATCAACCAAAACCCTAATGTCACCTAGATACTCCAATGTCACCACGAGTACCCATGGGCTTGATTATACGATATGCATCACACAATTTCAGATTCATCATGTTCAATCCAACACAAAGAACTTCAAAGAATGCCCCAAAGTTTCTACCGGAGAGTCAAGACGAAAACCTGTGCCAACCCTATGCATAGATTCCCAAGGTCACGGAACCCGCAAGTTGATCACCAAAACATACATCAAGTGGATCAATAGAACATCCCATTGTCACCATGGATATCCCATCGCAAGACATACATCAAGTGTTCTCAAATCCTTAAAGACTCAATCCGATAAGTAAACTTCAATGGGAAAACTCAATTCATCACCAGAAGATAGAGGGGGGAAAACTCCATATGATTCATCTATATCAATAAATCTCGCGATACATCAAGATCGTGCCATCTCAAGAACACGAGAGAGAGAGATCAAACACATAGCTACTTGTACATACCCTCAGCACCGAGGGTGAACTACTCCCTCCTCGTCATGGAGACCGCCGGGATGATGAAGACGGCCTCCGGTGATGGTTTCCCCCTCCGGCAGGGTGCCGGAACGGGCTCCCGATTGGTTTTTCGTGGCTACAGAGGCTTGCGGCGGCGGAACTCCCCATCTAGGTTTATTTTCGGAGGTTTCTCTATTTATAGGAATTTATGTCGGTGGAAACAAGTCAGGATGGTCCACGAGGTGACGACAAGCCAGGGGGCGCGCCCTAGGGGGGGGCGCCCCCCAGGCTTGTGGTGGCCTCGTGGCTCCCCTGGCCCAACTCCAACTCTCGCTGGGCTTCTTCTGGTCCATAAAAATTCACCGTAGATTTTTATTCCATTTGGGCTCCGTTCGATATTCCTTTTCTGTAAAACCCAAAAACACGGAAAAAACATGAACTGGCACTGGGCTCTAGGTTAATAGGTTAGTCCCAAAAATAATATAAAGTTGTAGTAAAATGATTGTAAAACATCCAAGAATGATAATATAGCAGCATGGAACAAGCAAAAATTATAGATATGTTGGAGACGTATCACCTACCCCTGACCTGATGTTAGATCAGACCTTGGGGGAATGTGAGATACGAACACTAGGATCGATGTCAGATCCGATCTTGAAGGCGCTTCCTCTAGTCCCGATATCAGATTAGGCTCAGGAGGAGCATGAGAAACTTCTTCTGGACGAGATGTTAGATTGATTTCAGAAGCTCATGACATCGGATGCCCCAGTCTCGGTGTATGATCGGATCTGGGAGTCCCCAGGGAAAGTCGATCTTTTCGGCCCACCCACCACCCACCTTGTCACCAACATCGAGGATCTCACAGACGTCCTCGAAGGCACAGACGACGAGGTCAACGATGACGAAGAGGAAGCGAGCGAATCTTCTGACAGCTAGCCACCAGCCACAGGTAGGTGGACAGCCACCTCGACCTATGATGTCTACATGGTAGACGTGCCGGTCACCGGTAACAACGTTGGCGGTGACGACGGCGGCGACGATGACGGCGATAGCCGAAACGGCATCAACAGGAACAATGGCAATGGCCCCAAGCACCCTCCACCCGAGGTGTCACTACATGAGGGGGAGCCTAGTAGCGAGTTCGGCCCTTACGATGAGGATATCCTCAATGAGTCTCTGGGAAGTAAGCACCACGACGGATGCTGAGAAAGGCTGATCAGGTCGGCCAAGAAGGTTACCAGAGACAACGAAGAATTGCAGGTGTGGGCCAAGTTCATTGACGAACGTTGGCTACAGCTTCTACAGTTTGAGGAGGACCTCAAAAACAAGGCAAAGCGAAAGGCATCCAAGGCAACCGCCAGGCACGGCAAAAACTTGATGAAGGAGTTGGACGCCACCGCAGACCACACTGCAATCTCCAAGCACATGTGGGCAAAAGACCTGCATCGTAATGTAGGAGATCAGCCTTCCCGCAGTGATAACTGGCAGATCGATAACAAGAAATACGCCCCTGAGGTGCTGGAACGTCGTCGAAAAAGCTGCGATGACGTGTCTTGCAACATAGGCAGCTCAAAGTAGAGTTCAAGCTACCGCACCAAGGAAAAGCCGCCCGGTCTTGCCCGAGGACGAGCCTCATCGGACGATCTACCAGTCTAGGCACTGCCATGAGACATCGGCCAAGCATGCAGCTGGGCTCCGTCGGCAGGCCCGGGATGGGTACAAGCCGACCTTCTCCAAATATGATGAGGTGGTCGACTTCGTTGATGCGCGTCACGCCATTCGTGGTCAGGCAGAACCGCTAGCGATGTACCCGCCATGTTTCTCTCATCGGGTAATCGCTCACCCCTTCCCGATCGGTTTCAAGCTTGTAAATTGCGAGAAGTATGATAGGTCCATGGGTCCAAAGGTTTGGATCGGCGATTACATCCTCGCGGTCCAAGTGGCTAATGGCGATGACCTCCATGCCATCAAGCACTTGCCGCTTATGCTAAAGGGTTCGGCCCGGCATTGGTTGCACACTCTGCGACTAGGCTCGATTAACACTTGGGCAGCCATGCAGTCCAAGTTAATGGCAAAGGGACGTATGTTAAGCCCCTGGATGACGATGATCTGTGCCTCATAAAGCAGAAACTGGGTGAGTCCGTAAGCAAATTCTGAACTCGGTTCCTACAGAAGAAAATCAAAATCGTCGACTATAGTGATGCTGAGGCCCTAGTGGCATTCAGAACCAATTTCAATGATGAGTGGCTCTCCAGAGATTTCGGTCATGATGATGAAGTTCCGTGCCGGGGAAGACAACTGGCTTGCTAAGAAGAAGGGCCAGAGCGATGATCCCGGGACATTCCAGGTGCGTGATGGAAACGGGAAGACACGACGCAACTTGCGGAACAATGGCAGCAATTCCGAGGATGGCGAGGTCAATGCTGGATTTGGCTGCCAGCGCCAGGGCGGTGGAGCCAGGAAGAAGCCATTCCAGGGAAAAAAGGGTGGCCACGACTTGCAGCAGAACTAAATTTTAGACCAGCCATGTGCCATTCACCCAGGATCTGTAGATCGCAAACCGAAACCCCGACACGCCCAACCCACGCAACAATGATGAGGGAGGTGGGCAGCTGTAGGAGATATGCCCTAGAGGCAATGATAATAGTTATTGTTTATCTCCATGTTTGTAATTGATGTTTATGTTCCATGCTATAACTGGAATGATTCTCGAGTCTACAATAACCACGAGGCTCAGAGGGAAACTCATGTGCACGTGTGGGATAATAAACGGATAAATATATTCCTAGTCACGCCTCTAAGACTAGCTCAAGTGTTGCATGATGGTTCTATTTTCCTCATCATGGGCATGTCTATGCCGACAACTTTGAGGGCATAATGTTAGAAGAACACTTGTGTTGAACCGACCCAATTGATGTTATGCTAGGAGATACATTCATCATAAGTTGATGGTACATAACACAGAGAAAGTTAACATTTGCATAATTTCTTAGACCATGAGAGTACCGACTTCCTTCATGCTTTCTTTATGAACTTTGGGGTTTGTTAAACGTCATCCGTAACAGGGTGGCTAGTACCGCAGCTTACGGGTTCATGGAAAAGTATGACAAGGGACTAGATATATCAAGATTGGGATTTGCCCCTCCGATGATGAAGAGATATTCTTTGGGCCCTCTCGGTGTCATGGTATCCATAATCGTCTGGCTAGACACGGCGTGATATGATCACAGGGATGCCCGAACACGGGAACGAGGAAAGAGAACAAAACCGGTAATGTGGAAACTGGCATAGTGAGCAACTTGTTGATTCACAGGAATGCCAGTCAATCTCACCTCAGGTATTTGTAAGATATCGTGAAGCAACAGGAACAACATTCGGTAACTAAAGTTTCACTCGAATATTCATTCGTGTGGGTATAGGGATCAATATGGATGTCCACGGTTTTGCTATTGATCATTGATCGGAAAGAGTTATGGTCATGTCTATACTAGCCTACAGTGTCACACACTTAAGGGTCATCTATCTGCTGAGTAATAGACAGGGAGTCCTAGAGAAACTCACCGGAAAAGTTTTGGAGACAACGAAAAAGTTTCAGAGAGAAAACCGGAAGTGTTTCGGAGAAAAATCATCATACCAGAAATGTTTTGGAACGCGTCCAAAATTATTTTAGGGGGTGCAGGAAATGTTCTGGACCTTCCGGAAATTTTTCGGATAAAACGGTCATGGAAAAATCTTGTCCCAGTTGGATGGGGCAAGATCCCACGAATCGTGGGATGAACACTATTAGGGTACACCCCCTTTTGGTGGCTTTTTGGAAAGCCACCTTTTGGGGCTTTCCCAAATAGTAGTGGACGATGACATGGGGGTGGTGCCCCCCCCCCCACACGTGGGCCCACACACACATGGCCGGGCCAAGGAGGAGCTCCTCCATGGAGCTCCCCTTTACCCCTTTTTGTGGCTTTTGGTCGAAAATATCCAAGTGGTTTTTTGATCTTTTCCCCCAAGCCTCTACCCCTTGCTTCCCCTATAAATAGAGGTGGAGAGGGCTCTCCATTTCACTCAAGTTTGTCTCCACGCAAGCCATGCAATCATCTGGCATTCTTTCTCTCCCTCCATGAAATAGTGTCGTGTAGCCAAAAGGCTATCTAGTCTCTGGTAGGGCCTAGTCCTGGACGGCGAAGCCCTGCTGGATAGTTGACACAGGATATGTGCAACCCGGTCGAGAGGTCATAGTTTCAATCTTAGTTCGAGGGACACGCCGAGGTTCTGTCCGAGGGACCGTCCAAGGAGCTGTCCGAGGGAGAAAATTCTCATGGTGGGAGGTTGTAAAATCCTAGTTGCGGGGATCTGCACCAATGATCTTCACCAACTCTACTTCCGCTGTGCTTCTAGTTGGTAACGATCAGATCAAACCATGTATGCATCTTCATAGTGGTCCTGGGCTGGTGCGTAGGACAGAATTTTTTTTGTTTTCTGCTGCGTTACCCAACAGTGGCATCATGAGCCATGCTATGCATAGATGCAGGTTACAATGTAGAATACATGAGATGTATGGGTATTTCATAATATAATTTTGTAGTAGATGACATCTATTGCTAAATAATATTTGTGCGGGTAGTAGATAAGATCTATTACCTGGTGTTCTTGTTGCTTCCCTTGAATTTGCGTAGTTTTGATCTTGATGGCATGGTGGAATTTTGGTACAAAGTTTTGGCTTTCTGTGATCCTTCTATGCTGCTCCTGAGTATGCTAGTTGACAGATCAATGATGTGCTTCAGTTCTTTGGGTTCCGCCATAGTAAAGAAAGATGAATGTTTCACAAACTAAAGGGCATACAGATAGGATCTGCACGGGGTTGTTGAGTATGACGAAGTTTAGTATGGGGCTCGAGAATTCTTATCTCATGTTTCATAGGCCCCGTAAAGTTAATCTAGTGACTTGAATAATCATACTTGATGATGGACGTTGGTAGCTTCGGTTTGTTTCCAAACCTTAAAAGCCACGTAAAATAAAATCTTGTATGAACCGATTCGAGGCGTCTGATTTCGTTTTGCAGGATGCATGTGCATGAGATGTGGTATAGTCTTCGTCATATTTAATTTGATTATGTATTATATTACTATATGATGTAAATTAATTAACATGACCTGTATGTCATGATTCGACATGATGGCTGGAGCCATACGATTGTCACTTTAATGACCTGCGTGTCAACCTAGATGTAATGCATTTATCTTAATAGCTATAGAGATAGCCATATTATTTGATGCATCAACAAGGCGGTGACAAGCTTTGCGAAGGTGGACACAGACGCGAAAGTCGAAGATGGAGAAAAAGGAAAAGAAACAGGCCTTGGGAGAAAAGTTCTGCCACGGCAATGTTTTTTGAATTTTTGCGAAGACGATGAATCCTTCTCTGAATGAAGGGGCTATACCATATCATGCTATTATGAATTGCCTGAGCTGTTTATCCCTGTTATAGCACCCTTTTGATTGGACAGTATTTGCTTTTATTAGGGTGATCTCTCACTTAAAATATCAAAGTAGTTAGTGTTCACCCAAGTGTAGCACCGTCGAAAATTCGTATCTTTTTTGGGTGCGCCATGTCCACATGGGTACGAACGAATTGATAGGAATGATGCGGGTGACGATTACCTTACAGCGAGATCACTTGGTTGTCTTTGTCGTTCAGGCAGGATCGTCCTGAGCTCGGAACACGCCCATCGAAAGATGAACAAGAGTCACATAGAGATGTGATCGGCAAGTTGGCCTACCAATTGAAATTCTCGTCATTAGTGATGTCCACATCAATGGCATTGAATTGAAATGTGGGTCTTGTATCACTCATAATCAATTATGAGAGATATTGATTTGAGTGCGAGCGCACTTTAGAATTAATTTGTTTAATTCTCAATGAAATTAGTTATGAACATAGTCTAAGTGTAATTTGCATAATAGTTGTAGAATAATGGCTCACATTTCCATTTTCCTGTTAAAATTGAATAGTTGTTATTTATCTGGTTAAAAACTTTATGATTGGTAACGTAATGTGAGAATTGTCCTCAAGAAGTGCCGAGAAGGACTTTGTCGTATTGGATGCTTTCGGTATTCTCTCAGTAATGCTATGGATGATGTGACTTTCGTCCTTCGATCCAAAAGTTAGAATTCCGTACGGTCAAGTGCAATATGCTTGCGTCCATGGGACCCGAACTTCAAAAGTTTGGGTTAGTTATGTGATATCCATCGAACTGAAAATTAGTTTCAAATACAAACAAAGGCTAGCATATATGAGATATCCAAATCAATGTTTGTTTGCAAAGTAATAGTGAAGTGTTTACGATGCATTAGACTGATAAGAGAGGGATCCAAAAGAACGCCTGTCATTTGATGATGGTGAATAAAACAACAACTTAAAGTGACAAGACAAGTCCGAACGGTGTTAGTAAGACTTACATACCTAGGAAGTCTTGGGCTAACGCCACTCTTAAAGTTCGGTGCTTCTTCTGAGAGTAGGAGAAATATTGGAAGTAAAACTGTTAGAACTGTAAAGGCAAAAAGAAATAAGACTGGAAGGTCCAGCTCATGTATGAATATCATACGAGTTATAGATGTACAGAAGGCTGGTCCAAGATGTAATTCTTGGGGATTAGGATTAAATTGTTAATCACTGATTCTTGGGTATTGTGATTAAAAGTTGATCACAAGGATACCCATTCGATTGCATTCTGTTGCAACTCAATGCAAGAACTACTACGACCTAAAATACTAGCTAGTAATGAGGTTTAGATATGCGCTGGAACTTTGTAAAAGTTACTATACTGTCCATCAGCGTATTACCTCTATATTTATTTTCATAATTCATTTTAGAGATTAGCCCATTGCATAAAGTATGTTGCAAGGAGGTTGTTCATAATAGAACAATTGTTGTTCAACATTATGAATAACATAAGGACCATACTCCCATTATAAATGGGGTGTATGTTATGAATATTGATGATAATATATTACCTCTGTATTTATTTTCATAATTCATTTTAGAGTTTTATACACTCTGGCCTATTGCACAATATTTGATGCAAGAAGGTTGTTCATAAAAGAATAGTTGTTGTTCGGTGTTATGAATAACATAAGGGGCCATACTCCCATTATGAATGGATGTATGCTATGAATATTTATAATAATATAATACATACATAACACTGACGCTAAATGTCACAAGACTAAAATAATACCTCATATGTGTGGCACTGCATTTGGTCACATTGGACAAAACCGCATGAAGAAATTCCACAGTGATGGATATTGAAGTCATCTGAGTATGAATCATCTGACACTTGGAACTTTCGTCCAGAAGTAAATTGACTGAAATAACGTTCACAGGCCATAATGAACAAGCAACGAACTTATTGGTAATCATACATGTTGATGTGCGTAGTCCAATAAATAATGTTGCTAGCAGTGGATTTGTCTACATTCAGCGATGACTCATGTAGATATGTCAATATTTTCTTAATGAGACATAAGTATGGATCCTTTGAATAGTTCAAAAGGATTTCAGAATGAAGTAGAAATTATTGTAACAAGAAAAATTATGTTTCTGCAATTAGATTGCAGAAAGCAATATTTGAGTTACAAGTTTAGTGAATGTCTGATGAGTTGTGAAAAGAGTTTCATAACTTGCACCTCCCGGAACGCCACTGAGAGTGGAATGAGATGGTAAGATCAAAGATAACATAAACCAATTTGCCATTATCCATTTTAAAGTAATGCTTTAGAGACTGTGGCTTTTACACTGAAAAGAGCGCCATCAGATCTGTTGAAATGACGCCATGGTATGGTATGCCCAACCATGTTATGCCTTTTCTTAACATTTGGAATATGGGGCAGGTGTAAAGTGTTTACAAACCTATTCAAAATCAGACAAGAACTACTTTGTAGGTTATCCCAAAATGTTGGGTATTCCTCCATCACTATGCCGAGGCAAAAGGTTTGCCACATAGAGCGAATGGGAGGACAGTGCAACTCGATGAGATAACTGTATCTTCATCGTTAGGTCAAAGGAAAGAAACCTTGGAAATAATTCCAGAGTTTCCTACTATGACTGATACGGAAGTCCCTACATGAAATGCATGGACTTTGGTCGAACTTGCAGCAGAACCACGTAGGCAAAACTCATGCAAACCTCTAAGGTATGCAAACTAGATATTGTTGTTAGACAATAGTATACCTACGATACACAAGGAAGCGTTGATGGGCCCTGACTCTGGAGTTGGCCAAATGTCAAAATAATCCGAGATAGTATCCATATAAATGATTCAAGATTAGATCTTGATAAACCCTCCGGAAGACTTAGCGTCTAACGAATATTAATGGAACTATAAACTGATACGGATAAAAATGTTTTATCCATAAAGCTCGACTTGTTGCTATGACAAATTCAAGGAGTTGACTACGATGAGATTGTCTCACCGTAGCGATGCTGAAAGTCGTTTTGGGTTAATCTAGCAATTAAATACATATTTCCATTATGAGATATGACATATGGACGCCGAAAGTATTTCCATGAGACGGAAATACAACATAGGACATGTATGTGGTACAGTCCAAAGTATTTTGTCGATCCAGAGAATGCTAGTGAGTGTGCAAAATTCAGAGTTCCAACAATGAACAGAAGAGAGAATAAAGGAGTTGGAATCTTTGTTTTGATGATATAATCAAAGAGTTTGATTTCATCAAAGATAGCAAAGATGCTTGTGTTTACAAGAAAGTAAGTGGAAGCATAATAATATTTCTAAAAACTCCGTGTGCATGACACATTGTTGATTAGAGATAATATAAATTTCTTGACACGAATTAGAACTTTATTAAAAATAGTTTTTCAATGAAGTGCTTGGGCTAGGTAGCCTCGAAATTAGGCATAATTATCTATGGAGATAAAATTGCCAAATAGGGCTAAGCCAAAGTACATATTGACAAGATGCTAAAACGGTTTAGCATGAGAATGCCAAGAAGTGTTTCTTGCCGAAGTCACATGGAAAGAGTTTTAGCAAGACTCGGTTTCCTAAAACACTGATTAGCAAAGTACATGACTGAGATTCCACACACTTCTATGTTTGAATTAATCATGTATTCCATGGTATATAAAACAACCAGATATATCCAGTACTCCAAATTAGTTGTGAGTAAGTTACCAAAGTGATCAAGGTGTTGATCATAGGACAACAGTGAAAATTTTCATTATGTACTAAAGTAGCACGAATGACATGTTTTTTCGCAAGCGGAGATTATGAAGAGTTCGTTGTAAGAGGTTACATCGATACAGGCTCATTGTAAGTAATTACATCGATACAGTCTTCATCAATGCTCTAAGCGAATTTAGATTTAAATTAAGGATTTTGTGTAATACACAAAATGGTGGCACAGTAAGTTGGAATTGTTCCAAACAGGTTACTCTGGCGAATTCTACAACGAAGGCTAAGTATGTTCCCGCTTAGGAAGCGACAAAAGTGGGTGTTGGAACATATAGTTCAGTCTTGAACTTAGTATGTTTTCACGATGGCTTTGCTCAATGGAACACTATAGTAGATAGTGGCTCCATAGCTCAGTCTGAGGAATCAAGGTTCAACCAGTGATTCAATCATATACAAAGCCAAGACCGCACAAAATTATGAATTTTGTGAAAGCGTGAAAATGCAAGGACCTGAAGTTGTCAGATCCGCTGGACGAAGACTACACCACAAGCAAAGCATATTTTACACCGGTATGACATGGGTGTAAAGTGCATTAGCATTGACTAGATTATTGACTTTAGTGCAAGTGGGAGTCTGTAAGAGATATGCCCTAGAGGCAATGATAACAGGTATTGTTTATCTCCAAGTTTGTAATTGATGTTTATGTTCCATGCTATAACTGCAATGATTCTCAAGTCTACAATAACCACGAGGCTCGGAGGGAAACTCATGTGCATCTGTGGAGTAATAAATGGATAAATATATTCCTAGTCTCGCCTCTAAGACTAGCTCAAGTGTTGCATGATGGTTCTATTTTCTTGATCATGGGCATGTCTATGTCGGCAACTTTGAGGGCACAATGTTAGAAGAACACTTGTGTTGAACTGACCCAATTGATGTTATGCTATGAGATACATTTGTCATAAGTTGATGGTATATAACACAGAGAAAGTAAACGTTTGCATAATTCCTTAGACTATGAGAGTATCGACTTCCTTCATGCTTGCTTCATGAACTTTGGGGTTTGTTAAATGTCATCCGTAACAGGGTGGCTATTACGGCGGCTTACGGGTTCATGGAAAAGTATGATAAGGGACTAGATCGCTCAAGATTTGGATTTGCTCCTCCGACGATGGAGAGATATTCTTTGGGCCCTCTAGGTATCATGGTATCCATAATCGTTTTGCCAGACACAACGTGATATGATCACGGGGATGCCGGAACATGGGAAAAAGAAAGGAGAACAAAACCGATAATGAGGAAACTGGCATAGTGAACAAGTTGTTGATTCACTGGGATGCCATTAAATCACACGTCGGGTATTTGTAACATATCATGAAGCAACAGGAACAGCATTCGGTGACTAAAGGTTCACTCGAATATTCATTCGTGTGGGTATAGGGATCAATATGGATGTCCACGGTTCCGCTATTGATCATTGATCCGAAAGAGTTCCGGTCATGTCTATACTTCACCGAACCTACAGGGTCACACACTTAAGGGACATCTATCTGCTGAGTAATAGACAGGGAGCCCGAGAGAAAGTCACGGGAAAAGTTTC
The DNA here is from genome assembly GCA_039707655.1 of Elymus sibiricus. Taxonomy (NCBI): domain Eukaryota; kingdom Viridiplantae; phylum Streptophyta; class Magnoliopsida; order Poales; family Poaceae; genus Elymus; species Elymus sibiricus. Next base: position 6,402,506 of record CM077666.1, read on the forward strand.
GGAGACGACGAAAAAGTTTTCGAGAGAAAACCGGAAATGATTCGGAGTAACCGGAAGTGTTTCGGAGAAAAATCATCATACCGGAAATGTTTCGGAATGTGTCCAAAAGTATTTTAGGGGTTGCCGGAAATGTTCTGGACCTTCCGGAATTTTTTCAGATAAAACGGTCGCGAAAAGATCTTGTCCCAGTTTGTGGGGACAAGATCCCACGAATCGTGGGATGAACACTATTAGGGTATGACCCCTTTTGGTGGCTTTTTGGAAAGCCACCTTTTGGGGCTTTCCCAAATAGTAGTGGAGGATGACATGGTGGTGGTGGGGGCCCCCACAAGGGGGCCCACACACACATGGTCGGGCCAAGGAGGAGCTCACCTTTCCCCCTTTTTGTGGCTTTTGGTGGAAAATATCCAAGTGGTTTTTTGGTCTTTTCCCCCAAGCCTCTACCCCTTGCTTCCCCTATAAATAGAGGTGGAGAGGGATCTCCATTTCACTCAAGTTTGTCTCCACACAAGCCATGCAATGATCTGGCATTCTTTCTCTCCCTGCACGAAATAGTTTCGTGTAGCCGAAAGGCTGTCTAGTCTCCGATAGGGCCTAGTTCTGGATGTCGAAGCCCTGTTGGATAGTTGACACCAATGTGTGCAACCCGGTAGAGAGGTTGTAGTTTCGATCTTAGTTCGAGGGACACTCTGAGGTTCTGTCTGAGAGCCTACCGAAGGGTTGTCCGAGGGACCGTCCGAGGAGCTGTCCGAGGGAGAAAATCCTCGCGGTTGGGAGGTTGTAAAATCCTAGCTGCGGGGATCTTCACCCACGATCTTCACCAACTCTACTTCCACTGCACTATGAGTTGGTAACGATCAGATCAAACCTTGTTTACATCTTCATAGTGGTCCTGGGCTGGTGCGTAGGACGGAAATATTTTGTTTTCTTCTGCATTACCCAACAACAGCAGCTAGGAAGGGGCAACGGCGGCAAGAAGGAATTCCCGCCCGAGGTGAATGACGTAAATATGATTTATGCGTCGCACACCACCAAGAGAGAACGGAAACTTGCGCTCCGCGAAGTCTATTCCGTTGAGCCCGCGGAACTGAAGTACAACCCTTGTCGGAAATCCCGACCACGTTTGATCGCCGGGACCACCCGACCAATGTCTGCCATGGCAGAGTTGCCGCGCTTATCCTCGACCCCACTATTGACAGTTTTCACCTAACAAGGGTCTTGATGGACAATGGCAGCAGCCTCAATCTCATCTACGCGGAAACATTAAAGAAAATGCAGTTCGACTCATCGCGTATTCAGCCCAGTAAGACCAGGTTTAAGGGTATCATCCCGGGAATGGGGGCTCAATGCACGGGGAGGGTCACACTCGACGTGGTGTTCAGGACTCCCGACAACTATCGCCCTAAAGCTTTGAGCTCTGACATAGTCCCTTTGAGGAGTGATTATCACACGTTGCTCGGTCGAATAGCGTTTGCATGCTTTCATGATGTACCGCATTACGTGTACATGAAATTGAAGATGATGGGCCCAAATGGCGTCATCACTATCTGCGGCAATCTGGAAAAGTCTCTAAGGAGCGAGGAGCAGACCGCGGTCCTCGAAGCCGAAGCCCAAGCTGAGGCCTTGGCAACTAAGGAGCTATCCGACATGAGGTCAAAGGTCAAAAAGGACGACATCATTCTCGTGAAGCATGCCAAGTCAAAGTCTTTCAAGCCCCCCGACAACGACATCATCAAGTTCCAGGTCCATCCCGAGGACCCGTCCAAGACAGCCTCGATGGGATCCGACCTGGACCCCCAATAGGAAAGTGCGCTCCGCGACTTCCTCCGTGAGAATTGGGACATCTTTGCCTGGCATCCATCCAATATGCCCGGAATCCCAAGGGAGTTTGCGGAGCACAGCCTGAACATTATCCCCATTTCAAAACCGGTCAAGCAGGCATTGCGCAGGTTCAGTACTGACGGTGTCCCGGCTAAGGGGCCTCTCCCCACGTCATCTCCCGACCCGGTGGGCCGGGCTAAGGACCCCTTGTCAGTTCCGTCCTGGGCCACTTTGGTTAGCCCAGGACGTGTATAAGGCATATCCAGAAGACTTGGCGTACAAGATAATAAGCTGGATTTGTGGAGGATTCTATTTCCATGTACGTAGCCGACTAGGATCCATGTAACCTAGGACCCCCCCCCCCGGTATCCTATGTAAGCTGAGGGGTCTAGCTCGTAGAAAGAGAGAACAATCTCATGGTAGAACACTTGTACTCTATACATCCCAACGCAATAATACAATAAGAGCAGGACGTAGGGTATTATCTCCTCGGAGAGTCCGAACCTAGGTAAATTCTTGTGTCTCTGCTACCATCACTCCAAGACATCTAGTTTAGGATCCCCTACCCCGAGATCTGCCGGATTTAGCTCCGACAGTGGTGGCCCATGGAGGTCCTGCTAGGTGATCGTCGTGGATCGATGGGAGTTCGCATTAGCGAGCAGATCGGTTCCGTCATGACCTTCATGCTGGGCCAAACTTCGTATTTGGTGGTGTCGTCCTATCGCCAACTCGGCTAGCCACCTCAGTCAGGTTGAGCCCTTTGCTCCAGGCCATATCGTGAGATTCGGTGGTATGGAGTACACCAAGGATCTCTGTGGAGAGCTGACCTTCTCGGGCCTGGTGTCATGCCAAGCCCAAGAGCAGCACAAGCCGCTCTTTCCTGTCCCGATGTCAGATCAGGCCTAGGAGGAACGTGAGAATTCTCTGGGATCAATGTCAGATCAGATCGCGGAGCCACTCTCTACTGTCCCAATGTCAGATCAGGCCCAGGGCGAGCATGAGAATTTCCCAGGATCGATGTCAGATCGGATCCCAAAGACGCCTACCCCGGATCCGATGTTAGATCAGACCTCGGGGGAACGTGAGATACCAACACCAGGATCGATGTCAGATCAGATCTTGAAGCCGCTTCCTCTAGTCCCGATATCAGAACAGGCCCGGGAGGAGCGTGAGAAACTTCTTCTGGATGAGATGTTAGATCGATTTCAGAAGCTCACGACATCGGATGCCTCGGTCTTGGAGTATGATCGGATCTGGGAGTCCCCGGGGAAAGTTGATCTTTTCGGCCCACCCACCACCGACCTCGTCACCAACATCGTGGATCTCACCGACGTCCTCGAAGGCACAACCGACGAGATCGATGACGAGGAAGAGGAAGCTGACGAATCTATTGAGAGCCAGCCACCAGACATAGGAAGGCTCACCCCATGCAAGACGAGGTACCCGCACAACCAGAAGATTGCTTATGCAGTATTCATGGCTTCTCAGAAACTCCAGCATTATTTCTAGGAGTGCCCTGTCACTGTGGCGTCCTAAGTCCCCCTTGGGTGATATCATCAACAACCGAGATGACACAGGTCAGATCGCGAAGTGGGCCATCAAGCTCTTACCTTTTGAGATCCAATATCAGCCACGTCGGGCTGTCAAGCCCCAATTGTTGGCCAATTTTGTCGCCGAGTGGACGGAAGCTGAGCTCCCAAAAGAGCACACTGCCTACACGGATTGGGTCATGTACTTTGACGGATCCAGACGCGTGCTGGACTAGGGGCTAGAGTCGTCCTCATCTCCCCAACCGGCGACTGATGAAGTATGTGTTGCAAATCATGTACACAGACTCAAACAACACAGCGGAATACGAGGCGCTACTGCACAGTCTTCGGATGGCTATCAACATGGGGATCCAATGCCTGGAAGTCCAAGGTGATTTGAACCTCGCTATCTCCTAGATCAACGGTGACTTTGACGCCAAGGACCCAAAGATGATGGCATACAGGAATGCCGTCATGTAGTTATCAGCTCGCTTCGACGGCCTGGAGTTCCACCATGTCCAATACGAGAGCAATCAGGCTGCCAACACGCTGGCCAGATTGGGCGCAAGGCGGGAACCGGTGCCCAAAAACACGTTCCTTGAGCGGCTGTTCAAGCCATCCGTCAAACTGCAGATCAGATTGGAACCAGTCGCTGAGACCGGGGGGCTCTAAGCATGGCACCACGATACCTCTGGATATAGAGCCAGACGACGACGTGATCGGGGGCTCAAAAATTGAGGTCACCTCCTCGGTTCATGAAATCATGGTGGTCATCGCGTCATGGACTGATCCCATCCTCACCGATCTGCAGTGCAAGGAATTGCCCGAGGACTAGATAGAGGCACGTCGGATCGTCTGACGTGCTACCACTTACGTCGAGCATGAGGGAGAGCTATATATGCGCAGCGTTACAGGCGTCTTCCAGCGTTGCATTTCTCCCGAGGGCTGGCAACTATTGCACGAGATTCATGCCCGTACTTGCGAACACCATGTGGCTCCTCGGACCTTTGTAAGCAAGGCCTATCGTCGGGCTTTTATTGGCCCACAACCAAGGCAGACGCCGCTGATTTGGTCAACAAGTGCGTGGATTGCCAGCTATTTGTAAAGCTAGCCACTTACCGGCTATGGCCCTCAAAACGATCCTTGTAACCTAGTAATTTGTGGTCTGGGGGACTGAACATGGTTGGACCACTTCATAAGGGCGAGACCGGTAATAAGTACCTCCTCGTCATGCTCGACAAGTTCACAAAGTGTACTATAGTGAAGCAAGTCGCTAACCAAGCTGCCGAGCCGGTCATCAAATCCATATCCGGTGTGGTTCACCGTTTCGGCATGCCCCACAGTATAATCATGGACAATGGGTCGAATTTCACCTCAGATGCCATCCAGGATTGGTGCATTGTGCCCAATATAAAACTAGACTATGCGTCAGTGTATCACCCCCAGACCAATGGGCAGGTCAAATGTGCCAACGGTTTGGTCCTCGGCAGCATCAAGCCAAGGTTGGTCAGACCCTAGAAAAGGCTGACAAAAAGTGGGTCGAGGAGTTCGACTCCATCCTCTGGAGCCGATGCACTACGCCTAACCGTTCTACAGGTTATATGCCAATTTCTATGGTGTACAGCACTGAAGCCATCCTGCCCAGCGACATCTCGCACGACGCTCCTCGGGTACGTCAGTACAGAGACGCCGAGGCAGAGCTAGAGCGGCAGGACGACCTGGATGCTCTAGATGACGAACGTGATGTGGCGGTGTGAAGGTCGGCCATCTACCAACAGCAGCTTCGCCGTTATCAGTCGCACGAAGTCCGAGGTCGGACATTCAACGTCGGCGATCTCATTTTATGGCGGTACCAGGCCAAGAAGGGCAAGGACAAGCTCTCACCACCGTGGGACAGTCCGTTCATCATCGACAAGGTTCTCGCTGTAGGAGCATATCGGATCTGAGAAGCGAAGACCAGACGCCTGGAGCCCAACCCTTGGAACGCCACTCTGCCACGTCGTTTTTACGCCTAGCTATTTTTATCTTTTATCTTAGTTTAAATTATTATTTAGCTCGATCGCCAGACTCTGTTGTTTGAATTAAATAAAGTTTGTCACCTCGAATCCGGGGTCCCCTATATTGCCTCTTGTGCCTTTATTTAATTTGTTGATCTAGCTCAATAATTTACCCAAGTCCGACCTGCCTAGCAATTCGATTTTGGTCCCCTAGGCCGGACTTGGGGCTATTACAGCCTTTACTCTAATTTGTGCCGTTTTTCAGCCAAAGTGTTTTCTTCCTTAGTCATTTTGCTGCCTTTTCCTTGCTCTTGTTCTCGGCTTGTGTCTTTGGCCAATAACCGGGTTGCCTGGTTTCTCTGTTTGCCTCCTAGTTTCCGCTAGTTCGGCTAGAATTGGCCATAGAAGCAGTCCCTGTTTGCCTTATGGCCAAGGAGGTTGAAGCCGAAAGCTGGTTAGACCAAGTGTTCGAAACACAGATACAGGATAAGTTAAAGCACGACAGAAGCACTAAAAAGACCGAACTGATTTTCAGCACACAAAATGACTTAGTAGCATATGCTGGGACTTAGTAGCACACAAAATGACTTGGTAGCATTCCGATGGCAGACTACTACTAATGTCCTACACTATGAATTCTTGCAGGTTGCAGTCCAACTCCGACATGCAGGCAAATTGCATCACGGCATCAAAATAGTTGCTCACCGGCACTTCGTTCCCATCTGGCCCCATGGGTCCGACCTCCGCGATAGGTCGGATGTCGAGGGCCGGGAAGTGGGCCTGGAGCATGGCCCAAGCTTGGCCTGCACCTTCTCGGGCGGCCGATGACTTCCACGCATCGATCCAAAGTGGTGCTTCCCACAGACGGAGCGCGAGGTCGAAGAGGTTGCTCGGGGTTGCCTCCCCGGGCTAGAGAGTCTTGAAAATCGCCTCCATGGCCAGCCTCGCTAGCGTGTACAGCTCGCCCAGCTGCTTGAGTTTGTTTCCGAGTGCCATTTGGCAAGGAGTGTGTTGGGACAAACCCGGTACTACCTCGCTCTCACACTCGCTCGGACGTAGGTGGAAGATGGAGAGAGACACAAATATTTCCGGCGCACAAACGCCCCGCCGCACGAACGGCGCCTCGGCCGCACGAACGACCTCACTTTTCTTTATCTGGGTACATACCCGGCTCGGCAACCCACCGGCGCATTGATCAGTACATAAAGGAGGGGTTTTTATACGAAAAATGCCAATGGTGCTCGGCCTACAGGTAGGCCGGAATCCCTGCCGTCTGACCACCATCGAGATTCCCGCTGTCAATGTATACCACCGGTATTCGATTTATTTTCGGCTTGTATTACAAAAGCCCCGGCCCACGCACATGCGGAAAGGACCTATGCCTCTTACGCTCATCTGACATGTATGCTCGACCTCAAACTTTTTGGCACCGACGCGGCGGACTGGTGCAGACCTGTACCTCTCCGGCGCATGACGTGGGTGACTTTTGGCCAGTGGAGAGCAGGCGCTCGTGGACGATTTCGCTCCACTCAAAACAGCAGCCAACGTTTTTTGATACGATCCACTAAGTAAGTGTTACCGCCCTGCTAATCTGTGTTTTTTTCTTTCTCAGACAGCTCCTCTCCTAGCAACTGCTCCATTACGTATAACAAGTTCCATATTAACTACAACTTTTGCCAAGTTTGCAAGCTAGATGTACCAGAAATTTACACTAACATGCGTGATTTTATAGAACAACACAGACCAGCCAGATTAGTCACTCCCTAACCACGGCACGTATTCGTGCTAATACCTCAACTTTTGCGAGAGACGCCCGCTCCTGTCCTGTGTAATAGCTTTGCGACGCGCATTGTGCTTCACTTTCCCCCATCTGGTCATGTCTGGAAATTTACTACGCCCTCACATCAACCTCCCTGTTGTCATCTACAGCGGAGTGGAGCGACGGTAAAGCATCCGTCAGCTCCACTCGAAAAGTTTTCGAGAGCAGCTCTTCCGTCAGTTGTCATCTCATGCACAGTTCCTCGCCCTGCCCGGCGACCAGCCGGTGTCGTACTGTGTTCCGTCTTTTTTTTTGCATTGAATTGGGACTTTATTTAATCAAATAACATCCGGTTACAATCTGCCCGAAGGCTGCTAATAAGAAAGTCTGGACTTTTTCCAAGCCAACTATCTGTAACCTCAAGCGTGCAAGCACGTTGGGCACAAAGGTGGCCAGGGGAGTTCAAGTCCCTACTAACATGACGAACCGAAAAGGAAGAAAAACTAGGTACTATGGTATCTAATTCTTGTAAGATAGGCGCCGCAATTGACCGTGAATTGTGACGTGAGTTCGAGAGGTTGACATGCTCCAAACAGTCAACCTCCATGGTCACATGTGAGAACCCACGAAGTTGGGCGAAGATCGCCCCTTCTCGAAGGGCCAGTAGCTCGGCGATGAATGGATCCGAGACACCCGGCAGGGGTTTACACCATGCTCCCAGGAATGCTATGTGCGAGCGAGCTACACCGCCCGCCCCACCCGACATAGAATCAGCAAAGATGAAGCCATCTGTGTTGATAGTAATCCATGCCGCCTCCGGTGGCCTCCAAGTTTGCGCTGCGCGCGCCTTTCGTCTCACCGGAATGTCGAGGATGGAGAGAGTTTCATGCACCATTCTGATCGATTGAACCGGGTCATAACCCTCCTCGGCATGAGTCCAATGGTTCCGGGGATGACCAGATAGCATGCATTATGGAGATGATCTTGCATCGTGCGTCGTCCGAGAAGATTGGGTCCAGCAGGATGTCCCGCGACCATGTTTGGGGATGTAGGCGGGGGAGGTGAAGATCAAACCTGTCCCTTGCTGCCACCCAAAACTGCTTTGCATGCGTACATGAAATGAGTGCATGCATAAGGTCCTCATCCTTGGCGTGACAGATGTCACAAAGACCAAGTGGCTTTATATGCATGTGTTTCAAAGTCATGGAATCTAGTAGAATACCGCGAAGCACCCGCCACCCGAATACCCTAACTTTCGGTATCACATGAAGCTTCCATAATACAGACCACAGCTGTGTGTTTGCCGATGAGGTTTCCGTAATCGTCCCTTCCTCTAGAGATCTCAGCTCGTTGCGAGTCACAAGAGAACGATACGCTGATTTCACAGTGTAATTGCCTGATTTTTCCAAAGCCCATGCTAGACTATCCTCGCCCCCGGATGTGTTCATTGGTATGTTCAGTATGGCTTCTGCATCCGGATGAAGAAAATTTTGACGAACCAACTCAATATTCCATGTGCCTGTGTACTGATTGATCAGGTCTGAAACTCGATATTCTTCTCCCGAACTGTGTTCCGTCTGGAAAGGAGACAAACTACGCACCAAAGTTGACAGGCCCATTCCTAATGGCATGTATTTATACGGCGCAAAGACTCTTTTCTTTCACTTGCCGTAATTAAACTGCAGTCAAAAGAACCTTTCTGTTTAGCTGCTAATTAGACAGCACCAAACGATTCAAAGTGAACAGAAATTCAAACAAAAGAACACAGTTGGCCGTTAAATAAAAAGTGACCATTGATGCATACTGACATCAACGATCCAAACAAGATACTTAGACACATTTTTTGCCAAACAAGCTGATCTAGAGGAAGTTAGGCTCAAAGGATCTGGCACGCATTCCGCCGGTGTCCCACCACATTATACAGTCCGTACACTTCGGCAACTTCCTTGGCGACTTCGGCAAGTGCCCCCTATCAGGGCAAGTTGTGCCCATCATCCTTCTCTGCATAAGCATGGACAGACAATTCCAGCGTTGATTTCCTGTTAGGATTCATCTCCCTCTCACCCGGCGCCTTGCCTATCATATCATAACCCTGCACCATTCGCTCAACAATTGCAATGGAAAAAAAATTGATGAGTACAATACAAAACTAATCATCACATTAAGAACAAATAACAATATAGCAAAATCGGGTTTGCGCACGGTGAGCATAACAAGCAATATAAACCAACAACGCTGGAAAGTACTCCGACAGGGAGTACTATATGTTCCATATCAGAATTTACCGAGTGCGCAACACCAGCAGCTTGCCACAAACTATAATGCAGCAAAATCTAACAATCTTGCTGCTGGGGTGACAAACCAAACCAATAACACCAATAAATACGTAATAAAAAAATCCAGACATTATCAAAATATACAGGCCCACTACATAATCAAGCCTTGTGCAATCCCCCAGCAACTACATCCAAACAAAAAATATTCATTTTTTTCTGATATAAAATATTCACCTTTTTGTTGCTAGCACTGCTTGCACATGGCCATCTGCTTTGTTCCAGAATATGCATAAGCAAAACCCAAGACACTCGTCACTGGGGCTGACAAAATCAAATTTTGATCCAGACTATGCATAAGCAAAATCCAAGACACTTGTCACTGGGGGCTAGCTAAATCAAACAATGACACCACCAACAAAAAATGAACAAACTCCTACTAAATCTTGCTGATAAACATCAGGAAAAAAAATCCGCCGACCAAACGAGCAGTACATCCAGCAACTAAATCCAACACTACATGATCAAATATCTCCTCCAACATTCCCCGCAAAATAAATAAATCTCCTCCAACATTGGTACAACTCCAATGAACCCAAGCAATTACATCACAGCCCCAATCTCTCATAACAATTCCTGCTGATATAAACAAATGCAGATACACTAATTAATCCAGAACTGCGTAGCCCAACAATTCCCAACTGATATCGACAAATGCCCAGACACACTAAGTAACCCATAGCTTGTATGCATCGTTTCTAAAAAAAACAATTCAACCAAATTTATAGGACCCAAAAAGTACAAGCTGCCAAATAAGTGAAAAGACACACACTGAATATCTTAATAACTTAAACATATAGAACTCTAATTGGGATTGCAGCATTTTGGTTGATCAATAAGTTCAGAAACCAACTATCCAAAAGACATCTTCTTTCCAATTCACACTGCAGCTTCTGGGTGATAATTTATGCAGTCTTTGTTCAGTTGGGTACCGAAATTGCAGGCAATGTGAGCTAAGCAACCAGAGTTTAAAAAGACAACCTTTTGTAATGGTACTGCAATATTTGGGGCGATCAGTATGCAGTGTTGTTCAATTAGCTACTAAAATTGCAGGGGGTGTGACCAAGACACATGAATTTTGGAGCATCAACCAGCGAACAATAGGCTTGATATTTAAGGAACAAATACAAACAAAAAGAACCACATGCCACTGGAACAGGAGATGATCTGCAGAGGCACAATGAGGATACGAATTTTGTGCCTTTCATACACAAATTATCGACTGAATTCAAAAGAGGCACAACGAGGGTTCTGCAACACAAACATCAACTAAAATACAACCAAAGCTGCAATGATAGTTGCATAATCATGTTGATGCTAGGGTGACAGATCCAACAACTATACTACAATCTACCATAGAGAAGAATCCCTTACTGAATTAAACATATACACAACACCATTACAACTTAGCTAATATGCAACATTCATAAACACCACTTCTAGCAACTACAAGGAGCAAGTCGTAGATAGTTTCTATCCTTTCGCTAACTGGGATGGCCCATGGTTCGCAAACAAATGAACGCAAAAATAAAACAACAGCCCTGATGGTGAACCAAAGACTGACAGTTCGCACTAACCTCCTTGTCCAGCCACTCGCAGCTTCAGAGCGCGTCTCATAGCCGGTGGCGTTCACACGTGGTTGTGCTGTCTCGCCGGTGCCGCCCATCTGCCCATTGACGACGCTCGTAGCTTCAGAGCACACCTCGTACCTCTGTCCACCTCCAGCTTGATGTGCTTCGGCGTCCTTGTCAATCTCTAGAACTAGGGCACTCATGGAATCCAGGTATTCCACTGGGAACACCGAGTCATTCCACCCCGCCGGCACGGCTACCCCCCTGCTACAATCAAATCTGGCCCCGTGAGGAAAGAAGTTTCCAACCCAACGCCTTCGAATCTAAACACAATGGATGGGAGAAGGGAACCAGCGCAGCAAAATCAACATACCCGCCGAGCTCGAGGCCATCCGTGGATATCTCGTCGGTCCAGAATCGCCGCCGCGGCTCCCGTGTGTTGGAGAGGAGAGGGGCTGCCGCGTTGAGCGTCTGCGGAGAGAGGGGATGGCGAGCCAAACCCTGTCCCGTGGCTCTATCTGCTCCACATGGGTATATACCTGGCCAAATGGGCCGGCCCGGCACGGCACGGCCCGGCCTGAGCTACACGGGCCAGGCACGGCACGGCCCGGCTAGGCACGCTTAGTACACGGGCCGTGCCGGGCTGGCACTCGTGCTGACATCTGAGGCCCAGGCACGGCCCCTGACTTAAACGTGACGGCACGCTGGCCCGGTAGGCACGCAAGCACGGGATGCCCTCGACCGCTCGTTGCTCGTCGCCTCGTCGGTTTGTGCGTACGTAGCAATACAGCACAGTGCCACTGCCAGCCTGCATGCATGCACATTTCTATGTGGTGGTACTGTACGTAGCAGTCAGCACAGTGCGAAAAAGTTGCTACGTTTATTACTAGCAGTCTACACGGCAATTATCAAAGATACAACTACACGACAATTAAAACCCCCTAAACTAACCTATATTGGCTAAGCAGCAATTAAAACACCCTAAACGTCACCCGCAAAAAAAAAAAAAAAAAAAAAAAAACACCCTAAACCCCCTGCGCAGGAGCCTCCTCTCGTCGCATGCTACGTAGCAGCAGTAGCACACTAACGTAGCAGTGACTTAGTGAGCCATGCAGATTTTTTTTAATTTAACAGCAGTAGCACATGCACATGCACACAAGCGTAGGCGTAGCAGCACCTCGAAGGCTCGAACCATATATGCCTCGAACGACGGAACGAGCAGGCGGGCAGCCAGCCAGCGCCCTGCGTCTGAGCCAGCCCCGCGTGCGCGAGACGTTCAAATTTGAACACTCCACCGCCGTCCCGCGCGTCGCGTGCCGTGCCTCGGGCGAGCCCACTGGCTAGGCGCTACCAGACTAACGCACGTTGCCGACGGCCTCAGGCCGTCGGCCTAGGCCAGAAAACCGTCGGGATAGACCTATCCCGACGGTGGCCGTCGGCGTACGTCCGTCGGCAACTCGAACGTCGGCGTACCGCCGGGCGGCCGTCGGCATAGAAACACCGTCGGGATAAGTAGGTATCCCGACGGCTTCCGTACGGCCCTCGGCATAAATAGGCCGTCGGCAACGAATTGTGTCTGACGGTGGCTGACGGCGAGGCCACCCATTCAGGGCACGCCACGTGGCAGCTCCTGGTCGTCCTCTATGCCGACGGTGTTGCCGTCGGGATACCTCAATTTAATTAATTAAATTTTTTTCAAAAAAAAAATTCAAATTTTTTTCATATTGCTCCTGGTCGTCCTCTATGCCGACGGTGTTGCGGTCGGGATACCTCAATTTAATTAATTATTTTTTTTTCAAAAAAAAAATTCAATTTTTTTTTCAAATTGCTCCTGGTCGTCCTCTATGCCGACGGTGTTGCCGTCGGGATACCTCAATTTAATTAATTAATTTTTTTTCAAAAAAAAAATTTCAATTTTTTTTTTCAAATTTTTTGATTTGTTTTTAATTTTCTTCTCACTGCTCCAGAATTTAATCTCTAGTCTCTAATCAGCACTCATTCCAAATCGTCTAACTTCCCGGCCGGTCACCCATCCTCTCACTACTCTAGCCCCAGCACGCTTAACTTTCAGGTTCTATCTCCCCTAGTTTCCAAGTCTGCACTTGTTGTTTTCCTTACAATCTTAAACTATCAATCCTATTAACCCTTAGGTCTTGATGTCACATGATTTAATTTTTTGAATTCTAAACAATTATTAAAATAAACAAAATAAGTACTAATAATATTGAATTTCAATGAAAATAAAATAAGTAATAATATTATTTTATTAATTTTTTTTGCCATTTATTCATTTAATATGACATAATTAATATCTTTAAATCTGTAAATCGAAATTCGACAAATAATATATCCATTATTATCAGAAAAATGTGAGGAATCCAAATATGACATCATTTATTTATTTTTAAATAAAATTAATTTTTAAAATTATTAAAATTATTATTTTTTGATTTGAAATAACTTTTTTTACTTTTGAAATATTGAGAATCTGAGAAAACTTCACCGGACGGGATACCTCAATTAAATTAATTAAAAAAAATTTAAAAAAAAATTCAATTTTTTTTTCAAATTTTTTTTTCAAATTACTCCTGGTCGTCCGCTATGCCGACGGTGTTGCCGTCGGGATACCTCAATTTAATTAATTAAATTTTTTTCAATTTTTTTTTTCAAATTGCTCCTGGTCGTCCTCTATGCCGACGGTGTTGCCGTCGGGATACCTCAATTTAATTAATTAAATTTTTTTTTTAAAAAAATCAATTTTAAAAAAAAAATAAAATTTTTTTTTCAATTTTTTTTTCAAATTGCTCCTGGTCGTCCTCTATGCCGACAGTGTTGCCGTCGGGATACCTCAATTTAATTAATTAATTTTTTTCCAAAAAAAAAATTTTCAAATTTTTTTTTCAAATTGCTCCTGGTCGTCCTCTATGTCGACGGTGTTGCCGTCGGGATACCTCAATTTAATTAATTAATTTTTTTTCAAAAAAAAAAATTCAATTTTTTTTTCAAAATTTTTCAAAAATGTGAGGAATCCAAATATGACATCATTTATTTATTTTTAAATAAAACTAATTTTTAAAATTTTTAAAATTATTATTTTTTGATTTGAAATAACTTTTTTTACTTTTGGAATTTTGAGAATCTGAGAAAACTTCACCGGACGGGATACCTCAATTTAATTAATTAAATTTTTTTCAAAAAAAAAATTTCAATTTTTTTTTTCAAATTTTTTCAAAAATGTGTGGAATCCAAATATGACATCATTTATTTATTTTTAAATAAAATTAATTATTAAAATTATTATTTTTTGATTTGAAATAACTTTTTTTACTTTTGTAATTTTGAGAATCTGAGAAAACTTCACCGGACGGGATACCTCAATTTAATTAATTAAAAAAAAATTAAAAAATTCAAAAAAAATTTCAATTTTTTTTTTCAAATTACTCCTGGTCGTCCTCTATGCCGACGGTGTTGCCGTCGGGATACCTCAATTTCATTAATTAATTTTTTTTCAATTTTTTTTTCATATTGCTCCTGGTCGTCCTCTATGCCGACGGTGTTGCCGTCGGGATACCTCAATTTAATTAATTAAATTTTTTTCAAAAAAAAAATTCAATTTTTTTTTTCAAATTGCTCCTAGTCGTCCTCTATGCATAGACGGTTGATGGTTTAACTTCGACCAAACCATAGGCTTAAAACTCTATGCATAGACTGATCTAGCCCTTTGACTTTTGCCGGACGGGCTTTGACCAGTTGACTCTTCCACCTGGTTGCGATAGTTCAGCCCATAGGAAAAACCCCGAACACGGTCTGGACCCAACCAACCACTAGATTCCCTCCGGTTCTACCCGACGCGCACGATTCCCCCCTCCAGGTGACGGCGGCACTTCCGTCCGTGGAGGGGGGGCACACCCCGGGGCCCCAAGACGGGCGTCTACGCATGTCACGTCGCTTTCACACATGCAAGAGGGCCCGGTGTGGTGTTTCTGTGGCATTGCTACCCCCGGAAGCCCCACCGACCGGACTAACCCTAGCCCCGTTGAACACGAGATCTAGCCCTTTGACTTTCGCCGGACGGGCTTTGACCAGTTGACTCTTCCACCTGGTTGCGATAGGTCAGCCCATAGGAACAACCCCGAACACGGTCTAGACCCAACCAACCACTAGATTCCCTCCGGTTCTACCCGACGCGCACGATTCCCCCCTCCAGGTGACGGCGGCACTTCCGTCCGTGGAGGGGGGGCACACCCCGGGGCCCCAAGACGGGCGTCTACGCATGCCACGTCACTTTCACGCATGCAAGAGGGCCCGGTGCGGTGTTTCTGTGGCATTGCTACCCCCGGAAGCCCCACCGACCGGACTAACCCTAGCCCCGTTGAACACGAGATCTAGCCCTTTGACTTTCGTCGGACGGGCTTTGACCAGTTGACTCTTCCACCTGGTTGCGATAGGTCAGCCCATAGGAACAACCCCGAACACGGTCTGGACCCAACCAACCACTAGATTCCCTCCGGTTCTACCCGACGCGCACGATTCCCCCCTCCAGGTGACGGCAGCACTTCCGTCCGTGGAGGGGGGCACACCCCGGGGCCCCAAGACGGGCGTCTACGCATGCCACGTCGCTTTCACACATCCAAGAGGGCCCAGTGCGGTGTTTCTGTGGCATTGCTACCCCCGGAAGCCCCACCGACCGGACTAACCCTAGCCCCGTTGAACACGAGATCTAGCCCTTTGACTTTCACCGGACGGGTTTTGACCAGTTGACTCTTCCACCTGGTTGCGATAGGTCAGCCCATAGGAAGACAACCCCGAACACGGTCTGGACCCAACCAACCACTAGATTCCCTCCGGTTCTACCCGACGGGCACGATTCCCCCCTCAAGTTGAAAAACACTAAAAATGAACTCTAAAAATGTTGAAAGTTGGCATGGTTTCATCATTTCACCCACATAGCATGTGCTAAAAATTTGAGACGGTTACGGCAAAAACTGGATGCACTTCATGTACAAAATGGACAATCTCTTTCGAAGTATCAGGGTTTCAGACGAAAACTCGTCTATTACAAAGGCATTTCAATTTTTTAAACTTATTTCAAACTCCAGACTTTTTGTGTGTTCAGTATGCACCATTCGAAGCAACGTCATCAATTTGCAACCCTTTCTGACTTCATTTGCTATTTTTCATGCATTTACTCACTATATAAGCAAAACAGTACTGTTTTAATTAAAATCCTAATTTAAATTATTCTAAAAATAACCAAATAAATCTTATTGTGACAATAATCTAACATGTGACTAGGAGCAAAAAGAATTAAATTAAAAGCTATTTTTAAACTCAAGTTATTCACAATCTAGGGTTTGAAGCAAATTTGAAAATAATTCATATTTAAACCATTCAAATTTGAAAAATAATGGCACAAACAGAAAGTAGACAAAATTTTGAATCTAATGCAAAAATAATCACTCAAAAACATCAAATATCCTAAAAGATATAAGCAATTTGAAACATCAAATAAAAAAATATCTACGCCGACGGTGTAACCCGTCGGCGTACTCAGAATGGATCTACGCCACCGTCGGCATAGATATGGACCCGGTCGGCAGCTCCCTCGGATCGATGACGCGGCACCGCCGCGGATCGATGACGTGGCAAGTGAGCCTATGCCGACGGTGTCCGTCAGGACCGTCGGCGTAGCTTTGACGGCGTCAAACGGATGTCACCCGTCGAGTGGCCGGTCCCACATATATGCCGACGGTGTTTGTACACCGACGGTGGCCGTCGGCATAGGTTCTCTTACGCCGACGGTGTTTGTACGCCGACGGTGGCCGTCGGCATAGGTTTGTCTACGCCGACAGTGTTTCGTACGCCGACGGCTAGACGCCGGTGGTCGGCGTAGGGTTATATACGCCGACGGCCACCGTCGGCGTAGATTAAGCCGTCGGCGTCGGCCCCGATTCTGGTAGTGGCGCGTGCCGTGCCGGGCTGGCACGCGTGCCCAGCCTCGCGGCCCAGGCACGGCCATAGGCGGGCCACGTGCCGGGCCAGCCCATGACGTGCCTGGCACACGGGCTGTCGGGCCGGCATGCTAAGGCCGGCCCATTTGGCCAGGTATGCATGGGTAACGGGCCCCACCCAACCTGTGCTGTTTCGAATCACATAACATGTCCCAGAAAATTGTCTCGGGCGAGTAGCGCTTCGTAAGGCCCGGGCACAGCTCGCTTGGGTGGGCCGAACACAATACACCTATTGGCATCTAGCTGTATCATGGACCGTATTTTGCCCACTAGGCCTGCCAGCCTGCTGCAGCGAGGTGACTGCTACCGAATCCCAAAGCCCACACCGATGGACCAGATTCCGGCCTACCTGTAGGCCGAGCACCAAAAGCCCGCACTCAGTTTTTATACCCGTAGACAGACGCACACACGCACGCAGCCGGACGGCACTAACCGCACGACCTGCATCCCCGCTAACCCACTAGCTAGCTATACGCACGCATGCCAGCCGCTGCTCTCGGCCACTACCTAACCTATGCACTAACACAGGACAGGCTACCATAGGTGCGCACGTCCGCTAACGCACCAGCGCAGCGCCCGGTCCCACACATGCAGGAACTGCCGCATGGAGACTCGGCCACCTCGCTACATGCAGCGCCCAAACAACTACATGTCCGCACGAGACTCCACTCTCCACAGCCACGGACGCGGCCACGTACCGGCGTCGTGACTCGACCAACACGGTCACACGCTGATCATCATGGTGGCGTGGCTTATTTCTAACAGAGTGTCCTGGAATTGGAGCCAAAACGCCCGATCTTGCCAGTGCTCGGGGTCATGACTATTGATGTAATAGTCACTAGCCCGAGCAGCGCTCTCCGGCAGGTCGGCGAAGCTCGCTGAAGAATGCCAAGCTTGGGTCAGCTCGGCATCCGAAAATGCACTGCAAGAGATATGGCTTACTGGACACACTACCGGAATTAACCCCTATGCCGACGGCCTTTTGCCGTCGGCATAGGCCGTTTACCGTCGGTATACCCCTATGCCGACGGCTGCCGTCGGCATAACCCCGTCGGCGTCGATCTCGACGGCGTAGTCTTGTCAGACCGTCGGCATAGAAATACCGTCGGCATAGCAGCCTATGCCGACGGCTTCCGTACAACCATCGGCATAGTTTCGCCATCGGCAAAAAAAAGGACCAGACGGCAGCTGACGGCGCCGTCGCGAAGTCCGGCCAACCAAGAGCTGCCACGTGGCAACACTATGCCTACGGCAAAGCCGTCGGCATAGTTTTGCATCTATGCCTACGGCAAAGCCGTAGGCATAGTCCTGCCACGTGGTAGCTTCAGGTAGCTCCTGGCTGAGGTCTATGCCTACAGCAAAACCGTAGGCATAGATGCAAACTATGCCGACGGCTTTGCCGTAGGCTTAGTTCTGGTCAGTTTTTTTTTTTTTACATTTTCTTTTTTTTTTCCGTTCAAATTAACAGATAGCAACACAACACATATATAACATCTACACAACATTGTCATCATCATCATCTACACAACATCATCATCGTCATAGACAAGATCATAGCGCCCAAAGTTGCAAGATCATCGTCATCATCTAAACAATGCGGTGATAAAGTGAAATTGTAAATTACACAATCTGAATAAAAAATAATAAGCTTTATTGATATAAATACAGATACAAAGTTCTTATGATTTACATTGGATCAAAGAGGTAAGAAGAAAAGAAAATAAAAGTCTAAGCTAGTTAGATCTTCATCTTGATGATCATCTGATCCTCTTCTGGAATAAAACCTGCAAAACAAACAATAAAGGAAAAGGAAATTTGGTGATGATTTAAATGTTGCATTTCCCTTAGGGAAATGCATTGCTGTTTGAGCTGGCACCTAGGATCACTGGAACTGGTCCAAAAACCCGTAATCAGAGAGTTTGCAATAGAAACCAATAAAACCAACAACTAGAACAGTAAGGGATCAAATGTACAGGACAAGAAACCAAAAGTACAGGAAGTAGTCGACAAGCAGGAAAGAACAGTAGTAGTAGATCAAGTCCTTCATCAGATCATGTCAAATGCAAGAGTAGGCCAGAACTGAAGCCATTCCAGAAGCAAGAAAGTCATAGCTCAAAAACCAGCAAAGCATAGCACCAGCTCATTGACAAAGTCCCAAACATTGGAGGCCAACCTTCACATGAAATCCAGCTGGCCAAAATAGATAAACAAATATGTAAATAAAGCACTCCAAGTCAGCAAAGGCAGTTCTATAAAAGAAATTAAAGCCAAATGATTAAGTAGTCATTTCCTGTGAGGAAATAAAGTTCAGTAGGAAGATAAGCACCACACAGCTAAATGGAGCAAGTCCCAAGTCAAATAGACACACAGCCAGAAGAACAAGCAATAGAACACCCCAAGGTAGGATTTTGGGGGAGATGTCCTCAGATAGCCTAGAAGTGCTAGGACTAGATCATCGTAGGATCATGAGAAGTGTAGCATCTGTAGTATCAAATCCTAGAGAGGAGCCTCAGAGCGACATCATCGGCTGGCATAAAATCAAGTCACATATGTTCTTATCAGTGAGAGATTTACGCGAGAAAGAGATAAGGCAAGTGTAGCGTCTGTTCAAATCAGATTTAGGAGAGAGGGAAAATTGGGTAGATGAGATACTATCCATAACCTGGCAAGAAAAGAACTATAGACAGGAGAAATCATTATAATCTATGCAATTACAAGCACTGTAACTATATAAATAAAAGAACTATATCCTTTATAATCTACCAAAAGAACAGTTGCATGTATGAGCAATACCAATAGAAGAGGAACTAGTTCATGTTGTTTAATACATAAGAAAGTAAGCATGCCATGACCAATTTATAGAAATTACCTATATATATATATATATATACCATCATCCTAACTGCTATAATGTAGAGAACCAGTCATTCATGGGTACTAGAACAGTATATGACCCCCTCTACTTGAGACAGAACAATAGCAGGCACTATAACTTATATATGAACAGCATAGGCAAGTGCCAGTAGAACTCTATAGAGTAGCAGATTTAGGTAATACAATGGTGAGCTAGTTCAAATAGAAATAAAGGCCGGCTTATATCAGTGAGCTATAGTATGTATATATGTGTAGCATGGCAACAACCTAATACGCTTCTCTCTCAAAAAGAAAAAAAACAACTTAAAATGTTGAGTGCAGCAGTAACATCTACTTGTTACTGGAGTTCCAGTACAAGATGGCCAGAGGCCACTTGGCACCATGGAACCTGCACAATTTCCACCATATAGGAAGGAAGCAGCCATTGTTTATTCTGTAACGGACATTATATTAGTAGTGTCAAGGAACACAACAGAGTGACACATCCGTTGATTGATCCAGTAGCAAAACAAGCTACTTATAGGAATAGCAAAACAAGCTAGTAGGTGATCATCCATGATACAGCGGCAGTAACAAATATCAAAGGATATGAATGAGTTAGAAAGAAAACTAGAGTTGAACCAACCCAAAACAAAACACGGGACAACATCAATTCTTGTAATAGCAAGTGACATAACCTTGGGCTCGACGGCCACGGCTCAGTGAGGAGAGGAGCTCAACATTGAGGTTTCACAAAACAGGAATTCATTAATTTGCGAGTGGGTTTTAGTAGCTGAAGCTTAGAAGTTAAGTTAAGCACTTAGTCCACTAACTAAACTAGGGACCAACACAATCAGCAGCAGTTATATAGCTACCAAACCATTTACTAAACAGCAGCAAAACTTGAACCGTAACATGTCCAGAAAGGAAACAAAACATGAGACAAGTATTGGTAGCAACAAAACATGTCCAGGAAGGCCATCCAATGGTTTCAGCCACGTCCTAATAAACCTGCAGCATTCTCTAATACCTAATTAGCATCAACAAATCAGTGGCCAGATGAGCACCACCACAACAAATCGGCACTAACACTTGGCATCGACGCGATGCCCAAGGAAGGAATCAGCTCGTACATGCAAGATGATGGTTGCATACATACAAATCATGTGCTGGCAGAAAAATTACCCAAGCAGGAGCTCATCTTCTCTCTCTGTTTGGTAACTAACAACCTAAATAAAATAAAAAAACATGACTTGTTCATACAAATCCCTCTAGAATTCCTTGGCACAAGCAGGATTTGCATCACATATTCATCAACTTAGCAGCAGAAGTAGTGAGCAGAGGAAGAGGGGGAGGGAGATGGAGGAGCTACCTGCCGCGGTCACGATGGAAGCAGAGGAGCAGACCCCTCCTGCCCCTCCCCCTCGAGCAGGACAGGGCTGCCGGCTGGGCGCGCCCCTACTCCTCCGCCTCCTCGAGAAGGACATGGCCGGCGCCCTCCTGCCGCCGTCGCCGTCCTATCCGCGCCATGGTTACCTGTAGCAAAGGGAAGGAAAGGAGGAGATGGTGAGGTGAGGTGGGGAGGGAGAATCCGTGCGAGGAATGAGTGGAAGTACCAACCTGGGACACGCCGGTGCCGGATCCGCCGCCCGCAGGCCTCGCCGTCGCCGGAGGTGAGGTGGTGGCCGAAACCCTAGCTAGCCACGGGGGATGATGGAGGGCGGGAGCGCCGATTCTGGACGGAGGGGAAGGAGGCTTGGAGCTTGGGGAGCTCGGGGGAGTGCTTCCCGTCGCCGGAGCTCGCCGGAATAGGCCGGCGTGGGTGGTGGTGGCGGCGAGGGAGAGGAGTTCGTGGGGGAGAGGAGCGAGGTCACGAGACAGAGGGAGGAGGCGTTCGGTGGAGTTGGGTGGGCTCTCTCTCTCGTGGGCTCTTTTCTTTCTTTTTTTCTCCTTTCTCTAGATGGATGGATGGATGGATGGACGTGCGGTGGAGAGCTAGATGGATGGATGTGCGCCACGTCATCGATCCGTGGCACAAATGTTTCCACCAATAGAAATCAAACTCATGCAATTGTGTTCTTCCTTTTGTTTTTCTTCTAACTTTTTCTACCCTCTTGGACCGACGAAGGAGGACAAGTACTAACCGCATCCACGCCGGTGAAGGATCCGACGGCCTGTGGCCTCGCCGCCATCGGAGCAGCGCTCGAGGTGGAGGCCACCGAAACCCTAGCCACGAGGTAGGGCTGTGGGTGGACGGGAGGAGCGGATCCTGATGGATGGATGGACGCGGCAGCGCGAGGTGCGGCGGATCCAGCCGCTGGCGATCTGTGAGGGGAGAGGAGGGCGACGAGAAGGAGATAGTGATGGTTACAGTAGATTGGTTGTCTGACGGTTGCACGGAACATCTCTCCGGCTTGCCCCATCGCCCTCGATGATGGTACGTGCGGCGTCCCTCACCATCGAACGGCGGCACCAAAGGAGGGGCAGGCCCCACAACCAGGGGGCGAATGTACCTTGGCGGCATGCTAGATCCAGCCGTAAAAATCCACGAAAAATCATACGATGCCGGAAATCCTCGGGACCTGGCATGGTGTCGTCATATGGCCCTTGTAGGGTGTGGTAAAAGTTTGAGCGCGTTTCGCAGAAGCCTGACTGGAGGTCGCTTGTAAACTGCACCATCTCCGAGGTAGTATCTCCCTATCTAGAGGGAACGTGTCCGGTTTGTGAAGGAAGTGCGCTGCCCGTTGCTCTGTTGACCTCGAAACTTCTCGTGCTCTCAAAGGGGGCCATTGCATGACACGTGCTAGTACATGACATTTTTCAGGCCCGCATGCAATATTTGAGACATTTATTGCATCCGTAGGGTTTCAATGCGGAAAATTACAGATCTGCATGGCGGCCACCCGAAATGATGTTCAGAAGTGGTTTGTAAAATCATATATGATGTCTTTGCGGTATGTTAGTGCAACCAAAGGAGGGGCAGGCCCACCACCGGGGGGCGAATGTACCTCGGCGGCATGCCGGATCCAGCCGTAAAAATCCAAGGAAAATCATACGGTGCTGGAAATCCTCGGGACCTAGCACGTTGTCGTCGTATGGCCCTTGTAGGGTGTGGTAAAAGTTTGAGCGCGTTTCACGGAAGCCTGGCCGGAGTCCTCTTGTAAACTGCACTATCTCTGAGGTAGTATCTGGCTATCGAGAGAGAACGTGTCCGGTTTGTGAAGGAAGTGCGCTGCCCGTTGCTCCGTTGACCTCGAAACTTCTCGTGCACTCAAAGGGGCCATTGCATGACACGTGTCAAGACATGACATTTTTCGGGCGCGCATGCAATATTTGAGACATTTATTGCATCCATAGGGTTTCAATGCGGGAAATTGTAGATCTACACGGCGGCCACCCGAAATGATGTCCAAAAGTGGTTTGTAAAATCATATATGAGGGGGGCCACACTACGGAGATGTGTATCGCCTTTTAAACATCCCACCACACTTTAAGACATGTGTGAGGACCTGGTGCGATGTTTTGGTTGCATTGCTACCCCCTTAAGGCCCCAACCGGCCTAACCCTGGCCCCGTTGACCCGGAGATCTACCCCTTTGACTTTCGCCGGACGGGCCTGGACCAATGGACTTCTCCACCTGGTTGTGATAGGTCAGCCCATGGAAACACTTCAGAACAAGGTCTGGGCCCAACCCACCACAAAATCCCCTTCGTTTGGCCAAGGAATGAAAACATACAAAAAGTTAAACAAAAAGGTATTTTCTGTAAATATGAAGCAGACATGATTTTAGTTTGTTCAAATTTGAAAACATAGTATAGCAATAGAATCCTTTCAAGATTCTGATAAAAACCATATAAAATTTGTCAAAATCGATGCAAGTATCAATTACTTGTGATTTTAACAAAGTGTAAGGGCCTATATGTAAAAGTACATGAGGTCACATTTCTAACATACTCAAAAACAAAAACAAACTGGATATCCATAATCTATGGAAAATTCTACCCCAAATCGATATATAATTTGTGTACGTTTAAGTTTAGATAAGTCAGATTTAAATTAATCAAATTTTAACTTTAAAGAAATAAAAATAATTTAAAATAAAAAACAGATAATATCTATCCTCGACCAGGAGCTACCAGTAGGTGCCACGTGGCGGGACTATGCCTACGCATAGATGGAAAACTATGCCTACGGCTTTGCCGTCAGCATAGTTCTGCCACGTGGCAACTCCAGATAAAAAAATAGATAATATCTATGCCGACGGCCGCCGTCAGGGCCGTCAGCATAGATTTGACGGCGTTAGCCCGCTGTCTATCCCCGGGCCGCCAGGGCCACCTCTATGCCGACGGCCTAACTATGCCTACGGCCACCGTAGGCATATATCGATGTATGCCGACGGCCTAACTATGCCTACGGCTGCCGTAGGCATAGATGGAGGTATGCCGACGGTTTTTCCCAGGCCGTCGGCATAGCTCCAGCTATGCCGACGGCCCCGACAAAAAGCCGTCGGTATAGATAAGGCCGTAGGCATATAGAGTTATTCCGGTAGTGACATGATCTCCGCCGCCTGCATCAACTCCTCCTCAGCACCAGCACGGCTCACCTTGGCCTCATTTAGAACTTGCATCTGCTTTCGCAGGTCCTCGGCCAAGGTGTCATGCTCAAGTTTGAGCTGACCGTACTGTTCGATGTGTTTATTCACATTTTGCTGGAGAAGGGCGGCAACGTCCCGGGCAGACTTGCTGGACTCATGCTCCTCTTTAAGGAGTGTGGCCGTCTTTGTGGCCGAGTCCTTGGCAATCCGAGCTTCTTCTCAGGCAGACTCTGCTTTCTGTTGAGCCGTCCAGAGCTGCCTCTCGAGCTCGGCAATGCGCCATTCGGTGGCTGCAAACACACAGGTACGCGTGTTAGCCATGATTTTTTTTAAATATTGGCAGGAAAGCAACGGCGTCTGATGTCACATACCTGTGGTGGTGCCAGCGCTTTGCTCTAGGGTTTGCACCTTGAGCTCGGCCGCATCAAGCTGCTCCTTCGTTGTCACTAGGTTTTTGGTGAGGAGCTTGATCTCTTGGCTGGCTTTCTGCACATCACACAAAAAGGAGTTACCGGATCAGTTAATATGACCCAAGGAGATTTGATCATGAGGTAGCCACTTCTAGCCGACCTTAGTCTCGGGGGCTACTGTATCCGCATTTTGAAATTTTTAAAACTGCACATAGGTTTTCGAGGAGATTTCGATCCTCAAATCAGCCGCTTGCGCCCGACCTGAGTCTCGGGGGCTACTGCGCACCATGTTTTTCTTAAGTATGATACCTGACCTTGGATTCGATCCTCAGTTCAGTTTTTTCCAAACCGACCTGAGTCTCGGGGGCTACTGGGAACAACAGTTTCTTTAATATTAGTACATACTACCAAGAAGATTTTGATCCTTAGGTCGGCCGCTTGCACCCGACCTGTGTCTCAGGAGCTACTGTACACTGCAGTTTTTTCTGCTAAGGTTTTTTTTTATCAGACCCGCATTTGGCCTCTTCCTCTACCGAGCTGCACCTCGGTTGTGGAGGACCATAGAAATGGCTAAGTAAAATTCCTAGGCTCTAGGTGCATACCAGATCTTGGGCCGGTACGTACCTTGAGGGCTACTGGTTATACTACCATGCATAAATTAAAAGCCTGATGTGTATTTACCTCCATGTCGGCCGAAAAGACGTCCAGCATGTCCTTCACACTGACGTTCATGGCGGCGGCTCGCTCCTTAATGGTGTGCAAGGAACGCTGCTGGCCCGATGTCAGCACCTGGTTGTTCCAGGATGCCTTCTCCGCCCGGCGTCTCAAGGTGGACGCGGCCTCGGACTCCGTCACCGACATCTCGGTGAGATGCCCTTGTGCCGGCCCCACGTCTGGAGTGGTGGCGGGAGCCAACAGAGGCATGGGAGCCGAGGAGCGGACGGTCAGTGCCGTTTTCGGATTGCTCGTCGGGGCCGGGGCGGTCAGGGCAAAGGAAGCTGGTGGAGGAGCTGGGGCCTCCACTTGTCAGATCGGTGATTTAACTTCCTCCCCGGGGTCGTCATTGTTACCCACCACCGGAGGAGTTACGTCGGTGGCAGGGGTCTGGTGCCCACCACCCACGTCGGATGTGGGTGGCTGGTCGGTCAGGCTGGCCTCGCATAACGCCGGGTCATCGCCAGGCCCGGCAAATTCTTTGACCTCTGCTATGAACACAGTTTTTTTCTTTTCCGAGAGGCACAACAAATTATGCCTCTCGTGGAAGAAAATAAACACGGTTATTCGTGCAAAATTTTGGTCTTTTCAGAAAACAAATTGTCCAAAACCTAGGGAAACCCAGACAAAAACCGAAAAGCTAAAAAAAAAATCTAAAACCTGAAAAAGAGTACAGAAAAATAAAAAAAATAAAATCCCGAGGGAGCGCCCAGCACGCAACAGGTGGCAGCGGCTGAGAGAGTGGCGCTCTCTCAGACCACCAAAATTGACCCTTGAGGATCTCTGGCAAGGGTACGCCTCAATTAGTTGTTCTCCCAAATGTCGGGGAATCGCACAGGTGTGGCACTCCATGGGCCAAGCTATTTACCCGTTTTGCTGCTGGTTTCTTACGTTTTTTTTTGTTTCGGGATTTAATCTCCTTTTTTGGTTTACTTCATTTTTTTGGTGGTTTTCCTTTTTCTGTCATTTATTTTTGGTGTTTTTATTTTCCTTTTTTTGGGGTGGGGGTCTTTGTTTTTCTGTTTCTTTTTTCTGTTTAATTATATAGATACAATTATTTTATTCATAAACATTTTTTTAGAATACATGATGAATCTTTTGGATTAAGCAATGAAATTTTCAAAGTACACGATGAACATTTTTACAATACATGACGGACTTTTTTTATAATTATTTATGCAATTTTTATAAAAAAATCATGCATTTAAAAAAATGTTCATGCATTTACGAAAATGTTGGAACATTTAAATGAAATGTTCATGTAATTAAAAAACTGTTCACATTGTTTTAAATGTTTGTGGTTTTAAGAAAAACATATAAAAACTGGCTGAAAACTGGAGCAAACCGAAAAAACCGAAGAAAAGAAAAAAAAAACAGCGAAAAACAAGATGAGCGCTCCCGTAACTGAGTGCGCGCAGACGCCGAACTACGCCAGCCCACCATGCCCGCCCCCTGTGCGCTCGTCTGGCAATTTGACCCACAGAGCGTCATATAGGACCCCTCGGGTTTGACGGACCTAGAGAGGTCTATGAGATGATGTTCCAACAGAATGTGGGAGTATTTTGCAAGGAGGTCCGTAAACAAAATAGCATGGGCCGTTAGTTGCAAATTTTGAAGATTTGTTGTCGATGTGTAATTGTGCCGTGAGCCCGTGACCGTTGTCTTCTCCGGCTTGCATCTGTCGTGGTCATAGTAGCCTGCATGTGGCTCTCTCTGGAAAAAAAATTGTATCCGCATGTATGTAACCTCATTTTGACATGTCTATTACCGGGAACGCTGATTCTGTTTTGGCAAATGACATGTGTTTCGTTTTTTTCCTGTTTTATAGTGTTTTTTTACATTATGTGTTGACAGTGTTCAGTTCATTATGGCATCTAGTTTTTGCATCTTCTTCCGCACTGTAATGAAGCAGTTTGCCTTGTAAGAACTGTGTTTCCACTAGTTTATGTTGGTTTCGAATAGGATTCCACCTCGTCTCCTACCTCTCTCGAAAAAAAGCGGCTAGGGTTTCCCCGTAACTGCTGCTGCAGCCGCCGATTCCCCTCGCCTCTGGGTGCCTTCTGATGCCAACCAGGTGGGGGTAGTCCTGGTTTGGGGTTGACTATATTTGCATTGTCCTAGCTCTAGCTAGGGCTTAGTTTAGGTGTCTACCTGACGGTGCCGAGGTGATGGCATCGTTGATGGAGTGGAATAAGTCCCCCCCCCCCCCCCCCGGGGGCAGATCTTTTGCCCCGTTTTGTCTACTTTTCATCTAGGTGGTCTTGGATGGCGTCGTTCGCCGGAGATCGACGACGGTTTCTACTTTGGTCTTTTGGCTTCTTCTCCGCTTGGCGATGCACGGCTAGCTTCAGCTTCCTTGGGAAGCTATTGAGGTAAGGCCTCCCCGGTTCTGTCTGGCCGGAGCTGGGATTGTTGTCTAGCCCTCTTCGTCGCCTTCTTTTGCAAGCGGCGATCTGATCTTCAATTTGCTGTTGTCGGCTTCTTCTGGCTCCGACCGGCAACTTTCCGGCCGCTGCGTCAACAACGCTAACCTGGTTCCGAGGGTGTTCCAAAGATCCAGATGCGACGTCCAGCTTTGCTCACGGCGCGCCACCAACGGGTGTTCCGAGGGAGTTTTTTACCCCGGAGCTCGAGACCCGGTACTGAACAGCATCACCTTAAGGAAGTCACCTTGTGTTGGCGCCACCATTGCCGAAGAAGACGATGCTGCCAGCAGGGGCACAACCACACCAAGGTCACGGGTAATTGAAATCCAAACCGTTCCCTGGCATGCATGCCCTGCAACAACCGGTCGCGTGCATATCCCTGATGGACAGTAACATGCGACGAAATCCATGCCTGCGTACATGACTTCCTAGCCGTTGCTTCTACAAGCTCCTGTATTTCAACAAGGTTACTTCGGTAAGACAGAGGCCTAGAGGCGGCAATGAGCTCCTCTCACGACGTGTCGTCGGTGGATGCAGAAGGAAGACGGCGCTAATTTCTTCAAGGACTTGCCTGTAATTTCATATTCTCGTAAGAAAGCTCTTGTAAGGGCTGATTTTATTTAATATATGGCCTTGGGCCTTTTCCGCAAAAAGAAAAAAAACCTCCTCCTCAGAAATGGCTTGGCCCTAATGTTCTTTTTTGTCAGATTATACAGCAATGTACCTCCACCGACTCCCAATGACCGATTAACCATTGTCGCACCGGATTGCTGTTATTATGAACGAACAACGCCCGTTTAGTTTAACCACGAGATGCTACCTTTTACGGCCACAACGAAGAGTTCACGTTCTGGCTTAGAAGGATACATCAATACCAAAAACTTGGCCATTATTTTTGCAATTCCAAAAACTTAACCTTCAGAAAGTACCCACTAAACTACAAAGTACAGGCAAGGCTACCTAATCTCCCAATTCGATAGCAGCGGTTGTGATGCCCCTTTCGTGTATTTTTTGACAAATCTGGCCCTTTTCAGCGACTTCAACTACATCTGGCCCCTGGGCAAAACTAATTCGGAATCTGGCCCCTGGGATCGGCGTCAAGTAACATGGCGCCGAAGTTGTACATCTCGGCGCCATACTAAGCGGCGCCGAGATGTACATGTTCGGCGCCAGGTTATGTGGCGCCGACCCCAGAGGACCCACAGGAACCCTAGGTGTCAGATTTGCTCGGCGCCACACAAATATGGCGCCGAACATGTACATCTCGACGCCGGTTAGTATGGCGCCGAGATGTACAACTTCGACGCCATGTTGCTTGGCGCCGACCCTAGGGGCCAGATTTCGAATTAGTTTTGCCCAGGGACCAGATGTGGTTGAAGTCGCTGAAAAAGGCCAGATTTGTCAAAAAATACCCCTTTCGTGCCCCGAAAGACGTACGTCGCGTGTGCTCTAGGACACAACAGTGGTTTGTATCGTACTATCGTTCTTTTGACGGATTGTCGCCAGTGGGCCCGTGTGTCCGCGAGGCGTGTCGACCGCTGGAGTTTTTTTAAGGATGAGCTGTGCTTTCCCGTGCACGTACGTCTGAGTGGTGTACACTTTTCGTCACGTACCGCGCATCGGTTTGGCCATTCTGCGGAGCGCCTTCCTCCCAGGCAAGGTTGTGCAGCTCAGTTTACCTAGTGACATGTAGTGCAAATAATACACTCAGAAGGAGAGACGGATCCAGGGCGCATGTTAGGGCCGGGGCCAAGTAATCTTGTTGCCTCTTGTCTCGTCACTATTGACACCATGAGAAAGAGAAAAGGAGCTTGATTTTCTAAAATTTACGGTGCTTTCGATTTTCTTATAGTATGCAATACAGAATTTCGACTATACGTATTTTGAAATTATAATACACTGGTCTTGACCTGAGCGCCTGGATGATTGCTCTGTGGTTTCGGTTTGAAAAGAAAAGGAAGCTGGAGGAAACCCACTTTTTTTTGTGATAGGTTTATTAGGGCATCTCTAACGCGGAACCTCAAAACGTCCGCAAACGTCCGGACGTAACTGTTCGGACGCAGTTTGTCATCTAACGCGGTACTCCATCGGTCCGAGGACGCATCCGGTTGACCAAAATCCAGCAAACCGGACTCAAACAAGGGGCCGACCGCCGCCACGTACACGTCTGACACCCCGGTCCCATCCAAAAACCCTCTCTGCCCGAAAAATCCTCGTCGTTGCGGAGCATCCTGGCAGCCGAGAAGCGGCTCAGCGCAGTGCGCCGCTCGGCGTTCGCAAAGTCCGACGAGGCGCCGGCCTGGGTCCTCATGGACCCCGACCTCGCGGGGCCAGGCCTCCACGATTGGTCGGTGACCACCGCGGAGACGGCCGCGCGGCGACTGCGACGCCTCGCCGGGGTGCTCGCCAAGATCGGCGAGGTGTGGTCGCGTAGCGAGACCTCCACCGCCGCTGGCCGGGGAAAGGGCAGGGCTCCCCGGCCAGGGTCGGTATTGGCCGTGGCGACCCTCCGTACGTCGCAGGAGGAAGCGGAGCGGCTCCTCCGCGAGCGCCAGGCGACGACCGGGCAGGGCTGTCGCGCCCCCGTGCCCTTCCACGGCTAGAAGGACCACTCCGACGACGATAGCACGGATGGCGACCAAGGTGCCGCCGACCAGCCCGGTCAGGCGTACGAGGTCACGGTTCGCTACAAATTAGTTTAGGTTTTATTAGGTTTTAGTTGAACGGACGAAATATTGTCCGGTTTACGTAAATTACATCCGAACTTTTGTCCGTTTGAATGAAATCCGTCCTGTTTGCGTGAATTATGTCTGAATTAGTTTGTATTGCAGGCGGAGGTTTACGGCACGCGTTGGATGGCCGGCTCCCGTATCACTATCCGCGGACGAGTCTGGACCAACCCACGAAAAAATAGTGTGTCCGTTTTGGAGGCCAGCGTTGAAGATGCCCTTACGTACATAGCATGTACTTGAACGGTGCCCAAGCATTGGCTGCAGGAAGAGAACATTCCGAATGTAGATTTTTCGTTCCTGTTGGAATGGTACTCGTATTGACCATCAGCATAACCCTGCAAGGCACGGCATCTCCACATTATTTTGTTGTCCATATCGAATACATACAAGTCTACTTGACCCGCTCTAACAAATTAATACATATCGAGGAAACACAAAGAAACGAGCCATGTCCGCACAATGCATTCTGGAAGCACGGTCATCAGAAAAAACCGAGCACAATCGAGAACGAGAATCTTGGACCAGTAAACCGTTTCACGTGCTCGTTTGTTCGCAACGAAATTGCCAAGACATGTCGCCACACTGGCGCAGAAAATCTCTGTCCGATTCCGGCTGAAATTATGAGTAGAACAAGCCGCAGCGCCCTGGGATTCGAGGCTGGGCATGCCGCAACGAACTTGTCCAGCTCAGACAGCAACGGCAGCTGTGGGTGGCAAAAAACACATATTTGACCTTTGTGCGAAACTAATTAACAAACTGAACTGCAATTCGAAAAAAATTCACAAACTGACCGTTTTGTGTGGCGCCTGACAGCCGGGCGCTGCACTTGACTATGCAGCGCCTTTGCCTTCGGCGCCGCACTTCCGGCCAGCGTGGCAGACCGGGGCCAGGCGAGGCCCCACAGCCAGCAGTGCAGCGCCTGAGAGATAGGCGCTGCACATTGTAATGTGCAGCGCCCAACCCTTAGGCGCTGCACATTGACTTAAGCCACTTAGGCTGGTCCCCCCCCCCCCACCCAACCCCACCCCACACACCCCCACCCCACCCAGACCCTTTCTCCCCCTCCCCCTCTCCCCCCTCTCAAATCCTTCTCAAATCTTGCAAATCTAGATTATTTGTCCGTGGATTTCGAAGCCAACCCCTCCCTTAAGGTAATCTCCTCCGATCCCCTCGTTTTCATCCGTAGGAATTGTCACATTATCTCATATCTTGCTAGTTTGGGGAACCTAGTTGTTGCTTGGATTACTAAATTTGTGTGGAAATGTGTGGGTTATCTTTCCCAATTTGCTAGGGTTAGGGTTCCTACTATGGTAGGGTTAGGGTTATGTTTGTTGTTATGTTGGGGTTAGGGTTAGGGTTATGCTATTGTTAGGGTTGTGGTTATTGTTAAGTGGGGGTTAGGGTTATTGTTTCATATCTATGTTAGGGCTTATGTATTTTGTGCAAATAATCGGTGAAGTACTTATTGGATATATGTGTGTTTTTGATTTTTGTAGGGATGGGAAGAACATGTGTTTATGTTCATCATGCGGATAAAGAGGCCTTTTTGAAAGGCAATGTTGAGCCGGACCCGGATGAGCTTGACATGGTGTTTGATAGTAGTCCTAGCTATGCGGATGTCTTGGAACAAGTGAGGAAGGATTTGAATTGGATGGACCCAAGTGACGTTGTTGAGTTGGAGGGAAGGCATAATGTTGGCTTTGGAATGCACATCCGTTGGAAGACAATGCGTGTGAACTCCGAACAACGTTGGGTTGCATACAAGGAGACGGTTGCCGAATCTCTAGACAAGGCTCTTGAGTTATTTGCCTCCAAGAAGGTTGAGTCTAGTTTGCATTTGAACTTGAACCGGAACCCCTCCCCATTGGTTGCTAGTACTCCTCCACCCGTGAGCCAATATCAAATGAGTGAACCTCATTTCACGCAACAAGTTTGGCCAACATTGAGCCCGATTTCAGACAACCAAAATGAAGCTTTTCAAGCGGATACTGATGAGTACGAGGAGGATGACAACGAAGTTGATCTCCATGAGAACAATGTGGGTGATCTTGACAAATATAATTTGCAAGAGACAATGGACCAATCCATCCCTTTTTCCCGTTCATATGCATCGGACTCGGATGATGATGGTCCCGATGAAGAAGTTGATGAGGAGGGGTTCACGGCGAAGGAGGCTGAAGCATTTCAGAAGGTATTCCGACGGGATCACAAGACAGCATTGTTCAAGGATCTTAGTCTCGCGGATGAAGCCGTTGTAGATGGTGGCAAATGTATATCTCTTGGAGCTAGGCCAAGTTCTCACCGTGATTTGGGAGACGTCAAGAACGGGATATATCCCGGTTGTGAGTTTGAATCCTTCTTGGAATTGAAGATGTGGCTCGACAACTACTCGGTTACGCATTATCGTCCACATAGAGTGGCCAACTCGGACGTCAATGTGCGTTACACGGTTAAATGTGAAGTGGCAAGATGTCCATGGATTGTGCGTGCAAGGCCATGGAAAGTAGGTCCCACTTTGCGCATAGTGAGTTGTGTACCAAGTCACATGTGCCGACACAAGAATGCGGATGGCAAGCTTGTGTCCCAAGAACACAGACAACTCACGTCCGAGTTCATCGCTTACAGGTTTTCCAACTCAATATCCACACTTCCAACAATGAGCATTAAGAGTGTCATTGACCTTGTGAAAGCCATCTTTCATTACAAGGTGAAGTACGGCAAGGCATGGAAGGCGAAGCAAGCCGCATTCAAGATGTTGTATGGCAATTGGGAGGAAGCATACAACCGACTCCCTAGGTTGTTGTTAGCTATGGCTGTCACAAACCCAGGCATGGTTCACGTGGTCGAGCCTCATGGGCACCAAACATTGATTCACAACGGGAGGACCGTCAGAGTATTTGACCGTGCATTTTGGGCCTTTGAGCAATGCGTGAGGGCTTTTGAGCATTGTCGGCCCGTCATCGCCATTGATGGCACGTTCTTGACCGGACAATACAAGGGCACTATATTGGTTGCAATAGCAAGTGATGCCAATAACCGGGTTTTGCCTTTGGCTTTTGCTTTGGTTGAGGTGGAGAACAATGATAACTGGGAGTGGTTCTTGCGTCAATTGAGAACAAGGGTAATACCGGCTGAAAGGGAAATTTGTGTCATATCGGATTGCCATCAAGGAATTCTAAACGCGGTGGTGATTGACATTCCCGGACATGCAAAGTTGCACCATCGATGGTGCATGAGGCACTTTTGTGCAAACTTTTATAGGGCATGTGGTATCAAGGAGTTGGCCGATGATCTTCAAGATTGTTGTTTCGCTTTCTCCGAAAAGCGGTTCGCCACCTTGTACAATGCATTGCTCACACACAAGAAACTTGATGCAGGAGGTCTTGACTTTCTCAATAAGAACATTGTAGAAAGGAATAAATGGACACGTGCTTTCGATGAAGATGGCCGTAGGTACGGTCAAATGACAAGCAACATGGCAGAATGCTTCAATAAGGTGCTCAAGGGTGTACGTGCATTACCTGTGACGGCAATAGTTCAATACACATTTGACAAGATGAATGCGTACTTTTTAAAGTACTCAATGGAGACGGATAAGCAGATTGCCGGTGAGAACAAGGAAAAGCACAAGTATAATTTCCCACCGAAGGTTGAAGAATGGTTGGAATTTCAATCACGGAAGGCAGACTCCCAAGAAGCTGTACTATATGACGACAACGATTGGATGTATGAAGTAAAAGAGCCTGGAGGAACCACATACGATGGCCACCAACACGGGGGCCGGGCTTTCGAGGTCTCCCTAACACGGTGTGATTGCACTTGCATGAGGCCATCGTTGCTTCATCTCCCATGCTCGCACTTGTTAAACGCATCTCGTGTTAGGAATGTGGACGTCAATCACCCTCTTACCGTGCGGGAGTCTGAGTTCTCAATCATGACGGTAAAGAATACATGGGCTCCCCGGTTTAGGCCATACTTGGACCAATCACAATGGCCAGAGTATCATGGAGTTCAACTATGGCCCGACCCGGAATTGAAGGTCATTACACGGGGAAGACGTTGCACTATATTATGCAGCGCCCAAGAGTAAGGCGTTGCACGGTACAATGCAGCGCCTAGCTGTGAGGCGCTGCCGTACTGATAACCTGGAAACAGCAAAAAACAGAATGTTCTGACAGCAATTTCAATTAACAGAATAGACTGACAAAATAGACTTACAATAAATTGAAATTCACAGCAATTGGAACAAACACAAGGTATATGCCGACGAGTTCATCATTTAAGACATATCACATAGCACACTGCTAAGAGTTCACCAACATATCACTACTAAGACAAGTAGCACACTACTAAGAGTTCACCAACATATGACATAACCTCACAAGTTCAGTTTCACAATAAATAGGACAACGACTAATGCCGTCCACGCGTGTTCCTGCTGCCACGCCTGGTGGTTATCTTCTTCCTCCTGACAGGAGGAGCCTCCTCTTCCTCCTCTTCCTCCTCCGCCTCATCATCCAAGCTCGCCATCTGCGAGCTCTCTACGGGCATCTTTGGGTTGCCTCTGTTGTCATAGTCGAAGGGCGTGTACCGGCGTCTGGGCTTCCTAGGCTTCAACATGTATGCGGACCGAACTTGAGCTTCTTGCAAAGTCATGTCATCATCAAGTTCCTCAACCTATCACACAGTCAAACATTATGGTAAAGACCGGCGTCGTAATCAAGTGAGAATTACATCTAAAAGATTAGTCATACCTGTTGGGTGACCGCACCCTCATCATCCACATTAGCATATGAGGAACTCACATCATCCCCCTGATGGTGAGATAAGGGGTCTGATGGTGTACCAGACCTAGAGGCTGATGGTTCATCATATTCTGGGTCACGGCAACCGAGAAGGTTCGATAACCGCCTTAACTTCTTGGCCTGACTCTGTAACATGAACAAGTGTATAAGATACCAAACTCCGCAACATATGTAACATTGACACCTGAGTGCGATATGTACCTTTAGGAATTTTCGAAGTGGACCTTCAACATTGCGTTCTTCAACCGGTGTCTTCTCCAGAATAGACTGGCTTTCATCCGCTGCTTTCTTGATCTGGTTGCGCTGCGGATGAGAACGAAGTAACACGTTAGCCATTCAAACATGTGTAATACGGTCAACGGGAAAGTAAAGAAGGGAACACTTTACCACATAGTTAATCACCGGAACAGCAGGGACTCCTAGCCCTTCCCTGACATTTTTGTTGTACTGCTGCTTCGATAGATCCTCAAGGTTTGTGGGATCTTCAAGAATATCATCATTGTATGCCGGCGGGCATATCTCAACTCGAGAATTTTGAAGAAACCATCGTAAGTAGTTATCAAAAGCAAGTGAGCAATGCTCACGAAGCTGGGAGCGTGCACTTTCATGAGCTTTCTCCACACTAAGATGGAAATGGGTAACATACGATGCATGATGCTTCTCCCACTCCTTTATCTTCCGCTGCCTTTTCCTGTCCAACCTGCATGGTAGAAACCAAACATTAGCACAATCAAAAAGGAGTGGCGATGCTAAGTCAATACGGTTCATGCTCTCTTACCTATGAAGTGCCTTGTCCGTGTCCACCCATTCCGGTGGGTGAGCCTGGAACAGACCAAACTGACGATACACACGGTGTGGCAAATGAAGCTCAACCGCCCAGTTGCATATCAGTGGGCACCGCATAAGCCAAAGATCCCTATCCCGCAAGCACATCGGGTTGAGGACAAACTCGGGGGTGACCCCTAATGTGTCATCCGCGCCATATGGCTGCCATTCCACCTATGAAATAGGATAACAATGCAACATTAATGACAAGTTTTCAGACAAGCATGAGAAATGATTGATGTAATGTCCTCGTTACCTGCTCAGGCATAATCGTGTCCAACTGGGCGATGTACTTTTGGTACATGAGATTGACATCGTTCGTCATCTCGGATACCACATCCCACTTGTAAGCCCAAGTGGGGCGCCGTAAATCGGCTTCTTCATCCCAAGGATTAAACTTGACGCTCTTCGGGCGTCCAACAGGCAGACGCTCCCAGCTCCATACAGAAAGTAGAAGCATATTACCACCAATGCCTGCACTATCTGTGATCCTGCAACACGCATCGTCCAGCTGCATATCAAAGAAAACAATGTTAACTTGACAGCAAGGTTGAATTGCTAATGAAGAAATGAATTGATAACAAAACAAAACAACTACCTGTCGATACAAGTAGGCAAGGGTCGCTGAACCCCAGCTCCATCTGCTCTCGAAGACGGTCAACGCCTTCAGCCACATCCATGGAGCGTTCTTGCCTGTGGCGTCCGGAAACAAAGTCCTAGATATAACGTACCACATATAGACACGAGCATGTGTCTGGATCACATCATCAGTGGCACCTTGAGGGCAATGCGCGAAGTTTGCTTAAATCCACGTGAAAGGAGCTCCGGCTGCTTTCCTTTCCTTCTTCTTCTTCTTCTCTTGTCCCTCCTCTACATCAGCCTCAGCCTCGGTAGGAGCCATACCAATAAGAGCAGTCATCTGCTGGCGCCACCCATCAGAATCGGTGCTCATACAGAGAGGCCTCCCGTCGATAGGAAGACCGGTGATCAAGGAGATATCCTGGAGCGTCACAGTCATCTCCCCAGTCCGAAGATGGAAACTGTGCGTCTCCAGCCTCCACCGATCAATAAGAGAGGACACCAGTGGAGCGTTGAGGTTCGGCGTGGACTGGCTGACCAACTGAATCCACGGGAGGAGTCCTGCCTGCTCGATGTAGGGTGTGTACCGCGGATCGTAGGGCATGGCAGCACCAGAGACCCCGTGATACCGAATCTTCAAAGGCTCAAGCTTCTGCAAAAACACAAGTCATGACAAATATTAGGCATGTCAATTTCAACTAAAGGCAAATTTACAAAATATTAAGATTACTCATTATTACCATCCCCTTCTCACGCATCATGTAGGACCGGTGTTGTGTGTCATAGGCATCGTCGAGAAGCCAAACCATCCTACATATTACGAACAATTAACATATATGAGCACTAATAATCAACCAATATCTCAACAATCTACATCTTCGTATGGATAACCTTCTTAACTATGTACATATGCCAATCCGAACAATATAAATGATTTCCAACATCTCATATTCATCTCAAAAACCTAGGGTTTCCTCTCAACAACATAGGATAACTAGGGTTCTACAATGAATACAAATCATCATCCACATTTGAACCACAAACCAATATTCATCTCAATACCCATCAAAGTAACTAGGGTTCTACAATGAATACAAATCATCATCCACATTTGAACCACAAACCAATATCAACAATACATACAAATTCCTAATCCTAAGCAAAACAATGGTTTCACCAAAACTAAAACAAATCTGAGAAATGCATGAGATTTTAAGGATAGAACGATGGGGATCGGAGGAGATTACCTTCTAGGAGGGATTGGAGAAGGAATCCACGGAGGAAAACTCCAGATCTGCAAGATTTTGGAGAGGGGATTGAGAGGGGGAGAGGAGAGAGCCGCCGCCGCAGCCTCTCTGTTCTTGTTCTGTAACCGAAGGGGAATGGGGTGGGGTGGGGGGAGGGCCAGCGGCTGCGGTTACTAAGTCAACGTGCAACGCCTAAGAGATAGGCGCTGCACATTACACTGTGCGGCGCCTATCTCTTAGGCGCTGCACTACTGGCTGTGGGGCCGTGCCTGGCCCCGGGATGCCACGCTGGCCGGGGGTGCGGCGCCTAAGACTCAGGCGCTGCATAGTGTAGTGCAGCGCCCGGCTGTCGGGCGCCACAAAAAACGGTCAGTTTGTGAATTTTTTTTGAACACAGTTCAGATCGTGAATTGATTTCGCTCTTAGGTCAGATTTGTGTTTTTTGCCGCTGTGGGTGTCTAGATAAAAACTGGAACGGTAACTGACAAGGTTGACGGACTTGAGGTCTCCGCTCCATCGGCGGTCAAGATTAAGATAAGCTAAATGATAACGCCCACACGTGTGGCATGTTTGCACTTCGCCCATACGCGTTGATCCACGTTGATTCTGTTTTACACGAATCTTAAAGGAATCTTTTGGAATTTCAGTGCCACATAGTCATCATCGTGTGTGTGGGCGTTGGAGAGTTCGCCCACACGACCCGCAGCACGCGGTTGCCAGCTGTGCCGTGTGGGCGAACCAGTTTCTGCCCACACACTCAACACCTAGTCCACGCGCATGTGGACGAACTGCTCTTCGCCCACACAATGCTCGTACGTTGCTAGATGGCAACTGCAGTTGCACGTACGTGGCAACTAGATAAACACACATGGCAACTATGATTCGTTGCTAGATGACAACTACAGTTGCGCGTACGTGACAACCAGGTAAACACACATGGCAACTATGATTAACCATATATGGCAACAATGGTTGGACCACACGTGGCAACTAGTTAATCACACATGGCAACTAAAGTTGCCATCCCCCGGGGTAACTAACGTGTCGTCCCGCGGGTAACTAACGTAGCTGTGCGAGGATGTGTGGGCAGATTTGCTTCGTGCCACACGCGGGGGTGGAGATGAGTAGTACTTGTTGGGCGTGTGGAACGAAATAGCTGCGCCCACACGTGTGGGCAGGTCTAATGGTCGCCCACATATGACCCGTGCGGGCTGCCTCCTGCATACGCCACACACGGTGTGTGGGCGGATGTCTAATATGCTACACATGTGGTGAATATCGGGACCCCTCAAATGATAACGTCCACACGTGTGGCATGTTTGCACTTCGTCCACACGCGTTGATCCACGTTGATTCTGTTTTGCACGAATTTTAAAGAAATCTATTGGAATTTCAGTGCCACGTAGGCATCATTGTGTGTGTGGGCGTTGGAGAGTTCGCCCACACGACCCGCAGCACGCGTTTGCCAGCTGCGCCATGTGGGCGAACCAGTTTTTGCCTACACACTCACCACCTAGTCCACGCACGTGTGGACGAACTGCTCTTCGCCCACAGGATGCTCGTACGTTGCTAGATAGCAACTGCACTTGCGCGCACGTGGCAACTAGGTAAACACACATGACAACTATGATTCGTTGTTAGATGGCAACTACAGTTGCGCATACGTGACAACCAGGTAAACACACATGGCAACTATGATTAACCATACATGTCAAGTATGGTTGGACCACACGTGGCAACTAGTTAATCACACATGGTAACTAAAGTTGCCATCCCCCAAGGTAACTAACGTGTCGTCCCGCGGGTAACTAACGTAGCTGCGGGAGGACGTGTGGGAAGATTTGCTTCGTGCCACACGCGGGGGTGGGGATGAGTAGTATTTGTTGCACGTGTGGCACGAAGTAGTTGCGCTCACACATGTGGCCAGTTCTAATGTTCGCCCACACATGACCCGTGCGGGTTGCCTCCTGCGTACGCCACACACGGTGTGTGGGCGGATGCTTAATATGCCACACGTGTGGTGAATATCGAGACCCAAAATATAAGAAGATGAGCCTTTTCTTGTGATTTCTCTTTCCTCCACCTCACTATTTATCCTATGCGTCACTTCTAAGATAGCATTATTGTACATGTCCTGAGAAATTTCTTGCGCGAAGTGGGGATCCCGTTACCTCGCTGTAGTACGGACTATGGTATGTGCATTTCCATCACGCCAATCGGTAACTTGTATTAATAGAAGCATACGTACGTTATTTGATTGTATTTCAGCATTTATATTCAACTTTGTTCGAACTCTTTGGGGTTGTAGCCCCATTTTCCGGAAGCGATCGAAATGGCCAGAAATCGGTTGGTTGCCAGATTTCTTGACCGGAAAAAAAAAATTGCCACCGACTGGTGCCTTCTTGCTAGCCAGATCCCGGTGGTGTGGGAGCAAGGCCCGCCCATTCCCCTAGAGAAAACATCAATAGCAGGTTGAGAATATCGCTGCCCTGCCTCCTAGTAATGGTCGGATCTAAACTCGAGTTCTTTAACCTTGTTGAACTACGTACTCCAAACATGGTCTCAACAAGCAATTACGAATTACTAGATGAATTCTTCCTATCTTCATAGTTCAAACCAGTGTCTATCACCGTCTCATCCGATGATGATTCTAGTAGATAGGTTATGGTTTTAGTCCTCGTAGGGGCGGCGCTCAAACGGATGGGAGCGCTTCTTCTTCGAGTCAGTCTTTCGGACTTCGATCCTCCTCAAATTCGTCCATCAAGACGGATTAGACGGGGCTCCGACATAGATTCCTGCCAGCTCCTCGAGGCGGCAAGGTTAGGATTTCTCATCATGCGTACGTGTTAGCAGTCTAGGCCCAGCTCCCGGTCCATCGGCATATGTTCAGACGTTTCCAGTGCGCATCGGACACTCCACTACAAGCAGAGAGCCCACATCATCCCAAAAGACCGGCCTGAAGGGAGTGTGGCACTCTCCCTTATAAGGAGCTCCTAGCCTCCTCCCATATCCGATGTCGGACTAAAGTCACTAGCACTGCCCAAGGTCAGGTCCCTGACACCCCACCCTCCTAGGGAAGCCCCTCTAGGGCGGCGTGGGGCGCAGATCTGATACCACTTGTTAGCAGTCTAGGCCCAGCTCCCGGTCCATCGGCATATGTTCGGACGTTTTCGGTGCACATCGGACACTCCACTACAAGCAGAGAACCCACATCAGGAATCACGACTTGCATGTCGATGAGTATGACAACCGGCAGGAGCCATAGGAGTTGTCTTAATTTATTGTATGACATGCGTGTCAATCAAAAACGCCATGTAATTACTTTACTTTATTGCTAACCGTTAGCCATAGTAGTAGAAGTAATAGTTGGCGAGACAACTTCATGGAGACACGATGATGGAGATCATGACGATGGAGATCATGGTGTCGTGCCGGTGACGATGGTGATCATGTCGTGCCCCGAAGATGGAGATCAAAGGCGCAAGATGATATTGGCCATATCATGTCACTTTATGATTCGCATGTGATGTTTATCATGTTTTTACATCTTATTTGCTTAGAACGACGGTAGCATAAATAAGATGATCACTCACTAATATTTCAAGAAATGTGTTCCCCCTAAGTGTGCACCGTTGCGAAGGATCGTTGTTTCGAAGCACCACGTGATGATCGGGTGTGATAGATTCTAACGTTCACATACAACGGGTGTAAGCCAGATTTACACATGCGAAACACTTAGGTTGACTTGACGAGCCTAGCATGTACAGACATGGCCTCGGAACACGAGAGACCGAAAGGTCGAACATGAGTCGTATAGTAGATGCGATCAACATGGAGATGTTCACCATTGATGACTAGTCCGTCTCACGTGATGATCGGACATGGCCTAGTCGATATGGATCATGTATCACTTAGATGACTAGAGGGATGTCTATCTGAGTGGGAGTTCATTAAATAATTTGATTAGATGAACTTAATTATCATGAACTTAGTCTAAAATTGTCTTTACAATCTATCTTGTAGATCCAATGGCCCACACTAATGTTGCCATCAACTTCAACGCGTTCCTAGAGAAAACCAAACTGAAATACGATGGAAGCAACTATACGGACTGGGTCCGTAACTTGAGGATCATCCTCATAGCTTCCAAGAAAGCATATGTCCTTGATGCACCGCTAGGTGACGCACCCATTTTCCCAGCAACTCAAGACGTTATGAATGCCTGGCAGTCGCGTAGTGATGATTACTCCCTGGTTCAGTGCGGCATGCTTTACAGCTTAGAACCGGGGCTCCAAAAGAGTTTTGAGCAACACGGAGCATATGAGATGTTCCAAGAGCTGAGAATGGTTTTCCAAGCTCATGCCCAGGTCGAGAGATATGAAGTCTCCGACAAGTTCTTCAGTTGTAAGATGGAGGAAAATAGTTCTGTCAGCGAGCACATACTCAAAATGTCTGGGTTGCACAACCGCTTGTCTCAGCTGGGAGTTAATCTTCCGGATGACTCGGTTATTGACATAATCCTCCAGTCGCTTCCACCTAGCTACAAGAGCTTTCTAATGAACTTCAATATGCAAGGGATGGAGAAGTCCATTCCTGAGTTATATTCGATGCTGAAATCAGCGGAGGTGGAGATCAAAAAGGAACATCAAGTGTTGATGGTGAATAAGACCAGCAGTTTCAAGAAAGGCAAGGGTAAGAAGAACTTCAAGAAGGACGGCAAAGCAGTTGCCGCACCCGGTAAATCAGTTGCCGGGAAGAAGCCCAAGAATGGACCCAAGCCGGAGACTGAGTGCTTTTATTGCAAGGGAACCGGTCACTGGAAGCGGAACTGCCCCAAGTACTTAGCAGATAAGAAGGCCGGCAACGTCAAAGGTATATATGATATACATGTTATTGATGTGTACCTTACCAGCGCTCGTAGTAGCTCCTGGGTATTTGATACCGGTGCGGTTGCTCACATTTGTAACTCAAAACAGGAGCTGCGGAATAGGCGGAGACTGGCGAAGGACGAGGTGACGATGCGCGTCGGGAATGGTTCCAAGGTCGATGTGATCGCCGTCGGCACGCTACCTCTACATCTACCTTCGGGATTAGTTTTAAACGTCAATAATTGTTATTTAGTACCAGCTTTGAGCATGAACATTGTATCTGGATCTCGTTTGATGCGAGATGGCTACTCATTTAAATCCGAGAATAATGGTTGTTCTATTTATATGAGAGATATGTTTTATGGTCATGCCCCGCTGGTCAATGGTTTATTTTTATTGAATCTCGAACGTGATGTTACACATATTCATAGTGTGAATACCAAACGATATAAGGTTGATAATGATAGTCCCACATACTTGTGGCACTGCCGCCTTGGTCATATTGGTGTCAAACGCATGAAGAAACTCCATGCAGATGGACTTTTGGAGTCTCTTGATTATGAATCATTTGACACGTCCGAACCATGCCTCATGGGCAAGATGACTAAGACTCCGTTCTCCGGAACAATGGAGCGAGCAACCAACTTGTTGGAAATAATACATACCGATGTATGCGGTCCAATGAGCGTTGAGGCTCGCGGTGGCTATCGTTATGTTCTCACCCTCACTGATGACTTAAGCAGATATGGCTATGTCTACTTAATGAAACACAAGTCTGAGACCTTTGAAAAGTTCAAGGAATTTCAGAGTGAGGTAGAGAATCAACGTGACAAGAAAATAAAGTTCTTACGATCTGATCGTGGAGGAGAATATTTGAGTCACGAGTTTGGCACGCACTTAAGGAAATGTGGAATTGTTTCACAACTCACGCCGCCTGGCACACCTCAGCGTAATGGTGTGTCCGAACGTCGTAATTGCACTCTATTGGATACGGTGCGATCTATGATGTCTCTTACTGATTTACCGCTATCATTTTGGGGATATGCATTAGAGACTGCCGCATTCACTTTAAATAG
This sequence comes from Elymus sibiricus, assembly GCA_039707655.1. Classification (NCBI taxonomy): domain Eukaryota; kingdom Viridiplantae; phylum Streptophyta; class Magnoliopsida; order Poales; family Poaceae; genus Elymus; species Elymus sibiricus. The sequence goes on from CM077666.1 coordinate 6,446,656, forward strand.
GGCACCGTCTAAATCCGTTGAGACGACACCGTATGAATTATGGTTTGGGAAGAAACCTAAGCTGTCGTTTCTGAAAGTTTGGGGATGCGATGCTTATGTCAAGAAACTTCAACCTGAAAAGCTCGAACCCAAATCGGAAAAGTGCATCTTCATAGGATACCCTAAGGAAACTATTGGGTATACCTTCTACCTCAGATCCGAAGGCAAGATCTTTGTTGCCAAGAATAGATCCTTTCTAGAGAAAGAGTTTCTCTCGAAAGAAGTAAGTGGGAGGAAAGTAGAACTTGATGAGGTATTTGTACCCCCTCTCGAACCGGAGAGTAGCGCAGCGCAGGAAAATGTTTCTGTGGTGCCTGCACCGACTAGAGAGGAAGTTAATGATGATGATCATGAAACTTCGGATCAAGTTACTACTGAATTTCGTAGGTCCACGAGGACACGTTCCGCACCAGAGTGGTACGACAACCCTGTCCTAGAAATCATATTGTTAGACAACGGTGAACCTTCGAACTATGAAGAAGCCATGACGGGCCCGGATTCCAACAAATGGCTTGAAGCCATGAAATCCGAGATAGGATCCATGTATGAGAACAAAGTATGTACTTTGGTGGACTTGCCCGATGATCGGCAAGCCATAGAAATAAATGGATCTTTAAGAAGAAGACTGACGCGGATGGTAATGTGACCGTCTATAAGGCTCGGCTTGTCGCTAAGGGTTATCGACAAGTTCAAGGAGTTGACTACGATGAGACTTTCTCACCCGTAGCGATGCTGAAGTCCGTCCGAATCATGTTAGCAGTTGCCGCATTTTATGATTATGAGATCTGGCAAATGGACGTCAAAACGGCATTCCTTAACGGTTTCCTTAAGGAAGAATTGTATATGATGCAGCCGGAAGGTTTTGTCGATCCTAAGAATGCTGACAAGGTATGCAAGCTCCAGCGCTCCATCTATGGGCTGGTGCAAGCATCTCGGAGTTGGAACATTCGCTTTGATGAGGTGATCAAAGCGTTTGGGTTTATACAGACTTATGGAGAAGCTTGCATTTACAAGAAAGTGAGTGGGAGCTCTGTAGCATTTCTCATTTTATATGTGGATGACATATTGTTGATGGGAAATGATATAGAACTTTTGGAAAGCATAAAGGCCTACTTGAATAAGTGTTTTTCAATGAAGGACCTTGGAGAAGCTGCTTACATATTAGGCATTAAGATCTATAGAGATAGATCGAGACGCCTCATTGGTCTTTAACAAAGCACATACCTTGACAAGATATTGAAGAAGTTCAATATGGATCAGTCCAAGAAGGGGTTCTTGCCTGTATTGCAAGGTGTGAGATTGAGCACAGCTCAATGCCCGACCTCGGCAGAAGATAGAGAAAAGATGAGTGTCATCCCCTATGCCTCAGCCATAGGTTCTATTATGTATGCCATGCTGTGTACCAGACCTGATGTGAACCTTGCCATAAGTTTAGTAGGAAGGTACCAAAGTGATCCCGGAATGGAACACTGGAGAGCGGTCAAGAATATCCTTAAGTACCTGAAAAGGACTAAGGATATGTTTCTCGTTTATGGAGGTGCCGAAGAGCTCGTCGTAAAGGGTTACGTCGATGCTAGCTTCGACACAGATCCGGATGACTCCAAGTCACAAACCGGATACGTGTATATTTTGAATGGTGGGGCAGTCAGTTGGTGCAGTTGCAAGCAAAGCGTCATGGCGGCATCTACATGTGAAGCGGAGTACATAGCTGCTTCGGAAGCAGCGCAGGAAGGAGTCTGGATGAAGGAGTTCATCACCGACCTAGGAGTGATTCCCAATGCGTCGGGCCCGATGACTCTCTTCTGTGACAACACTGGAGCTATTGCCATTGCCAAGGAGCCCAGGTTTCACAACAAGACCAAGCACATCAAGCGCCGCTTCAACTCCATTCGTGGTTACATTCAGGATGGAGATATAGATATTTGTCAAGTACATACTGATCTGAATGTCACAGATCCGTTGACTAAACCTCTTTCACGAGCGAAACATGATCAACACCAGAACTCTATGGGTGTTCGATTCATCACAATGTAACTAGATTATTGACTCTAGTGCAAGTGGGAGACTGTTGGAAATATGCCCTAGAGGCAATAATAAAATGGTTATTATTATATTTCCTTGTTCATGATATTTGCCTATTGTTCATGCTATAATTGTATTAACCGAAAACCGTAATACATGTTTGAATACATAGACCACACCATGTCCCTAGTGAGCCTCTAGTTGACTAGCTCGTTGATCAATAGATGGTCATGGTTTCCTGACCATGGACATTGGATGTCGTTGATAACGGGATCACATCATTAGGATAATGATGTGATGGACAAGACCCAATCCTAAGCATAGCACAAGATCGTGTAGTTCGTCTGCTAGAGCTTTTCTAATGTCAAGTATCATTTCCTTAGACCATGAGATTGTGCAACTCCCGCATACCGTAGGAATGCTTTGGGTGTATCAAACGTCACAACGTAACTGGGTGACTATAAAGGTGCACTACAGGTATCTCCGAAAGTGTCTATTGGGTTGGCACGAATCGACACTGGGATTTGTCACTCCGTGTGACGGAGAGGTATCTCTGGGCCCACTCGGTAATACATCATCATAATGAGCTCAATGTGACTAAGGAGTTAGTCACGGGATCATGTGTTACGGAACGAGTAAAGAGACTTGCCGGTAACGAGATTGAACAAGGTATAGGGATACCGACGATCGAATCTCGGGCAAGTAACATACCCGATTAATCTCGGGCAAGGTAAAGAGACTTGCTGGTAACGAGATTGAACAAGGTATGTGGACAAAGGGAATTGTATACGGGATTAATTGAATCCCCGACATCGTGGTTCATCCGATGAGATCATCGTGGAACATGTGGGAGCCAATATGGGTATCCAAATCCCGCTATTGGTTATTGGCCGGAGAGGTGTCTCGGTCATGTCTGCATGGTTCCCGAACCCGTAGGGTCTACACACTTAAGGTTCAGTGACGCTAGAGTTGTAATGGGAATTGTATGTGGTTACTGAAAGTTGTTCCGAGTCCCGGATGAGATCCCGGACGTCACGAGGAGTTCCGGAATGGTCCGGAGGTGAATATTTATATACGGGAAGTCCTATTTTGGCCACCGGAAAATGTTCGGGATTTTTCGGTATTGTACCGGGAAGGTTCTAGAAGTTTCCGGAGTGGGGCCCACCTGCATGGGGGACCCACATGAACGTGGGTAGTGGGGCAAGGCCCCACACCCCTGGTCAAGGCGCACCAAGATCCCCCCTTAGAAGGAATAAGATCATATCCCGAAGGGATAAGATCAAGATCCCTAAAAAGGGGGGATAACAATCGGTGGGGAAGGGAAAGGATGGGATTTCTTTCCTCCCACCTTTGCCAACGCCCCAATGGACTTGGAGGGCAAGAAACCAGCCCCCTCCACCCCTACATATAGTGGGGAGGTGCATGGGAGCTGCACCCTTGCCCTTGGCGCAGCCCTTCCCCTCTGCTACACCACCACCTCCTCCATAGTGCTTAGCGAAGCTCTGCCGGAGAACCTCGAGCTCCACCGCCACCACGCCGTCGTGCTGCCGGAGATCTCCCTCTACTTCTCCTCCCCCCTTGCTGGATCAAGAAGGAGGAGACGTCCCCGGGCTGTACGTGTGTTGAACGCCGAGGCGCCGTCCGTTCGGCGCTTGGATCGGATCTTCCGCGATTTGAATCGCCGCGAGTACGACTCCATCAACCGCGTTCTTTGCAACGCTTCCGCTTAGCGATCTTCAAGGGTATGAAGATGCACTCCCTCTCTCTCGTTACTAGCATCTCCTAGATTGATCTTGGTGACACGTAGGACATTTTTTGAATTATTACTACGTTCCCCTACAGCCCTTCCCGGCGTCCACATCTCCACCTGGTGTGACATCCCCATTGCATCTTCTGGCGTGGCAGGTGCGGCGGCCAACCTCTGGCGCCACAGATCGGGGAGTGGCGCTGATTTTGGCGGGCCTTGGGCCCGGCGGGCCTGGACGACCTCCTGCCTTGGTGGTCCTTTGGTGACGTTGGTGGGCATGGTGGGCAGCCAGGCTCATTTTGAGTGCTCCTCGTCAGCGCCTTGTGCGCCAGTAGGAACAACTGGCACTCGCAAGCTGCCTCGTGTGGGCCGGCCCATCAACACACGCAGGTGGCCAGCTCGGGGCGCTTCGGGTATTTTTTTCCTTCTAAGTTGTTGGTTGACTTGACCAAGCTTTCACCTGACCCATTGACCTGAGTTGACTGTTGACTTTGTGACAAAAGTTTACATGCTCGAAAAAGTTCATAGATTTTTAAAAAGTTCATGAATTTGAAAAAAGAGTTTCGTGGCTCAAAAAAAGTTCACCGATTTGAAAAAAAGTTGATGAATTTGAAAAAAAAGTTCACTAAATTTTAAAAAGTTCATCAATTTTGAAAAAAGTTCATCGATTTGATAAAAAATGTTCATCAAATTTGAAAAAAGTACATCGATTTTGAAAAAAGTTTACAAATTTGAAAAAAGTTCATCGATTTTGAAAAAAAAACTCATCGATTTTGAAAAAAAAACTCATTGATTTTGAAAAAGTTCATAGATTTTTTGGAAAAAAAGTTCACGCATTTTGAAAGAAAAGTTATATGTATCATTTCGTTTAGTAATTATACTTAGAGATATGTATCGTTTCCAGGCTCCCAAATCATCTCCCGTGAATTCTCATCCATCACATGATACTTACATCTTAGCTGACTTGAAATCTGGCAACGCCTTCACGCATCTCTTGTTGTGCCAACAAATCCTTCACCCTTGTCTAGCATAACCCGAAGTTTTAAGTTGCATCAAATTTTCCCACCTCAAACCTGGTGCCCATTGGCGTCATGGTATTTATACGGCTGGCCCGTGAAATAATATACGAGCTTCCCACGCATTGCCCAAGTACAGTGTGTACTACTAGTAACAAATCCAACCAGTTGGTCTCCACGTGAATTTGCTCTTGCCTTGGCTTCAACTCCCGATGCTAGCTTGCTTTCCCTAAACCCTTGCTTTCCATCTTGCGTAGCCTTAGATGGATTTATCCTTCGGCTGATTTATTTGCCTGCCTATCTCTGCGTCATACATGGAGAACTTGCTCCCCTTTTTGTCCTGTAGCAAATCTCCACTCACAGCTTCTCACATGCCCCCTGACCATGCCTTGGCTTCCTGTGCGTTCCAGCGCCTTGGACCTGCCGTCAAGTTCGCCAGCAATCCACGCACCTCGTAAGAACTGCACGCCGGCCACGCAGCTAAAAGCAGTAGTGGCGGGCGACAGAACTAAGCCCGCCACTGGTTTGTAAAATGCGGGTCTAAAGTTTTCTCGCAACAACAATATTTCGGTGACCCATGCCAAAATTTTCAAAAGTTGGCAGTGGTTGGCGCCGGCAGATGCTCGCCACAGATATAGTAAGTAACGAAAGTGCTTGAAAAAATTTCTCTTTTATTGAACCCATAATAGTCTAAAATTTGAGCATGGCACATTGAATTGTGTTTATGAATTCTGTTTATTAAACATAGAAAATGTTTGAAGGGGAAAAATGTAAAAAGATTGTTTTCCTTTTGATACCTTGATACTTCACTGGAGAGTATTCAGTTTGTACACAAAGTGCATCACGTTTTCCTGTAACGATCTCAATTTTTTAACAAACCTTATAAGGGTCATATGATGAACTCATGCCAAGTTTCATCTTTTTCTCAGCTCATTTGCATGTTATTTGGACCCAAAAACCATTTTGCTCTTTTAAGTGGGAAGAAAATCAATTAATGCTTTAAATATACAAACCACATCAAAAAGTGGTCAAATTTGAACAAATCAACTCAAACCGAAGACCATTTTGCCCTTTGAATATTTTAAATAATGAACATTTTTTAAATGTCACGTACATTTTTCTAAATGGTATGAAGCATTTTTGAAATCCTTTGAACATATTTTTAAATTGTATAAACATTTTCTAAAAATGTCACGCGCATATTTTCAAAACGCCTAAACAATTTGTAAGTGTGACGAATGGTATGATCATTTGTTTATATTACGTAAATATTTTTTTACATTATATAAACATGTTTTTAAATCACGAACGTATTTTTGAAACCCGTGATTTTTTTTAAGTGTCATGAACATTTGTTTAATTCTTTAAAAGTTTCACAAATAATTTTTTACACTGCATGAACGTTTTTTAAAATGTGTGATAAACATTTAAAAAAAAAGTAAATTAAGTTTTTAAATATATGTATTTAGAATATTTCACAATATAGATTATAATAAAAAGAAAAAAAGATAAAATGAACGAAACTTACGAACTAATGCCACTGGGCAGGGACCACTTCGCGCTCTCCCAAATGCGTGGCGTACAACAAGACAAAGACACGGGAAGTTCCTATTTGACGCGCGCTGCTTCAAATAGTGCGAGCAGGCGACAGAGTCCGCCGGTCCATTTAGCAGCATAGGTAGGTTTTTCTGTAACTGATTTCTACCGGAACAAGGTTCCCAAACTGGTTTTTCTTTTTTCAGCTTTTTTTTTTTTCTTGTTTCTTCTTCCTGTTTCCTTTTTTCTCATTTATTTTTTCATTTTTTTCCTTTTCTTTTCTTTTTCTTTCCATTTTCTTTTTTATAAATTCACAATTTCTAAGACATGTTCAAAATCTTGAAAATTTGTTCAGATTATCAAAATTTTGTTTGCTTTCACAAAAAAAAAAATCAGAATTTTTCATTTTTCGTTTATGTTTTAAATTTGTTTTGGAATTTCAAAAAAAATATACTTTTTCAGGAAACTTCAATTTTTTTCGGTATTTTAAAAAATGTTCACATTTTTTTTAAACGTTTGAGCTTTTTCAAAAAGGTTCAAAATTTAAATATTTGTTCGCGTTGTTCAGCAAAATGTTCAAAATTTCAAAAATTCTTCATAATTTCAAAAAAATTCACATTTTTCAAAAATTATTTCTGCTTTTCAAAAATGGTTCATGCTTTTCAAGAAAATTGAAATTTCAAAATTTGTTTGCATTGTTAAAAAAATGTTTGGATTTACAAACATTATTTGCCTTTGTAAAATTGTTCATAATTTTCGATGAAATGATCAATTGTTTTTAAAGGGTGTTTGGATCTGCCGCCTCAGTTAGTTCTTAAACGTTCGCGCTACAATGGTAATCACACCCGCTAGCTTGACTGGCTTGCACCTGTATGTCATCTAGAATTTATACACCATTGCGCTAAAATAGTTTTTTAGGAGTGAGGACAGCTTTATTCAATGAACACATCGAATGGCGCCCCACATCAAAGGTAACATCAGCCTTAGCTAGATCATGCGCTAAAATAGTTCTTCTCTCTTTTCTCAAGGCTAATATGATAAACATCAAACTCTTCCAGCTTCTTTTTTATTTCTCCTATGATCGCTGCATTTGGTCCAAGGTACTGGCCCTTCAGATGGTTGATAGTAGCTAAACAATCAGTCACGACATGAACCTTCCTGATGTATAGCTCCGATGCTAATGCAAAAGCTTCACTGAAGCCCATAGCCTCTAGAGTCTCAGGCTACACCAGGTGTTGGAAACCTACTGCCGAGGAGCCTTGGTAGAGACCCTGTTCATCACGACAGACGACAACAATTGACCCCTGCGCTACAGTATCAAACGGGGGCGCTCGCGTAATGGGCCAGACCAGTTGGGGCTCCCTGCGTCAAATAAGAGCTCCCAAAGACGCGCACTAGGACAAGTCCTGGAGAGCTCCTCGTTAGCGCTGCAGCGCTCGCGCGCCCGCTCCATGGTGTAACACCCCTATGTAATGGTGCACAGTGATCATCATGATCAAGCCTAATCATTTTGCTAAACAGTGCTTGGTCACTTTGAATTTTATATCTCATTTCAAATTCCACTACTTAAAGCCATAGGATTTTATTGTGATAAATTAAAATCTCAAACAGCAAAGGAAAATTGTTGCACACTTGTTAAAATTCGCAAAACAAATGCTGTTAAGGAAAACAACATCACCTTGATGTTGGTGTGGACCCCACCATCCAAAACAGGGCCCCAATGCAATTTAAAAGCACTTTAAATTCCATGAGAAACTCAAACAGATTCAAATGGGTTCCAAACTTTTTGTGGCATGACAGAATATTGCCACATATTATTGGACCAAGTCACACATTTTTGCTAAAGCAATTTGTTGCTGAAAATAAATGAAAACTGTAAGGATAAACAAAACAGAAAAGGAAAAGAAATAAAAAGAAGAAAACTCCCTGTGCACTTAAGCCCAGAACTACAGTGCGGCCCAGCCCACTCCCCCACCGTCCCTAACCTCTCGCTCTCTCTCTCCCCTGCATGGCAGAATGCGCGCGCGAGCCGCGCCGGCCCCCCTCCCTCTTGATCAACACCGAGGCGCTACAGAGCTTCGGGATCGGATAAGAACGGCTCCCGCACCCCCCTGGCGAACCCTAGCCCTTCCTCGTTCACTCCCTCGCTCTCCCTGACCTCTCCCGACGCTGCCATGGCCGCCCCTGGGTGAGCAGCGTGGCCATCGGCCCTCCCGCGACCAGCCAGGACGTCCAGGAGCCACGCAGGCGACTGCTCCTTCTTCCTCTCCACCGAATCGAGCCCCGGGAGCTCCTACGACCTCGCCATCGACCTTCTTCCTCCTCGGATCCGAGCGCACGCCGCCGTCGATTTGCTCCCCTCTGTCAACTCCGGCTTCACCGGGCCTTCCCTGCAACGATGTGAGCGCAGCCTCGTGCCTCCCTCCCTCTCTGCGCTCCCGTAGGCCCGTGTAGTGTTGCCGCCGTTGCCGATGCTCTGCCAGCCGCCATTGCCGAAGCATCCGAGCCGTGCGTGCCCTCGAGCACCCACGCGTGCAACTGGCGTGCTCTAGGACCTCCTCTGCGTCGATTCCAAGCATTAGATAGGACGCCCGCGTGCTGCAGCAGCTGTTTCATCGTTCGCCCAAACCTGCCTCCGCCACGGCTCGACGCCGGTGCCAAATCCGGCCGCCCCTGCCCGTGCTAGCACCACAGATCGATGCAGGCGAGCGCCAGGGTCACGTAGGTAGTCGCAGCTCTCGAAATGATGCCCGGAGCGCCATTTCCGACCCCCATCGCCGTTTCGAGAGCTCGCCGGAGCTGCTCCGGCGCTGGTCGCCGGCCGCCGCTGACCTGGCCGACCGGGGCCATCGTCAGTGGCATTGGCCCCCGGTTTGAGCAGTTGACCAAGTCACTGGCTGACTGGACAAGGCCAGCCACTGACATGTGGGCCTGACACCCCTGGGCCTATGACATGTGGGTCCATGGTAATTAGGGTTAATCACACGATTAGATTAGTTAAAATAATTAATTAAGTTAATTTGACACTGACAAGCGGACCCCTGCTAATTAATCAAATATTAGAATTAATTAAACTCTGTTTAGCCCACAGTCAATGACAGATGGGGCCCACTGGTCAGGTTTGACCAGTCAGCCCTACTGTTGACTACTGACATCAGCATGATGTCATGCTGACCTCATAATTGCATTTTTCAAATTTAATTAATTCTGTTAATTTCATAAAATCTTTAAAACTTAGAAAAATCATAGAAAATAATTTGTAACTCGGAGGAAAATAATTTATATATGAAAATTGATCAGAAAAATCTAAAGAATCCAAATATGCCATCGATTCATCTGTCACATGCCTCTAGCATGATGACCATGGAACATTCCCCCTCCAGATCATCTGTTCGACAAAGCCAAAGACCCAGGAAATATCGTCAGATATTCTCCCGCTCCGTCTGCAACGTGTAGTACTGCGTTAGGCCACCCCTAGCACTGCATGTAGTCATGTCATGCATCTAGATGCACCTGTTTGCTTGGATTTATTGTTTTTTCCCCCTCTTCTCTCTGGTAGACACCGAGACTGACGCTACTGCTGTCTATGACTACAACACTGATGATCAGCCTTTTTCAGCAGAGCAACAAGGCAAGCAAAACCCCCTTGATCATTCCGATGTTACATATTCTTTCTCCCTCATGCTTGCATTAGATTTTGCTACTGTATATGTTTGATCCTATTCTGATGCATAGCCTGATTTTGTGCACTACTATTGATACCTTACCTGCAATCATAAATTGCTTAGTATAGGTTTGGTTAGTGTTACCTCAGTGGTCCCCCACACATATTGACCCAAGTTGCCCCTACTTCATCATCGACGACTTCGAGGACTTGAAGACAGAAGACTTGATCAACAAGATGGAATAGCCGTTACCGACACATCACCTCACACCCCTACAGTATGACTCTATAAAGCTAATATCGAGTGCCGAGGGTGATACCTCGTAAAGCACTCCCGATGATATCTCCGTAGCGTAGCTAATCGGTTGTGGGTATCGAGGGTGATTCCTCCTTCCCACTCAAGATAGCGACTCTGTCATACAACTCCTCATCGAGTGGAATCCCTCGAGGGTGATTCCTCGGATTCTCACTTGGTGTGGCAAACACACTGTTACTTTAACTTGACACTGAAATACATGACAAAGACGTGTCGGCCCCAAGGGTACCCGTGTGTGAGATGTGGTTGGGTGCGCCGGAAAGGCACCCGAGGGTTAATTAGGAGGCGTGGCCGGACATGTGTTGTCCTTGCCACAAGTCCTCGAGACGGGGCGACGGGACCACAGGTGGTGGCACTGATCGTCGCCTCAAGCTAATAAGTCACTAACGGGTTTGGATATGTGATCTGAGTAGGCCTCTGGCCTTTTTCGCACTAACCACCACGTGGGAATAAAAGTGGGCACTCTTCGTCGTACATTCGCCCGAAAGCTCTTCAGATGTCACAGTTGAGCGGCACGTGCCCGGGTGGCCCGCGTAAGCACGTCTTTGTATTAAGAGGTGCCAGGACTGACACCGGCCGTGAGCGTAACGTGCAGGATTGCGAGGGCGATTGGCCCATGACCTCGAGCAATTAGGATGTAGACCGGTGTGCTGGCCTCTCTGTTGAGCCTAGGTAGGATTACGGTGTGTCGATCGGCCGAGGCCGGGTATGACCAGGAAATTGTATCCGGCCAGAGTTTATCGAGCGTGTTGGGTAAGTTTGTGCACCTCTGCAGGGAAGTATATCTATTCGAATAGCCGTGTCCACGGTTACGGACGCTCAGAGAGTATCCTGATCTATGATAACTAGAATTGGATACTTGTGATGATAAATGGAAATGTTGGCTCCATGATTGCTTTCTCGCAGGGAGTCAAGAAAGAATCTCTAGGCGTTACTACAATATGCTTGATAATTATATTATGCTAATCTGCACTCTTCTAATGCTGCAAGACACTGAAGATGCTAGTCTTCGATAGGACTAGGCCTTCTCTCTCTTCTGGGATTTCTGCAGTTTAGTCCAAGATATAGCCCCATTCCTTTGATACTGGTGCATACTTAGCATAGTTCTGATGTCAGTCTTGCGAGTACTTTGGATGAGTACTCACCGTTGCTTTGCTTCCTCTTTTTCCCTTGATACGATTGCCGCGATCAGACGATGGAACCCAGGAGCCAGCTTACCCCATTGACGACTACTACTGCTACTACCCCGACGGAGGCTACTACAACACTGCTAGAGCCTACTACGACGTGGAGCTCGCTGACGACCAGGAGTAGTTTCAGAGGATCCCAGGCATGAGGCCTGCACCTTTTCGATCTAGTTGTCGCTTTTATGCTCAGCCTTCTTAAGGCAAACCTGTTTAATTAATGTCTGTACTCAGATAATGTTACTTCCGCTGACTTATGTACTCAAGCTTTTGTATTCGAGCCCTCGAGGCCCCTGGCTGTAATATGAAGCTTGAATTACTTTAAATTTGTGTTTAGAGTTGTGTTGTGATATCTATCAGCGAGTCTCTGTTCTTGATCGTGCATAATTGCGTGTATGATTAGTGCACGATTAAGGCGGGGGCGTCGCAAGTTGGTATCAGAGCCGACTGCCTGTAGGAATCCCCCTTTCCAACTCCTTGGCCGAAGTTGAGTCTAGACATTGAAAAACTTTTTACTAACACTGATGTTGTGGCTTACGGGCCCACATCTCAATTGGGTGGTATTAGGATCTTTTATTCCTTATCCTTGGTCTGGGTTCTGATCTCTCATCTATTCGGGTTAAAGATTTTACTAACTCAAACATTAGGTTCTCGTGATCACATCCACCTGGAGAGCCGTCTCGTCGACATCTGTTTCCTTTGAAAACTGCTACACGCACTGTCTTTGACATCCTTGAACCTTCTTATTTCAGATGCGTCCTGCCAGGCAGCTCGTGCATCAGACTATCGCTGTCGATGCGACTGGGTTTCCGGCCATTCTGATCGACCTTCTGACCAGGCTGGGATATCGTTGGTACCCCGAGTACACTGTTTACGACTACCGTGAGTTCAACCAGGAGCAATACCATGCTGTGGTTGATATCTACGATCGGCAGGATCGCTCCATCACTGTGTTACACACCTATCATGGTGTTGGAGTGGCTATTGACTGGGCAGTCCATGATGCTGCCTATGCTGCTATTGTCCGTCTGCGTGGAGGGCACCACTCCCGCTTGGTGGAGACTGTGTTCAGATACATCCCGTATGTTGCTGCTGGGGATGAGATTGGACACTACACTGCTGTCCACACCGAGTACGTGACACGGCGTTACGACCCGCAGATCTTGATCCAGTACACTCAGACTCTGGATTGTACTGTCCGAGCTTTGACTGTCGAGTTGTTTGAGACTCGTCTTCATCTCTACGATGCTCTGACACAGCTACTGCCAGCAGTCAGTGCGAGGATACAGCCGGAGCACATCTTGTACCCGCGCAGGACACAGATGCCACCAGCTCTCGAGTGGCATGCTTTTGGAAGTTTTACTCCTCCCCGTGGACCTATGCTCCCTGTTCGCGACCAGGTTCTACACCAGAGTAATCACGGAGTGCAGCCACCTCACGTTGAGTTTAAGAACTATCCTCACCGACAGCTACCTGGATTCAGTGGTTCTTCCCGACATTGATATAGCTTATCGCTATGTCCCGTTGTTGTATCTCTCTACCGCGTGCCGCCTAGTTCGCCTAGGTTATTTCTGTATCAGACTTGTACCGCTGGTTTGTAATAGACTCATGTATGGATCAGTATGTCATGTTTAACTACTATGATGTATCTTATTGCACTTCTTTCTTTGTGCATGATTACTTCATGAATGAATCCTTGTCTTGCTATTACTGAAATGCTGAACTACCACTGTTATAAATTAGCAGGATGGTTAGACCAGCTGGACGTGACCGTGCTGGCAATGCTCCACCACCGCCACCTGAATACATGGCTGGAATGATTCAGCAGATGGAGGCACACCGCCAGTTTATGCAAGGACTGGTAGATCAATTCCCGAGGCCCAATGTGCATCAGGAGCCAGCCACAATATCACTGCAAGACTTTGTGTGCCTCAACCCTTCTAGCTACGGCAGCTCAACTCAGCCACTAGATGCTGATGACTGGCTTCGCGACATCACACGTGAACTGGAGTCTGCTATGGTTCCTCCTGCCAACTGGGTCAACTTTGCGGCCTACTTCCTGAAAGGTCCCGCTGCTCAATGGTGGGACAGTCACAGGAATACTCTGCTAGCAGGTACTATCATTACCTGGGAGGACTTCAAGACTGCTTTCCGTGACCGCCACATTTCTCAGCGTATCATGGACCGGAAGAAACAAGAGTTCCGCAACCTCACTCAAGGCAGCAAGACTATGGATGCTTATCAGCGGGAATTCCTTGAATTGTCCCACTATTCTGAAGAAGACATCACTACTGATGCTCATAGGCAGGAAACGTTCCGTGAAGGACTTCATCCGGATGTCCATCTTGCTCTCATTGCTCAGGAATTTACTAGCTTCGCCTCCCTGGTGAACAAGGCCATCCTGGTCGAGACAGGTCTGCAGAGGTACAAGGACCATTCCAAGATCAGCCGTGACATGGGCTCATCTTTGGGCTCACAATCCCAGAAGCGCAAAGTTTGGATCCCCAACAACATTTACCGTCCACCTGCTTATGCTCCAAGGCCGTCGTATGCTGCGCCTCGTCTGCCTCCTCCACCACCAAGGCAGCCGAGAACTGCACCAGCCCGAGCTCCTCCTCCTTCCCATCCCGAGGATGGACTGTGCTTCATGTGTGGACTTCCAGAACACCGTGCTAGAGAATGCAGGCAGGGTCAGAAGCAACTTGCACTGCCTTCCAACCAGCCCGCAACAACAATGCCAGGGCTCCTTATGCTCGTGGCCAGGCAAATCACACTGATATGACAGAAGCTCTAGACCAGCCTTCTACTATGATGGGTACACTTCTTGTTAATTCAGTACTAGCTTCTATCTTATTTGATTCAGGATCATCGCATTCCTTCATGTCAGAAGAATTTGCATATAAGCATGGCTTTAAAAGCGAAAACATGAACCTTACTATAATGGTGTCCACTCCCGCGGGCAATTGTCAAACCTCCCTGGTTTGTCCCAACGCCGCTATTGAAATTGAAGGAATGGAATTCCTTGCCTCGCCCATTATTCTGAAGTCTTCCAATATTGATCTCCTTCTGGGAATGGAATGGTTGATAGCACATAATGCTTCAATCATATGTGCCACTAAGACCGTCCATCTTCTGCACCCTTCCAATGAGATAGTGGTTCATTCTGCTCATCTTATTCGGAATGCGGAGTCCCAGATTTATTACTTAAATGCACTAAACACATCATCTCTTGAGGGAATTGAAAGCGTTCCAGTGGTTCATGACTTTCAAGATGTATTTCCAGAAGAACTTCTAGGAATCCCTCCTGTTAGAGCAGTCGAGTTTGTCATCGACTTAAAACCAGGCACCACTCCTATTGCCAAGTGGCCTTATAAGATGCCTCCCCATGAACTCCTTGAACTTGGAGGAAATCGACAAATCGCTTTGCAAAGGTTTTATTCGTCCAAGTTCCTCATCTTGGGGAGCACCTTCTCTCTTTGTCAAGAAGAAAGATGGCACGAATCGATTGGTTCAAGATTACCGACCCATCAACCAAGCAACAATTCAGAATAAATATCCGCTTCCTCGGATTAATGGTCTTTATGATCAACTTTCTCGATCATCGGTGTCAAGCAAGTCAGAAGTTTCCTCGGACTCGCCAGCTATTGCCGACACTTTGTCGAGAACTTCTCCAAGATTGCAAAACCCTTAACCAACCTACTTCACAAAGGCGTTAAGTTTGAATGGACAGACAAATGTCAAGAAAGTTTCCAGACTCTCAAGGACAAGCTGACATTAGCTCCAGTGCTTGCTCCACCAGATTCTCGCAAGGACTTTGTCATTTATTGTGACGCTTTCCGTCAAGGATTAGGCTGTGTCCTAATGCAAGAGCGCAGAGAGATTGCTTATGCATCACATCAGTTGCACCCTCATGAAGACAACTACCCAGTTCATGATCTCGAACTAGCTGTAGTTATTTATGCACTGTTGAATTGGCGACATTACCTTCTCGGTAATCATTGTGAGATCTACACCGACCACCAAAGTCTGAAGTATCTGTTCACTCAGCCAGACCTGAATCTTCGTCAACGACGATGGATGGAAGCTCTTACAAATTATGATTGTGGTATTTCATATACCCCTTGCAAGGCTAATGTCATGGGCGATGCTTTGAGTCGAAAAGCTTATGGCAACAATCACATGGTTCTGACAGCTAATCCCCGTCTTCATGAAGAGCTTCGCAAATTGAACCTTCACATTGTTCCAAAGGGTTTTCTCAATAACCTTGTCGTGGAACCGGATCTTCAAAAGGCTATTAAGATCGCACAAGGGAAAGACATAGAAATTGATGCAATTATGAGTGAACTTGAATCCGAGAAGTCCAAGGACTTCTCGCTGGGTGAAGATGGAGCTTTATATTTCAGGGATCGTCTTGTGGTCCCCCGATTTGATCTTATGACAGAGAAAGTTATGAAAGAAGCTCATGACACCCCACTGTCGATTCACCCCAGAAGTACCAAGATGTACTTGGACATTCGACAGAGATATTGGTGGTCCAACATGAAGCAAGACATTGCTCGATACATTGAAGAATGCCACGTTTGTTGTCAAGTCAAAGCAGAACATCAGAAACCTATAGGACTTCTGCAACCGCGTCCTATTCCTGAATGGAAATGGGATAAGATTTAGATGGATTTCATTACTGGCCTCCCCAGATCACAGAAAGGTCATGATGCTATCTTTGTCGTCATTGACCGTTTCTCCAAAGTTGCACATTTTCTGCCAGTCAAAGAAACTATCACTGCTAGTCAGTTAGCGGACTTGTATATCTCCAGAATTGTGTCACTGCATGGCATTCCAAAGGAGATCAGTTCAGATCGAGGCAGCATTTTTACCTCGAAATTTTGGGATAGTTTTCAACAATCTATGGGTACTCATATATCCTGGAGAAATGCTTATCACCCGCAGTCCCAGGGTCAAGTTAAACGAGTTAATCAAGTGCTAGAAGATATACTAGGTGCTTGCGCCATCTCATTTGGTAAGAAGTGGGAAGAATCTCTCCCGTATGCCAAATTCTCTTACAACAACAGCTATCAAGCTAGCTTGAAGATGGCCCCCTTTAAAGTATTATATGGACGTAAGTGCCGAACCCCTCTAAATTGGTCAGAAACTAGGGAATGTGCACTCATTGGTCCGGATATTATCCAACAAGCAGAAGAACAAGTTCGTATTGTGCGTGAAAATCTTAAAGCGGCTCAGTCCCGTCAGAAGAGCAACTATGACTATAAACATTGGGGTCTTAACTATTTCCCTGATGATATGGTATATCTGCGTGTCACTCCTATAAGAGGCACTCATCGATTTGGTGTGAAAGGCAAATTAGCTCCTCGCTACATTGATCCTTTCCGCGTTATCGCCAGACGTGGATATGTGGTTATAAATTGGAACTTCCACCGCAATTCTCTCACCTTCATGACGTCTTCCAAGTTTCGCAATTGCGCCGTTGCTTCAAGGATCCGCAACGAGCAGTGGATTATGAGATGCTCGAATTACAAGATGATCTCTCTTACAAAGAGCATCCGATCCGCATCCTTGATGAAGCTGAACGAAAGACCCGGAAGAAAACGACTAGGTTCCTCAAAGTTTAGTGGTCAAATCATTCTGAAGATGAAGCCACTTGGGAACGCGAGGATCAACTTCGCGAAGAATACCCCGAGCTCTTTCCTTCTACTTCTTAATTCTCGGGACGAGAATTCTTGTTAGTAGAGGAGAGTTGTAACACCCCTATGTAATGGTGCACAGTGATCACCTCAAATTCCACTACTTAAAGCCATAGGATTTTATTGTGATAAATTAAAATCTCAAACATCAAAGGAAAATTGTTGCACACTTGTTAAAATTCTCAAAACAAATGCTGTTAAGGAAAACAACATCACCTTGATGTTGGTGTGGACCCCACCATCCAAAACAGAGCCCCAATGCAATTTAGAAGCACTTTAAATTCCATGAGAAACTCAAACTTCACTATAAACTAAGCTACGGTTGTCCAGGCAATCATAAGTAAATAGAAATTACCTTCAAGTACATGGAACGGGTGAGATGCACTCTCCGTGCTATCGGTTTTGGGAGAAACATCTTGCGTTCATTGGCAAAATACTTGACCACGGCGTCGACGCGTGAATCATAGTGCATGTCGGAGACAACCTTCTTCGCAATCTCCTCCACAACCTGTTTACCCTCATCTTCCTTACCTGGCACGCAAGTAAAGAAATCCTACAAAATGTGCATAAAGGCGCATAGGAAAGTCATCAGTGCAATGATTTTGAATATTAACATAGAAATACTTATGAACATTGACAAAGAAATATACACAAAAAATCATTGACCACCCACTCGGCAACATTGTTGTACACCCTCTTCCACTTGTCGGCGGTGTTCGGAGCGCATTTCCAATGCTCACAGGACCAAGAGGGATCATACTTACCCTCTCCTATTTTGACAAGGCCAGGGTAAAAGTGCCTGCAAAGGCACCCAATGATGCTACTTGGGTTGCTGGCGCCTTTTCCCCTCCAAGAACCACCAAGGACCTGAAAATATGGAAAGGCAAGTGAATTAGTATGTGCAAAAATCATGAACGTACACACGATATTAAGAGTCCGCGAAAGCACTTAATTTTTTCAACTTGGGTCAACGAGGAGCCCCTTAGCTGCATATGGTCGTGAAGGGAGCTTGGACACCCCACACGCAACCAGACTGGGCGGTCCTGAGGGAGCGGCCTGATACGTCTCCAACGTATGTATAATTTATGAAGTATTCATGCCATGTTTACAATAATTCTATATGATTTTGGTATGATTTTATTAGAACTAACCCGGACTGACGCTGTTTTCAGCAGAACTAACATGGTGTCGTTTTTTTGTGCAGAAATAAAAGTTCTCAGAATGAGCTGAAAATTTACGGAGAATATTTTTGGAAAATATAAAAAATACTGGAGCAAAAAGATACCGGAGAAGAGTCCCGAGGAAGTCACAAGCCTAGGGGGCGCCCCCCTAGGGCGCGCCCCTGGCTTGTGGGTCCC
This sequence comes from Elymus sibiricus, assembly GCA_039707655.1. Lineage (NCBI taxonomy): Eukaryota > Viridiplantae > Streptophyta > Magnoliopsida > Poales > Poaceae > Elymus > Elymus sibiricus. The sequence goes on from CM077666.1 coordinate 6,465,237, forward strand.
TCGGGCACCCCCTTGACGTGAGACCAACGCCAAAAATTCCTATAAATGCCAAAACCCCCAAAAAGAAACCTAGATCGGGAGTTCCGCCGCCGCAAGCCTATGTAGCCACGAAAAACTAATCGGGAGCCCGTTCCGGCACCCTGCCGGATGGGGAAACCATCACCGGAGGCCATCTTCATCATCCTGGTGGTCTCCATGATGAGGAGGGAGTAGTTCACCCTCGGGGCTGAGGGTATGTACCAGTAGCTTTGTGTTTGATCTCTCTCTCGTGTTCTCGAGATGACATGATCTTGATGTACCGCGAGCTTTATTAATATAGATGAATCATATGGAGTTTTCCCCTCTCTATCTTCTTGTGATGAATTGAGTTTTCCCTTTGAAGTTTTCTTATCGGTTCGAGTCTTTAAGGATTTGGGAACACTTGATGTATGTCTTGCGATGGGATATCCGTGGTGACAATGGGATGTTCTATTGATCCACTTGATGTATGTTTTGGTGATCAACTTGCGGGTTCCGTGACCTTGGGAATCTATGCATAGGGGTTGGCACATGTTTTCGTCTTGACTCTCGGGTAGAAACTTTGGGGCACTCTTTGAAGTTCTTTGTGTTGGATTGAACATGATGAATCTGAAATTCTGTGATGCATATCGTATCAAGCCCATGGTTACTCGTGGTGACATTGGAGTATCTAGGTGACATTAGGGTTTTGGTTGATGTGTATCTTAAGGTGTTATTTTAGTACGAACTCTAGGGCTGTTCGTGACACTTATAGGGATAGCTCATAAGATTGATCGGAAAATATAACTTTGAGGTGATTTCGTACCCTACAATAATTTCTTCGTTTGTTCTCCGCTATTTGTGACTTTGGAGTGAACTCTTTGTCGCACGTGAGGGATTTATATATGATTCAACTATGTCAGTATTGTTGAGAGAACTTGCACTAGTGAAAGTATGAACCCTAGGCCTTGTTTCTAAGCATTGCAATACCGTTTGTGCTCACTTTTATCATTAGTTACCTTGCTGTTTTTATATTTTCAGATTACAAAAACCTATATCTACCATCTATATTACACTTGTATCACCATCTCTTCGCCGAACTAGTGCACCTATACAATTTACCATTGTATTGGGTGTGTTGGGGACACAGGAGACTCTTTGTTATTTGGTTGCAGGGTTGTTTGAGAGAGACCATCTTCATCATACGCCTCCCATGGATTGATAAACCTTAGGTCATCCACTTGAGGGAAATTTGCTACTGTCCTACAAAACTCTGCGCTTGGAGGCCCAACACGAGTCTACAAGAAGAAGGTTGCGTAGTAGACATCACGGCCATTCCATCGTCTTTGCCTCCTCCTCCTCCCCCTCCTTAGCCACACCACGTGAGGACCCTGCCGGCTGCTCCTCCTCGGCCTCTGACACCTCCGATGCCTCCAACTCCTCGGAATGGGCTAATGGGACAGGGCTAGGAGGACGGCACGCACCTCCATGACCACATCCTCTACCCCATGCTCTAGCACCCGTGGTTGATCGTGCAGCCCCGCGTGCTTGTGTGGAAGCTTCCGCATGTTGGTGCTTCCCCTGCGTGGCTATCCTCTGATCTATAGTGCCAAGTCTAGCAAGTTTGCTTGGCCTCTTGCTTTGCTTCTTGTTGTCTAGCATCTTTCAATCACCTGCTATGACAAAAGAGTATTCTGATTAGTTCATGTCCAAAATTTCATATGCAGAAGTAAAGCATTTCAGAAGGGCATGTTTAAAAGATCATATGCAAAAGTAGAGCAGTTCAGAAGTTCATGTGTAAAACTTCGTATGCAAAAGTAGAGCGGTTTAGAAGGGCAAAGTTCATAGCACAAGTAGTAAATAGTACACAAAGGCAATGAGTAAATGTTCATAAGCACAATTAGTAAAGCAGTTCAGAAGGACAAAGATTAAAAGTTCATAAGCACAAGTAGTAAAGTAGTTCAGAAGTAGATCGAGTAGTTACACTCGGCAAATTTTACATTAAGGAGTACATCGAGTAGTTACACTCGGAAAGTTTTACATTAAGGAGTACATCGAGTAGCTACACTTGGCAAATTTTTAATTCAAGAGTACATAGTTGTTACAAAGTTTCAAAAGCTAGAGTTGTAATAGTTGGTATCATCGATTGGCCTGGGAGCTTCACCATCACTATCATGCATCTCGCCCCACCATTCATCCATGTAGCCGGGAGGTGGACCGCTCGGCTCATCATCTTTACGTAGACGGACCCATTCAAGTAAACATAGGTCCTCGAGGTCTTTAGTGACTTCATCAGCGTTAGGCTCATCGTCTGCTTCCATGCCCTCATCTTCTTGTTCCTCAACGTCTACTTCCATGTCCTCATGAGTGGGCAAGTGAATATTGAATTGCCCTGTGAGCCCATCTTATTGATAAAACTCACCCTCATATGTGTTGGGGTTTATGCATTGGTAATCTTCATCGGTTGGAGCAGCTGGTGCAGTATGCATTGGTACCATGATCACAACATCCCAGTCTTTTAGGTGCTTCATAGTTGTGCATGCATACGGTAGATAAAAAACTTGCGTGGCCTGGTTAGCCAAAATATAGACATCATCTCCTTCATACATTCACATTGTAAGCATTTAATTTCTTGGCCAAAAATTGGAAGCCTTTGGCAAACTCTTTCAAATCAGCTCTCATAAGGTCCCTTCTTGCCTACAAGTTCAATAAGAGAAGTTTGGTGTATGCGTTGCATGTAAGACCAACTTGTAATGTCAGCACTAGAAGAAAGTTGGACAGAATGGTACTTTTGTCAAGAACCATGGAATGAAGCCACCTTTTCCATCACCGCCTGTTCTAAATATTTCTTCCTTCTCCTCATCGGTAGGGTTCCTTTCCGGTTCCAGCACTCAAGTGTGAATTCGCTATAGCAATGAGAAATAAGCAAGATAAGACAGAAACTTAATTGTGATTATTTACAAAAAGATATAATTATAAGGAAGACTTACTCAATGTACGGCTTAACTTCCAGCATGTTGGTCAACACGTACGACATAATAGTCATCCACTCTGGATGTTTTATGTTCCTGGCCCTTCTGCCACTTACTCTGCCACCTACCCCTGCGAAGATGCTAAGCGGGCGTAGATCGATTAGGTTTACTGCATTGTAATGAAGGACTAGATTTTGCTGAGTGGGAATATTGTCCTCATAGTACTTTGTCGTCACGTTTGACACCTCCTCATGGAGGTGGGCCACGGCTATGGATGCTCCAATGTGGCATTTGTTCTTGCATTTGGCACGAAGCCTCTTCATTTCTCTCTCAGGTGGAAAACACCGACGGTACTGCATAGGACCCCCCCAAATCATGCCTCGGTTGGAAGATGCAAGATCATATGTTGCACTAGATTAAAGAATCTTGGTGGAAAGATCTTCTCTAGCTTGCACACCAACTCTAGCGCTGCTTCTCCAACTTTTCAATAACTATAAGGTCAAGCTCTCTAGCACAAAGCTGGTGGAAGAAATAGCTCAACTCCGCTAGCACTCGCCAAATCTCCTGAGAGACATAGCCTCGAATCATCACCGTCATTACCTGCTCAAGCCATACATGATAGTCATGACTCTTGAGCCCCCCTATCCACAATGTGTTCATATTCACTCACTTCCTTATATTACCTGCATACCCATCAAAGAACCACAACCTGTACAGGACCCACTGCAGCATTGCCTTCCTATGTTTCCTTGCAGGCAAAACGGGGCCGGTGGCTTATGCCACCCTTTTCTTTTTGCATTAGGAGGTTCTATGTGTAATGTTTCCCTATCGCACAGTTGCTCTTGATCAATTCTGGCCTTGACGTTGTCCTTCGTCTTTTCAGTATCAAAGATTGTGCCAAAAAGGGCCTCGGTGATATTCTTCTCAATGTGCATTACATCAATGTTATGTGGAAGTAGCAGATCCTTAAAGTAAGGGAGCCTCCACAGGCTTGGAATGTGAGTCCAGTTGTGTGTCTCTCCATATCCCTCAAAACCAATCCCATCAGGCTTCTGAACGAGACCATCTAACTGAGCCTTGATCATGTCACCAGTCATCACATGTGGGGGTGGAGCATCGATAGCTATACCTTTCTCAAAGTTCTTTTTGTCTCGTCCGAATGGATGATTAAGATGAAGGAATTGGCGGGTTTTTGCATGGCTCCTGTCATCTGACAGACTAAACACAAAGAATATGCTCAGACGCAGGCACTACATGGTTGGTCCACCCTCTGACCGAAATGATCATTGTGTCTTGTGCGTGACGCGACAAGCGAAAACACTGGAGCATCTGTTCTTCGGCTGTGAATTCTCCAAGGGATGTTGGAGGTCGATTGGGTTAGCATGGCCAACTCATGGAAATAGGTTCAGCTGGTTATCTGAGACCAACCTGGGGTGGTCCGGATCGATGTTTATGGAATTTTCATCACTGCTGCATGGTTTGTGTGGAAGGAAAGAAACAATATGGTCTTCTGAGGGGTACAGCCAACACACAGGTCCTGGCTACAAAGATTCAAGGAGGAATTCCTCTTGCTACAGCATAGAGCCAAACCAGATCTTATACCATTCATTGTTGGTCTTGCTCAGGGTGTGACCTAGATTCAATGTGGAAAAAAATACACCCCCCTTAGCTGAGAGAAACTTCCACTGACTGTACTCTTTTCTTTTGGGAGTGGGCAAAGTCCCCCCTACCCACACCATGTACAACATGTAAAATAATTCTTTTTTCATTTAATATATACGACTATAGGAGCCTCTCCTATAGTCTTTAATGTTCAAAAAAAAAACTGAAGGAATTGGCGATGCTTGCCAAAGCAGCTATACTTCCCACCTTTCTTCAACCAAAAGAATGTTAGATTATGCATTTACACCGGGCAAGGCCACTTCCAATGTACACACCAGCCGCAGAATATCGCACGTGATGGTAGGTCATGCAAGGATGTGAAGTACCAAACATACATATCAAAGTGCTCCTTTGTTAGGGCGTTGTACGTTCATACCCCTTTCTCCCAGGCGACTACTAAGTCATCCACAAGCGGCTCCATGTACAAACTCATTTTCTTCCCTAGGTATGAAGGGCCTAGAATTATCAACGACAGGAACATGTTATGCCATTTCATGCATACGCGGGGGGGGGGGGGGATTCATCGGAATAACATACACGCGCCAACAGGTGTATGTGGAGTTAGTGAAACCAAATGGATTGAACCCATCGGTTGTTATTGCAATGGCTACACTGTCTTCTTTGCCAGCTTTATCTGGGTACAGCTTAATGAACTCCTTCCATGCATTACCATCCAACGGATGTATGACCTTCTCAGGACGATACCTATTCCCTTTTGCCGGCCATCTCATCTGTTTCGCAGACATAAAGAGTCGTTGGATCCTTGGTATGGGATCAAGATACCAAAGGACTTTATGGGGCACTTTGAGCTGCTTCTTTGGACCATCACCATCTTCGACCTCGATATACCTAGAGGCTTTGCACTCTGGACAGTATTTTAAATCCGCATGTTCTTTCCTAAATAAGATGCATGTGTTTGGACAAACATGTATCTGCTCATATGGCAACTTAAGGTCACGGAATATTTTGTTCATCTCGTACATGTTCTTTGGCAAAATGTTCTCATTCGGTAGCAGAGTGCCAATAACGGCTAGAAGTGCATCAAAGGAGGCTCTAGTCCAGTCAAACTGAGACTTCACAGCCAGCAGGCATGCAATGACATCTAGTTTAGTAACATCTGTATGCCTGTGAAGGGGTTTCTGTGCCACATTCAAAGATTGATAGAATTTGTTCGTGCTTTCCTCCTCATCCTCCTCTTGTGACTCTTCACCTCTGCCTTCATTTTCAGCCGCATGTGCATTTTACATGTCATCTAACAAGAGTTCAACATGAGTATCATATTTGCCTATGCATTGTTGGACCACCTCCTCTCTCGCACGCTCGTGCTCGGACTCACCATTTACAACCCACCAGTGATAGTATGGCCTAAACCCATTCTTGAGAAGGCGTCGACCCATAACATCCTTTGTTTTTTCATGCTTGTTATCACAAACAGTGCAGGGGCACCACACTAAACCACGTCCCATGTGTCTGGCAAATGCCGCTTCCAAGAACTGATTAGTCTTTGCAATCCATTACGGACTCACACCTCCATCAGTCAATCAGCCACTGTACATCCACTCACGATCCTCCATCTGATGTGTTTCCATTGACAATGTAGTTCATCCACTATTAGTTCAATTAAATACAATTACTTAGGTTTTACGGCATTAACACAAACTATCTAATAGGTAAGGATAGGTCCTAATCTCACCCGAGGATATGTAGACTGGCTTTGTTCTCATGCCCTACTTCGATCTGAGACGGAATTTTGGCAGCACCTCCGCGTTATTCTCCAAATACACATCTCAGCAACAAGCCGAGAGAATGTGCATCCGGAGAACAACAGGGAGACACTGCCGAAATTCTATCTCGGATGAGAGTAGACCATGAGAACGAAGCCAGCCTACACATCCTCTGGCTGTCCATGAAAAACGTGGACAATTCGAAAGAGTTACGGTGATAAATATGCAAGAGCTGCATATTTATAGATGTAACCCTTCCGAATGGGAGACACATAGTTAACGCGACTAGCTAGCTACATGATCTATAAACCAAAGGTACAATGATTGGAAGGGAGGTGAAAGATTCTTACCCTCGAAGTGTGATCGATGAAGAAGAGCGAGGATTTGCCTGCACGAAGCCTAGCGATGATGGTCTAGTTGACAAAATTGATGCGTGTCCTACAAGAAAGAACCAAATCCATGTTCAGGAATTCAAAGAACAAAAGAGTTTTCTTCACTCCACTCGCAGCCATGCTCATGTAATTGCTCTCATATACATAAGAAAAACGTGGATCTTCTATACATAAGAAAATGTTGTCAGCGAGATGGGTTTTTCTACACAGCAGCAGCTAGTAGCAGCGGCAAGCAACAACAATAGCTAGCAACATCAGCAGCTAGAGCAACTAGCAGCAGCAGCAAGCAACAACAACAGCTAGCAACGACAGCAGCTAGAGCAACAATGAAAGGGGTAACAACAACAGTAACTATATATACTAATAGAATTTGAGTATGGAGCAACTACATCCACAGAGCAACTACTGCGAGCAAGCAACTACATCTACAGAGCAACAACAACATCACATGTATAGAGCACCAGTAGCAGCACATCTACAGAGCAAGCAGCAGCACACTACAAGTATTGAATCTCGAAAAAAAAGCAGAGCAAGCAACAACAGCAGTAAGAACAGAGGAGGCTCAGTGCCGGAGTTGTAGCCGACGCGGAGGCAGTAGCTCGAGCACGGCAACAAAAACCCTAATGGCAGAAATGCCCTCGCCGGTGACCATGGTAGGAAGAGGGAAACGGCGCGGCATGGGGTGGTGGGGGAGATACGCTGCGAGCAAGCTGCGTGGTGGGGCTCGATTTGGGGAGACGGGGGCTCGGGTGGAGGGGGGCTATGGCCCGTGGGCGGCGCGGGGGGCGTTGGCGGAGGACAATAAGATTGGGGGGCGGTGGCGTGAATGGGGATTTGGGCGGAGGGGCGACGCGAATGGCGATTTTTGGGCGGAGGGGCGGCGCGACAAGGGTGTTTGGACATGGTCGCGTCGATTTTTGGCTAAGTCCCACGCAAACAGAACACTAAGCCGAGGAACCACTATAAGCCGAGTACTGCCCCTCGGCTTACATATTATAAACCGAGAAACAACACTCGGCTTATAATTATTTTCATTTTTATTTTTAAATTATAAACCGAGAACCAACACTCGGCTTACATATTATATTTTTATTCCTTTTGGAAATGCCCAATTTGTAATTTTTTGACCTTCATTTCTGTTTTTACTATTGTATTTTCTTACCCCTTACATATGTAGTGTTGGTTTTCCGACCCTCCCTCGCCCGGTTTTCGACGACGCAGCCATCGGTGGTCCCGGGCGATCTACGGCGTTGACCGACAGCTAGACGGATTTGACCGGGGGATATTCCTCTTGGTTTATGTCATGGTAGGTCATGGTGAGATGCCAGACCAAGTTTTAGCGCATGTGTTCATAGGATTCCCTCCCGTCGGATCGAAGTGGGGGGATGAGCACCCTACGCCCTGAACCTTCCTACGGGACTGTCCGGTTTCTGTGGCAGGTGCCACATCAAAGTTGTGCATTGGGTATTTAAACATCACACCACCCTTTCATACATATGTCTAGGGCCACATGCAGGTGGTGGTGGTCTTCGGACCCTCCCTCGCCCGATATTTGATAGCCGCACCATCATGGGCCCGCGCGGTCTACGGCGTTTACCAAAAACTAGAGGGGTTTGCCCGAGGGATATTCCTCTTGGTCCGTGTCACGGTTGGTCATGAAGACATGGCACACCAAGTTTTAGCGCATGCGTTCACACGATTCCCTCCCGTTGGATCGAAGTGGGGGGACAAGCACCCTGCGTCTTGAACTTTCCTGTGGGACTGCCCGGTTTGTGAGGTAGGTGCCACATCAAAGTTGTGCATCATCACACCACCCTTTCATACATATGTCTGGTCCACATGCAGGTGGGGGTGGTCTTTGGACCCTCCCTCACCCGGTATTTGACGCGATGGCCATTGATGGGCCTGGGCGATCTACGACGTTGACCGGCAGCTAGAGGGGTTTAACCGGGGGATATTCCTCTTGGTCTGTGTCACGGTAGGTCATGCTGACATGCTGAAAGTGCATCCAATCCCTTGGTGGTTTTGGTAATTAATAACAACATATATTTCATTGAACTAATAATTTTCTCAAGTATATTTCAGAAAAGTTCAATGATGGCATGGCTAGGACATATGATTGTGGACCCCCAAGATGCAAAGGAAACACATTGGCAAAAGCTTCAAGACTCCAGTTTTCTTTGAGTGATCATTGATCACATTGAGTCCATAGGAAAAGCCAATACTATTAAGAGGGGATGTGGTTTTGTTAATGACTCAATTGCTCAAGTGCTTAGTGATTTGCCACCAAAAACCCTCAACCACATTCTCAAATCCATCTGTCCAAAACACTAAAAGTCAACTCGGTCCCACCGATCCAAACCTATCCAGACCCACCGAGTTACTCAAGAAAGAGCCATATGCCAAAACCTAGAAACCTCGGTCTCACCGAGATGGCCTTCGGTCCCACCGAAGTGCAGTGGACAAGTTTCTGTGAGCTGCTAAGTTCACTTTGGAATTTCCGAGTTGAAATTTTCGGAACCACCGAGACTTGTATTCTGCTTATGCCATCACTAATCGGTCTCTCCGAGTTGTTTCGTTCGGTCCCACCGAAAAACCAAAAGTTGGAACGTTTTGCACTAGTCTGTCCCACTGAGATTTTAATTCGGTGTCACCGAGTTTTACTTTAAAGTTGTAACGGTTGGATTTTTGGTGAAGGCTACAAGTACCCCTCCACCACCACCTACTCTCAGAGAGAGCAACCAGGACGAAGCACACACCTTCATATCCATTTTCTGAGAGACAACAACCTACTCATGTGTTCAGATCAAGGGATTCCATTCTAACCATTAAATCCTTGATTTCTAGCCTCCCCAAGTTGTTTCCATCCAATCCTTCTCTTCTACCCAGCCAAATCCTGTGAGAGGCTGATTGAGCGCTGAGGAGACTATCTTGTGAAGCATAAGAGCATGGAGTTCATCATCAACAAACCATCTATTACCTTTTGGAGAGTGGTGTCTCCTTGATTGGTTAGGTGTCCCTTGGGAGCCTCCAAATCATGTGGAGTTGAACAAAGAAGTTTGTAAGGACAAGGAGATCGCCTACTTCATGAAGATCTACCCCGAGTGAGGCTAGTCCGTCATGGACGTAAGCCATGATGACATAGACAAGGTTGCTTCTTCATGGACCCTTCCAACCATTACCCTCCGTGGGTTGAAGTCTCCATCAACGTGGACGTACGATAGCACCACCTATCGGAACCATGCCAAAAATCGACGTGTCTTCATTGCGTTTGAATTCTCCAATCCCTCCTTTACATACAGTTGCAATGTCTCTACTTTCCGCTGCTTAACTCTTAGACTTGCATGTGTAGGGTGTTGCTTGACTTGATAAAATTGCTAAAACATTCCAACAACTAAAAGGGTCTTTTACATCTGTGCCCCTAACTCGAACCCACTACTCAGATTTGCCCCTAATTTTGAAGCATGCTCAAATTTGCCCCTCTTCCGTTAAGTGCACTTATAGAAATGCCCTTCCGTACATTTTCCGTCCAGTCAAAGGCCTTTGACCGTTAAGTGCGCTTATAGAAAAATCTAACGGTTAAAGGCCTTTGACTGGACGGAAAATGTACGAAAGGGCATTTCTATATGCGCACTTAACGGAAGAGGAGCAAATTTGAGCATGCTTCGAAATTAGGGGCAAATCTGAGTAGGTGGTTCGAGTTAGGGACATAAATGCAAATGTCCCCAACTAAAATTGGAAAAAGGATAAGTTTTGTAATTGGTCAAGTAGTCTAATCACCCCCCTCTAGACATACTTTCGATCTTACAAGTGGTATCACAGATTTTGTCTCCATTGCATTGGTTTCACAACCTAGGAGAGTATGGCGTCTAGTGACTAAAATTATCACCGTAGAGGTCCATATTTCGATGGTACAAACTTTGCTTTTCGGAAGCATAAGATGAAACTGGATATTCTTGGTCATAACCCCACCGTTTGGGCTATTGTTCGTGTTGGCTTGCAAGGTGAATTCTTTGAAGATGGAAAGGAATCGGATCGTGAAGCAACTGCGGATGAATTGAAGATGTTGCAATACAATGCTCAAGCATGTGACATCCTATTCAACGGTTTGTGTCCCGAGGAGTTCAACAAGATAAGTCGCCTTGAAAATGCCAAGGAATATTTGGGATACTTTGGTTGATATGCACGAAGGAACCAAGTCCGACAAGGAATCTAAGTTGGATGTGCTTCAAAGTCAACTTGACAAGTTTAAGATGAAGGATAGTGAAGGAGTTGCAGAAATATACTCTAGGCTTGCTCTCATCACAAATGAGATTGCCGGCTTAGGAAGTGAAGAGATGACCGACAAATTCATCATCAAGAAAATCCTTAGAGCCTTGGATGGAGAGTACAAAAATGTGTGCACATTAATCCAAATGACGCCCAATTACAAAGATCTCAAGCCCACGGAAGTCATTGGAAGGATTGTTGCTCATGAAATGTTACTCAAGGACAAAGAGGAGCTCCACAACATATCAAGCGGTGCTTACAAAACCTCAAGTGATGCTCCCACAACATCAAGCGACAATCTAGTATCCAATGAAGAGATAAGCCTCATGGTCAAGAACTTCAACAAATTCTACAAGAATAGAGGCAAAGAAAGAAGCTCCAACTTGAGATACTAAGAGAATCGTTCTTCTAGTCGAGACCAGAATTGTTACAATTGTGGAAGACCCTGACACTTCTCCAATGAGTGCACGGCACCTTCCAAGAAGAGATATGAGTCACGAAGAAGAAGAAGAAGTAGAAGAGACGAGTCACCTCGAAGAGAGAGAAGGAGTAGAGAAGATCAATATGAACGAAAACCTTCCCGGAGAAGCAAGGATTAGGAGAGGAAAGACAAGTACACCAAGAGCTACACAAGAAGAACACCTCAAGCTCATGTTGGTGAATGGGTATCCGGCTCTGACTCCGATGACCAATATAAGAGAAGCTATCACTTCGACTCCGACTATAGTCAAGATGAAGGTGTTGCCGGACTAGCTCTCGTATCCTCCAACTCCTATGATTTATTCGACTCACCAAATGAAGGAATTGGAAGATGCTTCATTGCTAAAGGCCCCAAGGTATCACACCCCGAATTCATTGACTTCAATGGTGATGAGGATGACTTGTTAGGTGATGATGACTTTCTCAATGATAAAACTAGTGATGTTAGCTACAATGAACTTGCTAGTAATCATGATAGCCAAGATGGACCGTTCGACGATGCTACGAAGGAGATTGAGTGCTTAACTAAAGAACTAAACACTCTTAAGTTAGCGCATGAATCTACTCAAGAAGATCATACAGAGCTCCAAAGAACTCATGAGAAGCTACGCTTCGAGAAGCTAAATTTAGAGCAAGAGCATGAGTTTCTTAAAGCTATCAATGATGATCTTCGAAAGAAGAATTATTCCTACATTGCCAAATGACTCCTCTTGTCTACTTCTATGACACATGTTAAATCTAAGAAAACTAGTAACAAGAGTAAGAAAGGTTCTTCATCTAGTAGCAACAATAAAAATGTTAAATCTAAAGATGTTGCTTCTAGTAGTTCTATTGATTCCACTAATGATTCTCTTAGCCAAGTTAAACTTGAGCAAGAAAACAATTTATTGAAAGGAATTATAGAAAAAGGTGTCTACAAGAGTCTTGCCGGGAGTAAGCAATTCGTAGAAATTGTACGCAAGCAAGAATGGCATCGGAAGAACCAAGGTGTTGGTTTTGAACGGGAGTTCAATGCCAATGGAGTTGAATGGGAGGAAGATCAATACCCCAAGATGAAATTTGTTCCTCAACAAGAGAAGTATGATCCTACTCTCTTCAAGGCAAGAAGAACACAAGCTCAAGATGATTTTCCACCACAAGACCACAAGCTAAAAGTCAAGGACAAGCTTCAAGAGGAGATTTACTCATTTGAAGGACCACCTCAAGCTTTGGTCAAGTGCGTTCCCAAGGCTACTACAAGCTCTACTTCATCAAGTGCTACTTCAACTCCAAGGATTCCCATCAAGTTGATGTGGATCCCTAAGAAGAAGAACTAGAGAGTTCTTGAGGATGACTCCACCAACAAACTTCACTCATATTCATTTATGGCAAGGATATGTGCAATCAACTTCAACATCATGCACTAGTTCAAGGAGTCACAAACCCTCTTGTTGGTAAGCAAGGGACAAGGTATTCACTGCATTTATGGACATCATCACATGTGTACTTCATTCCATGTCCATAGGTATCTTTGTTGTCTCTTGTGTGGGACTAACCCATGTAGGTATTGAAAGTGCCAAACTCCAAGGATTGCTCCAAACTCTAGATGATCTACGTCAACAATGAGCATCCACTACTACAACATCTACATGAAGTCTTCAACGACAAAACCCAAGGTTAGTTCATCCATCTTAGGGGGTATCTCACATCTAGGGGGAGCTTTGCTCTAAGGCTTGAGCTAAAGCAACTCTAATGGTGTGAACAAATTAATGCTTTATGTAAAAGTGGTAACCCCACTTGTGCTTAAACAATGAGTATGACCTATGATCAAATGTTCTCATTTGGCTCGTAAGTCAATATACTCATATATAGATGACTTTGTCATCAACCATTGCTTGATAGATGCTAGTTTTGGTTGTGCATGTTTGACATATTTTTATTTGCAATCTTATTGTGTGAGCATGTTGGTATGCATAGTTTCTCATTCGAGGACATCCAATTGTTGTTTGATTGATTTGGATCTTTTGGCCAATTGGATGTACAAGAATGCCTAAGTAACCTCTCTAGCTATCTATCTCAACTTGTCTCAAATTATTTCTTTCTATGTCACAAAATCTGAACAAGCTGTTTTCAGACCCTTCGGGTGAGGAGCACTCGGAGCCATCGATCCGTCTATGGCTGACTTCCAAAACCTTCTAAGTGTGTTTCGGTCGGACCAACTCTTACACTCTCAGTCACACCGAACTCACTTGGACTAATCTGGTTTTTCTATCTCGGTGCCACTGATCAAAACTTCTCGGCGTCATCGAGTTGCACTGTCTCTGGCAAGTGTACACTTCGGTGCCACCGATTCGTTTCACTCGGTCTCACTGACAGCAAATGGGTATATAATCTCGCGTGGACATGACTTTGAAAATTCCTTCAAACCCTCTTCTCCCGCACCCCATTGCTGCTGTCGCCATGGTCTACGGATCGTTCTCATCATCTCTAGCGTGCCCTCACCACAGTATTCCGCCGCCGTCAACGGAAATCAACCCCGTCGTTGCTGCCGTACAGAGATTTCACCAAGTTAGGGTAAATCTCAATCTCTTTTGCGCTTCCCTTTTCCGATTCAATGCACAGAAGATCATGCCTATTATCTTACCATAGTGTGCAACTTCCTATCCTCACAAATTCCTCGTTAGATTAGTTTTGAGAAAAAGTTTTAGGGTTAGGGCTCTACAGTACGCACTTCGGACGTTCCGATTGAAATGGATCGGAGTCACCGATGTGGTTTCGGCTACAACACAAAGGATGACTCGGTGAAACTGAGCGGTTCCTATTGGTGTCACTGATTTAGGTTTTCAGAGGCATCATGTGCACTTTAGAGGGACCGCGACACAATTCGGTGAAACCAAAATAGTGTGGCCAAGTTCATGTTGTTGCCTCGGTGTGCTTGCTGTGGAAACGTAAAACTGAATTTTGAACTCAATTTTTTGCAAAAACCTCTAAATTTTCTGATGCTCATCTATTCCACTCTTCTCACTCTAATTCATAGAGTTAGTTGTCAGCATGTCAGGCTCAGAGGACAGTCAGGATATTTCTGCAGAAGCCAGTGTTGATTTTGAAGTAGGCACTAGCCCTGAGGAGAGCTATTATGAAGGAGAGAGGAGTTCTCCTAGTCTTCCTAAGGCTACCACCAGGACCAGGAAGAAGAGGAACTCAGATGAGGAAGATGAAGATTTTCAGCCAGATGAAGTCACCTCAAGGAGGAAAGGTGTAGTTGGAAAAGAGTATGCAAATACTCAAAAAGAGAGAGGTGTGACCAGAAAAGTTCCTGAGTCAACTGCAGCTAGGAAGGGCATTCCTCTCACATCAGAGAACCCTGGAAGCTTAGGGCTAGCCAAGTGTATGCCCAAGAAAGCAGGTGTGAAAAGGGCAAGGAAGAGGATTATCAGGGTAACTGGAATGCCAATTTCAATGTTTGAAGACCCAGAGGCAGCTGAAGAAGAAGTGGAGGTGGAGGAACCTCCTGCAAATCCTCCTCTTGCCAAGCAACAGAAGCTCATGGCAGATGCTATGCATTTAAAGGAAGCCAACACTTCCAAGACAAAAACTGCTACTGCCAACAAGTCCAAAGGGAGGACTACTAGGAACATTTTTGCAGCTTGGAAGAACAAGGCCCCAGTGCCTGAGAGGAACGTTGATGATGATGATGAGAACATAGTGCTCAAGAAACTAAGACCAAGGTTGCCAGAACACAATGAGACACATCCAGTTGCTGTGAACATGAAGGAAAGGAAGGACAAAGGGCTGAGGAAATGGAGAGTGTCAGATCCATATGCTATCAGAAGGAAGACTTCTATTGACTATAGATTCCATACCAAGGAGCAACAAGAGACATTGCTCCTTGACAAGAGCGTTGCAGTCAGTGACATAAGATGGGTTGACTGCAAATACATTGATGCAGAAGAGAACAAGCACTATTTTCCCCATGTTCATGAGAGTTTCAAACTCATGGGTGTCGATAAGTTCATAGGCAAGGAGTTGACTGTATGGACTGATGAGCTGATCATGCAATTCTATTCCACTGCTCACTTCTATCCAGATGGCAGAATTGTGTGGATGACTGAGGGAATCAGATACCAGTCTACAATTGATGAATGGGCTGAGCTGATAGGAGCTCCAAAGGCAAAAGAGGATGATGTTGATGGCTATACTAATCCCAAGAAGGATCACAACTCCATGGCCAACATGTACACACCTATTCCCAAGGAGCATGTGAAGACACATAAGCTAGGATCAGTGTACTATCTCTTGGCAGGACTTCCTACTTCCAACACTATCATGAGGTACACCTTGATGCCCAAGTCAGGAGATAAGAGGATGATCCGAGGCTATTCCATCAACATGCTTCATCAAGTAGATGGAAACACCAGATTCAGAGTCATGGATCTTATAGTTGAGACTATAAAGAGGACTGCTGCGGATAAAAAATGATCTTGTGGATTTGCACCACATATTTAGATGCTTATCAACTCCAAGGTTGGTAGCAAAGTTTATCTACTTCATCGTCTGCACTTGCCGCTGTTGGGGAACGTTGCATGGGAAACAAAAATTTTCCTACGCACACATAAGATCTATCCATGGTGATGAGCATCTACGAGAGGGAGAGTGAATCTACATACCCTTGTAGATCGCTAAGCGGAAGCGTTTAATAAACGCGGTTGATGTAGTCGAACGTCTTCGCGATCCAAATCGCCGAGCGTCCCGCGATCCAATCACGATCCTTCCGATCTAGTGCCGAACGGACGGCACCTCCGCGTTCAACACACGTACGGCTTGATGACGCCTTCACCTCCTCGATCCAGCGAGCGATGGTGAAGTAGTGGTTGAGTTCCAGCAGCACGACGGCGTGGTGATGGTGGTGAGGAACAATCTCTGCAGGGCTTCGCCAAGCACTACGGAGATTATGACGGAGGAACTAGAGGGCTAGGGTTGCCGGCACACGGCTTGGGAAATCCTGATGTGTCCCGTGTGCTAGCCCTGCCCCTCTATTTATATGTTGAGCCTTGGGGTCTAAACTTGGAGTAAAAGCCTCCTCCGGGTCGGTTTTGCCCGCACAAGGTCGGTTTGGCCCGCAGGAAAAGAGTCCAATTCGGACCCTGCCGAATCGTGCACAGCCGCGCACAAGCGGTAGTACCGCTTCACACAAGCGGTAGTACCGCTTGGGCGGTAGTACCGCTTCACACAAGCGGTAGTACCGCTCCGGCGGTAGTACCGCTTCACCAAGCGGTAGTACCGCTTACGCGGCAGCAAAACTACTTTTGCACTTTCCAATACCTTGTGGGCTTTATCCCTTTGGCTCATATAAAGTGTTGCTGCACCCGAACACTTCGGTAAACATCCGGAACCCCTTCCGGTGAACTTCGGAACTCTTCCGGAGATCGAAACACTATTATCACATATATCAATCTTTACCTCCGGACTCTTCCGGAGATCCTCGTCATGTCCGGGATCTTATCCGGGACTCCGAACAACCTTCGGTCACCAACATAATAACTCAACTATACTAATCGTCACCAAACGTTAAGTGTGTAGACCCTGCGGGTTCGAGAACTATGTAGACATGACCGAGACACCTCTACGATCAATAACCAATAGCGGGACCTGGATGCCCATATTGGCTCCTACATATTCTACGAAGATCTTTATCGGTCGAACCTCTATGTCAAGGATTCAGTTAATCCCGTATGCTGTTCCCTTTGTTCTTCGGTATGTTACTTGCCCGAGATTCGATCGTCGGTATCACTATACCTAGTTCAATCTCGTTACCGGCAAGTCTCTTTACTCGTTCCGTAATACAAGATCTCGTGGCTAACACTTTAGTCACATTGCTTGCAAGGCTCATTGTGATGTTGTATTACCGAGTGGGCCCTGAGATACCTCTCCGTCATACGGAGTAACAAATCCCAGTCTTGATCCATGCCAACCCAACAGACACCCTCGGAGATACCTGTAGAGCACCTTTATAGTCACCCAGTTACGTTGTGACGTTTGATACACACAAGGTATTCTTCCGGTGTCAGTGAGTTGCATGATCTCATGGTCAAAGGAACAGATACTTGACATGCAGAAAACAATAGCAATAAACTGACACGATCAAATGCTACGTTTACAGTTTGGGTCTTGTCCATCACATCATTCTCCTAATGATGTGATCCCGTTATCAAATGACATCTCATGTCAATGGCTAGGAAACCTTAACCATCTTTGATCAACGAGCTAGTCAACTAGAGGCTTACTAGGGACACAGTGTTGTCTATGTACCCACACATGTATTTGAGTTTCCAATCAATACAATTATAGCATGGATAATAAACGATTATCATTAACAAGGAAATATAATAATAACCAATTTATTATTGCCTCTAGGGCATATTTCCAACAGTCTCCCACTTGCACTAGAGTCAATAATCTAGTTCACATCACTATGTGATTTACATTGTAATGAATCGAACACCCATGCAGTTCTGGTGTTGTTCATGTTTAGCCCTTGGAAGAGGTTTAGTCATCGGATCTGCAACATTTAGATCCGTGTGTACTTTGCAAATATTTATGTCGTCCTCCTTGATGTAATCGCGGATGGAATTGAAACGTCGTTTTATGTGTCTGGTCCTCTTGTGAAATCTTGGTTCCTTGGCTAGAGCAATGGCACCAGTGTTATCACAAAACAGAGTCATTGGGTTAAGCGCACTAGGCACTACTCCAAGATCTGTCATGAACTCCTTCATCCAGACACCTTCCTTCGCCGCCTCCGAGGCAGCGATGTACTCCGCTTCGCATGTAGAATCTGCTACCACGCTTTGCTTGGAACTGCACCAGCTAACCGCACCCCCATTAAGAATAAATACGTATCCGGTTTGCGACTTAGAGTCATCCGGATCAGTGTCAAAGCTTGCATCGACGTAACCCTTTACGACGAGCTCTTGATCACCTCCATAAACGAGAAACATGTCCTTAGTCCTTTTCAGGTACTTCAGGATATTCTTGACCGCCGTCCAGTGTTCCATTCCTGGATCACTTTGAAACCTTCCGACCATACTTATGGCAAGGCTGACATCGGGTCTTGTGCACAGCATTGCATACATGATAGAGCCTATGGCCGAAGCATAGGGGATGACACTCATCTTTTCTCTATCTTCTGCAGTCACTGGGCATTGAGTCTTACTCAACTTCACACCTTGCAAAACAGGCAAGAACCCCTTCTTGGACTGATCCATTTTGAACTTCTTCAAAATCTTATCAAGGTATGTGCTTTGTGAAAGTCCTATTAAGCGTCTTGATCTATCTCTATAGATCTTGATGCCTAATATGAAAGCAGCTTCTCCTAGGTCCTTCATTGAAAAACTCTTGTTCAAATATTCCTTTACGCTTTCCAGCATTTCTATATTGTTTCCAATCAGCAATATGTCATCCACATATAATATTAGAAACGCTATAGAGCTCCCACTCACTTTCTTGTAAATACAAGCTTCTCCGTAAACTTGTATAAACTCGAACGCTTTGATCACCTCATCAAAACGAAGATTCCAACTCCGAGATGCTTGCATGATTCTGACGGACTTAAGCATCGCTACGGGTGAGAAGGTCTCATCGTAGTCAACTCCTTGAACTTGTGAAAAACCCTTTGCCACAAGTCGAGCTTTTATAGACGGTGACATTACCGTCCGCGTCCGTCTTCCTCTTAAAGATCCATTTGTTCTGAATGGCCTTACGCCCTTCAGGTAATACTTCCAAAGTCCATACTTTGTTTTCATACATGGATCCCATCTCGGATTTCATGGCCTCTAACCACTTCTCGGAATCCGGGCCCATCATCGCTTCTCCATAGCTCGTAGGTTCATCGTTGTCTAACAACATGACCTCTAAGACAGGGTTGCCGTACCACTCGGGAGCAGTACGCGTCCTTGTCGACCTACGAGGTTCGATAGCAACTTGATCCAAAGCTTCATGATCATCATCATTAACTTCCTCTTCAGCTAATGTAGGCTCCACAGAAACAATTTTCTGCGCTGCGCTACTCTCAGGTTGAAGTAAAGGTTCAACAACCTCATCAAGTTCTATCTTCCTCCCACTCAATTCTTTCGAGAGAAACTCTTTCTCAAGAAATGTTCCGTTTTTAGCGACAAACACTTTGCCTTCGGATCTGAGGTAGAAGGTATACCCAACTGTCTCTTTTGGGTATCCTATGAAGACGCATTTCTCCGCTTTGGGTTCCAGCTTTTCAGGCTGAAGCTTTTTGACATAAGCATCACATCCCCAAACTTTAAGAAACGACAGCTTTGGCTTCTTGCCAAACCAAAGTTCATATGGCGTCGTCTCAACGGATTTCGATGGTGCCCTATTTAAAGTGAATGCAGCTGTCTCTAATGCATAACCCCAAAACGATAGTGGCAAATCGGCAAGAGACATCATAGATCGCACCATATCCAATAAAGTTCGATTACGACGTTCGGACACACCATTACGCTGTGGTGTTCCAGGCGGTGTCAATTGTGAAACAATTCCACACTGTCTTAAGTGACTGCCAAACTCATAACTCAGATATTCTCCTCCTCGATCAGATCGTAGGAATTTAATCTTCTTGTTACGATGATTCTCAACTTCACTCTGAAATTGTTTGAACTTTTCAAATGTTTCAGACTTGTGTTTCATTAAGTAAATATACCCATATCTACTTAAGTCATCAGTGAAGGTGAGAAAGTAACGATAACCACTGCGCGCTTCAATACTCATCGGACCGCACACATCAGTATGTATGATTTCCAATAAGTCACTTGCCCGTTCCATTGTTCCAGAGAACGGCGTTTTAGTCATCTTGCCCATGAGGCATGGCTCACATGTGTCAAGTGATTCAAAATCAAGTGACTCCAAAAGTCCATCAGCATGGAGCTTCTTCATGCGTTTTACGCCAATATGACCTAAACGGCAGTGCCACAAGAAAGTGGTATTATCATTATCAATTCTATATCTTTTGGCATCAATGTTATGAACATGTGTATCATTACTATCGAGATTCAACAAGAATAAACCCCTCACATTGGGTGCATGACCATAAAAGATATTACTCATATAAATAGAACAACCATTATTCTCTGATTTAAATGAGTAACCGTCTCGCAATAAACAAGATCCAGATATAATGTTCATGCTTAACGCAGGCACCAAATAACACTTATTTAGGTTCATCACTAATCCCGACGGTAATCGAAGAGCGAGCGTGCCAACGGCGATCACATCAACCTTGGAACCATTTCCCACGCGCATCGTCACTTCGTCCTTTGCCAGCCTCCGTCTATTCCGCAGTTCCTGTTTTGAGTTGCAAATATGAGCAACCGCACCGGTATCAAATACCCAGGCACTACAACGAGAGTTGGTAAGGTACACATCAATAACATGTATATCATATATACCTTGTTTGTTGTTGGCCGCCTTCTTGTCAGCCAAATACTTGGGGCAGTTCCGCTTCCAGTGTCCAGTTCCCTTGCAATGAAAACACTCAGTTTCTGGTTTGGGTCCAGCCTTGGGTTTCTTCACGAGAGGAGCAACTGCTTTGCCACTCTTCTTAGAGTTACCCTTCTTACCCTTGCCATTTTTCTTGAAACTAGTGGTTTTATTGACCATCAACACTTGATGCTCCTTCTGAATTTCAGACTCAGCGACTTTCAGCATCGCAAACAGCTCGGCGACTGACTTGTTCATCCCGTGCATGTTATAGTTCAACACGAAGCTCTTGTAGCTAGGTGGCAATGATTGAAGAACTCTGTCAGTGATAGCCTCTGGCGGAAGGGGCATCCCTAACTCAGCCAGACGGGTGGAGTACCCAGACATTCTGAGCACGTGATCACTGATAGACCCGTTCTCCTCCATCTTGCAAGCATAGAACTTATCGGAGATCTCATATCTCTCGATCCGGGGATTCTTCTGAAAGATAAACTTCAACTCCTGGAACATCTCATATGCTCCATGACGTTCAAAACGTCTTTGAAGTCCCGGTTCTAAGCCATACAACATTGCACATTGAACTATTGAGTAATCATCAGAACGAGCCTGCCAGGCGTTCACAACGTCTAGAGACTCAACTGGAGCGGGTGGATCACCAAGCGGTGCATCAAGGACATAAGCCTTCTGGGAAGCCGTAAGGATAATCCTTAGATTACGGGCCCAGTCCACAAAGTTACTTCCATCATCTTTCAACTTAGCTTTCTCTAGGAACGCATTAAAATTCAGGGGTGCTACTGCGCGAGCCATGATCTACAACATAAATATAGCAAAGACAACTTAGACTATTGTTCTTAGATAATGAGTTTAGTTAATCATATTTTAAAAACTCCCACTCAAATTGACATCCCTCCGATCATTCGAGTGTTACATGATCCAAATCCACCAACTCAAGTCCGATCATCACGTGAGTTGAGGTGGTTTCAATGGTGAACATCTTCATGTTGATCATATCTACTATATGACTCATGTTCGACCTTTCGGTCTCTTGTGTTCCGAGGCCATGTCTGTACATGCTAGGCTCGTCAAGTTTAACCCGAGTGTTCCGCACGTGTAACATGGCTTACACCCGTTGTATGCGAACGTAGAGTCTATCACACCCGATCATCACGGCGTGTCTCGAAACGACGAACTTTCGCAACGGTGCACACTTGGGGAGAACACAATTTATCTTGAAATTTAAGTGAGGGATCACCTTATAATGCTACCGTCGTCCTAAGCAAAATAAGATGCATAAAAGGATTAACATCACATGCAAATCATAAGTGACATGATATGGCCATGAACTTGTGCTTTTGATCTCCATCTCCAAAGCACCGGCATGATCTCCATCGTCACCGGCATGACACCATGATCTCCATCATCTTGATCTCCATCAACGTGTCGCCATAAGGTTGTCGCGCCGACTGTTGCTTCCACGACTATAGCTAACGTTTTAGCGATAAAGTAAAGCATTACATAGCGCTTAATGATTGACACGCAGGTCATACAATAATTAAAGACAACTCTATGGCTCCTGCCAGTTGCCGTACTCATCGACATGCAAGTCGTGATATTCTATACAAAACATGATCATCTCATACATCACATATATCTCATCATGTAATTGGCCATATCATATCACATCATACCCTGCAAAAACAAGTTAGACGTCCTCTAATTGTTGTTGCAAATTTTACGTGGCTGCTATGGGTTTGCAAGAACCGTTCTTACCTACGCAAAACCACAACGTGGTGTAGTGATTGCTTTTTGATCTTCTAAAAGAATCCTCTTCATTGAAATCGATTCAACTAAAGTGAGAGAGACAGACACCCGCTAGCCATCTTTATGCAACGAAGTTACATGTTAGTTGAAGGAACCTGTCTCGCGTAAGTGTACGCGTAATGTCGGTCCGGGCCGCTTCATCTCACAGTACCGCCGAATCAAATATCAACTAGTAACGGCAAGCAATATGTATACACCCACGCCCACAACTCGTTTGTGTTCTACTCGAGATCTCATCTACGCATAGACCTAGCTCATGATGCCACTGTTGGAGAACGTTGCGTGGGAAACAAAAATTTTCCTACGCACACATAAGATCTATCCATGGTGATGAGCATCTACGAGAGGGAGAGTGAATCTACATACCCTTGTAGATCGCTAAGCGGAAGCGTTTAATAAACGCGGTTGATGTAGTCGAACGTCTTCGCGATCCAAATCGCCGAGCGTCCCGCGATCCAATCACGATCCTTCCGATCTAGTGCCGAACGGACGGCACCTCCGCGTTCAACACACGTACGGCTTGATGACGCCTTCACCTCCTCGATCCAGCGAGCGATGGTGAAGTAGTGGTTGAGTTCCAGCAGCACGACGGCGTGGTGATGGTGGTGAGGAACAATCTCTGCAGGGCTTCGCCAAGCACTACGGAGATTATGACGGAGGAACTAGAGGGCTAGGGTTGCCGGCACACGGCTTGGGAAATCCTGATGTGTCCCGTGTGCTAGCCCTGCCCCTCTATTTATATGTTGAGCCTTGGGGTCTAAACTTGGAGTAAAAGCCTCCTCCGGGTCGGTTTTGCCCGCACAAGGTCGGTTTGGCCCGCAGGAAAAGAGTCCAATTCGGACCCTGCCGAATCGTGCACAGCCGCGCACAAGCGGTAGTACCGCTTCACACAAGCGGTAGTACCGCTTGGGCGGTAGTACCGCTTCACACAAGCGGTAGTACCGCTCCGGCGGTAGTACCGCTTCACCAAGCGGTAGTACCGCTTACGCGGCAGCAAAACTACTTTTGCACTTTCCAATACCTTGTGGGCTTTATCCCTTTGGCTCATATAAAGTGTTGCTGCACCCGAACACTTCGGTAAACATCCGGAACCCCTTCCGGTGAACTTCGGAACTCTTTCGGAGATCGAAACACTATTATCACATATATCAATCTTTACCTCCGGACTCTTCCGGAGATCCTCGTCATGTCCGGGATCTTATCCGGGACTCCGAACAACCTTCGGTCACCAACATAATAACTCAACTATACTAATCGTCACCAAACGTTAAGTGTGTAGACCCTGCGGGTTCGAGAACTATGTAGACATGACCGAGACACCTCTACGATCAATAACCAATAGCGGGACCTGGATGCCCATATTGGCTCCTACATATTCTACGAAGATCTTTATCGGTCGAACCTCTATGTCAAGGATTCAGTTAATCCCGTATGCTGTTCCCTTTGTTCTTCGGTATGTTACTTGCCCGAGATTCGATCGTCGGTATCACTATACCTAGTTCAATCTCGTTACCGGCAAGTCTCTTTACTCGTTCCGTAATACAAGATCTCGTGGCTAACACTTTAGTCACATTGCTTGCAAGGCTCATTGTGATGTTGTATTACCGAGTGGGCCCTGAGATACCTCTCCGTCATACGGAGTAACAAATCCCAGTCTTGATCCATGCCAACCCAACAGACACCCTCGGAGATACCTGTAGAGCACCTTTATAGTCACCCAGTTACGTTGTGACGTTTGATACACACAAGGTATTCTTCCGGTGTTAGTGAGTTGCATGATCTCATGGTCAAAGGAACAGATACTTGACATGCAGAAAACAATAGCAATAAACTGACACGATCAAATGCTACGTTTACAGTTTGGGTCTTGTCCATCACATCATTCTCCTAATGATGTGATCCCGTTATCAAATGACATCTCATGTCAATGGCTAGGAAACCTTAACCATCTTTGATCAACGAGCTAGTCAACTAGAGGCTTACTAGGGACACAGTGTTGTCTATGTACCCACACATGTATTTGAGTTTCCAATCAATACAATTATAGCATGGATAATAAACGATTATCATTAACAAGGAAATATAATAATAACCAATTTATTATTGCCTCTAGGGCATATTTCCAACAGCCGCTACAGCCAGAGCATGAGGACAATACTATGATGATGGATCCTTCACATCCCCCCTCGGCTGTAGCATAGGTAGAGTTAGAGGCTGCGGCAGAAGCAAAAGCTGCTATAGCACCATTGCTCAAGACAAGGAGAGACCAGATGACGTATCTTCTCCAAGCCACTCAGAGGATCGAGCGAGGCTTAGCTACCCTCATGCAGAACCAGGCGAGTCTTGAGAGGATCTTCGAGATGAAGCTCCATGCTCTTGATGTCAAGGTGACAACGCTTTAGACGTCTGTGGACAAGCTACAGCAGGATGTAGATGGAATCGGGACTGGCAGTGATGATGATGCTCCTACTATTCCTACCACCAGACAGTTCATGACGATGCCCAGATCAGCCGTAGTACCTGCACCAGAGACTCGAGCTACAGTGTCTGCTTCAGCTGCTACTACATCAGTTGCACCCCCAGCACCTCCAGTGCCTACCCCTCTAGCCCAGTAGACATCAGCAAAAGCATTTGCCGATGCGCTTCTCTCCACTCCTTTGATGACTACCGGAGCTACGAGTCAGAGGACTTCATCGCCCCGTGGAGGAGATCGAGCCCAGAGTGACGTTTAGCTCTATACTCGTTCAAACTTTTTGGTAACTTTTTGGCAAAGGGGGAGAATGTGTATAGATCATAGGGCTTCGAGAGAGAGCGTATGTCATCTTTTGCATTTGCTCGTTTTGTGTTCTTGATACGTTTGGTTTCCATTTGCTCGTACTTGTATGAGACTATGTTCCTATGTGTGTGATCATACAGTACTTTGATGCTATGCTTGCATATCTATCTATCTAACTATATGTTTCATGCTATGATCATTCACTCATATGCTTGGTGATGCACGTATTGTAATTTACTCATATCATGTCGTGCGCTCCACCAAGATGTATGTGACATGGAAGAGTGACCCATGATCCTAATCGATTGTGCATTTGCATTCAAACGCAAATTTAAAATAATGCACAAATTTAGGGGGAGCTCTTGCTTATCACATACTTCTCAAAGCAACGATTTTATTCATTGATTATATCCATTGTTAAAGCTTTGATCTATATGTTCTCATCAATTACCAAAAAGGGGGAGATTGAAAGTGCATCCAATCCCTTGGTGGTTTTGGTAATTAATAACAACATATATCTCATTGAACTAATATTTTCTCAAGTATATTTCAAAAAAATTCAATGATGGCATGGCTAGAACATATGATTGTGGACCCCCAAGATGCAAAGGAAACACATTGGCAAAAGCTTTAAGACTCCATTTTTCTTTGAGTGATCATTGATCACATTGAGTACATAGGAAAAGCCAATACTATTAAGAGGGGATGAGGTTTTGTTGCTGACTCAATTGCTCAAGTGCTTAGAGATTTTCCACCAAAAACCCTCAACCACATTCTCAAATCCATTTGTCCAAAACCATAAAAGTCAACTCGGTCCCACCGATCCAAACCTATCCAGACCCACTGAGTTACTCAAGACAGAGCCATACGCCAAACCCTAGAAACATCGGTCTCACCGAGATGGCCTTCGGTCCCACCAAAGTGCAGTGGCCAAGTTTCTGTGATCTGCAAAGTTCACTTCAGAATTTCTGAGTTGAAATTATCGGAACCACTGAGACTTGTATTTTGCTTAAGCCATCACTAATCGGTCTCTGTGAGTTGTTTCATTTGGTCCCACCGAAAAGCCAAAAGTTGGAACCTTTTGCACTAGTCGGTCCCACCGAGATTTTATTTCGGTGTCACCAAGTTTTGCTTTAAAGTTGTAACGGTTTGATTTTTGGTGAAGGCTATAAATACCCCTCCACCACCACACCTACTCTCAGAGAGAGCAACCAGGATGAAGAGATACACCTTCATATCCATTTTTCTGAGAGAGAACCACCTACTCATGTGTTGAGATCCAAGGATTCCATTCTAACCATTAGATCCTTGATTTCTAGCCTCCCCAAGTTGCTTTCCACCCAATCCTTCACTTCTACCAGGCCAAATCCTGTGAGAGAGTGATTGTGTGTTGAGGAGACTATCTTTTGAAGCACAAGAGCAAGGAGTTCATCATCAACACACCATCTATTACATTTTGGAGAGTGATGTCTCCTAGATTGGTTAGGTGTCACTTGGGAGCCTCCGAATCATGTGGAGCTGAACCAAGAAGTTTGTAAGGCAAGGAGATCGCTTACTTCATGAAGATCTACCCCGAGTGAGGCTAGTCCTTCGTGGACGTAAGTCATGATGGCATAGACAAGGTTGCTTCTTCGTGGACCCTTCGTGGGTGGAGCCCTCCATGGACTCGCGCAGCCGTTACCATCCATGGGTTGAAGTCTTCGTCAATGTGGACGTACGATAGCACCACCTATTGGAACCACGCCAAAAATCATCGTGTTTCATAGTGTTTGAATTCTCCAATCCCTCCTTTACATACACTTGCAATGTCTCTACTTTTCGCTGCTTAACTCTTAGACTTGCAGGTGTACGGTGTTGCTTGACTTGATAAAATTGCTTGAGCAGTTGTACCGGCCCAAGCACTGGTCCAACAACCGCCCGAGGGGTGATTGCCCTCGGGAGGCTTGCGGTACCTGGGCGGTGGATGGCCAGTAGTTCCGGTAAATGAAAATTAACTGATACTACCGGTGCCAACAGTGGTTGTACCACTGGGGGACTTAGCCGCCACAGCCAGGGGCCGCAGGGCGGTTGTACCGGTTTGGGTACCGGCCCTACTACTGGTCTAGGGGTGATTCCCTTCGATAGTGGAGCGGTATCTGGCCGGTAGTTCCGGTAAATGAAAATTAACTGGTACTACCAATGGCCAGGGCGGTTGTACCGCGCTGGCCACTACGGCTAAGGTTTACCGCCAGAGCGGTTGTACTGGTCCCACCACTGGTTGTACCGCTTCAGTGTTTTTTCTGCACATAACAATTGGATTCTTGGGAGGACTATTTAAGGAGGTGGTTCTTCCACCTCCCACCTACCTCTTGCCTCTCTATCTCCTCCATTATTGCCCGAAGCTCATTCTTGCCCGATCTCCCTCTCTAGCCAATGAAACTTGTTGATTTTCTAGGGAGTGAGGGAGGAGACTTAGATCTACACTTCCACCAAAGGAAATTTGATTCCCCCATACTTTCACTTGTGGATCTTGTTTCTCTTGGGTGTTTGGGCACCCTAGACAGAAGAGGTCACCTCAAAGCCACATTCCATTGTGGTAAAGCTCCGTGGTGGTGTTGGGAGGCTCCAATTAAGTTGTGGAAAGAGCCCCAACCTTGTTTGTAAAGGTTCCGGTTGCCGCCTTCAAGGGCACCGCTAGTGGCTTCACGGCATCTTGCATCGTGCGAGGGTGTGAGGAGAATAGGGTGAGTCCTTGGGATGCTTGGGGAGCATTGTGCCTCCACACCCCTCCATCGAAGATGTACTTCTCCCAAAGGAGGGAACTTTAGAAACACATCCTCGTCTCCATCGACTTCACTTGCGGTTATTTCGGTCCTTTACTTTGTGCAAGCTTATATCTCTTGTTTACTCTAGCTTGCCCTTGTTACTTGTGTTGCTTGTCATATAGGTTGTCCATCTAGTTGCATATCTAGACAACCTACTTTATTGATGAGCCTAAATTTGTAAAAGAGGATAAAATTTTGTTAGTTGCCTAATCACCCCCCTCTAGTCGACCATACCGATCATTTCAGTTGGTATCAGAGCCTCGTCTCTTTATTAAGGGCTTTACCGCTTAAAGAGTATGGCAGACGAAAATGGTATGGTTGATGGTCACCCAATCGACCCGCAACAACCTTCACCTCAACAAGTCGTTGTCCCCATTCTAGACAACATGGTTGTCACTAGAGATGTTTTGAATGGGTCCATGGACATACTTAAAACATCAATTCTAAGTGAGGTGAGAGGTTTGTTGAGTGAATTCCTTTCGGGCTTACCCACCACCGCTGAGGGAGTCCTGGATTAAGGGGTCCTCAGGCCATCGGCTTACCTCCTGATAGGCCGGCCTGATGGGCTGCATTCTGACTATCGCAGGAGGGGCCGGATACATTGAGAGCCCTCATTCTAGAAGGAAGTCCTGAAGGCGCATCGTGCACTCCAAGTCAAGATGAGGAAATCGACATCTCCATCCTCGACAGGAAACCTACCATGTGTAAACCCTAGGTACCCCCCGGTGTCTATATAAACCGGGAGGGTTTTAGAATGTAAGACACATAAACTCATCTAGGGTTTTAGCTAGTCGATCTCAAGGTAGATCAACTCTGTAACCTCCATACCATCAATATAATCAAGCAGGACGTAGGGTTTTACCTCCATAGGAGGGCCCGAACCTGGGTAAACATCGTCTCCTTCATCCCTTTCTTACCATCGATCCTAGTCTCACAGCTCGGGACCCCCTACCCGAGATCCGCCGGTTTTGACACCGACATTGGTGCTTTCATTAAGAGTTTTGCTGTGATCACCAAAGGAATCGATGGCTCGCGTTGTCATCAACGAAGAGGTCCGTAGCATGGACTCCTTCGTCCCTGGACAGATTTTCGCTTTCGGCAGCATTGTGCTGCACGCTGACCCGACCGGCCGCCTTGGCCGGGTCGGAAGTTTTGCCCCTGATCAAGAAGTCAGATTCGGGAGCTTAGAGTTCTCCATAGACCCTCAGGGCGATCTCTTTCTCACCGGGCTCGCAGTCTCATCTGACGCGCCCGAGGACTCCGAGGCCTTAACCTTGGATGTCGTTTTCAATCCCGCTCACGGGGCCAATCCCGATGATGATCTGGACTTCAATCCGGATCCGGCTATAGTGCCAGATGGCCGGGCATCAACTCCTGCCGAATAAACTTCTCGTGCGGACGTGTCAGAGGTTAACTCCAAACGCGCCGGGCAGATTGACCCGATCGAGCTCTCGACACTCAACGAAGCTCTAGATCGGATCTCATCGATGAAAATTACTGATGACCCAACCTCGATCCACACTCAGATCGGTCTCGAGGTGGGTCAAGAAGAATTTTTCGTCCCACCCACCACCCACTTAGTAGCCACTATCGAAGACTTAACCGATATGTTGGACTACGCCTCCGAGGAGGCAGAAGACATGGAGGAGGAGGATCGCACTCCCACCCCCGTCAACACCGGGCGATGGACCGCCACCTCCACCTATGACGTCTACATGGTGGATACGCCAGCCGGTAACGGCGAGCGCACACCAGCAGACAATGGCGATGGCTCAGGTGAGATACCATCAAGGCACCGGAAACCGCGTAAGCGATCAAAGACAAAAAAAGGGAAGGGAAGCTATTGCTGGCACCGGGGAAAACGATACCCCGGAAGACCTCGGCGATCCCGATATCCCCGAGTATCCGTTAGAGGACCAGGAAAGGCCGGAGGACCAGCGCGACCCCGAAGATTCGAATGACTCCGAGGATGACAACTACCTCCCCCCTGTAGAGGAGGAGGATAGCCCGGAAGACGAGGACCTCATCGTCCTCGAAACCATTGAGGATCAGGAACGGTTTAGGCAACAGCTTTTAGCCACTGCCTGAAGCCTAAAGGCAAAAGCGCGGCAGCTCAAGGCCGAACAAGACACCCTCAACGATAGATGGACAAGGGTTCTATCAGCCGAGGAAGAACACGACGCCGGTCTATGGGACCAACCCAAGAGTTACCCATGCCGGCGGTTGCTGCCACAATTCGACGACGAGCTCCCCAATACGCCGTCCCCCAAGCACACTCCATATGACCAGCCGGACCGCCCTCCCCGAGGACAAGATAGGACGGCTGGCGAGGCCGGTTATAGGACGGCGATACCCCGCAGAAGGGGAAAAGAGCCAATGGAGCCTGAGGACAGGTATGACCTGCGACGCGACCTGGATGATAGAACAGGCCGCACGAGATCCATCTACGGATCTGCAGGGTACTCCCCTGGTAGACGGGACGAGTACCGGCCCTGGCTCGACAGAACCAACAGAGTTCGGGACCAAAACCGGGCCAGAACAGTCGCGGACTACCGGCGTGATATAGCCAGGGTCAGAGGCGCTGCCCACCCACTGTGCTTCACTGACGAGGTGATGCAGCATCAGTTTCCGGAAGGGTTTAAACCCGTGAACATCGAACAATACGATGGTACAACTAACCCAGCAGTATGGATCGAGGATTTCCTCCTCCACATTCACATGGCATGAGGAGATGATCTCCATGCCATCAAGTACCTGCGCCTTAAACTTAAGGGACCAGCTCGGCACTGGTTAAATTGTCTCCCCGAAAATTCTATCGGGAGTTGGGAGGACCTCGAGGATGCATTCCGATCTAACTTCCAGGGAACCTATCTGCGGCCTCCGGACTCCTCCGACCTAAGCAACGTCGTCCAAAAGGTAGGAGAGTCTGCTCGACAATTCTGGAATCGGTTCTTGATCAAGAAAAACCAGATCATCGATTGCCCGGACGCCGAGGCTATAGCCTCCTTTAGGCACAATATTCGGGACGAATGGCTGGCTCGCCAGCTCTGTCAGTATAAACATAGGACCATGTCTGCCCTTACATCACTCATGACCCTCTTTTAAGCGGGCGAGGATAACTGGCTAGCGAGGCGAAGCCACAACCCCGAAGACCCAGGCACCTCCGAAGTCCGGGATGGAAACGGAACGCCGATTTCCGCAACCCAAGATTCGGGCAGCGGAAGAAGCCTCCTAAAGGCAACCGCGACGGACCCACCCCGCTGGACAAGATCATGGAGAGGCCTTGCCAGATCCATGGCACTCCGGACAAGCCCACCAACCACACTAACCGTAACTGTTGGGTGTTCAAACAGGCCGGCAAACTTGCCGCCGAGGAGCAGGGCAAAGGCCCACGCAGCGAGGATGACGAGGAGCCCCACGGTCCGAGCAATGGAGGTCAGAAGCAATTCCCTCCAGAAGTAAAAACTGTGAACATGATATACGCCACTCAAATACCTAAAAAGGAGAGGAAGCGCGCCCTTCGATAGGTCTACGCCGTAGAGCCTGTAGCCCCGAAGTTTAAACCATGGTCGGCCTACCCGATCACCTTTGATCGACGAGATCACCCGACCAGTATCCGTCACGGAGGCTCGGCAGCCCTCGTCTTAGACCCCATTATCGATGGGTATCACCTCACTAAAGTCCTAATGGATAGAGGAAGTAGCCTCAATCTGATCTACTAAGATACGGTGAAAAAGATGGGCATAGATCCGTCAAGGATAAAGCCTAGCAACACTACCTTTAAAGGAGTGATCCCAGGAGTCGAAGCCCGGTGCACAGGCTCTGTTAGCCTGGAAGTAGTGTTCGGCTCGCCCGATAACTTCCGCAGCGAGGACTTGATCTTCCACATCGTACCTTTTCGCAGTGGCTACCACGCCCAGCTGGGCCGTACAGCGTTTGCTCGCTTTAACGCCGTCCCACACTACGCCTACCTCAAGCTCAAGATGCCGGGGCCCAAGGGGGTCATCACCGTCAACGGCAACACAGAGCGTTCCCTCCGAACTGAGGAACATGCATTGGCCCTGGCGGCCGAATTCCATTACTATGACGGTCGGCCAACACCTAAATCTTCCATAAAGGCTCGTAAGGTCGACAAACGAGTTCGGCTTCAATCCGAACTCCCAGATTCTTCTTCTCCCCAGAAATAGGGACACGCCCCCATTGCATAGCCCTAACGACCGCCAAACACGTGCCAAGAAGGCACAACTTCGCGATCAAGATTCCATGGGCAGCAATGGGGAACAACCATCAAAGTGTAAGTGTTCGGCTGGACCGACCAATACCAATACACGTCCTCGGACAAAACACAGGTACCATCAAGGACCTGCTAAAAAGCGTAAAGCTCATCCACACTTCGGCGACTTCTCAAGACCTTCTTCCCAAGGTCCGCTCGGCGACAACATCACTCTTAAAGGGATGCAATACCAACAGAGGAATATGAACGGACAGGCGACAAGGCACATCGAGGACGTCATGTCATCAATCGAAGAACCCTGGTACAGCCTCCCCTCTGTAAATTTTATATTTCATCTTCAAAAACCTATAAACAGTTGCTTTGGCAATCCAAGTTATAAGATTTAATGAGAAAGTACAAGACCATCATTTATGGCCACTTCGTTGTCTTTAATACATCCTCTGCTCTTCCCTTGGTAACGCTTCTTGCGAAAACTGTTCGGTATATATTATGATGCAACCGACTAATAGACCGGGGGCTTGAACTTAAAAAATCGCCTTGAACATCACCCCGGCACAACTGGTCGTGTGTTCGGCATCTTGGATTTTGCTTTATATGCATCGGATCCGAACTATGTCTTGGGTCAATAGTTGGGTTGCCCGGCTCCTGTGTTTGCCCTCTTACGTTCCGCTCGTTCGGCTAAAAGGGCAAAGGGAGAACCACTGCGATTGTGCTTCCAGCTCGTCTGGTCAAGCACCTCAGGGGATAAAGCCGAAAACTGACCGTCATAGTAAGCGAGAACCGGTCTGCAAATCCGAGCATAAGTGTCATAGTAAAAGATCGATAGCGGTTATGCCGTGTTATACGATGGGTTTCGTTCTTGTACAAACAATGTGATGCTGGCTTCGGCCCCGGTACATCCGAACATCACACCACTCTGGGGGCTGGTCTTTGGCCCCCGCATTTTTTCTATACTCCCACGGCTAAGTGAAAGCGATAAAGCACCATAGTCCGATTGCCTTGTCCCGCTTGCACTACCGCCTTCGGGCACCGATACCTCGGCTAAGGGTAACAGTGCGGATACAGAGACACCCCGCGTAGTATCTACGTGGGGGCTGAAGCCAATGACTCGTAGCTTTCAGATAAACCGGCCACATAGGAGTCTAAATAAAAATAAACTACTTATAAGACATAATAAACCATGCAACACTAATTATAAAGCGTTAAGGTCTTTGGACATATTACATCACGCTCATTCATACAAAACATCTTTGGAGCACTGGGCCTCTATTGCCCGAGCACCCTCCATTACTGCGGGGAAGTACAGCTCGGGGCACCTATGCCCCTTGTCAGGAGGTGGAGGTGCGGTGGCCATCATGGTCGGCTGGAGCTTCGGCCAGTGCACCATGGTCTTGGCAAAGGCCATCCGTGCGCCCTCGATGCATGTAGAACGCTTCAGCACATCGACCCGAGGCGCGGCTTCACATAGCTTCTGCACCAGGCCGAAGTAACTGCTCGGCAACGGCTCCTGAGGCCACAGCCGGAGGCAGAGGTCCTTCAAGATGAGCTCCTCCACTCTGTTCATTTCCATCAGTTGCTTCATTTGCTCGATGAGGAGAGGAGAGCTCTCGGGGGACTCAAACTGCGCCCAGAATATCCGGGCTTCATCATCCTCCGCCCACGAAGCGTAAAACTTGTTCGCGTCTGTTGCACTCTTCTGGAGATCCGCACAGACGCCTAAGGAACGCCACACCTAGGTGAGCAAAGCAAACTTGCTACCGCCAAAGGTGCACTGTAGTGAATATGGCTTACCATCGAAGACAGCATTGACTTGGCGAACCTCCTCTTCAAAGGACCGCCTCTCCACCCGCTCTTTTTTGAGCTCGGATTTTAGCGCGGCTAGCTCGATGGCTTGCTCTTTGCCTTTCTGCTCAAGGGCCTCGCACTTCGTGCCGGCATCCTTGAGCTCTTGTTGCACCTCCTCCACCCGGGCCTCGTGCTTGGCACTCGCAGCCTTCAAAGCGGAAAGCGTGGCCGCTGCTTGTTCAGCGGCCGCCTTCTTCTCTGCGGCCTCTTGCTTCATTTTCTGAAGCTCGGCCTTGAGTTTTTCAACCTCCGCAGCTGAAGCTGTTGACGCAATAAATAAACAGTCAAGCTGGGTTACCAGTACGGACCATTACCAAAATATAGCTCGGATATTAGAATTCGGCTTACCTTATGCCTCGTCGAACCACTTGTTCAGGCTATCAAGCTCCTCTTTGGAGATCTTGAGCTTCTGATTTAGCTCGATCAGCTCAGCGGTATTGACGGCCGCCGCCGATGACGAGGCCTACAAAAAATATGCATCTAGTTATGTGCATTCCAACCTCCGAACTGTCAAGGATATGACTCTCTGTTCGGTCCTCTTAAGGGCTTTTCGAACATTGCAGGACTAAATGGTGCCTTATGCATCATTGTTCGATCCTTATTATTTGACCCCCGGATGCATTTTTGCAAACCCATCCGGGGCTTGGGGGCTACTACATATATAAAGATGGCACAAACTTAAAATTAAAATTGTTTGGGAAAAAGGTATTACATGACTCACCTTGAAGCCAGCCAAGAGACCATTGAAGGCCTGCTTCAGTCTTTTATCAACGGACCGAATTCCTTGTAAAACCGCACCCATAAGAGTGCAGTGATCCTCGGAGATGGGGGCGCTTGCTAGCGCCTCCTCCATAACCGGCTACCCAGCCGTTGGTGGCATCGGTGGTGACCGGACAATCCGATCTCTGACCGGGGACTGAGCCGGTAGCTCCGGAGGCACAGCATGCTCCGAAGACGTCCTTGAAGGGGACTGGGCATCTCTTCGCCCGTCCCCTTCGGTGGCCAGAGGAGTATTCCCCCCTGGTCCTCAGCAGCCCGAGGAATATCCTCTCCCTGGCCTTCGGCAGCCGCGGCATCAGCCTCGGCCATGGCATGGTCGCCCCCGCCGCCCGTGTTCGGCTCCAACGGAGCCTGGCTGGATGACACCTCCGCGGCATCCTTTGCGGCCCCTGGAGTAGTGGGGTGCGATGCAGTCCCGCTCTCCGCCAGCTCGGCGCGTGGAGACTCCCCATCCGATATTTGGTCGGTGGGGAGAACACGCGGTGGGCTGCAGACCAAAAGGCGTCCATGCATTTAAAAACCATTATAGACTTTGCATAAATAACTCAGGGAATCTTCGGATTCATACCTTTGAGCGGGGGGCTTGACCCTTAATTTCCTTCAGGGAACCCTCTCAAAGCCCTCGGACCCTGCGTCGGAGTCCGAGCTATCATCGGGCATGATCAACCTTGCCCGGCGAGCCCTCTTCAGGGCAGGAGGGGATGCATCCTCCACGGCGTCCGATGACGCCGCCCTTTTCCTTGCGAGGGGGGAAACTCCTTCCCCCCGTTTTGATGCTCCTCCTCATGACTAGAGGAGGCTTGGGTTTCCTCGGACGCGGCGTCTCGCTGGTCCTTGATGCGGAGGCCCTCTTTGGCCTTCTTCTTCTTCTCTTTCTTTTCGGGCGCCGAGTACGGCGCCACAACAAGCATCGCCGCCAACAACTCCGACCAGGGGTCTTCAGGTTGTGGAGCTGGGCAGTTAACCCTCGCGGCTTTGCTCAGCCACTTCTGCGAAAGTAAGGAAGAAAGGCGTTCAGGCTTTTTGCCTAAGAAACAGAGTCAATGAATTGAAATTATACCATACCTGGGTCGGTGGGTTATCGACACTTAGGCCCGAATCTTCTTCCTTGGCCGGCCAGCTCTTCCGAGGCTTGAATAATGCCTTCCACAACTTCTCAGGAGTGGTACGGAAGAGTTGGCGCACGGTAGGCTCGTCATCAGATTGATAAGCCCACATTGGGGAAGCCCGGCGCTGGCAGGGAAGGATACGACGGTGGAGCATGACCTGGACCACGTTGACCAGCTCCACCTTGGCCTCGATCACCGAGGAAATGCACTTCTGCAGTAGCTTCACCTCAGCATCTGACCCCCAGTCAAGGCCCTTCCTGAGCCACGAGGTCAATCTCATTGGGGGTCCAGATCTGAATTCGGCAGACGCCGCCCAGCTCTCGTCCCTTGTCTCAGTGATGTAAAACCACTTCTTCTGCCAGATCTTGATTGCATCGATGAAGGTACCGGTTGGACACTCGACGCGGGGGAGCTTGCTGATTACCGCCCCTCCACAGTCTGCATGCTCGCTGGCCACGGTCTTCGGCTTAACATTGAAGACCTTGATCCACAAGCCGAAGTGCGGTTCGACCCGCAGAAAGGCTTCACAGATGATGATGGAGGCCGATATGTGCATGAAGGAGTTCGGCGAAAGGTCGTGGAAGTCCAGCCCGTAGAAATCATGAGACCCCTGACAAAGGGGTGGAGCGGAATGCTCAGTCCCCAGATGAAGTGGGGGACAAACACCACCCTCTCGCCTGCTTTGGGGGTGGGAACCACCTGGTTCTTCTCCGGGGTGCGGTGGAAGACGTTTGCAGGGAGGTAGCCAGCCTGCTTTAGTTCCCGGATATCCTGGTCGGTGACCATGGAGGCCTCCCACTTGCCGTTGGAGCCCGAGCCCGCCATGGCTAAGCTTGGAGGAAAGGACGATGAGGAACTGGATCTGAGCTCTCGAAGCTGGGGGAGACTGAGGAGGCGGAGGGTGCGAATGGGAAGCCTGAATAGGCCTTGGGGGTTTCTTTCCCTTTTTATGAGATGTGTTGCCGATTAGCCTCCCTTACTGCGCCGCAAAATCCATCTGCTTCCCGAGACGTGCGTGCCGTTATACGCGCATGCAGATTAGTCATATCCCGTGTGAAACGGAGCGCGATTTATGCATTGGTGAATCACATCAGTATAAAAGCAACCTCGAACCGCTAATCAAGTACTCGTGACTGGTTTAGCGGTCATGGCAGGCCGCGACCCTTCATCAGAAAGGTCGTCAGAAAACACTGTTTACACTTTAACGATTGGCCTTCGGGGCTAAGCAATTCATGGTGTTCAGCCAATCGTATGGTCGGATGAAACACGCGTCATTGGAGGCCGAACTAGACTCAGCCGATCATTAAAGGGGAAGGAGAACTCACCCCGCAAGCCGAAGACTCTGATCATATGAAGCAGCTAGAGCTGAGACCCTTAGCGTTGGGGGCTAGTTCGGGGGCTACTGAGGGAGTCCTGGATTAAGGGGTCCTCGGGCCATCGGCTTACCTCTTGATAGGCCGGCCTGATGGGCCGCATTCTGACTGTCGTAGGAGGGGCCGGATACATTGAGAGCCCTCATTCTAGAAGGAAGTCCCAAAGGCGCGTCGTGCACTCCAAGTCAAGATGAGGAAATCGACATCTCCATCCTCGGCAGGAAACCTACCATGTGTAAACCCTAGGTACCCCCCGGTGTCTATATAAACCGGGAGGGTTTTAGAATATAAGACACAGAAACTCATCTAGGGTTTTAGCTAGTCGATCACGAGGTAGATCAACTCTATAACCTCCATACCATCAATATAATCAAGTAGGACGTAGGGTTTTACCTCCATAGGAGGGCCCGAACCTGGGTAAACATCGTCTCCTTTGTCCCTTTGTTACCATCGATCCTAGTCTCACAGCTCGGGACCCCCTACCCGAGATCCGCCGGTTTTGACACCGACAACCGCCACCACTCCTGAGAAGGTAGTTGATGCTTCGTCCTTGGAGGTGGATGCCGGTTCCGCTAAAGAAGTGGCCAGTGGCTTGGGGTCCAATTCTTCCTAATGGAAAAATGGGTCAGGCATCCATGCCAAGGTTGCCCCTCCTCCGGCCTATGGTGGTCCGTTTCCCTCGCCGCATATAAGCAATCATGGCCCTCCTCCTAGACTTGATTTGACTAATTTCGCTAATTGGGTGTTCGAATTAAGTCTCATTTGAACAACTCCTCTGCTCAACTTTGGAGGATCATTGAAGAAGGCTATCATCCATATGATCCAAAAAACTTGACACCGAGAGAAGAAGTGGACAATCAACTCAACGCGTCTGATTTGTTCATTCTCCAAGCACCCATGCCCCCCGAAGAGCTCTCACGCTTGCGACCATTCACTCTTACCAAAGATGCATGGGAGCACATCAACTCTTTGTATAAGGGAAGCTCGAGCATTCAACGCTCCAACTTTGAGATCATTCTTGATGAGGACGATGAGTTTGTCATGAATGAAGATGAAGATTCCCGTGATCTTTACCGAAGGCTGACGGCTCTAGCGATTTCATTCTGAGACCATGGGAGCAAGGACATAGATGCCAATTGGGTCAAGTGCAAGTTTCTTAAGGCAATCATGCCTTTCAACAAGAGCATGTCTTCTGTGATCCGGCAAAGACTGGACTTCCACACCTTGTCCTCCAATGACGTGTTGGATGAATTTGTTGCAATGAACATTTTGAACAAGACCGCCGACAACGCACTTGCTCATGTTACAGGACGAAGAAACCCAACCTTGCTTTGAAGGCCAAGGTGGTCCAAGAAGAGGATGAAGAAGAAGAGGAGGAATGTTGTCCTGAAGACACCAAATATGCTTACCATCAGCACATGGCTCTTGCATCAAGGCAATTTTGGGGCAACAAGAGGAACTTCAAGTCCAACTACTGAAGAAAACACTCAAGAGGCCCCAAGGCTAGGGGTCATCAAGTGAGGGCTTGCCACAATTGTGAGAATGTGAGCCACTTCATCGCGGAGTGTCCATATGAGAAGAGGGAGGACAATGAAGGCAAGCTTTTCTGCAAGGACAAAACCAAGTCATTCCCAAGCAAGAACAACCACTACGCGAAGAAGGCGCCTCACAAGGGGTTGGTGGTACAAGAAGAGTATGACTCCAATGATAATAATGAACCAAGTGGTGAAGGGATTGCAACGGCTTTCATTGCCATTGCCACCACTTCAACTCCAACGGTGTCACTCTTCAACTCCCCCAACGAAAACATAATCAGCACTCACAAGTGCCTCATGGCCAAAGTTTCCAAAAAGGTAACCCCTCACACCAAAGAAATCATTCCTACTAATCCCTCTTTGATGGATTGTGTGGGAGATAGTGAGGTGACAAAGGAAGAGGAAAATGGGTTTGACAAATTCATGGGCAAACTCAAAGGTGAAACCAAGAAGCACTTCATTGCTCTCTTGGAACAACTTGGTGAACCAAATGCTCACATTGAATCTCAATAGGAGTCCATTTCTAAAATGGAAGGGCATAGTCGTGAGTATGCCGATGAGATAGCGGATCTTTCTCTCTCTCTTGAGGAAGAGCAAGGTCTTCGAGTGGCTCTTGAGGAATCACAAAATGTTGACCTTGCTAAATTTAAGAAAGATCGTGATCATGCTCAAGTTCTTGATAAAGTGCTTAAATCTCAAAATGTCAAACTTGGGGTTGCCATGCAAGACTCAAAGAAGAGTTTGAGTTACTTGAGAAGGCTCACATGGCCTAGAAGGGTGCTCATGCTATACTCAAGGAGTCTCATGATCAACTCCAAGTGAGGCTAATGAAAGAGATCACAACTTGTCCTCCTTTTGTTTTAATTGATAATGCTCGTGCAACTAACCCTTGTTGTGAGCATGCTGATCTTGTTGAGGAGAACACTAAGTTGAAGGAGCAACTTGAGAGAGGCCTTGTCTCATGCATACAAGGTGATAAGAACCTCAACAAACTTTTGAGCAATCAAAAGGAAGTTGTGGCAAAGGAGGGACTTGGATTTGCACCCAAGTCAAACAACAACAAGAAGAAGAAGAGCAAGAAGAGCAAGACCAAACAATCTCGCCCTCTCAAAGATGTATTTGTGAAGGAGGGAGAGAGTGCTCCAAAGGAGAAAAAGAACAAGGTGGTGGGAGGTGGTGACCAAAGGGGCAAAACCTCTCATCCCGATCATGCTGGCGATTTTAATCCTTCTTACGTTTTATGCCGTGCTAGTGATGGGCATGTTTATGGCAAGTTTGTTGGTTCTCCTTATGAGTACATTGAATGGCCTATTTGGGTTCCTAAGACCCTTGTTACTAACATCAAAGGACCCATTCAAGAATGGGTACCTAAAGCCAATCATTGATCTTATGCAGGAGTTTGCTTCCGATGGCGTGTCATGGTTGCTTGATAGTGGAGCGACAAATCATATGACCGGAAGCAAGGACTTGGTGGTGGATGTTCAATCAAGTACATCTATGCCCCTTCATGTCCAATTTGGTGATGCTTCAATGTCAAAGGTATTGGGTCTTGGTAAGGTAGTCATCTCACCGGACTTGTCCATTGAGAAGGTCATGCTTGTTGAGACCCTTGCATACAATCTACTTTTCATTTGCCAACTTGCACTTATGGGATTTGCAACGTTCCTTGATAACCATGACCCTTTTGTGGAGCAAGACTCTTAAAGTAGCCTTTATGGACATGTCGAGAACGGTCTCTATGTGGCCAACTTTTCGAACAAACCCACTAAGACCACGACTTGTCTAATGGCTAAAATTGTTGTGGGATGGCTTTGGCATCAACATTTTGCCCACGTCAATATGAGATATTGGCAAAGTCTCCTCAAAGGGGATCACATCCTTGGACTAACAAATGTTAGTTTTACCAAAGATCGTGCTTGCAGTGCTTGTATCGAAGGAAAGCTACATGAAAAGGCTCACCGTCCCAAGACTCTTATTTCTTCAAAGAGGTCTTTGGAGCTCCTTCACATGGATCTCTTTGGACCTCCATCATTTGATAGTCTTGGGGGTAGAAAGTATTGCTTGGTGATAGTGGATGGCTATTCAAAATACACATGGGTATATTTCTTCAAGAGGAAGAGTGAAACCCAACAAACCGTGATTGACTTTGCAAATGACGCTCAATGTCAACATGATGCAAAGATATTGATCATTAGAAGTGACAAAGGCATCAAGTTAAAGAACTATACCTTGGATGAGTTTCTTGTAGATTAGGGGATGAAACATCAACATTCCACACCTTATACCCCTCAACAAAATTGTGTAGCGGAGAGGAAGAACCAGATGTTGATGGATGCATCCAATCGGCTCTATCTCCGCAAAGGCTTGAAGAAGACTCCATATGAGATACTTACTAGTAACAAGCCCAACCTCAAGTACTTCTGGGTGTTTGGTTGTAAGTGTTACATTCTCAAGAAAGGTGCTCATTGTCTAAATTCGAAACTAGAACTCAAGAGGGCATATTTGTTGGTTATGCGATGATACGTCTCCAATGTATCTACTTTTCCAAACTCTTTTGCCCTTGTTTTGGACTCTAATTTGCATGATTTGAATGGAACTAATCCGGACTGACGCTATTTTCAGCAGAATTGCCTTGGTGTTATTTTTGTGTAGAAATAAAAGTTCTCGGATTGACCAGAAAATTTACGGAGAATATTTTTGGAATTAATAAGAATTATTGGCGAAAGAATCAACCGGAGAGGGGCCACCACCTAGTCGCAAGCCAGGGGGCGCCCCCCCCTAGGGCGCACCCCCTTGTCTTGTGGGGCCGCTGGAGCTCCTCCGACCTCGTTTCCACTTCTATATATTCCTATTCGGGGAGAAAAAAATCAAGGAGAAGAGTTCATTGCGTTTCACGATACGGAGCCTCCGCCACCTCCTGTTCTTCCTCGGGAGGGCAGATCTGGGGTCCGTTTTGGGCTCCGGAGAGGGGAAATTGATGCCGTCGTCATCACCAACCATCCTTCATCACCAATTCCATGATGCTCTCCGCCGTTCGTGAGTAATTTCATCGTAGGCTTGCTGGACGGTGATGGGTTGGATGAAATTTACCATGTAATCGAGTTAGTTTGGTTAGGGTTTGATCCCTAGTATCCACTATGTTCTGAGATTGATGTTGCTATGACTTTGCTATGCTTAATGCTTGTCACTAGGGCCCGAGTGCCATGATTTCAGATCTGAACCTATTATGTTTTCATCAATATATATGTGTTCTTGATCCTATCTTGCAAGTTGTAGACACCTATTACGAGTTATGATCCGCATCCCCTAGGGTGACAATAACTAGGATTCTTTCCGGTGATTACCGTAGTTTGAGGAGTTCATGTATTCACTAAGTACTAATGCTTTGGTCTGCTTCTCTATTAAAAGGAGGCCTTAATATCCCTTAGTTTCCATTAGGACCCTGCTGCCACGAGAGGGTAGGACAAAAGATGTCATGCAAGTTCTTTTCCATAAGCACGAATGACTATATATGGAATACATGCCTACATTATATTGATGAATTGGATCTAGTTCTGTGTCACCCTATGTTATAACCGTTGCATGATGAATGTCATCCGACATAATTATCCATCACCGATCCATTTCCTACGAGCTTTTCATACATTGATCTTTGCTAAGTTACTTCTCCGTTGCTACTTTTACGATCACTACAAAACTGCTACTGTCACGTTTGCCATCGTTACCGTTACTTCCGTACTACTTTGCTACTGAATACTTTGCTGCAGATATTAAGTCTTTCAGGTGTGGTTGAATTTACAACTCAGCTGCTAATACTCGAGAATATTCTTTGGCTCCCCTTGTGTCGAATAAATAAATTTGGGTTGAATACTCTACTCTCGAAAACTGTTGCGATCCCCTATACTTTTGGGTTATCAAGACCCTTTTCTGGCGCCGTTGCCGGGGAACATAGCTCTATTCTCTGAGTCACTTGGGATTTATATGTGTTGATCACTATGAAGAATTTGAAAGACCCAAAAACCAAGATCTATCCCTCAACTACGAGGAGAGGTAAGGAACTGCCATCTAGCTCTGCACTTGATTCACCTTCTGTTATGAGTTAATTTGCGATACCACCACCTGCTACTGATTCTGATATGTCGCAAATAATTGATGATGCCACTTCTGCTATGCATGATGCTTATGATGATACTTTGCTTGATACTACTATGCCACTGGGTGAATTTCTTGATGAACAAATTGATAGAGTCAATGCTGAAACTGATGATATTATTGAAACTGAACACTATGAGACACCTGCTAGACCTAGCTCTCCTAGATATGAATTGCCTAATATACCTAAGGGTTATGTTATGGAAGGAGAGGTAGCTAGGGACTTTCTTGCTTGTAAGGATAGAGATGATCTTAAGAAACTACTATGCAAGTGGAAGGAAAAATCTTTGAACGCTAGAATGCAATATGATCCTAAGTTTGCTACTTCTCCTATCTTTGTTACCGATAAGGATTATGAATTGTATGTCGATCCTAAGTTAATTACTTTGGTGGAATCTGATCCTTTCCATGGTTATGAATCTGAAACTGTTGTGGCACATCTTACTAAATTGAATGATATTGCCAC
Source organism: Elymus sibiricus (assembly GCA_039707655.1). NCBI lineage: Eukaryota > Viridiplantae > Streptophyta > Magnoliopsida > Poales > Poaceae > Elymus > Elymus sibiricus. Next base: position 6,509,093 of record CM077666.1, read on the forward strand.
CCAATTTACTCATGAGGAAAAAAGTCGCTACTACTATATTCTTAAGTTGTTTCCTTTCTCATTAAAGGGTGATGCTAAGATATGGTTTAATTCTCTTGCTCCTGGTTGTGTGCGTAGTCCCCAGGATATGATACATTACTTCTCTGAAAAATATTTTCCTGCCCATAAGAAGCAAGCTGCCTTGCAGGAAATATTTAACTTTGTGCAAATTGAAGAAGAGAGTCTCCCACAAGCTTGGGGGAGGCTTCTCCAATTACTTAATGCTTTGCCCGATCATCCTCTCAAGAAAAATGAAATACTTGATATCTTTTATAATGGACTAACCGATGCTTCTAGGGACCACCTAGATAGTTGTGCTGGTTGTGTTTTCAGGGAACGAACTATTGAACAAGCTGAACTACTATTAAATAATATTTTGAGCAATGATAATGATTGGACTATTCCCGAACCACCTCCAAAGCCAACTCCGAAGAAAAGAGGTATTCTATTTCTCAGTCCTGAAGATATGCAAGAGGCAAATAAATCTATGAAAGAAAAAGGTAGTAAAGCTGAAGATGTTAAGAATCTACCACCTATTGAAGAAATACATGGTCTTGATACCCCGACACAGGTAGTAGAGGTAAATTCTCTCCGTAGATTTGATGAAGGTGATATTCCTTATAATAAGTCTGCTAGCCAATGCTTGGATGAGTTTGATAACTTTGTTGTTAAGCAAGAAAATTTCAATGCTTATGTTAGTAGACAATTGAAACATAATGCTTACATGCTTCATCGTTTAGCTGATTATATGAGTAGAACTGTCAATGATCTTAAGCTTATTAGTAAACATGCTTCCATGGTAACCACTCAAGTAGAACAAGTACTTAAGGCACAAAATGATTTGCTCAATGAGATGATTGGTAAGAACAATGATCATTCTGTTAGAGTTGTGACTGGAGGTGGTAAAATGACTCAGGAACCTTTGTATCCTGAGGGCCATACTAAGAGAATTGAGCAAGATTCTCAGAGAATTAATACTGATGCACCTAGTCATTCTAGGAATAGAAGGAAAAAGAATGATGCTATGATTTTGCATGCTGCTCGTGAACCTGTTATAGATACACCTGAGAATCCAAATGATATTTCTATTTCTGATGCTGAGACACAATCTGGTAATGAACATGAGCCTAGTGATAATATTAATGATGATGTTCATGTTGATGTTCTACCTAGTAATGATAATGATGTGGAGATTGAACCTGCTGTTGATCTTGATAACCCACAACCTAAGAATAAAAGATATGATAAAAGAGACTTTGTTGCTAGGAAGCATGGTAAAGAAAGAGAGCCATGGGTTCAGAAACCCATGCCCTTTCCTCCTAAACCATCCAAGAAAAAGGATGATGAGGATTTTGAGCGCTTTGTTGAAATGCTTAGACATGTCTTTTTGCGTATGCGCTTGACTGATATTCTGAAAATGTCTCCTTATGCTAAGTATATGAAAGATATTGTGACAAATAAAAGAAAGATACCAGAAGCTGAGATTTCCACCATGCTTGCTAATTATACTTTTAAGGGTGGAGTAGCAAAGAAACTAGGAGATCCCGAAGTACCTACTATACCATGCTCTATTAAAGGAAACTATGTTAAAACTGCTTTATGTGATTTGGGAGCCGGTGTTAGTGTTATGCCTTTCTCTTTATATCGTAGACTTGATTTGAATAAGTTGACACCTACTGAAATCTCTTTGCAAATGGCTGATAAATCAACTGCTTTACCCATCGGTATTTGCGAGGATGTGCCTGTTGTGGTTGCAAATGTCACTATCCTAACGGACTTTGTTATTCTTGATATTCCCAAGGACGACAGTATGTCGATCATCCTTGGTAGACCTTTTTTGAATACCGCAATGGCTGTTATTGATTGCAACAAGGGCAATGTCACTTTTCATGTTAATGGTATTGAGCATACGGTACACTTTCCAACGAAACAACCTCAAGTTCATAGTATCAACTCCATTGGAAAAATTTCAACGATTATTATTAGAGATTTTGAATTCCCTCTCCCTACTGTCAAAAAGAAATATGATATACTTATTGTTGGGGACATGCATATCCCCATTGAGGTAACCTAGTGTTATTCGAAAGTTCTCTGGTTCCGTGTTATTCGAAAGAAGTTTGTCAATAAGACTTGATCAACCTTATTGATGGATTCTTTTTTATGAGCATGAGATGGATGAATTTAGGAGGCACAACTTTCTGTACCCAACTTTTACTTTCTGTAACTTAGATTAAATAAAGTAAAAATGCTATTATTCTCCTGTTTTCTGATTTACCCGTGCAATAAAAATTGGCCTGAAAATAAAAGTTCTCCAAATGCCCTGAAAATGTAGTATGATTTTTTCTAGAATATTTAAGAATTTCTGGCACTGAGAACACATCAGGGGGCTGCACCAGTGGGCCACAAGCCTGTAGGGCGCGCCCACCCCCCTGGGCGCGCCCCCCTCGCTTGTGGGTCCCACATAGGCCCCCTTCACTTATTACAGCACCCATCCAGTTCGTCTTCCTCCATAAAAAATCCCACCATTGCTCAAACCTGTGTTCTAGCTCATCTTGCTGCTATTTTCGATCTCCTTGTGCAAAGCACCATTTGCAAAACTCTTTTGGGGGATTGTTCTTCGGTATGTGACTCCTCCAATGGTCCAATTAGTTTTTGTTCTAGTGCTTTATATATTGAAATTTTTTGCTCCTATGGTGACCTGGTTCTTGAGCTTCCATGTCAAATTTGTATGGTCCCAAATAGTTTTGATGCATGATATAGCTTTTAGGCACTTGTGGGAGTAGTTGCTATAAGTTTTGTTGAGTTTTATTCACCTTTATTTTGAGTCACTAAAAATTTCAGAAAGTTTTCAGCGAAGAAATGATGAGGAGATTATTAAGAGGATCTTCAAGCCGGGGTTCTAAAGAAAAAGAAAAAGAGAAGCCCAGATGCAATATTCCCCGCACCGCGGAGGTTAGGCCATGTGAATGGCCAAGTGATGCATTCTTGAAGGCGGCCGGAATTTATAATGATTTCTATTATTTGGGGGAGAATGCGGGCATCACTGACTTCCTCAACGATAAGTGTGACCAATACCTCTTGCTCACTAATACCTTTGTGCAAAACTTTCACTTTCATTATAGGGAGGATCCTCCTATGGTAGAATTTCACTTATATGATGTGCCTAAGAAAATGAAACTTTACGATTTTTGCAATGTTTGCAAAATACCTTATGAGGGCAGCATCAGTGAACCACGTCCTAGAGACATGGAGGATTTTATTGCCACAATCACTGTGGGGGAAGAGAGAGGGGTGTCTAAGGCAAGAGCAGCTAGTGTACATTTTCCTGTTCTACGTTATTATTCATTATTTGCGGGGAGATGCTTAGTTGGTCGTGGGGAGAGTGGAGGCCTTAGTGCTCCCGACCTTGCCATTTTGCGCCACGCTTTACTTGCTAATAGAACTTTTAGTGTGGGCGCTATGGTGGCCCAACGTATGAACCTAAACCGTTCGAAGGGCCCCATATTCGGAGGTATCTATGCATCCCGTCTAGCCAAACACTTTGAGATACCCATTAGGCTTGACGAGGAAGAGGAAATGTTACTACCTACAAGATATTTAGACTATGACAGTATGGTAGCACACAATTTTATTAGGAAGGATACTGATAAGAGGCTGCTTTATAACTTAGTATTTAATCAGGGTACTTGTGAAATTATTGCTCTGCCTGCTTCGTCTTTGTTCTATATTCGTTCAGGCGGGTACACCATTATGCCCGAGGATATTTACAGATATTGGGGTCTATCGCAACCCCCAGCTCCTGAGCTGGCACCAGCCCTTGATCCGTATCAGGATCCAGTTTTTCAGTGGGAGCCACAGGAGCTTGCCAGCCAGTATCACCCTCAGGACCCTCCGGAGTATCCAGGAGATGGTTATTTTTAGCCATGGCACTAGACCAACTTAGGCCAAAACCTAAGCTTGGGGGAGTACGTATTTCTCACCGATATTACATTCATGTTCACACACTCATTCTAGTTGTCGGTGTTCATACTTTTTCATTGTACCATCCATGGTAGTTTATTTCTTTTTCTCGCTTTCTTCTTGTGTGTCAGAAAAACTTTGAGAAAATTCAAAAAAAATTTAGTTCTAGCTTTACCTTCTAGCGTGTTCAGTTGTAGCATTATAAGAAAACCCAAAAAGATTTCTCGTTTTTCTTTTGTTTGTTGGGAGCTTTCCCGTGTAAATAGTTTTTCTCGTTCTTGTGTTGAAATTTCTTTCTTTGGGTCGTAAGGAGAAGACCACGATGAAAATGTTGAGTGGTTCTCATATACATTATTGTTTATCTATCAGAGAGCCCATATTACCTTGTCTTCTCCTTTGAGCTATTGTTTGCAGATTCCAGCTTAGTCCCATGCACGTGCACTCTTATTATTATTTACACCGTTCGGTCGTGCAAGTGAAAGGCAATAATGACGATATATGATGAAATGATTGAGATGGAGAAAAGCTGGTATGAACTTGACCTATTTTGTTTTTGTAAATATGATTAGCTCATCGTTCTAAATTCAGCCCATTATGGAGAAACATGTTTGCAATGACAATTATAGATTATAGTTGCTCATGTCATGCTTAATTAGCTAGGAGTGTATAATGGTTTGTCTTGAGTGTCAACATGCATTTTAAAATGGTTGTGATGTAGTATGATAGGATGGTATCCTCCTCTGAATGATTCAAGTGGCTTGACTTGGCACATGTTCACGCATGTAGTTGAAACAAAATCAACATAGCCTCCACGATATTTATGTTCATGGTGATTTATATCCTACTCATGCTTGCATTCAATGTTGGTTAATCTCAAGGCATGTTTATGACTATTGTCGCTCTCTAGTTGGTCGCTTCCCAGTCTCTTGCTAGCCTTCACTTGTACTAAGCGGGAATAATGCTTGTGCATCCATTTCCATAAACCTAAAGTTGTTCCATATGAGTCCACCATACCTACCTATATGCGGTATTCACCTGCCGTTCCAAGTAAATTTGCATGTGCCAAACTCTAAACCTTCAAATAAATATTCTGTTTTGCATGCCCGAATCGCTCATGTAGCGACTGGGGGCGGTCAGTATCTTCCATGCTAGGTGGGTTATTCTCATGATATATGTTGATTCACTATCATTCACGAGAAAGTGGCTGGTATTCGGAATGCCCAGTTCCATGCTCAAAATTCAAATCAAAATATAATGAAACAAAAACTCCCCCAGGATTGTTGTTTGTATGGACCGTACCCGTGGATTTGGCTCGCCCTGGAGTGTGATTGATTGGTGGAGGGGGAGTAAAAACTTTACTATTCTGTTTGGGAACCGCCTATAATGTATCTAGCATGGAAGATGGTGAAATCTCTTGGTTGTTATGTTGACAATGAAAGCATACCGCTCAAAAATTATTATTCATCTCTATCTTAAAAGCTCGAGCTCTGGCACCTCTGCAAATCAATGCTTCCCTCTACGAAGGGCCTATCTATTTTACTTTACTATTGAGTCATCCTCCTCATATAAAAAGCACCAGTTAGAGAGCACCACCGTCATGTGTATGCTTTGTTATTAATTGATATTGACTATGCTTGTGACTGGATCTCTTTTACCATGAATTACAATGTCTAGTCAGTCCTTGTTCTCCAGAGGTGCTCTGCATTTATGTTTTGCGGTCTCAGAAAGGGCTAGCGAGATACCATTATATCATATTGTATCATGATTGTTTTGATAAAATTGTTGCCATCCGAGATTTATTATTATAGCTCGCTAGTTGATTATGCCATTGATATGAGTAAATGTGAGACCTAAATGTTATTGTGAATGTGGTTAGTCTATAATCTTTGCTGAAAACCTGAACATCGGTTATACATATTTACAACAACAAGATCAAACAGAGTTCGTAAAAGTTTTTCTTTATCACTTTCAGTTTGTCAACTGAATTGCCTGAGGACAAGCAATGGGTTAAGCTTGGGGGAGTTGATACATCTCCAACGTATCTACTTTTCCAAACTCTTTTGCCCTTGTTTTGGACTCTAATTTGCATGATTTCAATGGAACTAACCCGGACTGACGCTGTTTTCAGCAGAATTGCCTTGGTGTTATTTTTGTGCAGAAATAAAAGTTCTCGGATTGACCTGAAAATTTACGGAGAATATTTTTGGAATTAATGAAAAATATTGGCGAAAGAATCAACCGGAGAGGGGCCACCACCTGGTCACAAGCCAGAGGGGCGCCCCCCTAGGGCGCGCCCCCCTGTCTTGTGGGGCCCCTGGAGCTCCTCCGACCTCGTTTCCACTTCTATATATTCCTATTCGGGGAGAAAAAAAATCAAGGAGAAGAGTTCATCGCATTTCACGATACGGAGCCGCCGCCACCTCCTGTTCTTCCTCTGGAGGGCAGATCTGCGGTCCGTTTTGGGCTCCGGAGGGGGGAAATCGATGCCGTCGTCATCACCAACCATCCTTCATCACCAATTTCATGATGCTCTCCGCCGTTCGTGAGTAATTTCATCGTAGGCTTGCTGGATGGTGATGGGTTCGATGAGATTTACCATGTAATCGAGTTAGTTTGGTTAGGGTTTGATCCCTAGTATCCACTATGTTCTGAGATTGATGTTGCTATGACTTTGCTATGCTTAATGCTTGTCACTAGGGCCCGAGTGTCATGATTTCAGATCTGAACCTATTATGTTTTCATGAATATATATATGTGTTCTTGATCCTATCTTGCAAGTTGTAGACACCTATTACGAGTTATGATCCGCATCCCCTAGGGTGACAATAACTAGGATTCTTTCCGGTGATTACCGTAGTTTGAGGAGTTCATGTATTCACTAAGTACTAATGCTTTGGTCTGCTTCTCTATTAAAAGGAGGCCTTAATATCCCTTAGTTTCCATTAGGACCCTGCTGCCACGAGAGGGTAGGACAAAAGATGTCATGCAAGTTCTTTTCCATAAGCACGAATGACTATATATGGAATACATGCCTACATTATATTGATGAATTGGATCTAGTTCTGTGTCACCCTATGTTATAACCGTTGCATGATGAATGTCATCCGACATAATTATCCATCACCGATCCATTTCCTACGAGCTTTTCATACATTGATCTTTGCTAAGTTACTTCTCCGTTGCTACTTTTACGATCACTACAAAACTGCTACTGTCACGTTTGTCATCGTTACCGTTACTTCCATACTACTTTGCTACTGAATACTTTGCTGCAGATATTAAGTCTTTCAGGTGTGATTGAATTGACAACTCCGCTGCTAATACTCGAGAATATTCTTTGGCTCCCCTTGTGTCGAATCAATAAATTTGGGTTGAATACTCTACCCTCGAAAACTGTTGCGATCCCCTATACTTGTGGGTTATCATGCGACAAACTCTCATGCTTACCGAGTTCTCAACAAGTCCAATGGGCTCATTGAGGACTCATGTAACATGGAGTTTGATGAAAATAATGGCTCCCAAGTGGAGCAAAGTGGCCTTTGTGATGTAGGTAATGAAATTCCTCGTCAAGCTATAAGAAGAATGGGTGTGGGCCAAATCATACCCATTGAGAAACCCCTTGTGGTGGAAGGAGAAGGACAATGTTCTACGCAAGTGGAACCATCACCGACACTAGACCCACATGCTTCCGAAGAACAACGTGAAGGCCCTCAATCAAGTGAACAAGATCAAGAGCAAGATCAACGCAATGATGATGGTGATGCACCATGTAATGCCCAAGATCAAGTTCACGACTGTGCGCAAGCTCAAGATGTGGAGCAAGCACAAGGAAATGCTCAATATCCCCAAGATGAAGCTCCTCAAGAATCTCCTGAAGAGCAAATAGAGCGTCGTGCCGCCAAGATTGCTTCTAAGCTTCAACATCAACAACACACTATGGACCATGTCCTAGGAAGCTTAAGAAAAGGTGTAACTACTCGTAAACAATTAACAAACTTTTTTGAGCATCACGCGTTTGTTTCTTGTGTTGAACCCCAAAAGGTCAATGAGGCGCTCGAGGACACGGATTGGCTTGATGCCATGCATGAAGAACTCAACAACTTCGAGCGCAACAAAGTATGGACATTGTTGGAAAGACCAAAGGAGAATGACAATGTCATAGGGACCAAGTGGATCTTTAAGAACAAGCAAGATGCACATGGGATAGTGATCCGCAACAAGGCAAGATTGGTGGCTCCAGGTTACTCCCAAGTCAAAGGTGTCGATTACGGTGAAATTTTTGCCCTCGTTGCCCGGCTTGAATCTATTCGCATGTTGCTTGCATATGCATCTCATCATAATTTCAAGTTACAAAAATGGATGTGAAGAGTGCATTTCTTAATGGTCCCCTTAACGAGTTCGTGTATGTCAAACAACACCCGGGGTTAGAGGATCCCAAGTTCCCCAATCACATCTATAAACTTGATAAGGCACTCTATATCCTTAAACAAGCCCCACGTGCGTGGTATGAGAACCTCATACTTTACATGATGATATGTCACACACAGTAGGCACTGCTTCTGCTATTGATGATACTTGTGGTGATGCTTCTACTCTGCTTGATAGTACTGTTCCACTTGGTGAATTTTTGGATGCTCAAATTGCTAAAGCTAAAGAACTTGAAACTTCTGAAATTTATGAATCACCTGCTACAACTAGTACTCATATTAGAGATAGAAAACATGATGCGCCTGAACTTGATGAGGAGTTTACTACATAGTTTATGGCTTATGATACTAATAATGGTACAGAGGCTTTGATTACTGTGCTTAAAGAAAAGGCCATGAATACATTTTTTAAACATGATCCTAAATTTGCTACTTCTCCTGTATTTGTTACTGATAAGGATTATGAATTCTCTGTTGATCCTGAACTTATTATTCTGGTAGAATCTGATCCTTTTCATGGCTATGAATCTGAAACAGTTGTTGCATGCTTAACTAAATTAAATGATATTGCAACCCTGTTCTCTCAAGATGAAATGATTTGTTACTATTATATACTTAAGTTGTTTCCTTTCTCTCTAATGTGTGATGCTAAAGTCTGGTTTAATAATCTTTCTCCTGCTTGTGTGCATAGTCCACAAGATATGATCTATTACTTAACTGAAAAATATTTTCCTACCCATATGAAACAAGCTGCTTTGTAGGAAATATATAATTTTAAACAATTTGAGGAAGAATGTCTCCCTCAAGCTTGGGGGAGGCTTTGCAAGCTACTTAGGCCTTTGCCAGATCATCCTATTAAGAACAATGAAATTCTTGATATCTTTTATAATGGACTAACCGTTGAATCTAGGGACTACCTAGATAGTTGTGCTGGTTGTGTTTTTAGGGAAAGAACAGTTGAACAGGCTCAGGATTTATTGAATAACTTATTGAAAAATGCCGATGATTGGATACTTCCTACACCACCACCTAAGACAACTCCGAAGAAGAGAGGTATTCTATTCCTCAATCCAGAAGATATGAAAGAAGCTTAGAAATATATGAGAGAAAAGGTATTAAAGCTTAAGATGTGAAGAAGTTGCCTCCTATCGAAGAATTATATGAACTTCCCACTCCAAATCAGGTAGTAGAAGTAAATTCTCTTCATAAATTTGATGAAGGTGATATTCCTTACAATAATTCTCCTACTCAATGCTTAGAAGAATTTGATAACTTTGTTGTTAAACAACACCATTTTAATATGCAAATAGATGATCATTTGAAACATAATGCTATTGTTATTGAACGTTTGAGTGACTTGCTAGTTAAAATTTCCAATGATGTTAAAGGATTATGCAAGCACTTCTCTATGGTTAAGACTCAACTTGAGCAAGTTTCTAGATCACAACATGATTTGTAAACAACAACAAAAATATGCTTATGGAGTAGGTACTGGAGGAGGTAAATTTACTCAAGATCCCTTGTATCCTGAAGGTCATCCTAATAGAATAGAACAAGATTCTCAGAGGGTTAATGATAGTGCACCTATTTCACCTAAGAAGAAGAAAAATAAACATAAAACTACTTCTAGTGAACCTGCTATAGAAAAACCTACTGAGAATCCTAATGATGTTTCTATTTCTGATGCTGAAACCCAAGATGGTGAAGAGCATGAACCTATTCATGATGATGCTATTAATAATGATAATGATATTGATAATGATGCTCCACCTAATAATGATAATGAATCTGATAAGGAGGTTGAAGTAGAACCTGAAGTTAATCTTGATGACCCACCTCCTAAAAATAAAAGATATGATAAAAAAGATTTTGTTGCTAGGAAGCATGGTAGAGAAAGAGAACCATGGGTACAAAAAACCATGCCTTTTCCTAGTAAGGCATTGAAATCTAAAGATGAAGAGGCCTTTAATCATTTTGTTGAATTTCTTAGATCTCTATTTTTGCAAGTTCCTTTGACTGATGCTATTAAAATGCTTCCATATCCTAAGTATATGAAAGATATTGTTAGTGATAAAAGAAAAATACCTGAAACTAAAATATCTACTGTGCTTGCTAATTATTCTTTCAAAGGAAAAATCCCTAAAAAGTCAGCAGATCTAGGGATACCTACCATACCTTCATCTATTAAATATAACTATGTTAAAACTGCTTTATGTGATTTAGGGGCGGGTGTGAGTGTTATGCCCTTGTCTCTATATAAAAGGCTTGATTTGAATAAATTGATACATACTTAAATTTCTTTACAAATGGCTGATAAATCCACTGCTATTCCTGTCAGTGTTTGCGAGGATGTTCCTATTGTGGTTGCTAATGTAATGATCTTAATGGACTTTGTTATACTTGATATGCCTAAGGATGATAACATGTCTGTTATTCTCGGTAGACCTTTTCTTAATACTGCAAGGGCTGCTATTGATTGTAATAAAAGCAAGGTTAGTTTTCATGTTAACGGCAATGAGCATATGGTCTATTTCCCGAGAAAGCCAAATAAAGGATAAAGTCTCAATTCTATCGAAAAAATGATGACTATTACTATTGGAGGCTTTGAATGTCCTATTCTAGCTCCAGAAAAGAAATATCAATCTCTCATGATTGGAACCATGCCCCTCCAGGTTGAGGTCACATAGTGTTTTACAAAAGTTCTTCGGTTTAGATTGCTCAAAAATAGTCCGTTAATAAGACTAGATCTACCTTATTGATGGATTCTTTTTGAAAGACATATGATTGATGAATTAGAGCTAGTTGGCAGTTCCTTACCTCCTCTAGTCTTAGAGGGTATGATCTTAGTTCTGGAATCCTGGAGGTTCTTCATAGTAAAGATAAATCGCAACAGATAATTAACTCCCAAGTGAAATTTTTAAATAGAGCTATGCTCCACCGCAATGGCGATAGAAAATAGTCTTGATGACCAACAAGTATAGGGGATCGCAACAGTCTTTGACGGTAGTATTTTACCCAAATTTATTGATTCGACACAAGAGGAGCCAAAGAATATTTATAAGCCTTAGCGGTTGAGTTGTCAATTCAACAACACCTGAGAATCAACTCTCTTGCAGCAATTTATTAGTAGCACAGTAATATGATAGTGATAGTAATTGAGTAATAGTAACAGCAGCAGCAGTAGTAACAAGTTTGCAGTGAAACAGAGCAGTAGTAACTTGAGCAGTAATAATAGTAGGAAAGTGTAGGCATGGAGTAACGATGGAGTGTTCAGATGAGATTCAATATGCAATGATCACAACCTAGAGCGACACTGTAACACCCCTGTAATTAAGCTACTGTTGCTTCCCCTAAATAATGCCAAGTCATCATGTTTTTCAATGCTAATTGCCACTTGGATCCAAATCAAACTCAAATTCAAATTCAAAATGCCAAGTCAAAATTTGTTTCTTCAAATAGTGAAATAAAAATGTTGGTAATATTCTAAATAATACCCAAGTAATTGTCATGAAGAAAACCAACCAAGATTGAATTCCCCAAATGCCCATAACTACATTTAAACAGGACCAGCATCACTTAAATTGGCCATTTAAAAATAAACAAATGTCTAAGCATTTCCAAATGGCCTGAAACTTTGTGAGCAATTTCAAAATGTTGCATAGTATTTATGTGCAAAGTTTGAGCCTTGCCTAAGTTCATTTACTAAGGAAATAAAATAAAAAACAGAGCAGAAAAATTGAAACAGAAAAGAAAAAGGAAAAAGAAATAAGCTTACTGTGTAACTGGACCACAAGTGTACAGTGCCCCACGGCCCAGCGCAGCCTCGCCTTCATCTTCCTCCAGCTGTCGACGCCGCATGCACCAGAGCGCGATACCACCGGCGGATGGGCGACACTGCATTGCTACAGAAACCGTGGACGGCTACAAGAACCCCTCCCCGAGCCCCTGGACGAACCCTAGCGCCATTTCCCCTCTCTCTCGCGTCGCCCCCTTCTCTATAGCGCACTGCCGAACCACCGTCACCATGGACATCTTCTCCCATGCGCACTCCATTGTCCCCACGCCATGAGACCGTGTCCATCTGCTTCCCCGTCGTCCGCTGCGTCATCTATGAGGTCTAGCTCGAGCTGAGCGTGTCTGCTTTGACCGGATCGATACCGTCTTCCACCTTCGGCCATCGGAGCAACTTCCCCGATTCCGCCATCTCTGCTACTCCAAAGCTTTCTGTGAGCCACCCTTGTGCTCCCTAGTGAGCACCGAGTCTTTCCCCTCTGCTAGCTAGCTCACGCGCATCCCCTAGCCGCTGTTTCCATTGGAGCCGAAGCTCGCGAGCCCCTCAGCGCCGCTTGCCGTGCCCCAAAGCGTGGATCCCATGCACTCCCGATTCCGACCGCCACCAGTCGTCGTTTTTCAGGCGAACTCCGGCCATCTCAACTAATGACGTCGGTCCCATTCCATGCGCGATGATGTGCCCGATCGATCCATGCACTCAGCCGCTGGTTTGGTCGCCTGTAGCCAAATCCCGCGCGTCGCCGCCATCTCTGTTGGTTGCCGCGGGCACGCCACGGCGTTTTAAACGCCGGCGAGTCGCTGGCCGGTGGACCACGTCATTAGCTCACCGATTAGCGCCTAATTAACCCCCTAACAGTCACTGACGTGTGGGTCCATTAACTATAGCAATTAGTTTTACTATAATTAACCCTGAGTCACTAACATGTAGGCCCCGCTAGTTAATTAGGGTAATTAAAATAAATAAAAATCTGTTAATTAACCAGAGTCACTGACCAGTGGGACCCACTGGTCAGGGTTGATCTGTTAATTAACCATAGTCACTGACCAATGGGACCCACTGGTCAGGTTTGACTAGTCAACTGTCACGGTTGACTGCTGACTCGCTGCTGACTCAGCCGTTGCACAGGTCAACTGGTCCCACCAGTCAGCCACTGCTGGGTACACTTCTGTGTGCCCATAGCATTTTCTATTTATAATTTTGAATTAATATTAAATCCAATTTTTTTAGAAAATCATTAAAACTTTGGAAAATCATATAAAATAAACCGTAACTTGGATGAAAATAATTTATATATGAAAATTGATCAGAAAAATATAAAAAATCCGAATATGTCATTTGCATGCATGACAAACCCCTCTATAATAATGAACATTGACACTTTGCATCTGGATCAATTAAAGAAATAATATCTGGAGCTGGAAAAATATTCCAAATATTTTACCACTTCAATTAAAATGCTTAGTAATGCATTAGGGCAAATCATCAACATATTTTGCCATGACATGCATATTTGTGTTGCATTTGTATGCCTGTTATTTATTTGTTCCCCCACTTCTAGTTTCTCGGTTGCCCCCGAGACTGCGGTAAACCCTGAGTACGACTATGCCGCAGACGATCAGATCTTCTCAGCAGAGCTTCCAGGCAAGTAAACCCACTTGATTATTCCGATATCACCCATTCTTTCTCTCTATTTCATGCATTAGGTATCGGTTCAGTTACGTTGATTCGGTAGATCCTATTCTGATGCATAGCCTATTTTTGTCGCCTCTCGTTGATGCCTTACTTTTTATCCCAGCATCCCTAATTAGTGATGCTTGTGTTCCATCTGTTGGCCCTACGCCCTTGTCCATTTGCCATGCTATATTACTGGGACGTGATCCCTCTGGGCAATGATCATGGATATACTTTATATTGTTTTACTATATATGATACTATGCTGGAGTCAGACTTCGATGGCCTGCGACATGGAGCAAGATGGACTACGACGAGATGTCGCCGAAGACGAAGACAGCTACTGCGTTATGTTATGTTTATGTTATAAGTTGGGTCGCCTGGGCAGGCGGATAACACCCAGGACGAGGTGGGCCTGGGTCCCAAGAGCCTCCGCGAGAGATTCACCCGGTCCCTGGTCGTGGTTTGCGAGTGAATAATAATAATACGCCTAACGAGTTCTGGGTATTTGATCTGAGATTGCCACTGGCATATACGCACTAACCACCACGCGGGATAATGGTTATGGGGCCCTCGGCATCGTCAGTTCCTTATTGAAAGCTTTCCACATGTTGCAGTTCAGAGATGCGGCACGCGCCCGGGTGAGCGGATACTACGTGCTGCTGATGCTGAGGTGGGCTTGGTCCCGGTCGTCCATGCAACGTGCCAGGAGCGCTTAGGGTGAGCGGCCGAACAACCCTTCATGCTTAGGATGTAGACCGGCGGGTGACCTCTCTGGAGAGCTGACGTAGGACTTCGGCGTGTTGATTGCCTGAGGCCAGGCAGACCCGCAGAAAAATCTGTCCGGCCATAGGGTAATCGAGTGTGTTGGGAAATGTGGTGCACCCCTGCAGGGAAGATATATCTATTCGAATAGCCGTATCCAAGGTAACATGACAACTTAGAGTTGTATCCCCAGCTTCTACAACTTAAACTGGATACTTAAGAAAATACACCAAGATAATATATAGAATGCCCACGGATCGCTTTCTCATAGGGAGTCGAGGAAGGATCTTAGGGTATTGTATTGCTGTGTTATTTACAAGTTGGTATCATGTATGCTCCCCTCTTCTCCTGCTGCAAGATGTTGATATTATTATACTAGTGCTCCTTTCTCTTCCCTTGCTGCAAGATGTTGGTAGTTTATGTTACATTGAGCTTCCCCCTCTATTCTGGCATTTCTGCAGTATAGTCCAAAGATATAGCCCCATTCCTTGATACCGATGCATATGTAGCATATATCTGATGTAAGTCTTGCGAGTACTTTGGATGAGTACTCACCGTTGCTTCAACCCGGTTGCAACAACAGATGGTAGCACCATGGATGCAGGTGATCCCGAAACCGGTTACTACGTGGAGCTCGACGATGGCGAGTAGTTCGGAGGTCCCAGGCAGGAGGACTGCGCCTTTTGGGTAGTGTCGTTGTTATGTTTCAGCCTTCTTAAGGAAAACTTGTTAAACTTGTCTGTACCCAGAGCTAATTTGCATTTTGCTATGATGTATTATTGGGTCCTCGTGACCCCGGTTTGTAATATAGAGATTTATGTTGAAATTGTGTCATAGAGTTGTGTTGTGATACTACAGTGGAGTCACCGGTCATGATCATGCATTCTGCGTGTATGATTAGTGCACGATTATGATCGGGGACGTCGAAGACACAGAACTAGCTCCAATTCATCAATCATATGTAGGCATGTATTCCGTATATAGTCATACATGCTTGCAATAAGAACTTGCATAACATCTTTTGTCGTACCCTCCCGTGGCAGTAGGGTCCAAATGGAAACTAAGGGTAATTATGGCTCTCCTTTTAATAGAGAACCGGAACAAAACATTAACACATAGTGAATACATGAACTCCTCAAATTACAGTCATCCCCACAGAGTATCCCAATTATTGTCACTTTGGGGTCTAGGGTTCAGAACAATAACAGGTGCATACAACTTCCAGATATGATCAAGAACTCAAATATATTCATGAAAAAAATAGGTTCAGATCTGAAATCATGGCACTCGAGCCCTAGTGATAAGCATTAAGCATAGCAAAGTCATAGCAACATCAATCTCAGAAAATAGTGGATACTAGGGATCAACCCTAACAAATTGACAATGATTACATATGAAATCTCATCCAAATCCCATTATCTCAAGTATGCCTACAAGGGAATTACTCATACAAGGAAGTGAGCATCATGAGATTGTTGATAGAGAAAGGTTCACTATAAAGACGGCCGCGAATCCCTCTCTCTGGAGCGAAAAACGGGCTCCAGATTAGTGCTCCCGACGAAGAACGGGAGGTGGCGGCGGCTCTATATCGTAAAACGCGATGAAACTTCTTCTTGATTTTTTCTGAAGGGATGCGAATTTATAGTGTTGGAATTAGGTTGAGGCGATGGACATGGGACCCACACGGGCAGGTGGCACACCCTGGGGTGCTGGCCACGCCACCTGGCCATGTGGCGAACTGGTGGGCCCCCTCAGGCACTTCTTTGTTCCATTATTTTTTATTTATTCCAAAATATATCTCCAAAAATTCCCGTCCAATAGCGAGCACTTTTATTTCTGCACAAAAACAACACCATGGCAGTTCTGCTAAAACAGCATGTCACGCCCAAGATGTGATCCTATCCTTATTTTGGCACGAGGGCCTCGACAGGGATAGAAGCGCATCTTGTTGTTTTGCAAGAATGGATATCATTACAAGTACATGTAGAGAAGAGATGAGTATATGGAATTGGCTTACACTCGCCACAAGCTACATCAATTTCACATCAATACAACAACATATACAGACATCATATAGAAGAGCAGGGTCCGACTACGGACGAAAACAAACGATAAAATGACATCCATCCTTGCTATCCCAGGCTACCGCCTGGAACCCATCCTAGATCGATGAAGAAGAAGAAGAACTCCAAATCAAACAAGCATTGCGCTCACGTCAAATCATCGCATTACCTGTACCTGCAACTGTTGTTGTAATAATCTGTGAGCCACAGGGACTCAGCAATCTCATTTCCAAGGGTATCAAGACTATTAAAGCTTAATGGGTGAGGTATGGTTAAGTGGTGAGGCTGCAGCAAGCACTAAGCATTTATTTGAGTGGCTAACTTACGAGTACAAGAATAAAGGGGGATGATTGTCGAATAAACGGACGTGGACTGGTAGTGATCTCTAAGAGATCCTGAACACCTACATACGTCAAACATAACCCCACCGTGTTCTCTCCCGGATAAGGACTCACGAGAAGAGACAGTCACGGTTACGCACAGGGTTGGTGTATTTTATTTGAGTTTACTTCAAGTTTGCTATGACCGGGTGTTAAACAAAGTTTCCAAGTTGCCACGTAACCGCGGGCATGGCTTTCCGAAAGATTTAACCCTACAGGGGTGCTCCAACTCATCCATCACAAACTAACCACACGCCGCGGGAATAACCTCGTCCACGAATCTCGTGATCTTCCTAGGCAATTCCACTGGAAAACCGCAACCACGAGATAGCCTGAAGTATTCTCGGAATTCCTCGCACAAGATGTTCGAGAAAGGTAAAATAAGTCCAGCAAGACCGCCCGACGTGTCGACGAACCCGATAGGAGCCGCGTATCTCGTTCTTAGGACACGACTGGATGAACACTACGTACGGCGACCAGATAGAAATCCCTCGAGTTGCCCCGAGGTGGCCCCGCAAGTGGCTCTGTTTTGGACCAACACTCATGAGGACCACTGGCCCGGGTGGTTGATTAAAGATCCTCAGGTTAATTACTCCCTATGCAGGTTTATTAGTTATTAGGCAAATGTAGTACCAATGTTGGGCCTTGCCAGACAAGTTTTATCCTAAAACGAAAATCAAGGGGGTCCCCATAACAACCCCGAGCATGTTAGGAGCGCTCAATTATGGAACATAACACCGGTACACAAGTAACTAGGGCGGCAAGAGTGGAACAAAACACCGAGCAAAAGGCCAAGCCTTCCACCCTTTACCAAGTATATATGTGCATTAAATTAAATAGCAATAATATTGTGATATAGCAAAATATCCATGTTTCACACGGGAAACATCTTGCACATGCAACTAGCAATGCTATAAGAAGGGCTGAGCAAGCGGTAGCATAGCCAAACAATGTTTTGCTGGGATGTTGAGGGATTAGAGGCTTTTCATGGCAATTTGGGAGGCTTGACATACAAGTGGTAGGTAGCGAGACAACGATAGAAACGAGACATCTAGCATGGCAATGATAGTAATGGTATTCAGGGAAATGATCATCTTGCCTGAGATCCCGCTTGGAAGAAGATCGAGTCCATGAAGAAGTCGAGCCAACGTAGTCGAACGAATCCTCACACTCCGAACGCTTTCAAAAATCTATCGAGAAGAAGCAAATCGAAAACAACAATCAACACACGAGAACACTACAACATATGCCTGACATAATGCACAAACAAATATGATGCATGTCCGGTTTAAATATGCAAGCCATGGTAATCACAACAAACAAATACTACACATTAAGTGAAGCTCACTATGCAACGGGTTGCATATTGACGAAACTCCACATTCGAATTATTTAGTTCACTCTCTTTAGGTAGACGACAATATTAAATGTTGGTAAACATGGCAAGAGGTAAAGCATAAATAAACTAGATATCTAGGCAAGTTTAAATGAGGCCAGAAACATCATATAGTATTTCCGAGACGACCCCATATGTTAATTTTGAAATTGGTCCAGATCTGAACTAATCTTGTTTTATGTTTGTTAAACAGCAAAACAAAATGCACCATGTGATTTTACTCATCATTCTAGTCGATTTACATATATGGAACATATAAAACGGAGCTACGGCCTAAAAGATATGACACACACAAGATACATATGTCATGAATGCAAAATGCATGCAAATGACAACCACAACGAACTCAAATCATGGATGCAGCAAGTTATTATGAAACTACATGAGATTCTAAGCAAGTTTAACGTGGAACATATTCAAAACGGAGCAACGGTTCAACCACAACAACCAACACAAGTTTTATTGTAATCTGCCCAAAAACAGCAGCATAGCATATTGCACACATGAAAACAACAGGCTACAAGATTCTAAAATGCACAAACTAAGCATGGGGCAGGAGCATATAACACCCACTTCATTTCATCTTCACATTTCATAGTCAAAAGAATCATGGAACACATGGTAGGAAGCTCACAACATGGCAATAAAATATAGCAGATTAGGACTTAGTGAAAATAACAGGTTTTAGCATAGCAGATTTTCATGGAGGCATATTGGCAGCAGTAAAACTATATGCTACAAGTGATATATTGGCATGACACTCTACAACATGGTAGTGGACATGATGAACTTCAATTCATTCCATGGTGGCAATGTCTAATTATGCATAGAATCATGGCTAGCATCAACACAATATGGCATTATGAAGAAAACAGATTCTCAGACTTGGTGAAAATTAGAGTAGACATGTGCAGCAGTTTTTAACAGATTGACATATTGGACAACAGAATTAATTATGATGCTAAACCTATTCATGCAAACTATGGGCACAACATGATAGGCAACAACATGCTTAACAAAAGACTCCTTGGTGGCAACCACAAAAGACTCCTAGACCAATAGCCAATCACATGACAACATGGCAACAAAATTACAGTTTCAGACTTAGAAATATTTTGGACCCTCAAAACAGCAGATTTTTATAGCATGTTGGCAACAAGAAAATAACACCTAAATGGGGATTTCTATAGCAACCAAAATGACCAGGGTCTAGCACACATATCCAAGGGCATATCTCATGTTCAACAACAATTCATATCATGCATGGATTAAATCACACGAAAATAACAAAAGGGCATCAGCTAAAATGACATGCACACAAAAATGCTCAAATGACAAAACTAATTGCGCTGATAAATTGTATGGATTTTTCTACCCCACAATCCTATATAATATGCATCGGTTCATGTAGGAAAATATGTCACAATTAATTAGGCAAGTTTATGGCATAAACCTATTAGCAAAGTTATGTATGCAAAATAAATGCAACCAACACATGAAATATTTTTAGCATGCATGAAAAAAGGCCTATAAAAATGCTACACATTTTACATGCAAGGTTTGATAAATTTGGATGCACGATTCAATAATTATGCGCAATGCAACAACATGATATATAAGCAAATATCAGAAAAAATGGCAATTAAACATTTTAACCATTTATGCAAGTGGGATATTGTTACTCTACACAAAATTCTAGTCATTTTTCATATATGAAACATTTGGATCCGGTGCATGGTTATTTATTTAGCATGCAAAAAATGTGGCACTTACTGAAATTATGCATGTCCTCTTAATTAGACAAATTCGTACCAGAAAAAAAAACACTATCAGGCCAAATCTGCTAAACTGGGCCGAACAGGAATTGAGCGCAAGATAATAAAACGTGATCTGGGTGAGGGATAGCGGGCGGTGCTCACATTGGGCCTGGCTGCACTGGGCTTCGGTGGCTGGGCCCGTGGACCGGTGGCCCACTTGCGGTCAACGCGAGCGAGCGGGCGAGCGCTCGATCCCGTCCTCCTCCTCGAAGCCGAGGCGAGGAGCGACGGCAAACAGGAGGCGGCAGCGGTCGGCAGGGGGGCACCAGCGGCGAGGGCGCGACCGGGGAAGGCCGGATCTGGTCGGCCGGCGCCGGATCTGAGCGGAGGCAGCGGCGGACGAGCTCCGGGCAACGGCAACCATGGCATGAGGCGGCTCGGCAGGAACGCCGATGAGGCAACGCGGGCTCACGGTGGCGGTGGTTGGGCGCGGTGCAGCGGCGATGGGGCGGCGGCTTGCTGGTGGTGGAGCTCCGGGCCAGCATGGCGGCGCGTCCTCCGGCGAGGAGCTTCGGGCGGTAGCCATGGGATGCGGGTGGCTGCGGCGGTCGCGGACACGTCCAACAGCGGCGGCTTGGTCCTGTAGTCGGGCGGACACATCCGACCCGGGGCGGACAATGTCCGGACGGAGGTGGAAGACAAAATCTGTGCCCCAGATTTCAGATCTGAGGGCCAGATTTGGATCTGGGCTAGGGTTTCGGGATTTCTAGGATTTGGATGGCTAGGGGGGAGGTTTCCTTAGGGGTGTGGCTGCAATTTGACAAGGGGAAACCCTAGTGAGTGAGAGGGGTCTCTCCATGGGGTGGTTTTATATAGGGAATTGTCTAGGGTGGGTTGGATCTCGTCCGTCCGATCGTGATCCGATGGCCACGAACGAAGGGGAAAGCTAGTTGGGCTGCGTTGGGCCGTGTAGAGGGGGCTGGTGGAGATGAGAGGGAATGGATGGCAGCTCGTGACAAGTTTTCTAAAATGAAAACGTCCGACAATATAAACCGATGACGGTGCCGCTACGGTCGACCGTTCGGGTATCAAATGACCTCTGATTGCGACGAAACTTGGCAGGCGGTCTACGTACAATATAACAAGACCGCATGGCAATTTTCGACCCAATCGAAGAATATTTTTCATGCGCTTTTAAAAGCATTTTTTAAACAATGCCGCGGGCACGTGTGTGTGTGGTTGGACTAGAAACTGTCGTCGACGAAAACGGAGAGAACCGGCAACTACGAACGGATGCAAGTTTTCAAAAACGAATGACGACGCTATGCAGATGATGCAAATGATGAATGCGACAACCGAACGAATAAGACGACGAGAATGGAATAAAACGGGAATCTTCTGGAGCGTCGGTCCCGGGCTGTTACAACTCTCCTCCACTTACAAGAGATCTCGACCCGAGATCTTAGAACGAGAAGGGGAAGAGAAAGAGAAGAGGTAAAACTTGGTTGCTTCTCTGACAAACGAGTGAAACCAATAAAACTTGAAGGTTGGAAAGAGATAAAGAATGACATGAGGAACAATCAAGAATTCACAAGAAATTTCGGCAGCACTTCGATAGGATAGAGGGACAAAATTTGATGAGATGGGAGAACTTGAAAGAGAACACAACACTCTGGTTAAATGGATAAGCAAGAAAGAACATAATTTTGGCAAAACAAGATAATGGATGAAAGAGAGCCACATCACAATGCTTCTGAAAAAAAGAGAATAGAAGTTAGATCATTGGAGAGAAAGCACGGAGAAGAAAATGACAACTTCTACCACAATTGAACTTGAACAACATCCTACAAGGAAGGATTGAACGAAGTTGTTGGAAATTCAACAACGAAAAGAGAAAACTTGTTATGGGCTTATGGAAAAACATCCCAACATAAAGAGGTGACAACCGGCCACAATGGAAAACAAAGCTTGCTTGGGAGCCACAAGAGATGCAAAACTTCTTTCCCCAAGAGGATACATTGAGAACTTGAATCATTGATAAGCACCTTAAATAGCAACAATCCTTAGGACAGGCTTTAGGTGAAATATAATCCAAGATAACTCCAAGGAAAACATGATGGGTTTAAATATCTCATTCTTGACCAATTCTCTTCGAGACTCCTCATGAATCAAGAATGCTATGACACCATCTCAAAAGATAAGGGAGAATGAATTGCACTAGAAATGCCGATAAAGAATACTTGAAAACTACCACAAGAATATTGAAGAACACTTTGAGAAGGAATTAAATATTTGAAACCACCATGAGGACCTCCGTATACGAAAGAATGATCAAAAGAAATGAAGGATGAAAAGAATAAGACTGAGGCCTTGCAAAGATCTAGATGAATCTTCGCGATGAGATACTTGAGAAAACATGGACCTCCAAGAATTTGATATCATGAACAACTCCGGAAGAAGGATTGTAATCGTCTTGATGAACAAGAAAAAGAATTATGTCTGCTTATCCTTCATCAAGTTAAATTGATGACAAGACACGGATTTAGCATACACTTATTCTTCTTGAAAGGATTAGGGAGAGATAAGAGCACAAACTTGAAGAAGTCTTGAACGAACCACCGGTGAGAATTGAAACGAGTGGAAATACATGCGAATGAAGAGATCAAGATTCGCCTAATAGAAAACTTGAACAAGGGACCGGAATAATTGAGATACGAACGAATGGACAACAATTGAGAAGATTTTGAGAACGAAAGCTGAAAGCTGAGAACGAAGAAATCTTTTGAAATGATGGCCTTCGGAGGATCGAGAAATGAAAACAACTCTGAATTGCTCCGGATAGATATGGAAAGAATTACTCATGATGCAAAACAATAAGAGGAAGGCACGAAGCTGAAACCACAAAATTTGAGCAAGGAATTCTTCAAGAGAACTGATAAGGGTTAAAGAGAAACTCTTCTTTGGTCTTCAACGTTGAGAGTGATGACGAGAATCAACACCATGAATTACTGAGGCACTCCAGAATAATGAATAAGAAAAGGTTAAGGCAGCGATGAAACTGATTTAGAAGCGATCTTCGGGAAGGAATATGACTGATGGAATTCATTCTTACGTCATATTTGAAAGAACTTGAGGACATCTCCGGGAAGATTAGAAGAGCCAGGTAAGATCCTGGGGAAAAACCTGCGGGTTATGAGCCCACTCAAGGAAAACTCCATTGAAATGATAGGTTAGGAGAGAAATTACACCGGTACAAATTAAGAACTTGATGAGGTGAGAACCTCGAACTAATTGAAAGAACTTGAGTGAAAACACGAATCTTCTGAGATATCTTCAGCACTCCAGATAAAATAGAAACGAACAAACAAGAGAAGCTTGGATAAGAATTCTAACATGGGAAAGCATTTAGAGAATGAAAAGATATGATGAGCAATGAAAGCTTGAATTGAATCCACCGGAAAAGAAAACAAAGATGGCAACTAAGAAATGATGAACTTAGCACTTGAGCATCTTTACATGAACCACCGGATCAACATCGAAGAAAAGATAGCGGAAGCATCACATGAATAGATAAGGCACTTGGAAGATAATAACTCTTTGAAAGGAAAGGGCGGGAGGGTGGGGAAAAACAAAGACAACTTGAGACAGATAAGACGAACTCTGGGAAAAGGAAAGATGAGGATAGGTCTTGCAAATATTAGAGATGATTGAATTATCTTGAAGAGAAGCACTCCGGTTGGAAAAGAATAGACATGACAATTTGATTGAGCAAAGGATTATCATTCCCATAGAAATATGAGAACACAGCTTAGGAAGGATAAGAAATCACCACTATCCAATCCGGGTGCTCGAGCACCTCATAGACCTTTTGGGGTTCAACACAAGAAACAAACACATGATGTTCACAAAAGTTTGTTAATTGTTTACGAGTAGTTACCCCTTGTCGGTGTCAAAACCGGCAGATCTCGGGTAGGGAGTCCCGAGCGATGGATCTTGGATCAATGGTGTTGGGGATATAACCCCGTGGTAAAACCCGCCCAGGAGGGGCCGGGTCATACCTGGCGGCTCATACTGCAAGACCCATAAGATGGAGGCCAGGCCTCGTGGCGGCATACCAGGCGGGCTAAGGCGGAGGCCCAGAGACAGAAGATAGTAAGAAGACCCGGGCGGTTAAGCCGCCCGGAGACGGCTTGCCCAAGACGGCAAGGCAGCTTAGAGACAGAATAGACTACGTAGTATGAGTCAGTTTATGACTCGTGTAACCCAGGGCCTTGACCTCCTATATGAAGGCGAGTCCCTGGGGCGGCTTAGACAAGAAACAAACTAGTCGAGAACTAGGTCAAGCGAAACCGCTCCCTTGTAATCGACACTCTAATCAATACAACACAAGCAGGACGTAGGCTTTTACCTCTTCTTGAGGGGCTGAACCTGGGTAAACCCGTGTCCCTCGTCTCGATCAACCCCTTTGAGTCCACCCGTTTGGCGATGGCCTTGAACCTAAGTCTTCGGACATCTGCCGTGACAAAACCACGATAGTTGGCACCCACCGTGGGGCACGCGCTCGGTGGTGTTGAGTTCTCAAAGGGCTCTCTCCCAGAGATCGAGGGGTACGCTGTTGGCAGGATGACCAAGAGTCACCGCGGCCGGCTCTACATCGACGACGTCGGCTGGGGTCCCGAGGCTGACTCTGTTGAGTACGGTTTCCGGGTCCCCTTCGGCGGTATCCACGTCTTCATCGGCAAGATCGGCGGATCTGAACTCGGGCCGGACACCTGCACCGACATCGTCGAGCCGGCCCGACGCGGGCAACCCGCCAGACTCGTGCAACCCGCCCGTGTTAACCCGGGCAGGAAGCATGTCTTCGTCGGCTTCACCCAGGGCATGGAGCTGGAGGGCTCTGTGTCTCGGGACGAAACTCTCATCTGCTCAGATGATGGATCATCCAGCAGAGAGACGGAATCAATCTATCAGCTTCACAATGGTGGGCTCAGGGGCTACATCGAGCCTTACCCCGAGTCAGAATATCATGAACCAGAGGAGTATGAGCCGCCGAACCGTGCTGCCGTCTTCATGACAGGTTCAGCGCCGGCCCCCGGTAGCACAGCCGCCGGTGCAACCGGGTCTGGAGCGGGCAGGCCGCCGGCTCAGGTCCTTCTGGATCTGATGAATGAGCTTACAACCCTAATGGCAACTGAGGTCACGCCTAAAAACCAAGCGGCCCGTAACACGGAGATTGCAAGGTTGAAGAACCAGATGACTGAGGTCCAACAGGAAATCAATGCGCTGAAGGATCAGATGGATGCTGAGGCGGAACGCCTTAGGACAGATGCTTTCCGTCTTGAGTTAGAACAACAATCAGCAGCGGTGGTTCAGCGGATGAGGCATCAATCCCGCTTGCCGGATCAGTATGAAGCCAGGAATCTTTTCAACACGCCAGGGACGGGACGGAACGGGCCTTTGACCGTAACCCGGACGGCGGAAGCTCCTGGAAGCCGAGCGGCGGTTCAGCATCAGCAGCTTAACTCGCCCCGGCGGAACCAGACCCCACCAGCCTCTTTCCCAACGCCGGCGGGCCATTATTCTAACCCGGCGGAAAACTTGGTGGCGGCGGCTACCAGGCTTGATACAATTCCCATCCCCGACGAGGTGCATTTTGCAGAAGAGGTGCGGAACGCTATTGGATATCTGCGGACGGCGGTGGCCCAGCAGGAGAAGTATACTTACAGCCGGAGCCGTGTGCATTCAACTCCCCTCCCCAGCTGCAGCTTCAGCCGGCCTTATGAGTCGTCGGCGGTTTCCAGCAGTGAACGGCATCGGAACCCGCCGCGGGTCGATCGGGCGGCTCTAGATGCTCAGGCGCTGGTGGACCGGGCGAGAGCACAGCGAGAGGTGGCGGCTCACCAAGAACCCTCCGTCTCAGTTGGAGCAGGCTTAAATTCCAGGGCTGTGGGAGTGCCGTGTTTAACGCCGGCTTTGCGGAATGAGCGTCTGCCGAAGGATTTCAAGGGCCCTCGCAAGGTGCCCAACTACACAGCTGACTTACCTCCAGAGGCTTGGATTTAGAGCTATGAACTGGCCATGGAGATGTTAGATGTTAGTGATGCAGTATGTGCCAAATACTTCATCATGATGCTGGAAGGGCCGGCTCGCACGTGGTTGAAGGGACTGCCACCAAACACCATTACTTCCTGGGCCGAGTTGAAGGCGAAATTTATCAAAAATTTCAAAGGAACGTGCAAGCAGCCCATGACGATCGTGGATTTAGATCATTGTGTGCAACAGGCGGACGAGTCGGCTCATCACTGGGTCCGGCGAGTCTCAACCATCATCCACTCTTCAGAACAGATTACGGCGGCTCAAGCGGTTTTGATTCTGGAAAAGAATTGCCATTTTACACCTTTGAAGCAGAAGCTTGGCCGACTCAAGCACTCGTGTCAAGACATGGGGGAGCTCATGGCGGCTCTCACCAAATATGCAGACTCTGATAGCACGAAGGACCCGGGCTCTGATGATGAAAAATCAGGTCAGGGGAAGAAGAGTAACAATGGAAAGGGTCAGCAGCAAAACGCTGCCAGAAACAGCAATTCAGGCAAGCGGAAGAACCCGAACAGCGGGTCAGAGCTGGTGGCGAACAGCAGCACCGGAAGTAATCATGCTAAGGGCAACGGGAACTTCAGGCAACCCTTTAACAAGGGAAAAGCTCCTTTCAACTTAGAAGCGATGCTCAACAAACCTTGTCCAGAGCACAGCCGGCCAGATAAGCCGGCGAATCACACCTGGAGGGACTGCAGTATCATGCGACAGTTCCGGGACTATAGCCTTCAACAGCATCACAATAATGGCAATGGTCCATCAGGCGGCTCAGGGCCAGGCGGGTCAGGAGCCGGCTTTGGTCCCGGCGGCTCAGGGTCCGGTTACCAGGGTCAAGGCAATCAAGGAGGTCATCATCAACAATCTGGTGGTGGAGGCCAGCAGCAGCATAACCAGTCGGGGTTCCAGACTAACCCAAAACAGCTCAGTGGGGGTCAGTATCATGTTTTTACAACCAGCCTTCACAAGCGAGACCGAAAGGTACGCAAGCGGGCGGTTAATGCAATCATGCCGGCTCTCCCGCAATATTTGAAGTGGTCTGAGTATGACATAACTTGGAGCCGGGCGGATCACCCGCCGCGTGTTGATAACCCGGGGCAACTAGCCTTGGTGGTTGCCCCCCAAGTTGGAGGATATGTGTTCACTAAGGTTCTTATGGATGGTGGCAGCAACATCAACATCCTGTATTACGACACTTTCAGCCGGATGGGTCTGCTTGATAAGGATCTTAAGCCCTCTTCAACAGTTTTTCATGGTGTGGTACCTGGCAAGTCGGCTTATCCAGTAGGGAAGATTTCTTTGGAAGTAGCTTTTGGAGATGAATTCAATTACAGGGTGGAGTCTTTGTGGTTTGAAGTTGTTAAAATCAAAAGCCCATATCATGCTCTATTCGGACGGCCGGCTTACGCCAAGTTCATGGCTAGGCCTTGCTATATCTACTTACAGCTCAAGATGCCCGGGTTGAAGGGAACGATTACTGTGCATGGTGATTGGAAGACGGCTCTTAAGTGTGAGGAAGGTGACGCAGCTTACGCAGAGTCTAGTTGGGCTGAGGCAGAGCTCAAGTTTTATAAGGAAAATGTTGACCCGGAAGATATGACTCCACTGAAAAAGCCTAGCACGGAATCTGAGCCGCCCCTCAAGTTTGCGGCGGATGATACCAAGCAGGTGGATTTCACTGAGGGCGACTCATCGCAGCAGTTCACTATCGGGGCTAACATGGACCCCGCATAGGAAAGCGCGCTCATCAAATTCATCCGTGAGAATCGGGACATCTTTGCATGGAAGCCGTCTGACATGCCGGGTGTACCGAGAGAATTTGCTGAGCACCACCTTAATGTGGATCCTAAGTTCAAGCTGATCAAGCAGTTCCTTCGTCGTTTTAATGAAGAGCGGCGCAAGGCAATTGGAGAAGAGGTGGCCCGGCTCTTGGTAGCAGGGTTCATCGTGGAAGTTTTTCACCCGGAGTGGTTAGCTAACCCGGTGCTAGTGCTTAAGAAGAACGGCAGTAGGCGTATGTGTGTGGATTACACGGACCTTAATAAGGCCTGTCCAGTTGACCCGTTTGCTCTCCCCCGTATCGACCAGATTATTGATGCAACGGCGGGTTGCGAGAGTTTATGCTTCCTGGACGCCTATTCAGGTTATCACCAGATCAAGATGGCAGTCAAAGACCAAGAGAAGACGGCTTTCATCACGCCTTTTGGTGCTTTCTGCTATGTATCTATGCCTTTCGGGCTCAAGAGTGCCCAGGCGACTTATCAGCGTTGTGTGCAGAACTGCCTTCATAGTCAAATTGGCCGCAACGTTCATGCTTATGTGGATGATATTGTGGTCAAGTCAAGAAAGAAGGAGACTCCACTTGACGACCTGAAGGAAACGTTCAACAACTTGCGGGTCTACAAGATGATGCTTAACCCGGCCAAGTGTGTCTTCGGAGTTCCTGCCGGCAAGCTCTTGGGATTTCTGGTCTCTGAGCGTGGTATTGAAGCTAACCCGGACAAGATAAAGGCTATCACTTCTCTGTCTGAGCCGGCGTGCATCAATGACGTTCAGAGCCTGGCGGGTCGAATCGCTGCTTTAAGCCGGTTTATAAGCCGACTGGGTGAGAAGGCTATCCCTTTGTATCAAATGATGAAGAAAACAGACAACTTTGTCTGGAGCAAGGCGGCGGGTGAGGCGTTCGAGGCGCTCAAGAAGCAACTGACTGAGCCGCCAATCTTGGCCGCTCCAGTTGAGAAGGAACCTTTGCTCCTCTATGTGGCGGCTAATAACAGAGCAGTCAGCGCTGCGATTGTTGTGGAGCGTAAGGAGGCAGGGAAGGATTATCCGGTTCAGAGGCCGGTTTACTATGTCAGCGAAGTCTTGATTGAGTCCAAGCAAAGGTACCCACATTGGCAAAAGCTGATCTATGGAGTGTTCATGGCGAATCGTAAGCTGAAGCATTATTTCCTAGGACACCAGATCACGGTGGTTAGCTCTGCTCCGTTGGGAGACATAACCCAAAATAAAGAAGCCACTGGCAGGATTGCTAAGTGGGCATTGGAGCTTGGGCCTCTTAATCTGAAATACGTGCCTCGCACGGCGGTTAAGTCTCAAGCCTTGGTGGACTTTATAAATGACTGGACAGAGTGTCAGTCGCCCGAGGAGAAGCCGGAAAACACGTACTGGACGATTCACTTCGACGGGTCTAGGCAGTTGGAAGGCTCGGGGGCTGGAGTAGTCTTAACTTCCCCTAAAGGTGATAAGTTCTGTTATGTGCTAAGGTTAATGTTTCTGTGTACTAACAATGCAGCTGAGTATGAGGCCTTATTACGTGGCCTCCGGGTGGCTAAGGAGATGAATCTGAGCCGGGTTAGATGCCTCGGCGACTCAGACCTCGTGGCTCAGCAAGTTTCAGGCACGTGGGATTCCAAAGACCCACGGATGGCGGCTTATCGTCAAGCGGTGGATATAATTGCAGGTCATTTCAAAGGTTATCAGGTGGATCATATTGACCGTCGCAAGAACGAGGCGGCTGATGCGTTGTCCAGGCTAGGCTCTCAGCGTAAGCCGGTGCCGCCTAACATGTTCTTGGACGTGTTATACCACCCGTCAGTGAAGCTACCTTCGGAGGAGGATCTGGCCGTGCCTGACCCGGAGGGGCAGCTGGTGGGGGCTTTGCATGCTATTCCTGACTGGACGTTACCCTATCTGGCGTACTTAACTCGCGGCGAGTTACCAAAGGACGAGACCTTGGCAAGGCAGATCATCAGGCGATCTAAGTCCATGACGATCATCAATGGCGAGTTGCATAGGCGCAGCATTACCGGCGTTTTTCAACGGTGTGTTTCACCTGAGGAAGGCAAGGAGATCTTGAATGAAATCAACGCCGGAGATTGTGGTCATCATGTCGGCTCAAAATCTCTGGTGGCCAAAGCTTTTCGACATGGTTTCTTCTGGCTGACGGCTCATAAGGACGCAGAAGACTTGGTTCTCAAGTGTGATGGATGTCAGAAGTTCGGGCGACGTGCTCACGTGCCGGCTCAGGAATTGCGCATGATCCCAATTACCTGGCCGTTCGCAGTCTGGAGGCTTGACATGGTCGGGCCCTTCAAGAGATCCAAAGACAAGAAAACCCACCTTCTGGTGGCGGTGGATAAGTTTACCAAGTGGGTAGAGGCTGAGCCGGTCAGCAAGTGTGACGCAGCCACGGTGGTTCAGTTTGTCAAAAAATTGATATACTGCTTCGGTTACCCTCACAACATCATCACAGACAATGGCACAAACCTTTCAAAGGGGGCTATGCAAGCGTTCTGTAAAAGTGAACACATCCGGCTTGACGTCTCTGCTGTGGCTCATCCACAATCAAATGGTCAGGCGGAGCGTGCTAACCAGGAGATCCTGAGAGGTATCAAGCCCCGGCTTATGGTTCCTTTACAGAGAACGCCGGGTTGTTGGGTTGAGGAGTTTCCATCAGTTCTATGGAGCATCAATACAACTCCCAACAGGTCAACAGGCTATACGCCTTTTTTCATGGTTTACGGCGCAGAAGCCGTGTTACCAAGCGACATACGTCATGACTCGCCAAGGGTGGCGGCTTACGTTGAGGCAGACAATGAGACAGCGCGTCAGGACGCGTTAGATGCTTTGGATGAATAGCGTGATCTGGCGGCGGCTCGATCGGCGATTTATCAGCAAGACCTGTGTCGCTATCACAGCCGCAGAGTCAAGACCCAGACGTTTCAAGAATGCGACTTAGTGTTGCGCCTGATTCAAGATCAGCCGGACGCGCACAAGTTATCTCCTCCATGGGAAGGACCTTTTGTGGTTAGCAAAAACCTCAACAATGGGTCATACTATCTCATCGACGTCCGAGACGAGTCACGCACTTCTGGGCAGGAGACCCACAGGCCGTGGAATATCGCTCATCTGCGGCCTTACTATACTTGAGTCATCGACTCCCCCCATTGTACATCATCATTGTATATATCACATATATATATATAATAAAGTTGGCATCCCTGCAAGCCGGGGCCTGTGTTGTTTTTACGTATCTACAATTGTGCAAAGATGGATACAATCATACGGTCCTTTGGGGGCTTCTAACCCGCCGGGTTAAGCTTCAACCCTCTCGATCAGGCTTTTCAGGCACAGTAAGGCCGGGTTATATACCCAAAAAGTTGACTCCGTCAACAAGGTCATTTCGGGGCTTCCAACCCACCGGGTTTAGCTTACACACCATCTTGATCGGCTTTTCAGCCCCCGCAAGTTGGAGTTAAACCTGCCTGAGAGTTGATGCTGCTCCACTAGGTGACCCGCCAAACTCTTACTAGTTAATCTCGATTAGAGACCCTAAACTATTCAAATATATTTGGCAGTCACTCTCGCTAGAGACCCTGCACTGGTCAAGGTTAAACCGGTGGCTCTTGTCACGTGAGGGCCGGCTTACAGAAAGCGAGGATAAACTCGTTCGTACTCTTAAGCAGTTACTCTTTTAAAGATCCTGCACTGCTTAAGGTTCAAACGACGGATTTACGCCACGTGAGAGGTAGCTTATGGGCCTTAAGGGTACTCATACCCTGCTGTGTCTCTCTCTGGTTCGTTGCGCTCTTATCAGTTAATCTCGCCTAGAGACCCCGAGCCGTTCAAAGAATTGATGGTCAATCTCGCTAGAGACCCTGTACTGTTAAGAGTTCAAGCAGCGAGTCCACCCAGAAGAACCGGCTTATGAGTTTTTCAAGGTTATGAAAGATCAAACGTTTTCGGGTTGTGCTTTTTTAAGCCGCCCTTACGGCAATACAGAACATATTGTCTTGTTTATTTTTGTGGGGTTTATCTTTCCAGATGAGCCGCCGTACAAACAGGTATCATAAGCCGGACACAAGACAAACAAAGCATACACCAAGCTATGCAAAAGATTCATACGTGCATGATGGCACGGCTTAGACAATTAAAGTTTTTCTAAGCATTTACAAGGCTCTCCACAGAGCTCAAAAGGCAATAGACTTAAAGTTTTGTACAACTTTCAGTTTGGCGGCTCAGACGGCCGAGTTATCAATTTTACAGTGCTCAGCTCGATGCCGGGTCATCCTGCGCCGGGTCTTCGACCTCTTCGATCTGAAGATTGTTCACATCCCAGTTGCAGTTTGTTAGAGCTTCAAACTGAGCCTCTTCAAAGAGGGGAGACGGGTCAATTTCAGGAGCGAAGTATTGCTTACGGCGTGCAGGAGTCAAGTCCTTGGTTTCGAAAGTTGGGTCGCGTACTCTTTTGCTGATTTCACTATAAGCCGCCTGGTATGTTGACAGATCAAGTTCATCCACCAGCGTTGATGAAAGCACTCGGGAGGCTTTCCTGCATCGGGCATAGTCTTCTGCTGTGAATTCTGAGCCGTCGTCTTTTCTGGATGGAAACCCGTCTATCATTTCTTCAGCAGTTAGCTCCGGAGCAAATGCCAGAGACCGGCTTAGCGCGGCCATTGCTCCCTGCCGGGCAGCTGATCGTTTAAGCTCTTCAATTTGTTTGGGCAGCGTGGATAAGAGTTCTATTACTCCCTTCATATGCTTGGGGATACTCTTCTCAGTCAGGATGGCTTTTATGGTGCAAAGAGTCCCGCAGTAGAGTTGTTCTGCCAAGGAATACACTGCCTTCAATTTCAGCAAGCTATCAGATGATAACTGGCGGCTTCTCGGACCTGCAAGATAAAGTTTGGCGTTATAAGCCGCCTCCACAATATTTTCAGCTAAGACACGGAAATTTTTCTAAAGTCTTTGATACTTACCAAAGATGGCAGAAGTCATCCTGGAGATATGGCGTTTCAGAGTTTGCAATTCTTCTGACACAAGCTTAAGCCGCCCTTCAGCATCGTCTGCGCGTTTGGTCAGGGCGGCGTGTTCAGTTTCAGCAGTCTTCTTGAAAAGAGCGAAATCCACTTGCGTCTTTTCAAGATCTTTGATGGCAACCCGCCATTTGTTTTCTGCCTCTGACCGAGCGGTTTGTTGTGAAGCAAGGCTTTCCTTCAGACCGGTCATCTCAGACTCGGCCGCCTCCAAAGCATCCTGTGTCATACACAAGCAAAAAGGTTTAAGTCGCCAGAATGAGCTATTGG
Source organism: Elymus sibiricus (assembly GCA_039707655.1). Classification (NCBI taxonomy): domain Eukaryota; kingdom Viridiplantae; phylum Streptophyta; class Magnoliopsida; order Poales; family Poaceae; genus Elymus; species Elymus sibiricus. The sequence continues at coordinate 6,542,522 of CM077666.1, forward strand.
AAAATCGATGAAGCTGCTATGTTATAAAGTCTCAAGCAGATTGCAAGCAATATACTCGACACTTGGGGGCTAATGTCTGTGTTTTCTCCAAGTCTACCATGAAGCTCCGGCTCATCTTCTTCAAAGTAAGCCGGCACTTGGGGGCGACACACGACGCTCTAAGTGTACAATGAAGTTCCGGCTCATCTTCTTCAAGATAAGTCGGCACTTGGGGGCTACACACGGAGCTCTTTTAATTTAAAACGCAGTCCCGACTCATCTTCGTCAAGATAAGTCAGCACTGGGAGACTACAATCAGTGTTTTCCAAGTTTCCAGTGAAATTCCGGCTCATCATTTTATGCTGACCCGGACTTGGGGGCTACCATTGATCAAGTCTTCACATTGAGTATCGGCTTACTATTTATACTAACCCGATACTTGGGGGCTACATGCCAAGTTATTTGGAGTATGATATAGATTGGAAGACCCGGTCTACTATTTGCAATACTAAACCAGCTCTTGGCGGCTACGTAAGGGTATAAGGAAAAGTTGGCAAAGAGATTACCTCATATTTTTTCTTCATCAGATTAACAAGCTTGAGCTCCATGTTCCGGCTTGTCGTCAGGCGGTTTAGATAATCAGCATGTAATTCTTCGGCAGTCAGCTTCTCCAACGAAGGAAATTCAAATTCAAATTTCTCAGCCGAAGAAGCTTCAGCCTGGCTGGTATGTCTTGTCAGTACATGAGGCTCAGGGGTTTGATGGCCCATCCCAGTAATGGTAACGTCTAGAAGAACTGTCTCTTCGACGGCTGTTGAAGGGCTTGGCGGCTTAGGGTCATCCCTGGCAGGGCTTTTAGTGGCCATATCATGATCTGCCGGCTCAGATGGCTGGTGCGTGTCCTCAGGGGCATCCTTCATGACATCAGCTGGTTTAACGTGAGTCGAAGGGGAGTCCGGCTTAGCCATCTCCGGCTCTGGGGCAGTTCGGGTGGCAGTAGACCCGCCAGTCTTCCTTCGTTTCGCCTGGGCCCTGGAAAGCACAGAAGATTGTTACATAGAGGACAAGAATATTAAAACGTTTGGCGCAAAAGTAAAGATACGTACTCTGGGTTGATCTTCATTGGAGGCAGCTTGGAGGCAGTTGAATCATCAGATGAAGGAGGAGAATCCTGAAGACAGTTAGACAATACAAAGCAGAGAAAGGTTACAATGCAAGTTTGATTAAAATTACACCTTCAGTTAAAAGAATACCTCAGCTGGCCGCTTCCGCGGAGCCGGAGCATGCGATAACCCGGCCACAAGATCTTCAGAACCGGCGCTCCGGGTCTGACGTCGGGAGTTGTGCTGTTGCTTTTTCAAAAGAAAATTGGGGTCTAAATGAGCAAGAGGATGAGAGAAGGGGACTTTTCGGATGACCCGCCGTGTTTTCTCTGGAAGAAGGTTTTCTGAGTCAGAAGAAATGTAAGTTACCTCAGGAGCGTCCGCATGGCTGGTCTCCGTTTCCTCCTGTGAAAGATTGTTGTCAATAAGTTGCATGAAAAGACGGCCAAGGGAGTCAAGTTCTACCTCTGAGTCATCAAGCTCAGGCGGGTCTGGAGTGGCGGCTCTCTTCTTCTTCTGTGTGCGGGCTTTAACCTTAGGCTTCCTCACAGGAGGGTTATACTTTTTCTTCTAGAAAGGAGAGCCGGCCTATACATAAGCCACCAACAAAGATTAGAAGGGGCGAAACAAAAAGGAAAGATGAATTTGACCAATTAAGGGAAAGAAGTTTCTTACATCTGGAGCTGGGTTCTTGACACAAAAGGGTTCTAGCCCAACTTTGTTGCAAACCGCTTGTTTTTCACCGAGAAGCCCTTTGACGGTGGAGTTGATATCTTCTTCGGTCAGAGGAGTGGCGTTGAAACAGAGGTGGTCATTGGGCTCACCCGTATATTGGTGCATGAGCCGGTTACGCCGGCTCAGTGGTAAGATCTTCCAGCTAACCCGGCAGCGGGTTAAATCGACACCAGTCAAGCCGTTCGCCAGTAAGGCCTTGACTTTGGCATAAGCCGGAGCATATTTTGCTCGCTCTGCGGCGGTCATCCGGGCTGGGAGTTCACTTATGTTGCAAAGCCGGGTCGGACGGTAACCCGGCAGTGGGTTCTCACCTTCAGGAGAAGTGTCTTTGCAATAGAACCAAGTTTTGTTCCAGTCCTTGGGGTGGCTTAGTAAGAGAGCTATTGGGTAAGGCAAATCCCTCCGTCTTTGGATGGAAACACCGCCAAGTTCTAAGCTTGGCCCAGCCGCCACTTCAGTTTGGCGGTTGGCGTAATGATAGTCGTGGAAGAGGTCGACAGACGACTCTTTCTGCAGGTAAACTTCACACAAAACTTGAAACTGACACATGTTGGTAACAGAGTTGGGACCGATGTCTTGAGGGTGAAGCTTGAAGAAATGAAGAACGTCCCAAAAAAACTTTGACCCGGGAGGGCTAAACCCGCGAAGGAGGTGATCAGTAAACACGACAACCTCTCCATCCTTAGGCTCTGGTATCTTCTCTGGTCCTGGAACCCGCCAGTGTATAATATCCTTAGCCGGCAAGATACCTGATTCTACGAAGTTAAGCAGAAGCTCTTCGGTGACTCCGGAGCTGACCCAATCACAAGATGAGGGTGCCCTTGACATGATGGCGGGCTAAGCTATGAACGCACAGAATATGGCGGGTTAGAAAAGCATTAACTGGATGAGGCAACTGTGATCAGTGCAATGGAGAGGAATTAAGCCGCCGGAACATTCTATCGGAGAGCCGCCAAACGCAACGACGGGTTAGATGGACAAGGTGATACTGGAAAATATGACTAAGTGCAGATAAACAGGTTTCGGATATTGCCATTTCAGTTGCAAGATCTACGGGCAAAGGTAAAACAAAGTATATTCATGACCTAGAAAATGGCCGTGGAAGAGCAGGGGATCAGCGCATGGAAAGGAATGTTGTGCAGACCTAAAACAAGTGGGCACTGGCATTCAAAAACCAACCGCTACTGATAGACAGGGATTTAAGGATTCCAGGGGGTGCTTGCAATTTATAGTATGAAGAACACGCGAAAAACACTAGGACGATGAGCTCGAGGAACCCTAATGGAGGTGGATCCAGATTGGAACGAGGGACGAAAGTAGTACCTAGTGGATGCGGACGCACTGGCGAAAATCCTGGTCCCACTCAGGTCGATGCAGCGGCCGGCGATGGGGGCGACGGCGAGGTCCAGTCGGCGGCGGCGGAGCTCCAGAGGTTCGACCGTTCGAAGGAGGAAGATGACAGTGATAGCAGAGGAAGGGAAACAAACACCACGTGTCCCTATTTATAAGATGAAAGGCAACAGTGCGCGCGAGAATTGAGGAGGCACAGTGATGATTGACCGAACGTGGCGCCTCGATTTTCGGGATGGTTTTTCAAATGAGAAGATCCGTTGCAAACGTCACATAATCTTTTGGGAATATTCGATATGACGTCATGGCGGGTTATAAGTTTTCTTTTCAGATGACAGAAATGTGAAGACTCGCCGCCAAGTGAGTTTGGAGATTGACATGAGCAGGCTCAAATCAACCTGGGGCCTAATGTTGGGGATATAACCCCGTGGTAAGACCCACCCAGGAGGGGCCGGGTCATACCTGGCGGCTCATACTGCAAGACCCATAAGATGGGCCGGAAGATGGAGGCCAGGCCTCGTGGCGGCTTACCAGGCGGGCTAAGGCGGAGGCCCAGAGACAGAAGATAGTAAGAAGACCCGGGCGGTTAAGCCGCCCGGAGACGGCTTGCCCAAGACGGCAAGGCGGCTTAGAGACAGAATAGACTACGTAGTATGAGTCGGTTTATGACTCGTGTAACCCAGGGCCTTGACCTCCTATATGAAGGCGAGTCCCTGGGGCGGCTTAGACAAGAAATAAACCAGTCGAGAACTAGGTCAAGCGAAACCGCTCCCTTGTAATCGACACTCCAATCAATACAACACAAGTAGGACGTAGGCTTTTACCACTTCTTGAGGGGCTGAACCTGGGTAAACCCGTGTCCCTCGTCTCGATCAACCCCTTTGAGTCCACCCCTTTGGCGATGGCCTTGAACCTAAGTCTTCGGACATCTGCCGTGACAAAACCACGACAAATGCGGAACAGGAAACACAGGGACAATATTTACCCAGGTTTAGGCCCTCTCGAAGAGGTAGAACCCTACGTCCTACTTGATTATATTGATGTGTATATGATGATTACTGAGTCGATCTACCACGAGACCAGATGAGCTAAATCCTAGATGAGTTGAATTGTCCTCTATGAACTAAACCCTCTGGTTTATATAGACACCAGGGGTACCTAGGGTTACACATGGTCGGTTATCATCAGGGAACGAACATGACGATTCTATCATCTTGACTTGGAGGACACACCAAGACTTCGTAGGTTTCCTTCTTAAACACGGGGTCGCCTTATAGCTCGGCCTTCCTACAATAGTCGAAAAGCGGCCCACCTGTCCGGCCCATAAGAGATAGGCCGGCGGCCCGAGGACCCCTTAATCCCAGACTCCCTCAGTAGCCCCCAAACTAGCCTCCAATGCCAGATTCTGTGATATCTAGCAGCTTCACATGCCCAAAGTCTCTGGCTTGCGGGGTGAGTTCTCCCCTTTTATGTTCGGCTAGTACTAGCTTGGTCACCGATGACTTCCTGTTTCCGAACAACATGTGTTACTTAGCCTCGAAGGCCAACCGCTCGAGTGTGAATAGTGCCTTTGCCTGACAACTTTTAGCGAAAGGTCACGGCCGGTCATAACCAATGACCAGTTACGAAAACTCGATTCACGGTTCGAGGCAGTTCCTCTATTGGCACGTCCCATCAATATGGAGATCGAGCCCCGTTGTTTAAGGGATATGATCAATGATTCGGGCTATCCCACATGTGCATAACGGCATGATTATATCAGGGAGTGGTGAGGTCTCCGGCGTAGTAAAGGGGCTCTTGGTATTACGACAACTCATAAAAGGGGAACAGTGTATGGGAACGCAGCAGAAAACAAAAATTTCCGACCTACGCACCAGCCCAGGACCACTATGGAGACTACATACAAGGTTTGATCTTTTTTGTTACCGACTCGTAGCGCAGCGGAAGTTGAGTCGATGACGATCGGCAGTGCAGATCCCCGCAGCTAGGATTTACAACCTCCCAACCGCGAGGATGTATACCCTCATCTGCCCGTTGGACAGCCCTCCGGGAGGCGGTCGGACAGTCCCCCGGACGGTGTCGCGGACAGCCCTTCGGGAGGACCTTCGAAACTCGGATGGTCACACAGACAGCCCTTCGGGAGGACCTTCGAAACTCGGACGGTCACACGGACAGCCCTTCGGGAGGCACTCTCAAACAAAGACCGAAACTACGATCCCTCTACAGAGTTGCACACATACGGTGTCATCTATCCGGCAGGGCTTCGCCGTCCAGAACTAGTTCCCACCGGAACCCAGACAGCCTTTCAGCTCTACGAAACTATTTCGCTGGGAGGGAGAGAGAAGGCCAGATCATGCATGGCTTGTGTATGTTGAGAAAGAGTGAGTTTTGGGCAGCCCCCTCCACCTCTATTTATAGGAGAAGGAGGGGTGGAGGGGCTGAAATTTCAGCCACATCCATCCATGTCATCTCCAAGATATTTTGGAGCAAAAGCCCAAAAAGGTGGCTTTCCAAAAAGTAACCATAAAGCTGATTTCACTATTCACGATGACATTTTTCAGCGTCCGTTCGAACCGAAAATATTTATGTGGGCTTAGAACATTTCCAGTACCCACTAAAATAATTTTCGACGTGTTCCAAAACAATTCCGGATTAGTGATTTTCATCTGCGAAAAGCAAACAAAGCCGTTCCGGCAGCTCCGGAACATTTCTGGTTTTTCTTCCCGAAAATTCCCAGAAGTTTCTAGAATGATTCTGGCACCCTCCAAGAATTATCAGGCGTGTGCCAAAACCAATTTGACTTAATGGTGTACTCTGAAACAACTTTTCGGTTTAGTGATTTTCATCTGCGAAAAGCAACCAAACCGGTTCCGTCAGCTCCGGAACATTTCCGGGTCTTTTTTCTCTGAAAAATCCCAAAAGTTCACAGAAAAATTCTGGCACCCTCCAAGAATTTTTAGGCATGTGCCGAAACCAATTTGACCTAATGGTATGCCCTGAAACAACTTTTCAGATTTACCGGAACTCATCCGGTGACCTCTCTCTTCGGAACTTTTCCGCTGTCTCCGAAACTTTTTCCGGAGACTTTCTCTCAGACTACCTGTCTAGTATTCAGCAGATAGATGACCCTTAAGCATGTGAGCCTATAGGTTCGGTGAAGTATAGACATGACCCGGAACCCCTTCCGATTAATGATCAACATCGGAGCCGTGGACACCTATATTGACCCCTATACCCACACGAATGAATATTCGAGTGAACCTCCAGTTGCCGTGTGCTATTCCTGTTGCTTCGCGATATGTTACAAACACCTGAGGTGAGATTTTGTCCATCCCCGTGGATCAACAACTTGTCCACTATGCAAGTTACCTCGTTACCGGTTTTGTTCTCTTTTCTCGTTTTCGTGTTCCGGCATCCCTGTGATCAAATCACACTGTGTCTGGCCAGACGATGATGGATACCGAAACACCGAGAGGGCCCGAGAATATCTCTCCATTGTCGGAGGAGCAAATCCCAATCTTGAGCTATCTTGTTACTTGCCTTACTTTTCCGTGAACCCGTAAGTCGCCGTAATAGCCACCCAGTAACGGATGACGTTTAACAAACCCCAAAGTTCACGAAGCAAGCACGAAGGAACTCGATACTCTCATGGTCTAAGGAATTATGCAAACATTAACTATCTCTATGTTATTAACCATTAACTTGTGACGAATGTATCTCATAGCATAACATCAATTCGGGTCGATTCAACACAAATGTTCTTCTAACATTGTGCCCTCAAAATTGCCGGCATAGCCATGCCCATGACCAGGAAAACAGGATCATCATGCAATACTTGAGCTAGTCTTAGAGGCATGACTAGGAATACTTTTTATCGTTTATTATTCCACACGTGCATATGAGTTTTCCTTCAAGCCTCGTGGTTATTGTAGACTCGAGAACCATAGTAGTTATAGCATGGAATATAAACTTAATTAGGAACATGGGCATAAATAATAACATTTATTATTGCCTCTAGGGCATATCTCCTTCAGACTCCCACTTGCACTAGAGTCAATAATCTAGTCAATGCTAATGCACTTTACACCTATGGCATACTGGTGTAAAATATGCTTTGCTTGTGGTATAGCCTGATGTCCAACGGATCTGACAACTTCAGCTCCGTGTGTATCTTGCATATCCTCGCGTTTTCACGCTTTCACAAAATTCATATTTTGTGTGGACTTGTCTTTGTATATATGTGAATCACAGGTCAAACCTTGATTCCCCAGACTGAGCTATGGAGCAACTATCTGCAATAGTGTCCCATTGACCAAAGCCATCTTGGCACCATACTAAGTTCATGAATGAACTATTGATTCAACATCTTCTTTGTCGCTTCCAAAACGTCAACATACTTAGCCTTTGTTATAGAATTCGCCATAGTAACATGTTTAGAACAATTCCAACTTACCGTGCCACCGTATTGTGTATTACACAAAACCTTAACTTAAATCGAAAATCGCATGGAGCATTGATGAAGATTGTATCGATGTAATTACTTACAACGAGCACTTCATAATCTCTGCTTGCGAGAAAACATGTCATCAGTGCTACTTTAGTACTCAATGACATTTTTCACTGTTGTCCTATGATCAGTACTTTGATCACTTTGGTATCTATACTCGCAACAGTTTGGGAGTATCGGACATATCTGGTTGATTTACATACCATGGAATACATGATTAATCCAAACACAGACGTGTGTGGAATATCCATCATGTATTTTGCTCATCAGTGTTTTGGGACACCGAGTCTTACAAAACTCTTTCCATGTGACTTCGGCAAGAATCACTCCTTGGCGGTTTTAGTGCTAAATTGTTTTAGCATCTTGTCAATATGTATTTTTTGCTTAGCCCCATTAGGCAAATCTATCTCCATAGATCATTATGCCCAAGCACTTCATTGAAAACTATTTTCAAATGAAGTCCTAATTCGTGTCAAGAAATTTATTATTGTGCTCCCACTTACTTTCTTGAAACCACAAGCATCTTCATTATCCATTGATGAAATCAAAATCTTTTAATCATTTCATCAAAACAAAGATTCCAACTCCATTTTGCTCTCTTCTGTCCATTGCTGGAACTCTGAAGTTTGCATACTCACTAGCATCCTTTGGATCGACAAAATACTTTGGACTGTATCACATACAAATCCTAGTTTGTTTTCCCATTTCATGGAAATTCTTTCGTCATCCATGTTTCATATCTCATGATTGAAATATGTATTAATTGCTAGTTCAACCAGAACCGACTTTAAGCATCGCTACGGTGAAACAACCTCATCGTAGTCAACTCCTTGAACTTGTTATTGCAACAAGTCGAGCTTTATGGATAAAACATTTTATCCACATCAGTTTATAGTTTCATAAATATTCGTTAGACTCTAAGTCTTCCGAAAGGTGTATCGTCAAGGTTTTAATCTTGAATCACTTATATGGAAACTATCTCGGATTGTATTGGCATCTAGCCAATTCCGGAGTCAGGGCCCATCAACGCTTCCTTGTGTATCGTAGGTATACTGTTGTCTAACAACAATATCTCGTATGCGCACCTAAGAGGTTTGCATGAGTTTTTCCTACGTGGTTTAGCTGCAAGTTCGACCTAAGTCCATACATCTCATGTAGAGGCTTCCATATCAGTCGTAGTAGGAAACTCTGGAATTACTTCCAAGGTCTCTTTCCTTTGATCTGATGATGAAGATACTGTTTATCTCGTCGAGTTGCACTGTTCTCCCACTCACCTTTTTGAAAGAACAATTTTCTTCAAAAACCATACCGTTCTTTGTGGCAAAAACCTTATCCTCGGTATAGTGGTGGGGGAATACCCAATAACTTGGGATAACCTACAAAGTAGCACTTGTCTGATTTGGAATAGGTTTGTAACCTTTTACACAAGCCCCATATTCCAAATGTTAAGAAAAGATATAACATGGTTGGGCGTACCATACCATGGCGTCATTTCAACAGACCCGATGGAGCTCTTTTCAGTGTAAAAGCCGCAGTCTATAAAGCATCACTTTAAAAGGGATAATGGCAAATTTATTTATGTCATCTTTGATCTTACCATGTCATGAATGGTTCGATTACATCTTCACGGACACTCCACTTGCAGTGGTGTTCCGGGAGGTGTAAGTTATGAAACCCCTTTCACAACTCATCAGACATTCGCTAAACTTGTAACTCAAATATTCCTTTGCGCAATCAAATTGCAGAAACATAATTTTCTTGTTACAATAATTTCTACTTCATTTTTGGAAAACCTTTTGAATGATTTCAAAAGATCCAGACTTGTGTCTCATCAAGTAAATATCCATATATCTACTTGAGTCATTTCTGAAGAGAGATAAATCCACTACTTGCAACAACATTTATTGAACTACACACAACAAAATGTATGATCACCAATAAGTTTGTTGCTCGTTCCTTATGGCCTGTGAACGGTATTTCAGTCACTTCACTTTTCGGACGAAAGTTGCAAGTGTCAGATGATTTAAAATCAACCGACTTAAAAATCCATCATAATGGAATTTTCAATGCGGGTTTCTCCAATGTGACCAAATGCAGTGCCACACTTGTGTGGTATTCTCTTAGTTTTGTGACATTTAGCGTCAGTGTTACGGATGTATCATATTACCATCAATATTCATAACATACATCCCATCTTGGATGGAAGCATGGCCCTTCATGTTATTCATAATACTGAACAACAATTGTTCTTTTATGAACAACCCTTTTGCAACAAACATTGTGCTCTGGGTTAGAGTGTATGAAACTCTAAAATGAATTATGAAAGTAAACACAGAGGTAATATATTAATATCATTATTAATAACATACATCTCATTCATAATGAAAGTATGGCCCTTATGTTTATTCATAACACCGAACATCAAAAGTTCTCTTATGAACAACCTTCTTGCAAGATACCTTATGCAAAGGACTAGAGTGTGTAAAGCTCTAAAATGAATTATGAAAGAAAATACATAGGTAATACACCGATGGAAGGTATAGTAACTTTTATTATGTTCCCAGCGTGTATCAAGACCTCATTCCTGGCTAGTCTTTCAGGCCATAGTAGTTCTTGCATCGAGTCGCAACAGAATGCAATCGAGCGGGTATCTTTGTGATCAACTCACAATACCCAAAAATTAGTGATTAACATGTTTAACCATAATTCCCAAGAACTATATCTTTGACCAGCCTTCTATACATCAAAAACTTGTATGACATTCATACATGAGCTGGATATTCCAGTCTTCTTTCTTTTTGCCTTTATACTTCTAACAGTTTAACTTTTAGTATTTCTCCTACTCTCAGAAGAAGCACCCAACTTAAGAGTGGCGTTTAGCCCCGGACTTCCTAGGCGTGAAAGTTTCACTAACACCCTTCGGACACTTCCTTTCTCTTTAAGTTGTTGTTTTATTCACCTTCATTTACATGACAGTCGTTCTCCTGGATCCCTCTCTTATCAGTCTAATGCATAGTAAACACCTTTAGTAATAGTTTGCAAACAAATATTGCTTTGGATATTTCATATCTTTCAACCTTGGTTTGTATCTGAAAATTAATTTTCAGTTCCATGGATATCACATAACTATCCCAAAACATTCAAAGTTCGGGTCTCATGTAAGCAAACGTATTGCACTTGACTGAATCAGAATTCTAGCTTTTGGATCGAAGGACAAGAGTCACATGATCCATAGCATTAGCGGGAGAATACCGAAAGCATGTGATAGGACAAATTCCTTCTCGGCACTCTTGAGGACAATCCTCACATTACGTTATTAATTGTGAAGTTTTAACCAGATAAACAACAGCTTATTCAATTTTAATAGGGAAGGTGGAAACGCGAGCCATTATTCTACAACTATTATGCAAATCACACTTAGACAGTGTTCAAAATGAATTGCACTAAGAATTAAAAGAATTAATTCTAAAGCACGCTCCCACTCAAAACAATATCTCTCATAATTGATTCTGAGTGATACAAGACCCAAATTGAAATTCAACGCCAAGGATGTATCCATCTCAAGTGACGAGAATTGCAATCGGTAGGCCAACTTGCCAATCACATCTCTATGTGACTCTTGTTCATCTTTCGATGGGCGTGTTCTGAGCTCAGGACGATCCTCCGGAATGTCAAGACAACCAAGTGATCTCGCTACGAGGTCTCAACTCACCCGCCTCACACTTCTCTAATCGTTCGTACCCATGTATCCATGTGATACCCCAAAGAGATAGGTGCCGTGACGGTGCTACACTTGGGAGAATACTAACTACTTGATATTTTTGTGAGAGATCACCCTAATAAAAAGCGACTACCGCGCAATCAAAAGAGTGCATCATAAGGGATAAACATCTCAGGCAATTCATAATTAGCATGACATGATATAGCCCCTTCTGACGGAGAAGTCAAACATTTCTTCGTCATCGGCATTTGCGTCGGTGTTCACCTTCGCGAAGATTGCCACCACCTTGTTGATGCATCAGATAATATTGCTATCTCTATAGCTAATAAAATAAGTGCATTACTCAAGGTTGACACGTAGGTCATTAAAGTGACAATCATATGGCTCCAGCCATCATGCCGAATCATGACACGCAGGTCATGTCAATTTACATCATATAATAATCTCATACATAATCAAATTAATATGAGCATTGCTATACCACATCACATGCTCATGCAAACCCTCCTACAAAACCAAGTTAGACGCCTCTAATCGGTTTATGCAAGAACTTGTTTTTCGTGGCTTCTTAGGTTTCGAAACAAACCGAAGCTACCAACGTCCATCATCAAGTATGATAATTCAAGTTGCTAGATTAACTTTGCGGGGTGTATGAAACACGAGATAATAAAATCTCGAGCCCCATACTGAACTTCGTCATACGCATGACCCCCGTGCAGATCATGTCTGCATTGCCCTTTTGTCTGCAAAATTTCATCTTTCTTTTTAACTATAGTGGAATTCAATGAACTGTTAACACTTCGTTAATCAATCAAGATCGCGGATTGCCAGAACATTGAAACTCCACCATGCTGTTATCAAGATCAGAAATATGCAAATCCCAGGGAAGCAACAAGAACATCAGGTAACAGATTTCATTTGCTACCCGCACAACTAATTTTCAGTAATAGAACTAATCTACTACCTAATTATATTGTGCAACACCCATACATCTCTATGTATTCTAGATCGCAACTTGCATCTACGCATAGCACGACTCATGATGCCACTGTAGGGGAACGCAGCAGAAAACAAAAATTTCTGACCTACGCACCAGCCCAGGACCACTATGGAGACTGCATACAAGGTTTGATCTTTTTCGTTACCGACTCGTAGCGCAGCGGAAGTAGAGTCGATGACGATCGACGGTGCAGATCCCTGCTGCTAGGATTTAAAACCTCCCAACCGCGAGGATGTATACCCTCATCTGCCCCTCGGACAGCCATCCAGGAGGTGGTCAGATATTCCCCTGGACGGTGTTGCGGACAGCCCTTCAGGAGGACCTTCGAAACTTGGACGGTCACTCGGACAACCCTTCAGGAGGACCTTCGAAACTCGGAAGGTCACACGGACAGCCCTTCGGGAGGCACTCTCGAACTAAGACCAAAACTACGATCTCTCTACAGAGTTGCACACATACGGTGTCATCTATCTGGCAGGGCTTCGCCGTCCAGAACTAGTTCCCACCGGAACCCAGACAGCCTTTCGGCTCTACGAAACTATTTCGCTGGTAGGGAGAGAGAAGGCCAGATCATGCATGGCTTGTGTATGTTGAGAAAGAGTGAGTTTTGGGCAGCCCCCTCCACCTCTATTTATAGGAGAAGGAGGGGTGGAGGGGCTGAAATTTCAGCCACATCCATCCATGTCATCTCCAAGATATTTTGGAGCAAAAGCTCAAAAAGGTGGCTTTCCAAAAAGTAACCATAAAGCTGATTTCACTATTCATGACGACATTTTTCAGCGTCCGTTCGAACCGAAAATATTTATGTGGGCTTAGAACATTTCCAGTACCCACTAAAATAATTTTCGGCGCGTTCCAAAACAATTCCAGATTAGTGATTTTCATCTGCGAAAAGCAAACAAAGCGGTTCCGGCAGCTCCGGAACATTTCCGGTTTTTCTTCCCGAAAATTCCCAGAAGTTTCCAGAATGATTCTGGCACCCTCCAAGAATTATTAGGCGTGTGCCGAAATCAATTTGACTTAATGGTGTACTCCGAAACAACTTTTCGGTTTAGTGATTTTCATCTGCGAAAAGCAACCAAACCGGTTCCGTCAGCTCCGGAACATTTCCGGGTTTTTTTTTCTCCAAAAAATCCCAGAAGTTCACAGAACAATTCTGGCACCCTCCAAGAATTTCCAGGCATGTGCCGAAACCAATTTGACCTAATGGTATGCCCTGAAACAACTTTTCAGTTTTACCGGAACTCATCCGGTGACCTCTCTCTTCGGAACTTTTCCGTTGTCTCCGAAACTTTTTCCGGAGACTTTCTCTCAGACTCCATGTCTTGTATTCAGCAGATCGATGACCCTTAAGCGTGTGACCCTATAGGTTCGGTGAAGTATAGACATGACCCGGAACCCCTTCCGATCAATGATCAACATCGGAGCCGTGGACACCCATATTGACCCCTATACCCACACGAATGAATATTCGAGTGAACCTCCAGTTGTCGTGTGCTATTCCTGTTACTTCGCGATATGTTACAAACACCCGAGGTGAGATTTTCTGCATCCCCGTGGATCAACAACTTGTCCACTATTCAAGTTATCTCGTTACCGGTTTTGTTCTCTTTTCTCGTTTTCGTGTTTCGGCATCCCTGTGATCAAATCACACTGTGTCTGGCCAGACGATGATGGATACCGTAACACCGAGAGGGCCCGAGAATATCTCTTCATCGTCGCAGGAGCAAATCCCAATCTTGAGCTATCTTGTTACTTGCCATACTTTTCCGTGAACCCGTAAGTCGCCGTAATAGCCACCCAGTAACGGATGACGTTTAACAAACCCCAAAGTTCACGAAGCAAGCACGAAGGAACTTGATACTCTCATGGTCTAAGGATCTATGCAAACATTAACTATCTCTATGTTATTAACCATTAACTTGTGATGAATGTATCTCATAGCATAACATCAATTCGGGTCAATTCAACACAAATGTTATTCTAACATTGTGCCCTCAAAATTGCCGGCATAGCCATGCCCATGACCAGGAAAACAGGATCATCATGAAATACATGAGCTAGTCTTAGAGGCATGACTAGGAATACTTTTTATCGTTGCATATGAGTTTTCTTCCGAGCCTCGTGGTTATTGTAGACTCAAGAACCATAGCAGTTATAGCATGGAATATAAACTTAGTTAGGAACATGGGGATAAATAATAACATTTATTATTGCCTCTAGGGCATATCTCCTTCAAACAGCCACCAAAGCTTCCACATGCTCCTCAAATCCATTGCTATTGCCTTCCCAATCTCTTGAGCTCCAAGTGCCTAGATCTATTTCTCCCTCCGCTCTCCCCAAGCCACACCTTAAGTTCAGCCATGGCCGGTTCGGGCTCCAAAGGCAAGTCGGAGGCCTCCTGCGTCACCGACGATGACATCTAGGAGCTAAAGCGCGCCGATTATCTTCCGGTCGACGTTGCCCACCATGCTCCAGAGAAGGGCCAGGTCATCCCCACACCAAAGACAGATGAGAGGGTGGTGTTCATCCCCCATTTGATCTGAGGACTCGGCTTCCCGCTCCAATCCTTCGTTAGGGGGTTGATGTTCTTCTATGGGTTGGATTTTCATGATCTCCCCCTGAACTCCTTTATGCATATTTCGGCCTTCATCATTATCTATGAGGCCTTTCTATGGGTCCAGCCACACTTCGGCTTGTGGCTAAAGGTCCTTAATGTCAAGCTAAAGACAGTCGACGGCCAGCATGCGGACTGTGGGGGTGCGGTGATTAGTAAGCTTCCCCGGGTTGAGTGGCTGGAAGGTACCTTCATAGATACGGTCAAAATCTAGCAAAAGGAGTAGTTTTATATCACCAAACCATGCGGTGCGGACTGGGCAGCACCCTCCAAATTCAAATCTAGCCCCCACAAGACTGGTATCATGGATCAAGAAGGGTCTCGACTGGGGGTCGGCAGCGGAGGTGAAGTTGCTGCAGAAGCGCGTCTCCCAGATGGTAAAAGAGAAGGTCGAACTGACCAACGTGGTTCAGATCATGCTTAGCAGCCGCCTTCTTCCTTGCCAACATCGGGCTGCCCCAATGTGGTCCTATAAGCCCAATGACCCTGCCACCGTGCACCGCTTTTACCGCACCACCCACGAGAAGCTGTGGAAGGTGATGTTCAAGTTTCAAAAGGACTGGCCGGCCAAGGAGGAAGACATCGGCCTTGACGCGACAAACCCTCCTAAGCAGATATAGTAAGTTTTATTTTTATGTTCAGGTTCTACCTTTTAACAAGGAACCTAACCCTTTCTTCCTCGCCTTCACACAGCTGGCTGGACAAGGCTGTGTGGACTGATGGTCCGGCCCTGCTACCCGGAGACCCCAGGACGGCCTTGTTGACTGTGATGCTGGTCGAGGCACCGTACACCGTGCCGGAGAAGAAGGAAAAGAAGAAAGGCGAGAAGAGGGAGGCCCGGGAAGGCCTTCGCCCAAGAGGACCTTTGGATGAATGCCTTTCATATTGTAGCCCCCCGCGTGACCTCCCCATCGATCGAGTGTCAGAGGGGGATTCTCCGCTAGCCGAGCTGGCAAAGAGGGTGACCGCATCATGCACCACACCTCCTCAGGCTGTCAAGGAGACTGAGGAGGTGTTGTCCCGAAAGACCCCTCCTGGGCCGAACACGGGGGGGCGGGGGCGATGATATCATGGCCGAGGGTAATACCTCGGCCGCCGAAGACTAGGAGGGGGCATCTTTCCTGGCGAACAAAGAGGGGGAGCACGGTTAATCCGAGCTTCCTTCGAAGACGGCCCCGAAGCACTCCATGCCCCTGGACTTGTCCACTCCAACCTCCATCGAAGGGGGAGCCGGGGTGCCACCACCAGCACCGCCCGTAACAGAGCGGGCCAAAACTGGATGGCCGGCTGTGATGGAAGAGACTTTGACTAGCTCCTCCATCACCGAAGAACATTGCGCCCTCATGGGTGCGGTTTTACAAAGCATTTGGTCCATTGATAGCGGACTGAAGGAGGCTTTCGGCGGCCTCTTGGCGAGCTTCCAGGTAAATCATGTAACACTCCTTTTACAGAGAGAATTTATTTTATAGGTTTAAGCAATCCCCGTATATAGTAGCCCTCGAGCCCTGGGTGAGTTTGAAAAACTCAAGCAGGGTCAAATAGCTCGAAAAGCACTGATAATAAGAAAAGTGAATCATAGTCCCCCAAGACTCTGGCATGTTTGAGAATAACCTGACAGAAGGTCTAAAAACCGATAACTCAGGAGTCTGACATGTATGAGCTGTTGTGCAAGCCTCGTCTTCGGCCACGGTTGCCAATGCCACGGAGCTGGCCGAGGTGAATCAGAAGCTTAAGAGCTCCAATGAGGAGCTCAACCTTCTCAACAAGCGGTTTGACCAAGCGCAAGGTAAGTCCGGACTATACTGCTTAATGCTGTATTTATCCTTACCAAGTGAGGTATTCGGGTTTTATCCCTAAGCGCATGGTGCTTACTATAACTGCAGCTGTCACCGCGGAGGTCGAGAACCTCAAGTCCGAGCTAAAAAGGTGAAGCAAGAGGCCGTAGAGTACAAGGCGGCGGCCGAACGAGCGGCCACTGAACTATCATCGGTGAAGACCGTCAGTGACAAGCACGAGGCCAGGGTGGCCGAGGTGCAGCAGGAGCTCAAGGATGCCGTCACTAAATGTGAGGCCCTTGAGCAAAAGAATAAGGATCAAGCCTCCGAGCTGACCTCGTTGACATCGTGAAGAGCTCTGCCAAGTCAAGCTGATTGCGGATGGTAAGCCGTACTTACTTCAATGTGTCTTTGGTGTTAATAGGTTCGCATTGCTCACACGAGTGTGGCAATCCTCAGGCACTTTTGCGGATCTTCCGAGGAGTGCAGCGGATGCGGCAAGGCACTTTGCTACCCAGGAGGGGGATGTTGAGCAGATACTGTTCTGGGCGCAGTTTCAAGCCCCCGAGCACCCTCCGCTCCTCAGTAATCATATGAAGCAGCTGATGGAGTTGCACCAGACGGCGGAGCCAGCCATGAAGGACCTCTGCATCAAGCTATGGCCTGCAGAGCCACTGCCGAGTAGCTGCTTCGGCTTAGTGTAGAAGCTGTGCGATGCCGCGCCCCGGATTGACGTCCTGAAGTGCTCTGTATGCATCCAGGGAGCTCGGATGGCCTTTGCAAATACCATGGTACATTGGTCGAAGATTAAGCCGGCCGAGATGGTCACCGGACCCCCGCCTCCCGGGAAGGAGCATAGGCGCCCCGAGCATTACTTTCCCATCGTGATGGATGGTGCTCGGGCAATAGAGGTCATGTGCCCTAAAGATGTAATTTATGAATGAGTGTACTATCATGTATCAGATGACAGTGAAACTCTTGTACTTTATGTGTGGCCATTTTAACTGAAAGTTACCAGTCATCGGCTTCAGCCCCCTTTTAGATGCTACAAGGGGTTCTTCAACCTTCTCACTATGACCCTTAGCCGACGTCTCAATGCCCTGAGGCAGTAGTGCATGAGGGAAATGAGGCAATCAGACTATGTGGCTTTAGTTCTTTCACTTAGCCATAGGAGCTTGACTGCGGGGGCTGGTGACTAGCCCCTAGTGTTTTGTTATGTTCGGGTAAGCCGAGGTTGAAACCATCATCACTTGGTTTGTGTGAATACAAATCCTTCATATAACACGGCATAACCTCCATCGATTTTTAGTTTCACACTTGTCATCGGATCGCTGACTGGTTCTCGCTTATTATGACAGACAGTTTTCGGCTTTCTCCAATGAGGTACTTAACCAGGCGAGCTGGATATACAATCATAGTGGTTCTCCCTTTACCCTCTTAGCTGAACATGCGGGGCATAAGAGGGTAAACACAGGAGTCGGGCAACCCAACCATTGACCCAAGACATAATTCGGAACCGATTCATATAATGCAATATTCGACACGCCGAACACATAAGATAAAAAATAGTGTCGGAATGATGCTTGGGGCAAGTTTTATAGTCAAGCCCCCAGTCTAGTAGTCGGCCGCATCTAAGGAAAATATGTACCGAACTAGTCTGCTTTCGGCGTCGAAGAGTGGAAAAAGTTTTATGTAACATAAAAGACTGCAATGGGACCGTAAAGAATGATCTTTATTTCTAATGAACTCGTGACATCGAACCGTACAATCCAAACCACCGAAGCAACTATTATAGATACTTTGTTTAAAAATAACGTTTACAGAGGAAAGGTTTACCCAAGGCCTTTATGAGTGGCTTGACGTCCCAAATGGGCCCTGCTGCACGTCTGCTCCTTTGCTCTCGAGGGAGGTTGTGCACCTTTAGAGGAGATAGTCATCGACAGACGGACCTTTGAGAGAGGGTCTTGAGAGGCCACCATAATGCGTTAGCTTGATGCTAGGTTGAAAGCACATTTGCTCCCTTGGTGGTTTTGGTAATTAATAACAACATATATGTCATTGAACTAATGTTTCCACTAAGCACATTTCAGGAAAAGTTCAATGATAGGATTGGCAAAAGGATTGTGGAGATTGTGGAGATACCCCAAGATGCAAGGAAATGGATTGGCAAAGCTTCAAGCAGAGGACTCTACTTTTTACTTTGTGAGAAATCACTTTGAGTCCATAGGAAAGCCAATACTATTAAAAGGGGGTAAGGTACTATTGGTGAACAAAAAGCTCATACGTGCACAAGTGATAGTCACCAAAAACATCCACAAGCTCTTCCACAAAAGTCTGTCCAAAGTCAAATATCCAAAATCGGTGCAACCAACACTTCCCACTCGGTGCCACCGATATCCAAACTCAGACAGACCCATGCCAAACCCTAGCTTGTCGGTGCAACCGATTCTGTATCGGTGACACCGAGTTTAGGTTGCCAATTCTCTATTTAGCCATCTTCAGTCTTCGGTACCACTGAGATTTGCCTATCGGTCTCACCGAGTTTCTGGACCAACTCTCTGGATAGCCATTCACCTGATCGGTACCACCGAGAAATGTGGATCGGCGCCACCGAGTTTCTGGACCAACTCTCTGGTAAGCCTTGGTCAAGAATCGGTACCACCGAGATGTGAAGATCGGCATCACCGAGTTTGCGCAATCTGACCGTTGCTCACCTGATCGGTACCACCGAGAGTTATATATCGGTCTCACCGAGATTCAAAAGTTGTCACCTTTTGGTCACTTCGGTACCACCGAGATTCACACATCGGTGTCACCGAGTTGGTCACTTTAGGTGTAACGGTTGGATTTTTGGGGATGCCTATATATACCCCTTCACCACCAGCCACTCAAAAGAGAAGCACTCAGAACTATTCCATACTTGCCCCATCATATTTTCCGAGAGAGAGCCACCTACTCATGTGTTGAGATCATGCCATTCCATTCCAACCATATGAATCTTGGTCTCTAGCCTCCCCAAGTTGCTTTCCACCAATCCCATCTCTTCCTCCAAGCCAAATCTGTGAGAGAGTGATTGTTTGTTGAGTAGTGTATCATCTTGAAGCACAAGAGCAAGGAGTTCATTGTCATTGACGAGCCTATTACCTTTTGGAGGGTGGTGCCTCCTAGATTGGTTAGGTGTTGCTTGGGAGCCTCCTACTTCATGTTGTGGAGTTGAACCAAGAAGTTTGTACGGGCAAGGAGATCGCCTACTTCGTGAAGATCTACCCATAGTGAGGCTAGTCCTTCGTGGACGGAAGACGTTATGGAATAGTCAAGATTGCTACTTCGTGGACCCTTTCTGGGTGGAGCCCTCCGTGGACTCTCGCGACCGTTACCCTCCGTGGGTTGAAGACTCCATAAACGTGGACGTACGATAGCACCACCTATCGGAACCACGGGAAAAATCTTCGTGTCTACAAATTGCGTTTGATCCTCCTACCCTTCCTTTACTACTCATGCTTGTTGTTACTTTCCGCTGCTATACTTTTAGACATGCATGTGTAGGGTGTGCTTGACTTGCCATGAATGCTAAAATCTGCCAACACTAAAAATTGGGAAAAGGCTAGAATTTTGTTTGGTCAAGTAGTCTAATCACCGCCCCCCCCCCCCCCCCCTCTAGACATACTTTCGGTCCTACAAGTGGTATCAGAGCTTTGGTCTCCATTGCATTGGTCTCACAACCTAGGAGAGTATGGCGTCTAGTGAGGGAAATTATCACCGTAGAGGTATGTACTTTGATGGCACTAATTTTGCTAGTTGGAAGCTCAAAATGAAAATGCATATTCTTGGTCATAACCCCGCCGTTTGGGCTGTTGTTCGTGTTGGCTTGCAAGGTGAATTCTTTGGTGATGGAAAGGAACCGAATCGTGAAGCGACCGCGGATGAATTGAAGATGGTGCAGTACAATGCTCAAGCATGCGACATTCTCTTCAACTGCCTATGCCCCGAAGAATTCAACAAAATCAGCCGTCTTGAGAATGCAAAAGAGATTTGGGATACTTTGGTTGATATGCACGAAGGAACCGAGTCCGTGAGAGAATCCAAGTTGGATGTTCTTCAAAGTCAGCTTGACAAATTCAAGATGAAGGATGGTGAAGGAGTCGCAGAGATGTACCCTAGGCTAGCTCTCATCACAAATGAGATTGCCGGCTTAGGAAGCGAAGAAATGACCGACAAATTCATCATCAAGAAGATACTTCGAGCTTTGGATGAAAGATACGACACCGTGTGCACATTGATCCAAATGATGACCAATTACAAAGATCTCAAGCCTACGGAAGTCATTGGAAGGATTGTTGATCATGAGATGACACTCAATGACAAAGAAGAGCTTCACAACAAGTCTAGCGGTGCTTACAAAGCCACAAGTGATGCTCCCGTAATGTCAAGCGACAACCTTGTCACCAATGAAGAGATAAGCCTCATGGTCAAGAACTTCAACAAGTTCTACAAGAATAGAGGCA
Organism: Elymus sibiricus; assembly: GCA_039707655.1. Taxonomy (NCBI): domain Eukaryota; kingdom Viridiplantae; phylum Streptophyta; class Magnoliopsida; order Poales; family Poaceae; genus Elymus; species Elymus sibiricus. The sequence continues at coordinate 6,563,814 of CM077666.1, forward strand.
AAGAACGAAGCTCCAACTCAAGATATGAAGAGAAGCGTTCGTCAAGTCGTGACCGCAATTGCTACAATTGTGGGAAGCCCGGACACTACTCCAATGAGTGCACGGCTCCCTACAAACGAAGAGAAGAGTCACCTAGAAGACGAAGCTCAAGGAATGAATCACCTCAAAAAGAGAGAAGGAGTAGAGATGATCGTTATGAACGAAGACCCTCAAGGAGAAGTAGGGATTCGGAGAAGAAGGGCAAGTACACCAAGAGCTACACAAGAAGAAGACATCAAGCTCATGTTCGTGAATGGGTTTCCGGCTCCGACTCCGACAACAACTCCGAGGGAAGCTATCACTCCGACTCCGACTATAGTCAAGATGAAGGTGTTGCCGGACTTGCACTAGTGACTACCAACTCCCATGATCTATTTGATTCACCAAATGAAGGGAGTGGATGTTGCTTCATGGCTAAAGGCCCCAAGGTATCACACCCCGAGTATCTTGATTTCAATAGTGATGAAGATGATTTACTTTGTGATGATGACTTGCACTTTGATGAAACTAGTGATGTTAGTCAAAATGAACTTGATAATTCTCATGCTAGTCAAGATAAGATATTTGATGATGATAAGATGAAAATAGAACAACTAACTAAAGAATTAAGCACTCTTAAGTTAGCCCATGAATCTACTCTTGAAGATCATAGAGAGCTTGTAAGGACTCATGAGAAGCTATGCTTCGAGAAGCTCAACGTGGAGCAAGAGCATGAGTTTCTTAAAGCTATCAATGAGGATCTCGAAAAGAAGACTTCATCTTATCTAGCCAAATGACTACTCTTGTCTACATTCATGCCACAAGTTAAATCTAGACAAACTAGTAACAAAGGCAAGAAAAGTTCTTCATCTAGTAGCAACAATAAAAATGCCAAACCCAATGATGTTGCTTCTAGTAGTTCTATTGATTCCACTAATGATGATTCTCTTAGCCAAGTTACACTTGAGCAAGAAAATGCTTTATTGAAAGGAATTACAGAAAAAGGTATCTACAAGAGTCTTGCCGGGTGTAAGCAATTTGAGGAAATTGTAGGCAAGCACGGAGGATACCGGAAGAACCATTGCATTGGCTACTTCGACGCTAATGGAGTTGAATGGGAAGAAGGTCAATACCCCAAGCCCAAGTTTGTTCCTCAAAAGGAGAAGTATGAAAATGCTCCTCCCAAGGGAATAAACACTCAAGATGACCTTCCACCACATGACCACAAGCTCAAGGGCAAGAACAAGCTTCAATAGGACATTGACTCGTATGAAGATGAATCCCTAGCTTTGGTGGAGTGGGTTCCCAAGGCTACTTCAAGCTCGTCGTCTAAAAAGGCTACTTCAACACCAAGGATCCCCATCAACTTGATGTGGGTCCCCAAGAAGAAGAACTAGAGAGTTCTTGAGGGGTGACTCCGCCAATGAAATTCACTCACATTCATTATTGGCAAGGACTATTTGCAATCAACATCAACTCTATGCAATAGTTTAAGGAGTCACACATTCCCTCATAGGTAAGCAAGGGACAAGGTAATAAACAAATCAATGGACATCATCACACATGCTTTGCACTCCATGTCCATGGATATCCTTGTATTTGTCTCTTGTGTGTTGGGACTAACCCATGTAGGTGAGAAGAGTAAGGAAACATCAAGGATGCTCCCAACTCTTGGTGATCTTCATCAACCTTGAGCATCCACCACTACCTCACCAACATGAAGTCTTCATCGACAAAACCCAAGGTTAGTTTATCCCTCTTATGGGGGATGTCACATCAAGGAGGAGCTTTACTCTAAGACTTGAGTTAAAGCATCTCTTAGTATGTGACAACATTAAATGCTTTATGTAAAAGTGGTAACCCCACTTGTGCTTAAACGATGAGTATGACCTATGATCAAGTATTCTTACTTGGCTCCTAAGTCAATATACTCATATATAGATGACTCCGTCATCGCCAAAATGCTTGTTAGATGCTAGTATGTATGTGCATGTTTGCCATGATTTCATTTGACATCTTATTGTGTGAGCATGTTAGTCTGCATTTATTTATCCATTCGAGCACATCCAATTGTTGCTATTTGGCTTTTGATTTATCTTTTGCCAATTGGATGGACAAGAATGCTTAGGACCACTCTCTAGCTATCTATGCTTTCTCACCTCATATTCTATTCATGCTGCATCACAAAATTTGAACAAGTACTTTTCGATCCCTGTGTGTGTGGAGCACTCGGAGTTCCGTATCGACAAAGGACTGACCATTAAAACTTCCCAAGTGCATCTTGGTGGAACCAACCTGTAACAGCCCGAACCGACGCTCCAGAAGATTCCCCTTTTATTTCCATTCTCGTCGTGCGTTTCGTTCGGTTGTCGCATTCATCATCGCATCATTCGCATCATCCGCATTGCATCGGCACTTCGTTGTCATCGTTTTCAAAACCGCATCCGTTCGTAGTCGCCGGTTCTATCCGTTCTTGTCGTTGACCATTTTGAGACCAACCACACACGCACGCGCCCGCGGCATTGATAAAATATTGTTTTCAAAAGTGCGTATAAAACTTTCTCGGATTGGGTCGGAAGTTGGCATGCGGTCTTGTTTTATTGGGGGTAAACCGCCTGCCAAGTTTCGTCGCAATCAGAGGTCGTTTGATACCCCAAGGGTCAACCGTAGCGGCTTCGTCATCGGTTTAATTACCAGTCGTTTCGGTCTTTTAAAATCTTGTGCCGGGCTGCCACCTTCCCTCTCATCTTGGCCCAAACCCCTCTTCACAGCCCAACACCAGCCCACCTAGTCTACCCCGCGACCGGAGCCATCCGATTACGATCGTACGGTCGAAATCGGCCCTGAAAACCCCCAAACCTAGCCCCCATGGCTATAAATACACCCCTAGCCTAACCTACCTCGGAATCCGCACCAAGCCGCTGCCCCGCCGCCACTTGTCGCCGCCAGCTCCAGTTCATCGCCGCCGACACCCAGCCGCCAGCCACCACTCCACAGCCAACGGGGAGCCGCCACGTCGCCCCAACCGGCTCCCCACCGCGCATGGCCCTGCGGAGCCCGCAGCAGGCCCGCTCGAGCCTGGCTGAGCCCGCAACAGCCCGCGCAAACCCCGCCGCCCGCTAGCCGCTGCCGCCACCCGAGGTCACGCAAGCCCCGCGCCCGAAGGCCACACCTTGCTCGTCTCCAGCCATCGCCCCGCCGTCTCCACCGGTCGGCGAGACGCCGGAGTTGCTCCAGGCCGTCCCCGCGTCGCCTCCGGCCAACAGCAGGTCGAGCAAGCCGCGCCCTGCCCTGGACTTCTTCCTCCTCCTGTTTTCTCTCTCTGATCCCTCCGGCATCTCTCTCTCGCAGCGGCAGTAGGTGTCGCCCGGAGCACCGCCTTCCACCTCCAACCGCCAGATCCGGCCACGCCGGACCGGATCCATTCATCCCCGCCTCAGGCCGCCGCATGCACGCCGGGGTATGGCCTACAGCCGCCGCCGTTCGTCTCTGCGGGGAGGAGGACGATGACCGGAGGAGCCTCCCGCTCGAGCGCTCGCCCTAGCGCCCGTGTGGGCCTCTTCTAGGCCCAAGCCGCGGCCCAGCTCCGCCTCTGCCCGTGTGGCCTCTCCACCGACTGGGCCTCGAGCCCACGAGGTGAGCTCTCCACCCGCTATCCAACGCATGTGCGCTTCTTTGTATGTTGCGTCAAGTCGGGCCTGTGCTAGATTGGCCCATTGACGTTTCCGCTGCAGAAAAGCATGATTTTCAAATGGGCATAATTAAATGACCGTGTGCCAGATTAAAATGTTTTATATATGTAAAATGCTCAGAAAAATATGTAGATTAATAATATGATGTTTTCATCAATGTTTAAAATACCTAAGCTCGCTGTTTGCATCATTTTGCACAAATGCCATGTTTTGCATCGCGCATAATTATTTAACGTGCATCGGGATTTAATCCAATCATATATTAAAAATGTTCATATCGTCGGCATCGCATTTTCATGCATGACGAACCTGTTCATTGAAATAATTGCATTTAACTTGCATTTATAATTGCTAAAAAGGGATTAGGCCATAAACGTACATAATAAATTGTGACATATTTCCCTACATTAACCTACGCATATTATATGTGTTTTCGGGGTAGAAAAATCCTTAGAAATTAACTGTGCATTTAGTTTTGTCATTGGAGGAAGTTCGTGTGCATGTCATTTTTTGCCACGATGCCCGTTTGTCTATTTTGTGGGATTTAATCCATGCATGATATGAAATAATTTTGAACATGAGATATGCCCTTGGACATGTCTGCTAGGCCCTGGTATTTTTGGTTGTCTTAGAAATGCATGTTTAGGTGTTGTTTCCTTGTTGCCAACATGCTATAAAAAACCTGATGTTTTGAGGGTCCAAAATATTTCTAAGTCTGGAAATCTGTTATTTTGTTGCTGTGTTGCCATGTGATTTGCTAGTGTTCTAGGAGTCTTTTGGTGATGTCACCATGGAGTCTTTTGTTAAGCATGTTATGATCTATCATGTTGTGCCAATAGTTTGCATGAATATGTTTTGCATCATAATTATTCTTGCTGTCCAATATGTCAATCTGTTAAAAACTGCTGCTCATGACTAGCCTAATTTTCACAAAGTCTGAGAATCTGTTTTCTTCAATATGCCATGTTGTGTTGATGGTTGCCATGAATCTGAGCATAATTTGATGTTGCCATAATGGAATGGTTTGTAATGCATCATGTCCTCTACCATGCTGTTAATTTTCATGCCATAATATGCCCTGTAGCATATAGTTTTACTGCTGCCAATATGCCTCCATGAAAATCTGCTATGCTAAAACCTGTTATTTTCACAAAGTCCTAATCTGCTATATTTTGTTGCCATGTTGTGAGCTTCCTACCATGTGATCCATGCCTCTTTTGTTTATGATATGTAAAGATGAAATGAAGTGCGTGTTATATGCTACTACCCCATGCTTAGTTTGTGCATTTTAGAATCTTGTAGCTTGTTGTTTTCATGCGTGCAATATGCCATGTTGCTGTTTGGGACAGATTTGCACCAAAACTTGTGTTGGTTGTTGTGGTTGAACCGTAGCTCCGTTTTGGGCATGCCATACATGTAACTTGCTTAGATTTTCATGTAATTTCATAACCTCTTGCTGCATCCATGACTTGGTATGTTTGTGGTTGTTATTTTCTTGCATTTTGCATTCATGGCATATAATCTTGTGATGGTCATATCTTTTAGGCTGTGGCTCCGTTTTATATGTTCCGTATATGTAAATCGACTAGAATGACGTGTAGAATCACATGGTCCTCTTAATTTCCATGTTTAATAAAAATAAAGCCTGATTAGTTCAGATCTGGACCAATTTCGAAATTAACATATGGGGTCGTTTCGGAAATGCTATATGTTGTTTCCGGCCTCATTTAAACTTGCCTAGATGTGTAGTTTACTCATACTTCCCCTCTTTCCATGTTTAATAACATTTAATATTGTTGTGTACCTAATGAGAGTGAACTAAATAATTCGAATGTGGATTTTCGTCAATATGCAACTCGTTGCATATTGAGCTTCACTTAATATTTAGTATTGTTTATTGTGATTGCCATGCCTTGCATAATTAAAACAGACATGCATCATGTTTGTTTGCGCATCATGTCATGCATATGTTGTGGTGTTTATCATGTGTTGATTGTTGTTTCCGAATTGCTTCTTCCCGATAGAGTACCGAAAGCGTTCGGAGTGTGAGGATTCGTTCGACTACGTTGGCTCGTCTTCTTCATGGATTCGTTCTTCTTCCAAGCGGGATCTCAGGCAAGATGATCATTTCCCTGGATACCATTACTATCATTGCCATGCTAGATGTCTCGTTTCTATCGCTTGTCTCGCTACCTACCACTTGTGTGTCAAGCCTCCCAAATTGACATGAAAAGCCTCTAACCTCTCCACATCGCAGCAAAACATTGTTTGGCAATGTTACCGCTTGCTCAGCCCTTCTTATAGCATTGCTAGTTGTAGGTGCAATTGTTTCCAGCTATCACAATATTATTGCTATTTAATTTAACGCACATATATACTTGGTAAAGGGTGGAAGGCTTGGCCTTTTGCTCGGTGTTTTGTTCCACTCTTGCCGCCCCTAGTTACTTGTGTACCGGTGTTATGTTCCATAATTGAGCGCTCCTAACATGCTTGGGGTTGTTATGGGGACCCCCTTGATTTTCGTTTTAGGATAAAACTTGTCTGGCAAGGCCCAACATTGGTACTACATTTGCCCAACATAATAATACTGCTAATTAACTTGATGCATAGGGAGTTAGCGCTACCCGAGGTTCGTTATTCAACATAATACAGGGAGGCCAGTGCTGCTGGTGCTGGTCCAAAATAGAGTCATGTGCGGGGCCAACCCGGGGCAACCCGGGAGATGTCTATCAGGCCACTATACGCTGCGCTCATCCGGTTGTGCCCTGAGAACGAGATACGCGGCTCCTATCGGGATTTTCGGCACGTCGGGCGGCCTTGCTGGATTTGTTTTACCTTTCTCGAACGTCTTGTGCGAGGAATTCTGAAGCTTTGGGCTATCTCGAGGTTGAGGTTTTCCAATGGAATTGCCTAGGAAGATCACGTGATTCGTGGTTGAGGTTATTCCCGCTGCGTGTGGTTAGTTTGTGATGGATGAGTTGGAGCACCCCTGCAGGGTTTAATCTTTCAGAAAGCCGTGCCCACGGTTACGTGGCAACTTGGAAACTTTGTTTAACACCCGGTCATAGCAAACTTGAAGTAAACTCAAATAAAATTCACCAACCGTTTGCGTAACCGTGACTGTCTCTTCTCGTGAGTCCTTATCCGAGAGAGAACACGGTGGGGTTATGTTTGACGTATGTAGGTGTTCAGGATCTCTTAGAGATCATTACTAGTTCACGTCCGTTTATTCGACAATCATCCCCCTTTATTCTTGTACTCGTAAGTTAGCCACTCAAATAAATGCTTAGTGCTTGCTGCAGCCTCACCACTTAACCAAACCTCACCCATTAAGTTTAATAGTCTTGATACCCTTGGAAATGAGATTGCTGAGTCCCTGTGGCTCACAGATTACTACAACCATAGTTGCAGGTTCAGGTAATGCGATGATTGGACATGAGCGCGATGCTTGTTTGATTTGGAGTTCTCCTTCTTCTTCTTCATCGATCTAGGATGGGTTCCAGGCGGCAGCCTGGGATAGCAAGGATGGATGTCATTTTATCGTTTGTTTTCGTCCGTAGCCGGACCCTGCTCTTCTATATGATGATTGTATATGTTGTTGTATTGATGTGATATTGATGTAGCTTGTGGCGAGTCTAAGCCAATTCCATATACTCATCTCTTCTTTACATGTACTTCTAATGATATCCATTCTTGCAAAACGACGAGATGCGTTTCTATCCCTGTCGAGGCCCTCGTGCCAAAATAAGTATAGGATCGCATCTTGGGCGTGACAAGTTCGTATCAGAGCCTGTACCAACCTAGGAGCCCCCTTGATTGATCGAACTTGGCCGAGTCGAGTCTAGTGAAAAAATTATTTTGAGTCTAGTTATATCGGAGAGTAGGATTCTTTTACTCCTCTTCTATACTCTGGTGAGGTATTCGACTTAGGAATTTTCATTCTACTCCTCTTCTCGCTCAAATTTTTTTTAGGATCACGCGGGTATTTTGGAAACTATATGATGCCGATGTGACGGAGTTCTGTCTTGGTGCCTCCTATCTGACTTGATTTCTTCCTGGGAGTTGAGCTCCAGGGGATTCTTGTGCACATCGTTATCATTCAGTTTCCTTAGTATCTCGGGACGGAGGATGTTCGAAATTGCTTCGATACTATCAGTGGCGAGAGGAGTCCGGCATCCCCAGTACTGGTGGAGAGAGTTCGGATGTACTGCCATACTTTAGTATCGTTGTGATTACGAGGGTCTGAGGTAGATGAGTTTCCGAGACCTTCGGTTGTGTGTTGAGGGATGTGATACACTGGAGAGTAGTATTACTGCTAGGAGTTGAGTGATGGATAAAAACTCCGTGTATCCGTGTACCCGATTGCATAACCAAAGATTTCAGAAGTTCTTAGGTGGGAATTCAAGTAGTTACCTAGGTTATCTTTCAACAGATGCATCATGTGAGGTTGGGGTTCAACATCTAGTGGTTCGTTTGTTCACGGTCTTTCTTACAGAGGACAGTCTCGGTATGCTTCATCAAGCCTTGTAGTTCGCTACACCTAGGGAGCATATTCAAGCGTCATTTCAATATGACAATCCAATGTACGATCGAGCCTGTGCGAGCCTTACCACGAAAAATATCGGACGAAATCTCTGTCATGAATTTGTTTCCGGCTTGTTTCAGGAGCCTCATCCTTTGTTTTGTTGGAATATAGTAATTCAAGTTGCTTCGATGTCAAACGTTGATTTCATATCTTTTCTTAGCGGTGTTCTCATAATTCTATGGGAATGCTAATCCTTTTGCTCAATCAAGTTGTCATGTCAATTCCTTTCCATCCGGTGTGTTTCTCATCAAGTTAATTCAACCCTCCCCAATATTTGCAATATCTATCCTCATCCTTCTTTTTCCCGGAGTTCATTTCATCCGTCCCAAGTTGTATTTGTTTTTCCCACCCTCCCGCCCTTTTTCGTCAATAATTAAATTGTCATCCAAGTGCCTTTCTTTTCATTGATGCTTCCGCTATCTTTTCTTCCATTTGATATCCGGTGATTCATTATGGAGATGCTTAAGTGATTCAAAGTTCATCATTGCTCGTTATCGTTTTCTTTCCCCGTGGATTCAATTCAAGCTTTCGGTGCTCATCATTTCCTTTTCATTCTCTAAATGCTTTCCCATGTTGGAAGTTCTTATCTATGACTCTCTTGTTTATTCCCCTCTCTCTATTCTATCCAGAGTGTTGAAGATATCTCAGAAGATTTGTGTTTTTGTTCAAATCCTTCCAATATATTTCGAGGGTCTCACCTCATCAAGTTTTCATTTGTACCGGTGCAATATCTTTCTAAGCAATCATGTCAACGGTGGCCTCTTTGAGTGGGCTCATAACCCACAGGTTTTTCCCTAGGATCTTACCTGGCTCTTCTAATCTTCCCGGAGATGTCCTCAAGTTCTTTCAAATATGACGTAAGAATGAATTCCATCAGTCATATTCCTTCCCGAAGATCGCTTCAATTATTCTCATCACTGGCGCAACCTTTTCTTATTCATTATTCCGGAGTATCTCAGTAATTCTTGGTGGTGTTTCTCGCCATTATTCTCAACATGAAGACCGAAGGAGAGTTTCTCTTAAATCTGGTTCCATCCTCAGATATTCATGGTTTCAGCTTGATGCTATTCTTCCAAATTGTTGCCAATCATGAGTAATTCCTTCCCTACCTATCCGGAGCATTTCAGAGTTGTTTTCATTTTTCGATCCTCCGAAGGCCATCATTTCAGAAGATTTCTTCGTTCTCAGCTTTCAGCTTTCTTTCTCAAATTCTTCTCAATTGTTGTCTCTTCGTTCGTCTCTAAATTATTCCGGTGCCTTGTTCAACTTTCTATTAGGCAAATCTTGATCTTTTCATTCTCATGTATTCCCATTCGTTTCAATTCTCACCGGTGGTTCGTTCAAGACTTCTCCAGTTTGTGCTCTCTATCTCTCTCTCTCTTCAATTCTTTTCAAAATGAATAAGTAGTATGCTAAATCCGTGATTGTCATGAATTTAACTTGATGAAGGATAAGCATAACATAATTCTTATTCTTGTTTCATCAAGGTGATTTCAATCCTTCTTCCGGAGTTGTTCATGATATCAATTCTCAATTCTAAGTTGTTTATCTTTTCTTTCCCGGAGTTCAAGTTTTCTCAAGTATCTTGAAGCTTCATCTAATCTTGGAGGTCATAATCTTATTCTTTTCAACCTTCAATTCTTTTCTATCATCCTTTCATTCCGGTGTTCTGCAAGAAGTTCTTCATGGTGGTTCATCAATGATTTCTTTCTTTCTCAAAGTATTCTTCAAGATTCTTGTGGTAGTACCTCAAGTATTCTTGCATTTCAAGTGCAATTCATTCTCCCTTATCTTTTGAGATGGTCTTGTAGCATTCTTGATTTGTAAGGAGTCTCGAAGAGAATTTGTCAAGGATGAGATATGTAAACCCATCATTTCTTTCTTGGAGTTATCTTGTATTGGATTTCACCAAGCTCTTCCTAAAGATTGTTGCTATCATAGTGTTTGTCAATGATCCAAGTTTTCTCTTATCCTCTCGATGAAAGAAGTTTTGCATGTCTTGTTGCTCCCAAGCAATCAATTGTTTTCCATTGTGGCCGGTTGTCACCTCTTTATGTTGGGATGTTTTCCAAAAGCCCATAACAAGTTCTCTTTTCGTTGTTGGATTTCCAATAACTCCGTTCAATCTCTTCTTGATAGGATGTCTTTCAAATTCAGTGGTGGTAGAAGTTGTCTTTTTCTTCTTCGTTCATTTCCTTCAATCGATCTGGCTTCTATTCTTTGTTCCGGAGATGTTGCTCTATTCATCTCATCATCTAGTTTTCAACATCAAGTTCGTTTTCATGCTTGTCCATTCAACCGGAGTGTGGTGTTCTCTTTTCAAGTTCTTTCCATCTTATCAAATTTTGCCTCTCTATCCTGCCAAAGTGCTGCCGAAATTTCTTTTGAATTCTTTCTTGTTTCTCATCATTCTTCATCTCTTCCAACCTTCATGTTTCTATGATATTACTCGTTTGTCAAAGAAGTAACTAAGCATTACCTCTTCCTTTCGTCTTCCTCTTCCCCTTCTCATTCTAAGATCTCGGGTCGAGATCTCTTGTAAGTGGAGGAGAGTTGTAACAGCCCGGACCGACGCTCCAGAAGATTCGCCTTTTATTTCCATTCTCGTCGTGCGTTTCGTTCGGTTGTCGCATTCGTCATCGCATCATTTGCATCATCCGCATTGCATCGGCACTTCGTTGTCATCGTTTTCAAAACCGTATCCGTTCATAGTCGCCGGTTCTCTCCGTTCTTGTCGTTGACCATTTTGAGACCAACCACACACGCACGCGCCCGCGGCATTGATAAAATATTGTTTTCAAAAGTGCGTATAAAACTTTCTCGGATTGGGTCGGAAATTGGCATGCGGTCTTGTTTTATTGGGGGTAAACCGCCTGCCAAGTTTCGTCGCAATCAGAGGTCGTTTGATACCCCAAGGGTCAACCGTAGCGGCTTCGTCATCGGTTTAATTACCAGTCATTTCGGTGTTTTAAAATCTTGTGCCGGGCTGCCACCTTCCCTCTCATCTTGGCCCAAACCCCTCTTCACAGCCCAACACCAGCCCACCTAGTCTACCCCGCGACCGGAGCCATCCGATTACGATCGTACGGTCGAAATCGGCCCTGAAAACCCCCAAACCTAGCCCCCATGGCTATAAATACACCCCTAGCCTAACCTGCCTCGGAATCCGCACCAAGCTGCTGCCCCGCCGCCACTCGTCGCCGCCAGCTCCAGTTCGTCGCCGTCGCCACCCAGCCGCCAGCTACCACTCCACAGCCAACGGGGAGCCGCCACGTCGCCCCAACCAGCTCCCCACCGCGCCTGGCCCTACGGAGCCCGCAGCAGGCCCGCTCGAGCCCGGCTGAGCCCGCAACAGCCCGCGCAAGCCCCGCCACCCGAGGTCCCGCAAGCCCCGCGCCCGAAGGCCGCACCCTGCTCGTCTCCAGCCATCGCCCCGCCGTCTCCACCGGTCGGCGAGCCGCCGGAGTTGCTCTAGGCCGTCCCCGCGTCGCCTCCGGCCAAAAGCAGGTCGAGCAAGCCGCGCCCTGCCCTGGACTTCTTCCTCCTCTCGTTTTCTCTCTCTCATCCCTCCGGCATCTCTCTCTCGCAGCGGCAGTAGGTGTCGCCCGGAGCACCGCCTTCCACCTCCAACCGCCAGATCCGGCCACGCCGGACCGGATCCATTCATCCCCGCCTCGGGCCGCCGCATGCACGCCGGGGTAGGGCCTATAGCCACCGCCGTTCGTCTCTGCTGGGAGGAGAACGACGACCGGAGGAGCCTCCCGCTCGAGCGCTCGCCCTAGAGCCCGTGTGGGCCTCTTCCAGGCCCAAGCCGCGGCCCAGCTCCGCCTCTGCCCGTGTGGCCTCTCCACCGACAGGGCCTAGAGCCCACGAGGTGACCTCTCCAGCCGCTATCCAACGCATGTGCACTTTTTTGTATATTGCGCCTAGTCGGGCCTGTGCTAGATTGGCCCATTGACGTTTCCGCTGCAGAAAAGCATGATTTTCAAATGGGCATAATTAATTAACCGTGTGCCGGGTTAAAATGTTTTATATATGTAAAATGCTCAGAAAAATATGTAGATTAATAATATGACGTTTTCATCCATGTTTAAAATACCTAAGCTCGATGTTTTCATCATTTTGCACAAATGCCATGTTTTGCATCGCGCATAATTATTTAACGTGCATCGGGATTTAATCCAATCATAAATTAAAATTGTTCATATCGTCGGCATCGCATTTTCATGCATGACGAACCTATTCATTGAAATAATTGCATTTAACTTACATTTATAATTGCTAAAAGGGGATTAGGCCATAAACGTGCATAATAAATTGTGACATATTTCCCTACATGAACCTACGCATATTATATGTGTTTTCGGGGTAGAAAAATACATAGAACTTAACTGTGCATTTAGTTTTGCCATTGGAGGAAGTTCGTGTGCATTTCATTTTTTGCCACGATGCCCGTTTGTCTATTTTGTGGGATTTAATCCATGCACGATATGAAATAATTTTGAACATGAGATATGCCCTTGGACATGTATGCTAGGCCCTGGTATTTTTGGTTGTCATAGAAATGCATGTTTAGGTATTGTTTCCTTGTTGCCAACATGCTATAAAAAACCTGATGTTTTGAGGGTTCAAAATATTTCTAAGTCTGGAAATCTGTTATTTTGTTGCTGTGTTGCCATGTGATTTGCTAGTGTTCTAGGAGTCTTTTGGTGATGTCACCATGGAGTCTTTTGTTAAGCATGTTATGATCTATCATGTTGCGCCAATAGTTTGCATGAATATGTTTTGCATCATAATTATTCTTGCTGTCCAATATGTCAATCTGTTAAAAACTGCTGCTCATGACTAGCCTAATTTTCACTAAGTCTGAGAATCTGTTTTCTTCAATATGCCATGTTGTGTTGATGGTTGCCATGAATCTGAGCATAATTTGATGTTGCCATAATGGAATGGTTTGTAATGCATCATGTCCTCTACCATGCTGTTAATTTTCATGCCATAATATGCCCTGTAGCATATAGTTTTACTGCTGCCAATATGCCTCCATGAAAATCTGCTATGCTAAAACCTGTTATTTTCACAAAGTCCTAATCTGCTATATTTTGTTGCCATGTTGTGAGCTTCCTACCATGTGATCCATGCCTCTTTTGTTTATGATATGTAAAGATGAAATGAAGTGCGTGTTATATGCTACTACCCCATGCTTAGTTTGTGCATTTTAGAATCTTGTAGCTTGTTGTTTTCATGCGTGCAATATGCCATGTTGCTGTTTGGGACAGATTTGCACCAAAACTTGTGTTGGTTGTTGTGGTTGAACCGTAGCTCCGTTTTGGGCATGCCATACATGTAACTTGCTTAGATTTTCATGTAATTTCATAACCTCTTGCTGCATCCATGACTTGGTATGTTTGTGGTTGTTATTTTCTTGCATTTTGCATTCATGGCATATAATCTTGTGATGGTCATATCTTTTAGGCTGTGGCTCCGTTTTATATGTTCCGTATATGTAAATCGACTAGAATGACGTGTAGAATCACATGGTCCTCTTAATTTCCCTGTTTAATAAAAATAAAGCCTGATTAGTTCAGATCTGGACCAATTTCGAAATTAACATATGGGGTCGTTTCGGAAATGCTATATGTTGTTTCCGGCCTCATTTAAACTTGCCTAGATGTGTAGTTTACTCATACTTCCCCTCTTTCCATGTTTAATAACATTTAATATTGTTGTGTACCTAACGAGAGTGAACTAAAAAATTCGAATGTGGATTTTCGTCAATATGCAACTCGTTGCATATTGAGCTTCACTTAATATGTAGTATTGTTTATTGTGATTGCCATGCCTTGCATAATTAAAACGAACATGCATCATGTTTGTTTGCGCATCATGTCATGCATATGTTGTGGTGTTTATCATGTGTTGATTGTTGTTTCCGGATTGCTTCTTCCCGATAGAGTACCGAAAGCGTTCAGAGTGTGAGGATTCGTTCGACTACGTTGGCTCGTCTTCTTCATGGATTCGTTCTTCTTCCAAGCGGGATCTCAGGCAAGATGATCATTTCCCTGGATACCATTACTATCATTGCCATGCTAGATGTCTCGTTTCTATCGCTTGTCTCGCTACCTACCACTTGTGTGTCAAGCCTCCCAAATTGACATGAAAAGCCTCTAACCTCTCCACATCCCAGCAAAACATTGTTTGGCTATGTTACCGCATGCTCAGCCCTTCTTATAGCATTGCTAGTTGCAGGTGCAATTGTTTCCAGCTATCACAATATTATTGCTATTTAATTTAACGCACATATATACTTGGTAAAGGGTGGAAGGCTTGGCCTTTTGCTCGGTGTTTTGTTCCACTCTTGCCGCCCCTAGTTACTTGTGTACCGGTGTTATGTTCCATAATTGAGCGCTCCTAACATGCTCGGGGTTGTTATGGGGACCCCCTTGATTTTTGTTTTAGGATAAAACTTGTCTGGCAAGGCCCAACATTGGTACTACATTTGCCCAACATAATAATACTGCTAATTAACTTGATGCATAGGGAGTTAGCGCTACCCGAGGTTCGTTATTCAACATAATACAGGGAGGCCAGTGCTGCTGGTGCTGGTCCAAAATAGAGTCATGTGCGGGGCCAACCCGGGGCAACCCGGGAGATGTCTATCAGGCCACTATACGCTGCGCTCATCCGGTTGTGCCCTGAGAACGAGATACGCGGCTCCTATCGGGATTTTTGGCACGTCGGGCGGCCTTGCTGGATTTGTTTTACCTTTCTCGAACGTCTTGTGCGAGGAATTCTGAAGCTTTGGGCTATCTCGAGGTTGAGGTTTTCCAATGGAATTGCCTAGGAAGATCACGTGATTCGTGGTTGAGGTTATTCCTGCTGCGTGTGGTTAGTTTGTGATGGATGAGTTGGAGCACCCCTGCAGGGTTAAATCTTTCAGAAAGCCATGCCCGCGGTTACGTGGCAACTTGGAAACTTTGTTTAACACCCGGTCATAGCAAACATGAAGTAAACTCAAATAAAATACAACAACCGTGTGCGTAACCGTGACTGTCTCTTCTCGTGAGTCCTTATCCGGGAGAGAACACGGTGGGGTTATGTTTGACGTATGTAGGTATTCAGGATCTCTTAGAGATCATTACTAGTTCACGTCCGTTTATTCGACAATCATCCCCCTTTATTCTTGTACTCGTAAGTTAGCCACTCAAATAAATGCTTAGTGCTTGCTGCAGCCTCACCACTTAACCAAACCTCACCCATTAAGCTTTAATAGTCTTGATACTCTTGGAAATGAGATTGCTGAGTCCCCGTGGCTCACAGATTACTACAACAACAGTTGCAGGTTCAGGTAATGCGATGATTTGATGTGAGCGCGATGCTTGTTTGATTTGGAGTTCTCCTCCTTCTTCATCGATCTAGGATGGGTTCCAGGCGGCAGCCTGGGATAGCAAGGATGGATGTCATTTTATCGTTTGTTTTCGTTCGTAGTCGGACCCTGCTCTTCTGTCTGATGATTATATATGTTGTTGTATTGATGTGATATTGATGTAGCTTGTGGCGAGTCTAAGCCAATTCCATATACTCATCTCTTCTTTACATGTACTTCTAATGATATCCATTCTTGCAAAACGACGAGATGCGTTTCTATCCTTGTCGAGGCCCTCGTGCCAAAATAAGGATAGGATCGCATCTTGGGCGTGACACAACCCAAAATCTCGGGCTCACCGAGTGCCAAGGGTTGATCTGGTTTTCAATCTCGGTACTACCGATTCCATATTCTCGGTTACACCGAGTTTCCCTGTCAGCTGACAGTTGAGGAACTCGGTGACACCGGAAATTTAGAATCGGTGTCACCGACAGCAAGGGGTATATATGCTGTGGACCCGATGTTTTGAAAATCAATCCTCAAACCGTCGTGCCCCAAAACCCTACACTGTCGATTCGTGACCCCTGGTCGTCGCCTTGCCTCCCCATGCATCTCCGCCGCTGGGATCTTCACCGTCGACGGGCATCTTCACAACCGTCGCCGCCGTAGCGGATCCGCCGCCGACTTAGGGTATGGATCCGACCCTTCTGTGCGCTCCCCGTCCGAATCTTGCACGCTGAACTTTACTCCATCGATGATCCACCATGTGCAAACCTCTCAATCCACTGGAAAGTTCATTAGATTAGCGACCCGAAAGATTTTAGGTTTAGTTGCCCGGAAAATCGCATCTCGGTGATACCGAGTCAGAAAAATCGGTTCCACCGATTTCTTTTTCTCCTACTGAGGATAGTACTTGGTGAAACCGAGTGGTAGTTTTCGGTCCCACCGAAACTGCTGCCAAGTTTCTGTTCAGAGTATTGTGAGTCTCGGCAGCACCGAAAATTTTGACTCGGTGACACCGAAATTCCATTTTGCAGTGAACTACATCTAAGATTTTTCTGTTCAAACTTTCAAAAACTGCTGCATTTTGTGATGACTTATCTTCTTCCACTCCACTATACTCTATTCACAGGGTCAGAGATGTCTCCTTTAGATGACAGTGAGAACAACTTCACAGAGGAGGATATTGTCATGAGTTCAGGCACTAGTCCTGAAGAGAGTTTTGATGATGTGCCTAGTTCCCCTGATTTGCCCAAGGCTGCCACAAGAACTAGGAGGAAGCTCAATTCTGATGAGGAAGATGAGGACTTCATACCTGATGAAGTGCCTCCCAAGTCAATGCAGGACAAGTCTGTCAAGGATACTGCTGCTGCTACTTCTTTCAAGAAAAAGAAAGCTGTCAGGAAGGAGTATGCTAGCTCTGAGATATTGAGAGCACCAGAGAGCTCCAGAGCTACCATGACCATTGAGCCCCCAAAGAAGTCTATGCCTAAGAAGGCAGGGGAGAAGAAGAAGAGAGAGAGGACAAAATTTGTCAAGGCTAAAGTTCTCCCATCTACTCCTGAGTATCTAGATGAGGAAGAAGAACAGGAGGAAGAGCAAGTTGCAAAGGCCCCTCCCAAGAAGAAGAAGAAGCTTATGGCAGATGCTATGCCAAAGCAAGGTACTTCCAAGAGCACCAAGTCTGCCCCCAAGAAGGCTGCTGCTGATAAGTCCAAGAGGTCATCCAGACAGATTCCAGCTTCTGAGAAGAACAAGGGAACTACCTCCAGAGATGAGGATGAGGATGCCATGTCTGCATTGATGAAGCTTAGACCACATCTTCCTGAACACAATGCTAGCCATCTACTTGCTAAAGACATGAAGAAGAGGAAGGATTCTGGTTTGAGGGCATGGAGAGCTATTGATGCTTATGCCCAAAGGAGAAAAACAGCTGTGGACTATAGGTTATACACCAAGGAGCAACATGATTTCTATGAGACTGTGCTGCTTGACAAGAGTCCAGCTGTCAATGATATGAGATACGTTGACTGGAAATATATCAAGGCTAATGAAGATTATTTTCCAAATGTCCAAGACAATTTTCACTGCATTGGCCTAGATGAGTTTGTTGGCAAAGAATTCACTGCATGGAACGACGAGATGATCATGCAATTCTACTCCACTGCACACTTCCATGGAGATTTTAGAATTGTATGGATGATTGAAGGAGCAAGATACGAGTCTACTGTTGAGGAATGGGCTGCTATCTTAGAAGTCCTAGAGGTACAAGATGGTGACCTGGATGTCTATTCTGAATCCAAGGAGAGCCACAATGCTATGGCTAACATGTACAATGAGATCCTTGCTTCTCATGTGAAGTCTCATAGGTTAGGATCTATTTTCTTCCTCCAGGCTGGCCTCCGCACCATGAACACCATCTTGAGGCATACATTGATGCCCAAGTCAGTTGATGAGAAGATGATCCGAGGCCATTCCATCAACATGCTGATCCATCTTGATAGACACACCAGGATTCGTGTGATGGATTTGATAGTAGAGACAGTGAAGAGGGTTGCTGCTGATCAAAAGCGCTCATGCTGCTATGCACCCTACATTCAGATGCTCATCAACTCCAAGCTGGAGAAGCACATCTTTGCTCTGGACAGACCCCATTTGCCCCTACAACCAGATTTAGAGGACAACGTTGTGGTGATGGACCCAGAACATCGCACATTAGCTGCAGCTCAAGCACAGGCAGAGGCAGAGGCAGCTAGAGCCACTAGTGCTCAAGTCCCCAGATCCAGGAACGAGCAAATGGATCTGTTGATCTCATCAGTTCAGGGCATGCAGGACATCAAGGACATACTGGAGAACCAAAACAGTCTTGTCAGAATCTTTGAGAACAGGATCAAGACCCTCAATGACAAGGTAGATGGGCTGACCAAGACAGTCAATGAGCTTAAGAAGGAAGTTGACTCTATGCCTCTTCCTCAGTCTACTGATGATGATGATGATGATGAGGATGACTCTCCTCTCAGGCCAGGCACACACTTTTCTACCCATGCCAGATCAGCCACCGTGCCAGCTCCAGATTTGATGCCCTCTTCATCAGCTCCTGCTACAGTCTCTTCAGCTCCATCAGCTCCTCGAGTGCCTCCAATTGCCACACCAACTCCATCCATGACGTCAGCCGATATCTTCGCCGATGCAGTTCTCTCGACTCCTTCATCGACAACCGGAGGAGATCAGCCCAAGAATGATTAGATATATGCCTTTGAACTTCTTGGTAACTTGTTGCCAAAGGGGGAGAAGTGTATATAGATCTTTAGCCTTTGAGTGAGAGAGCGTTTGGTTTTTATCGCTTTTTCAAAAACATTTGGTCTTTTGGTTTGTTTGTGTTGAACTATGTGGTGTTTGATCATACGCTTTATGTGTGCTGCTACTATTTCCTATCATTATGTTGCTTATGAGATGATCTTTCACTTTTTGCATGATTGTGTTGTGCTATGATATTACCTCATATTATTCTCGCACACCACCAAGTTGTATGTGACATGGAAGAAGTGCCCCATGTACGTAATCGGTTGTGCATTTGCATTCAAACGCAAATAAAAAATAATGCACAAATTTAGGGGGAGCTCTTGCTTATCACATACTTCTCAAAGCGACGATTATATTCATTGATTATATCATTGTCGAAGCTTTGATCTATATGTTGTCATCAATTACCAAAACGGGGGAGATTGAAAGCACATTTGCTCCCTTGGTGGTTTTGGTAATTAATAACAACATATACGTCATTGAACTAATGTTTCCACTAAGCACATTTATGGAAAAGTTCAATGATAGGATTGGCAAAAGGATTGTGGAGATTGTGGAGATACCCCAAGATGCAAGGAAATGGATTGGCAAAGCTTCAAGCAGAGGACTCTACTTTTTACTTTGTGAGAAATCACTTTGAGTCCATAGGAAATCCAATACTATTAAAAGGGGGTAAGGTACTGTTGGTGAACAAAAAGCTCATACGTGCACAAGTGATAGTCACCAAAAACATCCACAAGCTCTTCCACAAAAGTCTGTCCAAAGTCAAATATCCAAAATCAGTGCAACCAACACTTCCCACTTGGTGCCACCGATATCCAAACTCAGACAGACCCATGCCAAACCCTAGCTTGTCGGTGCAACCAATTCTGTATCGGTGCCACCGAGTTTAGGTTGCCAACTCTCTGTTTAGCCATCTTCAGTCTTCGGTACCACCGAGATTTGCCTATCGGTCTCACCAAGTTTCTGGACCAACTCTCTTGATAGACATTCACCTGATCGGTACCACCGAGAAATGTGGATCGGCGCCACCGAGTTTCTGGACCAACTCTTTGGTAAGCCTTCGTCAAGAATCGGTACCACCGAGATGTGAAGATCGGCGCATTGAGTTTGCGCAATCTGACCGTTGGTCACCTGATCGGTACCACCGAGAGTTATATATCGGTCTCACCGAGATTCAAAAGTTGTCACCTTTTGGTCACTTCGGTACCACCGAGATTCACACATCGGTCTCACCGAGTTGGTCACTTTAGGTGTAACGGTTGGATTTTTGGGGATGCCTATATATACCCCTTCACCACCAGCCACTCAAAAGAGAAGCACTCAGAACTATTCCATACTTGCCCCATCATATTTTCTGAGAGAGAGCCACCTACTCATGTGTTGAGATCATGCCATTCCATTCCAACCATATGAATCTTGATCTCTAGCCTCCCCAAGTTGCTTTCCACTAATCCCATCTCTTCCTCCAAGCCAAATCTGCGAGAGAGTGATTGTGTGTTGAGGAGTCT
This sequence comes from Elymus sibiricus, assembly GCA_039707655.1. NCBI lineage: Eukaryota > Viridiplantae > Streptophyta > Magnoliopsida > Poales > Poaceae > Elymus > Elymus sibiricus. The sequence goes on from CM077666.1 coordinate 6,584,289, forward strand.
ATCATCTTGAAGCACAAGAGCAAGGAGTTCATCGTCATTGCCGAGCCTATTACCTTTTGGAGGGTGGTGCCTCCTAGATTGGTCAGGTGTCGCTTGGGAGCCTCCTACTTCGTGTTGTGGAGTTGAACCAAGAAGTTTGTATGGGCAAGGAGATCGCCTACTTCGTGAAGATCTACCCATAGTGAGGCTAGTCCTTCGTGGATGGAAGCCGTTATGGAATAGTCAAGGTTGCTACTTCGTGGACCCTTCGTGGGTGGAGCCCTCCGTGGACTCTCGCGACCGTTACCCTCCGTGGGTTGAAGACTCCATAAACATGGACGTACGATAGCACCACCTATCGGAACCACGGGAAAAATCTTCGTGTCTACAAATTGCGTTTGATCCTCCTACCCTTCCTTTACTACTCATGCTTGTTGTTACTTTCCGCTGCTATACTCTTAGACATGCATGTGTAGGGTGTGCTTGACTTGCCATGAATGCTAAAATCTGCCAACACTAAAAATTGGGAAAAGGCTAGATTTTTATTTGGTCAAGTAGTCTAATCACCCCCCTCTAGACATACTTTCGGTCCTACATAGGTAGGTCCTTGATGGTACCTACCATTGCCCGGCGACGTGTTTGACCATAGCTCGGTCAAGCCGAACACTTGGTCCCTGATATTGGGTCCCCACAGCTACCCATGGTATTTTGAGCGCAAAATTGTGCCTCCAAGGCACGTACTTTGCGGCTAGCGGGGCCATGCTATGGGGAGCGTATCCCTATTTATGATGAGCGCGGGAAGACTCCGGGAGCTCAGACAGGGCTCGGACTCATTTGCTCGCCTCTTGTGCCTTGACGGCGGACTGGGATTTTGGCGCTTAATTGCCAACCTGGACTTGGGCTGCCAGGGCCATTGTGTGCTCCTCAGTTCGGAGTGAGCGCTCTGTGTTGCCATTGACAGTGATGACCCCCTTGGGTCCAGGAATAATAAGCTTTAGATATGCGTAATGGGGGACGGCGTTGAAGTGAGCGAACGCTGTACGGCCGAGAAGGGCATGATAGCCGCTGCGAAAAGGGACGATGTCGAAGATCAAGTCTTCGCTGCGGAAGTTGTCGAGCGAGCCGAACACTACTTCGAAAGTCACGGTGCCCGAGTAGCGGGTTTCGACGCTTGGGATTACTCCTTTAAAGGTACTATTGGTGGGTTTGATCCTTGACGGGTCGATACACATTTTCCTCACTATATCTGAGTAAATCAGATTGAGGCTACTGCCTCCATCCATGAGGACTCTAGTTAGGTGGTACCCATCGATAATGGGGTCAAGTACCAGGGCCGCCGATCCTCCATGACGGATACTGGTTGGATGGTCCCTACGGTCGAAGGTGATCGGGCATGCTGCCCATGGGTTGAATTTCGGGGCTACGGGCTCTACGGCATAGACGTCCCGAAGTGCATGCTTCCTCTCATTCTTTGGTATGTGCGTGATGTATATCATGTTCACACTTTTTACCTCAGGAGGGAATTGCTTCTGGCCTCCATTGTTTGGCCCGCGAGGCTCATCATCGTCCTCGCTGCGGGGGCTCTTGCCCTGCTCCTCGACTGTGAGCTTGCTGGCCTGTTTGATCACACAACATTTACGGTTGGTGTGGGTGGCGGGCTTGTCTGGGGTGCCGTGGACCTGGCAGGGCCTAATCAGGATTTTGTCAAGTGTGGTAGGTCCATCCGGATTACCTTTACAGGGCTTCTTCCGCTGTCCTGATCTTGAATTGTTGAATCCCGCATTTACGGCCGTATCCTCAGCATCACTGTTGTTGTGTCGACGCTTGTTCTTGTTAGATCATGGTTTCCCATTTCCATCCCGAACTTCAGAGGTGCCGGGGTCCTCAGGATTGTGGCTTTGACGAGCTAGCCAACTGTCCTCGTGATACGTCTCCAACGTATCTATAATTTTTGCTTGTTCCATGCTGTTATATTATCATTCTTGGATGTTTTACAATCATTTTACTACAACTTTATATTATTTTTGGGACTAGCCTATTAACCTAGAGCCCAGTGCCAGTTTCTTTTTTTTTCTCCGTGTTTTTGAGTTTTGCAGAAAAGGAATATCAAACGGAGTCCAAACGGAATAAAAATCTACGGTGATTTTTTATGGACCAGAAGAAGCCCAGGTAGCATTGGAGTTGGGCCAGAAGAGCCATGAGGCCACCACAAGCCTAGGGGGCGCCCCCCCTAGGGCACGCCCCCCTGGCTTGTCGTCACCTCGTGGTCCCCCTGGACTTGTTTCCGTCGCCAAAAATTCCTATAAATATAGAAACCCCCAGAAACAAACCTAGATCGGGAGTTCTGCCGCCGTAAGCCTCCAGAGCCACGAAAAACCAATCGGGAGCCCGTTCCGGCACCCTGCCGGAGGGGGAAACCATCACCGGAGGCCATCTTCATCATCCCGGCGGTCTCCATGACGAGGAGGGAGTAGTTCACCCTCTGGGCTGAGCGTATGTACCAGTGGCTATGTGTTTGATCTCTCTCTCTCTCGTGTTCTTGAGATGGCACGATCTTGATGTACCGCGAGCTTTATTAATATAGATGAATCATATGGAGTTTTCCCCTCTCTATCTTCTTGTGATGAATTGAGTTTTCCCTTTGAAGTTTTCTTATCGGATTGAGTCTTTAAAGGATTTGAGAACACTTGATGTATGTCTTGCGATGGGATATCCGTGGTGACAATGGGATGTTCTATTGATCCACTTGATGTATGTTTTGGTGATCAACTTGCGGGTTCCGTGACCATGGGAATCTATGCATAGGGGTTGGCACATGTTTTCGTCTTGACTCTCCGGTAGAAACTTTGGGGCACTCTTTGAAGTTCTTTGTGTTGGATTGAACATGATGAATCTGAAATTGTGTGACGCATATCGTATAATCAAGCCCATGGGTACTCGTGGTGACATTGGGGTATCTAGGTGACATTAGGGTTTTGGTTGATATGTATCTTAAGGTGTTATTTTAGTACGAACTCTAGGGCTGTTCGTGACACTTATAGGGATAGCTCATAAGATTGATCGGAAAAGATAACTTTGAGGTGGTTTCGTACCCTACAATAATTTCTTCATTTGTTCCCCGCTATTTGTGACTTTGGAGTGAACTCTTTGTCGCATGTGAGGGATTTATATATGATTCAACTATGTTAGTATTGTTGAGAGAACTTGCACTAGTGAAAGTATGAACCCTAGCCTTGTTTCTAAGCATTGCAATACCGTTTTAGCTCACTTTTATCATTAGTTACCTTGCTGTTTTTATATTTTCAGATTACAAAAACCTATATCTACCATCCATATTACACTTGTATCACCATCTCTTCCCCGAACTAGTGCACCTATACAATTTACCATTGTATTGGGTGTGTTGGGGACACAAGAGACTCTTTGTTATTTGGTTGCAGGGTTGTTTGAGAGAGACCATCTTCATCCTACGCCTCCCACGGATTGATAAAGCTTAGGTCATCCACTTGAGGGAAATTTGCTACTGTCCTACAAAACTCTGCGCTTGGAGGCCCAACACGAGTCTACAAGAAGAAGGTTGTGTAGTAGACATCACCTCGCCTGTGCAAAAGCGGGTCATAAGTGAGGTAACGGCCGACATCGTTCTCGGCTTGTCTTGGCCGAGCTGACGAGCTAGCCATTCGTCCCGGATGTTGTGTCTGAAAGAGGCTATTGCCTCGGCGTCTGGACAGTCGATGATCTAGTTCTTCTCAGTCAACAACCAATTCCAAAATTGTCGGGCTGGCTTGCCAGGCTGTTGAACAATGTGGCTTATGTCATCAGAATCCGGGGGCCAGACATAGGTGCCTTGAAAGTTAGCTCGGAAGGCATCCTCGAGCTCTTCCCAGATCCCAATGGAGTTTTCACGGAGGCAGCTTAACCAGTGCCGTGCTGGGCCTTTAAGCTTTAATGGCAAGTATTTTATGGCATGGAGATCATCTCCTCAGGCCATATGAATGTGGAGAAGGAAGTCTTCAATTCACATGGCCGGGTCTGTTTTCCCGTCGTATTGTTCGATGTTTACGGGTTTAAACCCTTCGGGGAACTGATGCTGCATCACCTCATCTGTAAAGCACATTGGGTGAGCGGCGCCTCTGACCCGGGCTATGTCACGTCGGAGGTCGGCTGACATCCAAACCCAGTGTTGCTCCCAAGCTCTATCGTTTTGGTCGAGCCAAGCTTGGTATCCGTCCCGTCTAGTGGGAGTGTACCCTCTAGATCCATAGATGGATCTTGTCTGACCTGCTCTAGCATCCAAGTCGCATCGTAGGTCGTATGGATCCTCAGTCCATACTGGCTCCTTCCTTCTCCTGGGGGGGGTGTAGGTCAATATTCGGCCTCTCCAGCTGTCCTGTCCCGTCCTCGAGGGGGGCGGTCTGGCTGGTCATCCTGAGTGCGTCTGGGGTGTGCGTGCTCAAGGGCCTCGTCGTCAAATTGAGGTAGCAAACGTCGGCGCATGTAAATTTTGTTTTGATCTAGCCATTCATTGCCATACCCTTCTGCAGCTGCTAAGACTCTCATCCATCTCTCATTGAGGGTATCTTGTTCGGCTTCTAGCAGCTTTTGCTTCTTCTTCAGGCTTCGGGCCGTGGCTATAAGTTGCTGCTTGAACCGTTCCTGATCCAGTGGGTCTTCGGGGATGATGAATTCTTTGGCTCCAAGGCTAACCTTCTCCTCTGCAGGGGGAAGGTAGTTGCTGTCCTCGAAGTCACTGAGGTCCTCGGGGTCATGTTGATCCTCGCACCCCTCCGAGTCATCGAGTGGTTGTTCGGGGGCAGCGGGGTCACCGAGGTCTTCCATATTATCCGGGGTATCGTTTTCTCTGGTGCCCGTATTTCTTTTTCTACCCTTGCGCCCCTTGGAATGTTTGTGCTGACATCGGCGCTTGGGTGGCTCTTTGCCGGGCTTGTCGCCATTCTTTCTGGGGGTGCCGTCTCCGCTCTTCCCAGTGGTGTCGTCACCTTTATCGTTGGGTGTGTCCACCATATAGACGACATAGGTGGAGGTGGCAATCCACTGTCTAGTGGTGGGAGGGGCAGTGGCATCGGCCTCTTCATCCATCTCTTCGGCCTCCTTAGAGGCGTAGTCCAACATACCAGTTAAATCTTCAATAGTGGCTACCAAGTGGGTGGTGGATGGGCCGTAAAATTCCCCATGGCCTGCCTCAACACCGATCTGTCGTCGTTTTCTCAAGGGGGGTGCCGCAAGGACGGCAGATGCCTTGGGATGGCTTGATAGGTGAGAGCAAGGCTGCAGTGGAGATCCGGGACGGGTATGCGAATAGCACGCGGTGGTTTACCCAGGTTCGGGGCTCTCCGGAGAGATAATACCCCTACTCCTGCATATCTGTATATATGTGGTGTACCTGGTACATGGTTGCTCCTGGAGCTGTGTCTGAGGAGGAAGAGGGAGTTGTGAGCTCCTTACCTTGGCCTCATATGTATGCATGTGTGAGCATGCATGAGTGAGAGGGAGAGGATGAGAGGAGACCTCCCGTGAGTGTGTGTGTGGCTGCTTCTTGGAGGCTCCCCTGGTGCCTCTTATATAGGGAGGCCCAGGGGACAAGGGGTGGCCCACCAGCCAGCTATCAACTATAGGAGATGACAAGTGATGTAGGCTACAGTGCGCCACTGTTGGGGCGCAGTGAAGTGACGGGTGACGGGTGCACAGCGGGGCACTATTCGCCAATAGTGCCCGACTGTAGCGGGGTGGCAGGTTCTGCAGTCCGTCAGCTACAGTGTCGTCAGATCGTGTCCGATGGGACCCCTGGAGCTGACTTCGTCGGGCCGCAGCCGGCAGCCGGCCGGGAGGAGCCGGACAGGAGGAGCCGGACTGGAGGAGCCGGACAGGAGGAGCCGGACTGGAGTAGCCAGACAGGAGCAGCCGGACTGGAGGAGCCGGACAGGAGGAGCCGGACAGGAGCAGCCGGATAGGAGCAGCCGGACAGGAGCAGCCGGACAGGAGGAGCCGGACAGGAGGAGATGGACTGGAGGAGCCGGACAGAAGGAGCCGGACCGGAGGAGACGGACTGGAGGAGCCAGACAGGAGGAGCCAGACTGGAGCAGCCGGACAGAAGGAGCCGGACTGGAGGAGCCGGCAGCCACGAGCCTCCAGCCGGCAGCCACCAGCCTCCAGCCGGCAGCCACCAGCCTCCAGCCGGCAGCCTCCAGCCAGCTAGGAGCAGCCAGCCGACCGGGTCGCAGCTTTGTCTTCTATCTTCACTTCTTCGTTTGTCTCGTTGATTCGCGGGGCTTGGCATACCGGGGGTGGCTCCCCCGATGTTTTAAAATGTTGAGTCGTCTCCTTGAGCCTACCCAGGGGTAATCCCCCCAACAGTAGCGTCCGAGCCTCCGGGCGACTTGGAGAGTCGGGCGTAGGGTTTTTGCCGTTGGAGTTGCAGAAGTTTGTCATTGTTGGTCGATCGCGGGCTGGGGACGGCGCAGCTTGCTTCCAGCGGGGGCGCGCCAGCGCACCCGCTGAGTGTAGCCTCCGGGCGACTCGAAGAGTCGGGCGGAGGGTCTTTGCTATTGCTGAAATGGACGGTGGTGTCGAGGACGCCGGGCGCGAACGCGGAGTCCGCCGACTGAAGGGCGCGAGCCGCGGCCGGGTGCGAATGCGGAGTCCACCGGCTGGTGGTTTCCAACGGGGGCGCACCAGCGCACCCGCTGGGTGTAGCCTCCGAGCCTCCGGGCGACTCGAAGAGTCGGGCGGAGGGTTTTTGCTGTCGCTGAAGCAGACGGTGGCGTCGAGGACGCCGGGCGCGGACGAGGAGTCCGCCGGCTGAAGGGCGCGAGGCGCGGCCGGGGGCGAATGCGGAGTCCACCGGCTGGCGGTTTCCAGCGGGGGCGCGCCAGCGCACCCGCTGGGTGTAGCCTCCGAGCCTCCAGGCGACTCGAAGAGTTGGGCGGAGGGTTTTTGCTGTTGCTGAGGCAGACGGTGGCGTCGAGGACGTCGGGCGTGGACGCAGAGTCCGCCAACTGACAGGCGCGGAGCCCAGCCGGGGGCGGAAACAGGGTCCGCCGGCTGATGGGCGCGGAGCCCTGCCGGAGGCGGACGCGGGGTCCGTTGGCTGTTGGGCGCGAGGCACCGCCGGAGACGGACACGGGGTCCGCCGGCTGATGGGTGCAAGGCGCCGCCGGAGACGGACACGGAGTCCGCCGGCCGAGGGGCGCGAGGCGCCGCCGGAGATGGACGCGGAGTCCGTCGGATGATGGGCGCGAGGCATTGCCGGAGACGGACGCGGGGTCCGCCGGCTGACGGGCGCGAGGCGCTGCCGGAGACGGACGCGGGGGTCCGTCGGCTGACGGGCGCGAGGCGCTGCCGGAGACGGGCGCAGGGGTCCGTCGGCTGACGGGCGCGAGGCGCTGCCGGAGACGGACGCGGGGTCCGCCGGCTGACGGGCGCGAGGCACTGCCGGAGACGGACGCGAGGGTCCGTCGGCTGACGGGCGCGAGGTGCTGCCGGAGACGGACGCGGGGGTCCGTCGGCTGATGGGCGCGAGGCGCTGCCGCAGGCGGACGGGGGGTCCACCGACTGACTACACCCAGTGGGTGCGCTTGGCGCTGCCGAAGGCGGACGCGGGGTCCGCCGGCTGATGGGCGCGAGGCGCTGCCGAGGGCGGACGAGGGGTCCGCCGGCCGATGAGCGCGAGGCGCTGCCGAGGGCGGACGCGGGGTCCGCCGGCCGATGGGCACGAGGCGCTGCCGAGGGCGGACGAGGGGTCCGCCGGCTGATGAGCACGAGGCGCTGCCGAGGGCGGACGCGGGGTCCGCCGGCGGATGAGCGCGAGGTGATGCCGAGGGCGGACGTGGGGTCCGCCGGCCGATGAGCACGACGCGCTGCCGAGGGCGGACGCGAGGTCCGCTGGCGGATGAGCGCGAGGCGATGCCGAGGGCGGACGCGGGATCTGCCGGCTGATGAGCGCGAGGCGCTGCCGAGGGCGGACTAGGGGTTCGCCGGCTGATGAGCGCGAGGCGCTGCCGAGGGCGGACGCGGGGTCCGCCGGCGGATGAGCGCGAGGCGATGCCGAGGGCGGACGCGGGGTCCGCCGGCTGATGAGCGCGAGGCGCTATCGAGGGCGGACGCGGGGTCCGCCGGCTGATGAGCGCGAGGCGCTGCCGAGGGCGGACGCGGGGTCCGCCAGCTGAAGAGCGCGAGACGCTGCCGAGGGCGGACACGGGGTCTGCCGGGTGATGAGCGCGAGGCACTGCCGAGGGCGGACGCGGGGTCCGCCGGCTGAAGGGCGCGAGACGCTGCCGAGGGCGGACACGGGGTCCGCCGGCTGATGAGCGCGAGGCGCTGCCGAGGGCGGACGCGGGGTCCGCCGAATGATGGGCGCGGGGCCCTGTCGGGAGTAGCCTTCGAGCCTCCGAGCGAGTAGGTTCCTCATAAAAATGATGATGCAAAAGACAAGTTTAGTTGATGCAGATATACCAAATGTTTGATTTTGGTAGTGCAAGTTTATGCAGAGGGTGCCGACTCGGTTTCGTCCGAGCCCCTTTCAGTCTTTTTCGTGTTCTCTCCGATCTTTGGCTTTTGCTCTTGCTAGCCGGACAGCCGGGAGCCGGTCTGTAGCTGAGGCGAAGAGTGGGCCGTGGAGTGGAGCGTACAGTACTCGGACTCTGGGAGCAGACTCAACCGAGCAGATAATCATAAATGAAACGACCAGATCGCCCAAGACGTTTTCTCCCTAGACGCTTTTCGCGTGTGGTGACCTCCAGCTTGTGCTCTCGCTAGCCGGACAGTCGCGGTGCGAGCTGTAGCTGAGACAAAGAGTGGGGCTTCGGTCCCATGCACGCTACTAAGCCGTCTATGGGTATGAACGTATCTGGCCAAACGGTCAACCCCCAGGCCGAGGCTAGCTGGCGCCGGGGTAAACAGTGTGGTAGTAGAAACAAATGCGGAGATGTCCCCCGAGGATCGCTCGGGGTATCTGTTTTGCGTACGCCGCGAGGGTGTGCGGGTGGAGATCTCACATTGCTTTTTGGTGCCGTCGAGGCGGTTTTTGTCGATGTCGGCCAGCGTGGCTCGCAGCCGACATGGTCCGACTGATGCGCGCGAGGCGCCGCCGAGCGCGGACTTGGAGTCCGCCGGCTGATGGGTGCGGAGCCCTGCCGGGCGTGGACGCGGAGTCCACTGGCTGGCGGTTTCCAGCGGGGGCGCGCCAGCGCACCCGCTGGGTGTAGCCTCCGAGCCTCCGGGCGGAGGGTCTTTGCTGTTGCTGAAGCGGATAGTGGCGCTGAGGACGCCGGGCGCGGACGCGGGGACCGTCGACCGGTGGGCGCGGGGCCCTGTCGAGGGCGGACGCGGGACGCTGCCGAGGGCGGACGCGGGGTCCGCCGGCTGACGAGCGCGAGGCGCTGCCGAGGGCGGACGCGGGGACCGCCGGCTGATGGGCGCGAGGCGCTACCGAGGGCGGACGCGGGGTCCGCCGTCTGATGCGCGCGAGGCGCTGCCGAGGGCGGACAAGGGGTCCGCCGGCTGATGAGCGCGAGGCGATGTCGAGGGCGGACGCGGGTTCCGCCGGCTGATGAGCGCGAGGCGATGCCGAGGGCGGACGCGGGGTCCGCCGACTGATGGGCGCGAGGTGCTGCCGAAGGCGGACGCGGGGGTCCGCCGGCTGATGCGCGCGAGGCACTGCCGAGGGCGGACGAGGGGTCCGCCGGCTGATGAGCGCGAGGTGGAGGTTGACGAAGACAGCCGACGCGGCTTGGTGCTTGCGGAGCGCGCCGGCACACCCGCTGGGGGTGACCTTCGAGCCTCCGGGTGCTCGAAGGGGGTCCCGGCCGGTCGGACCCGACCGACCAGGCATCGAGGCGGACGGGTAGTCGGGCGGCTCTCCAATCGGCCGTGTGGTGACGCGGATAGGCAGGCCGGGTCGTGTCTGGCCGTCCGAGTGGCGAAGCAGGCGGACGGGCAGACGGATGTTTTTTTCTTCTCTTCTCTTTGGCCGGCTGTGGACAGCCGGACGCTTCTTTTTTTTTTGGCCGGTGTCATGGGAACGTGCCTGACAGTAGAAGGTAGGGGTACGAAAGGAGAGGGCAGAGTCCTAGCTACGGCGAGGGTGTACACACAGATGTATGAGTTCAGGCCTCACTCGGAAGTGATAACAGCCCTACGTCTCAGGTGCTCCGGGGAGATTTCTCTGTCGAGTGATCTGTATGTTGTGTTACAAAAGATGCGAACCCTTTTGCCAGTGGGGAGGGGTGGCTTATATAGAGTGCGCTGCCCCTCATAAACGTCCGGCATCTAAGGGATTGATTGTGGGGAGTAAAGGGGGATGTTACTGGTAACGTATACAATAAATGCCAGTTAAGGCGGCGAGCGTAACGCCTGCCCGTTGGCCTCCCTGGGGAGACTCCCGGTCTTCTGCAGTCGAGTGATTGGCGACCGCTCCGAGTGAGAGTTTACTGTCGAGTGTAGGGGAGAGATTCCGAGTGAACATATGTCGAGTGACTCATATGCCATGGCTAGTTCAGTCGGAATCTCTCTTGTAGTCTTGTAGTTCTCCAATGCGGTGTCCTTAGGTGGGGTATGTAGGACAGGCCTAATACCCTACCCTAAGTACATATCCTCGTCATTAGTCCCCGAATGGATCAGGGCTCGAGTGGAGAAGGTGCAGTGCAGGTTCTGTCGAACTCAACGTTCCGAATGAGCTTCGAGATTTTTCCGATACCTGTGACGACTGGGCCTTCCAACTTCTGCCTTGATCTATTCAGCTTGTCGGCTCTTCCGAGTGAATTTAGATGCAGGTTCGAGTCCGAATGATCAACAGGATCTTCAGATGTGACAGGACGCTCTGTCCGGCCCGGATTTCGCGGGATTCGAAATTTTGGGGAACGCGCGCCGAGCAGGGATGACGCAACCGACGGGGAAGCGGCTCCTCGATCCTCGCGCCACCGTTATCGCCACATATCGCGGCTCCTCCGTTAGTGGGATACACAGGGATTTGGCGGGCCCACGAGTCAGTGACTCGGGTCGACAGACATAAAAAACGAGAGGGGAGGGGAATTTGCGACAGTGCGCTCATTTTCCCCTCGTCTCCTCCGCTTCTTCTGCTCCGCCGCCGCGCTGCTCAGATCGAATCCGCTCGCTGCTGCGACAATGGCGCCCAAGAAGACGACGAAGGGGAAGAAACCCTCGAGCGCCCGGGCCGCAGCGCCACCCGGATGGATGCAGGGCGATTTCCTGCCGTCAACCGTGACGGCGTTGGATGTGGAGAAGCTCGTCGCTGACGGCCTGATTGCGGCCGGGTCGTGGAGGTTGCCGGGGACGGAAGCGGAGCCGGAGCCGCGCGAGGGCGAGCGGGTCCTCCTGACCACCCATTTGGAGAGAGGTTTTGCTCTGCCCCCGCATCCCTTCTTCCGCGGTTTTCTGAATTTCTTCGGGGCTCAGTTGCATCATTTTCCCCCCAACGCAATTGCGTATCTCGCTGCGTTCGTGACGATGTGTGAATGTTTCTTGGGTTGTCCCGCCCACTGGGGTCTGTTCAAGCACATCTTCACCATCCGTTCTCAGTCGGTAAAGAAGGCCCACGCTAGTGATAATAGAACCAACGTCATCCAGCTATGCGGGGGTTTGGGTCTTCAGAAGAGGACAGGGAGTGCTTTCCCAGCGCTCACCCTTCCGGAGTCGGTGCGGGGCTGGCAGTCGACCTGGTTCTACTGCCACGACGTCGCGTCCCCAAACATGTCGACTGGCCTTCCTCCCTTCACGCTGGATCGACCCACTGCGCCCCCATCTCTGACCGTGGCCGAAGAAGAGAAGGCCAATGTGGGGATCTTGATGAACATTGTTGTGAATCTGATTCGTGATGGAGTGACTGGCTTGGATCTGTTGGAGGTGTTCCTGGGTCAACGGATCCAGCCGCTCCAGGCGCGGGACCATCCGATGTGGCATTACTCAGGAGTCGACGATACCACTCGTACCCACCCGGAAGATGTTTCAGGGGAAACCATCACGCTATGGCTGCGCGGCATCACTGGTGCGCGAGACAACCCCCGGGGTTCCAAAAGAGTATCGCCTTTCTCAGCTGCGAACCCGCCGAATGTGGTGAGTCATGTCATTGTCGATTGCTTTTGTATCTTGTCGAGTGAATATGTCTTCAGCTGACTGACTTGAATCTTTGCAGGAGCTCACGAACATGTATTCACCCGTGCCGAATGGCGGCCAGAACCTTGAAGGAGCGGGGAGCGAGAGCGACAGTGACAGCATCAGCTACGCCGAGGACAGCGAAGGCAACGGTGACGACTCGTCGGGGAGCGATGAAGTTGAAGTCGTGTCTCCTCCGCGTACTGAAGGGCGTTCCAAGCAGCGTCACGACCCAACACTCGACCAGGGTCGGGCCGGGGGGTCGACCACCAGGAGCTCCAAGCGCAGTCGGACGTCGATGCCAGTGCCGATTGGAAAGGTTGCCAAGCAGCCCAAGGTCACCACCACCAAGCCCCGGAAGGCTCTCCCTAGAATCAAGGTTGACGTGCCGATTGCTTCAACGTAAGTATCCTTGCTCTTCGTTTAACTTGTTGCTGAACTTCATATTTTTGCTGACCGAGTGGATCTTGATCGTCAGGGCCGCTACCTCGGTGACATCGCCGGGGCGAAGAGAGGAAAGCGCGGAGAAGGACACGCCGGACGCAGCTACTTCTCGCCAAGGTATGGCATATTGTCATTTGACATTCTTTTCAAACCATTCGACAGTCATGTGATATGTCGACTGGTGACATGCAGAGCCAATGGATACCGACCCCGCAGCCCCGTCTCCGACTGTACCGATTACAGCACCGACCCAGATGGCCGTGGAGCTCGCCAGTCCGCCACAAGCGCCTGTCTCCCAAGCGCCAGTCCTTTCGACTACATCGCCGCTCCCTTCACAGACCATCTTCTCTCTGCACCGTGTTCCAGAAGACTAGACTGGAGCTGCTAAGGAGGCGATGATGCAGGCCGAACATATGATGCAGCGTATGAAGGAGGCGTACAAGGCCAGCAAGCTGGCTTACGACGCTAGCTCAGCGCTTCGGGCGAACGTCCAAGTAAGTGCACTTGTAAGTGCGCTTTTTGATTGTGTCGTTTTCCGTCTACCATGACTTACTTCTGCACCCACTGGGAGTTTTCTGTCTGTCGACTGGTAATCGCTTGTCACGCACTCGGCTAGGGCTGACCTGGTCGAGTGGACAATCTCTTTTTTTTGTTCGGCCGTCACTCGGATCGGGCGGACCATTCCGAGTGGATACCGTCCCGGTGGGGGCACGCTGAGTGCACCCACTGGGTGTAGTACCCGAGACTGCCGTCGACTGCGGGCAGTCGGCGGGAGTCTTAGAACTTGGACTCGAAGCCCATATTTCTGTCCACTGAATTGTTTTTGTCGTTGATTTCAGAAGGCCTGTGAGCTCGGTACTCGATACGCTGACTTGGAGAAGGAGAAGACGCAGCTTCAGCTCGACTTGGAACTGACGAGGAGAGACCTGGAGCGTGCGCAAGCTGATCTGAAGGCTTGAGGAGGTAAACTTTGTTGATCGAGTACTTCATTATTTGTTTCTTCTATCTTTGAACCGAGTGACTCCACTCGAGCAGACGTGCGTGCTGAAAACCGTCGACTCCGAGCGCGACTCAACAATGCTATTGCTTTAGATATCATGAAGAAGGCGCTGGAGGACAAAGACAGATCACTCGCCGATGCTCAGAAGACGGCGAGGGAGAAGACTGAAGCTGCCGAGAAGAAGCTCGCCGCGGCCAGCAAGCTTGAGGAAGAGAACACGAAGCTGAAGCAGGATCGAGCTGACTGGAACAAAAGGCTTGACCATGCAACCAAGGGAGCAAAGGGCTTGGAGACCTATCTGGGGGATTACGCCCAGAAGATGTATGTTTTGCTTGAAGGTAATTTTCTCCAGTCGAGTGAATTCCGTTAATCCCCACTTCATCCAGTCGAGTGAATTCCGTTGATTTTCAGGGAACAGTATCATGACTAATTCTTTCCATCTTCTTCATGTAGAATTCTGCAAGGACTTCGAGAAGGAGACCGAGGCGGTCGAGCCCAATCTGGACCCTTCCAAGTCACCTGTCGGAGATGCTGTGGCTATGAACATGTTCCGGCTTGAAGCTCGAGTCGCAGGCGTCCGGGAGTACGTCGCTCGACTGCGAGGTGCAATGGAGAAGGTCGACAAGGAACTGTGGCCGGAAGACTCACTTCAGGCTGACCTCGAGTCAATGATGACTCGGCTTGACGAGCTCCCTGGTCGAGTGCAGGCATGGAAGAAATCTGTTGCACGCTGCGGAGCTGACATAGCGCTCTCACTCGTCAGGGTCCATTGCAAGGAGGTCAAGGAGGACAAACTGAAAGCACTTCAGTTGGCCAACACAAAGAAGCTCCAGTTCCAGGACTTCATGGAGACCTTCATCGAAGCGGCCACTCGGATCGCTGACGGGATCGACCTGGACACCTTCGTCGAGCCTGCGAGTCCCACTGGAGCTTGAAAAAACTTTGCTGGTGATCAAAAACTTTAATTTGCCTCGGTATGCCGAGTGGTGGTGTATCGTTAAAACTTCTTTCGGGTCTTGGGCCCGAGTACTTTCGTCATTTGCATGGGCAACTTTTATCCATGATGAATACTCTGGATTTATCTGAATTTGTTTTTCAGTCCTTTGCTTGATTTCCTCTCGAGTAGATCAGGTCTTGTCGAGTGGTTTCTGGTCCAGTGGGGGCACGCGGAGTGCACCCACTGGGTGTAGTCCCCGAGACCGCTGTCGAGTGGCGGCGACATCGGCAGGGGTCTTAAATTTGTTTGATTGATTTCGGACTTAGGCGAGGACTGACTCGCAGCTAAGCCCCCCGAGTGAGAGGACCGCTCGTCATTCAGGAGTGAGTATCAGAACTTAGGAGAAGACTGGTTCGCAGATAGCCTCCGAGTGAGAGGATTGCTCGTCACTCGGAGTAGTTTATAACTTAGGTGATGCGGAATCACGGCTAAGCCTCCGAGTGTGAGGATCGCTCATCACTCGGAGTAGTTTATAACTTAGGTGATGCGAAATCACGGCTAAACCACCGAGTGTGAGGATCGCTCATCACTCGGAGTAGCGTTTTAACTTGGGCGAAGCGGATTCGCAGCCAAGCCCCCGAGTGAGAGGATCGCTCGTCACTCGGAGTATGTTTTTAACTTGGGCGAAGCGGATTCACAGCCAAGCCCCCGAGTGAGAGGATCGCTCGTCACTCGGAGTAGCGTTTTAACTTGGGCGAAGCGGATTCGCAACCAAGCTCTCGAGTGAACGCGATGATATTCACCCGACGAGGTTCTGAACTTAGGCGACACGGATTCGCAGCTAAGCCCCCGAGTGTGAGGATCGCTCATCACTCGGAGTAGATTTAAACTTAGGCGATGCGGAACCGCGGCTAAGCTTTCGAGTGATGTTATTCACTCGACGAGGTTCTGAACTTAGGCGACGCGGAGTCGCAGCTAAGCCCCCGAGTGTGAGGATCGCCCATCACTCGTAGTAGATTTAAACTTAGGCGATGCGGAACCGCGGCTAAGCTTTCGAGTGTTGTTATTCACTCGACGAGGTTCTGAACTTAGGCGACGCGGAGTCGTAGCTAAGCCCCCCGAGTGTGAGGATCGCTCATCACTCGGAGTAGATTTAAACTTAGGCGATGCGGAACCGCGGCTAAGCTTTCGAGTGATGTTATTCACTCGACGAGGTTCTGAACTTAGGCGACACGGAGTCGCAGCTAAGCCCCCGAGTGTGAGGATCGCCCATCACTCGGAGTAGATTTAAACTTAGGCGATGCGGAATCGCGGCTAAGCTTTCGACTCGGAAGCCTGTGCCCAGCAATGTGTTCCTGGAGCATTTGCACTCTCCTTCGGTACAAGAGGACCCCTTCACCGAAGAGCCCCCGCAGCCTATAAGCGCCTCCAATCCGACTGAAGTTGATGTCCCAGCAGTCATAGATCTGGTCAGTGAGATTCTGGTGATAACTCCTGATTGGACGGTGCGCTACATCGTGTACATCCTCAGTCGAGAACTTCCAGAAGACGAAGTTGAAGCTCGACAGATTGTCCGCAGATCCAAAGCTTTCACTGTTATGAATGGGCAGCTCTACAGAGAGAGCGTAACCGGCGTGGCTCAGCGATGCATTTCTCCCGAAGAAGGTCGACTGATTCTGGAGGAAATTCACTCGGGAACTTGCGGCCATCATGCGTCTTCTCGGACGATTGTCGCCAAGGCCTACCGAGCTGGTTTCTTCTGGCCGCGCGCCAATGAGATGGCTAAGGATATTGTGCAGCACTGTGAAGGATGCCAATTCTAGGCAAACTTGTCGCACAAGCCTGCGTCTGCCTTGAAGACCATCCCACTCGTCTGGCCGTTCGCTGTATGGGGATTGGATATGATCGGACCTCTCCGTACGGGCCAGAGTGGTTTCACGCACCTTCTGGTAGCAGTCGACAAGTTCACTAAATGGATTGAGGCCAAGCCTATCAGGAAGCTGAATTCTCGCACAGCCATCAAATTCATGAGGGAAATAATATTCAGATACGGAGTTCCCCATAGTATCATCACGGACAATGGTTCTAATTTTGATTCGGAAGAGTTCAGAGCCTTTTGCTCCTCTCAAGGCACTCGGGTGGATTACGCATCCGTTGCACACCCCCAGTCAAACGGTCAGGCCGAGCGAGCAAATGGCCTTATCCTTCAAGGGTTGAAGCCTCGACTCATGCGCGAACTCGATCACGCAGCTGGAGCTTGGGTTACAGAATTACCGTCTGTTCTGTGGGGCTTGAGGACAACTCCAAATCGGTCAACTGATCGCACTCCTTTCTTCATGGTGTATGGGGCTGAAGCTGTCCTGCCGAGTGATGTTCTTCACAATTCTCCTCGGGTGGACCTTTACTCAGAGGTTGAAGCTGAGCAAGCACGCCAGGATGCTGTGGATCTCCTTGAAGAAGAGCGGGAAATGGCTTTGATCCGGTCGACTGCATACCAGCAAGATCTGCGTCGCTTCCACGCAAGGCACGTCAGGAGTCGGACCTTCCACGAAGGTGACCTCGTGCTCCGAGTGGATCAGCAGCGGCCTCACAAGCTAGCCCCCGCGTGGGAAGGCCCTTTCGTCGTCACCAAGGTGCTGAACAATGGAGCCTACCACCTCTTCAATCTCAAGAAGAACGCTGACGCGCCACGAGCCTGGAACGCGGATCTGCTTCGTCGGTTCTACACCTGAAGGTTGATCTGTCTGATGTAATAAGAGTAAACTGTTTTGATTATCAAGGATACGACTCCTGCAGTGTTTTGTCGATTCCGATCGCACAATTCTGAGTTCAAGAATACTCCGAGTGATGGGCGATCCTCACACTCGGGGGCTTAGCTGCGACTCCGCGTCGCCTAAGTTCAGAACCTCGTCGAGTGAATAACATCACTCGAAAGCTTAGCCGCGATTCCGCATCGCCTAAGTTTAAATCTACTCCGAGTGATGGGCGATCCTCACACTCGGGGGCTTAGCTGCGACTCCGTGTCGCCTAAGTTCAGAACCTCGTCGAGTGAATAACATCACTCGAAAGCTTAGCCGCGGTTCCGCATCGCCTAAGTTTAAATCTACTCCGAGTGATGAGCGATCCTCACACTCGGGGGGCTTAGCTGCGACTCCGCGTCGCCAAAGTTCAGAACCTCGTCGAGTGAATAACAACACTCGAAAGCTTAGCCGCGGTTCCGCATCGCCTAAGTTTAAATCTACTCCGAGTGATGGGCGATCCTCACACTCGGGGGCTTAGCTGCGACTCCGCGTCGCCAAAGTTCAGAACCTCGTCGAGTGAATAACATCACTCGAAAGCTTAGCCGCGGTTCCGCATCGCCTAAGTTTAAATCTACTCCGAGTGATGAGCGATCCTCACACTCGGGGGCTTAGCTGCGACTCCGTGTCGCCTAAGTTCAGAACCTCGTCGGGTGAATATCATCGCGTTCACTCGAGAGCTTGGTTGCGAATCCGCTTCGCCCAAGTTAAAACGCTACTCCGAGTGACGAGCGATCCTCTCACTCGGGGGCTTGGCTGCGAATCCGCTTCGCCCAAGTTAAAAACATACTCCGAGTGATGAGCGATCCTCTCACTCGGGGGCTTGGCTGCGAATCCGCTTCGCCCAAGTTCAAACGCTACTCCGAGTGATGAGCGATCCTCACACTCGGGGGCTTAGCCGTGATTTCGCATCACCTAAGTTATAAACTACTCCGAGTGATGAGCGATCCTCACACTCGGAGGCTTAGCCGTGATTCCGCATCACCTAAGTTATAAACTACTCCGAGTGACGAGCAATCCTCTCACTCGGAGGCTATCTGCGAACCAGTCTTCTCCTAAGTTCTGATACTCACTCCCGAATGACGAGCGGTCCTCTCACTCGGGGGGCTTAGCTGCGAGTCAGTCCTCGCCTAAGTCCGAAATCAATCAAACAAATTTAAGACCCCTGCCGATGTCGCCGCCACTCGACAGCTGTCTCAGGGACTACACCCAGTGGGTGCACTCCGCGTGCCCCCACTGGACCAGAAACCACTCGACAAGACCTGATCTACTCGAGAGGAAATCAAGCAAAGGACTGAAAATAAAATTCAGATAAATCCAGAGTATTCAGCATGGATAAAAGTTGCCCATGCAAATGACGAAAGTACTCGGACCCAAGACCCGAAAGAAGTTTTAACGATACACCACCACTCGGCATACCGAGGCAAATTAAAGTTTTTGATCACCAGCAAAGTTTTTTCAAGCTCCAGTGGGACTCGCAGGCTCGACGAAGGTGTCCAGGTCGATCCCGTCAGCGATCCGAGTGGCCGCTTCGATGAAGGTCTCCATGAAGTCCTGGAACTGGAGCTTCTTTGTGTTGGCCACCTGAAGTGCTTTCAGTTTGTCCTCCTTGACCTCCTTGCAATGGACCCTGACGAGTGAGAGCGCTATGTCAGCTCCGCAGCGTGCAGCAGATTTCTTCCATGCCTGCACTCGACCAGGGAGCTCGTCAAGCCGAGTCATCATTGACTCGAGGTCAGCCTGAAGTGAGTCTTTCGGCCACAGTTCCTTGTCGACCTTCTCCATTGCACCTCGCAGTCGAGCGACGTACTCCCGGACGCCTGCGACTCGAGCTTCAAGCCGGAACATGTTCATAGCTACAGCATCTCCGACAGGTGACTTGGAAGGGTCCAGATTGGGCTCGACCGCCTCGGTCTCCTTCTCGAAGTCCTTGCAGAACTCTACATGAAGATGATGGAAAGAATTAGTCATGATACTGTTCCATGAAAATCAACGGAATTCACTCGACTGGATGAAGTGGGGATTAACGGAATTCACTCGACTGGAGAAAATTACCTTCAAGCAAAACATACATCTTCTGGGCGTAATCCCCCAGATAGGTCTCCAAGCCCTTTATTCCCTTGGTTGCATGGTCAAGCCTTTTGATCCAGTCAGCTCGATCCTGCTTCAGCTTCGTGTTCTCTTCCTCAAGCTTGCTGGCCGCGGCGAGCTTCTTCTCGGCAGCTTCAGTCTTCTCCCTCGCCATCTTCTGAGCATCGGCGAGTGATCTGTCTTTGTCCTCCAGCGCCTTCTTCATGATATCTAAAGCAATAGCATTGTTGAGTCGCGCTCGGAGTCGACGGTTTTCAGCACGCACGTCTGCTCGAGTGGAGTCACTCGGTTCAAAGATAGAAGAAACAAATAATGAAGTACTCAATCAACAAAGTTTACCTCCTGAAGCCTTCAGATCAGCTTGCGCACGCTCCAGGTCTCTCCTCGTCAGTTCCAAGTCGAGCTGAAGCTGAGTCTTCTCCTTCTCCAAGTCAGCGTATCGAGTACCGAGCTCACAGGCCTTCTGAAATCAACGACAAAAACAATTCAGTGGACAGAAATATGGGCTTCGAGTCCAAGTTCTAAGACTCCCGCCGACTGCCCGCAGTCGACGGCAGTCTCGGGGACTACACCCAGTGGGTGCACTCAGCGTGCCCCCATCGGGACGGTATCCACTCGGAATGGTCCGCCCGATCCGAGTGACGGCCGAACAAAAAAAAAAGAGATTGTCCACTCGACCAGGTCAGCCCTAGCCGAGTGCGTGACAAGCGATTACCAGTCGACAGACAGAAAACTCCCAGTGGGTGCAGAAGTAAGTCATGGTAGACGGAAAACGACACAATCAAAAAGCGCACTTACAAGTGCACTTACTTGGACGTTCGCCCGAAGCGCTAAGCTAGCGTCGTAAGCCAGCTTGCTGGCCTCGTACGCCTCCTTCGTACGCTGCATCATATGTTCGGCCTGCATCATCGCCTCCTTAGCAGCTCCAGTCTGGTCTTCTGGAACACGATGCAGAGAGAAGATGGTCTGTGAAGGGAGCGGCGATGTAGTCGGAAGGACTGGCGCTTGGGAGACAGGCGCTTGTGGCGGACTGGCGAGCTCCACGGCCATCTGGGTCGGTGCTGTAATCGGTACAGTAGGAGACGGGGCTGCGGGGTCGGTATCCATTGGCTCTGCATGTCACCAGTCGACATATCACATGACTGTCGAATGGTTTGAAAAGAATGTCAAATGACAATATGCCATACCTTGGCGAGAAGTAGCTGCGTCCGGCGTGTCCTTCTCCGCGCTTTCCTCTCTTCGCCCCGGCGATGTCACCGAGGTAGCGGCCCTGACGATCAAGATCCACTCGGTCAGCAAAAATATGAAGTTCAGCTACAAGTTAAACGAAGAGCAAGGATACTTACGTTGAAGCAATCGGCACGTCAACCTTGATTCTGGGGAGAGCCTTCCGGGGCTTGGTGGTGGTGACCTTGGGCTGCTTGGCAACCTTTTCAATCGGCTCTGGCGTCGACGTCCGACTGCGCTTGGAGCTCCTGGTGGTCGACCCCCCGGCCCGACCCCGGTCGAGTGTTGGGTCGTGACGCTGCTTGGAACGCCCTTCAGTACGCGGAGGAGACACGACTTCAACTTCATCGCTCCCCGACGAGTCATCACCGTTGCCATTGCTGTCCTCGGCGCAGCTGATGCTGTCACTGTCGCTCTCGCTCCCCGCTCCTTCAAGGTTCTGGCCGCCATTCGGCACGGGTGAATACATGTTCGTGAGCTCCTGCAAAGATTCAAGTTAGTCAGCTGAAGACATATTCACTCGACAAGATACAAAAGCAATCGACAATGACATGACTCACCACATTCGGCGGGTTCGCAGCTGAGAAAGGCGATACTCTTTTGGAACCCCGGGGGTTGTCTCGCGCACCAGTGATGCCGCGCAGCCATAGCGTGATGGTTTCCCCTGAAACATCTTCCGGGTGGGTACGAGTGGTATCGTCGACTCCTGAGTAATGCCACATCGGATGGTCCCGCGCCTGGAGCGGCTGGATACGTCGACCCAGGAACACCTCCAACAGATCCAAGCCAGTCACTCCATCACGAATCAGATTCACAACACTGTTCATCAAGATCCCCACATTGGCCTTCTCTTCTTCGGCCACGGTCAGAGATGGGGGCGCAGTGGGTCGATCCAGCATGAACGGAGGAAGGCCAGTCGACATGTTTGGGGACGCGACGTTGTGGCAGTAGAACCAGGTCGACTGCCAGCCCCGCACCGACTCCGGAAGGGTGAGCGCTGGGAAAGCACTCCCCGTCCTCTTCTGAAGACCCAAACCCCCGCATAGCTGGATGACGTTGGTTCTATTATCACTAGCGTGGGCCTTCTTTACCGACTGAGAACGGATGGTGAAGATGTGCTTGAACAGACCCCAGTGGGCGGGACAACCCAAGAAACATTCACACATCGTCACAAACGCAGCGAGATACGCAATTGCGTTGGGGGGAAAATGATGCAACTGAGCCCCGAAGAAATTCAGAAAACCGCGGAAGAAGGGATGCAGGGGCAGAGCAAAACCTCTCTCCAAATGGGTGGTCAGGAGGACCCGCTCGCCCTCGCGCGGCTCCGGCTCCGCTTCCGTCCCCGGCAACCTCCACGACCCGGCCGCAATCAGGCCGTCAGCGACGAGCTTCTCCACATCCAACGCCGTCACGGTTGACGGCAGGAAATCGCCCTGCATCCATTCGGGTGGCGCTGCGGCCCGGGCGCTCGAGGGTTTCTTCCCCTTCGTCGTCTTCTTGGGCGCCATTGTCGCAGCAGCGAGCGGATTCGATCTGAGCAGCGCGGCGGCGGAGCAGAAGAAGCGGAGGAGACGAGGGGAAAATGAGCGCACTGTCGCAAATTCCCCTCCCCTCTCGTTTTTTATGTCTGTCGACCCGAGTCACTGACTCGTGGGCCCGCCAAATCCCTGTGTATCCCACTAACGGAGGAGCCGCGATATGTGGCGATAACGGTGGCGCGAGGATCGAGGAGCCGCTTCCCCGTCGGTTGCGTCATCCCTGCTCGGCGCGCGTTCCCCGAAATTTCGAATCCCGCGAAATCCGGGCCGGACAGAGCGTCCTGTCACATCTGAAGATCCTGTTGATCATTCGGACTCGAACCTGCATCTAAATTCACTCGGAAGAGCCGACAAGCTGAATAGATCAAGGCAGAAGTTGGAAGGCCCAGTCGTCACAGGTATCGGAAAAATCTCGAAGCTCATTCGGAACGTTGAGTTCGACAGAACCTGCACTGCACCTTCTCCACTCGAGCCCTGATCCATTCGGGGACTAATGACGAGGATATGTACTTAGGGTAGGGTATTAGGCCTGTCCTACATACCCCACCTAAGGACACCGCATTGGAGAACTATAAGACTACAAGACTACAAGAGAGATTCCGACTGAACTAGCCATGGCATATGAGTCACTCGACATATGTTCACTCGGAATCTCTCCCCTACACTCGACAGTAAACTCTCACTCGGAGCGGGCGCCAATCACTCGACTGCAGAAGACCGGGAGTCTCCCCAGGGAGGCCAACGGGCAGGCGTTACGCTCGCCGCCTTAACTGGCATTTATTGTATACGTTACCAGTAACATCCCCCTTTACTCCCCACAATCAATCCCTTAGATGCCGAACGTTTATGAGGGGCAGCGCACTCTATATAAGCCACCCCTCCCCACTGGCACAAGGCTTCGCATCTTTTGTAACACAACATACAGATCACTCGACAGAGAAATCTCCCCAGAGCACCTGAGACGTAGGGCTGTTATCACTTCCGAGTGAGGCCTGAACTCATACATCTGTGTGTACACCCTCGCCGTAGCTAGGACTCTGCCCTCTCCTTTCGTACCCCTACCTTCTACTGTCAGGCACGTTCCCACGACACCGGCCAAAAAAAAAAGAAGCGTCCGGCTGTCCACAGCCGGCCAAAGAGAAGAGAAGAAAAAAACATCCGTCTGCCCGTCCGCCTGCTTCGCCACTCGGACGGCCAGACACGACCCGGCCTGCCTATCCGCGTCACCACACGGCCGATTGGAGAGCCGCCCGACTACCCGTCCGCCTCGATGCCTGGTCGGTCGGGTCCGACCGGCCGGGACCCCCTTCGAGCACCCGGAGGCTCGAAGGTCACCCCCAGCGGGTGTGCCGGCGCGCTCCGCAAGCACCAAGCCGCGTCGGCTGTCTTCGTCAACCTCCACCTCGCGCTCATCAGCCGGCGGACCCCTCGTCCGCCCTCGGCAGTGCCTCGCGCGCATCAGCCGGCGGACCCCCGCGTCCGCCTTCGGCAGCACCTCGCGCCCATCAGTCGGCGGACCCCGCGTCCGCCCTCGGCATCGCCTCGCGCTCATCAGCCGGCGGAACCCGCGTCCGCCCTCGACATCACCTCGCGCTCATCAGCCGGCGGACCCCTTGTCCGCCCTCGGCAGCGCCTCGCGCGCATCAGACGGCGGACCCCGCGTCCGCCCTCGGTAGCGCCTCGCGCCCATCAGCCGGCGGTCCCCGCGTCCGCCCTTGGCAGCGCCTCGCGCTCGTCAGCCGGCGGACCCCGCGTCCGCCCTCGGCAGCGTCCCGCGTCCGCCCTCGACAGGGCCCCGCGCCCACCGGTCGACGGGGGAGCCGGAGGCCAGCCAGCGCAGCCAGCCGGGTCGGGCGGGCGAGAGGTCGGACGCGGCCCAGCTCGGGGTGGCGACCCAGAGCCGGAGCGGGCCGGGAGCGCAGACGGCGGGGGAGCCGGAGGCCGGCCAGCGCAGCCAGCCGGGTCGGGCGGGCGAGAGGTCGGACGCGGCCCGGCTCGGGGTGGCGACCCGGAGCCGGAGCGGGCCGGCAGCGCAGACGGCGGGGGAGCCGGAGGCCGGCCAGCGCAGCCAGCCGGGTCGGGGGAGATGCGGCAGCGCGACCAGGGGGCGAGGTGCGACGCAGCGACGCGGGCGGAGCCGGCGAGCCGTACGGGCTCACGGAAGCCGGCCGATGGAGCTAGGCGAGTGCGCGACCGGGCGCGGAGCCGGACGGCGCAGCGAGCCGGCTGGTGTGAGGGCGGCCGCCGCGTGCGCGCCGGTAGCGGGTGGAGCGGCGAGCAGATGGCGCGGAAGGCCCGGGGCGGAGCCGGCGAGCGGGCGGCTCGGGAGGCCCGGCGCGAAGATGGCGCAGGAGGCCGCGGCGACGGGACTTGTGGCGGGGCGGCCCAAGGCGCGGCTGCACGCACGCGAGGAGTGGCGCGGCCAACCGCAGGCTCCCGACGAGGCAGGAATTTAGCGCGGGTCTCGGCATGGTCAAGGCGTACACGGGCGCCCTCGAGCAGGTGCTCGTCGTCTTCGCGACAGAGCAGAGCAACGGCAGCAAGGGACTTGGAGAGGCGGTCTGGCCGCGGTAGATTGCTGATGGAGGAGAGCACGGGCCTGGAGATGCCGAACGCGCCACCGCAGATGCCGCAGCCAGCGTCCCTCCCCAAGGCATGCTGTCGAGGGCAGCAGCGCGCGTGGAGGTGAAGCAAGTGGTAGATAGAGGCGGTGGGGTGCCGCGGCAGAAGGAGGCCGTCGAGGAGTTGCGCGATGATGGAGTGAAGGTGTGGGTGCGCACGCGCGCGCGGACAGAGGCGGAGCGGAGCCGCGTCGAGGCGGCGCATGCGCACGCGGACCGACGGCAGACGAGCGCCGCCCCGCACGGTCGCGCTGGGGGCATGCCGGTGTCGAGCCCTCGAGCGCGGCCGGAGAGGCGATGGCGACGCCACGGCGGTGCCAGCGAAGATGGCGAGGCCGACGACGAAGGCGCGCCGTCTCGCGCGGCCGCCCTGGGGGCGAGTTGATGTCGAGCCCTCGAGCACGGCCGGAGAGGCGACGGCGACGCCACGGCAGAGCTTGCGAAGATGGTCCCGCCCGGACCGTGGAACCAGTAGCAGCTTGCCCCACGGTGGGCGCCAACTGTCGTCGTTTTCTCAAGGGGGGTGCCGCAAGGACGGCAGATGCCATGGGATGGCTTGATAGGTGAGAGCAAGGCTGCAGTGGAGATCCGGGACGGGTATGCGAATAGCACGCGGTGGTTTACCCAGGTTCGGGGCTCTCCAGAGAGATAATACCCCTACTCCTGCATATCTGTATATATGTGGTGTACCTGGTACATGGTTGCTTCTGGAGCTCTGTCTGAGGAGGAAGAGGGAGCTGTGAGCTCCTTACCTTGGCCTCATATGTATGCATGTGTGAGCATGAGTGAGAGGGAGAGGATGAGAGGAGGCCTCCCGTCAGTGTGTGTGTGGCTGCCTCTTGGAGGCTCCCCTGGTGCCTCTTATATAGGGAGGCCCAGGGGACAAGGGGTGGCCCACCAGCCAGCTATCTACTATAGGAGATGACAAGTGATGCAGGCTACAGTGCGCCACTGTTGGGGCGCAGTGAAGTGACGGGTGACGGGTGCACAGCGGGGCACTATTCGCCAATAGTGCCCGACTATAGCGGGGTGGCAGGTTCTGCAGTCCGTCAGCTACAGTGTCGCCAGGTCGTGTCCGACGGGACGCCTGGAGCTAACTTCGTCGGGCCGCAGCCGGCAGCCGGCCGGGAGGAGCCGGACTGGAGGAGCCGGACAGGAGGAGCCGGACAGGAGCAGCCGGACAGGAGCAGCCGGACTGGAGGAGCCGGACAGGAGGAGCCGGACAGGAGGAGCCAGACAGGAGCAGCCGGACAGGAGGAGCCGGACAGGAGGAGCCGGACTGGAGGAGCCGGACAGGAGGAGCCGGACAGGAGGAGCCGGACTGGAGGAGCCAGACAGGAGGAGCCGGACTGGAGCAGCCGGACAGGAGGAGCTGGACTGGAGGAGCCGGCAGCCACCAGCCTCCAGCCGGCAGCCTCCAGCCAGCCAGGAGCAGCCAGCCGACCGGGTCGCAGCTTTGTCTTTTGTCTTCACTTCTTCGTTTGTCTCGTTGATTCGCGGGGCTTGGCATACCAGGGGTGGCTCCCCCGATGTTTTAAAATGTTGAGTCGTCTCCTTGAGCCTACCCGGGGGTAATCCCCCTGACACGATCCAAGCATGGGTCTAGGTCAGGTCATCCGTAATGTTCATTGTTTGGATCCGGGCCAGCATCTCGCTCAATAGCGAGAGGTGAACCGGATTAGACTTTCGGAGTTAACCTCCGACGCGTCCACACAGGGAGCGTGTTCGGCCAAGGCTGACCCCTGGTCTTCGGATGCTGTAATTGGATCCGAGCTCAAAGCAGAATCTGGGGTAAGGATCGACCCGGGGACGGGGTCGAGCAGAAGGCCCGAAGTTAATGCTTCGGGATACCCAGGCTCGTCGGGTGAGGCCGTGAGCCCAGTAAGGACCAGATCGCCCCGGGAGTCGATAGAGAACTCTAGGTTCCCGAACCTGATCTCCTGATCGGGGGCGAAACTTCTGATCTAGCCCAGATGGCTGGTCGGATCAGCGTGCACCACGATGCTGCCGAACGCGAAGATCTGTCCAGAGACAAAAACATCCCCGTTGCAGACGTCACTGCTGATGATTAGGTGAGCCATCAATCCTTTGGCGATCTCACAGCGGAACTCTCAATGAAAGCACCAATGTCGGTGTCAAAACCGGCAGATCTCGGGTGGGGGGTCCCGAGCGGTGGATCTTGGATCAATGGGGAACAGGAAACACAGGGACAGTATTTACCCAGGTTCGGGCCCTCTCGAAGAGGTAAAACCCTACGTCCTGCTTGATTATATTGATGTGTATATGATGATTACAGAGTCGATCTACCATGAGACCAGATGAGCTAAATCTTAGATGAGTCGGATTGTCTTCTACGAACTAAACCCTCTGGTTTATATAGACACTAGGAGTACCTAGGGTTACACATGGTCGGTTATCATCAGGGAACGAACATGATGATTCTATCATCTTGACTTGGAGGACACACCAAGACTTTGGAGGTTTCCTTCTTAAACACGGGGTCACCTTATAGCTCAGCCTTCCTGCAATAGTCGAAGAGCGGCCCACCTGTTTGGCCCATAAGAGATAGGCCGGCGGCCCAAGGACCCCTTAGTCCCGGACTCCCTCACCCCTTTCCTTACGCTTCCTAGGACATTATCAAAATGTGTTCTTGAGTTTTAATCTTGGAAGCAATCTTGCCAGCATGACGCTCTAGTTGCTCTGCAAGAAATTCTTGAGAGGCTTCATCTTGAGCGTCATCTTGATCTTGCTCTTCAAATTGAGCTTGCTCACGGTCATGAACTTGATCTTGAGCATCACTTAGTGAGACATCACCATCATTCTGTTGACCTTGCTCTTGATCTCATTTACTTGGTTGAGGGCCTTCAATTTCTTCTTTGGAAGCGTGTGGGTCTAGGGTTGGTGATGGTTCCACTTGCGTAGAACATTGTCCTTTTCCTTCCACCACAAGGGGTTCCTCAATGGGTAGGATTTGGCCCACAGCCATTCTTCTTATGGCTTGAGGAGGAATTTCATCACCTACATCACAAAGACCACTTTGCTCCACTTGGGAGCCATTATTTTCAATCAAACTCCACGTTACACGATTCCTCAATGAGTCCATTGGATTTGTTGAGAACTCGGTAAGCATGAGCGTTTGTAGCATAACCAACAAATATGCCCTCTTGAGCTCTAGACTCGAATTTAGACAAACGAGCACCTTTCTTGAGAATGAAACACTTACAACCGAACACCCAGAAGTACTTGAGGTTGGGCTTGTTACCGATAAGAATTTCATATGGAGTTTTGTTCAAGCCTTTGCGGAGGTAGAGCTGATTGGATGCATGACATGTGATGTTGATGGCTTCGGCCTAAAAGTTGTACGGAGACTTGAACTCCGCTATCTTGATCCTAGCCGCATCCATCAAAATTCGGTTCTTCCTCTCTGCTGCACCATTTTGTTGAGGGGTATATGGTGCAGAATATTGATGCTTAATCCCCTCATCACTAAGAAACTCATCCAAGGTGAAGTTCTTGAACTCGATGCCATTGTTGCTTCTAATGATCAAAATCTTTGCATCATGTTGACGTTGAGCTTCATTTGCAAAGTCGATCATGGTTTGTTGGGTTTCACTCTTCCTCTTGAAGAAATATACCCAAGTGTATCTTGAATAGTCATCCACAACCACCAAGCAATACTTTCTTCCCCAAAGACTATCAAATGATGGAGGACCAAAGAGATCCATGTGAAGGAACTCCAATGGCCTCTTCGATGAAATAATGGTCTTGGGACGGTGAGCCGTCTCGTGTAGATTTCCCTCGATACAAGCACTACAAGCACGGTCTTTAGCAAAACTAACATTTTGTTAGTCCACGGATGTGATTCCCTTTGAGGAGACTTTGCAAAGATCTCATATTGACGTGAGCTAAACGGCGATGCCAAAGCCATCCCACGTCAACTTTAGCCATTCGACAAGTCGTGGTTTTAGTGGGTTTTTCCGAAAAGTTGACCACATATAGACCATTCTCGACATGTCCAACAAAGGCTACTTTAAGAGTCTTGCTCCACAAAAGGGCCACTATATCAAAGAATGTTGCAAAGCCCATATCAAAGAATGTTGCAAAGCCCATAAGTGCAAGTTGACGAACGGAAAGTAAATTGTATGCAAGGGTCTCAATAAGCATGACCTTCTCAATGGACAAGTGCGGTGAGATGACCACCTTGCCAAGACCCAATACCTTAGACATTGAAGCATCCCCAAATTGGACATGGGTGGGCACAGATGAACTTGCTTGAATGTCCACCACCAACTCCTTACTCCCGGTCATATGATTTGTCGCTCAACTATCAAGCAACCATGACACTCCATCGGAAGCAAACTCCTACATAAGATCAATGCTTGGTTTTAGGTACCCATTCTCAAATGGGTCCTTTGAGGTTAGTAACAAGGGTCTTAGGAACCCAAATAGACCATTCAATGTACTCATAAGGAGAATCAACAAATTTGGCATAAACATGCCCATCACTAGCACGGCATAAAACATAAGACGGATTAAAATTGCCGGCATGGTTGGGATGAGTGGTTTTGCCCCTTTTGGCATTACCACCCACCTCCTTGTTCTTCTTCTCCTTAGGAGTACCCTCTCCCTCTTTCACAAATGTATCTTTGAGAGAGAGAGAGCTTGCTTGGTCTTGCTCTTCTTGCTAGACTTATTTTTCTTCTTCTTTGACTTAGGTGCAAACCCAAGTCCCTCCTTGGCCACAACTTCATTTTGATTGCTCAAAAGTTCGTTGAGAGTCTTCTCACCTTGAATGCATGAGAAAAGACCTTTCTCAAGTTGCTCCTTCAACTTAGCGTTCTCCTCAACAAGATGAGCATGCTCACAACAAGGATTAGTTGCATGAGCACTATCAATTAAAACAAAAGGAGGACAAGTAGTGATCTCTTTAGTTAGCTTCACTTGGAGTTGATCACGAGACTCCTTGAGTATAGCGTGAGCACTCCTCAAGACCTTATGAGCCCTGTCAAGTACCTAAAACTCCTCTTTGAGTCTAGCATGGCCAACCCCAAGTTCAACATTCTCAGATTACGTACTTTAGCAAGAACTAGAGCATGATCATGATCTTTCTTTAATTTAGCAAGATCTAAATTTTGTGACTCCTCAAGAGCCACTCTAAGACCTTGCTCTTCCTCAAGAGCAATAGAAAGATCCGCAATCTCATCGGTATAATCCCTACTATGCCCTTTCATCTTAGTGATGGTCTCATCTTGAGATTCAATGTGAGCATTTGCTTCACCAAGTTGTTCCAAGAGAGCAACAAAGTGCTTCTTGGTCTCACCTTTTAGTTTGCTCATGAACTTGTCAACCTCATTTTCTTCTTCCTTTGTCTCCTCACCATCTCCCACACAGTCCATCAAAGAAGTATTAGTAGAAATGCTAGTTTTGATGTTAGAGGTTACCTTGTTGGTGGCCTTGTCCATGAGGCACTTGTGGGTGGTGATGGAGTTCTTGTTGGGGGAGTCGAAGAGGGACACCTTTGGTGATGGAGAGGTGGCAATGGCGACGGAGGGTGTTGCAACCCCTTCACCATTAGAATCTTCATCATCATCAGAGTCGTACTCTTCGTGCACCACCAAACCCTTTTGAGGTACCCTCTTAGCGTAGTTGTTGTTCTTGCTTGGAAAAGACTTGGACTTGTCCTTGCGAATAAATTTGCCTCCATTGTCTTCTCTCTTCTCACAAGGACAACCCGTGACGAAGTGACTCACATTCCCATAATTGTAGCAAGTCCTCACATGTTGGCCTTTGGACTTAGAGCCACTTGAGTTGTTCTTGAAATAGTTGGGCTTAGAGTTTTTCTTGTTGCCCCAAAATTGCCTTGATGCAAGAGCCATGTGCTCGTGGTAAGCATATTTGGTGTCTTCGGGGCAACACTCCTCTTCCTCTTCTTCCTCTTCTTCTTCCTATTCTTGGACTACCTTGGCCTTCAAAGCAAGGTTGGGCTTCTTTGAGCATTGAACACGAGCAAGTGCATTGTCGGCGGTCTTGTTCAAAATGTTCATAGCAATAAACTCATCCAACACATCGCTAGAGGAAAAGGTACGGAAGTCCGGTCTTTGACGGATCACGGAGGATATGCTCTTGTTGAAAAGCATAATGGCCTTGAGGAATTTGCGCTTGATCCAATTGTCATTCGTGTCCTTGCTCCCATGATCTCGGAGTGAGGCCGCAAGAGTAGTCAATCTCCGGTAAAACTCACGAGGATCTTCATCTTCATTCATAAAAAACTCATCGGCCTCATCAAGAATGACCTCAAAGTTGGAACGTTGAATGCTCGAGCTTCCCTTGTACAAAGAGTTGATATGATCCCATGCATCTTTGGCAAGAGTGAATGGGCGCAAGTGAGGAAGCTTTTCGGGAGGCATGGCGGCTTGAAGAATGAACAAGGTGGATGCATTAAGTTGGTTGTCCACTTCTTCTCTTGGGGACAAGTTGATTGGATCATGCGGATAGTATCCTTGTTCAATGATCCTCCAAGGTTGAGTCGAGCTAGAGTTCAAATGAGACTTAGTACAAAAACCCAAATTAGCGAAGTTAGTCAAATCCAGTTTAGGAGGAGGCCCATGATTGTTTATATGAGGTGAGGGAACCAGACCACCATAGGCCGGAGGTGGGGCAACCGTGGCAAGGATGCCCGGCCCATTTTTTCCTTGAGATGAACTAGGCTTCAAGCTATTAGCTGTCTCCTTAGTGGAGTTGACATCTATTTCCAAGGAAGTAGGATCAACTACTTTCTCAGGAGCGGTAGTGGGTTTCATGCTATCAAGGAATTTATCTAGCATGTCTTGGACCTTGTCCACCATTGATGTTTTAAGTGAGGCCATGGCCTCATTTAAAACATCACGGGTGACCACGGTCGAATCCATGGCCGCGAGGATATCCTCATCCCTTTCCCCATCGCCAACCATACTCTTTAGGCGGTAAAGCCCTTGGTAAAGAAACCTGGCTCTGATACCAATTGAAAGGATCAATATGGTCGACTAGAGGGGGGGTGAATAGGTGACTAACAATTTTTAAGTTCTTTTAACAAATTAAGGCTTGACAAGAAAATAGGTTGTCTAGATATGCAACTAGGTGGACAACCTATATGACAACCACAACAACAACAAATGCAAGCACAAGATAAATACACAACAAAAGGTTGCACAAAGTAAAGGCACAAAGTAACCGCAAGTGGAGTCGATGGAGACGAGGATGTGTTGCCGAAGTTCCCTCCTTTGGGGGAGGTACGTCTCCATTGGAAAGGTGTGGAGGCACAATGCTCCCCAAGATGTCACTAGGACCACCTTATTCTCCTCACACCCTCACACAATGCAAGATGCCGTGATTCCACTATCGATGCCCTTGAAGGCGGCGACTAGAACTTTACAAAGAAGGTTGGGGCTCTCTCCACAACTTAATTGGAGGCTCCCAACACCACCACGAAGCTTCACCACAATGGAATCTGGCTCCGAGGTGACATCTTCCGTCTAGGGTGCCCAAACACCCAAGAGTAACAAGCTCCACAAAGGATAGTAAGGGGGGAATCAAATATCTCTTGGTGAAAGTGTAGATCAGGGCCTTCGCCTCCAAACCCTAGAGAATCAACAAGATTTGATGGCTAGGGAGGGAGATTAGGCGAGTTTAAGCTTTGGGCAACAATGGAGCAATGGGGGAAAAGAGAGGTGGTCTTCTTGGGGAAGAAGACCCCCTTTTATAGTGGGGGCTCAAATCCAACCGTTATGCACACTGGCCATGCTCAAGCGGTACTACCGCTCCTAGGAGCGGTACTCCTGCTAAGAGCGGAAGTTTCACCGAGGCCTACTGAGTACCACATCGGTACTCGCACGGTAGTTCCACCGGAG
This sequence comes from Elymus sibiricus, assembly GCA_039707655.1. Classification (NCBI taxonomy): domain Eukaryota; kingdom Viridiplantae; phylum Streptophyta; class Magnoliopsida; order Poales; family Poaceae; genus Elymus; species Elymus sibiricus. The sequence continues at coordinate 6,616,939 of CM077666.1, forward strand.
CGGTACTACCGCTAATTGTCAATAGGCAACAGAGAAACAGTGGTAGTTCGAGCGGCGCCAAAGCGGAAGTAGCGCATCGAGCGGTACTACCGTTGGCAGTAGCAGTACTACCGCGAATTGGCAGAGGGCAAACAGAAAACTCAACCCAAGCTGAAGTAGCCACGATACCAACCAGCAAAATTACCGCCTAAGCGGTACTACCACCAGTAGCAAGCGGTACTACCGCGAAAAGCTGAGGGGCAATAGAAGACTCAAAGCCAAGCGTAACCAGCCGCGGTACCAACCAGCGGAAGTACCGCCTAAGCGGTACTACCATGGGTACCAGGGGTACTACCGCTTGGCCTCTACCAAAAGGGGCCAAGCACAACAGATGAATGCTCCAAAGTTGGGGGAAGGATATGTGGGTGCATTTGGTGTGTGTACGTGTTGATTCCACCCATACCTTCCAACACGGACCCCCTCTTAATAGTATGGATTTCCTACGACTCGGATCAAACGAAAAGAAACGCTAGAAAACCCGTCTTTGCTCTTTCTTTATCTGGGGGGAATAAAACCGTGTTGTGCCATACATAAGAATATCTGAAATGCTCAATGCACACGGTTAGTCCGCAAAGCGCATTGTCATCAACACCAAAACCAACTAGAGAGAGATATGCCCTAACAAAAGTGAGGACCTAGAAGGTGATGATATGTCCGAGGATGGTCTAGGTCTTGGTCCTACGACTCAAGAACAAGAAACCGTGGTTGTTAGTTCAGGTGAGGATGAAGGAAGAAGAAGGCAACTACCAGTGGGAGCCGGCAAAAAAGGAGTTGGACATTTTTTGAACTTATTGAGCCATTGCTCAAGTCTTTATGTTTGGTGACCACTGCATTTTTGGGACAAACATATCCCACATCAAACATAGTCTACCCGCACATTGTGGGTATCAAGATTGCCTTGAGACAAGCCATTGCCCATAAAAAATACTACAAGACAGTGGGTGAGGTAAGGATGAAAAATTTGACAAGTATTTGGAAGAAAAGAACAATGTCATCTTGCTCGCTATCGTCCTAGATCCAAGGTAAAAGATGAGGTATGTAGAGTGGTGCTTTGGGCAAATGTAAGATGACGAGACAGCTAAAAGTGAGACCAGTGGTGTGGGCAAAGAGTTGGAGACCTTGTATGAGAATTGAGTTGCCCAAAATAAGCGAGCTGAAGAAAGAGCAACTGGATCATCATCCAAGTCTAGTAGCATCACAACTACCTCAATGCCATGTCTAGATGCGTTCAAGTCCTTTTTATCTGCCACTGCATCAAAACCATCAAAGAGTGAGTTGAGAAACTACCTAGAGGATCACAATGAGGAAATGACTTCTATTTTCAATGTTCTTGCTTGGTGGAGGGTGAATGCACCTAGGTACACAGTGTTGGCAAAGATGGAAAAAGGTCTCTTAACTATCCCGGCTACCTCCGTGTCTTCGGAATCAACTTTTAGCACGGGTGGAAGGATTTTAGGTATGTCAACTTGTCATCCTTAACTTTGGATATGAACTTGTCAACTTGTCACCCTTGAACTTAGATATTTCAACTTGTAACCGGCTATGGTTGAGGCCTTTGTGTGTGGTGCAAGTTATAACAAGGGTGCACACAAAGACTTTAATGTGGTGGTATGATTGCTATCTTTTTCTTATATTTTCCCTCTTTTGTTTATTGTATGTGGCTAACTTCCAAAAAAAATGCCGAGGGATGAGAATGAGGAGGATGCTATTGAGAACTTCAAGTTGCCCAACAGTGTGGTAGATAGCAACAATTGGCAACTATTCTTTCAATAGGTTTCACTTGTCAATTGTCATATGACCCCCAACATATTTACAACAACTTTTGTTACATGCAGACATTCATCATGTGGGTGTTGCTCTTGCTATTTCAGAGATGGATGTCAATGTGATCTTGTCATGTGGAGGTCAATGTGATCATCTTGTGTCGCTGTTGTTGTTGTGATGAACTATGAACTTTGAATGGGTTGTTGTGATGAACTATGAACTCTGAATGATGTGGTTGTTCTGATGAACTATGAACTTTGAGGGAACCAACCTAGGTGTTGGATGGGTAACCTATAAAAAGAATTCGGCCACCTCCCGCACCATACAATCTAACTTAAATCGTAATCATGGAGTGTCCGATTATATTGCAACTAAAATCTTCTGCGTGTAATTATTTTCACATGCTTCAATACCATTGCAGCTTTTTAACCCACTGTCTGACTAAAATGATAAAAATGGCAAGTGAGCTGGTTGAGCGAGATGTACAACCCAATCACTTGATTTCAGATCACCACAAATGTCAAGTTAGGTTTTCATTTATATTGTAGGAGTTTCTCGTATAGTTTTATTCAAAAAATTGATACAATGTCACAACATTTCAAACACACACATACAAAAAAAATTACATATGGAACAATCCATATTCGTTTGTAGCAAATCATCGAAAAAAGATTTGCAATATATGCAACACAGAAAACAAAGTATGCACGTTTGTGACGTTTTTTCAGTGATCTGTGATGAAATGTGTGTGTCATGGATCACCAGGATTCTTGTAGTGTCTATACAACACAAATATTACAAGGAGGCCCCCTTGGCACCAAAGCATGTCTCGTGTCCGCCACACACTACCATTGGTGAAGCTTCACAGAGGAAGAAGAAGCGTCGGCACAAAACATGGTCCTAAGGAAACACCATCACGCTAATTTAGGCGTAGTAACCACCCACAGTGAGAAGCATGATCGAAGAGTCCATCCAAGCATATCAACAGAGGAAACACACCCCATCATCCCCAGGATCGGCTAATCGCTCCCCAAAATGGAGCAGGCTACCCGAAGAACATCAGATTGGCATCACCACGCCAGCCTGAAAAGGCGCGAGCTAGATGATACATCCTGAACATGTCTATATTTTTTGAAGTGTAAAATGCATCATAGGTCCTATAACTATTCGAGGTGTGTCACTTTAGTCTTATAACTATCAAAGTGCAGATTTGGGTCCCAAAACTTTTTTGAGTCGTTCACTGTAGGTCCTATGGTCGTCCGAACCGTGATTGTTAGCTGACGTGTCACCTGGACCAGTGCCACATCGACCAGAGGGACCTACCAGGCTAAGCGGTACAGCACATATTTGTAGAAAAGCCCTTAGAATCTCAGGTAGTCTCATTCTCAAACCCTCCATCTCTCTTCTACGAACAAACCTCGCGGAGGCGGCGATATGGTGGCGACCGGCGGCGTTCGCGCTTGATGTCCGGCGGTTGGAGGCGCGGGACTGGAGTCGGGGCTGCTAATCCGACCGCTGCGCTGGTCCGATGGCTCCATCGCGGCGGCTTCCCAACGCCCCTTCTCCGGAGTATGGTAAGAACCCTAACCCCAATCCCTGCTGCCCCCCTATTTAGCTTAGAGATTTCAACAGAGTAGGACGATTTGGCACGATTTGCGCATTATAGCTTAGTTATTGTGTCAATTTAGTGTGAATGTACGTACTGAATTTCTGTACTGAAATCTATTTCAAAAGAGTTACTGTTGTACATAATCCCTGCTGTACATATGGCGATTTGGGTATCTTCCTGTACGTATGGCGATTTGGACATCTTCCTGTGCGTATGGTGATTTGGGCATTGTTGCTCGTTCTGTACATAGTCCCTGCTGTAACCGAAGCCTTATTATGTACAGTGGTCTCTTTTTTTGCATTATAAGGTCGTCCTGTACATGTACACCTGCTACTTAATCAAGTGTGTCACATCTGCTGCTTAATGCTGCATAATGCAGTATGTATGTACACTTGGCCTCTAATCAATTGTGTCACGGTTTATATACTGCATTAAGTTTGCATGGTTTAGTGATCAAGATTTTTTTTAGTACTCTATTTTTTTCATGTAATAAGCCCCAAGGAGGAGCTGTTCTCAGTAGAGATTAATCATGGTGGGGTTTTTCTCGGCTTTGGAGCAAACAAGAAATACATGGATTGCAAAACAGATTTCTTTGATCATTGTGAGGTTGAAACCTGGTCGCCACTGTGGATTAAAGATTTTGTGTTTCTGGTTACTTCCTGCTATGATCCAAGTATGGATATGCCTTCTATTGGAATTGTGGCAATTCTCATCTATATATTTGTCTGTTAAGTTGCAACATTGTCTGTTAAGTTGCAACATCATTTCTCTCTTCTATGATTGTCCAGATCATGTCTTATTTATCATTTGCAATGTCAGAGATTCGGCTTGTTCCTGCTGCGTCTTGTTGCCGTCGAGCTTACTACAGACATGGCCGCGGCGACGGATAGCAGAACTGATGAAAGAGGATGAGATTGTAGAGAGGAGGGTTGCAGCTGGAGAGAGAAAAGAGTTTAATGGGCCAAATTGCCAAATGTCTCAACCGCCAGTGGCGGGAATTCTTCCACCACGCGCCCTGGGTCGATGTGGCACTGGTTCAGGTGACACGTCAGCCAACAATCACGGTTCGGACGACCATAGGACCTGCAGTGAATGAGTCGAAATAGTTTTGGGACCCAAATCTGCACTTTGATAGTTATAGGACTAAAGTGACACACCTCGAATAGTTATAGGACTAAAGTATTTCGCGCGCTAAGTTAATCAATGTTGTTTGCCTCGTTTTGAAATAAAATGGGGCAGGGGAACCCCCTTTCTTTCAAAAATAAAAAAGGTAATCAATGTTCATACATCGATCGGGGGATGCAAGCGAAAAAACCATCTCGCTGTAATGTTAATCAATGTTCGCAAATAAATAAATATATATATGATATTCCATACTCAGTGCGTTGGAACATGGCGCAGGTGCGCTAAGGCCTATGCCAATGCAAGTCTCTTAGCACGGTTTCATAGGCATTTTGCTTATGTGGCACTATAGTTAATGAAGAGAGAGTGTGAGGTTGTAGCTTTTCTCTCTCCAGCTGGATATAGGCAAAAAAGATACAACCTTTGCACGCGGCCATAGGCAAAAAAGAGCTGCTAGCCCTCGGGACACGGACGGCCACGGCACGCACACGTCGTCCACGGCCGCCGGCTCGCCCGTGACGGGTGCGTCCTTCTTCGGCTACGCGCGAGGCATCGCTCGCGGCATGGCTCCCCGCGCCAGGGTGGCGGTGTACAAGGCCCTGTTTGACGAAGGCGGGTACTCTTCCGACATACTCGCCGCCATGGACCAGGCCATCGCTGACGGCGTCGACGTGCTATCCCTCTCCCTTGGCCTGAACCGCCGGCCGTTGTACCAAGACCCCATCGCAATTGGCGCGTTCGCGGCGATGCAGCGCGGCGTTTTCGTGTCAACCTCGGCCGGTAACCGCGGACCGGACCTCGGGTACCTCCACAACGGCGCTCCGTGGATGCTAACCGTCGCGTCGGGCACGGTGGACCGGGAGTTCTCCGGTGTCGTCAGGCTCGGCGACAGCACGACCTTCGTCGGTGAATCGCTCTACCCAGGAACCCCGAGCAGCCTCGGGAACGCCGGGCTCGTGTTCCTCGGTACGTGCGACAACGACACGTTGCTCTCCATGAACCGCGACAAGGTCGTGCTCTGCGACGCCACGTACACGGACTCCCTCGGCCCCGCGATATCCGCGGCGCGACACGCCAAGGTGCGCGCCGCGCTGTTCCTGTCAAACGACTCGTTCAAAGAGCTATACGAGACCTTCGACTTTCCGGGCGTGATCCTGAGCCCGCAGGACGCCCCCGCGCTGCTGCACTACATCCGGGGGAACCGCTCTCCCAAGGCCTCGATCAAGTTCGCGGTGACCGTCGTGGGCACGAAGCCCGCGCCGCTGGTGGCGGCCTACTCGTCGCGCGGCCCGGCGGCGAGCTGCCCGACGGTGCTTAAGCCCGACCTGCTCGCGCCCGGCTCGCTCATCCTTGCCTCGTGGGCGGAGAACGTCAGCGTCGCGAGCGTTGGGCCGCAGTCGCTTTTCGGCAAGTTCAACATCATCTCCGGCACGTCCATGGCGTGCCCACACGCGTCAGGGGTGGCGGCGCTGCTCAAGGCCGTGCACCCGGAATGGAGCCCGGCGGCAGTGCGGTCGGCGATGATGACGACGGCTAGCGCGGTGGACAACACCTTGGCTCCCATCAAGGATATGGCCGGCGGTGGCCGGGCAGCAGCATCACCGCTCGCGATGGGGTCCGGGCACGTCGACCCGAACCGCGCTCTGGACCCGGGCCTGGTCTACGACGCCGGGCCGGACGATTACATCAAGCTCATGTGCGCCATGAACTACACGACGGCGCAGATCAAGACCGTGGCGCACCCGTCGGCCCCCGTGGACTGCGCCGGCGCGTCGCTCGATCTCAACTACCCGTCGTTCATCGCCTTCTTCAACACGACCGGAGAGAGGAGGTTCGCCAGGGCCGTGACCAACGTGGGCGACGGGCCGGCGAGGTACAGCGCCACGGTGGAGGGACTGAACGGGCTGAAGGTGAGCGTCATGCCCAACAGGCTGGTGTTCGGCGGGAAGCACGAGAAGCAGAGGTACACGGTCGTGATTCGGGTTCGGGGCGAGCAGATAGTGCCCCACGTAGTGCTGCATGGATCATTGACGTGGGTGGACGACACCGGCAAGTACACGGTGAGGAGCCCCATCGTGGTGACGTCGACCTGAGGAGTAGCATGTTTCAGTTATGAGATGGGGCCGTACGATCGAGCACTATATTCTGATTGTTTATCTATATCTATCTTATAGTATGCGCACAGTGCGGTGCTCTTTTTGGAGCATGATCGTGAATGTGATACTTTGTGCTTTCGAACACCTGTCGTGTTTTAAAATAAACTTTCATAAAAGTAAGATTTATTGTTTTCGGGATGCTAAGGAGGTCGAAGACCAGTACACACGGCTATTTCGTTGTGATGTTGGTGATTTTCCGTTACTTATCTTGGTATTCCTATTCATTTTCAGAAGTTGTATAACTGCGATTGGAAAGGGTTGGAGGATAGAATAGAGAAAGAATTGAGTTGTTGTAAAGGCAAAAATCTTTCTGGGGGAGCGGGTAGTGGGCTGGGTGCTTATCAATTCAATACTCACTAGTAATATGGTTGCTTTTTTTTGTTGTCCTTTTCTGATGTACTTGGTGTCTGAAAGTCGCCTTGCTCGGGCGACACGGGGGAGCCCTTGCGCCACCGCCGCTAGCCACTCCATCCCTCGCTCCCCCGCATCGCCGCCGCCGGAGGGGCTGCCGGCGAAGCCTGCGCTTGCCCCAGGGAAGGTGGTGGCGTGGCGTTTCCTTGTCCGCGACGCTGCGGCGCGGGGGCTGCGGCCTCTTGGTGGATCTGGGCGCGTCAGCTCCGAGGCGGCGGCTTCATTCGCGGCGGCGGGGGAGGTCCTCGGCACGTGCTACGGGGTCGGCGTGGTGAACGTGTAGCGTTGTGGGCTTCCAGCCTGCTCACGGCGGTGGTCTGCTCTGACCTGGCCAGCGCGCCGTTGCTCAGGTTGGGCGGGTGGCGGCTCTGCTCGAGCCGTCGTGCTGGTGGCGTGGTGAGCCGCCGGGGAGGCGCCGGGGCTGTGAGACGGCGGCTTCTCGTGCGCCGACTTGGGAAGCTCAGATCGGGGCGCCCAGCCCTCTCTCTGCGGGCGGCAGCTCGTGCGTATCTCCTTGCGATACGGTTCGAGCCAGGAAAAACAGGCTCGGGCTCTCCTTGCTCGTTGAACACGAATTCAATTGTCCCGAAACGCATGTAGTCGACGTAAGGCGGGGGCGAGACGTCGAAGAGCCGCCCCGAACCATCGACGGCCTGCTAGAAAGAGCCAAAAGTGCAGGTTTGGCCTGGCGTAAATTTGCCGGCCTCTTCTGGATCTCCGCCCCGGCTTAGGTCTCCGACCAGCGTCGCCCCTACCTGGCGCGCCAACTGACGGTGCAAAATCCTGTCAGATGCCTCGGTAGGGTTCCTGGCGAGGTCGGAAGTACCGGGACGGAGCCTGCACGCACAAGTTACCCAGGTTCGGGCCTCCGGAGAGTAATACCCTACATCCTGCTTCTTCTTATTATTCATGGTGATGAGATGCCTCGTGCGAGGGAATACTATGGTGAAGGTTGGGTTGCTACCGAGAGTTCCTTTTTCTAAGATTGGATGCCGTGGGTGCTCCCTAACCTCCCCTTATATAAGCGGTGGAGGTTAGGGTTTACAGGGAGGAGATGCGATCTAGGCCGCCGCCCGTCTTGGCTTGGAGGGAAAGACACCTAAAGGTCGGTTCTTATCCTTGCTGGGCCCCGCGGGCCCTGATCCAGCCTTTGGCTTGATCCAGCCTGGTAAGCCACCCTCGGGTCGTGGCCCCGTCACTCCGCCTTTGGAGGTGGCTTCCTAGGGTCGGCGGCGGCGCAGTTGCGCTCTTCTCCTGTGGGATGGCGCGGAGGCGGCAACGGGTGTGGCGGTGCGGTGCGCGCGGTGGTGGTGGGGGCCCGATCTGGGCTAGTGGTGCGGCCTAAGCTTCTGCAGGCGTTCGTTTTCGGCGTGGCTCATCAACGTTCGTGGCGGTTGCGGCGCTCGGCTGTGGTGTGCTGTCCATTGGCGTGAGCTTGTCTCCATGGCGTTGTGCGGCTCGATCGGCGGTCTCTCGGACCTGATGGCCTTGGTCTGTTACTGCCGGTGCAGTAGCTGGGCTTCTTCCCCGGGCCTCGGGTAGGTGTAGGGGCTTAGGGCTCTGGGCGAAAGCCTTGGTTCGATGGTGGTCGAAGGATACCGGCGACGATGGCGTTGTGACGCAATTCTTTGAAGATGTCGCCGAAGAGTTCCTCCTCTCCACTAGGCTGCTGCTTGTTGGTTCGAGAGTTGTTGTGGGGGCTTTTGGTGTGGCTGGCCTTTTCCCGAGGTCTGGCAGGGCTATTGTGGGTCGCTCTGGACGTAAGCTTAAGTCTTCGACGGGGGGTCAATGCCCGCTGAGGCGGCGCCCTTGGGCAGTGGCGGACCTACAGGGTGTGCAGGGTGGGCCGTGGCCCACCCAGAATTTTGAGAAAAACATTAGTATCATGTAATAATTTGCCAATAACTTGGATTAGATAGATTTTTTTAGAGTGTGCACACCCTCTGACGAAGTCCTGGATTAGGAGGTACTTGCCACGTCAGCCTCTAGTCATATGGGCTGGGCTGAGGACCCCACATGGAGATGAACCAGTGGGCCTCGTTCGTCGGAGCCCAGGAGCGTCAAGAAGGAATCTCCTGAAGACTTGGTGCATACTTCAAAATGTAGAGGTAGTCTCCGTCATGTTTGCCCCTAGATGCAGCCGACCTATGTGTAACCCTAGGCACCCCTGGTATCTAAATAAACCAAGGGGTGAGGGCCGTAGACGACAACCCAACTCATACACACGATCTCGAGGTAGATCACCTGTACTCTGTACCCCATCGAAAGCAATACAACCCAAGCAGGAAAGTGGGACGAAGGTGGGACAAGCTGGCATTGGCGGCCGTCTCTGTATCTCTTCTAGAAGATTGGCCTTTGAATAAAGCACAAGAAGGTTAAGGGGGTGATTGTTAGAGTTAACCTTATTGTCTAAGTGTTCATCATGTTTATTTCCAATTCATACATGTAGTTAAATCAGCCACCGGAAGCTGCGGCAGTATACACACATAGAGTACTTGTCATGTACAGTATGTACGTACATGCAAGCTTATGGTTGGTTTAGCTAAGAATAAGTGCACATAGCTAGCTAGTTGTGAGGATAAAGAAGTGTGTACCCAGCATGAGACTAGCTCCAGGAGCGATCAGGTTAGTTAAACAATCGGACTGGAACCTCTTCTAGTAGTAGCTGTGTGGTTTTTTTTTTTTTTTTTTTTTTTGAGTGAACTGTAGGCTATGTGGTAAAACCGGGATCTGTGGTAGGCTGTGTGGCTAAAATGGACCGGCCCAGTTTCCATAGCTCGCTCGCTCGGTTGTGTGCTTGGTCGACAGTTTGTCGCAATGGGCGACAAATAGGAACCATCACATTGAACAGGGCAATTTCTATTTACCGCGTAACGCGGTAGATATGCACCAAACACGCACCCTCCTAGTCGCTCCCGCATGATATTGGGGCCGCCCATGCGGGGTGGTTTTTTTTTTCCCTTCTCTCTTTCCTTTGGTTTAGGAACATTCTAGAGCATTCTACGCCCGGTTTTTCCTCTCTTTTTTGTGTTTTCTCTGCTGTTTTTCCTATTTTTTTAGTTTCTTTTTTTCTTTTTCTTTTTTTCCAAATTTGCGAACATTTTTTGGATTCACGAACATTTTTCAAATTTGTGGACATTTTTAAATTCATGAACATTTTTCATATCGCGAACATTTTTTATGATTCGCGAACATTTTTTGAATTCATGAATATTTCAGACTCTCTCTCTCTCTCTCTCTCTCTCTCTCTCTCTCTCTCTCTCTCTTCATCCGTTTTCTCCATTGATGGAAGGTTGAAGAACCCAGATCTTTGTCCCACCTCATTTCAATCAATCTAATGTCTGTGGATCCTTAAGGTTCATATTTTAAACAATCGAGCTCTCTCTCCCTCTCTTTCTCTCTCTCTCACTCTCCACCATTGATGGAAGGCTAAAGAAACCTAGGTCTTTGTTCCACCTCCTTTTTATCAATGTAGGATCCTTAAGGTTCATATTTTAAATAGTAGAGAGCTTTCCCTTGGGGAAAGGAATTAATGGGGGGAGCAGGATCTAAAACATAGATGTATTAACAATGAATTGACCCATCCAATTGGTAGCCAAATTGTTGGACTAGCCAAATAATAGGCAAGACAATTTGGGCCTGCAAACCAAGTAGCCCCTATTTCTCTTTCCATGGGAACAAGAAGATGATGAATTTTACTTGCAACGGCTGGCGCTATTCATTCAAGCTGTTATTCGTACAACTGTCAAGTGGCAAGCTCAAGCAGTGCCATGTGAGCACAACCATTCTCTCGAGGGTTCCAAACCTAAATTTTCTGTCGAGGTGCTCTTCTTTCCTTTTTCATGATAAATGGTGCTTTTATTATCTCAAAATGTAGCATCAAGCGGATACAAAGCATAATGAGTGACACCCGGCCTCTGCATAGTTAGGATGGACACAACCAAAACCAACAGTCTGACAAAGTAAAAAGAAGGACACAGTGGCAACAGTAAAGTCATATAAGACCGACACTATGCCTATGTCGATGAGGTGGTGGTCCAATCCGGAGATTATGCTGCCACCTATGTTGAGTAAAAACATATGTGGCCACCCGCTCCAACCGCATACACACCACCATAAACAGCGGTTACTCCATTCGGTGTAGCGTAGACCACAAACAAAGTCAATGCATACATCGGTAGATAACCTACATAGGAGAAGAGAGTTTGCCATTAAAAACAATATCATTTTTACATAGCCAAAGCGACCATAGTATGGAAGACACTCGCACCCTTGTTAGCGTACAAAATCTATTAGATATTCCGTCTAGCCAGTGACCATATATATTGGCAACACTTGTGGCGGATACAGATTTGACGCTATTTGGATGACTGATCACGTAGAGCGCACAAAATTGCATTGAAGGGGGAGGTCTTTGATTGTCTCATCGTGGGTATAAAAACTACACTTCTGCAAATTCAATAATTTCTGTAGGTTTTTTATCGTGCCATCATCGGTGGAGGTGAAGTCAGTAAATTCTCATGAGCTATGGGGTGAGGGCCGGTGGCCTGGGTTAAATCTAAAGAAGCTCCGCCACTGGCCAACATTGAACAGGAGCTTATATTTGTCGCTTATTGCGACAGACTGCCGGGAAAACGCACAGGCGCCCCTCGTTACGCCAGTGCATAGCGGACGACTAAAGCGTGTTGATAATGTCAAACCTCCGGTGGTCACACCGACTCGCGCTCTTATGCTTTTTTAGAACGGAATTGCTAATTCATATCTAGATGCTTTTTAATGATGTCAAATCTAAGTTCTGCACTGTCCGATCTGTTTATGCTGTTCTGCACTGGCTGGTTGCGCGCGTCGCGCGTTGCGTCTTTCTCTGGCCCATCTGCGTTTGTTTTTGCCACGCGCTGGGTGGGCCGCTTTTTTTTTTTTGTGGGATTGCGTCACGAAAAAAGGAAGAGCCATCTCGCGCCGCATACGAACTGAGAAGGATATGGCGTTGTTCTTTTGCCACTCCAGCGGCACTCTGTTAATCTCTTTCATTTAGCTCCTCAAAAATAAATGTTAATCTCTTCCAGTTTTTTTTTCATTAGTGAGTGACGCGAGGTCAAAGGGACTTGCAACCGGGTTTGACTTTTTTTCCCAAAAAAACTGAGCATGACTTTTTTTTTTTGATAGTTGCAAGTCCACCAACGATTTGCAACTGAGAATTGCCTTTTTTTTGCTTAATTGCAAGTCCACCATCAACTCGCAACCGGCAGCTGAGACTGATTTTCTTGTCTCGGTTACAAGTACACTATAAACTCGCAACCGGCGCCTGACCTTTTTTTTTTGTCCTATTTGCAAAGCCACCATCGACTCATAATTGAGTTCTGTTTTTTGCCTCAGTTGCAAACCCATCCTCGATAGGTTTTTTGTGGGCTCGGCCTTTTTTCGACCTAGTTGCAAGTTCATCATCGACATGCATCTGGGACCATTTTTATCTTTTTGTTCCAATTGCAAGTCCACCCTCGCCTCACAACTAGGACCTTCATTTTTCTGTTTTATTATTTTTTATAAATTTTGAACTATTTTCAATTGAAGATTTTATTGTTTTTTAATTTTATTTTCTATTTTCTCATTTTCAATTGTTTTTTCTTTTTTCTTTTTTCTTTTACTTGTTTATTTATTTGTTTTAAATTCATGAATTTTTTTACTTTGTCATCCGTTCGCTTTAAATGTCGTGCAAATCTTGACCGCGGGTTAATTTGTCGCGCGCGTCTCGTGTTGCGCCATGTGTCTGGTGTCTACTTGTCGGCCTGTTCGCACGTGCGTCTTTTGTTAGGCCGTTTTCGCGGCGCGATCTGGGGATGTTGTTTCAGATTGATTTTGCTAATTCTCATCTAGATGAGAGTTAATAATGTCTCATCTAACTCATATACCGTTAGATATACATGTTTCTGAGTCAGTGCTCATTGTCGTTGCGCCGTGTTTTTTGTTCGTCCCTAGTGAAGTAGTGGGGCCCGATATGGCTATTTTGAGTGGACCGTTTCTATGTTTTGTGTATTGGGTTTATTTTTGTGGGTTGTAGCTTTTTCGTGGAGGGTCATGTGTCTTTTTATTCCTTGTTTTTGTTTATTTTAGTTCCACTGTGTAGCTAGAGGAGAGCGTAGCTAGATTTTTTTTTCTTTCGGATTTGCTAAGTCTCGTCTAGATGAGATTTAATGATGTCTCATCTAAGTCTATAACTGTCCGATTTGTTTGCTTTAATGTTCGGAGAAACTTGATCATGTGCCACCGGGTCAGCTCGTTTTTTTTTGTTTTGTGTCGGCATGTTCTCGCGTTTCTTTTCACATGGCTCCATATATGTCGTTGTTTGGGGGGCGCGGCCCTTTTCTTTTTGGTTCGTTTTCGCCATGCGTTTTTTGTGGCCTGGTGGAGAATTTGTAGAGTCCATCCGAGACGAGAGACCTTTATATAACGAGAGCAGATGCAGGGTTCTTAGATGATAGGGTAGAAATGTGTAGTGTTCAGATCAGTGGTGAGAAATGTATGAATGCCTTATTGTTCTTATAAGCCGTAATTTGTGTGCAATTTGTTTTCGTGTTCTAGAGCTGATTGCTTGGGTGTACACGGTTGATCTAATTGTTTTTTTTTGTTATCTGGTTAATGAGCAGGGAGGGGCAAATAGTCATCGAGTACACCAAGGGTGCGACCCTGAATGAGCAGGAGGAGGGGAAACTCAACGATCTGATGCTGCCACTCAATCACGAGTAACATAGGGGTGCCCCTTGTGTGCTGCCTAATGCCAACCAATGTTGGAGGTGGAAACATGGTATATAATTTTTGCACTTGTTTTGTTGTTCAATTTTTTTCCTTTTTTGTTGTTAGATTTTTCTTTTTTTGTTATTTTCAATCTTTTTCCTTTTTCATGATGCGCACAAAAAGGGAGCCATCTGAAAAATGCTAACACATGTTTTCCTTTTTTTGCATATAGAAAATCCCTTATAGCGTTGCTGAGAGCTTGGACAGTCTGAAAGAAGGACGATGGGCTATTGACTGTTGTTGCATACCACACACACTCATGATGGCCGCATAGCTTTCTATAACAAGCAATGGAGCATCTTTTGTGGCCAAGGTGGCATTGAAGGTTCACAAGCACGTCTTCATCTCTTTGAAGTCCAGCACCCACCACCCTTGACTCGTAACTGGAACTGTAGTTTTGTGCAGTTGTCCCAGTTGCAAGTCCACCTTTGACTCGTATTTGGGCCCGTAGTTTGTTTCATTCCAGTTGTAAGCCCACCCTTGACTCGTAATTGGGCATGTGGTTTCTTTTTCATCTCAGTTGCAAGTCCACCATTGACTCGTAACTAGGCTAGCAGTTTGTAGTTGTCCTAGTTGAAAGTCCACCCTCGACTCGCAACTTGTATCGTAGTTTTATGTAGTTGTCCCAGTTGCAAGTCCACCCTCGACTCGCAACTGGACCCGTAATTTGTTTCATCCCAGTTACAAGCCCACCCTCGACTAGCAACTCAGCCTGCGTTTTGTTTTTCATCCCAGTTGTAGGTCCACCCTTGACTCATAACTGGTCTCGTAGTTTGTGTCATCCCAGTTGCAAGTCGACCCTTGACTTGCAACTAGGCTCGTAGTTTCGTAGCTGTCCTAGTTGCAAGTCCACACTTGACTTGCAACTGGGCTCGTAGTTGTCTGCGTAGCAAGCCCACACTTGACTCTCAACTGGAGCATGCGTCTTTTTTTGTTTTCATCCCAGTTGCAAGTCCACCCTTAACTCGCAACTGGGCCCATAGTTTGTTTCATCCTAGTTGCAAGCCGATCCTTGACTCGCAACTGGGCTCGTAGTTTCATAGTTTTCCCAGTTACAAGTCCACTCTCGACTCGCAAATGGGCTTGTAGTTGTCTCAGTTGCAAGTCCATCCTCGACTCGTAACTGGGCATGTGTTTTGTTTTTCATCCCAGTTGCAAGTCCACACTCGACTCGCAATTGGGCTCGTAGTTTTTTTGTCCCGGTTGCAAGTCCACCCTCGACTCGCAAATGGTATCGTAGTTTTGTGTAGTTGTCCCAGTTGCAAGTCCGCCCCTTGACTCGCAACTAGGCACATACTTTGTTTCATCCTAGTTGCAAGCCCACCCTTGACTTGCAAACGGGCTCGTAGTTTTGTAGTTCTCCTAGTTGCAAGTCCACCCTCGATTCGCAAATGGGCTCGTAGTTGTCCCAGTTGCAAGTCCACCATCGATTCGCAACTAGGCATGTGTTTTATTTTTCATCCTAGTTGCAAGTCCACGCTCGACTCACAGCTAGGCTCATAGTTTATTATTGTCCCAGTTGCAAGGCACCCTCGACTCACAAATGATAGCGTAGTTTTGTGTAGTTGTCCCAGTTGTATGTCCGCTCTTGACTCGCAACTAGGCCGGTGGTTTGTTTTATCCCAGTTCAAAGTCCACCTTTGACTCGCAACTAGCCTCCTAGTTTCGTCGCTGTCCCAGTTGCAAGTCCACCATCGACTCACAACTGGGCCCATAATTTTGTTGCTGTCCCAGTTGCAAATCAACTCTCTGAATCACAACTGGGCCCGTAGTTTGTTTTCATCCCAGTTGCAAGTCCACCCTCGACTCACAACTGGTATCATAGTTTTGTGTAGTTGTCCCAGTTGCAAGCCCACCCTCGACTCGCAACTAGGCCCATAGTTTGTTTTCATCCCAGTTGTAAGTCCACCATCGACTCGCAATTGGGCTGCTGTT
Source organism: Elymus sibiricus (assembly GCA_039707655.1). Taxonomy (NCBI): domain Eukaryota; kingdom Viridiplantae; phylum Streptophyta; class Magnoliopsida; order Poales; family Poaceae; genus Elymus; species Elymus sibiricus. The sequence continues at coordinate 6,632,767 of CM077666.1, forward strand.
TGTTTTTCATCCCAGTTGTAAGTCCGCCCTCGACTCACAACTAGGCACGTAGTTGTCCCAGTTGCAAGTCCACCCTCCGACTCACAACTGGGCCCGTAATTTGTTTTCATCCCGATTGCAAGTCCACCCTCGACTCGCAACTGGTATCGTAGTTTTGTGTAGTCATCTTAGTTGCAAGTCCACCCTTGACTCGCAACTAGGTTGTGTCCCTTTTGTTTGTTATATGTGAGCCGCGTTTTCCTTTTTCTTCTCTAGTCTACACACCTTGTGGAAAACACTGGAGTCAAGCCTCCACTTTGTTTCTTCGGTTCATTTTTCATTTATTCATTTCAAATTTATGAACCCTTTTTAGTTTAGAATTATTTTTATCGTTGTCGGTTTCTTTTTGCGAAAATGTCTATGTTAGTTGTATATCCATTACCAAACACGATCGACTTAGTTGCAAGTCCATCCCCGACTCGCAACTGGGCTTTTGTAGTTTGTAGTTGCCCGAACTATAAATCTGTAATCAAATCTCAACTGGGCATAAGTTGTAGTTGCCCTAGTTGCAAGTCCACTCTTAACTCTCAATTTGGGGCTTTTGTAGGTGTAGTTGCGCCAGTTGCAAGTCCACCCTCGACTCACAACTGGGCTTTCATAGTTGTAGTTTCCCCAGTCGCAAGTCAACCCTCGTCCTGCAACTAGGCTTTTTGTAGTTGCAGTCGCCTTAGTTGCAAGTCAACCATCGACTCGCAGCTAGGCCATTCATAGTTATAGTTTTCCCCTCCCAGTTGCGAGTCCAACCTCCACTTTGCAAATGGACTTCCAATAATTTTGTGTAAGTTGCAAGTCCAACCTCGACTCGCAACTGGAGTTTTTTTTTGTAGTTGTAATTGCCCCAGTTGCAAGTCTGCCCTCAACTCGCAACTGGATTATTTTTTTGTAGTTGTAGTTGTAGTTGCCATAGTTGCAAGTCCAACCTCAACTCGTAATTGGGAGATTTTTTTGTGGTTTGTAATTTCCAGGGTTGCAAGTCCACCCTCGACTCGCAACTTGGGCTTTTTTGTAGTATGAAATTGCCCAGTTGCAAGTCGACCCTCGACTCGCAACTGGGTTTTTGTAGTTTGTAGTTGAACCAACTGCAAATTTGTAATCGACTCACAACTGGGCATGTAGTTGTAGTTGCTCCAGTTGCAAGTCCACTCTCATTTCGCAATTAGGGGCTTTCGTAGGTGTAGTTGCGCTAGTTGCAAGTGTAGGAGATATGCCCTAGAGGCAGTAATATCAGTTACTTTTGTATCTCCAAGTTTGTAATGAATGTTTATGATCCATGCTATAACTGCAATGATTCTCGAGTCTGCAAATTAAACGAGGCTTGGAGGGAAACTCATGTGCACGTGTGGTATAATAAACGGTAAAATGTATTCCTAGTCTTGCCTCTAAGACTGGCTCAAGTATTGCATGATGATCCTGTTTTCCTGATCATGGGCATGGCTATGCCGGCAATTTTGAGGGCACGATGTTGGTAGAACACTTGTGTTGAATCGACCCAATATTGATGTTATACTATGAGATATATTCGTCACTAGTTAATGGTTAAATAACACAGAGATGGTTAATGTTTGCATGATTCCTTAGACCATGAGAGTATCGAGTTTCTTCATGCTTGCTTCATGAACTTTGGGGTTTGTTAAACGTCATCCGTAAAAGGGTGGCTATTACGGCTGCTTACGGGTTCATGGAAAAGTATGTCAAGTAACTTGATAGCTCAAGATTGGGATTTGCTCCTCCAACGATGGAGAGATATCTCTGGGCCCTCTCGGTGTTACGGTATCCATCATCGTCTGGCCAGACACTTGTGATTTGATCACGGGGATGCCGGAACACGGGAACGAGAAAAGAGAACAATACCGGCAACGAGGTAACTGGCATTGTGGACAAGTTGTTGATCCACGAGGATGCCTACATGTCTCACCTCGGGTTATTGTAACATATCGCGAAGCAACAGGAATAGCATACGGCAACTGGAGGTTCACTCGAATATTTATTCGTGTGGGTATAGGGATCGATATGGGTGTCCACGGCTCCGATGTTGATCATTGATCGGAAGGGGTTCCGGGTCATGTCTATGCTTCACCGAACCTATAGGGTCACACGCTTAAGGGTCATCTATCTGTTGAATACTAGACAGGGAGTCTGAGAGAAAAACACCGAAAAAGTTTCGGACACCGGAAAAGTTTCGGACACCGGAAAAGTTTCGGACAGCGGAAAAGTTCCGCAGAGAGAGGTCACCGGATGAATTTCGGTGAAACTAGAAAAGTTGTTTCAGGGGATTCCATAAAGTCAAATTGGTCTTGGCACATGCCTGATAATTCTTAGAGGGTGCCAGAATCGTTCTGGAAACTTTTTGGAATTTTCTGGAATGAAAACCGGAAATGTTCCGGAGCTGCCGAAAGCGCTTCAGATGCTTTTCGCAGATGAAATCACTAAACCGGAATTGTTCCGGCTCGCGTTGAAAATTATTTTGGTGGATACTAGAATTGTTCTAAGCCCACATGAATATTTTCAGTTCGATCAGACGCTGAAAAATGTCGCCGTGAATAGTGAAAGTGCTTTTTGGATTTTTGTGGAAAACACCTTTTTGGATATTTCCAAAAAGGTTTCTAGAAGGCCTTGGGGGCCAAGGCAGCCCCTCATGGGGGTCCCCCAAGGGTGTGGCCGGCCAAGAATGGGTGGGGCACCATGGTGCTCCACATGGCACTCCCATATGGCATATTCCTTTTAGGAAAGGGATATTCCATGGGCATTTTGGGGTTTTTTGTATGACAACTTTACCCCTTGGCTAGCCTATAAATAGAGGTGAGTGGGCAGCCCACTTCCTGATCCTTGTGCTCTCATACACATGCTATGCTTTGCTAGCTCTCTCTTCTCCCTCACACGAAAAGAGTTTTTCGTAGAGCCGAAAGGCTGTCTGGGTTCCGGCAGGAACTAGTTCTGGACGGCGAAGCCCTGTCGGATAGTTGACACCGTATGTGTGCAACCCCGTAGAGAGGTCGTAGTTTCGATCTTTTGCCCGAAGGGCTGTTCGAGTTACCGTTCGAGTTTCCGGCGTCCTCCCGAAGGGCTGTCCGGGTAACTGTTCGGGTTCCGTGGGTCCTCCCGAAGGGCTGTCCGCGACATTGTCCGGGGGACTGTCCGACCGCCTCCCGAAGGGCTGTCCGACGAGGGAGTACATTCTCGCGGTTGGGAGGTTGTAAAATCCTAGCTGCGGGAATCTGCACCAACGATCTCCACCGACTCTTCTTCCGCTGCGCTACGAGTCGGTACGGATCAGATCAAACCTTGTATGCAATCTCCATAGTGATCCTGGGCGTGCTCGCTATACCGAAAATTTTTGTTTTCTGTCGCATTCCCCATCAGTGGCATCAAGAGCCAGGCTATGAGTAGATGCATGTTATGATCTAGAATACATAGAGATGTATGAGTGTTGCACAATATAATTAGGTAGTAGATGAGATCTATTGCTGAAAATTATTTGTGCGGGTAGCAGATGAAATCTGTTACTCGATGTTCTTGTTGCTTCCCTTGAATTTGCGTAGTCCTGATCTTGACAGCATTGTGGAATCTGACAAAGTTCTGGCAATCCGCGATCCTTTCATGCTGCTCCTGAGTATGCTGATTGACAGATCAACGAAGCTAACAGTTCTTTGGGTTCCACTTTAGTCACAGAAAGATGGATGTTTCGCAGACAAAGGGCAATGCAGATATGATCTGCACGGGGGTCACGCGTATGACGAAGTTTAGTATGGGGCTCGAGATTTTACTGTCTCGTGTTTCATACACCCTGGAAAGTTAATCTAGCAACTTGAAGTATCATACTTGATGATAAACGGTGGTAGCTGCGGTTTAAGTAAAAACCTTAGAAGCCACGTAAAATAAAATTTTGCATAAACCGATTAGAGGCGTCTAACTTGGTTTTGCAGGATGGTTATGCATGTGTTGTGGTATAGCAATGCTCACATTAAATTTGATTATGTATGAGATGACTATATGATGTAATTAACATGACCTGCGTGTCATGATTCGGCATGATGGCTGGAGCCATATGATTGCACTTTAATGACCTGCGTGTCAACCTTGTGTAATGCACTTATTTTATTAGCTATAGAGATAGCAATATTATTTGGTGCATCGACAAGGTGGTGGCAATCTTCGCGAAGGTGAACAGACGCGAATGCCGAAGACGAAGAAATACTTGACTTCTCCGTCAGAAGGGGCTATACCATGTCATGCTAATTATGAATTGCCTGAGATGTTTATCCCTTATGATGCACCCTTTTGATTGCGCGGTAGTCGCTTTTTATTAGGGTGATCTCTCACAAAATATCAAGTAGTTAGTGTTCTCCCAAGTGTAGCACCGTCACGGCACCTATCTCTTCGGGGTATCACATGGTTACATGGGTACGAACGATTAGAGAAGTGTGAGGCGGGTGAGTTGAGACCTCGCAGCGAGATCACTTGGTTGTCTTGACGTTCAGGCATGAAAGTCATGAGCTCGGAACACACGCATCGAAAGATGAACAAGAGTCACATAGAGATGTGATTGGCAAGTTGGCCTACCAATTGAAATTCTCGTCACTTGAGATGGTTACATCCTTGACGCTGAATTGAAAGTTGGATCTTGCATCACTCACAATCAATTATGAGAGATATTGATTTGAGTGGGAGCGCACTTTAGAATAAATATGTTTATTCACTAGTGCCAAAATCATTATGAACAATGTCTAAAATGAACTTGTGTTTTCCGTTGTAGATCAAATGGCTCGCAACACCGCGTTCAACTTAGGCCCTATGTTAGAGAAAGAGAAGTTAGCTGCGAATGGAAACAACTATGCGGACTGGGTCCGTACCCTGAGGATTGTCCTTAGGAGCGCTAAGAAAGTGTACGTGCTTGATGGACCTCTTCCACCTAAGCCGGCGGCAACAGCCGCGGCAGACATACAAAATGTCTGGGCCACTAAGGATGATGATTTCAACTTAGTGCAGTGCCTCATGCTGTCTTGCATGAGTTCAGAGCTTCAAAAACGTTTTGAATTCCATAACTCCTTTGATATGATCAAGGATCTGGATGCTCTGTACAAGTTTAATGCACGGTCTGAACGTTTTGATATCATGAAAATGATGTCGGAGACCAAGATGGCTGAGGGCAGTTCAGTTGGCGAACACGTGGTCAATATGATTGGCCACGCTGAAAGGCTTAAAACCCTGGAATTCCCACTTCCAGATGAGCATGTTATGGACATGTTGCTCCGTTCACTCCCCCCTTCTTACGGAGGTTTTGTCATGAACTACCACATGAATGGGTTGGACAAAACAGTTCATGAGGTGCTTGCCATGCTGAAAACTGCTGAAGGAGGACTGCGGAAAAATCGCAAGCAAGTGTTGCTTGTGAATAAAACTGCCAGTTTCAAAAAGAAAGGCAAGCCAAAGAAGGGCAAGGGCGCCGGTAAGACCGGCTTCCAACGCAAATCTAAGGGCGGAGCCAAGAATGAAACTGAGTGCTTCTACTGCAAGGGCACAGGACACTGGAAGAGAAACTGCAAGAAATATCTGGAAGATAAGAAGTCTGGGAAAACCGGAAAAGGTATAATTGTTATACAAGTTAATGTCATTGACGTTTTGCTTGCTAGCGAAAATTCTAAGTCTTGGGTATTTGATACCGGATCGGTTGCTCACATTTGCAACTCGATACAGGGGCTTCAGAAGGTGCGCAAGCTGGCAAAGAATGAAGTCGTGATGCGTGTCGGGAACGGCGCTGGGATCGCCGCTCAAGCCGTCGGCATTATGCCTCTACGTCTCCCTTCAGGATTTATTTTGGAACTTAGTAACTGTTATTTTGTTCCGTTGTTGTGTAGAAACATTATCTCTGGATCATGTTTAGTACACGATGGGTACTCCTACAAGTCTGAGAACAATGGTTGTTCACTTTATTGTAAGGATATGTTTTATGGATTTGCACCCATTGTTGGGGGCCTTTTCATACTAAATCTTGAATGTGGAAATGATGTCTTTAACGTGAATGCTAAACGCCTTAAGAAGGCTGATACCACCGCCACTTATTTGTGGCACTGTCGGCTTGGCCACATCGGAAAGAAACACATGCAAAGACTCCATAAAGATGGTGTTTTACCGTCCCTTGATTTTGAATCATTTGACACATGTGAAGCTTGCTTGATGGGAAAAATGACCAAGACGCCGTTCACGGGTCATCCTGAACGGGCGGGTGAATTATTGGAAATAATACATAGTGATGTATGTGGTCCAATGAACACGGCCGCACGGGGTGGGTATTTTTACTTCGTGACTTTTACTGATGATTTAAGTCGGTATGGCTATATCTACTTGATGAAGCATAAGTCGGAAACCTTTGAAAAGTTCAAAGAATTTCAGAATGAGGTAGAAAATCATCGTGACAAAAAGATTAAGTTTCTGCGGTCTGATCGCGGAGGCGAATATCTTAGTCATGAGTTTGGCCAACATCTGAGTGACCGTGGAATCGTTTCACAGCTTACGCCTCCCGGAACTCCACAGCGAAACGGAGTGTCGGAACGACGTAACCGAACCCTGTTAGACATGGTAAGGTCGATGATGTCTCTTACAGATCTACCAATATCTTTTTGGGGTCATGCACTAGAAACTGCCGCTTATACATTAAACAGAGCACCGTCTAAGTCTGTTGAGACGACACCACATGAGATGTGGAATGGGAAGATACCTAGTGTGTCGCATCTCAAGGTTTGGGGTTGTGAGGCATACGTAAAACGTTTACAGCCAACCAAGCTAGAACCTAGATCAGACAAATGTTACTTTGTAGGTTATCCAAATAACACCATTGGATATTCCTTCTACCACCAGTCCGAGGGCAAAGTGTTTGTCGCAAAGGTTGCACACTTTCTCGAGAAAGAGTTTCTCACTAAAGAAGTGGGTGGGAGGACAGTACAACTTAATGAGATTAGTGAATCTTCGGCAACCGTTGATATGGCTAAGGAACCGGAAGAAATTCCGCTAATTATCCCTACAACCGAGCCGGAAGTTGTCGCATGTGATGCGGAAACTTCAAACACCGTTGTTACTGAACCGCGCAGATCAGGTAGGGCTATCCAGCCACCTGAATGGTTTCATAACGAAATCTTCATTCTTGAAGACGATGAACCTGCGCACTACAAGGAAGCGATGGCGGGGCCTAGCTCAAGGGAATGGCACAAAGCCATGAGATCCGAAATGGAATCCATGTACGAAAACCAAGTTTGGAACTTGGAAGAACTTCCAGATGGTGTAAAACCCATTGGTTGTAAATGGATTTTCAAAAGAAAGACGGACGCGGATGGTAACATTACTATCCACAAAGCTAGACTTGTCGCGAAAGGGTTCACGCAAGTTCCAGGAGAGGACTACGACGAGACTTTCTCGCCCGTAGCTATGCTTAGGTCTGTTCGGATATTACTAGCAATTGCTGCTTATTTCGATTATGAAATATGGCAGATGGATGTCAAAACGGCTTTCCTAAATGGAAACCTTGATAGGGATGTATACATGATACAGCCAGAAGGTTTTGTCGATCCTAAGAATGCTGGAAAGGTATGTAAGCTTCAGAAAGCCATTTATGGTCTGAAGCAAGCATCAAGGAGCTGGAATATTCGTTTTGATGAAGTGGTCAAAGAGTTTGGCTTCATCAGGAACGATGAAGAATCTTGTGTGTACAAGAAGTTTAGTGGGAGCGCAAAAGCATTTCTAATCTTGTATGTGGATGACATATTGTTGATTGGAAATGATGTGAAATTTCTTGGCGAAATAAAAGATTCATTGAAGAAGAGTTTTTCAATGAAAGACTTAGGCGAAGCGGCATATGTATTGGGCATCAGGATCTATAGAGATAGATCAAGACGCCTGATAGCGCTAAGCCAAAGCACGTACATTGACAAGGTGTTGAAAAGGTTCAACATGGAGAACTCCAAGAAAGGTCTACTCCCCATGTCACCTGGCACAGTACTTTGCAAGAATCAGAGTCCTCGGACCCTCGATGAGCGAGTACAAATGAATGATATTCCATATGCTTCGGCAGTTGGTTCTATTATGTATGCCATGCTATGTACAAGACCGGATGTTTCCTATGCGCTAAGTGTTAGCAGCCGGTACCAAGGTGATCCAGGATTGGAACACTGGGCCGCAGTCAAGGGTATTCTTAAGTACCTCAGAAGGACCAAGGATTTACTCCTTGTGTACGGAGGTGATGAAGAGCTCATTGTAAGTTGTTACACTGATGCAGGCTTCATGTCTGACCCAGATGACTTCAAATCTCAATCTGGCTGTGTTTTCATATTGAACGGCGGCGCAGTTGATTGGAAAAGTTCCAAACAAAAGACTGTGGCGGATTCTACGACGGAGGCGGAATATGTTGCTGCTTCAGAAGCCTCCAAGAAAGCTGTCGGTATCAAGCAATTTCTTGAAGACCTTGGTGTGGTTCCAAGTGCTGTGGACCCGGTGGAGATCTATTGTGATAATAGTGGCGCCGTGGCTCAGGCAAGGGAACCATGTTCGCACCATAAGACAATGCATATTCAACTCAAATATAAACTCATTCGACATCATGTCGAAGAAGGTTTAGTGAAAGTACGCAAAGTTCACACGGATCTGAATGTGTCAGACCCGATGACGAAGCCTCTACCACGAGCAAAGCATGAGCAACACCGGATTGCCATTGGTGTTAGGGAAGCCATGTAACTAGATTATGACTCTAGTGCAAGTGGGAGACTGTAGGAGATATGCCCTAGAGGCAGTAATATCAGTTACTTTTGTATCTCCAAGTTTGTAATGAATGTTTATGATCCATGCTATAACTGCAATGATTCTCGAGTCTGCAAATTAAACGAGGCTTGGAGGGAAACTCATGTGCACGTGTGGTATAATAAACGGTAAAATGTATTCCTAGTCTTGCCTCTAAGACTGGCTCAAGTATTGCATGATGATCCTGTTTTCCTGATCATGGGCATGGCTATGCCGGCAATTTTGAGGGCACGATGTTGGTAGAACACTTGTGTTGAATCGACCCAATATTGATGTTATACTATGAGATATATTCGTCACTAGTTAATGGTTAAATAACACAGAGATGGTTAATGTTTGCATGATTCCTTAGACCATGAGAGTATCGAGTTTCTTCATGCTTGCTTCATGAACTTTGGGGTTTGTTAAACGTCATCCGTAAAAGGGTGGCTATTACGGCTGCTTACGGGTTCATGGAAAAGTATGTCAAGTAACTTGATAGCTCAAGATTGGGATTTGCTCCTCCAACGATGGAGAGATATCTCTGGGCCCTCTCGGTGTTACGGTATCCATCATCGTCTGGCCAGACACTTGTGATTTGATCACGGGGATGCCGGAACACGGGAACGAGAAAAGAGAACAATACCGGCAACGAGGTAACTGGCATTGTGGACAAGTTGTTGATCCACGAGGATGCCTACATGTCTCACCTCGGGTTATTGTAACATATCGCGAAGCAACAGGAATAGCATACGGCAACTGGAGGTTCACTCGAATATTTATTCGTGTGGGTATAGGGATCGATATGGGTGTCCACGGCTCCGATGTTGATCATTGATCGGAAGGGGTTCCGGGTCATGTCTATGCTTCACCGAACCTATAGGGTCACACGCTTAAGGGTCATCTATCTGTTGAATACTAGACAGGGAGTCTGAGAGAAAAACACCGAAAAAGTTTCGGACACCGGAAAAGTTTCGGACAGCGGAAAAGTTCCGCAGAGAGAGGTCACCGGATGAATTTCGGTGAAACTAGAAAAGTTGTTTCAGGGGATTCCATAAAGTCAAATTGGTCTTGGCACATGCCTGATAATTCTTAGAGGGTGCCAGAATCGTTCTGGAAACTTTTTGGAATTTTCTGGAATGAAAACCGGAAATGTTCCGGAGCTGCAGAAACCGCTTCAGATGCTTTTCGCAGATGAAATCACTAAACCAGAATTGTTCCGGCTCGCGTTGAAAATTATTTTGGTGGGTACTAGAATTGTTCTAAGCCCACATGAATATTTTCAGTTCGATCAGACGCTGAAAAATGTCGTCGTGAATAGTGAAAGTGCTTTTTGGATTTTTGTGGAAAACACCTTTTTGGATATTTCCAAAAAGGTTTCTAGAAGGCCTTGGGGGCCAAGGCAGCCCCTCATGGGGGTCCCCCAAGGGTGTGGCCGGCCAAGAATGGGTGGGGCACCATGGTGCTCCACATGGCACTCCCATATGGCATATTCCTTTTAGGAAAGGGATATTCCATGGGCATTTTGGGGTTTTTTGTATGACAACTTTACCCCTTGGCTAGCCTATAAATAGAGGTGAGTGGGCAGCCCACTTCCTGATCCTTGTGCTCTCATACACATGCTATGCTTTGCTAGCTCTCTCTTCTCCCTCACACGAAAAGAGTTTTTCGTAGAGCCGAAAGGCTGTCTGGGTTCCGGCAGGAACTAGTTCTGGACGGCGAAGCCCTGCTGGATAGTTGACACCGTATGTGTGCAACCCCGTAGAGAGGTCGTAGTTTCGATCTTTTGCCCGAAGGGCTGTTCGAGTTACCGTTCGAGTTTCCGGCGTCCTCCCGAAGGGCTGTCCGGGTAACTGTTCGGGTTCCGTGGGTCCTCCCGAAGGGCTGTCCGCGACATTGTCCGGGGGACTGTCCGACCGCCTCCCGAAGGGCTGTCCGACGAGGGAGTACATTCTCGCGGTTGAGAGGTTGTAAAATCCTAGCTGCGGGAATCTGCACCAACGATCTCCACCGACTCTTCTTCCGCTGCGCTACGAGTCGGTACGGATCAGATCAAACCTTGTATGCAATCTCCATAGTGATCCTGGGCGTGCTCGCTATACCGAAATTTTTTGTTTTCTGTCGCGTTCCCCATCAGCAAGTTCACCCTTGACTCGCAATTGGGGCTTTCGTACTTGTAGTTGCACGAGTCATAAGTCAACCCCCGCCCCGCAACTAGTGCTTTTTGTAGTTGTAGTTACCAGTCAATCATCGACTCGCAACTAGGGCTTTCATAGTTGTACTTCGTTCCCCTCCCAATTGCAAGTCCACCCTCCACTTTGCAAATGGGGGCCCAATAACTTTGTCTCAGTTGCAAGTCCAATCACGACTCAACTAGGACTTTTTTTTGTAGTTGTAGTTGACCCAGTTGCAAGTCCACCCTCGACTCACAACTGAGGGATATTTTTGTAGTTGTAGTTGCCACAGTTGCAAGTCCAACCTCGACACGTAACAGGGAGGCTTTTTTGTAGTTTGTAATTGTCACAGTTGCTAGTTCACCCTCGACTCGCAACTGGGCTTTTTTGTAGTTTGTAATTGCCCCAGTTGCAAGTCCACCCTCGACTCGAAACTGGGCTTTTATAGTTTGTAGTTTCCCCAACTGCAAATCCGTAATGGACTCCCAAGTAAGCTTGTAGATGTAGTTGGTCGAGTTGCAAGTCCACCCTCAACTCGCAATTTTGGACTTTTATAGGTATAGTTGCGCCAATTCCAAGTCCATCCTCGACTCGCAACTCGGGCTTTCGTAGTTGTAATTGCCGCAGCCGCAAGTCAACCCTCACCCCACAAATAGGGCTTTTGTAGTTATAGTTTCCTCAATTCCATGTCAATCAGCAACTCGCAAGTAGGATTTTCATAATTGTACTTTGTTCCACTCCCAGTTGCGAGTCCACCCTCCACTTTGCAAATTGGGGTCCAATAATTTTGTCTCAGTTACGAGTTCACCCTCAACTAGCAACTGGGGGCTTTTTTAGTTGTATTTGTAGTTGCAACAGTTGCAAGTCCGACCTTGAGTCGGAACTGGGTGGCTTTTTTGTAGTTGTAGTTGTCACAATTGCAAGTCCAACCTCGACTCAGAACTGGGCAGCTTTTTTTGTAGTTGTACTTGCCACAGTTGCAAGTCCAACCTCGATTTGCAGCTGGGCTTTTTTTGTAGTTTGTATTTGCCCCAGTTGCAAGTCCACCCTCGACTCGTAACTGGGCTTCTGTAGTTTGTAGTTACCCCAACTACCAATCCATAATTGACTCACAATTCGGCTTGTAGTTGTAGTTTCCTTAGTTGCAAATCCACCCTCAACTCGCAACTAGTCTTTCGCTGTGAATCCACAGCGGCCATGGGCGTTTTGGCCGTCGGAGAGCTTTAATACGTTAACATTTTTATTGAATTCATGAACTTTTTTTGAATTCGCCGCTAACAAGTTTCGAATTCGTAAACAATTTTTGTATTCACGAATATTTTTACAACCACAGACATTTTTTGAATACGTGAACATTTTTATGGTTTTCTGACTATTTTTTTATTTTTCTCTTCTATCCTTTTTATTTATTGTTTAGAAATGTTCAGCGTGCATTTAAAAAAAATTCAGTGTGTATTGGTAAAAGGTTTTGTTCAATGTGTATTTAGAAAAAGTTCATCGTACATTGCATTTTTGTTCATTGTGAATTTGAAAAAATGTTCATCCTATATTGAAAAATTGGTCAGTTTGTTTTTGAAAAAAATGTTTACCGTATATGAAAAAATGTTCAGTGTATATTTGAAAAATGTTCAACATATATTAGAACAATGTTTATAATACAGAAAACTATAAAAAAGAAAAAAAACTGGAAGAATACCAGAAGAAAAATTAAACCTGAAAGAGAAAAAGGAAAAAACATAAAAATGAAAATAGAGAAAAGAAAAAACAAACAAAATTATACTACTACTTTTTTCTTTACACAATTGTACTACGTAGAAGCTAGTCTACATAAGGTAGCGATCGCACTCGTCAGTTAGCGAGCATGGGAGGTGCGGGCCTAGCCCATGCGATCGTGCTGTCGGGTGACCCTCCTTTACTCATGCCAGGCGATTTAAAAGAAAAGTCATGTTGGGCTGGACAATAGCAAAAAAGAAAAACAACAAACAAAGAAAAAGCCACAACAGATGATGACATCAACTTAGATGTAATATAATTATGTCACATCTAGATGTGTCCTAGACACACACTTTTTAAAACAGTGAACATAATGATGCAGATCGGCTGACCGATCTCGGTGTGCACCCGTCGGGCGAGTGTCGTCCGATCCATGAGATCGTGCGCTCCTCGTGAATCCTTGAATCCTTATCCTCTCCAGACAAATCCGTGGGACCACACACCGCTGACCCCCTCTCTTACCTTATCTGTTTCGTCAGCCACATATTTTTTCTCTCCAACTCCACTTTCCCCAAATCTCCTCTATCTCTCCTACCAGCGTCGTCGCCGCGTCCTCGCCTCACGCAAGCGCTCCTCCCTCCCATTCCTGTACAGCTGCGCCAAAACGTGCTGCAAGCATGGCGCGCACCCTCGCTTGCTGTAAGCTCACTGGGCGCCCGGGGGGGGGGGGGGGGCAATGTCCTGCGAGCTCAAAGCCGGAGACACAGGCCTGGAGGGCGGTGCTGCTGATGCTGCGGTCGAACGGATGGGGTGCCACGAGTGTGGGACGACGGGACGACGGGACTGCTGTAGTAATTAATCTAGTTGTAGTGTAAACGTCACGTAGAGTCCTAGATAGAGTTGTAAACCAGACTGGTGGTTGTACGAGTCCGGGTCGCGTCGTGTTGGTTGCCGAGTCCGGCAGCGCGTTGGACGCGGCAACGTCTGTATCCCTCCTTTATATACGTATAAGAAGAAAACCTGAAAAGGTGCAAGTTTACGCACCGCAAAATCAGTTTCCATCGATTCCTTACGTTCCACCGAGAGAGCCGATCTCCGTCAAAGATCGTTTCGATCCATAGCAAAGCTCGCTAGCCAGTAGCCAGCCCAGCCGTATATACATAGTCTACGTGCACATCAATCAAGCAGTCTGCCTGCTTGCTTGCGTGATTGTTTTGCATGTACGTGTGCTGCTGCAGCTCTCTGGTGAATTGGTCTAGCGTTTCTAAAACCAACAACTGCGAGTGGTACCGGCGATGCTGCGTGGGGTGGCCGTCGCCGTTGATGAGAGGCGACCGAAGATATGCTGCGTCCCGAGCGGGGAGGCCGGAGCTTGGTGCTAGCCCACGGCGGCCGCGGCGAGCCGAGATCACGGCACCACCTGTTGCAAAACGCTGTGAAAGCTGATGCGGCGTGCTGCGACCGGAGGTGCTCGCGTCGCGGTCATGAAGCACTCCTCTCTCCTCCCGGCCGTGCTACGATCGCCCATCGGACATGGTACAACCGGCGACCCACGTCCGGCCGTGCTGCAAGCCGTGAAGACGGAGCTGCAATTCAAGGCAATCGGCCACGTCGGAGCTGCGACCGGTGGCACGGTGTGCTGCAACCGGCAAGCCGGCGAGCAGCAACCGGCACCACCTGTGTTGGGATGGGCATGCCCGCGAAATTCAACCAACTTGGCCACGAACTATAACCTGCACCAGCGGCGATGGATGCTGGGACCAGCGGCGGTGGATGCTGCGACGGGGTGACGATGGCGACTGCGAGCAGTGACATAGACTGCCGCAAGTGGGTGCTGGGACCTGCAACGAGGGATGCTACGACCGGCGACGAAAAAAGTTTCAACCGGTAAAATTGTTGGGATGCTGAGGCCAGAGCTACAACTGCCAGCGGCCACTGCCGGTGGCGAAGCTGCAACCGTGCAATACAAAGCTTCAACCGGCGATGGGTGAAGCTGCAACCAGCTGCGGCCTTGCTACGACCCCTCGACAGCGAAGCTACAATCGGTGAGCAGGGAAGCTGCGAGCGACGATAGCGAGAGCTGCAACCGGCGACCAAAAAAGCTTCAATCGGTGCGGCGAGCAGACGATGCGAGCGGTGACGCCGGGAGCTGCGGGACGGCGGACGGTGGTGGTGCGACGGGCGAGCGGCGTGCTACGACGGCGCCGACTAGGTGTTGTGACGACGACCACCACATATTGAGGCGTCGTGGCGATGTTTGTGCTGGGGCGACGTGCGCGGAGGTTGCTGCAATGGGCGGGGCATCAACGCTGCGACTGATGGTGACTAATGCGGCAAGCCGGCGTCGTTGCTGCGAGCGCAGGCGGCGAACGGCGCTACAAGGGTCACCAACGCCTACTGCGGCAGGCGGGACTACGAGCTGGTGTGACGCGCGACGCACTGGATGCGTGTGGTGGCTGGGCGGTTGTGTTCCTGCGAGGGACGAGGCGTGCGTGATGGAACAGAGCGTGACAAAGCAGTTGCTTAATCTGACGGTCAGCAATACCCTAATCCAACGGTACAGGAGGTGACCGATCCGGCAATCCCGCTGGCCGACCAGCGCGTAGCACAAAATTTAGAACATTTTTTTAAAAAATGAACAATTTTAAATGCAAACAGTTTTTAAAATTTCAAAAAAAAACTTAAAATTTTTGAACATTTTTTAGATGTGGACTTTTGAAAATTTTGATTTTTTTTAAAAATTGAACAAATTTTGTAAGTTTCAAACTTTTTTTAAAACATGAAACAAAATTAACGCAAACATTTTTAAAAATTTCTGAAAAGAAAACAAACAAGAAAAAAATTGAAAAACTGGTAAACAATTATTTTTTTACCAAAAACTTCTAAAAGGTTTCCAAAACCGTAAAACAACCCGACAGGACGAGTGCGGATTTCTGGAGGCCGAGCTCCAGTGAGCTCTTTATTTTGAAAATATCAAAAAGCATATTTAAAGTTTCAAAAAATTCTGAAAAAAAAATCCATGGAAACATATATGTATTCCGCAGGAACGTGTTGAATTTGGTCGAAATATGTTGTGATTTGTAGTGTACAAAAAGTACAAAATTCTGGCCCAATAACAAAAATAAAAGGCCTGTTTAAAAATACGTATTTGTCTTTTTCTGTACGTCACATGTAAAAGTATAATGCCGTGAAATTTTGCACATATGTAGTATACATGTGCACTTGTGTTCAAAAATAAATTTGGAATTTTTCGTGCTCCGAAAAAATAAAATTTGAAACCGAGCTCACTGGAGCTCGGTCTTCGTTGGCATTTTTCCCGGACAGGACCCTCTTCTAGTAGTAGGCTGTGTGGTTTTTTTTTTTGAGTGAACTGTATGCTATGTGGTAAAACCGGGATCTGTGGTAGGCTGTGTGGCTAAAATGGGCCGGCCTAGTTTCCATAACTTGCTCGCTCGGTTGTGCGCTTGGTCGATAGTTTGTCGCAGTGAGCAACAAATCGGAACCATCACATTGAACGGGGCAATTTCTATTTACCGCGTAACGCGGTAGATATGCACCAAACGCGCACCCTCCTGGTCGGTCGCGCATGATATTGGGCCGGCCCATGCGGGTTGGCTTTTTTTCCCCTTCTCTCTTTCCTTCGGTTTAAGAACATTTTACGCCCGTTTTTACCTCTTTTTTTGTGTTTTCTCTGCTGGTTTTTCTTATGTTTTTATTTTTTTTCTCTTTCTGTTTTTTCCAAATTCGCGAACATTTTTTGGATTCACAATCATTTTCTAAATTTGTGAATATTTTTAAATTCACAAAGATTTTTTGAAGTCACGAACATTTTTCATATCGCGAACAATTTTAAAACTTGTGAACATTTTTTCTGATTCGTGAACATTTTTTCAATTCACGAATATTTTTCAAGTTTGCGAACATTCTTCAAATTCTTGAACATATTTTCATTTCGGCAATAGTTTTTATTCATGAACATTTTTTAAATTCATGAACATTTTTCAAATTCGTGATTTTTTTTTGAATTCTTGAACACTTTTGAAATTTGAGAATATTTTTCAAATTAACAAACAGTTTTTTTAGTTCAAAAACATTTTTTCAAATTCTTGAACATTTTTGTAATTACAAATAATTTTCAAATTGGTGAACACTTTGAAAATTCACGACCAATTTGAAAATTCACGAACATGTTTCCAATTTGTGAACATTTTTTGAATTCACAAACATTTTTCAAATTCATGAACATTTTTCAAAATCATGGACATTTTTTGAAATTCTGGAACATTTTTGAATGCATGAACCTTTTTGAAATTCCTAAACATTTTTTCAAATTCATTTTGAAATTCATGAATATTCTTTCAAATTCACCAACATTTTTCAAATTCACGCACATTTTTTTAATCCGCAGACCTCTCTAAAATTCAACAAACGGCACGGCCCGGCCTGGGCTAAACGTCCCCGGCACAGCACAGCCCACCACGGCACGTATATTATACGGGCCATGCCGTGCCGGCCTGTGTGCCGTGCCCCCAGGCCCAGGCACGACCCCTATAGTAAACGGGCCGGCCCGACGGCACGTTTGGCCCGCTGGCGCATGTATTATTCAGCCTATTGGGCTGTTTTGGGCCTATATTCAGCCTATTTGGCTGTACAAAAATTAAAAAATCAGAAAAAAATTAAACGGGTTGTGTCATGCCAGCACGCGGGCCTGGCCTCGCAGCCCACGTACGGCCCGGGGTGGGCCGCATGTCGGGCACGACCCACTTAGCAACGTGTCGTGCCGGCCCGTCACGGGCCGGGCACGCGGGCTAGTGGGCTGGCATTCCTAGCCCGGCCCATCTGGCCAGGTTTGAGCCCGACCTAGAGAGTGTTTGGCGTCGCATCTATGGCGATCTTCGCCGGTCTCCTCACCTTCGTCTCCACCCTGCTCGCCCTCGCCCTGCGGCGCCTCCTGCGCCGCCGCGCGCCGGACGCAACGGCCGCAGTGGGGTTCTTCCACCCGTACACCAACGACGACGGTGACGGGGAGCGCATGCTCTGGTGCGCCGTGCGCGCCGTGCAGGACCTCTGCCCCGTCCTCCCTTGGGCCGGCGATGCGGACATGTCTCCCCGATGGACTCGCCGCTGCTCACTTGATCGTTTCGGCATCCGCCTCGTCCGCCCGCCGCAGGTACGGCACGGGCCCCATCGAGCATGGTTTCTAAATTGGATCTCGGGAGACGGTCCTTGTCGTAGCTGCTTGGCTTCTTGCAATTTTTTTCTTGCAGTTCTGATTGGTTTTTTCTTGCTAATTTTTATACCCCCGTTAGTTTGACACTGCATTTACTTCTGTGAAGTAAGAAAAATGCAGGTAGTGTTGTACACTTGTACTTAACATAATGACAGACTACTGCAAATTACATATTCTATCGGGAACTTAATCAAAACAAAGGTGGTGTACTGGCACAGGCATAAAAATGTTTGAACTGCATTATCAGGTTGTTCACTTGAACAAGAGAGAAAGCGGATCGAAGCAAGCACATATCCGCACTTCACAATGATAGGGCAAAGTCTTGGCTCAGTATATCTCGCATGCATGGGAGGCTCTTAATAAATTCACTCCGCAGTTTTACTTTGATACAAGTGGCTATGCTTTTATCGTATCCACTGGCTCGGCTATTTGGTTGCAAGGTTCTCTGCTACACTCATTATCCCACGATCAGTTCTGATATGGTCGAATGTGTTAAGCAGCGCAACTCAATGTACAATAACAACTCTCTTATCTCTGGAAGGTACGCAGACAACTTAAAAATCAATTATTCTTATTAGAGTACTGTGATTTGGAAAACAGTGTGCATTATTGTATCTGGAAGCTTAAAATGTTAATATGCATGGTCAAAAGAATGTCCAAAAATGTGTTACTTAGATATGCCTGTTTCTTGGCCCAATCTATGATATGGTCGGCTTGTTCTTGACATGTGTTTTCTTCTTCTTATGATAGTCTGAATTAATATGATTGTGCATTGACGGAGGAATAATATTCTTTTTTTCAATAACATGTATCAATGATACCAACCATGCAAAACTAATTGGGTTTTCTCTTGGCCGTAGCATTTGGTTGTCTCGATGCAAAGTTCTGTACTACACTATATTCAGTTGGTTGTATGGTTTAGTTGGTTCCTGTGCACATCTTGTGATGGTGAATTCCTCATGGACAAGATCCCATATTGTAATTCCGCAAAAAAAAGATCCCATATTGTAAATATTTGGAAAGTCTCAGAGCGTACTAAGAGGGTATACCCTCCATGCGACACTTCTGCCCTGCAGGTATGCTCAGATTCCTCTATGTTTTTCTCATCAGTCACAATCAATTATGTGCTGCGATCATGTGATCACATTAACGTTGTGAAAGCAAGTCATCGACTAAAATTACTTCTGCTTCTTGTTGATGGTAGCGTAAAATCTAATTACACAAAAAAGACTTGGTTTGTACTCACAAGAAACGTTTGATGAATAAAACAGATGCTTCCCCAGGAAAGATCAACAACACCTCCTATTCTTATATCAGTTGCACAGTTCCGTCCTGAAAAGGTATGTCAACTTACTATTGCATCAAAATCTGTTACAAGATCTTACAGTTCACTCACTAAAGTACCTCTAGCCTTTTGCTCTTTGCTCTCCTTAGGCCCATGGTCTTCAGTTCGAGGCATTTGCACTTGCTCTTGAAAGGCTAGATTCGGACTTTCTTAAGCCAAAACTTCACTTTCCCAAGGCTGCTTTGCATGCTTTGTACTATAGCTGTTTAGTTCGAAGTTTTGGCGTGCTGATTGCAATTATTATAAAACCATTACATTTTTCCTTGCTGTGAACAACAAATCCCTATTTGAATGTACTCCACGTTGCAAGTTTTGGGTGTCAAAGGTAAGGTAGAGATGGATATCTAAAACCATGAAGCAAACACTGCTGCGCTTGGAGCTAGTCATGCAGAAAATGATTGTTTCATAACATTCCCTACTTTCTGCAGCCCATAAATCTGCAGGACAGATGATGGATATTGTGCTAGACGAGGACAGCCACCAGACAGGGTTTCTGGCCTCCAGGAAGGAAGAATTTGCAGAGGCAATCCTCAAGGTCTTGAGGATGCCGGAGCCAGAGAGGCGAGAAATGGCGGCGGCAGCACGGAAGCATGCTCAAAGGTTTTCAGAGCAGAAGTTTCACAAAGATTTCACAAAGGCGGTTCGTCCAGTTTTATTAGGGCATCTGCAAAGTTCTAGCTTGAGCTTTACCAGATTATCACCAATAGTTTTGTGTACCACACACTGTTACATATAGAAGAACAAATGAAGGATATGATGAACTCCTGACTGTTTTTTGGCACTATACTAGTACTGTATATTTTGGCTCAGAGAAAGGATTACATGCAAGACGCCGTCGATGTAGATCTAGAGGGTGAAACTCATTTCTAGCGTGCATGTTGTGTGCCGACCAAGGTTTTGGATCCGAGTGGACTTTTTTTCTCGTGGGGCACCGAAATTCGCGGTTACCGCGAAATACCCAAAAAAATTCAGACGAGTTTTAAAATTGAAATCTGAATTCAATTTTTTAAACATACTATAGATTAGCACTGGACTCATTTTTATCAGCAACCACATTCTGGCGCTGTGGTTAGATCATATCTATCCTTCTCTTGCCTTCAATTCGAGGGTCCGAATCCCGCCACGACCATATTTTTTTCACTCACCTCCCTTTTTATCCTCAAAAAGGGTGGAAACAAAAAAGCAAGGACGATACTCGAACCCGCGACCACACGAATCGATAAGGAAGCCCGCGTTTACCAGTACACCACCGCTGGCTATGTGTTTTGCGAGAGTTCCCGCTATATTTAACCAGAAGTTCAACGTTTAAATTGAAAAGTTTCAAAAACATTCGATTTTTTTGCTTGGTATATAGATTTCTCGTGGGGTAACGAGAAACGCAGATACTGCCCAGTATCTGAATATTTCGCTCGGTGCCCAAAACCCTGGTGCCGACAACACATGCCCCGTCCCATAGTTGCTTTAAGATTTCTTCCCAACCTAATGTATTTCTATGTATTCCACATTGCACATAATATAAATAATTTTGGGGTGCCCGTTCACTAAGAAATAATAATTAAATATTATAATTTTTAAACTTTTTTCAAATGTTTATTTCACTTTTTGTATCACTGTTTCAATTTTACAAATGTTTCAATAGACATTCCAAGCTTGTTTTCATCTGATGATTTCAGTATTGTTTCGCAGATGATTCAATTGCATTTCAACGTAAACTTCATACAATTTCAAATGCATTTCAATTGCACTTACAGTCTTGCCACAAATTGAATTTCAGATACATTTCAGAAAAATGGAATGTCATAATTTTTCACTAATTTTCAAATGCATTTCAGGGCAAGCTAAGATACACTTCAGATCAATTCTACATTGATCTAATAAACTGCAGAAATTTCTCATATATGCAAAAAAGTGCCACAAGCTGAAATTCAAGAAGTTAAAATACATTTCATAAAAATTCCACAAACTGAATTTCAGATATATTTCAGGAAAGTGCCACCAACTGAAATGTCATGTTTTTTCGCCGAAATTCGAACGTATTTCGGAGCAAGTTAAATTACACTCAGATCCATTCCACAACAATTTCACAATTTTTGGAAGTTTCACATATTTTTTGAAAAAAGGCAACAAATTTAATTTCAAAAATATCAAAACCTAAATTTGTTTCATAATTCACAACTAGAGATGCACCACACATCCATTTCACAAAAGTCAAGCAACTTCAACATACAAAACTGGAATTCTAATGCAATTCAGTGTGAATTTTATTCCTATTACATATTTTCAGTTTCACTCCACATGCATTTGAAAATTATTTCATTAATACTTAATATTATAAGGTTTAATCCTATTAATACTTAATACTGTCACCGCATCAATGTCGTAGTCCTCCGCCTCGTAGACTTCAGAGGAGGGAGTCATACATGAGGAGCTCGACGATACCCGAGAGACCTCATCCACGGCCCGGTGGGTAAGTTTCGGACTGGGGGCGGGGGAGGGTTTGGAGGTTTTATTGGGACAAGGGGGCCGGCGACTTGGTACTTATATGAGCAGGGGATGAGAGATGGAGGCGCGGTGGCCAAGGCATCAACGATGCCAAGAATGCCTCTTTCTCCCTGCGTAAAACAAATGTGGCCAGGGATTTATGGGAGGGAGAGGTACTTGTGATGAGTGGCTAGCGGGTGCTCAGCACTGGATGATTGACACACTCCGTGAACAATTCCAGTGGGCGACTGTCGATGCCCGTTACTGGTATGTCATACAATAGCCGGCTGTGACCTTACCAGTGATGAGCGCCCCTCTACGTTTCACAGGTACGTGTTACTAGTGACGAGCATCGCACTTCCAGTCACTGGTAAGCAGGTGGTTATAGGGGTTTCTGCAGTAGTGTCGACTTCTTCTTGGGAGGAGCAAGATGACAAGTAGTAGCAGCCCTTGACACGACTGCTCTACTCTAATCTCACCATGTTCGACGGCATAGCGTCCCGCTTCACAGCCTCCAAGGTGGCGATGCTGCATGCGTTGTCGGGTATCGCCTCAGTGAAGGAGGACAGCCGGGTTGAGCTGTACAGAATCTACTCCTGCCGATTTACTGGGTTCAACTTGCGCCCCGCCAGATTGTGGACGCGCGCAGGGTACGGGCGTGACATGGTCGTCTAGGTGCTCGACACCAGGGTGTGGTCGAAAGCCCAAGCTTCGACGATTGCATAGCCCGGCGGATCTACTCCAAGGGCCAGCGTGCTAAGTACCAATCAGAAGAGGTGCCGTGGTTGCCAGAGTAAGCGTCACTGTGGGACGCGCATAGGCACAGAGCACACACGATGTCGACGGTCGCAGGGGCTGCCTTGGCCTTGGTCAGCATCCTCGGCGCGGGGACCGGGTAGGCGCACAACTAGGCTCCTAGTGCGCACGTGGCCACGTACAACGAATGCTGGTTCAACGTCTGCTTCAGCTCTGAAATCCTCCCCGGGATGGATGACGCGCGACATGATGTCCTCTCCCTCGGAGGCTGCCCTATCCTGGCCTTCAAGCATAACATTGACATCGGCAACTATCGTGCATCGTCTCCGTCATGTACGCCGCCGGGAACAACCTGCTGGAGCTGGGATCTGTGACCAATGAGGCACCCTGGGTTCTCACTGTCTGCACCACCACACTGAACCGCAGCTTCCCGATGGCCGCATGGTGGTGCGGAGAGAGAGAGAGAGAGAGAGAGAGAGAGAGAGAGAGAGAGAGAGAGAGAGAGAGAGAGAGAGAGAGAGAAGACGAATATGATGTGGAATGAGGTGGCAAGGTCAGTGGTCAAAATCATACCACGTGAGCACAAAACCGTTCGAATTGATGAAAAATATCCGCTTTCAACAATTGAGGGTGTTCGACGAGGTTTTTTTCATTATTATTATTATTATTCGTTTTTCTACGGAGGTCATGTCTAATTTATTTTGGATCTTTGATGAACTTTAGGGCAGGTTATACATATATACGATGTGCACGGTTGGTCATGGAACTTCTACTAGAAGGGTTGGGCGCGCTTTGCTGCGCCGTTCGTGTTGTTGGGTTTCTTAAAAAAATACTCACTCTATTTCAAA
The DNA here is from genome assembly GCA_039707655.1 of Elymus sibiricus. Classification (NCBI taxonomy): domain Eukaryota; kingdom Viridiplantae; phylum Streptophyta; class Magnoliopsida; order Poales; family Poaceae; genus Elymus; species Elymus sibiricus. The sequence goes on from CM077666.1 coordinate 6,656,116, forward strand.
ATATAAGGTGTATTACTTTTTGAAAAGTCAAACCTTTAAATTCGATCAAATTTATAGAGAAATATATCAATATCCATAATATCAAATCGGTATGATTAGATTCATCATGAAATGAATTTTCATACTTTTTTTGTTTAATATTGTGGATGTCGATATTTTTTGCTGAACTTGGTCAAAGTTAAAGAAATTTGACTTTCCGAAAAACTAATACCCCTTATATTTTGGAACTGATGAAATATTTAGTTTGACAGGTGGGGGAGATGATGGAGTGTGTTTTCTTTTTATTTATAATGCGGTGATTTGATGGGCCTTTTTGTGGTGTGATTCTGTGTTATCTGCTAACCAACGCATATTTATGTTGGGAAATTTCGGCGTCGGTGGCTGCATGTGCTACATTGGTGCTAAAGTATAACATGGTGGCACTTCTTTTTCCTAGGTGGTGGGAGGATGCGCGGGATTGATATGTTTTTATTGCCGGTGGCTGCTAATTGATTTGAAAAATTGTTGGCCCAGTCAAAATTGTAAACCAAATTCAAAATTAAATACCTCAATTTGAATGAAAGAGCTTCAAAATTAGGGGACATAGGGAATTAAAAGAATTGAATGAAATAGTTCCTTGAGAAATTTTTGACCCAGTCAAAATTGATGACCCAATTCAAAATTGAAGACCTCGATTAATTGCGAGGCCTTAAAAATTGCTCCCTCCTTCCCATAAATTCAAACGCTCTTATATTATGTGACGGAAGAAGTAGTAAGCATAGTGTATACTATAAAAGAATTGAATGAGAGAGTTTTGAGAAATTGTTGACCCGGTCAAAATCTGATGACCCAATTTCAATTGGTGACCTCAATTGAATGTGAGCTTTTTAAAACTAGGTAGTATAGTTTTTTAAAACTAGGTAGCATAGTGTTATAAAGGATATGCACGTACAGTATGTACTCATACGTGCACGCCTCTTGGTTGATGGACTAGTCCATGGGAAGCACCAGGCGTATCCGGCTGATCCCGCCAGCGGATCAGCCGGGTCGACCGCTGTCCGATCACACAAGATATGACGTCTCCCATCGCTTTCCTCTGGCACCTTTGCCACCCCCGCACAATTCTTTTATTTTCTGTATAGAATCACTGCAACGGTCCTATCTAGCCTACGCACTCCTCCTCTGCAATTTAGTTTATATTTTTTTGAACGGTGGCAGCAACAAAATAGAAAAAAAATTGGGAATCGATCGGCCCGCTTTGCAGCGGCAAATTGACAGCGGCGAGCAACTTGCAGCAACGGTGTTCGATCTTGCAGCATTGTGTGTCCGACTTCCTGCAATATTGGTCGGCTTGCAACCCCGTGCTTCCGACTTGCCAAGTCGAGTGCCCGTCTTATAGCAACACCAGCCGGCCTTGCAGCGTCGCTCGGTTTTGCAGCATGATGGTCAGGCTTTTGCAATAGGAAAAAAAACAAAGACAACGGGCCTTGCTGCGTCGCAGCATCGGTCGACCTTGCAACATCATGCAGTTTTATAGCACCACAATCCGACTTTGCAACGAAAAAAACATTGACGCCCAGATTTGCAGCATCGAGCATCCGGCATGTAGCATCATGGACCCCGGTCGCGGCATGGATCGCAACACCGGTGACGTTGTCATAGCACCCGCTCGTGGCACTAGCGGCGCTCCCGTGACATGGCTACCAACACTTGCTTGTATCGCACCCCGCAGCACGGCGGCGCTCTCCTGCACCACGGCAACGTGCCTCGCAACATCTGACTCGCAGTATCGGCGACGTACCCACAACACGGCGACGCTCCCGCAACATGGCGACACACCTTGCAACATCGACTCGCGACACCGACAACGCTACCACGGCACGGCGATGCTCTTTCGCACCATGGTGACGCGCTTCACAACATCTAACTCGCAGCAGCGGCAGCGCTCCCGCAACACGGCGACGCACCTCGCAACATCGATTCGCAGCACCGGCGACGCTCCCACTACATGATGATGACCCCACAGCACAATGACGCGCCTCGCAACATCGACTCGCAGTCACTGGCGACGCTCCCACGACACGGCGATGATGTCTACTACGCAACTTTTATTCTTGTAGACGTTGTTGGGCCTCCAAGTGCAGAGTTTTGTAGGACAGTAGCAAATTTTCCTCAAGTGGATGACCTAAGGTTTATCAATCCGTGGGAGGCATAGGATGAAGATGGTCTCTCTCAAACAACCCTGCAATCAAATATAAGAAATCTCTTGTGTCCCCAACACACCCAATACAATGGTAAATTGTATAAGTGCACTAGTTCGGCGAAGAGATGGTGATACAAGTGTAGTATGGATAGTAGATATAGGTTTTTGTAATCTGAAAATAAAAAAACAGCAATGTAGCAAGTAGAAAAAGTGAGCACAAACGGTATTGCAATGCTTGAAAACAAGACCTAGGGTTCATACTTTCACTAGTGCAATCTCTCAACAGTGCTAACATAGTTGAATCGTATAACAATCCCTCAACGTGCGATAAAGAATCACTCCAAAGTTCCTATTAGCGGAGAACATAAGAAAAAAATTGTTGTAGGGTACGAAACCACCTTAAAGTTATCCTTTCCGATCAATCTATTGAGCCATCCCTATAAGTGTCACAAATAGCCCTAGAGTTTGTACTAAAATAACACCATATGATACGCATCAACCAACTCTAATGTCACCTAGATACTCCAATGTTACCACAAGTATCCGTGAGTTGATTATTCGATATGCATCAAACAACTTCAGATTCATAATATTCAATCCACACAAAGAACTTCAAAAAGTACCCCAAAGTTTCTTATCGGAGAAAAGATAATGAAAACATGCAACCAACCCCTATGCCTAGATCATCCCAAGGTCACGGGAATCCGCGAGTTGATCACCAAAACATATATCAAGTGAACCAATAGAATACCCCATTGTCACCACGGGTATCCACATGCAAGACTGATGACCCACAAGTATAGGGGATCAATCATAGTCCTTTCGATAAGTAAGAGTGTCGAACCCAACGAGTAGCAGAAGGAAATGACAAGCGGTTTTCAGCAAGGTTTTCTCTGCAAGTACTGAAAGTAGCGGTAACAGATAGTTTTGATAGCAAGATAATTCATAACAAGTAACAAGTAACAAGTATAATAAAGTGCAGCAAGGTGGCCCAATCCTTTTTGTAGCAAAGGACAAGCCGGACCGAACTCATATAATAAGCAAAGCGTTCTCGAGGACACATGGGAATTTCATCTAGTCACTTTCATCATGTTTGTTTGATTCGCGTTCGCTACTTTGATAATTTGATATGTGGGTGGACCGGTGCTTGGGTGCTGTTCTTACTTGAACAAGCCTTCCACTTATGATTACCCCCTCTCGCAAGCATCCACAACTACGAAAGAAGAATTAAGATAACTCTAACCATAGCATGAAACATATGGATCCAAATCAGCCCCTTATGGAATAGCGCATAAACTAGGGTTTAAGCTTCTGTCACTCTAGCAACCCATCATCTAATTACTACTCCACAATGCCTTCCCTTAGGCCCAAAGATGGTGAAGTTTCATGTAGTCGACGTTCATACGACACCCCTAAAGGAAGCAACAACATACATATCATCAAAATATCGAATGAATACCAAATTCACATGATTACTTATGACAAGACTTCTCCCATGTCCTCAAGAACAAAAGTAACTACTCACAAATCATGTTCATGTTCAAGATCAGAGGGGTATTGAATAGCATTAAGGATCTGAACATATAATCTTCCACCAAAGAAACCAACTAGCATCAACTACAAGATGTAATCAACACTACTAGCAACCCACAGGTACCAATCTGAGGTTTTGAGACAAAGATTGAATACAAGAGATGAACTAGGATTTGAGATGAGATGGTGCTGATGAAGATGTTGATGAAGATTGGTCCTCCCACAATGAGAGGATCGTTGGTGATGTCGATGGCTTCGATTTACCCCTCCCGGATGGAAGTATCCCCGGCGAAATCGCTCCGCCAGAGAGCAAAATAGCTCCAGCCCAGGTTCCGCCTTGAGACGGTGGCGCTCCGTCCCAAAAGTCTTCTCTTCATTTTTTCTAGGGCAAATGGCTTCATATAGCAGAAGGAGGGGGACCAGACGCTAGCTGTGGGCCCCACAAGGCACTAGGGCGCGCCCAGGGGGGCCGCGCCCTACTGCCTTGTGGGCAGCTGGTGGGTCCCCTCTGTTATCTCTTTTCTCCAGTATTTTTTATATATTCAATAAAAAATCTCCGTGAAATTTTAGGTCAATTGGAGCTCTGTAGAATAGGTATCTCTGATATGGCTATTTCAGGTCTAGAATTCCAGCTGCCGGCATTCTCCCTCTTCATGTAAATCTTGCAAATTAAGAGAGAAAAGGCATACGAATTGTACCATAAAGTGAAATAATGATCAAAAACATAATAAATAACTGTAGGAAATCATGATGCAAATTGGACGTATCAACTCCCCCAAGCTTAGACCTCGCTTGCCCTCAAGCGAAAAGTCGAAATCGATAATCATGACCACATGTTTAGAGAGAGAGACGTCGATAAAAATAAAATACGGACATGGAGCATCATGATCTTTATTATAACAGCAATATATCATCATAAATCTTCTCATGAAAAATTGACAATTCATCCACAAGTTAAAGTATGAACCATAAACCAAATTGAAAACAAACAAACTATGAGCTCAGTCACTGAAGCAATTGCAATTCATCATATTATCAGAAAGAGTCTATGTAAGAGCCTTGTTTAGCAAGTTCACATACTCAACTATCATTTAGTCTTCTATGATTGCTGACACTCACGGCATACTTATGGAGCAAAAGTTTCAGTCGGACACATAGAAAGATAGGGGCTTATAATTTCGCCTCCCAACGTTTTTACCTCAAGGGTAATGTCAACAATAATAACTCATGATCACTTACATTCAATTGGATATATATGCATGGATCAATCCCCACCACATGATGTTTGCCAAAAGAAAAAAAACGGAATAGAGAAGAATACTTTTGACTCTTGCATGAAAGTAAATACATAAAGTAAAAGATAGGCCCTTCGCAGAGGGAAGCAGAGGTTGTCATGCGCTTTTGTTTTGGATGTGCAAGCTCTTAATGTAAAGGAACGCCACTTTATATTGCCCCTTGTGATAGCGACCTTTATTATGCAGTCTGTCACTTTTATTGCCCCACCATCACAAGATCGTATAAAGCTTATTTTCCCTTACAATAAAAGTTCATACATATTTAGGAGCATTTTTTATTGCTTTTGCACCAATGACAACTTACTTGAAGGATCTTATTCAATCCATAGGTAGATATAGTGGACTCTCATGGCATGAAACTGGGTTTAAGGATTTTTGGATGCACAAGTAGTATCTCTACTTGGTGCGGATTTTTTGGCTAGCAAAGATAGGTGGCAAACACCACATGTTAGAGGATCCAAAACAATATAACTTCTATGTGAATATAAGCAAACATAACCCATTATGTTGTCTTCCTTGTCCAACGTCAACTAGTTGTCATAGAATATTTGATGGGGGCTCACAATCATAAAAGATGTCCAAGATAGTATATTTATATGTGAGACCTCTCTTCCTTTATTACTTTTTCATGAATTGCTACAATGACCAATGCTATATTTGTCAACTTCCAACAAGTTTTATCAATTATACTTCTTTTATGTGAAGTCATCACTCCCCATGGGATTAGCATATGATCTTACTTTTTATTCTTTATTTCTAAGATTGAATCATCAAAAGCAAAACACTCAACCCAAACTAATCTTTATTATATAATTTTCACACATGATTACATAGATAGATAGATCACACAGCAACCCAAACTATGCATAGGCTCTCCATCATAAAAGGACGAACGTGTTTCCGGAGTCCTGAAATTTGTAGTTAAACTCATACCTTTGAACTTGGCCTCGTACTCAAAATTTTGGTTTTGTAGATCATATATTTGGGCCTGAAGATAGTCAATCCGATCATTGAGCTTAAGGATGACATCCCCAATATTCTGGCCGTCCACCTTGTGCTCACGGATGAATTCCGTGATCATGGAGTGGTTAGCACAAAGTCCGCGCTCCACCATGCCCTGGCACTTGAAGATCTCCTGTTCCACCGCTTCCAGCCTGGCCTTCTCGCTCCCGGTCTTCTTTGGTCCTTGAACATTCCGGATGTGGAGCACCCCCTCACGCATCTCAATGGTTTGAGGGTGCTTCATCACCTCCGGTAGGTACGGGTTGATGACCTTCTCATAGAACTTGTCCTTGGACGAGCTTGGAGACGTCATGGTGACCTAGATCTGTCAGAAAAATAGCCCGAAACAAGAACAGAGGAGAAACTCACGATGCGATGGTCAAAACAGATGGGAGTATATATAAAGAATTTTTATCTTGCAAAACAAGCATACGGGAAGAAAACGGAGTTGGGAAGGCACACGTTGGGCCCACAAGGCACCACGGCGCGCCCCGGGGGGTTCGCGCCCTTCTACCTTGTGGGCAGCACGTGGGTCCCCTCGGCGGTTTCTTATTTTTGTAATTTTTCTAATATTCCAAAACTGACATAAATATTTTTTATGGAATTTTTGGAGTCGGTTTACTTACCGTATCACATACCTACCCCTTTTCAGGGTTCTGGAGCGTTCCGGAAGGACTCTTTGATGTGCTCTTCCGGTGTAATTGTTTCAATAATATTAGTTTCAACATTAATGGGAGTACCTGAAATATAGTGCTTAATTCTTTGCCCATTCACCACTCTCGGATTATTGCCTTCGGAGTTGTTTATTTTGATGGCTCTGGAGCGATAAACTTCTTCGATGATATACGGTCCTTCCCATTTAGAGAGGAGTTTTCCTGCAAAGAATCTCAAACGAGAATTGTATAATAGAACGTGATCACCTACTTTGAATTCCCGTTTTTGAATTCTTTTGTCATGCCACCTTTTAACTTTTTCTTTAAACAACTTAGCATTGTCATAGGCTTGGGTTCTCCATTCATCTAAAGCGCTGATATCAAATAACCTCTTCTCACCGGCAAGTTTAAAATCATAATTAAGTTCTTTAATGGCCCAATAAGCTTTATGTTATAATTCAAGAGGTAAATGACATGCTTTTCCATAAACCATTTTATACGGAGACATACCCATAGGATTTTTATATGCAGTTCTGTAAGCCCATAATGCATCATCAAGTTTCTTAGACGAATTCTTTCTAGATCTATTAACGGTCTTTTGCAAAATCAATTTTATTTCCCTATTAGTTAATTCAACTTGACCACTAGACTGAGGATGGTAATGGGATGCAATTCTATGGTTAACATCATATTTAGCAAGCAACTTTCGGAAAGCTCCATGAATAAAATGTGAACCACCATCAGTCATTAAATATCTAGGGACTCCAATCCTCGGGAAAATGACTTCTTTAAGCATTTTAATAGAAGTGTTGTGATCAGCACTACTAGTTGGAATAGCTTCTACCCACTTAGTAACATAGTCAACAGCAACTAAAATATGAGTATACCCATTGGATTTAGGAAAAGGTCCCATATAATCAAAACCCCAAACATCAAATGGTTCAATAACAAGTGAATAATTCATAGGCATTTCCTGACGTCTACCAACATTACCAATTCTTTGACATTCATCACACGAAAGGACAAACTTACGTGCATCCTTGAAAAGAGTAGGCCAATAAAAACCAGATTGTAATACCTTGTGTGCAGTTCGGTCTCCCGCATGATGTCCTCCATAGGCCTCGGAGTGACACTTACGTAGGATTTGTTCCTGTTCATGCTCAGGTACACAACGTCTAATAATACCATCTACTCCTTCTTTATATAGATGTGTGTCATCCCAAAAGTAATGTCTTAAATCAAAGAAAAACTTTTTCTTTTGTTGATGTGTAAAGCTAGGTGGTATGTATTTAGCAACAATGTAATCACCATAGTCTGCATACCAAGGAGTATCACGAGAAGCATTTATCACAACTAATTGTTCATCAGGAAAATCATCATTAATAGGAAGTGGGTCATCAAGAACATTTTCCATTCTAGACAAATTATCTGCTACGGGATTCTTAGCTCCTTTCCTATCAACAATATGCAAATCAAATTCTTGTAGCAGAAGAACCCATCTAATAAGTCTAGGCTTAGCATCTTTCTTTTCCATAAGGTATTTAATAGCAGCATGACCAGTGTGAACAGTAACCTTGGAATCAACAATATAAGATCTAAATTTATCACATGCAAACACAACTGCTAAAAATTCTTTCTCAGTAGTAGCATAATTTCTTTGAGCGCTGTCTAGAGTTTTACTAGCATAATGGATGACATTTAATTTCTTATCAACTCTTTGTCCTAGAACAGCACCAACAGCATAATCACTAGCATCACACATAATTTCAAAAGGTAGGTTCCAATCAGGTGGTTGAACAATAGGTGCAGAAATTAAGGCTTTCTTAAGTATTTCAAAGGCTTCTACACAATCATCATCAAAAACAAATGGAACGTCTTTTTGCAAGAGATTGGTAAGAGGTCTAGAAATTTTAGAGAAGTCTTTTATAAACCTTCTATAGAAACCAGCATGACCAAGGAAACTTCTTATACCTTTGATATCTTTAGGACATGGCATTTTCTCAATAGCATCAACCTTAGCTTTATCAACTTCAATACCTCTTTCAGAAATTTTATGCCCAAGGACTATACCTTCATTAACCATAAAGTGGCACTTCTCCCAATTCAAGACAAGATTAGTTTCTTCACATCTCTGCAAAACTGGATCAAGGTTGCTTAAGCAATCATCAAAAGAAGTTCCGTAAATGGAGAAATCATCCATGAAAACGTGAACAATCTTTTCACAAAAGTCAGAGAATATAGCAGTCATACATCTTTGAGAGGTAGCAGGTGCATTACATAAACCAAAAGGCATACGACGATAAGCATAAGTTCCAAAAGGACAAGTAAAGGTGGTTTTCTCTTGATCTTCAGGTGATACAGGTATTTGAGAGAAACCAGAATAACCATCTAGGAAACAAAAGTGTGTATGCTTAGAAAATCTTTCTAACATTTGATCAATAAAAGGCAAGGGTTAATGATCTTTTCTAGTGGCTTTATTTAATTTCCTGAAGTCAATTACCATCCTATAACTAGTTACTATTCTTTGTGGGATGAGTTCATTTTTATCATTAGGAACAACGGTAATACCTCCCTTTTTAGGAACACAATGAACAGGAATTACCCATCTACTATCAGCTATGGGATAAATTATACCTGCTTCTAAAAGCTTTAATATTTCAGTTCTTACCACATCCTTCATTTTAGGGTTCAGCCTTCTTTTTTGATCAACAACGGGTTTAGCATCTGGCTCCATATGAATTTTATGCTGACATAAAGTGGGACTAATGCCCTTAAGATCATCAAGAGTATATCCAATAGCGGCACGGTGCTTCCTCAGAGTTTTAAGTAATCTCTTTTCTTCATGCTCTGAAAGGATAGCACTAATAATAACAGGATATATCTTCTTTTCATCAAGATAAGCATATTTAAGAGTATCAGGTAGTTGCTTCAATTCAAACAGAGGATCACCCTTGGGTGGAGGTGGACCTCCCAAGATTTCAACAGGCAGATTATGTTTAATGATAGGTGCTTGTTTAAAGAATAATTCATCTACTTCATTTCTTTCACTCATATGCATGTCATTCTCATGCTCAAGCAAATATTGTTCTAGCGGATCAGTAGGAGGCACAGCAATAGAAGCAAGACCAATAATTTCATCCTTACTAGGCAATTCTTGATCATGAGGTTGTCTACGAAACTTAGAGAAATTAAACTCATGAGACATCTCACCAAAATTAACACTAACAATTTCTTTAGTGCAATCAATCTTAGCATTAACAGTATTCAAGAAGGGTCTACCAAATATAATGGGACAAAAATCAGCTTGTGGCGATCCAAGAACAAGAAAATCAGTAGGGTATTTGATCTTACCACACAAAACTTCAACATCTCTAACAATCCCGAGCGGTGAAATAGTGTCTCTATTTGCAAGCTTAATAGTAACATCAATATCTTCAATCTCAATGGGTGCAATATCATTCATGACTTCTTGATCGAGAGTAAACGGAATAGCACTCACACTAGCACCAATATCACATAAACCATGATAGCAATGATCTCCAATTTTAACAGAAATAACAGGCATGCCAACTACAGGTTTATTTTTATCTTCAGGGTCTGGTTTAGCAATTCTAGTTGCATCATCACAGAAATATATGACATGTCCATCAATATTATCAACCAAAAGATCTTTAACCATTCCAACACTAGGTTCAACTTTAATTTGCTCAGAAGGTCTAGGTGCTCTAATTTTACTCTTATTGACTACAGTTGAAGCTTTAGCATGTTCCTTAATCCTAACAGGGAAAGGAGGTTTCTCAATATAAGCAGTAGGCACAACTGGATCAACATGGTAAACAATTGTTTCTTCCTTAATACTAACAGGTTCTTCCTTCAATTCAATAGGTGGATGATATTTAAACCATTTCTCCTTAATACTAACAGGTTCTTCCTTAATACTAACATGAGCAGCAAAAGATTCACAAAAGGTAGCTACTATCTCAGAGTCAAGTCCATATTTAGTACTAAACTTACGAAAAGCATCAGTTTCCATAAAAGATTTAACACAATCAAACTCAAGATTTATACCTGACTCATTACCTTTGTCGATTTCCCAATCTTCATAATTGCATTTAATTCTTTCAAGAAGGTCCCATCTGGATTAAATAGTTTCCTTCATAAAGGAACCAGCAAAAGAAGTATCAAGCATGGATTGATCATTATGGAAAGCCGAGCATAAAAGTTTTGAAGGATTATTTCTCTTGAGAGCTCCTGATTGGGGCATGTATGCAACATATACTTAAGCCCCCCCCCCCCCAAGTTTGAGCGATACTTTCTCCTTCACGAGGCCAAAAATTATATATATAATTCCGATCACGATGAACCAAATGCATAGGATAAAATTTCTGGTGGAATTCCAGCTTCAACCGGTTCCAATCCCATGTATCAGTATCATCACATAGCCTATACCATGTCAATGCCTTTCCCTCCAAAGATAAAGGGAATACTTTCTTCTTAACTCTATCTCCAGATAAACCTGCAATCTTAAACAATCCACAAATTTCATCCACATACATCAAGTGCATATCAGGATGTACCGTTCCATCTCCTGCATAAGGATTAGCTAGCAATTTCTCTATCATACCCGAAGGAATTTCATAATAAATATTTTCAATACGTTCAATAGGTGGAGGAGCAACTCTTATTTCCTCTGGTCGACGTGAAGATACCCCGAACAAGCCCCTCAAAGGATTACTTTCCATAGTGACAAGTGACAATAAATTTCAGCACGTAATATAAATGTTTCCTTACCAAATTCGACTCACCAAAGGCGCTTCACTCCCCGGCAACGGTGCCAGAAAAGAGTCTTGATGACCCACAAGTATAGGGAATCAATCGTAGTCCTTTCGATAAGTAAGAGTGTCAAACCCAACGAGGAGCAGAAGGAAATGACAAGTGGTTTTCAGCAAGGTTTTCTCTGCAAGTACTGAAAGTAGCGGTAACAGATAGTTTTGATAGCAAGATAATTCATAACAAGTAACAAGTAACAAGTATAATAAAGTGCAGCAAGGTGGCCCAATCCTTTTTGTAGCAAAGGACTGTAGGGTAACGCAGCAGAAAACAAAAAATTTCCGACCTACGCACCAGCCCAGGACCACTATGGAGACTGCATACAAGGTTTGATCATTTTCGTTACCGACTCATAGCGCAGCGGAAGTAGAGTCGATGACGAACAGCGGTGCAGATCCCCGCAGCTAGGATTTTACAACCTCCCAACCGCGAGGATGTATACCCTCATCTGCCCCGCGGACAGCCCTCCGGGAGGCGGTCGCACAGTCCCCCGGACGGTGTCGCGGACAGCCCTTCGGAAGGACCTCCGAAACTCGGACTGTCACTCGGACAGCCCTTTGGGAGGACCTCCAAAACTCGGACGGTCACACGGACAGCCCTTCGGGAGGCACTCTCGAACTAAGACCGAAACTACGATCTCTCTACAGAGTTGCACACATACGGTATCATCTATCCAGCAGGGCTTCGCCGTCCAGAACTAGTTCCTGCCGGAACCCAGACAGCCTTTCGGCTCTACGAAACTATTTCGCTGGGAGGGAGAGAAGAATGCCAGATCATGCATGGCTTTGTATGTGAGAGCAAGAATGTAAAGATGGCAGCCATCTCCCTTCCTATTTATAGGAAATCCCAGGGGGAATATCCCTTTCTCAAAAGGAATATGCCTTTGGAATATCCCTTTCTCAAAAGGAATATGCCTTTCTCAAAAATATCCAAAAAGTGCTTTCACTATTCACGACGACATTTTTCAGCATCTGATCGAACTGAAAATATTCATGTGGGCTTAGAACAATTCTAGTACCCACCAAAATAATTTTCAACGCGAGCCGGAACAATTCCGGTTTAGTGATTTCATCTGCGAAAAGCATCTGAAGCGGTTTCGGCAGCTCCGGAATATTTCCGGTTTTCATTCCAGAAAATTCCAAAAAGTTTCCAGAACGATTCTGGCACCCTCCAAGAATTATCAAGCATGTGCCAAGACCAATTTGACTTTATGGTATCCCCTGAAACAACTTTTCCAGTTTCACCGAAACTCATCCGGTGACCTCTCTCTGCGGAACTTTTCCGCTGTCCGAAACTTTTCCGGCGTCCGAAACTTTTTCGGTGTTTTTCTCTCAGACTCCCTGTCTAGCATTCAACAGATAGATGACCCTTAAGCGTGTGACCCTATAGGTTCGGTGAAGCATAGACATGACCCGGAACCCCTTCCGATCAATGATCAACATCGGAGCCGTGGACACCCATATTGATCCCTATACCCACACGAATGAATATTCGAGTGAACCTCCAGTTGCCGTGAGCTATTCCTGTTGCTTCGCGATATGTTACAATAACCCGAGGTGAGACATGTTGGCATCCTCATGGATCAACACTTGTCCACAATGCCAGTTACCTCGTTGCCGGTATTGTTCTCTTTTCTCGTTCCCGTGTTCCGGCATCCCTGTGATCAAATCACCCTGTGTCTGGCCAGACGATGATGGATACCGTAACACCGAGAGGGCCCAGAGATATCTCTCCATCGTCGGAGGAGCAAATCCCAATCTTGAGCTATCAAGTCCCTTGACATACTTTTCCATGAACCCGTAAGCCGCCGTAATAGCCACCCATTTACGGATGACGTTTAACAAACCCCAAAGTTCATGAAGCAAGCATGAAGAAACTCGACACTCTCATGGTCTAAGGAATTATGCAAACATTAACTATCTCTGTGTTATAAACCATTAACTAATGACGAATGTATCTCATAGCATAACATCAATCCGGGTCGATTCAACACAAGTGTTCTACCAACAATTGTGCCCTCAAAATTGCCGGCATAGTCATGCCCATGATCAGGAAAACAGGATCATCATGCAATACTTGAGCCAGTCATAGAGGCTTGACTAGGAATACTTTTTACCGTTTATTATCCCACACGTGCACATGAGTTTCCCTCCAAGCCTCGTTTTATTTGCAGACTCGAGAATCATTGCAGTTATAGCATGGAACATAAACCTAATTATGAACAGGGAGATAATCAATAACATTTATTATTGCCTCTAGGGCATATCTCCTACAGACTCCCACTTGCACTAGAGTCAATAATCTAGTCAACGCTAATGCACTTTACACCTATGGCATACTGGTGTAAAATATGCTTCGCTTGTGGTATAGCCTGATGTCCAACGGATCTGACAACTTCAGCTCCGTGTGTAACTTTGCATATCCTCGCGTTTTCACGCTTTCACAAAATTCATATTTTGTGTGGACTTGGCTTTGCATATGTGTGAATCATTGGTCGAAACCTGATTCCTCAGACTGAGCTATGGAGCAACTATCTGCAATAGTGTCCCATAGACCAAAGCCATCTTGGAACCATACTAAGTTCATGAATGAACTATATGATTCAACAACTTCTTTGTCGCTTCTAAAGCGTCAACATACTTAGCCTTTGTTATAGAATTCGCCACAGTAACCTGTTAAGAACAATTCCAACTTACCGTGCCACCGTATTGTGTATCACACAAAACCCTTAACTTAAATCGAAAATCGCATGGAGCATTGATGAAGACTGTATCGATGTAATTACTTACAACGAGCACTTCATAATCTCTGCTTGCGAGAAAACATGTCATCAGTACTACTCTAGTACCTAATGACATCTTTCACTGTTGTCCCATGATCAGTACTTTTGATCACTTTGGTATCTATACTCGCAACAACTTTGGAGTATTGGACATATCTGGTTGTTTTACATACCATGGAATACATGATTAATCCAAACACAAGAGTGTGTGGAATCACCATCATGTATTTTTGCTCATCTGTGTTTTGAGACACCAAGTCTTGCAAAACTCTTCCCATGTGACTTCGGCCAGAATCACTCCTTGGCGTTTTAAATGCTAAAAGGTTTTAGCACCTTGTCAATATGTATTCATTGCTTAGCCCCATTAGGTAAATCTATCTCCATAGATCATCATGCCTAATATTGAGGCTATTTAGCCTAAGCACTTCATCGAAAAACTATTTTCAAATGAAGTCCTAATTCGTGTCAAGAAATTTATTTCCAATTAACAATGTGTCAAGTACACAAGGTTTTTAGAAATATTATTATGCTCCCACTTACTTTCTTGAATCACAAGTATCTTCGATACCCATTTGATGAAGTCAAACCCCTTTGACCATTCCATCAAAAACGAAGATTCCAACTTCACTTTGCTCTCTTCTGTCCATCGCTGGAACTCTGAAGTTTGCATACTTACTAGCATCCTCTGGATCAACAATTTACTTTGGACTGTATCACATATAAGTCCTAGGTTTCATTTCCATCAGATGGAAATCCTTTTGTCATCCATGTTTCATATCTCATGATTGATATATGAATTAATTGCTAGTTCAACCCGAACCGACCTCAAGCATCGCTACGGTGAAACAACCTCATCGTAGTCAACTCCTTGAACTTGTTATTTCAACAAGTCGAGCTTTATGGATAAAACATTTTTATCCGTATCAGTTTTTAGTTCCATAAATATTCGTTAGACTCTAAGTCTTCCGAAAGGTGTATCAAGATTTTAATCTCGAACCACTTATATGGAAACTATCTCGGATTGTATTTGGCATTTAACCAATTCCGGAGTCAGGGCCCATCAACGCTTCCTTGTGTATCGTAGGTATACTGTTGTCTAACAACAATATCTCGTATGCGCACCTGAGAGGTTTGCACGAGTTTTTCCTACGCGGTTCAGCTGCAAGTTCGACCGAAGTCCATACATCTCATGTAGAGGCTTCCGTATCAGTCGCAGTAGGAAACGCCGGAATCACTTCCAAGGTTCCTTTCCTTTGACCTGATGACGAAGATACTGGTTATCTCGTCGAGTTGCACTGTCCTCCCACTCACCTTTTGTAAGAACTATTCTCTTTAAAAGCATACCGTTTTGCGGCAAAACCCTTTGCCTCGGTATAGTGGTGGGGAAATACCCAATGACTTGGGATAACCTTACAAAGTAGCACTTGTCTGATTTGGAATAGGTTTGTAACCTTTTACACAAGCCCCATATTCCAAATGTTAAGAAAAGATATGACATGGTTGGGCGTACCATACCATGGCGTCATTTCAACAGACCTGATGGAGCTCTTTTCAGTGAAAAAGCCGCAGTCTCTAAAGCATCACTTTAAAAGGGATAATGGCAATTTTATTTATGTCATCTTTGATCTTACCATGTCATAAATGGTTCGATTACATCTTCACGGACTTTCCACTTGCAGTGGTGTTCCAGGAGGTGCAAGTTATGAAACCCCTTTCATAACTCATTAGACATTCGCTAAAGTTGTAACTCAAATATTCCTTTCTGCAATCGAATTGTAGAAACATAATTTTGTTGTTACAATAACTTCTACTTCATTTTTGAAAACCTTATGAATGAATTCAAAAGATCCAGACTTACGTCTCAACAAGTAAATATCCATATATCTACTTGAGTCATTTCTGAAGATAGACAAATCCACTACTTGCAACAACATTTATTGGACTACACACATCATAATGTATGATCACCAATATGTTCTTTGCTCGTTCCTTATGGCCTGTGAACGGTATTGCAGTCACTTCACTTTTCAGAGGAAAGTTGCAAGTGTCAGATGATTCAAAATCAAACGACTTCAAAATCCATCACAATGGAATTTTCCATGCGGGTTTCTTCAATGTGACCAAATGCAGTGCCACACTTGTGTGGTATTCTTTTAGTCTTGCGACATTTAGCGTCAGTGTTATGGATGTATCATATTACCATCAATATTCATAGCATACATCCCATCCTGTATGGAAGCATGGCCCTTCATTTTATTCATAACATCGAACATCAAAAGTTCTCTTATGAATAACCTTCTTGCAAAATACCTTATGCAAAGGGCTAGAGTGTATGAAACTCTAAATGAATTATGAAAGTAAATACAGAGGCAATGTATTAATATCAATATTCATAACATACGTCTCATTCATAATGAAAGTATGGCCCTTATGTTATTCATAACACCGAACATCAAAAGTTCTCTTATGAACAACCTTCTTGCAAGATACCTTATGCAAAGGGCTAGAGTGTGAAACTCTAAAATGAATTATGAAAGTAAATACAGAGGCAATGTATTAATATCAATATTCATAACATACGTCTCATTCATAATGAAAGTATGGCCCTTATGTTATTCATAACACCGAACATCAAAAGTTCTCTTATGAACAACCTTCTTGCAAGATACCTTATGCAAAGGGCTAGAGTGTGAAACTCTAAAATGAATTATGAAAGTAAATACATAGGGAATACACCGATGGAAGGCATAGTAACTTTTACTATGTTCCCTATGTGTATCTTAACCTCATTCCTGGCTAGTCTTTCAGGCCATAGTAGTTCTTACATCTTGTTGCAACAGAATGCAATCAAGCGGGTATCTTTGTGA
The DNA here is from genome assembly GCA_039707655.1 of Elymus sibiricus. Classification (NCBI taxonomy): domain Eukaryota; kingdom Viridiplantae; phylum Streptophyta; class Magnoliopsida; order Poales; family Poaceae; genus Elymus; species Elymus sibiricus. Next base: position 6,673,260 of record CM077666.1, read on the forward strand.
TTAACTCACAATACCCAAGAATTAGTGATTAACATGTTTAACCATAATTCCCAAGAACTATATCTTTGACCAGCCTTCTATACATCAAAAACTTGTATGACATTCATACATGAGCTGGATATTCCAGTCTTCTTTCTTATTTGCCATTATACTTCTAACAGTTTAACTTTTAGTATTTCTCCTACTCTCAGAAGAAGCACCCAACTTAAGAGTGGCGATAGCCCCGGACTTCCTAGGCGTGAAAGTTTCACTAACACCCTTCGGACACTTCCTTTCTCTTTAAGTTGTTGTTTTATTCACCTTTCATCATATGACAGGCGTTCTCCTGGATCCCTCTCTTATCAGTCAAATGCCTAGTAAACACTTTTACTAATAGTTTGCAAACAAACATGGCTTTAGATATCTCATATCTTTCAGCCTTTGTTTGTATCTGAAAATTAATTTTCAGTTCCATGAATATCACATAACTATCCCAAAACTTTCGAAGTTCGGGTCTCATGGAAGCAAACATATTTCACTTGACCGTAACGGAATTTTAGCTTTTGGATCGAAGGACGAGAGTCATATCATCCATAGCATTAGCGGGAGAATACCGAAAGTATGCGATAGGACAAAGTCCTTCTCGGCACTCTTGAGGACAATCCTCACATTACGTTACCAACCGTAAAGTTTTAACCAGATATTTAACAGCTATTCAATTTTAATAGGGAAGGTGGAAACGCGAGCCATTATTCTACTTATTATGCAAATCACACTTAGACAGTGTTCAAGATTAATTGCACTGAGAATTAAACAAGGTAATTCTACAGTGCGCTCCCACTCAAATCAATATCTCTCATAATTGATTGTGAGTGATTCAAGATCCAAATTTCAATTCAACGCCAAGGATGCATCCATCTCAAGTGACGAGAATTTCATTTGGTAGGCCAACTTGCCAATCACATCTCTATGTGACTCTTGTTCATCTTTCCATGCGTGTGTTCCGAGCTCATGACTTTCATGCCTGAACGTCAAGACAACCAAGTGATCACGCTGCGAGGTCTCAACTCACCCGCCTCACACCCGTACAATCGTTCGTACCCATGCATCCATGTGATACCCCGAAAGGAAAGATGCCGTGACGGTGCTACACTTGGGAGAACACTAACTACTTGATATTTTTGTGAGAGATCACCCTAATAAAAGCGACTACCACGCAATCAAGAAGGGTGCATCATAAGGGATAAACATCTCAGGCAATTCATAATAGCATGATATGGTATAGCCCTTTCTGACGGAGAAGTCTCATTTCTTCGTCTTCGGCATTTGCGTCGGTGTTCACCTTTGCGAAGATTGCCACCACCTTGTCGGTGCACCAGATAATATTGCTATCTCTATAGCTAATAAAATAAGTGCATTACATAAGGTTGACACGCAGGTCATTAAAGTGCAATCATATGGCTCCAGCCATCATGCCGAATCATGACACGCAGGTCATGTTAATCAATTTACATCATATAGTCCTCTCATACATAATCAAATTATTATGAACACTGCTATACCACATCATATGCACATGCAAACCATCCTGCAAAACCAAGTTAGACGCCTCTAATCGGTTCATGCAAAATTTTATTTTACGTGGCTTCTAAGGTTTCGAAACAAACCGAAGCTACCAACTTCCATCATCAAGCATGATAATCCAAGTCGCTAGATTAACATTCCAGGGTGTATGAAACATGAGATAATAAAATCTCGAGCCCCATACTAAACTTCGTCATACGCGTGACCCCCGTGCAGATCATATCTGCATTGCCCTTTCGTCTGCGAAATTTCATCTTTCTTTTTAACTACGGTGGAATTCAATGAACTGTTAGCACTTCGTTGATCAATCAGGATCGCGGATTGCCAGAACATTGAAACTCCACCATACTGTTATCAAGATCAGAAATATGCAAATTCTAGGGAAGCAACAAGAACATCGGGTAACAGACTTCATCTGCTACCCGCACAAATAATTTTCAGCAATAGATCTCATCTACTACCTAATTATATTGTGCAACACCCATACATCTCTATGTATTCTAGATCGCAACCTGCATCTACGCATAGCACGGCTCTTCATACCACTGTAGGGTAACGCAGCAGAAAACAAAAATTTTCCGACCTACGCACCAGCCCAGGACCACTATGGAGACTGCATACAAGGTTTGATCATTTTCGTTACCGACTCATAGCGCAGCGGAAGTAGAGTCGATGACGAACAGCGGTGCAGATGTTGGGGAACGTTGCATGGGAAACAAAAATTTTCCTACGCACACATAAGATCTATCCATGGTGATGAGCATCTACGAGAGGGAGAGTGAATCTACATACCCTTGTAGATCGCTAAGCGGAAGCGTTAATAAACGCGGTTGATGTAGTCGAACGTCTTCGCGATCCAAATCGCCGAGCGTCCCGCGATCCAATCACGATCCTTCCGATCTAGTGCCGAACGGACGGCACCTCCGCGTTCAACACACGTACGGCTTGATGACGCCTTCACCTCCTCGATCCAGCGAGCGATGGTGAAGTAGTGGTTGAGTTCCAGCAGCACGACGGCGTGGTGATGGTGGTGAGGAACAATCTCTGCAGGGCTTCGCCAAGCACTACGGAGATTATGACGGAGGAACTAGAGGGCTAGGGTTGCCGGCACACGGCTTGGGAAATCCTGATGTGTCCCGTGTGCTAGCCCTGCCCCTCTATTTATATGTTGAGCCTTGGGGTCTAAACTTGGAGCAAAAGCCTCCTCCGGGTCGGTTTTGCCCGCACAAAGTCGGTTTGGCCCGCAGGGAAAGAGTCCAACTCGGATCCCTGCCGAACCGTGCACAGCCGCACACAAGCGGTAGTACCGCTTCACACAAGCGGTAGTACCGCTTGGGCGGTAGTACCGCTTCACACAAGCGGTAGTACCGCTCGGGCGGTAGTACCGCTTCACCAAGCGGTAGTACCGCTTACGCGGCAGCAAAACTACTTTTGCACTTTCCAATACCTTGTGGGCTTTATCCCTTTGGCTCATATAAAGTGTTGCTGCACCCGAACACTTCGGTAAACATCCGGAACCCCTTCCGGTGAACTTCGGAACTCTTCCGGAGATCAAAACACTATTATCACATATATCAATCTTTACCTCCGGACTATTCCGGAGATCCTCGTCATGTCCGGGATCTTATCCGGGACTCCGAACAACTTTCGGTCACCAACATAATAACTCAATTATACTAATCGTCACCAAACGTTAAGTGTGTAGACCCTGCGGGTTCGAGAACTATGTAGACATGACCGAGACACCTCTACGGCCAATAACCAATAGCGGGACCTGGATGCCCATATTGGCTCCTACATATTCTACGAAGATCTTTATCGGTCGAACCTCTATGTCAAGGATTCAGTTAATCCCGTATGCTGTTCCCTTTGTTCTTCGGTATGTTACTTGCCCGAGATTCGATCGTCGGTATCACTATACCTAGTTCAATCTCGTTACCGGCAAGTCTCTTTACTCGTTCCGTAATACAAGATCTCGTGGCTAACACTTTAGTCACATTGCTTGCAAGGCTCATTGTGATGTTGTATTACCGAGTGGGCCCTGAGATACCTCTCCGTCATACGGAGTAACAAATCCCAGTCTTGATCCATGCCAACCCAACAGACACCCTCGGAGATATCTGTAGAGCACCTTTATAGTCACCCAGTTACGTTGCGACGTTTGATACACACAAGGTATTCCTTCGGTGTCAGTGAGTTGCATGATCTCATGGTCAAAGGAACAGATACTTGACATGCAGAAAACAATAGCAATAAACTGACACGATCAAATGCTACGTTTACAGTTTGGGTCTTGTCCATCACATCATTCTCCTAATGATGTGATCCTGTTATCAAATGACATCTCATGTCTATGGCTAGGAAACCTTAACCATCTTTGATCAACGAGCTAGTCAACTAGAGGCTTACTAGGGACACAGTGTTGTCTATGTACCCACACATGTATTTGAGTTTCCAATCAATACAATTATAGCATGGATAATAAACGATTATCATGAACAAGGAAATATAATAATAACCAATTTATTATTGCCTCTAGGGCATATTTCCAACAGTCTCCCACTTGCACTAGAGTCAATAATCTAGTTCACATCACTATGTGATTTACATTGTAATGAATCGAACACCCATGCAGTTCTGGTGTTGTTCATGTTTAGCCCTTGGAAGAGGTTTAGTCATCGGATCTGTAACATTTAGATCCGTGTGTACTTTGCAAATATTTATGTCGTCCTCTTTGATGTAATCGCGGATGGAATTGAAACGTCGCTTTACCTTCGCCGCCTCCGAGGCAGCGATGTACTCCGCTTCGCATGTAGAATCAGCTACCACGCTTTGCTTGGAACTGCACCAGCTAACCGCACCCCCATTAAGAATAAATACATATCCGGTTTGCGACTTAGAGTCATCCGGATCAGTGTCAAAGCTTGCATCGACGTAACCCTTTACGACGAGCTCTTGATCACCTCCATAAACGAGAAACATGTCCTTAGTCCTTTTCAGGTACTTCAGGATATTCTTGACCGCCGTCCAGTGTTCCATTCCTGGATCACTTTGAAACCTTCCGACCATACTTATGGCAAGGCTGACATCGGGTCTTGTGCACAGCATTGCATACATGATAGAGCCTATGGCTGAAGCATAGGGGATGACACTCATCTTTTCTCTATCTTCTGCAGTCACTGGGCATTGAGTCTTACTCAACTTCACACCTTGCAAAACAGGCAAGAACCCCTTCTTGGACTGATCCATTTTGAACTTCTTCAAAATCTTATCAAGGTATGTGCTTTGTGAAAGTCCTATTAAACGTCTTGATCTATCTCTATAGATCTTGATGCCTAATATGAAAGCAGCTTCTCCTAGGTCCTTCATTGAAAAACTCTTGTTCAAATATTCCTTTACACTTTCCAGCATTTCTATATTGTTTCCAATCAGCAATATGTCATCCACATATAATATTAGAAACGCTATAGAGCTCCCACTCACTTTCTTGTAAATACAAGCTTCTCCGTAAACTTGTATAAACTCGAACGCTTTGATCACCTCATCAAAACGAAGATTCCAACTCCGAGATGCTTGCACCAGTCCATAAATGGATCGCTGGAGTTTGCAAACTTTGTCAGCATCCTCTGGATCGACAAAACCTTCTGGTTGTATCATATACAACTCTTCCTTAAGGTAACCGTTAAGGAACGCTGTCTTGACATCCATCTGCCAAATTTCATAATCGAAAAAGGCAGCTATTGCTAACATGATTCTGACGGACTTAAGCATCGCTACGGGTGAGAAGGTCTCATCGTAGTCAACTCCTTGAACTTGTGAAAAACCCTTTGCCACAAGTCGAGCTTTATAGACGGTGACATTACCGTCCGCGTCCGTCTTCCTCTTAAAGATCCATTTGTTCTGAATGGCCTTACGCCCTTCAGGTAATACTTCCAAAGTCCATACTTTGTTTTCATACATGGATCCCATCTCGGATTTCATGGCCTCTAACCACTTCTCGGAATCCGGGCCCATCATCGCTTCTCCATAGTTCGTAGGTTCATCGTTGTCTAACAACATGACCTCTAAGACAGGGTTGCCGTACCACTCGGGAGCAGTACGCGTCCTTGTCGACCTACGAGGTTCGATAGCAACTTGATCCAAAGCTTCATGATCATCATCATTAACTTCCTCTTCAGCTAATGTAGGCTCCACAGAAACAACTTTCTGCGCTGCGCTACTCTCAGGTTGAAGTAAAGGTTCAACAACCTCATCAAGTTCTATCTTCCTCCCACTCAATTCTTTCGAGAGAAACTCTTTCTCAAGAAATGTTCCGTTTTTAGCGACAAACACTTTGCCCTCGGATCTGAGGTAGAAGGTATACCCAATTGTCTCTTTTGGGTATCCTATGAAGACGCATTTCTCCGCTTTGGGTTCCAGCTTTTCAGGCTGAAGCTTTTTGACATAAGCATCACATCCCCAAACTTTAAGAAACGACAGCTTTGGCTTCTTGTCAAACCAAAGTTCATATGGCGTCGTCTCAACGGATTTCGATGGTGCCCTATTTAAAGTGAATGCAGCTGTCTCTAATGCATAACCCCAAAACGATAGTGGCAAATCGGCAAGAGACATCATAGATCGCACCATATCCAATAAGGTTCGATTACGACGTTCGGACACACCATTACGCTGTGGTGTTCCAGGCGGTGTCAATTGTGAAACAATTCCACACTGTCTTAAGTGACTGCCAAACTCATAACTCAGATATTCTCCTCCTCGATCAGATCGTAGGAATTTAATCTTCTTGTTACGATGATTCTCAACTTCACTCTGAAATTGTTTGAACTTTTCAAATGTTTCAGACTTGTGTTTCATTAAGTAAATATACCCATATCTACTTAAGTCATCAGTGAAGGTGAGAAAGTAACGATAACCACTGCGCGCTTCAATACTCATCGGACCGCACACATCAGTATGTATGATTTCCAATAAGTCACTTGCCTGTTCCATTGTTCCAGAGAACGGCGTTTTAGTCATCTTGCCCATGAGGCATGGCTCACATGTGTCAAGTGATTCAAAATCAAGTGACTCCAAAAGTCCATCAGCATGGAGCTTCCTCATGCGTTTTACGCCAATATGACCTAAACGGCAGTGCCACAAGAAAGTGGTATTATCATTATCAATTCTACATCTTTTGGCATCAATGTTATGAACATGTGTATTATTACTATTGAGATTCAATAAGAATAAACCCCTCACATCGGGTGCATGACCATAAAAGATATTACTCATATAAATAGAACAACCATTATTCTCTGATTTAAATGAGTAACCGTCTCGCAATAAACAAGATCCAGATATAATGTTCATGCTTAACGCAGGCACCAAATAACACTTATTTAGGTTCATCACTAATCCCGACGGTAATCGAAGAGCGAGCGTGCCGACGGCGATCACATCAACCTTGGAACCATTTCCCACGCGCATCGTCACTTCGTCCTTTGCCAGCCTCCGTCTATTCCGCAGTTCCTGTTTTGAGTTGCAAATATGAGCAACCGCACCGGTATCAAATACCCAGGCACTACAACGAGAGTTGGTAAGGTACACATCAATAACATGTATATCATATATACCTTGTTTGTTGTTGGCCGCCTTCTTGTCAGCCAAATACTTGGGGCAATTCCGCTTCCAGTGTCCAGTTCCCTTGCAATGAAAACACACAGTTTCTGGTTTGGGTCCAGCCTTGGGTTTCTTCACGAGAGGAGCAACTGCTTTGCCACTCTGCTTGTAGTTACCCTTCTTACCCTTGCCATTTTTCTTGAAACTAGTGGTTTTATTGACCATCAACACTTGATGCTCCTTCTGAATTTCAGACTCAGCGGCTTTCAGCATCGCAAACAGCTCGGCGACTGACTTGTTCATCCCGTGCATGTTATAGTTCAACACGAAGCTCTTGTAGCTAGGTGGCAATGATTGAAGAACTCTGTCAGTGATAGCCTCTGGCGGAAGGGGCATCCCTAACTCAGCCAGACGGGTGGAGTACCCAGACATTCTGAGCACGTGATCACTGATAGACCCGTTCTCCTCCATCTTGCAAGCATAGAACTTATCGGAGATCTCATATCTCTCGATCCGGGCATTCTTCTGAAAGATAAACTTCAACTCCTGGAACATCTCATATGCTCCATGACGTTCAAAACGTCTTTGAAGTCCCGGTTCTAAGCCATACAACATTGCACATTGAACTATTGAGTAATCATCAGAACGAGCCTGCCAGGCGTTCACAACGTCTAGAGACTCAACTGGAGCGGGTGGATCACCAAGCGGTGCATCAAGGACATAAGCCTTCTGGGAAGCCGTAAGGATAATCCTTAGATTACGGGCCCAGTCCACAAAGTTACTTCCATCATCTTTCAACTTAGCTTTCTCTAGGAACGCATTAAAATTCAGGGGTGCTACCGCGCGAGCCATGATCTACAACATAAATATAGCAAAGACAACTTAGACTATTGTTCTTAGATAATGAGTTTAGTTAATCATATTACTTAAAAACTCCCACTCAAATTGACATCCCTCCGATCATTCGAGTGTAACATGATCCAAATCCACCAACTCAAGTCCGATCATCACGTGAGTTGAGGTGGTTTCAATGGTGAACATCTTCATGTTGATCATATCTACTATATGACTCATGTTCGACCTTTCGGTCTCTTGTGTTCCGAGGCCATGTCTGTACATGCTAGGCTCGTCAAGTTTAACCCGAGTGTTCCGCACGTGCAACATGGCTTACACCCGTTGTATGCGAACGTAGAGTCTATCACACCCGATCATCACGGCGTGTCTCGAAACGACGAACTTTCGCAACGGTGCACACTTGGGGAGAACACAATTTATCTTGAAATTTAAGTGAGGGATCACCTTATAATGCTACCGTCGTCCTAAGCAAAATAAGATGCATAAAAGGATTAACATCACATGCAAATCATAAGTGACATGATATGGCCATGAACTTGTGCTTTTGATCTCCATCTCCAAAGCACCGGCATGATCTCCATCGTCACCGGCATGACACCATGATCTCCATCATCTTGATCTCCATCAACGTGTCGCCATAAGGTTGTCGCGCCGACTGTTGCTTCCACGACTATAGCTAACGTTTAGCGATAAAGTAAAGCATTACATAGCGCTTAATGATTGACACGCAGGTCATACAATAATTAAAGACAACTCTATGGCTCCTGCCAGTTGCCGTACTCATCGACATGCAAGTCGTGATATTCTATACATCACATGATCATCTCATACATCACATATATCTCATCATGTAATTGGCCATATCACATCACAACATACCCTGCAAAAACAAGTTAGACGTCCTCTAATTGTTGTTGCAAATTTTACGTGGCTGCTACGGGTATCTAGCAAGAACGATTCTTACCTACGCAAAACCACAACGTGGTGTAGTGATTGCTTTTTGATCTTCTAAAAGAACCCTCTTCATTGAACCGATTCAACTAAAGTGAGAGAGACAGACACCCGCCAGTCACCTTTATGCAACAAGTGCACGCAGCGGTGAAACCAGTCTCGCGTAAGCGTACGCGTAATGTCGGTCCGGGCCGCTTCATCTCACAATACCGCGGAATCAAGTATCAACTAGTAACGGCAAGCAATATGTATACACCCACGCCCACAACTCGTTTGTGTTCTACTCGAGATCTCATCTACGCATAGACCTAGCTCATGATGCCACTGTTGGGGAACGTTGCATGGGAAACAAAAATTTTCCTACGCACACATAAGATCTATCCATGGTGATGAGCATCTACGAGAGGGAGAGTGAATCTACATACCCTTGTAGATCGCTAAGCGGAAGCGTTAATAAACGCGGTTGATGTAGTCGAACGTCTTCGCGATCCAAATCGCCGAGCGTCCCGCGATCCAATCACGATCCTTCCGATCTAGTGCCGAACGGACGGCACCTCCGCGTTCAACACACGTACGGCTTGATGACGCCTTCACCTCCTCGATCCAGCGAGCGATGGTGAAGTAGTGGTTGAGTTCCAGCAGCACGACGGCGTGGTGATGGTGGTGAGGAACAATCTCTGCAGGGCTTCGCCAAGCACTACGGAGATTATGACGGAGGAACTAGAGGGCTAGGGTTGCCGGCACACGGCTTGGGAAATCCTGATGTGTCCCGTGTGCTAGCCCTGCCCCTCTATTTATATGTTGAGCCTTGGGGTCTAAACTTGGAGCAAAAGCCTCCTCCGGGTCGGTTTTGCCCGCACAAAGTCGGTTTGGCCCGCAGGGAAAGAGTCCAACTCGGATCCCTGCCGAACCGTGCACAGCCGCACACAAGCGGTAGTACCGCTTCACACAAGCGGTAGTACCGCTTGGGCGGTAGTACCGCTTCACACAAGCGGTAGTACCGCTCGGGCGGTAGTACCGCTTCACCAAGCGGTAGTACCGCTTACGCGGCAGCAAAACTACTTTTGCACTTTCCAATACCTTGTGGGCTTTATCCCTTTGGCTCATATAAAGTGTTGCTGCACCCGAACACTTCGGTAAACATCCGGAACCCCTTCCGGTGAACTTCGGAACTCTTCCGGAGATCAAAACACTATTATCACATATATCAATCTTTACCTCCGGACTATTCCGGAGATCCTCGTCATGTCCGGGATCTTATCCGGGACTCCGAACAACTTTCGGTCACCAACATAATAACTCAATTATACTAATCGTCACCAAACGTTAAGTGTGTAGACCCTGCGGGTTCGAGAACTATGTAGACATGACCGAGACACCTCTACGGCCAATAACCAATAGCGGGACCTGGATGCCCATATTGGCTCCTACATATTCTACGAAGATCTTTATCGGTCGAACCTCTATGTCAAGGATTCAGTTAATCCCGTATGCTGTTCCCTTTGTTCTTCGGTATGTTACTTGCCCGAGATTCGATCGTCGGTATCACTATACCTAGTTCAATCTCGTTACCGGCAAGTCTCTTTACTCGTTCCGTAATACAAGATCTCGTGGCTAACACTTTAGTCACATTGCTTGCAAGGCTCATTGTGATGTTGTATTACCGAGTGGGCCCTGAGATACCTCTCCGTCATACGGAGTAACAAATCCCAGTCTTGATCCATGCCAACCCAACAGACACCCTCGGAGATATCTGTAGAGCACCTTTATAGTCACCCAGTTACGTTGCGACGTTTGATACACACAAGGTATTCCTTCGGTGTCAGTGAGTTGCATGATCTCATGGTCAAAGGAACAGATACTTGACATGCAGAAAACAATAGCAATAAACTGACACGATCAAATGCTACGTTTACAGTTTGGGTCTTGTCCATCACATCATTCTCCTAATGATGTGATCCTGTTATCAAATGACATCTCATGTCTATGGCTAGGAAACCTTAACCATCTTTGATCAACGAGCTAGTCAACTAGAGGCTTACTAGGGACACAGTGTTGTCTATGTACCCACACATGTATTTGAGTTTCCAATCAATACAATTATAGCATGGATAATAAACGATTATCATGAACAAGGAAATATAATAATAACCAATTTATTATTGCCTCTAGGGCATATTTCCAACAGCAGATCCCCGCAGCTAGGATTTTACAACCTCCCAACCGCGAGGATGTATACCCTCATCTGCCCCGCGGACAGCCCTCCGGGAGGCGGTCGCACAGTCCCCCGGACGGTGTCGCGGACAGCCCTTCGGGAGGACCTCCGAAACTCGGACTGTCACTCGGACAGCCCTTCGGGAGGACCTCCAAAACTCGGACGGTCACACGGACAGCCCTTCGGGAGGCACTCTCGAACTAAGACCGAAACTACGATCTCTCTACAGAGTTGCACACATACGGTATCATCTATCCAGCAGGGCTTCGCCGTCCAGAACTAGTTCCTGCCGGAACCCAGACAGCCTTTCGGCTCTACGAAACTATTTCGCTGGGAGGGAGAGAAGAATGCCAGATCATGCATGGCTTTGTATGTGAGAGCAAGAATGTGAAGATGGCAGCCATCTCCCTTCCTATTTATAGGAAATCCCAAGGGGAATATCCCTTTCTCAAAAGGAATATGCCTTTGGAATATCCCTTTCTCAAAAGGAATATGCCTTTCTCAAAAATATCCAAAAAGTGCTTTCACTATTCACGACGACATTTTTCAGCGTCTGATCGAACTGAAAATATTCATGTGGGCTTAGAACAATTCTAGTACCCACCAAAATAATTTTCAACGCGAGCCGGAACAATTCCGGTTTAGTGATTTCATCTGCGAAAAGCATCTGAAGCGGTTTCGGCAGCTCCGGAACATTTCCGGTTTTCATTCCAGAAAATTCCAAAAAGTTTCCAGAACGATTCTGGCACCCTCCAAGAACTATCAGGCATGTGCCAAGACCAATTTGACTTTATGATATCCCCTGAAACCACTTTTCAAGTTTCACCGAAACTCATCCGGTGACCTCTCTCTGCGGAACTTTTCCGCTGTCCGAAACTTTTCCGGCGTCCGAAACTTTTTCGGTGTTTTTCTCTCAGACTCCCTGTTTAGCATTCAACAGATAGATGACCCTTAAGCGTGTGACCCTATAGGTTCGGTGAAGCATAGACATGACCCGGAACCCCTTCCGATCAATGATCAACATCGGAGCCGTGGACACCCATATTGATCCCTATACCCACACGAATGAATATTCGAGTGAACCTCCAGTTGCCGTGAGCTATTCCTGTTGCTTCGCGATATGTTACAATAACCCGAGGTGAGACATGTTGGCATCCTCGTGGATCAACACTTGTCCACAATGCCAGTTACCTCGTTGCCGGTATTGTTCTCTTTTCTCGTTCCCGTGTTCCGGCATCCCTGTGATCAAATCACCCTGTGTCTGGCCAGACGATGATGGATACCATAACACCGAGAGGGCCTAGAGATATCTCTCCATCGTCGGAGGAGCAAATCCCAATCTTGAGCTATCAAGTCCCTTGACATACTTTTCCATGAACCCGTAAGCCGCCGTAATAGCCACCCATTTACGGATGACGTTTAACAAACCCCAAAGTTCATTAAGCAAGCATGAAGAAACTCGACACTCTCATGGTCTAAGGAATTATGCAAACATTAACTATCTCTGTGTTATAAACCATTAACTAATGACGAATGTATCTCATAGCATAACATCAATCCGGGTCGATTCAACACAAGTGTTCTACCAAAAATTGTGCCCTCAAAATTGCCGGCATAGTCATGCCCATGATCAGGAAAACAGGATCATCATGCAATACTTGAGTCAGTCATAGAGTCTTGACTAGGAATACTTTTTACCGTTTATTATCCCACATGTGCACATGAGTTTCCCTCCAAGCCTCGTTTTATTTGCAGACTCGAGAATCATTGCAGTTATAGCATGGAACATAAACCTAATTATGAACAGGGAGATAATCAAGAACATTTATTATTGCCTCTAGGGCATATCTCCTACAAGGACAAGCCGGAACAAACTCGTATAATAAGCAAAGTGTTCTCGAGGACACATGGGAATTTCATCTAGTCACTTTCATCATGTTTGTTTGATTCGCGTTCGCTACTTTGATAATTTGATATGTGGGTGGACCGGTGCTTGGGTGCTGTTCTTACTTGAACAAGCCTCCCACTTATGATTACCCCCTCTCGCAAGCATCCACAACTACGAAATAAGAATTAAGATAACTCTAACCATAGCATGAAATATATGGATCCAAATCAGCCCCTTATGGAATAGCGCATAAACTAGGGTTTAAGCTTCTGTTACTCTAGCAACCCATCATCTAATTACTACTCCACAATGCCTTCCCTTAGGCCCAAAGATGGTGAAGTATCATGTAGTCGACGTTCACATGACACCACTAAAGGAAGCAACAACATACATATCATCAAAATATCGAACGAATACCAAATTCACATGATTACTTATGACAAGACTTCTCCCATGTCCTCAAGAACAAAAGTAACTACTCACAAATCATGTTCATGTTCAAGATCAAAGGGGTATTGAATAGCATTAAGGATCTGAACATATAATCTTCCACCAAATAAACCAACTAGCATCAACTACAAGATGTAATCAACACTACTAGCAACCCACAGGTACCAATCTAAGGTTTTGAGATAGGGCTGGACGAAAAGCTCGAAGCTCGTGAGCATAATGAGCGCTCGATTATTCGGCTCATTTCGGCTCGTGCTCGTTTTTTTGACAAATGAAACAGTAGGGGAGGTCCCTTACTTCATGTGTATTTATATCAGGGGGTCAGTACAATTACATGTTTACAAAGTGCAATCTGCTGCAACACCACTTTGGGTGCGAGAGAGAAGACGGAGTTCAAAACTGCCTAAGTAGTGTTGGGGTGTGAAATAGTGGCTAGGAAGTCAGTTATAAATTGCCTTTCGCTATCAGAAGCCCTGTGAGCAGTGTCTGCAAAGTCTTTGGCAAATCTTTGCCTACAGGAATCAAAAGTGGGTGCAATGTGCCGAAAGTAATTGTTGTTGCGTTCTTTCCACAGGCTCTGTGGTGCCCCGCCTAAATACCACTGTAGTCAGACGGTCGCCGCCCATACCAGCCCAGGAAAATCACTCTGGCATGCGCTTTTACAACAAGTATCATGAACACAGGCATTTCTATTAATGAAATATATCATTCTTACATGATATATTTACAAGGGTGATGGCAGCGGAAAAGCTCTATCTAAGGCAGCATGGTCTTGGTGCGGCTCCAATCCACAGGGATCTGACTGGGTTACTCTTCTAGCCCGCGAACGCTCCGGCTCCTCGCTAGGGGTCGTCGAATCCTTCGGTGAACCTGGCCACATTGAAGGCCGCTGAGTACTTTTGAATGTACTCGCAAGCAAACCAAACCAACATATACACCAAGCAAAGCTATCCATGGCAGTCAAGCATGCATTTGTTATCTTAACAGTATTAACTATCAGGTTATGATAGGATTATCTAGCAAGATTAAACATCTAGTAGCATTAATTATCATGTCATAACAGGATTATCTAGCATGATAATTACTGAAGTAAATGCAATACAGTAAAGTATATCAGGTAAATGATCCGAACTCCGAATATGCTCATGATCCAAATCTGATCCAAGCTTTGAGGTCACCCGACCACTCATCTCATAGCCATCTCATGGCTAGCATTCAAACCTTTGATATCATCTGATGCCCATGCATCCTTACTGCAAGTCTGACAAATCATACCTTACTCTGGTTCATTATTAACATTATATGGTTTGTTCCTCCAGACTCGACACGGACCAAATAGGGGCCTACATGAACTGTCCATGACCGAGGACGCGGCTATTCGAATAGATTTACACTCTGCAGAGGTTGCGCACTTTACCCACACCATGGAGCGCCTGGCCTCGTACTTTAGTACACGTTCCCATTCGGGTGGACCAGTGCTGCTCCAACAAAACTCGGTCTATTGCCCGGCACTCCTACGGTCCCACCGACAATCATACCCTCCCAGGGTCATGTCCTGGGTGGCCCCTGTGTCACCCCGTGACACCTGCCACCGTCGTGGCCAAACAAAACTGTCCCAAACGGGGACGTGCGCACATAACCAAACTGGGCTGACAGGATTATCGTCGTCTACCTGACCAGGGCAGCACGCACACATAACCCTCCCTATTTGGTGGTACCGACAAGAGGCAAGACAATAGACTAAGTCAGGGCCGTCCCATACCGGCAAATGTGGTTGCACTGATGAGTCCGGATAGGTGACACTATGACTCGATCCAGCCGACGGAGGAGGTTGTTGTCATTATTAAGTCACATTTCATACTATTGCAGTAACAGTAACCATGCATGATGTAACAATTATGAAAGCATAACAACTTATCTCCAAACAATATCACAGCGAGTCATTAGTGAAACAATATTTAAATGGCAAGTTATCACTTTACAAGTTCTAGCTGTAAGTGACAACCATCTGAACCCTTGTATGAAACCGGCAAATAAACCAGTAGCCACCAGAACGGTATTTACAACTCAGATTTGGGACGTTACCGGAATAACTCAACCCCGGCTCAAGACGGCTGAAAAGCAGCTCAGAGCATGAGACGGTATTGATAAAAAGAGTGTAGCAGTTCCCTAAGACGGCCGAAAAACAGCTCAGAGCATAGGGTCACCGCTACAGAAAGAAATTCAACAGCTGTCCGAGACGGCCGAAAAGCAGCTCAGAACACAGGCCAGTTGTTGAAAAGAGAACATAAAGTCGGCATCCACCCCAGACGGCCGAAAGCAGCTCAGAACACAGGTGTGGTTCCGTCATCAAAGAAAGGCGAGCAAGGGTTCATTGGCGTCACATACAACTTACCACTATGCATACAAGCATAAGCATATCAATTTAAACACACAAGAATAACACAGAGCAATGCTTTAGGGCATATATCAGATGGTCGGCTTGCCTGGGGGTGAAGGAATACTCCGGGAAGAAGTGCGATCGACTCGCGGAAAAATCGCCTGAAAGGGTTCTCTATCGGAGGGGCTGATATAGGGCAGAGGCAAAATGGTCATTTTTAGAAAGTGTAAACATGGTGGAAGTGATGGCATCGGAACGGGCTCGATGAACTGAAGAAGTGGGCTTTGGAATCACCTGATTCGGAGTTACGGTTGAAGAGAAACGGCCGTTCGTTCGTTAAGCGGAGAAAAGGACAGAAAACTGTCCATTCCAGCTCCTAACGGATGAACGTCCGCTAAATAGCCGTTTCGGCCGCGGCTGAGAAAACGAACGCGCATTTTACAGATTACGCTTTCAATAACAGAAAGCGTAATTTCTACAAATAGCGCGGCGGAATACGCTTTGACTAGTGGAAGGCGTATTTAGGAAATACGCTTCCACTTAACTCAGTCAACGTGCCCGGCTGAGTCAGCGCACAGAGTATGACACGCGGGGCCCACGGCATCTTCTTCTTCTCCTCTCCTGGTCGTCTCCTCGCCCCGGCAGAGAGAGGCAGGGGCGAGCCGGCCGCGGTCCTGGCCGTCGCCTCGCCGTTTCAAGAGGCCGGCCGGAGAGCGCAGGGACTCGGCCACTCCTCTCCGCGCCCGTGGGTGGCCGCACGGTCACCGGGGACGGCCTACCGCGCCGATGCCGCGGCTCGAGGCACGACGGCCGAACGGCAATAGAGTGACCGCGCCGGCAGGGCCTCCCCGGCGGGAATGGAGATGGCGGCGACTCCACTGGCTCCTGGGGTGGTCGGGGACGCGGACAGGGAGGAGGGGAAGGCCCGGGGCGCTGGGCTAGCAGAGGGAGATTGGGGTAGAGCTTCGGCCATGGAGATCGCGGGGAGAGGTTAGGGGTTCTGGAGCTCGACTAAGAGGAGGGGGAGGTGGCTGGTGAGGCAGGGGAGCTCGGGGGCGCTATATAAAGCCGCGGGGAGGGCTCTAGACGCCGGAGGAAGCTCCAGGAAGCCCGGTGTTGTGGCGGTGCTCGAGCGGAGCACCTCCTATCGGCACGCTCGGCCAGGGTGCTAGGGGACGAGGCGAAGCAGAGGAGCAGGCGACGTGGGCGAGCAAGGGGAGCTGGGCGGCGAGCTGGGACAACCAGAGGGGACCGGACGGCGACTGTTGCCACAGTTCGCTCCGGCTGCCGAATAAAGTCGTGGTCACCACCGGCACCACGCGTCCAAGGCATTGTAGCGACCTCAAATCATGTCAACTAGATAGATCATAGGTCAGTGAGTTGACCTGTGAGAGTTTGGATGGAAGTGGGGGCAAGAGCTGACTGATTTGAGCTCACAATGCTTCTGCACAGAAACTTGGACGGATTCTTGTGGAGAAATGGATAAGAGAGGGGAGCTTAATCCTTGTCACAATGAGATAGGGTAGGAAGGACTAGGTGCTGACAAAATTTGAAGCAATTTGGAGCTCATTTGCATATACTTCCTTTGAAATGCCAAATCTGGCCCAGAAACTGAATCTTGATGTTGTGCTCAATTGGCTTGGTGGAATGAGCTGAATTTTGGTGTAGGATGATTATTTGTAGATATAGAGGTACTGGAAAAATTTCAGCTCAATTGGAAATGCCAAAGTGGTACTTCCTTCACAGAGCTTGGATCTGGACAGAAACTAGATGGAATTTTTGAGAGAAAATTGCTAGGTAAAATGATGTGAATTTTTGCATGGTCACATTATTTAGATAATGTGAGGTCTTGGATTAATTTTAGAATTTTTTAAGCAATATAAAATATAGTTGCTTCACAACCTCAAAATAAATCCAGAAACAAGAATTGGATGATGCTCTCAAAATTTGATCTGTGGAACATGGAATCTTGATGTAAATGGTGAAGATATGTATAGGAGAAGCTCCACGAATTATTTGGGATTTTTCCTGGCTACCAAAATAGTAGCTCCTTTGGAAAGTGCCCAAAGTGCAATATTGGCTTTAAATAGGAAAATGCAATTTCCCTATTTTAATTATGGCCAATATTTTTATGGGAGCTCAATATGATCACAAAGAATATCTCCACAAGTTTTCATGAACTTTGGAGATGGATAGATATTTTCCTGGATTTAATTCCTTTAAACAGCAGAAAAAGGAATTAATTTTAAATGAAAAATATTGCAAATGACTTGGCAATATTTTTACATATCCAGGGTTTAAAAAGATAGGATGATCATTGGTAGAAATTTGGGAGGCAAAAGATCAAAGGAAATTGGGGTTCCTTTGTAACGGGAAGAATTAGGGTTTCCCTTCCGGTAGACCGGAGAGTAGGGTTTCGGCGGCAGAATCCGGAGAATATATTTTGGGTGGCAAGGTTGGACTGGAGAGAGTCTCTGGTTGGATAGGAAAGGCAAGGCTAAATGACCATCTTCATATACCCAAGAGCGAGAGAACATCCGACAACATCGAAAAAAAAGACGGTTGTCAAATCCCGCGAAGGAAAAAAACCAGGGTGTCACAAACCTACCCCCCTTAAGAAAATCTTGTCCTCGAGATTTCCGGGTTTACCTCCCGGTGAAGGGGACTTACCTGTGTGCGACTTGGATCCATCAGCTGTCTTGTCTTCATCGGTTCACTAGCCTTTTAACTGCCTCTTCGATGGCTCAGGTGCGGTCTTCTCAAACAGCTGTATTGCATCCTTCTTTTTCCTGTTAGGCAAACCCTTTGTGCTGGTAGTTTGTTGGCTGGGGTTGGTGGGTAGCTTCGAATATCGACAAATAGTCTGGTTTCCATGGCCTGGGACTAGCTGCTTCGGATTTTATTGCGATACTTCGTACACTGACTGCCAAGGGCGAGACATTCTTTCTGGGTACCGGACTCATGTGCTCGTATGGCCTGGAGTGGCTAGGAGTGGCTCTCTTTTTGCCTTGTCAGAATGCTCAATCTGGCTGTGGGTTCTATACGGATGCTTTCTTCCTGTCACTTGCATTCTAACTTCGTTCTCAGGAGGTTCCCAACTGAAATGTCGGGCATGATCACAAAGTAATCATAGACGGTAATCTCCGAGGTGGCTCTGCCATATATAGCCCCTGTGGTCCTTGCTATGACCACTGAGCTGACATAGTATGGCTATCATTCCGTGCATTCTTCGGAGCATAACCTCTGATTTTGGTTGATGGCCCATATTCACGATGGCATGCTGGCTGCATTGTTGTGGCCGTATATGCAAGAGTCTGACAAGGATTGGCAATATCACCTTGTCTGTGGAGCTTTACTTCATTGACCGTCGCGGAGATTGTTTATTCAAGACTTCCTTGTTCTTGGGGTTCCTTTTGGGGAACTGGTCATGACCTACCATCATGGCTTCTTGGTCATATCCCAGCTTGTTGGGCTTGTATTCACAATTTACTCTTGCATATCTCGTAGGGATTGCTGCGTTCATATCCTTCTTTGAAGTGTGGAGCCAATGTTTCTCTGAACAGAGTCATTCCCGTGTACGAGTGGCTAGCATGAACTGATCCCCTGGACTGCATGCTCACAACATATGCAGGGGTAGGGTAAATCCTTTCATAATCAATTGAGCTCTGAGGCGGACGTGTGTCCGGACTAGTTCGGGCTTCTGACAAGACTGTCGTGGGCACGATGGCGTGTTGAAGAAGGCTGACTTCCTTACGCCCAAAGCTTCTGCCAAGGTGGTGTGCTGAAGAAGGCTGGGTATCGTACCTCGGAAGCTTTCCCTCATGTGACTTACTGCGGAAAGTTGAGTGCCTTATGCCGGAAGATTTTCGTGGCAGCTTGCTGAGGAAGATTGGGAGTGCCGTACCCCAGAAGATTTTCTCACCAAGGGGTGTAGCGAGAAAGGTTGGGAGTCTTGCGTCGTAAGCTCTTTCCGATAGCTTGCGGAGGAAGGTTGGGTTCCTTGTACCAAAAGCCTTGCACTGAGATACACAGTTGGTCCTGTGGCCGGTTCAGGTTTCCTTCCAGAGTATCCGGAATTTATCCATAGCGGAGCCAGAACTTGGTATAGTCCATACCTTGTTGGTCATGCCCACCGCTAGTCCTTCTGCTGGTCTGATCCTTGTTGTTGTAAGGGTTGCACAACTGATGCAGACTTCATGTTGACAATTAATTCGAAATACCCTTTGAATTCAATCCAAGTGTTGTCGGTAATGAGCAGTTGACGAATAATTCCCTTCAGTTCAGCTGAGCTTCCAAGCATGTGAAGTTCTCATTGATGCTGGGCAACCGCAAACTTATCCATATTTCTCGCAGACCTTGTTCATCATGCCCAGAAAATTTGTATATGCCCTAAGGATTTCCAAAATATGCTTTGAAATTTGTATCCACATACCAGAGTTTGTTGTTGCTCCCGGCACATTTATATTCTTGAAATATGTCTTCTGTGGGGAAATAAATGATTCCTGAGTCCATTGAGAAAAGATTCACGGTTCACCCCACTGGCTGAAATAATCCTTGTGTCGAGGACCAAATAATTTGCTCTTGCTGTAATCTATTCCGCGGCAAACCCCCTTATGTATAATCTGGCCTTGTCGGTTTCACTCAGATTTTGCTTCTGACCCAGTCCTTCATTCTTGGCAGCTCTGGGGTTGTTGTTCTGAATATCTTGTGGTTGACTTGAATCATCTGAGTTTGGACTATTGGGTAGTATCCAAGTTGTATGCTGGTCTTCGTGACAGCACTTGCGGATGGATCCAGTCGGAGCGAAAGAACAGAACCAACAAAAGAAGCAAAACCGCGAAAAACCAAAAAAAACAAATAAAGCTCAAATTTTGCGGACCTTACACATGTGGCCGAAGATTCACTAGTATAACTAATATAGCGCACTCGATGTACCTCTAAGGTCTTAGAAGCAAAATCACACAATGCTCCTGGTAGCAATTGGTGTCAAGCTCCTACTACTTCCTTAGGGAACATCAAACTCGACGCACGACCATAGCCAAAGTGGCTTAGTCAACGATTCTAGGGTTGTCGGGGAAAGACGGAATTTATAGGCGTTTCCCAAAGGAAACTGGATTTGAGAAGAGAAATGCCATGGCTAGCAAGCAAGGTGGGGATATCTGGTTTACCTAGGGGTTAAGGGCTCACGGGTCGTTGCCTGGTGCGGGCATTTCATCCCGAAGACAAAGACCACGAGAGTTGGGGTCTGATGGAGCCAAAAGCCTATGGGGTTGCCTTATGATCAATAATAGCCGTGCCGGTCTCACAAAGATGGCTGAAATCCATCTGGGCTTTCTACTGGTCAAGAGGCAATGAAGTCTGGCTAGGGTAACCTACGGTCAGCCTGGCTCTGATACCATCCGTTGTGGCGCCCCCCCTGAATACCACTGTAGTCAGATGGTCGCCGTACATACCAGCCCAGGAAAATCACTCTGGCATGCGCTTTTACAACAAGTATCATGAACACAGGCATTTCTATTAATGAAATATATCAGTCTTACATGATATATTTACAAGGGTGATGGCAGCGGAAAAGCTCTATCTAAGGCAGCATGGTCTTGGTGCGGCTCCAATCCACAGGGATCTGACTGGGTTACTCTTCTAGCCCGCGAACGCTCCGGCTCCTCGCTAGGGGTCGTCGAATCCTTAGGTGAACCTGGCCACATTGAAGGCCGCTGAGTACTTTTGAATGTACTCGCAAGCAAACCAAACCAACATATACACCAAGCAAAGCTATCCATGGCAGTCAAGCATGCATTTGTTATCTTAACAGTATTAACTATCAGGTTATGATAGGATTATCTAGCAAGATTAAACATCTAGCAGCATTAATTATCATGTCATAACAGGATTATCTAGCATGATAATTACTAAAGTAAATGCAGTACAGTAAAGTATATCAGGTAAATGATCCGAACTCCGAATATGCTCACGATCCAAATCTGATCCAAGCTTTGCGGTCACCCGACCACTCATCTCATAGCCATCTCATGGCTAGCATTCAAACCTTTGACATCATCTGATGCCCATGCATCCTTACTGCAAGTCTGACAAATCATACCTTACTCTGGTTCATTATTAACATTATATGGTTTGTTCCTCCAGACACGACACAGACCAAATAGGGGCCTACACGAACTGTCCATGACCGAGGACGCGGCTATTCGAATAGATTTACACTCTGCAGAGGTTGCGCACTTTACCCACACCATGGAGCGCCTGGCCTCGTACTTTAGTACACGTTCCCATTCGGGTGGACCAGTGCTGCTCCAACAAAACTCGGTCTATTGCCCGGCACTCCTACGGTCCCACCGACAATCATACCCTCCCAGGGTCATGTCCTAGGTGGCCCCTGTGTCACCCCGTGACACCTGCCACCGTCGTGGCCAAACAAAACTGTCCCAAACGGGGACGTGCGCACATAACCAAACTGGGCTCACAGGATTATCATCGTCTACCTGACCAGGGTAGCACGCACGCATAACCCTCCCTATTTGGTGGTACCGACAAGAGGCAAGACAATAGATTAAGTCAGGGCCGTCCCATACCGGCAAATGTGGTTGCACTGATGAGTCCGGATAGGTGACACTATGACTCGATCCAGCCGACGGAGGAGGTTGTTGTCATTATTAAGTCACATTTCATACTATTGTAGTAACAGTAACCATGCATGATGTAACAATTATGAAAGCATAACAACTTATCTCCAAACAATATCACAGCGAGTCATTAGTGAAACAATATTTAAATGGCAAGTTATCACTTTACAAGTTCTAGCTGTAAGTGACAACCATCAGAACCCTTGTATGAAACCGGCAAATAAACCAGTAGCCACCAGAACGGTCTTTACAACTCAGATCTGGGACGTTACCGGAATAACTCAACCCCGGCTCAAGATGGCTGAAAAGCAGCTCAGAGCATGAGACGGTGTTGATAAAAAGAGTGTAGCAGTTCCCTAAGACGGCCGAAAAACAGCTCAGAGCATAGGGTCACCGCTAGAGAAAAAATTCAACAGCTGTCCGAGACGGCCAAAAAGCAGCTCAGAACACAGGCCAGTTGTTGAAAAGAGAACATAAAGTCGGCATCCACCCCGGACGGCCGAAAGCAGCTCAGAACACAGGCGTGGTGCCATCATCAAAGAAAGGCGAGCAAGGGTTCATTGGCGTCACATACAGCTTACCACTACGCATACAAGCATAAGCATATCAATTTAAACACGCAAGAATAACACAGAGCAATGCTTTAGGGCATATATCAGATGGTCGGCTTTCCTGGGGGTGAATGAATACTCCGGGAAGAAGTGTGATCGCCTCGCAGAAAAATCGCCGGAAAGGGTTCTCTCTCGGAGGGGCTGATATAGGGCAGGGGCAAAATGGTCATTTTTAGAAAGTGTAAACATGGTGGAAGTGATGGCATCGGAACGTGCTCGATGAACTGAAGAAGTGGGCTTTGGAATCACCTGATTCGGAGTTACGGTTGAAGAGAAACGGCCGTTCGTTCGTTAAGCGGAGAAAAGGACAGAAAACTGTCCATTCCAGCTCCTAACGGATGACCGTCCGCTAAATAGCCGTTTTGGCCGCGGCTGAGAAAACGAACGCGCATTTTATAGATTACGCTTTCAATTACAGAAAGCGTACTTTCTGCAAATAGCGCGGCGGAATATGCTTTGACCAGTGGAAGGCGTATTTAGGAAATACGCTTCCACTTAACTCAGTCAACGGGCCCGGCTGAGTCAGCGCACAGAGTATGACACGCGGGGCCCACGGCATCTTCTTCTTCTCCTCTCCTGGTTGTCTCCTAGCCGCGACAGAGAGGGGCAGGAGCGAGCCGGCCGCGGTCCTGGCCGTCGCCTCGCCGTTTCAGGAGGCCGGCCGGCGAGCGCAGGGACTGGAAAAATTTCAGCTCAATTGGAAATGCCAAAGTGGTACTTCCTTCACAGAGCTTGGAACTGGACAGAAACTAGATGGAATTTTTGAGAGAAAATGGCTAGGTAAAATGATGAGAATTTTTGCATGGTCACATAATTTAGATAATGTGAGGTCCTGGATTAATTCTAGAATTTTTGAAGCAATATAAAATATAGTGGCATCACAACCTCAAAATAAATCCAGAAACAAGAATTGGATGATGCTCTCAAAATTTGATCTGTGGAACATGGGATCTTGATGTAAATGGTGAATATATGGATAGGAGAAGCTCCATAAATTATTTGGGATATTTCCTGGCTACCAAAATAGTAGTTCCTTTGGAAAGTGCCCAAAAGGCAATATTGGCTTTAAATAGGAAAAGGCAATTTCCCTTATTTAATTATGGCCAATATTTTTATGGGAGCTCAATATGATCACAAAGAATATATCCACAAGTTTTCATGAACTTTGGAGATGGATAGATATTTTCCTGGATTTAATTCCTTTAAGTGGCAGAAAAAGGAATTAATGAAAAATATTGCAAATGACTTGGCAATATTTTTACATATCCAGGGTTTAAAAAGATAGGATGATCACTGGGAGAAATTTGGGAGGCAAAAGATCAAAGGAAATTGGGGTTCCTTTGTAACGGGAAGAATTAGGGTTTCCCTTCTGGTAGACCGGAGAGTAGTGTTTCGGCGGCAGAATCCTGAGAATATATTTTGGGTGGCAAGGTTGGACTGGAGAGAGTCTCTGGTTGGATAGGAAAGGCAAGGCTAAATGACCATCTTCATATACCCAAGAGCGAGAGAACATCCGACAACATCGGAAAAAAAGACGGGAGTCAAATCCCGCGAAGGAAAAAAAACAAGGAGCGAAAACCAGGGTGTCACAGGCTCCAGGATGCTACTAGGAATACGTCCATGAACTTTGGCCTTTCCCAGGTTGTTCTGGCTTGCTCCAGAAGTCGCAATCTGTGATCATGATCGTCCCAGTCTATACCCAGGTATTGCCAACATGTAGAGCAGAAAGTGCAGTGGAAAAAAAGATGCTCAACCGTTTCTTCGACATGCAATCCACAGAGTAAGCAGTCAAGATTATCTCCCACATCATAGTGGCATCTGTTCAGCATATTTCTGGTGTTTAACCTATCAGATAGCAACAGCCATCCGAAGACTTTGATCCGTGGTATGCAACTAGTTTTCCACAGCCACCTGAAAGCTGCATGTGCTTGGACCTCTCTGTAATAGAACTTGTAGTAGTCTCTGGATTTGAATTCAGTCTTCCCCCATACATAGGACCAACTATCATGTGATCCTTCCCCTAGCGTAGTGTCTGCTACCTCAGCTTGCATCCTTCTTGTTTCATCATGGGCCTGCGGTGAGAGGGGGGCGGCTCATGCTCGTTAGTTAATGAACCAAGCTGAACAGTGTTTTTTGCTCATTAAGATTAACGAGCTTAATGATCGAGCAAACGAGTTTCGCGAGCTAACTCGTTTAGCTCGATAATTTCCAGTAGTTTGACACTTTGACTTAGCCTAACCTAGTTCAGCCCACCAATAGTTAGGCCAGCCTAGGGGCCCAGGCGCCCAGCGCCCCAGCCCACTTCGGCCCGCACCTCTCCTAGACCTAGGAGCCGCCAGGAGACCTAGAGTCAACCATGACTCGTCTCCACTAGCCAGCCGCCAGCGCCAGGAACCAAACGAAGCGACGAGGCCACGAGGGCAGTACGGCGGCGACCCTCTGCTCTAGCACGGCGGCGGCCCGCGGCCGGCGACCTTCCGGCGTCCGGATCCCTAGTATCCCCACCCCCGTTCACTTCTCACCTTCGACATCTCCATTCCCCCAGTCCCGACCTCTTGCATCCGCCGTCTCTAACTCTCCCAATCCCCATCTGCGAGCCCAGTGCAAGAATGGATGAACGCCGGCGGCCATCACCTTCTGCTACAGCTGCAAGCATGGAGTCGCGGAAGAAACCGGCTGCCTCTGATTGTGCGTCACGGGACTCTCCCTCCACCGCAGCACAACCTGCTCCTCGTCTTCGATCACAAGCACAGAAAAGGGCAAGGGTGGATGCAACAATGTCTGATCTTGATGATGCCAGATCAGGAGCGGTAATTTCCTTTTGTGCTCATGTGTTTAGATGGTTAAATCTCAACAATTCAGTTCATATGGATGTGTACTCCATTAGTCTTGTTACTATTTAAATGCAGTATAAACTACTAAATTTTACTTCCGTGTTCCAATTGCAATTTTGTTGGTTGCAATTTTGTTTATTGATGTCTGATGTTGATGATGCTAGATCAGGAGCGATGCAACTATTTTGCTGATTGCAATTTTGGTATAGAACTCTAGTTTCAGTTCAGTACATTGCAATTTTTGCTATATTTGTATAGAACTCTAGTTACAGTATAGATTAATAGAACTTCATTATTCATATTCCTAATCAATCATGCAATGATGACTTGTTAAATTTGATTATCTAAATCATGCTATTTCTTCCTGCATAGGATGGTGATATAGAGGAATGGGTCGAGGTTAACGAAGGATATGAAGAGGTTTAACAAAGGATATGAAGAGGTTGATGAGGCAGATGCGTATGACATGGATGATGATATGTCAGACCCTTCTCTAGGATTGGGTGACAAGGAAAATGATGTAGAAGCTGAGGTCAATGACACTGAGAAAACAAAGAGAGGGAAAAGGAAAAAGGCAACAGTTGATGTTGGTAATAAGGTTAAGGTGAGGAAAACTAGAGTTAAGCGTGCACCATGTTGGCAGCATTTCAAGGAGGTCAAAGTTGTATGCAAGAAGAAACCAGGGGCGGTCGTCACGAAGGCAAAATGCGTGCATTGTTGTAACTTGTTTGCTTATACTCCAGGGGGACCAACTACTAGTCTGAATCGTCATACAGATGTTTGTGCGGACTATCTGAACAGGAAGGGAAGACAACAACGACAAGGTACAATCAATTTGGATCCTGAAAAGCCAGGTGTATCTCTTGTAGTGAATCATGAATATGATCATGCAGAAGTTGTTAAAATCATATCAAAGATGATAATTGTGCATGAGTATCCTTTTAGGATGGTAGAGCATGCTTGGTTTAATATCCTCATGAGATATATGAATGCATCATACAAGTTCATTGGTAGGAAGAAAATTAGAGCCGAATGCATGAAGGTGCATCTTTCTGAGAAAGAAATCCTTAAGAAGCAACTAAGGTCTGTTGAGAGCATTAGTTTGACAAGTGATATATGGACTTCCAACCAGACTCTTTCCTACCTAGCTGTTGTTTCTCACTACATAGATGATGATAAGGTTATGCAATGTCGTGTTTTAAACTTGATAGAGTTAGACCCACCTCACTCAGGCTTTGTCATAGCTCAAGCCGTTTTTGAATGCTGCCAAGAATGGAAAATAGAAGATAAGATCATGACAATGACCATGGATAATGCTGCCCCGAATGATTCTGCTGCTAAGAAATTGATGGACAAGTTCACTGCTAGGAAATCAGAAAAATTTATATCTAAGTACTTCCATGTTCGCTGCTGTGCACACATAGTGAATTTGATAGTCAATGATGGCATGGAACCATTGCAACCTTTGATATGCAAGCTTAGAGAAACTGTCAAGTACTTGAAAAAATCTCCATCATGCATGTCGAACTTCTTGTCAGATTGCAAGTCTCTTAATATTAAAGTTGGAAAGGGATTATGCCTAGATGTAGCGACTAGATGGAGTTCGACAGACAGAATGGTAGACACTTGCACTTTGTATAAGGAAGCTTTCAATGAGTATGCACAATCAGATCCTAATTATGAATGGCAACATGACGATGAAGATTGGGTATTATATGGAAAAATTCAACCCATCTTGAAATCATTTTCTGAGGTAACTACTATACTATCAGGATCTACTTACCCCACTACCAACATTTTTTATCCATACATCATGAATGTTAAGATTGCTATAGTAGAGCATGCTTTGTCTGGAGATGACAATTTGAAAATGATGGGGGAAGCAATGCTTGATAAGTTTGATAAATATTGGGATACCACTGTTGTGCCAGAAAACAAAAATTGAAAAGATAAAAAAAAGGTAAAGAACAGTGCTATGGTGATTGCCACCATTCTTGATCCTAGATTTAAGATGAAACTTGTGGACTATTGTTTTAAGAAAATGTATGGTAAAGAGAAGGGCAGTATTGAGGTGGAAGATATCAAAACAGAGTTCTTTGATCTGTATGCCACATATGAGATGGAAAATCGTCAGAATGAGGCTTCTAACACCAATGAGCAGAGTTCAATTTCAAGTAGGCAAGCATCTACATCTATGTCCACATTGTCGAGTGGGTTTCAATCCTTTTCGAGGAGACAAATTCGGAGCCATGCAAATCTGAATTGACTAGTTATCTTGAAGACAAGACTCATCCCATTAGTGATCCAAATTTCACATTACTTGACTGGTGGAGGTTGAATGCTCATAGATATCCTATTGTGGCAAAAATGGCAAAGAGGTTCTTGACTATACCAGCTACCAGTGTGTCATCAGAGTCGACATTCTCTACAGGAGGTAGAGTTCTCGATGACTACCGTAGTTCTCTACGCCCAAGCACGGTTGAGGCACTTGTTTGTGCTTCTAGCTTCATCAAAGGCTCAAAAGAAAACCACATTAGGCCTACAATCATAGTGGTAATATTAGTTGCTCTTTGTTGTCTATTACTTATAAGCTTTGAAATACTATTTCTAAATGGACTGTCTAACTGAAATTGCATTTCTCTTTGTAGGAAGATGACATTGATGATGATGTTGAGTTCATTCCATTTCCTGAATCTATGGTGGAAAGCAACTAACAGGTTGGTGCTTGGCTACTGGTTGAGACTTGTAATTTTATTTTGCAACTCTATTTTTCTTTCTCTTGTACTATTTATAGTGCAATGCCCATTTTGTCTATTAAACCTTATCCTATTTAAGGTCTACTACACTACTGTAAGTGAAACCTAGAAGTTTACTTTCTTTGTTTCAAAATTTGCATGTAGGAAAACTCTGCAAGTTCATGAAGGCATAGGCAGCAAGGTGGAAGGGCTCCTGGAATGTTCTTTTACTACTGGATTTAGCGTGTTGCTACTCCAAGACTGTTCTTTTACTTCTAGCTGTACCGTGTTGATACTATCTTAAAAGTTTAAATTATGCAAGGTGAAAGGTGCACCAGACTTGTTGGTGCTTGCTGCTGCGTACTAGTGTTGGTACTTTATGCTATTGTAAATTTGTGATGGACCAGACTCGAGTTGTGTTGCTGCTACGTACTAGTCCTGCTACCATTTGACTTCAACGTCCTTTTCTTAATTTATGCTATTGTGAATTTGTGATGGAAATTGGAAACCTTCTGTGTTTGGGGTTTGGCACTTTGGCTATAGAGTGTTGCTATTATTTTTAAAATTCAAATGATGCAAGGGTGCACCAGCCACCAGACTGTGCACCAGACTTGTGTGTTGTTGCTGCTGCGTACTAGTGTTGTTATTTGTTACTATTTGAATGTAATTGTTTAATTTATGCCATTGTGAATTTTTGATGGGATCATGGGATTCTTATGTGCACTGTGTTGTTTATTACCTTAACGCTCCTTGTTTAATTTATGCCATTGTGAATTTTTGATGCGATCAGGGGATTCTTTTGGGTAATATATGCCATTGTGAATTTTAATTAGGATCATGGGATTCTTTTGTGTAATATATGCCATTGTGATTTTTTAATGGGATCATGGGATTTTTCTATGTTGTTTATTACCTTAACGAGCACTCGTGAACGCTCGCGAGCATAATGAGCTCACAACGAACCAAGCTGAACAGAGGTTTTAGTTCGTTAATATTAACGAGCTTATTGATATCGAGCTTAACGATAACGAGCTTAATGATAACGAGCCGAACGAGCTGAGCAGCTCGTTAATCCAGCCCTATTTTGAGACAAAGATTGAATACAAGAGACGAACTAGGGTTTGAGATGAGATGGTGCTGATGAATATGTTGATGAAGATTGGTCCTCCCACGGTGAGAGGATCGTTGGTGATGTCGATGGCTTCGATTTCCCCCTCCCGGAGGGAAGTATCCCCGGCGGAATCGCTCCGCCGGAGAGCAAAATAGGTCCTGCCCAGGTTCCGCCTCAAGACGGCGGCGCTCCGTCCCAAAAGTCTTCTCTTCATTTTTTCTAGGGCAAATGGCTTCATATAGCAGAAGGAGGGGGCCAGCCGCCAGTTGGGGGCCCCACAAGGCACTGGGGCGCGCCCAGGGGGGCGCGCCCTACTGCCTTGTGGGCAGCTGGTGTTGGAAATATGCCCTAGAGGCAATAATAAATTAGTTATTATTATATTTCCTTGTTCATGATAATTGTTTATTATCCATGCTATAATTGTATTGATTGGAAACTCAAATACATGTGTGGGTACATAGACAAACACTGTGTCCCTAGTAAGCCTCTAGTTAACTAGCTCGTTGATCAAAGATGGTTAAGGTTTTCTAGCCATAGACATGAGATGTCATTTGATAACGGGATCACATCATTAGGAGAATGATGTGATGGACAAGACCCAAACTACGAACGTAGCATATGATCGTGTCAGTTTATTGCTATTGTTTTCTGCATGTCAAGTATCTGTTCCTATGACCATGAGATCATGCAACTCCCTGACATCGGAGGAGTACCTTGTGTGTATCAAACGTCGCAACGTAACTGGGTGACTATAAAGGTGCTCTACAGGTATCTCCGAGGGTGTCTGTTGGGTTGGCATGGATCAAGACTGGGATTTGTTACTCCGTATGACGGAGAGGTATCTCAGGGCCCACTCGGTAATACAACATCACAATGAGCCTTGCAAGCAATGTGACTAAAGTGTTAGCCACGAGATCTTGTATTACGGAACGAGTAAAGAGACTTGCCGGTAACGAGATTGAACTAGGTATAGAGATACCGACGATCGAATCTCGGGCAAGTAACATACCGAAGAACAAAGGGAACAGTATACGGGATTAACTGAATCCTTGACATAGAGGTTCGACCGATAAAGATCTTCGTAGAATATGTAGGAGCCAATGTGGGCATCCAGGTCCCGCTATTGGTTATTGATCGTAGAGGTGTCTCGGTCATGTCTACATAGTTCTCGAAGCCGCCGGATCTACACACTTAAACGTTTGGTGACGATTAGTATAGTTGAGTTATTATGTTGGTGACCGAAGGTTGTTCGGAGTCCCGGATAAGATCCCGGACATGACGAGGATCTCCGGAATAGTCCGGAGGTAAAGATTGATATATGTGATAATGGTGTTTTGATCTCCGGAAGGGTTCCGGAATTCACCGGAAGGGGTTCCGGATGTTTACCGAAGTGTTCGGGTGCAGCAACCCTTTATATGAGCCAAAGGGGTAAATCCCACGAGGTATTGGAAAGTGCAAAAGGAAGTTTTGCTGCTGCCGTAAGCGGTACTACCGCTTGTGTGAAGCGGTACTACCGCTTGTGCGTGGTACTACAGGGATCCGAGTTGGACTCTTTCCCTGCGGGCCAAACCGACCTTGTGCGGGCAAAACCGACCTGGAGGAGGCTTTTACTCCAAGTTTAGACCCCAAGGCTCAACATATAAATAGAGGGGCAGGGCTAGCACACGGGATAGATCAAGATTTCCCCAAGCCGTGTGCGGCAACCCTAACCCTCTAGTTCCTCCGTCATAATCTCCGTAGCGCTTGGCGAAGCCCTGCAGAGATTGTTCCTCACCACCATTACCACGCCGTCGTGCTGCTGGAACTCAACCACTACTTCACCATCGCTCGCTGGATCGAGGAGGTGAAGGCGTCATCAAGCCGTACGTGTGTTGAACGCGGAGGTGCCGTCCGTTCGGCGCTAGTTCGTGATCGGATCGAGGGACGACTTGCGATTTGGATCGCGAAGACGTTCGACTACATCAACCGCGTTTCTTAACGCTTCCGCTTAGCGATCTACAAGGGTATGTAGATTTACTCTCCCTCTCGTAGATGCTCATCACCATGGATAGATCTTACGTGTGCGTAGGAAATTTTTTGTTTCCCCTGCAACGTTCCCCAACAGTGGCATCTGAGCTAGGTCTATGCGTAGATGAGATCTAGAGTAGAACACAAACGAGTTGTGGGCGTGTGTGTACACATATTGCTTGCCGTTACTAGTTGATACTTGATTCGGCGGTATTGTGAGATGAAGCGGCCCGGACCGACATTACGCGTACGCTTACGCGAGACAGGTTCCTTCAACTGACATGTAACTTCGTTGCATAAAGATGGCTAGCGGGTGTCTGTCTCTCTCACTTTAGTTGAATCGATTTCAATGAAGAGGGTTCTTTTAGAAGATCAAAAAGCAATCACTACACCACGTTGTGGTTTTGCATAGGTAAGAACGGTTCTTGCAAACCCGTAGCAGCCACGTAAAATTTGCAACAACAATTAGAGGACGTCTAACTTGTTTTTGCAGGGTATGTTGTGATGTGATATGGCCAATTACATGATGAGATATATGTGATGTATGAGATGATCATGTGTTGTATAGAATATCACGACTTGCATGTCGATGAGTACGGCAACTGGCAGGAGCCATAGAGTTGTCTTTAATTATTTTCGCCGTTTTTGCTTTACTTTATCGCTATGAGTTAGCTATAGTCGTGGAAGCAACAGTCGGCGCGACAACTTCATGGCGACACGTTGATGGAGATCAAGATGATGGAGATCATGGTGTCATGCCGGTGACGATGGAGATCATGCCGATGCTTTGAAGATGGAGATCAAAAGCACAAGTTCATGGCCATATCATGTCACTTATGATTTGCATGTGATGTTAATCCTTTTATGCATCTTATTTTGCTTAGGACGACGGTAGCATTATAAGGTGATCCCTCACTTAAATTTCAAGATAAATTGTGTTCTCCCCGAGTGTGCACCGTTGCGAAAGTTCGTCGTTTCGAGACATGCCGTGATGATCGGGTGTGATAGACTCCACGTTCACATACAACGGGTGCAAGCCATGTTGCACACGCGGAACACTCGGGTTAAACTTGACGAACCTAGCATGTACAGACATGGCCTCGGAACACAAGAGACCGAAAGGTCGAACATGAGTCATATAGTAGATATGATCAACATGAAGATGTTCACCATTGAAACCACCTCAACTCACGTGATGATCGGACTTGAGTTGGTAGATTTGGATCATGTTACACTCGAATGACCGGAGGGATGTCAATTTGAGTGGGAGTTTTTAAGTAATATGATTAACTAAACTCATTATCTAGAACAATAGTCTAAGTTGTCTTTGCTATATTTATGTTGTAGATCATGGCTCGCGCAGTAGCACCCCTGAATTTTAATGCGTTCCTAGAGAAAGCTAAGTTGAAAGATGATGGAAGTAACTTTGTGGACTGGGCCCGTAATCTAAGGATTATCCTTACGGCTTCCCAGAAGGCTTATGTCCTTGATGCACCGCTTGGTGATCCACCCGCTCCAGTTGAGTCTCTAGACGTTGTGAACGCCTGGCAGGCTCGTTCTGATGATTACTCAATAGTTCAATGTGCATTATTGTATGGCTTAGAACCGGGACTTCAAAGACGTTTTGAACGTCATGGAGCATATGAGATGTTCCAGGAGTTGAAGTTTATCTTTCAGAAGAATGCCCGGGTCGAGAGATATGAGATCTCCGATAAGTTCTATGCTTGCAAGAAGGAGGAGAACGGCACTATCAGTGATCACATACTCAGAATGTCTGGGTACTCCACCCGTCTGGCTGAGTTAGGGATGCCCCTTCCGCCAGAGGCTATCACTGACAGAGTTCTTCAATCATTGCCACCTAGCTACAAGAGCTTCGTGTTGAACTATAACATGCACGGGATGAACAAGTCAGTCGCCGAGCTGTTTGCGATGCTGAAAGTCGCTGAGTCTGAAATTCGGAAGGAGCATCAAGTGTTGATGGTCAATAAAACCACTAGTTTCAAGAAAAATGGCAAGGGTAAGAAGGGTAACTCCAAGAAGAGTGGTAAAGCAGTTGCTCCTCTCGTGAAGAAACCCAAGGCTGGACCCAAACCAGAAACTGAGTGCTTTCATTGCAAGGGAACTGGACACTGGAAGCGGAACTGCCCCAAGTATTTGGCTGACAAGAAGGCGGCCAACAACAAACAAGGTATATATGATATACATGTTATTGATATGTTCCTTACCAACCCTCGTTGTAGTGCCTGGGTATTTGATACCGGTGCGGTTGCTCATATTTGCAACTCTAAACAGGAACTGCGGAATAGACGGAGGCTGGCAAAGGACGAAGTGACGATGCGCGTGGGAAATGGTTCCAAGGTTGATGTGATCGCCGTCGGCACGCTCGCTCTTCGATTACCATCGGGATTAGTGATGAACCTGAATAATTGTTATTTAGTGCCTGCGTTAAGCATGAACATTATATCTGGATCTTGTTTATTGCGAGACGGTTACTCATTTAAATCAGAGAATAATGGTTGTTCTATTTATATGAGTAATATCTTTTATGGTCATGCACCCAATGTGAGGGGTTTATTCTTATTGAATCTCGATAGTAATGATACACATGTTCATAACATTGATGCCAAAAGATGTAGAATTGATAATGTTAATACCACTTTCTTGTGGCACTGCCGTTTAGGTCATATTGGCGTAAAACGCATGAGGAAGCTCCATGCTGATGGACTTTTGGAGTCACTTGATTTTGAATCACTTAACACATGTGAGCCATGCCTCATGGGCAAGATGACTAAAACGCCGTTCTCTGGAACAATGGAACGGGCAAGTGACTTATTGGAAATCATACATACTGATGTGTGCGGTCCGATGAGTATTGAGGCGCGCGGTGGTTATCGTTACTTTCTCACCTTCACTGATGACTTAAGTAGATATGGGTATATTTACTTTATGAAACACAAGTCTGAAACATTTGAAAAGTTCAAACAATTTCAGAGTGAAGTTGAGAATCATCGTAACAAGAAGATTAAATTCCTACGATCTGATCGAGGAGGAGAATATCTGAGTTATGAGTTTGGCAGTCACTTAAGACAGTGTGGAATTGTTTCACAATTGACACCGCCTGGAACACCACAGCGTAATGGTGTGTCCGAACGTCGTAATCGAACCTTATTGGATATGGTGCGATCTATGATGTCTCTTGCCGATTTGCCACTATCGTTTTGGGGTTATGCATTAGAGACAGCTGCATTCACTTTAAATAGGGCACCATCGAAATCCGTTGAGACAACGCCATATGAACTTTGGTTTGGCAAGAAGCCAAAGCTGTCGTTTCTTAAAGTTTGGGGATGTGATGCTTATGTCAAAAAGCTTCAGCCTGAAAAGCTGGAACCCAAAGCGGAAAAATGTGTCTTCATAGGATACCCAAAAGAGACAGTTGGGTATACCTTCTACCTCAGATCCGAAGGCAAAGTGTTTGTCGCTAAAAACGGAACATTTCTTGAGAAAGAGTTTCTCTCGAAAGAATTGAGTGGGAGGAAGATAGAACTTGATGAGGTTGTTGAACCTTTACTTCAACCTGAGAGTAGCGCAGCGCAGAAAGTTGTTTCTGTGGAGCCTACATTAGCTGAAGAGGAAGTTAATGATGATGATCATGAAGCTTTGGATCAAGTTGCTATCGAACCTCGTAGGTCGACAAGGACGCGTACTGCTCCTGAGTGGTACGGCAACCCTGTCTTAGAGGTCATGTTGTTAGACAACGATGAACCTACGAGCTATGGAGAAGCGATGATGGGCCCGGATTCCGAGAAGTGGTTAGAGGCCATGAAATCCGAGATGGGATCCATGTATGAAAACAAAGTATGGACTTTGGAAGTACTACCTGAAGGGCGTAAGACCATTCAGAACAAATGGATCTTTAAGAGGAAGACGGACGCGGACGGTAATGTCACCGTCTATAAAGCTCGACTTGTGGCAAAGGGTTTTTCACAAGTTCAAGGAGTTGACTACGATGAGACCTTCTCACCCGTAGCGATGCTTAAGTCCGTCAGAATCATGTTAGCAATAGCTGCCTTTTTTTATTATGAAATTTGGCAGATGGATGTCAAAACATCGTTCCTTAACGGTTTCCTTAAGGAAGAGTTGTATATGATGCAACCAGACGGTTTTGTCGATCCAGAGAATGCTGACAAAGTTTGCAAACTCCAGCGATCCATTTATGGACTGGTGCAAGCATCTCGGAGTTGGAATCTTCGTTTTGATGAGGTGATCAAAGTGTTCGAGTTTATACAAGTTTACGGAGAAGCTTGTATTTACAAGAAAGTGAGTGGGAGCTCTATAGCGTTTCTAATATTATATGTGGATGACATATTACTGATTGGAAACAATATAGAAATGCTGGAAAGCGTAAAGGAATATTTGAACAAGAGTTTTTCAATGAAGGACCTAGGAGAAGCTGCTTTCATATTAGGCATCAAGATCTATAGAGATAGATCGAGACGCTTGATAGGACTTTCACAAAGCACATACCTTGACAAAGTTTTGAAGAAGTTCAAAATGGATTAGTCCAAGAAGGGGTTCTTGCCTGTATTGCAAGGTGTGAAGTTGAGTAAGACTCAATGCCCAGTGACTACAGGAGATAGAGAAAAGATGAGTGTCATCCCCTATGCTTCAGCCATAGGCTCTATCATGTATGCAATGCTGTGCACAAGACCCGATGTCAGCCTTGCCATAAGTATGGTCGGAAGGTTTCAAAGTGATCCAGGAATGGAACACTGGACGGCGGTCAAGAATATCCTGAAGTACCTGAAAAGGACTATGGACATGTTTCTCGTTTATGGAGGTGATCAAGAGCTCGTCGTAAAGGGTTACGTCGATGCAAGCTTTGACACTGATCCGGATGACTCTAAGTCACAAACCGGATACGTATTTATTCTTAATGGGGGTGCGGTTAGCTGGTGCAGTTCCAAGCAAAGCGTGGTAGCTGATTCTACATGCGAAGCGGAGTACATCGCTGCCTCGGAGGCGGCGAAGGAAGGTGTCTGGATGAAGGAGTTCATGACAGATCTTGGAGTAGTGCCTAGTGCGCTTAACCCAATGACTCTGTTTTGTGATAATACTGGTGCCATTGCTCTAGCCAAGGAACCAAGATTTCACAAGAGGACCAGACACATAAAGCGACGTTTCAATTCCATCTGCGATTACATCAAGGAGGACGACATAAATATTTGCAAAGTACACACGGATCTAAATGTTGCAGATCCGATGACTAAACCTCTTCGAAGGGCTAAACATGAACAACACCAGAACTGCATGGGTGTTCGATTCATTACAATGTAAATCACATAGTGATGTGAACTAGATTATTGACTCTAGTGCAAGTGGGAGACTGTTGGAAATATGCCCTAGAGGCAATAATAAATTAGTTATTATTATATTTCCTTGTTCATGATAATCGTTTATTATCCATGCTATAATTGTATTGATTGGAAACTCAAATACATGTGTGGGTACATAGACAAACACTGTGTCCCTAGTAAGCCTCTAGTTAACTAGCTCGTTGATCAAAGATGGTTAAGGTTTTCTAGCCATAGACATGAGATGTCATTTGATAACGGGATCACATCATTAGGAGAATGATGTGATGGACAAGACCCAAACTACGAACGTAGCATATGATCGTGTCAGTTTATTGCTATTGTTTTCTGCATGTCAAGTATCTGTTCCTATGACCATGAGATCATGCAACTCCCTGACATCGGAGGAGTACCTTGTGTGTATCAAACGTCGCAATGTAACTGGGTGACTATAAAGGTGCTCTACAGGTATCTCCGAGGGTGTCTGTTGGGTTGGCATGGATCAAGACTGGGATTTGTTACTCCGTATGAGGGAGAGGTATCTCAGGGCCCACTCGGTAATACAACATCACAATGAGCCTTGCAAGCAATGTGACTAAAGTGTTAGCCACGAGATCTTGTATTACGGAACGAGTAAAGAGACTTGCCGGTAACGAGATTGAACTAGGTATAGAGATACCGACGATCGAATCTCGGGCAAGTAACATACCGAAGAACAAAGGGAACAATATACGGGATTAACTGAATCCTTGACATAGAGGTTCGACCGATAAAGATCTTCGTAGAATATGTAGGAGCCAATATGGGCATCCAGGTCCCGCTATTGGTTATTGATCGTAGAGGTGTCTCGGTCATGTCTACATAGTTCTCGAACCCGCAGGGTCTACACACTTAAACGTTTGGTGACGATTAGTATAGTTGAGTTATTATGTTGGTGACCGAAGGTTGTTCGGAGTCCCGGATAAGATCCCGGACATGACGAGGATCTCCGGAATAGTCCGGAGGTAAAGATTGATATATGTGATAATGGTGTTTTGATCTCCGGAAGGGTTCCGGAATTCACCGGAAGGGGTTCCGGATGTTTACCGAAGTGTTCGGGTGCAGCAACACTTTATATGAGCCAAAGGGGTAAATCCCACGAGGTATTGGAAAGTGCAAAAGGAAGTTTTGCTGCTGCCTTAAGCGGTACTACCGCTGGTAAGGCAGTACTACCGCGTAAGCGGTACTACCGCTTGTGTGAAGCGGTACTACCGCATAAGCGGTACTACCGCTTGTGTGAAGCGGTACTACCGCTCAAGCGGTACTACCGCTTGTGTGAAGCGGTACTACCGCTTGTGCGCGGTACTGCAGGGATCCGAGTTGGACTCTTTCCCTGCGGGCCAAACCGACCTTGTGCGGGCAAAACCGACCTGGAGGAGGCTTTTACTCCAAGTTTAGACCCCAAGGCTCAACATATAAATAGAGGGGCAGGGCTAGCACACGGGATAGAACAAGATTTCCCCAAGCCGTGTGCGGCAACCCTAACCCTCTAGTTCCTCCGTCATAATCTCCGTAGCGCTTGGCGAAGCCCTGCAGAGATTGTTCCTCACCACCATCACCACGCCGTCGTGCTGCTGGAACTCAACCACTACTTCACCATCGCTCGCTGGATCGAGGAGGTGAAGGCGTCATCAAGCCGTACGTGTGTTGAATGCGGAGGTGTCGTCCGTTCGGCGCTAGTTCGTGATCGGATCGAGGGACGACTTGCGATTTGGATCGCGAAGACGTTCGACTACATCAACCGCGTTTCTTAACGCTTCCTCTTAGCGATCTACAAGGGTATGTAGATTTACTCTCCCTCTCGTAGATGCTCATCACCATGGATAGATCTTACGTGTGCGTAGGAAATTTTTTGTTTCCCCTGCAACGTTCCCCAACAGCTGGTGGGTCCCCTCTGTTATCTCTTTTCTCTAGTATTTTTTAAATATTCAATAAAAAATCTCCGTGAAATTTCAGGTTAATTGGAGCTCTGTAGAATGGGTATCTCTGATATGGCTATTTCAGGTCCAGAATTCCAGCTGCCGGCATTCTCCCTCTTCATGTAAATCTTGCAAATTAAGAGAGAAAAGGCATAAGAATTGTATCATAAAGTGAAATAATGATCAAAAACATAATAAATAATAGTAGGAAATCATGATGCAAATTGGACGTATCAAAGACATACATCAAGTGTTCTCAAATATGAAATATTCAATCCGACAATAACGAAACCTCAAAGGGAAAGACTCAATTCATCACAAGAAGATAGAGAGGGAAGAAACACCATATGATCCAGCTATATTAACAAAGCTCGTGATACATCGAGATCGTGCCAAATCAAGAACACGAGAGAGAGAGAGATCAAACACATAGCTACTAGTACATACCCTCAGCCCCGAGGGTGAACTACTCCCTCCTCGTCATGAAGACCGCCGGGATGATTAAGATGGCCTCCGGTGATGATTTCCCCCTCTGGCAGGTTGCCGGAATAGGGCTCCAGATGTTATTTCTTCGGTACAGAGGCTTGCGGCGGTGGCGTCAAAGTTCTAGGTTTATTTCTGGGGGTGCTACTTGTAGCTTGTGTTGGTATTTCCCCGAAGAGGAAGGGATGATGCAGCACAGTAGAGATAAGTATTTCCCTCAATTATGAAACCAAGGTTATCGAACCAGAAGGAGAATCACACAACACCTAGTAAGCAGCACCTGCACACAAACAACAAATCCTTGCACCCAACGCAAACAAGGGGTTGGCAATCCCTTGGCGGTAAGATTGCAAGATTAAATTGTATTTGATAGATTGATAGATTGCAGAAAAAATACTAAATAAAATAAATAAAATAAAATGGCAGCAATATTTTTAGGGTTTTAGTAATATGATTTTGATAGACCCGGGGGCCAAAGATTTCACTAGAGGCTTCTCTCGAGAAAATAGCATACGGTGGGTAGACAAATTACTGTTTAGGCAATTGATAGAAAAGCAAATAATCATGACGATATCCAAGGCAATCATCATGTATATAGGCATCACGTCCAAGATTAGTAGACCGACTCCTGCATGCATCTACTACTATTACTCCACACATCGATGGGCT
Organism: Elymus sibiricus; assembly: GCA_039707655.1. Classification (NCBI taxonomy): domain Eukaryota; kingdom Viridiplantae; phylum Streptophyta; class Magnoliopsida; order Poales; family Poaceae; genus Elymus; species Elymus sibiricus. Next base: position 6,713,557 of record CM077666.1, read on the forward strand.
ATCCAGCATGCATCTAGTGTATTAAGTCCATAAGAACGGAGTAATGCCTTAAGAACGATGACATGATGTAGACAAGACAAACTCACGAATTAATAAACCCAATGAATAGATCCCATCTTTTTACCCTTAGTAGCAACGATACATACATGTCATGTCCGTTTCTGTCACTGGGATTGAGCACCGCAAGATCGAACCCACTACAAAGCACCTCTTCCCATGGCAAGATAAATCAACTTAGTTGGCCAAACCAAATCAATAGATCGGAGAAGAAATACGAGGCTATAATAATCATGCATAAAAGAGATCAGAGAAGATTCAAATAATATTCATGGATAATCTGATCATAAACTCACAATTCATCGGATCCCAACAAACACACCGCAAAGAAAGATTACATCGGATAGATCTCCAAGAACATCAAGGAGAACATTGTATTGAACATCAAAAAGAGAGAAGAAGCCATCTAGCTACTGCCTATGGACCCGAAGGTCTGTGGTAAACTACTCACGCATCATCGGAGAGGCAGCAAGGTTGATGTAGAACCCCTCCGTGATCGATTCCCCCTCCGGCAGATTACCGGAGAAGGACCCCAGATGGGATCTCTCTGGAACAGAGGCTTGCGGCGGCGTAAAAAGTATTTCATGGACTCCCCTGAGGGTTTATGATTTTTCCTAAATTTATAGTGCTGGAATTAGGTCAAACGGAGCTGGGGTGGGCCCACGAGGTACCAGGGCGCGCCACCCCCCTGGGGCGCGCCCTGGTGCCTCGTGGCCCACCTCTTCTTCTTTTGGCCCTCTCCCGAAGCTTCCAGTGTTCTTCTTGCCCAAGAAAAAATCTCCAAAAAGTTTCACTGTATTTGGACTTCGTTTGATATAGATTTTCTGTGAAACAAAAACAGGGCAGAAAACAGCAACTGGCACTGGGCACTAGGTTAATAGGTTAGTCTCCAAAAATGATATAAAATTGCTGTAAATGATTGTAAAAACATCCAAGATTGATATTATAACAGCATGGAACAATAAAAAATTATACATACGTTGGAGACGTATCAGGGGGTTTCTCTATTTATAGGATTTTTCAGCGTTGGAATCACGCGAAAAGGAGCTACGAGGGCCCCATAAGGCAGCACGGCGCGACACCCCCAGGCCGCGCCGTGGTGCCTTGTGAGCACCTCGTGAGGCTTCTGGTCTTTCCACGAAGCTTCAGGGATCTCTTTTGGTCCAAAAAAATCGTCAAAAAGTTCCGTCCAATTCCGAGAACTTTTATTTCTGCACAAAAAACAACACCACGGTAGTTCTGCTGAAAACAGCGTCAGTACGGGATAGTTCTAATCAAATCATACCAAAACCATATAAAATTGTTATAAACATGGCATGAATACTTCATAAATTATAGATACATTGGAGACGTATCAGCATCACCAAGCTTAATTCTTGCTCGTCCTCGAGTAGGTAAATGATAAAAGAAATAATTTATGAAGTGTGAATGCTAGCATAGTGCATAAGTTTGATCAATGATAATTCCAAACACTTTTTCTAGCATAATTATATATCATAAACAGTAGCTCATCTCATAAAACTTCTCATGATCAAGTAGCAAGGTATTCACATGTTAAAGTATAGACCATAAACTTTCTTGAAAACTAACAAACTATGTTTTCAGTCATCAAACAATTGCAATTCATCTTATTTTCAGGAAGGGTCTATGTAAGAGCTTTAATTTAGCAAATTCCACATACTCAACTATCATATAGTCTTTCATGATTGCTGACACTCAAAGCATATTTTTAGAACAAATCGTTTTAGTCAAACACATAGGAAGATAGGGGCTTAATGTTTTGCCTCCCAACTTATTTATCTCATGGATAATGTCAACAATAATAACTCCTGATCACCTATATTCAACGGGAAATATATGCCTGGATCAATCCCCACCACATGATGCTTGCCAAGAGAGAAAATCAAAATGGAATAGAGAAGAACACTATTGACTCTTGCATAAAAGTAAATACATAAAGTAAAAGATAGGCCCTTCGCAGAGGGAAGCAGAGGTTGTCATGCGCTTTTTATTTTTGGATGTGCAATCTCTTAATGCAAAGGAACGTCACTTTATATTGCCCCTTGTGATAGCGACCTTTATTATGCAGTCTGTCACTTTTATTCTTTACCATCACAAGTTCGTACAAAGCTTATTTTCCCTTACAATAAAAGTTCATACATATTTAGGAGCAATTTTATTGCTTTGCACCGATGACAACTTACTTGAAGGATCTTATTCCATCCATAGGCAGATATAGTGGAGACCCATGACATGAAACTGGGTTCAAGGGTTTTGGATGCACAAGTAGTATTTCTACTTAGTGCGGATTTTTGGCTAGCAAAAGATAGGGGGCAAGCACCACATGTTAGAGGATCCAAAACAATATAACTTCTATGTGAATATAAGCAAACATAACCCATTACGTTGTCTTCCTTGTCCAACATCAACTACTTGATCAAGGTTGAAAATAATTAATGAGGGCTCACAATCATAGAAGATGTCCAAGATAGTATATTTATATGTGAAATCTCTCTTCCTTCAATATTCTTTCATGAATTGTTCAAGTGACCAATGCTGTGTTTGCTAACTTTCAATAAATTTTACCACTTATACTTCTTTTATGTGAAGTCACTACTCCCCATGGGACAAGCATATGAAGCATATATAATTTCAACTTTATGATATTCAATTCATTTCACAATTTACTCTTAGGATATAAGTGAAGCACGAGAGTAAATGACAAACTACTCCAAAAGATATAAGTGAACATCAATGAGTAGGCAAACAATTAAGTAGCTATGTGAAGACTCTCTCTCAATAAATATTGCAGATCTTGAAAATTTTATTCAAACAGCAAACAAAATGAAAATAAAAGGACACTCCAAGAATAGCACATATCATGTAAACAAGTAAAAACTTAGGCTAACCGATAGGTGTTGATGAAGAAAGTTGGGATGCCTACCGGGGCATCCCCAAGCTTAGTTGCTTGAGACTTCTTGGAATGTTAACTTGGGGTGCATTGGGCATCCCCAAGCTTGAGCTCTTGTGTCTCCTTAATTCCTCTCATATCATGGCTTCTCCTAAATCTTAAAAACTTCATCCACACAAAACTCAACAAGAACTCGTGAGATAAGTTAGTATAAATTAACTCAAAACCTTAACATTCTCTACTGTAGAAAATCACTAAAATTATAATTAAACATTGCATACTAAATGCCTCTGCATATTTAATACTCCTATCCTCAAATATAATCATTAAACAAGGAAACATATGCAAACAATGCAACCATAACCGAAATCTGCCAAAACAGAATAGTCTGTAAAGGGGGATTTAAAATTCATACTTCCCTAACTCCAAAAATTCTGAAAAATGACCAAGTGATAGATAACTCATGCATGCTTACTGTGTAAAAATTTCAGATTTTTATCATGTTCTGACTATTCAGGAATATTCTGGACATAATAGAAAACTTTCTGTTTTCAAATAGCAACACGTGAACTTGCAAACTGAGCATGGTAAAGGCTATAATTGGCATTTTATTGAACTAAAATATGCAAAACTTGATTATTGATAACAGCAAGAAAATATCAACAATAGAAAATGACGCTCCAAGCAAAACTCATATTATGTGACGAATAAAAATATAGCTCCAAGTGAGGTTACCGATAGTGTTGAAGACGAAAGAGGGGATGCCTTCCGGGGCATCCCCAAGCTTAGACGCTTGGGTCTTCCTTGAATATTACCTTTGGGTGCCTTTGGAATCCCCAAGCTTAGGGTCTTGCCACTCCTTATTCTCCTCATATCGATATCTCACTCAAAACTTGAAAACTTCAATCACACAAAACTTAACGGAACTTGTGAGATAGGTTAGTATGATAAAAATAAATCATACACTTAGGTACTGTCAAGACAAGATTGATAATTGTTCCCACATAATGCCTACTGTATTCTATCATTTCCACAATTTATATTACTCAATATAAGCTATGGAAACACTAAAACAAGCAAACTATGCACCGAAAACAGAATCTGTAAAAACAGAACAACGTGTAGTGAGGGATTTAAAAACCATACTTATGTACCTCCAAAAATTCTGAAAAATTAGGAAAATGTAAACAATTTGTAACCCAATACTGTGTAAAAATTTCAGAATTTCCCCACGCTCCAGTACAGAATATAAATTCCAGCACTGGACGCAAAAATTTCTGTTTTTGCACAGAATCAAATCAACAAGCATGCACACTATCCCAAAGGCTTTACTTGGCACATTATTGAAAGAAAACATATAAAACATGATTACTACAGTAGCTTAATCATGTGGACACACAAAAACAGTAGGTACAAATATTGGGTTGTCTCCCAACAAGCACTTTTCTTTAATGCCTGTTAGTTAGGCATGATGATTTCAATGATGCTCACACAAAAGTAAAGAATTGAAACACAAAGAGAGCATCATGAAGCATATGACTGGCACATTTAAGCCTAACCCACTTCCTATGCATAGGGATTTTGTGAGCAAATAATTTATGGGAGCAATAATCAATTAGCATAGGAAGGCAAAACAAGTATAACTTCAAAACTTTCAGCACAAAGAGAGGAAACTTGATATTATTGAACTATATATAAGCATATCTTCCCCTCTCATAATAATTTTCAGTAGCATCATGAATGAATTCAATAATATAACTATCACATAAAGCATTTTTTTCATGATCCACAAGCATAGAAAATTTATTACTCTCCACATGAGCAAATCTATTCTCATTAATAATAGTGGGAGGAAATTCAACAAAATAACTATCATGAGATACTTGGTTGGCATAATCCAATTGAAAATTAAAATCATGATGACAAGTTTCATAGTTATCATTATTCTTTATAGCATACATGTCATCACAATAATCATCATAGATAGCAACTTTGTTGTCATAATCAATTGAAACCTCTTTCGAAATAGTGGAATCATCATTAAATAAAGTCATGACCTCTCTAAATCCACTTTTATCATTATTGTAATAAGATTCAACACGCTCCAAAATAGTGGGATCATTATTGCATAAAGTTGACACTCTTCCAAACACACTTTCATCATTGTAATCATCTTCATCAAACATAGCATCCCCAAGCTTGTAGTTTTGCATATCATTGCCATCATGGATATTCAAAGAATTCATACTAACAACATTGCAATCATGCACATCATTCAAAGATTTTATGCCAAACATTTTATTAAATTCTTCTTCTAACACTTTAGCACAATTTTCCGATCTTATTTTCAAGAAAGACATTATAAAGATAAAGTATGTGAGGCAACCTCAATTCCATTTTTTTTAGTTTTTTTTATGAAACCAAACTAGTGATAAAACAAGAAACTAAAATATTCGATTGCAAGATCTAAAGATATACCTTCAAGCACTCACCTCCCCGGCAACGACGCCAGAAAAGAGCTTGATGTCTACTACGCAACTTTTATTCTTGTAGACGTTGTTGGGCCTCCAAGTGCAGAGTTTTGTAGGACAGTAGCAAATTTCCCTCAAGTGGATGACCTAAGGTTTATCAATCCGTGGGAGGCGTAGGATGAAGTTGGTCTCTCTCAGACAACCCTGCAATCAAATACAAGAAATCTCTTGTGTCCCCAACACACCCAATAAAATGGTAAATTGTATAGGTGCACTAGTTCGGTGAAGAGATGGTGATACAAGTGTAGTATGGATAGTAGATATAGGTTCTTGTAATCTGAAAATAAAAAAAACAGCAAGGTAGCAAGTAACAAAAGTGAGCACAAACGGTATTGCAATGCATGAAAACAAGGCCTAGGGTTCATACTTTCACTAGTGCAATCTCTCAACAGTGCTAATATAGTTGAATCATATAACAATTCCTCAACGTGCGATAAAGAATCACTCCAAAGTTCCTATTAGCGGAGAACATAAGAAAGAAATTGTTGTAGGGTACGAAACCACCTCAAAGTTATCCTTTCCGATCAATCTATTGAGCCATCCCTATAAGTGTCACAAATAGCCCTACAGTTCGTACTAAAATAACACCATATGATACGCATCAACCAACTCTAATGTCACCTATATACTTCAATGTCACCACAAGTATCCGTGAGTTGATTATTCGATATGCATCAAACAACTTCAGATTCATAATATTTAATCCACACAAAGAACTTCAAAGAGTACCCCAAAGTTTCTTATCGGAGAAAAGATAATGAAAACGTGCAACCAACCCCTATTCCCAGATCACCCCAAGGTCACGGGAATCCGCGAGTTGATCACCAAAACATATATCAAGTGAACCAATAGAATACCCCATTGTTACCACGGGTATTCACATGCAAGACATACATCAAGTGTTCTCAAATCTGAAATATTCAATCCGACAATAACGAAACCTCAAAGGGAAAGACTCAATTCATCACAAGAAGATAGAGAGGGAAGAAACACCATATGATCCAGCAATATTAACAAAGCTCGCGATACATCGAGATCGTGCCAAATCAAGAACACGAGAGAGAGAGAGAGATCAAACACATAGCTACTAGTACATACCCTCAGCCCCGAGGGTGAACTACTCCCTCCTCGTCATGTAGACTGCCGGGATGATGAAGATGGCCTCCGGTGATGATTTCCTCCTCCGGCAGATTGCCGGAACAGGGCACCAGATGGTATTTCTTCGGTACAGAGGCTTGCGGCGGCGGCGTCGAAGTTCTACGTTTATTTCTGGGGGTTTCTCTATTTATAAGATTTTTCAGCGTTGGAATCACGCGAAAAGGAGCTACGAGGGCCCCACAAGGCAGCACGGCGCGCCCCCCCCAGGCCGCGCCGTGGTGCCTTGTGAGCATCTCGTGTGGCTTCTGGTCCTTCCACGAAGCTTCAGGGGTCTCTTTTGGTCAAAAAAAAAATCGTCAAAAAGTTTCGTCCAATTCTGAGAACTTTTATTTCTGCACAAAAAACAACATCACGGTAGTTCTGCTGAAAATAGCGTCAGTCCGGGTTAGTTCTAATCAAATCATACCAAAACCATATAAATTGTTATAAACATGGCATGAATACTTCATAAATTATATATACGTTGGAGACGTATCAGGCGGCGCTCCCGCAACACGGCGACGCACTGACGCCCCTCATAGCACCGGCTTGCGGCATGCCTCATAGCACGGCGATGCCCCTATAGCACCGACTTGCGACACGCCTTGCATCATGACGGCGGACCACCCGTAGCACGATGCTCCCTCACAGCACGGGCAGCAATACGACGGTGTCCTCGCAACAGTGGTATAGAAAATGTTGGTATAAAAGTAGGCGGTGTCCTTGCAACAGTGGTGTAGAAAATGTAGCTATAAAAGTAGGCAAATACGGCGCAGTACCAACGGTGCCAATTTTCTTACAATGACAGTAAGCAGCTCCTAGCTAGATATATAGCTAGTATATGTCAGCAATGTACTATCACGTGAAGTGCTGGAAAGTCAAAACCAGCACATGCTTGTCTGAACGCTCGGCACAGGAACCACGCAAGTGCAAAAAAGGCAGACATCCCGTGTGAAGGCTGCTGTGCACCAAAGGAAACCGGGATCACACGCATCAGAGATCGGAGGCACAGGGCCCGGTTGCGCACTTAAAATCAGTCGGTTGTTTCGAATCGTTTTCCACTAGTTATACATGCGCATGGAATCAATTAGCACCATATCACGTACGAATCCATGCATGCATCGAAGACCAAGTATTGTAGCAACGTGCACGTAGGCTCTCTGAGCCGATGGGAGCAGCAATATGTACAGCAGTACAATGCACATCCTGCCTATACGTGGCGGCCGCGACGACTACTGGCTCGTACAAATACGTACTGAACACCCGTGTACCGGCCGGCACGTGTGAATACATATCCGAGTACCTGCATGTGCTGCTAATTCTCAGTCGACTGAGAATTAGTTATGTCTCAGTCGACCAGATTAGCTGTAGTATTTTATTGATCTGTGTTCTGTCGCTGAGTATTCCTCTCGTTCAAAGCGTACTGGACACCTTCCACCGCTACGGATGTGGCCTTGCTTGGGCTGTGGCTTGCGGGCCTTTTCATTTTTTGTCTGTTTTTTTATTTTCTCATAGATCTTCCATGTAAATATTTTGTATTTTTTCTTTCTTCTTCTTTTTTGTTGGGCTTGTGTGTACAAAAGGAAGCTCACCGGGGCAGTGTATACACGTGTACTTCTTCCCTTCTTTTTTTATTTCTTTTTCCCTTTTCTATTTTAGTGTATTTATTTATCATTTTCTTTTTATTAAGTTGTTTTTACTTGCATCTCTATTTTTTATTTTTCTATTTCTTATTTTGGAAATATGGAACATCTAAAATTTTGTAGAACAACCATTTTGACATGCATGACGATTTTTTCTCTCACTTGTTGATGTCTTTTTCACATGGATTTTTTGTTTTATTTGTCTATTTGTATGTTGCCTATTCTTTTTCATCATTTTTACTTTGTGTCATTCATGTATTATCCAAAAGTACATTTTCATCATGTTTATATGCCTTGTTTTTTCCTACGTCAGGTTGACAGAGAAGCAGTTGATTTTTACTTTTCTTTTCAACTAAAAAAATCTCATGTCCCTTACGCACAACTACAATTATTGGAACCCACATGCAACTACAAGTGATACAACGTGAGCGCAACTGCATGCATCCAAACCCACATGCGACTGCAAGGGATACAACGCCCCTGCAACTGTAGTGAGGTGTGTGTGGCGATGAGATCAGGAACATGCCTGATGTGGGGCATTTTATGATTTAACTTTTCTTTTGTATTTTTTGAATTTTCTTTTTCCCCACCCACGTGGAAGTCGAGATCCAGTGGATATGAATTTCTTGATTTTTGTTTTGCAAAATTGCAAGTCGATGAGGTGTCTTTTTAATTTTCTCTTTTGATTGCTCTTTTCAAACACTTTTCTTGCTAACAACACGATTCTTGCTACATTTTTCGTTTTTAATTTTTATTAAAAACCTTTTATTTTTTAAAACTGAAAATGTCAACATCTGTTGCACAGTCACCCCTGACTGCAACTACATGTCTTCAGCGCGACTGTAACTCAACAATGTTTTTGTCAGGAGGAGGGACAGTTGCTGTGGCACCCCGGCTCAGAGTCAGCGGAGCACCCCGTATTCCAACCCAGAGATAAGTCTTCTGGAATACGGCACTGCTTGGCATAGAACAAATCAGCTCTTTATTACCAATAGTTGGGGTACAAGGTTTGAGATATTAGAAAGGGTTGCCTTGGCAAAGCTACGCTTGCTAAGATAATTCTATGCTAGCAGCGGCTCGAATCCTAGCAGCAGAATCACGACATCGATAGTGGACTCCACACCGCAGGGACTCTGGCTGAGGACACGTCCTAGCTCGCGATTCAAACACCTCCACTATGCAAACATGGCAGCACCTGCAAACTGGCATGACACGCCAGGTGAGTACTTTGAATGTACTCGCAAGCTCGCAACAAACAAGAGCATCAAGGCATAACAATGTCATAGCAACCATGATTAACTCAGCTTTAAATGCTACTAAAAGGGTGGAAAAAAATAATAACATGCTATTGTTACAACTATCAAACTTGTTACCACTACAGAACCACTTTGCCCTGACACATGATTGAACCACTTACTCTCGTGACCAACTCATGGTCACCCTTGAGAACTTCTGACGATTACCCCCGAGATCATCCTCAACAATTACCAGCAGCTTTCAACAATCGGTTACTGAACGAGTTCTTCCATCATTAACGCGTCATTCCCTCATTGGTGTTGATCAGATAGTGTGACTTAGTATGAACTGTGTCCAATACCGTGGACGCGGCTATTCGAATAGATTCATACACTCTGCAGAGGTTGCGCACTTTTCCCACACTATGGAGCTCCTGGTCCCGTACCTCGATACACTTCCCTTCCGGGTGGACCGTTGCTGCTCCAACGAAACTTGCCTAACCAGTGACCCCTTCATCGTACCACCGACAATCATCCTCCCCCGGAGTCATGCCCTGGGTGGCCCCTGAGTCACTCTCGACACCTGCCACCGTCGTGGCCAACAAACTGTCCCAAACGAGGACCTGAGCTCAATAACCAAACCGGGCTCACAAGGTTATCGCCGTCTACCTGATCAGGGCAGCACGCACGCATAACCTCCCCTCTTTGGTGGTACCAATAAAAGAGCACGCTGTTAGACCAAGCCAAGGCCGTCCCATTCCGGTAGGTGTGGCTGCACTGGAAAGTTCGGTTCAGTGGCACTTGATCAATGATGAAGGAATTTATCCCCGAGTAATCATAGTCATCACTGACACTCCGATATACAAGTGATCCAAGTTATCACAATAACCAACTAAAAATCCAATGAGCATCATAGTCAACTTCTATACTGATCCAATATATGCAGTACCGGAGGTATCACAAAATAATCATAGACGGTAATCTCACAGTCCGACAGCATTTCGACATAAATCTGGAAATCTACTACTAATCTATAATCCCATCATCATCATGACAGCAACTTATCCAAGATCTTCAAAGTATTGCATGAATTAATCCATTCATAAATAATTCATATTTGGCATTAAAATAATAATTTAAACTATGATATTGCAATGCAATTATGCAAATGTGAGTTGTGGCTTGCCTTGCTCCACCAGAGAGTGGAAGTACTCCTGGCCTTCACCAACTAGGCAAAACAATCTGAAAAGCATTTTTGAAAGCATTTTCAAATATCACATAAAGCATTTTCTTTTGACCAGAAATTCTAGACAGCAGAGAAAAATACCAAATTTTTACAGCAGAAAGAGGAGCTCATAAGAAAAATAATGCAAAAAGAATGAACTCATTTGGACTTATGGTTTAAAAGTTATTGATGGTCAAAGTCCAGTCAAAGTTTCTGGAATTATTTCAATTAAACAGAAAAGTGGAAAATCCCAGAAGCGGCCACGTCGAAGACGTAAACCGGCTAGGCGTTTCCACTTACGTACCGATTCGGGCGCGTGTGGAGTCGCTGATGGGTGGGGCCCGTGCGCCAGGTTTAAACAGAGAGGGAGAGGGAACAAAGGGCCGCGGGACTCACCGGCGACGGTTGCCGGCGATAGCGACGGCGGCGAGCTTCGGGGACGGCGGGGATGAATCGGGCAGACGCTGACGAGCACTCCTGTACCTGTATCTCGTCGGGAGATGGCCGGAACGTGTCGCCCCCTTGGTCTCAGGCGGCAGCGTGCTTCGGGGGTCGACGGATCCGGCGACTCCGGCGAGCACTCGAGCAAAGGAAGGGCTGGGGATGATCAGTGGAGCTTCACGAGCTCACTGGTGGTCTTAGTTGGGCCTGGGGTGGACGGAGGCGAGCGGACGAAATTGGGGCAGAGAGGCGGAGCTCTTCACCGGAGATGGAGAAGGAGGGCTCTCCGGCCTGCCCTGGCGCTGCTAGTGGCGATTGAGAGGGAGAGGAGTGGAGTGGTGCAGCGAGACGAGGCCGGAGAGGGCCTTTTAGAGGTGAACGAGGGGTGGCCGAGCCGGATCCCGCCACGGTTGAGCTGGCCGGGCGAGGACGGTGAGCTGGCCGTCGCGGCGTGGGCTGAGCTGACGAGAGAGGTGGGAGAAGTCAATGCAACGGCGACGGCTCAAGGCAGAAGACGCCAGCCAGCTAGGCCACAGTGCCCGTACGGTGCACAGCGGTGGAGCTTGGCCGTGTCTGCCGGCGAGCTTCGCCGGAGGGGGAGAGAGTTCCAGGCTGGCCAGGTGGACGGCGGTGACGTGGTCGGCATGTTTGGACAAGGAGAGGCACCGAGAGGTGGCCGGAGCAGTCGCGTTCGGCGCGGTCGACGTGCAGAGCACGGTTTTGGCTCGGCCAGACGCGTGGTCACCACGTGCACTGGCGCACGCGGCGCGCTCTGGCCTGCCCGGTCGTGTCCATGCGATAGTCCTTCCTTCCAGAGGCCTCTCGGTGCAGCTGGTTTGATAGGAGGGGGCTAGGGCAGCTGGATAGCTCCCATGAAAGTTTCTGGACAGAAACTTGTGCAACAAGTTAAGGAAAAATGGCTAGGGCTTTGGGAGTAAAAGTTTGCCATACTGGAGTGTGGTAGTAAGGTGCATACACTGGGAAAAATTCAGACCAAATGGACAAGTGCAAAGCATGGTTGCCTCACAACTGTCTCTCCGGTCCAGAATCAAGGACCAAAGCGGCGAGCATCAAGGATGGCGGGGATGAATCGGGCGGACGCTGATGAGCACTCCTGTACCCGTATCTCGTCGGGAGATCGCCAGACGGTGTCACCCCCTTGGTCTCAGGCGGCGGCGTGCTTCGGGGGTCGACGGATCCGGCAACTCCGACAAGCACTCGAGCAAAGGAAGGGCTGGGGATGGTCAGTGGAGCTTCACGAGCTCACTGGTGGTCTTAGTTGGGCCTGGGGTGGACAGAGGCGAGCGAACGGAGCTGGGGCAGAGCAGCGGACCTCTTCGCCGGAGACGAAATAGGAGGGCTCTCTGGCCTGCCCTGGCACTGCTAGTGGCGATTGAGAGGGAGAGGAGTGGAGTGGTGCAGCGAGACGAGGCCTGGGAGGGCCTTTTATAGGTGAACGAGGGGTGGCCGAGCCGGATCCCGCCACAGTTGAGCTGGCCGGCGAGGACGGCGAGCTGGCCGTCGCGGCATGGGCTGAGGTGACGAGAGAGGTGGGAGAAGTCAATGCGATGGCGACGGCTCGAGGCAGAAGACGCCAGCCAGCTAGGCCATAGTGCCCGTACGGCGGCGACGCGGTCGGCACGTTTGGACAAGGAGAGGCATCGAGAGGTGGCCGGAGCAGACGCGGTCGACGTGCAGAGCACGGTTTTTGCTCGGCCAGACGCGTGGTCACCGCGTGCACTGGCGCACGTAGCGCAGTCTGGCCTGCTCGGTCGTGTCCATGCGATAGTCCTTCCTTCCAGAGGCCTCTCGGTGCAGCTGGTTTGACAGGAGGGGGCTAGGGCAGCTGGATAGCTCCCATGAAAGTTTCTGGACAGAAACTTGTGGAGGAAGTTAAGGAAAAATGGCTTGGGCTTTGGGAGTAAAAGTTTGCCATACTGGAGTGTGGTAGTAATGTGCATACACTGGGAAAAATTCAGACCAAATGGACAAGTGCAAAGCATGGTTGCTTCACAACTGTCTCTCCGGTCCAGAAATCTTGCAGAGGATGTTGCACTCACTTGGATGGGTTCCTGGAGTTGAAACTTGGTATAGATGGGTGATTTGATGATGCCAACATGCTATAAAAATTTCAGTCCAATTGGGTTAGTGTACAGGGTACTTCCTTCACAACACTTCCCATTGGACAGAAATTTGGAGGAATTTTATAGAGAAATTGGCTGAATGAAATGAGCCAGAAACTTGTGGAGATTGATAATATGGGTAGGAGAATGTCCTGGATTAATTTCAGAATTTTTGATGCAATATAAAATAAAGTTGTTTCTCAAACTGAAATTATGACCAGAATCGAAGATTGGATGCTGTGCTCACTATGATGAGTAAATCTTGAATATTTTCACATATCCAAGGTTCACATGATCCAAAGGATTTATGAGAATTTTCTTGGGATTTTTGGAAGAACAGAAATATAGGTTGCTTCACAACCGAGAGCTCAAAGCGTTATTCCTTTAATGGAAAAAGGAATATTAAGTTGGAATAAAATTGAGATTGAGCAGGAATGGAAGTGACATGACTTGAGAGAAGCTTTTGAGAGCCTGAGTCACTTGGGAAAGAAAATCAAGAAAATATTCCCAAGTTTTAAGTCCATAGAGCCATTCAGAAACAAATCCAGGCCAAATTCCAAATAAAATTTTCAAATAAATCTTTAAAAGAAAAGCTGGGAAAAACCAGGGTGTCACAGTTGCATGTCTATCACTAGGCACGCAACTGCAAAGTGTCGCACCCCCAGTGCAACTGCATATCTTCAACGCGACTACAACTCTATGTTGTTTTGTCGGGAGAGGGACAGTTGCATGTGTGCCACTAGGCATGGAACTGCAAGTGTCACCCCCGACTTCAACTCTGTGATGTTTTGTCAGGAGGACAGTTGCATGTTTGCCACTAGGCATGCAACCTCAAGTGTCACGCCCCGACTACAACTGCATGTCTTCAATGAGACTGCAACTCTGTTGTGTCTTATCAGGGAAGGGGGTGATACGTCTCCAAAGTATCTATAATTTATGAAGTATTCATGCCATATTTATAACAATTCTATATGGTTTTGGTATGATTTGATTAGAACTAACCCGGACTGACGCTGTTTTCAGCAGAACTACCGTGGTGTTGTTTTTTGTGCAGAAATGAAAGTTTTCCAAATGAGCTGAAACTTTTTGGAGATTTTTTATTGGACAAATAAAGAATATTGGCACCAAGACCCACTGGAGGGGGGCCACCCAGTGCCCACGAGGCACCAGGGCGCGCCACCCCCCAAGGCGCGCCCTGGTACCTCGTGGGGCCCACGTGGCTCCGTTTCGCGTGATTCCAACGCTGAAAAATCATATATATTCAGAAACCCCCGAAAGTTAACCTAGATGAGTTTTTATGCCGCCGCAAGCCTCTGTACCAGAGAGATCCCATCTACAGCCCTTTTTCGGCACCCTGCCGGAGGGGGGAAAGCATCACCGGAGGCCATCTTCATCATCCCGGCGGTCTCCATGACGAGGAGGGAGTAGTTCACCCTCGGGGCTGAGGGTTTGTACCAGTAGCTATGTGTTTGATCTCTCTCTCTCGTGTTCTTGAGATGGCACGATCTTGATGTATCGCGAGCTTTGTTGATATAGATGAATCATATGGAGTTTTCCCCTCTCTATCTTCTTGTGATGAATTGAGTTTTCCCTTTGAAGTTTTCTTATCGGATTGAGTCTTTAAGGATTTGAGAACACTTGATGTATGTCTTGCATATGGATATCTGTGGTGACAATGGGATATTCACTTGAGTTACTTGATGTATGTTTTGGTGATCGACTTGCGGGTTCCGTGACCTTGGGGATTTATGCATAAGGGTTGGCACACGTTTTCGTCTTGACTTTCCGGTAGAAACTTTTGGGCACTCTTTGAAGTTCTTTGTGTTGGTTTGAATAGATGAATCTGAGATTGTGTGATGCATATCGTATAATCAAACCCGTGGGTACTCGTGGTGACATTGGAGTGCCTAGGTGACATTAGGGTTTTGGTTGATGTGTATCTTAAGGTGTTATTCTAGTACGAACTCTAGGGTTGTTCGTGACAATTAATGGGAATGGCTCATAAGATTGATCGGGAAGGATAACTTTGAGGTGGTTTCGTACCCTACAACAATTTCTTCGTTTGTTCTCCGCTATTTGTGACTTTGGAGTGAACTCTTTGTCGCACGTGAGGGATTTACATATGATTCAACTATGTCAACAATGTTGAGAGATTGCACTAGCGAAAGTATGAACCCTAGGCCTTGTTTCTAAGCATTGCAATACAGTTTTTATGCCCATTTACTATTTTCTACCTTGCTGTTTTTATATTTTCATATTACAAAAACCTATATCTACTATCCATACTACACTTTTATCACCATCTCTTCGCCGAACTAGTGCACCTATACAATTCACCATTGTATTGGGTGTGTTGGGGACACAAGAGATTTCTTGTATTTGGTTGCAGGGTTGTTTGAGAGATACCATCTTCAACCTACGCCTCCCACGGATTGATAAACCTTAGGTCATCCACTTGAGGGAAAATTGCTACTGTCCTACAAAACTCTGCGCTTGGAGGCCCAACACGAGTCTACAAGAATAAGTTGTGTAGTAGACATCAGGGGGCAGTTGCATGTCTACCACTAGACACACGTAATTGCAATTGTCGCGCCCCGACTGCAACTGCATGTCTTCAATGCGATTGCAACTCTATGGTGTTTTGTCGGGGGAGGGGGCAGTTGCATGTCTGCCACTAGGCACGCAACTGCAACTGCTGCCCCCTATTGCAAGTCTTTGGTGTTTTTTCAGGAGGGGCAGTTGCATGTATGCCACTAGGCATGCTAGTTGCATCTCTGTTGTTCAAGATTTCTGACAAAGGTGCATCACTGATCACCATGACCGAATGCTCTTGGAAGTAATGTGCCACCTTCTTTGCTGTCAAATATATCCCATAGACCAGCTTCTGGTAATGTGGATACCGTTGTTTGGAAGGAGTCAGCACTTCTGAAATATAATATACAGGCCTCTGAATTTTCAAGGTTTTGCCTTGTTCTTCTCGCTCTACCGTGAGCACTATGCTGACCACTTGACTTGTAGCTGCGACGTACAAGAGCAGCGGTTCTTTACTGTTCTTAGCAGCAAGCACCAGCTGGGTGGAAAGCATAGTTTTCAATTCTTCAAATGCAACCTATGCTTCGTCAGTCCACTCGAACTTATCGGATTTTTTCATCAATCGATAAAGCGGCAGAGCTTTTTCACCGAGTCTGGAGATGAATCTGCTCAAAGCTGCCAGGCAGCCTGTGAGTCTCTGGATGTCATGGAGGCGTTCTGGCTTTTTCATTCGGATGATAGCGCCATTTTTTTTCAGGATTAGCCTCTATCCCTCGTTCAGAAACGAGAAATCCGAGTAGTTTGCCAGCTGGAACTCCGAAAACACACTTGGCAGGATTGAGTTTGATTCCATAGGCCCATAGGTTTTTAAAGGTTTCAGCGAGGTCCGTCAGGAGGTCGGAACCTTTCCTGGATTTAACTACGATATCGTCCATGTATGCCTCCATGTTCCGACTGATTTGTTTCTGTAAACAAGCTTGGATCATGTGCTGAAAAGTTGCGCCTGCATTTTTGAGTCCGAATGGCATTGTTGTATAGCAAAAACACCCAAAAGGGGTGATGAAGGCTGTTTTTATTTCATCAGGACCATACATTCGGATCTGGTGGTACCCGGAGTACGCATCCAGAAAACATAGTCTCTCGCAGCCAGCAGTGGAATCTACTATCTGGTCTATGCGAGGCAGAGGAAAAAGATCTTTCGGACATGCCCTGTTGATGTGCTTGAAATCTATACACATTCTAAGAGAATTGTTTTTCTTCGGCACCATTACTATGTTGGCAAGCCACTCGGAGTGGTAAACTTCACGGATGAATTCGGCTGCCAGGAGCCGAGCAATTTCCTCCCCAATAGCCTTGTGCTTTTCTTCTGAGCAGCGCCGCAGGTGCTCTTCACTGGTTTCGCCTTGGAATCACCATGGAGTCTGTGCTCAGCCAACTTCTTGGGTACACCCGGCATGTCGGAAGGTTTCCACGCAAAGATGTCCCAGTTCTCACGGAGAAATTGGATGAGCTCATCTTCCTATTTGCTGTCCAAAGTAGTGGAGATATTGGCGGTCTTGGTCGGATCTTCTAGGTGAATCTGCACCTGATTGGTCTCACCGGCCGACTAGAATGCAGAGTCGACCACCGGCTTCTTCGAGTTCAACAATTCACTCGGATCTACTACCTTTCTGTATTCGGCCAGTTCGGCCACTGCCATCTGCGCATCAGCGATGAGCGAGCCCTGTTGCAGACATTCTTCGGCCCTCTGTCTGTCTAATGAGACGGGGATCACTCCATTCAGACCAGGCAACTTCAACTTGAGGTACACGTAGCAGGGTGTGTCCATGAAACGTGCGTGGGCAGGCCTGGCCAGAATAGCCTGGTAAGCACTCCGAAAATCAACCACTTCAAAACCAGCTTCTCTTTTCTAAAAAAATTCTCATCACCAAACACGACCTCCAGAGAGATCTGTCCGAGTGATTTGGCATTTTTGTCGGGGATGACCCTGTGGAACTGCATACTGCTTTTACCCAACTTGGACATAGGGATGCCCATTTCTTTCAACGTATCGGTGTATAGGATGTTCAAACCGCTGCCGCCATCCATGAGAACCTTGGGCAGTTGGACTCCGCTAACAAGGGGGTCGACCACCAAAGCTTGCCGCCCAGGGATCGGTATATGAGCTGGGTGGTCTGACTGATCGAAGGTGATGAGCGTCTCAGCCCAATCCAGGTACTTAGTGACGGCTGGCATTGATACGTCCATTTTGCATCATGTTTTACTACTGTTATTTATAGTGTTTTTAATCAATATAACACTTTGTGGAGCTATTCTAATGCCTTTTCTCTCTAAATATGCAAGATTCACACAAGGAGGGAGAATACCGGCAGCTGGAATTCTGGACCTGAAAAAGCTCTGTCAAGATACCTATTCTGCACAACTCCAAATGAGCTGAAATTTTCTGGAGAATTATTTTGGAATATATAAAAAATATTGGAAGCAAAAAGTACCAGAGGGGGCCACCCAGGTGCCCACGAGGCACCAGGGCGCGCCACCCCCCCAGGCGCGCCCTGGTACCTCGTGGGGCCCCTGGCCTACTTCTAGCCCCCATTTTCTGGTATATAAGGGCATTTGACCTAAAAAAAAATAGGGAGAAGACTTTCGGGACGGTGCGCCGCCGTCTCGAGACGGAACTTGGGCAGGAGCACTTTTGCTCTCCGGCGGAGAGATTCTGCCTGGGATACTTCCCTCCGGGAGGGGGAAATCGTCGCCATCGACACCACCAGCGACCCTCTTATCGTGGGAGGGCTAATCTTCATCAACATCTTCACCAGCACCATCTCATCTCAAACCCTAGTTCATCTCTTGTATTCAATCTTTGTCTCAAAACCTCAGATTGGTACCTGTGGGTTGCTAGTAGTGTTGATTACATCTTGTAGTTGATGCTTGTTGGTTTACTTGGTGGAAGATTATATGTTCAGATCTATTGTGCAATTCAATACCCTACTGGACATGAACATGTTGATGATGTGTGAGTAGTTACTTTTGTTCTTGAGGACATGGGAGAAGTCTTGTCATAAGTAATCATGTGAATTTGGTATTCGTTCGATATTTTGATGATGTGTATGTTGTGATTCTCTTAGTGGTGTCATGTGAACGTCGAATACATGACACTTCACCATCTTTGGGCCTAAGGGAATGCATTGTGGAGTAGTAATTAGATGATGGGTTGCTAGAGTGACAGAAGCTTAAACCCTAGTTTATCCGCTATTCCGTAAGGGGCTGATTTGGATCCACATGTTTAATGCTATGGTTAGAGTAATCTTAATTCTTCTTTCGTAGTTGCGGATGCCTGCGAGAGGGGGTAATCATAAGTGGGAGGTTTGTCCAAGTAAGGGCAGCACCCAAGCACCGGTCCACCCACATATCAAATTATCAAAGTAGCGAACGCGAATCAAACTAACATGGTGAAAGTGACTAGATGAAATTCCCATGTGTCCTCGAGAATGCTTTACTTATTATAAGAGATCGTTCCGGCCTGTCCTTTGCTACAAAAAGGATTGGGCTATATTGCTGCACTCTTTGTTACTATTGTTACTTGTCACTTGTTACAAATTATCTTGCTATCAAACTACCTATTACCGATAATTTCAGTGCTTGCAGAAAACACCTTGCTGAAAACCGCTTGTCATTTCCTTCTGCTCCTCGTTGGGTTCGACACTCTTACTTATCGAAAGGACTACGATTGATCCCCTATACTTGTGGGTCATCAGGCATCACCATACTCACTTCTCGATTAATGACTTTCAGCTTCCGTTTGCACTCCGGGTCAGCGAAGATCATTAGGACTTTTTCCACTGCGGGGAAACCTCCGGAAGGTTTCTAGCCCCCGTCGCTGTCGTCTTGATCCTTACTGTCCGACTGGTCATCTTTCAAAAACTTCTTTAACAACCTACACTCCCGAGTACTATGCTTGGGCAGAATCAGATTGCCCTCCTCATCTTTCTTTGTGTGAAGCTGACAAGGTTGGTCAAGGATGTCACCTTCCGAATCATTTCTCTTTTTCGGGGTTCACTCTTTCTTCTGCTTTTGTGGTCCTTTGCCCTTCACTTGTCCGGTCAGGGCCACAAGTTCGGCATTATCCACCGCTTCAGCCTTGCGCTTCTGTTTCCCACGATTTTGTCCCGACTGGTTCGCATCTCTAGCCCGGCCCTTTCCACTTCTCAATCGGTCGTCTTCCTCACCATTTGCATATCGGTTTGCTATTTCCATCGTCCGGCTTAGAGTAGGTGTCTCCATGCGACCAAACTTGAGGGTCAGCTCTCGGTACCTGACGCCTTGTTTGAAGGCACAAATGGCTTGATGCTCGGTTACGTTCTCGACCGAGTTGTGCAAGGTGGTCCACCTCTGGATATATTCTTGCAAGGTGTCGTTGCTCTTCTGGACACAGTGTTGCAACTCGGCCAGCCCTCCTGGCCATTTGTAGGTTCCTTCGAAATTCTTTACGAACACTCGGGAGAGATCCTCCCAGCTGAAAATGCTGTTGGGCGGCAACTGGTTGAGCCACGCTCGAGCAGATCCCTCAAGCATGAGAGGAAGATGCTTCATCGCGACATCATCGTTGCCGCCGCCGATCTGGACAGCCACTCGGTAATCATCCAGCCATGTTTCTGGCTTGGTTTCGCTGGTGAACTTACTGATCCCTGCGGCCAACCTGAAGTTCGCAGGAATCTTTGCTGCGTGGATGTACCTGCTGAAACATATCGGGCTCGAAGTACTTGATCCACTGGAATAATCTCTGCCGTAATAATCTCTGTCTGCTCGGCCCTGGTTCACTAAATTCTAGGTGCGAAGTGATCGGGCGTCGAAGCAGGGGTCACGGTAATCCATGTCGTCATGCTCACGGGGGTAATATCTACCCAGCACATGCAGCGGACTGGGCCTCCGATCGCCACCATGGTGGTATCTGTCGCCGTATCGCCGGGGCGAATACGGGGCGTCCCTCAGAGGGCTCATCCGACCGTGGTAACGATCATCCTGCTACCGAATGGGTGATCCTCGGCCATGGAACCGATCACCGTGCTGTACCAGGCGTTCGGGTCACCGAGTAAATGCCCCATCCCTCGGAGGGGGTGACTGTCTCGACCGCCGAGGCACAAGAGGACTGTGCACCGACTGGGTTGTGTCTGCCCGAACCGACTTGCTATGAATACAATTTTGTGATTGGGATACTGCAGAGTTTTGTGCCAACGCAGCCTTCAGGAGTGCCCGAATCATTTTGAGCCCTTCACCTGTTGCTGAACCGGACGGCTGAATGGAATCAGCAATCCGTGTTGTTGCCGCCAAGTTCTACACCGCCAAGTTCTACACCATAGTGCGCAGCACCTGGTAATTTTGGGCCTCGTTGTTCGGGAACAACTGCCTCCTGCTCCGACTGGAACTGGGAATGTTCCGGATCCAGTCCTCCAGAGATTTCTCTAGCTGCTCCAAGCGCGCTCGCTCGGCTAAGGTGGCCAAACACGCTGACTCCAAAGCAAGTGCCTCGGGGGTGGTCGCCATAATCAGCGTGCGCAGGGTTTGCTCGGTCACACTGCTGATTTCGTCAACTTGCTCCCGAGTGAGGGGTGGTGTGCTACTTGTGAGCTGCGTTGGGATTTCCCCGAAGAGGAGAGGATGAAGCAGTACAGTAGAGATAAGTATTTCCCTCAGTTAAAAACCAAGGTTATCAATCCAGTAGGAGAACCACACAGAACCTCGTTAGTAGCACCTACACACAAAAAAGCAAATACTTGCACCCAACGCAAAACAAGGGGTTGTCAATCCCTTGGCGGTTAATTGCAAGGATCAAATCTCATAGTGATAGATAGATAAAATAAAACACAAAATAAAATAACAATAAATAAATTGCAGCAAGGTATTTTTGGGTTTTATGTATGACGAAAGATAGACCCGGGGGCCATAGTTTTCACTAGAGACTTCTCTCTTGAAGATAGCATATGGTGGGTAAACAAATTACTGTTGGGCAATTGATAGAAAAACGCATAGTTATGATGATATTCAAGGAAATGATCATGTATATAGGCATCACGTCCAAGACAAGTAGACCAACTCCTGCCTGCATCTACTACTATTACTCCACCCATCGACCGCTATCTAGCATGCATCTAGGGTATTAAGTTCACGAAAAACGGAGTAACGCCTTAAGCAAGATGACATGATGTAGACAAAGTAAATCCAATCAATATGAATAAACCCCATCGTTTTACCCTTAATGGCAACGATACAATACGTGTCATGCCCCTTTCTGTCACTGGGATTGAGCAACGCAAGACCGAACCCATCACAAAGCACCTCTCCCATTGCAAGATAAATCAATCTAGTTGGGCAAATCAAACCGATAGATCGGAGAGAAATACAAAGCTATAACAATCATGCATATAAGAATTCAGAAAAGACTCAAATAATATTCATGAATAATCTGATCATAAACCCACAATTCATCGGATCCCAACAAACACACCGCAAAAGAAGATTACATCGAATAGATCTCCAAGAAGATCGAGGAGAACATTGTCTTGAAGATCAAAGAGAGAGAAGAAGTCATCTAGCTACTGACTATGGACCCGTAGGTCTGAGGTAAACTACTCACGCATCATCGGAAGGGCAGCAAGGTTGATGTAGAGGCCCTCCGTGATTGATTCCCCCTTCGGCAGATCACCGGAAAAGGCCTCTAGATGGGATCTCAAAGAAATAGAGACTTGCGGCGGCGGAAAAAGTGTTTTGGGTGGCTCTCTATTGGTTTCCCGATTTTAGAGAATTTATAGAGCTAGAATTAGGTCAAACGGAGGTAAGGTGGGCCCACGAGGCACATGGGCGCGGCCCCCCAAGGGCGCGCCCATGTGGCTCGTGGCCCACTCTTTCATCTTCTGGCCCTCTCCCGAAACTTCCAGGGTCTCTTTTCTCCTCTTTTCTCCAGAAAAAAATCTTCAAAAAGTTTCGTGGCATTTGGACTTCGTTTGGTACTGATTTCCTGGAAAACCAAAAATAGGCAAAAAACAGCAACTGGCACTGGGCACTAGGTTAATAGGTTAGTCCCAAAAAATGATATAATATTGCATATAATTGCATAATAAACATGCAAGATTGATACTATAATAGCATGGAACAATCAAAAATGATAGATACGTTGGAGACGTATCAGCATCCCCAAGATTAATTCCTGCTCGTCCTTGAGTAGGTAAATGATAAAAACATAATTTTTGATGTGGAATGCTACCTAACATGTCTATCATGTAATCTCTTTTTAGGTATGAATATTAAAATCCGAATGATTCAAAGCAATAGTTTATAGTTTGATATAAAGACATAAATAATCAGGCATACCAATAAACAATCATGCCTTTCAGAATAAAAAATGCTAAAGAAAGTTATCCCTACAAAATCATATAGCCCTATCATGCTCGGTCTTCTTAACACAAAATACTTATCATGAACAACCCCGGTTTTAGCCAAGCAATTGGTTCATACTTTTTAATGCGCTTCAGCTTTTTTTTAAACTCTCACGCAATACATGAGCGCGAGCCATGGATATGGCACTATAGGTGGAATAGAATGTGATGGTAGAGATTGACAAGGGGAAGTCAAAAAAGAAAGATAGTCTCACACCTATGAGGCTAATCAATGGGCTATGGAGATTCCCATCAATTGATGTCAATGCAAGGAGTAGGGATTGCCATGCAACGGATGCACTAGGAGCTATAAGTGTATGAAAGCTCAACAATGAAAACTAAGTGGGTGTCCATCCAACTTGCTTGCTCATGAAGACCTCGGGCATTTGAGGAAGCCCATCATCAGAATATACAAGCCAAGTTCTATAATGAAAAATTCCCATCTAGTATATGAAAATGAAAGCATAGGAGACTCTCTATATGAAAAACATGGTGCTACTTTGAAGCACAAGTGTGGAAAAGGATAGTAGCATTGTCCCTTCTCTCTTTTTCTCTCATTTTTTTCTTTTTCTCTTTTTTTTGTTTTTCTCTTCTTTTTTTGTTAGGCTCTTTTTGGCATCTTTTTTTCTCTTTTTTTTTTACTTTTAAAATTTTTCGTCCGGAGTCTCATCCCGACTTGTGGGGGAATCATAGTCTCCATCATCCTTTCCTCACGGGGACAATGCTCTAATGATGATCATCACACTTCTATTTACTTACAACTCAAAATTACAACTCGATACTAGAACAAAATATGACTCTATATGAATGCCTCTGGCAGTGTACCAGGATGTGCAATGATACTAGCGTAACATGTATAAAAATGATGAACGGTGGCTGACCCACAAATACTAAGTCAGCTATATGATCATGCAAAGCAATATGACAATGACGATGTGTGTCATGTAAACGGAACGGTGGAAGTTGCATGGCAATATATCTCGGAATGGCTATGGAAATGCCATAATAGGTAGGTGATACGTCTCCGTCGTATCTACTTTTCCAAACACTTTTGCTCTTGTTTTGGCCCCTAATTTGCATGATTTGAATGGAACTAACCCGGACTGACGCTGTTTTCAGCAGAATTGCCATGATGTTGTTTTGTGCAGAAAATCAAAGTTCTTGGAATTGGATGAAACTTTCTGGAGATTTTTTATTGAATATATAAAAAATATTGGCATCAAGAACTACTGGAGGGGGGCCACCCAGTGCCCACGAGGCACCAGGGCGCGCCACCCCACCCCCAGGCGCGCCCTGGTACCTCATGGGGCCCACGTGGCTCCGTTTGATCTATTTCCAACGCTATAAATTCAGTTTTCCAGAGAAAAAAATCAGAGAGGAAGTTTTATTGCGTTTCACGATACGGAGCCGCCGCCACCTCCTGTTCTTCATCGGGAGGCCAGATCTGGAGTCCGTTCAGGGCTCCGGAGAGGGGGATCTTCCGGCATCGTCATCATCAACCATCCTTCATCACCAATTTCATGATGCTCACCGCCGGGAGTGAGTAATTCCTTCGTAGGCTTGCTGGACGGTGATGAGTTGGATGAGATTCATCATGTAATCGAGTTAGTTTTGTTAGGGCTTGATCCCTAGTACCCACTATGTTCTGAGATTGATGTTGCTATGACTTTGCTATGCTTAATGCTTGTCACTAGGGCCCGAGTGCCATGATTCCAGATCTGAACCCTTTATGTTTTCATCAATATATTTGTGTTCTTGATCCGATCTTGCAAGTTGTCTGCACCTGCTACGTGTTATAATCCGCATACCCCAAGGTGACAATAATTGGGATTCTTCCGGTGATTGCCGTAGTTTGAGGAGTTCATGTATTCACTAAGTGTTAATGCTTTGTTCCGGTTCTCTATTAAAAGGAGGCCTTAATATCCCTTAGTTTCCTTAAGGACCCCGCTGCCACGGGAGGGTACGAAAAAAGATGTCATGCAAGTTCTTATCGCAAGCACGTATGACTATATACAGAATACATGCCTACATTACATTGATGAATTGGAACTAGTTCTATGTCGCCCTAGGTTATAACTGTTACATGATGAATGTTATCCAACGAATATCACCGATCCAATGCCTACGAGCTTTTCATATATTGAATCTTGCTAAGTTACTACTGTTGCTGCTGCTATTACAATTACTACTGCTACTGCTGTTACCGTTACTGCTACTGTTACT
Source organism: Elymus sibiricus (assembly GCA_039707655.1). Lineage (NCBI taxonomy): Eukaryota > Viridiplantae > Streptophyta > Magnoliopsida > Poales > Poaceae > Elymus > Elymus sibiricus. The sequence continues at coordinate 6,739,045 of CM077666.1, forward strand.
ATTATTGCTACTGCTATCAAACTATCATACTACTGTGCTACTGATCACTCTGCTGCAGATATTTAGTTTCCAGGTGTGGTTGAATTGACAACTCAACTGCTAATACTTGCGAATATTCTTTGGCTCCCCTTGTGTCGAATCAATAAATTTGGGTTGAATACTCTACCCTCAAAAACTATTGCGATCCCCTATACTTGTGGGTTATCAAGACCTTTTTCTGGCGCCGTTGCCGGGGAGCATAGCTTTATTTGCTAAGTCACTTGGGATTTATATCTGTTGATCACTATGAAGAATCTGAAGGATACCAGAACCAAGATTGTTCCCTCTAAGACGAGGGGAGGTAAGGAACTGCCATCTAGCTCTGCACTTGATTCACCTTCTGTTTTGAATAAACTTGCAACACCACAACTTGCTATTAATTCTGATATGTCGCAAGTTATTGATGATACCACTTCTGCTATGAATGATACTCATGATGATGCTAGTACTATGCTTGAGAATGTTGTGCCACTTGGTGAATTTCTTACTGAACAAATTGCTAAAGCCAAAGAAATTGAAATTGCTGAAACTCCTGAGAATGATGATTCACCTGTTATGCCTAGCTCTCCTACTAGAGTTGAAACACCTGATGAACAATGTTTTGATAGGGAGACCGCTAGAGCCATTCTTGCTTGCAATGATAGATATGAAGTTATAAAATTAATTGCTGATATGAAAGAAAAATCTATGAGAGAGAAAATGAAATATGATCGTAAATTTGCAACCTCTCCCATATTTGTTACTGATAAGGATTATGAATTCTCTGTTGATCCGGAATTGATTAAGTTGGTAGAATCTGATCCTTTTCATGGATATGAAACTGAAACCATTGTGGCACATCTTACTAAATTAAATGATATAGCCACCCTGTTTACTCATGAGGAAAAAATCCGCCACTATTATATTCTTAAGTTGTTTCCTTTCTCATTAAAGGGTGATGCTAAAGATTGGTATAATACTCTTGCTCCTAGATGTGTGCGTAGTCCCCAGGATATGATTTACTACTTCTCTGAAAAATATTTTCCTGCTCATAAGAAACAAGCTGCCTTACAGGAAATATTTAATTTTGTGCAAATTGAAGAAGAGAGTATCCCACAAGCTTGGGGGAGGCTTCTCCAATTACTTAACGCTTTGCCTGATCATCCTCTCAAGAAAAATGAAATACTTGATATCTTCTATAATGGACTAACTGATGCTTATAGGGATTACCTAGATAGTTGTGCGAGTTGTGTTTTCAGGGAAAGGACTATTGAACAAGCCGAGGAATTATTGAATAATATATTGAAGAATGATAATAATTGGACACTTCCTGAACCACCGCCTAAACCCACTCCGAAGAAGAGGGGTATCTTATATCTCAGTCCAGAAGATATGCAAGAAGCAAAGAAATGTCAGAAAGAGAAAGGTATTAAAGCTGAGGATGTTAAGAATTTACCACCTATTGAAGAGATACATGGTCTTGACAAACCGACACAGGTAGTAGAGGTAAATTCTCTTATAAAGTTTGATGAAAGTGATATTCCGTATAACAAACCTCCTAGTCAATGCTTGTATGAATTCGACAATTATATTATGAAGCAAGATCATTTTAATGCAAACGTTATGAAACAATTGAAACAAAACTCTTATATGATTGATCGCCTGAGTGACTTGTTATTTAGAATTGCTAATGATGTTAAAGGTGTTAGTAAACATGCATCTATGGTTCAAACTCAATTAGAACAAGTTGCCAAATCTCAAAGTGAATTGCTTAATGAAATGAACAACAATATGAATGATCATGCTGTTAGAGTAATGACTAGAGGAGGAAGAATGACTCAGGAGCCACTATATCCTGAAGGTCGCCCAAAAAGAATTGAACAAGACTCTCAAAGAATTAATGCTGATGCACCTAGTCCTTCTAAAAAGAAAAAGAAAAAGAAAAATGATAGGACTTTGCATACTTCTAGTGAAACCGAGGTAGAAAAACCCTTGGAGGATAGTAATGATGTTTCTATCTCTGATGCTGAAACACAATCTGGTAATGAACAACCACTTGATGATAATAATAATGATGATGTTCATATGGATACCCAACCAGATAATGATAAAGAACCAGATAATGATGTTGAAATTGAACCTAAAGTTGATCTTGATAACCCATCTACTAAAAATAAACGTTATGATAAAAAAGATTCCGTTGCTAGAAAACATGGTAAAGAAAGAGAACCATGGGTCCAAAAACCCATGCCCTTTCCTCCTAAACCTTCTAAGAAAAAAGATGAGGAAGATTTGAACGCTTTGCTGAAATGCTTAGGCCAGTCTTTTTGCATACTCGTTTAACTGATATTATAAAGATGTCTCCTTATGCTAAATATATGAAAGACATTGTCACAAATAAAAGAAAGATACCTGAAGCTGAAATTTCCACCATGCTTGCAAATTATTCTTTTAAGGATGGAGTGCCTAAGAAATTAGGAGATCCAGGAATACCAACTATACCATGCTCCATTAAGAAAAATTATGTCAAAACTGCTTTGTGTGATTTAGGAGCTGGTGTTAGTGTCATGCCTTTCTCCTTATATAAAAGACTTGATTTGAATAAACTCACTCCCACCGAAATATCATTGCAAATGGCTGACAAATCAACTGCCATACCTATCGGTGTTTGTGAGGATGTGCCCGTCATAGTTGCAAATGTCACTATTCTAACAGACTTTGTTATACTTGATATGCCCGAGGATGACAACATGTCAATTATCCTTGGTAGACCCTTTCTGAATACTGCAGGGACTGTTATTGATTGCAACAAAAGCAAGGTCACTTTTCATATCAATGGTAATGAACATACGGTGCACTTTCCAAAGAAACAATTTCAAGTGAATGATATTCATATTATTGAAAAGACTCCGACAATTACTATTGGGAGTTTCCAAATTCCTCTTCCTACTGTTAAAAATAGATATGAAACTTTTATTGTTGGGGAGATGCATATCCCCGTTGAGGTAACTTAGTGTTATACGAAAGTTCTTCGGTTTCATGTCACTCGAAAATGGTTTGTTAATAAGACCTGATCAACCTTATTAATGGATTCTTCTTGAGAGGCATGTGGTCGATGAATTTAGTAGGCACAACCTTTTGTACCCACTCTTAGTTTGCTGTTATTTTTATTCAAATATAATAAAATGCCATGATTACTCTGTTTTCTGAATTACCCATGCAATAAAAAATGCCCAAAAATAAAAGTGCTCAGAATGCAATAAAATTTTAACATGATTTTTTATTGAATATTTAAGAATTTTTGGAATAAAAATCATATCAGGAGGGTGCCCCAGGTGCCCACGAGGCACCAGGGCGCGCCACCCCCCCTGGCGCGCCCTGCTACCTCATGGGCCCCATAGAGGCCCCCTCACTTATTCCTTTAGCTCACTTCGTCTCCTACCTCTAGAAAAAAAAATCCTGGTAGCTCTCTCTCTCGTGTTCTTGCTCACAACACTGAAATTTTCGATCTCTTTGCTCGGAGCTCCGTTTCCAAAACTGTTTTGCGGAATTGCTCCTTGGTATGTGACTCCTCCATTGCTCCAATTAGTTTTTGTTTTAGTGGATTATATCTTGCATGATTAGCTACTGCTGGTGCTACAGAAATTGAGCTTGCATGTTGAATCCTTTGAGTTCCAAGTAGTTTGAATGCTTGATATAGCCTCTAGACATCCATATGAGTAGTTGCTATCAATCTTGTGAAGTTTTATTGATATCATTTTGTGGTCCAAAAATTTTCAGAAATTTGTTCATAGGACAATGAGTTTTTTTCGGAGGAGTTCCTCGAAGTGGAACGCCAAGGGAGTCCTTGGGGAGTCCTCGGACAATGACCTCAACCTCCCGCGTAGGACGGAGGTCCGGCCGTGTGAATGGCCGCACAACCCCTTCATGAACGAAGCCGGATTCTATCAAGAGTTCACGCAATTCATTGCAAATGCCGGACTGACCGACTTCCTCGCAGATGAGTGTGAACAGTACCACATCCTTACAAACTCCTTTGTGCAAAACTTTCACTTTCTGAATAGGCTCGAACCCCCTGAGGCGCGTTTTGATTTATATGCTGAACATCATCAGATACCTCTAACTGAATTTTCTGAAATATGTTTGATTCCCTCTGAGGGGGAAATCAGAGAGCCTCGACCGGAGGAGTTTGAGGGTTTCCTCCGCACCTTGACTATGGGAGAGGAAAGGGGCGTGTCGAAAGCTCGAGCCACTAGCTTGCAGTTTCCCTCTGTTCATTACTTTGCTTTATTCTTAGGGAAATGTTTGCTTGCTAGGGAGCAAGGTAGTGCGCTAGCTGCACCTGACTGGGCCATTTTACGCCGTGCATTGCATAATGATTACACTTATAGCCTTGGAGCTATCGTTGCACGCCGCTTGCACACTAATAGAACTAGGGGTAAGATTCATGGCGGTATTTATGCTACTCGCTTAGCGACACGTTTTAATGTTAACATACGCCCTCATGATTATCGATTGCCCAGAGTTTACTTAGATCACCAGTCCATGATTGACCACCATTTTATTGATGATCCCGAGCCCCCTCACAACATTCGTTATAACTTAGTTTTTAGCGAGAATACCCGTGATATTATTCCGTTGCCTGCACCTGCTTTGTTTGATTCTTATGCCAGGAACGGATATACCGTGATGCCACCGGACATCGCCGATTATCGGGGCGCCTTAGCGGCGGCAGAGGAGGAGCCCCAAGACTGGGATGCTCGGGTGCCGCCTCCTAAGGAGTTTCACATGGGCCCGGATGGCTACTACGGATGGCCGTAGACCAAGCTAGGCAAAAGCCTAAGCTTGGGGGAGTACGTATTTCTCACCGACATTACATTCATGCTCACACATTTTACTCCAGTTATCGGTGTTCATACTTTTTCATTGTATAATCCATGTTAGTTTTATTTTCTCGCCTTCTTTTTGTGTGTTTGAAAAACTTTGAGAAAATCCAAAAACATTCCTCATTTCTTTTCAGTTTATCTTTCTAGTTTAATTAGCTGTAGCTTCGTAATAGTAAAAGAAAACCCAAAAAGATTTCCCGTTTCTTCTTTTGCTTGTTGGGAGTTTTCCCGTATAAATAGTTTTCTTCTCTCGTTTTTTGTTTTCTTCTTTAATTTGCTTTCTTCAGAAAACTAAAAACTCCAAAAATATTTCAGTATGTTTCTCTGAAATTCTTTTCTTTTCTTTCGTTGAGTCATTGCAAGGAGAAGACCACGATGAAAATGATGAGTGGCTCTCATATGCATTATTGTTGATTTAACAAAGAGCCCATATTACCGTGTCTTCTCCTTTGAATAAAATGCTTGCAGATTCCAGCTTAGTCCACGGCGCACTTGCACTATTAATATTTTTATATCATTCGTTCGTGCAAGTGAAAGGCAATAATGACGATGATTTGATGAAGTGACTGTGGCAAGGAAAGGCGGGTATGAACTCAATTTGTTCTTTGTTTTTGTAAATATGTTTAACCCAGTATCCTTGATTCAGCATATTATGATTAAACATGTTTGTGATGACAATTAGAGATTATAGTTGCTCATACCATGCCTAAGTAGCTAGGAGTGGATAATGATTTATCTTGAGTGTCAACATGCATTAAAATGTTCATGATGTAGTATGATGATACGGTATCCTCCTCTGAATGTTTCAAGTGGCTTGACTTGGCACATGTTCACGCATGTAGTTGAATCAAAACCAAGATAGCCTCCACGATATTTATGTTCATGGTGTTTATATCCTACTCATGCTAGTATTCAATGTTGATTATTCATAATGCATGGTTATGACCGTTTTTGCTCTCTAGCTGGTCGCTTCTCAACCTATTTGCTAGCCTCCGCCTGTACTAAGCGGGAATGCTGCTTGTGCATCAAAATCCTTTAAACCAAAGTTATTCCAGATGAGTCCACTATATCTACCTATATGCAGTATTATCTTGCCGTCCTAAGTAAATTTGCATGTGCCAACTCTAATATTCAAACGAACATCTGTTTTGTGTGCCCGTACCGCTCATGGAGCGACAGGGGGTGGTTAGTATCTTCCATGCTAAGCGGGTTATTCTCATGATGAGTGTTTACTCACTTGTCCTTGCACGAGAGGGGCCGGTAATCGGGATGCCCAGTCCCATCATTAAAAAAAGCAAAATAATAAAACAAACTCCCCCGGAAAGTTGTTAGTATGGAGGGCACCCGAGGATTCGGCTAGCCATGGCTTGTGATTGATGGTGGAGGGGGAGTAAACTTTACTTTACCGCTTGGGAACTGCCGCTAATGTGTTTAGCATGGAAGATATTGAAAACTCTTGGTCGTGACATTGACAGGAAAGGCATACCTCCCAAAATTTATTTACCTCTGATTTAAGCTTCGAGCTCTGGCACCTCTGCAAATCCATGCTTCCCTCTGCGAAGGGCCTATCTATTTACTTTTATGTTATTTTACTTTTATTGTTGAGTCATCACCTTCTCAAACAAGCACCGGACCTGAGAGCACTATTGTCATTCTCATGCATTGTGTATAGTTAATGTTGTGTGCATCATGACTGGATCTCTTCTACCATGAATTACAATGTTTAGTCGCTGCTTGAACTTTGGAGGTGCTCTGCATTTATGTTTTGCGGTCTCAGAAAGGGCTAGCGAGATACCATGTTATCATATTATATCATGATTGTTTTGACAAAGTGTTGGCATATGAGATATTTTATTATTGCTCGTTAGTTGATTATGCCATCGATATGAGTAAATATAAATTCTAAGAGTTATCATTTGCATGGTTAGTCATAATCTTTGCTGAAAACTTGGACACTACTTAAGCATATATATAGACACAAGAACAAAAGAGTTTGTAAAAGTTTTTCTTTATCACTTTCAGTTTGTCAACTGGATTGCTTGAGGACAAGCAATGAGTTAAGCTTGGGGGAATTGATACGTCTCCGTCGTATCTACTTTTCCAAACACTTTTGCTCTTGTTTTGGCCCCTAATTTGCATGATTTGAATGGAACTAACCCGGACTGACGCCGTTTTCAGCAGAATTGCCATGATGTTGTTTTTGTGCAGAAAATCGAAGTTCTTGGAATTGGATGAAACTTTCTGGAGATTTTTTATTGAATATATAAAAAATATTGGCATCAAGAACTACTGGAGGGGGCCACCCAGTGCCCACGAGGCACCAGGGCGCGCCACCCACCCCCCCCCAGGCGCGCCCTGGTACCTCGTGGGGCCCACGTGGCTCCGTTTGACCTATTTCCAACGCTATAAATTCAGTTTTCCAGAGAAAAAATCAGAGAGGAAGTTTTATTGCGTTTCACGATACGGAGCCGCCGCCACCTCCTGTTCTTCATCAGGAGGCCAGATCTGGAGTCCGTTCAGGGCTCCGGAGAGGGGGATCTTCCGGCATCGTCATCATCAACCATCCTTCATCACCAATTTCATGATGCTCACCGCCGGGAGTGAGTAATTCCTTCGTAGGCTTGCTGGACGGTGATGAGTTGGATGAGATTCGTCATGTAATCGAGTTAGTTTTGTTAGGGCTTGATCCCTAGTACCCACTATGTTCTGAGATTGATGTTGCTATGACTTTGCTATGCTTAATGCTTGTCACTAGGGCCCGAGTGCCATGATTCCAGATCTGAACCCTTTATGTTTTCATCAATATATTTGTGTTCTTGATCCGATCTTGCAAGTTGTATGCACCTGCTACGTGTTATGATCCACATACCCCAATGTGACAATAATTGGGATTCTTTCCGGTGATTGCCATAGTTTGAGGAGTTCATGTATTCACTAAGTGTTAATGCTTTGTTCCGGTTCTCTATTAAAAGGAGGCCTTAATATCCCTTAGTTTCCTTAAGGACCCCGCTGCCACGGGAGGGTAGGACAAAAGATGTCATGCAAGTTCTTATCGCAAGCACGTATGACTATATACGGAATACATGCCTACATTACATTGATGAATTGGAACTAGTTCTGTGTCGCCCTAGGTTATAACTGTTACATGATGAATGTTATCCAACGAATATCACCGATTCAATGCCTACGAGCTTTTCATATATTGAATCTTGCTAAGTTACTACTATTGCTGCTGCTATTACAATTACTACTGCTACTGCTGTTACCGTTACTGCTACTGTTACTATTATTGCTACTGATATCAAACTATCATACTACTGTGATACTGATCACTCTGCTGCAGATATTTAGTTTCCAGGTGTGGTTGAATTGACAACTCAACTGCTAATACTTGCGAATATTCTTTGGCTCCCCTTGTGTCGAATCAATAAATTTGGGTTGAATACTCTACCCTCGAAAACTGCTGCGATCCCCTATACGTGTGGGTTATCAGTAGGTATGGTGGCTAATTTGAGGAAGATATAAGGAGGTTTATGTGTGATAGAGCGTATCATATCACGGGGTTTGGATGCACCGGCGAAGATTGCACCAACTCTCGAGGCGAGAAAGGGCAATGCATGGTACCGGAGAGGCTAGCAAATTGCGGAAATGTGAGAGTGCGTATAATCCATGGACTCACATTAGTCATAAAGAACTCACATACTTATTGCAAAATTTTATTAGCCCTCGAAGTAAAGTACTACTACGCATGCTCCTAGGGGGGAGGTTGGTAGGAGTTAACCATCGCGCGCCCCCGACCGCCACGCAAAGGAAGACAATCAATAATAAATCATGCTCCAACTTCATAGCATAACGACAGACCATACGTGCATGCTTCGGGAATCACAAACCTTAACACCAATATTCTTACTAAACCATAATTATTCACTAGTACCTCCCACATATTACCGCCTTAATATCGCAAAACTATTGCAAGGAATCAAACTTATCATATTCAGTGATCTACATGAAAGTTTTTATTATATCCTTCTTGAATACCTATCATATTAGGACTAATTTCATAACCCGTGCAAATTGCAATTACTATTTATGAGACTCTCAAAAAGATATAAGTGAAGCATGAGAGTGCAATTATTTATTTAAAATATAACCACCGCCGTGCTCAAAAAGATATAAGTGAAGCACTAGAGCAAATGCCTAGCTCAAAAGATATAAGTGAAGCACATAGAGTATTCTAACAAATCATGAATAAATGCGTGTCTCTCTAAAAAGGTGTGTCCAGCAAGGGATGATTGTGGAAAACTAAAAAGCAAACAAGAAAAAGACCACTATAATACACGACGCTCCAAGCAAAACTCATATCATGTGATGAATAAAAATATAGCTCCAAGTAATTTACCGATGGTTGGTAGACGAAAGAGGGGATGCCACTCGGGGGCATCCCCAAGCTTAGATGCTTGGGTCTCTTTGAATATTACCTTGGGGTGCCTCGGGCATCCCCAAGCTTAGGCTCTTGCCACTCCTTATTCCTTCATCCATCGTAATCTCACTCAAAACTTGAAAACTTCAGCACACAAAACTCAACAAAAACTTTCGTGAGATCCGTTAGTATAACAATCAAATCACAAACTTTAGGTACTGTTATGAACCCATTCATATTTTATTATTGCATAATAGCTACTGTATTCCAACTTCTCCATGACTTATACCCCCCGATACAATCCATAGATTCATCAAAACAAGCAAACTATGCAAAAAACAGAATCTGTCTAAAACAAAATAGTCTGTAGCAATCTGAATAACAACCATACTTATGAACCTACAAAAATTCTGAAAAATTAGGACAACGTGAAAAATTTGTATATCAATCATGTGTAAAAAATTCAGAGCAAAAACAAGTTCCAGTGATTTTTAGATTTTTCTGGACTGAGCGTAAAAGTTTCTGTTTTCTTCACAGAATCAAAGCAACTATTATCCCGCATCATCCTAAAGGCTTTACTTGGCACAAACACTAATTAAAACACAAAAACACAATCATAACAGTAGCATAACTGTGTGCACACTCAAATAACAGAAAAATGATAACTATTGGGTTGTCTCCCAACAAGCTCTTTCTTTATAGCCATTAAGATAGGCTTGAGATTTTATCGATGCTCACACGAAAGATAACAATTGAAACACAAAGAGAGCATCATGTAGCACGTGAAAAACACATTTAAGTCTAACATACTTCCTATGCATAGGCATTTTATAAGCAAACAAATTATCAAGACAAGAAATATCTAGCATATGCATGGAAGAAGAACAAAACATTAACAATTTGAACTTCAAGAGAGGTAATTGAACATGAAAATTCTTATAACCATATTTTCCTCTCTCATAATAATTACATGTAGGACCATATTCAAATTCAACAATATAGCTATCACATAACATATTTTCTACATGATCCACATGCATGCAAAGTTGACACTCTTCCAAAATAGTGGGATTATCATCAACTAAAGTCATGACCTCTCCAAACCCACTTTTATCAAAAATTTCATAAGATTGATCATTCTCCAAAGTAGTGGGATCATTATTACCTAAAGTTGATGCTCTTCCAAACCCACTTTTAATAGTATTGCAAATTTTATTATCAATAACATATTCATCATGAGGCTTAAATAAATTCTCAAGATCATAAGAAGCATTATCATCCCAATCATGATCATTGCAATAAGTAGTGGACATAACAAAATTATCATCCCCAAGCTTGTAGTTTTGCATATCATTAGCACAATTGACATTAATAGAATTTATAATAACATCATTGCAATCATGCTTTTCATTCAAGGAGCTATCATGAATCACTTTATAAATTTCTTCTTTTAACACTTCATCACAATTTTCAGATTCAAGCAAAACTTCATAAAGATAATCAAGCGCACTCAACTCACTAGCAATTGGTTCATCAGAATTGGATTGTTTGAAAAGATTAGCAAGTAGATGAGGATCCATATGTCTATATTTTTATTTTCATTGAGTCACACAATTATAACAAACAAGCAAATAAAAATATTTTTGTGTTTTTGTAAAAAAAATTAGAAGTGGGGGAGATGAAAACGAGAGGCAAATGGAAAATAAAGTAAATGCAAGTAGATGATAGTTTGCGTGTACGTACTTGATAGGTTTTGGTGATATTTCCCCGGCAACGGCGCCAGAAATTCTTCCTCCTACTTGTGAGCTGCGTTGGGATTTCCCCGAAGAGAAGAGGATGAAGCAGTATAGTAGAGATAAGTATTTCTTAGTTAAGAACCAAGGTTATCAATCCAGTAGGAGAACCACACAGAACCTCATTAGCAGCACCTACACACAGAAAAGCAAATACTTGCACCCAACGCAAAACAAGGGGTTGTCAATCCCTTGGCGGTTAATTGCAAGGATCAAATCTCATAGTGATAGATAGATAAAATAAAACACAAAATAAAATAACAATAAATAAATTGCAGCAAGGTATTTTTGGGTTTTATGTATGACGAAAGATAGACCCGGGGGCCATAGTTTTTGCTAGAGGCTTCTCTCTTGAAGATAGCATACGGTGGGTAAACAAATTACTGTTGGGCAATTGATAGAAAAGCACATAGTTATGACGATATTCAAGGCAATGATCATGTATATAGGCATCACGTCCGAGACAAATAGACCGACTCCTTCCTGCATCTACTACTATTACTCCACCCATCGACCGCTATCCAGCATGCATCTAGGGTATTAAGTTCACGAAAAATGGAGTAACGCCTTAAGCAAGATGACATGATGTAGACAAAGTAAATCCAATCAATATGAATAAACCCCATCGTTTTACCCTTAATGGCAACGATACAATACGTGTCATGTCCCTTTCTGTCACTGGGATTGAGCAACGCAAGACCGAACCCATCACAAAGCACCTCTCCCATTGCAAGATAAATCAATCTAGTTGGCCAAACCAAACCGATAGATCGGAGAGAAATACAAAGCTATAACAATCATGCATATAAGAATTCAGAAAAGACTCAAATAATATTCATGAATAATCTGATCATAAAGCCACAATTCATCGGATCCCAACAAACACACCGCAAAATAAGATTACATCGAATAGATCTCCAAGAAGATCGAGGAAAACATTGTATTGAAGATCAAAGAGAGAGAAGAAGCCATCTAGCTACTGACTATGGACCCGTAGGTCTGAGGTAAACTACTGACGCATCATCGGAAGGGCAGCAAGGTTGATGTAGAGGCCCTTCGTGATTGGTTCCCCCTCCGGCAGATCATCGGAAAAGGCCTCCAGATGGGATCTCAAAGAAATAGAGACTTGCGGCAGCGGAAAAAGTGTTTTGGGTGGCTCTCTGTTGGTTTCCCGATTTTAGAGAATTTATAAGCTGGAATTAGGTTAAACGGAGGTACGGTGGGCCCACGAGGCACATGGGCGCGCCCCCCACAGGGCGCGCCCATGTGGCTCGTGGCCCACTCTTTCATCTTCTGGCCCTCTCCTGAAGCTTCCAAGGTCTCTTTTGTCCAGAAAAAAATCGTCAAAAAGTTTTGTGGCATTTGGACTTCGTTTAGTACAGATTTCCTGGAAAACCAAAAACAGGCAAAAAAAACAGCAACTGGCACTGGGCACTAGGTTAATAGGTTAGTCCCAAAAAATGATATAATATCGCATATAATTGCATAACAAACATCCAAGATTGATACTATAATAGCATGGAACAATCAAAAATTATAGATACGTTGGAGACGTATCATGGTGCCGTCCCATCGACCCAGGCGCCACCGCCGAGGGTGTCATCAACTGCTATATCAGTTCTGCGGCCATTACCATCACGATTCTCGGAGTACCTAGGAGGGCCGTTGTCGGTGCTAGCCATCAAAACCTCTGCCAAAGACTCGATGCTTTCACAACTCCCTTCCTCTTCCTCCCCATCGTGAAGGGAGGCGAATAGGTTGTGGAAGGACTCGTCGGGCTCGAGTGTAGCTACCTGCTCGGCTACGGCCTGAAGGGCCACAGCGTGCTTCACCCACCGCTGAAGCCGCGAGCGGCCGGAACGCTTGCGGCGGCGTCTAGCGAGGAGCTGGGGGGCCTCCTGGTACGGAACCGACGGCTGACGGAGAAGGACTCCGTCGGACCTCACGCGGAAGTGCGCTGCGCCGCGGACGGGCAACGACTCCACGTCTAGCGGGGCTTCCTGAAGCCACGCCGAATCATCGGCGATGAAACGGAGGGCACCGAAACGGATCTCGCCATCGAACACCATCTCGACGCCGGCAACCATGATGAACGAAAGATTCCACCTACGTCGTGTTCTGCTAGATGCACAGCCCCATGGTGGGCGCCAACTGTCGTGGGAATTACTCTGACAGTGAGTACTAGGGGTACGAACAAGGGCTGATTCTAGCTACAGCGAAGGTGTGACACAAGGATTTACGACTTCACGCCCCTCTCGGTGGAGGCAAAGACCCTACGTCTCGAGCTTTGGAGCTGTTTTGTTTCTCTTGCGTCTGGAAGATTACAATGGATGCAAACCCCTGTCTAAGTGCTACGGGGTGACTTATATAGAGTGCGCCGCCCCCTCGGCTAGATACGTTACAGAGGGAGTTGATGACTCGAGTTTATTACAGGCGTTACTCTTGGTAACTGACGTATTGATTGTTAGTAACTCACGATGACGTGCGCCTTCAGATGTTCTGGATTCCACGCTGGCTCTTCGCCTTCCTTTGTCCAAGTGATCACGAGATAACCGAGTGGACTTGATATAGCCGAGTGGACCAGATGCAGCCGAGTGAATGAATTGCGGCTGGAGTCCGAATGGAATGATGACCCTGGGGTCTTGATGTCTGATGTTGTGGGCCCTTCATTTAGTCTAGAATGTACCTCTTATGACCCTACCTGTGGTAGGTAACCCCAACAGGGACAAAAGTGGCCGAGCAGACGGTACTGGAGTAGAAATAAGTGGCACAGAAAAAGAGAGAAGAAAAAGAATGTACAGTCCCCCACTCGTGCCAGTAGTGGATGTCAGATACAGTTTCATATAGTTATCTATGCTTCTGGGCTGCATTTGTCAAATATAAGTTCATGTTGCAATTGTCATGTCATAATGTAAGATCGTGCTTCGCGGACAATTCATTAGGCCTGATTCATATAGTTTGCCAAACTTCTCAGTTGTATTTGGCCTTTGTGCCATGGGCGCAACAGGTCATCTAATCTAATCTTGTAAAAAGAAGGAAGGGGAGGACACGAGAGAGGGACGGAGGAGACACTAGGCGAGGGGTGGTCGTCGATTAGTTGCAGTGCAGTAGGAGTAAGCGGAAAAGAGAACTGGATTTACATGCATGAGAAAACAACGGGATCTGAGTCGTCCAATTCAGATCCACCGACAAAGAAGCCATCGGCACCAAGGCTGGGCCACATGCTCAGCGATAGAGACAAAACAGCCAACAGCGGAGTCGCGAGGGGAGGAGGCTACACGTGTTTGGGTCGAGGACGCGCGACCACAACCGGTGCCGTACTGGTCCGATGGACAGGCCCATGGAGCCCGCCGTCCTGCCCTCCACAAGTTTCGCTAGAATCTCTCATTCTCCCCTCCTCCCACGTTTTTATTCTCCTCAAGTCCTCATCTTTATAACCAGCTGCCTCCGGCCTCCTGTCAAAAAGAAAAGAAAAACTGCCACACTCGGTTGGGATTTGCTGGGCCTTGGTTGGGAATGGCGGAGGATGCGGGGAGGAAGAGGAGGAGGATGCAGCAGCAGGAGGATGAGCATTTGAAGGCGGCGGCGGTGGAGGAGGGGGGAGGGAAGCAGAAGAGCAAGCGGGGGAGGGTGGAGTTGCGGCGGATAGGGACAGGACGAGCCGGCAGGTTCGCTTCTCCAAGCGCCGGAGCGGGCTCTTCAAGAAGGCTTTCGAGCTCCCCGTGCTGTGCGACGCCGAGGTTGCGCTCCTTGTCTTCTCTCCCGCCGGCCGCCTCTACGAGTTCGTCTCCTCTGACCGCCGTGGAACGTGTTTAAGCGCCGGGGTTCGAGATGGTTAGTTCTCCAATTGAAGGATCTGTGCATATATACGCCGCCCAAAAAATATGATATGTAGCTGCCATAGCCACGCCGGATCTCTTTATTTTTCTCTGAATTTGCATTTCTTTGTTTCCAAGGGGAATTATTTATTTCCAACACACGTATTATTGAAATTTTGGCAAATTAAGCTGGGTGGGTTCCTTCTGTCGGCCTAATTAAATATTTCTCTGTCCATAAAACTTTCTAATACACATCGCGAGTAGCTTTTTTTAATACTTTTATTAGCAGCTAAATTTGAGATGTGGCAATTAATGCTGCTGCAAGACTGTTAAGTCACTCCTAATATTATACATGTTGCCCCAGGTACTATACTTGTGTGCCAATATTATACATGCATAAATCTACACAGATTATGCCACTCTCTTTTATGAACATTTTATCATACATATATATATAGTTCTGGTAGTAAGGCTGTCCTTAATTTAATTCAAAAGGATTGTCCTTCTTTGTGTGAAGCTAGTGTGGATCGATCGTGTTCTTGTGTGAAGTTACTGAATTAATCTCTTACCTTCCAAAGTGGGATTATTTTCCATGTTATTATACTGTATTCATTTTTAATTTCCTATTTTTGAATTTTATTTTTTTGTAGCATTGAGGAAATTTTTGGTCGATGCCGGTACCTCTCCAACACGGTAATTGATCTCAATATTGATTCATGAGATTCCAGAGTTGATTAGAATATACGTGTGAGGGATAATATATGAAATGTATATGAGCAATTAGACAGCTGTTTATGATCAGGCTATCTGCCAACTTAATTCATGATAACTATATATACAAGTAAATCATCTCAATGTTGATGCACGAGATTTTCGAGTTGATTACACTATACAGGTATAAGGAATATATATGCGGTAGCTTAACTATATATGTACGAGTAATTAAGCATCTTGTTGTTTATGATCATGCTAGCTACCTCCTAGTGGAATTCATGTGCCTAGATTCTCCCAATACGAGACATTGCACAAAGTAGGAAACAGTATTTTTGAAATCATAGAAATATAAAAAGTGAAATATATGTTCATATCTCCCTGTGCCTCCTCTCTCTCGTTGTACATACCCCCTCTTTGTACATTCCCTTTCTCCTTGCACATATGTTCTTTGTTTAATAAAATTTACTGTCGGGCCTCCCCTACAGTTTTCGGGTCAAAAAGTAAGCACAATTCAACACAGTTCAGCAACCACAAACTGAGCCTTAGAGGTAAACACCCTTGTTTTGTTTATGGCCCAAATGACACTATCAAAATCTAGGGAACGAGTCAGCCCAAAATCAGCCTCTCTAATTCCATCCCAAATAATTACGTTGTTAAGAAGCAAATAACCATCTTCCAAAAGTGAAACTAAACCCAAGAGTAAAGAAAGAATAAGTCAATACAGATATCTAGTGGTAGATTCTGCTTCTAGCTTCAATTAACCACATGATGAGGGAAAAACTATAGAAGTGCATGCTCTAGCCAATGCAACCAAAATACCGATCTATGGGAGAGGGTCGGACATACTCCAACACTCCCCCCTCACGTCTATGCTCCTTTGGAGTTTATGACGTGGGCAGCGGAAGCGGGGGCAGGCCGCAATTATTTATTGCGTTTACTGGGTTTTGATCCCTGAACCTCTTGGTTATAAGTTTATGCACCTAACCAGTTCACCCATCAGACCGATCTGATAGAACGGACTAGGCAATACATTTATACGTCAACACTTCCCCTCACGTGTGGCTCCCTCAGGCCTAAACGTGGACCGAAAGTGGGCTGCAATTTAATTACGTCAGCCGGGTCTTGAACTCAGGACCTCTTGGCACATGATACCATGTAGAAGTGCATGCTCTAGCCAATGCAAATAAAAGACCGATCTAATGGAAGAGACTAGGCAATACATTTATACGTCAACACTCCCCCTCACGTGTGGCTCCCGTGGCTCACTCAGGCCTAAACATGGACCGAAAGTGGGCCGTAATTTAATTGCGCCAGTCGGGTCTTGAACTCAAGACCTCTTGGCTCCGATACCATGTAGAAGTGCATGCTCTAGCCAATGCAATCAAAAGACCGATTTATGGGAGAGGGTCGGACATACTCCAACAAAAACTACTGTCGAAAAAAGGGTATCGTGGAGATTGACGTTTATCGGCGGTCGACAGCAATCTTGAAGTAAACAGGAATTTCTTGCATTTGAAATCCAGAACCAGCTTGCATCAAAATTTACGTGCTTGAATTCAAACTTGGATAGGTTTATTTCGCTGGCTAATTAGCTAGGTAGCCAGCTGCGGTAGAGAATGCTGGTAAAAGTTAGTATCCAACCAACGTACCTGCACTGTCGTAATGGATGCATGCATGGCTGGGTCCTCTAGCAAGTTCCATGATCATATTGTCATAATTAAGAAGGAACAACTATGTAAAGAAAAATTAACCGGCTCTTTCGATTCTTTGGACAGCTTGATCTGAATGAGCAGCCAGTTCCGGATTCAGTATCTGAACTAAATAACTTCGCTCAAATGTAATCCCTGATCACACATCCATACACTCGTCGATGCTGTGCCTAAGATGATATAATTTGCATTACACACTGTCTAATTTCAGGGCCCTGGAACTAGATGTTAAAGAGATGAGCATGGCTGAGCTAACGCGTTTCGAGGAAATTGTTACAGATGCTTTGACAGTTATCAAGGTCAGCTAATTCTTTATCTCCATACCATTCTAGCGTAGATTTGAAGTTGACCTGCATTGCAATTTCATTTGCATTGTCCATGAATGGTACATGTATATATACAAAAGGTCTTGAGAGCTGCTTAATTTTTTTGTGTTTGCAGAGCAAACGTATCTGAAATCTGATTTGAGCGGTTGATGCATGTGTTTGGCCTGAACTCTAAATTATCCTAAATTCAGTGAGACATAGTTATAGTCTGAACTCTAAATTATCTTAAATTCAGTGACACATAGTTCATCAGGATTTCACAATCCAGGACCAAAAAATCCTATACTATACCACCAAAAGTCTGGCGCACACTAAAACAAATTTAGTGGTCAATCCTATACTACACCATTTCAAAATCCATATGAAACAGCAACAGTTGTCAATAGGACAGCTTGTAAACCGTTCATCATTACACTATCTCAATTTGAACAGTTCATTAAGAATAATCACTAATCAAAGTTTAATAGCACATGCAGTGCAAAAAGTTGAAACTGTATGAATTAGCACCCCAAAAAACACATGTTGGAAAAAATTAAGCCGATCTGGCAAATACGCATGGGCACGAATAACATTTTCCCCTCATGATTATCCGTCACATACATCGTCTAAAAAACATCACTGGAAATTCGGATCTGCAAAAGAAAATCACATATGTACAGACTATCAGAGAGCACTCTATTCTGGGTTCATCAACACGAATGATATACATCTCGATCCATCCATGCAGCCAAATCAGCCATGCCAAAGCAATAGAAGGAACAAAATTAAAATCGCCAAAAACATGCAACTCTAGAACAGATGAACACCAGCTAGGAGAAAAAGCATAAGTACAGAACGTGTGATCCAACCTCACCGAAACAATGGAGAAAATGTTTTTTCCCGGCCAGATCAGTGGACGAGGACCTCACCATGGGCAGATCCGGTGTTCCGCAAACTCGAGGTGATTCGGCTACCGGAGTGGAAGATGACGCTGGATCCGGGTGGTTTGGCCGCTGGAGTGGAAGAGGACGAGCGCTCCGGCCGTCGCTTCGGTCGGGGAGCGCGGTCGCCGTCGGCAACCACCGCATAGACGAGAGAGAGGGAGGGGGGAGGAGGGCTGGGCGACTGGATAGGAATGAGGACGAGGGAAAGAGAGAGCGTCACCGGAACAGGAGCTCTGGTCTGGTCCACACGGTAGGCCAGGAGGATGGGTTGGCATGGGATCCCTTCACCTGTGCCGTTTCGAACCAGCACCCATGGGCCAGTCTTTCTGGACGCGCGCGAACAGGTAAGTAGTATGGACAGAACAGGATACGCCTAGGCGTCGGATAGCCGTATCCCAGACCGTATTTCAGGTAGTAGGCCTGGCGCAAGCCTGCCACACACTGACACATTACAGATCCCCAAGCCCAAACAAACGGCCGGGATAGCGGCCTGCCTGTAGCGTGGCCGCCAAAAGCCCTCACTCCTAGTAGACTACGTTATCAACAGCAGTTAGATCAATTTATTAAACACGTTTAGAAGGCTAGCGTTGGTTAGATCAATTTATTAATTTGGCCAACACTTGGGTTATTTTATATACTAGCAATATAAATCATGTTAGCCTGCATAAAAAAACTCTCTAATCATGCTTACGGGTATTCTTTATTTTTATCCATGCGTTCCTACCCATCGTAATGAAACTCAAATTTGCTCTGTTAGTTCGGCACCATATGTTCCAATTTTTTGTCAGAGCTTATCCTCCCAAAAATTAAAGACTGCCAAGTTGATTGCCAAATATTGCATTTCTGGCTATCAACAACTACATTTGTTCAAGATTATTTAGGAGTACGTTTTGTTATATACTCTCTCCGTTTCATAATGTAGTGCATATAGATTTTTTGAAAAGTCAAATCTCACGACTTTGATAAAGAATGCCAAATGTATATTATTAGATTCGTCATAAGATATAATTTCATATTTTATATATTTGATATTGTAGATATAAATAGTTTTCTCTATAAACTTGATCAAAATTTGTAAAGTTTGACTTTTTAAAAAATCTATATGCACTACATTATGGAACGCATGCAAATCTCTTGGCTCGATGGAGATTTGGAGAATTAAAGTTAAGAAATTTCTTACATTATGAAGCCCATAAACTATAATTAATAGTTTCCTGGTAATTTAGAGTATTCTAGTTGTTTTTAGATTTTACCCATCTGTTTTTATCCGGCCAAATGAACTAACTCATTAGATTTGATTCCCGAACTAATTTGCTAAACATGTATTACCTCTGCAAGATTAACGCAGGGTGTCACCGGTACATGCGCACTGTATAGGATGCTACAGTGGCAGTGTGTTGGACGTGCCAAAAGCTGCTGTAATCTGGCCCACCACCCATCAACCTAGTGCATCGTCATCATCAGGAAAGTCACTTTTCGAACGGCTGCCCTGCTGCTTCTTCTCACGCACCATGTGTGCCCCTTCGCACAGTTGGCACGACCAGGTTCGAACAACGTAGCAGTTGTTCCAGGCATAGGACGAAATCACTGTTTTGACCTTTTTTCTTAACTTAATCAAGAATTGACTCTTTGCAAAAGAATTTCGAATCTGAACTTTTTTGGTCACGCCAACATCTCTGGCGTTTGGCTTGCAGGGGAGACGCCAGGAATGATGGCGTTTAGGCCTGGCCCACACTTACCCAGCTGGCGCTGAAGTGGCAGAGCCAAATGCTATAGAGCTTGGCGTCTGGAGCAAACAGCGTTGGTGAAGCCGACTATGGCTGATGGGACTCAGAGTGGCGATCTTCATCTGTGGCCTGGCTGGATCATCAGAGAAGAGAGCGTCGGTGACCTGTTCTAGACGGAGGCGATCTTAACATCAGATTTGTACCTGCGCATATATTGATCTAACATCAAATAAAAATCATGAGCTAGCTCATGCTCCAAATTTATTTCTATGTACTGATCTAATATAATATACAAACAACATATATATGTGGTTATTCTTTATTGGGTGGGGGGATGTGTGGCTATTAATATATGTGTTTTTAGAAAGCACAGTAATCATTAGTTCACATAATAAATATGATTTAAAATATTATACCGCATATTTTTTATTTAGCAACATTTTGTGATGGACATAGAGCCATATTATTTTCTAGAATACACATGAACTTTAAATTTGCTTCTATGTCAATACCTTCATCCTGGTGTAGGCAAGTCCTACCCAACAAATCAATCCATGCGATTAATTACTTGAAAACCGAATCCTCATATTTATCTCTTAGAAATCCTCTTCTCCTCCCTCACGCCTCGCCCAAAGTGGACTTGTAGAGAAAATAATTGCCGTTGTTTTTAAACACAGTACAGATGCAAAGCGCTCATACATACGCGCATACACTCACAACCCCTATGAACGCACACACGCACACCCTATCCCTATGAGCATCTTCGAGAGACTGAGCCGGCATATTATCTTGAGATTTACGAAGTCATCGTAGGCACCTCGTTGTCGACGGGAACGTCTCCTCCCACTGAAAGCACATGACCGAAAATCCTGAAATAAATCCAGAAATAATGCGAGCACCAGAACTTAAACCCTGGTGGGCTGAGTATACCACTGTCCCTCTAACCATCCAACCACAGACTGGTTCGCGAAAATAATTGCCGTTGGTTGGCATGTAGGCGGGGAACAAGCAGACTATTAATCACCGAAATTAATTAAGAAAATTATTCACGGAAGTAAGTCCACTAATGATGCATGCATGCAGCGCAGTTCCCGTATAAGCAGCTCACAAACGACAAGACCTATACTTTTTTTGCTTACTCCTGATGGAAGGGCTCAAAACGCCAACCCTACCGCGTTTGCTCCAGACGCCAAGCTCTATGGCGTTTGGCTCTGCCAATTCAGCGCCAGCTGGGTAAGTGTGGACCAGGCCTAAACGCCATCAGTCCTGGCGTCTCTCGTGCAAGCCAAACGTCAAGGATGTTGGCGTGACCAAAAAAGATCAGATTCGAAATTCTTTTGAAAACAGGGTCAAATCTTGATTAAGTTAGGAAAAAAATATCAAAACAGTGATTTCGTCCGCAGCCATATACGCCTACGAACCCTAAAACCTATTACTAGAAAACAAATCGGGGGGACAACGAACTGACAGATGAGAATCACGAGGTCTTGTGGAACGGACAGGATAAAGTCCTCCCAGGCCGAGGACAAAATTTGTGTTTTAACCTTTTGTGCTAACAAAATTCCGAATTGACCTCGCTTTAAAAAAAAACCGAATCTAACCTGTTTTGGTGACGCCAACATCCCTGGCGTCCAGATTGCACGGGAGACGCCATGGTCCCTGGCGTCTGTTCCCTGGCCCGCATGACCCACCAGCCCGTTGACCTGCTGACGTGGCAATGAGCCAGACGTCAAGGATCCTGGCGTTTCCAGACCCACACGCCGCGCATCTTGACGTTTGGTCGTGGTAAGTGAATAACCCCACGGGCCGTCGATAGTACATGCACTTCACAGCATCTGTGGCTTTGCAGGGTCAGGGTGGATAACACATGTAGGTAAGTGCAGGCAGGATGGCAGCGGCAGCAGGCGTCGTCGGGCCGGCCGGCCTGGGATGTGACGGTGCTTTGTGCCAGTTGAAAAACGAAAACGGAATGATTACATGCACGACCACCATACATGCTGCTCCTGGATTTATTGGTTACGGACTTGACTACTCGCTAGAACATGCACTCTCACTCAACCCAGCTGCCACTCCCACTCTAGTGCTAGCTAAGCTTTATGACTATCCATATGCTACTTCACGGATTTGTTTAGGCATCTCCAACGCTGATCCGTAAATTTGCTCCGGCATCTGTCCGTGGATAGAGAGATCAGTCCGCGGACACTGATACCGAAGGCCGTCATCTAACGCTGTCCGCATACATTCCAACAACTTTTTGAACTAACCGGACGAAAATCGTGCAAACACAGCGGATTTCATATAAACTGAACGACATTTATCCAAACAGGGCGGATTTTCATTACATTTCGAACATTTACAGAAAAATATATACGGCGGCCGTCGGCGTCCGAGCCCTTGTTGTTCCCTTCCTGGGACCGCTTCCTCCATCCACCGTCTCCATGAGCACCGGCGATAAAACGGATGAAGTGAAGCTGCGGTCTCCGGTGAGAAATAGTAGAACACGGGAGACGGACCGGCCCACATGGGACATAAGGCCATGCCGCCTCCCATGCCCTACTCATCCTCGGAGGAGTCCGCGCCTTGTCCGTCGCCGGTGGACGTGAGGTCCACGATGAAAATGGTGGCGCCGGCGCTGTCGTCGTCCCACCGGGCCGCCCGATAGTTCGTCGGCGCCGCGTAGGAGGCGAAGCTGGCATTGTTCTCGTCCGCGATAGCCTGCAGCTGCGCCTCCGCGGCGACCACTTACTGGCGAGAGGCGGCTTGAGCGCGTGCGGCCTCGTAGATCGCACGCTGCTTCGCGACGAAGTTGGGGTTTGCCGCGGCCATGGCCGCCACGGCCTCCTCGCTCACGCGCTCGCCGTCGATTTGGCCCTCCGCCAGCCGGTGCTGTTCTAGGAGGAACAGGTTGTACCGTTGTTCCTCCTGCGCCTGATGAAACACCGACATAGGGGCCGGCGTAGGCTGCTCCTCCGCCATGGCGGCGTTGAAGTGCGCCTGCGCCTGCTCCCTGGTGAAGCCGGCATGCACACGCGCGGGCTCCGGTGCGGTGTCACCAGAACCCGTCTCCATCGTAGGGTCGTCCTCGTCGTCGGAGACCTCAGACGAGCTGGTGGGCATGCCGGCCTCGATCCGCCTGGCAAGGCTGCTTTGCCAGGCGGCCATAAGGGCGGCCACCTTATGCTTCATCTCCGTCGAAACGCTCTCCCACAAAGCGTTGCCTCCTGGATGGCGGCCTCCGGCATCAGTGTCCGCGGACTAATACCGGAACAAATTTACGGGTCAGTGTTGGAGATGCCCTAAACAAATCTGTGAAGTAGCATATGGATAGTCATAAAGCTAGCTAGCACTGGAGTGGGACTGTGGGAGTGGCAGCTGGGTTGAGTGAGAGTGCATGTTCTAGCCATTAGTCAAGTCCGTAACCAATAAATCCTGGAGCAGCATGGTATGGTGGTCGTGCACAGTGGCGGAGCCAGGATTTGAATATGGGGGGGGCCAAGCCAAGCCAAGTGAAGAAAAAACAATATCCAGTACAAAAAAAATCTTATAGAACAAGGTTTTGCAGAAGCGACATGAAAATATCATTACATTTCTATTAATTTAAAGTGGCCTCTACGATTGCCGATGAGATCAAAAATATTAACAATTTCATCTGAAGATATCTTAGCTGCTATTTTTTTTTCTATGTAAATTATCATGCAATGGCGAAGCAAATCGTCTCCCATCTTACTTCGAAGACGTGTTTTGACAATCTTCATAGCCGAAAAGGCCCGCTCTGCAGTTGCCGTTGAGACTGGGAGAGTGATAACTAGTCGCAACAACCTGTCAACCATTGGATATGAAGAAGCTTTACCTGTTTTGACTAGTCCTTTTGTTAAACTAGCAATAGATGGCAAGGTCATCAGTTCTGGATGGTTGCACACATCTAGCTGAAAATGAGGTAACTGACTTTCCAACTGAGCTAATTCTTGACTTGAAAAATCAGCAGGATAGAACTTTTCTGCGAGGGTGCTTATCTTTGGGATATCAAAAGATTCATGCCTTGGATCCAACGATGAACAGAGAGTAAGGAGCTCAGTTGCTTGGGTACTGAATCGATCATTCAGTTCACTTAGTTGTTGATCAATTGCAACACTGAAAACATCGACTTTGTAGTGGTGGAGCGTTGTTGTGTTGTCATGCTTATTTCGAGATTTGGTAACATCAACATACCTATTAATTTCATTTCAGAGTCAGCTCAATTCCCAAGATAAAAAAGCAACAAATATATAACTTAATACAAGTTCAGTAATTTTAGAAAGTACAAGGAACTTACTTGCGGTCCAAATCTGGGATATCAATCTCGTGCTTGACACAAAAAGATTTGACCTCCTCTAAAAGAGATTCCCAACCATGTTCCCTTAGCTCGCCAAGTAGGACCTTTGTGTTAGAAACAGAATCCAAGGCATTTAAAATATCCAAAGATTTGTATTGAAGTTTCTGACACAACACATCAGTGATCTTCATAATCTTTTCCATCAGATGTAGAATGAACACAAAATCAAAGGATATGACAATTTTAAGGGATCCAACGGCATCTCCACGAGAATATTTTGAGACTGAACGGTCAGTTGCTACACCTCTTAAGACGGCAACTGTAGCAGCAAACATCTTCTTTAAGCTGTGTATAGACTTATAGTGTGAACTCCATCTTGTGTCTCCTGGCCTCTGTAAGGTTCCTATTTGGTTTTGCCCTCTGCCTGTATCAAGCTCTCCCAACTCAATTCCACGAGCAATTTCATCCGCTTGGTTCGCTAGTAGCTCATCACTGCGCTTTGTAGAAGAACTAACAACATTTATTACAAAATTTGCATTCTGAAAGAAGTTATGCACCTCGTGTACCTCTCGTGATGCAGCAACAAGCGCCAATTGTAACTGATGAGCCATACAATGAATATAGTAGGCATATGGACACTCACGGAGAATAAGAGCCTTCAATCCATTCCATTCCCCTCTCATATTGCTTGCACCATCATATGCTTGGCCCCTGATGTCTTGTATGCTTAGGTTATTATCTGACAGTACAGCACAAATTGCATTTTTCAAAGTTAAGGCAGCAGTATCGTTAACATGAACTAGATCAAGGAAACGCTCAATTATTTCTGCTTCTTTGTTGGCAAACCGAAGAACAACTGCCATTTGTTCTTTTTTTGATTCATCCCGAGCTTCATCAACCATTATACAAAACTTGGCATTACCTATTTCTTCTTTAATTGCTTTCTGCACTTCTCGAACAAGTATGCCAACAACCTCTTTCTGAACTTCTCCGGATGTATACTTTGCATTACCTGGAGCATTTTCCAGAACAACGGCTGCGACATCCTTATTGTATGAAGCGAGAATCTTAACCATTTCAAGAAAATTTCCTTGGTTCTTAGACCCCGCTGATTCATCATGACCTCTAAAAGGACAAGCTTGGAATATCAGCCACCTAATGGGACAAAGCGACTAGATGTTAGTTACCAAAACATTAAGTCATGTCAAATTTTAGTTGATCTGAATTTTTTTGCTTACCTCATGGCATCGATGGTAGTCTTAAGCCTCAATCTCGCATCACTAGCTAGTTTCTCATTTTGCTTTTCTATCACCTTGTCGATATGAGCCATACTAGTCTTGAGATCTTCATAGCATCGAGCTGAATAGTTGTGAGCAGAGTCAGGACCCCCAACATGAGTTAGAAAAGCACACGCTTTTCCATCGTTAACCTTTTTCCAGTTTCTAAAACCCTTGACTGAGAATGTATCAGACCCACATCTCCCAACAGGTTTTTTTGAGAAGAGAAAGCATGGCAAACAATAAGCTCTATCAGTGTGAGTTGAATACTCAAGCCACCAGAAATTTGTGTACCAATCTTTTTGAAATCGACGACGGTGTTTAGACTTCTCATCAAATGGATATTCCTCCAACTCCGGTCGATATACTCCCTTAGATATATAAAAATGCCGAGCATCATCTTGCTTGTCCGCTGGGAGCTCCCAAATTTGACAACGTTTACCAGGGTCTCTCTGATAAGGTGTGGTTATAATTTCTGCTTGTTCAGCAACATTTATCATGTCCGGCATATCCTGATCAGAAGCATTAACTGGACTTGAATTTGTAACTTCCACATCCGCCTCACTAACAATTTCAGTAGGTTGTGAGCTTGAAGCAACCGGCTTAAAAAATTTATTAATCTTAATGGTGTTTGGCCCTGCTTTTCTCTTCATAGCTATTGCCTGAAGTTCGACATGATCACATAAAAAAATTGCATCACATATAGGAATTAATACAAGATAAGATAGCATCATAGACTTGACTGAAGACGGAAGAATTGACAAGTGCAGCAGGCAGCAGCCATATACCTGAATCCGTCGATACTGAATCTCTGAATCAGATCGGTAGCTGGACAGCCGAGCAGAGTTTGAGTCTTTGAGAGCAGCAGCACTGCAGCAGCCTGCAGGCCTGGGCAGTAGCAACCAAGCAGATGCTTCAAGACGGCTCTCTACAAGACTGCAAGAAGCCAAGAAGCAACAGCAATTGGTTACCACAAGATTTAGATAAGGGATATGCTAGAGTTCAGAATTCAGACCTTTCACTGTTAATGCAGGAATAACTGAACCGACAGGTACTTCTCCAGGGTGCGTTGCAATTCAGATACAACCCACATATCCTGATCTTGAGAGAAAAATCAACAGTTCAGAAAATAACATGGGGCTTATTTTTACTACTCAAGCAATCCATCAAATGATCGGCAACCAGAAAAGAGAAAGAGCACTAGAGGTCTAGAGCAGCGATCATCATCATACAGATATCTTCAGACTTCAACGGCGAGGTGATCGACGAGCTCCTTGGGCCAGCGGGCCGAGCCGCCGAGGACCGGAGCGAGGCGAGGACGCGGCGAAGACCGGAGCGATGCAGCACTGAGGGTCTGAGGCGATGGGCGCAGTACTAGACCAAGAGGCAAAAGAGGGCGAGGCAGCCAGGCAGGAACATCGTCGAAAACTGAAACGACGGGCGGGGCGGCCGGCGGCGGCGACTAATCCCATGTGTATACACTAATTATGCACTTATGGAAGCTAGGGACTAGAGCCAATGCGGCAATGCTCAATAGTGGGCCTTTTTGACACGGGCGTTTTCCCCTTTCTATCAATATTTTACATTGAGGTAATCTGATGGGGGGGGGCCAAATACATGTGTACCTGCTCATGTCACGTTATATATATACTACATACTCCAGGTTTGCTCGATCGTTGGGGGGGGGGCCAGGCCCCTGCTCGCCCCCCCTGTCTCCGCCACTGGTCGTGCATGTAATCATTCCGTTTTCGTTTTTCAACTGCCACAAAGCACCGTCACATCCTAGGCCGGCCGGCCCGACGACGCCTGCTGCCGCTGCCATGCCTGCCTGCACTTACCTGGAGTACGTGCGTTATGCACCCTGACCCTGCAAAGCACAGATGGAAGTGCATGTACTACCGGCGGCCCGTGGGGTTATTCAATTACAGGACCAGACGCCAAGGTGCGCGGCATCTGGGTGTGGAAACTCCAGGGCCCTTCGCGTCTGGCTCTTTGTCATGTCAGCAGGTCAACAGGCTGATGGGTCGTGCGGGCCAGGGACGATGGCGTCTTCCGTGCAATCTGGACGTCAGGGATGTTAGCGTCACCAAAACAGGTCAAATTCGATTTTTTTTTAAAAGCGGGGTCAATTCAGGATTTTGTTAGCACAAAAGGTTAAAACCCAAATTTTGTCCCCAGGCCGCCGTCCACCACAAGAGCAACTCCTCCGCCCATGTCCGTTTGGGTCTGCGCGGACAAAAACGACTACCCAGCACAGAGACCCATTTCCATTTTGCGTCCGCTTTGTGTCCACGCGGACCCATTTCCGTCCCAAATTTGAGACACATTTGGGTCCGAGGCGGACACAGAGCGGACGTTTTCCGTCTCCTCCTCGTCCGCCTCTGTCCGCTGCATGTGAGTGGTGACCCACCTGTCGTGGGAACGAGCCTGACAGTAGAAGGTAGGGGTACGTAAGGAGAGGGCAGAGTCCTAGCTACGGCGAGGGTGTACACACGGATGTATGAGTTCAGGCCCCTCTCGTGGAGGTAATAGCCCTACGTCTCAGGTGCTCGGGAGCTCTTTGTCGAGTGTAATAGGAGTATCGTTACAGGGAGTGCGAACCAACCCTTATGCCAGAGGGGAGGGGTGGCTTATATATAGTGCGCTGCCCCTCATAAGTGTTTGGCATCTAAGGGTCAGATCGTGGCTATAAAGACGTACGTTACTGGTAACGTACAACATAAATGCTATTAATGGTCTTGATGAACGCCTGCCCGTTAGCCTTCCCGGGGTGACTTCTGGGCTTCTGTGGTCGACTATCTTCTGGTCCTTCCGAGTGAAAGGTAAGCGTCGAGTGAAAGGTACCTCCGAGTGTATATTGTCGAGTGACTTGCATGTCTTGGCGATTTCAGTCGGAGACTTCCTTATAGCTCTTAAGCTTTCTGGGGCAGTGTCCTTAGGTAGGGCATGTAGGTCAGGCCTATGACCCTACCCTAGGTACATATCTCCATCATTAGCCCCCGAATGGATCGGGGTTCGAGTGTAAAAAGTGTCAATGCAGGTTCTGACAAGACACAAAAATTCCGAGTGCATTTGAGGCTTCTTAGAAATCTGCGTCGATTGGAACCTTTATCGCTCGCCCTGATCGATTCTGTCTTGAAGTATATCCGAGTGAAACTGAGCTCGAAATTAGGTCCGAGTGAAACTGAGCTCGAAATCAGGTTCGAGTTGTTTGCAGAGTCTTCTGATGTGACGGTTCGCTCCGTCGGGTCCGGATTTTACGGGACTCGAAAATTGGATAAACGCGCGCCGAGCGGGGATGACGCAACCGCAAAGGCAAGCGGGGACACGACGCCTCAATTATCGCGCCGCCGGAATCGCCACGTGATGTGCCTCCTCTGAATTCGGGATACTCAGAGATCTGGCGGGCCCGCAGGTCAGTGACCCACACGGGCGGATATAAGGGGCGACGATGCCGGTGCTGGAACAGTATTCTTCCCCCAAATCTGCTCTTCTCCTCCTCCTCCTCTGCTCAGCTCCGCTCCCACGACCGCCGCCGCCATGACGAAGGGCAAGACGGAGAAGCTCGAGCGCACCAAGAAGGAAGGAGCCAAGGCGAAGAAGCCGTCAGGCGCCCGGTCGACGGTGCCGCCGGGGTGGATCCAGGGGGATTTCCTCCAATCGACGGTCACGGCGGAGGATGTGCAAAATCTCGTCGTCGATGGGTTGATAACTGCGGGGTCCTGGAGATTGCCGAAGGGGGAGACCGAGCCGGAGCCACGCGACGGCGAGCGAGTTCTGCTTCTCACCCACGTCGAGCGAGGTTTCTCCATGCCACCCCACCCGTTCATCCGTAGTTTCCTGAACTATTTCAGAGCGCAGCTCCACCATTTTCCTACGAGTGCGATCGCCTATCTTTCCTGTTTCATAACCTTGTGCGAATGCTTCCTGGGCTGTCCTCCGCATTGGGGTTTGTTTAAACACATATTCTCTGTTAGATCTCAATCCGTCAAGAAAGCCAATCCCAGTGATAGCAAAACCCACGTAATCCAACTGTGTGGTGGCTTAGGGATCCAAAAGAGAGGTAGGAGTGCATTTCCCTCCATGACCTTTCCTGATTCTGTCCGGGGTTGGCAGTCGACATGGTTCTATTGCAAGGATGTTGCATCACCAAATATGTCGACTGGACTTCCTCCTTTCACCTTGGATCGACCTACCACCCCCAAACCACTGTACGTGACAAAGGTAGAGAAAATCCAGGTAGGGATCCTAGTGAACGCTGTATCTGATCTCATCCGCGGCAGAGTGACTGGCTTGGATCTCCTTGAAACGTTTCTCAGTCGACGGATCCAGCCTCTCCAAGCCCGAGATCACACCATGTGGCATTACTCGGGCCCTGAGGATACCACTCGGACTCATCCTGAAGAAGTTTCCGACGAGACCGTTTCTCAGTGGCTCAGGAGCATCACCGGAGCCTGTGATAATCCCGAGGGAGCCAAGCGAATTC
Organism: Elymus sibiricus; assembly: GCA_039707655.1. Lineage (NCBI taxonomy): Eukaryota > Viridiplantae > Streptophyta > Magnoliopsida > Poales > Poaceae > Elymus > Elymus sibiricus. Next base: position 6,769,454 of record CM077666.1, read on the forward strand.
CACCCTTTTCTGCTTTGAACCCACCAAAGAACCTGGTGAGTTATACCTCTGTCGATTGTTTTAATATTTGTCGAGTAACTGGATCTTCAGCTGACTGACTTTGAAGCTTGTATCTTGCAGGAATTTACAAACATGTACTCGCCCGTGCCCAACGGAGAACAGCTTGACGAAGAAGAAGGGAGTGTAGATGATAGCGCAGACGGCGATTACGCCAACGACAGCGAGAGCAGCGATGACGACCTGGAGGAAGGCGAGGTGGAAGCCCAGGTCCCTCTGCGCACCGGGCGTCGCACCAAGCAGCAAGAAGACCCAGAGGTTGCTCCGAGCAAAACTGTGGCGTCGACCACAAGGAACCCAAAGCGTGACCGTGCCGCAACATCAGGGTCGACTGAAAAAGCTGCGAAACAACTCAAGCCAGACGCGCCAAAACCTCGGAAGGCCCTGCCTCGTATCAAGATTGCTGTGCCTGTTGCCTCAACGTGAGTGTTTATTTGCCCGCAATTGTGATTGTGGCACTTCATGTCTCTGTTGACCGAGTGGAGTTTATCCGTCAGAGCTGCTACCTCTGTGACGTCGCCCCAGCGAGATGATGGGGACCATATGGAAGTGGACACTCCTGACGCGGCCACCTCCCAACGAGGTATAACAAACCCACACTCTACTCTGTTTTTTGAAGAATAATCGTCGAGTGACTTGATTAAAATTGCCGATTGATAGCTGACGAAGTCATCGAACTGGAAGATGACGAGGAGCTGCAGCGAGGAACGCAAGATGAGGCTGTGCCTCTGGAGACTCCACACGTACGCACTCGGAGAACATCGTCAGGACAGACGCCCCATGGGGCGACTGCTGCGACACCTCCAGCCCTTGTGGCCCCGCTGTCGAGTGCTCCGCCAGCCACTTCAATTCTGGTGGCTTCAGCACCTATTGGACAATCTGAAGCACCTCCTGCTGCCTCAGTTACAGCACCAACTCATTCGACGCCCGCATACCCTTTGTATCACGTCCCGGAGGACCAAACTGGAGCTGCCAAGGAAGCCATGATTCAGGCTAGGCAGATGATGCTGCGAACAAAGGAGGCGTATGAAGCCAGCAAGTTAGCCTATGATGCCAGCTCAGCGCTTCAAGCCAACGTCCGAGTAAGTGCTATTGTAAGTTCATTTCCGATTGAATTCCTGTCCATCTTGATTTTACACCCACTGGGTGTTTTCTTCGCAAGTAAATCAGGTAGTTTCTGGTCCAGTGGGGGCACGCTGAGTGCACCCACTGGGTGTAGTCCCCGAGACTGCTGTCGAATGACGAAGGCATCGGCAGGGGTCTTAGAGTTGATTTGAAAGTTGCTTGTCACTCGACAGGACAGGCCTGGTCGAGTGATAGTAGGTCCAGTGGGGGCACGCTGAGTGCACCCACTGGGTGTAGTCCCCGAGACCGCCGTCAAGTGCTTGTATCGGCGGGGGTCTGATAGAGACAATGTTCGCTTGCTTGCTTCTTTGTTTATACTCTGACAGGCCAGACCTGGTCGAGAGTTTCTGTATCCAGTGGGGGCACGCTGAGTGCACCCACTGGGTGTAGTCCCCGAGACTACTGTCGATCGTTGACGATGGGTAGTAGTCTTAAGAACTATTCTGCAGGTTTCATGGACATCATTTCCATCAACCATGATATGACGCTGTATAGGGTTGTGGGGTGGGGCGGCAGGCCGCCTTTCAGTCGACTGCACTTGTACTTTTCCACTCGAGAGTAGAGAAATATCCATGTCGACTGAACCCCTTCTTTGCTGATTTCAGAAAGCCTGTGGGCTCGGGACCAAGTACGTCGAGCTGGAGAAGGAGAAGAATCGACTTCTGCTGGATCTGGAGCTGACGAACAACAACCTGGACCGTGCACAGACCGAATTGAAGACTTTGGGAGGTAATCCTTGTCAACCAATTGCATTATCACTTTCATCTTTCGTCCTTTGAACCGAGCGAATCCACTCGAACAGACGGACGTGATGAGAACCGTCGTCTCCGAGCGCGACTCAACAATGTTATTTCTTTAGATACCATGAAGAAGGCGCTCGAGGACAAGGACAAATCACTTGCTGATGCTCAGAAGGAAGCAAAGGAGAAAACTGAAGCTGCTGAGAAGAAACTTGTCGCAGCCAGTAAACTGGAAGAAGAGAACGCCAAACTCAAGCAGGAACGATCCGACTAGATCAAAAAACTTGAAGTGCAGACCAAGGGAAAGAGTGCTCTGGAAAAACACTTAGGAGACTTTGCGAAGAAAATGTTCAGCATGCTTGAAGGTGACTTTCTTCTGTCGAATGAATTTCTTTGATTTCCTCAGAACGGCATTGTGATCACCTTTTCCCTTTCTCTTCACGCAGAATTCTGTCAAGACTTTGAGAAGGAAACCGAAGAAATCGAGCCCAATCTGGACCCCACGAAGTCACTCGTCGGAGACGCCGTGGCCATGGATATGTTTCGACTCGAAGCTCGCCTTAAGAGTGTCCAAGGATATGTCACTCGGCTGAAGGCTGCATTCTAGAAGGTCAACAAGGAGTTGTGGCCTGAAGATTCTCTCCAGACTGACCTCGAGTCTATGATGACTCGCCTCAACGAAATTCCCAGTCGAGTGCAGGCGTGGAAGAAATCCGCTGCTCGTTGTGGTGCTGATGTGGCACTTTCACTCGTCAGGGTTCATTGCAAGGAGGCCGGGGAGGACAAACTGAAGGCCCTCCGTGTGATCAACACAAAGAAACTTCAGTTTGAAGATTTCATGGAGACTTTCATCGAAGCAGCCACTCGGATCGCCGACGGAATTGACCTGGACACCTTTGTCGAGCCCTCAAGCCCTACTGGAGCTTGAACAAGTACTTTGCTTTCAGTAAAACCTTTATTTGCCTCGGTATGCCGAGTGATGGTGTAACCGATTAAACCTTCGTTCAGGCCCTAAGCCTGAGAACTTCCCTTTGCGCGAACAAGTTTTTGCTGCGCTAGAGATTCTAGTCTTACTCGCATTTTTCTTTCCGACATTTTGCTTGGTTGAATTTATTTAATTCTCGAATGGAACTTAGGCGAAGGCTGGTTCGCAGCTAAGTTCCGAGTGTTAGGAATACCTTACACTCGGAAGGATTGCTCTTCCCTCGGAGAAGTTTTCTGAACTTAGGCGAAGACTGGTTCGCGGCTATGTCTCCGAGTGTATTGAATGTTATACACTCGGAAGGGTTTTTAACTTAGGCGAAACGGATTCGCAGCTAAGCCCCCGAGCAAGAGGATTGCTCTTCACTCGGAGAAGTTTTCTGAACTTAGGCGAAGACTGGTTCGCGGCTAAGTCTCCGAGTGTATTGAATGTTATACACTCGGAAGGGTTTTTAACTTAGGCGAAACGGATTCGCAGCTAAGCCCCCGAGCAAGAGGATTGCTCTTCACTCGGAGAAGTTTTCTGAACTTAGGCGAAGACTGGTTCGCGGCTAAGTCTCCGAGTGTATTGAATGTTATACACTCGGAAGGGTTTTTAACTTAGGCGAAACGGATTCGCAGCTAAGCCCCCGAGCAAGAGGATTGCTCTTTACTCGGAGAAGTTTTCTGAACTTAGGCGAAGACTGGTTCGCGGCTAAGTCTCCGAGTGTATTGAATGTTATACACTCGAAAGGGTTTTTAACTTAAGCGAAACGGCTTCGCAGCTAAGCCCCTGAGCAAGAGGATTGCTCTTCACTCGGAGAAGTTTTCTGAACTTAGGCGAAGACTGGTTCGCGGCTAAGTCTCCGAGTGTATTGAATGTTATACACTCGGAAGGGTTTTTAACTTAGGCGAAACGGATTCGCAGCTAAGCCCCCGAGCAAGAGGATTGCTCTTCACTCGGAGAAGTTTTCTGAACTTAGGCGAAGACTGGTTCGCGGCTAAGTCTCCGAGTGTATTGAATGTTATACACTCGGAAGGGTTTTTAACTTAGGCAAAACGGATTCGCAGCTAAGCCCCCGAGCAAGAGGATTGCTCTTCACTCGGAGAAGTTTTCTGAACTTAGGCGAAGACTGGTTCGCGGCTAAGTCTCCGAGTGTATTGAATGTTATACACTCGGAAGGGTTTTTAACTTAGGCGAAACGGATTCGCAGCTAAGCCCCCGAACAAGAGGATTGCTCTTCACTCGGAGAAGTTTTCTGAACTTAGGCGAAGACTGGTTCGCCACTAAGTCTCCGAGTGTATTGAATGTTATACACTCGGAAGGGTTTTTAACTTAGGCGAAACGGATTCACAGCTAAGCCCCCGAGCAAGAGGATTGCTCTTCACTCGGAGAAGTTTTCTGAACTTAGGCGAAGACTGGTTCGCGGCTAAGTCTCCGAGTGTATTGAATATTATACACTCGGAAGGGTTTTTAACTTAGGCGAAACGGATTCGCAGCTAAGCCCCCGAGCAAGAGGATTGCTCTTCACTCGGAGAAGTTTTCTGAACTTAGGCGAAGACTGGTTCGCGGCTAAGTCTCCGAGTGTATTGAATGTTATACACTCGGAAGGGTTTTTAACTTAGGCGAAACGGATTCGCAGCTAAGCCCCCGAGCAAGAGGATTGCTCTTCACTCGGAGAAGTTTTCTGAACTTAGGCGAAGACTGGTTCGCGGCTAAGTCTCCGAGTGTATTGAATGTTATACACTCGAAAGGGTTTTTAACTTAGGCGAAACGGATTCGCAGCTAAGCCCCCGAGCAAGAGGATTGCTCTTCACTCGGAGAAGTTTTCTGAACTTAGGCGAAGACTGGTTCGCGGCTAAGTCTCCGAGTGTATTGAATGTTATACACTCGGAAGGGTTTTTAACTTAGGCGAAACGGATTCGCAGCTAAGCCGCCGAGCAAGAGGATTGCTCTTTACTCGGAGAAGTTTTCTGAACTTAGGCGAAGACTGGTTCGCGGCTAAGTCTCCGAGTGTATTGAATGTTATACACTCGGAAGGGTTTTTAACTTACGCGAAACGGATTCGCAGCTACGCCCCCGAGCAAGAGGATTGCTCTTCAGTCGGAGAAGTTTTCTGAACTTAGGCGAAGACTGGTTCGCGGCTAAGTCTCCGAGTGTATTGAATGTTATACACTCGGAAGGGTTTTTAACTTAGGCGAAACGGATTCGCAGCTAAGCCCCCGAGCAAGAGGATTGCTCTTCACTCGGAGAAGTTTTCTGAACTTAGGCGAAGACTGGTTCGCCACTAAGTCTCCGAGTGTATTGAATGTTATACACTCGGAAGGGTTTTTAACTTAGGCGAAACGGATTCGCAGCTAAGCCCCCGAGCAAGAGGATTGCTCTTCACTCGGAGAAGTTTTCTGAACTTAGGCGAAGACTGGTTCGCGGCTAAGTCTCCGAGTGTATTGAATGTTATACACTCGAAAGGGTTTTTAACTTAGGCGAAACGGATTCGCAGCTAAGCCCCCGAGCAAGAGGATTGCTCTTCACTCGGAGAAGTTTTCTGAACTTAGGCGAAGACTGGTTCGCGGCTAAGTCTCCGAGTGTATTGAATGTTATACACTCGGAAGGGTTTTTAACTTAGGCGAAACGGATTCGCAGCTAAGCCCCCGAGCAAGAGGATTGCTCTTTACTCGGAGAAGTTTTCTGAACTTAGGCGAAGACTGGTTCGCGGCTAAGTCTCCGAGTGTATTGAATGTTATACACTCGGAAGGGTTTTTAACTTACGCGAAACGGATTCGCAGCTAAGCCCCCGAGCAAGAGGATTGCTCTTCACTCGGAGAAGTTTTCTGAACTTAGGCGAAGACTGGTTCGCGGCTAAGTCTCCGAGTGTATTGAATGTTATACACTCGGAAGGGTTTTTAACTTAGGCGAAACGGATTCGCAGCTAAGCCCCCGAGCAAGAGGATTGCTCTTCACTCGGAGAAGTTTTCTGAACTTAGGCGAAGACTGGTTCGCCACTAAGTCTCCGAGTGTATTGAATGTTATACACTCGGAAGGGTTTTTAACTTAGGCGAAACGGATTCGCAGCTAAGCCCCCGAGCAAGAGGATTGCTCTTCACTCGGAGAAGTTTTCTGAACTTAGGCGAAGACTGGTTCGCGGCTAAGTCTCCGAGTGTATTGAATATTATACACTCGGAAGGGTTTTTAACTTAGGCGAAACGGATTCGCAGCTAAGCCCCCGAGCAAGAGGATTGCTCTTCACTCGGAGAAGTTTTCTGAACTTAGGCGAAGACTGGTTCGCGGCTAAGTCTCCGAGTGTATTGAATGTTATACACTCGGAAGGGTTTTTAACTTAGGCGAAACGGATTCGCAGCTAAGCCCCCGAGCAAGAGGATTGCTCTTCACTCGGAGAAGTTTTCTGAACTTAGGTGAAGACTGGTTCGCGGCTAAGTCTCCGAGTGTATTGAATGTTATACACTCGGAAGGGTTTTTAACTTACGCGAAACGGATTCGCAGCTAAGCCCCCGAGCAAGAGGATTGCTCTTCACTCGGAGAAGTTTTCTGAACTTAGGCGAAGACTGGTTCGCGGCTAAGTCTCCGAGTGTATTGAATGTTATACACTCGGAAGGGTTTTTAACTTAGGCGAAACGGATTCGCAGCTAAGCCCCCGAGCAAGAGGATTGCTCTTTACTCGGAGAAGTTTTCTGAACTTAGGCGAAGACTGGTTCGCGGCTAAGTCTCCGAGTGTATTGAATGTTATACACTCGGAAGGGTTTTTAACTTACGCGAAACGGATTCGCAGCTAAGCCCCCGAGCAAGAGGATTGCTCTTCACTCGGAGAAGTTTTCTGAACTTAGGCGAAGACTGGTTCGCGGCTAAGTCTCCGAGTGTATTGAATGTTATACACTCGGAAGGGTTTTTAACTTAGGCGAAACGGATTCGCAGCTAAGCCCCCGAGCAAGAGGATTGCTCTTCACTCGAAGAAGTTTTCTGAACTTAGGCGAAGACTGGTTCGCGGCTAAGTCTCCGAGTGTATTGAATGTTATACACTCGGAAGGGTTTTTAACTTAGGCGAAACGGATTCGCAGCTAAGCCCCCGAGCAAGAGGGTTGCTCTCCACTCGGAGAAGTTTTCTGAACTTAGGCGAAGACTGGTTCGCGGCTAAGTCTCCGAGTGTATTGAATGTTATACACTCGGAAGGGTTTTTAACTTAGGCGAAACGGATTCGCAGCTAAGCCCCCGAGCAAGAGGGTTGCTCTCCACTCGGAGAAGTCTTTGAACGCGAAATTGTGCGATCGGAATCGACAATAGACTGCGGAAGTCATAACTTAACAAACGACATCGTCTGGAGCACTCTTATTACATCAAAACAACTCAGTCGTCAAGTATAAAAGCGTCGAAGCAAATCCGCGTTCCAGGCGCGTGGCTCATCAATATTCTTCTTCAAGTTTAAAAGATGGTACGCTCCGTTGTTCAGCACCTTGGTGACGACGAATGGGCCTTCCCACGCTGGGGCCAACTTGTGGGGCCACTGCTGATCTACTCGGAGCACCAGATCACCTTCGTGGAATGAACGGCTCTTGACGTGTCTCGCATGGAAGCGGCGAAGGTCTTGTTGATATACAGTCGACCGGATAAGGGCCATCTCTCGTTCTTCCTCTAGGAGATCCACACCATCTTGTCTAGCTTGCTCAGCTTCGTCTTCAGAGTATAGATCCACTCGGGGGGAATTGTGAAGGACGTCACTTGGCAAAACGGCTTCAGCTCCATACACAAGGAAGAAAGGAGTGCGTCCAGTCGACCGGTTTGGAGTCGTCCTCAAGCCCCACAGAACAGACGGCAATTCAGTGACCCAAGCTCCAGCAGCATGATCAAGATCTCGCATGAGCCGAGGCTTCATTCCTTGGAGGATAAGACCGTTCGCTCGCTCAGCTTGACCGTTAGACTGGGGGTGTGCAACGGACGCGTAGTCCACCCGAGTGCCTTGAGAGGAGCAAAAGTATCTGAACTCTTCCGAGTCAAAACTAGAGCCGTTGTCCGCAATGATACTGTGGGGGACTCCATACCGGAATATGATCTCTTTAATGAATTTGATAGCAGTGCGGGCGTTCAGCTTCTTAATTGGTTTAGCTTCAATCCATTTAGTGAACTTGTCGACTGCTACCAGCAAGTGAGTAAATCCACTCTGGCCCGTTCTAAGGGGTCCAACCATATCCAAGCCCCAAACAGCAAACGGCCAGACGAGTGGAATAGTCTTCAAGGCAGATGCAGGTTTGTGTGACAGATTCGAATAAAACTGGCACCCTTCGCAGTGATCGACAATATCTTTAGCCATCTCGTTGGCGCGCGGCCAGAAGAAACCAGCTCGGTATGCTTTGGCAACAATCGTCCGAGAAGACGCATGATGACCACAAGTTCCCGAGTGAATCTCCTCCAAAATCAGTCGACCTTCCTCGGGAGAAATACACCGCTGAGTCACACCAGTCACACTTTCTTTGTAGAGTTGTCCATCCATAACAGTAAAAGCCTTGGATCTGCGGACTATCTGTCGAGCTTCATCTTCATCATCTGGGAGTTCTCGCCTCAGAATATACGCAATATAAGGAACAGTCCAGTCGGGGATGATCACTAAAATCTCCATAACCAGATCAATAACTGCTGGGACGTCGACTTCAGTCGGATCTGAGGCGCTCTTTGCTTGCGGGGGCTCTTCAGTGAAAGGATCTTCCTGCACCGAAGGAGAATGAAGGTGCTCGAGAAATACATTGCTGGGGACAGGTTTCCGAGTGGATCCAATCTTTGCCAGCTCATCAGCTGCTTGATTCTTCACTCGGGGAACATGATGGAGTTCCAAGCCTTCGAATTTCTTCTCGAGTTTCCTTACTGCATTGCAGTATCCAGTCATAGCGGGGTTCCTGACATCCCACTCTTTCATCACTTGATTGACCACCAAATCGGAGTCGCCATATACCATCAGGCGCCGGACGCCGAGTGAAATGGCCATACGCAACCCATACAAGAGTGCTTCATATTCAGCTTCATTGTTGGAGGAATCAAAGTGAATCTGCAAGACGTAACTGAGTTTGTCGCCTTTTGGGGACACCAGTACTACGCCAGCACCAGACCCATTCAGCATCTTCGAGCCATCAAAGAACATGGTCCAGTGTGCCGAGTAAACTTGGACCGGCTGCTGCTGTTCAGTCCACTCGGCCAGGAAATCGGCGAGGGCTTGAGACTTGATTGCTTTCTTTGCTTCAAACTTGATGTCAAAATATAGGATCTCAATAGCCCATTTGGCCACTCGACCAGATGCATCTCGATTGTGGAGAATTTCAGACAATGGAGCATCACTGACGACTGAAATTGAGTGATCTTGAAAATAATGTGCCACCATCTTAGCCGACAGATATATACCGTACACGAGATTCTGGTAATGTGGATATCTTTGCTTTGAAGGAGTCAACACTTCAGAGACGTAATAAACAGGACGCTGGACTTTGTAAGCTTTACCTTCCTCTTCCCTCTCGACAGTGAGAACTGTACTGACGACCTGACTAGTAGCCGCTATGTACAATAGCAATGGCTCCTTACTGTGCGGAGCAGCAAGCACCGGCTGGGTGGAAAGCAGAGCTTTGAGCTCGACAAACGCTGCTTCAGCTTCAGGAGTCCACTCGAATGTATCAGACTTCTTCATCAGTCGGTATAAAGGCAATGCCTTTTCACCGAGACGAGAAATGAATCGACTCAATGCTGCCAAGCAACCTGTGAGCTTCTGGACATCGTGCACACGCTCAGGGCTTTTCATTCGGGTGATGGCACCGATCTTTTCAGGATTAACGTCGATTCCCTTTTCGGAAACGAGAAAACCGAGTAATTTGCCGCCAGGAACACCGAAAGTGCACTTAGTCGGATTTAGCTTGATGTCATATCTCCTCAGATTGGCGAATGTTTCAGCTAAGTCAGACAACAGGTCGGAACCCTTGCGAGACTTGATGACAATGTCATCCATGTAGGCTTCAACATTCCGAGGAATCTGATCGAGTAAACATTTTTGAATCATACGCATGAAAGTAGCGCCGGCGTTCTTCAAACCAAAAGGCATGGTGATATAACAGAAACACCCGAAAGGGGTGACGAAGGCTGTCTTTATTTCATCCGGACCAAACAGACGGATCTGATGGTAACCAGAGTAAGCATCCAGAAAAGATAGACGCTCACACCCCGCAGTTGAGTCGACAATCTGATCAATGCGGGGGAGTGGAAAATGATCTTTCGGGCAGACCCGATTGATATGTTTGAAATCAATACACATGCGGAGTGACTTGTCCTTCTTAGGGACCATAACGACGTTCGATAACCACTCAGAGTGGTAAATCTCACGTATGAACTTAGCCGCCAAGAGACGAGCCACCTCCTCGCCGATTGCTTTTCGCTTCTCCGTTGCCGACCGACGCAAATGCTCCTTCACAGGCTTGGCCTTCGGGTCAACTCTCAATCGGTGCTCAGCCAGTTCCCTGGGTACACCAGGCATGTCAGCAGGCTTCCATGCGAAGATGTCCCAGTTCTCACGGAGGAACTGGATGAGCTCGGCTTCCTATTTGCTGTCGAGTGTCGTCGAGATGTTGGTCGGGGCAGCAGTTGGATCTGTCGAGTGAATGTTCACTTTCTTCACTTCTCCTGCCGACTGAAAAGCTGACTCAGAAGCGGGCTTCTTAGCGCGCAACAGGTCGGAAGGATCAGCGTTTTTCTTGTATTCTTCCAATTCAACCATAGCCATCTGATGATCGGCGATCTTGGAGCCCTGCTGAAGGCATTCCTCAGCCCTCTGTCGATTGCCAGTGACTGTGATCACACCCTTGGGTCCGGGCATCTTCAGCTTGAGATATACGTAACACGGACGGGTCATGAAACGGGCATAAGCCGGACGACCAAGGATGACGTGGTATGCACTCTGGAAGTCCACCACTTCAAATGTCAATTTTTCCTTGCGAAAATGCTTATTGTCACCAAACACAACATCCAACGCTATTTGACCGAGTGAACGGGCCTTTTTCCCAGGGATGACGCCATGGAACTGCATGTTGCTTTCACTGAGTCGGGACATCGGAATGCCCATCCCCTTGAGGGTATCTGCATATAAGATGTTCAGACCGCTCCCACCGTCCATCAAAACCTTGCGGAGTCGAGTGCCCCCCACAACTGGGTCCACCACCAGCGCTTGCCGCCCGGGGGTAGCGATATGCGCCGGGTGATCTGACTGATCAAACGTGATAGCAGTCTGAGACCACTTGAGATATGTTGGGGTAGAGGGAACCGCCATGTTAACCTCTCTGTTGATAACTTTCAGTCGACTCTTGCTCTCAACATCAGCAAAAATCAACAGAGTTGCATTGACTTCAGGAAACTCTTCTTTATCTTCTTCATCCTCCTTTTCAGGATCTTTCTCACTCGACTGGCTCTCTTTGAATTGCTGGATCAGCAAACGGCACTGTCGAGTGGTATGCTTTGGCAATATTAAATTCCCCTTTTCATCTTTCCTCGTGTGGATTGCACACGGTGAATCCTAACATCTGTACCCGACTGATTCTTTGACTTCTTGGGGGTGAACTTAGCTTTGGACTTTCCTTTATTTTTGGCCTGTGCCGCCAGAGCGGCGGCTTCTGCCGGAGCAGGGGGATCAGCCTTGCGCTTCTGCTTCCGATTGGAATTTCCGCCTGCATCATTGTCGACTGCTTTTCCTTTACCGCTTCGGAGGCGGTCCTCTTCTTCTCCATTGGCGTACCGAGTGGCAATCTCCATCATCTTGCTCAGAGAAATATCACCAGTGCGACCAAACTTCAGATAGAGCTCTCTGTATCTAACACCAGCCTTGAAGGCGCAAACAGCCTGATATTCGGAAACATTCTCCACCGTGTGATGCAGGGTGGACCAGCGCTGAATGTAATCTCGCAAGGTCTCATTGGGTTTCTGAACATAGTGCTGCAAATCAATCAAACCAGCCGGACGTTTGCAGGTGCCCTCAAAGGTTCTGATGAATACTCGGGCCAAATCCTCCCAGCAATAGATACTAGAGGGAGCCAAACGATTCAACCAAGCTCTGGCCGAACCATCTAACATCAGGGACAAATGCTTCATGGCTATGTTGTCATTTCCTCCACCAATCTGCACGGCCACTCGGTAATCATCTAACCATGTCTCGGGCTTCGTCTCGCCAGAAAACTTGCTAATTCCAGCCGCCAACCTGAAATTGGGGGGAATCTCTGCAGAGCGAATGGCTCTGCTAAAACACTCGGGACCAGACACAACAGCTCCACTTCCACTCGGATAGTCTCCGTTATAACCATCTCTGTGGGCTCTGCCTCTGTCGACCCGTCTTTGAGTGAGGACATCCCTTGCGTCAAATCCAAGATTCCGCTCATCACCGAACGGGCGCCTATCATCATTGTGCCGGGGCACGTATGAACCACTCCGCGGAGGAGAAAGCACTCGACGGCGGTCATCGCGGTGATAACGGGGAGCAAACTGATCTCGCCCCTGATCTCTGTACCGACCTTCACGGAAGTCCCCACCTCTGTGGCGCAGGGGTGACCCAGGGCTGTGGGCCGACTGAATTGTGTCCGCCCTGGGTGATTTGCTGTGTAACCTGTTTTGCGACTGAGAAACAACCGCATTCTGCTGCTACGCTGCCTCGAGCAACGTTCTGATCTGTTGCAAACCTCTACCAGCTTCCGACCGTGATGGCTGTATAGAATCTGCAATCCTAGCAGCAGCTGCAACATTCAACACTGGAGTACGGAATACCTCGACGTTATTCCGCGATCCACTCGGAAACAACTGTCGCTGATGACGATTGGGACGCGGCGGACGCTGTCGAGCGCGCTCGTCGAGTGCCTTCTGCATCTCTTTGAGTCGAAGGCAAGTCGCCTCCATGGCCTGGGCCTCAGTAGTCGTACCGACGATGGGCGTATGGAGAACATCCTCATCCCGGTGCTGCTGTTCATTCGACGTTCCACCAATTTCGCGCCTGGCGTGGTTGAAGCCAGGCGGCGGACTCTGATGAGAGCCAGCCATCAGAACTTCAGCCGCAGAATCGCAGCTCTCGCACTCGGAGGGAACGCCAGACCGATCTGACGTCGAGTCGAACACGCCGAGAAGTGACTCGGCGGGCTCGATGGCCGCAATCTGCGGGGACGAAGCCTGGCGGGCCGCCGCATGTCGAACCCAACGCTGTAGCCGTGAACGACCGGATCGCTTACGGCGACGAACAGCATGGAGGGCCGACATGTACGGAGTCGACGGCTGAAGGAGAAGAACACCGCAGGAGCTTGCGCAGAAGTGCGTCGCTCCGCGTATTGGGAGCGCCTCAACATCTAGAGGCGCTTCCTGGAGCCATGCCGAATCGTCGGCGATGAAGGTGAGCGCTCCGAGACGGATCTCGCGGCCCAGGAACAAATCACCGCCGGAAGACATGACGAAGGAAAACAAATGCAACCTCGCCGCAAGTCGCTTAGACGTCTGCCCCACGGTGGGCGCCAACTGCCGTGGGAACGAACCTGACAGTAGAAGGTAGGGGTACGTAAGGAGAGGGCAGAGTCCTAGCTACGGCGAGGGTGTACACACGGATGTATGAGTTAAGGCCCCTCTCGTGGAGGTAATAGCCCTACGTCTCAGGTGCTCGGGAGCTCTTTGTCGAGTGTAATAGGAGTATCGTTACAGGGAGTGCGAACCAACCCTTATGCCAGAGGGGAGGGTTGGCTTATATAGAGTGCGCTGCCCCTCATAAGTGTTTGGCATCTAAGGGTCAGATTGTGGCTATAAAGACGTACGTTACTGGTAACGTACAACATAAATGCTATTAATGGTCTTGATGAACGCCTGCCCGTTAGCCTCCCCGGGGTGACTTCTGGGTTTATGTGGTCGACTGTCTTCTGGTCCTTCCGAGTGAAAGGTAAGCGTCGAGTGAAAGGTACCTCCGAGTGTATATTGTCGAGTGACTTGCGTGTCTTGACGATTTCAGTCGGAGACTTCCTTAGAACTCTTAAGCTTTCTGGAGCAGTGTCCTTAGGTAGGGCATATAGGTCAGGCCTATGACCCTACCCTAGGTACATATCCCATCACCACATGTCATCCAAACAAAACAAGAGGGACCCACCCACCCATCACACCCATCTCTCTCCTCCTTTTTCTCTCTCCCCATCCACGCCACTGTGCCTTTGCCGCGAGCGCCTCGCCGGCCTCCTCCCGTGGCACGGGCAGAGCTCCATACGGACCGGCGGCGCGTTCACCCGTGGCCTATGCGCCCGTCCTCGACTCGCCTGGCCCCGGCCTCGCGCTCGCCGCGCCCGGCTGCGCCCGGCCCCGCCGCGACAGGCCGGCGCTCGCGGCACCTACGCCGCCGCCCCCGTGCTCCTGACCGGCGACGAGCCACAAGCATGCATACGCTGCTGCCCGCCGCGGGCGTGCTATCTAGCTAGCTAGCCGCCGGTGGCCGTGCATGCATGCTGGTGCTGCTGCCCGCCGCGCGCGTGCTAGCACGCCCGGCGGCTAGCGAGCTAGCTAGCCGCGGCTGGCCGTGCGCGGATCACGGGCGCGAGCGCGCACGCGGGGAGCATGGGTGCGAGCGTGCGACCCGGAGCACAGGCGGGCGCTACCCGGAGCGTGCGACATGGAGCACGGGCGGCGGCGGAAGCGAGCTCGCGGGGGCGTGACCGAGCTGCGGGGCGGGCGCGGCGCGCGTTAGCGGGCGCGGGGGACGGGGTGAGCGGCGGGGCGGGGGGTGGGGCTCGCGCGCCGGGCGTCGTGAGCTGCGGCTGGGAGCTCGCGGGCGAGGCGGCGGAGGCGAGCTCGCGGGCGCGGGGGCGGGGCAAGGTGGCGCGGGAGCTCGCCCACCAGGTGTTCGACTGAATGCCGACGAGGATATGCACAAAATGCGTCTGCCTCTCGTTGGGCGCACCGGCCGATCCAAACGAAAAAGCGGAAGTGACAGTTTGAACGGACAAAAAGCGGACAAAATCGGCGTCCGTTTGGGTTGTCCGGTTGGAGTTGCTCTAAGTTCGCTCCCCTCACTCGACACCTTAATTTCTCAGTCTTTGTATTCAAAAAATATATTGGAAAGTCAATTTGGCTCCCATGCTCCTGGGGCCAAATATTTTTTTTAAATGTCAAAAAAATTGAAACAAATTTTTTGTGTGATCTTTGTCACATACAAATGCTACCTGTAAATTTTGAGGCAAAAAGGTTAAGCATTTTGGCCTGCGCAAAAAAACAAATCGAAGACCAAATGTTACCCCAAATTTATTTTTTTTCACTGACGAAACACCGCTGCTCCGTTCTGCGTGAAATTTGTCAAGCATGCTTGCGACACGAATATTATCATCTACAATTTTTTTCAGAATATTTTGAAAATATTTTTTTTGGGGTACTGTTCACCCGGGAGCATATGCTCCCGGGAGCCAAAACGCTACTCCCAAAAATATATTTGGAATCAGTTTCGTTTTCATTTTCTCCGCGTGTATTCCGGCGAAAAGTGCTCCCTAAGCTAAGCTACTAGGTGCAGAACCAACTGCAACTAGCCACTGTAGTCAAGCGGCGTCATCATTTGGCGTGCAAAAGTTATCGTCATCTCCAACCCCTACCACATGTGCATGTGTACGAGGGGTTCCAAAAACCTCACATCGCATGGCTACCCATCCTCTAAACATTTACTCATTTAATTATTAATGCCGAGTGCGGCGATTTGACCCCTGCCAACGCCCAATCCCCGATTTCCTGCGAGGCATGGAGAGAGCACGCTGCCTGCCTGCAGTGTTGTCAATTCACTCGTCAGGGCCATGGCCATGGCCATGTGTGGGGCAAATTTGCTGTTTTGACTTTTTGACAAAGTTTAGCTAGATCTAACCTCTGTTTAAAAGTATTTCGAAATCTGATCCTTTTTCTACCGTCGTAGTCTTTGGCGGTAGGGTTACATAACCTACCGCCGAAGTTAATGACGGTAGGACTTAACTGCGCCGTTAGATCCGTTTAACATCGAAAATACCCTACCATCAGGACCTTTGGCGGTATGCTGTGTAAGCTTGGCAGTAGGGTCTTTCATGCAGCAAAAAACTAGGTAGTTGTCAGTCAAAGAAACACACAAAACATTGATCTATCCAAACTGTACGTGTAAATAAAAAATGTCACATCAGATCAACTTGAAGCAAAAAGGAGTTCATAATATAATTACTAGTACTACTCCCAGCTCAAAAACGAAGCAACTCTGACAAACTGGAGCACTGGCGCAGATTCTTTTGAGCACTGTAGCGCAGATTCTTTTGCAAGTTGGGCTGCTCCTGCCGCTGTGTGTTCGCTGCTCCTACCGCCGCTGACCGCATGCATGTTCTGGAGAGCAGTCCACTAGGCAGAGCACGAAGTGAGTAGGCAGAGCACAAAGTGTAATAAATTACAGCAGAACACAAGTGCAGATCGTACCGCCAGGTTCTTAGCGGCAGGGTATAATGACCTACCGCCAACAACTTTAGCGGTAAGGTATTTTTCACGTTATACCGATGTGACGACGCAGTTAAATCTTACCGTCATAGACCATGGCGGTAGGATGTGTTAGTCTACCGTTGGAGCGGGTGGCAGAAGGAAAAAAGTCAGATCCTGAAATACTTTCGAACAGGGTCAGATCCGGGTAAACTTTGTCAAAAGGGTCAAAACACCAAATTTGGCCCCATGTGTGTAGTAGTACTATAGTAGTACTCCCTCCATTCCACAATGTAGTGCATCTGTGCTTCCCAAGATCTAATTTTGATCATAAATTTAACCAACGAGACCGACTGTGGCGGGAGCAACAATTATACCACTGAATTCTTATTTCGATATGAATTCAGTGGTATAATTTTTGCTCCCGTCACAGTCGATCTCGTCGGTTAAATTTATGGTCAAACTTAAATCTCAATAAGCACGGACGCAGTACATTATCGAATGAAGGGAGTACTAACATTTCATCCTCTGCCTGCAGTGTTGTCAATTCACTCGTCAGGGCCATGGCCATGGCCATGTGTGTAGTAGTACTATAGTAGTACTAACATTTCATCCTCTCCACAAACCAAACATTTCGGCACCACATTTGCCTGCCTGCTGTGCTGCGTGGTAGACAGCCTGATGCACTCCACGACACCAGCACCCAGACGAGGAGCAACATTTTTTTTTTTTTTTTAGAATAGGAGCAACCTATCTTTGCCGGGGAAAATGCTAATCGGAACGGGCTGGCATTTCTTGAAATTGTAGGATCAAACAGGCGACCACACAGACATGACAAACAAACGGCCCATCTAGCCCAGATAATTTAATTTGACTTGCTAAGTTAAACATTAAAAAACTTCCAGGCGCAAACCCAGGAATACACTCATGAATACAAGACAACGCTGGCGACATTTTGTCTCTCATTCTCATTACCGGCTAATTCAAACAACATGATAGATAAACAATTCACCGAGAAGAGTACAGATCAATACAGTTTAAGATCACTCATGATACCTAATGAACAGCGATAAAAACACACACACAAAAAGTTAGTTTTCCAACTACACATTTCACAAGACTCTCGATTACATCGACGCACGTAAGGTTTACACAAGCTGTGGAAACACAATTGCCAAGCAACAACAAGAACTATAGAAAGCTAGGCTCAAACGGCCCAGTGTCCTTACCACACACATTTCAGCGGTGTCCCAGAACTCCACATTTCCCACATTTCGGTAAATCACCCCTTTAAGGACATGTCGTGCTCTTGTGCCCTTGAACTCCACAGATGGTGCAGAAGCGGGACCTCTTCAAATGTTGCTCGTAAGATGGTTTGTCCCGGCTTGTTGTCGATCTCCCAGCAGTCCTCTTGTTTTTGCAAACATCGATTCCAAAGCAACTTGATTGACCATCTCCAGAAGCCCTAGGTGACGGTATGATATCCCATCAGGTCCCTCGGTAGGGTTCCTGGCGAGGTCGGAAGTACCGGGACGGAGCTCGCATGCACAAGTTACCCAGGTTCGGGCCTCCGGTGAGTAATACCCTACTTCCTGCCTTTTCTTGTTATTCATGGTGATGGGTACCTCGTGCGAGGGATTACAATGGAGATGAAGATTGCTACCGAGAGTTGTTCTTCTCTAGATGAGATGGTCTAGGAAACGCCCTGCCTCCCCTTATATAGCCAAAGGAGGTTATGGTTTTACAGGTGTGATGCGATCTAGGCCGCCGCCCTCCTTGTCTTGAGGAGCAAGTCGCCACATGGTCGGTTCCGCCCTTGTTGGGCCCACCGGCCTCCGGCGCATCCCTTCACTTGATCCGGCTTGGTTAGCCACCCCGGGTCTTGGCCCCGTCAGTAGCCCCCGAGCATGGCGGAGGCCGCAGGCGTCATGACCCTAGATCTTCGTCGGGCTCTTCATATTGTGGGCGTGGCCTTCCTCGCTTCTTGAGACCTCCTTTGTTTGAATCCCTGACTTCCTTGACCACGGCGCGCGCGGCTCTCGTCTTTCCTCCGTCGCCACCTGGTGGACCAAGCGAGGTCATTTGTGGGCCTATCTGGGCCCATGTTCCTCGTCGCGCGGCCTAGAGTCGTTGCGAGTCGGCCCACCACCGGCACCTTTCGTGCAGTTGCCGTCATTGGTAAGATTTGGGAGTTCCTTTGCTATAATACGGGGCACGAGGCGTTGTTTCGGTCGCCCGTTTTTCTTCCTCCGAATAGTCTCCGCCCGCCGCCATTAGACTCAGAGAGCCTAGCAATGAGAGGGAGAGATTTGATGGCTTCTTCCGTAGTCCCTTCCTGTGATAGCCAATCGGGGGAGTGCTCGACGAGTCCGCCGCTGCCGTCTCTCGCCAACCCGCCGGAATGGGCTAGTGTTGAGAAGGTCCCCCGTCATCAAGGATGATTTGGAACAGTTAGTGGAGATAGGCTGGCTGCCAAAGAAAACCTCCATGCCCTGGCTGGTGCCTCCCTGCAAGGATGAAGGCCCACACCCATTGCTCTAGAACTTAGTGGTGCACGTGGCTTTTATTTACCGCGGGCTGCGATTTCCCCTGAGCTCCTTCACTAGAGGGATTTTGACCCACTACGGGCTGTAGTTGCATCATCTAACTCTGAGCGGAGTGCTACATTTGTCGTCCTTCCTGACTCTTTGCGAGTGTTTTCTTGGGATCCTCCCCTACTTTGACCTTTTAGGTATTTCTTTGAAGTAGTCCCTCGTCTGAAGGAGGGTAAGCCCCCCTCGTGCGGCGAAGCAGTGATCCGTCCTCGCTCGGGCTCTTGTCAATTCGAGCTGGCGACCGTCGATGAACGAGAGTCGTGGGAGTGGAGGTGGTTCTACGCCTCTGACATCTCCAGCGACTACTGTGATACCTCAATGCCCGTTTTTGCCAATGTTCCTTGCTGGCAGAGGCTGGAGTTGAGTTCGAGGACGGACTTTACCCCGGAGACCAGTCTTTTGATCCAAGCGGTCTCTGTGCTGCAAGAGAAAGGACTCTTCGGTTTGCAACTCCTGAAAACTTGGGTGGAGCGGAATATCTAGGCCCTGGGATATAGGGAATCCCCCATGTTTGAGTATAGGGGGTTAGACGACCTTGACCGCCTTCTTCTGAGGGAGATATCAGAAGCGAGGTCAAACCCCGTATGCACCTGGTGACCGGCCTCCCTCTTGGAGAGATGCACATGGGGGTCACCATAGAGCCCTATAGTCGGGAGAACCCGTGCCCCTGGTGAGTTTAAAACAAGCCGCCCTTCGCCCTTTGATCTGCTGGGAGGTGCATGCTTTTCTTTCTTATGCTCTATGTTGGAAATATGCCCTAGAGGCAATAATACACTACTAGGGAAAACCCTATAGGCAGACACTTAACAGTGGCACGGGGTAAGTAGCCGGCGTTGCAGGTACACGTTAGTAATAGCGCGGCGTTACATAGACCGCGCTACTACTCAGTGGTCCCCACTATGTCACCAGGGGCTGGCCAAAGTAGTAGCATGGGATATAAGACCCGTGCTACAAATAAGTATGTAGCAGTAGCGCGGGCTTTAAAACGCGCGTTGCTACTGTTTATACACGGGCCTAGCTCCCGGGCCACGCCTAGCAGTAGGGCTGGTTTGGTACCCCATGCTACAGCTAGTGGGCTTAACAGTAGCGCAGGCTCGGTCCCCGGGCTACTACTAAGCCCAACACCTTATCCTCCCTGTGCCCATTCCTCTCACTCACTCTCCTCACTCTCGCTCTCTCTCTACCGCCGCCGTCACCCGCCCGCCGCCGCTGTCGCCCCCCTCCTCCCTCCTTCCTCCCTCCTCCCTCCTCCCTCAGCTTCCTCCCTCCTCCCTCCTCCCTCTCCTTCCTGCACTCCCCCCGGCGACATCACCGCCGCCGCCCTCCCAGGTTGCCTCCGCCCTCTCCCTCCCTCCCACGTCGATGCCGCCCTATCCCTCCCTCCCACGTCGCCGCCGCCGGAGCAAGGTGAGGAGCATCTTCACTTTTTTTCAAATGTTGCCTTGTAGTATTTTTTTTAAATGTTGACATGTAGTAGTATTAAATGTGCATGATGATGATGTTGTAATGCATGATGATGTTGTTATATTTGATGATGTTGTAGACATAAAAATATAAATCTTGTATAGTTTGTAAAATTTGAACCTTAGCTCCATTTTAAACAAGTTATAAAACTTGATGATGTTGTTATATATGATGATATTTGGACATGTATTGCTTGTCTATTTGGACATGTGCATGATTTTGCAGGGAACACCTCCGAGTGGCCTATGTTTTGCCAGAATGTTGATTCATTTCCGTTCCGGCAAATTTCAGGCGCTCGATATGTCCTATTTTAGCAAAGGTCATGCCAAAATTTTCCGTGGATTTTGGCATGACTTGTGCTAGAAAGTACGAAATATCGAGTGCCCTACCCTAGGAGTAACTAGGAGTAGTTCTAGTATGCAATTTTGTTTTGTGTGCATTCTGTTATATGTAATGTTGATCGATGCTTAGGGTTTACTTTCAGTCTGTTGGGGCTCCTTGTGTGATAGATTGATGTTCTTGAAGGAAGGATCCCGACTGTTGTCGTGGGGGTCACTTCCTCCTCTTCTCCTCGTGATAGACCTTGGTAATGCACAAGGGAATGGGGGGAAGCGACAATCACCGATGGTCGAAATATCAGTGAGGGAGTGTCCACCATATACACCAACATATACGGTCAAAATATCAGTGAGTGAGTGTCTACCATATACACCACCATATACGGTCGAAATATCAGTGAGGAAGAATCCCGATTGTTGTCGTGGGGGTCTCTTCTCCTTCTTCCCCGTGTGCTAGACCTTTTGGTAATGCACTCGGGATAGAAGGGAGGAGCGATCATCACCGATAGTCGAAATATCAGAGAGGGAGTGCCCACCATATACACAGAGATGAGAGATTTTCAAGGGAGACTCGACAGACCGAAAGTCAACCCGTGTTGAATAGTGATCTATGTGTTGAGTTCCTGGTATTTGCCGTCGATTTTTAATCTTTCAATTATGAACCCAGCAAATGGATGACGATGATAGAATCCCTGAGTGCGATGATTGTTCCGACGATAGGGGTATGTGTGACAGGCCTCACTTGGAAAATGATAGGTGCTTCTCCCTCATGCTGAAGGAGGGTTTCAAATATTTTACGGTATGTAACTTCAGTGGCACGTATTTCTTCTTAATTAAGCATGGCTTAAGATTTTTTGCTTTAACGTGTAATTTCTATTTTTTTAATTCAACTAGTGCATCCTGATGGCTCTATATTTTACGCATTTTTAGAGCTCATTTTCTGCATGTTCTCTTTATATATCATGTCCCGTTGAACCAAATAGTTGTCCATTATGCATGTTTATCGGTATTTGCACTTATCATTGTGAGCATTGCACATTAAGTGTTTTATTTGGTTTTTATTAGTTTACCGTGTTTTCTTATGTCTACAGGTGTTTTGGAGCAACCTAGGACCAAGCACAATGAAAGAACCAAGTAGGGGTTCGATATGGAGACACCCAGGAGGCAGACTTAGCCATTTCGAAGGTCGGAAAAAGTCATTTTTCCAAAGTGCTCCAAAACAAGATCTAAGACCAGAAATGGATCGGTGTCGTTCATACGAATCCAACGAGCCCAAGAACGTCAAATTCCGAGTTCGTATGAAGAAATGATGATCGTTTTACCGGAGGAGATCAGAGTAAAAGACGGCATTTCGAACGACCGCGCGCGGTCATTTCGGCGGTCGTTTGACGTGCAGACAGCTCCGAAAGTTGCCCTTCCACACGGGATTCTTCACTGATTTCGTCCCCGTTCGATCCCACAGGATCCTTGGCTCGTAAAAAAGAGATTGGGAGTGGATTTGGCTCATTGAGAGCCCTTGGATGAAGCCCATCAAGAGGAGAGGCTAGGGAGGCTCCATATATATCATCTACAACCCTAGCCGCCGCCTCCTCTCATATCACATCACATCTCATTCACCAAGAACACTTCCATTGCTGCTTCACTGCCAAGAGGAGGAAGGGAGAACCAACAAGGGAAGAAGAGGAGGCTCCACAACCATGAGCACCGGCCTCCGGGCCAGTGCCCTCGCGCCGGCGCCGCCATCACCGGTGGCGCCCCCATCTCCATCACCATCGGCGGTGCCACCACCATCACCATCACCACCGCACCGCCGTCTCCATCAACACCACCATGCCTTCTCACTTCACCGGCTTGATGCCGGCTTGTAACTTGTCCCTAACCTTCATGCATATGTTTGAGTAGTTGTACTTGTTCTTGAGGGATATGGTTGAACCCTATATGTTATTTGTTGTGATCCAATATGACATGTTCATGATTCGAGTTAGTAGCCTTCACGAATGTTGAGAGGAGCGCTCACTTACATCTGTGCCTTGTGCCGTGAAGTATGTTATAGTCCTTGTATTGGTTGGGGATATTGGGGTAATTTGAGGTGATAGTAAAAGCCTCGGTTCCTCGCCTTTGCAAAGGATTGGGGATTATGGAGAACCCTTAGAGAGGCCGTGTCCACGGGGCAACCCTTAATTGTCATGAGTTGTAACCCTATGGGGGAGACTATGATGGTGGCGTGCGTGGCACGAAGTCTACCTAGAGTAGAACGTGTACTGTACCCATGACGATGGCATGCGTGGCACGAAGATATCTAGAGTAGAACATGTACTGTACCCGGCTCCGCCCACTTATGCATTTGACCAGTTACTAGAGGATACAATAGTTCATATTCGGTAGTGATTCCGGAACCCTCGAGAACACTTTATTACTCAAGCACTGATGACCCACAAGTATAGGGGATCAATCGTAGTCCTTTCGATAAGTAAGAGTGTCGAACCCAACGAGGAGCAGAAGGAAATGACAAGCGGTTTTCAGCAAGGTGTTTTCTGCAAGCACTGAAATTATTGGTAATGAGTAGTTTGATAGCAATATAATTTGTAACAAGTGACAAGTAGCAATAATAACAAAGAGTGCAGCAAGGTGGCCCAATCCTTTTGTAGCAAAGGACAAGCCAGAACGATTTCTTATAATAAACAAAGTGCTCTTGAGGACACACGGGAATTTCATCTAGTCACTTTCATCATGTTTGTTTGATTCGCGTTCGCTACTTTGATAATTTGATATGTGGGTGGACCGGTGCTTGGGTGCTGTCTTACTTGAACAAGCCTCCCACTTATGATTAACCCCTCTCGCAAGCATCCGCAACTACGAAAGAAGAATTAAGATAAATATAACCATAGCATTAAACATATGGATCCAAATCAGCCCCTTACGGAATAGCGCATAAGCTAGGGTTTAAGCTTTTGTCACTCTAGCAACCCATCATCTAATTACCACTCCACAATGCATTCCCTTAGGCCCAAAGATGGTGAAGTGTCATGTAGTCGACGTTCACATGACACCACTAAGAGAATCAACAACATACATATCATCAAAATATCGAATGAATGCCAAATTCACATGATTACTTATGACAAGACTTCTCACATGTCCTCAAGAACAAAAGTAACTATTCACAAACCATATTCATGTCCAAGATCAGAGGGGTATTAAATAGCATAATAGATCTGAACATATAATCTTCCACCAAATAAACCAACTAGCATCAACTACAAGATGTAATCAATACTACTAGCAACCCACAGGTACCAATCTGAGGTTTTGAGACAAAGATTGAATACAAGAGATGAACTAGGGTTTGAGATGAGATAGTGCTGGTGAAGATGTTGATGAAGATTGGTTTTCCCATGATGAGAGGATCGTTGGTGATGTCGATGGCTCCGATTTCCCCCTCCCGGAGGGAAGTATCCCCGGCGGAATCGCTCCGCCGAAGAGCAAAAGTGCTGCTGCCCAGGTTCCGCCTCGAGACGGCGGCGCACCATCCCAAAAGTCTTCTCCCTAATTTTTCTAGGGCAAATGGGCTTATATACCAGAAAATGGGCACCGGAGGCTGGCCAGGTCCCCCACAAGCCACCAGGGCGCGCTTGGGGGGGGGGGTGGCGTGCCCTAGTGCCTCGTGGGCACCTGGGTGCCCCCCTCTGGTACTTCTTTCTTCCAGTATTTTTTATTTATTCCAAAATAAATCTTTGTGAAATTTCAGCTCATTTGGAGATGTGCAGAATAGGTATCTCTGACATAGCTTTTTTTGGTCCAGAATTCCAGCTGTCGGCAATCTCCCTCCTTATGTAAACCTTGCATATTAAGAGAGAAAAGGCATTAGAATTGCTCCACAAAGTGTTATATTGATCAAAAACACTATAAATAATAGTAGGAAAACATGATGCAAAATGGACGTATCAACTCCCCCAAGCTTAGACCTCGCTTGTCCTCAAGCGAAAGCCGATATCGATAATCATGTCCACATGTTTAGAGAGAGAGGTGTCGATAAAAACAAAATACGGACATAGTAGCATCATGATCATTATTATAACAGCAATATTCATTATCATAAAACTTCTCATGAGCAAGTAACAATTCATCACAACAACGAAGTATAAGACATAAACTTTCTTGAAAAGTAACAAACTATGTTCTCAGTCAACAATGCAATTGCAATTCATCATATTTTCAGGAAGGGTCTCATGTAGGAGCTTTTTAGCAAGTCCACATACTCAACCATCATTTAGTCTTCTATGATTGCTAACACTCACAACATATATATGGAGCAAAAAGTTTCAGCCAGACACATAGAAAGATAGGGGCTTATAATTTTGCCTCCCAACTTATTCACCTCAAGGGTGATGTCAACAATAATAACTCATGATCACTCATATCCAACTGGATATATGTGCCTAGATCTCCCCCACCACATGATGCTTGCAAAAGAGAAAAATAAAAAGGAACAGGGGGGAACACTATTGACTGTTGCATAAAAAGTAAATACATAAAAGTAAAAGATAGGCCCTTCGCAGAGGGAAGTAGAGGTTGTCATGCGCTTTTTGTTGTTGGACGCACAAGCTCTTAATGCAAAGGAACGTCACTTTATATTGCCCCTTGTGATAGCAACCTTTATTATCCAGTCCGTCGCTTTTATTTCTTTACCATCACAAGTTCGTACAAAGCTTATTTTCCCTTACAATAAAAGTTCACACATATTTAGAGGCAATTTTTATTGCTTTTTGCACCGATGAAAACTTACTTGAAGGATCTTATTCAATCCATAGGTAGATATAGTGGACTCTCATGACATGAAACTAGGTTTAAGGATTTTGGATGCACAAGTAGTATCTCTACTTGGTGCGAATTTTTGGCTAGCAAAGATATTGAGCAAGCACCACATGTTGGATGATCTATAACAATATAACTTCTATGTGAATATAAGCAAACATAATTCATTACGTTGTCTTCCTTGTCCAACGTCAACAATTTGATATAAAATACTTAATGGGGGCTCACAATCATAAAATATGTCCAAGATAGTGTATTTGCATGTGAATCTTCTCTTCTCTTATTAACTTTTTCATGAATTGCATCATTGACCAATGCTATGTTTGTTAACTTCCAATAAATTTTACCACTTATACTTTTCTTTATGTAATGTCATTACTTTCCATAAGATTAGCATATGATCTTTTTCATTATTTTCATTGCTAGGTTTGAAACATAAAAATAAAGAAGCAAAAACTCAAACTACTCTTTATTATATAACTCTCAACTCAATTACATAGATAGATAGATTATGAAGCTAACACTCAAAAATAGATCATACTAAACTTTTATTCACTAGATCACGAAATAACTAAGGATCGAACTAAAAATAGGTAAAGATAATAAAAGTGATGGTGATACAATACCGGGGCACCTCCCCCAAGCTTGGCACAAGCCAAGGGGAGTGCCCATACCCATGACCTCAAGTTTCCTTCTTCAGTGATGGTGGTGGTGATGAAGTGGTGGGCTTGTCCTCTGGCTTCCATGGCATAGGTTCCCCATCATAAAAAGATGAACGAGTCTCCGGAGTCCTGAAACTTGCAGCTAAACTCATACCTTTGAATCTTGCCTCATACTCATAATTTTGGTTTTGAAGATCATAGATTTGTCCTTGGAAATAGTCGATTCATTCATTGAGCTTGAAGATGATGTCCCCCATCGATTGGCCATCCACCTTGTGATCACGGGTGAATTCCGTGATCATGGAGTGGTTGGCGCTGAGTCCACGTTCCACCATCCCTTGGCACTTGAAAATCTCCTGCTCCACCGCCTCGAGCCTGGCCTCCACGCTCCCGGTCTTCTTGGGTCCTTGAACATCCCGGATGTGAAGCACCCCCTCACGCATCTCAATGGCTTGAGGGTGTTTCATCACCTCCGGTAGGTAGGGGTTGATGACCTTCTCGTAGAACTTGTCCCTGGAAGAGCTTGGTGGAGCCATAGAGATCTAGATCTGTCAGAAATATAGCACGAAACAAGAACATAGGAGATTTTTGCGATACGGTGGTCAAAACGTCCGGGAGTATATATAAAGATTTTTTATCTTGCAAGACAAGTAATGCAGGAGAAAACGGAGTCGGGAAGGCTCACGAGGGGCCCACGAGCCACCAGGGCGCACCTGGGGGGGGGGGGGGTGGCGCGCCCTGGTGCCTCGTGTGCACCTCGTGGGTCCCCTCGGTTGTTTCTTATTTTTGTATTTTTTGTATTATTCCAAAACTGACAGAAAGTATTTTTATGAAATTTTTGGAGTCGGTTTACTTACCGTATCACATACCTCTTCCTTTTTCAGGGTTCTGGAGTGTTCTGGAAGGTCTCTCTTATGTATTCCTCCGGTGTAATTGTTTCAATAATATTAGTTTCAACATTAATGGGAGTACCTGAAATATAGTGCTTAATTCTTTGCCCATTCACCACTCTCAGATTAGTGCCTTCGGAGTTGTTTATTTTGATGGCTCCGGAGCGATAAACTTCTTCGATGACATACGGCCCTTCCCATTTGGAGAGAAGTTTTCCTGCAAAGAACCTCAAACGAGAATTGTACAATAGAACATATTCACCCACTTTGAATTCCTGTTTTTGAATTCTTTTATCATGCCATCTTTTAACTTTTTCATTAAACAATTTGGCATTTTCATAAGCTTGGGTTCTCCATTCATCTAGTGAGCTAATATCGAATAACCTCTTTTCACCGGCAAGTTTAAAATCATAATTGAGTTCTTTAAATGACCAATATGATTTATGTTCTAACTCAAGAGGTAAATGACATGCTTTTCCATAAACCATTTTATAAGGAGACATACCCATAGGATTTTTATAAGCAGTTCTGTAAGCCCATAATGCATCATCAAGTTTCTTAGACCAATTCTTTCTAGATCTATCGACACTTTTTTGCAAAATTAGCTTTATTTCTCTATTGCTCAATTCAACTTGACCACTAGATTGAGGGTGATAAGGAGATGCAATTCTATGGTTGACATCATATTTAGCAAGAAGTTTACGGAAAGCACCATGAATAAAATGTGAACCACCATCAGTCATTAAATATCTAGGGACTCCAAACCTCGAGAAAATAACTTCTTTAAGCATTTTAATAGAAGTGTTATGATCAGCACTACTAGTTGGAATAGCTTCTACCCACTTAGTAACGTAATCAACAGCAACTAAAATATGAGTATACCCATTGGATTTAGGAAAAGGTCCCATATAATCAAATCCCCAAACATCAAATGGTTCAATAGCAAGTGAATAATTCATAGGCATTTCCTGACGTCTACCAATATTGCCAATTCTTTGACATTCATCACAAGATAAGACAAACTTACGAGCATCCTTGAAAAGAGTAGGCCAAATAAAAACCAAATTGTAATACCCTGTGCGCAGTTCTGTCTCCCGCATGGTGTCCTCCATAGGCCTCGGAGTGACACTTACATAGGATCTATTCCTGTTCATGCTCAGGTACACAACGTCTAATAATACCATCTACTCCTTCTTTATATAAATGTGGGCATCCCAAAAGTAATGTCTTAAATCAAAGAAAAACTTTTGCTTTTGTTGGTATGTGAAACTAGGTGGTATAAATTTAGCAACAATATAATGAGCATAGTCCGCATACCAAGGAGCATTACGAGAAGCATTTATGACAGCTAATTGTTCATCAGGAAAATCATCATTAATAGAAAGTGGGTCATCAAGAACATTTTCCATTCTAGACAAATTATTTGCTACGGGATTCTCAGCTCCCTTCCTATCAGTAATATGCAAGTCAAATTCTTGTAGCAATAGAACCCACCTAATGAGTCTAGGTTTAGCATCCTTCTTTTCCATAAGGTATTTAATAGCAGTATGATCAGTATGAACAGTTACTTCAGAATCAACTATGTAAGATCTGAATTTATCGCATGCAAACACAACTGCTAGAAATTCTTTTTCAGTAGTAGCATAATTTCTTTGAGCATTGTCTACGGTTTTACTAGCATAATGGATAACGTTTAATTTCTTATCAACTCTCTGTCCTAGAACAGCACCAACAACATAATCAGTAGCATCGCACATAATTTCAAAAGGCAAGTTCCAATCAGGTGGTTGAACAATAGGTGTAGTGGTTAAGGCTTTCTTAAGTGTTTGAAAGGCTTCTACACAATCATCATCAAAAACATATGGAACATTTTTTGCAAGAGATTGGTGAGAGGTCTAGAAATTTTAGAGAAGTCTTTTATAAACCTTCTATAGAAACCAGCATGACCTAGGAAACTTCTTATACCTTTAATATCTTTAGGACATGGTATTTTCTCAATAGCATCAACCTTAGCTTTATCAACTTCAATACCTCTTTCAGAAATTTTATGCCCAAGGACTATACCTTCATTAACCATAAAGTGGCACTTCTCCCAATTCAAGACAAGATCAGTTTCTTCACATCTCTGCAAAACTCGATCAAGGTTGCTTAAGCAATCATCAAAAGAAGTTCCGTAAACAGAGAAATCGTCCATGAAAACCTCAACAATCTTTTCACAAAAGTTAGAGAATATAGCAGTCATACATCTTTGAAAGGTAGCAGGTGCATTACATAAACCAAAAGGCATACGATGATAAGCATAAGTTCCAAAAGGACAAGTAAAAGTGGTTTTCTCTTGATCTTCAGGTAATACAGGTATTTGAGAGAAGCCAGAATAACCATCTAGGACACAAAAGTGTGTATTCTAAGACAATCTTTCTAACATTTGATCAATAAAAGGTCAGGGGTAATGATCTTTTCTAGTGGCTTTGTTTAATTTTCTAAAATCAATTACCATCCTATAACCAGTTACAATTCTTTGTGGAATGAGTTCATTTTTATCATTAGGAACAACGGTAATGCCTCCTTTCTTAGAGACACAATGAACGGGACTTACCCATCTACTATCAGCTATGGGATAGATTATACCTGCTTCCAAAAGCTTTAATATTTCAGTTCTTACCACTTCCTTCATTTTAGGATTTAATCGTCGCTGGTGGTCGACAACTGGTTTAGCATCAGGCTCCATATTAATTTTATGCTGACATAGTGTGGGACTAATGCCCTTAAGATCATCAAGAGTATATCCAATAGCAGCATGGTGCTTCCTCAAGGTTTTCAGTAACCTCTTTTCTTCATGCTCTGAAAGGTTAGCACTAATAATAACAGGATATATCTTCTTTTCATCTAGATAAGCATATTTCAATGTATCAGGCAATTGCTTCAATTCAAAAACAGGATCACCCTTAGGTGGAGGAGGGCCTCCAAGAGTTTCAACAGGCAAATTGTGTTTAAGGATAGGTGGTTGATCAAAGAACATCCTATCTATTTCATTTCTTTCATTCATATGCATATCATTTTCATGGTCTAGCAAATATTGTTCTAACGGATCAGCAGGAGGTACGGCAATAGAAGCAAGACCAATAATTTCATCTTTACTAGGCAATTCTTTATCATGAGGTTGTCTACAAAACTTGGAGAAATTAAACTCATGAGACATACGACCAAAATTAACACTAACAGTTTCTTTAGCGCAATCAATCTTGGCATTAACAGTGTTCAAGAAAGGTCTACCAAATATAATGGGACAAAAGTTATCTTGTGGAGAACCGAGGACTAGAAAATCAATAGGGTATTTTATTTTTCCACACAAGACTTCAACATCTCTAACGATCTCAAGCGGTGTAATGGTATCTCTGTTTGCATGCTTAATAGTAACATCAACGTCCGCTATTTCAATAGGTGCAATATCATTCATAATTTATTGATATAAGGTAAACGGAATAGCACTCACACTAGCACCCAAATCACATAAGCCATGATAACAATGATCTCCTATTTTAACAGAGACAACAGGCATGCCTACTACAGATCTGTTTTTATCTTTAGGATCTGGTTTAGCGATTCTAGCTGCTTCATCACAGAAGTAAATAACATGCCCATCTATATTATCGACCAAGAGATCTTTAACCATAGCAACATTAGGTTCAACTTTAATTTGTTCAGAGGGTCTAGGTGCTCTAATATTACTTCTGTTAATCACAGTTGAAACTTTAGCATGTTCCTTAATCCTAACAGGAAAAGGTGGTTTCTCAATGTAAGCAGTAGGCACAACTGGATCAACGTGGTAAACAATTGTTTCTTATTTAATACTAACGGGTTCCTCAATCTTTTCTTTAATAGGGGGATGATATTTAAACCACTTCTCCTTAGGGAGATCAACATGAGTAGCAAATGATTCACAGAAGGAGGCTACTATCTCAGAGTCAAGTCCATATTAGTGCTAAACTTATGAAAAGCATCGGCATCCATAAAAGATTTAACACAATCAAACTTAAGTGTTATACCTGACTCATTACCTTTGTCGATTTCCCAATCTTCGGAGTTGCATTTAATTCTTTCCAGAAGATCCCATCTGAATTCAATAGTCTTCTTCATAAAGGAGCCAGTCGAAGAAGAATCGAGCATAAAAATTCTGTAAGATAATTTATTTTGAGAGCTCATGATTGGGGCATGTGTACATCTTGTACTTAAGCCTCCCCCAAGCTTGAGCGATGCTTTCTCCTTCACGAGGCCAAAAATTATATATATAATTCCGATCACGATGAACCAAATGCATAGGATAAAATTTCTGGTGGAATTCCAGCTTCAACCGGTTCCAGTCCCATGTATCAGTATCATCACATAGCCTATACCACGTCGATGCCTTTCCCTCCAAAGATAAAGGGAATACTTTCTTCTTAACTTCATCTCTGGATAAACCTGCAAGCTTAAACAGTCCACAAATTTCATCCACGTAGATTAAGTGCATATCAGGATGTATTGTTCCATCTCCTGCATAAGGATTAGCTAGCAGTTTCTCTATCATACCCGAAGGAATCTCATAATAAATATTTTCAGTAGGTGCAATAGGTTGAGGAGCAACTCTTGGTGCTTCCGGTCGAGGTGAAGATACCCCGTACAAACCCCTCAAAGGATTACTTTCCATAGTGACAATAAATTTCAGCACGTAATATAAATGTTTCCTTACCAAATTCCACTCACCAAAGGCGCTTCGCTCCTCGGCAACGGTGCCAGAAAAGAGTCTTGATGACCCACAAGTATAGGGGAGCAATCGTAGTCCTTTCGATAAGTAAGAGTGTCGAACCCAACGAGGAGCAGAAGGAAATGACAAGCGGTTTTCAGCAAGGTGTTTTCTGCAAGCACTGAAATTATCGGTAACGAGTAGTTTGATAGCAATATAATTTGTAACAAGTGACAAGTAGCAATAGTAACAAAGAGTGCAGCAAGGTGGCCCAATCCTTTTGTAGCAAAGGACAATCCGGAAGGATTTCTTATAATAAACAAAGCGCTCTTGAGGACACACGGGAATTTCATCTAGTCACTTTCATCATGTTTGTTTGATTCGCGTTCGCTACTTTGATAATTTGATATGTGGGTGGACCGATGCTTGGGTGCTATTCTTACTTGAACAAGCCTCCCACTTATGATTAACCCCTCTCGCAAGCATCTGCAACTACGAAAGAAGAATTAAGATAAATCTAACCATAGCATTAAACATATGGATCCAAATCAGCCCCTTACGGAATAGCGCATAAACTTGGGTTTAAGCTTCTGTCAGTCTAGCAACCCATCATCTAATTACCACTCCACAATGCATTCCCTTAGGCCCAAAGATGGTGAAGTGTCATGTAGTCGACGTTCACATGACACCACTAAGAGAATCAACAACATACATATCATCAAAATATCGAACGAATGCCAAATTCACATGATTACTTATGACAAGACTTCTCCCATGTCCTCAAGAACAAAAGTAACTACTCACAAACCATATTCATGTCCAAGATCAGAGGGGTATTAAATAGCATAATAGATCTGAACATATAATCTTCCACCAAATAAACCAAATAGCATCAACTACAAGATGTAATCAACACTACTAGCAACC
This sequence comes from Elymus sibiricus, assembly GCA_039707655.1. Lineage (NCBI taxonomy): Eukaryota > Viridiplantae > Streptophyta > Magnoliopsida > Poales > Poaceae > Elymus > Elymus sibiricus. The sequence continues at coordinate 6,802,199 of CM077666.1, forward strand.
CACATGTACCAATCTGAGATTTTGAGACAAAGATTGAATACAAGAGATGAACTAGGGTTTGAGATGATATGATGCTGGTGAAGATGTTGATGAAAATTGATCCTCCCACGATGAGAGGATCGTTGGTGATGTCGATGGCTGCGATTTCCCCCTCCCGGAGGTAAGTATCCCCGACAGAATCGCTTCACCTGAGAGCAAAAGTGCTCCTGCCCAGGTTCCACCTCGAGATGGTGGCGCAGCGTCCCAAAAATCTTCTCCCTATTTTTTCTAGGGCAAATGGGCTTATATACCAGAAAATGGGCACCGGAGGCTGGCCAGGGGCCCCACAAGCCACCAGGGCGCGCCTGGGGGGGGGGGGGGGTGGCGCGCCCTGGTGCCTCGTGGGCATCCTCTGGTACTTCTTTCTTCCAGTAATTTTTATTTATTCCAAAATAAATCTCCGTGAAATTTCAGCTCATTTGGAGATGTGCAGAATAGGTATCTCTGACATAGCTTTTTCTGGTCCAGAATTCCAACTGCCGGCAATCTCGCTCCTTATGTAAACCTTGCATATTAAGAGAGAAAAGGCATTAGAATTGCTCCACAAAGTGTGATATTGATCAAAAACACTATAAATAACAGTAGGAAAACATGATGCAAAATGGACGTATCAAGCACCTTCCCCACTAACTTTGCATCTTTTATTTCCTGTTTTTACTCTCTTGTTCTTAGTTTAGTTAAACCCCTTTTATCTAGTTTTCTTAGCAACTTATAGAGTGGACAATTTCCAAACTCCGGTTTGGGTGCGTACGTGGCTGCGTGAAAGTGACAACGTAGTTGCGGGGTTTGTGGTGCCTTCCTATAAGCTCCCTGTGGGTTCGACACTCTACTTATCACAACGAAAGTGCTACAACAGCCCTGTGCACTTGCAGGACATCAAGCATTTTCTGGCGCCGTTGCCGGGGAGCATAGTGCTTGGTTATTACTTACCCGCTTGCACTTAGTTTATTTTGTTTGTTGCTATTTATCTTACTGTTTTTTTATCTTAACCCAAAAATAAAAAAAATAAAAAAATGTCTTGCTTTGAGATGTCAGATGAAGACATGGAGGCTGCAATGGAACGATGCCGTGAAAAACAGAGGATACTTAAAGAATACCGGAAAACCGACAAAGGTAAAAGAATGGGTAAGAAATTTATGGAGTTGGAGATTATAGCTAATGATATCCCTAAAGGTTGCATTCAATGCCAATCTCTTCTCCACATGAGCTTTTATTGCAGAGATCACCCACATCCGGTTGTGAGAGTATTCAACCGTTTTGAACATCCTCTTGAAGATGTTGAGGTAATTGAGGAGATGATGCTATTGCTTAGATCATATGAGCTTTTAATGTGGATTGGCAGGTTTGTCGAAGAACATACTTTGTTGACTGAGCATGAAGACTTGGTGGGAGAAGTTTATAACTTTTGTCTAGATAATAATTTTGATGAAAATCCTTTGGTTATAAACTATGAGAAGCGGATGGCCGCCATCTCCCAAGTCAACATTTTGCAGGAAAATAACCTTATGCAGGAACATGAAGAAAATACCATCGAGCCACAAGAAGAGGAAAATATGGAAAACAATGATCCAGAGGAACACGGAGATAAAGGATGGTAATTGTTTTGATATAATTAATGTGTTGCTTGATGAAAGTAATGAAGGTTATGACTCACCTACAGCTCCTCATCCTCTTGGTTATAACATTACTGTGAACTTGCAGCCACTAACGTTTCAGGCATCTCCACCTATCTCGGTGCATCGGTACTCGCCCAAGAGCGAGTACGAATTTACATATATGATGCCAATGCACCGTAAGCGAGTACGACTCCAACCGAGCCCTGCTATGAGGTGCTCCAAACCCCGGTCGGAGTCTGGTCTCACACTCGGGGTTGATATCCCTTGGGATCCGGGTGGATGACCTTACGGAGCACCGAAGCCTAGCTATATGGCTATAAAGAAAGCACTCCCAGGGAGGTAACCCTGAAGTCTTTAGGTGTCTTTCTTAGTTTTGTGTCTTGACTCTAGATGCATTCATGTTTGCATTGGCACTTTTATTTTTGTTTTGAGTAGTTGCTATTTGAGTTGGTTTCATATAGTTTTCATTGGTAAAATTTATAGCATGTTGGTAGCCTGTTTTTGCTGCATACCTCCTCCTATTTTTATTGCAATATTGCTATGCGCTTAACGTGAGGAGGAAGCATAAGAATTTTCATGCAGTTCTGCAGCTCCAGGAGAAAAGACGGTGTTCCATACGACCGCCCTGGTCGTCTGAGCGCCCGTATGAGCTCGTGGCCGCAAGAGAGAAGAAGACCAGAGCAAAGGCGGCCTACCGCTCCATACAACCGTAACTGGCCGTTTGAGCGCCCGTATGAAGGCAACAACACCTCCAATTGATTCATTTTCGACGTTTGAGGTCGATGAGGTGTTTTCTAACCAATTATTTGCTTTGTAATTACTGTTAACTACCTCTGAAACTTTGTAGCCAATAATTCTCTTTAGCAACTATGTTTTCTTTTATTTCTCTTTGCCGATTGGGTATACGAACTTTGTTCGTATACTGAATCGATGATTTTATTTTGTGTGTTATTTTCGCAGGGGCTTGGACCTTATGTGGAGAAGTGCACGGTATGGTGCCAACCGTGTAAAAACCCACACAAGCTACTTGGTTTCTTCATCATGATCGACTTCAACAACAAGTGCCTGGTAAAGTTTTCCAATACAAACCTTGCTCAAATAAAAGTTGCTTAGCATCGAGTTTCTCACCTTACGTGATGATCTCTCTTTTAATTAGGCACCTAGGAGCTACACACTTGTGTTTTTGTCTTGTCTCAGACACACTTCATCCAAACCTAGGTGTGAATATGACTTCTAGACATAGTTTGTTTACTTAAGCGTGGTGCTTAGGTAGATGAACCGATCTGTAGAGACAAACCTTTTTTATCACTTGTGTTGCTAATCCTTTATGCTAAAAAAATGATGAAAAACCACAAAAGCACAAAAATATTTTGTTTTCTTTTTAGTTCTTCTATAGCAGGTTCTATTGGAGGGCAGCCACCGGACCACAACAAGGAAATTCATTAAGGCAAGGTCCATGCCTATTAAAAGAGAAGTCATATGCACCCTAACGGTAAAAGTTTCTAACCCTTGCTTAGACGTAAGCTTGGGGAGGTAACCACTTCTCATGCTCTCTTTTAATAACTGCACTTTCTTTTCACTTTCGTAATCTTCCCTAGTTTAGTTCTAAGCGTGGGGAGGTTACTTTTGCATGTGTAGTGTCGTGTGCAATGCTCTTCATCATATGGTTGTTGTGCATCAGTGTGTCCTGCTGTTTTGACATGCTTGCTTTGCACTTGTTTGACTTAGCTTGTGGAAATCTTGTTATCTTCTGAAAAACATTGCCATGTTCTTTTATCAAAAATCCAATAAAGGAGTCCTTTGAACTGTTGCCTTTCTTTCACCTAATAACTTAAGTTGGGGACTCCAGTTGTGGCTTGATTAGCGATTGAATGATTGTAGAGGCTTTTTGCTGATGAACCCAACATCTTTGGTTGATCCGGGACGCGCAACGGGGTTTATCTCCGCCAAACTATCCCCTCGGGGTACTTAGCTTTTGAGTCTTATGCAACATGACACCGCGATGCTCTTGTGTAGTGTTTGAGTTCTTTATGACTAAGGCAAGTTCGAAACCTTTTGCACTTCCGTTCATCTTTTATTGCTAGCCTCTACGGTACCGTGCATTGCCCACTCTCACATTGGGACTTGGAGCAAACTTCGCAGGTACATCCAAACCCGTGGGAGGACTTTCTCTTGTTGTCCTACACATAATACACCCCATCTCCACAAAACAGCCACCATACCTACCTACATGGCATTTTCATAGCCATTCCGAGCATATCACCATGCACTACCATCATATTATATTACATGATTAGAGACATGTTTTCATTTGCCTTGCATGATCATAGTATGGCTAGCTCGACATTTTCATGGCTTGTCCGTTTTTTGATGTCTATGCTACGCCGGATCATTGCACATACTGGTACACTACCAGAGGCATTCATCATATAGAGTTTCTCTCATGTTTTCAGTTTTGAGTTATGATAACATTCAGTTGAAGTGAGTCATTATAAACGTGTGATCATCATCATTATTAGAGCATGCCCCAGTGAGGAAAAGAATGGTGGAGACTTATGAGTCCTTGAAAAAGTGAGGATGAGGTCCATGAAACCGTTCTGAAAAAAAAGACAGAAAAAGAGAGAAGGGGCATGCTACTATCCTTTTACCACACTTGTGCTTCAAAGTAGCACCACTTCATGCATTGTAAAGTAGAAAGTTTCACGAGCTTCATGTTTCATACTAGTGGGGAACCTACACTATAGAACTTGGCTTGTATATTCCGATGACGAGCATCCTCAAAAGCTCGAGGTCTTCATGAGCAAGCAAGTTGGATGCACCCCCACTTAGTCCATAGGAGAGCTTTCACATATTCACAGCTCTATGTGCATCCTAGTTGCATGGCGATCACTACTCCTTGTGTTGACATCGATCATAGGGCCTTCTCCATTGCTTGATGGTCAGCTGCATTGATGCAAGACTTTCTTTGTTTTTGACTTCTCAAAACCCCAACCATTTTCTATCATTCCCTAAGTGCGAGGCATAGGCTTGCGCTCAGTGCTGCATAGGTACACTAAAAAAAACACTTCCGTGATGATACGTGTTTGTCACAGTAGGTCACATTTTCTGTCATGCATGTACATCCGTGACGATTTTATGACAGAATCAACATAGTCATACCTGTGCTGTCGTAGAAGTGTTCCATGACAATACTGAAATTATCATCACGGAAGTGTCCACTTCCATGATGATAAATGTCGCGTCATGGAAGTGTTTTCGTCAAGGGTAACCGGCATGTGGCATCCACCTTAACGGGTCACCGTTAAGCTATCAGGTGTGGGTTTGGATACGATAACCCGTTAACAGCCCTGACCAATGGCGATTTTCCACGTGTAAAATTCTCATTCGCCAGTAGATCCACGTGTCAGCTCGATGTCTCGACAGATGTCAACCATCCACTGGACGATACGCGCCTATGGGACAGTGACACGTGGCATGGCCCAACAGTGGCCCGTTTAGGTTAAAAGGGCCGGCCCAGTCAAAGTTAGCGGGCTGGCCCATTAACGGCATGGTTGCACACGGCCCATTTGCAGGTAAGGCCCATTTGAATAGTGTCAAATCGGCCCATCACCGGCCCATTGTGCATTTCTCATCATTGCGGCCCATGTTCACTTCTGGCCCATTAACAGTGTGCTTTGTATTTGGGCCCAATTACGGCCTGGTGTGTTTTCGGCCTGTTTAAGGTCCTGCTACATTTGGGCCCATATGTGACCCGATGAAACTTTCGGCCCATAAACATACCGTGATGGAATTGGGCTATTTTCGGCCCGGTTTGACTTTCAGCCTGTTAACGGCCGACGCAACCTATGGGCCATATGTAGCCCGACGTCACATCGGGCCTATTAACGGCCCATATTCTCGATGACACAAATCCAGCCCGCCAGCACATTCGGCCTGTTAAAGGCCCGTGTAGTAGGTCGGTGCAGTTACGGCCCGTACTAACTTTCGGCCTGTTAACGATCTGACATGTAAATGGGCCACCTTGGGCTGAGCTACATTTCGGCCTGCTAATGACCAGTGGGCTATTTGAAGCATTTTAGGCCCAATAATCTTTCGGCCTGCTATAGTATATACTGGCCAAATGAAGGCCCAATCTGCGATTCGGCCTATTAATGGCCCGTGTCATTTATGGGCCAAATAAGGCCTGCGTGATATTTAGACATATTAATGGCCCGTTAATACAATGGGCCCATATTATGTTTAGGCCAGTTAATGGCCCACTATGGTCACGGGCCTACCAATGGAATGATCAGAAATAAGAAGAGCTTACGCTGATTTCGGCCCAGTTATTTTCTGTGGGCTACATACCGAATACGGCCCATAATCGTTTTTAGCTACATTCTAGTTGTGGGCTGGACGAATATTGGCCCTTTGGGCTCCTACGATGCTTAAGGCCTAAAGGAGACCGATGATGCCAAATACATTACTAAGAATAAACCTACACTATACAAAAATAGCTTGCTAATTTCTATGGCCTTTGGCAGCAGGATAAATGTTGTGTCACAACAAAATAAATTACAGCCATACAACAAAAGGCATGTTGGCATAAAAGTTTACAGTCCTTGCAGATAAATGCACCATGAGATGTATAGAAGCAGTGATCATTTCAGCAGAGTGGTAATGTTTCAGGCTGTAGAATCTGATGGAGCAGCATGACCTTTCCCTTTTTTGCGCAATTCCTTTTGAACAACGAAGCAAATGTCCGATAGTCTGGTTTCAAAACCATTCATATCTTGACAACATTTGTCAACCACTATTCTTGTTTCAGAAACGACCTCCATTAGGGATTGGACTTGTATCTGGAGCACAGATATATCACTCTGTCTAGCCGGAGGATTTTGTTCAGTACGCGGTTTAGATGAGGTTACCTTAACAACCAACCCAGAATTACTCAGGAAGGTTCTTTTTCCACTGTTAGTGGAGAGATACTGACGCACTGCAGCAAGAGGTGACATTGTGCCTGTGGTAGCCTCGTCACCTTTAGGAGGTTGTGGCTGTTCAATCATTTGTTCCATAGCTTGCTGAAAGTTTGAATTTTGTAGATTAGTGTATCAGATAAGAAGTTACTAATGAGACAAAAACAAACAAAATAGCTTTCACGTTTATACATAACTTATTTTGGTGAACCACTGTAATACTTTAGCATGTATTTTAGTGGTAAGTACATAATAAAATCACGTTTGGAACATATGTCCATGTAGCATGCCTAATGTATTGTCTATTTCCTCACATTTATTGACATCTATCTAAGGATAAAGAGACACGGTTTAAAATACGATGAACATAGTATGACATCATTCATATCACGGGCAAACAGATATCAAACAAACAGGCTATTGTATCATTGTGTGGACACGTGAACATCACAACTAGATTACAGATCAAGACCAATAGAATATCCTTCCTTTCTTTTAAACCGTGTACGGTGAAATGATACATTAAGACAACTACGTATAAAAGTGAACAGACTAACTGACATTGGCTGCAAACTAAGCAGTTAAATGAACACATCACAGTAACCAGCAGTTCAAAGGCATGAGGAGTAAGGACTTACAACAGCGGCTTGGACTGGTGTAGTCATGCCCTTCATCTTGCTGGTGTGACAATCCTTGAAGATTTGCACTGCATTCGGTTCAGGTTTTTTTGGTCCGCACGGGCTTTCCTCTGTATTTGGAACAAGTCAATATAGATACAATAATATGGCACAACAAAAACGATGAAATAGCAGCTATTTACAAGAGCCTCGCAGTGTGCAATATAGCTACGAGATTCTGTTGTCTGTTGGAATTTGACTTTAGAGCGGTTGGTCTTGTTCTTCAAACAGTTAGCCTAGAAGAAGATAGACTTGTAAGGCACATACGTAAATATGAGTTCAATATGTGATCTGATCACATACATATACCCTACCTGATACTTCGGATCAGACCAGTGTTTAACAAGGGCTGTCCAGTCTTCGTCCGTAATATATTCTACTGGAGATGTTTGGGCGATTTCATTCTTAGCCTTGCCTTCAAAGTGAGTTTTTATAAGGTGATACTGATACTGTCGCAGAGCATACTAAAAAACATGAGTGCATGCTTGTTTGGTTGCATCATCTTTCGGATCCAACTTGAACCTCATTTGTTGAAAAAAGAATGGGAGTCTCATTAGGAGCAAGCTAGAAAGTATGGGACAGAACAAGACAATATTACAAATTGCGATGAATAACATTATTTACGGATAAATGGTCAAGGAAGGTGTTAAACTGGGTTTCTTCTTTGTCATTCCTGTACTGGATCCACGTTGGGAGGATACGTGCATGACACCTAACGGCAATGGCTGCCTCTGATACTAACTCGGCTGACTCTATAGTATCACATGGCCTTTTTAAACCTGCCTCAAAATGGATCTCCATTCTTCCTCCTTTAGATTTTGTTAACCTGTCAAGCATTATCCCTGATGTTTGTTTCCTCTTGCGCCGAGGTGCTAGTTCAACAATGAATATGGAAAGTGTTTGTGCACATCAAACTGTGAGAGTACATGTAAAGGAGCACGCAACTGCAACTTGACTCGGTCCCGTACCGTCTTGGTGTTGATGCTCATGAGGTTCATCTGATCTTGCTAAGTCCTGTAGTGTCAGTAGTGCTTCAAAAGTAGTGTTAGGTGGGAAGGCAGCTTGGGAACATGCCACTTTCGGAGCATTCGAACGAGTAACTCGTTGAGATGTCAGTATTGTGGAAGGAGGTGTTGTGATAACCCACAAGTATAGGGGATCGCAACAGTTTTTGAGGGTAGAGTATTCAACCCAAATTTATTGATTCGACACAAGGGGAGCCAAAGAATATTTGCAAGTATTAGCAGTTGAGTTGTCAATTCAACCACATCCGGACACTAAATATCTGCAGCAAAGTGATCAGTAGCACAGTAGTATGATAGTTTGATAGCAGTAGCAATAATAGTAACGGTAACAGTAACGGTAGCAGCAGTAGTTTTGTAGCAGTTGTGACAGTAATAGCAACAGTAGTAACTTAGCAAAGAACAATATGTGAAAAACTCGTAGGCATTGGATCATTGATTATGTTGGATAACATTCATCATGTAACAGTCATAACCTAGGGTGACACAGAACTAGCTCCAATTCATCAATGTAATGTAGGCATGTATTCCGTATATAGTCATACGTGCTTGCAATAAGAACTTGCATGACATCTTTTGTCCTACCCTCCCATGGCAGCGGGGTCCATAAGGAAACTGAGGGATATTAAGGCCTCCTTTTAATAGAGAACCAGAACAAAGCATTAACACATAGTGAATACATGAACTCCTCAAACTATGGCAATCACCGAAAAGAATCCCAATTATTGTCACCTTGGGGTATGCGGATCATAACACATAGCAGGTGCGTATAACTTGCAAGATCGGATCAAGAACACAAATATATTCATGAAAACATAAAGGGTTCAGATCTGGAATCATGGCACTCGGGCCCTAGTGACAAGCATTAAGCATAGCAAAGTCATAGCAACATCAATCTCAGAACATAGTGGATACTAGGGATCAAGCCCTAACAAAACTAACTCGATTACATGATAAATCTCATCCAACTCATCACCGTCCAGCAAGCCTACGAAGGACTTACTCACTCCCGGCGGTGAGCATCATGAAATTGGTGATGAAGGATGGTTGATGATGACGATGCCGGAAAATCCCCCTCTCCGGAGCCCCAAAAGAACTCCAGATCTGGCCTCCCGATGAAGAACAGGAGGTGGCGGTGGCTCCTGTTGGAAATATGCCCTAGAGGCAATAATAAATTGGTTATTATTATATTTCCTTGTTCATGATAATCGTTTATTATCCATGCTATAATTGTATTGATTGGAAACTCAAATACATGTGTGGGTACATAGACAACACTGTGTCCCTAGTAAGCCTCTAGTTGACTAGCTCGTTGATCAAAGATGGTTAAGGTTTCCTAGCCATTGACATGAGATGTCATTTGATAACGGGATCACATCATTAGGAGAATGATGTGATGGACAAGACCCAAACTATAAACGTAGCATATGATCGTGTCAGTTTATTGCTATTGTTTTCTGCATGTCAAGTATCTGTTCCTATGACCATGAGATCATGCAACTCCCTGACATCCGAGGAGTACCTTGTGTGTATCAAACGTCGCAACGTAACTGGGTGACTATAAAGGTGCTCTACAGGTATCTCCGAGGGTGTCTGTTGGGTTGGCATGGATCAAGACTGGGATTTGTTACTCCGTATGACGGAGAGGTATCTCAGGGCCCACTCGGTAATACAACATCACAATGAGCCTTGCAAGCAATGTGACTAAAGTGTTAGCCACGAGATCTTGTATTACGGAACGAGTAAAGAGACTTGCCGGTAACGAGATTGAACTAGGTATAGAGATACCGACGATCGAATCTCGGGCAAGTAACATACCGAAGACCAAAGGGAACAACATACGGGATTAACTGAATCCTTGACATAGAGGTTCGACCGATAAAGATCTTCGTAGAATATGTAGGAGCCAATATGGGCATCCAGGTCCCGCTATTGGTTATTGATCGTAGAGGTGTCTCGGTCATGTCTACATAGTTCTCGAACCCGCAGGGTCTACACACTTAACGTTTGGTGACGATTAGTATAGTTGAGTTATTGTGTTGGTGACCGAAGGTTGTTCGGAGTCCCGGATAAGATCCAGGACATGACGAGGCACTACTAGAAAAAAGGCTGTTAGTGGCGCACCTATTTTGGCTATTAATGGCGCACTATAGGTGCGCCACTATAATCACGCCACTAGTAACAAATACTAATGGCGCACCACTGGTGCGCCATTAGTATCCCAGATAATAGTGGCGCACCACATAGTGCGCCATTACTATGTCTACAGTGCGCCATTACTATGCCTCCTAGGGGGCCATATATACCTTCACCTATGCCCCCAAGTGCGCCATTACTATGCCCCATAATGCGCCACTGGTATTTAGGCTTGGTGCGCCACTAATGTTCAATATGGTGCGCCACTACTATGAATATTAGGATTTTTGTTTTGATTTTCTGGTATTTTCACAGGTTACAAAATACAATATACAGCACAGAAAAATATGCACAGAATATATAGTACAATACAGCACCACAATTAGTCAAGTATAAACATCACATAATATATACAATTCATCATATTAGTCTCCGAATTCTAAATAGTGAACAAACTTCAAACATTAGCGAAGTTTAGGTCTCGAGACCGCAAGTAGCGAGTTTGTCGTCACATTACAAAGTCGATATCGATCATCTAAACTACCATCACATAGAAGAGAGCTGCGGTCACGATGCGCATCATCGCGATGAAACTGGTCTTCATCCGGTTCCTCCTCCGCTCCCTCCTCTCTCCCGCTAGATAGCGCGCGTATCTAGCTTCCGCCTCCGCCCTAGTGGTGTACCCTTTGTAACTGTTACCGCTGAAACGGTGAACCTGTTTCCGACACTCCTCCCAGTCGTCGTAGACTCCGGGAACCTCACCCTTGTACACGACATACGACGACATCTCTATGCACTAGACAAACAAAACGTTAGTAGCAATTCAGAGATAATATATAAGCAATATATAAGTATGCAACAAAAGGATCGGAAGAGAAAAGCAACACATTAATAGCACGGTTCATGGTCCTACTAATAAATAGCATCGATTATATATAAGTTGAACGACTGTCCAAACTAAAGAGACATACAAGTTCATTAAAGTTTAATTACAACATGAGCTAATCGATATTTCAGAACTACATAGCATCAATACTTTCGACTCGACTCAGGGACCGGAGCATGGATGAAGCCGCCGTCTTTCGTGATGGTCATGAATGTGCGGTCGTTGTCAGCCTGCATTTGTAGCGTTGTTTCTATTTCACTGTTGGACGGTTGATAGTTGAGGTAGAACTGCCCCGAGGTACGAAGGACATCTTGATAGATGATTTCCACTAACTCCGACTGGATGCAAAAGAATTCTTGTCTGATGTCCTCATCCTGGATTGCCGACAAGTGTGCGGCCCATTCTTTGAGATCATTTGGTAGCATACGCTGATGATGGTTCCGTACGATCGCCCGCATGTGATGGAGGGCGTAGTAGGCATCCTTCTGACTGCCAGGCGGCTGCTTGACGCAGGGGAACGTCGTTACGTGGGTGAACACGTGCTTGCCGTACCTACAAATTCGCCTCCAGAAGGTGCCTCCAGATTTGGCGTAGCCGGGGAGAGCATCATCAAGAACTTTCTTGATATCTGTGTAGTCTTTCTTCGACTGACGGTCCGAGTCGAAATACGTGGCCATGGAATATTTCGGGCTTAAGAGGATGAGTGTGCAATGTGTGTCACTACACAAAGCACGGAATGTTAGAAAAAAAAAGAACGATCAAAATCTAAGAAATCATATGTTACGGGGCGGTGAGGGGATGACTTACTCGGAAAAGTAAGGCACGAGGAAGTTATCCTTATCTGGGTTCGCCAGAATGACGCCTTCGAGGTATGAACTCGCGACTTGCCGGTCCCCAGCGCTGCCCAAGATCTTGGCACGCATGTAGAAGGGGTCGACTATCACGATGTCCGGAGTCTTGTCTCTAATGATCCGCATCTCCATACTTAGCGAAAATAGCCGAATGAAGGTGTAGTGCAGCGGATAAAGGTTAAACATAGCGAAGATGTCATCAAACCGCAGGACGATCATACGCCCGATGGTGCTATCGACAAAGCCCTTGCCCTCTAGCACCTTGGCCACGAAAACCGGGTATGCCACATCATTCTCGGAGAGACGCTGCTTCTCCATAGAAAGAACACCGTCATGCAGACTCCGCATAGCACCGGTTGCAGCATTGAGAAGATTAGTCGGTATTATCGGCCTACCCGCCACATGCACCCTCCTCGAGATATCCTTAGGTATTGGTGGCCCGTCCTGAGCACGGATCGTACTCGGTGCCGGCTGGCTCGCACCCTTGTTATTTTTTCTTTTCCGTCCCTTCTGCTTCTTCTGCTGTAATGGGATCGAGTTCTGCTCAGAGACCACCTTCTTGAGTGTGTTGGGGCTGATAATATTTCGCACCTCGGCTATTTGAGTCTCGGTGAAGGCGGCAGCTGGAGGCGTCTCCTGAGAACTGAACAGACGACGCCTGTTGCAATTAGGTTTCTCTGCGGTACCAGCTAGATCGCGATCATCTTTTGCAGGGTTGGGTTCTTGAGAAGGAGGCCCCAAGAATTCGTCACCGTACCCATGTTCGTTGATGTACTTATCGACGTTGGAAAATGTACCGTCGTTGTCGTCCGGATCCTGTGCCATATGCATGTCCGGATCAGCTGACGGCGGTAGCGTTGCGGCGGTCTTGCCATGGCTTGGCGCCGGCACGACTGGCGGTGTTGTCTGTGGGGTGGTGTCCCCCGCCCTCAAACGAATCTGGCTCTTCGGCCAAAGCATGGACCAGTTTAAGCAAGCGCTGAGGGTCATCACATCATCTTCGTCGGCCCCAGGGGGTCGATACGGAGGTAACAAGTCGTCGCAGCCCCGCAGCACCCGAACCAGTTGAACCCTATACACGGTGGGTGGCATCGGATTACCGTGGAACACGCGGTTGCCCGGTTCAACGATTTTGGCCTTGGCGACATCGATCAACTCGCCGTCCACGAAGTGCAGGAGAGTGCATGGAACGTTGGCGGCGCCCTGCGAAAACATGTAGGGCGTCAGGGATGCCCAGTCAAAGGCAAGGAGATGAAGTCATCGGCCGAGGCTTAGTTACCGTGATGGCGTCGAGCTCGGCTAATGTCGAGGCACCGCCAACGGCGGGCGTGCAAGTGACGGAGGGGCCGCTTGCTGCCGAGGTGCCGGCCGGCGTATTCTTCCCACACCCGGGTGCATTAAGCTCCAATACTGGCGCCGACGCCGGAGACACCAATGCCGCCTCCGCCGGAGACACCAATGCCGGCGCGTTGTGCGAGTTGTTGCCCGTGAAGCTGGGAATCGGGGGCGGCCCCTGTTGGCCGCCCGCAATCCACCCCCGCAGCCCCTCAAGCAAGGAAGGCATAATGGCGGTGATCGTCGCTCCCAGTTGGTCTCGCACTTGCTCTTGTACTATCTCCGGAATCCGCGCCACTTGTGCCTTGAGTTCTTACCAATGGCGCACCCTATCAAAAAGAAAGCTTTCCCCTTACTTACCTATCAAAAAAAGGAAATTTAACCACTTAATTTGGGTGAATCTATGGTGCAAATGAGGTGAGGAGGAGGAGGCAGCCGAGACCAAGCTTGGTAGAGGTGGAGAGAATGAAGTGGGAAAAGTGAGTGTGGTAGGTGGCTGTCAAAAATATCTAGCTGCTCTCAGGTTACCAATGGCGCACCTCCTAAGAATGCGCCATTGGTAACCAGGGTTACTAATGGCGCACCTGGTGTGTGGTGCGCCATTACTAGTTTTGAAAAAAAAATTGAAAAAAAATTGTTAGTAGTGGCGCACCAGGGTGTGGTGCGCCATTACTAGTTTTGAAAAAAAAATTGAAAAAAAAATTGTTAGTAGTGGCGCACCAGGGTGTGGTGCGCCATTACTAGTTAAAACTAGTAATGGCGCACCACACCCCGGTGCGCCACTGGTAAGTCTGGGGAGGGGGGTGTGCCCAGGAGAAACTTAGCAGTGGCGCACCACACACCAGGTGCGCCATTAGTAATATGGACATTAATGGCGCACCCATATCTGGTGCGCCACTGCTATATAGCAGTGGCGCACCACATACATGGTGCGCCATTAATGTCCATATTAGCTATAGCCGTTTTCCTAGTAGTGAGGGTCTCCAGAAGAGTCGGGAGGTAAAGATTAATATATGTGATAATAGTGTTTTGATCTCCGGAAAGGTTCCGGAATTCACCGGAAGGGGTTCCGGGTGTTTACCGAAGTGTTCGGGTGCAGCAACACTTTATATGAGCCAAAGGGGTAAAGCCCATGAGGTATTGGAAAGTGCAAAAGGAAGTTTTGCTACTGCCTTAAGCGGTACTACCGCTGGTAAAGGCAGTACTACCGCGTAAGCGGTACTACCGCTTGTTGGAAGCGGTACTACCGCCCAAGCGGTACTACCGCTTGTGTGAAGCGGTACTACTGCTCAAGCGGTACTACCGCTCGTGAGCGGTACTACCGCTTGTGCGCGGTACTGCAGGGATCCGAGTTGGACTCTTTCCCTGCGGGCCAAACCGACCTTGTGCGGGCAAAACCGACCTGGAGGAGGCTTTTACTCCAAGTTTAGACCCCAAGGCTCAACATATAAATAGAGGGGCAGGGCTAGCACACGGGACACATTAATATTTCCCAAGCCGTGTGTCGGCAACCCTAACCCTCTAGTTCTCCCGTCATAATCTCCGTAGTGCTTGGCGAAGCCCTGCAGAGATTGTTCCTCACCAACATCACCACGCCGTCGTGCTGCCGGAACTCATCTACTACTTCATCATCGCTCGCTGGATCGAGGAGGTGAAGGCGTCATCAAGCCGTACGTGTGTTGAACACGGAGGTGCCGTCCGTTCGGCACTAGTTCGTGATCGGATCGAGGGACGACTTGCGATTTGGATCGCGGAGACGTTCGACTACATCAACCGCGTTTCTTAACGCTTCCGCTTAGCGATCTACAAGGGTATGTAGATTCACTCTCCCTCTCGTAGATGCTCATCACCATGGATAGATCTTGTGTGTGCGTAGGAAATTTTTTGTTTCCCATGCAACGTTCCCCAACAGTGGCATCTGAGCTAGGTCTATGCGTAGATGAGATCTCGAGTAGAACACAAACGAGTTGTGGGCGTGGGTGTATACATATTGCTTGCCGTTACTAGTTGATACTTGATTCGGCGGTATTGTGAGATGAAGCGGCCCGGACCGACATTACGCGTACGCTTACGCGAGACAGGTTCCTTCAACTGACATGTAACTTCGTTGCATAAAGATGGCTAGCGGGTGTCTGTCTCTCTCACTTTAGTTGAATCGATTTCAATGAAGAGGGTTCTTTTAGAAGATCAAAAAGCAATCACTACACCACGTTGTGGTTTTGCGTAGGTAAGAACGGTTCTTGCAAACCCGTAGCAGCCACGTAAAATATGCAACAACAATTAGAGGACGTCTAACTTGTTTTTGCAGGGTATGTTGTGATGTGATATGGCCAATTACATGATGAGATATATGTGATGTATGAGATGATCATGTGTTGTATAGAATATCACGACTTGCATGTCGATGAGTACGGCAACTGGTAGGAGCCATAGAGTTGTCTTTAATTATTTTCGCCGTTTTTGCTTTACTTTATCGCTATGAGTTAGCTATAGTCGTGGAAGCACCAGTCAGCGTGACAACCTCATGGCGACACGTTGATGGAGATCAAGATGATGGAGATCATGGTGTCATGCCGGTGACGATGGAGATCATGCCGGTGCTTTGAAGATGGAGATCAAAAGCACAAGTTCATGGCCATATCATGTCACTTATGATTTGCATGTGATGTTAATCCTTTTATGCATCTTATTTTGCTTAGGACGACGGTAGCATTATAAGGTGATCCCTCACTTAAATTTCAAGATAAAATTGTGTTCTCCCCGAGTGTGCACCGTTGCGAAAGTTCGTCGTTTCGAGACACGCCGTGATGATCGGGTGTGATAGACTCTATGTTCACATACAACGGGTGTAAGCCATGTTGCACGTGCGGAACACTCGGGTTAAACTTGACGAGCCTAGCATGTACAGACATGGCCTCGGAACACAAGAGACCGAAAGGTCGAACATGAGTCATATAGTAGATATGATCAACATGAAGATGTTCACCATTGAAACCACCTCAACTCACGTGATGATCGGACTTGAGTTGGTAGATTTGGATCATGTTACACTCGAATGACCGGAGGGATGTCAATTTGAGTGGGAGTTTTTAAGTAATATGATTAACTAAACTCATTATCTAGAACAATAGTCTAAGTTGTCTTTGCTATATTTATGTTGTAGATCATGGCTCGCGCAGTAGCACCCCTGAATTTTAATGCGTTCCTAGAGAAAGCTAAGTTGAAAGATGATGGAAGTAACTTTGTGGACTGGGCCCGTAATCTAAGGATTATCCTTACGGCTTCCCAGAAGGCTTATGTCCTTGATGCACCGCTTGGTGATCCACCCGCTCTAGTTGAGTCTCTAGACGTTGTGAACGCCTAGCAGGCTCGTTCTGAAGATTACTCAATAGTTCAATGTGCAATATTGTATGGCTTAGAACCGGGACTTCAAAGACGTTTTGAACGTCATGGAGCATATGAGATGTTCCAGGAGTTGAAGTTTATCTTTCAGAAGAATGCCCGGATCGAGAGATATGAGATCTCCGATAAGTTCTATGCTTGCTAGATGGAGGAGAACGGGTCTATCAGTGATCACGTACTCAGAATGTCTGGGTACTCCACCCGTCTGGCAGAATTGGGGATGCCCCTTCCACCAGAGGCTATCACTGACAGAGTTCTTCAATCATTGCCACCTAGCTACAAGAGCTTCGTGTTGAACTATAACATGCACGGGATGAACAAGTCAGTCGCCGAGCTGTTTGCGATGCTGAAAGCCGCTGAGTCTGAAATTCAGAAGGAGCATCAAGTGTTGATGGTCAATAAAACCACTAGTTTCAAGAAAAATGGCAAGGGTAAGAAGGGTAACTCCAAGAAGAGTGGCAAAGCAGTTGCTCCTCTCGTGAAGAAACCCAAGGCTGGACCCAAACCAGAAACTGAGTGCTTTCATTGCATGGGAACTGGACACTGGAAGCGGAACTGCCCCAAGTATTTGGCTGACAAGAAGGCGGCCAACAACAAACAAGGTATATATGATATACATGTTATTGATGTGTACCTTACCAACTCTCGTTGTAGTGCCTGGGTATTTGATACCGGTGCGGTTGCTCATATTTGCAACTCAAAACAGGAACTGCGGAATAGACGGAGGCTGGCAAAGGACGAAGTCACGATGCGCGTGGGAAATGGTTCCAAGGTTGATGTGATCGCCGTCGGCACGCTCGCTCTTCGATTACCATCGGGATTAGTGATGAACCTGAATAATTGTTATTTAGTGCCTGCGTTAAGCATGAACATTATATCTGGATCTTGTTTATTGCGAGACGGTTACTCATTTAAATCAGAGAATAATGGTTGTTCTATTTATATGAGTAATATCTTTTATGGTCATGCACCCAATGTGAGGGGTTTATTCTTATTGAATCTCGATAGTAATGATACACATGTTCATAACATTGATGCCAAAAGATGTAGAATTGATAATGTTAATACCACTTTCTTGTGGCACTGCCGTTTAGGTCATATTGGCGTAAAACGCATGAGGAAGCTCCATGCTGATGGACTTTTGGAGTCACTTGATTTTGAATCACTTGACACATGTGAGCCATGCCTCATGGGCAAGATGACTAAAACGCCGTTCTCTGGAACAATGGAACGGGCAAGTGACTTATTGGAAATCATACATACTGATGTGTGCGGTCCGATGAGTATTGAGGCGCGCGGTGGTTATCGTTACTTTCTCACCTTCACTGATGACTTAAGTAGATATGGGTATATTTACTTAATGAAACACAAGTCTGAAACATTTGAAAAGTTCAAACAATTTCAGAGTGAAGTTGAGAATCATCGTAACAAGAAGATTAAATTCCTACGATCTGATCGAGGAGGAGAATATCTGAGTTATGAGTTTGGCAGTCACTTAAGACAGTGTGGAATTGTTTCACAATTGACACCGCCTGGAACACCACAGCGTAATGGTGTGTCCGAACGTCGTAATCGAACCTTATTGGATATGGTGCGATCTATGATGTCTCTTGCCGATTTGCCACTATCGTTTTGGGGTTATGCATTAGAGACAGCTGCATTCACTTTAAAAAGGGCACCATCGAAATCCGTTGAGACGACGCCATATGAACTTTGGTTTGGCAAGAAGCCAAAGCTGTCGTTTCTTAAAGTTTGGGGATGTGATGCTTATGTCAAAAAGCTTCAGCCTGAAAAGATGGAACCCAAAGCGGAAAAATGCGTCTTCATAGGATACCCAAAAGAGACAGTTGGGTATACCTTCTACCTCAGATCCGAAGGCAAAGTGTTTGTTGCTAAAACGGAACATTTCTTGAGAAAGAGTTTCTCTCGAAAGAATTGAGTGGGAGGAAGATAGAACTTGATGAGGTTGTTGAACCTTTACTTCAACCTAAAAGTAGCGCAGCGCAGAAAGATGTTTCTGTAGAGCCTACATCAGCTGAAGAGGAAGTTAATGATGATGATCATGAAGCTTTGGATGAAGTTGCTATCGAACCTCGTAGGTTGACAAGGACGCGTACTGCTCCTGAGTGGTACGGCAACCCTGTCTTAGAGGTCATGTTCTTGGACAACGATGAACCTACGAGCTATGGAGAAGCGATGATGGGCCCGGATTCCGAGAAGTGGTTAGAGGCCATGAAATCCGAGATGGGATCCATGTATGAAAACAAAGTATGGACTTTGGAAGTATTACCTGAAGGGCGTAAGGCCATTCAGAACAAATGGATCTTTAAGAGGAAGACGGACGCGGACGGTAATGTCACCGTCTATAAAGCTCGACTTGTGGCAAAGGGTTTTTCACAAGTTCAAGGAGTTGACTACGATGAGACCTTCTCACCCGTAGCGATGCTTAAGTCCGTCAGAATCATGTTAGCAATAGCTGCCTTTTTCGATTATGAAATCTGGCAGATGGATGTCAAAACAGCGTTCCTTAACGGTTTCCTTAAGGAAGAGTTGTATATGATGCAACCAGAAGGTTTCGTCGATCCAGAGAATGCTGACAAAGTTTGCAAACTCCAGCGATCCATTTATGGACTGGTGCAAGCATCTCGGAGTTGGAATCTTCGCTTTCATGAGGTGATCAAAGCGTTCGAGTTTATACAAGTTTACGGAGAAGCTTGTATTTACAAGAAAGTGAGTGGGAGCTCTATAGCGTTTCTAATATTATATGTGGATGACATATTACTGATTGGAAACAATATAGAAATGTTGGAAAGCGTGAAGGAATATTTGAACAAGAGTTTTTCAATGAAGGACCTAGGAGAAACTGCTTTCATATTAGGCATCAAGATCTATAGAGATAGATCGAGACGCTTAATAGGACTTTCAGAAAGCACATACCTTGACAAAGTTTTGAAGAAGTTCAAAATGGATCAGTCCAAGAAGGGGTTCTTGCCTGTATTGCAAGGTGTGAAGTTGAGTAAGACTCAATGCCCAGTGACTGCAGAAGATAGAGAAAAGATGAGTGTCATCCCCTATGCTTCAGCCATAGGCTCTATCATGTATGCAATGCTGTGCACAAGACCCGATGTCAGCCTTGCCATAAGTATGGTCGGAAGGTTTCAAAGTGATCCAGGAATGGAACACTGGACGGCGGTCAAGAATATCCTGAAGTACCTGAAAAGGACTAAGGACATGTTTCTCGTTTATGGAGGTGATCAAGAGCTCGTCGTAAAAGGTTACGTCGATGCAAGCTTTGACACTGATCCGGATGACTCTAAGTCGCAAACCGGATACATATTTATTCTTAATGGGGGTGCGGTTAGCTGGTGCAGTTCAAGCAAAGCGTGGTAGCTGATTCTACATGCGAAGCGGAGTACATCGCTGCCTCGCAGGCGGCGAAGGAAGGTGTCTGGATGAAGGAGTTCATGACAGATCTTGGAGTAGTGCCTAGTGCGCTTAACCCAATGACTCTGTTTTGTGATAATACTGGTGCCATTGCTCTAGCCAAGGAACCAAGATTTCACAAGAGGACCAGACACATAAAGCGACGTTTCAATTCCATCCACGATTACATCAAGGAGGACGACATAAATATTTGCAAAGTACACACGGATCTGAATGTTGCAGATCCGATGACTAAACCTCTTCCAAGGGCTAAACATGAACAACACCAGAACTGCATGGGTGTTCGATTCATTACAATGTAAATCACATATTGATGTGAACTAGATTAATGACTCTAGTGCAAGTGGGAGACTGTTGGAAATATGCCCTAGAGGCAATAATAAATTGGTTATTATTATATTTCCTTGTTCATGATAATCGTTTATTATCCATGCTATAATTGTATTGATTGGAAACTCAAATACATGTGTGGGTACATAGACAACACTGTGTCCCTAGTAAGCCTCTAGTTGACTAGCTCGTTGATCAAAGATGGTTAAGGTTTCCTAGCCATTGACATGAGATGTCATTTGATAACGGGATCACATCATTAGGAGAATGATGTGATGGACAAGACCCAAACTATAAACGTAGCATATGATCGTGTCAGTTTATTGCTATTGTTTTCTGCATGTCAAGTATCTGTTCCTATGACCATGAGATCATGCAACTCCCTGACATCGGAGGAGTACCTTGTGTGTATCAAACGTCGCAACGTAACTGGGTGACTATAAAGGTGCTCTACAGGTATCTCCGAGGGTGTCTGTTGGGTTGGCATGGATCAAGACTGGGATTTGTTACTCCGTATGACGGAGAGGTATCTCAGGGCCCACTCGGTAATACAACATCACAATGAGCCTTGCAAGCAATGTGACTAAAGTGTTAGCCACGAGATCTTGTATTACGGAACGAGTAAAGAGACTTGCCGGTAACGAGATTGAACTAGGTATAGAGATACCGACGATCGAATCTCGGGCAAGTAACATACCGAAGAACAAAGGGAACAACATACGGGATTAACTGAATCCTTGACATAGAGGTTCGACCGATAAAGATCTTCGTAGAATATGTAGGAGCCAATATGGGCATCCAGGTCCCACTATTGGTTATTGATCGTAGAGGTGTCTCGGCCATGTCTACATAGTTCTCGAACCCGCAGGGTCTACACACTTAACGTTTGGTGACGATTAGTATAGTTGAGTTATTGTGTTGGTGACCGAAGGTTGTTCGGAGTCCCGGATAAGATCCAGGACATGACGAGGGTCTCCGGAAGAGTCCGGAGGTAAAGATTAATATATGTGATAATAGTGTTTTGATCTCCGGAAAGGTTCCGGAATTCACCGGAAGGGGTTCCGGGTGTTTACCGAAGTGTTCGGGTGCAGCAACACTTTATATTAGCCAAAGGGGTAAAGCCCATGAGGTATTGGAAAGTGCAAAAGGAAGTTTTGCTACTGCCTTAAGCGGTACTACCGCTGGTAAAGGCAGTACTACCGCGTAAGCGGTACTACCGCTTGTTGGAAGCGGTACTACTGCCCAAGCGGTACTACCGCTTGTGTGAAGCGGTACTACCGCTTGTGTGAAGCGGTACTACCGCTTGTGCGCGGTACTGCAGGGATCCGAGTTGGACTCTTTCCCTGCGGGCCAAACCGACCTTGTGCGAGCAAAACCGACCTGGAGGAGGCTTTTACTCCAAGTTTAGACCCCAAGGCTCAACATATAAATAGAGGGGCAGGGCTAGCACACGGGACACATTAAGATTTCCCAAGCCGTGTGTCGGCAACCCTAACCCTCTAGTTCTCCCGTCATAATCTCCGTAGTGCTTGGCGAAGCCCTGCAGAGATTGTTCCTCACCAACATCACCACGCCGTTGTGCTGCCGGAACTCATCTACTACTTCATCATCGCTCGCTGGATCGAGGAGGTGAAGGCATCATCAAGCCGTACGTGTGTTGAACGCGGAGGTGCCGTCCGTTCGGCACTAGTTCGTGATCGGATCGAGGGACGACTTGCGATTTGGATCGCGGAGACGTTCGACTACATCAACCGCGTTTCTTAACGCTTCCGCTTAGCGATCTACAAGGGTATGTAGATTCACTCTCCCTCTCGTAGATGCTCATCACCATGGATAGATCTTGTGTGTGCGTAGGAAATTTTTTGTTTCCCATGCAACGTTCCCCAACAGCTCCGTATCATGAAACGCAATAAAACTTCCTCTCCTATTTTTTTCTCTGGAATTGTGAATTTATAGTGTTGGAATTAGGTCAGACGGAGCCACGTGGTCCCCTCGAGGAACCAGGGCGTGCCTGGGGGGGGGGGGGTGGCGCGCCCTGGTGCCTCGTGGGCACTGGGTGGCCCCCCTCCAATGGGTCTTGGTTCCAGTATTTTTTATTTATTCCATAAAAAATCTCCAAAAGGTTTCATCCAATTCCAAGAACTTTTATTTCTGCACAAAAAACAACACCATGGCAATTCTGCTGAAAACAGCGTCAGTCCGGGTTAGTTTCATTCAAATCATGCAAATTAGAGTCTAAAACAAAGAGCAAAAGTGTTTGGAAAAGTAGATATGACGGAGACGTATCTTGCTGCAGCTGGTGGGGCAGGGGATACTATGTTTGTAGATTTAGCCGGTGGACTTTGACCTTCTACTGCACTATAAGTACCAGCAGAATCTCAAGGGAAGCTCCTTTTCCGTTGCACCCGATGACTAACAACATCCCCTACCATACTCTTTTCCTTGCTCTATTTTGACTTTGCCATGCCAAGCCGTACCCATAGCACAAAAGAATAAAATTCGCTCTTCGGAACTCATTGATGCATGATACAGACGAGCAATACTTAGATGTAAGACAACCGTATGAGGAGGATGGAATATCTACGATAGTGTGGGATACACAAGAACATTAGTGTGGTGTAAGAACATGGTTAATAGACAGATGTAGTATGTACCAAAAACCGAAAGGCATGTCATATTCACAGCTATAATGTGTAAACTAAGCAGATGCAATTTAACCAAATTAGAAGAATTACATGCTAGACACCATATGTAACATGCAACCACATATCACACTGCCAAGTTAGAGCAAGCACCTGCGATGGTGGTGTAGGGGAAATGCGGTCACCAACTACAGAGCTACGTTGACTATCTTCATCTAGCCTTGCTATTTGTTGAGAATCATGTGGGGAGGATGACACTGCACTGTTTAAAAGAGTAGCGCGCCTCACACTAACCGACGGGTGTGACTGTCTCATCATAACTGATTGATGAGGGATACACAAGAATATTAGTTTGATGTAAGAACATGGTTTATAGACAGATGCGATATGTACCAAAAACAGGAAGGCATGTCATATTCATAGTATATGGCTAAGCAGATGCAATTTAGCCAATTTACAATTTAGAAGCAATACAAGGTAGACACCATATGCAACATGCAACCACATATGACACCAAAGTTAGCAAGCACCTACGATGCTGGTGTATGGTGAATGGGGTCATCAACTACAAAAGTACGTTGACAGTCTTCATTGAATGACACTACACTCTTCATTAGAGCGTCAAACCGCTTCTTTCCAATCCTCGATGCAGACTGGAGCAACTGCTCTCTTTTCTTTTTAGAATATTGTGCTTGAGATTCTGAAATACCCATGCGTAATAAAACAATAGTGAGAGTATGGGTGCAGTTTGTGCACAAGTAGTACAGTGTAAAAGTATCAGATAGCAGGTGGGTCAAAAATAAATGATGGCAGACATATGATAGCTCTACAACATGCATGGCACACGAAATTAGATTCTAGGCTTTTCAAATATGAGCACAGGGATGGCTGGGAAGTGCAGGTAATCCTCCAGCAAACCACCACATGTGGTCCTATGAAAATAACAATCGACTGAAAACAAATAGGCCAGTCAATTTTTTCTGCACCGTCCGATCTACAAGGAACGGGCAGATGGCCTTCATCTACCTCCCGCCAGTCACTGTTGACGATCTTCCTCGAACCGCCGGCGACCACCGGCCCAGACCCCTGCCTCCGCCGCCCCGCCCTTCCCTCGACGTCACCCCACCGCCGTGCTTGGCAGCGCCCCCCGGCCATCCATTTAAGCCCGGCGGACCTCCAGATCGAGCGCCAGCAGCTCCTGCACCACACACACCTCTAAGATAGACACCGAGGCGCTACTTCCCTGGCGAACAGGTAGACTAGGTGCTCCGCAAGGTGGTGCTTCCTTTAATTGGGAATCAACTGACACTGAATTGAAATCCAGGCAGGCGACGGACGTCTAGCAAAAGTGAAATAGTAAATGGGGGGAAACCTTGTGCATCGCGAGTTACTTGGAACATCTAGTATTAGGAAGAATGTGCAGTAAGAGGCGGTCAACTAGTTTCCTTCATGGGATGAATATCGTGCGAGAGATTTGTAAGAATAAGGGAAGAGGAGTACCAATATCGGCTGGCGATGCTGTGTCCTCCTTCTGTTTTTTCGACGATCTTCTTGTGGTTCGCTGGAAACCAGATGTTGTGGAGGATGGTGGAGCCTTGGACGAACCCATGGCCAAGTAGTTGAGTGTGGTGCGGTGGCCCTCTGTCGGCGGTGGGGAAGCAGATCCGAGGCGGCAAACGTTGGCGTAGCGGGAATAGCTCTGGTGTGGTGGACAGTTGCGACGTTGGAGCGGCAGCGGTGAGGTGCAGGATGGAGGGGTTGAAGTGGGTCGGGTACGGAGCACGTCGGAGTCGTGGAGGCCGCTCTGCCTCGGCTTCAATTGTTAAGTCATGGAGGGCGCTGCGGTTCAGGTTGCGGTGGACGACGACGTCGGGGTAACGACTTCGGCGTGATGGAGGAGGGCGGCAGTGGATCGGTGCGATGGGGTGGCGGGCGGAGGAGGCTAGGGTTTCGAGGCTGGAGGAGAGGGAGTTTTGGCGCCCACGGATTATGAATGGGGAATCAGACGGGGGAGGAGGGAAGCTAAGGGGTGAACCATGTTTCCGGGACGCGCTTGTTTGAAATTTTGGGAAAGTTACAAACTTTGTCCCCGTCTAAAATTTCGGACATGCTGCGGGTCGAGGGTAGGACGGTAATCTCACGTGTCCCAAATAGTCGGCAGGAGCGATTTCGGCCGAGCGCATGGACGTTTAGGCGCCCGCGGTATATGAATGTTTGTCGGAGGCAGTTGTCCGGCGTCTAGCTAAAGTTACAAACCTACCCCGGTTTAGACTTCTGGACGTCGGGCCGGTAGGCTTCACGGGTCAGAGGTAGGACGGTATTTCCTTCTACCAAACATTGGTCTCGCATGGTTTCGGGCGAGGAGAGGCTCTTTTGGCACTTCGTTCAAAAAATTTAACCAGAAGCATTCATGTTTACAGTACTCTTCAGTTGAAATTTCCTAATTAGACCTCATTATATTTGACCTTGTATGTTCAAAAACCTCATTCATTATGTGATTCTTTTGAAATTTTTGACTCTTGAAAATCCTATAACTACGATTATTTTGGAATGGAGGAGGTAAACTTGAATCTATTTTGTACACGACTATAAATTATCAACAAAGATTGATGCCCATTTTAGATGTGATTTACAAATGTCATTATCTTGAATTCAAATAGTTCAATGCACTTCCTATGAATTCAAATATTTGAAACCACTTTTATGTTGAATTCAAAATGTATTCTAGTTCGTCACTAGCAATTTGGAATGTATACCATGTATGTTTCTTATGGATAATGTGCTTGACACTGACCGCAGAGTGTACTCACGTTTATATATGAATTGCAAGAGCCATGCATTGTCTGGATTTCAAACTACTGACTATGGATCAATAATGTGAAATAATACCATACACATGCTCGAATTTGATAGAGTATGGATGTTTGCTAGACCAATGTTCGTTCATACGCGAATTGCAAATTTCATGATCTCATCCAATTTTTTAAATACAATTTATATTTTAATTTAATGGGTAGAACAGTCCTTTACGCGTAGATGCACTCTCCCTCGGCCCCTCCTCACACACGCGCTATATTTCTCTCTCACGCATACGCGCACACACTATATATCCATCGGCCTTTCTCTCTCACAAATGCTCACCCTTTCTCCCGAAGTGTCTCACACACACACACTCTCTATATCTCCCTCTCTCTTTTACTACTATCTACGACTCTTTTCACTAATCTCAGTCACAAACACTATTTCTCTCACATGCATACGCACGCATGGTCTCCGCCGGCCCCTCCTCTGTACATATCTCTGCCTCGTGTCTCCCGCACGCACACTCTCTTTAGTCCTCTTTCGCACGCATTGTCTCCCCCTCTCTTTCTAGTTGACAGGTATGATTCCATCGGATCATTCGGTAGGATATCCCTGACGGTTAAACTGGATGGTGATAAGAGGCAAAGATTTTCTCAAGTCCGGGCCATTGCGATCGAGGAAATACCCTACTCCTGGTCGTGTATACTTTGATTGGGGTGTGTACAAAGTACATGTCAATACCAAGGGATTGTGTGTATATATACTATCGACGAACTAGGCCCCAGCATATATAACATACCCGGGGCCTAGGGTTACAAATCGTAGTCCGCTTCGTCAGTGGAGATAGAGTCCTCCACGGCTCTGGTATCTTCGTCTTGTACGTTAAGTCCTCCATGGGTCTTCGTATAACGTGTCTCGGGCCGACCTATGTGGCGCAGGACAGAACCGACCTAGGAGTCCTCACCTCGACCCACCGGACCAAAAAATGATGTGCCACCACCACACCTCGCACACTATCTACCCCCTAGGTCTCACTATATTCTCACACCCACACATACCAACACACACACTATTCTACTCATGCCTCTCTCCCCTTCTCCTCTGCAAACACAAACTCAGCATCTCTCGTTGAGACATCCTATTCATCTCTCTCTCTCTCTCCCTCTCTGCCTCTCTCTCTCCCTCTCTGCCTCTCTCTCTCATCTCTCGTGCTTTCTCTTTCTCTCGTCGCACCCCCCTATCCATGCCTCTCTCGAATACGTACACATACCTCTCTAGGCCCTTCAAAATAAGTCAACCACACATTCACGCATGTTACATCTCATTATCATGTGCTCCCAATGATCTAAAAAAGGCATCTGTTCAGTTTTACACAGCATACAAGATTTGTTTTGAATTAAAACTACACAGAGTGTGACAAAAAAATTATTTAAGAAAATCTACATATACAATACTACAAAGTTATATATGAAAGTTAATTGCATGGTGCATCCAATGATATTTGTCCCGTACTTTGAATGTTTACAATTTTATCCTATAAAATTAGTCATAATAAAGAGAAACGAAGGGCGTCTCTCTCCATCGCACACCCCTCTCTCTACGCCCCTTTCACGTACGCACACAAACTATCTCTTGGCCCTCTAAAAGTACGCCCCCATACACATTCACGCGTGACGGTCATTGTATTTCAAGAGAAAGCGCAATACAGTCTCCGCACTTTAGAATGCGCTCATTACGGTGACCATATACATTTTCTGGTGATTATACTGTCACTAGCTCACTGTACAGCTCCGTATTTTGATGGTGACACTAACGGTCATTGTATTTGAAATGAAAGCACGATACGGTCAGCATATACATTTTGTGGTGGTTATACAATCAGTCAATCACTGGCTCACCGTACAGCTACGTATTTTGTTGATGACACGATCAATTGACCAGTCAAACAGTCCACGTGGCGCAACTAGTGTTGCATCAGAAGCGCACATTATCTCCCTAACGTAGGGCCCACATATCAGCGGGTGTAAGAAAGAAACAATTGGTAATAAATTAGTGCTCGGTGGGGATTCGAAGTCGAGACCTTAGGTTGGTAGCCCGCACGCGATAACCACAGCGGACAAGGTCGCCTAGTGATCATATGCTGAGCCGGCCTTTTAATACACATGAGGTACTATGGCGAATACACACACATCACACATGCGGACAAACACGCACGCAACGCACGCAAGCATGCATGCAACACTCACACATACACATGCACGCACGCAACTCACGCAAGAACACACGCACGCAAGCATGCATGCAACACTCACACGTACACATGCATGCACACAACACTCGCACGAACACACGCACGCATGCATGCACCCAGCACAAGACGCAACACGCACGCTCACGCTCAAATGCTCAACCTACACGTGCATGTACACATATACACAGCCAGGGTGGTTCGCGCGCAAGGGCCAGTTCCGCGGGGTCGCAGGTTTGACCCCTGCCGCGCCTGCGTAAATTTTTTGTTTACCAACTGATAGGTAGGACCCGCAAGCCACGTGGCCAGTTTGACCAGTCAACAGAGTGCCACGTAGAATTTTTGACTGGTCAACTGAGTGCAATTTTTAATTACAATTTTCACATCCGTATTGGGCAGGCAGGTTTTGGATGTTTAGTCCCACTTCACCGCGTGAGGAGCTGGTCGACCGGCTTAAATAGCCGGGTTGTCCTGAAGCGATAAGCTACAGTCATCATTGCACCCTTTGTTAAGGACATGAATTGTTACTAGTATTATTCTTCTCTGTGATATAAAGGCTGCTTGTAGTGGGTAGTATCAACGACACGAGGCTGGTGCGGTTGGCGCGCCGTCCGGTGCGCCTCATTTGGGAATAAAAGATGACAAATATTTGCAAAATTTCCGGTTTGGCGCCAAAACCCGAGACTCTTCATTTCGCCAAAAAATAAAAACTGAGCCTCTGCGTTAACTTCCTGCCCCACCCCGCCCAACACATTCAAATCCCTCATTGCCATGAAATTTTGCTGTGTGTTTGTTGTTTTCAGGGATATTTTGCTGTGTGAAGACAAATTTAAATATCAACGAATAATCGGTGTCCGGGGTCTTTTGCCGGGACACGGTTGAATGGCTCATAGTATTACTTTGTAGTACTAGTGTAGAGTACTAGTAGGAGCAGGAGTAGTACAGTGGTAGTAGAGTACAAACCAGTACGAGTCCCATCGGACACCAATTTTCTTGGAGTCCGTGCTACAGCTAGCACTTCTCCCTCCTCGTTCCTCTACTCAGCCGATGCGTGGCGGGCTGGGTGAGAGCATGGTTAATAGTAGAGCCAACTGTTGGCTATATGTAGTAGCCATGTCATCTATAGCCTACCTAAGAGCCAACTCATATAATAGTTGGCTATAAGATTTTACTACTTTCTCACTACACGGCCCACCTTCTTCTCTCACAATGCTTCTTGGAGCATGTGCCGCAACTGGCTACTAGTTTACGGCCCGCTTCTCTTCTCTCCCGCCTTATCTCTCTTCCAACTAAGCAAGAATATAATATTTAAATCCTTATAGCCTGCTTACATCACCCTATTGTACTTGCTCTGAGGGTTTGCCGATAGTCGGTTTGCTCAACAACGGTCCCATATGTCAGTGAAAATGCAAGACAACACGCATTCCCTAGCTTGAGAGGCGTGCCGGGCCGACCGTGTGGTGGTGCCACGCGAATGCGGCAGGCTTTTCATTTTGAACTCGTAAGTTGTAACATTTGGTTCTGCTCCTTGGAGCGACGATAGACAGAAATAACGATTGAAAACGCTAGGGCGGGGCTTTTCCCGCGCGATAAGAGGGGTAGTTTGCCAGCTTGGCCAATCATCGGTTTGCTCACATGCAGTCCTACATGTTACTGATATGCCTTGGCAAAGGGCGTTGAGCGGCGGGCCGGAACGTGCATGAGGTGCCCAGGCTCATCTGCACCCGGTCGGAAAAAAAATCAAAAGATTCCATTTTTTTGCATGGTAGAAAATTTGATGCGTGAGGTCTGCTCCAATTTTCAAGTCGTTTGGACATCTAAGCAGCTCTCGGCAAAAAAGATAAATCGGGCCAGAATAGTGCATGAACAGTAAACTTTTTTACAGACCCCGAATTTGTCTTTTTTGCCGAGAGCTGCTCAGATGTCCCAATGATATGAAAATTGGAGCGGACCTCACGCATCAAATTAACTACCATGCAAATTGGAATTTTTGAATATTTCTGGTATTTGTTTTGATTTTTTTCTTTAGCGCGGGTGTAGATGAGCCTGGGCTCAGAAGTGGATTATCACCTACTACACATTCAAGCATTTCACATCATTCTCTTGCTCTCTCTGTCAAACCAACTATGCCAAACTCTCCTGCCTACCGCACGGGAAAAGCCCCGCCCTCGCTTTTTTAATCGGGTTTTGTATTGATGGATCGCGCGAAGCAGCAAAACCAAGTGTTACATGACTACTACTACTACGTACTACAGTACAATGGGTTTCCGTGTCTTGTACTCCTCCATCGTAAGAAAGGAGATGCTCAATTTCATAAATGTTCTACTTCCGTTCGCCAACATGTTGGACATCTAGCATCCGGGTCCATGTGCCATGCACCAAATAATAGTGCAGAACAGCAGGGGGGACGCACCCCGGTCATGGCACCGCAATAGTAATGAGCAATGAGGCAACAAATCACAAAGCCGCACCTTTCCAACCATCATTTCACTCTTCGTTGAATCCGCTTCTCCATCATCTTCTTCAAGAAAACCACGTGTTGCTTCTACCATTGTTCTGATTTTTCATGAGGGGCGCCCATCGGCTTGGTACATCACTGACACGTGTGACCGCATGTTAGCAAACCGATAGGCAAAGCTCCAACGCCCACCGCTTGGCAAAAGCACCTCCATTTTACTAATCTGGATATCTATTTTTAGATCAATATAATCAAGATTTGTATATATCGCACCAATAAGCAAAACCAAGTGGTACACTTTACAGTTCAAAACAAAATGGCGGCAATCTTCCAGCACAGCTGTCGCGTTCGTGTCGCAACTCCGCAGGGTCAATCCGCACACGAAATGGCGACACACTAACAGCACGCCTTTCGCCGACATGTAGGACATCCACCATCTTGGTCCATGTGCCATGCTCCAAAGTTCGGAGCAGCGGGGGGAGCCACCCCGGTCGTAGCGCCACAGTACTAGTAAATGAGCAATGAGGCGTCAAATCACAAAGCCCCACCTTGCCCGCAGTAAGCTGGACGGAGCAGGGGAGATATACGTACAAAAAATTATGGACGCAGCTTTGACCTAAAGGCAGTGACGCATGGGTCCCGCATTTTGATATACCTACAGCCTCCTTTGGTTCACAGGGTAGGAATATTATAGGAATATGACAGTTGTAGGAAAAGATATGACGTACGGCCTCCTTTGGTTTGTAGGAATTTCAGAGGATAGGATTTTCAAAGGATTCATATGGAGCTCTGTGGTTTGTAGGAATGGATTCCTAATCCTATGTAGGATAGGAACCAGTCCTTCACATTTTAAAGGAAAAAAAACCATTACCCTAGACTCAATGGAAAAATTCCTATCCTATGCATCAAATGACATGTCTTTCTCTATAGGAATTGAGATGCATGTCATCTCACTTCCTATGTTTTTTCTATCCCTATGATATTCCTATCCTATAAACCAAAGGAGGTAGACATGTATCTCAAATCGTATGAGTAGGGATAGGAAAAGAGATGTCATTTGGTTCACATCATATGAATTTTTTCATTGAGTCTTAATGTTTATTTTCCTCCGAAATGTGGAGTATAGGAATCCATTGCTATGAACCAAATGGCTCTAAAGGAAAAATTCCTATAAAAATCGTATCATGTAGAATTCCTATGATATTCCTCCACACCAAAGGAGGCTTGAAATTGCTGTAGGTGATACAGCGGTCTTCCTTTGCCGAGTTTCGGCTAATGGAGACTCGGCTAACAAACTTGGCGAAGTGTCGCACTCGACAATAGAGCAGTGCCCCGCGTCGAGTCCTTACTGGATGGGACATTGGCGAGTTTAGAACTCAGCAAAATATTTGCCCGATTCTTCTATTGAAGGAACTCGGTAGAAGTTTTGTATTGGGCAATAAGTGTTGCCATGTGGCTGATGTATATTCATTGTGCATTGCCGAGTTTAGCCAAGTAGAACTCGGCAAACTATAGTGTCACGTGGCATCTCCGTTATGCCCTGTTCCATCTGATGGTGTGCTGTGTTGAATTCCTTGGAAGGTGAAACTCGGCAAACATTATTTAAATATTCGCCAGACTCGGTAATGATGTAACCCAATTTAGATATCAACCACAGAAGCCAGACATTATCTCAAATTAATAATCGAACTCCATGGACGCAACATGGTCAAAGGATGGCATGGGACTCTAAATTCAAATATGAACTTGAGCTTGTTAAATGCATATATGGTAATAGTATAGTATGTCGACAACCACACGATGCATATCTCCATTATATCTGCATGGATTACAAATACCACGATCTCTTATTCATTTTCTTATGAAAAACAGTGATTATTTCAAATATTAGACTATATCATACATACTATATTTCATCTCTCTACTGATCACGATCTTTCTTTCTCTCTCCTTAGTTAGAGGACTCAATCCTACGATGTCTCTCGCTCTCTCTCACAACACACACACACACATACGGCCCCTCTTTATCGAATGCACACTCACATTCCTCCCCCATCTCTATAGATATCTCTCGATGATGAATGAAATGATATATGCTGGTTATACTATATGTGCATGTTGTTCTACGAAAACTGGGTAAAAGCTTGTGAGGTTTGAATTTTCAATAAAGCTATCTGCACTATATTTTGGAATAGAGGGAGCATACGGCAGTTGCGAACGCTCACATGGAAATTTTATGTGACGGAGGAGTGGCTGTTCTGTCAAATGCCCTGGCAAAACTGCCACCGTCCGATGCAGATCTGACGGATCTTTGGGCGTTCGCCAGGAAACGGCTTGTGGTGAACGTTCGCCAGATATGATTTACAGACACACGCATTGCATTGACACGTTAACCCTCCCTCTAACGCACACACGCACCTCACGACTCTCCCTAGATTTCTCGCACACACCATCTATCAGTACTCTATAGGTACACGTCACACACATATATGTGCTCTTCACACCCTTCCTCCAGAACTTCTAAAAAATAAAAGACGTCACACTTTTTTTTTGTAACTCAGACGTCACACACGTATACATCATACTCTAGGTGGAGTACGTAGTACACGAAGAGAAGCGGCGCACGCTGATAAACCAGAAGTATAGGGGATCAATTGTAGCTTTTTCGATAAATAAGAATGTCGAACCCAACGAGGAGCTAAAGGTAGAATTAATATTCCCTTCAAGTTCTATCGACCACCGTTACAACTCTACGCGCACTTAACGTTCGCTTTACCTAGAACAAGTATGAAACTATTTCGCGGGTGTAAGGATAAGACTAGAAGTACTTAACGAGAATAAAACTAGGAGTAATTTGCGAGATAATAAAACTATGAGTAAATTGCAAGATAATAAAAGTTAGTTGTTTAGTAGAAAGTTTTTGTAACACAAGAGCATGATTTGCCCATAGGCAATCGATAACTAGACCGGTAATCACTATTGCAATTTTATATGAGGGAGAGGCATGAGCTAACATACTTTCCGTACTTAGATCATATGCACTTATAATTGGAACTCTAGCAAGCATCCGCAACTACCAAAGATCACTAAGGTAAAACCCAACAATAGCATTAAGTCACAAGTCCTCTTTACTCCCATACGCAACAACCCCCTTACTCGGGCGTAAGCTTTTGTCACTCTAGCCGCCCACTATAAGAGAATTATGAACATATTGCAAACCCTACAGCGGGAATCCCTCACGCTTGCGCGACACGGAGAGCACCATAGGACAGCACCAAAATAAAACATACAACTCAAACCAATCACGATCATCAATCAGCCCATAGGACAAAAAGAATCTACTCAAACATCATAGAATTGCCACATATCATTGCATAATAATATATAACGTTAAGCACCATGTTCAAGTAGAGAATTACAGCGGGTATAGAGAGGTTACACCACTGCATAGAGGGGGGGAGATTTGGTGTGGACGACGGCGAAGTTGTTGGTGTAGATCGCCGTCACGATGGTTGCCCCGGCGGCGTTCCGACTCCACCGGGAATGAGGGGGAGAGAGCCCCCCTCCTTCTTCTTCTTGCTTGGTCTCCCCCCTAGATGGGAGGAGAGTTTCCCCTCTGGTCCATGGCTGCCATGGCTCCCGGAGGGGAGGAGCCCCTCCGAGATTGGATCTCTCTCTCTGTTCTCTTCTGTTTCGCGTTCCAATTTTCTGGCCTTTCACCGTTTCTTAAATTCTCGGAGATCCGTAACTCCGATCGGGCTGAAATTTTAACATGATTTTTTCCCGATATTATCTTTCTTGCGGCAAAAGAAGGGGGTCAACCGACTTACAAGGGGCTCACGAGGCACCATGGCGCGCCAGCCCCCCTGGGGCGCGCCCTGGTGCCTCGTGGGGCCCACGAGCACCATCTTGCGTTGATTCTTCTTCCAAAAATTCACATATATTCCAAAATAAATCTCCGTAAATTTTTATCATGTTTGGACTTCGTTTGATATGGATATTCTGTGAAACAAAAAAACATGCAACAAACAGGAACTAGCACTGGGCACTGGATCAATATGTTAGTCCCAAAAATAATATAAAATGTTGCCAAAAGTATATGAAAGTTGTAGAATATTGGCATGAAACAATCAAAAATTATAGATACGACGGAGACATATCAACATCCCCAAGCTTAATTCCTGCTCGTCCTCGAGTAGGTAAATGATAAAAAATATAATTTTTGATGTGGAATGCTACCTAGCATAATCTTGATCATATAATCTAATCATGGCATGAATATTAAGACACGAGTGATTCAAAGCAATAGTCTATAATTTGATATAAAGACATCAATACTCAGGCATCCCAACAAACAATCATGCCTTTCAGAATAAAAATGCTCAAGAACGCTATCCCTACAAAATCATATAGCCTTGTCATGCTCCATATTCTTAACACAAAATATAAATCATGTACTACCCCGGTGTCAGCCAAGCAATTGGTTCATACTTTTTAACGCGCTTCAGCTTTTTCAACCCCCACGCAATACATGAGCACAAGCCATGGATATAGCACTATGGGTGGAATAGAATGCGGTGGTAGAGATTAATATGGAGAAGACAAAAAAGGAAGAAAGTCTCACATCGACGCAGCTAATCAACGGGCTATGGAGATGCCCATCAATTGATGTCAATGCGAGGAGTAGGGCTTGCCATGCAACGGATGCACTAAGAGCTATAAGTGTATGAAAGCTCAATATGAAACTAAGTGGGTGTGCATTCAACTTGCTTGCTCATGAAAACCTCGGGCATTTGAGGAAGCCCATCATCGGAATATACAAACCAAGTTCTATAATGAAAAATTCCCACTAGTATATGAAAGTGACAACATAGGAGACTCTCTATATGAAAAATATGGTGCTCATCTGAAGCACAAGTGTGGTAAAGGATAGTAACATTGGCCCTTCTCTCTTTTTCTCTCATTTCATTTTTTTTTGTTTTCTCTTTTTTTTTCTTTTTTTTGTTGGGCTCTTTTTGGCCTCTCTTTTTTTCTTTTTTCTTTTTTTAAAATTTTCGTCCAGAGTCTCATCCCGACTTGTGGGGGAATCATAGTCTCCATCATCCTTTCCTCACTGGGACAATGCTCTAATAATGAATAATGATGATCATCACACTTCTATTTACTTACAACTCAAAAAATTACAACTCGATACTAGAACAAAGTATGACTCTATATGAATGCCTCTGGCGGTGTACCAGGATGTGTAATGATCTAGCGTAACATGTATAAAAAATGATGAATGGTGGCTGAGCCATAAATACTATGTTAGCTATATGATCATGCAAAGTAGTATGACAATGAATGCTCAAGTCATGTATATGATGATGATGGAAGTTGCATGGCAATATATCTCGGAATGGCTATGGAAATGACATAATAGGTAGGTATGGTGGCTGTTTTGAGGAAGATATAATGAGGCTTATGTGTGATAGAGCGTATCATATCACGGGGTTTGGATGCGCCGGCGAAGTTTGCACTGACTCTCGAGGTGAGAAAGGGCAAGGCACGGTACCGAAGAGGCTAGCATATTGCGAAAAGGTAAGAGTGCGTATAATCCATGGACTCACATTAGTCATAAAGAACTCACATACTTATTACGAAAGTTTATTAGCCCTCGAAGCAAAGTACTACTACGCATGCCCCTAGGGGGAGGTTGGTTGGAGTTAACCATCGCGCGCCCCCGACCTCCACGCAAAGGAAGAAAATCAATAATAAATCATGCTCCAACTTCTTAGCATAACGAGAGACTATACGTGTGACGTCCCAAGATTACTAAACCCTACTTATGCTAATTAACCTTGCCAAATCATCATGTTTTACTAAGCGAAATTATCACTTGATAAAAATCAAAGTCAAATTCAAATTTAAAATAAAGTCAAAATAATATTTCTTCAAACAGTAAAACAAAAATGTTCGCATTATTCCATAAATTCCCCTGATCATTTGTCATGTAGAAACCAACTTCATTTGGTTAACCCAATTAACCCCAACAACCTTTAAACAGGTCCGATAGCATCTAGCTTGGCCATTTTAAATCCTAAAAGTAAATGCGATTTCCAAATAATGTGAGACTTGTTGTGTGGCCTCAAAATATTACCTAGTAATTGTGTGTCAAGTTTCATGACTAACTAAATTCGTTTGCTAGGCGAAGTAAATAGAACACAATATCAAAAAGCAAAAACAGAAAATGAAAAAGACTAAAATGGAAAAACTGGACTGTGCACTTGTAGCCCACTGCTACAGTACACAGCCCAGCCCACCACACGGCTGTCTCCTTTCTCAGTACAGAGAGGAGATAGAGAGCTTGCATGGCGTGCATCCACGGCTGCCATGGCCATGGATGGCCTCCACATCGATCCCCTCGGCCTATAGCTGCGCCAACGCGAACCCTAGCTTGCCCTCCTCCATTCCCCTCTCGTTCCCCATCGCGCCCCCTCCTCCCCTGCTCGGAATCGAGCTCGGAACCTCACGCGATGACCGCCTGCATCATCGCCATTGCCGCGGCCAACAAGCTCCCCACGCCGCGAGAAGCTGTCCAGGAGCTTCACAGCCGTCGTCTCCTTCGCCTACTCGCATCGAATTGAGCCGAGCCGGCCCGTACGCCCGCCATCGACCACATCTTCGTCGCGTACATCACCGGCGTCCGGCGTCGTTTGCCGCTGCTCCGGACCACCCCCGGCCTTCTCGAGCTCACCATCGGCATCGCGGTGAGCTCCTCCTCCGACCCCCCTGCTTTGCGCCCTCGATCCACTCTGTTAGTCGCCGCTCCTGTGCTCGCCGTGGTCGCCATGGCCGCGCCCGAGCTCCCGTGTACGTGCTGCTTCCGCTGCGTGCTGCTCATGCACCCACCGCTGCTCGTAGTTGCTGCCGTAGGTTTCGGCCACGCCCTGCTCGCCCGGTCGCGACCCAGCGCGCGCCCGTCTGCCCGCTACCGCTCGCACGCGCCTGCGCTGCCACTTGCTGCTCTTGCGGCTGCTACTACTACTATGCCGCTGCTACTGCTCTGCCTTGGTGCTGCTCCAGCCGCTGCTGCCAAGCACCGCCGTTGCCTAGTGCCGCCGGCTACTGCTGCTGCTGGCCATGGCTAAGGCCATGGCCGAGCGGCCATGCGTGTGTGTGTGTGCGTGCTGTGTGTGCATGATGTGTGTGTGCGCGCGCGCGTGTGTGTATATTTTAGTTTAGTTTAGGATTAGATTAGGAATTTAATTAGCCTAATATGCCAATGACATGTGGGACCCATCTAATTAGATTAAGTAAATCCATTTGGAGATTGTTAAAATCCTGACATGTGGGCCCCCAACACTGTTCACTGTTGACCCAGTCAACCGATGACTGGGCAGTTTACTAGGTCAACTGGGCCCACTGTTAGCCACACGTGCACCTCTCTGTGTACATTCATTTATTTCAAAACTAAATTAAATCCAGTAAATTTTTAGAATATTGTTTAAACTTTGAAAAATCATATAAAATAATCTGTAACTCGGATGAAAATAATTTATATATGAAAAATGATCAGAAAAACGCGACGAATCCGAATATGTGATCAAAATGCTTGACCATCACTCCTAGCTAGATGAACATGGAACCTTCCCCTCCGGATCCATATATCGATAACCACTTAAAGCCGGGAAAATATTCCAAGATATTTTCCCGCTCCGTCTGTAACACTTAGCACTGCATTAGGGCAACCCTAGCACAGCGTATTGCCTTGCCATGCACCTGAGTTGCATTTGTTGCCGTGTATTTATTTGTTTCCTCCCCCTCTTCTCTCTGGTAGACTCCGAGACCGACGCTGCCCCCGAGTACGACTACGTCGTCGACGACCCCTCTTTCACCGTAGAGCTTCCAGGCAAGCAAAACCCCCTTGAGCATTCCTATATCGCCCATTCTTTCTCTCCCGTGCTTGCATTATATTTTGCTACTGTATTTGATTGCTCCTATTCTGATGCATAGCCTGTTTTTGTAACTGCTGTTGATACCTTACCTGCTATCCTAAATGCTTAGTATAGGCTGGTTAGTGATCCATCAGTGGCCCCACACCCTTGTCCGTGTTGCCCTACTTTGCTACTGGATGGCTCGATCAGTGTGATCAATGTACAGAGACCGAACACAGCACCGTACACCCCCCTTAGTTGTACGACTCTGCAGAACTACTATCGAGGGCAAAGGGTGATACCTCCTACCTCACTCCAAATGATAGTTCTGTAGCATAGCTAGTCGGTTGTGGGTTACCGAGGGTGATTCCTCTTTCACCACCTCCGATGATGCCTCTGTCGTGCAACCCCTCAAGTGTGAACCCATCGAGGGTGATTCCTCCAAGTTCAACTTGACGGTTACATCGAGTGGGAATCCATCGAGGGTGATTCCTCGGATTCCTCCTTGATGTTACGGACACAAGGGTACTTTGACCTTTACCTCAGTCCTTTGTGGAAGTCGGGTCGACCCCGAGGGGTTCCTGTGAGAGATACATATGAAAGTCGGGCGGGCTCGGAGAGCACCCGCGAGAGTTACTGTGGTGGCTGGCTGTTTAGCGGTACCACCCAGGTTGTGGTGGTAGCTCCGGACTTGTCCCGACAGCCGTCACTAAAATTAATAATGCACTAACGTATTTGGGTATTGATCTGAGTTGGCCACTGGCCTATACGCACTACCACCACGCGGGATAATGGTTGAATGGGGCCCTCGGCGCCGTATGTATCAGCCGAAAGCTCTATCAGACATCTAGTTCAGCATTGTGGCATGGTCGGATCGTGTCATCCAGGAGAGAGGTGGCGCTGGTATCCACCCTGCGCACAATGACCCGGAGTGCGAAGGGCGAT
The DNA here is from genome assembly GCA_039707655.1 of Elymus sibiricus. Lineage (NCBI taxonomy): Eukaryota > Viridiplantae > Streptophyta > Magnoliopsida > Poales > Poaceae > Elymus > Elymus sibiricus. The sequence continues at coordinate 6,841,903 of CM077666.1, forward strand.
GGGCCCAAGACCCCTGAGCACTTAGGATGTAGACCGGCGGGGACCTCTCTGCGGAGCCTAGGTAGGACTACGTCGTGTCGATCAGCCGAGGCCGGGCATGACCGAGAAAAGTGTGTCTAGCCAGAGTTAATCGAGCGTGTTGGGTAACAGTAGTGCACCCCTGCAGGGAAGTTATCTATTCGAATAGCCGTGTCCACGGTAACAGGACGCTCAGTGTTGTATCCCGATCTACTACAACTTGAACTGGATACTTGTAATATTTTAATTAATATGTTAGCTCCGGGATCGCTTTCTCGCAGGGAGTCGAGGAAGGATCTCTGGGCTTTGCTACTACATACTTATTGCTTTATTATATGCTACTAATCTGCACTCTTCTAATGCTGCAAGACGTTGCAAGATGTTAGTCTTCGATAAGCTAGGCCTTCCCCTCTATTCTGGCAATTCTGCAGTCCAGTCCACAGATACAGCCCCTTCATTTGATACCGATGCATATTTAGCATAGATCTGATGTAAGTCTTGTGAGTACTTTGGATGAGTACTCACGGTTGCTTTGCTACCTCTTTTTCCCCATACCCGATTGCTGTGACCAGATGGCAGAGCCCCGAAGCCAGCTGATCCCGTCGCCGACTGCTACTACCTCGATGATGCCTACTACTACGTGGAGACCGACGACCAGGAGTAGTTAGGAGGCTCCCAGGTAGGAGGCCTTGCCTCATTCGATCAGAGCCGTTGTTTGTTTTCGCCTTCTTAAGGCAGTCTTGTCTAATTATGTCTGTACTCAGACATTGTGGCTTCCGCTGACTCTTGTGTAACTTGAGCTTATGTATTCGAGCCCTCGAGGCCCCTGGCTTGTAATATAAAGCTTCTATTATTTTATTTTGTGTCTAGAGTTGTGTTGTGATATCTTCCCGTGAGTTCCAGGGCTTGATCGTGCGCATTTGCGTGTATGATTAGTGCATGGTCGGGCCGGGGGCATCACAATACGTGCATGCTTCGGGAATCACAAACCTTAACACCAATATTCTTACTAAACCACAATCATTCACTAGTACCTCCCACATATTACCATCTCTATATCGCAAAACTATTGCAAGGAATCAAACATATCATATTCAGTGATCTACAAGTTTTATGTAGGATTTTATGACTAACCATGTGAATGACCAGTTCCTGTTGACTCTCTAAATAGATATAAGTGAAGCAAGAGAGTTTAATTCTTTCTACAAAAGGCCATGCTCTAATAAATATAAGTGAAGCAAAAGTGCATTCTACAAATAACGGTTTTCTATAGGTAGAGAAACAGGCATCCAAACTTCAAATGATATAAGTGAAACACATGAAGCAATCTATAAAGCCATACTCAAAAGATATAAGTGAAGTGCAAAGAGCATTATATAAATCAACCAAGGACTATCTCATACCAACATGGTGCATAAAATAAAAGGGAAAAATAAACACAAAAGACGCTCCAAGAATTTACGCATATCATGTGAACAAAACAAAAACCGAGACATAACGATAATTGTCGAATAAAGATGGGATGCCTTCCGGGGCATCCCCAAGCTTAGACGCTTGAGCCTCCTTGAATATTTACTTGGGCTGCCTTGAGCATCCCCAAGCTTGAGCTCTTGCCTCTCCTCATTCTTCTCATATCAATACCTCCTCGATCTTCGAACACTTCATCCACACAAAACTTAACCAAACTTTTTATTAGAAGGGTTAGTACATATAACATCAAATCCCATCATGTCCTGCTCTAACATTATTGTATAATTATAATCAAACATTACCCACTGTATGCTATCACAATTCTATGGCTCCCAAGTCAATGGGGCTCAACAAGATTTCAAACATAAGCAAATAACGAAACTATAACAGCAATCTGTGAAAACATGACAGTCTGTAAAGATGCAGATGGTACATATACTTATGTAACACAAACAAATCTGAAAAATTAGGACAAAATAAATAATTTGCATAGAAGTACCGTGTTAAATTTTTAGAATTTTTGCATGTTCCAGTAAAAAAATGTAAATTCACGCACTACAGAAAAAGTTTCTGTTTTTGCACTGCACATACCAAACAAGCAATTTAAACATCCTAACAGTAAATCTTGGCACGTTATTTTTATAATACAATGGATTTGTACAAGGGGATAATTATTTTTGTTGAAAAGTTTCTGTAATTCAAGATTCACAAAGTTTCCATGGGCATGAACAAAGTTCAAGGCATGCTCCCGCTTCCACGGTGCTCGTCTTTCTTACTTTCACTTTTCTTTTTATAAAAGTTTTAGGTTCCCCTCTATATATTTTTTGTTTTTAAACTTTTTAAAAGCACACAACAGAATAAATGACTCTCTAAAACTTCCAGGTTGTTTCCCTGGCAGCGCTTTCTTTAAAGCCATTAAGCTAGGCATAAAGTGCTCAAGTAATAGATCCACCCGGATCCCAAGGTATATCAAAGCCAATTTTAATTAACAATGATTTGTAATTTAGTAGTGAGCACAAAGAAATATATATCACATAAAAACGGAGTCTAACTCTCTTCCTATGCATCAGCATGTCATAAAAGAACAATTCATGCACACAAAGTAAAGGCCGATACATAGCATAAACAGTTTCTTGCAATTTTATCATATTGGAAACATAGAGAGGCGGAGATGTAGTTCCTCTCTCATAATAATTGCAAGTAGGAGCAGCAAGCACACGCATATTATACTCATCAAAATCATCATGTGTAATGGTAAAATGCAACCCATCAATATAATCCTTAATAAGCGCAAACTTCTCCGATATAGTGTAGTTGGGAGAATTCAAAAAGATAATAGGACTATCATGTGTGGGGGCAATAGCAACAATTTCATGTTTAACATAAGGAACTATATCAAGTTCATCTCCATAAGCATAATTCAAATTGGCATCATGGCCACAAGCATAGCAAGCATCAATTTCATCAAAAAAGGATATTTCATACGAATCCAATGGATCATAGCAATTATCATAGCATTCATCCTTCGGTAAGCATGAAGGGAAATTAAACAATGTATGAGTTGAAGAGTTACTCTCATTAGAAGGTGGGCACGGGTAGCTAATCCGCTTTTCCTCCTTTTGTTCTTCGCTCTCCTCCTCATCTTTTTCATCTAATGAGCTCACAATTTCAGCAATTTCTTCTTCCATAGTTTCCTGCAAAATATTAGTCTCCTCTTGGACAGCAGAGGAGTCCTCAATATATCCTTTAACATAAGCATTAGAAGCATAGTTTTCATAGAAATATTTAAGTATGGCAAAAATTTCAGATTTGTAAAGAGTAGCATCATACTTTTCAGTCAAAGAAGCAATTTCATAAGCACCCTTAAAAGCAACAAATTCTTCAATTTGTTCAATATCATACTAACTATAAACACCTTTAGCATAAGAAGATACGATTCCATTATCACTAAACTCACATTGGTAGGGAAGGTGTTTCTTAGGGTCTTCAGAACAACAAGTAAAATCATGTATTTCGCATAAATTCCAAGCATAGCAATGCATAGTATTAATATGATGCCATAAAAGTTTCCCTTTTAGAGATAAGCGGTGTCGCACAAAATGAGCATGCTCATCTAATGATTTTCCCTCAACTAAGCTAGTTGGGTTTCCAGCACGAGCACAAAGGGATCGAAGATGATCCAAGTAGAAAGCTTTAGCAGTATGATAGATTTTGGGTGGTTCTTCAACCATTGGTTTAGCAGGTACAACTAATTTTTTTGGTATTTTACGTTTCCTACCCATAACTAAAGATAGAAAACAAGAGCACAAAATAAAATCTACTCAGTGATAAAGCAAACAAGCACACATGAGAATATCAACCCCACGCTATTGCTCCCCGGCAACGGCGCCAGAAAAAGGTCTTGATAACCCACAAGTATAGGGGATCAATTGTAGCTTTTTCGATAAATAAGAGTGTCAAACCCAGCGAGGAGCTAAAGGTAGAATTAATATTCCCTTCAAGTTCTATCGACCACCGATACAACTCTTCATGCACTTAACGTTCGCTTTACCTAGAACAAGTATGAAACTATTTTACGGGTGTAAGGATAAGACTAGAAGTACTTAATGGGAATAAAACTAGGAGTAATTTGCGAGATAATAAAACTACGAGTAAATTAGAAGATAATAAAAGTTAGTTGTTTAGTAGAAAGTTTTTGTAACACAAGAGAATGATTTGTCCATAGGCAATCGATAACTAGACCGGTAATCATTATTGCAATTTTATATCAGGGGGAGGCATGAGCTAACATACTTTACGTACTTGGATCATATGCACTTATGATTGGAACTCTAGCAAGCATCCGCAACTACCAAAGATCATTAAGGTAAAACCCTACCATAGCATTAAGTAACAAGTCCTCTTTACTCCCATACGCAACAACCCCCTTACTCGGGTGTAAGTTTCTGTCACTCTAGCCGCGCACTATAAGAGAATTATGAACGTATTGCAAACCCTATAGCGGGAATCCCTCACGCTTGTGTGACATGGAGAGCACCATAGGACAGCACCAAAATAAAACATACAACTCAAACCAATCACGATCATCAATCATCCCATAGGACAAAAAGAATCTACTCAAACATCACAGAATTGCGACATATCATTGGATAATAATATATAGCATTAAGCACCATGTTCAAGTAGAGAATTACAGCGGGAATAGAGAGGTTACACCGCTGCATAGAGGGGGAGAGAGTTGGTGTTGACGGTGGCAAAGCTGTTGGTGTAGATCGCCGTCACGATGGTTGCCCCGGCGGCGTTACGACGCCACCGGTAGAGAGGGGGAGAGAGCCCCCTCCTTATTCTTCTTGCTTGGTCTCCCCCCTAGATGGGAGGAGAGTTTCCCCTCTGGTCCATGGCCGCCATGGCTCCCGGAGGGGAGGAGCCCCTCCGAGATTGGATCTCTCTCTCTGTTCTCTTCTGTTTCACGTTCCTGTTTTCTGGCATTTCACCGTTTCTTAAATTCCCGGAGATCCGTAACTCCGATCGGGCTGAAATTTTAACACGATTTTTTTCCCGATATTATATTTCTTGCAGCGAAAGAAGGGGGTCAACCGACTTACGAGGGGCTCACGAGGCACCACGGCGCGCCACCCCCTGGGGCGCGCGCCCTGGTGCCTCGTGGGGCCCACGAGCACCGTCTTGCGTTGATTCTTCTTCCAATAAGTCCCATATATTCCAAAATAAATCTCCGTAAATTTTTATCGTGTTTGGACTTCATTTGATATGGGTATTCTGCGAAACAAAAAACATGCAACAAACAGGAACTGGCACTGGGCACTGGATCAATATGTTAGTCCCAAAAATAATATAAAATGTTGCCAAAAGTATATGAAAGTTGTAGAATATTGGCATGAAACAATCAAAAATTATATATACGACGGAGACGTATCACACGCATGCACGGTTCTCTCACACCCATGCACGGGTACACGTAGGAGCGCCTTTGTTTACAAAGAGCCATCCCAAGTGACAATTTGACTCGTGCAGTTTAAAACTTCGTGGAGGGTCAGGGACCACACATGAATGAACAGTACATAGTGCTACCTGGACGCGGTGGCGCTTTATTGATTGAGTTTTTTTTACTAGAACATTAAATGAAAATAGTGGTTCACGCGTATTCATTTTTAAAACGATTGCTACAAGAAAATCACTCCACTATATATATAAGCAGGAGCCTCAGCGCTTGCTTTACTAGGGTTTCTCTCATTTACTCTCTCATCCTCTCCAGATCTAAACCAGACAGTGGTGGCCACATCCGCTCTCTGCTCACCGCTGGTCACAGTTCCAGCCGGATCCCCTCAGCCGGTGAAGGGAAGAAGGTGCAGCGTTCACGCGGTCGTCTGCGGTGAGGGAGGAGACCCACAACTGCCGGCGCATCCCGATCGGCGGCCCGTGCCATTATGTCCGACACAGCGCCGGCCAGACCGGTCTCTTGGTCGAAAAAGGAAGGAAAGTGAGGGGGTGTTGGGGGAACAACACAACTGAGAACGAGCAGGTCTAGATTTCCTGTGCTCACATAGGAAAAGGTCACCGAGGAGATAAAAAAGGGACAAATGCAGACATGCTGCCTAAAAGTCTGCCTCTCTCGGCAACCACATCTACCTTACCACTTTATGCCCCTGCTGTCCCTTTGCCATTATTGCTACCGTTAATCTAATATCACAGGAAAAATTAAGCAATGCCACTGTTAGCCTAATGTCACTTCTAAGCAATGCCACTGTTAGCCTAATGACACCACCATTTTATGAAGTGCTTCCATCTTGCTTTATTTCTCATGAATTCTGTTTTGCCAGTTACACTTAAATCTCACACCGCTAACATTGCTTCATCCCAGTGGAACTGCACAAATTTGATTGCACATTTTGATTGCACCGTGCACGGAGCTACTGACCATGTGCTACTCTCATAACAGTAATACTAATGTTGTTGTTTTGCATGTTAATCTAGTGTCAGTGTTGAAGTGATGTGATGCTACTTCTTACTTAATGGCACTTTTCATACTGTCAATGTAATGCCATTCATAACACAAGAGATGTTGTTGTTAATCATATGCCACTGCAAATAACTGTCACTGCTTAAATAACCCTATTACATATTTGTGCAAACAGGGATGTCTATCTCCATATCATTTCTATTTGTGCAAAATCAGAAGCACACACCTCAATTTTAGTAGAAGTGCACATAATCAGATGGTTGTTCCTACCTGCCATCCTCTAGCCACCCTTATTCCACGTATTCCTACATTTGTAGTAACTAGGTAGAATAACCAATGCAAGATAAAAAGAAGCTGATTTGTATGTGGACTTCCTGATTACAGTGCAGGAACGAGCCTGTCATGTGTGGTGGAGAAAACAAGCAGTGTGTCCGCACCGTGAACTACACTCACTCCCAGTTTAAGGATGGCAAGAGGACGAGCTGGCATGGCTGCACAGAGGTTTTGGGGTCAGGTGCACGTATGAGAGGCATTGTGGTCTGCTTATTTATGCAAATAGCGCTACTTAAATTTAGTGGAACTGCACAAGAAGTTCAGATGGTCAATCCACTTCAAGGTTCAGTTCAATATTCCAACTGAGAACACAATTATAATTTCTTATTCTGGAATGAGAGAACCTAACCCTGGATGGTGGCAACAAGAAAAACCAGAGTGAACCCCAGGATATTAAAGCTTGCCTAGGGAGGCCCTTTGCTCAGAGAAGCCTCACTTGATTTTTCCTGATTTGTAAACCTTCTCACAACTTTGTCTTTTGCTGTCAACTTCTAAAAGAGATGTTATGTTCTATGAATTATTGAGATGTATAAGAATGATGAACTTATGCTTTTGAAGTATTTTATGCAGCCCAGTACCAACCCCTATGATTTTAGGGTGGTTGGCATTTTTTTGAGCCGTCCATTGTTCTCGATCTAACGGCGGATAAATAGCTAGTACTAGATACTACTCGGAAGAAAGTACTCGAAAGTACAAGAAACCGTGGGGTCAGTACTCAGGTTAACGTGGGGTGCCAGCCTGAGCCACCGGAGTATTCGTCATCCAACCGCAAGAGGAGGAGGTCAGTTGGCGCGACGTCGCTTCCTCGCCGTGCTTCGCAGTCGACCTAATTTTCCATCTGCTCATGCTTACAATCAGTGTGTTGGCTTAGTCATGTTGCAGTATTGTTTACCCTTTTGCTTCAGTGCCAGTAATTTTGTGATTTAAGTTACATCTCCTGTAGGTGTTCTATTAATCCCTGTGTACTGCATCTACATGTCATTTACATGATTTTATCATTTTGTTTACTCACTGTTTGAGCAGTTCAAAGTAGGCATCATGCTGTTAATCTTATTTGGGGAGGCTGCAAAAAACAACTGTAATATTCTAAGATATTTACTTGCCCTGTAGGTGATCTCCCTTTAAAATCATAGGGGTCGATACTGGGTAGTACTTCGAGGATTGTGAATGTTTAACATGAATGCTGGACTAGCGTGTGAACATTTGGAATGTATATTGTGGCCTCAATTAACCGCATGAACCACTGTAACTAGGTACGTAGTTGCTTATATGTCAGACAACAGAGTATGGGAACAAGTATTTCATCAAACACACACTGCTCTTTTGATAAACAGCGGCAACTTCTATCTTACCATGCCATATTACATGAAAGAACTCATGAGGATACATCTGTTTAGGCAACACTTATGAGGGTTCTTACATGATTCACGGGCACACAAAAGTAGCAGTAGTTCCCATAGAGGGATTCAAACAGAGTACTACCCCAAAAGGGCTCGATAGTACGCAAGGTTCGGGTAATTAAACACAATCCAAACTACTTTGAAACACTAACTGGGCCAACTATTTCAAGCCATCGATCTAATTGGGGATGGACACAAGACAGACCTTGCCATGAACATCCTCGAGGACGTCTGGCAGCAGCTCAATCCAGTCAACCATCTTGAAGATAACCTTGTGGCCTTTCCACTCATAAACTTGTTTGTCGAGGCATGCCATGTCATCTTCATGGTTAAGCTTGACAAGAACATTATGCCTCACAAACGAAGGAGTAGCCGTGAACCTGTTGTGCTTCAGTACACCCTAGACAACACGCCTGACAATAGTGTGGCTGGAATACATTTCGTCTTCGGTATAAGTGCAAAAGGCTTCCAGGATCAAACAACCTAAGAACTTTGTTTTCCCAGTGCGTATATTCAGGTCATCCACCTCATAGCGAGTGACATGTACAACCACACAATCCTTGTCTACATCAGGGCTCTAATTAAAACAGAAACGAATTCTGAATTACTTTCCAATATAAAAAACACAAGTTATTTAAACCACCATGTAGAGTCAAAAGTATGCATGACAGGGAAGGTAGCATGGCATCGGAGGTAATAAATCTTGCATTATTTATCACCTCATACTTAGATCAAAAACCACAATCAAGATCGCCAAAGAAGAAAATCACCTTGGGCAGCTCAGCGGGGGGCGGGGGACACATCCTTGAAGGGGTCCATCTTGCCGGGGGAAAACTGCTCCTGCACGGCCATGGGGGCTGTAACCTCAAACGTGGCATTGACCATATCAATAGTGGCCGTGAGCGCATCTGGGGTCGGCTCGGTGGTGGCCTTCATCTTCTTGGAGCTCTCTGTCTCGTGGGGATCAGCCTGCCGCGTCTGCTCCAACATCGGCAGATCTTTGCCCGGTTCTCCATGATCCATAATGAAACTGACAAATAGAAGACAACCGAAAGGAAAACACAATCACAATGACAATGAAACAAAAATGGGAGTGATGATCAGTTACTGCTTTGCAAAAGAATTTTTTTGGAAAGAAAATATACCAACATCACGAATGCGCTCACCTTCCCTTCGTTGGGAGAGAAGAACAATGGCAGAAGCGAGGGGTGGCTTTCTTGATGAAGATGAGGGAGAAGCGGATTCAGCGAAGAGTGAATTGATGGTTGCTTCTTTCGACCAACTTACTACGGGGAGGAGGGGTTTTGTGATATGACGGCTCATTACTGGCGCGCTACGACCGGGGTGACTCTGTGCTTGCATACCTCCTTCTAATTTGGTGGATGCCATTTGGGCCCACGCACTGCATGGCCTGAATGTCGGCGAACCAAAGTAAAATGGCATTCAGTAGCGGGAGCCGTTTTGATGACCGAGGAGGAGCCAGAAGCGGTAGTGTCTCCACTGTACTAGTAGGAGTAATTGTTTTTTTTTAGGATTGAGTAATTGTTCTTCTGGGGAATGGTAGAGTGTCTCCACTGTAGTACTAGTAGTAATTGTTTTTTAGGCCCAAGACAAAATAACCCATCCACCCTAATTAATAAAATCAATTCAAAAGCCCTATTTACTTAAGAAGATGCGCTCCCCAGTCCCCACTGCACCGCCCCCCAGAAAAACCCGGTTGCTCTTCTTCCTCCTCACTCCCACCTCATGTCCGCTCGCTCGACTCGTCTCCCCCTCCGGTTGTACCCCCAAATTCCTCACCTCACTGCTAAAGAAAACCCCAGCTCCCCTTCTTCCTCACTGCTACAAAAAACCCCAGCTCCCCTTCTTTCTTCACTCGCACCACAACTAGGCTCGTCATTCATTACTCTGCTCAAATCCGTGAGCTCGACGAGACGCCCGCAAGGAAAATGGAGTCGACTGGCCCCAGCACCAAGAAGATGAGGCTCCCACCAGCGGTGACGCCAGTTGTAGATCCCGCACCTGGTAGCGTGGGGAGAAGCGGTGAGCCCCCCCTGGATTTGAGGAACCAGAAGAATCTCGAGCGGACCGCATCAGTGATCTCCCGGACGCCATCCTTGGGGAGATCATCTCGCTTCTCCCCACCAAGGATTGCTGCCGCACCCAAGTCCTCGCATCTCGGTGGCGCCCTCTATGGCGCGCCGTGCCTCTTAATCTCGACTGTTGTGGCCTATCTCTCGTTGATGATTTTGAACTTCTCGGAGCCATGATCTCCTCCCACGGGGGCTCCGTTCACCGCCTCTGCATCCCGGCGTGCTACCTGCACGTACCCCGCATGGTGGACGCCTAGCTGACATCCCCTGAATTCCGCAAACTCCAGATGCTTGAGTTCTATTATTCCTATGAAACTCACATACCACGAACCGAACGCCATGTATCTGACCCGTCACCACCGATGTCCATCTCGCGGTTTTCCTCCTCTCTCCACACCGCCACCTTTGCCCTATGCAGACTACCAGACAATTTGGTACAAAAGCTTCGACTCCCACTTCTCAAAAAACTTTCACTTGTGCTGGTTCGTATGTCGAAGGCCTCACTGCACAGCATCATCCAATCTAGTTGCCCTGCCCTGGAGTGCTTAGTGCTTGTTTTGACAGTTAAAATCGGTTGTCTCCAAATAAAGTCACCTAACCTTGTAAGAATTGGAATTTCTTTTGACGTAGGGGAGCTCATCATCGAAGATGCCCCTGCACTTCAAAGGTTGATCCTTGATTCTTGTTATTCACCTTCGCAAATAACTGTCGTCCCTGTGCCTAAACTGGAGACCTTGAGTGTAATTCATGATCTCTGTGATCATTTCAAGATGGTGTTTGGCTCCACAGTTATCCAGGTGCTGTATATTATCATCTACACTTTTGTAATCATAAGCTGGATTTTTCATTTGTGCGCATAAGTTTTATATCATCTTGGAGTACACTTTTTGTACTAATATTATGTTTCTGTGCTCAATGAAGAGTTTGTTCATGGATAGCCTATCAGTGATGCTGGATTCTGTCAAGATCTTATATTTTAGTATGAATACTTTTGATCTGAACAAGATTATTGGCTTGTTGCGATGCTTTCCATGTCTGAAGAAGTTGTATATAAAGGTGATGATTTCACGCACATTGGAAGCCCATATATAGTGTACTAGAATTAACCGTTCAGTTGTTGCTCTTTCGACATACTATTTTTTTAGACCTTAACTGTTTTCAATCTTCATGTCTATTTAGGCAGCAGGACGGGGTACAAAAGGTATAACCAAGCGGTGGCATCGTAAGCACCGGCATTTTGTCAATTCTCATGACATTTGTTTGAAGACAATAACGCTGGAAGGATATGTAGCCACCCATGCAAACACTAGATTTGTCAAATTCTTCCTGCTGAATGCGAGGGTACTATTGTCCATCAGGCTTAAATATATTAACAACGAAGTTTTGACGGATGGATATGTTAAAGGGCAAAAAAAGGAGTTTCAGGTGGACAAAAGGGCTTCTGAACGAGCCAGGCTTCTTTTTACATCATCTTGTGGTCATATTCCATTAACTTTTACGACCCGGGATGTTCATTTTATGGATCTCACCGATCCATTTGATCGTGACAGCTGCCCAAAACAGTGGTGGAGTTAGATGTTGTTGCCCTTTTCAATCTGGATTTTGTCTAAGCCTCATGAACAATTAACCCACGTGCTTTTGTACAGTTTGTAAGCTGGAGTTTGTTGTTGTTGCCCATTTCAACTCGGTTGTGGCTGTCATATTTTCTTTGAAACAAGGCTAATGGCTTGCCATTTCTTTAATTAAGAGAGAAATATTGTAACAAATCCCAACCAAGGGAAATAACATCACTCTCGCCGGCTACTTGATATCATTGTGCATTACAGAACCCAAGTGCTTAGCGCCCGCCAGCACCCACAAACTTATTTTGAGCTAGCACACCAAATGGGCTGTAATTCTTAACAAGAAAGGTTGCATGGCCATGACAGATTTGGATTCTGACATTTGGGACCCACAAGGAAAAAGCCTATCCAAGGTGGTGTCAACTTAGTCAACAAACAATTCTGCCTGCCAGCCGTTGGATTGACATCCAACATCTGTCCTGTTTCTTCTATCTCTTGTCTTCTTCCTCCAGACGCCCAAACGAAACCACGCCGTCGGTCCCGCCTGCTCCCACCTCCCACGCATTGCCGCCCCACCGTACCCTCAAACGTTGGCCAGTCCATCCGTCGACTCCCCCACACATCCTGTTATTCTCTGCCGACGTCAGCCCCAACCCGCACCTGAACCAGTCAACCGTCGTACTCCCCTCCACCTGCGACTACACTGTTCGCTCCTGTTCGTTCCCGTCTGAGGCCTCGCCGTCGTCCTATGCCTTGGTTCGCTCGCCGCGGCACCGCCGTCTGGCGTTGTCAACATGGTCAACAACCAAGAGGAATCAGGAGATGACTGTATGTGGAGAGGATGATAGTAGGGACCCACGAGGGTCACGGCAGTACGCAAGCAAGTGTGCTTCCTCCTAATGATTTGACATCTGGGTCCCATGCCATTGTCAATGTAGTCAATAAACGAGAGAATTGCCCAATGAGTGGCTGACACTAGGGACCCAGCAGCTTATGCAGTTGTTTTTTTGTTTTTGAGATGGAGCAAGGTATCAACTGGGCTGTGCGGGGGCTGTATCCCTCTAGCCCTGGCTTTTATTTTCTGTTTACCACATGACCAGCCCAGTTGTTTTTTTTTCTTTCTGAAAATGGCTAGCCCAGTTCAATTTTTTTTTTTGCAGAATACCAAACCGAGGCCTACTTGCTTTACTCAGCCCTGCTGGGCTGCAAATCTTTCAAGACAAGGAGGGATGTATTCGGGGCTTGCACAGAAAATGGGCTATAAGTAGTAAGAAATGGGCTGTAAATTGTAAAAACGGCACACCAAACCGGCAACTAGTTTCAAATTACGGTTTTTGTAGGATTTCTAGATTTTAAATTTCATTGATTTTTTTGCGGGAAAATTTTGTAGGATTTTAAATTAATATAAATTTATTTTTCAAATTAGTATGAATCTGACTCGAAATTTTGGGATTAAAAAAAGTTTGGACCCCACCGAAATATGCAATATTTCGTTGAATTTAAACCGTGGCCAGAATAATTGTTGTAATGCTAACAAAAAGAATATGGGCTTCAAAAAATCCTTAAGAATTAGCAAATGGGTTGTAAATTATTAAAAATTATGGCAAATGCTGATTTGTTGGCCTACTAAGTTGACGCATACGCAAGGCTTTGTCAACTTATAGTCAACACACGATTCTAGCAGTAGTGGCCATTGGATGTCCATCCAACGGCTGTCGTGCTTCTTCAATCTCAGATCTTCTTGCTTCATCCACCCAAACCACCGCCGGCGGGACCGCCTGCTCCGGCCGCCCGTGGCCGGCTATGTTGCCGCGCAGGCCTTACCACCCCACCCTACTCCCATCGCTGGCCAGGCCATCCCACTACTCACCCACACCTCCTGTTATTCTTCGGCGACACAGGCCTCACACCACAGCCGAACCAGTCAACCCTCGTACTCCCCTCAGCGTGGGCATACAGTGCTGTGGAATCGCCGTCGTCTACCGCCTTGGTGCTCTCGGCGCGGCGTGGTCAATGTGGTCAACAAACGACAGCCATCAGAAGAGGGATGTATGTGGAGAGGCTGACAGTAGGGACCCACATGGTCCATGGCCGCACACAAGCATTACACGAAAAAATGATTCCTCCACCTGACAGCTGGGACCCACCATCTATATCTTCGCACGGAAGGAAGTGCCTCCTTATTACGTGAAAAAATGTTTCCTCGCCATGAAAATTGGGACCCACCGGATTTGTTGGCTGACTTGTGGGCCTACTAAGTTGACGCGTACGAAGGGCTTTGTCAACTTAGTCAACAAACAATTCTAGCAGTAGTGACCGTTGGATGTTAATCCAACGGCCGTTCTGCTTCTTCAATCTCTTTTCTTCTTGCTCCAGCCGCCCAAACCAGCGCCGGTGGGACCGCCTGCTCCTGCCTCCCGTGGCTGGCTGTGCTACCGCGCAGGCCTCACCGCCCCACCCTACTCCCACCGCTGGCCAGGCCTTCCCTCTACTCACTCACATCCCCTGTTATTCTCCGGCGACGACAACCTCACACCGCAGCCGAACCAGTCAACCCTCGTACTCCCCTTCGTGTGGGCATCCACTACCGCGTCTTCCCCGGCTCCACGTCGTTCCCTTCCTAGGCCTCACCGTCGTCCACCGCCTTGGTGCTCTTGGTGCGGCGTGGTCAACGTGGTCAATGAACGACAGCCATCGGAAGAGGATTGTACGCGGTGAGGCTGACAGCTGGACCCACCAGCTACATCTTCGCACGCAAGGGAGTGCCTTTTTATTACGTGCAAAAAAATGATTCCTCCCCCTGACAGCTGGGACTCACCAGCTATATCTTGGCATGCAAGGAAGTGCCTCCTTATCCTCCCTGACAGCTGGGACCCACCCGGTCGAAGCATATGTAGCGTTGTCTGTCTGGTCGCGGATGTGTACGTACATACTGGTCGATCGGTCTCTGTGCAAGGATGAACTGTGGCCGAGTAAGTAGCGGCACGTGCCGTAGTTGAGCCCCCGACGTAGCAGTTCAGACAGTCCCGCCTAAATCGTGTACACGTAGGTACAGCCACACAGCAAAGAATACGGCCACATACGTACATACGGGCGGGGTCTCGAACGCGTACTCGCGCATACATACGGCCAGGGCTCGTGTACATGGAGAGGCGACGGTGGGGGTACGCAGCAACGGCCTCCTGTTCATCAGCGGCCAACCGGCTGGGTCGGAACGGAGGAAACAGCGTCGTGTTCATCGGGAGGCAACCGACTGGGTCGGAATACGTCCTGTTCTTCGGGAGCCAACCGGCTTGGGCGGAATAGCCGAAACGGGGTCTTGTTCATCGACTCGGGGTCTGGCGTACCGCAAAATGGACGAAACGGCCTTCTGTTCGACCGCCTACGGTCGAAACGGGGTCCTGTTCATCGGCTGGGGGTCTGGCATACCGCAAAACGAAGGAAACAGACTTCTGTTCAACCGGCTACGGTCAAAACGGGGTCCTGTTGATCGGGAGGGGTCTGGCATACGGCAAAACGGAGGAAACAAACTTCTCCCCAACTGCCTACGGTCGAAACGGGGGTCCTGTTCATCGGGAGGGGTGTGGCGTACCGCAAAACGGGACTCCACGGGCTACTGCTCATCCACGGTCGACCTCCTCCAGCTACTGTTCATCCACCGTCGACTTCCTCCAGCCTCCACCGGCTAGTGTTCAACCAGCCTCCATGGGGGTCCTGTTCATCCACCCCCAACCGGCTGGCCTCCTAGGGGTCCTGTTCATCCAGCGCCAACCACCTTCACACGGCCAGGGTACTGTTCATCCACAGCCAACCCATTGGCTGGGGTGGGGCGTACGAGCGGGCGGCAGCAACGGGAACTGTTCATCCACAGCCAACCAACCGGCTAGGTCAACTCACCACGTCTCGCGCAAGGGGCTCGATCGATGCGTCTCGACTCGTTCTACGTATCGCGCGCACGGTAGCAACGGGCACTATTCATCGAGAGGCAACCCAACACCGGCTACGTCTCACACGTATGGGGGCTCGACCGGCTTCAGTTTGAAGTGTAGGAATCGCTCGGGTTCAGTTAGCAGTGGAGGGATCGATCGGCTTAAGTACGTAGCTAGTGCGATCGCTCGGGTTCAGTAAGTGAACACCTCGCTCGGGTTCAGTTAGCGAACGCCATGCACACACGCGCGCGTACGAGAGAAACGCGCAAACCACACTGCATCGCTAGGCCCCGACCACCCACCGTAACCGGGAACTCCCCGAAAATTTCCTCGCCCTCACTTCTACCATGATTTTTTACGTCATGGACGGCCCAAAGAATGTCATGCGGGTGCGTCTCCGGCCCGCCCAGGACGAAAAGCCCATTTTCTGTCATAATTTTTTGTCATAGAAGTAGGAGCCCACCACATCTATGATGATACGTGTTTTTGTCACAATTATTGTCATAGAAGTGTCACAACCATGAGAGAAAAAGTTTCCGTTCGGGCCATAATGTCATGGATGTGTCTTTTTTTGTAGTGGTAGTTGAGTGGTTGAATAACACAGACAGACAATCTTACTATTGTACCTGGTATGCCTCGGGTTGGTGCTTTTGAAGCGATCGCCGATGCTTGATTTCCTTTGTCTTTGATAGTTACTGCTGTGTTCCTAACATAATATTGACCTTCTTTCTAAACCTTTGGCAATGGGAATTTGGGCTCCACAAAAATATTTTCCTCTTTCTTGACGTCCATGGCAATGGAACTAAGAGGATAGCTTGTATTACTCCCTGCTAGTTAACTTTTGCATGCTTGCACGATGAACATGGATATCACTTTTGGGGTTTGGTTCAATGAATGCTTTAGAGTTGGTAGCATTGAGCTTTTGGTAGTCAACCATCTTACTCGAGGACGAGCAAGGTTTAAGCATGGGGAGGTTGATGGCTCTATATTTTACGCATTTTTAGAGCTCATTTGCTGCATGTTCTCTTTATATATCATGTCTCATTGAACCAAATAGTTGTCCATTATGCATGTTTACCGGTATTTGCACTTATCATTGTGAGCATTGCACATTTAGTGTTTTATTTGGTTTTTATTAGTTTTCCGTGTTTTCTTGTGTCTAGAGGTGTTTTGGAGTAACCTAGGACCAAGCACGATGAAAGAACCAAGGAGGGGTTCGATATGGAGACACCCAGGAAGCGGACTTAGCCATTTCGAAGGTCGGAAAAAGTCTTTTTTTTTCCAAAGTGTTCCAAATCAAGATCTAAGACCAGAAATGGATCGGCGTCGTTCATACGAATCCAACAAGCCCAAGAACGTCAAATTCCGAGTTCGTATGAAGAAATGGTGGTCGTTTTACCGGAGGAGATCAGAGTAAAAGACGGCGTTTCGAATGACCGCGCGCGGTCGTTTCGGCGGTCGTTTGACGTGCAGACAGCTCCGAAAGTTGCCCTTCCAGGCGGGATTCTTCACCAATTTCATCCCCGTTTGATCCCACGGGATCCTTGGCTCGTAAAGAAGAGATTGGGAGTGGATTTGGCTCATTGAGAGCCCTTAGATGAAGCCCATCAAGAGGAGAGGCTAGGGAGGCTCCATATATATCATCTACAACCCTAGCCGCCGCCTCCTCTCATATCACATCACATCTCATTCACCAAGAACACCTCCATTGCTGCTTCACCGCCAAGAGGAGGAAGGGACAACCAACAAGGGAAGAAGAGGAGGCTCCAAGACCATGAGCACCGGCCTCCGGGCTGGTGCCCTCGCGCCGGCGCCGCCATCACTGGTGGCGCCCCCATCTCCATCACCATCGGCGGCGCCACCACCATCACCATCACCACCGCGCCGCCGTCTCCATCAACACCACCATGCCTTCTCCCTTCACCGGCTTGATGCCGGCTTGTAACTTGTCCCTAACCTTCACGCATATGTTTGAGTAGTTGTACTTGTTCTAAAGGATATGGTTGAACCCTATATGTTATATGTTGTGATCCAATATGACCTGTTCATGATTCGAGTTAGTAGCCTTCGTGAATGTTGAGAGGAGCGCTCACTTACATTTGTGCCTTGTGCCATGAAGTATGTTACAGTCCTTGTATTGGTTGGGGATATTGGGGTAATTTGAGGTGATAGTAAAAGCCTCGGTTCCTCGCCTTTGCAAAGGATTGGGGATTATGGAGAACCCTTAGAGAGGTCGCTTCCACGGGGAAACCCTTAATTGTCATGAGTTGTAACCCTTAATATATCATCTACAACCCTAGCCGCCGCCTCCTCTCATATCACATCACATCTCATTCACCAAGAACACCTCCATTGCTGCTTCCATGTGGTGCGCCATTAATGTCCATATTACTAATGGCGCACCTGGTGTGTGGTGCGTCACTGCTAAGTTTCTCCTGGGCACACCCCCCTCCCCAGACTTACCAGTGACGCACCGGGGTGTGGTGCGCCATTACTAGTTTGGTGCGCCACTACTAACAATTTTTTTTTTCAATTTTTTTTTTCAAAACTAGTAATGGCGCACCGTGGGTGTGGTGCGCCATTACTAGTGAAAACTAGTAATGGCGCACCACACCCACGGTGCGCCATTACTAGTTTTCGCACATGCCCAGCCCCACCCTGCCACCCACTCCCACCACACACACACAAACACCCCCCGTGGATTGCGCCTTTTCAGTTTAAAAAAAATAAAAGAAAATGATAAAAGATTCAAAAAATTTCAAAAAAATAGATGCCCATGTGTTATGTGTTCTAGTTGTTAGGAAAATTAACAAACATGAATTTTGAATTTTTTTGCAAAAAGCCGCCGTGTTTCGGTAAAATGGCCGTAACTTTTGCATACGACCTCCGATGAAAAAAAAATTATATGAAAAAGCATCTATTCGAAAAGTTACATCCGAATTCAACTGGCTACGCCCGTTATCGATTTTTTAGAATCCTCAAAAACCTAACAGAAAAAAAGTTACGATGCTTTTAAGATCTGGAGGCAAAAAAATAAAAAAAATAAAAAAAGTTAGCAATGGCGCACCAGTGCATAGTGCGCCACTACTATTTTCCCGCCTTCAAAATTCAAAAAAAATTATAAATAGTAATGGCGCACCACAGCTAGGTGCGCCACTGCTATGTACCATAGCAATGGCGCACCACACCTAGGTGCGCCATTATTAAGGTACATAGCAATGGCGCACCACACCTAGGTGCGCCATTACTATTTTCCCGCCTTCAAAATTCAAAAAAATTTAAAAAAATAAAAAATAAAAATAAAAATAAAAAAAGGGTTAGCAATGGCGCACCAGTACAAGGTGCGCCACTGCTAAGCCATATATAAACCCGGTCGGCCTCCTTCTCCTCCTTACCTCTTCATTCTTCTCCTCCTCTCCTCCTCTCCTCCACTCCATCTCGTCCTCTCCTCCACCATACTCCATCTCGTCCTCTCCTCCACCATACTCCCCTCCTCCTCTCCGGCGACCTCCTCTCCGGCGACATCCTCTCCGGCGACCTCCTCACGGTGCTCTCCGGCGACCTCCTCCTCCTCCTCTCCGGCGACCTCCTCTCCGGTCCTCTTCGGCGACCTCCTTCTCCTCTCCGGCGACCTAGGTGACCTCCTCCTCCTCCTCTCCGGCGACCTAGGCGACCTCCTCTCCGGTCCTCTCCGGCGACCTCCTCCTCCTCTCCGGCGACCTAGGCGAGCTCCTCTCCGGCGACCTCCTCCTCCCTCCTCTCCTCCTCATGGTCTCTCCTCCCTCTTCTCCGGCCACATGTGGAGCTCCCCGGCACAAAGAACGTAGCAGAACGAAATTTGAAAAAATATCACAAAAAAAATCGCAAAAAAAAATCGTGCCAGATCCGGATCTAGAATTCAAAAAAAAGTTAGCAATGGCGCACCAGTGCATGGTGCGCCACTACTATTTTCCCGCCTACAAATTTCAAAAAAAAAATTCAAAAAAATTCAATAAAAAAAAAGTTACCAGTGGCGCACCTGTAGCAATAGTAATGGCGCACCACATGGTGCGCCACTAGTATTTGGATTACTACTGGCGCACCAGAGGTGCGCCATTACTATTTGTTACTAATGACGTGATAATAGTGGCGCACCTATAATGCGCCATTAATAGCCAAAATAGGTGCGCCACTAACAGCCTTTTTTCTAGTAGTGGCCGTTCGCCTCGACCGCTCGCCTCCACCGCCGAGAGAGCCGTGGTGCCCCACCAGCCGTTCGCCTTGACCGCTCGCCTCCAGCGCCGAACGAGCCGTGCGAGGTCCGAGACCCGCCCGACCCTAGGCCACAACGACCAAGGCCCGAGGTGCACGAGCGGCATCGCCGAGGGAGCCGTGGTGCCTCTCGCCGGAGCTCTGCTCGCAGGACGCGTTGCTCGCCGGAAACCTAGGACGCCGGAGCGGCAAGACGCATTGCTCTTCGGAGTCGCAAGACGCGCTGCTCGTCGGAGCCGCACGACGACTGGCCTCTGGACGCACACGACCTGCGCGTCGCTGTCCCTGCTCGCCGGCTGACCTTGCTCACCGGCTGTCGGGCAGCCTTTTTTTTTCGTACGTATTCCAAGCTATGCCTACGGCTTTGCTGTCGGCATAGGTGTGTCACCAGGAGGCGAACCAAGGGGTGACACGTGGCGCTGATATGCCGACGGTTTTGCAGTCGGCATAGATTCATGGATATGTCGACGGCTTAACCGTCGGCATATCAGCACCACGTGTCGCCTACTGACTGGGTGGACTTAGCGACGGCGCCGTTAGCTGCCGTCTCGCCTTTTTTGCCAACGGTGATGCTATGCTGATGGCGGTACGGAAAGCTGTCGGCACAGGCGGCTATGCCGACCGTCTGACAATAATACGCCGACGTATAAGATGCCGACGGCAGCCGTCGGCATAGCCCTATACCGACGGTTTTTGGGCCTATGCCGACGCATAGGTGGTGATTCCGGTTCCTTGATGCATCTGTGCCCAGGCCGTCGACGTAGACAGTTCCAACCGTGATGCCCTGACAAAGCTTATAGCATCAGGTTGCGTCATCTCAGGAGGAGGGCAACCCTAGCCTCTGCATGCTCGCCTGCCCATAGGTATGAATCAGGTCCCTCATCCCCGTTCTTGTCTCACGTTTGATGGAGCAACCAGATATTTTTTGCCTCTTTTTTTGGACAAATCACCACTTTGGGAATCCTCTTCTAACCTGGCAAGTACTATTCCTACTTGAGTTGTTGACTCACTGCATGCGTGCACCTGGTTGTGCTCATGGTGTGTTCAGTTTGGTATTTTATCAATGACTAAGAAGTGTTAGGAGCTGATAATTGATAGCTTTCGTGCTCCTTGTCTGCTTTTGCGCATTGTTGGTTATGTTGTCTTCAATTTTGTGTTTACATTACTATTTTATCAACGGCTGTTAGTGCTAGGAACTGAGAATACTTTTTAGTCCATGATGACCACTTTCAGTCAAGACTGGACTTGACACGTCTTTCTTCCATCTGTATATTAGACAAATAGTTCTAATTTAGTCAGTTCATGTGCACTTGGCAATTCAACCGGTTATATTTGAGCCTCAAGGCGAACAATCATATATGCACTTCATATAGCAAGTGGGTTGCTTTTATTCTGCTCCATCTCGAGCTTTAATTTTGTTTGAGCACATGTCAGTCAGATGTTTTCTAGAGGTGCTTCGTCAATATTCTTTTCAATCAAAACACATGTTTGACGATATTGTAAAAAGATTCATATAGTAGATATGACATAACCTAGATACCATTGAGATTTGCAAGGTTGACAATACAGTTCAAAGAATGTGTGTATGTTTACTGGCTATTTGTTATCTTGTTCCAGGGTTATGTGCGAGATAGTGCATATGTCGTTGGGTTGCTCCTGGGCACATATCCTTGTAACCGCGGAACTGAAACTGCAATCAGAAATTACTGTAATTGGTATTCTATGAGCTACCAGATGCATATCCTTATCCATGCCCTCTATGAATTAGCGTTAGTAGACCCAATTACCAGCACTGATATTAGACATTGAGTGGATCGAGATATTTGACGAAATGTAATACAAACCCTATTAGGTAAGCATGATGAAGTTTCTGCAGTACTCAACAATGTAGTCCTGCGCACAGTTACATAGTTTCATATCCTTTTGGTTTTCTGTATCTGAAACTTCCACAGTTTCAACTTGAGTTTATTTTCTGTTATCCATTTGAGTTTTACATCCTCTTTTCACTTACGATTCAGGCAAAGGCTGGAGTAGGCTTTGCAACTTTGTCAATGGTAGGTTATGCCGCCTACTTTGCATGATTAGTACGTGAATCAAGTTATATCCAACACATGCATAATTACTTGGCATGTGTCAGCCATTCTGTATTGTCTCTAATTTTGATCCACTCAGTCAGACAAGGATTTGCATAGTGTCCAATGGAGGTTCTTCCATTTACCGGCCTTTTTTTCCTGATTAAAAAGAAAAACATATTCTAATTGCCTTTTCTGATAGTATCTTTGAGTTAGCTTGCATCCGAGAGTTAAGTGCTCCAAGATTAGGCAACCAAAACTTAACTTATGACTATTGCGTGTATGATCGTCCAGAGATGAGATTCTCTGGCTTTGGGGATGGTTATACATTTTATAGGTTATCTTTTCTCGGGAAGCGGTGGTGCCTAGGTGTTGCGGATGAAAGAAGACTTGGACGTGAGCATGTTGCGATTAATCCATGTGTGCATCTTCTATGAAGTGACGGCCACTCCATAGGCGTGTGTCGCCGGTCGCGGTCTGCGGCTCCTCCACGGTCTCGCCTGACATAGCCACACCCGACACGGGGGAGGAGGACGAGGTCGACGCAGAGAGGTCCGCCTCACTACCGGAATAAGGCACGTTTCCGACGGCCCCGACTATGCCGACGGGGGCCGTCGGCATAGATGGTGGTATGCCGACGGCCTAAGGAAAACCGTCGGCGTAGTTCGGCCGTCGGCATACCACTAGCTATGCCGACGGGTGCCGTCGGCGTCACGAAGCCGTCGGCATAGGTAATGATATGCCGACGGTGGCCGTCGGCATATACAGGCCGTCAGCATATATGTGGGCCCGGCCACCTGGTGGTTAACTGCAGTTTGACGCCGTCAAATATATGCCGACGGCCCTAACGGCGGCCGTCGGCATATATTTTGCCACATCATGGATCCGCGGCACGAGCCACGTCATGGATCCGTGGCATAGCTATGCCGACGGCTTTGCCGTCGGCATAGCTATGTATTTTTTTTTCTAAATTGAAATTTGATTAATTTAAATGTGCCTTATCTAAACATAAACATACATAGATACACCACGCGTGTCTGTTAGGCCCAGTTTGCCACCCGGTCAACAGTGCCAGGGTTAGACGGGACGGGGTACTTGGGGGGTAGCTATGCCGCCAGGTCTTGCGCTGGGCCCTCTTACACGTTTGGAAGTGTGGTGGCAGTTGCAAGCACCCGGCACGTGGCTCCGTAGTGTGACCCCCCTCACGGACGTCGCTGCCGCCGTCGCACGGAGGGGGGAAACGGCCACTTCGGGCAGACACGGAGGGAATCTTGCGGTGGGTTGTGCCCGGACCTTGATCCGAAGTGTACCTATGGGCTGGCCTGTCACAGCCAGGTGAAAATGTCCATCGGTCAAACCCCGTCCGGCAAAAGTCAAAGGCCTAGATCCGCCGGTCAACAGTGCCAGGGTTAGACGGGACGGGGTACTTGGGGGGGTAGCTATGCCGCCAGGTCTTGCGCTGGGCCCTCTTACACGTCTGGAAGTGTGGTGGCAGGTGCAAGCACCCGGCACGCGGCTCCGTAGTGTGACCCCCCTCACGGACGTCGCTGCCGCCGTCGCACGGAGGGGGGAAACGGCCACGTCGGGCAGACACGGAGGGAATCTTGCGGTGGGTTGTGCCCGGACCTTGATCCGAAGTGTACCTATGGGCTGGCCTATCACAGCCAGGTGAAAATGTCCATCGGTCAAACCCCGTCCGGCGAAAGTCAAAGGCCTAGATCCGCCGGTCAACAGTGCAGGGTTAGACGGGACGGGGTACTTGGGGGGGTAGCTATGCCGCCAGGTCTTGCGCTGGGCCCTCTTACATGTTTGGAAGTGTGGTGGCAGGTGCAAGCACCCGGCACGCTGCTCCGTAGTGTGACCCCCCTCACGGACGTCGCTGCCGCCGTCGCACGGAGGGGGGAAACGGCCACGTCGGGCAGACACGGAGGGAATCTTGTGGTGGGTTGTGCCCGGACCTTGCGATGGCCTCCTTTGTGAGCACGGGAAGTTTCGAGGCCAACGGAGCAACATGCCCCACACTTCCTGCACAAACCGGACACGTTCCCTCTCGATACCCAGAGACTAGCTCGGAGATGGTGCGGTGTACAAGCGGCCTCAGGGGAGGCTTATTCGAAACGCGTCCAAACTTTTACCACACCCTACAGGGGCCATGTGATGACACCGTGCCAGCTCTCGAGGAATTCCGGCATCGTACGATTTTCTGAGGATTTAAACGGTTGTATCAGGCATGGCACCGAGGTACTTTCGGCCCCCGGTGGGAGGGCATGCCCTCCCTCCTCTGCACATGGCCTACGCATGCCGCAAGGACACCACAAAGTATTTTCCATGCCGCTTCTGGGCATGATTTCATGCGCCGCCTTGCAGATCTGCAATTTCCGGCGATGAAACCCTAGCAGAGCAATAAATTTCTCGAATATTCCACGCGGGTCCGAAAAATGCGGGGGCCTGGCACGTGTCATGCGATGGCCTCCTTTGTGAGCACGAGAAGTTTCAAGGCCAACGGAGCAACAGGACCCGCACTTCCTGCACAAACCGAACACGTTCCCTCTCGATACCCAGAGACTCGCTCGGAGATGGTGCGGTTTACAAGCGGTTATATCATTGTTCTCACACAGACGGCAAACTCAAAAATAGTAATAATTGAATTAATAAAAAGCACCGGCATCCATCATTAGGAAGATGGACCGTCGCTGTGAATCTTCAGTGCCCGGAAGGGGTGAAGATTCACAGTAATGGTTCATCTCCTTAATAGGAGTGTAATGAAGACCGAAGCTTACTGCGTCTGGATTATCCGACTATTTAAACTGGTCATGTTGCTTGTCTCTGGGCGAGGTGGTACTAAAAGTTTTCTGAGAGACGGAGCTATGCCGACGGCAAAGCTGTCGGCATAGCTATGCCCCGGATCGATGACGTGGGACGTGCTAAAGAAATTGTGAGAAAAAAAGAAAAAAAAGAAAATACCTATGCCGACGGCGTCGGCATAGGTGCCCCGGATCGATGAAGTGGCACGTGCTAAAGAAATTGTGAGAAAAAAAAGAAAAAAAATACCTAAGCCGTCGGCATAGGGTGACCTTATCCACCCGCGGTTTCTCCCCCACCACTCATTCATCCCCATCCACCACCCGTGCCGCGCCCTTCTTCCCTCGACCCCGCCCCGGCCCGTGCCGCCGCCATCTCCACCCGCATCGCCACCACCAGTCGTCGCCGTCTCCGCCCGTCTCCGGCCAGATCCGCTCGCGCCGCCGTCACCCCCGCCACCGCCAGCCCGCCCCGTCCCGGCCTCCCTCGACGCGCGCCGCCACCCCACCCGGCCACACCGCCGCCCCGCCCCAGCCACCTCTCGCCCCGGCGTCGTCGTCCCCGCCTCGGCCACCTCGACCCCGCCTCGGCCACCTCGACCCCGCCCCGGCCACCTCGACCCCGCCCCGGCCACCTCCCGCCCCGCCCCGCCCCAGACACTGTCCGTCTGCCCCAGCCACCGTCCGTCCGCCCCGCCCCGGCCACCGTCGTCCGCCCACCGTGAGCTCCTCTGCCTCTCATCTCCTCTCTCTGCTAGTTTTAGATGGATGGATGAATGTATGTCAAATCGATGTTTTCTAAATGGATGGATGAATCATGGATGTTGGATGAATTGATATGTTGGTTATAGTATTTTTTAATTTTTTTGGATGGATTGATATGTTGGATGGATTGATATGTTGTAATGTTGGAGGGATTGATATGTTGGGTGTTCCATGGATGGATGGATTGATATGATGTAATGCTTTTTTTGCGAGAAGATATGATGTAATGTTGGTTAGATTTTTTTATTTGTTTATGAATGAATATGACTTGTTGTTAGATTCATAGATGGATGGATGGATGGAATGTTGGTCAAATTTTTTAGACACTTAGTTTCTAAAATATGGATGAATGGATGTTGGTCAAGTTACTGATAGATGGATATAGGTGAAGTTAGTGTTAGGTCGTGTTGATTCATAAGACAAGATGTTTGCCATTTTGAAGTGTCAATGCTTTATGTGATGTGATGACCGAAATTTTTTCCTAGTTTGAAGTGTCAATGCTTTATGTGATGTGATGACCTAATTTTTTTCACTCGGTGGAGTTTACAGGATTTGTGGTGTTGCATCTCCGTGGAGTGATTGTCGACGTTGGAGTTGTTGGTCCCCGATCATCCCGCCGCTGTTCGACTACTTCCTCTACAGCCGAGGGTGAGTTACGAATCCACCTTCACCTCCTATGCTTTTTTAATCATGTCACTAGATTTCATTCTCACGTCAAGTCGCGTAACCTAGGCGTCTCCCGTCCGAAAGGGTTGCATCGATAAATATGCATGCAATTGCATATTTATCACCGCAACTCTTTCGGATTGTCCAGCGTTTTCCACGGACAGCTGAGGCAGTTATCCTAGAGGAGGTATCAGACCTCAGGACATCGTACTATCCAGACCATGTTCCCACTCTGCATAATAAGGTGCCTCGATACAATATAGAAGAGCCCAAGTATAAACCCAAGCTCCATCTATTCAGCGGGCAAGGTGGCAGGGCTGGGGGCTCGAAATCTTATAACATGCCACAACAAGATTGGGAGGACCTCATGTTCTATGTCTTGCACAACATCAAGGAAGTTGAGGATGTGTGGATGAGGTAATACCACTACACCATTCCTTTATGTCTTGCACAACATCATGTTCTATGTTCACTTAGTCCCGGTCTAACACCGCTTTTCTTCTTTTAGTCAATTCGTTCGTGAGGAGTGGACGGGAATGATTCCTCCTACTGAGGCGGAGGAACTTACTCTTCTCCGGCATGGAAACCCTGGAAGGAAAATTTTTGTTGCTTGGTTCATGGAGAAAGTAAACTTTCACATTCCCCTATTAAATACCCGGTTCAACATTTATTAGTTTACCAAACTAATGCACCCAGCAATTTCAATTAAACTTGTAGGGACAAGATCCGAACATATCCATGGATGACGAATTGAGATGGGTTTCCATGGGTTTTGACCCTCGGGTCAAGACATGTGAAAAGTATGATGTGAATGGGTATCGCTTCCATACAGAGGAGCACCAGAACAGCCGGCCTGATCCCAAGACTATAAATACCGGAGTGTACATGCAAGGTCAAAATTCAGTTGACTACTACGGAAGGGTAGAAAAAATATACGAGCTTACATTCAGCCGTGGGCGCGAAACCCTAAGTCTCCCTGTGTTCAAATGCCGATGGTTCGACCCAGTAGAGAGGCTGAGACATACGCCTTCCG
The DNA here is from genome assembly GCA_039707655.1 of Elymus sibiricus. Taxonomy (NCBI): domain Eukaryota; kingdom Viridiplantae; phylum Streptophyta; class Magnoliopsida; order Poales; family Poaceae; genus Elymus; species Elymus sibiricus. The sequence goes on from CM077666.1 coordinate 6,869,274, forward strand.
TTGGTTTGGTCGAAGTTAAACCATCAACCGTGTATGCCGGAGCCAATCTCTTTATTGCGGCTACCCAAGCCACACAAGTTTATTACCTGCCTTACCCATGCCAGAAAGAGTACCTAAAGGGTTGGGAAGTTGTGTTCAAGGTGTCGCCACATGGTAAGCTACCGGACCCGAACGATGACGATTACTGCAACATTAACCCCATGACATACGAGGGAGTGTTCTATCAAGAGCAACCTGATGATGATGTGGTCAGAAACGATGACGCTGACGCTGACGCCTTGTTGGGTGATGATGAAGTGGATCCAAACGATGACGATGCACGGAATGATGGTGAGACCATTGTTAATGAAAATGACATACTTATGCTAGAAAAGTTAAACGAAGACGCTGACGACGAGGAAGAGCCTCCACCTCCGTCAGACAACGAAGATGATATGCTTGATACTGATGATGAGACCGATCGAGGAATCGGTTACAACAGTGATGATTCGTATGGGTTCTAGCAGATGTACGTTTCATGTCTTTTTTTTTCTATGGTTTGTTAATATGCCTTTTTATGCTTTTTTCTTCATTATTAATGTACTAATTGTTTATTCTCTTTTCAATGCAGGTTCGCTAAACATGGGCAAGGGGAAGGCCGACGACGCGGGTTTCCTATCGAAGCTCACCACGATGATTAGTCAGAGTGGTCGACCCCGTACTCTTCCCCCCCCCCCCCCCCCCCCGACTACTTGAGGATGACTCCTCACAGGGCTTTGGCCGTCTGGGCAGTGAGGACCTTGGTAGTGGACCTTGTAGGGCTTAAGCCCTTTGTATGCTCGTACGACTTGTGTGCTTCTCCTTATGTTTTTGTTATTGTGATGATGATGATGTTATTGTGATGATGATACTTATGTGATGACGATACTTATTGTGATGATGATGATGTTATTGGGATGATGATGATGTTATTGTGATGATGATGTTATATGTATATGTGCTGTGAATTTGAATATATGTATATGTATATGTGTTGTGAATTTGAAATGAATTCAAACAGAAATCAGAAAAAAAATAGGCAGCATCTATGCCGACGGTTTTGCCGTCGGCATAGCCCCCCGCCGAGGCACCAGTGGGCGACACGTGGCAGCTACGTCGGCATAGATTTGAATATATGCCGACGGCTAAGCCGTCGGCACAGGTGCCATGTGTCGCGCAACTGTACTCCCTGGCACCAGTATATGCCGACGGCCAGGCCGTTGGCATATGTGCAAATCTATGCCGACGGCTAAGTCGTCGGCATATGCTGGCACCAGGGAATGCCAGCGTTCGCCACGTGTCAGCACTATGCCGACAGCTTAGCCGTCAGCATAGATTTGAACATATACCGACGGCTTAGAGCCGACACATGGCGCGTTTTATTGGGCATAACTTGACGACGGCGCCGTTTGCCGCCGTCAGACGTACGAGTTTGCCGACGGCCAATCTGTGCCGACGGCCATACGAGCACCGTCGGCATAGGTACCTATGCCGACGATAGGGCCAGGTACGCCGACATATACGATGCCGACGGGTCTATGCCGACGGCGGCCGTCGGCATAGGTCTATCCCGACGGGATTTGGGCCTATGCCGACGCCGTCGGCATAGCCAGTAATTCCGGTAGTGCCTGCTGTAGTATCCGCTCACCGAGATCGCGTGCCGCGTCAACATTGACAGCGAGCAGTACCCTCCACCTGGTAATGTTACACATGTGAATCCGTTCATTAATTTTGGATGTGCTACCCTTGAAATTCGTGTTGTAGAACACATGATGAATCGTTGGCTGTAGAACCAATGAATAGCCTGATCCCGGAATGAGGGATGGAGAAGATGGAGAAGGACCCTGTTACCCTTCACAGAGCATATCATGGAAAGAACACAGAGGTACGTAGGTGAGATCTTTCTAATTAGTGATTAATTGAGTACAAAGGGGTACTATATAGAAACTTCATCATTCTAAGGGGTACTATATATTTATCAGCAAATATATTTTTTACCGACTGTGCACAACAGGTGATTACTTGATGACGTGTATGTTCGTAATGAAACAAAGGACTGGAATCGACAATTTCCTGGTTTAGTATAGTCATTAAATTATGCTTCGGTTTCTGTTTGCCGGATCTTCCGTTGCTATGCTCAGTTCTCTGAAAGTTCCTCTTGTGGATTGTGTCAAAGTGGTTGTGACTGTATTTCTAAGTCTATATGTTGATTAACCTAGCAGACAAGAACATTTGAGTGTACTGCATTGTCTCTCTGTGCATGTTGCCTGCCAAGTTTCTTTGGCATGAGGCAGATATGCTATATTGCTATTTGAGATGTGATTCTCCTGTCCTTAGAAGCATGTTCTTCGTCCTGATTTTCTGTATGCTCTCTGATCTTCAGAGATTATACTCATGTCGCAATCCCGGCGGGCAATGATGTCTCTCATTATGCTTATCTCGTGGGAAATTTGGAAGGAGAGGAATGCTCAAGTCTTCCGCCACACCGCGGTGCCTGTAGGGGTTCTTGTTGCTAGAATTAAAGATTAGTCGAAGTTGTGGTGTCTTGCGGGAGCTAATTTTTTTAGTAATGTGATGCCGCGAGAGTAATGTGTTGTAATTTGGCCTATGGCCAAAACCTCTATACCTTCTTATTGAATGAAAGTGGCAAATAATATGTTATCCTTGGAAATCTCCTCATCGAGAGAGAAGCACTTCAAGCTATGTAAGATATTTGGTATATACTTCAATTGCACTTGTGATTTGTCATCAAAGGAAATTTGTCGGATGCAAAATAATTGTTATCTAGACAAATCTAAGACAAGTAATTGCCCTTATGCAATATGTGTCTCGCAAGCTTATTCTATGGCAAATAATGTGTGAGCTTTCAGATTCTGTAATTTCGTTACTGTTACTAATTGAGCATGGATCCGTAGATGTAAAGGGTTGCATGAATATTTTACAGGTCAGAATGGATCCATAGATTTGTAATTTGTTACTTTATATATTTTGCGAACCGGTGTTCTTTTTTTACATTAAAACGGGGTTATTTTTCATGACCGCAGGTTGTTGGTAGCTCGAGAACAATGTTTAGGGTTCTGATTTTAGGGATTGAAACTTCAAGTTGGTATAATAGTATGCATACAAGTTCAGGGTTTAGAACAAACTTAACACAAACCTTTTTTCGAAGGTCACACTTGCATTGCACGTGCACAATTACTAGTACATAGAAAGAAATCGGTTGACCACTATGTATGGGCCACGCGTCACGTTTGAGGGTGAGGAGCTGGTGGTCGGCGGCGGTCGGCCTGGTCCTGGTCCTGGTCCCGGTCCCGATCCCGAACACCCTCGCTGTGCCTCCACTCCACCCGCCGCTCCACCGCCCGCAGCTGAGCTCGCTCCTCTACCGTCGGCAGCGGCTGAGCTTATATTAGAGCTTAACACGGCTAGCTCTACTAGTTATCTTATTAATTAAGACTACTCCCAAGTAGAACCGGAAGCAGGGACGGAATGGGCCACGCGTCACGTTTGACATGAGCTAGTTCAGCTTTGGCCGGTCCCACATTTCAGTAACTTTGCCTTGCTGAGAGGCAAGTATTTTTTATTTATTTCACAAAAATACTTAAAACTTCCTTGTGAAAATCATGGATATTCAACCATATATAGCTCCAATTTGAAATAAGATCTAGCTACACATGAAAAAGTATCAGAAAAAAAATGCAATCTATTTGTTCATGCGATGATCATGCATGATTAAGCAACTTAACACAGTTGTTTACGGCAAAACATGCAAATGGTCATTTAATAAATATGGGGGTGCGTGTGTGTGTGTGAATTCTAACCATAAGGCTGCTACCCGACCCTCCTCCACGGAGCTCCCCCGATTTGCTGCGTTCATGGCCATCCGATCGTCCTCATTTTGAGTCTGGGCTGTCAGATCTTCATCTTCTGGTAAATCTGATTTTCACCTGTCAATAATTTTTTCTAGACTATGATTGATGGGTGCGTTTCTGGTGTCTATTGGCTGGGTGAGATGCCTGACAGGTGCGCGTGGCGTGCTTCCAATGGGTCGTGGAACCACCCCTTTCCTTCCTTAATCCCATAGCCGCCTCCATCCTTCCGTGCTCCACCCTGAACCCTGCCTAGGCTCCGCCTCCTCCTCCACCATCCCTTCTCTTCTCATCCCTCTTCCTCCTGATCCAGCCGCCTCCTCTTCTCCCTCTCTTCTTCCTCCTCGCCCCACAAGCTCCTCTTGCGCCGCCCGTCTCGACCTCGTATCCGGCATCCTCGCCGCCGCCACAGATCGAGGAGGACGGCGTGACGACGACCGTGGTGCATCGGGCATCTCGGATCGAGGAAAAGGGGGGACAGAACCGCAGAAGGCCATGAAGGGCACTACGGCTGCGGGCGGAGGGAAGCAGCATGGGTTGAAGGAGCGGCGCATGTGGGCGGGGGCGGCGGTTGGGGAGGCTCGCCGGCTGGGCGAGGGCGAGCACCGATGAGCGCAGCGCATGAGTCTCTAGTAGCGTCCTCTCCTACGAGGCAGGGAAGGACAACGCTCCTCCCACCCCTTTCGTTCCCTCCTTTATACGAACAAAATATGGACATAAAGTAAGCTCAATCTTGACCAAACATATACTAAAACCGAAAACTCAAATAAAATACAACCGAGGCCTTTTCTGTTACCATGAGAATTGAAATACTTTGTATTATTTAGTAACCAAAACAATTTTCTATTCTTTATTATTCAGTTATCAAAACAATTATATAGTCTGTAGAGTAACAAAAAGGTTTTTATTTTATCAGCCTACAATATGCATCAAATACCCGTTGTGCAGATACACTTGCTTGCTCGCCGCATGGGGCAACACTCCATCCTCCGCCACTCTATTTTCCCCAAATCCTCCCACTCTGCTGTTCCCCACGTCTTCTATTCCCCACCGGGATCCGCCGCCTGATTCATCTTCTGCAGCAGCTCCACCACCAAAAATGTCCATTAGAGATGGTCGCCGTCATCCCACCGAAAATAAATTTGGCGGCTGGGAGAATCACCTGTCTACTTGAGTCACGGGGAAGTCTGTTGCCATTGTCGCCGCGCCGGAGTTCCCTCGCTGCCTCTTGTAGAGAGTCACCGCTTGGCTGCTAGACGCCACGCCGCCGCCGCCGCCGCCACCGATGCCGTCGCTGCCACTCACCTGCGTGGATCCCAATCGAAGCCCTAAGATCTTGCATATGCTTGATATCAAATGGGAATGAAAGAACTTTTTTCCCTGCAAGGAGGAATCCTTTACCTGTCCATCGGAGAGACGGGGAAATCCATCGCCATGGCTGCGGCACCGCTAAATCAGAGCCCACGGCCGCCCACGTGATTTTAGAAAGGCTATGTCGATACGGTGAACACATCCGACGCACCACCGCCGCCGCCCACCGGCTCTGTTCCTCCCTCGGTCCCCTTTCACTTGAACAGTATCGAAACCTGGAGGACGGGGTTGCATTTCATTTTAGACAGGTCTGACCAATGGGTCCAGGTGACGGACTGGACGGACATAATGCACACGGCGCGCGTGGGACAGAAACGTCCCCGCGTTTCCCACCGTTAACGGCGCCTCCACAGGGGCCCGGTTGCCACCAGCCGTGTGACACCATCATCTTATTCCGTCCCTGTATATCGATTTCAATAATTGCTGGCAGCTCAGTTGGACGGACCAGATAACGATTTTTTTTCTTCTTCTTTGGATTTGGAATAAACAAACACCACTCACTCTGTAGCGTTGTTTGTTTCCTTCTTGTTCTTGCTCCCCTCCTCCTCCTCCTCTGTCTCTCTTCTCTCGTGCTGCTGCTGGGCTTGGGCGGGCCCTAGATCCGGCAGTCCTCCGCCGCCGACGCCTCAATCCCGAACTCCCCCCTCCGCCGACGCCCTTCCCCGTTCATCGCGCGCGCGGGGCATCCTTATCCTTAGGTATGTATGTATGTATGTATGCTTGCTTCTTCATCCAACCCGAAACGAACCGAACCCCAGTGATTGATTGGGGCCAGTGATACGATTCGCCCTCCGCCTATTTCCTGGTTAGGTTAGATTAGATTAGATCTACAGTAGTTACTTAGCTAGTTAGCTGTATGTATGTATCAAGGATATAAATATAAATGATTCCAAGAAAAGAAAACAAGAATTAATGGTCGAATGGTCGGTTGCAACCAAGGAATTCATTCATTCATTCAGCAAAATGTCTCCCTCTTTTCACGCTGCTTATCATTGTTACGCGGCATCTGGAAACTTTTTCGAGTAAATTGTCTGTTAGCAGCAACAGCAGATACACGACCATGTATCTATCTATCTATCTATCTATCTATCTATCTATCTATCCATGGCAATAATAAATGTATCTAGATTCCTCTTTTGTTTGACATATATAATATAATATGCAGGGCAGGGCAGGGCAAGACCAGACCACATGTGCCGTCAACCGTCGACAGTTCAGTTGTCTCCAGATGAGCAGCTTGCTGCTGAAGAAACCTTCAAGTTGTACTGCAAGCCAGTTGAGCTCTGCAATGTTATCCAAAAACGAGCCCTTGATAATGTATGCAATCTTTCTTCCCTCCCTCCTAGTTTCACACTCACACTCTCTGTGTGTAATCATTTCATTTGCTTTGATTTCACACAACAACAATACATGATGCCTGCCTTTCTTTTGCAGCCCGCTTTTCTGCAAAGATGCCTTCATTACATGATACAGGCAAGCCGCAAAAAGAGGTAGCCCTCATTCAGATCCCATATTTATATGTCAAAAAAAGACATGCTCTTCTGTTCCTGAAACTATTTTCTTTCCTGACCCCTTTAACTGAATCTTCCATATTTATGACATAGATAGCAGAGACTTCACTATTTTATATCTAGTTTCCTGAACCAGTGTTTGTGCTTGTGGATGTAGGATTCAACTAACTGTATCCCTCTCTCGAGGTACAAATACTGAATGGCCAGACCAGAATATCTTCCCCCTTTATGTTCTGTTAGCCACACCCACTAGTGATAACATCCCACTAGAAGGGGTAAGTAAGTCTACCCTTTTTCAGTTCCAGACACTATTTTATTTTGTACCAAATTAACCATCTCTTATCTCATTAAACAATGCCATCATGTTTTGCAGCATTCTCCGATATATCGATTCAGTCGTGCCTGTTTGCTTACGTCATTTAGTGAATTTGGTAGTAAAGATCACACCAAAGCCACATTCATAATTCCAGACGTCAAGAATATAGCAACCTCCCGAGCTTGCAACCTCAGCATCATCCTTATCTGCTGTGGTATGATGTGCATCATATGTGATCGTGTATGGTTTACGTTTCCTCACTACCGTCACATTTGATTCCTTTTTTTAGTTTCAGAAGGGCAGGTTGGAGGAAATACTGGTGAAAATAACTGCTCTGGGGACCATGTGGAAGCATCTGCTCTCCGAAGTAAGTTTGTATCACATTACCATGTCTAGCCAGTATAGCTCAACACATGTGCCTTTTGAAAATAAGCGTAAAGAACAACATTGAATATCAGAAACAAGCTATGATTTGAGGGTTATTGAGTGCAACTACTTACTGTCATCTATGTGATGAATTTTGACAGAGCTTGAAGGGAAATGTTTCTGGGGTAAAATACCAATTAATTTACTTGGTTCGTCGTTGGAAAATTGCGTGACTTTAAATTTGGGACATACTGTGGAGTTGGCTTCTACAGTTACTATGAGCCCAAGCTTCTTAGAGGTACTTCAGCTCAACGTTTCCATATTATTAAGCTTCAGTTTTCTATATGTTTATATATACTGCAACTTTTCTAGTATTTAAACATTGGGTGGATGAATCACAATCCTTTGCAGCACCTGAAGTTTCAGACTGAATAAATTAAGTTAGCCACCCGTACTTTGAAAATTTACCCTATGTAGTATATACCTTTAGTTTCCAAATCATGTTAATTAGCAAATCACGTTCCAAAAGTGCAGGTGGCGAATTGTGAAAATCAGTAGTGCAGTCTGCATCTTTGTAACAGAACATGCTATATGATCATCAACCTTATTTATTTTAAAAACTTAAAAATGAAGAGAGTTTTGGGGGCGTAGTGGCCGTTAATTGCTTCCGCTGTATGTTGACCTACTTGCTTTTCCTTTTGTTACACATCCAGCCAAAATTTCTGGAGCAGGACAGTTGCTTGACATTTTGCTCCCATAAGGTTGATGCTACGGTAAGGGTAACTCTGTTCCTTTATTTATTGATCTAATTATTATCATTTCCATATTTAAGGGGGTAAGTATTCTATAGGTTGGCAACGGGTTATTATATTGTACCGTCTGTCAGTTACTTCCGCAGCTTGTTTAAGATTGTTGTTATTGTTTCAGGGTTCATATCAACTCCAAGTTGGCATATCCGTTCAAGAGGCTGGTGCAAGAGACATGTCTGAATCTCCGTATAATAATTACTCATACAGTGATGTCCCACCTTCATCATTACCTCATATTATAAGGTAACACTAGTACATATATAGTTCAATTGTTTGGTGTTGGTTTAGAATGCATGGAGTCGATCTTTAAATTTGGCTGCTAGTATACACAATATTTGGGTTTGTCATGCTGAGATGATATTTTTAGATTTTGCCATCAAAATTCAAAAGTAATTTCAGATCATTTAGTGTTTTTCTCCTGAAATATAATTGATGAAAGTAATTAGACAAATTACTTGTTAGTTTTGGAAAAAAAGTGCAAAATGCATAATCACTATCTAAGAAGTACTCTTTGGCAGAGCCTCGATTGTTCAAAAGAGAGACCCCAGCTTACTTATGCCTCCATCTCATGTAATTTAAGAAGTTAAATAACTGATAACTTAAAATATATTAATGGTTGTCTCAATTGTTCCAAGTGACATTGTTCATGTCTTAAAGAAGTACTCCAGTATTAGTGGAAAACTGACATGTCATTAGAGACAGCCCATTCACATATAGGTGTATGAACTATTCTCCACAAAAAGGTTGCAGTTGACCTTGGTTAGCAAGCTGGCACTGTAGGACTGATGCCTTGGGTCTTGTTGGCAAGGAACATTGCTGGCTTTGTCCGCCTCGAAAAGCAAATACTGCCTCCTGGGAGCAATTAATCTAGGGTCACCTCTCTTAGCAATGATGTAAAAATACTCAAATCTCTAAATCAGAAGGGGTGCGGGAATAATCTGGCAAGCTCAGCCTAGCCTTTTGTGGTCAGGCTGAAGTCAGCCTCTCCCGACCAAATGATGTTTTGTCAGGTCTTATTAAGACACTTTGCTCTAACTTTCAGCTTTACAAACACATTTGCATTTTGGTGTAATCAAGTGAATAAATGGATATGTATATTTTCTGCAGGTTAAGAGCTGGTAATGTGCTTTTCAACTTCAAGTACTACAACAATACTATGCAAAAGACCGAAGGTTCTCTCTTACACAAACATTTGGGCTCATGCGGTTTTCAGTTCTATTGGCATTTGCTTGCATCATATATTGACATTTTCAGTTCTACATTTTTTCTCCTTGTACCTGATATGCGGAACGTAATAATATCAGTATATCTGCAACTAAACTAGCAAAATATCTTCTGATATGACCTTTCGATGGTGCACATGTTATTGAAATGTATGCTCCTGATGTTTTATGGTGGTAATATTATTACTTTGTCCAATTAGTCATGGTGAGATATGTATTATACAAATATTAGTGTATCAACACAAAAGGAAGTACCTAGTGGAGAATTTTAATATATTTTCTGTTTGGTTCGTGATTCTTAATATTGATCCCTTCTTACCAGTCACCGAAGATTTTGCTTGTGCCTTTTGCTTGGTAAAGTGTGGAAGCTACAAGGTAATGTTTGGAGCAAACTTCCATTCGCTTTATATTTATTCAAATGTTGCTTATTGCTGCTAAGGGCCGGTGAGTCATGTCACCTGCTACATTTAGGGTAAAACGAAATCTTGTTATTTCACGCTGCACCGTTGATGTCTTCTTGTTCTTAGTGAGGAAACTTAGATTGTGTTCTCTTTCTGCTTGACCTTCCTTATTTTTTATGGGAACGATGTTGTGCGCACTTTCCCAAGGCACATCTCTAATGTTGTGATTCTGGTGATACTAGGGCCTGGGGTGTCACTTGAACTCAACGCATGACCTATTCCACTTTGAGTTTTGGGTTGGTAAACTTCTGGAATTTCCATTGTATATCTTATTTGATCGATGTCATAGTTTGATTGTTGGTTTGCTCTTTACATTCATGCAGATATCTGAAGAATGCCAGGCTGTTAATGTTAGTCTGAAGGCTGATGCCTGGAAAATGGAGGTAAGACAGTGATACAGAACTTCCAGAATTACCTGATAATGAATGAGCTGAGTGTTCTGAAGGATACTTGCAGAATCTGCATTGCATATGGTTTTACATTGAAACATTGACTTAAAATTGAAACATTTTGTTATTAGTGCCTCGAACTAATAATCCCAGTTATTTCCCAGCTTGTGGGCAAGGGAGTTGATCCAAGACATCAAACGTTTTCCTACTGGTACGCTCTTTCTCAATCAATTTTCATGATGGATCAGCTCATCTTATTTCTGTTTGATTTTACTAACTGTGTTGCATCAGCTCAAGGCTTAAGATGCGTCGTCGAAGGTCGGTAGCCACAGCTGAGAATATAAGCCCCGTACATCCACATATCATGGATTCAGGTTCACCCGAAGATGCCCAGGCAGGGTCTAAAGACGAGTTTGTTCAGAGGGAAGATGGTACATTCTCATCTTTTTCTTTTTCTTTTTCTTTTTTTGGGAGTCATCTTATGGTATCTTACTGTGGCATAAACTACATTCAAATGGTAACACCATAATGCAGTGTTTCAAATTGTACAGTGATGTTTCTGATTGTGTCTTCGCCTACTATCTTATTATATAATACAGTGTTTCAAGTTTCCATTCCTGATGAAACCAACCAAAAAATTGTTCCTAGACTGATCCCACAGGTGGACAAAACCAGTCAAATTTTCAGTGAAACTGGAATTAAGAATGAGCTAGTTGTTTGTTTGCACATGGAATTTCATCTCTGAGAAGTCCTGCATGCTGTTTTGAACATAGCACGCCCTAAGCATTTAGACCCTTGCCATAGGTAGAGATTCTTGCAATTGTTCTTTTATTATACCTGAATGCTACAAACCACATAAGTTGTTTCCTAGGAAACAGATCATGCCTGCAAATGCTGATTTCTGATGTCTAAAATTTGCAGATAATAATTCAGTAGCACTCGATTCTGCCGAGCATGATCACTCATTAAATGGTAGCAATCTTACACCACCGACAGTACTAGAGTTTGGGAAGACAAGGAAACTATCTGCGGAGCGAAGTGATCCCAGAAAGTAGCCCTTCTGTTTACATTCATCACTGATATCATGCTAAGCATTGTATATATAGCTGTTTGTTTGTCCAGACATTTACAATAGAAAAATGTTAAACCAACTGTTTTTATGTGTATATTATGTGGCAGCCGACAACTTCTGCAGAAACGTCAGTTCTTCCATTCTCACAGGGCACAGGTGTGTGAGTGGGAAATAAATTTTGTTCATCCTTGTGTCATCTATGGAACTAACAAGAGCACCGCCCCAAGACCGGGCATCCAAAAAAACAGAATGTGAATATAAAAATACCAGACTATCTGAATTTGAATTTGATGCTGATTTCTAGTAGATGAGAGGTCTAAAATTCTAGGCTTTGACCTGCGACTCCTTGGAGCTTGGTGAGAAGTAATACTCTTGTCTTCACTGTCAGCTTCTCTTGAGTTAAAATATGATGATCTGGTTATATAAATACCAGACTATGCCAATTTTGCTAGCATGATGCCTGAATTATTTATGTTCAGTTACAACTAGCAGGTGGCAAATCAAATACAGTTTTCTTCCAAGGTTTCACTTGTGCCAGCCAATTTGATGCCAAGGCTTCACTGTAAGAAAGGCTGTTTTGTTTGCATGCATAAAAAAAAAATTCTGCCTGTTGCCAGCTTTCTTGTTCTATAATATGGTTGCGTCATTGCGCTGTTCTCCAATCTTCATTGTCTTGCTTAATTTTCTAGCTCATCATTTACGCCCCTACTAAAGCTTTGTTTTATTGGATTTTTTATATTACTTAGGTTTTTTTTGCCTTCATTTGGTATCTAGCATGATGTCTGAATTTCATTTACTCTTGTTTCTATAACGTACAGTTTTATGCCTGCATTTGACATGTATAGCTTGATTGTTGTAGCCAATGGCACTGGAACAAGTTTTGTCAGATCATGACAGCGAGGATGAAGTTGACGATGACATTGCCGACTTGGAAGATAGACGGGTCAGCAGATATTTGTCTCTCATTACGGTTGAGAAACATACTAGAATATATAGATGTGGATGTTGCCTAGAGCTGACCTCATCAAGCCAAGCCAGTAGTCTCTCTCCAACAATTCGCACAGATATTCTCTATTTTAAGTTATTACTTTTTCCTTGGTTGCAGATGCTTGCTGATTTTCTTGATGTCACGAAAGATGAGAAGCTTATTATGCATATGTGGAATTCATTTATTCGGAAACAAAGGTAAATCAAGTGTTTTACGGTACTCACTGAACCCTACATGCCTCTGTGTCTCGTGTCTTGCTGAAAGTGTAAATCACCCAACACACATTCACAGGGTGCTAGCTGATGGGCATATACCTTGGGCCTGTGAGGGCTTCTCCCGGCTTCATGGACCGCAGCTTGTACAAAACCCTCCTCTGCTCTGGTGAGTCCCCGCCCGCCCGCCCGCCCGCCGCCGCCAAGATGCATGCATGCTCTTGTGGTAGGGTGTTTAATATTTGACTGATTTGCTTGCTGCGCCTGATTGAATGAATGAATGAATGAAACGACGACAGGTGCTGGCGCTTCGTCATGATTAAGCTGTGGAACCACAGCCTGCTGGATGCACGCGCCATGAACACATGCAACACGATTCTTGAGGGATACCACCCCAAGAAGAAGATGTGAGTCGATCGAGCATCCCATTAATTCCAAGGGGTTTGGTTGGTGGGTTACTTTTAAACCGACTGAGTGGATCCATGTTTGTTTGTAGCCCTCAAGGAAGCTTTACTCCTTGTTCGGTTAATCCCTTCTTCAAGGTTTGAAGGGGATTGGGGAGGATTTTCACTTCCAGGGGATTAAAAGATTTAATCCCCTTCAAATCCAAGGCAACCGAACAAGGCCTTAGGGAGCTAGGCTCCGTTTCAATTGAGGGCTATTCTCATTTGGTGAAAATGTTGATGTAATCTGTTTGCCGACCTCCGCCGGATAATTTTCTTTCCTACCAAGTCGGCTCTCGCTGGCTGGTTTCCACCGAGATAGATATTTGTGAAATTTTTAAAGTCAGTTCTCGATGCTTGTGAATGTTCAGACTTGCAATTGTCGTTCCCTTTTTAAATTATTAGAAATTGTCCTTCACAAAGTTGCTACTCCCTCCCATGTGTTAGCTTTCCCGATATATAAAGGGCGCTTTTATTGACTCAAGATGTAGCATCAAACATATACGAAAAGCATTATGAGCAACACCCGGCCTCTGCATATCTAAGATGCACATGACAAAAAGAAGATGTAGCATCAAACATATACGAAAAGCATTATGAGCAACACCCGGCCTTTGCATATCTAAGATGCACATGACAAAAAGAAAGTAAAAAAAAAAAATGAAAATCATAAATTATCATTATGAAAAAATATGTGCCTATGCCTATATAATAAATGTTCATCGAATTAAAATTTTGTTTCAAAAAATGTTCAGCATATTCAAAAATTATCATCAAACTAGAAATATGTTCATCCATTTTAAATAAAACGTTTCATCCAATTCGAAGAAATGTTCTTGAATTCGAATTTTGTTCATCAAATTCAGAAAAATGTTCATCGAATTCAAAAATTGTTCATAAAATACAAAAATGTTCATCAATATTAAAACAATTTCATTTCATCAAAAATTCAAAAGCTGTTCATTATTACAATTGTGAATAGTTTTTGAATCCGTAAAAAAAATCAGTTTTCAAAATCCTAAACTTTTTTAAAGAAGAAAAAACAGAACAAAAAACGACAAAATAAAAACATTGGTCATGCTTCACCTTCCCCGTCTATGGTGGCAGGGAAGAATCAGGCACAGGCAGCGAAACAAACTCATCGTCGCATCGCATTCAATATGAAAATCAAAGATTCCCAATCTCGTCTCGGCAATCACCTAGTAGCACAGGACCACGCCGTAGCCTACTAGCCCGAGCAGAGAACCACCATACCAGGACGTATGTCCGCCTGCGTAACTGCAGATGGGATCGTGACCACCGACATATCACTATCAGAGACTATCGGGCCGGCCAGAAAATCCACCATCGCCGCTGCCCGCAGTCCATAGATCTCACTCTGGAGCAAAGCTACCTCTTGCTCCGACGATCGAGTCCGCTCCAAGACTATGTCTCCAAGAAGGTCAATGGTGAGGAAATTGTCTGTCTGTCCCCAAGAGGGGAGCAAGGATTTTGCCAGAGCAAAGGCCACGAGGCATTCCAGTGACGCCTTCTACAAGGATTACAATGCCCAGAGGCGTTGTCGTTGCCGCTCATCTCATGGCACGAGGCTGAGACATTACTTATTTGAATTTTGTTTTGATATTACCTTACAAACATTGAGCTCTGCAGATGGACAGCGGCTATAGTATAATGTCAATTTTCAAGGGAGGGATCCATATATAAATACCAATACCAATACCAATCTGCTGCTTGTCGTTCAAATTGTGTGTGTATTTCCGACCCTTCTCACTAGGGTCTGTCGGCCTGTCAAATATGCAACTAGTGTAGTGTAAAAAACGCTCTTATATTATGGGCTGGAGGGAGTAACACTCAGGGCAACTCTAACCGATCCCCTAAAAATAGCGGAGGATCCGGCGGAGTAAATCCTTAGTGAAGTATTTTTACTCCACTAAGAGCATCTCCAATATAAGATGTAGATGCAAGAATAACTAACTTTTACGTCTCCGAGGCCCCAAAACCCCTCTTCAAACAGATGATGTAGATGCAAAAAAAATTACATCTCCACCTTCCAGAGATGTAAAATACAACACCTCGTGATGCAAATATACATCTCCACCTACAGGAGATGCAAAAACGCCAGCCGCGCGCCAACCACCCAACTGCCTTCGTTCGGCTTCCGCGCGACCGCCGCCCGCCTGCCCAACTCCGCCGCCGGCCGATTTCGCCCAAAATCGACGCCGCCGCCGCCCGACCGCCCATCTCCGACCCTGCCGCGACTCCGCCCGCCTGTCCCCCGCCGCCTGCCTCGCCGGAGTAGCGAGCCGCAGCCGCCGATTCGATTTCGGCCGCCGCTTCGAATCGAAGCTTCGCTGGAGGTCCGGCTGCCGTAATGGCTTCCACGACACGGTCGTGGACGGGCTGGGCTTGTTCCTAGCCTCGACCCACCGCCGGAGGTAGGGAAGGCGCGCCACACCGCCTGCCCGACGGCCGCCCGCCTCCGCCGTTCTTCCCGCCGCGCGAGGCCGGCCGGCCGCAGCGCCGAGCTCCCGCCGCCCCTCCGACGCTCCTCCGCTGCCCCTACGCCGCTCCTCCTCCTCTCCGCCTCGAATCGCCGCTCCTCTACCGCTGCACCGCCGCCGCTGCCCCGCCGCCCCGATTCGCGCCGCCGCCGTCCCGATTCACCACCCCCGCCGCCCCGATTCGCGCCGCCGCCGTCCCGATTCACCACCCCCGCTGCCCCTCCGCCGCCCCCACGCACAGCCGCCGCCGCCCCCACGCTGGCCCGACGCCGCCTTCCCGAATCGCGCCGCGCTGCCGCTGTCGTGGTATTTTCACGGCAGATGTCCTTAAAGGACTTAGTCGCGAGGCCATCGGAATCGGGTGGTAGTTTGAAGGGGTTAACTGGACACGAGGAACACGAGGTTTACCCAGGTTCGGCCCCTCACGGTGGAGGTAAAAGCCTACGTCCTGCTTTGGTTGTATTGATGATGATCTCGATTACAAGGGGTGCTCTTGGCTAACCTAGTATCCGAGAGGTTGTAACTTGATCTTTCTGACCCCGGGGCTCCCCTTCATATATAGGTTGAGGCCCGGGGTTTACAATAGAGTCCGGGTCGGAAACGACCCGTGTCATAGTCTCTCTCTTAACATATATTATCCTCTAAGTAAGGAAACATTGTAAGGCGGCTTAACATAAGGGCTTAAGCCGGTGCGCCGTGAGCCGGCCCACCAGAGGGCGGCTCATCCTTCTGGACGGGTCTCTTTGATCACCGCGGCCCACCTGGCCCGGCCTCCTTAAGTCGCCACTTCAGTGACCCCGCCCTGAACGGGGTGGGTTACATCCTGGGGTTATATCCCCAACAGCCGCCGTCCCCACAGCCGCCGCCCCGATTCGGCCACCGCCCACTACTTCTTACATCTCCATTTTGCATCATCTATTGGAGTTGCTCTTTTACATCTCCAATATACATCATCTGTTGGAGTTGCCTCTTTTTTGGAGATGTAAAAAGCATTTTTTGGAGATGTAAATTTTTACATCTCATGTTTTACATCTCCAAATTTGCATCTTCTATTAGAGATGCTCTAAGTTTTCGCCGGACCAAACCGATCCCTTATATATAACGGAGTAAAAACCAAATTTGCATAAAGTTCAACATAGATTCGATTTAAACAACCGAAATTTGACATGATGTACATATACTCAACCGAAATTTGCATAAAGTTCAACATAGATTCTACTTAAATTAAACTTGGGCTTAAACTCAACCTAAACATAAACTCTGATCACTCTTATAGAGTGCTATCCATTTGGCCTACTATTTAGTCACGAAACAGTGGAAACGCGGCTCGTTTTGACTTAAGAAGGACCGACCTACTATTTAGCCACGAACGGGAGTCTAGCGCAGTGGCTAGCTGCCCTCACGATCAACAAGGCGACCCTCTCTTTTCTTTATCTTCCTATACTATATATATTTCTTTAAGTGTCCGCTATTGGGCTGACCGGTTACTGTAGCTTCAACGCGAGAGATCCGTTCGGTCTCGCTTAATGCGAGAAATAGACGTTGTGCCCCGGTTTGGTCCTGCTTGGTGGGCCAGGGACCGTCGACGTTGGTGCCAAGGCGGAGGACTCGGCCACCGGTGACGCAAACGGCGCCGCAAATGATGCGGACTCCACCGCGGCCCGGAGGGGGCTGAGGACGATGGGATCACCCTTTGGATTTCCAGGAGCCAGCAGAGGACTCCCCTAGGACCAAGTAAGCTTTTTTACTTTGCTCCAAGTCCAAGCCGGATTTTTCTGAATTCCTTGTTCCGTCGTTTCGTTTTTCAGAGTTCAGAACAAGTTAGCCGGAAAAGGATCCGGCCGGCCCAGCAGCTCAAGGCTTAACATGCGTCGTCCAAGTAGCAATCTTTCTTTCACCACCGAAAGTACGTACTAGAGTTTGGGAAGACAAGGAAACTATCTGCGGAGCCAAGTGATCCCAGAAAGTAAAGTAGCCCTTGTGTTTACATACATCGCTGATACCATGCTAAGCATTGTATATATAGCTGTTTTTTTTTTGTCCTGACATTTACAATAGAAAAATGTTAAACCAACTGTTTTTATGTGTATATTATCTGGCAGCCGACAACTCCTGCAGAAACGTCACTTCTTCCATTCTCACAGGGCACAGGTGTGTGTACGTGTGGGAAATATATTTTGTTCATCCTTGTCATCTATGGAACTAACACAAGCACCGGCCCCAGACAGGGCACCCAGAAAACAGAATGTGAATGAATAGAAAAATACCAGACTATCTGAATTTGAATTTGAAGCTGATTTCTAGTAGATGAGAGGCCTAAAATTCTAGGCTTTGACTTGCGACTCCTTGGAGCTTGGTGAGAAGTAATACTCTTGTCTTCACTGTCAGCTTCTCTTGAGTTAAATTCAAATTCTATATATATAGGACTACTGTTCTGTACTCCTGGGAGTATGTACTCTTATCTTCAATATACCTTGTATACGCATTGATTATACCTCTTTATCATTCTCAATATACTTCATTAAATATTCTAAGATACCCCAATACGAGTTTTATGAAAAAAAGTCATTTGCGACGTAATTTTTATAATATACCCTTTTCACGTACGAACAAATCAGTATATACGTAAACCTTTAAAAATATGTAGACTCACAAGATTTTTTTCATGAAACTCATTTTGAGGTATCTAGTAATTATTAATGAAGTATATTAAAAATAATAAAGAGGTATAAAATATTCAGTTATGTGGTATATAAGCAGTGGGAGTATGTACTCTCAGGAGTACATAACCATTTTCCTATATATATATATATATATATATATATATATATATATATATATATATATATATATATATATATATATATATATATATACGCTAAACTAAGCGTGAGTGTAGAATAGTTTATTCTACACCCCAGTAATGGTACATACAAAATATAGTAACACAATATAAAAAATATAGTAATTTTTGTAAAAATGTAGTAAATTACAAACTTGGATAGTAAAAAATTTATTTGGTGAATTACTACATTTTACACATCATTTTACTAGATTTTCTATATACCGTGCCCTGTGAGAATGGAATACACATATTTTTGTACACATCATTTTGGTCCCTACTAATGCTTTGTTTAATTATTTTACAAAAATATGTGTATACCAAAAATCCAATTAAACAAAGCGTTACCCTATATATATATATATATATATATATATATATATATATATATATATATATATATATATATATATATATATTTTGGGAAAGGAGGATGTACCCCTGGCCTCTGCATCTCGGCGATGCATGCAGCCATTTTATTAATTATTCACAAAGCCCTTACAAGGTAATACATTAGTAAGTCTGAAGCCACCATCTAGCTTGATGTCTGAATTACCAGACTATGATAATTCTATATAAATACAGTTCTCGGCCAAGTTTTCCCTGGTGCCCCATGCCCATGCATATACCAGCCAATTCTAGATGGGCATGGTTTAATATTGGAGGGTGAGCCAGTGCTGACTGCCCGTTGCCAGCTCTCTTGTTCTATAATCTGGTTGCATCATTGGGCTATACTCCAGTCTTCATTGTCTTGCAGATGCTCATCATTTTGGTCCCTACTAATGCTTTGTTTAATTGGATTTTTGGTATACACATATTTTTGTTTTTATGACGGTGGAAGAATATGTACAATTCTATGCCTGCATATTTGATATCTTGCTTGATTGCATCTACCATTGTTGTAGCGAATGGCACTGGAACAAGTTTTCTCAGATCATGATAGTGAGGATGAAGTTGAAGATGACATTGCCGACTTTGAAGATAGACGGGTTAGATACAATACATTTTTCTCTCTCTCATTTGTTCAGAAACATAGAATATATGGCTGTTGCCTACACCTGACCTCGAGAGTCTCCGTGTAACAATTTACCAGACACTCTCTATTTTAATTTATTATTACCTTTTTCCCGGGATGCAGATGCTTGATGATTTTGTTGATGTCACAAGAGATGAGAAGCTTATTATGCATATGTGGAATTCATTTATTCGGAAACAAAGGTATGCATGCAAAATCAACTGTTTTAATGGTACGCACTGAACCCGACATGTCTCTTAGGGATGGCACCCGCCGGGTTTGGGTACGGGTGGAACCACCCCATACCCTTACCCGTCGCCCCAAACCTTACCCATCACCCGTATCCATACCCGTCAACGGGTACAACTTTTTCCCATACCCATCACCCATCAGGGTTAATGGGTACCTGCGGGTAAAATTACCCATATTTGCAACACATCAATTCGAGTATTACATAGTCACAAAAAAACAACTTATAATAATAATGTATAAACAACAACACTTCATGAAAACAACACATACTCGTAAACAACAACACATTCTGAACGTGGGTTAGCTGTAGGATTTATATACATATAATACATTTAATACGTTGATAAATAATATTTAAGGCCTATTTTTTGAATTATATGCGGGTACATGGGTACACGGGTATGGGTTATGCTAAACCATATCCGTACCCACGATACCCGATGGGTTTCAAATTTTCCTGTTTATGTACTCATGGATACGTATTTTTTTGACCCATACCCTTACCCTAATAGAGGTTTTACCCACAGGGTACGCGGGTAATGGGTACCCATTGCCATCTCTACATTGTCTCTCTCTTACTGGAAGTGTATGTAAATTAAACACACACATTCACAGGGTGCTAGCTGGCGAGGGCTTCTCCCGGCTTCATGGACAGCAGCTTGTACAAAACCCTCGGCTGCTTTGGTGAGTCTCCGCCCGCCGCGAACATGCATGTGTATGAACGAACATGTACATACACAGAGACCCCAAAAATAAAACACACACACACACACCCCAAAAATAGGCCTTATAGCATTAGGAATAAAATCATAGTACACGAGACGACCAAAGCTTTTACATCACACAGTTTAATAAAGTGGCACGATTGTTCTACATCTCTTCCATCATATATAGAGAGTGTAGATGGAATTCGAGAACTTAGTGGATATCTTTATATATAGGTGCATGTATAATAATTATTTTGCACATCAAAGCTATAAATATGACACTGTTAGAAAAGGACCTAGACATTGCATGAGGACAAGGACATGTGTGATGAACTCCCCACCAGTGATGAGATGCTCGGAATGGAAAGCACTTCCGCAACGAGGCGCAATATAGTAAAGCATCTCCAACCACACCGCATCGATGAGGTCCCAGCGGTCAACTTCTCCTTGGATGTCAATGAGTTCCTGGGCCACCTGACATGCTGCCACCATGGTCTTCCGACGTTGGCTTTCATCTGCCAGCTCACTGCTGTTCGTGGTATGGTGATCTGTTTTGTAATCATGAAACACCTTCCTCATGGCGTCCTTCTCACCTAGACGTAGA
The DNA here is from genome assembly GCA_039707655.1 of Elymus sibiricus. Lineage (NCBI taxonomy): Eukaryota > Viridiplantae > Streptophyta > Magnoliopsida > Poales > Poaceae > Elymus > Elymus sibiricus. The sequence goes on from CM077666.1 coordinate 6,890,243, forward strand.
TTGGCCTCCATGACCTTAAGAGCATTGTTGTGTAGGAGCTCGGTGCTATTTGTAAGCATCACACCACACTTGAAGACGAGGTACATGATATAATTTGATAGCTCTCTTCTCATATTCTTCTTCATTCGCTGCTGACCAGAGTTAGTGTTGGTGTTGTCCTGGTAGTATAATATGTCTGTTACAATGTACCAGATGAGCACGCTTATTGGGAAGTCCACATCATTGATGCTCTTGTGTAGGGCTGTCTCAGACCTTGGAGGTAAAGAAGATGGACTCTCCACTTGCCAAGTGCCAATTGACCATGGAAGCGGGCAAAGTTCCAGTCCTGTTCCCTTGTTCCAAATTCCAACAACTTGTCGAGGACAAACATCTTGAGATGTTGATATATTAGGATGTATGTTATTGTCTTGTCATCTAGATGGTTACCGATCCACTGGGGCACAAATGACATGATGCCCGAAGCATCTTTTCTGGTCAGACTTTTGATCATGTTGTACTGCCCTAGCATTTCAGACCACTGTTTTGCAGGGTGAATACACTTGGTTACACTCCATATTGCACTTCGAATCCAATTGGGGGCACATGCGATGAAGAGAGATACTACCTCTAGGGTTATGGCCCCTATGAGCACTATGTATGACACAAGGACATTTGCTTGACTATAGAGTTGGCTCTTTTTCGCAACCACTAAGAGCACCAGTGTTACGGAGGTTGAAAGAAATGGGAAGAGAACAAGCAAGGGAATTGCTAGATGACGAGATAGTTTAAGCAGGATGAGAATAGGACAAAAGCAACAACATTTACGTTCCCAAGAGTTGAACCAGTGATTGGGAATAGAATGAACCGGCTGCGGGGCCTTGGTGTAGAGGTGTTGATAAACATGAACCAGCTATGTGTCACCATAATTGTAGGCCCTGCAGCGGTGTTTACTGGATTTGAAGTCTTGGAGTTTGCCTAGTATATAACTAGGCGAAGCATCAAGATTAGTTATATCACCGAGTGGAGTCTCTGATACCAGTGCAGACGCCCTTGATGAGATTCCCTCAGGGGTGTGAAATGAAGGCCGCCTCCCATCAGCTTTAAGCATCTCGTCAAGTGTATCTGACCATACTTGAGATAGTGTTTTAGACCTACGAATCATTTTCCCCAAAAAGTGTATCTTGGAAGCCTCTCGCTCTCAAATGAAGATTCTGTAGGAGGTCCGCATTCTGTCTCAACCCTTTCTACGTAATTATGCAAGGAACACAATGTAGTTTCCTTGAGCTTCGCTGGGCTGGCTCTGTAAAGGCACAAGGTACGCTCAGCGTACCTCCAGCACCCAGAGAGGAACATGAGCACCATGGCAGCCAGGAGCCGCCTATCCAGCCAAGATGACCTGGAGACGACGTAGCCGGCCACCACTACTTGGTTGACCAATCCCAGCAGGTGGCGTGTCCACAACTCATTGTCCTGCATGGAGAAGGCAGTCATGGTGTACTGCCCGCCTAGATGGAGGAGCACCAACGGTGTCCACAAGAAAAGGAGCTGGTGGCGTGGCCCGCTTGCATGGATCGAGAGATGGCCAAGGATGAAAATGGCCACGAAGTCCGCTGACAAGTAGGCTAGCCATAAGAGCGACCAGAGGAGGCGTGAGACGCTACACCTTCGCAGTCCTGCCGCGAAGAATAGGAAGATTTGTATGCCAAAGCTTACAAGTATCAAGCCGTGGATCCCCCAATCCGCCCATAGCTTTCCAACATCCTCCAAGCTGAGGCACAAAGCAAAAAATAATATCGAATTTAGGCCCAACTAGATGTACCCAAATTAATTCATGCAAGGCAAAGAAATATGATTGAATAATTTTGCTTTTTAGACAGACTTGCTATATGAATAATAGAGGCTTAAATTTTATAGATTGATTCTAAAAAAATCTAAATAATGAAATGCCAAATGTGATGTTAATCTGAATTTTAATTTAATTTTGCAATGTTTTAAGATGCTATTTTGACTTTTATGTAATGCTTTGAAATTGTATATTATAGTCCTTTGACTGTTTCGGGGTTTTGAGTTTAGGCTGCAATGATTGTAAAATACTCTTTTTCTTTCTTATATGAAGGTGCAGAGCTCCTGCCATATTTTCAAAAAAAAAAAAAAAGATCCACCAAAATGTTCGTGTCAAAGTTGCCATTATAAAGTTTAATTTGACATTTTATCCAGATAGGTATATTTGGACAACATTCAATGTTGCATTTGTATAAAATGGTCAATCTGCGTATATGAAAGACACATTTGAAACATCGTTCTACACTTTATATTATTATTAATAATAATAATATTATTATATTTAATATGGAATGCAAATCACACTTCAATAACTACTATCTTTTAAGATTATACTAATTCATATGCAATAAATACCATTTCCCCAACACTATCTTATAAAAACGTATGGAAGGCTGGTTCTAAATATGAAGGCAGAAGAACTATGTATGTATGTAAATTTTGGTGCAGTTTTGTCCATAGTAACGAAATGTAACGCATGTTTATTTTAAAACTGAGAAATGAATGGAGAGATTGAATCAACTGAGAAATGTGGAGCACCAGATCCGCGTACTGGAGAAGCGGAAGAAGGCAGGCAAGTAGGCCAAGAAGGTGAAGGCCTAGGTGAGGAGGAAGATGCACGAGATGGAGAACACCCTGGAGCCTGATGAGTTTGCGGATCTTTGGAAAGGGGAAGAGACTAGCTAGTGCGGGTGATCGACTGTACCCATGAATTTGATCGTCAAACCAATGCTGGCTGGCTATCGCCAAGCACTGAATTTTGCTTACTATTATTGTGGCCGTTCTTGTATGACAACAAAGCATGTGCTTATGTAAACAACTGGATTTTGTTCTTGCTCGTATCCATATCGCCTTGCTACTGGCTGTGAATGCAAGCTTCTGACTTTTGTAGTGTATATGTGCTGCTGTCTACTCTTGGGATAAATGTGTTGTGTTTGCTCTTGTCCACTATTTTCTTTGCAAGATATGTTATCAACAATTTGGCATGAACATGTCAGGTTTGTCAAAGAGACAAATCCATAAGGTTTGACAATATATGTTGGCCAATTGTCAGATAGCAACACAAGCATATAGCCACAGAACAAAAGGATGCCTTCATTTTTAAGTTGCAGCAAGTAAATGGCACCACTTGCATGAACAAAACATTCCAGGTTAGCCAAAGAGAGTAAGGGACAAATGCAAGGTTCAGTTCATGCGCATCAACAGTTCACATCTTTGTTTCTGAAACCCCTCTCCTATCCATATATATTACTTATAGTGATGGTTGAAAGAAGTAGTCGAGAAAGATTCAAAGATACCTCACTAACAGTTACAACAAAATAAAGAGATCCAAATAGGTACAGTTTGTTCATCAGATCAATTTCAGTTGAAATTTATAACCTAAAGAAAACTTAGAACTTGAATAAACCTTCATCCATCGCAATGGAGCGAATCAGCGAAATATGATCTTGACAGATTGCATGTTGACAAATTACAATTTCATACATCACTCAATCAAATTTACAGTACCAAGCACTACCACTAAAATCATTGCTGCACGTATACATCACACATCGATCTTCACACCCATGCATGCCCTCGATCGACACTAAAGAGGATCAATCTCCAGGCGTGACGGACGGCCGGAGTTCGTTGTCATGGGCGACTACGCAGCGTCACGAGGATGCCGGACGGATAGCCGGTGTGCCGGCTACGAGGATGGCGCGCCGGCGTGCCGCGCGGCCGCCGTCGACAAGACATGCATCATGCAGTTTGTCGTCGCCATGACTAACTGCGCGCGTGCAGGAGCAGATGGATGGGTAGCCCGCGCTGGTGGATTAAGGAGGACGCGTCGTCGTGCCGCACGGCCGCCGCCGGCGAACCCTATTTTTCCGATGGGATTATCGGTCGTCAAGAGAGAAAGGATGGGAATCGGGAAGACTGGTGCTTTGAGATTGAAATATACACGTGTCCCGAATCGTAGTGGGTCTCGTCTGTGGGAGCTACGATCCGGGTCGCATAAGATTTTTTTCCATTGCGAGCATCCGACACTGGAGAGAGAGATGACGTGTGTGTGTTAATCCTGGACACTGTTAAATGATGAATCCACCCTTTCAAAAGAAATAAAAAAACAATTACAAGTCCTGGTCCCACGTATGAAAACCGGACCCACATTTACTTGTACTTTCACGTACTTTCAGTCTAGTAAGTCCTATTTTACCATCACTGGATTAGAGTGGATGAACGGCTCCTAAAATTGCCAATCACCGTAAAACTTGTAAATGTCCAAACCAATCGATGATACGCATACCATGCGGTTCTCCCAGCAGGAGTGGTCCAGCCTACACAGGAGGGATCTGGTCTCTGGAGTGGGGATCCGGTGTTATTGCCCCGAGCTTGCAGCGCATGGAGTAGGCGCTGATCACCTGCGGCACGGCCAGCGGAGGGCACCTCTCACTCGCCGGCTGATCTGAATCTCGTTCCTTGGGGACACGGCCGGGTGGTGGCGCCCCATGCCATTTCTTTTTTTTTTGGAAAAGGAGGTTAAAACCCTCGGCCTCTACATCAATCGATGCATACAGCCATCTTGATTAATTATTCAACAAAGCCCTGACAAGAACATACATCAAGTCACCAGAAGCCACCACGCACACCTACAAACTCGATAATGTGGAGTGTTCTCACTCCCCATATCTAAAACCGGTGTCGTCACCGATCCATCCGCATAATGTATCAGAACCTACAGCCGGTGCAGCAAACCTAAAGCGTACTCCACATGCACACGTTTTAGAAGCCGCCATCATCATCGAACCGCTGACCCATCTTCAGGAAAGAGATTCACATCATCCTCGCCAGTCCGGCCATCCGTCGACGCCACCACGGCGCCCAACGGCACCACCTCTCTGCGCGCAAACTACTGAGCACGTCGCGGTCGTTGCCGGTACATCGCAGCACCATGCCGCCAAATACCACCAGCGGACACAGCTTGAAGCCTCTGGAAGATCTGTCGTGCGTAGCACCTGCCGAACAGGCATGACACAGCGTAGCACCTGTCGGCCAGGCATGACTTGACATCTCCACCGAAGCTCCGTGCTAGACGAAGCCGCTCCACCTCCTGCCTCTGTCTTCCGGCGCTGCTCCACAAACGATGCTCCCAAGAGAGAAACGACACCGCGGTGCCGCCATCGTCCGATCTGGAAGACCAGATCCTAGGGTTTCCCTGGAGGAGCACGAGTGGGTCGACAGTAGTTACACGACGATGCCTTCATCAAGGTAACGACACAAAACGCCGACATCGCCCGCCGTCGGCTCGGTTTTCATCGGCAACTATGTCTCCCCGACTCACAGCCGAGGCTAGATGACGGAGGAAGACGTCGACGTCGCCGAGGAACATGTCGTCGTCGAACATGGGCATTCTCCTGCTGGTCACTGCGCCCGCCGTGGCCATCGTCGTTGTGCTTGCAGGTGGTGGCAGGCATTATTTTTGTTCCACTTTGTAAATTATGACCCTAACATAATTCATTTTGTCACTTACTGGATTGATGCATCAACGAGCTTGTGGAGCTCGGTGAGGAACGCAATGACGTGCTCTTCCCTGACACACTATAGGTTTGTGTGTTTTTGGTGGGGGTGTTATTATGAAAAGTGTGTGTGTGTGGTGGTCGGAAAGTAGTTTTGAGGATTGGCAGTGTCATTTACATTTTTTTCTATATTAGGTTTGTGAGTTTTTGGTGGGGGCTTCTTTATGGTGGAGGAGTATATTGCAAAGGATAAAAGTTTGATGGTGTTACCCCCATCATGGTGTGGCCGGCACGCCGACACAACTGAAATGGGGGATCATGTGGTGTCTTGGTCCCGTGGATCGTGTAACAACCCGGGGTAGTAACCTAAATAGAATTGCTTGTTATTTTATTTTTCCATCATCATTGCATCATGTCATCATGTCATCATGCTTTAATATTGAAATGAGGTTGAATTGAACCCTTGATATCAAATAAATGCAACCCTATTTTATTTTGCCATTTTATTAAATGGTGAATAAATAAACGCATGTCCCTTTTGATGTTCTGGCACAAGGCTCACCTCCACACTTTGCACATGGCCTTTTTGTGATATTTGGGAGCTACCCAAATTATTTCACAATTTTACCCCAAGCCTACCTATCACTCGTAGTTCAAACCCATTTATTCACTTAAATGGATTTATTTTCTAAATAAAATATAAATGCACTCCAAATGGATTGATAATTTTTGTGTGGCTTTATCCTGATCTTAAGAGGCTACCATAAAAATTTCAAGTCATTTGGAGCTTTATTTGATACCCCAACTATGTAATATACGGTCGCTATAGCTGTTTAAATAACAAAACAGTTTATTAAATAAAACTGCTAATTGGGCCCGGCCCAGTGAGTGACGTATAGATAAGTCGCGCCCTGGGCGCAATTTAATACCTGGCGCCCACAGGCCAGCAGCAGGCCGAGCCGACACTATGCAGCCCACCTAACCCGTATATAGCCTGAGGCCCCAACCCTAACCCTAGTGCCACGGGAGGGAGCCCGACCTCGCGCACGCGCCGCCACCGGCTCCGCCGCCGATCATCGGCGACGACCCCCCCCCCCCCCCCCCCCCCCCCCCGCGCATTGCGCCTCCCCTTCCTCTCTCTTCTCTCACCTCGTTGCCCTTCCTCCTTGCACAGCGCCGCCCGAGCTGCCGCCCCTCCCCTCCTCTCGTCCACCAAGCCACCCCCCGTCCCGGCCTCCTGCTCGTCCAGCAGCTCGCCGTCTCGGCCTCCCTCACCCACGGCCACCCCGCCTCCTCGCGCGCCGGCCCGCCTGCACCTCCTCCATGGCCGGCTCCCACAGCTCCGCCGCGCCCTCAACCCCCTGCACGCCCGATGCCCGAACCAGCCCCAGCCTCACCACCACAACCTTCACCACCACCACCACCTCTGCTATCCCCTGCCGGCCTCCTCTCAGCCAGCCCTAGCTCCTTCCCAACACCGCAAGCACCGCCTCCGACAGATCCACCACGAGCCGACCACCATGCCGCGGGCCCTGCCTCCACGCCACAGACACCAGCCAGATCTGCCCCGTGCGCATGTTGTGAGCTCCGTGACCCCAAGACCCGAAGCCGCCGCCATCGCATCCTCCCTAAATGGATTCGCCAAGTACCGCGCCACCTTAAACGTTAAGACGTCGACCCCGAGCTTCGAACCTCCATGATGGCCCCCGAACACGGCCGACCCTGGATCCAAAACCACGATGACCACCGCCAAGACCAAGTTCCCCCGAACCGAACCCTGAGTACGACGACGACCCCGGATCCGATCCACAAGTCCCTCGACAACCCTGAACCCCATCGACCACCGGTGTCGACACGTGAACGACCCTGACCACTGCACACCTTGGATCCGCATCGCCTGAGCGACAAAGGTAGCCCTCCCAAAACGACCACCCGTGGACGATGATGTGATGTATGAGATGCACTTGTATGTACCGTGTACGACTTGATAGTTGCAGGTACCTCGTTAGTTAGGTGCACCGACACGTGGGACCCCTGTTGACCTTGATCACCCGCCGTCACTACGCCCGACACCCGGAGTCAGGTGGTTGCAGGTGGCTACTGTTGCTAGGGACAGGAGACTAGGAGGCGCCTTCTGAGGAAGAAGAATAGTGGAGCGAAGGGAGGGCGCGGCGTTTGGGATTCTAGTGTCATTGACTGGAAAGGAAACACCGTTTTGACCGGAATTATCCAAAAGGATTTCTTAAGGGTTGATGGCTGTTATTGGGCTGAATTAACGGGATTTTGTTCCAAAAGGGTAGTCGCTGGCAATGTGGCCTCACCGATTGCAATTTCGGCAACAGGTTCGATTAGAGCAGTCAGCCCTCCTCCAGTGCAGATAGGAGGAGACAACGTACACAATAGGCCATACGTTGCCGGCCCGACCCACGATCTTGGCTGGGACGCCAGAGCCTGACGGACGATTTTGAATAACCGGAGATCCCGCTCTCGCCGGTGATTGCTCCGTTGACAGAGAAGTTTCCGTCTGAGGATGATCCTGCGGCTCCGGGAATTGGATGCGATCGAAGACGGATCTAGAAAGATTTTGTGGCTGCCGAACAGGGGAAAATTAGATCTTTTGCCCCACTTTACATCTCCATTAGATAATTCCCCCCCCCCCCTAGAGGCTGCCGGGTGGGGCCGGGGCCACTGGTCATTGAAACAACGCTGGGGCAAATCATCTAACCCCTTGTAAAGTGCGGCAAATCATCTAATCCCCCGCCGAACAGGGGATCTGAGAACTTGCGCGTAGGATCTAGGAGCATGAAAGGCATCCGGGAAAGATTTGTTAGAGGAAGTACGTGAGAGCGAGTTCTCAGTTAATCAGTTCTCGAATCAATATTTGCGAGCGATTTTTATTGAGCTGATCACTTTTTGAAACATCTGCTCTTGAGTTAATCTGTCTCTCCTGAACGTGCAAGTGCTATTTGTTCTCAACTTACTGGTTAGATATATAGATCTTTGATTATATTTGCCATTTTTCAGAGAGAGTGTTGTCAGGGAAGGACAGATAACTCTCTGTTATATTTATTTTTTGAGACGTAAAGTCTCTGTTAATCAGTTGCTGACTTGATGTGTTGAGAGAGAAAATAAAAATATTTATTTATTTTTGTGACCGACTTCTTCTTCACAGACTTGTTTCATGTACCCTCTTTAACCAACTTAGCTTTCATTTTTATTTTCGGTTTATCAGAAAATATTACCCTCACTAGTAGAAAACGGCCCATCAGTCCCGGTTCCAGAGGCCCATTAGTCCCGGTTCTGGAACCGGGACAAAAAGGTCGGGCCTAAAGCCCAAAACCTTTAGTCCCGGTTCGCTTACGAACCGGGACAGAAGGGGCTCCACGTGGCCGCTCTCTGTGCGTGGGCTGGAGGACCTTTAGTCCGGTTGGTGTTACTAACCGGGACCAAAAGGCATCCACGCGTCAGCATCTGGCAGGAGCTGGGTTTTTTGTTTTTTTTAAAGGGGGGGGGGGGGGGGGGGGGTTAGGGGTTTGCGTGTCGGCCATCCCGCGACTCCCCCCAGTGGATAAGCCCACCCCGCCATCCTCTCGACCCCCCCCCGCCCCCCCGCACTCTCCCCTTTCCTCTTGCTCTCTCTCTCTCTCCCTGCCTTGCATCCGAGCAGGCTCGTCGCCACCGTTCGCCGCACCGACTAGTCCAGGAGGACAGACCTCTCTTTCTCCATGCTTGGTCGACGGTAGCTACTACATACAGAGAGAACGTACTCGACGCTAGCTAGTAAGCAAATGAAGGAACCATTAATTACACAACATCGTGATCATGAACATATATAGAGAGAAGTGACCTCTCTTTCTCGATGCTTGGTCGAACAACAAGTTTTCGTATATCTATCCGAAGCTATTACATATAGTACACGTCGATGCATATATCTATTCATAAATTTGCATATCCCGATAGCATTCTCCGTCTTTAGGAAAGACGTGGTCAACAAAGAATCCCGCCAACTCCTCTTGAATTGCGCGTAGGCGATCCTCTGGTAGGAGTACGTCCCACTTCCGCCAGGTCTAATTTAAAGAAGGGGGGTCAATATATATATATGAATGAAATCAACACAATTGATTGTGATAAAATAAAATTGTGAATATTGTTTACGTACTTCAAAATCTTGTTTAGTCATGCCCCTCCCAGTGACCTCTTGGCGAATGAACTCGCAGACGTAGTATCCACAGAGATCATTTCCGGGTTGCTGCCACATGCACTTTACGAGAATATAGTTCAATCAAAATGATAATCAACCATGATAATGATATTGAAACTAGAATCAACGAGAGATGTGTGGAACTAGCTAGCTAGTACTACTTACTCTGGGTTGTGTAATTCGCAGCTCCGGTCTCCATTCACCCTTAACCTGCCTGATGGACTTTTTCCAAACCCTGCCCGGCAAAGAAAATGATTACTTGATATCAGGAAATGAACGAAAGTTGCCGATATAGTGCGATAATGATTGAACTTACTTTTGGAGCATTTCGATCATGTCCGCAAACTCCGTAAAATCTTTACGTCTCGAGTCCAAGACAGATACTGCTCCCTCGTCAAGCGTAATGACTAGCAGAATAAAGTGGAACCTGCGCGCGCATAACTCGTCAATTACACTTAACCTCGAGTAAGCGAAACAGAATATGCAGAAGACAGTAACACTCACTTGAAGTTGTAGGGAAAGAGTATTTTCCTTTTGTTTTGGTGACGAAGGAACGACCTTAGCAAGACTTCCTCAGTCTCCCGGGCTCTCTTCTGTACCATATATTCATTTATGACATTTGGGTTAATGAACCCAATGTCATAGATTTGTTTTGTTTTGAATTCGATGATCTTCAATCTGCATAATATAGTGAGGATATAATTATATACATGCAATGAACGAGTTAATCGCTAGAGACTTAATTAAAGAAATAATACTTACAGACAATAACAAGCGATGAGAGTTTTGTCGAGGGCTTTTTGATTGTATAACTGAAAGAATTCGTCAAATTCAACGTAGAAAAAGTCGTCTCCAATGAAGTCGTGATCATCCTTAATTCCCACCAAGATAGTGCCCTTCCCATCCTTGCAGGAATCCAAGTACAATTTATGCAATCTTCGCATCATCGTTGATAGATTCAGTTCATCATCTTGACTTCTGACGAGACGCTTCCCGTGCTCGTATTTAAAGATTTCTACCTTAGCGGATTCGAACAGTACATCATCGCTTAGGTAGTCACCAGGATTGAAACCAGGAGCAACGGCCGCTACCCCCGGTGTATCGTTAAACACCTTGAGTGGGGGGCACGATTGCTTTTCCTGTTCGCCGAGCTGGGGGATTGTTTTCCCAATTCTTGCACCACTACTGCTACTTCTCGACCGACTCATAGCTTCGTCATATGTCTTTCCAATAATGCGGTCAAAGTTTGATAGCGGCGGAGGCGGAGGCGGCCGCTGAAGGGCATCCAGAGTGCGTTTGGCCTTTACCGAATCTATCTTTTCCTTTGGAGGCGGAACTTTCCGTTGAAAATGGGCCCGCTTTTCGGCATCAATGATTTCCTTGAGCTCCGCGTCAGTCCTCTCATATGGTAACTTTGGAGGATCCTTGAGGCTTGGACCATATTTGTATTTCTTCCCACCACCTCTTGTACTGCTAGCCGCCGGAACTGCGGCGGCTCTCTTCTGCCATTGCTGACACGCCGGAGGAGGCGGAGGAGGAGGCTGAGTGCCCTGACGCGCCGGAGGAGGCGGAGGAGGAGCCAGAGTGCCCTCACGCGCTGGAGGAGGCGGAGTGCCCTCACGCGCCGGAGGATGAGGCGGAGGAGGAGGCGGAGTGCTCGTCGGAGGAGGCGGAGAAGGAGGCGGAGTGCCGTCACGCACCGGAGGAGGCGGAGGAGAAGGCGGAGTGCCTGATCACTCGCCGGAGGAGGAGGCGGAGTAGGAGGCGGAGTGCCCTGATCACTCGCCGGAGGCGACCAGTTTGGAAGCTTGATGTACTCCTTCCTCCACAGACAGGTACTCCTCAAAGCATGAACCAGATGATTCTCCCCTTCACCTGTAGGGTGGTCAAGCTCCAGGTCCTCAAATCCCTGCATTATTTCATCCACCAACACAACAGCATAGCCCTGTGGAATCGGACGGCAGTGAAAAGTTCCGTCAGCTTGAGGAGGTGCAACAGAGCCGACATCCGCCTTCAAAGTCAGGTTCTGCCATTTCGTCATTAGCTCGCAATGTTGAGCCTCCGTGATAGTATCCATGGGGCAGCGAGGAGCCGTGAAATCAGGCTGAACGGGCTCCGTGGAAGCCACGCTGCTTCTCCGCTGAGATGGTGGGGTAGCTTCTGGGTTAGCTTCGTGCAGCTGAGATGGTGGGCCGATAGCTCGTTGGCTCTGAAGTTCCTCTAGCTTTGCTATTCTTGCAGTGAGCTTCTGCATTTCGCTTGCTTCTGCTTTCCTCTTTCTCTCTCGGCTTCTGTAACCACCGCTCTCGGAAAACCCAATCTTCCACGGTTTGGAGCCTGGTGTGCCTCGTGTTCGTCCAGGGTGCTCAGGATTCCCGAGGGCCTCAGTCAGCTCGTCCTTCTCTCTGTCGGGAACGAACGTCCCTTCCTGCGCTGCGTTGATATAGTGCTGAAGCTTCGTGAAGGGTATTGCAAGTTGCTCGTCCGTTCAACGACACTCCCCTGTTTCTGGGTCCAAAGTTCCCCCAACCCCGAAGAACCAAGTCCTTGCACGGTCTGGCCAGTGCAATGTCGCTGGTTCGACCCCTTTATCAAGCAGGTCTTGCTCAGCTTTGTCCCACAACGGCCGGGCTTTGTAGTAGCCACCTGACCCCGTGTGATGGTGATACTGCTTCTTTGAAGCATTCAGCTTGTTTGTCGCCGACATTTTCTTACCCTTCTCCGAATTCTTGTAGGCCACAAATGCGGGCCATTGATCTCTTATCTTCTCATATCGGCCGGTGAATTCTGGAGTCTTCCCTTTTTGGACAAACTTTAGGTTCAACTCTTTCTTCCAGTTCCTGAATAGATCTGCCATCTTCTTAAGAGCAAACGCCTTGACCATTGGCTCCCAAATTGGCTTATTCGGATCCTCCTCTGGCGGTAGGGTGAAATTTGCCATCAGCGCGGTCCAAAGATCAGCTTTCTGTCTATCCTGGACATAAGAAACTTCAGGGTGGTCCTTACTCTTATTCCATTGCTCGATGCTAATCGGGATGTTGTCCTTAACAATAGCTCCGCACTGATTAACAAATGTGTCCTTCATCCGTTTGGGTTCAATCGGTTGGCCATCGTCCGCGATTGCTGTGATCGTGAACCTTTCATCCTGGCGCAACCTTTTCTTCGGGCCTCGTCTCCTTACGGAAGTTTGGCTCGATCCGGAGGGCTGTAAAAGAAGAAAGAAGCGTTAATATATGTACATACCAAAACAATTAATGCATCAATTAGTCAGCACATGCTTAATTAATATATATACCTCGCCAGACTTTGCAACAGCTCCCTCCTCCGTTCGGTCACCGGAGCCGTCATCATGGTCTTCTTCCTCCTCCATTGTTGGATCACCGGAGCCGTGATCCTCTCCTTCCGTACCATCGGTGTCATTGAGAAACGACAAGGGATCACCTCCGGCGAGGATTATATCCCCCAACAACTGTTCTTGTTCCAAGTCTCTTTCCATAGTTTCTGCAAATATTACAACATGGCAATATACAAACATGAGAGATGGATATATTAGTGGCAAACATAGACCTCTAGCTAATATCACAACAAGGTATGGGGTGGCCTCGACAACGCTTCTAGGGTTTGGGGTGGCCTCGACGCTTCTATGGTTTGGTCGGGCGAGAGGGGGTTGATCGACGTCCCCCCTCATGTTGAAGAGTTACCGGAGTTTTCTATGAACAAAAAAAAATACTACCTATCACATGACATGTCCGGCGACCGGACCGGACCGCCTCTCTCATGAATGTCCGACGTCCGGACCGCCTCTCTCATGAATGTCAAACAAGGGATTCTCTTAACCTTTAAGGGATTTAACAAAATGGCGCCATTCTGGATGTGCAGAAAATGGTCCATATTTTTCCTGATCTCATCTACCCTTCTATATGTCACGTTGTCTAGTGTCAAAGGATTCAAGAAAACCATGGCTTCATCATTAGCCAGAAGTAACAGGCGCATAATGGTACGAAGCTCTCCAAAATTGTTTTGGAACGGAGTCCCGGATAGGATAATTAGTTTTTTGGTACAAAGTTCAGCAAGAGCCTTCCGAATATCGCTATTTGGAAGGCCTTTGCTGAAATTCGTACCAAAAAGCGAATCATTCTATCCGGAACTCCGTTCCAAAACAACTTTGAAGAGCTTCGTAGCATCATACGCCTGTTACTTTCGGCTAATGATGAAGCCATGGATTTCTTCAATACTTTGACAGACAACGTGACATATAGAAGAATATATATAGATGAGATCAGAAAAAAATTGGATCAACTTGTGCACATCCATAATGGGGGCATTCTTGATAAATCTATGTCAAAAGTCAAACTTTGACATATGATCAAATATTGTTGCATATGTCAAAATTCAAACTTTGACATATGATCAAACTTTGACATATGATCAAATGTTGCATATGTCGAAATTCAAACTTTGACATATGATCAAACTTTGATATATGATCAAATGTTGCATATGTCAAAATTCAAACTTTGACATATGATCAAACTTTGATATATGTCCACCGCGATATAAAATGATACATAGACTTGTTCGGGCGAGAGGGGGTTGATCGACGTCCCCCCTCATGTCGAAGTTACCGGAGTTTTCTTCTAGTGGTTTGGGTGGCCTCGAGAGTTTGTAGGGTAGGGGCGGGAGGGGGTAGGAGATCGACAACGCTTTTTTTCTAGGGTTTGGGTGGCCTCGAGAGTTGGTCGCCCGGTATATCGAGAGGGGGTGAACATTTTACCTTAGTAACTTAGAAAAAAAATGTTATCGGGGAGGGGGTATATCGACCCCCCCCCCCCTCATGTCGAAGTTATCGGGGAGGGGGTATATCGACAACGCTTTTTTTTTAGGGTTTGGGTGGCCTCGAGAGTTGGTCGCCCGGTATATCGAGAGGGGGGTGAACATTTTACCTTAGTAACTTATTAACGTTTCGAGAGAAAACTTTCTATTAACATCATTTTAACTTAGTAACTTAGTAACTTAGTAACGTTTCGAGAGAAAACTTAGTAACTTAGTAACATTTTAACTTAGTAACGTTTTGAGAGAAAACTTTCTATTAACATCTCTCTCTCCCTCTTCATGCATGTCCGACGTCCCCCCCTCATGTCGAAGTTATCGGGGAGGGGGTAGATCAACAACGACATCCATACATACATACATGGACATTGCGCCAGTTCACTCCTTAACCTTGGTAGGATTTCTGGATCGATCACCTTCTGAGAGATTACATTGAGAAATGCACATAGCTTCACAATGGCTAATCGAACGTTTTCCGGTAGAAGCCCCCTCAATGCAACCGGAAGCAGTTGCGTCATAATCACGTGGCAGTCATGAGACTTTAGGTTCTGAAACTTTTTCTCTGCCATATTTATTATTCCCTTTATATTCGACGAGAAGCCAGACGGGACCTTCATACTGAGCAGGCATTCAAAGAAGATTTCCTTCTCTTTTTTGGTAAGAGCGTAGCTGGCAGGACCTTCATACTGCTTTGGAGGCATGCAGTCTTTTTCGTGCACACGTTGCTGGTCCTCCCGTGCCTCCGGTGTATCTTTTGTCTTCCCATACACGCCCAAGAAGCCTAGCAGGTTCACGCAAAGATTCTTCGTCACGTGCATCACGTCGATTGCAGAGCGGACCTCTAGGTCTACCCAATAGGGTAGGTCCCAAAATATAGATTTCTTCTTCCACATGGGTGCGCGTCCCTCAGCGTCATTCGGAACAGATAGTCCGTCGGGACCCTTTCCAAAGATTACTTCTAAATCATTGACCATAGCAAGTATGTGATCACCAGTACGGACGGCGGGCTTCTTCCGGTGATCTGACTCGCCTTTGAAATGCTTGCCTTTCTTTCGACATTGATGGTTGGTCGGAAGAAATCGACGATGCCCCAGGTACACATTTGTCCAAATATATACTTTCAGTGTCATCTAAATAGTGCGTGCATGCGTGGTATCCCTTGTTTGTCTGTCCTGAAAGGTTACTGAGAGCAGGCCAATCATTGATGGTTACAAACAGCAACGCATGCAGGTCAAATTCCTCCTATTTGTGCTCATCCCACACACGTACACCTTCTCCATTCCACAGCTGTAAAAGTTCTTCAACTAATGGCCTTAGGTACACATCAATGTCGTTGCCGGGTTGCTTAGGGCCTTGGATGAGCACTGGCATCATAATGAACTTTCGCTTCATGCACAACCAAGGAGGAAGGTTATAGATACATAGAGTGACAGGCCAGGTGCTATGATTGCTGCTCTGCTCCCCAAAAGGATTAATGCCATCTGCGCTTAAACCAAACCATACGTTCCTTGCGTCACCTGCAAAGTCCCGCCACCTTCTCTCGATTTTTCTCCACTGCGACCCGTCAGCGGGTGCTCTCAACTTCCCGTCTTTCTTACGGTCTTCTTTGTGCCATCGCATCAACTTGGCATGCTCTTTGTTTCTGAACAGACGTTTCAGCCGTGGTATTATAGGAGCATACCACATCACCTTGGCAGGAACCCTCTTCCTGGGGCGCTCACCCTCAACATCACCAGGGTCATCTCGTCTGATCTTATACCGCAATGCACCGCATACCGGGCATGCGTTCAATTCCTCGTACTCACCGCGGTACAGGATGCAGTCATTAGGGCATGCATGTATCTTCTGCACCTCTAATCCTAGAGGGCAGAGAACCTTCTTTGCTCCGTACGTACTGTCAGGCAATTCGTTATCCTTTGGAAGCTTCTTCTTCATTATTTTCAGTAGCTGCTCAAATCCCTTGTCAGATACACCATTCTCTGCCTTCCATTCCAGCATTTCCAGTGTGGTACCGAGCTTTGTGTTGCCATCTTCGCAATTTGGGTACAACGGTTTTTTGTGATCCTCTAACATGCGATCGAACTTCAACTTCTCCTTTTCAGTCTCGCATTCTCTCTGTGCATCAACAATGACCCGGCGAAGATCGTCATCGGGCACATCATCTGGTTCATCTTGATCTTCAGCTTCCCCCATTGCAGTATCACCGTATTCAGGGGGCCGATAGTTGTCATCATACTCTTCTTCTTCGTTGTCTTCCATCATAATCCCTCTTTCTCCGTGCTTGGTCCAAACATTATAGTGTGGCATGAAACCCTTCTCAAGCAGGTGGACGTGAAGGGTTTTCGACGAAGAGTAAGACTTCGTATTCCCACAGATATGGCATGGACAACACATAAAACCATTCTGCTTGTTTGTCTCAGCCACTTCGAGAAAATTAAGCACGCCCTTCATGTACTCGGAGGTGCATCTGTTACCGTACATCCATTGCCGGTTCATCTGCGTGCATTACATATAATTAAGTGTGTCAAAAACCATTAAAGAACATCATGAATAGAGAAGTGACCAAATTAATAGAAGTTCATCATGACATTAAAACCAAAGTACATACATAGTTCTCATTGAACAACATATAGCTCTCCAGAGCATCTAATTAAACCATACATTGAAACTATCTAAAACATTTCAATGCAACGACAAATGCGATCATAATCGCAACTAAGGTAACAATTGATCCAATGGCATAATGATACCAAGCCTCAGTATGAATGGCATATTTTCTAATCTTT
The DNA here is from genome assembly GCA_039707655.1 of Elymus sibiricus. Lineage (NCBI taxonomy): Eukaryota > Viridiplantae > Streptophyta > Magnoliopsida > Poales > Poaceae > Elymus > Elymus sibiricus. The sequence continues at coordinate 6,907,600 of CM077666.1, forward strand.
CTAATCTTCAAGCGCATTGCATCCATCTTGATCTTGTGATCATCGACGACATCCGCAACATGCAACTCCAATATCATCTTCTCCTCCTCAATTTTTTTCAATTTTTCCTTCAAGTAATTGTTTTCTTCTTCAACTAAATTTAACCTCTCGACAATAGGGTCGGTTGGAATTTCCGGTTCACATACCTCCTAGATAAAAAAATCTATGTCACGTTGGTCGGCATAATTGTCATAAACACTAAATAAACCAAATAGTTATAAAAGATAATATATACCACATCCGAATCATAGACAGGACGAGGGCCGACGGAGGCGGATACCAAAACCATCGCACTATATAATAACAAACAATAATAAAAGTAAGAAAATTACACAAGTATCTATTTAAATCATACAAGTAAGAACTTTTTTCTTTTAGAAAGAAGATAAGAAGAAGAGGCTAACCACGGTGGTGCCGGCGACGAGATCGGCGCGGGCGATCGACGGCGGTGAGGACGGGGACGGGACAGGACGGACCGCCAAACCTAGACAAATCTTGAGGAAAATGGAGCTTGGACAAGGAGCTTCGAGAGGAGAAAGCTTAAGTGTGGCTCGGGCATTTCATCGAACACCTCATGTGCATAGGAGGTGAGCTAGAGCACCACAAAGCTCTCCCACGGCCGGCCAAAAAAACAGAGCAGTGCACTGCTCTGCTCGCGGGCAAGGGGTATATATAGGCTTCCCTTTGGTCCCGATTTGTGGCTGAAACCGGGACTAAAGGACCCCATTTGGTCCCGGTTCCAGACACGAACCGGGACCAATGGTCGACGCCCATTGGTCCCGGTTCGTGTCTGGAACCGGGACCAAAGGGGCCAGACGAACCGGGACCAATGGCCCCCGAGGCCCGGCCGGCCCCCTGGACTCACGAACCGGGACTGATGCCCCCATTGGTCCCGGTTCGTGAGTGAACCGGGATTAATGGGCTTTTCAGGCCTGGACCAAAGCCCTGTTTTCTACTAGTGCCTTTGCACTATCTAAATGATACGCTTGATCTTTGCGGCATACAGACACCTTAGGCTGGGATGGCGTTGTGACATCTTATCATTAAGATCGATCTTAATAATTCATAGAGGTTAAGTAATGATTTGTATTTCTTTTTTCTCCATACATAAAGGCAAAGGCGAGGGTGACACTTGAATGGCTCCGGGTGAATGACAGCTGCATTGATGAATAAAGAAAAATGGCAAGGGCATCTATAGGGGCTAGCCCCACACTTAGGGCACAAAACTTATTGCCTGCCGCTCCTAGGCTTTAAGCCAGCCTATCCGTGGAACAAAGCATCCCAAGGTGGCAAGGTGGATATGTCAGAGTCCCAAGAATGTGATCTCGTTGCTTAGGAATGGTGATGCGCGTGGTCTTTTCATGGCAAAAAGTGCTAGTCGCTGTGGACCTTGTTCATACGTACCGTGTTTGATATTTGGGTGGTGCACTTGTTTTTAGAAACACGATATAGACGTTGACGCTTACATACACGCACATTCGATGAAAAAATATATATATGCACCTACACTCATCCCTATGAACGCACACGCGCACATACACGCACATTCGATGAAAAAAAAATACACATGTACCTCCGAGAGACCGATCCGACAGATCTCGAGATTGACAAAGACACCACAGGCACCTCGCGTCTCCCACTGAAAGAACCTATGTTGTATATTTGGGTGCTAATCAATAGCAAAACCTGTACTATATACTAAATCAGTAATATAATCTTACAAAAACTTTACGTGGTTACAAGTAGTTATGGGTTAGGTTAGGTCAGCATTACGTAATTAAACTTTTTGGTGGCTATATATATATGAACCCACGGTTGCTACCTGGGATTCCCAAGGAACAACAATAGCGCGCATATGCGCAGTGCAGCACCATGAAGATGAAGCACTACTTGTGGATGCTGCAGCTCTTACCCCTCCTAACGGTCCTGGTGGCTTGGCCGGCTACCTCGGCGACCCTGCGCGCCGATCTCACCCGCGCCGACAGCGGCCGCGGCTTCACCAGACGCGAGCTGCTCCGCCGGATGGTCATCCGGTCGAGGGCACGCGCTGCCAAACTTTGTCCATCCGGCCGCCCGGTGACCGCGCCCGTGGTCCCCGTCGCCGATGCCATAGGCTCCAACGAGTACCTCATCCACTTCCACATCGGCACGCCGCGCCCGCAGCACGTGGCGCTGGAGGTGGACACCGGCAGCGACCTCATCTGGACGCAGTGCCGGCCCTGCCTCCAGTGCTTCCCGCAGACTTTGCCGACGCTGGACACCTCCACCTCCAGCACCGTCCACGGCGTCGCGTGCTCCGACCCTCTGTGCCAAAACGTCCCGATTCTCGGGTGCTTCATCCGCGGGTGCATCTACCAATACAAGTACGGCGACAAGTCAATGACAATTGGCCAGCTCGCCAGAGACTCCTTCACCTTCCACGGCAAGGACGGCACGGTGGTGTCCGTGCCGGATCTAGCCTTTGGCTGTGGCATGTACACCACCGGCAACTTCTTCCCCAACGAGTCCGGCATCGCCGGCTTCGGCCGCGGGCCATTGTCGCTGCCCTCGCAGCTCAAGGTCGGCAAGTTTTCCTACTGCTTCACGACCTTATTCGATTCCACAAGCAGCAGCCCTGTGTTCCTGGGCGCTCCGGACGACCTCAAAGCGCACGCCACAGGGCCGATCCTGTCCACTCCGTTCGTACGGAACCCTCCGGTCCGCCCATCCAACTACTACCTTTCTCTCAAAGGCGTCACCGTCGGCAAGACGCGGCTGCCGATCCCCGAGTCGGCGTTCGCGCTCAAGGCAAACGGCTCCGGCGGGACGATCATCGACTCCGGCACGGCCATCACGACGTTCCCGCGGGCCATGTTCAGCCACCTGAGGAGCGCCTTCTTGGCGCAGGTGCCGCTGCCCTCCGACAAGGCCGGCATCCTACAGTGCTGCTTCTCCACGGCCTCGGTGCCGGACGTAAGCAAGGTGCCAATGCCCAAGCTGATCTTGCACTTGGAGGGCGCGGACTGGGAGCTGCCGCGGGAGAACTACATGGTCATGGTGGGGGACGACGACTCCGGCCTGCTGTGCCTGGTCATAGCGGCGGCGGGTGACCAGGATTCGACCATCATAGGCAACTTCCAGCAGCAGAACATGCACATGGTCTATGATTTGGCGGGCAACAAGTTGGTCATCGTGCCCGCGCAGTGTGACAACATGTGACGACGCCGCGAGTGTTACGTACGTACGTACTTGCTCTAATAAATAAATACGTAAAAAATAACACGTACGTACGTCGTACACGTGTGGGCTATATATATATATATATATATATATATATATATATATATATATATATATATATATATGGAAAATCTATCCTACCACCTAGGGGTAGTTACCCCACATGTCCCAAATACTACCATGTGGTAGTATATATATATATACTATTTTATCATTTTGAGTATGTTCATATACTATATATAAGATACTTCAAAGTGAGTTTCATGAAAAAATTGTAAGTTGGCCCATAATTTTTATTATATTTGTGAAATACGTACATATTTGTACGTAAAAAAGAGCACACTCAAAATGTGATACATACTACCTAAAAAGTAGTATATATACTAACTAAACATCATTATATACTACATACTATGCGTATATACTCTCGATTTTGACAGATACTACATACAACATACAAAACGCAAGTGGTGGTAACTACCACTGGTGGTAGATAAAATTTGTCATATATATATATATATATATATATATATATATATAGGAAAATGGGTTAATACACTCAGGAGTATGTACTCCCAGGCCACGTGTAGTTCTTTTGATTCTCCACCGATGCATTGGGTTCTACCCCTAACGGCTTAGCAATTATTTAATCGGTTAATTAATCTTGTGTTGACGGGTCTTTGAAAAGTTGTTCCGTAAAAAATGGGTGGATAAGGCACGTCCAACTCCCAAATAAATAGCTGGAGAAAACTGCACGTAAACGCAACAAGTACATGTAGATGAGATACGACCGGCCGTCGGGACGGCGACATTTGGCCGGTGAACGGACGCACGACGGTTAGATGATAGAGACGGGAAGCATGGAACGGCGGTTTATGGCAACGGCGGCAAGATAGGTTGGTCGGCAGTTCGACGACGGTTGAACTGAAATGCCTCCCGATCTGATCTACGTCGAGATATCATGCAGGTGAGTCTTTCTGTAGTGTCAATGGTGGGATGCCTAGCCACTAACGTGCATGTTCATCAATCGGAATTGATCAAGTCTTTCGGTAAATATCTGTCCATGCATCTGAATCATACTGTATCGTAGGCTGGGCAACGCCGGCCGGCTGCAGTGCGGCACGTCTTCCCTTTATGATCCATGGTGGATCTGGCTTTCCCAGCGGCTTCAACAAGAGACTCCGACTCGACGACAAGATGCGGAAGAATGGATTGTATGACGAAAGATGCATACACGAAAGCCACGATACGGATGTTGTACTGTAATGCATGTACATAGTGTTTGTGATGCACGTATATAGTTTGAGTCTTGTCATTTGTTATTTCTTGAAGAGAAAATATCCGTAATTGAAACAAATATACATTTATATTTTATTCCTATTTTCTGAATGCAATATACTCCTTCTTAGTTCATATTTATTTTTTGAAAGAATTATACTTTTCTGGTGTAAGTATATATTGGATAAAGGGTATATATATACTTTCCCCATGTAAATAGTGGGACATACTTTCTCTAGAAAAGGATATATGCTTCGTCAAGAAAAAGTGTCATATGCTGCAACACGAAAACGCATATATGCTTAAAAAAAATTAGATATGAGCCCTACAAAATTTAACTACGTGGATGGTCGCAAAAAATAATACAGACACCACACAAGAATACTCATTTTCTTGAGTATATTTATAATTGGCCTGTCTGAGATATTGAGAGAAACTACAAACTACACAGAGGAATACATCATTTTCTTCTAAGGGTCACGTAGACATACTACTCCATTTATGTAGTATATACTTTTTCACATATCCTCATTAAAACATGCAGTATATAGTTCTTCAAAAGATGGGCAGTACATACTCCGACAATACATACCACTTCTACTAACGTTAGTATATGCTCATAAAAAAGTGCGTAGATACTGCTTACAAAAAATGCACTTTATACTCCTTAAAAAAGGTAGTACATACTACTTCATCAATATTTAAATGCTGATACTCCTTCAAAAAATAGTATGCACTCCTTATAAAAAGGCAATATATCTCCTAAAAATAGTTAATATATACTTCTTCAAAAACAAATTCCGTATGTACCCGAAATAAAATTCCGTAGATACTCCTTTAAAAAGTGAGTACATACTCTCCGTCAAAGAAGTCAGTATATACTCCTTATATAAATGCAGTATATATTTTAAAGAAGTCAGTATATACTACTTGAAAGACTGCAGTTGTAAGATATACCTCTATACATTTTTTTGTAGGTGGAGATATACCAATGATTCATATATATATCACAATACTATATTCCTTTGCACTGTAGTGAAAAAAAAAATCAAGGTATATGCCAGACTTGCCGTACGTAAAAAATCTTCATGGTTATTAAACTGAAGCGACCGGCTGCATGCGCCTTTCTTATAGGAAGTAGTTGTGCATGCAGAAACTAATTAGTTATTCATTTGCACGGCTTGCTCAATCATATCGGTAATACCCATCTGCCTTATCCATTAATGTGGGAGTACATACTCTTGGGAGTATAAAAGAGGAGTCCTATATATATATATATGACAAATGTTTTCTACGACCGGGTGTAGTTACTCCCACTTTTGTTTCGTATGTTCTAGATAGTATCTATCATATCGGAGTATATGTACGCGTAGTATGTAGTATATAAGGATGTTTAGGTGGTATATATACTACTTTTTAGGTAGTATGTATCATATTTTGAGCATACTTTTTTTTAAGTACAAATATGTACGTATTTCATAAATATAATAGAAACTATGGGCCCACTTGCAATTTTTTCATATAGCTCGCTTTGGAATATCTTAGTTATAGTATACGAACATACTAAAAATAATAAAGTAGTATATATACTACCACATGGCAGTATATGGGACGTGGGTGTAACTACACCCGGTCGTAGGATGTATTTTCTCTATATATATTTCTCAGTCAATTAATTAGCTACTAGTATTCCAATTGTCTATATATGGACTATGGTGATCAAAAAATTGATCTAGCTAATTGAGAGTTGACTAAGTTCTCAGTTTATTGGTGAGAAAAACATAACCAATTATACAATCACACAGTACATAGCTATAAAGAAAAATATATGAACATTTCTAGCTTATTGGTGGCGCATGAACAATACGTACAATGTTATTTACGGTGAACTAGAATTATACCTCCATTATTTCGCAAAAAATAAAAATAAAAATAAACTGGAGATATACTTATACCTACCATGCATGAACAAAAACGGAAACCAACAAACTAAAATTGACTGAGGCACATGACATGAGGATTAGCAAAATGGATATAAACTTTTGTTTAGTTTGTTCTTGACTTTTTTTGCGAGAGAGTTTGTTCTTGACTTGTTGGCAATATATGTAATGTACTTATGTACTCCCTCTTTAAACTAATATAAGATCGTTTAGATCACTAAAATGATATAAACGAGGTTCTATTAGTTTACAGAGGGAGTACCTAGCTAATGGTCTTGACTTGGTGGCTAGCTCGGACCAGATTCTCTAGGTGGAGGCTTTAGTCAGTTGATTGAGATCGAGGTCCAGAGAAGATGGTGTCGCTTCGGCAGGAAAGCAACTCCACTACTCTCGCTTCAGCACCCAACATAGCAATAGCAGCAGCAACGGGCATGCATCAGAGAGCGACGTGGGCTGTCACCGGCCGGGTGCTAATGCTTGCTTCAGCGATTTAGCAGGGGCACCCTCGCTGAACGGGTTGATGACGTCAGCATGACGGTAGATAACCGTTTTTCTGACATCATCAACATGTTAAATTTGCTAATGTCAGCAACGGGTGATGCTGATGTCAGCACAGACAAAAGATTAGAAAACTTTCTCGTGTCACTGAGGTTGAGACCACGGACAAGGTCTGGCAACTAATGGTATGTAAAATAAGCTTCGCGTCAGGAAACAACTACAGTGCCCAGGAGTGGCGATTTGGGCGTAATGTCGTGACTTTCTCCCTCTTGATTTCTTCTGCTTCCTCCCTCCTCTATCTTCCTCCTTCTCTAGCTCGTTTTTCCCAGTCAATCAGTCCTAATCCTCTCTGATTCTTGATTCAAATGACTCGCCCCGAAATTTGGAGGCCCTCACCCGATGCGACTCGGCAGCAGCCAGCCGGCCACCCATCGGGGCTGCGCCCGCCAGGCTGGAGGCCTCCACGAGTGCCATGCCTCACGTCGCCGTAGTGGAGGACCCGCTGGGGCTCGGCGACATCCGAAAGAAGATGAAGGCTGCGATCCGTTCATGGGCAACTGAGGTAGCTGGTCAAGACAAAGATCGGGGAGAATCCAGAGAGGCACGGGATCTACGCACCTCGCAGATAATGGACCGCATGGGGACTAGGATGAATCAGATCAGGATGACGATGGAGGGCAAGCCTGCAATTCGGAATGCCGTGGAAGAAGAGGAAGATATTCAGATTGTATTCAGGGAGCTGCCGGTTCGTGAAGGTGAACAGAGCGGAGCAATGCCTGGCAACAATCTTTCAACAAATAAAGGTGAGCAGGAAATATGTTTTGTTGTGGGGAATTCTCTAGGGGCAACATTGACATGTGAAGGGGAAGGTAATCAGCAGAATTCAGTACAAGGTGTTCTGGGCGCAAATATGGATCGGCAGAAAATGGGGGTCAGTGAACAGCAGATTGGCTCATTACATGTTATTCCTGTGGCATATCTGTAGAGAATGCGAAAGAGGTGCAGCAGCCAGGTATTGATCTGAATACGAGTCAAAGTGATATGGGGTACCGTACGAAGAAGGTTTGGATCCGCAAAATCCAACTGGGTGAACCACCTGACAGAGGAAAGATAATTAGTGCAGATTTCAAAGGGAAGAAAACATCAGGCTGGGACGATATGCATCAGCAAGTAAGTAAACAAGTAATGCAGAACATTAAGCGTCACCTGGCCAGAGGACCTTCTATTGCTGGACCGAAAGGAGGGAGCAGATAAGGGGTAAGGTGAAGATGGAAGATGCTGGGCTGGTCTTGGCACAGAGCAGAGGTGGTATGGCGCATGCTGGAGGTGAGGGGCTGGGGAAATTGGGGGTGGGGGGGGGGGGGGGGGGGGGGGGGGGGAAGAGAGGCATGGATGAAGGAATTGTTGTGTGTGTGTGTGTGGGGGGGGGGGGGGGGGGGGGGGAGTGAGCTCAAGAAGTCAAAGTCGGCTGTAGAAGTGGCTTCGGAGGAGGCGGTGAACCAATCTACAGTTGAGGCGGGGCTGTCAGAACAGCCCTGCAAACCCCAATGAAAGTTATCGCCTGGAACTGCCGGGGACTTGGGAACCAGCCGGCAGTTCGTGGCCTTCTGGATATCCAGAGGGAGGAAGAGCCCGACATTCTCTTTCTGTCGGAGACTAAGTCTTTGGAGAAGGAGATGGAACTGTTAAGATGGAAGTTGAAGATGCCTCATATGCTGGTGCAGGAGAGTAAGGGGCGATCGGGTGGCTTGGCGTTATTCTGGCGTCGAGGGGTGGAGGTAGAGCTGAAGTGTGGAAGGGCCGGTATCACATTACGGTCGAAGTAACAGGAGACGATGGGAGGAAGTGGAGGCTGACAGGAAATTTATGGTGAGTCAAAGGCGGGAGAGAAGGGAAACACGTGGAGATTGTTGAGAAATCTGAATGCACAGTCATCTCTGCCGTGGATGTGCGTTGGTGACTTCAACGAGATCCTTTTTGCTGGTGAGAAGGAAGGTGGGCCGGCTCGAGCCCAGGGTGATATGGATGCATTCCGGTGTGCTCTTGAACATTGTGCCTTGGATGATCTGCGTTTTACAGGAGATCCCTACACATGGCGAAACAATTGGCATGATGTGTCAGGGTATACTAGGGAAAGGTTGGATCGTGTTGTGGCTAATGTAAGTTGGCGGTGTATGTTCCCTCTTCATAAGGTGATAAACGGGGACCCCCGACACTTTGATCACCGGCCAGTGATTGTTCTTCTAGACAAGCAAGATTCTAGGAGGGTGGATGGCGGTGAGCCTCCTTGCTTTCGTTTTGAGGCTAAATGGCTGCTTGAGGAGGATTGTGTGAAAATTGTGGAGGAGGCATGGAACTCTACTTTTGAGGAGGCGTGTGGCACGGTAAAGGAGGCCATGAAGAAAGTATGTGCTAGCCTTACTAAATGGGATAGGGAAGTTCTGGCCGAGTTGAAGAGACGTATCAGAAATGCTAGAAGGGAGTTGGAGAGATGTCGGAGTGGGGGGCTCAACCAGAATCAAGTGTCGAGAGAGCAACTGCTTGGCTACAAGCTGGCTCGTTTGGAGGATCAATATGATACCTACTGGAAACAATGAGCCCATGCTCACTGGCTCAAGTCGGGTGATAGGAATACCGGTTTCTTTCATGCATATGCTTCAGAGAGGAGTAGGGGGAATGCGATAAAGAAGTTGGAGGTGGATGGGGGAGGAGTAGTGGAGAAGGAGGAAGAGCTACGACCTTTTATATCTAACCACTACAAAAGTTTGTTCACCTCTAATACAGGGCCGTTAAATGATGAACTTCTCCAACAGGTTCCCTCCTCTGTCACCTCAGATATGAATGAGGCTTTGCTGCGGCAGTTTACTGGCCAGGAGTTTAAGAAGACGCTGGATTCGGTTGGAGATCTGAAAGCCCCAGGACCTGACGGTATGCCCGGGATTTTCTACAAGAAATTTTGGCATTGCATCGGTCAGAACGTCCAGGAGGAAGTATTGCATGTTCTTAATGGAGGTGCTATCCCGGCCGGTTGGAATGAGACCACTATTGTGGTGATCCCCAAGGTGAAAGATCCCAAAAGAATTACTGAGTTCCATCCTATTGGCCTTTGCAATGTCATCTACAAGCTCATTTCGAAGGTCCTAGCTAACCGGTTGAAGGTGTTGCTGCCCCACATTATCTCACCAACGCAGAGCGCCTTTGTGCCGGGTCATATGATCACCGACAATGTACTCCTGGCTTATGAGCTCACACATTTTATGCACAATCGGAAAGGGGGCAGGGATGGTCTTGTGGCGGTCAAGCTTGACATGAGCAAGGCTTACGACCGTGTCGAGTGGTCGTTTTTGGAATGCATGATGCTAAAGATAGGCTTCGCTGTTCAATGGGTGGAGCTGGTCATGAGGTGTGTCCGCTCGGTATCATACAGAGTCAAGGTAAACAGGAAGATGACGGATGCTTTTGTGCCAGAGCGAGAACTAAGACAGGGCGACCCCTTGTCGCCCTATCTCTTCATTTTATATGTTGAGGCCTTCTCTACTTTGCTTGGTCGGGCTGATTTGGATGGTTCCTTGGAAGGCATGCAAATTTGTCCAGGAGCTCCCCGTATTAACCATCTCTTCTTTGCCGACGACTCACTCATCATCATGAAAGCCAATGTCCAGTCCGCGGCAAAGCTGAAGGAAATCTTGGCCTTGTATGAAGCTCACTCCGGACAGATGATCAATAAGGCCAAATCGACGGCCATGTTCAGCAAGGGCACAGGAGCAGCCACCAAAACGGCAGTCCTACATGAGCTGGGCATCCCAAGAGAGTCAAGGAATCAGAGGTACCTTGGACTGCCAGTGCACTTGGGTAAACCAGAAAAGAGGGAGTTCGAATATCTGAAGGAGAAGATATGGGCTAGGATTCAGGGATGGAAAGAGAAATTGTTGTCGAAGGCCGGGAAAGAAATTTTGATCAAGGCTATAGCCCAGGCGATCCCCACCTACGCTATGTCATGTTTCGATCTCACGAAGTCTTTGTGTGAGGAGATTGGCCAGCTTATCTGTCGGTACTGGTGGAGCCAACAGGAGGATGAAAACAAATGCCACTGGATCAGTTGGGAGCGCATGACAAGGTCTAAGAAAGATGGTGGGCTAGGTTTTCGTGATCTGCATACTTTCAATATGGCCATGTTAGCTCGTCAAGGTTGGCGCCCACTGCAGAATCCAGACTCCCTTTGTGGACAGGTACTCAAGGCGAAATATTTTCCGGAGTCATCGGTTCTTGATGCAGTGCCACAGCCTGGTATGTCTTACACTTGGCGAAGTATTGTGCATGGGGTGGAGCTGCTGAAAGAAGGTTTGATCTGGCGTGTGGGGAACGGCGAGTCCATTGACCTGAGGGGGTCATCTAGGCGCCCATCGTCCGTCAGAGGCCAAGCAGTGTTAACAAGGGTGGTGGACCTGATTGACCCGTCCACTGAACAATGGGACGTAGAGCTTGTAATTGACATGTTTGGCCCGGTTGATGCACAGCACATCCTATCTATCCCGTTGCGTGGCGGTATGGAGGACCAGTTGGCTTGGCATTTCGATAATAGAGGGAACTTCAGTGTCAAATCCGCTTATCAGCTAGGGGTGAGGATCCGGGACTGGCTCCATCACAGGGATGCAACCACTACGGGCAGCTCTACTGTTGTTTCCTCTAGATGGAATAGGCTCTGGGCATTACAGCTCCCAGCCAAGGTCCGGATCTTTATGTGGCGGCTTGCGCATGATAGTTTGCCTACGTTGATGAACATTAAGCGTAAGCACGTCAAGCTGGATACCCTTTGCCCGGTTTGTGCACGGCTTGACGAGGACGGAGGCCACACCTTTCTTTGCCGCAAATTCGTGAAGAAAGTTTGGCAGCAGCTGAACATGGAGGAGACTAGGCTGTCGCTACTAGAGCTTCCCACCGCGGCTGCTGTGGTTGAGGCAGTTCTCTCCCTCAGTGGTGACAATCAGCGTCTTGCCTGCTTGATTTTCTGGGATTGGCGGACTACCCGAAATAAGATTTACGCAGGTGAGAAGGCCAGGACTACTGATGAGGTATGTTACAGCATCCAGAGACACCTCCTGGAGTTTTCTATTGATGACAGTCCAGCCAAGGTGACCCCCAGTCCTTGTTACAGATGGGATCGTCCCAAACCGGAGTTTGTCAAGGTAAACTTTGATGCAGACTTTAAACAAGACTCTGGTGACGGTGCCTACGGATACGTCTTGCTTTCGGATACGGGCGATGTCATCGCAGCAGGGGCCGGCAAGCTCATGCATATCAAGTGTGCCCTCCAAGCGGAAGCAGAGGCGTGTCTTGCTGCGATCGAGGGGGCTGGAAACGTGGGCGTTCATCGAGTCACGCTGGAATCCGACTCCCTGTCTCTCGTCCAAGCACTGACTTGAGGCGATTCAGACCGAGCAGAACTGGGCGTCCTATTCCGGGAGGCTCGTAGCAGTTGCATCCTTCGTTTCGACGACTTTGAATTTGTGTTCTGCCGTAGAGGTTGTAACTCTGTAGCGCATGCTTTAGTGCAGTTTGGTTATGATGCGGCTGTGCCTTCCACTGTCTGGATGGAGCACATGCCTTTGTAAATGTTTTGGTTGCAAGCGACTCTGCTGCACCAGCTAGTTAATGGATGAAGTGTTTCCCGCGTAAAAAAAATGGTATGTATATATATATATATATATTCCCGTAGAATTTCTATTCTCTCCTTTTTTGAGTTTTTTCTTCGCTTCCGGGTGATTTATGGGATGGTGATCCGTGTAATTCCGGGAATGGGCAGGGGTAAACTTCAGTGTGCGTTTTGCGTTGCGGTAGAACCGGGCGGTTGGCTTTGTTTTTATCTCCACGACCTCTTCAGTCACCACGCGCGTATCCCTTCCGCTTTTTCTTCATCTCTACTGGTGACTGAAAGAGAGAGAGCGCCCTGTCGTGGGAACAAGCCTGACAGTAGAAGGTAGGGGTACGAATGGAGAGGGCAGAGTCCTAGCTACGGCGAGGATGTACACACAGATGTATGAGTTCAGGCCTCACTCGGAAGTGATAACAGCCCTACGTCTCAGTGCTCCAGAGAGCTCTCTACTCTGTCGAGTGAAATATGTGTGTTGTGTTACAAAAGGTTGCGAACCCTTGTGCCAGAGGGGAGGGGTGGCTTATATAGAGTGCGCTGCCCCTCATAACGTCTGGCATTAAGGGGTTTAATCGTGGTCATAAAAGGTGTGAACGTTACTGGTAACGTACACAATAAATGCTATTAAAGGTCTTGATGAATGCCCGCCCGTTAGCCTCCCTGGAGTGACTTCTGGGCTTCTGTGGTCGACTGTCTTCTGGTCCTTCCGAGTGAAAGGGTAAGCGTCGAGTGAAAGACATCTCCGAGTGTATATTGTCGAGTGACTCATGCGTCATGGCGATTCCAGTCGGAGACTTACTCGTAGCCTTTAAGCTTTCCGGGGCAGTGTCCTTAGGTGGGGTATGTAGGCCAGGCCTATGACCCTACCCTAAGTACATATCCCCATCATTAGCCCCCTAATGGATCGGGGTTCGAGGGTAAAAGGTGTCAATGCAGGTTCAGACGAGACACAAAAATCCCGAGTGTATTTTGATGCTTCCCAGAAATCTGCGTCGATTGAAACCTTAATCGTCCTCCCTGATCAATTCCGTCTTGGAGTGTGTCCGAGTTTAACTGAACTTGAAAACTGGTCCGAATGAAACTGGGCTCAAAGCTAGGTTCGAGTGATCTGGAGAATCTTCTGATGAAACAGTTTGCTCCACCGGGTCTGAGCCTCGCGGGTTTTGAAATTTGGATAAGAGCACGCGCGCACGGAGCGGAGATGGCGTAGCTGCTAAGGCAAGTGCGGGAACGACGCCTCGATTATCGCGCCACCCATATCGCCACGTATCGCTCCTCCTCTGATTTCGGGATATCCAGAGATCCTGTGGGCCCGCGGGTCAGTGGCTCACACGAGCGGGTATATGAGGCGACGACGCCGGTGCTGGTACAGTACTCTTCCCCCAAATCCACTCTTCTCCTCCTCTTCCTCCGCCCTGCTCTGCTTCGCTGACCGCCGCCGCCATGACGAAGGGCAAGATGGAGAAGCTCGAGCGCGCCAAGAAGGGAGGTGCCAAGGCGAAGAAGCCATCGGGAGCCCGGTCGACGGTGCCGCCGGGGTGGATCCAGGGGGATTTCCTCCAATCGACGGTCACGGCGGAAGATGTGGACAAACTCGCCGTCGATGGGTTGATAGCTGCCGATTCCTGGCGGTTGCCGAAGGGGGAGGTCGAGCCGGAGCCACGCGACGGCGAGCGAGTTCTGCTTCTCACCCACATCGAGCGAGGTTTTTCCATGCCTCCCCATCCGTTCATCCGTGCTTTCTTGAACTATTTTGGAGCGCAACTCCACCACCTTCCTCCTAATGCAATTGCCTATCTTTCCTGCTTCGTAACCTTGTGCGAATGTTTCCTGGGCTGTCCCCCACATTGGGGTTTGTTCAAGCACATATTCTCTGTCAGATCCCAAGCCGTCAAGAAAGCCAATCCCAAAGATAGCAAAACCAATGTGATCCAACTGTGTGGTGGCTTAGGGATTCAGAAGAGAGGTAGGAGTGCGTTCCCCTCTATGACCTTTCCCGACTCCGTTCGAGGTTGGCAGTCGACCTGGTTTTATTGCAAAGATGTTGCATCACCAAATATGTCGACTGGACTTCCTCCTTTCACCCTGGATCGACCTGTTACTCCCAAACCGCTGTACGTGACAAAGGTAGAGAAAATCCAGGTAGGGATCTTAGTGAATGCTATATCTGAACTGATCCGCGGTGGAGTGACTGGTTTGGACCTCCTTGAAACGTTTCTGAGTCGACGAATTCAGCCTCTCCAAGCTCGGGATCACACCATGTGGCATTATTCGGGCCCTGAGGATACCACCCGGACTCATCCTGAGGAAGTTTCCGATCAGACTGTTTCTCAGTGGCTCAGAAGCATCACTGGAGCCTGTGATAACCCAGAAGGATCCAAACGAATTCCGCCTTTCTCCGCTTTGAACCCGCCAAAGAACTTGGTGAGTTATATATTTGTCGATTGTTTTAATATTTTACCGAGTAACTGAATCTTCGGTCGACTGAATTTGAAGCTTGAATCTCGCAGGAATTTACGAACATGTACTCGCCTGTACCCAATGGAGAACATCCTGATGAAGAGGAAGGGAGCGTCGACGGCAGCGTAGACGGCGATTATGCTGACGACAGTGAGAGCAGCGATGACGATCTGGATGAAGACGAGGTGGAGGCTCCGGTCCTTTTGCGCACCGACCGTCGGGCCAAGCAGCAGAACGACCTGGAGGTCACCCCGAGCAAAACTGTGGCGTCAAGCACAAGGAACCCGAAACGTGACCGTGTCGCGACATCGGGGTCGACTGAAAAGGCTGCGAAACAGCTCAAGCCAGACGTGCCAAAGCCTCGGAAGGCCCTGCCTCGAATCAAGATAGCCGTGCCTGTTGCCTCCACGTGAGCGTTCATTTTCCTTACTTTGCTGTTGAAGAACTTTATGTTGATGTTTGACCGAGTGAAATTTATTTGCCAGAGCTGCTACCTCCGTAACGTCGCCCCATCGGGATGATGGAGACCATATGGGAGTGGACACTCCTGATGCAGCCACCTCCCAACGAGGTATGACAACTCCATAGTTTACTCTGCTTGTTGAAGAATAATTGGCGAGTGTCTTGATTAAAATTGCCGACTGCAGCTGACGAAGTCATCGAACTGGAAGATGATGAGGAGCCGCGGGGAGGAGCGGAGGATGAAGCTGTGCTTCCAGAGGCCCCACGCGTGGGCACTCGTGGACCTCCGTCTGTCCAGACGCCCCGTGGGACGACTGCGGCGACGCCTCCACCCCTTGTAACTCCACTGTCGAGTGCTCCGCCGGCCACTTCTATTCTGGTGGTTTCGACGCTTATTGGACAATCCCAAGCACCTCCAACTGCTCCAGTGACTACACCAGCCCACTCGACGCCTGCATACCCTTTGTACCACGTCCCGGAGGACCAAACCGGAGCTGCCAAGGAGGCCATGATCTAGGCTGGGCAGATGATGCTGCGGACAAAAGAGGCGTATGAAGCTAGCAAGTTAGCCTATGATGCCAGCTCAGCACTTCAGGCCAACGTCCGAGTAAGTGGTATTGTAAGTTCATTTCCGATTGAATTCCTGTTCGTCTTGATTTTACACCCACTGGGGTGTTTTTCTTCGCCAGTAGACCAAGTATTTTCTGGTCCAGTGGGGGCACGCTGAGTGCACCCACTGGGTGTAGTCCCCGAGACCGCTGTCGAATGACGAAGGCATCGACGGGGGTCTTAATATTGTTTCCATTCAACAGGGCAGACCTTGTCGAGTAAAAGTAGGTCCAGTGGGGGCACGCTGAGTGCACCCACTGGGTGTAGTCCCCGAGACCGCCGTCGAGTGCTTGCTTCGGCGGTGGTCTGATAGAGACGATGTTTGGTTGCTTGCTTCTTTCTTTTATACTCGGACAGGCCAGACCTGGTCGAGTGTTGTTGTTTCCAGTGGGGGCACGCTGAGTGCACCCACTGGGTGTAGTCCCCGAGATTACTGTCGATCGTTGACGATGGGCAGTAGTCATTAGAACCATTCTGCAGGTTTCATGGACATCATTTCCATCAACCATGATATGACGCTTGCATAGGGTTGTGGGGTGGGGCGGCGGGCCATCTTTTTCCACTCGGGAGTAGAGAAATTGTTATGTCGACTAAACCACTATTTTTGCTGATTTCAGAAAGCCTGTGGGCTCGGGACCAAGTACGTCGAGCTGGAGAAGGAAAAGAACCGACTTCTGCTGGATCTGGAGCTGACGAACAACAACCTGGACCGTGCCCAGACCGAACTGAAGACTTTGGGAGGTAATCTTTGTTGATCAATAGTATTATCACTTTCGATTTCCACCCTTTGAACCGAGTGAATCCACTCGAACAGACGTACGTGATGAAAACCGTCGTCTCCGAGTGCGCCTCAACAATGCTATTTCTTTAGATACCATGAAGAAGGCGCTCGAGGACAAGGACAAATCACTTGCTGATGCTCAGAAGGAAGCGAAGGAGAAAACTGCAGCTGCTGAGAAGAAGCTTGCAGCAGCCAGTAAACTGGAAGAGGAGAACACCAAGCTCAAGCAGGAACGATCCGAATGGATCAAAAAACTCGAAGTGCAGACCAAGAGTAAGACCGCTCTGGAGAAACACTTGGGAGACTTTGCGAAGAAAATGTTCAGCATGCTCGAAGGTAACCCTCATCTGTCGAATGAATTTCTTCGGTTTTTCCAGAATGGTATTATGATCACCCTTTCACTTTCTCTTCATGCAGAATTCTGTCAAGACTTCGAAAAAGAAACTGAAGAAATTGAACCCAATCTGGACTCCACGAAGTCTCTCGTCGGAGACGCCGTGGCCATGGATATGTTTCGTCTCGAAGCTCGTGTCAAGAGCGTCCAAGGATTCATCACTCGGCTGAGAGCTGCATTTGAGAAGGTCGACAAGGAGCTGTGGCCTGAAGATCCTCTCCAGACTGACCTCGAGTCAATGATGACTCGGCTCAATGAGATGCCCAATCGAGTGCAATCGTGGAAGAAATCTGCTGCCCGCTGTGGTGCTGACGTGGCACTTTCACTCGTCAGGGTTCATTGCAAGGAAGCTAGAGAGGACAAACTGAAGGATCTCCGAGTGACCAACACGAAGAAACTCAAATTTGAAGATTTCATGGAGACTTTCATCGATGCTGCCACTCAGATCGCCGACGGAATCGACCTGGATACCTTCGTTGAACCTTCAAGTCCTGCTGGAGCTTGAATTGGTACTTTGCTTATGGTAAAAACTTTATTTGCCTCGGTATGCCGAGTGTTGGTGTAACCGAGTAAACTTCGTTCAGGCCTTAAGCCTGAGAACTTCCCTTTGCGCGAACAAGTTTCTGCTACGCCAGAGATTTTAGTCTTACTCGCATTTCGCTTTCCGACATTTAGCTTGGCTGAATTTATTTAATTCTCGAATGGAACGGGCGTTCAGCACTCGAAAGAATTTAGGGCTTAGGCGAAGACTGGTTCACAGCTAAACCTCCGAGTGTACTGAATGTCATACACTCAGAAAAGTTTTGAACTTAGGCGAAACGGATTCGCAGCTAAGCCCCCGAGAGAGAGGATCGCTCTTCACTCGGAGTAATCTTTGAACTTAGGCGAGGACTGCCTCGCAGCTAAGTCTCCGAGTGTACTGAATGTCATACACTCGGAAAAGTTTTGAACTTAGGCGAAACGGATTCGCAGCTAAGCCCCCGAGAGAGAGGATCGCTCTTCACTCGGAGTAATGTTCGAACTTAGGCGAGGACTGGCTCGCAGCTAAGTCTCCGAGTGTACTGAATGTCATACACTCGGAAAAGTTTTGAACTTAGGCGAAACGGATTCGCAGCTAAGCCCCCGAGAGAGAGGATCGCTCTTCACTCGGAGTAATTTTCGAACTTAGGCGAGGACTGGCTCGCAGCTAAGTCTCCGAGTGTACTGAATGTCATACACTCGGAAAAGTTTTGAACTTAGGCGAAACGGATTCGCAGCTAAGCCCCCGAGAGAGAGGATCGCTCTTCACTCGAAGTAATTTTTGAATGTAGAACTGTGCGATCGGAATCGACAATAGACTGCGGGAGTCTTCATTTAACAAATAACATTGTCTGGGGTACCCTTATTACATCCAAGCAACTCTGTTATCAAGAATAAAAATGTCGAAGCAGATCCGCATTCCAGGCGCGTGGCTCGTCAATATTCTTCTTCAAGTTGAAAAGATGGTACGCCCCGTTGTTAAGCACCTTGATGATGACGAATGGGCCTTCCCAAGCTGGGGCCAACTTATGAGGTCGCTGCTGATCCACTCGGAGCACCAAATCCCCTTCGTGGAACGAACGGCTCTTGACATGTCTTGCATGGAAGCGGCGAAGGTCTTGTTGATATGCAGTTGATCGGATCAGGGCCATCTCACGCTCTTCTTCTAGGAGATCCACTCCGTCTTGTCTTGCTTGCTCAGCTTCGTCCTCAGAGTAAAGATCTACTCGAGGAGAATTGTGAAGGACGTCACTCGGCAATACGGCTTCAGCTCCATATACAAGGAAGAAAGGAGTGCGTCCAGTCGACCGGTTGGGGGTTGTCCTCAAGCCCCACAGAACAGACGGTAACTCAGTGACCCAAGCTCCGGCAGCATGATCAAGATCTCGCATGAGCCGAGGTTTCAATCCTTGGAGGATAAGGCCGTTCGCTCGCTCAGCTTGACCGTTTGACTGGGGGTGCGCAACGGATGCGTAATCCACCCGAGTGCCTTGAGAAGAGCAAAAGTACCTGAACTCTTCCGAGTCAAAGTTAGAGCCATTGTCTGTAATGATACTGTGGGGGACCCCATACCGGAGCGTTATCTCTTTTATGAATTTGATAGCAGTGCGGGCGTTCAGCTTCTTGATGGGCTTAGCTTCGATCCACTTAGTGAACTTGTCGACTGCAACCAGTAAATGAGTAAACCCACTCTGACCTGTTCTAAGGGGTCCAACCATATCCAAGCCCCACACAGCAAACGGCCAGACGAGTGGAATGGTCTTCAAGACAGACGCAGGTTTGTGTGATAGGTTCGAGTAAAACTGACATCCTTCGCAGTGATCGACAATATCTTTAGCCATCTCATTGGCGCGTGGCCAGAAGAAACCAGCCCGGTAAGCTTTGGCAACGATCGTCCTAGAGGACGCATGATGGCCACAAGTTCCCGAGTGAATCTCCTCCAGAATCAGTCGACCTTCTTCAGGAGAAATGCACCGCTGAGCTACGCCAGTCACACTTTCTCTGTAGAGTTGTCCATTGATTACAGTAAAAGCCTTGGATCTGCGGACTATCTGTCGAGCCTCATCTTCATCATCTGGGAGTTCTCTTCTGAGAATGTACGCAATATATGGTACAGTCCAGTCGGGCGTGATTACCAAAATCTCCATGACCAGATCAATGACAGCTGGGACATCAACTTCAGTCGGATCATAGGCGCTCTTCGCTTGCGGGGGCTCTTCAGTGAAAGGATCTTCCTGCACCGAAGGAGAATGAATGTGCTCGAGAAACACATTACTGGGGACAGGTTTCCGAGTGGATCCAATCTTTGCCAACTCATCAGCTGCTTGATTCTTCACTCGGGGAACATGATGGAGTTCCAAACCTTCAAATTTCTTCTCAAGTTTTCTTACTGCATTGCAGTATCCAGTCATAGCGGGGCTCCTGACATCCCACTCTTTCATCACTTGATTAACCACCAAATCAGAATCGCCATATACCATCAGGCGCCGGACGCCGAGTGAAATGGCCATACGCAATCCATACAAAAGTGCTTCATATTCAGCTTCATTATTGGAGGAATCAAAGTGAATCTGTAAGACATAACTGAGTTTGTCGCCTTTTGGGGATACCAGTACGACGCCAGCGCCAGATCCATTCAGCATCTTTGAACCATCAAAGAACATGGTCCAGTGTGCCGAGTGAAGTTGGATTGGCTGCTGTTGCTCGATCCACTCGGCGAGGAAATCAGCAAGCGCTTGAGACTTGATTGCTTTCTTTGCTTCAAATTTGATATCAAGATAAAGGAGTTCAATAGCCCATTTGGCCACTCGACCAGTCGCATCTCGATTATTGAAAATTTCAGATAACGGAGCATCACTGACGACTGAAATTGAGTGATCCTGAAAATAGTGTGCCACCTTCTTTGCAGTCAGATATATACCATATACGAGCTTCTGGTAATGTGGATATCTTTGCTTCGACGGAGTCAATACTTCAGAAATATAGTAGACCGGGCGTTGAACTTTGTAAGCCATGCCTTCCTCTTCCCGCTCGACAGTTAGTACTGTACTGACGACCTGATTAGTGGCCGCGATGTACAATAACAATGGCTCTTTGCTGCGCGGAGCAGCAAGCACCGGCTGGGTGGTAAGTAGGGCTTTGAGCTCGACAAACGCTGCTTCAGCTTCTGGAGTCCATTCAAAAGTATCAGACTTCTTCATCAGTCGGTATAAAGGCAGTGCCTTTTCGCCGAGACGAGAAATGAATCGACTCAATGCTGCCAAGCAACCTGTGAGCTTCTGGACATCGTGCACACGCTCAGGGCTTTTCATTCGGACGATGGCGCCTATCTTTTCAGGGTTAACGTCGATTCCTTTTTCGGAAACGAGAAAACCGAGTAATTTTCCACCGGGAACGCCGAAAGTGCATTTAGTCGGATTTAACTTAATATCATATCTCCTTAAATTGGCGAATGTTTCAGCCAAGTCAGACAACAGGTCGGAACCTTTGCGAGACTTGACTACGATATCATCCATATACGCTTCAATATTCCGAGGAATCTGATCGAGCAAACACTTCTGAATCATGCGCATGAAAGTAGCGCCAGCATTCTTCAAACCAAAAGGCATGGTGATATAGCAGAAACACCCGAAAGGGGTGATGAAGGCTGTCTTTATTTCATCCGGACCAAACAGACGGATCTGATGGTAACCAGAATAAGCATCAAGAAAAGATAGACGCTCACATCCCGCAGTTGAGTCGACAATCTGATCAATGCGGGGGAGTGGGAAATGATCTTTCGGGCAGACCCGATTGATATGTTTGAAATCAATACACATGCGGAGTGACTTGTCCTTCTTAGGGACCATGACGACGTTAGATAACCACTCGGAGTGGTAAATCTCACGTATAAACTTGGCCGTCAAGAGACGAGCCACCTCTTCGCCGATTGCTCTTCGCTTCTCTGTTGCCGACCGACGCAAGTGCTCCTTCACAGGCTTGGCCTTCGGATCAACCCTCAAACGGTGCTCAGCCAGTTCCCTGGGTACACCAGGCATGTCAGCGGGCTTCCATGCGAAGATGTCCCAGTTCTCACGGAGGAACTGGATGAGCTCGGCTTCCTATTTGCTGTCGAGTGTTGTTGAAATGTTGGTCGGGGCAGCAGTTGGATCCGTCGGGTGAATGTTCACCTTCTTCACATCTCCTGCCGACTGAAAAGCTGACTCAGAAGCGGGCTTCTTAGCACGCAACAGATCGGCGGGATCAGCATTTCTCTTGTATTCTTCCAACTCAACCATAGCCATCTGCTGGTCGGCGATCTTGGAGCCCTGCTGGAGGCACTCCTCAGCCCTCTGTCGGTTGCCGGTGACTGTGATCACACCCTTTGGTCCAGGCATCTTCAACTTGAGATACACGTAACATGGTCGGGCCATGAAACGGGCATAAGCTGGTCGACCAAGGATGGCGTGGTAAGCACTCTGGAAGTCTACCACTTCAAACGTCAGTTTTTCCTTGCGAAAATGCTTGTCATCACCAAACACCACATCCAACGCTATCTGGCCGAGTGAACGGGCCTTCTTCCCAGGGATTACTCCATGAAATTGCATGTTGCTTTCACTGAGCCGGGACATCGGAATGCCCATCGCCTTAAGGGTATCTGCATACAGGATGTTCAGACCGCTCCCGCCATCCATCAAAACTTTACGGAGTCGAGTGTCCCCTACAACTGGGTCCACCACCAGCGCTTGCCGCCCGGGGGTAGCAATGTGCGCAGGGTGATCTGACTGATCGAAAGTGATAGCAGTCTGAGACCACTTGAGATATGCTGGGGTAGAGGGAGCTGCCATGTTAACCTCCCTGTTGATAACTTTCAGTCGACTCTTGCTCTCAACATCAGCAAAAATCAACAAGGTGGCATTGACATCAGGGAACTCTTCTTTTTCTTCTTCAGTTTCTTTCTCACTCGACTGACTCTCTTTGAATGACTGGATCAGCAAACGGCACTGTCGAGTGGTATGCTTTGGCAATATTAAATTGCCCTCTTCATCTTTCCTCGTGTGGATTGCACACGGTAAATCCAAAACATCAGTACCCGACTGATTCTTTGACTTCTTTGGGGTGAACTTAGCCTTGGACTTTCTTGAACTCTTGCCTTGTGCCGCCACGGCGGCCGCTTCTGCCTGAGCAGGAGGATCCGCTTTGCGCTTCTGTTTCCGACTGGAATTCCCACCTGCGTTATTGTCGACTATTTTGGCTTTACCGCTTCGGAGGCGGTCTTCTTCTTCTCCATTGGCGTACCGAGTGGCAATCTCCATCATCTTGCTCAGAGAAATATCACCGGTGCGACCAAACTTCAGATAGAGCTCTCTGTATCTAACCCCAGCCTTGAAGGCACAAACAGCTTGATGTTCGGAAACATTCTCCACCGTGTGATGCAAGGTGGACCAGCGCTGAATGTAATCTCGCAAGGTTTCATTGGGCATCTGGACACAGTGCTGCAAATCAATCAAACCAGCTGGACGTTTACAAGTGCCTTCAAAGGTTCTGATAAACACTCGGGCCAAATCTTCCCAGCAATAGATGCTAGAGGGAGCCAAACGATTCAACCAAGCTCTGGCCGAACCATCCAACATCAAGGACAGATGCTTCATGGCTATGTTGTCGTTACCTCCACCAATCTGTACAGCCACTCGGTAATCATCCAACCAAGTTTCAGGCTTTGACTCGCCCGAAAACTTGCCAATTCCAGTCGCCAACCTGAAGTTGGGGGGAATCTCTGCAGAGCGAATGGCTCTGCTAAAACACTCGGGCCCAGAAACAACAGCACTGCTTCCACTCGGATAGTCTCCGTTATAACCATCTCTGTGGGCTCTGCCTCTGTCGACCCGCCTTTGAGCAAGGATGTCCCTTGCGTCGAACCCAGGGTTCCGCTCATCGCCGAACGGGCGCCTATCATCATTGTGCCGGGACACATATGAACCATTCCGCGGAGGAGAAAACACTCGACGGCGGTCATCGCGGTGATAACGGGGAGCAGACTGATCTCGCCCCTGATCTCTGTACCGATCTTCACGGTATCTTCTGCCTCTGTGACGCGAAGGTGACCCAGGACTGTGAGCCGATTGAACTGTTTCTGCCCTGGGAGAATTGTCGTGTAACCTGTTCTGCGACTGAGAAACAGCCGCGTTTTGCTGTTGCGCTGCCTCAAGCAATGTCTTGATCTGCTGCAGACCTCTACCAGCCTCTGATCGTGACAGTTGAATAGACTCTGCAATCCTAGCAGCCGCTGCAACATTCAAAACTGGAGTACGAAATACCTCGACGTTATTTCGAGATCCACTCGGGAACAACTGTCGCTGTTGTCGATTGGGATGTGGTGGACGCTGCCCAGTACGCTCGTCGAGTGCCTCCTGCATCTCTTTGAGCCGAAGGCGTGTAGCCTCCATGGCCTGGGCCTCAGCAGTCGTACCGACGATGGGAGTATGGAGAACATCCTCATCCCGGCGCTGCTGTTCATTCGACGTTCCTCCAATCTCACGCCTGGAGTGGTTGAAGCCAGGCGGCGGACTCTGATGAGAGCCAGCCATAAAAACTTCTGCCGCAGGGTCGCAGCTCTCGCACTCGGAAGGAATGTCGGATCGGTCCGACACCGAGTCGAACACGCCGTGAAGTGACTCGGCGGGGTCGATGGCTGCAATCTGCGGGGACGAAACCTGGCGTGCCGCCGCATGCCTCACCCAACGCTGTAGCCGCGAGCGACCGGATCGCTTGCGACGACGAACAGCAGGAAGGGCCGACACATACGGGGTCGACGGCTGAAGGAGAAGAACACCGCAGGAGCTTGCACAGAAGTGCGTCGCCCCGCGAATCGGGAGCGCCTCCACGTCCAAAGGCGCTTCCTGGAGCCATGCCGAATCGTCGGCGATGAAGGTGGGCGCTCCGAGACGGATCTCGCGGCCCAGGAACGAATCGCCGCCGGAAGACATGACGAAGGAGAAAATATGCAACCTCGCCGGAAGTCGCTTAGACGCCTGCCCCACGGTGGGCGCCAACTGTCGTGGGAACAAGCCTGACAGTAGAAGGTAGGGGTACGAATGGAGAGGGCAGAGTCCTAGCTACGGCGAGGATGTACACACAGATGTATGAGTTCAGGCCTCACTCGGAAGTGATAACAGCCCTACGTCTCAGTGCTCCACAGAGCTCTCTACTCTGTCGAGTGAAATATGTGTGTTGTGTTACAAAAGGTTGCGAACCCTTGTGCCAGAGGGGAGGGGTGGCTTATATAGAGTGCGCTGCCCCTCATAACGTCTGGCATTAAGGGGTTTAATCGTGGTCATAAAAGGTGTGAACGTTACTGGTAACGTACACAATAAATGCTATTAAAGGTCTTGATGAATGCCCGCCCGTTAGCCTCCCTGGAGTGACTTCTGGGCTTCTGTGGTCGACTGTCTTCTGGTCCTTCCGAGTGAAAGGGTAAGCGTCGAGTGAAAGACATCTCCGAGTGTATATTGTCGAGTGACTCATGCGTCATGGCGATTCCAGTCGGAGACTTACTCGTAGCCTTTAAGCTTTCCGGGGCAGTGTCCTTAGGTGGGGTATGTAGGCCAGGCCTATGACCCTACCCTAAGTACATATCCCCATCACGCCCCACGCCTCTCCCTTCCTCTCCTCCTCTCCCCTCCTACACCGGCCAGCGCCACCTTCTCTCCAGTCTCCACCACCACCACCCTACACATCCATCGCCCTGATCCCTGTACATCCACTGCCACCCGACCACGTTGTCTCCGTTCCGGGTAGAAGCAGCACCAGGTCGGAGCAAAAACGTCCGCCGCAACCATCGTCATCAGCAACAACCACTACTGGAATCGAGATGTACGCCGAGTGCCAGGAATACTCGGCGAAGACCGAAAAACACTCGGCAAAGGGTACGCCGAGTGAGTGTTGCACTCGGTAAACCGCACTCCGGCAAAGCGAGCTTTGCCGAGTCCTTTCTGTTGGGCACTCGGCAAAGACGTTGCTGAGTGTCAAAGGCGTGAACTAGGCAAAATAAAGGTGCCTGACGGCCAGCAGACGGAGACGGCGCCTGCCACTTGTCCATCTGGTTTGCCGAGTCACTGTGGGTAGTTGAATGCCCGTGCGTTGCCATGACCTTTAAATATCTCTACCTATATATAATATAATGTTGAAGGGCGAAATGTTTCTCCGTCCATCATCGGAGTTGCCACTGGAGTTGTTAAAATTTACCTCCATGCAACCGATAAGTGGAAATCAAAGGGTATAGATGTTGCGCATATTGGTTGCTCAAATTACAGGAACAGTGCCACTGATGAAAGGATTAACCCATCTATGCCATAACTATAATTCCTACCGTACGTCTTATGGGATCAAAAAAAAAAAAAAAAACTCAGGGCTGTACATCCTCACGCACGCTGCCGCCATGTCCGATTTGGATGCCCTCGGCATGTTCCTTCTTCTCCATGAACTCGATCTGCATCTCTCCTGCGGCGTCACAAGAACTTGCGTCGAGCATAGCAATCGGCACTGCCAATTATGTTCAAGGATGTAAGCCAAGCGGCAATTATCATCTTCACGTACTGTATGCTGGTTGAGGAAAGAGGCGCCCTCGATCGGTGCATGATTTGTTTTACACGCCGATCGATGAAGCACAGCTGCACAAGGAATAGCTTAAGTGATTGAATTCTACGTACACTGCTAAAGCCTTCACGTGATCTCGTAGCCAAAGTTGCCTGCATTAAATCTCCATGCAATCTCTCTCCTCTTTGTTCAAGTGATCTCAAGCAAAATATGGTGTGTGTATCTTCTTCTGTCGTGCACGCGGATCCAATCTTACTCGGATGTGATCTCGCCGGGAGTACGTAGCTCACACGTATAATGCTGGCTAGCAAACTTGACAGGTCAATTGGATTCATCTACTACTTGCAGCTAGCAATCGTGATACTCGCATCCGGTTTAATTGCGCCCGTGTTCTTGATTTTCTGCACGAAAATTGGGCAAAGAGAGATAAAAAAAAAACCTGCAGATTTTTGTAGCAGGATTGATGTGTTGTCATGTGATCGATCAACTCACTATGGCGGCCGACTCGATGTGGCACATGGTGCATTGGCCCATGACGTTGAGTTGTCGTCAAACCGCCATCGATCGACCTATCCACCGCCGGTTCAAGTCTACGAGATTAAAAGGGAAAGCAGGGTACACACGTTTGATTTTGGTGCATGGTTTGTTTAGTCGTGTCATGCACATGGTGTTGTGTTTAGCATGGTAGTTAAGTTAGCAAAGTACTAGTGGGCTAGCTGCGCATGGGGATGGACGTGTGCATGTGGGTCATAGTGCTCCAGTAGAGTCATGCATGCATGTTTATCTTTGAGGTCTGTTTGCCTGTAGCCTGAGAATCGTGCAAGTTTACGTCGAGGCATCTTTTCTTGCTCGTTGTTTTGGTCACCCGCCAGACTCGGATCGAGCTGCGCTAGGTGGGCTAGTTATGCATGTAACGATGAGCTTGGCTCCCAAGGATAAATAAGAGGAGGAGAGAAAGAAAAGCCGTAAGCTGTTACGCGGCACAATTTTTTTTTTTGAAGAAAAGGGGTTTCCCCCCTGCTCCATATATAGAATGAAGCAACAAACGGTTCACAATATCCGTTTCTGCCTACCGGGACAGAACAGGGAACAAGAAAATAACAGGTCTACAGTACTTTTTATTACAGGGCGAGCTCACTGGGAAGAGAAAGAAACTACATCCAACAACTCAAAACTCTCCCAGCGAATCAATCATCTCCAAGCGATCCTGAGCAGCCCCCCTTTGCATTTGTCCAGCAGAAGAATACAGCGCCGTAGAAGCACAGATTGAGTGGCGTCGCAGAGCACACTCCATTGTTGCAGAAAGCTTTTTAGACGAGCAAACACGCAGCCCATACTTCTCCAGCTTCTCCCCTGAAAGCAAAAATCATTCCTTAGTGTCCATAAGCTCCATAAGGAGGCAACAACAACCAAATTCAAAACTTTCTTGGTTTTATGCATTTGCCACAAGGCAATAATATCATCAAGCTGGACAGGTATATCAATATCAAAGCACATAGCCACAAATTTCCAGATATGTTTAGCTACAATACAGTCCAAGAACAAATGCTGGACTGATTCATTTTCCGCGCAGAACAAGCAAGTGAGATCATCTACGTTTCTTCTCTTGTTCAGGTTATCACGGGTAAGCACTTTGTTGTAAACAATCAACCAAACGAAAACATGTATTTTTTGGGGGCAAAGGATTTTCCATAGTTTGTCCCCAACCCTCGAGCGCACACCCCCAAAGTTGATGGCCTTATAGAAGGATTTAACAGAGTATTTGCCATTGGCCTCCAAGGTCCAAATGGGGCAATCAGGTGCATCAGAGAGCTGCACCTGCTTGACACTGGCAACTAGTTGATGCCAAAGGGCAAGTCCTTCCTGATCAACATTCCTCCTAAAAGATAGTTTGAGCTCCTCTCCGTCCCACACTTCTGCCACACAGCAATTTTGCTGATTGCAGATGGAGAATAACCTCCAAAACTGCACTTTGAGGGAACAATCCCCCAACCATATATCATGCCAGAAACTAATATTACGACCATTACCAACTTTCCATTTATAAAACACTTTAGCCCCCGAGATTGCCCACGTAAAACCTTTCCAAAAAGGAGATCCCACATTATTCCTAGACCATAGCACATTTGGACTGTTAGTGTTATATTTGTAGTCTAACAACTTTTTCCAGTTTTTGTCTCCTGCCTCAAAGTATCTTTTGCCCCAGGAGGCCAATAGAGCCATATTGAAGTCTCTCATATTGGGGATCCCAAGTCCCCCAAAGCTTTTGTGTCTAGAAACCAGACCCCAGTTGGCTAAGTGGTACTTGTGCTCATCCCCCAGATTGCCCCAAAAGAAGTGTGCCATCTGGGAATTGATAGCTTTAATGGCCCACTTGGGGAATTTAATAATAGCCATGAGATAGGCAGGAATACTAACAATACAAGCACATAAGAGAATAATCTTCCCTCTATAAGAAAGAGTTCTACCCATCCACCCAGAGATCCCTTTTATAATCCTATCAATGATAGGTTGTAGGTCTTCTCTTCTAAGTTTGTCAAAGTGCAAAGGCACTCCCAGGTATTTAATAGGGAAAACCCCCAGCTGACAGCAAAAAATTTGAGCAAAGGATCTCGCGGTTTCATCATCTATGTTAATCGTCATCAGGTCACTTTTATGAAAATTGATTCTCATCCCAGAAAGATTTTCAAAACAAGACAGTATCCACTTGAAATTTCTGGCCTTCTCAACAGAGTTTTCGAGGAAAAGGAGGGTGTCATCAGCGTATTCCAGGTGTTAGTTCCCGTGTGCTGTTCCAGGTGATCTTGTGTGTGTAGTTTCAGGCTTAGAGCCAACAGGCATGCCGTGCCGTGCCGGCTGTTTGCTCTGTAGCGAAGCACGGGTACTACGGCAGAAACCATGGACTCAGCGGCCGGCGGTCTCTTCTCCGGCCCTTCTTCAACCATTGAGATGGATGGATTTAAAGGAGTACTCCCGCAGAAACCATGCAATTCCTTTTCAGACGGGAGTAATTGAGATCGGAAGGGGAGAGGTTTTCGTGGGGGAGCGAACGAGGCCCTATTAATGACTATCGTGACTTGTACTTGGGAAATATTTAGTTTTCGCTAGGCGTCAAATGCATCAGGACGGAGCCAGTCCTTCACTTGGTACTACCTCCTTTCCGGTTTACAAGTCCCACGCATATCCCTAGGTCTATGATTTAAACAATGCAACATGATCGAGTTTTATATCACTAAAATTATATCATTAGAAACTTCAAATGTTCTATTTTCTAATGGTATAACTTTTGTGATATATAATGTGTATTACATTGGTAAAATAGATGGCCTAGATATACGCACAGGACCTATTAACTGGAAAGGAGGGACTATTACAGGGCCTGGGTTTGGGCTGGAGTGTGGCCTTGAGCAAGAAAAAAAAATACTCCATATACCAGCCAAACACACGCCTCTCTCTCCCCCACCCCCCCAAAAAAATTTAAATGTCACTGTCTCACTATCTTCCTCTCTTGGCTCACCCGATGGCTCGATCCCTCCGCCGTCGTACAACCCCTCGTGCCGCTGCGTAGGCACCGAGCCCGCGCGCTCGCCGGACTACCCCTCGCTGCGTAGGCAGTCCGATTCGCCTGGGAGGGGCGAAAGAGCTCGCCGCTCCCCGATCTGGATGAATGAATGAATTAATGAATGAATTGGGAATTATGTGTTTTTTCTTGACAATTCAGGCATTTTTTTCAGAGTTCAGGGGGCATGAATTACTTGGTAACTGTTTAAGAGAAATTGGTTCACACTCAAGGCTATCCTAGTGTTTGTTGACAAGTTCCAGTGGTCCAGTTTGTAGTACCAAATCAACTCACAGATGCATGATGAACTATTTAATAACCGTTGTTTGACAAGAAAACTGAAAACAATATACACGATCTTTTATTTCCATTGGTTTCATCAATTCTTGCTGACTGCTATAATTACTAATTTCTTTTAGGGTGCTAATTATTATTATTTGGATATACATGAACTGATGAATACAACTTCGATCTAATGCGTCTGTACCGTTTGATTTGCTATCAATGATCAAGGTCTTGTGTGACCCTTCATTAATTTGTCAGGAACAAAAAATAGATGATGACTTGGAGTTTCTGATTTTGTCTAGTGATGTGATGTGGGCCATGGTTCCAAATGAGGTCAGTTTGCCATCACATTAATTTAGGGAGGGAGGGACCGCTATTAGTTATCTATATCTATATCTATAGCAATATAAAAAGACTCAAATGGGCACATCCAACAAATCTCGGCCATCAAACCATGTCAATCCAATGATCTATATTGCTTCAATGGCGAGCGCTCAACATGTTTAGCATGCAATTAATATCATACCAAATATCAACGTTTATGCTATCCACGTATTTAACGCGTAATTGATATCATACCTAATATCAATGCGCAATTAATTTTCTTCCTAATATCAACGTGCATTACACGTACACATTTACTAGTTTCACAAGCATGCCCCGGTAAATCAAATCAAGATAAGGTCTGCCGGCCTTAGTATTGTAGGCCCAGTTCAGTAGTGGCTTAAAATCAAATCCCAGTGTATAAAATCAAAATATGTCCCTTCTTCTACACCTAGGTACACTTAAAACATAATTGCTCCTCTTATGCTTTTGCCCTTTCGTCACGCTTTCGTCCAGTCAAAGGCCTTTGACTATTAAGGTAACATTTTTTGGACCCTTTTGCCCCTCCTTACAATGAGTCATCTCTCTCTCTCTCTTGGTGGCCCATCCCTCTTCTCCCCTGTCCTGACCGCCGCCGGCGGCGGCATCTGTGCATCCGTCTCTAGTGACCACTCACTCGCTCGGTCTTTTTGCTACCACTACTGGCACATAGCGTGCGCATCTCCTGCCTGCTCTCGACTCGGTTGATCGCGGCGCCCGAGCGAGCCGGCCATGGGAGCCACGGGAGGAGGCTCCTGCACTTGCTCCTCGCCATCTACCACCCCAGGAACCAGTACCTACTCCGCCTCTCCGCGGACGCGCCCGACTCCGAGCACGCCCACCTCGCCGTGGCTCCCGCGCGCCGCCCCGGTCGTCACCGCGTTCGGGAACGTCGACGCTCTCTCTCTCGGCACGCGCTGGAGGCACAAGTACGCGTACGCGAACAACCATGGCCGGCGAGCACGGACTACCTCCTTCGTACGCCGGCGGCCGCGCGCTTACGCCATCACCTGATTCACCTCCGAGCACGGACGCGCTCCAGCCTGACGGAGGAGGCGGCGGTGGCGGAGGCGTCTTCGGGCCCAACGCGGTGTTCTTCTTCGGCTACTCGGCGGCCTAGGCGACAGCTCAGGTCTCCGTGCTCTCAGCACCGGGAAGAAGCAAAAGGAAGGAGAGAGACTATGGGCCGGCTCGTGCCCCCTGACGGTGACCTACTCCCACTCGTCGGCGTTGCTCAGCCCGAGGTCCCAGCACTGGTGGCCGTCGTGTTTCTCCAGCTGCAGGCAGAACCAATCGGCAGCTCGGTGTGGCCGGCTCTCCCGATCTGGATCGGGATCGGGTGGAGAGAGAGGGGGGCCTACGGGATCGGGAGCTGGAGGTTGAAGACAACCCCATGGGGCCCGCATGTAAGTGAAAGAATGAGAGATAGGGAGAAAGGGCATGCTGGTGTAGGACTCATTGTAAGGGGGGGCAAAAGGGTCCAAAAAATGTTACCCTAACAGTCAAAGGCCTTTGACCAAACGGAAACGTGACAAAAGGGCAAAAGCATAAGAGGAGGAAATGCGCTTGGGTAAAACTGATGGTTTTTCGAAACTAGGGGGAAAACAAACAGGTGGGCACCAACTAAGGGATGGAATGTAATTGTCGCTTGTAACTTTGGATAAAAGGTATATGCTCAAAAACTACCCTCTGTTGGTTTAGTGCTTTCTCATTATGTTTGAATAGCTTGGTTCAAGTTTGATTAAAATTTCAAAAACATATTTCATACTTACAACTGTTCATGCGCTGATTTAGTTCTTATGATGTAGACAGTAGATGACAGTCATTGTTGGTTGAAAATAACTCTGATCAATGAACAAAGGAACTCACATGTATCTCTCAAAGTAAAATGTCCTCCAGTCAACAATGATATTTACCTGAAAGAAAGTGTGAAACGTATACCATTAAACATCTCCGTAACAAGGAAGGGGACACCTCTAAAATAAAATACGAAATATGCAGATATCATATTTTTCTTCTTTATTCTGCCCAGAGCCAGTATACGCAATAAATCTGTAAAGACCATTCTTAAAGATAGAGGAGGTGAGTTTTCTAAGGAATTGTTGTGTACATGAAATCTGCTTCCCTCCAAATTCATTTGTCTATCGCTTCAAGAAATCTAGCATTGTGAAAGATGGATGTTCTTTCCTTTGTAGCAGTTTCTTGTTTCAGTTTGCTCTATATGTAAAACTCGCATTTCTTTGTTTATTCTCGTTTTCATAGGATCAAATTATGTACAATCCGGTAGGTATGAATCGTGAATGCTTTTGCTGCTAAATGTTGTTCATACCTGTGCGCAGCCTGACGTACTTACCAAAACTTCACTTTTATGTGTTCAGGGGACGTTTGTCTTTTGCTCATGTCGGTCCCTTCTTCTTCAATGGGACGCGTTGTGGAAGCACCTGCTAGATAGATGAGGCTGAAGGCGCCGACGTCAATGGGACGCGTTGTGGAAGCCCCTGCTAGATAGATGAGGCAAATGGCGCTCCGTCGATGGGATGCACCGAGGAAGCTCCTGCTAAATGAGGCCGAAGGCGCGGCCGTCGATGAGATGAGGAAGCCCCGAGGAAGACCCTGCTTGCGGATTTTGCGATTAGATGGACGCGTATAGGATGAGATGAGGTGCGGGGAATGATTTGGTATGTGCATTGTTTTTACAGTGATTTGGTATGTGTGTCCTTGTATGGAGTGTGTTTTTTTTGTTTTTTTTTTCCGAAACGGAGGCAAAGATTGCCTCATCTATTAATTAAGTAGAAGAGAATTGTCCAGTTAATTACGGAAAACCGGACGAAAACCGAAACAACAAGGACTAAGTGCACCCCAAAGACACCAACACACAGGGCAAAGCCCACCCTTGAACAACACCGATGACAACCACATCGCCCAGACGATACGAGGTTCATGCCTTCGAAGCTGCAAATCTCTCGAGGCCGCTGCCTCGACATCCACTGCTCCGCCGCGCCCTGCGCGCTCAACCGACACAGCCTTCCGGGGCCGCCGCCCCGACATGCCACTGCTCACCTCGAGCTGCAACGCCGCACGATACAGCTACCCACAGCCCATACTGCAAAGAACAGCCGCACGCAGACCACGAACGTCGCACCACATCCGGGGCCGCCGCCCCGACATAACACCACTCACCCTTGAGCAGCAACGCCGCGCAATACAGCTACCCGCAGCCCACACTGCTCAAGACGACTGCATGCAGACCACGAACGCCGCACCACATCCGGGGCCGCCGCCCCGACATGCCGTCCAACCGCCCCCGTTGGGACGCGTCGACCGAGCCAATAACCTTGCCGCCCTGGCAGCTCAACGTCATCACCCAAGCCATGCCGACAAGCAGCCCTACCTCATGGAGCCGCTGCCACATCGCTGCCCGAGGCCGCCACCTCGGCACTCAACAGAAGATCCCGGAGCCGCCGCACCGGCATACACCGCCCTTGAAGACGAAAGAGCCCCGCACAGCAACCAAAAGGCTGACCCTCCAAAGCGACGCCTCCAAGAAGGTTACGACGTAGACGCCGCCGCCGCCCACTCCAGAAAACTGGAGTTTAGGTTCTCACCCGGAGAGCCCAAGCACATGAGAGGAGAGGAAGAGCTCTACGACAACGCCTCCAAGAAGGTCACGACGCCCACAGGCGCCGACATCGTCAAAAACTTTCGTCCGAGCTTCCTCTTCCATAACAATGAGCTTACAGATCTGGGTACGCAAGGATACCCAGGCCATCGGCCAATCCGCTGTGTAGAGCACCTCCCGCCGTCAGCCGCCAAAGCCCCCACGCGACGATCCTCTGCAGCACCTCATGCGATAGAGAAAAGACGCGCTTGCCGGGGCCAGATCCGAGGGCAACGCCTCAAATCCGCCGTCCCCAGCCGCCGCAGCAGCCCGTGCCGCCGCAACCATCGATCCGGGGCCGCTGCCCCGGCATCCTTGCCCTGCCTCCCGAAGCCACCAACTGCCCCGTCTCATGACTGCAAGATCCGGCCAGAACCGCACTGCCTCGCAGATGCCCCGCCCGCCTCAGCACCAGCACACCTACACGTCGCCGCGAAGATCAGCCGCCAGCTGCCCGCTACCGCCGCAGCCACCGTCCCGACGGGTGGATCCAGGCGCCAGAGCCCAGATCCGACGGGGCTACGCCACCCTCGTGGCCGAAGACGAGCCGCGCCCCTCGCAGCCAAGCCGCCGCAGGCACCTGACCGAGCCGCATCCCCTGCCAACTCCAGATCAGAGCGTCGAATCCCTCGATCCACCACGCCACGGTCCGTCGCCAGCCCCGCCCCGTCGCCCAGCAGACGCCCAAGCTCCGAGGCCGCCGCCCCGGCTTCCGCTCACCGCGAGCACCGGCCGCCGCCCCCAGCAGCAGTAGCCAGCCTCCAGCGCCGTCGATGGAGACCCCGACGCGCGAGGCAAGGCACGAGGCCACCCAGCCAAGCAACGCCGCGTGAACGCATCGGCAGCCGCCGCTCGAGATCCATCTGGGATCTGCCGAGGCGCGCGAGAGAGTAGACGGCCCCGCCGCCGCCTATGCCGCGCAGGCTTTGCCCGGCGGCGCCCTGTGGCGGCGGCGCGGCGAGGGAGGAAGTGGAAGGTAGCCGGCGGTTGCGGCGCTAAGTTCCGCCTGTGCCGCTCCTGGGAGAGCGACGCGGGGGCTGGGCAGATGTATCTGCATCAAGGTGTCGTACTAAGGACAATGCGAGTGTGTTTTTTTAGAGTGATTTGGTATGTGCGTGTTCTTGTATGGAACGCGCAATTGTAATTGGCAAGTGTTTTGTAATTGCCCAAAGTTTTGGTAAGTGGGGGGGGGGGGGGGGCGTGGACGTGCCATTTAGCATTAGGTTCATTTGATAAGTGCGGGAGACGACGTACCACAGTAGGACGACGTATAATTGTAGGGGGGAGCTAGGTGACGTACCATCATTCATCAACTCCCTTTAATAGTAAAGATACCCAAGGATTACTCAACTTGTAATTGTTTTTTTTTGTGTGCGAAGCATCACATCTTACCTAACATGGGAGGGGAGGAGATGCTCACAAGCAAACAACTCAGATCTTTTCTTTTCTTGAACTACTGGGAACCAACCACACCCATACCATCTTAGCTTACATAGATACAAAATGATGTTAGGCTATCCCCCAAGACAGCCCAGCACTCTCCAAGTCTACATGTATAATAGATTGGAGATGAGTGGGCGTTTTGGCACCCGGGCACCAGTTAGCTCGGAATCTCGGGCGTACATTAGGTGGTTGAGATATGTGTTGTGTGCTATTACCTTTTTTTTAGTGTATAATGTGTGCTATTACGAAATCACTGATTAAGGGGTACCCCTTGCAATAGTTACCCCAAACTCCTCTAGTGACGACAAGTGGCACTAGAGAGTTTTGGTGGATTTTCTCCCATAGGAAATGGATGGCAGGGTTAATACGTGCTCTTTTTTTTTTTTTGCAGGATCTGGTATTTCAAAAAGAAATATCTCCTAAACTGGGGGTCCAAATTACGAGCCGTTTTCACCATTGTGTTTCTCGCGTCGAGATCTTCCAAACTAGATCACATGATGATATGTTTCGATGAACTTTTTTTTGGGTGTAACTTGTACCCGCAACGAGGACTAACTTGTACTCCCTGCTACACCATACATGTACTCTACGCGGTAATATACTTGTACTCCCCACGTAGTGTACTCCCCAGTTAGTTGCACCCGTGCTATTACCTCTTTCTATATGCGAGGAAATACATTCATATACGGAATACCTATGGCCCATGTGAACCATTGCTGGGAGGAGGGGCCAAATCGCTCTTATGGCCGCAGCTCACCTCGTCCCCTTGCAGCTGGTTTTTCCATGGATGGGCTCGAGTTCTTCTTCAAGGAGGGTATGTGAATACGAACAGGTAAGCAACCACTCGACATGTTCGATGCCGTGTTTTGTGAAATTTGTTGCTTCATGTTTGCTTCAGTTTGTTGCTCCAGGAAAAATAAATTGGTTCTAGTTCTCATTGGATCTGGATGGAGGTTGTTGCAGGTTCATGCCGAGGTTTGATGCACGCTTCATATTTGATGCCGACATTAGCAGCTCAGATCCAGACCAGGCAACTGGGTTGGCTTCGGGGCCTGTCATCGGAATAGGGGTTGCTCAAGATGTGGTGGTGATGCCGACGAAGTCGACACTGTCCTAATTGATAAGATAGATGATTCTTACGGAGGAGGCAGTGAGGTTGTTGGAGATTCTGAAGAAATAGCACAAAATGTAGACTTCAAGGAGGAGGGTGCTTGCTGGACTCGAAGGTAATTAACTACGGACATTCGTTAGAGCTATGTGGACTGTTTTGACCTAGATTATGTGTGCCAGCTCCAGCTATATTACGGATGGAACCGACGAGCTAGATTCGTTAGAGCTATGTTACGCTTGAGAGACAGGAATTGGCATACGGTGCGCGAAGAGTAGGTTGAACGTGCAGAGCAAAAAGTGTATGCAAGAAATTGTCTGCGCATGTGTGGCATGCATTTTGTTGTCACTTTTTTTTTGACGGAACCTCGTCAGAGGGCGGGGAGCTCCCGCATTGCATTATAGAAGAAGAGACTTGATCCAGTTAACGAGGGAAACCGGACCCAAAAACCAAACAAGCACGGTTAATTAAGGAAAACCGGCAAAAACCACACACAACACACAACTAGCTATCAAGGAACGTCATCCGAGCCAGATACGAGGGTGCCTAGGCCCAAGACCATCAAAAGCACCTAATATCCAACCAAGTCAACCTCCTCAACCTGAAGAAAACGCCCACAACAAGCAGAGCACTTGCACCTAATCATCTTCATAATCTGATCAAACATTAACCTCAACCAAAGCTCGAATGGCCTGCATCGCCACCGGCGTGGGTGGCTTCTTGTACATCCACAGATAAGACTGTATCTTCTCTTCCACATCCGCCTCGGTGGCTTTCTTAGATGTTGTGGCCTTCGGCAAATCCCCATAAGCCTCCGCCAACCTATGTTCAGCGCGCATCGCAGTGGGGATGTTGCAGTTTTTGTTCTTCTGATCCAAACGTCCACTACGCCTCTTGGAACAACTAGAGCCTCCTTCAATCTCCAAATGGATTGGCGCTTGGAGCAACGAACATGGCGCTGTGCAACTGAAACTGCTCAGGAACTCATCCAGCAAGGGAGTTGATGTCGGGCCTTGAGGCAAGCCAATGTCACCAAGAGACTCCTCAAGCGCACAAGACATCATTTTGCTAACTTCACCTGAAGCATGCATCAGCGGGGAGGAGACCAAGGGGGGCACCTCCACAACCATGCTACTGGGCAGAGCCACCATAGACTGATCCATGCCATTGCTCGAAGCCACAATTTTATCAATCTTAGTTTGCTCTTCCTCACATTGAATCTCCATGTCAGATAGAACATGATCAA
This sequence comes from Elymus sibiricus, assembly GCA_039707655.1. Taxonomy (NCBI): domain Eukaryota; kingdom Viridiplantae; phylum Streptophyta; class Magnoliopsida; order Poales; family Poaceae; genus Elymus; species Elymus sibiricus. The sequence goes on from CM077666.1 coordinate 6,945,685, forward strand.
AAGCAGGAGATACATCTACAGGTCTTGCCACTGTGGCCAGTATCTCCGATGAGCAACCGGCCAAACCAACCTCATTATGATCATTAGCATTGGCAGGAACGAGAGACATGTTCCCCTCGGCCTCTCCAACCAGCAGCTCGGGCGGCAAATTAATGGTAGGGAAAGAACCAGACCTGCGACTCACAGCCTCCATTCGCTCCAATAAGCCTGAGACCTGGACCGTCCAACCTTGCAGAGGAACCACCATGTTGCGGAGGGGCTGAACAACCTCCTCCAAGCGAGAGGCAGCGAAGGCCTGCAACTCGCCACGCAGCGCCTCTGCCTGAGCAGCGAACAGAGTTTGCAGCAGCCCCAAATTAGCAGCACGGGAGTTTCCACGAGGGGCCTCCTGATCAAGCGCATCCGAAGGGGCAACCACAGAGGCCCACGAGCCCTGCAACCGGCGAGGAGGAGTTGGAGGCGAGTGACTACAAGGGCGAGGCGCTTGGCAGGCAGGCACCACCCCTGGGCAGCGAGGGGAGGCTGGAGGCGAGCGAGAGCGCCGGCGATGATCTTGACCGGCTGGCAGGCGATCCGGGCAATCCCGCTCACGATGGCCAGAGCGGTGACAGCCCAGGCACCGTACATGGCCGCGACAGTTAGCAACGAAGTGCTCCGGCGCCAGGCACCGAAAACACAAGCCAAAAGTTCTCCTCTTGAAGGCAGGGGAGAGACCGGTTCCCTTCCTAGGAGGAGGAGTTGAAATCTTCTCCGTCCGCGGGCGACGGCGCCCCCCGACCTCCTCCCATGGCTGCTCAGACGACACCTCGGTGGCCTCAGCGACCATCGTTGGCGTGAAGTTCTCCGGGAGCTGAGCTGGGGAAGGCGGCAGGAGGAATCCCGACCCCCCCATGGGGCGAGAGACCGGAGCCCCATCCCCTCCCACGGCTGGGATGCGTGAGGGATCTGGATCTGGATCGAGATCGAGGGGGGAGCAGAGAACGGGAGGTGGATGGGTCATGGCGGCAGGGAGGTCGTGCATTGTTCCAAGTTCTATCTTTGATTATGGATCGAATGACTCTATTATAGTTCGCTACTGTTATTTAGCTATTGGTGCCGAAATGCTGTGTGGATTACGTTGTGTGTGTTTGAATTTGGTGTGATGAAAATGTAATACCCTCGCTATGCTGTAGGTGTTTTATGCAACATAGCTCATTTTTAAACAGTGCATATCATGTTTTTCTTTGTGTCTGGGAATGGTGCATTGCATGTTACGTTAAATGATCTGCTTTGCCAGGTATCGTTAGAAACACCGCTCGCGTCGCCTCCAGGGGGGCGGCTCGGGCGCCCTAGCCGCCGCCGCCCTCGACCTCCCTCCTCCCCAGCTTCCCTGCCGCCGCCGGAGGAGGTCGGCGAGCGAAGCTCGCCCGGCGGACGGCGGGCCCTCCTCCTTTCTTCACGAGGGGATCCTCTGGCTGAGATGCGACGGCGCCCCTGGGCGTACGGCATGGAGGCGGAGTTGGCGCACTCGGGCGGCGGCCCGATGGGATCCCGGCGGCGCTGTGGGGGCTGGCGGCGGCGGATCTGGGGTTTCCCACCCCAGATCGGTTCTCCTCCGGGTGGTCGGGCTCGGGCGCCGTCCGGCGGCCCTAAGCGGTGGTGGGCGCACGCGTTGGCTGTCTTCCTTCACTGATGTGATTGGGGGCGGCCGGAGGCGTTGGCGTGGTGCCGGATCCGAACAAGGTGGTGGCGCCGTCCCCTTCGTCAGGGATGATGGCCAGGTGGTGGGTCCTTGTGGCGGCGCCGGTGGCGGCGGATCTTGGGATCTCGCTCCCGGGGACGTCGCAGGACGCGGCGGCCCGTGCACGAGAGATGGAGTTTCTTCGAACAGATCTGGGTGAAAACATGCTTTCAGCTACTGCCAAGGCCGGCGGTGGCGGCGCTGTCTGCGTCGTTCCCTTCTTGAAGGCATCGTCGTGGAGAAGTTCAAGGCCACTCTCTGCTACCTCCGGGGGAAACCCTCGATCAGTAGATCGGATGACGGCGGCGCTCTGGTGTCGTTTCCCCCTTGGGGGCGTCATTCATGGAGGTACACACGGGCTCGAGGGAACAGAGGACGGCTTCTTTGGTGGAGCGGTGCTTCATCTTACACATTGATGGCGGCGGATCTCGGCGGCGTGGCGCTGTGGAGACTCGGAGTCCGATGCGCGGAGATGGACTCGCGCAGGAGGAGGATGCTGTCTGGCGTCATGGTGGCGTCGATGGCAGAGAGGCCTGGCAAGGTCGGTGCATTAGTTTCTACTCTGAAGATGGATTGGTGGAAGATGACGGCGACGACACAGAGAGTGCGTCGGACCAGTTTGTGCCCCAAACCCAGTATGTGGCTTGGTTGGGGCCTCTGTCTTTAGATGTTAGGCATTTGTGCGATGTCTGTTTGGTATTAGGCTCGAACTATCGGCACCCCTTCATCAGGTGGATAGGAGTAGCGACAGTTGTTGCTAAGATGGTGGCTTCAGACTACCTAATGTACTACTTTGTAAGGTCTTTGTGAATAATTAATAAAATGGCTGCATGCATCGTCCAGATGCAGAGGCCGGGGGTAATCCTCCTTTTCAAAAAAAATGTTACGTTAAATAAGAAGCTGATCCTTGCAACGGTCGAAATATCTAGAAATCAACCACCCCACCCTTCTTCCTTCCCTTCTCCTCTCTCCTCTTTAGCTTTTCTTGAGGCGTTCAGTGAGTTGCCATAAAATTCGACCCCCTCCTTCCTCTCTCCTCCGTTGGCGCTGCTGATCGGAGTGGGAAAGGAAGGAGGGTGTGTCTGCTCTTAGGATCAGGGTTTGTTTGTTTTGGTGTTTGTTCCAGAATAAAACAGATCTGGCATTTGGTTTGGCTCTTTTGGTGATGTGCGCCGTGGCCTCGGTGGACGGAGCGCTAGCTGCTGGAGCTTGCTGGCCGGCTGGTTCTGCTGCCCCACGTGACCATGTGCTGGAGGTTGGGCTTTGCCTTCTTCTCTCCTCTGATGGTCATCATGATGGAATCAAAGCGGAGGGGAAGGGAAGACCATGGATCTAGCGATTGGGGAGCTAGTCCTCATCGATGTTGGATGACAGGCGATGGTGCCTGCTATTCTCCTCTTCCTGCGGAGGCGGCGGCAGCGGTCGACGGCATGCCTCCTTGTCCTCGTCGGTGATCCTTCTGATCGAAAGGCGGTCCTCTTTTTTCCTCCCGGCTTGCGTGCCGTATGGCAGACAGTTTCAGCCTTTGCTCGGTGGCATTGGTTCGCAGGTGATGCAGCCACGGCGACCTCGTCGCCCCAAGTGGTCCGTCCCCAGCGGTGGCGAGGTTCAACCCTGGTGGGAGTCGTGGACCCGGTCGCGTTTCCCCATTCCAGTTCGGAGTCCATTCTGTAAAAGCCAGGGGCTTGGTTATATTTTACTGCTTTTGTTGGGTCTATTTGTAAAATGTACTACCCCTCTGTTCTAATAATATAAGCTGGGTCCTTCGGGGCCCTTATAGTGTTAAAAAAATGTTGAAATAATGCGAGCGTTCAAGAAACGATTGGAACTGCATTGGTACAGCAAGATTTGGGTTAACCCTTGTTCCCACGAATCAACGATCGGGTGGCCCATCTCCAGCGCACGGGATAAAGTGGGCCCAAACCTCCAGCGCCTGACAATCTCCAGCCTTGCAAGGCAACGCGTGCAGGAGGTTTGGGCCCACTTTATCGCAGCGCACTATGGCAAATTTGTGAATACGCCGACGCACAAATTTTATTGGGTACAGGAGGTCCTATTATTCACTCCAAGCGGAGGATAGCCCCTATAATGCGTGGTTGGGCTGGCGAAATAAGCGCTTCCCAGTACCCGCGGCTCCAGTACGGTTTTCAACAAGTTTTTTTTTATTTCGACCGTTTTTCAGCTGACTTTTTTTATTTTGACTTTTTTAATTTCAGGAAATTAATATATTAGATAAAATTATTCCTGAAAACTAAAACAATATTGCAAAATAAAAAATCATATATTAAAAAATGTCCGTCCCAAATTTAAAAAATGTTCATGACTTTTCAAAAGAGAAAGAAAAAATAAAATAAAAAAAGAAAAAAAAAGAAAAAAAAGGAAGAAAAACCCAGTGAAACCCGGTGGAACTCAAAACCTACAGAAGAAACGCTTTTAAAAACCGGCCAAAAAACCATCCAATGGCATACAGTCGGTAATAAATGGGATGGGCCTGTTACTATTCATGGGTGCGCGATTTGTACGGAAAGAGTACTATTCTATACTATGAGCGTAGAATAGGAAATTTCAGGATACATGGTAATAAGACGACGCTGGAACCAATCCTGAGAGAGTCGAGTGGCTAGGAGATGGAGCTTCCTCTCACCCGGGCTCCATTGTCCATTTTCAATTGGAGATAGCTAAAAGTAATTCATCTGTGTTGTGGACAGCCCAGTAAATTGAGAGTGGAGTGATAGAGATCGTGATGGGCCATGAAGCCCAGAGACAGCTCAGAAAGGCAAAGCCTTTTTCAGAAATGGACTGAATGATTGTAGATGTGGATAGGGCCCGACTGAAGGGGCGAGTGAGAAAATCTGCTCGCCTCCTGCGGACAGCCTTCAGGAGCGGCCCATTATTAGGTATTGTTTTTCTTTTTTCCACAATTTGTTTTTAAAAATTATCTCATCAATTTATACATAATTAATTAAATAATAAAGAAATAAAAATATATTCATGTGTCATAAAAACCATCCTATCATATAAACTAATAAATTGTACATATACTTCTAAAAAGAATAGACGTATTTTTTAAAAGTATTCACGTATATTTTAAAGTGTTCACGTATTAAAAAAAGTGTTGACATATTTCTTTTTAACGTTCATGTCATTAAAAATGGTGTCCACGTATTTTCAAAAATGTTCATCTAATTGGAAAAGGTGTCCACGTATTCTAAAAAATATTCATGTATTTTAAAAAAGTGATCAAGCATTTTTTAATGTCTATGTAAATAACAAAATTGTCCAGATATTTAAAAAATATTCAAGTATTTTTACAAATTCTTCACTCACTTTTTTAAAGAAACATTGTTCAATTAAAAAAGTGTTCACATATTTTAAAATATGTTCATGTAATAAAACCAAATGTGCATGTATTCTGAAAAATAATCATGTATTTTTAAAGTGTTCGTGCATTTTTACTGTTCATGTAATGAATTTGAAAGAAATCATGTATTTAAAAAATTGTCCATGTGTTTTCAAAAAAATCCATGTAGTTAAAAAAATGTGCACGCATTTTCAACGGTTTTCACAGATTTTTTTAAAAAATTCATATATTTGTTAGAAAAATTATATGTATATTTTAAACATGTCCATGTTTTTTTTATGTTCCTGCTTGTCAAAAAATTATTCTTTGATAAAAATAGAAAAAGGTAAAATAAAAAATTAATAGAAATAGGAAAAAAGGAAAAAAGAAAAAAATTGAATAAAAACAGGACACAAAATTAACCAACTGCACGAAAACTGGACCCAGAAAAACAGACGCAGAAAAACATGTTATACCCTGTGCTACTGGGCCGGCCCAAGTCAGACCGCACATGGGTGAGCCCTCACTATACCTCGCAATAAGTGAGGTATAGTGTTTACACGGCAGAAGGACATCAAGAGCTAGCTAGCACCAACCCACCCCATTTGAAATTCGAATTTCTGTCGAAGGAAAAGGAGGAGATTCGAATTTCAAGTGATGAGAAGCGGTGTTTATTTACCCACAAATTATGAGTGCACTGACACATGATTCTGAAGAAATTTATGGAGATTTTGAGGTACAGATTTAAATTGTAGAGAAAAATTAAGATTGGATAGCCCAACTGACACGTGCGGTGGCCGGAGATATGGTGTACCGGCATCCACATGCGATTATAAGCGAGAACTCCCTCGCTCCTCGGCCTTCCATTTTCCTCTCTCCAACACCTTCCTCTCCTTCGCCTTCATCACAACATATAGTCGGTCTGCCCTCCTCGATTAGGCGATCTTTACCTCCCCTTTGTTCTTTGTCAGCGATGACCTCGTAAAAAGAATTTGCACGCCTTTATCGAAAGAAGGATTGCACGCCCATACAATATAATATGAGAAAAGTATGTTTTTGGTCCCTCAAGTTCCTCAAAGGTATAGACTTGGTCCCTCAAGATTTTTTGGTATACATTTGGTCCTTCAAGTCTCAAAACCGGATAAGTTTGGTCCAAAACCAGATTTTAAGCACGTTGACCGGGTTTGACCACGTCTGACTGGGTTTAACCATGTTGACCAGGTTTGACCGATGAACAGTAAATAAAAAAAAAACAAAAAAATCAAAAAAATCTGAAATTTTGTGGCAACCAAGATGCTTGGGTGCGCTACCTGCGTGAAAATTTGTGTGGTGTTTTGACATTCGAGGAGCTCGTGGCAAAAAAACAAATTTTGGCTCACAAAAAAAAGCCAAATTTTTTTTTGATAGAGCTCCTCGGATGTTATTTGACCAAAAAAATTTACATGCACCTAGCGCACCCAAGCGTGTTGGTTGTCACAAAATTTCAGATTTTTTAAAATTTGTTTGCTATTTTTTTGAATTTACTGTTCATCGGTTAAATCTGGTCAACGTGGTCAAACCCAGTCAGACCCCGGTCAACGTGCTCAAAATCTGGTTTTGGATCAAACTTATCCGGTTTTGAGACTCGAAGGACCAAATGTATACCAAAAAATATTAAGGGGCCACTTCTATATTTTTGGGGAATTTGAGGGATCAAAAACATACTTTTCTCATATAATATTGACCACGCGAGGGAATAAAACGTGGATACAGTAAGCGGATAGAACCAAACGAAACCGGCTGCTAGCTGCTGTGGTGCGAGTGACAGTCAGGCCGGTGAAGATAGAATTGTCTTTCCTTGGATGGAGACGTACGTCTGCTAGCTAATCGCCTTCTGCTTCGTTAATCTAGCTAGCTTCTCGGTTCCTGCTTGTTGTCGCGTGAGGGTAACATGCATGATTAGGACGTATCATGCATGATGCATCGGGACCAACCCAAATTCCCTTTGCCATTGCCCTGTTTGGATTCATGCAAGCAGTCAAAGATTCCGGCCACATTACTATTAACCCAAATTTGTTGTTTGTTATTCTTAAAGTAGGATCAACTAGAATCTATCGGTAAAGTTAAAGATTTTCCCTTTTTGGCAACAATGTGAACAAACAGTCTATTAATTAGGCTCATGTTGAACTGAGTTGCGTTGCGTATAATTTTATAATATGCAGTAGAAATTTGGCCATATTAAACCGTGTTGCGTTGCGTATAATTTTATAATATGCAATAGAAAATTGGCCATAAAAATTGACAAAAAAGGGTAAAGCAAACACTAAAATAAAACGAACAAGCATGATTATTATAAGCAACCTTAGAGATGTTTGTTACTTGGCATGGAGTTGTGCTCTCTCATTCCCTTCTCGGAGAAAAGAAACAAATAACTTGTTGAAGATGCACTAAGATCGATCGAAGTCTGGCTAAATTGCATATATATAATTTATGTTATTGGCTAACGTTTTAGAAATCAACGATGTGTCTGTACTTCTCTAACCAAAAAAAAAAAAAAAGGAACACCACAAATATCGTAGACGCACACGCACCATATGTTATACTCGGTGTTTTTTAGAACAACTTCCCAAACATGTTGGAGTTTTTTCAATGAATTTTTTTTATTGCTCCCGTTCTCTCGATCTATATCGAGGATGCGCACAACCGCTAATTATTGCGTGTCAAGTTTACATGCACCACAATCAAAACACGTGATTTTTTTCTCCAGAAAAAACACGTTAGTTTGTGCGGTAGTCAATATATAGGAATAAACTTCTTTTCTTTTTGAGAAAATATATAGGAATAAACATGACCCTAGGAAGCAACAAAAGTGAAGTACAAGCTAGCTATAGCTATCTAGCTAGGAATTGAGGTGGATCGATATATAGTGTCGACGTTCGTACAGGAAACTTTCGGTTGATGAGATGTTGGACTTTCAGCCGTGCACATAGCTAGTGTTCAAATCAACAAGATTGAAGGCGGCATGCATACATCCTACTTTTGGTGGTAGTCCGTATATACATGTTGCGATTGGATTCGAACACATATATAAACACCGGTGGATTATGTGTGTGATATTGATATATGTGTTGCTTAATTGCACTGCCGCTGAACGTGACCGAACTCTTATGATTATTTGGCGTATTTGGCAATTACGAAATGATCTTACACATGATAAAGAAGTTCCTCCGGTCGCCACTACCGTTGATTTTTTGAACAGCTATATGAAGTCTATTGGAGATACTAGAAAGTATAGCACAGAGGAAATACTTAAAGGTAAAATGTCGGTTGCAGATTGCGCTTTGCCTGAAGTAAGAGTTACCCATGTTCCTAAATCTTGGTCGCCCCCGTCTACTGAGTACGTTTCTTTGTCAGTCTATGGTTCATTCTCAGTGGAGTCCGGTGCGGCGGCGGCGGCAGGAATGATTCTTCGTCGACATGATGGTTCACTTATTTTTGCAGCATATCGGTTTATTTTCAATTGTAATGATGCACTGGAAACTGAGTTACATGCAATCATGCAAGGGATGGCGCTAGCTATACAACATTCCACCCTTCCAGTCATTGTCCAATCTGATTCTAGTGACGCATTATCTTGTCTATCAGGGAACGGACTTGATCGTTCTGCCTATGGTCATCTCATGGCTGAAATCAAGGAGTTGATGAGAGACAGGGAGTTTATTCCTCAGAAGTTTACTAGGGATCAAAATAGAGTTGCAGACCGTTTGGCAAACTATAGTCGTATGGAGTGTACCACGGCTGTGTGGATGCACGTAGGACCGCCATGTATTGAGGATCTTTTGCCTCTCGACTGTAATTCTTTCAATATGGAATAAAACTCCTTTCCCCTCGCAAAAAAAAAGAGATATATGTCAGTCAAGCTAAGCCAGATCTCTTCCGCAAAAAAAAAAAAAAAAACTTAGCCAGATCTGCACGTAGCATATATATGCGGCCACTCTCTTGCTTAATTTCCCTACATTTAACGAAGCCAACTTGTTTTTCTCAAATAAAATAAAACGAGAGTAATTAAAGTAAAACATAGTCCAATAATATAACGAGTACCGTACATTGTCTATAGTTTACCATTGCACGCACTCCTCATCAGCTTAATTGGTTCACTACGTCCACACGGAAAAAAAAAATAAATCACACGAAAAGAAATACATAATATCATATAGTACAAATGTTCAAGTGTGGCGAGCCTCTTAGCGGATAAGTTGGCAAGTCAAAAAGCAGCGCGCCAGTGGCTTTAGTTTAGGTATATACGTACCCGAAGCGAATATATCTTACGGTCTTACCTGAGAACGGGTTGCTGGCTTTGGCCATGAGACTCACTGTGTTGTGGGACCGTTTGTCCTACGTGTCAGGTGGAGGCATTACATTGTCTGACAATCTGTAATGCTGCACCTGCATGCATGGGCAAAACTTCTTACTACTCATGTTGAAAGGTGCCATGCATGTCGGATTATGCATGTCCAGGGAGACCCAAAAAATAATACTCCCTCCGTCCCAAAATAAGTGACTCGACTTTGTACTAACTTTGTACTAGAGTTAGTGCAAAGTTGAGTCACTTATTTTGGGACGGAGGGAGTAACCGATTTTAATATGCAGAAGTTTCTGCCTGCACGCGCGGAGTAGAAAGTATTTTTGGGCCGGGTCAATGATCAAGTGTGTCGCTCACCGCCATTGTTGTACATAAGTAAGCAAACAACACACAAGGAGGAGAGAGGACTTTTTGAGGGAGCGTTAGCTTAGTGGATTAGCTAGGGTAAATCCTTTGGTTCAACTTATCTCGAGGGAAAGACACAAACTACTGCCATGTCGTTGCCAATGCTTTAAGTTGAGTAAAACCATTCGAATGGTCCAACGAAGGTAACTTTTATTTCTCCTAACCGCGAGAAAACTAGTAAAAGTAATAGCATCTTTACCAACTAACAATGATTTATTACTCTTTTTTATTCAGTGGACGAAAAGCGTCCTCTTAATTTCCACACCTCCAAGGAGGGATGTACTTGTTGCTTTCATAGTTTCTACACCATCCATCATTCATACACGACATCTCCTTATTGTAAATATGAAAATAATCTAAACCACTAAGACATATTACAATAAAAACCAATGAAATGCGTACATATAAAAGAGGATCTCCACCACAATCGTTCCAAAACACGTTGTCATCCAAAAGCCGGTATATTAGAAGTTACTAGACTCACCTCTGTTTTTTATGCCGTTAGACAGCGAATAGTGTATTAATTAATTCGCCCCAAACTATGTAAATGTATACGTCAGTGCGGGCTGGGACAACATCAGCGTGGGGATATTGTGTTGTTGGAGCTCTTCGAGCACCGGTTCTTGAGCACTTACTAGGGTGAAACCACAAGAAGGCATAGCGGGGGCTTGGATGACGAAGCCGCCATGTTGGACGGGTTGGCCCACCTGGCAGTGAATTATTTGTGCTGCATGGTAAATCTTGCCCTTTTCATTTTTTTGGCCTTTTAACCCAACATGGCTAGTTAAAGCTGGCATATCATTTTCAAAAATCAGCTTCCACGGGATTATGTATGTAAAAGCAAAACACGATGAGTTCATCAAACATCTCGTTTTGAGTGCAACTTTCTCGAGCTGTTTGGTCCGTTGTCCATGTAGTATCTAACGTATTCTCGCCTCATAATGTGCAACAATTGGTTGCGGGTATTCATGAAAAATTTACTTTCCATATCCTAGTGAGGCTCCGCCTTAGGTTGGGCTCTTTGGCTATCTAGGAATGGTGTGGTTTTTGACAAAAAAGAAGGCTTCTTCTTCATTGCAGTTTCTATACTTATGTCCGCCTTGGCTCCGTACATGGTCAATTCTGCAGTGGCCGGAGGACAGAGACTATTTATTCTAATGTGTACCCATTTGGAGCATAGAACCAAGGATACGTTTACTACCCATTGGTGGCGGTTTAGTCTACGGATCAGCCCTCCATTGAGGTTTTTTTTTTTCTGAACCATGTCGCACTATTTTATGTTTCAAATGCAATGAAACCGGCTGAGCTGCTATGATGCTGGTGAAGATAGAATTGTCTTCCTTGGATGGACGTCTGCTAGCAGCTAGTCGCCTGTTAATCTAGCAAGCTTCCGGTTCCTGCTTGTTGTCGTGTGAGATGATGGTAACATGCGTGATTTAGGACGTATCATTCATGCATCAGGACCAACCCAAATTCCCTTTGCCATTGCCTTCACTTGGATTGGATTAATGCAAGCAGTCACCCAGCGATGCATCAAAGAATCCGATTACTATTAACCCACCCAAATTTGTCTATTGCTAATACATATTCTAAAATGTAAAAGTGATTGACATAACAGTCACCGATTTCATTGATTCTCAAGCTATATATACATGGGGAAGAGACGCCTTGTAAAGGCGGCAGTTACATCTTTGTGAGGGGATTAGAAGGAATGCATCTGTACAAACACGACTATTCGGGGTTGGACACACCCCTTTGCAAATGACAATATATCGATGATGCACACAATACTAATTATTGCACGTCGATATAGAAAAATAATTATTATGTGTCAAGTTTGCATGCACCACTGTCAAAACATGTGAATTTGTGCGGTAGTCAATAGGAATGAGGTGAACAGCACCCTAGAAAGAAAACAAAAGTGAAGTGTACAAGCTACCTATCTATAGGAATTGACGTCGATCGATAGCGTCGACATCGTAAAGGAAACTTTGGGTTGATGAGATGCTGGACTTTCAGTCGTGCACGGAGTGCTCAATTCAAGAAGATTGATGGCATCCACATATACTTTTGGTACATCATATGATGTGGTAGTATTGCGATTGGATTTGAACACATCAACACCGGCGGATGTGTGTATGTGTGTATGACGTTCATATATGTCAACCACTCCCTTGTTTATTTTCATACATTTAATTTGTATTGGCTTAGTCTCATGGCCTAATTGATTTGCTAATTTCACATTGAATTCAACCAAACTTGGTTAAGATTTTTATCCCGAAAAAGAGGAAACCCCCGGCCTTTGCACCGACCCTCGCTCTCGGTTACGGTCACACTTCCATCGATCTCTGTTGATGGGAGAGGGAGAGATGCTTGGACTTAAGGAGTTGAATGTTGAAGTGTCTCTCTCTCTCTCACCACCAATCGTTGTCAAGTATAATTAGGAAAGCAACACCACACACAAGAAACAAAGACTTTGATTTTGCAGGTTAGCTAGCTAGGGGAAATCTTTTGCATTGCTTAATTTGATCTCGAGGGAAACATGTGCAGTAGCTACTAACTGCCATGTATATTGTCGCCATGTATATGGTTGAGTAAACCATGCATTCAAATGGTCCAATGAAGATAGAGATTTTGTTTCGCCTAACCTAACCGAGAGAAATCAAGTAAAGTAGTAGCACCATCTTTAATTACCAGCTAATTAAGAATGATTTACCCTAAGACAATGAGTGATCGATGTATTCGCTCGCAATCAAACTATAAAAGCGTATACGGCGGGGCTATCGTTTTGTTGGAGCTCTTCGAGCACTAGGGTGGAACGGCATGGCGGGAGCTTGGAGGAAGAAGCCGACCTTTTAGATGGGCTGGCCCACCTAGCAGTGCAAGGGCCTCTAGTAGTAAATTCTTTATTTATTCGAGTGGCAAAACTAGGCCCCGTCATTTTCCTGGTCTTTTTGAACACAACACGGCTAGTTAATTAAAGCTGGCACGTTATTTTCGAAGAGTAGCTTCCAGGAGAATTATCCAAGCGCAACAAGCTAATACACGCAAGAGCATTTGTAATGTAATCAATAAAGTCTCACTAGTAGAAAACAGGGCTTTCGTTCTAGCCGGATCGGAGCAATAGTCCCGGTCGCGTTACGAACCGGGACTAATGTGAGCATTAGTCCCGGTTCGAGCGGCTAGGACGCCGGACGGGGCTCGGCAGGCATCAGTCCCGGTTCAAATGGGACCTTTAGTCCCGGTTGCAGACACCAACCGGGACTAAAGGGGTTGCGGCAGGCGCGATACCCTTTAGTCCCGGTTGGTGTCTCGAACCGGGACTAAAGGTCTGTCTTCAGTCCCGGTTTAAGACCCCAACCGGGACTAAAAATTTGCATATATATATCCTCGCCCCTGCCCGCCCTCTCCTCTGTTTTTTCCTCATAGAAGGTGGGAGGTGTGTGCTAGTTTGTTTTCCCTTCCTATGCACAAGAGGTGCTCGATGAAATGCTTGAGAACATGATGCCACTTGAGTTCACACAAAACAAACATGATATTAGGTGCCCGAGCCACACTTAAACTTTCTCCTCTTTCTTTCCTCCTCGATCGAGGTTAGTAACTTTATCCTTTCATCTGTCATTGATACAATGCATGTGTCGATGTACACTAACCGGGGCTAATCGGGACTAAAAGTTTCCTGCATATATGTCATCGTGCCCGAGCTACACAATCCATTCTTCTCCTCTGTTCTTCCTTCAAGCTCGACCTCCAAGCTCCATTTTCCCCAAGATTTGTCTAGATTTGGCGGTGCACCAACTATCCAAGTGTTCTAAAAGGTTAGCAACTTCATCCTTTCATCTCTCATTGCTAGTTTAGCTCATTTCATGCTCTAGAAGTAGAGTGATTTGTGGGTTTTAGTGGAGGAGTGTATGTGGGAGTTTATTTGATTTAGATGCAATTTGAGCTCAAATTAACTTCTTAGTTTGCACATGTGTAGGTGCGGTACTGTTAATTAGGTATCTCAATTTTGTGGTTAGTGGTACTATTAGTGAGTTAGTGTGTTAGGTAGTGTTACTATTAGCTAGTGTGTGTTAGTGTGTGCTAGGGTGTGTCTTAGTGGTATAGTATTAGTGTGTGTGTTAGTGTGTGCTCAAATTAACTTCTTAGTTTGCATATGTGTAGGTGTGGTTTAGGGTGCCGTCCCGTCCCCGTCCCCGTCCTCACCGCCGTCGATCGCCTGCGCCGATCTCATCGCCGGCACCACCGTGGTGAGCCTCTTGTTCTTATCTTTTTAAAAAAAAAAAATTCTTACTTGTATGATTTAGATAGTTACTTGTATAATTTTCTTACTTGTATTATTGTTTGTTATTATATAGTGCCATGGTTTTGATATCCGCCCCTGTCGGCTCTCGTCCGGTCTATGATTCGGATGTGGTATATTATCTTTTATAACTATTTGTTTCATTTAGTGTTTATGACAATTATGCCGACCAACTTGACATAGATATTTTTATCTAGGAGGTATGTGAACCGGAAATTCCAACCGACCCTCTTGTCAAGAGGTTAAATTTAGTTGAAAAAGAAAACAATTATTTGAAAGAAAAATTGAAAAGAATTGAAGAAGAGAAGATGAAATTGGAGTTGCATGTTGCCGATGTCGTCGATCTACACAAGATCCAGATGGATGCAATGCGCTTGAAGATTAGAAAGATTAGAAAATATGCCATTGATAAAGAGGCTTGGTATCATTATGCTGTTAGATCAATTGTTACCTTAGTTGCGATTTTGATCGCATTTGTTGTTGCATTTATAAATGTTTTACATAGTTGTATGTTAGTTTCAATGTATGTTTTAGATGCTCTAGATAGTTGTATGTTGTTTTATGAGAACTATGTATGAACTTTATGTATTTATTTTTGCAGTAATAACATTTGATCACTACTGTACTTTGGTTTTAATGTGATGAACTTGTATTAATTTGGTCATTTCTCTATTCATTATGTTCTGTAATGGTTTTTGATATACTTAAATATATAATGTAGATGAACCGGCAATGGATGTACGGTGACTGACGCACTGCCGAGTACATTACGGGCCTGTATAATTTTATCGGTGTGGCTCAGGCAAACAGTCTGAATGGTTTTATGTTTTGTCCATGTGTTGTCTGTCGGAATAAGAAGGATTACTCTTCCTCGAAAATCCTTCACACCCACCTGCTTCAGTCCGGTTTCATGCCCAGCTATAATTGTTGGACCAAGCACGGAGAAAGAGGGGTTATGGTGGAAGACAATGAAGAAGAAGAGGATGATGACAACTATCCTATGTTCCCTGAATACGGTGATACTGCAACGGAGGAAGCTGAAGATCAAGAGGCACCAGATGTGCCTGCTGATGATCTTCGCCGGGCCATTGTTGATGCACAGAGAGAATGCGAAAGTGAAAAGAAGAAGTTGAAGTTGGAGCGCATGTTAGAGGATCACAAAAAATTGTTGTACCCAAATTGCGAAAATGGCAACACAAAGCTCGGTACCACACTGGAATTGCTACAATGGAAGGCAGAGAATGGTTTATCTGACAAGTGATTTAAGAAGTTACTGAAAATAATGAATAAGAAGCTTCCAAAGGATAATGAATTGCCTGACAGTACGTACGAAGCAAAGAAGGTTCTCTGCCCTCTAGGATTAGAGGTGCAGAAGATACATGCATGCCCTAATGACTGCATCCTCTACCACGGTGAGGAGTACGAGAATTTGAATGCATGCCCGGTATGCGGTGCATTGCGGTATAAGATCAGACGAGATGAACCTGGTGATGTTGAGGGCGAGCGCCCCAGGAAGAGGGTTCCTGCCAAGGTGATGTGGTATGCTCCTATAATACCATGGTTGAAACGTCAAACAAATAGCATGTCAAGTTGTTGCGATGGCACAAAAAAGACCGTAAGAAAGATGCGATGTTGAGAGTACCCGCTGATGGGTCGCAGTGGAGAAAAATCGAGAGAAAGTGGCCGGAGTTTGCAGATGACTGTGACACCCTGGTTTTCGCTCTCCGATTTCTCCTTCGCGGGATTTGACTCCCGTCTTTTTTTCGATGTTATTGGATTTCTCTTGCCTTTGGGTATATGAAGATGGTCATTTAGCCTTGCCTTCCCTATCCAACCAGAGATTCTCTCCAGTCAAACCTTGCCATCCAAGATTTATTCTCAGGATGTTTTTTCCGCCGAAACCCTACCTTCCGAGTTATCGGAAGGGAAACCCTAATTCCTTCCGTTATAAAGGAACCCCAATTTCCTTTGATCTTTTTCCTCCCAAATTTTTTCCAGTGACTCACCTATATCTATAAACCCTGGATATGCAAAAATATTGCCAAGTCATTTGCAATATTTTTCATTTAAAATTAATTCCTTTTTCTACCAGTTAAAGGAATTAAATCCAGGAAAATATCTATCCATCTCCAAAGTTCATGAAAACTTGTGGAGATATTCTTTGTGACCATATTGAGCTCCCATAAAAATATTGGCCATAATTAAATAAGGGAAATTGCATTTTCCTATTTAAAGCCAATATTGCACTTTGGGCACTTTCCAAAGGAACTACCATTTTGGTAGCCAGGAAAAATCCCAAATAATTTGTGGAGCTTCTCCTATCCATATATTCACCATTTCCATCAAGAACCCAAGTTCCATAGTTCAAAGTTTGAGCACGTCTTCCATTTGCAAATTCTGTCCAGATTTCCAGTTTGCAAAGGAAGTGCTTGAACCCTTGATCTTTCTGGGCTAAAATTTTTCAGGGTTGTTAACAATGATAAATAAACCCTGTATACCAAAAACCAGCCCATTTCATCTAGCCAATTTTCCTCAGTAAATTATCTAAGTTTCTGTCCAAATTCTAGCTCTGTGAAGGAAGTACGACTTTGGCGTTTCCAAATGAGCTGAAAATTTTCCAGTACCTCCATACCTCCAAATCATCACCCTACACCAAAATTAAGTTCATTTCATTAAGCCATATGAGTGCAGCTTCAAAGTCAAGTTTCTGGACCAAATTTGGCATTGTGAAGGAAGTGCACTCAAACTTGGTCCAATTTGCTTCAAATTTCTCCAGAAGGTGCTCTTTCTTATCTCATTTACCTGTGACAACCTGGACAGCTCATTGGCACATCTATCTGACCTCAACTTCCTCCCCAAGTTTCTATCCAGAAACTATTCTAGATCACCTCGATCACTCTAGAGCAATCCTGGTCCATCCAATGATCCATCTCATCTATTTGATCAGTGATCCACCTGTTGGACAAGGTGTGATGACCAGAATGGCAGTAGAGCGCGCTATGTCTGTGGTGACCGCGTGAACAGCGAGCAGAGACTGTGCTCTACGCGGTCGTCGCGTCAGGCAGGACAGCTCGAGCAGCTTCGGCTTGTCCGAGCGTGTCCTACGGCTCCCCTGTGTCCACGCACTCCTCTTCTAGTCTCTTCCCCCTCCGGATTCTTCCTCCTCACGCCACGGCAGTCGCCGTCGCGGTACTGTTGTCCCGTGACCCTCGAGCTGTCGCCTCCCTCTCTGGTTTCTTCCTCCTCGAGCCGTCCCCTCCCTCTGCCCATGTCAGGTCGGCACCTCTCCCCGTTTGCCACCTCGCCGGAGCTCCAGGACGGCGATAAGCACGCCACCGCGGCCGTGCCTATCCGCACATCTCGGCCGTCTATAAATAGCCGCGGCCCGAGCTTCCCCGAGCACCCACAACTCACTCAGCCCCCTCCCCACTCCCTCTAGTCCACTCCTGTGCCCGCGCCCGATCGACGCCCTCACCGGAACGCTCAAATTTCCGGCGAGCCTCACCCACTGTCCCGCCTCCAATCCCGGCGTCCGAGCACCCCCACGCCGCCTCCTAACCGCTGCGGGATGCGCCACACTCCCACAAGCTCGCCCATGCCCTCGCCTTCCCCTACGACCCACCGGAGCGCCGGCGGCCGCCGCCCGAGCCTGCCACTGCCGTCCGCCATGGCCAGCGCCGTGGGCACCTCGGCCCTTCCCCGCGACCACTGCTAGGTCTCTCCGGCGCGGCATCACCTCCCGCGTCCACCGGTGGCCGGACCTTGGCCGGGGATGGCCTGAGCCGCCAAGGAGCGCCGGCGTGCGCTCAGCCACGGCCTCCCCTCTGTAGCCGGTCGGGAGGGAGAAGGGGGTCAGCGGGAGAAAGGAAGAGGATGGGGCGGCCCCCCTCGTCAGCCACTGTAAGCCTGGGCCCGCGCGGTTTAAGTGGAAACGTACTTTCAAAAGTACGCTTTCCAACTTTGAAAGCGTATTCAGGCGCAGTTTCAGACAAAAACACGTTTCCACTACAGTGAAAGCGTAAACTCTAAAATACGCCTTCGCTTTCTCAGCTGCCGGCTGAAACGGCTATAATGTGGACGTTCACCCATTAGGGACTGAAATGGACACTATTCTGTCCATTTTTCTTCTTAAGGAATGAACGGCCATATCTCCGCGACCGCAACTCCGATTCAGGTGATTCTAAAGCCCACGTTCTCTGTTCGTCGAGACCGTTCCGATGACATCACTTTCACCATGTTTACACTTTCTGAAAATGCCCATTTTACCCTTGCCCTATATCTAGCCTCTCCGAGAGGGGACCCTTTCCGACGAATTTATCCGCGAGCTTCCCGCACTTCTTCCGGAGTATTCCTTCACCCCCAGGCAAGCCGACCATCTGATATATGCCCTAAAGCATTGCTCTGTGTATTCTTGCGTGTTTAATTAATGAATATGCCTGTGTTAGTAATAATTAAACTCCTGCTAAGTTGAACTTGCTATTTACATTACCTGCTAATGCTCATCATATTGTCGCACTAATGACTCATTGTGATATTGTATGGAGATAGGTTGTTATGTTTTTCATAATCATTACATCATGCATTACCATTGTTATTGCTATGATAAAGAATGTGACTTAATGATGACAACCTCCTCCGTCGGCTGGATCGAGTCATAGTGCCACTGAACCGAACTTTCCAACTGTAGCCACATTTGCCGGTATGGGACGGCCCTAGCTTGGTCTATTGTCCTGCCTCTTGTCGGTACCACCAAATTGGGAAGGTTATGCGTGCGCGCTACCTGGCCCGGTAGGCGGCGATAACCTTGTGAGCCCAGTTGTTTGTTTGCGCACGGTCCCTGTTTGGGACAGTTTAGTTTGGCCACGACGGTGGCAGGTGTCACGGGGTGACACAGGGGCCACCCAGGACATGACCCTGGGAGGGTATGATTGTCGGTGGGACCGTAAGAGTGCCAGGCAATAGGCAAGTTTTGTTGGAGCAGCACCGGTCCACCCGAATGGGAACATGTACTAAGTACGAGGCCGGGAGCTCCATGGTGTGGGTAAAGTGCGCAACCTCTGCAGAGTGTAAATCTATTCGAATAGCCGCGTCCTCGGTCATGGGACACAGTTCGTACTAGGTCACACTATTTGGTCTGTGTCGAGTCTGGAGGAACAAACCATATGATGTTAATAATGATCCAGAGAAAGGTATGAATTTATCAGACTTGCAGTACAGATGCATGGACATCAGACGATGTCAAGGGTATGATTGCTAGCCAGGTGATGGTTATGAGATGAGCGGTTGGATGACCGCAAAGTTTGGATCAGACTTGGATCGTGATAATACTCGGAGTATGAATTATTTGCTTGATATGCTTCACCTTACTGTACTTACTCCAATAGTTATCATGCTAGATAATCCTGTCATGATAATTAATATTGCTAGATAAGTATGCTATGCCATAATAGTTAATGCTGCTAAGATAACAAGTGCATGCTTGAATGCCATGGATTGCTTTGCTTGGTGTATATGTTGGTTTGGTTTGCTTGCGAGTACATTCAAAAGTACTCAGCGGCCTTCAATGTGGCCAGGTTCACCTAAGGATTCGACGACCCCTAGCGAGGAGCCAGAGTGTTCGCGGGCTAGAAGAGTAACCCAGTCAGATCCCTGTGGATTGGAGCCGCACCAGGACCATGCTACCTTAGATAGCACTTTTCCGTTGCCACTCCCCTTGTAAAATATCCTGTAAGACTTATATATCTATTAATAGAAATGTCTGTGTTCATGATACTTGTTGTAAAAGCGCATGCCAGTGTGATTTCCTGGGCTGGTGTGTGCGGCGACCGTCTGGCTACAGTGGTAATCAGGCGGGGCGCCACAATGACGCAAGGAACTTATGGTTTGGTATAAGTATAGATGGCATGAATCTTTTTGGGGAGTAGAGCAGCAGTCATAGCACGTGGCCTGTGACTCTATGTATCTATAACCTTCCTCCTTGGTTGTGCATGAAGCGAAAGTTCATTATGATGCCAGTGCTCATCCAAGGCCCTAAGCAACCCGGCAACGACATTGATGTGTACCTAAGGCCATTAGTTGAAGAACTTTTACAGTTGTGGGATATAAAAGGTGTACGTGTGTGGGATGAGCACAAACAAGAGGAATTTGACCTACGAGCGTTGCTGTTTGTAACCATCAATGATTGGCCTGCTCTTAGTAACCTTTCAGGACAGACAAACAAGGGATACAATGCATGCATGCACTGTTTAGATGAGACTGAAAGTATATATTTGGATAAATGTAAAAAGAATGTGTTCCCGGGACATCGTCGATTTCTTCCGATCAGGCATCCCTTAAGAAAGAAAGGCAAGCATTTCAAAGGTGAGGCAGATCACCGGAAGAAGCCTGACCACCGTACTGGTGATGATATATTTGATATGGTCAAGGATTTAAAAGTAATCTTTGGAAAGGGTCCTGGCGGACAATCTGTTCCGAATGACACTAACGAACACGCATCCATGTGGAAGAAGAAATCTATATTTTGGGAGCTACCCTATTGGAAAGTCCTAGAGGCCCGCTCTGCAATCGACGTGATGCACGTGATGAAGAATCTTTGCGTGAACCTGCTAGGCTTCTTGGGCGTGTATGGGAAGACAAAATATACACCGGAGGCACGGGAGGACCAGCAACGTATGAACGAAAAAGACGGCATGCATCCAAAGCAGTATCAAGGTCCTGCCAGCTACGCTCTTACCAAAGCAGAGAAGGAAATCTTTTTTGAATGCCTGAGCAGTATCAAGGTCCCGTCTGGCTTCTCGTCGAATATAAAGGGAATAATAAATATGGCAGAGAAAAAATTCCAAAACCTAAAGTCTCATGACTGCCACGTGATTATGACGCAATTGCTTCCGGTTGCATTGAGGGGGCTTCTACCAGAAAATGTTCGATTAGCCATTGTGAAGCTATGTCCATTCCTCAATGCAATTTCTCAGAAGGTAATCGATCCAGAAATCCTACCAAGGTTACAGAATGATTTGGTCCAATGTCTTGTCAGTTTCGAGTTGGTGTTCCCACCATGCTTCTTCAATATTATGACGCACGTCCTAGTTCACCTAGTCGAAGAGATTGCCATTCTGGGTCTTGTATTTCTACATAATATGTTCCCCTTTGAGAGGTTCATGGGAGTCTTAAAGAAATATATTCATAACCGTGCTAGGCTAGAAGGAAGCATCTCCAAGGGCCATGAAACAGAGGAGGTTATTGAGTTTTGTGTTGACTTTATTCCTGACCTTAAGCCGATTGGTGTTCCTCAATCGTGGCATGAGGGGAGACTGAGTGGAAAAGGCACGCTAGGAAAGAATTCAGTAATATGTAGGGACGGGCATTCTTTCACTCAAGCACACTACGTAGTTCTACAAAGTTCTACCTTGGTGGCCCCGTATATCAATGAACACAAGAATATTGTACGCTCCCAACACCCGGGGCAGTCTGACGACTGGATTACACGTGCACACATGGTGACTTTTGGCGGTTGGTTGCAAACACATCTCACGAATAACACCACTATTGGAGATTAGTTGTACTTGTTGGCCAGGACACCATCTTCGACTGTATTGACTTTCCAAGGGTACGGGATAAATGGGAATACATTTTACACGATCGCCCAAGATAAAAAGAGCACCAACCAAAACAGTGGTGTCCGCTTTGACGCAACAAACACCAATAGGGAAAAGGACACATATTATGGTTACATAGAGGATATATGGGAACTTGACTATGGACCTTCTTTTAAGGTCCCTTTGTTTCGGTGCAAATGGGTCAATCTGACAGGAGGCGGGGTAAAGGTAGACCCGCAGTATGGAATGACAACAATGGATCTCAACAATCTTGGGTACACAGACGAACCAT
Organism: Elymus sibiricus; assembly: GCA_039707655.1. NCBI lineage: Eukaryota > Viridiplantae > Streptophyta > Magnoliopsida > Poales > Poaceae > Elymus > Elymus sibiricus. Next base: position 6,967,682 of record CM077666.1, read on the forward strand.
TCGTCCTAGCCAATGATGTGGCGCAGGTTTTCTATGTGAAGGACATGTCTACCAAACCAAGAAAAAGAAAAGATAAGGAAGCGAATACATCATACGATGAGCCAAAGCGCCACATAGTTCTTTCAGGGAAAAGAAACATCATGGGAGTGGAGGACAAGACAGACATGTCAGAAGATTATGAAAAGTTTGATGAAATTCCTCCCTTCACAGTGAAGACTGACCCAAGCATCCTGTTAAATGATGAAGATTCTCCATGGTTACGGCGCAATCATAAGCAAGGGACACACGCGAATAAAAAGTTTTATACCCCAAGATCCCACTTTGGGATGTGACCGGCTTCACCGTCATCACTTTCTCTCTAGTGAGTTTCCGGACTTATAGCTGGAAAGTTCCACTTCGGACAAACCGGAGGGAATCTTTGTAAGAGTTAGGGTATATATGTGTTTTGGCATTTGAAACATGATTTTTGAATAATTATTTATTAAGTTATGAATTTTCAATTATTCCTATCCTTTTAGTATTTTAATTATACAGAGGAGTTAATCAATGCAATTATGTCCAAACAAAATATGAATGTCTTCTGATCATTCCAAATAAGCCGCTTGAGGTTGACAGGCATAGGCCATACACCCTCACTAGTTGTAGTGATTTCAGTCCCAAGTTTTGCAAGATTCCACCCCTAGCTTGGTGGCTCCATATAAAATAACAAGGTTAATATAGACATGGCTTAAACGTCTTGACATAGATGAATACAGCAGAAGCATCGGAGATGATAAGAGAGAAACATTGTATGACATAAAGTTGGAGCTACTGTGTGGTTTTCTCTGATCAGAGGACCCCTTATGCCGAGCCAAGTACAAATGAGGAGTTCTGATTGCTTTCTGGTGAAACTGAGGACAACATATCAGATGGTAGGGTTGTTCAAGTAACTGTTCGGCATATACAAGATAACCGAATAATTTGCACCTTTGATTCTGGGTTGAAAGCCATAGTTATGGGAGACAACTATTTTGATGATGGCTTTGACCTAGAATCACTGGTCTGAACATATGGTCAAAGTGAACTTGACTGGTATTAGTTGCTGAAGATTTATATCGCTCTCAGAAATAACTTGATAGAACTATTTGTCACTCTCTGATGAAAATCTATATAATCAAACATTGCATTCATATAAGCATTCACTCTAGCAAGCATTCTAGCAATCAAAATACAATCAATGAATAAAGCAATAAAGAAAACAATAAGAAAAAGCAAATAGAAAGCAAAACAAAACTTCAAGGAAATCCAAATAAAACTCCTAAGGGAACTGTAGGACTTAACTACAAATAACAAAAATAGTTTTTGTCCTAAATAAAACTTAGCAACAAAGAAAAATACTAAACTAATAACTTAACAGAAAAGAAAATATAACATTATTAGGTTAACAAAAAGTATTTTATAATATTCTTCAATAGCAAAAAGAATCAACTAAAAAGCTTTTATAAAACTCTAGTTATGATCAAAATAATATTAACTTAGAATTAAATAAAAAAAATTCAACTAATAATACAAATTGTTTCTGATCTAAAGTAAAGTTAATAGAAAGTAAAATTTATCCAACTAAAATTTTCATAAAGTATTTTTTGTTAAAAACTTTAATAGCAAAAAGAATTAAATCAAAACTAGGCATGTATGCTACTGTTTTTGAATCTGTTTAAAACAAAACTAAAGGCCTGCTAGTCCCGGTTGGTGGCTCCAACCGGGACTAAAGGCCTAACCTTCGTGCCCTTTCGGCCGCGGCCAAAAATAGCTTTAGTCCCGGTTGGTGGCTCCAACCGGGACTAAAGGCCTACCTTTAGTCCCGGTTGAAGCCACCAACCGGGACTAAACACCCTTTCATCCCGGTTGGTGGCTCCAACCGGGACTAAAAGCCTCGCGGTATTTAACCGCCCCCTTCTCCCTCCCCCAATCTTCCTCTCCTGCCCCGAGCCCCTCGTGCCTCCCCGTCTCCAGGCGCGCCGCCGTTCCCCTCGCACCAGGCCCCCGCCTCCTCGTCGCTCGGCTCCGGAGGCCGCCGCCGTTCCCCTCGCACCGCCGCACCAAGCTCGCATCGCCGCCTCACCGCACCAGCACCCGCACAGTTCCGCGCTGCCGCTATGCCACATCGACCTCGCCGGCCACCGGAGCCGTTGCCGGCGAACCCTAGCAGGCTCTGCCCGCCGCCCCTGTCCGCCTCCGACCGGATCCGGCTGAGCCGGACCCATATCCGCCGCCTCCACCGTCGCCGTCGCCTCGGCCTTCCTCAAGCTCCGGCCGGGACGGCCCCATCCACTCTCGGCCTGGACGACGACGACCCCCGATCCAAACGGTCTCGCTGCACCGCTCCATCCCGATCCTCCCCTTCCCGCTTTTCGTGCTGGGTTTATTTTCACAAGTCCTCAGATTTTCTCAGCATATGTGCATTTTTAGGTGACCATATCTTTGCATCTGTTCATCCGATGAAAATGATCTATATATGTAAAATGATCTACTCTTCGCGCTCTACATGATGGTTGCTGTTGCATTCATGTTAGGATCCATCTACATGTCATAATATCTGTTGCAAAAGTGCATCCTGATGTTACTGCAGAAATCTGTTAAGATTTGTCACTTTGTCATTTTGGTGTGAATTATTGCACATGTCATATGAGCATCTTGTCAACATGAGTTTGGAGCATCTTCATGTCTTCTTACTGCTAGTAATTTTTTCCATGCCATGATAGGAGTGCAACAAGCTTGCAAACATGCTTAGTCATTGTTACTGTTTTGTACTTGTTGAAAGACTGCTGAAACTTGCCATGTTGCTTTGATGCTACCATCTAATCCATAGCTTTTCTGAGCATGATCAGTAAACGTCTCACAATAAAGGCAAGCCGGAGCAATGTCTCACAATGAACGAGAAATAGACCTGATTTGTTTTCATAGGAATTTGTTCTCGGCGACGATGCCCGGCCCGCATCCTCGTCGTCGACTCGGCGGCGACAACCAGTTTGAGAGGCGCCATGTCCGGGACTGGGCTCCGCCGGGCTGGCACTGGGAGGTGCTACCTTCCGGGGCGCGCAGCTTGGTGAGGAATCGGGGTCTCATCGTCGACCCGGAGCTTCTTTGGTGGCTGTCGCGTGGGCCACTATCGGTGCAGAGGGAGCCGGCCCCCGAGGAGGTGGTACGTCGCCGTGTCAGGGAGGAGGACGAGCACGTCCGTCGCTACATGGTTGCGTTGGACGTCAGGTTCTCCAATACCTGGCAGTTTCTTCAGGGATCTCACCCGAGCTATGATCCTGTGATGGTTCCTTCTCTTTGGGTGTTCACCGCCCGTGGCTCAGGAACCGCGAGTCGACGTCCAGTTTGATTGGGCGAGATGTATTAGTGATATTATGTGATATTATTGTTGCATTAACTGGATTATTCGAGATGTATTAGTGATATTATATGATAATATTATTGTTGCAACTGGATTATTTGAGATGTATTAGTGATATTATGTGAATTTGTTTTAATAATGTGATTTTTTTAATCGAGATGCAAATAGACATGGAAATGTGAATTTGTTTTAATAAGTTGTTTATAGCATTGAAATAACTTGCAAGTCTTTGTAGAAACTATGGAACACGGCAGAGACGAAGAACAAGAAGACATGTTGGGGGAAATAATCGGCGACGGAGATGATATCACCTCACAGTTTCTGAACGACTCCGATGAGGGAATGGAGGGAGAAGATGACGGCTCCGGTGAGGGAATGGAGGGAGAAGATGACAACTCCGGTGTTGGAACCTTAATTATTACAAAGTCCGGCGAGGTATATTAATTAAGCCTCTGCTGACTAGATGCATTAATTGATTTGTATATACATATATTAACGCTTCTTTCTTCTTTTAGCCCTCTAGATCGAGCCAATCTTCTATAAATAAACGAGGCCCGAAAAAAAGGTTGGGCGATAATGAAAGGTTCAAGATCGAAGAAATCCCTGAAGATGGCAAACCGATTTGTCCCGCGCAGAATGCAAAAGCATTTGTAAGTCAGTGCTGAGTTATTGTTAGGGACAGCATCCCGATCACCATTCGAGAATGGAATAAGCCAAAGGCGGATGGAGTTACTTATGTCGACGATAGATCCAAAGAAATGCTTTGGAATACGCTCATGACAAATTTCACCCTACCGCCAGAGGTGGATCCAAATAACAAAGTTATAGAGCGAAAAGTGGACTCTTAAGAAGATGGCCGCACAATTCTGCAACTGGAAGAAAAGATTGCACCAAGACTATGTCCTGAAAAACACGACTCCAACATTCATCGGAGCATATGAGAAGATAAAAGATCACTGGGACGCATTTGTGGAGTACAAGACATCGAATGAAGCTAAGAAAAGGTCAAAAATAAATAAGCAAAATGCTGCAAAGAAGGAATATCACCATGTTATGGGGTCAGGTGGCTACAAGGTTGCCAGGCCTAAGTGGGAGAAAACTGAGAACGACCTGATTGATAAAGGGATCGATCCAGAGACATTGGAGTGGGCAGAACAGGCAAAGACTTGGTTCTACGGGCATGGGGGAAAGTTGGACCCAGAAACAGGGAAGTGTATTTTTACAAAAGATCAACTTGCAACACCCCTCAAAGCCCTTAAAGCTGCAATGAAGGACGGGAAGTTCAATCCCGACAGAGAGAACGACGAGCTGACACGCGCCCTCGGGAATGCTGAACACAGTGGACGAACACGAGGCACATCAGGCTCCGTTCCGTGGAAGATTGGGTTTCCCGACTGCAGTGACACTTATAGAAGCCGAGGGAGAAAAAAGAAACAACATGCAGACCGGCTGCAGCAGATAGAAGAAAAATTAGCGTGGCAGCAGAAGCAAATAGAGGCACTTACCAGCCAGCAAGCTACCGGCCCATCTCAGCGGCACGAAGATCCTGCATTTGATACTGCCGGCCCACCATCTTAGCGGAAAAGCAGCGTGGCTTCCACGGAGCTCGTTCGGCCCATAGATGATATCACGGCTCCTCGCTACCCCGTGGATGATATCACGCAGAGGGAAAATTGTGAGCTACATGTGAAATGCATGAACATATCCGTGAAGGTGGCGGTCGGCTTTGCCTTACCTCCTGTACGTAACGGAACTTACCATTGCTCTCCGATTCCAGATGCTGTTGTTGGGGTGGATGAAGTTATCAAGGGATTTGAGCAGCTGGAGCTTGACTTCCCTATAGGTGAAGGGGAGACTGAACTGGGAGATGCCAGAAAAAGTACCATTCTATGGAGAAAGGAACACGTCGTGCTTCCACATTGGATGCCAAGGCTATCGACTCCTCAGAGTAGCAATCCAGCTCTATCTCCGCCGCTTCAGCCGTCTCCGCCGCGTCAGCAGACTCCGCCGCCTCCGCCACCTCAACCGTCTCCGCCGCATCAGCAGACTCCGCCGCCTCAGCCCCGGGTGGATAAGCGGAAGAGAACCGCCACTCCGGTGGCTAGTACTACAACTGCGAAGAAATCCAGAGCAGGTACAAGGAACAACATCAAGGAGGCTCCTGCCAAGTTACCATACGAACTGACTGATGAGGAAACCAAGAAGGTCATGGATGCCGATGTGAAACGCCAGCTTGCATCGAAACGGCCGGAGCCAAAGGAGAAAATAGATCCGACAAAAGAGAAGCACTTTCTGGAAAACCTTACGCGACCACCGCCTTCGCTGCCATCAAACTATGACCGCTCTATTATGAAGTCACATAAAGAACATGTGCAGCGGTCGGGAAGTAGTAGTGCAAGGGGGAAAACAATTCCCCAGCTCGGAGAATAGAAAAACCAATCGTGTCCCCCACTCAACGTGTTTTCCGATATCGATTATGATCCAGAGGTAGCGGCCCATGATCTTGGTTTCACTCTTGCTCAATACTTAGGCCTGGTAGAGTTCCCGACGGCTGATTTAGCATACAGATACCAGCACGGGAAGCCTCTCGTCAGACCTGAGGAGGTCCGGCTTCTACCAACACAAATGCGAAGATTGCATGAGTGGTACATGGAAGCCTCAAAGGAAGGGAGCAACTGCCTCATGGTGGGAATTAGAGATGAGCATTACTTCAGTGGAAACGACGAGATAAACATTGAATTTGATGAATTATTTCAGTTATACAATCAAGACGCCATCGACAAATCTATCGTCAGTTGCTATTGTCTGTAAGTATTATTTCTGTAATTAAGTCTCTACCTCAGCTTGTACATTGCATGTATAATTATCCTCACTATATTATGCAGAATGAAGATTCTCGAATGCAAAAGAGGACAAATCTATGACATTGGGTTCATTAACCCAAATAACATACATGAATATACGGTAACAAACAACGCCAAGGAAATAGAGGATAACTTGCTAAGGGCATTAATTAAACAACAAACCAGAAGGGAAATACTATTTCCTTACAACTTCATGTGAGTGTTACTGTCTTGTACACATTCTGTTTCGCTTACTCGATGTTAAGTGTAATTGATGAGTTATGCGTGCGCAGGTTCCACTTTATTCTGCTAGTCATTCAGGTTGACGAAGGAGTAGTACTTGTCATGGACTCGAAACGTAAAGACGCTAAGATGTGGGCGGACCTGAGTGAAATGCTCCAGAGTTAATTTCAATCATTATCGCACTATATCGGCAACTTTCGTTCATTTCTTGATATCAAGTAATTAATAACTCCTTTATTCATTTTCTTTGCCGGGCAGGGTTTGGAAACGGTTCACCAAGAAGGTTAGGGGTGAATGGAAAGAGGAGCTGCAATTTCGATAACTCAATGTAAGTAGTACTAGCTAGGTCCGCGCATCTCTTTGATTCTAGTTTCAATACCATTATCATGCTTGATTATTATTTTGATTGAACTCTATTCTCGTAAAGTGCTTGAGGCAGGGAGACGGGAATAATTTATGTGGATACTACGTTTGCGAGCTCATTCGCCAGACGACCTGTGAGAAGGGCAGAATTTTAGAACAACTTCGAGTACGTAAACAATATTCACAATTTTATTTTATTACCATCAATTGTGTTGAGTTTCATTCATATATATTGACCCCCTTCTTTAAATTAGATCGAACGGATGCGGGACGATCTCCTACCAAAGGATCGCGTACGAGCAATTCAAGAGGAATTGGCGGGATTCTTACTTGAAGAGGTCATATCTAAAACCCGAGAATACCATCGGGAATTGGAAGAGAATTTTGGTAATTAGATATTAGGGATCGTAAGAGATATTATATTGTATATATGCATGAACGTGTACTATATGTAGTAGCGTCGAAGATATATACGAAAACTTGTTGTTCGACCAAGCACGGAGAAAGAGGTCACTTCTCTATATTCATGACAATGTTGTGTAATGGTTCCTTCATTGCTATATGTAGTAGCGTCGAGTTGAATGGAAAACATAAAATAAAAATGAAAACCCTAAATGAAAAAGAATTGAATGGTAAACACAAAAAGAAAAGGGAAACACAAAATGAAACCCTTACACCCTCCAAAACCATAAACCCCGGCGCTTGGCAGCGCCTGACGCGTGGCGGCCTTTAGTCCCGGTTGGTGTTACCAACCGGGACTAAAGGTCCTCCTGCCTGAGCGCTCCATAGCGGCCATGTGGAGCCCCTTTAGTCCCGGTTCGTAACACAACCGGGCCTAAAAAGGGGGGCTTTTAGTCCCGATTTCTTAGTCCGAGTTGCCCAACCGGGACTAAAGGCCCTTACGAACCGGGACTAATGTCCCTTTTTCTACTAGTGTCTGAATGACTCCTCGTTGGTACGCGAGTTGTTGCTAAGATAAGATATGTAGTGGTACGAGTGTAAAAACAAACAGGTGAAATGCAAGCATATACTAGTGTAGGAGAATTACCCGAGGGAGGTAGAAGAGGAAGTAGTGTGAGGTCCAAAACTGCAAAAAGAAATTAGGAAGAGGTGGGCCTAGACTCTGAGTGATTGTTGCACTAAGTTTACTTGCTCCTCCAATCCAAAAGAAAGAAAGAAAGAAAGAAAGTCCACCTTGCTGCCCTTTTCAAGTGCAACTACTACTCCCCAACGGTGCCAAGGACAAGTGGGGCCACATGTAAAGGCGAGCCTCTGGCCCCACCTGTCTGTGTCAGTAGGGAGATGAAATAGTAAAGTTACCCGAGCGGGCGGATCCAACCACTGCACTGCACTCCGAGCTGAGTGAGGCAGCTTGCTCGCTTGCTTTTGTTTTGTTGGTTTGCTTGTGTCCAATATATGGCCCAAAATTTTAATATTGAACGGGAGGGACGTAGGTCCAAAGCCAGGGTAGCAGAGGGGTTAAGCAGGAGTGCAAGCCTGGTGAAAAAGACAAAAACGACCCTTTTTCAAAAGTTCAGCACAAAATGAACCCGATTTGAAAAGATTTCATAAAATGGCACATTTCCATGACGCCTGGGCCCGGGGCGCCATCCGGACAGCATGATGCCCTGGTCAAGGGAGCCATGGGTCAGCGCTGACCTGCCACGTTGGACCAGCCCGGCCTAGCTGATGGAGTAGAACATCCCAGGCGCAGGCGCCATTCTAAGAACCATGACGCCTTGACCCAGGGCGCCATGCCCCTTCACTGGAGAAAACCGTCTGGCCATAGCGCAAGCCCTCCCATCCGAGCCAAAGGCTCCGTTTCTTCCTCCAGTTCGTCCTCTGCCCCCCCCCCCCCCCCCCCCCTCCCCAAAATCTATGGCCAAAACTTGCGGATCGGAGATTAAAAAAACGGCGGATCTTCTTCCCCTTCCAATTCTCAAGGTATTGTCCCCCCTTTCCCCTCTTTTTATTGGTTAAAATCTTCGCATTGACACGATTTGGAAAAACCCTGGTTCATCCACTTTTTCAAATTTCATTGATGCTTGCACTTGTATTTGTGAGATATTTGTTGTATCGATAGGATTTGTATGGTATGGTTAGGGATTTGTATGGTTAGGATTTGTATGGTTAGGGATTTGTTAGGCATTGTTAGGGATTTGGTGTATGGATAGGATTGGTATGGTATGGTCAAGGATTTGTTAGGATTTGTATGGTTAGGGATTTGTTAGGTATGGTTTAGGATTTGTATTTGTTAGGTATGCACTTGTATTTCATTGATGCTTGCACATGTATGTATCCATTCGGTATATAGAAAATTTGGTGTATGGATATGGATATTTGCACATGTATGTATGTATTTGCACTAGTACGGATATTTGCACGATAACAACGAGGCTTACGATACATTGCAATTTTGCAGGATGGCTTCTCTTATCCATCCGTCGTACGATACATTGTACCTTGGATGGTATATGGCAGATGAAAGAAGGGGTTTTGACCAGATTCACCTGATGTCTGGTGGGGTTCATGAAAGATGAAATATGACGAGCGATACACAAAGTATATCCGGAAGACTGGGCTTATCCCTTTCATCTCACTCGTGTCTCGTTCGACGCCAAAGATGAACCCTTGTACGATCACGGCACTCATTGACCGATGGCGTCCTGAGACATATACTTTCCATTTCTTTGTTAGGGAGATGACCGTGACTTTGCAGGATGTTTCACTGATCTTGGCACTTCCTATCAAAGGAGAGCCTATTTGTTTTAGCACAGATTCTGCGGGATGGCGTGACACTATGGTGGGACTTATCGAGAGGGAGCCGGGGGTGCAAGGGAAGTCCGCCGGTGCAAGATATCATTGGATTGCTAAGAACTTTGGGGAGTGCCCGGATGATGCTGATGAAGAAACGGTGCAGCAGTATGCCTGGGCATACTTGTGGTATGTAATCAGCCGGGTTCTTTTCTCTGACGGCACTGGCGTGAATGCTTCCTTTATGTGGCTTAAGTTGTTTTCTAGGTGGGAGCATGGACTCGGTTGGGGTACCGCAGCACTAGCTTATTTGTACCGCCAGATAACTAGTTGTGCATACTATCTTCACAATATAGATTTTTTCTCTAGTTTGTTTTTACATATTTCTCCTGTGTGTGTAGTTTGACAAGGCATGCCGTAGGGGCACGGATCCAAAGAACACCGCCAAGGCAAATGAAGCCAATATCAGTGGTCCAATGATCCTCTTATCGATCTGGAGTTGGGAGCACTTGCTAGTTGGGCGGCCAACGCCTACGGGTTATGAGCAGTGGGATGATCATAATGACCCAGAGCGTATGCCTACATGGGCATATAAGTGGGACAAGGTTGAAGGTTTGTTGGCCATTCAAAGACCATGTACTTGCACTACTCCAACGAGCTTGACATCATGACTCCGGAACAGGTAAGCTCAATACCTCGTTGCCCTTATTGTCCCTATGTTTTTCCAAAAATCATACTAAGCATCCAGTTTATTATTAATCTGCATAGGTGACCTGGGAGCCATATGGAATGGCGGGCAATATTGGCCGCAGTCCCACTTTCTATTTGAACCCGAAGTGTCTAGAGGAAGCACACCTATGGCGGATGCGTTGCTCGTTGATTTGTTACTATGCTGTCGAGTTTCATCAACCACGCCGGGTTATGCCACAGTTTGGCTTATATCAGGAAACCCTGCCAAAGTTCAAGGACATTTCGTTATATCTGCGCAGGTAAGTGCTTCATACCACTTGAAATACTCTTTTCATTGTTTCACAATAGTAACGCAAATGAAATTGAAAACGCAGTCTGGACAAGATGAAGCGGAAGAGTATAAAGAATTGGAGTCGAGAGCATGACATGTATATCCAGGAGTTCAAGCACAAGATCAATAAGATTGAGCTCTCATTTCATGAACCCACTTCTCAACCTCCCCTGCAGTCTTTCGATACTGAAGCATTCAACCGTCATCTCGTGTGGTTTCATTCCGTTACACGTACTCAGCTAAAACCACCGGCATTTGAACTCAGGGACATATTGCATGAACCCAATCCGGGTTTCGACCGCACGGCCAATATGGAGTACAACAAGCTTACAAGAGAGGGTAGACGGTATGAATCGGCGCCAGTTATCTGCTTTGTGGCAAGTTTACCCTTATCTCCACGTGCGAGCATAACTTGAGCAGAAAATGATTTATATTGTTGTTTCCAATAACAATCCGAGCTCTCGAAGCATGTCAACGACGCCGGTGAGGAACTCAAGTACCCTCCGGGTGAAGATTACTACAACAAGCTTAAAGCTTTTGTTGAGGCATTTCATTCGATAAATTGATTTCCATACTTCTTTCTTAATGTTCCTATCTTCTAACTTGATGATTTCACAATTTCGCACTGGAGCAAGTCTTGGGCACATGGCCTAGGTGCTCTACTAGGCTGCCGCTTAATCGATGATGTCATGCCTACCCCGTCGAGGTCCTCGTCAAGGACTGCACACCGCTCTCTCGAGGACTCGGGCGATGGCGAGGGGGAGGAGGACGACGGACAAACGCATGATGAGATCAACACCTCATAGATCCCCGATGCACCTCACCCTAGTCAGCCTCAACAGCGTGACTTCGGCCTCAAGCAGAGGATATAGTGTAAACCTAAGTATACTCCAGAGCAATATGCGAGGAAGGCACGTAAGGACCTGATCATCGAGGCCGATTCCGAGGAGGAGGAGGATGAGGAGGAGCCGCAGCTGCAGAGGAGAAGGCATTTAGTGAAGAGGCAGGATAATGCACCGGCAAAAAGGGGGAAAGGGAGGAAATGATAGTCCAGATGACGTGAACTTGATGGTGTCATGAAGTTGATGTACTAAACTTGATGTAGTGAACTTGATGGTGTCGTGAAGTTCATGTACTGAACTTGATGTAGTGAATTTGATGGTGTCGTGAAGTTGATGTAGTGAACTTTCGAGAAGTTGATGTCGTAAACTTGATGCATTTGCTGTGAAGTTGATATAGTGAACTTGATGCATTTGTCGAGAAATGGGCAAAAACCAGCAGCAACAAAAACACCACCAGTAGCAAAAACACCACCAGCGGAAATGGCAGAAAACACCAGCAGCAGGAAAAACACCAACATGTATATTCCGCTATCTCTTTCACCGGCAATGCACGGACACCCTTAAGCACATTGTTGAACCATTCTGCCATGTTGTTTGTCATGTCACCATACCTCAACCCATGGTTGTCATAAGCCAGCGCCCACTTTTCTCTATCGGGATGGTTCCTTCTTAGGAAGTCTTTGCCACCAGGATTTGCTTGGGCCTACACTTTGTCCCACAATTTCTTGAAATGCCGAGTGGTGAAGGCGAGACTACAATCATATAGAAGGTCAAATAATTCCATGTTTCCACATGCCCTATAGAAGTTAGACACAAAATGTCTCATGGACCACCGATGTTGCACGGGAGCATGTCCTGGAATGTCAATCTCCACGGCGTTGAGTTGTTGGAAATATGCCCTAGAGGCAATAATAATTGTGTTATTATTTATTTCCAAATTTATAATTGATATTTATATTCTATTCTATAAATGCTATGGTTCTCGAACCTGCGAAAACCAAGAGGTTCAGAGGAAAACTCATATGCACATGTAGAGTTATAAATGGTAAAATAAGATTGCTCTAGAACTAGATCAAGTGTTGTATGATGGTTCTGTTTTCCTGATCATGGGCATAGTTAAGTGTAACATTGATGCCGTCAACTTTGAGGGCACAATGTCGGAAGAACACTCGTGTTGAATTGACCCAAGTTGTATGTTATACTAAGAGATCATTTCGTCACAAGTCTATAGTCCATAACACGGGAAAGTTAACATATGCATAATTCCTTAGACCATGAGAGTATCAAGTCACTCCATACTAGACGATGCACTTTGGGGTTGTTCTAACATCAACCCTAGCAGGGTGATCATAACGGTAACTTACAGGTTCACCAGAAATGTATGATGAGGGACTAGATAGCTCGAGACTGGGATTTGCTCCTCTGATGATGGAGAGATATTCTTAGGACCCTCTCGGTGTGACAGTATCCATCATCGTCTGGCCAGCCATAGCGTGACTTGCTCACGGGGATGCCAAAACACGAGAATGAGAAAAAAGAACAAAACCGATAACGAGGAGACTGGTATAGTGAGCATGTGTTTGACTCACGGGGATACCAATATATCTCACCTCGGGTTTTGTAAAGTAGCGCGAAGCAAAAGGAATAGCACATGGTAACTAAAGGTTCACTCGAATATCATTTGTGTGGGTATAGGGGTCAATATGGATGTCCACGGTTCCGCTATTGATCATTGAACAAAAGGTGTTTCGGTCATGTCTATATTTCACCGAACCTTCAGGGTCACACGCTTAAGGGTTTACGATCTGTTGAGTTCTATTGGAGTTAGGAGTTTGAGAAAATATCACCGGAAAGGTTTCAAAGATAATAGAAATTGTTTCGAGAGAGAACCGAAAGTGTTTCGGGGAAACCAGAAGCATTTCGCAGAAAACCGGGTAAAACTCGGAAGGTGGAAAAGTTCCGAAGGACCAAAGAATAATATAGGAGGGCTCCGGCCAAGTGCCAGCTGTTATTTTTGTGTTTTTGGTGTAATACGAAAAAGTATTACTTCACGAAGTTTCAAGTCAGAGAGAAGGCTGGGCAAGAGTAAGGGCCAGAGGGCAGCCACCAGGGGCCCACATGTCACCCCCCACACGCCCAAGGGCTAGGGCGTGCCACAGGGACGTGTGGAGCAAACAGGGCTCCCCCCTGGTGCCACTTTGCCCCTCTGGCTTTATATACTCCTGAAACCCTCATAGGCATTTATCGCATAGTTTTTCCGCTGCCACTTCATCGTGATCCGAGGTGATCCAATCTGGAGTTCATTTTCGTACTCTGCCGGAGGGGTAAATCATCATCGACACCATTTTCATCAACCTTGTTGCTCCCATGATCATGTGTGAGTAGTCCTCCTTGGACTATGGGTCCATAATAGTAGCTATGTTGCGTCTCCTCTCACCCGTTCATCAGTACAAAGGTCACATGAGCTGCCTAAGATGATTGTGATCAATACGATGTACTTATCGGTGTGTTTGTTGTGGTGTGATCAAACCTGACGATATGGACCGGCACTGCCCGGCCCACCCATAAAAAGGCCTGGCACGGCACAACCCATGGCGTCCCTTTCATAAAAGGGCCGTGCCGTGCTAGCTTGAAGGCCTCGACTGGACGATTGGCCTGTCACGCGCCATAAAAAGGCCGGCACGGCCCGGCACGCCCGTGGACCCACCTTTGCGCAGTTTTGGCCTTCTAGGCCGTTTTGGCCTTCTAGGTCATTTCGGCCTTCCGGGCCTTATACATTTTAAAAATTCCAAAAAATCTAAAAAACTAAAAAAATCTATTTTTTAAATACAATAAAATCTTAAAAATTAAGAATAAATAAATTAAAATGTAAAAGAGGCAAAGTGTCATATGGATAAATATTGAGCTTTATTAGTAGTTGCCTCATTAAAACCTTCTAGGTAACTCCCCTTGGAGATAGACCCCGGTAAGAAAAAGGAGTACAAATCTATTTGCTCGGAAAAGAAAATTACAAACGGAAAAGAAAATTACAAATATTACAACCATTCTTCTGGTTCTTCAACGTCTAGATAAAGATTTTCGAACATGGATGACAGATCTGTGTTATCCGTAGTGTGTTGGGCTCTCCGTCTGGCTAGTTCCCCATCTTTCACGGTCATTAGTGTCCTCACCATATCACTTGTGAGACTGGTTCTTCTCTCGTCAAGTATTCTTCCAGCTAGAGTGAAAGTAGACTCCGATAATACCATTGAAACAGGTACTGTTAACACATCCCGTGCTAATATGGAAAGCACCGGATATGTAAGCTTGTGGTCATGCCACCACTACAATATGTTGAAGCTATCATCATCCTATCCCACATAGCTGATTTTGTCCCGGTTGAGGTATGTCGCTAACTCCCCGCCACCACTCACTACGCGCGCTGATGTTGTTGGTGTCGAAGAGCTCGAGGAAGAGGAGTAGGAACCAAATATATTTCCCCATGCTCCTTTCTTCTTTCCAGCCGATGGTGCTGGTGGAGGCTGTTGCAGCCGAACTCCGGCATACTTTTCATCATACTTACCGTAAATTTTAGTTAACTTATCATGAACATTTATGAAATATGCAGAATAATCTATTTACGGCATCACTTAAGAGTGAGAGAACATTACCAAACCCTACAAGTTTAGCCCTAGGATCCAAAATAAATGCAAATGCATACAAAATTTGATTTTCTTTCCAATATTTCAAATATTTACTTTTCATAGCAACAACAACATCACGTAATAGATCGTCAGTTTCGTATGCTTTCAAATGAGTAGCAATATCTAAAATATGATGCACCATTAAAAGAGATGTGGGATAATAAACCCCAGACAAAGCAAAGGTTGAATCATAAAAAATCTCCAAAAAACTTAGCAATATTTCAGCAACATGCCAGTGAGCAGGGGTCAGTAGGGGTGATCCATCAATGGTATGGTAGTTTGAATTAATAAAGATAGAAAAACTATCTTTATGTGGAATAAGATGCTTAAGCATCATAAATGTAGAGTTCCATCTAACAGGCATGTCTAAGGCAAATTTACGAGGACATACTCCTGAAGCGCTGCAGTACCTCTTGTCATCGCCAATGCATGTATTAGAAGCATTCAGAAAAGAAACTACAGTTCAAAAAATTTCAATGGTGCCATTCAATATTTTTAAAGCACATTTAGCAATAAGATTAATTATATGGCAAGCACAATGTTGATGCAGTAAAAAAGATGCAGCACAAGAGTTAAACAAAGGAGTGAGGATACTCATTGAACTAGTATTTGATGAAGTATTATCCAAAGTTATTGCAAAGATCTTGTGCGCGAAACAAAAATTTTCCACAACTTTAACTATAGAATGAGTAATGTTCTCACCAGTATGTGATACTTCAATTAATTCGAATCCTATGATTCTTTTTTCTAGGTTCCATTTTTCTTCAACATAATGAGCAACCACACTAATGTAGTATTTCTTAGCCCGACCACTCCAGATATCAGATGTTAAAGAAACAGAAAAAGTGCATGTAGTGAAGTCTTCTTTTATTTTCTTAATACCAGTTTTGTATAATTTCATATCCCTAGTTGTAGTTTGTCTAGAAACTACAACGAATCTAGGATTATGAGTAGTTTGAATATATTCAGAAAAAGCGGGAGTCTCACCAAAACATAATGGTAAATTATTAGCAGCAGTTAAATGACAAAGAGCTTCTCGAGCTCTTTCAGGATCATAGTCCCAATGACTTACCGAACCGTCGGGGTTGTATTGGAGCCAGGTCTGTCTCGCCGCCATCTCACCCTCCTTCTTCAAGTGGCTCTTGATGTGCCTCTTTAGGTGGCCGGTTCCTTTTCCTGACTCCCCGGTCAGCTCCCCCTTGCATCTTTTGCAGACAGCCTTCCTCCTCTGAACACCATCCACCTCCATCACCTCTTGATCGAAGTCCTTCCACACATCTGAGGTCTAGGGATGAAATCTTTTAGCACCGGTGGTGGAGGAAGTGCTGGCACTACTTGAATGGGATTGTGTATGAGAAGGTTGCGACTCGGGAGAAAAATTGTGTAGATCGACATCATCGGGTATGTGTATCCCGAAATCTTGCGCCGCAAAGAGAGGGAACTGGTTGGGATTGGGAACACCCATGAGAAGAGTGGTGAGTGAGAGATGAGATGCGGTGTTTGAGTGTGGGAAATGAGGGGGCGGGGCAGCCTTTTTAAAGCAAAAAATCATCAATTTTTTGACCATTTTACCCCTACAAATTTAAAATTTCAAGTTAAAAAGGTCAAAAAGCAGCTAAAAAGGCCAAACAGTCCTAATAAGGCCGACTTGGGACGCGCACCACATGCCAGGCATGGCCTGACAACCCCGACGCTCCCCCTGGCGTGCCGGGCGCGTTGCGCGCATGCCGCTCACGTGCCGAAGGCCGCATGTCGGGCACGCCCCCCATTCCAGCCCGCGTGCTATGCGTGTGCCGGTCGCATGCTGAGCGTACCGTGTGGCCCCCACACCACCGCTCTTCCTGGCGTGCCGGGCACGAACCCCCTCCCCCTCCCCCCGCTCCAGCCCGCGTGCTGTGCGCATGTCGGGCGTGCCGCACGCCACGTGCCGGGCATGACACTCGTGCCCCCACTCCAGCCCGCGGGTGTTGCTGGCATGCCTCGTGCCGCCTCGTGCCGTGCCGGCCCATGAATAAAACGTCCATGCCGGGCCGGCCTTAAGGCTTGAGTTTGCGGATGAGCCTGGCACGCTGGCGAGCCGAAGGCCCATGCCGGGCCGGCCTTAAGGAGGGCCATGTTGAGAGCATGACATGTATATCTAGGAGTTCAAGCACAAGATCAATAAGATTGAGCTCTCATTGCGTGAACCCACTTCTCAGCCTCACCCTCGATCTTTCGATACGGAGGCATTCAACCGTCATCTCATGTGGTTTCGTTCCGTTACACGTACTTAGCTAAACCCGCCGGCATTTGAACCCGAGAACATATTGCATGAACCCAATCCGGCTTTCGACTGGATGGCCAATATGCAGTACAACAAGCTTATAAGAGAGGGTAGACTGTATGAATCGGCGCCGGTAGTCCACTTTGTGGTAAGTTTACCATTATCTCTACGTGCGAGCATAACTTGAGCAGAAAATGATTTATATTGTTGTTTCCAATAGCAATCCAAGCTCTCGAAGCATGTCAACGACGCCGGTGCGGCACTCAAGTACCCTCCGGGTGAAGATTCGTACAACAAGCTTAAATCTTTTGTTGAGGCATGTCATTGAATAAATTAATTTCCATACTTCTTTCTTAATGTTCCTATCTTCTAACTTGATGATTTGACAATTTCACAGCGGAGCAAGTCTTGGGCACATGGCCTAGGTGCTCTACTAGGCTGCCGCTTAATCGATGACGTTGTGCCTACCTCGTCGAGGTCCTCGTCAAGCACTGGACATCGCTCTCTTGAGGACTCGGGCGATGGCAAGGGGGAGGAGGATGATGGACGGACGCATGGTGAGATCAACACCTCGCAGATCCCCGATGCACCTCAGCCTACTCAGCCTCAATAGAGTGACTTCGGTCTCAAGCCGAGGATACAGCGTAAACCAAAGTATACTCCAGAGCAATATGCGAGGAAGGCACGTAAGGACCTGATCATTGAGGCCGGTTCCGAGGAGGAGGAGGAGCCGTAGCTGCGGAGGAGAAGGCGTTTAGTGAAGAGGCAGGATAATGCACCGGCAAAAAGGGGGAAAGGGAGGAAATGATAGTCCGGATGTCGTGAACTTGATGGTGTCATGAAGTTGATGTACTGAACTTGATGTAGTGAACTTGATGGTGTCGTGAAGTTGATGTACTGAACTTGATGTGGTGAATTTGATGGTGTCGTGAAGTTGATGTAGTGAACCTTCGAGAAGTTGATGTCGTGAACTTGATGCATTTGTCATGAAGTTGATATAGTGAACTTGATGCATTTGTTGAGAAATGTGCAAAAACCAGCCAGAGCAAAAACACCACCAGTAGCAAGAACACCACCAGCAGAGAGGGCAAAAAACATGAGCAGCAGCAAAAACACCAACATGTATATTCCGCTATCTCTTTCACCGGCAATGCAGGGACACCCTTAAGCACATATTGAAACATTCTGCCATGTTGTTTGTCATGTCACCGTACCTCAACCCTTGGTTTTCATAAGCCCACGTCCACTTTTCTCTATCGGGATGGTTCCTTCTTAGGAAGTCTTTGCCACCAGGATTTGCTTGGGCATACACTTTGTCCCACAATTTTTTGAAATGTTGAGTAGTGAAGGCGAGACAACAATCATGTAGAAGGTCAGATAATTCTTTGTTTCCACATGCCCTATAGAAGTTAGACACAAAATGCCTCATGCACCACAGATGGTGCACGGGAGCAAGTCCTGGAATGTCAATCTACATGACGTTGAGTTGTTGGAAATATGCCCTGGAGGCAATAATAATTGTGTTATTATTTATTTCCAAGTTTATAATTGATATTTGTATTCTATGCTATAACTGCTATGGTTCTCGAACATGCG
This sequence comes from Elymus sibiricus, assembly GCA_039707655.1. Taxonomy (NCBI): domain Eukaryota; kingdom Viridiplantae; phylum Streptophyta; class Magnoliopsida; order Poales; family Poaceae; genus Elymus; species Elymus sibiricus. The sequence continues at coordinate 6,986,669 of CM077666.1, forward strand.
AAAACCAAGAGGTTCAGAGGAAAACTCATATGCACGTGTAGAGTTATAAATGGTAAAATAAGATTCCTAGTCTTGCCTCTAGAACTAGCTCAAGTGGTTCATGATGGTTCTGTTTTCCTGATCATGGGCATAGTTAAGTGTAACGATGATGTTGTCAACTTTGAGGGCACGATGTTGGAAGAACACTCGTGTTGAATTGACCCAAGTTGTATGTTATACTAAGGGATCATTTCATCACAAGTCTATAGTCCATAACACGGGAAAGTTATCATATGCATAATTCCTTAGACCATGAGAGTATTGAGTCACTCCATACAGGATGATGCACTTTGGGGTTGTTCTAACATCAACCGTAACAGGGTGATCATAACGGCAACTTACAGGTTTATCATAAATGTATGACGAGGGACTAGATAGCTCAAGACTGGGATTTGCTCCTCTGACGATGGAGAGATATTCTTAGGGCCCTCTCGGTGTGACGGTATCCATCATCGTTTGGCCAGACACATCGTGACTTGCTCACAGGAATGCCGAAACACAAGAATGAGAAAAAAGAACAAAACCGATAACGACGAGACTGGTATAGTGAGCATGTGTTTGACTCACGGGGATACCGATATATCTCTCCTCGGGTTTTGTAAAGTATCGCGAAGCAAAAGGAATAGCACATGGTGACTAAAGGTTCACTCGAATATCATTCGTGTGGGTATAGGGGTCAATATGGATGTCCACGGTTCCGCTATTGATCATTGAACGAAAGGTGTTTCGCTCATGTCTATATTTCACCGAACCTGCAGGGTCACATGCTTAAGGGTTTACAATCTGCTGAGTTCTATTGGACATAGGAGTTTGAGAAAATATCACCGGAAAGGTTTTTGAGATAATAGAAATTGTTTCGAGAGAGAACCGGAAGTGTTTCGGGGAAACCGAAAGTGTTTCGGAGAAAACCGGGAAGGCGGAAAAGTTTCGGAGGACCTAAGAATAATATAGGAGGGCTCCGGCCAAGTGACAGCTGCTATTTTTTGTGTTTTTAGTGTAATAGAAAAAAAATATTACTTCGCAAAGTTTCAAGTCAGAGAGAAGGCTGGGCAAGAGGAAGGGCCAGAGGGCAGCCACCAGGGGCCCACATGTCACCCTCCCCCCACAAGCCCAAGGTCTAGGGCGCGCCACTGGGACCTGTGGGGCAAACAGGGCTCTCCCCGGATCCTCTTCGTCTCTCTCGCTTCATATACTCCTGAAACCCTCAGAGGAATTTATTGCATATTTTTTCCGCTGCCACTTCATCGTGATCCGAGGTGATCCAATCTAGAGTTCTTTTTGGTACTCTGCCGGAGGGGAAAATCATCATCGACACCATCTTCATCAACCTTGTTGCTCCCATGATCATGTGTGAGCAGTCCTCCTTGGACTATGGGTCCATAATAGTAGCTATGTTGCATCTCCTCTCATCCATTCATCAATACAAAGGTCACATGAGCTGCCTAACATGATTGTGATCAATCCGATGTAATTACCGGTGTGTTTGTTGTGGTGTGATCAAACCTGGCCATATGGATCGGCACTACCCGGCCCACCCATAAAAAGGCCTAGCAAGGCACAACCCATGGCGGCCCTTTTATAAAAGGGCCATGCCGTGCCGGCCTGAAGGCCTCGGCTGGACGATTGGCCTGTCATACGCCATAAAAAGGCCAGCACGGCCCGGCACCTCCGTGGGCCCACCTTCGTGCATTTTCGGCCTTCTGGGCCGTTTTGGCCTTCTCGGTCATTTCGGACTTCCGGGCCTTCTACATTTTAAAAATTCCAAAAAATCAAAAAAATAAAAATAAAATCTATTTTTTAAATACACTAAAATCTTAAAAATTAAGAAAAAATACAGAAAAATGTAAAAGAGGCAAAGTGTCATATGCATAAATATTGAGGTTTATTAGTAGTTGCCTCATTAAAACCTTCTAGGTAACTCCCCTTGGTAAGAAAAAGGAGTACAAAGCTACTTGCTCGGTAAAGAAAATTACAAACGGAAAAGAAAATTACAAACATTACAACCATTCTTCTGGTTCTTCAACGTCTAGATAAACATTTTTGAACATGGATGACAGATCTGTGTTATCCGTAGTGTGTTGGGCTCTCCGTCTGGCTAGTTCCCCATCTTTCACGGTCATTAGTGTCCTCACCATATCACTTGTGAGACTGGTTCTTCTCTCGTCAAGTATTCTTCCAGCTAGAGTGAAAGTAGACTCCGATAATACCACTGAGACAGGTACCGTTAACACATCCCGTGCTAATATGGAAAGCACCGGATATGTAAGCTTGTGGTCATGCCACCACTGCAATATGTTGAAGCTATCATCATCCTGTCCCACATAGCTGATTTTGTCGCTGTTGAGGTACGTCGCTAACTCCCCGCCACCACTCACTACGCGCGCTAATGTTGTTGGTGTCGACGAGCTCGAGGAAGAGGAGCAGGAACGAAATATCTTTCCCCACACTCCTTTCTTCTTTCCAGCCGATGGTGCTGGTGGAGGCTGTTGCAGCCAAATTCCGGCATACTTTTCATCATACTTACCATAAATTTTAGTTAGCTTATCACGAACATTAATGAAATAAGCGGAATAATCTACATCTATGGCATCACTTAAGAGCGAGAGAACATTACCAAACCCTATAAGTTTAGCCCTAGGATCCAAAATAAATGCAAATGCATATAACATTGGAATTTCTTTCCAATATTTCCAATATTTGGCTTTCATGGCAACAACAACATCACGTAATAGATCGTCAGTTTCGTATGCTTTCAAATGAGTAGCAATATCTAAAATATGATGCACCATTAAAGGAGATGTGGGATAATAAACCCCAGACAAAGCAAAGGTTGAATCATAAAAAATCTCCAAAAAACAATATTTCGGCAACATGCCAATGAGCAAGGGTGAGTAGGGGTGATCCATCAATGTATGGTACAGTAGTTTGAATTAATAAAGATAAAAATATATCTTTATGTGGAATAAGATGCTTAAGCATCATAAATGTAGAGTTCCATCTAACAGGCATGTCTAAGGCAAATTTACGAGGACATACTCCTGAAGCGCTGCAGTACCTCTTGTCATCGCCAATGCGTGTATTAGAAGCATTCAGAAAAGAAACTACAGTTCAAAAAATTTCAATGATACCATTCAATATTTTTAAAGCACATTTAGCAATAAGATTAATTATATGGCAAGCACAACGTTGATGCAGTAAAAAAGATGTAGCAAAAGAGTTAAACAAAGGAGTGAGGATACTCATTGAACTAGTATTTGACGAAGTATTATCCAAAGTTATTGCAAAGATCTTGTCCGTGAGACCAAAATCTTCCACAACTTTAACTATAGAATGAGCAATGTTCTCACCAGTATGTGATACGTCAATTAATTCAAATCCTATGATTCTTTTTTCTAGGTTCCATTTTTCGTCAACATAATGAGCAACCACACTAATGTAGTCTTCCTTAGTTCGAACACTCCAGATATCAGATGTTAAAGAAACAGAAAAAGTGCATGTAGTAAAGTCTTCTTTTATTTTCTTAAGACCAGTTTTGTATAATTTCATATCCCTAGTTGTAGTTTGTCTAGAAACTGGAACGAATCTGGGATTATGAGTAGTTTGAATATATTCTGAAAAAGCGGGAGTCTCGCCAAAACCTAATGGTAAATCATTAGAAGCAATTAAACGAAAAGAGCTTCTCAAGCTCTTTCAGGATCGTAGTCCCAATGACTTACCGAACCATCGGGGTTGTATTGGAGCCGGGTCTGTCACACCTCTATCTCACCCTCCTTCTTCACGTGGCTCTTGATGTGCCTCTTCAGGTGGCCGGTTCCTTTTCCTGACTCCCCGGTCGGCTCCCCCTTGTATCTTTTGCAGATAGCCTTCCACCTCTGAACACCATCCACCTCCATCACCTCTTGATCGAAGTCCTTCCACAGAGCTGAGGTCTGGCGATGAAATCTTTTTGCACCGGTGGTGGAGGAAGTGCTGGCACTACTTGAATGGGATTGTGTATGGGAAGGTTGCGACTCGGGAGAAATATTGTGTAGATCGACATCATTGGGTATGTGTATCCCGAAATCTTTTGCCGCAAAGAGAGGGAACTGGTTGGGATTGGGAACACCCATGAGAAGAGTAGTGAGTGAGAGATGAGATGCGGTGTTTGAGTGTGGGAAATGAGGAGGGGGGGGCAGCCCTATTTATTGCAAAAATTCATCAATTTTGGACCATTTTACCCCTACAAATTTGAAATTTGAAGTTAAAAAGGCCAAAAGCAGCTAAAAAGGCAAAACAGTCCTAATAAGGCCGACTTGGGCCGTGCACCGCATGCCAGGCATGGCCCGATAACCCCGACGCTCCCCCTGGCGTGTCGGGCGCATTGCACGCGTGCCGCTCAGGTGCCGAAGGCCGCGTGCCGGGCACGCCCCCCCCCCCCCGCGCTCCTGCCCGCGTGCTGCGCGCGTGCCAGTCGCATGTTGAGCGTACCGTGCGGCCCCCCGCACCCCCGCTCTTCCTGGCGTGCCGGGAACGACCTCCCTCCCCCCCTCCAGCCCGTGTGCTGCGCGCGTGCCGGTCGCGTGTCGGGCGTGCCGCGCGCTGCGTGCCAGGCAGGACGCTCGTGCCCCCACTCCAACTCGCGGGTGCCGCTGGCATGCCTCGTGCCGCCTCGTGCCGTGCCGGCACACGAATAAAAGGACCATGCCAGGCCGGCCTTAAGGCTTGAGTTTGGGGATCAGCCTGGCACACTGGCGGGCCGAAGGCCCGCCTGGCCCTTATATTCGCGTGCCGTGTCAGGCCTGGGCCATGCGAAAATCCATGCCTGTGTGCCGGACCTATAAGCATGGCCCATATGGCCAGGTTTGGGTGTGATGAATTGTCATTTTATGATAAGATTATATATGGATTTTTATTTGGTTTATGTTGGTTCTTTGCTGCATGATTTATAGATGTACATGCTCTCCAGTCTAATAATTTATTTACTGGTCATGTTTAGATGAATGATCTGCAAGAGGGAGTGGTGTACATTAGTTGAATTTAATCTTGCAAGTAATCTATCTTGATGACAGTAAGAGAAAAATGCGTGTATTGTGTTATTACCACTAAGGATAAAAATATAGTTGCCTAGTTGTCACGGTGATGAGCTGGAGGTAAAGAGAATATATTATCAATATTATGTCAACTTGCTTAATGTAATACTCTGTTTTATTACTTAATACCTCAAAATGCATGATGGACTTCGGTCTTTGGGTGGAGTATTAGCTATAGATGCATGCTGGATAGCGATCTATAGATTTAATGACATAATGACTATATGCAATCATGACATGTATGATTAATGATAAACACTGCAATTTAATCGGTATGCAACCGTAATTTGTTTACCATGCCTATGCTATTTGGAGAGATGCCACTAGTGAATTTATGGATCCCCGGTCCATTCTTCCTCATAAATACAACCTTTCTTAAATGTTTTTTTGTTCTTTTATGATATGAATTCTTTTTACGTTTGCATACAAATATCAATTCCACACACTCGATACATTAATCCTTATAACTAGTAAAACTAGTGAGATTGACAGCCTCACTAGACAGTTGGGGACCAAGATCAAGTATCTTATATGAGTGCAGGGCTGATCATTTGATCTGTAGTGAACTCTGTGGATTGAATACCTTGGTTCTCTAACTGAGGAAAAATCTTTAAGCTTGATACAAACCCTTCCTCTTGGGGGGCCAACAGATATTCCTTTGGTACAAAGCCAGGGAACATCCGAAGCAGTGGCCCGCCCACGCCCCCCAGCCACTTAACTCTTTGAGGGGCTACCACCGCCTGCCGTGGCGGTAGGGTAGCTGGGCTACGGCCATGGTCAAAGGTGGTAGCCACTTGGCCAAGTCAGCACGGTCAGCGGGGACTGACCGGGCCTGGACCAGGGTCTACTCACGTTGACCATGGCGGTAGCCCAGCTACCCTACCGCCGCCGTGTCTAGCGGTAGCCAAAAGGGTCATATCGTGAAATAGTTTCGAACATGGGTCATTTTGTGCTAATATTGTCATTAAGGGTCAAACCCATGATTTTGGCCTAGCAGTGCAGGCCAGCAGACCGAATCAATCGCCTTCCTAAAATCTAGTTTTACTACAATGGTAGAAGCTTTGGTGCGGTGGCAGCAATTTAGGATATCTGCGGCATATAGAAAGTTTCCTGAGATGCACCTCCCGGAGAGAAAGCCTGTCTGGTCACCGTGTACAAGGAAATGGAGGTAGCTTTTCAGTCCTCTATTGGTGAGAAATTTTGCAATACCCTTTATGGGGCAGTTTTGAAGAGAGGGCTTCCGGAGTTTTGACATCGCCATTCTTTGGTGGTAGAATGATCAGGGCTCGATTAAGACTTGCAGTATCAGCGTTCTGGTTAAAGAAAGGTCAAGGATCTTGGCCCTAGTAATGTTCCAGATTTTTTTTATAGAAGCTTGGACCGAAACCGTCAGGGCATCGAGGCAAACGCGTTGAAGATTTCTTGTTCTGTGAAAGGATCTGCAAGATGCCTGAGTTGCGGGATGGGTTCAGGATAGAGTTCAGTTAGGGAGAAAGACTACGTAGGTTCATGAGCCTGTCCAAGAAGGGAGGAGTAGTGGTTTGTCATAATTTGGATTTTTGGTTCGTGCTGAAAGAACTCGGTTCCATTGTGAAGGATAGAGGCAATCTTATTCTTGCGATGCCATTGAGGGACCGAAGCGTGGAAGTAGCGAGTGTTTTCATCGCCTAGGATTGCAGCTTTAACTTTACCCCTTTGCTTCCAATAATTGACTTTTTCGTTGATCGTTCGATGTAGTACCTTGATTATGGTGCGACGTAGGTTTTATTTTGGGACAGAAAGGAATGTAGATTCCTCGATCGAGTCTAGCATGGAGATAATGGTTTTACAATTGTTCTCACGGACAAAACTGAAAAATCATAAATACAATCATCACATTTTTGAAAAAAAAGCACAAATACATGCCTACAAAAAAATTTAAACAGTAGATGTTATCAACAATTGATATATGTGCGTGTAGCCTGCATGGGTTGAGGACCGCCATCCGCCACCAACTTTGCCGGCCATCTGATTCCAACCTCTCACCGAGCTCCTCCCGAAGAACTCCTCCTGCAACTCGCCACCAAACCGCACGAGGCCACCGTGGAGCCGTACTAGGTTTTTGTAAGTCGTCCCCCACCTGTGATCCTCTTGTGTCCAAGTAGTTACCTGCCCCCTTCTTCTGTCCAAGTAGTTACCTGCCTCCTACGTGAGTGTGTCTGTATATTTTTTTCGTTATTCCGTGGCAACGCAAGGATAATCAACTAGTACACATAAAAGTTCAGTATGTATTCCATCTTCACTAGTCTTCTTACAACAAACTATTGATTTCATAACTTGTCCTCTGCGAATATAAAAATAGGCAACATACGCTCAAAATGAAAAAAAAAGCATCAGCATAGATTCTTTGTTAAGAATTATCCAATAAATATTATGTTCACATACTTTGAAAATCATTTAAAGGTGATCACACGCAATTGCTCGAGCAATCTTGGAAGTTTGTACAGACAGTAACCAGATATTTTTCAAATATTCAAGTCTGCACCCGAGCTGTGAACAGTAAATTCAAAAAATATTAGAAAAATTCAAAAAAATCCGATTTTTTTTTCATGGAAGATGTTCGAGTGCGTGATGTCTGTGCCAAATTTTGCGTCGAAGATCAACCTTGATCTCGTGTTGGCCGCCGAGATTTCGCATACACAGAAGCTGCCTCCCCTTCTTCTGCCTATGCTACATTCCCCTTTGCTTCGTCATCTGCTCCAATACGATAATTCCCTTTGCTAAACAGTGGTGGAATGGCCACCATATTTCTTCTTCTTTTCGTCTACAAATTGCTGCCATTCGTTGACGAGGCAGGCGAAACTCTTGAATTCTACCGGACAGGTATCGGCAGCAAGCTGCCATTCGTTGACGAGGCAGGCGAAGCTCTTGAATTCTCCCGGACAGATATCGGCAGCAAGCTCATCGAACTGACGAGCCAAATGCGGATATGCACTGATCAACGTATCGCGTATCGCCACACAAAGAGATAAATAGTATGGCTGAGAGCTCAATTTCTTGTAGACGTGTTGCTCATCATCACGCCAAACACGACCTTTTTCGACATCAGTACCTGGTGCTGACAATCCCTGAGTGCTTGTTTGCATTACATCTCCTGCCGATCCATAAGGAGGTACTATTTCCTTCAAGATCTGCAACATTTATTAACAGTATTTTCCTTTGCAGTCTAGCAATAACAGCAGTATATATAATATATGAAGTTGGTAAAAAACGAATATATACATATATTTCAGTCTGGAGTCTAGAGACAGTAAAGTCGATGTGTATTACCTTTGGCATCACATCGGTTAGGGCTTCCACCAGTTGCTGGAGAAATTCACCATTCTCGGTGCACTGAATACATAGGCCCATCAGGTTTTCACATGCCATTTTTCTGAGGGAGTCTTTTTTACTGTCCTCAACAATCATGTTTGCAACGATTTTCATGAATCTTCCTTTAGTTTCAGGGGGCATATACAGGAGAGTCTCCACAGCTATTTCCGGCAGTTCTTGAGCACACTCGCGGCATTCACCCTTCAAAACAGTTTCTATGGTGCTGATTACTGCGTTGTTGGTTGAGATTTCACGCCGTAGAGCCTCTCCAGGAGCATTCTTCATCAGCCTCGCCACAAGTGAGAGTGACGTGTGTGCTATGCTGGACCATACGTCGTGATGGAGGTCATGCAAGCTCACAGGCGCCATGATCTTGGAGACCAGACCATGGGTGGTACTGCTCATAACTCTGCAGTTGTCCTCATCGGCGGCGAGCTTGTGAAGGATGAGCAGGCCTTGCTCCGCCAGGAAGTTTGAGCGGAAGCGCAGACTGGAAAGAATTTCATTTTCCTTTGCACGGGCTCGCGGGGACGTATCATTTTTGCTTGGAACTGCTCCAAAATCCATTCGGCTGCATGCCTGGCTCAGCAGGGAGATGATGCATTGTGTCCCCCTGGGGAATTGCTCCAGATAGAAATGGCCGGCAAAGTGCTCCACTATCCTTGCGGCGCGTATCCTCGTGTCCACGTCATATGGGCTACCTTCATGCAGCGTCTGCACCAGCTTCTGCAGTATGGTGCAAGAGGGCGTCGTCCCTATCAGCTGCTTCATCAGCATGAGATGGCCCCTATCAGCACATGCGATTCTGTCCAGGATTGTTACCCCGGAGATGTATTTGGAAGGTGATTCAGACTTGATCAAGTCCACGGCGAATGTGATGAGGTTCCTCCCATTCGCGAACGTTGGGTCCTTGTCGCATCCAATCCGTAATTCGCGTGCGTAGTCCCGGACCAACTTTTCTCCATCGCTGTCCAACTGGTATCCCTCGGCCACTTGCTTAACTAGATCTTTTTCTTTGCGAGAAAAGATGAATCGGTAGATGAAGAGTGACCCCTGGAGCACAGCTAGGGAGTACAAGACCTGCAATGCTGAAGCCTTCAGATGTGCTGCTTCTCCATCCCCAAAATCATGCTCTATCAGACGCCACAGCGAAACGCCCGTGGAGATCAGCAGTCCAAACATGTAGAGAGCCATCAGAGGGCACAATACAATGCTCAACACCAGCGTTTTGACCGCCCCTGCACACCATTGTGGGATGAAGCATCCAATTCTCCGGTCCCTGCTGTCATAATCCTCCGGTCTAGAAAAAGGGACCGCCAAAAAGACCTTGGCTGATTGGTTAATATACCCTAGCTTTTCAGTCAGAAAGACATCATACACCCTGTAAATTGTAGGCCATGTCCCAAATATAATATTACAAAGTTATTAGACCCCAACACGAGAATAAGAATATATTTATTATAATATGCAATAAAATAGAATAAGAAAAATCGAAACAAATTTTGAAGTGGTGAGTAGAGAAGAATAAGCAAACTTAATTTAGATGGTTTTCCCACATCATGTATTTAAAAAGAAAAAGAAAAATGTTCATCGTGTATTTAAAATATGTTCATCATGTATTTAAAACATGTTCATTGTGTATACACAAGAATTATTATTTATAAATGAAAATAAAAAACGAAAAAAAAAGAAAACGAAAAAAGAGAAAAAAATAAAAATCAGAAGGAAAAAAGGAAAAATTCTAAAGTAAAAAAGATAAAAGCTGACAGAAAACCGAATAAACTCACCCTAAACCGGAAAGAAAACCGAAAAAAAAGACAAGGAAAAACCGCAATAAAAAAAGATCGAAGAAAAAGCGGCGAATAGGGATTACCGGCTTTAAGGGAAGGGAAAGCCCAAGAAAAAAGGAGAAAGACAAAAGGATGGTTGGGCTAGAGCCTTTTTCAATTGGTGATGAATGAAAAAGGTAGGTGGGCCACTTGGGTTTGCAGCACGAGGTATGAAAAATAGCAAATCAACTACGAAAAAGTAAATTTCTCAGACAAAAAAAACTATGAAAAAATAATTAATCCAAGTTGCATAAATTATTATGAAAAGTCCTTTCACCGTATTTCCAACAAATATACTGAAAGTTTGAAAGGGATGAAAGAGTGATAGGTTAAGGCATTGTTTGGCTGAAGCCCTAAGGCATTACAAGAATAAAATATCTGAATTTCCGAGAAATATTATAATAGCATATAAGGTACAAAGATACTAAATTAATTAAAATATATATTTATGAGTGCATAATTTAATATGTAGAATACCAAAGAATGTCTTCAACATATCTTGAAATGCCAAAATTAAGAGGAAAACATAGTATAAGATTCATGTAAGACAAATAAAACCCATGAAACAAAAAAGCGATTAGTTAGTAATGATTCGCACGGATTGGCGACTAGTGCAACTAATGTCGCACTACGGATAATAGCTGCATTGACTCAATAAACCTTCATATGTAGATGCGTCTTACAATGATGGGGCCACCCAAAGAAAATAAAGGCAAGAAATTACGCAGCGCATACGTATGAATTGAGGGTTACAAGGACTAACCCGGCTGTCTGCAGGAGGCTAATCACTGTTAGACACCAAAAGTCCTTGTTGTTCAGCGCGGAGACAAAGCCTCCGAGGAGAACGACAGTGGTCCAAGTAATCGTCAGGAAACCTAGCCCCCTGAGCGACATGGACAGGTGACCCGTGAACAGGGCATAGGAGTTGATCAACAATACTTCCCTCCACGTGGAGTCATCCACAAGATCTTCCATTCCCCTAAAGAATCGAGGACAATTTAATATGATAATTTCATTGAAACTTGGCCAAAATTTTGATGGAGTTCACACAAAATGATGTATACCTAGTGGGCTTGGTTACCACACAGGGGGGATCAAACAGCTTGTTTAGCTCCTAGTAGGATTTCTATTTGATTCAAGACTATTCGAATTAAAATCCTACTAGGGAATTTTGATGGAGTTCACACAAAAAAAAAACCACTAATATTATATGGCCCGTCACTAGAGGGCCTTCCTGTAGTAGTGTATTTGGGTGCCATTTGGAATTTAAAATTACCAAAGACGACAGTGCAGCGACAGATACTAAACCAAGAACTATTGAACAAAGGAAGATGTAGCGATGTATGGAGACCAACTGACGGAGGAAGAAGATGCAGCAAAAGGAAGATCAAAGAAATCCCCAACTGAATCCATGATTACGATCAGTTTATGATGTGGCGTGACATTACTTGAAGATTGGATGTGCAATTCTTAGGGCATTTGACGGAGCTCAACCTCGAACGAAGTAGATGACAGCAAAAATTCAAAATTACTTGGCCGCTCCATCTCCAAGAACCTCCCCGCCTCCTCGTGCTCCACTCCCAACCCTTTGGTGGCAGCGAAAGCGGCGAGGAAAGAACTGCCGCACCGTGTCACCGACCTCGCCGGAGCGCACCACGGAGGAGCGGAGGATTCTGAAATGGGCCCCACCAAGGCGTCAACTAGTCCTGTATGCGAATCGCCGACTACTCCTGGACAGGGGCGGCCATGGACTTGAATTACAGTACCAACCACTCACCCAGAAACCTGAACTGATGGGGGCAGGTGGTACAATATATTTCAACACCCTCCCTCACGTCCAGACTCACTGGACTTGATGTGGACACACATGACTTAGAGAAAGTGGACTGCAAATATTTCAAGGAATATTGTGCAAGACAGGACTTGTATATTTCAACGCATGGGAATTAGGCCAAGCTGCGCTCGTGAAGGGTGGCATCGGCCGGCGCAAGTGCGCCCGCCTTGTCGCGTTTGATAGCAGCTCGGAAGGCCCTGAGCAGTAATTAGAAGTCTGCATGCTAGTGTGTAGCTTGAGTCACCATGAAACGTACCGTGTTTACGTTGCAGCTATTAGCGTGTGAGTTAGTTGAGCCACGATGCACGAGTTATGTGCATCGTGGCGTAGAGTTCGGCCGGTTTAACTGGTCAAGTTTGCGTGTAATCACAAGTTTGCTGGCCGTGACCTACAATTTCGGTTTCAATTCCACGATTCTAGACCCAATACATTTGGCTAAGTTTAATTCCCGACTAGTAACCCAAACAGTTAGCTGGTAACCAAAACCATTTTTCGAAAAAGAGTAATCAAAACTACTACCTCTGTACAAAAATATAAGACGTTTTTGCTGTTCAATTTAAACTGCAAAAACGTCATATTTTGATATGGAGGTAGTAGCAATGGCCATGATCTCACCTGCCTCGCCCACCACCAACCTGTGGCAACCGATCCAAGCAGTCCATCGGAGCATCGACCCCAGGCAAAGGTCCCCGAGCTCCGAGGTCTGAGGATGAAGAGAATGGAGGAAAATGGAGTAGTATTTGAGAGCAAGGGGACTTGAGGCAAGGGGATAGAAGGTGTGAGGTTATCATTACACGATGCCGGCACCGCAAAGCAGGAGGAGTAATGGAACACGGCTGCATAGCTGGTTGGTTGGTGCCGGTCTGGCCGAGCGAGGTACACTAGTAATGATATTTATTTTGTGCACAAAATAAATTCACAACTTTAAAAGTAGAGAAAAAGAACAAAAGAAATCAAGGTCACCACGTGCTGCATGCCTTCTATTCTCTTCACCGCGACAACAAACAATTGAAGCTTTGATAGCTGGCAGAAAACATTATTGTCAATATATTCTCGTACGTACAATAATATATATCTTGCGTACTTGAAAAATTGCAAATAAGTTATTTGCGTACATTATTAAAAAAATATGCCATTCAACTTAAGTATTTAAAGTTTTTTCTTAATCTCATGATTCAAACTAGTGACTCTTTTTTTACCTTTTTCGAAACGAGGGAAAACCCTCGGCCTCTGCATCGAGTGACGCACACAAACCCTCCATTAATTATAGCAACATTTACAAGATCCATAACAAGTGCAGTTAAAATAATGATAATAAAAGCCACATATGGCAATCCACAAGGCAAAGAACCGATAACATGTAAGGAAAAGAAATGAAGCCTCATGCATCTCATATCCTACTAGTATATCGCCACCTAAATCGGTTGAATAAATGCCGAGCGACCATCTCCCACTGGTTGCACTCAAACTATTTTTAAGGTTACCTTTGGTTAGGATCACTTGTCGATCCAGATACCACATGGATTTTTTTATTTTGAATGGGACATTCAGTTTCCAGATGTATTTATGATGAAAAGGTTGGTCATCATTGATGAGGTCCGTGTACTTGGATTTAACAGAGAAAACACCCGAAGTATGGAACTTCCATTGGAAGGTGTCTGGTTCATTCATAAGCTTGACCGTCATCAACCTGACAACAAGAGGCAACCAGTCTATCCATTTATCACCGGTGAGAGCCGGCCAAAATCCTATATTCAGTGAAACCTGGCCCAACACAGAGGCAACAAAAACACCTTTTCATTGCACAATATATATGGTAGAGCCGCGGGTACTCCATAGCTAAGGGCGCATCCCCCAGTCACGTGTCCTCCCAGAATCTAGTGGTTAAGCCATTACCAACTACAAAAGCTCCTTGGTGAAAGAAAAAAACCATTTTTGACCCCCATCAACCCTTTCCAGAAAGGCGAGTCAGTTGGTTTTGGCCTGAACCTGAGAGAGGGTTTTGGAATGCAAGTACTTATTCCTGAGAAACTCTTGCCAAACCTCATCCCCGGTTAGTAACTTGTAGAGCCATTTGCTCAACAAACACCTATTTTTTATCTCAAGATCCTCCATCCCGAGGTCCCCTTGGTCATTTGGTCTTCATATCGCATCCCATCTCCTTACGCGGTATTTACGCTTATGTTCATCAATCTGCTAGAAAAATCTGGATTTGTAGTAATCCAATCTTTTCCATACCCCTTTAGTTTTTCAAAGAAGGACAACATGAACAACAGTAAACTCGTGAGAACGACATTGATTAGAACAAGTCTTGCCCCATAAGATGTGAGTTTGCCTATCCAACAATCGAGCTTTTCTCAAAGCAATCTTCAATTCATTTTCATTACTTATTGAGGAGCTTTCGAAATGCATTGGGATACCAAGGTATCTAAACGGGAAGGAGCCAGCCCCACAACAAAAAAATTGTTTGTACTGATCCACTTCTTATCACGTTGTATTTATGCCACTTTGTACATGAGCTTGTATTTTATGTCACTTTTATGCACCGTTGTTATTGGGAGAGATACTATTGGTGAACCTAGAAATCCTGGTCTGATTTTCCTCATAAAAACAACCCTTCATTTACTTTTAGTTGTACTTTTATTTTCTATAATTTATTATTCCGAAAATACAAAAATACTTCCAATCACACTATACGTGAATTACTTGTTGCAACTAGCAAAGCTAGTGCGGTTGACACCCTCATTAGAGTTGTTGGGACACAAGTAAAGTTTTATTTGTGTTGCAGAACTGAGGATTGGTGTAGGAAATAGTACTTCCACGGATTGATATCTTAGTTTCTCACTGAGGGAAAACTTACTTCTACCTACAAACCCTTGCAGTTGGGGGCCCAACAATTGATCCCAAGAGAAAATATCTGGAGCAATAAGCAGGAGTACATGAAGGTGAACAAAGAAGAAATTATAATACTCACAAAGGTCGTGTTCCCAAACTCCAATATGATGCCAAACTCGGGAATCATGCTTCTACTCCACCTACACCGCCAATCACGCCAAAGCCAAGATAGTTTCACTCGTGGGGGAATCATCAGCATTCTAGCAACTCGGCTTGGAGTCAACTTTAAGAATTACGCCCGCTAGACGGTAACCGATTCCTCAATGTTCCAATTCTTAGAAATATTGGTATGGTTGTGTTAGGGCAAGAAGGCCCTTTATTCGTACCCCTAACATCGCGCACTTGGTGCCTAAGACTATGCCTGACCTATTCTCTCTCGAGGATGGAGTTGTAAGATGAATATGCCGACCCCAAAGCTGAAAGGCCAGAAGACGTGGAGGAGGAAGAAGAAGGTGAACCCGAGAAAGAAGTGCAGCCACAAAATGAAGATGGAGAGGGATAATACTTGACCTACACAGATGTGAACCACCTTGGAGACTCCATCAACAATATGAGCAGCCTCGCCAAAGCTCTCCAAGACACCACCAAGACGATGACATCCCAGTTCACATCATGGAGCCATGGATGGGCTCCCGGATTCTATTTGCCGCCACCACAATGAGCTCTTGGACTTAGACTGGCAACCTTCATTGGTCAGAACTGGAGCCAGAGTACCAAGACGCACAACCACATTGTCCGCTGCGCAGGACAACGTGATCGAGACGAATCTCTAGGAGAAAAAAGTAGACCTGGAGAACCAGATCTGGGGACACACCATCTTCTACATGCCTCCCGGTGATACGAAGAAGCACCGTCGGAACGAGGGCGAGGCAAGGAGACCTCATTCCATGCCGACAGCGATGCCATCATCTCACCACCATCAATCGGAGACAAACCCTAAATTTATTCCTAACCGTACCACCACCAGACCAAAGCCCTAGGGTCCCACCCCCTCCCGTCACTGGAGCGACAGGCGTAGGGAGAGGGGGCCCTTGGTCTCACCAGGGAGTAGGGTAGATCAGCCGCCGCCTATCGCCTAGGTCGCGGGAAGGAGGAAAGAACACTTCGTGAGGGAGATGTATTCTCTAAAATTCATAGGATAGGTTAAAATAAATATTTGGAACATGGTTTTGAAAGTTTGGTTATTGTATGATGCAAACTGAATATTACAGTTTGTCAAACATATATAACTAACATAAGAATCGACTCTCAATATATTTCTCAATCGGCAATGACGATCATAGTCACTTAGAGCATGCACGCTTACTCGCTTAGAGCAACTCTAGCGGATTCTTCAAAAACTCATTCATTATAATCATTTTCATATAGGTATAGATATTTTTTGGATGTTGAGGGAAGTTTGCTTTGAAAGATTCCCTGTAATGCATTCATTATATTTCTTCGGCCATTTGGAGCCCACTTGTCAGCAAGTTACTATTATTTATTCCCCATTCTTCCACGCCTTGCCTAGCTGACCGCCGCACCCCAACCTCCTCGGGGACGAGCTCCTCTGCATCCTCTTCTCTCCCTAGATGGCCTCTCCCTGCCCCTCTTCCTCTCCATTGCCGGCGTCATTGTGCTGACTAAAAATTAGCTTGCAGGCAAAAGGCCGGACACCTTGTGGGCGTGAGGAGCTCCACCGGTTAGAGGAACAATGAGAGGGGCCGTCGGGGTTGCATGACGAGTGTGGGACGTCCTTGACCTCACATCGGGGCTGTCGAACCTCATGCAGGCTGCTATGGAGCTCACGTTGGCAGAGGTCGGGTTGCAGGGGTCGCACACAAGGAGGGAATGATGCTGAGGTTGGGAGATGATGAGTGCATTTTGCATCACTTTTTACCCTTTGTTTTTGCATCATAGTCGTGTATTTTTAGAATTGTATCGCGTTCACACACCCTTTTTGCCTGTTTTCGCAGAATCCCAAAGAAGCAGCAGATTATGAGCACTGATTAGCAAACAGCAAACACCTATTTTTGGGTGAAAATCATGCTATTTGACATCATCATAACCTACCAAACGAAGAGAAGATCAAGTGGGATGAAAACCAGCTAGTAGGGCTCTCTAGAAGAGAAGACGGCGCGTGGTACGATCATAGCCCGCTCATACCACTGCTCGTACCATACGGCGCCGCCTCTCCCTAGTCGACTACTTTACCCTCGTGTGGTCGGATATCGGATACGAGGAACATGGAGGCCAAAACCACGAAACAGAAGCAGAAAACCTCACCTCCAGAAGGGATCCGGAGGGGAATCGGCAGAAGGGCACCGCCACGCCAACACCTCGATCAAGGAGACTACAACATCCACCATCGTCATCATCATCTTCATCCACATCCTTGACATTGACTTCTCCATTCATCTCTTTGTAATACCGAACCCTAGTGTGGAATCATACGTGTGCTACATTAATCATCCATCCGTAATTGCCATGAACACCATGATGATGTCTATTGTCTATGTCCGAGTAGACCCCCTAGTTCTCGGGGATATGGAGGAATTCTAGTATGTGTATGAGCTGAATGCCGATAAGATGCATGATTCTCTTTATATGTTTGTGTTAACTATTCTTCACGATGTTGTGTGATGTTGACCTCACAACATTTGCCCCAGAGGATGTGAAGGATGTTACTATCATTGGGGAGCTGGGAATAGGAGGTATTGTGGTGCCAGAAGCTATCTCCCTCCTTCGCGAACCTTTGGTAAGGGGAATAACGAAGACCCCAATGTCTTATGCCGCGTCCACGGGGAGACCCTTAATCATCGTTGCCTTCACCTGGCAGGGAAAGGGATGGTGGTGGCGTGCGTGAGACGGAGCTGCGGCAGTATGCACGTATCTTTATTTGGCTCCGCCCACATGGAAAACATATAACGTGGATTAGTTATCTGATCCCAGAGTTATGCTTCCGCACAATTAAGTAACAAACATACGAGCTGTGAATCCGGACTTCCTGAGAACGCTTTAGTCCTATTGCTGTTTCCATCACTTCCATTTACTCTCTTGTTCTTTGTTTACTTTCTTAGTGCGCTTTAATTCTTGTAAAAACACTCTTGCAATATTCCCACCTTCGCATCGCTTTGCTTTGGACCAAACATAACATGCAGGCACTTTGCAGTAAACCTCTATAAGAGGCAAAGACCATTACTTAAGCTCTCTGTGGGATCGATACCCTTACTTCGAGAAGGCTACAACTCAACCATGTGCACTTGTAGGACATCAGGAGACCTAGAGAGGGCGAAGGAAGGTTGTTGGTCATTGTGGAGGCCCTCATGAACGGCGATGAGACCTCCGATGAGCCGGCGCTGGTGCCGTCTTATCGCCCGCCATCACTAGGGTTGGCGACGACGTGGTGGATGACGCCATGGCTCACGGACAATGTTGGGTGGAGGCAAATAGTCGAGGGGAGGTGGCCATAGGGGAGCGGTAGTCCCAAGGTGGCGGCTGAAGCTGGAGAGGCGAGCTGCAGTGGTGGAGGACGACGCGCAGGAGGAGAAGACATCGTGCGGGGCAGTGGGGGAGGGGGAAATGGTTCGCACCAACAGCTGGAACAATTTACAGATCCCTCTTGTTTCTCAAATATACGGACTAGATGGTGGTTTTTTTCGCGGGGAGACTAGATGGTGGTTTTAAGGAATCTTTGTAAAAAATGGAAGGACAAGGAATGCTATAAGGAACTTGCTAGGGCGGGTACTTTCTATATAATGGCAGTTTTTAGGGATCGGGATGGTTTTAAGAAATCTGCTAGAGTTGCCCTGACACCACCATATATGACCATGCATATACACGGTCTATAACAAAGCATGTCAAGAAGTTGACCAAACTAATTTAGAAGAGTTGTGAACAAAAGTACGCTAGAGCAGGTATTGGGCGCTCCTAGGTGCCAGCCGACCGGCCGGAATCGAGAATGGTGTCCCCTCGAGCCGTTGGATTGGACCCCTCTGCACCGTTGGATCAAGCTGGCCGCTAGTCAACATACGCCTCGCACCCCACACCCCAGACACAAAACTGCCTCCGCGCGAGGTGGATGCTGAAACCCACCTCGCGCGGCTCGCGTTTGGCCGGCTCGCCGCTCGCGTCCCTTGCCCACGGCCGTTGACTTGCAGTTTTCCCCGTCGCCGCTGCTCGCCGCTCGCCACAGCCATCGCATGGCCTTGCAGCTCACTGTGCCTCCAACCCCTGGCTGCAGCATTGCCGGGTGGGGTTCCAGCATCCCCGCCAGCCACCGTCCTAGCACGCCGCGCACCCGTCGTAGCACCCCTTGCACCGCCACGTAGCTCCTAGCATCCCCGCTTGCCATCGTCAGCCCGCCGTCTTTGGTTGAAGCTTTTTCAGAAGTCGGTTGTAGCTTTCTCGACCACCGGTTGCAGCTTTTGCGGTTGCGCGGTGGCCGGCCTCCAGCTTCCCTATCTCTGGTTGTAGCTTTCTCGGCTGCCGGTTGCAGCTCCTCCGTCGCCCGGTTCCAGCATCTCGCGGCAATGGTCGCAGCATTCCCGCAGGCAACCATGCGCCGTTTCCAGCTCCCCACGTGGCCGGTTGCAGCTCCTCCGTCGGCTGGTTCTAGCATCTCGTGCCAACGGTCGCAACATTCCCGCAGGCCGCCGTGTGTCGTTTCTAGCTCCTGCGTGGCCGGTTGTAGCTCCTCCAAAGGCCGGTTCCAGCATGCGGCGCCGCGGTTGCAGCACTCTCCGGCGACCAATTCCAGCACACCACATAGCTGGTTCCAGCACGTGGCACCGTGGTCGTAGCAACGCCATTCGCTGGTTCTAGCATGTGGCCGTCGCGGTTCAAGCCCGCGACCGCCAGATCCTTTGGTGGATTATGATCCGACAGTTTCCTTCATTATTCAAAACCTTTACGAGTTCTTCCCTGATACAAAATGCCTTTGGCGAATGGTATCATCTGCTCCCTGTCGTCAGCCCTCTTGTTTCGAGCTTGTATCCTTGCTTCTATTGATCATTATATAGGTTCCTAAAATGCCTCTGATGGGTTGTATCTATGCTTTCTACAACCGTGTGAACCCAGAAGTTTTCACGGGTCATACTCTTTTGATGTTTCACCAAGTGAATTTTCAACACTAAAACATTTTAAACGAGAAGTGATCGGAAAGTTGTGCATTGGAGAAGTGGGGGTTGACCTTGAACCTTTACGTTCATGCCCATGGGAACAATGTAACTCTTTATCATGATAGCTTCTCATAAAAAAAAATCCCTTTATATAACTATCCGGTATCCCTAATTTGATCCCTTGCAATTATGGTTCTGACCATGATGCTCTTATTTGGTATATCTATGAGAAATTCATTCCAGTGCCTCGTCCATTTCCCAGACAAGGTTTCATCATCATATCGTTTTGCCTTGAACAGCAAGATTGAATCCGAGCTTGTATCATATCGGTGCTTGCATCAACCTTGTACTTCACCATTACCTTGCTTGATCATGTCACTGTTCAAATACATCCTCATGAAACCTTTCGACAAATTGTGTTGTGATCATCATCAACATCTTTGATTTCTCCCAAGATGTGAATTGAATTCATGGTGTTAAATACCATCCTTGCCCATTTGTAATCCTAAAGTTGATGTTTTGACCGACACTGTCAGACAACTCTCGATATGCAACACTGCCAGAGTACCTCGTCCGTATTGTTGTTGACATTCCAGTAACACCGGTAGACGAGAACTTTGCCTATTGGTCCGTCTCGTCTTAACGAGCAGGAAAATGGTTCTCTTCGTCCCCCGCCCTTGGTACCGACGCTGTTACCGACATAGCTGACAAAATTGTCCTCTGACATGCCTTGCTATTGTGACCATACGAGATGCCATCTCCCCTTCTCTAATCATCATGGTGGTATGAATATTGGTCACTTCGATTTTGATTATCCTAATGATTCGGAAATGCTCGAGTCCTCAAATGCATACTCGCGCAGTGTGCTTTATCTTTCTGTAGCACTGTGAATGTACTTTTTAGTTACCCATGTGATCAATTATCATTCTATTCTGAGCATATCATTCTTTTGAAACCCTTGCAAAAGGTCTCTTTATTCTAAAGATTCTGCAAATAAACTCTATGATCTTGGTATCCAAAGTTATCCTATGCCCTTGGCTTCGTATGCAATTCCGCGAGCCACCTTCCTTGACATGTTCCATTCCGGTATCATATGCAATAGTATTCCGGTATCGAATGATTTCCTAACCGCTTGAAACCTCTTTCACCTTCTTATATTGCTCTCGATGTAATTCCTGAGTTTCTACTCGAGAGATATTTATGCCTCGTCCCTGAGTTAACCATCCGGTACCTAACCCTTGTATAGGTCCGTCCTTTCAAAGTTTCTCCGTATTTCTTTCGTAAGTCGATCAAGATCCTGAAGACAGGATGCCAAGTTCGTCATGATGCAAAGCTACAGAAGAAAATGAAGACCTCAACGAAATGGATCTACCTCTTCGAGAAGGGCAACCAGGAACGAGAAGATTCGTTAGAATTCGTAACCCGACCTTGTTCCCCCTTACTCGACCTCTTAAATCTCAGGACGAGATTTCTTCGAGTGGAGGAGAGTTGTAACATCCCCAAACCTTAATCTTGTCATCATGCTAAATAATAAGCCAAGACATCATGATTATCCTATGTTAATTGCCATTAGGATTTAAACCAACTTTCAAACTTAATTCAAATTCAAATTTAATTTAAAATGCAAATCAAAAATTGTTTTCCAAAAATTCCAAAAGTATTTTTATAAACCCTAAGAAAATATTTGTGTTCGCACATATAAATTGGATCATGAAAAACATTTGAATTTGGGTATGTAGAATTAATGACAACCCCACTTAACCATTTTGATAATAGCAAGATAAATTCCAAATAAATAAATATAACTCCAAATATTCCGATAATTGATATGTGGCTTGGTAGTAATGTTGTTGAATTATACAAAAGGTTTCAACTTCACTAAAAATCATAGGATACATAAACAAAATTCAAAACAGGAGCCAAACAATTCACAGAAAAACAAAAAGAATAAAAGCAAATAGACTATGCACTTAAAGCCCACGAACTACAGTGCAGCCCAACCAATAACCGGCCTTCTCCTACCTCTGTACAGAGAGGCAGGGGCTGTGCCATGCGTGGCGCACATCCACGACGGCCATGCCGTGGATGGCCAGCGTTTGGCCGCTACAGGAGCTACGGAGGTGGATAAGACCTCCCCAAGCTCCCTGGACAAACCCTAGCCCCCAATCGCTCTCCCTCTCGCTCGTTCTCTCGATTTGTTCGACGCCGAGAGCTGCTGCCGCCATGACCATCGTTGTCGCCATGGCCACCGTGATCCTCGCGCCGTGTGAAGACATCCAGGAGCCTCCCCGCCATCATCTCCTTCGACTACGCTACCGGATCGAGCGGCGCAACTCCTGTACGCTCGCCATCGCCATCGTCTTCGTCGCATACATCGCCGGCGTCCGCCGGCGTTTGCCACTGCTCCGGTCCGTCCCCGGCCTCCCCGACATTGCCATCGAGCTCTCAGTAAGCTCCTCCTCCAGTTCCTCCTTGCCCTGGTCTCGATCCGTCGCTGTATGCTGTCACCTACACCTCGCCATGGCCGCGCCGGAGCTTCGCGTCCGCCCGCGCGCCCGCATACTCCTGTCGCTCATGGCTGCACCCCTGCGCTCACCTACGATGTTAGCAACCCAATAGTATTACTCTCGATCTATCACTCTAGCTCACGAATTCGAGTCACAAGTAGCGATTACAAGATCTGGTACAAGAATGGAGAAGGGGATCGGGAAAGAGAGTCGCCGCCGCCGGGTGTCGTGATCCACTGGATACCCTTCCACTGCCTTGGGTGTGGGGTTAAGTAGTTGGGTTGGGCTTGGGTTGGGCTTCCTGCGCCAAATGGGCCGAGCATCTTGCGAGACCGTTACTTTGTCAGGTGCTGGGGCCATCTCGTCAGCGGTCTTGACATCCCCTCCTTCTTGAGATGAGGCTTACCCCCAAGCCTCTGCTACAGGAAAACACGCCTGAAGCTCGGCCTTGTCCTCCCAAGTGTCGTTGATGTTGGTGCGGTCGGACCAGCGCACCAGAACCTGCTCAGTCATGCTGCCGCTTTTGCGTTTCCAGCGAGTGTCGAGGATGGCTGTCGGGACTGCTGGTACATCAGAGTTGTTAGGAAGCAGTGGTTCGGCAGTTATACCTGGAAGAAGGGCGTGATGGAGCATGGAAACATGAAAGACAGGATGAACCGTGGCCTGTGCCGGTAGGTCCAGCTTGTATGCCACTTCATTGACCTTGGCAATGATCGGGAAAGGTCCGTAGAACTTGAAAGAGAGTTTGTGGTTGGCCCTCTTAGCCACTGATGTCTGAACATATGGCTGAAGTTTGAGGAAAACTTGATCGCCCACTTCAAAACTGCGCTCGGAGCGTCTCTTGTCCGCTTGTTGCTTCATGCGATGCCGCGCACGCTGCAGATGCTGCTGCAGCAGGTCCTGCACAATCGCCCGTTCATCCAACCAGGAGTGCAGCGACGGGACCGAACAAGTTGTGGTAGTAGTAATTCCCCAGTGGCGAGGTTCATGCCCAAACATTGCCTTGAACGGGGTCATCCCGATCGCGGAGTGAGGGGAGGAATTGTAACAGAATTGAGCAAGTGGGATCCAGTGGCTCCACCATTTCGGGCAGGTGTGCGTGAAGCAGCGAAGGAAAGTTTCCAGGCACTGGTTGACTCGTTCTGACTGTCCGTCAGTTTGGGGGTGATTCGCCGTGCTCGGGCGCAACTTTGTGCCCGCGTAGCGGAAAAGTTCGTGCCAAAAGTGGCTGGTGAAAACCGGATCACGATCCGAGACGATGGAATTGGGGAACCCATGGATGGGATAGATCCGTCGCATGAAGAGAAGTGCCACTCAAGAAGCCGTGTAAGGATGAGCAAGAGGGAGGAAGTGGGCAAATTTCGTCATGCAATCGACCAAAACCCATATGCAATTGTACTGACCTGACTGGGGCAACCCGTCAATGAAATCCATTGTAATCATATCCCACGACTCTTGAGGAATTGGCAGAGGTTGCAGCAGTCCTGGAGAGAAGCCACTCGCTCAGATTTTGCCTGCTGGCAGACTTGGCAGCATTTGACATATTGCAGGATATGGATCTTCATCTTGGGCCAGGCAAATAGTCGGCGCACGCGTTTGTACGTGGCTGGGAACCCGGAGTGGCCTCCCACGGGGCTATCGTGGAACACCGCGATGATTTGCTGCAGCAGTGCCGTGCTGCCGCCCAACCAGATGCGCTCCCGGAAGCGTATGATGCCCTGTGTCAGGCTGAAACGCCCCTTCGGGTCAGGTCTGATCGCCAATTGCTCCAACGGTTTCTGAGCTTGTGGATTGCTATTATAACTGGTCAGAACATCCTCGAGCCAGGCAGGCTGACAAGACGAGATCCCAAACATGGTTTCTGCTCTGGGTAGCCAGGATAAACCGTCCGCTCCCCCATTTTCTGCTCCTTTCATGTAGACAATCTAGTACTGCAACCCGAGAAGCTTAGTGAAAGCGCGCTGCTGCCAGGGAGTGACCAAGCGCTGCTCCTGCAGATGTACCAAACTGCACTGATCTGTCCTGATGACAAATTCCGCTGACTGGAGGTAGGGTCGCCATTGATCCATGGCTGCTATGATTGCCAGATACTCTTTTTCGTAAGTGGACAACCCCCGGTATTTGGCGCAGAGGTATTTGCTCATGAAGGCTATCGGGTGGCCGTCCTGTTACAGGATTGCCCCGATACCTGTGTCACACGCGTCTGTCTCAACCATGAATTGCTTTTGGAAATTGGGTAGGGCCAGAACGGGCGCTAAAATTAGCCCCTGTTTGAGCAGTTGGAAACTCTGTTCCGTGTTATCTGTCCAGACAAACGGGGAGCCCTTTTTGAGCAAGTTGAATAGGGGTCGGGCTAGCACTCCAAACTGCCTGACGAACCGGCGGTAGTAACCTGCTAGGCCCAGGAACTGACGGACCTCCTTGACGTTTTTTGGTGATGGCCACTCCTTGACTGCTTGTATCTTGGCTGGGTCGGTCGCGACACCCTCGGCACTGATCACATGCCCTAGGTACACGATGCGCTGCTGACCAAACGCGCACTTGCTCATCTTCACTCGCCACTGATCACGTCAGAGTAGCTCAAACACTTGCCGCAGGTGTTGAACGTGGTCTTGCAGGGTGTTGCTGAAGACGAGGATGTCATCGAAAAAGACCAGTACGCAGACCCGATTTAATGGGTGCAACGTGTCTGTCATGGCTCCGTTAAAGGTTCCTGGTGCTCCTGCAAGTCCAAAGGAAACCACTCTGAACTCGAAATGCCCCGAATGCGTCTGGAAAGCTGTTTTGAATTCCTCCCCTTCAGCCATGAGAATCTGGTGATATCCCGCACGTAGGTCTAGTTTGGAGAACCATTTGACCCCGTGCAGTTCATCAAGCAGCTCCTCTATCACTGGGACTGGGTACTTGCCGACCACTGTCATGGCGTTGAGGTGTCGATAGTCAATGCACAGTCGCCATGTACCGTCCTTCTTCTTGACCAGAATGACAGGTGAAGAAAACGGGTTGTGGCTCTTCTGAATAATTCCTGCCGCTAGCAATTCCTTGACCTGCCTCTCAATTTCAGACTTGTGCTCAGGCTTGTATCGATAGGGTCTCAGGTTAACAGGCTGCGCCCCCGGCATTAAGGGAATGCGGTGGTCGCACGCGCGCCGTGGAGGCAGTCCTTTTGGTTCTTCAAATACATCCTTGAACTGATCAATCACCGCCTGGATGTTCCCTGGAGTTGGGGTGAAAATCTCATCGGTGTCACAGACTTGGCACAGCTGAATCACTTGAGCTACGGCTCCCTGACGCTGTAGGAACTGCAGCTGCAGGCTGTTGATTTCCGGACACGCTGCAGCGCCATCCGTTTGCCCTTGGAGATGTGCGGTGCCTATCGGTGTGGTGATCAGGAGGTGTTTGCCCCGCCAGTCGACGCTCATAGGGCTATGTTCCTCGAGCCAATCCATACCGAGAATCGCGTCATATGCCCCCAAGGGAAGAATCTTCATATCGGTCACGAATTCTTGATTCTGAGAAGACCAGCGGCAGTTTGGAATGTGTGATATGCAGCAGAGTTCCCCTCCATCAGCGACCTTGACGCGACATCGCCTGGGCAACGGCACCACGCCGTTGAGCGACGCAGCCAGCTGCGCGTCGATGAAGGAAGTGGAACTGCCTGAGTCAACCAATAGAAGAATCGCTCGCCCTTGGAGCCATGCCTGCAGCTTGATGGCTTTTGTAGGAGATATGCCCTAGAGGCAATAATAAATGTTATTGATTATCTCCCTGTTCATAATTAGGTTTATGTTCCATGCTATAACTGCTATGGTTCTCGAGTCTGCAATAACCACGAGGCTCGGAGGAAGACTCATATGCACGTGTGGAATAATAAACGGTAAAATGTATTCCTAGTCTGGCCTCTAAGACTGGCTCAAGTATTGCATGATGATCCTGTTTTCCTGATCATGGGCATGGCTATGCCGGCAATTTTGAGGGCACAATGTTAGAAGAACATTTGTGTTGAATCGACCCGAATTGATGTTATGCTATGAGATTCATTCGTCATAAGTTAATGGTTAATAACACAGAGATGGTTAACGTTTGCATGATTCCTTAGACCATGAGAGTATCGAGTTTCTTCATGCTTGCTTCATGAACTTTGGGGTTTGTTAAACGTCATCCGTAAATGGTTGGCTATTACGGCGGCTTACGGGTTCATGGAAAAGTGTGTCAAGTAACTTGATAGCTCAAGATTGGGATTTGCTCCTCCGACGATGGAGAGATATCTCTGGGCCCTCTCGGTGTTACGGTGTCCATCATCGTCTGGCCAGACACTTTGTGATTTGATCACAGGGATGTCGGAACACGGGAACGAGAAAAGAGAACAATACCGGTAACGAGGTAACTGGCATAGTGGACAAGTTGTTGATCCACGGGGATGCCAACATGTCTCGCCTCGGGTATTTGTAACATATCGCGAAGCAACAGGAATAGCACACGGCAACTGGAGGTTCACTCGAATATTCATTTGTGTGGGTATAGGGGTCAATATGGGTGTCCACGGCTCCGATGTTGATCATTGATCGGAAGGGGTTCCGAGTCATGTCTATACTTCACCGAACCTATAGGGTCACACACTTAAGGGTCATCTATCTGCTGAATACTAGACAGGGAGTCTGAGAGAAAATCACCGAAAAAGTTTCGGACACCGGAAAAGTTTCGGACAGCGGAAAAGTTCCGCACAGAGAACACCGGAACAGTTTCGGTAAAACTGAAAAGTTGTTTCAGGGGATACCATTAAGTCAAATTGGTTTTGGCACATGCCTGATAATTCTTGGAGGGTGCCAGAATCATGCTGGAAACTTCTGGGAATTTTCCGGAAGAAAAACCAGAAATGTTCCGGAGCTGCCGGAACCGCTTCGGATGCTTTTCGCAGATGAAAATCACTAATCCGGAATTGTTCTGGATCGCATTGAAAATTATTTTAGTGGGTACTGGAAATGTTCTAAGCCCACATAAATATTTTCAGTTCGAACGAACGCTGAAAAATGTCGTCGTGAATAGTGAAAGTGCTTTTTGGGTTACTTTTTGGAAAGCCACCTTTTTGGGCTTTTGCTCCAAAATATCTTGGAGATGACATGGATGGATGTGGCTGAAATTTCAGCCCCTCCACCCCTCCTTCTCCTATAAATAGAGGTGAAGGGGGCTGCCCAAACTCATTCCTTCTCACATACAAGTGCCATGCATGATCTGGCTTTCTCTCTCCCTCCCAGCGAAATAGTTTCGTAGAGCCGAAAGGCTGTCTGGGTTCCGGTGGGAACTAGTTCTGGACGGCGAAGCCCTGCCGGATAGATGACACCGTATGTGTGCAACTCTGTAGAGAGATCGTAGTTTCGGTCTTAGTTCGAGAGTGCCTCCCGAAGAGCTGTCCGAGTGACTGTCTGAGTTTCGAGGGTCCTCCCGAAGGGCTGTTCGGGTGACTGTCCGAGTTTCGATGGTCCTCCCGAAGGGCTGTCCGTGACACCGTCCGGGGGACTGTCCGACCGCCTCCCGGAGGGCTGTCCGAGGGGCGGATGAGGGTATACATCCTCGCGGTTGGGAGGTTGTAAATCCTAGCTGCGGGGATCTGCACCGCCGATCGTCATCGACTCTACTTCCGCTGCGCTACGAGTCGGTAACGAAAAAGATCAAACCTTGTATGCAGTCTCCACAGTGGTCCTGGGCTGGTGCGTAGGTCAGAATTTTTTGTTTTCTGCTGCGTTCCCCAACAGCTTTGGGCGGTGTTCCCCCAGTAAGCGCATGGCGTGAGATGGCCATCGCGGTCTCCACTGGTGAGGCCTGGAAATCTTCGCCTCCCTCGATGCCTAAAAGCTCCAGCAGCTCCTCGACGACATGCAACTGCACGCTGGTGGGACAGGTGTGTTCCTGCCCCCAGCGCTCGCCGCACTTGAAGCAGAGTCCGCGAACCCGCCGGTACTCGCGCAGCGCCTTGATCTTGGAGCCGTCGCCACGGTTGCCGTCTCTAGCGCAACGCTCTTGGGCGACCGATGAAGTAGGTGGCCGCCCCGTCGGCGGTGGTGGTGGCAGCGCCATGGGCACGCCAGTGTGTGCTCGATTCGCCAGGTCCAATGCGCGGGCCGCTGGCGGGGGTCGAGGCCGTTCCGGAGTGGTGCCCTCTGCCACCTCCTCTTGCAGCAACGCCAAGGCGCAGGCGGTGTCGAGGTCCGGCAGCCGTTGGACCAGGACGATCACGCGGATGTCGGCGCGGAGCCCCTCAACAAAACGGGTGAGATAGTAGTAAGGATGAATTGAATCAGAATAAGCAGACAAATGGCTAATAATTTGCTCAAAACGTTCAATATAATCTGCGACAGAAGTTGTTTGTGCAAGCATGTAAAATTGGCGGATGAGTAGCTGATGACGATCCCTACCAAAACGGGTGCACAACAAGGAAGAAAATGATTCCCTGTCAAATTCAGAGATGCGCTTCTGAACTGACTGTAACCACACTGAGGCTGTCCCCGAAAAATTCAGGGCAGCCATGGGCACCCAAAACTTCTCCTGAATGGCGAACATATGGAAATACTGCTCGCACAAGGTTTTCCACAGGCGTGGGTTCTCGCCAGAGAATTGGGGAAAGGCGATCGAGGGATGCGCCTGACCGATTCCCGCGAGCAGTTGGCTCGCGTGCGCGTAAGGAGAGGCGAGCGGGGCGGGTGGGGGAATCAGAAACTGACCGTTGGGCGGGGTGGCCACCGACACGAACGCCGGTGCCAGACCCCGAGGCGCGACGTCGATGCCATGGTCGATGGACCCGAGAGCGTTGCCCTCCGCGCCCTTGCCGGTGCCGACGTGGTCACGCAGCGGCGCTGGTGGTGGTAGTGGTGCTATAGCTGCCACCGGCTGCTCCTCCGCAGCAGAAGCAGGTCGTGCTTGCTGGAGTTCGGCGACCGCGGCGGAGAGCTGGTCCACACGCCGCTCCAGATCGGGCCGCCACTGAGCCAGATCGTCCAGCTTGGTGGTGTGGGAACGGATGTCGGCGTGGATTGCTTCGAGGGAGCCGTTCAGCTTGTCGAAGTAGTCCTTGAAGGAGGGATCCATGGCCGCGATGCGCTCCTTGATCGATTTTTGCAGCCGCGTCTCCACCAGACGCGCCAGGGTGTGGATTGAAGGCTCTGAGTACCAGATGTTAGCAACCCAATAGTATTACTCTCGATCTATCACTCTCGCTCACGAATTCGAGTCACAAGTAGCGATTACAAGATCTGGTACAAGAATGGAGAAGGGGATCGGGAAAGAGAGTCGCCGCCGCCGGGTGCCGTGATCCACTGGATACCCTTCCACTACCTTGGGTGTGGGGTTAAGTAGCTGCTTGCCGGGCGCCGGTCACACCCACTCTTGCCCATGGGTCCTTGGGTTGGGCTTCCTGCGCCTGATGGGCCGAGCATCTTGCGAGGCCGTTGCTTTGTCAGGTGCTGGGGCCATCTCGTCAGCGGTCTTGACATGCGCGCCCATGCGTGCACGCCCTCGCCCGCCCCGAGCCGCAGCCGCCCGCGCCAGCTCCTTCTAGCCGCCCCCGTGTTCGCCCTTAGCCATGGCATGGCCACCGTGGCCTCTGTGCCCCATGCGTGCTGGCCATGGCAAGCACGGCCTGAGAGGCACGGCTGTGCCACCGCCAGTGGGCCGGCCTGTTTAGGTTAGGACTAAGATTAGTTAGGTTAGTTTAGTGCTAAATTAGCCTAAATGGCCCTATGACATGTCGACCCACACGCACTGTTCACCATTTGACCAGTCAACGCTCCATAGTTGACAACTCACTGGGCAGTCAACTGGCCCCACTGTCAGCCTCTCTGTCATTTTGCTAGGCACACTTCTGTGTACCCATAGCAAATTATCATATATATATATTGAATTATAATAATTCCAGAAATTCTAGAAAATCCAATAAACTTTGAAAAATCATATAAAATAATCTATAGCTCGGATGAAAATAATTTATATATGAAAAAGATCAAAAAAATATGACGAATCCGAATATGTAATTCTCATCCATGAAAAACCTCATTATCATAATGGACATTGATAATTTGCTACTGGATCAATTAAAGAAATAACATTTGGAGCTGGGAAAATAATCCCTAATATTTTCCCTCTTTAATTAAAATGTGTAGTAATGCATTAGAGCACATCATCATCACATTTTGCCATGCCATGTATTTTGTGTTGCATTTGATTGCCTGTTGTTTATTTGTTTCCGCATTTGCTTCTTTTCCGGTAGACTCCGAGACCGCGGTAGAACCCGAGTACACTACACTTCCGAGGATCCATTTTCATCTACAGAGCAACCAGGCAAGCAATAACCCCTTGATCATTCCAGATATCGCCTATTCTCTCTATATATATTCATGCATTAGGTATTGGTTCAGTTGTTGTTCGGTAGATTCTACTCTGATGCATAGCCTGATTTTGTCGCCTCTCAATTATGCCTTACCTGTTATCCTAGCATGCCCAGTTAGTGATGCTGGTGTTCCATCTGTTGGCCCTACACCCTTGTCCGTGTTGCCATGCGATAATACCAAGCCGTGATTCCTCTGGGCGATGACCACGGATAAACTTTATATTGCTATACTATGTATGCTACTCTACGGTGGACTCGGACTTCGGTGGCCTGCGACATGGAGCGAGACGGACTACTACGAGAAGCCGATGAAGATGAAGACATCACTGTGTTGTGTTTGTGTTCTGAGGCGGGCGGCAGGGCAGGCGGATACCATCCAGGAAGAGATGGGTCTGGTTCCCGATGGCCCCCTGAGTGATTCATAGTGGTGGAACGACAGGGCAAGCGGATACCATCCAGGATGAGGTGGGCCTGGGCCCTGGTCGTTGTCCGCGAGTAAATGAAATAACAAGACTAATGAGTTCTGGGTATTTGATCCGAGACTGCCACTGGCATATACGCACTAACCGCCATGCGGGATAATGGTTATGGGGCCCTCGGCGTCATCAGTTCCCCCCGAAAGCTATCCAGATGTCACAGTTCAGAGATGCGGCACACGCCCGTGTGAGCAGATACTGCCTGCTGCTGATGCAGAGGTGGGCTTGGACCCGGCCGTCCTCGCAACGTGCCAGGAGCGCTTAGGGTGAGCGGCCGAACAACCCTTTGCATTTAGGATGTAGACCGGTGGGTGACCTCTCTGGAGAGCTAAAGTAGGACTTCGGCGTGTCAATCATCTGAGGCCGGGCAAACCCGCAGAGAAGTGTGTCCGGCCATAGGGTAATCGAGCGTGTCGAGCAATGTGGTGCACCCCTGCAGAAGTGACAAAACTATTCGAATAGCCGTGTCCACGGTAACAGGACGCTTGGAGATGTATCCCGATCTTTTACAACTTAAACTGGATACTTAAATAAAATACACCAACCCAATAGATAGAAATGCCCGCGGATCTCTTTCTCGCAGAGAGTCGAGGAAGGATCTTAGGGTAGTGTATTGATTGATGTTATTGGTACTCGTGTACGCTCTTTCTCATCTATTGCTGCAAGATGCTCTGTTTCTCTTCTAATACTGCAAGTTGCTGGTAGTCATATGTTACATTCAGTTTCTCCACCTATTCTGGCATTTATGCAGTATAGCTTACTAATATTACCCCATTCCTTTGATAGCGATGCATATGTAGTATAGATCTGATGTAAGTCTTGCGAGTACTTTGGGTGAGTACTCACCGTTTCTTTGCTATTATTTTCCTTCAATCCGGTTGCTGCTATCAGATAGTAGCCCCTCGGATGCAGGTATCCCCGACGCTGGTTACTATCTGGAGTTCGAGGTCGACGAGTAGTTCAGAGGTCCTAGGTAGGAGGCCTGCGCCTTTGGGTACGGTCGTCGTTTTGTTTCAACCTTCTTAAGGCACCTTGTTAAACTTGTCTGTAGCCAGACATAATTTGCTTTCTGCTCTGATGTAATGTTGGGTCTTACGACCCCTGTTTGTAATATAATGTTTTATGTTTATTTTTGTGTGGTAGAGTTGTTTTGTGGTACTATCGTGAGTCACCGTTCATGAGTGATTAGTGCACGTTTATAATCGGGGCGTCACAACGAGTGGATGAGACGGGCTGCAAAGGGATATGGTAGGAGAGGGTCAAGCGGCGTGGGCTACATGGACCCACCAGCACGTGCGACACGCGGAGGTAGTGGGCATGCGACGTGGGAAAACAGGGGACATTAGATCGTGCTGGATCGGAAGAGCCGCGCGTGACCAGCGCGAGTCGCAGCCGGTCGCCAGGCTAGGAACATCTACCGCAGGGAGCCGTTGGATTGGGCCCCTCCGCACCGTTCGATCCAGCTAGCCGCTAGTCAATGTACGTGTCACACGCGCGTGCACATCCTCTCCCCCGCACACACAACTGCCTCCGAGCGAGGCAGATTGCAGCTCGCATTTGGCTTGCTCGCCACTCGCGTCCCTTGCCCACGGCCGTCAACTCACAGTTTTCCTCGTCGCCACTCGCCACAGCCATCGCATGGCCTTGTAGCTCACCGTGCCTCCACCCCCTGGTTCCAGCATCGACGGGTGTGGTTCCAGCATCACTGCCAGCCGCCGTTGTAGCGTGCCGCACACCCTTCGCAGCACCCCGTGCACCGCCACGCAGCTTCCAGCATCGCCGTTCGCCATCATCTGCTCGCCATCTCCGAATGAAGCTTTTTCATAAGCCGGTTGTAGCTGTCTCAGCCATCGGTTGCAGCTTTTGCAGTTGTGCAGTGGCCCGCCCCCAGCTTCCCCGTCTCTAGTTGTAGCTTTCTCGGGCGCCAGTTGCAGGTCCTCCGTCAGCCGGTTCCAGCATCTCGAACCAATGGTCGCAACATTCTCGCAGGTCGCCGTGCGCCATTTCCAGCTCCTCGCGTGGCCGGTTGCAGCTCCTCCGTCGGACGGTTCCAGCATCTCACGCCAACGGTCGCAGCATTCCCGTAGGCCGCCATGTACCATTTCCAGCTCCCGCGTGGCCGGCTGCAGCTCCTCGGAATGCCGGTTCCAGCACATGGCGTAGCCGGTTCCAGTATGCAGCACCGCGGTTGCAGCACTCTCCAACGATCGGTTCCAGCACACCGCGTAGCCGATTCCAGCACGCGGCGCCGTGGTCGCAGCAGCACCGTTCGCTGGTTTTAGCATGCGGCCATCGTGGTTCCAGCCCGTGACTGCCAGCATTCCCTCGCCCCCGTCGTCGTAGCGCGCGGCGGCCATGGTCGCAGCAGGCAGTTGCGCCCGTCCCAGCACGTGCTCGCCACGGTCACAACACACACTTGTTATGGTCACATCACGCGGCCACCGCAGTCGCACCGCCCGCGGTGGCTCGCCCCTAACTGCAGTGCCTCGCTAGCCCCTAGGTGGCTCGCCCTAGCAACAGGGCCTCATCGTGCCGGTCGCTGCCGTGCGGCAGCAGGCAGCGGTGGTTAGGGCAGTAGCAGCAGTGCCGCCCCCTGCAAGAGATGGGCCGTGGTGGTGAAGGAGAGAAGGTGAGTTGCGGCAGAGATGAGAAAAAGGAGCGGTGGAGAAGACGAGTCGAGGAGATGGGCTGCGAAGGGATAAGGTAGGAGAGGGTCGAGCGATGTGGGCTACGTGGACCCACCAGCACGTCCAACACGCGGAGACAGTGGACGCATGGCTTGGGCAAACATGAGACGTTGGATCGCGCTGGATCGGACGAGCCGCGTGCGACCGGCGCGAGACGCGGCCGCTCGCCCAGCCAGGAACATTTTCCGCAGGTATTTCGTGTTGATCACCACCACCGGCTAGCTATCATGAACTAACCAACAAAATTGGGCGATGCTAGGCGCCGGTCGAATGGCCCAAATTTTGGCCGGTCGCCCCGCACGCCGTTGGATCAGCCCATGCGCCAGCCATCAGATCTGATCCCCCTCTGTCGACTTCTTCTCACCCCCGAGCTTCACGCAGGACAAATCCTCCCCCAGCCATCGTATCTGCTCCCACCACACGCGCATGGGGAGAAGGGGTGGTGGGCGAGCTCCGGCGAGAGATCCTGTCGGTGAGAACCAGCAGTCGTGCTACCGTGCCAAACCTTCCCCCGTCTCCCTGCTCGCAGCATCGCCCGTGGCCGCCGGTTGTAACATCCATCACCGCCGGTTATAACATCCACCGTCGCCAGTTCCAGCAAAATCATCTGTGTGCTGCGTGTTGGAAATATGCCCTAGAGGCAATAATAAATTGGTTATTATTATATTTCCTTGTTCATGATAATCGTTTATTATCCATGCTATAATTGTATTGATTGGAAACTCAAATACATGTGTGGGTACATAGACAACACTAT
This sequence comes from Elymus sibiricus, assembly GCA_039707655.1. Classification (NCBI taxonomy): domain Eukaryota; kingdom Viridiplantae; phylum Streptophyta; class Magnoliopsida; order Poales; family Poaceae; genus Elymus; species Elymus sibiricus. The sequence continues at coordinate 7,021,592 of CM077666.1, forward strand.
GTCCCTAGTAAGCCTCTAGTTGACTAGCTCGTTGATCAAAGATGGTTAAGGTTTCCTAGCCATTGACATGAGATGTCATTTGATAACGGGATCACATCATTAGGAGAATGATGTGATGGACAAGACCCAAACTAAGAACGTAGCATTTGATCGTGTCAATTTATTGCTATTGTTTTCTACATGTCAAGTATCTGTTCCTATGACCATGAGATCATGCAACTCCCTGACATCGGAGGAGTACCTTGTGTGTATCAAACGTCGCAATGTAACTGGGTGACTATAAAGGTGCTCTACAGGTATCTCCGAGGGTGTCTGTTGGGTTGGCATGGATCAAGACTGGGATTTGTTACTGTGTGACGGAGAGGTATCTCAGGGCCCACTCGGTAATACAACATCACAATGAGCCTTGCAAGCAATGTGACTAAAGTGTTAGCCACGAGATCTTGTATTACGGAACGAGTAAAGAGACTTGCCGGTAACGAGATTGAACTAGGTATAGAGATACCGACGATCGAATCTCGGGCAAGTAACATACCGAAGAACAAAGGGAACAGCATACGGGATTAACTGAATCCTTGACATAGAGGTTCGACCGATAAAAGATCTTCGTAGAATATGTAGGAGCCAATATGGGCATCCAGGTCCCGCTATTGGTTATTGGCCGTAGAGGTGTCTCGGTCATGTCTACATAGTTCTCGAACCCGCAGGGTCTACACACTTAAACGTTTGGTGACGATTAGTATAGTTGAGTTATTATGTTGGTGACCGAAGGTTGTTCGGAGTCCCGGATAAGATCCCGGACATGACGAGGATCTCCGGAATAGTCCGGAGGTAAAGATTGATATATGTGATAATAGTGTTTTGATCTCCGGAAGAGTTCCGGAGTTCACCGGAATGGGTTCCGGATGTTTACCGAAGTGTTCGGGTGCAGCAACACTTTATATGGGCCAAAGGGATAAAGCCCACGAGGTATTGGAAAGTGCAAAAAGTAGTTTTGCTGCCGCATAAGCGGTACTACCGTTTTGTGAAGCGGTACTACCGCCCAAGCGGTACTACCACTTGTGTGAAGCGGTACTACCGCCCAACCGGTACTACCGCTTGTGTAAAGCGGTACTACCGCTTGTGCGCGGTACTGCAGGGATCCGAGTTGGACTCTTTCCCTGCGGGCCAAACCGACCTTGTGCGGGCAAAACCGACCTGGAGGAGGCTTTTACTCCAAGTTTAGACCCCAAGGCTCAACATATAAATAGAGGGGCAGGGCTAGCACACGGGATACATCAAGATTTCCCCAAGCCGTGTGCGGCAACCCTAACCCTCTAGTTCCTTCGTCATAATCTCCGTAGCGCTTGGCGAAGCCCTGCAGAGATTGTTCCTCACCACCATCACCATGCCGTCGTGCTGCTGGAACTCAACCACTACTTCACCATCGCTCGCTGGATCGAGGAGGTGAAGGCGTCATCAAGCCGTACGTGTGTTGAACGCGGAGGTGCCGTCCGTTCGGCGCTAGTTCGTGATCGGATCGAGGGACGACTTGCGATTTGGATCGCGGAGACGTTCGACTACATCAACCGCGTTTCTTAAACGCTTCCGCTTAGCGATCTACAAGGGTATGTAGATTTACTCTCCCTCTCGTAGATGCTCATCACCATGGATAGATCTTGTGTGTGCGTAGGAAATTTTTTGTTTCCCATGCAACGTTCCCCAACAGTGGTATCAGAGCTAGGTCTATGCGTAGATGAGATCTCGAGTAGAACACAAACGAGTTGTGGGCGTGGGTGTATACATATTGCTTGCCGTTACTAGTTGATACTTGATTCGGCGGTATTGTGAGATGAAGCGGCCCGGACCGACATTACGCGTACACTTACGCGAGACAGGTTCCTTCAACTGACATGTAATTTTGTTGCATAAAGATGGCTAGCGGGTGTCTGTCTCTCTCACTTTAGTTGAATCGATTTCAATGAAGAGGGTTCTTTTAGAAGATCAAAAAGCAATCACTACACCACGTTGTGGTTTTGCGTAGGTAAGAACGGTTCTTGCAAACCCGTAGCAGCCACGTAAAATTTGCAACAACAATTAGAGGACGTCTAACTTGTTTTTGCAGGGTATGTTGTGATGTGATATGGCCAATTACACGATGAGATATATGTGATGTATGAGATGATCATGTGTTGTATAGAATATCACATCTTGCATGTCGATGAGTACGGAAACTGGCAGGAGCCATAGAGTTGTCTTTAATTATTGTATGACCTGCGTGTCAATCATTAAGCGCTATGTAATTCTTTACTTTATCGCTAAACGTTAGCAATAGTCGTGGAAGCAACAGTCGGCGCGACAACCTTATGGCGACACGTTGATGGAGATCAAGATGATGGAGATCATGGTGTCATGCCGGTGACGATGGAGATCATGCCGGTGCTTTGGAGATGGAGATCAAAAGCACAAGTTCATGGCCATATCATGTCACTTATGATTTGCATGTGATGTTAATCCTTTTATGCATCTTATTTTGCTTAGGACGACGGTAGCATTATAAGGTGATCCCTCACTTAAATTTCAAGATAAATTGTGTTCTCCCCGAGTGTGCACCGTTGCGAAAGTTCGTCGTTTCGAGACACGCCGTGATGATCGGGTGTGATAGACTCCACGTTCACATACAACGGGTGCAAGCCATGTTGCACACGCGGAACACTCGGGTTAAACTTGACGAGCCTAGCATGTACAGACATGGCCTCGGAACACAAGAGACCGAAAGGTCGAACATGAGTCATATAGTAGATATGATCAACATGAAGATGTTCACCATTGAAACCACCTCGACTCACGTGATGATCGGACTTGAGTTGGTGGATTTGGATCATGTTACACTCGAATGACCGGAGGGATGTCAATTTGAGTGGGAGTTTTTAAGTAATATGATTAATTAAACTCATTATCTTGAACAATAGTCTAAGTTGTCTTTGCTATATTTATGTTGTAGATCATGGCTCGCGCAGTAGCACCCCTGAATTTTAATGCGTTCCTAGAGAAAGCTAAGTTGAAAGATGATGGAAGTAACTTTGTGGACTGGGCCCGTAATCTAAGGATTATCCTTACGGCTTCCCAGAAGGCTTATGTCCTTGATGCACCGCTTGGTGATCCACCCGCTCCAGTTGAGTCTCTAGACGTTGTGAACGCCTGGCAGGCTCGTTCTGATGATTACTCAATAGTTCAATGTGCAATGTTGTATGGCTTAGAACCGGGACTTCAAAGACGTTTTGAACGTCATGGAGCATATGAGATGTTCCAGTAGTTGAAGTTTATCTTTCAGAAGAATGCCCGGATCGAGAGATATGAGATCTCCGATAAGTTCTATACTTGCAAGATGGAGGAGAACGGGTCTATCAGTGATCACGTGCTCAGAATGTCTGGGTACTCCACCCGTCTGGCAGAATTAGGGATGCCCCTTCCGCCAGAGGCTATCACTGACAGAGTTCTTCAATCATTGCCACCTAGCTACAAGAGCTTCGTGTTGAACTATAACATGCACGGGATGAACAAGTCAGTCGCCGAGCTGTTTGCGATGCTGAAAGCCGCTGAGTCTGAAATTCAGAAGGAGCATCAAGTGTTGATGATCAATAAAACCACTAGTTTCAAGAAAAATGGCAAGGGTAAGAAGGGTAAATCTAAGAAGGGTGGCAAAGCAGTTGCTGCTCCTGTGAAGAAACCCAAGGCTGGACCCAAACCAGAAACTGAGTGCTTTCATTGCAAGGGAACTGGACACTGGAAGCGGAACTGCCCCAAGTATTTGGCTGACAAGAAGGCGGCCAACAACAAACAAGGTATATATGATATACATGTTATTGATATGTTCCTTGCCAACCCTCGTTGTAGTGCCTGGGTATTTGATACCGGTGCGGTTGCTCATATTTGCAACTCTAAAAAGGAACTGTGGAATAGACGGAGGCTGGCAAAGGACGAAGTGACGATGCGCGTGGGAAATGGTTCCAAGGTTGATGTGATCGCCGTCGGCACGCTCGCTCTTCGATTACCGTCGGGATTAGTGATGAACCTAAATAAGTGTTATTTGGTGCCTGCGTTAAGCATGAACATTATATCTGGATCTTGTTTATTGCGAGACGGTTACTCATTTAAATTAGAGAATAATGGTTGTTCTATTTATATGAGTAATATCTTTTATGGTCATGCACCCAATGTGAGGGGTTTATTCTTATTGAATCTCGATAGTAATGATACACATGTTCATAACATTGATGCCAAAAGATGTAGAATTGATAATGATAATACCACTTTCTTGTGGCACTGCCGTTTAGGTCATATTGGCGTAAAACGCATGAGGAAGCTCCATGCTGATGGACTTTTGGAGTCACTTGATTTTGAATCACTTGACACATGTGAGCCATGCCTCATGGGCAAGATGACTAAAACACCGTTCTCTGGAACAATGGAACGGGCAAGTGACTTGTTGGAAATCATACATACTGATGTGTGCGGTCCGATGAGTATTGAGGCGCGCGGTGGTTATCGTTACTTTCTCACCTTCACTGATGACTTAAGTAGATATGGGTATATTTACTTAATGAAACACAAGTCTGAAACATTTGAAAAGTTCAAACAATTTCAGAGTGAAGTTGAGAATCATCGTAACAAGAAGATTAAATTCCTACGATCTGATCGAGGAGGAGAATATCTGAGTTATGAGTTTGGCAGTCACTTAAGACAATGTGGAATTGTTTCACAACTGACACCGCCTGGAACACCACAGCGTAATGGTGTGTCCGAACGTCGTAATCGAACCTTATTGGATATGGTGCGATCTATGATGTCTCTTGCCAATTTGCCACTATCGTTTTGGGGTTATGCATTAGAGACAGCTGCATTCACTTTAAATAGGGCACCATCGAAATCCGTTGAGACGACGCCATATGAACTTTGGTTTGGCAAGAAGCCAAAGCTGTCGTTTCTTAAAGTTTGGGGATGTGATGCTTATGTCAAAAAGCTTCAGCCTGAAAAGCTGAAACCCAAAGCGGAGAAATGCGTCTTCATAGGATACCCAAAAGAGACAGTTGGGTATACCTTCTACCTCAGATCCGAAGGCAAAGTGTTTGTCGCTAAAAACGGAACATTTCTTGAGAAAGAGTTTCTCTCGAAAGAATTGAGTGGGAGGAAGATAGAACTTGATGAGGTTGTTGAACCTTTACTTCAACCTGAGAGTAGCGCAGCGCAGAAAGATGTTTCTGTGGAGCCTACATTAGCTGAAGAGGAAGTTAATGATGATGATCATGAAGCTTTGGATCAAGTTGCTATCGAACCTCGTAGGTCGACAAGGACGCGTACTGCTCCCGAGTGGTACGGCAACCATGTCTTAGAGGTCATGTTGTTAGACAACGATGAACCTACGAGCTATGGAGAAGCGATGATGGGCCCGGATTCCGAGAAGTGGTTAGAGGCCATGAAATCCGAGATGGGATCCATGTATGAAAACAAAGTATGGACTTTGGAAGTATTACCTAAAGGGCGTAAGGCCATTCAGAACAAATGGATCTTTAAGAGGAAGACGGACGCGGACGGTAATGTCACCGTCTATAAAGCTCGACTTGTGGCAAAGGGTTTTTCACAAGTTCAAGGAGTTGACTACGATGAGACCTTCTCACCCGTAGCGATGCTTAAGTCCGTCAGAATCATGTTAGCAATAGCTGCCTTTTTCGATTATGAAATTTGGCAGATGGATGTCAAAACAGCGTTCCTTAACGGTTACCTTAAGGAAGAGTTGTATATGATGCAACCAGAAGGTTTTGTCGATCCAGAGAATGCTGACAAAGTTTTCAAACTCCAGCGATCCATTTATGGACTGGTGCAAGCATCTCGGAGTTGGAATCTTCGTTTTGATGAGGTGATCAAAGCGTTCGAGTTTATACAAGTTTACGGAGAAGCTTGTATTTACAAGAAAGTGAGTGGGAGCTCTATAGCGTTTCTAATATTATATGTGGATGACATATTACTGATTGGAAACAATATAGAAATGCTGGAAAGCATAAAGGAATATTTGAATAAGAGTTTTTCAATGAAGGACCTAGGAGAAGCTGCTTTCATATTAGGCATCAAGATCTATAGAGATAGATCGAGACGTTTGATAGGACTTTCACAAAGCACATACCTTGACAAAGTTTTGAAGAAGTTCAAAATGGATCAGTCCAAGAAGGGGTTCTTGCCTGTATTGCAAGGTGTGAAGTTGAGTAAGACTCAATGCCCAGTGACTGCAGAAGATAGAGAAAAGATGAGTGTCATCCCCTATGCTTCGGCCATAGGCTCTATCATGTATGCAATGCTGTGCACAAGACCCGATGTCAGCCTTGCCATAAGTATGGTCGGAAGGTTTCAAAGTGATCCAGGAATGGAACACTGGACGGCGGTCAAGAATATCCTGAAGTACCTGAAAAGGACTAAGGACATGTTTCTCGTTTATGGAGGTGATCAAGAGCTCGTCGTAAAGGGTTACGTCGATGCAAGCTTTGACACTGATCCGGATGACTCTAAGTCGCAAACCGGATACGTATTTATTCTTAATGGGGGTGCGGTTAGCTGGTGCAGTTCCAAGCAAAGCGTGGTAGCAGATTCTACATGCGAAGCGGAGTACATCGCTGCCTCGGAGGCGGCGAAGGAAGGTGTCTGGATGAAGGAGTTCATGACAGATCTTGGAGTAGTGCCTAGTGCGCTTAACCCAATGACTCTGTTTTGTGATAATACTGGTGCCATTGCTCTAGCCAAGGAACCAAGATTTCACAAGAGGACCAGACACATAAAGTGACGTTTCAATTCCATCCGCGATTACATCAAGGAGGACGACATAAATATTTGCAAAGTACACACGGATCTAAATGTTGCAGATCCGATGACTAAACCTCTTCCAAGGGCTAAACATGAACAACACCAGAACTGCATGGGTGTTCGATTCATTACAATGTAAATCACATAGTAATGTGAACTAGATTATTGACTCTAGTGCAAGTGGGAGACTGTTGGAAATATGCCCTAGAGGCAATAATAAATTGGTTATTATTATATTTCCTTGTTCATGATAATCGTTTATTATCCATGCTATAATTGTATTGATTGGAAACTCAAATACATGTGTGGGTACATAGACAACACTGTGTCCCTAGTAAGCCTCTAGTTGACTAGCTCGTTGATCAAAGATGGTTAAGGTTTCCTAGCCATTGACATGAGATGTCATTTGATAACGGGATCACATCATTAGGAGAATGATGTGATGGACAAGACCCAAACTAAGAACGTAGCATTTGATCGTGTCAGTTTATTGCTATTGTTTTCTGCATGTCAAGTATCTGTTCCTATGACCATGAGATCATGCAACTCCCTGACATCGGAGGAGTACCTTGTGTGTATCAAACGTCGCAACGTAACTGGGTGACTATAAAGGTGCTCTACAGGTATCTCCGAGGGTGTCTGTTGGGTTGGCATGGATCAAGACTGGGATTTGTTACTCTGTGTGACGGAGAGGTATCTCAGGGCCCACTCGGTAATACAACATCACAATGAGCCTTGCAAGCAATGTGACTAAAGTGTTAGCCACGAGATCTTGTATTACGGAACGAGTAAAGAGACTTGCCGGTAACGAGATTGAACTAGGTATAGAGATACCGACGATCGAATCTCGGGCAAGTAACATACCGAAGAACAAAGGGAACAGCATACGGGATTAACTGAATCCTTGACATAGAGGTTCGACCGATAAAAGATCTTCGTAGAATATGTAGGAGCCAATATGGGCATCCAGGTCCCGCTATTGGTTATTGGCCGTAGAGGTGTCTCGGTCATGTCTACATAGTTCTCGAACCCGCAGGGTCTACACACTTAAACGTTTGGTGACGATTAGTATAGTTGAGTTATTATGTTGGTGACCGAAGGTTGTTCGGAGTCCCGGATAAGATCCCGGACATGACGAGGATCTCCGGAATAGTCCAGAGGTAAAGATTGATATATGTGATAATAGTGTTTTGATCTCCGGAAGAGTTCCGGAGTTCACCGGAATGGGTTCCGGATGTTTACCGAAGTGTTCGGGTGCAGCAACACTTTATATGGGCCAAAGGGATAAAGCCCACGAGGTATTGGAAAGTGCAAAAAGTAGTTTTGCTGCCGCGTAAGCGGTACTACCGTTTTGTGAAGCGGTACTACCGCCCAAGCGGTACTACCGCTTGTGTGAAGCGGTACTACCTCCCAAGCGGTACTACCGCTTGTGTAAAGCGGTACTACCGCTTGTGCGCGGTACTGCAGGGATCCGAGTTGGACTCTTTCCCTGCGGGCCAAACCGACCTTGTGCGGGCAAAACCGACCTGGAGGAGGCTTTTACTCCAAGTTTAGACCCCAAGGCTCAACATATAAATAGAGGGGCAGGGCTAGCACACGGGATACATCAAGATTTCCCCAAGCCGTGTGCGGCAACCCTAACCCTCTAGTTCCTCCGTCATAATCTCCGTAGCGCTTGGCGAAGCCCTGCAGAGATTGTTCCTCACCACCATCACCACGCCGTCGTGCTGCTGGAACTCAACCACTACTTCACCATCGCTCGCTGGATCGAGGAGGTGAAGGCGTCATCAAGCCGTACGTGTGTTGAACGCGGAGGTGCCGTCCGTTCGGCGCTAGTTCGTGATCGGATCGAGGGACGACTTGCGATTTGGATCGCGGAGACGTTCGACTACATCAACCGCGTTTCTTAAACGCTTCCGCTTAGCGATCTACAAGGGTATGTAGATTTACTCTCCCTCTCGTAGATGCTCATCACCATGGATAGATCTTGTGTGTGCGTAGGAAAATTTTTGTTTCCCATGCAACGTTCCCCAACACTGCGGCCCCATCGCAGCAAAATCAGTCGCTCGTTCCAGCAAAATCAGTAGTCGGTTGTAGCATCCCTCCCCGCCGGTTGTAACATTCACTATCACTGTTCCGACAGAAATCCTCTGTGTGCTGCGGCCCCATTGCAACAAAGTTGGTCACCGGTTCCAGCAAAATCCCTCGCCGTTTCCAGCAAAAAGCGCCGCCCGGTGAGGATCCCCAGCAAAAACGGTACCTGGTTCCAGCAAAAAACGGCGCCGGTGCCAGCAAGAAAAAATACGGTTGTGGCATCGGGTGTCGCTTGGGTGCAAAACCGCCATTATGACTGGTAAGAGGGATTGGTTCGAGGAGGTGGCATGGGGACGGCGGCCAGCTCACCGGAGGAGAACCAGGGAGAGGGACGGGAAGTGTTATGCCGCGCGGTGCTGCCGGTTGGCAGCCGGAGACCCGCCCCCTGTAGCAAACTCTGGCTGACGGGGCAGAGCAAATGCAGGTGAGGTCGGGAGGGGGTGGGCACTGGGTGGGGGCACTGGGGGCCTGCGTGGCTGTAACACCCCCTTGTAATATGCTACAGTGATCATCTTCTAATCATGCCAAGTCATCTTCATTTGCAGTGCTAAATCATCATTTGTTCATATCTCATTTCAAATTCCACTTTAAACAAAAATTCAAAATGCAAGGCAAAATAAAAGTTGATCAAATATTAAAACAAAATAGTGCACAATATTGCAAATATTCCCAAAGCAACAATAAAAATAAAATCAACATTAATTGAGTTATTTAAATGACTCTAACATCATAAAACAGTACCAAAAGAGCACTAATTAATCCATTTCATTTAATCCAAAATTCAAATGAAATCAATCTACCCCCAAACCTTTTTCTGGCAGTGCTAGATATTGTACTGTATTTATGTGGATAAGTCACATATTTTACAAAATTAAATGATGGCTAAACATTGAAAAGAGAGAAAAGAATAAATGGCCGTGGTGCAAAACCACTGTGCCACTAGGCCTAAGTGCTACAGTGCACAAAGGCCCAGCCCACAACGGCCTTCTCCTTCCTCTCTGTACAGAGGAAGCCAGAGCCATGGCCGTGGCCTCTGGCCAGCCGTCCACGCGCCGAGGATCACTCGTGTCGAGCATGCAGTGCATCCCCGACGCGGATAAGATCACCCCGAACCCCAGGTACAACCCTAACCCTCTCTGTTCTTCCTCCCTGCGCCGCTTTCTTCCCCGCAAGGCACTGCCGAGCCGCCGTCGCCGCATCCTCGTCGTCGTCGCGGCCACCAACCACCCAGCGCCGCACGGAGATGTCCAGGAGGACCGCCGTCGTCGTCCACGTTGGCTCCGTCCATCGGTTCGAGTAGGAGAGCTCCCTGCCGTCGTCATCGAGCTCTTCTTCGCCCACGGCCGCCGCGGCCATTGCCGTCGATCTCCACCACCGGCGCCTCCCCGACCTCCCGAGCTCGCCACCGGCCTCCTCCCTGTGAGCCACACCTGTTCCCCCCATTTTCCTCTCGATTCCATCGCCGTAGGCCGCCACCACCGCGCTCCCGGAGCTCTGTTGGAGCTCGCGCTCGCCGCGACCCCCTGCCGTGCGCGCACGCCCGCTGTCGCCCGCGCCCCCGCTGCCCGCTAGCCCTGCCGCGCCCTGGCCGTGCGCCCCGCCCGAGCTGGCCGCGCCTGGCTAGCCGGCCGCTCCCCTGCCCGCCCGCGCGCACTGCGGCTGCTGCATACTGCTGCTACTGCCAAACGCTGCCCTACCCGCTACTCTGCTTGCCCGCTGTGCTGCTGCTCTGCTGTGCGGCTGCACTGCTGCTCCCTGCCGCTAGTGCTACTAGCTGTTGCTTGTTCGCTGCTCTGCTGCTACAGTAACTGAATGTTACTGTAGCACTTGCTAGCTTTTGCTGCTTCTACTTGACTAGCTCTCTGGACAGCAGCAAAAATACAACAAGACAAGGGTTATCATAAATAAAAATGATGTGAACAGGTAGTACATTTGACAAACTCCAAATTACTCCATTGGACCAAATTCAAATAAGGCATGGATTAAATCTTATAAAAATGACAAAAGGCTATGTTCTGTTAACTGAAAAACAGAAAAACAAAAATACTGCAGTAGCTACTTTAGAGATGTAGATGAGCTAGCTGCAGGAACTGTTCATGCCATCAAGGGGCATGAACTGATAGTACTTTTGATGTAGAGTAAATCATCTATAGGGTGTATTTCCATTAGAGCTATGGATCAATAGGAATCATCCAGCAAACTTTGTAAAAGTTAACAAATCCTAAATGAACATCAAGTAGCACTTTTCAAACAAAGATTTAAACAAGCAAATGGACACTAACATAGATGCACTTGATACTGTCATGTAGATCACAGAAAATTGATCAAGAATGATATAAGGCACAAAGCCATAGGATGAATAGAACACTAGCTATAGCCTCTCGACAACAGCTAAGTGATGTTTAAAACTGAGGACTTCACAGAATTCTAGAGGATTTCAGAAAGTGATTAAAAACATTGAAAAATCATAGAAAGTAAACCGTAGCTCGTATGAAAATAATTTATATATGAAAAATGATCAGAAAAATATGACGAATCCAAATACGTGATCAAAATGCTTGACCATCGCTCCTAACTAGATGAACATGGAACATTTTGCCCGATTTCGATAAATGAATAGTGCATAACCTTGGTTAAATAAATCCAAATAAATTCCTAAACTATCTAATATAATTAGAGAGGCAATATATCACATCGGTGTATCATTTAGGCATGTCATGCATAGTGATTGCATTTGTTGCTGTGTATTTATTGTTTCTTCCCCATCCTTCTCTCTCGATAGACCCCGAGGCTACCGACGACGCTGCTGCGTACGACTACATCGTCGACGACCAGCCCCTCTCAGCAGAGCTTCTAGGCAAGCAAAACCCCCTTGATCATCCAGATATCGCCCACTCTCTCTCTCTCTCTCTCTCTTATGCTTGCATTAGTGTTGCTTCTGTTGTTGCTCCGATAGCTCCTATTCTGATGCATAGCCTATTTTCGTCGCCTACTGTTGATACCTACCTGCTGTCCTATGATGCTTAGATAGCTATGCTGCTGTTCCATCTGTGGCCCTTTTTCCTTGTCCGTATGCCATGCTTGATATCGGGCCGTGATCACACTGGGTGATGATCATGGAACTGTTTACATTACTGCAATACTTAAACTATTAAAGTCGGGCTGGCCCCAAGGGTGCCCACAAGAAAATAACATTAAAGACGGGTTGGCTCCAAGAGCACCCGCGCGTCATGTATTACCAAGTCGGAGCGACAGTAACCCTGTTCGTCTCTGCGAGTTACTAAACATGCTTAACGGATTTGGGTATTTGATCTGAGTAGGTCGCTGGCCTTATACGCACTACCACCACGCGGGATAATGGTTTAATGGGCCCTCTACGTCGTATGTATCAGCCGAAAACACTGTCAGACGTCCAGTTCAGCATTGTGGCCGGGTCAGGCCGGCGCCATCCAGGACAGAGGTGGTGCCTGGACCTACCCTGCACACAACAACCCGGAGTGCACAGGGCGATGGCCCAAGACCCCTGAGTGCTTAGGATGTAGACCGGCGAGGACCTCTCTGTTGAGCCTAGGTAGGGCTGCGGCGTGTCGATCAGCCGAAGCCGGGCATGACCCGGAAAAGTGTGTCCGGCCAGAGTTAATCGAGCGTGTTGGGTAACAGTAGTGCACCCCTGCAGGGAAGTAATCTATTCGAATAGCCGTGTCCACGGTAACAGGACGCTCGGAGTTGTATCCTGATCTGCTACAACTACAAATGGATACCGTTACAATGATAAACTGATACTACTGCTCTCGGGATCACTTTCTCGCAGGGTAGTCGAGGAAGGTTCTCAGGGCATTACTAAAGTATAACTGCTATTATGTGTTACTATACTCTTCTCTCTTCTGATGCTCCAAGATTGCTTCAAGATGTTAGTCTTCGATAGGCTAGGCCTCTCCACCTCTGTTCCGGCATTTCTGCAGTTTAGTCCAAAGATATAGCCCCATTCCTTTGATACCAATGCATACTTAGTATATTTCTGATGTCAGTCTTGCGAGTACTTTGGATGAGTACTCATGGTTGCTTTGCTATCTCTTTTTCCCCATACCCGGTTGCTGTGTTCAGACGACGGAGCCCAGGAGCAGGAGATCCCCGGAGGAGCCTACTACGACGTGGAGATCCCCGACGACCAGGAGTAGTTCGGAGGCCCTAGGCAGGAGGCCTTCGCCTTTTCGATCAGTGTCGCTGTTTGTGCTAGTCTTCTTAAGGCACCCTTGTTTAACTGTGTGTCTGTACTCAGATACCTTTGTTTCCGCTGATGCTTGTATGACTCGAGCTTTTGTATTCAAGCCCTCGAGGCCCCTGGCTTGTAATATAAAGCTTGTATTATTTTATTTTGTGTTTAGAGTTGTGTTGTGATATCTTCCCATGAGTCTCTGACCTCGATCGTGTGCATTTGCGTGTATGATTAGTGCACGATCGAGCAGGGGCGTCACAGCGGCAATGGAACCGAGAAAGCGGTGGGGTGGGCCCGGATCCACGTGACGACGCGTGATCGCGAGAGGTGACCGGCCAAAAACGTGGCCGGTCGGCCGAAGAGAATCATTTACCAACAAAATTATGTTCCGTATGTTGAGAGAGAGAGAGAGAGAGAGATGGGCTATGAAGCCCAGAGACAGCTCAGAAAGATTGCAGTTATGGGTAGGCCCAGGGCCAGCAGAAGGAGGACCCCGAGAACTAGCTTAGCTAGCACATTTATGTATTCTCAATATTTGTCTATATGTATTCTCATTTTTAAAAAATAAAAAAGCTAGCCCATTTATGTGGTGTGGACGCGTGCAAAAGAAATTTGAATTTCTGGCCAAGTAAAAGGAGGAGATTCGAATTTCAAAATAGCGAGAAGCAGGGTTTATTTACCCACATAGTTATGAGTGCGCTTATAAGCGCGAATTCGCTCCTCCTCTGCCTTCCACTTTCCTCTTTCCAACACCTTCCTCTCCTTCATCGTCATCACAACGTAGTCGATTGGTTTGCCTCTTCAATTAGCCTACCGTTACATCCATTTCTTGTCGGTCAACGACGGCCTCATTGTGTCCCACGTACGTCATCCCCTGACATTTATGGTGCCATAGCTGCTTTCTCGACCCCCCCCCCCCCCCCCCCCCGGGTGAAAGAAAGAGGCATGATGGGAGACTATCTGCAATCGTGAGTGGGAGGAAAGAGCGACTCGATAGAAGGCGGCAGGAGGTTGAAAACGACGGAGGCATGGGGGACAGGTAGGGTCTAGAACTCTCTCCTCACAGTGATATCCAAAGCGGGTGGTTCCATGCCTCTTATAATTTGAAAAGAAAAATATGCTACACTTTTTGATCTTGACCCTCTGCTCAATCTGAGTGGCAAACTAGCGATAGGCTCTATGGTGCTTGACCAAAGCATGTAATGCGATGTAATGTTTTCTCTCATCTTTGCAAAAAAAATAATATTCTCTCAATTAAGAAGCGGTGCAACTTTTGTATGTGACAACCGATAGCTTGTCTTTTGATAACAATGTGACGGCGATTTTTAGCACCCGAGCGCATGGGCTCCCTTTCTCTCCTTTTAAGATTTGAGAAGATCCAAAAACATCCACATCAAATATGATATGCCAATATTTGAGTGGGTGGATGATGTAACATCAAGTTTCTTTGGAAAATTTGTTGATTTGTATTCTGCATGAAAACTAAAATTTTGAAAATTTACTTGTGAGAATATTTTTGAAAATTAATTTGGAAGGAAAATTTATTTATTTATTGTGAAAGGGGATCAAATACTCTCGAGGAGTGGTCTCCTTTATGGAACCCCCCCACCACCCACCCACAAAACACAAAACCGGCTGCTAGCTGCTGTGATGCTGTGACAGACCGGTGAAGATAGATAGAATTGTCTTCCTTGGATGGAGACCTACGTCTTCTGCTAGCTAATCGCCGGTTATGTTAATCTAGTTACCTTCATCCGGTTCCTAGCTGCTTGTTGTCGTGTGAGGTGAGGGTAACATGCATGATTAGGACGTATCATGCATCGGGACCAACCCAAATTCCCTTTGCCATTGCCTTGCCTTACTTGGATTCATGCAAGCAGTCATCTAGCGATGCATCAAAGATTCCGGCCGGCCACATTACTTCTATTTTTCGATAAAGGACGATTTTATTAACTCAAAATGTAGCATCAAGCGGATACAAAGCATGATGAACAACACTCGGCTTCTGCATAGCTAAGATGCACACAGCCAAATACCAACAATCTGAACAATTAAAAGATCAAAACCGACATATCGGCTACAGTAAAGTCCTTAGGACCGACACTATGCCTATGTCAAAGGAGGTGGCGGGCCGATCCGGAGACTATGCTGCCACTCATGTTGGGTAAAAACCTCCCTGACCACCTGCTCCAACCGCATACACACCGCCTAGAACAGGGATCGGTACTCCGTTTGGTGTAGCGTAGACCATGTACGAAGCCAGTGCGTACAGTGGAAAATAACCTGCAAAGGATAAGAGGATTTGGCATTAAAAATAAAATCATTTCTACATAGCCAAAGCGACCATATTATAAGGCATACGCTCTCACCCTTATTAGCGTACTAACCCTATTTGGGATTCCGTCGAGCCAGTGACCAAAAATATTGGCAACACTTGTGGCCAGGTACAAATTGGACGCTATATATTTGGATGATTGACCACGTAGAACGCACAATCTTGCACCGGAAAAAGAGGTGTTTAATTGTCTCGTCGTGAGGACAAAAGCTACACTTTTTGATTCCTTGCCAATTGCGATGGGAGAGGTTGTCTTTAGTTAGCACAACTCCCCTCCGAAGATACCACATGAAAATCTTAACTTTTAATGGAATCTTCGACTTTCAAATTTTCATGTTATTATCCACTGGGACCTCTGAGTGCGTAAGTGCACGGTACATTGAGTCGACTATGAAGAACTCAGATGTAGTGAGATTCCAGCGAAATACATCCCTTCCTTGTGTCAGGTTAATCGACTCCAATCGGGGAAGAAGATTTTGCCATGAATTTGTTGGTTGTTACTCTTAAAAGTAGGTTCATCAGCAACGTTAAAGTTTTTTTTCTTCTTTTTTGGCAACAGTGTGAACAAACAATCTATTCATTAGAAATAGTTGAACTGTAATGCGTTGCGTATAATTTCAAAATATATATGTTGTAGAATTTTAGCCAATAAAGTAGACAAAAAGTGCAAAGCAACAAACACTAAAATAGACGGGCAGACGGGCATACCGAATTATCTTTATCCACAGTAATGCTAACGCAGCTTAGAGAAGCTTGTTACTTGGCATAGAGAGTTATGCTCTCTTCTTCCCTCCTCCCCCTCCTCCCCCTTGGCGAAAAGAAATGACTTAACAAATAACTTGTTGAACATGCACTATAATCGATCCAAATCTGGCAAAAATTGCATCTATTTAAATTTAATTATGGGCTAACGTTTCAGAAATTAATGACGTAGACGCGTACACACCATATGTTATAGTACTTCTGTTATGTTGAGGGGTGGGATTGCCAGAGGGTAGTTGCTGCAGGATTTCCTTGTTTCATGTGTTTGAACTATTTATCAATTTCAATGAAATTGGGAGCTGGACTCCTTTTATTGAAGAAAAAAACCATATGTTATACTTGGTGTTTTTTAAAATAACTTCCCAACATGCCAGAGTTTTTTTCAACAAAATGATTTTATTGCTCCAATTATATCGGTACCTAGGGGTGGGCACTGTAAAACCGAAAACCGAAAAACCGAACCGAACCGAACCGTATTAACCGATTTGTCGGTTAATTTGGTGGTTCGATTTTTGGTTCGGTGGGAAATTTTAAGGTTGTTCGGTGTTTTGCTTTTGTTCGGTTTTCGGTGTCCAGAAACCGAATAGACCGAAAAAACCGATATGCAAGATACCCCATGTAATACCTTGCTTCCAAAAGTGTAATAGTTTGGAGGCATCACATATTTCTCCGCACATAATACATTTCACGTTCAATGTGATTTTTTTACTTAATTATGTTTACTACTTTGCTTGACTGAATATACCATAGAATGATATTAAGGTTGCTAGCTCTTGTGATTACTTTATGCATATTATACAATCCAAATCAGTGCTCTTGAGTCATTACACTTATACTGACAAGTGCATGTATTTCGGTTTTTCGGTTAACCGAACAAACCAAACCGATATATTATGGTTAATATGGTTCGGTTTCTAAATTTTATGTGATTATTTCGGTTTCTATTTCTTGAAAACCGAAATTATAAAAAACCGAATAAACCGAACCGTATTAACCATATAAACCGAACGCCCAGCCCTATCGGTACCGAGGATGCACTCAAGCACTGATTATTGCACGTCAATATAAGAAAAAACCAATTATTGCGTGTCAAATTTTATTATCGGACCAAACACGTTAGTTTGTGCGGCAGTCAATACGTATATAGGAATAAACTAGCAAACATGCCCGTGCGTTGCAACGGGAGAAAAAAAACCATGACTTATCCAAATAAGCATGGCTCAAGACTCCTAACGGATCCATGTCCTCTAATTCGACACGACGCACGACCTTATCATCGCTTATCCTTTTTCCCACCCTCGCAAAGGGTGACCATGATGCCCACCTAATCACAACGCTTCAAATGTGGTCAATCCTAAGGCGATGGGTCCGTCACCGCATGTCACACCTATCATTTTGTCCACACAATGAAATGTTCAAAACTTTAACAACAAACCTCGGTGAGCTAGACATGTGGGCCGCCCTTCTCAAGCTACTACTTGCACCTGGTCCATACCCCCCCCCCCCCCTCACACTTCTACTCTTTTTTGCACGATTAAACAATTATTGCCATGAATCAGGCTTGGCCCGGTCGAGGAGGTGGGTCGTGGCACATCACCGAAGATAAAAGGCTCGTCCATGACAAAATGAGAGGGAAGGATGTAGAGACCGGGCGTCACACGACGAGATGTGACAGCCGGTGTTCCTACTTCCCTTTTGTAGGAGAGGATGTGTAGTGCCACATTGAGAACAACATACTGAGCGGCAACCATGGTTTGCGTGTGTATAGTCCATAGTAGTGTATGTACTTCTATCAAGGGTAGCGCCAAAATGCGGGGCTTCGCTGGAGGCACTCCTAGTTGGGTTGGCCCACGTAGGTGTTGTTGTTTTTCTGTTTCTTTTCTTTTCTGTTTCAAATAGTTGTTTTAAATTTTAAATGTTATTCAGAATGCACAAAAATGTCCTCGATTTAAAAAAAAATCACAAATCTCAAAATGTTTGCTGTTTTAGAAAATGCTTACATTTTTATAATTAACGTTCCTGTTTTAAAAAAAATCACAAATCTCAAAATGTTTGCTGTTTTAGAAAATGCTTACATTTTTATAATTAACGTTCCTGTTTTAAAAAAATGTTTATATTTTTAAAATTATGTTTAAAATTCAAAATTTGTCCAGCATATATCACGAGATGTTTAATATAAATTTAAATATTGTTCAATGCGTATTTAAAAATGGTAAGTGGTTAAAAAATGTTCCATACGTTTACAAAAATTGCTCAATGCGTCTTTAAATATAGTACAGTGTATATCATAAAACATTTGTGCCTATTTTACAATTGTTCATTGTATACTACAAATATTTAAATGTATATTTAAAATTATTCATCATATATAGAAAAATCAATAAATATTTGAAATTTCAAAATTTGTTCATGTTTTCAATAATTTTTCATGTTTTGCAAAAAGAATTCAGGTTTTAAAAGTTCTTAGAATTCGAAATTTATTCACAATTTTTAAACATTATTCAATTATTGTAAAGAAAATTGTACACATTTTTTCCCAAGAATTCTTGGAAATTAAAAAGAGAAACAGGTCTGCGGCGGTATATACTACTTTAAATGTAACGCTGTCATTTAACCGTCCTCCGTTGGCAGCTCCTCTGGTTTGCAACGTCGCTATGCAGTGTGAGATCGGTGGTTCGACTCCGTTGCGCTCTCTTTTGTAAAAATTGTCATCTCTTATTTTTTTCGCACCCAAAGGACCAGTAAGCCCACATGCAGTGCTTGGCCCATTACTTATGTTAGAGTGGGCCACAAAACAGACTTAGAATCAATATACGTGAGTAGAGGACGGACGAAGGGACTTGTCGAGTCAGCGATGGCTAGCGACGGACGAAAAGTTACTGTGGACGAAAAAAAGTGGAGAAACAATCCGTCTTTTAATATTAGGTAGAGATAAACATGACCCTAGGAAGCAACAAAAGTGAAGTACAAGCTAGCTATAGCTATCTAGCTAGGAATTGAGGTGGATCGATATATAGTGTCGACGTCGTACGTACAGGAAACTTTCGGTTGATGAGATGTTGGACTTTCAGCCGTGCACATAGCTAGTGTTCAAATCAACAAGATTGAAGGCGGCATGCATACATCCTACTTTTGGTGGTAGTCCGTATATACATGTTGCGATTGGATTCGAACACATAAACACCGGCGCGCGGATGTGTGTGATGTTGATACATATGCATGCGGCCAGTCTCTTGCTTAGTTTCGTACATTTAACGAAGCCAACTTGGTTTTCTCAAATAAAATGAGAGTAAGTAAAGTAAAACATAGTCCAACAATATAATACGTATACCCTACATTGTACTACCTCCGTTCCTAAATATAAGACTTTTTAGGGATTTCAATACGGACTACATACAGATGTATATAGACGTATTTTAGAGTGTATATTCACTCATTTTGCTCCGTATGTAGTTTATAGTTTACCACTCGATCGAGCGAGAGACACAAGCTACTGCCATGCCGTTGCCAATGCTTTAAGTTGAGTAAAGCCATTCGAATGGCCCAACGAAAGTAATTTTTATTTCAGCTAACCGCGGGAAAACAAGTAAAAGTAATAGCATCTTTACCAACTAACAATGATTTACTATTCTTTTTTATTCAGTGGAGCAAAAACGTCCTCTTAATTTCCACACCTTGAAGGAGGGATGTACTTGTTGCTTTCATAGTTGCTACACCAACGATATGAAAATAATCTAAGCCAGTAAGACATGTTACAATAAAAACCAATTACATGCCACTAGTAGAAAAAGGCCCATTAGTCCCGGTTCCAGAGGGGCTTTAGTCCCGGTTCTGGAACCGGGACTAAAGGGTCGGGACTAAAGCCCAAAACCTTTAGTCCCGGTTCGCTTACGAACCAGGACCAAAGGGGCTCCACGTGGCTGCTGTGGGGAGCCCAGGCAGGAGGACCTTTAGTCCCGGTTGGTAACACCAACCGGGACTAAAGGAGCTCCACGTGGCCGCTTCGCAGCACTCAGGCAGGAGGACCTTTAGTCCCGGTTGGTAACACCAACCGGGACCAAAAGGCGCTGGGTTTTTTTTTTTTTGAAAGGGGGGGGTTTAGGGGTTTTGGAGGGTTTAGGGGTTTCATATTGTGTTAGCTAGCTAATAGAGAGAAGTGACCTCTCTTTCTCCGTGCTTGGTCGACACTAGCTACTACATATAGAGAGAACTCGACGCTAGCTAGTAAGCAAATGAAGGAAACCATTAATTACACAAGATCGTCATGAACATATACAAAGAGAAGTGACCTCTCTTTCTCCGTGCTTGTTCGAACAACAAGTTTTCGTAAATCTATCCGACGCTACTACATATATACAATATAACATCCCTGACATCATCAAGCGCCAAACTCCCATTGAATTTCCGCATGGTATTCTCCCTTTTCATGTATGACGTGGTCAAGAAAGAATCCCGCCAATTCCTCTTGAATTGCTCGTATGCGATCATGTGGTAGGAGTTCATCCCGCATCTGCCAGATCTAATTTAAAGAAGGGGGTCAATACATATATATGAATGAAACTCAACACAATTGATGGTAATAAAAAAATTGTGAATATTGTTTACATACTTCAAATTGTTCTTCAGATCTGCCCCGCTCAGAGGTCCTGTGGCGAATGTACTCGCAAACGTAGTATCCACATAAATTATTCCCGGGTTCCTGCCACAAGAACTTTACGAGAATAGAGTTCAATCAAACTGATAATCAAGCATGATAATGGTATTGATGAAACTGGAATCAATGAGAGATGCGCGGAACTAGCTAGTACTACTTACTTTGGGGTGTGTAAATCGCAGCTCGTTCTTCAGACCCGGAACCTGTCCGGTGAACTGTTTCCAAACCCTGCCAGGCAAAGAAAATGATTACTTGATATCAGGAAATGAACGAAAGTTGTCGATATGGTCCCGGTATTGATTGAACTTACTTCTGGAGCATTGCAGTCATGTCCGCATAATCCTTGGGATCTTTACGTCTCGAGTCAAAGACAGTTACTACTCCCCCGTCAAGCTTAATGGATAGCAAAATATAGTGGAAACTGCGCACGCATAACTCATCAATTACAGTACTTAACCTCGAGTAAGCGAAACCGAATATGCACAAGACAGTAACACTCACTTGAAGTTGTAAGGAAAAAGTATTTCCCTTTTGTTTTGATGTCGAAGGAACGCTTTTAGCAAGTTTTCCTCGATATCTTTAACTCTTTCTTGTACCGCCCATTCATTTACGGTATTTGGGCTAATGAACCCAATGTCATAGATTTGTTTTTTTGGGCATTCGAAGATCTTCAATCTGCATAATATAGTGAGGATAATTATATATACATGCAATGAACGAGTTGAACTAGAGACTTAATTACAGAAGTAATACTTACAGACAGTAGCAAGTCATGATTTGTTTGTCGAGGGCCTTTTGATTGAATAACTGAAATAACTCTACAAATTCAACAGGCATCAGGTCGACTCCAATGAGGTCGTGCTCATCTTTAATTCTCACCAGCAAACTATCGGACCCATTCTTCCTGCAGGTTTCCAAGTACCACTCATGCAATTTGTACATCATCGTTGTTAAAGGAGGATGATCAGGTTTGACGAGAGGCTTCCCGTGCACGTATTTATATTCTTCTTTTGGTACCTCAGCCATTTCAAAAATTACATCATCCCCCAAGTAATCACCAGGATTGGTACCGAGCACCATCCCCGGATGATTAGCGACGATATCGCTAGACACCTTGAGCGGGGGGCACGATTTCTTCTCCTGTTCGCCGAGCTGGGGAATTGTTTTCCCACTTCTTCGTTCTGCTAACCTTGCATCACTAGAAGTACTTCCCGACCGCCGCGCTTCATCATATGTCTTTTGAATAATGCGGTCATAGTTGGATTGCGGCGGAGGCGGTGGTGGTCGCTTCAGGGCATCGATAGTGCGCTTCACTTTCACCGGATCTAGCTTCTCCTTCGGAGGTGGAGTTTTCTTTGCAAAATGGTCCCTCACTTGGGCACGACATATCTCCTCGTTTTCAGACTCGGTCCTCTCATATGGTAACTTTTCCAGAGGCTTGAGAGATGGACCGTATCTGAATTCCCTCCCGCCTCTGCTTGTACTGCTAGCTGCCGGAGCGGCGGCGTCTCTGTTCCGTCGTTGCTGACGAGGCTGAGAAGGAGGCGGAGTGCTCTGACGCGCCGGAGGAGCCGGACCGGTGGCGTCTGTCTTCCGCCGTTGCCGACGAGGCGGAGGAGGAGGCGGACTGCTCCGACGCGCCGGAGTAGGCGAAGGAGGAGGCGGAGTGCCCTCACGCGTCGGAGGAGCCGGAGAAGGAGGCGGAGTGCCCTGATCACTCGCCGGAGGAGGAGGAGGAGGAGGAGGAGGCGGAGTGCCCTGACTCACCGGAGGAGGAGGAGGAGGCGAAGGCGTCCAGTTTGGAAGCTTGATGTACTCCTTCTGCCATAGACATGTACTCCTCAGAGCACGAACCAGCTGTTTCTCCCCTTCACCTGTAGAGTGGTAAAGCTCGAGCTCCTCAAATCCCTCCATTACTTCATCCACCATCACAACAGCATAGCCATGTGGAATCGGAAGGCAGTGAAAAGTTCCGTTGGGTTGAGGAGGTGCAACAGAGCCGAGAGCCGCCTTGAAAGTGAGGTTATGGCATTTCGTCATAAGCTCGCAATTTTGAGCCTCCGTGATAGTATCCACGGGGTAGATAGGCTCCGTGAAGTCAGTCTGAACGGGCTCCGTGGAAGCCACGCTGCTTCTCCGCTGAGATGGCGGGGTAGCTTCTGGGGTAGCTTCGTGCCACTGAGATAGTTGGCCGGCAGCTCGCTGGCTCTCAGCTTCCTCTAGCTTTTGTAGTCTTGAACTCATCTTCTGCATGTCGCTCAGCTCCGCTTTCCTCTTTCTCTCCCGGCTTCTGTAACCGCCTGCGTCGGGAAACCCGAACTTCCACGGAACGGAGCCTGGTGTGCCTCGTGTTCGTCCAGGGTGCTCAGCATTCCCTAGGGCCTCAATCAGCTCGTCCTTCTCTCTGTCGGGAATGAACGTCCCTTCCTGCGCTGCGGTGATATACTTCTGAAGCTTCGTGACGGGTATTTTAAGTTGCTCGTCCGTCCAACGGCACTTCCCTGTTTCAGGGTCCAAAGTTCCCCCAACCCCGAAGAACCAAGTCCTTGAACGGTCTGGCCAGTTCAATGTCTCTGGTTCGACCCCTTTAGCAATCAGGTCATTCTCAGCTTTGTCCCACAACGGCCGGGCTTTGAGGTAGCCACCTGA
This sequence comes from Elymus sibiricus, assembly GCA_039707655.1. Classification (NCBI taxonomy): domain Eukaryota; kingdom Viridiplantae; phylum Streptophyta; class Magnoliopsida; order Poales; family Poaceae; genus Elymus; species Elymus sibiricus. The sequence goes on from CM077666.1 coordinate 7,045,133, forward strand.
CCCCGTGTGATGGTGATACTGCTTCTTTGCAGCGTTGTTCTTGTTTGTCTCTGACATTTTCTTACTCTTGTCTGATGTCTTGTAGGCCACAAATGCGGGCCAGTGATCTCTTATCTTCTCAAATCGGCCGATGAATTCTGGAGTCTCACCTTTGTCGACAAACTTTGATTTCAACTCCTTCTTCCACCTCCTGAATAGATCTGCCATCTTCTTAAGAGCACACGCCTTGACCAGTGGCTCTATAACGGGCTTATTCGGATCCTCCTCTGGCGGTAGGGTGAAATTTGCCTTCAGCAAGGTCCAAAGATCATCTTTCTGTCTATCGGTGACATAATCACCTTCAGGGTCGTCGTCCTTAGGCTTATTCCATTGCTTGATGCTGATCGGGATGTTGTCCCTAACAATAGCTCCGCACTGAGCAGAAAATGCGTCCTTGGTCCGCTTGGGTTCAATCGGTAGGCCATCGTCCGCGAGTGCTGTGATCGTGAACCTTTCATCCTTGCGCAACCTCTTCTTCGGGCCTCGTCTCGTTACCGAAGTTTGGCTCGATCCGGAGGGCTATAAAAGAAGAAAGAAGAGTTAATATATATATGTACATACCAAAACAATTAATGCATCAATTAGCTAGTCAGCACCTCCGGAGCCATCATGATCATGTCACCGGAGCCATCATGATCATGTCCTTCCTCCTCCATTGTTCCATCGGTGTCGTTGAGAAATGACAAGACACCATCACCTCCGGCGAGGATTATCTCCCCCAACAACTGTTCTTGTTCCAAGTCTCTTTGATCCATAGTTTCTGCAAATATTACAACATGGCAATTAATATACAAACATGAATGTCCGACGTCCGGACTGCCTCTCTCATGAATGTCCGACGTCCGGACCGCCTCTCTCATGAATGTCAAACAAGGGATTCTCTTAACCTTTAAGGGATTTAATAAAATGGCGCCATTCTGAATGTGCAGAAAATGGTCCATATTTTTCCTGATCTCATCTACCCTTCTATATGTCACGTTGTCTAGTGTCAAAGGATTCAAGAAAACCAAGGCTTCATCATTAGCCGGAAGTAACAGGCGCATAATGGTACGAAGCTCTCCAAAATTGTTTTGGAACGGGAGTCCCGGATAGGATAATTAATTAGCTTTTTGGTACGAAGTTCAGCAAGAGCCTTCCGAATATCGCTATTTGGAAGGTCTTTGCTGAAATTCGTACCAAAAAGCAAATTATTCTATCCGGAACTCCGTTCCAAAACAACTTTGAAGAGCTTCATAGCATCATACGCATGTTACTTCCGGCTAATGATGAAGCCATGGATTTCTTCAATACTTTGACAGACAACGTGACATATAAAAGAATATATATAGATGAGATCAAAAAAAAATTGGATCAACTTGTGCACATCCATAATGGGGGCATTCTTGATAAATCTATGTTACCGGAGTTTTCTATATGAACAAAAAAAAATCCACATGACATGTCCGACGTCCCCCCTCATGTCGAAGTTATCGGGGAGGGGGTAGACGACAACGACGCTCACCCCTCATGTCATGTCCGACGTCCCCCCTCATGTCGAAGTTATCGGGGAGGGGGTAGACGACAACGACGCTCACCCCTCATGTCCGACGTCCCCCCTCATGTCATGTCCGACGTCCCCCTTCATGTCGAAGTTATCGGGGAGGTGGCCTCGACAACGCTCTTTTAACTTGGTAAATTTGGGTGGCCTCGACAACTCTTCTAGGGTTTGGGGTGGCCTCAATATATCTAGACTTGTTCCGGTTTGGGGTGGCCTCGAGAGTTGGCCGGGCGAGAGGGGGTTGATCTACGTCCCCCCTCATGTCGAAGTTACCGAAGTTTTCTTCTAGGGGTTTGGGTGGCCTCGAGAGTTTGTCGGGTAGGGGCGAGAGGGGGTAGGAGATCGACAACGCTTTTTTTTCTAGGGTTTGGGTGGCCTCGAGAGTTGGTCGCCCGATATGTCCGACGTCCCCCCTCATGTCGAAGTTACCGGAGTTTTCTTCTAGGGGTTTGGGTGGCCTCGAGAGTTTGTCGGGTAGGGGCAGGAGGGGGTAGGAAATCGACAAAATATTCTATTAACAAAAAAAATGCTATCCATCCATACATACATAGCCACATACATACATGGAAAAAAATACATATATGAACAAAAAAATGCTATGAACAAAAAAACATCATATATACATCCATACATACATATATACATTATATATGAACAAAAACATTCATCATATAAAAAAATCAACATATATATAAAAAAAATTGCACAGAGCCAGGGCGGCGGCGGCTCACAGCGGGGGCGGCCGGCGAGGGCGCCGGCGCCGGCGACGGCGGCGAGGGCGCCGGCGACGCCGACGGCGGGGGCGGGCCGGGGCAGGGGCGTGGCCGGGCGCGCTTGGGGGCGGGGCAGGGGCGTGGGCTCGGGGGCGGGGCAGGGCCGTGGGCTCGGGGACGACGACGGCGACGGCGATGGCGACGACGGGGAAGAGGCGACGGCGACGGCGAGGGCGAGGGCGACGGCAAGGCGACGGCGAGCACGACGGGGGCGGCGGGCGAGGGTGACGACGGCGAGCGACGACGGGGGCGCCGGGCGACAACGGGTGCGGCGGGCGGCAGCGACGGCTGGGGCGATGGCAACGGCGACGGCGGGCGGCGGGCGGGCAGCCTGGCGGCGTCGATTTCGTCGGCGTCGTCGGGGGCGAGATGAGAATGCTGAAAATTCCTAAGTGTTGGCTTATATATGGAGAGCATTGGTCCCGGTTGGTGGCAGCAACCGGGACTAAAGGGGTGCATTGGTCCCGGTTGGTGCCACCAACCGGGACCAAAGGTCAGTTTTCAGCAGCCGCCACCAACCGGGACCAAAGGTGGGCATTGGTCCCGGTTGGTGCCACGAATCGGGACCAACGGGTGGTGCTGCCCGGGGCCAAAAGTTTAGTCCCACCTCGCTAGCTGAGAGGGCTCGAGAGTGGTTTATAAGCGCTGCTGCGCACACCCTCTCGAGCTCCTCTCAGCAGCAGGCTTACGGGCCTAATCGCATGACCTCTGCCTGTGGGCCTTCTGGGCCTTCTGCGGGCCTGAATCCTGGCCCAACTAGATGGTTGGGTTTCTAGTCGTATTCAGGCCGTGGTGGCCCACTAGGCGGCATTTTTTTTAATTTTTTTCTACTTTTTTTGTTTTCTTTTTTGCTTTATTTATTTTCTTTTGTTTCTACTTACAGTTTTTCAGTGATTCTTTTTGCTTTTAGGTCACAAAAATTATAAACTTTCTGTTAGTGCCATTAGTTTCCAAATTTGAATATTTTAAATTTGAATTCTTTTAAATTGGTGTGAATCACTAGTTTGTGAATAACTTTACTATAAAAATAGATTTTTGAGTGATTCTTTTTCCTGCTATTTAATATTACTGTGTTTTATCATTACATTCAATTTGATAATTTTTAGGTAATTTTAAATGTCTGTTTTAACCAAAAACAGATTTTGTTATTTTAGTTTGCTATTAAAGTTTTTAAAAAAACTCTTTATGAAAATTCTTTTTGCTATTAATGTTTTGAACAAAAAATACTTTGATAACTTTAGTTGCATAAATTTTATATAATTTTAGTTTCATAAATACTAGAGGTTTATAAAATATATTTAGTAGATTCCTTTTGCTATTAGAGTTTTATAAAAGCTTTTTAGTTGATTCTTTTTGCTATTGAAGAATATTATAGTTTTATTTTAGTTGATCATAACAGAATTTTTTAATTAATTATTTTTAGTTCATTATTTTTGCTATTAGAGTTTCATAAAGGTTTTCTAGTTCATTCTTTTTGCTATTAGTTCATTCTTTGAGCTAAATGACCCTGAAATTGAAAAGCACTTCAAATGAACTCTGAAAAGGTTGAAAGTTGGCATGGTATCATCATTACACCCACATAGCATGTTCTAAAAAGTTGAGAGGATTACGCCAAAAACTGGATGCACTTCATGTACAAAATGGACAATCTCTTTCGAAGTATCAGGGTTTCGGACGAAAACTCATCTGTTACAAAGGGATTTCATTTTTTTGAACTTATTTGAACTCCAGACTTTTTGTGTGTTCAAAATGCACCATTCAAAGCCACATCATCAATTTTCAACCCTTTCTGACTTCATTTCCTATTTTTCATGCATTTACTGATTTTTTGAAGCTAAATGACCCTGAAATTGAAAAGCACTACAAATGAACTCTGAACAGGTTGAAAGTTGGCATGGTATCATCATTTCACCCACATAGCATGTGCTAAAAAGTTGAGAGGGTTACGGCAAAAACTGGATGCACTTCGTGTACAAAACGGACAATCTCTTTCGAAGTATCAGGGTTTCGGACGAAAACTCATCTGTTACAAAAGGCATTTAATTTCTTCACATGTAACTGCAATGATATAGTTGTGGAGAGAAAGTCTTCACTTTTTTTTCGCTTGTGTCCTTTGCTTATTGCGCCGTAACCATGGATAATCTTCATCGTTTAACAGGGTGCTTGGGTCAACCTTGACTTTGAAGGGAGGAATTTCATGAAACTTTTCATAATCTTCAGACATGTCTGTCTTGCCCTCCAATCCCACGATGTCTCTTTTTCCAAAGAACTATGTGGCGCTTTGGCTCATCGTATGATGTATTCGCTTCCTTATCTTTTCTTTTTCTCGGTTTGGTAGACATGTCCTTCACATAGAAAACCTGCGCCACATCATTGGCTAGGACGAATGGTTCGTCTGTGTACCCAAGATTGTTGAGATCCACTGTTGTCATTCCGTACTGTGGGTCTACCTGTACCCCGCCTCCTGACAGATTGACCCATTTGCACTGAAACAAAGGGACCTTGAAATCATGTCCATAGTCAAGTTCCCATATGTCCACTATGTAACCATAATATGTGTCCTTTCCCCTCTTGGTTGCTGCATCAAAGCGGACACCGCTGTTTTGGTTGGTGCTCTTTTGATCTTGGGCGATCGTGTAAAATGTATTCCCATTTATCTCGTACCCTTTGTAAGTCAATACAGTCGAAGATGGTCCCCTGGCCAACGAGTACAGCTCATCAGAAACAGTGTTGTCACCCATGAGACGTGTTTGCAACCAACTGCCGAAAGTCCTGATGTGTTCATATGTAATCCAGTCGTCACACTGCTCCGGGTGTTTGGAGCGCAGAATATTCTTGTGTTCATCGACATACGGGGTCACCAAGGTAGAATTCTGTAGAACTGTGTAGTGTGCTTGAGACCAAGAATGCCCGTCCCTACATATTATCGAGTCCGCTCCTAGCGTGCCTTTTCCAGTCAGTCTCCCCTCATACCGCGATGGAGGGAGACCAATCTTCTTAAGGTCAGGAATGAAGTCAACACAAAACCCAATGACATCCTCTGTTTGATGGCCCATGGAGATGCTTGCTTCTGGCCTAGCGCGGTTACGAACATATTTCTTTAAGACTCCCATGAACCTCTCAAAGGGGAACATATTGTGTAGAAATACAGGGCCCAGAACGACAATCTCGTCGACTAGATGAACTAGGACGTGCGTCATGATATTGAAGAAAGATGGTGGGAACACCAGCTCGAAACTAACAAGACATTGCACCAAATCACTCCTTAACCTTGACAGGATTTCTGGATCGATCACCTTCTGAGAGATTGCATTGAGGAATGCACATAGCTTCACAATGGCTAATCGAACGTTTTCCGGTAGAAGCCCCCTCAATGCAACCGGAAGTAGTTGCGTCATAATCACGTGGCAGTCATGAGACTTTAGGTTCTGGAACTTTTTCTCTGCCATATTTATTATTCCCTTTATATTCGACGAGAAGCCGGACGGGACCTTCATACTGAGCAGGCATTCAAAGAAGATTTCCTTCTCTTCTTTGGTAAGAGCGTAGCTGGCAGGACCTTCATACTGCTTTGGATGCATGCCGTCTTTTTCATGCACACGTTGCTGTTCCTCCCGTGCCTCCGGTGTATCTTTTGTCTTCCCATACACTCCCAAGAAGCCTAGCAGGTTCACACAAAGATTCTTCGTCACGTGCATCACGTCGATTGCAGAGCGGACCTCTAGGTCCTTCCAATAGGGTAGGTCCCAAAATATAGATTTCTTCTTCCACATGGGTGCGCGTCCCGCATCGTCAGTCGGAACAGATAGTCCGCCAGGACCCTTTCCAAAGATTACTTGTAAATCATTGACCATATCAAGTATGTGATCACCAGTACGGAGGGCGGGCTTCTTCCGGTGATCTGCCTCACCTTTGAAATGCTTTCCTTTCTTTCGACATTGATGGTTGGTCGGAAGAAATCGACGATGCCCCAGGTACACATTCTTCCTGCATTTGTCCAAATATATACTGTCAGTGTCATCTAAACAGTGTGTGCATGCGTGGTATCCCTTGTTTGTCTGTCCTGAAAGGTTACTGAGAGCAGGCCAATCGTTGATGGTTACAAACAGCAACGCATGTAGGTCAAATTCCTCCTGTTTGTGCTCATCCCACACACGTACACCTTCTCCATTCCACAGCTGTAAAAGTTCTTCAACTAATGGCCTTAGGTACACATCAATGTCATTGCCGGGTTGCTTAGGGCCTTGGATGAGCACTGGCATCATAATGAACTTCCGCTTCATGCACAACCAAGGAGGAAGGTTATAGATACATAGAGTCACGGGCCAGGTGCTATGATTGCTGCTCTGCTCCCCAAAAGGATTAATGCCATCTGCACTTAAACCAAACCATACGTTCCTTGCGTCACCTGCAAAGTCCCCCCACCTTCTCTCGATTTTTCTCCACTGTGACCCGTCAGCGGGTGCTCTCAACTTCCCGTCTTTCTTACGGTCTTCTTTGTGCCATCGCATCAACTTGGCATGCTCTTTGTTTCTGAACAGACGTTTCAGCCGTGGTATTATAGGAGCATACCACATCACCTTGGCAGGAACCCTCTTCTTGGGGCGCTCGCCCTCAACATCACCAGGGTCATCTCGTCTGATCTTATACCGCAATGCACCGCATACCGGGCATGCGTTCAAATCCTCGTACTCACCGCGGTAGAGGATGCAGTCATTAGGGCATGCATGTATCTTCTGCACCTCCAATCCTAGAGGGCATAGAACCTTCTTTGCTTCGTACGTACTGCCGGGCAATTCGTTATTCTTTGAAAGCTTCTTCTTCATTATTTTCAGCAGCGAACTAAATCCCTTGTCAGATACACCATTGTCTGCCTTCCATTGCAGCAATTCCAGTGTGGTACCGAGCTTTCTGTTGTCATCTTCGCAATTTGGGTACAACCCTTTTTTGTGATCCTCTAACATGCGATCGAACTTCAACTTCTCCCTTTCACTTTCGCATTCTCTCTGTGCATCAACAATGACCCGGCGAAGATCATCATCGGGCACATCGTCTGGTTCCTCTTGATCTTCAGCTTCCCCCATTGCAGCATCACCGTATTCAGGGGCGGGTAGTTGTCATCATCCTCTTCTTCTTCGTTGTCTTCCATCATAACCCCTCTTTCTCCGTGCTTGGTCCAAACATTATAGTGTGGCATAAAACCCTTCTCAAGCAGGTGGAAGTGAAGGGTTTTAGAGTTGGAGAAAGCCTTCGTATTCTCACAGACAGTACATGGACAATGCATAAAACCATTCTGCTTGTTTGCCTCAGCCGCTTCGAGAAAATTATGCAGGCCCTTAATATACTCGGAGGTGCGTCGGTCACCGTACATCCATTGCCGGTTCATCTGCGTGCGTTATATAGTTCTTATTATTGAACAACATATAACTCTCTAGAGCATCTAATTAAAACACACAAATAAGAACTTTTTTCTTTTAGAAAGAAGATAAGAAGAAGAGGCTAACCACGGTGTTGCCGGCGGCGAGATGGGCGCGGGCGATCGACGGCGGTGAGGACGGGGACGGGACAGGACGGACCGCCAAACCTAGACAAATCTTGAGGAAAATGGAGCTTGGACAAGGAGCTTCGAGAGGAGAAAGCTTAAGTGTGGCTCGGGCATTTCATCGAACACCTCATGTGCATAGGACGTGAGCTAGAGCACCACAAAAGCTCTCCCACGGGGCAAAAAAACAGAGCAATGCATTGCTCTGCTCGCGGGCGGGGGCTATATATAGGCCAACCATTGGTCCCGGTTCCAGCCACAAACCGGGACCAATGGTTGTGGGCCAGGAGCGAGGCGCATTGGTCCCGGTTCGTGGCTGGAACCGGGACAAAAGGGGTCACCTTTAGTCCCGGTTCCAGCCACAAACCGGGACCAATGGTTGTGGGCCAGGAGCGAGGCGCATTGGTCCCGGTTCGTGTCTAGAACCGGGACAGAAGGGGTCAGACGAACCGGGACCAATGCCCCACGAGGCCCGGCCGGCGCCCTGGCCTCACGAACCGGGACCGATGCCCCCATGGGTCCCGGTTCGTGAGTGAACCGGGACTAATGGGCTTCTCAGGGGTGGACCGATGCCCTGTTTTGTACTAGTGTGCGTACATATAAAAGAGGATCTCCACCAGAATTGTTTTGAAACATGTTATCATCCAAAAGCCCACCTCTGCTTTTTATGCTGTTAGATAGTGAGTAGTGTATTAATTTGCCCCAAACTATGTAAATGTATACGTCGGTGCAGGCTGGGACGACATCAGCTTGGGGATATTGTTTTCTTGAGCACTTACTAGGATGAAACCACAAGAAGGCATAGCGGGGGCTTGGATGACGAAGCTGCCATGTTGGACCGGTTGGGGTTGGCCCACCTGGCAGTCTTGAGATCCTCTAGTGATTTTTTTTTGGCCGCACGGCAAACCCCCCCCCCCCTCCCCCCCCCCCCCCCTTGCCTACGAGCCCGCAGCGGCGACCTCCACGTCTCTCACAGCCAGCATCGCCCCGCCCCGCTTTTCCGATGAAGTTATCACACACCCTTTTCCTAAACCGTTCATCGTGCGCGGCGCGGGCAAGTACTCCGGTGATGCCAAGCCGGATCACTAGCTCAACGACTACCTGACAGCTGTCGACATGGCCGGAGGCGACATGGGAAACGCCCTCCGTTACGTACCCCTCTGCCTGACTGGATCAACCTAGACATGGCTCAACGGGCTGCCTCCGAACACAATCCATGACTGGGCCGACTTCGAGGAAGCCTTCATCAACAACTTCGAGGGGATGTACCAGCGCCCGGGTAGTGCATAAGACCTACACAATTGCATCCAGGAGGACAAGGAGACGGTGCGTCAGTACATCGCCCGGTGGTTGAAGAAGCGGAACTCGCTCACTAGCGTTTTTGACGAGCAAGCCATCCTCTCCTTTATCAATGGGGTGCAGGAGCCGTACCTACGCCATAAGCTCGGAAGAAAACAAGCAGCCAGAGAAATAACCACCATGTCACGTCTTATGAAGTTAGCCAATGACTATGCAACAGGAGAAGAGAGCATGCGTGCAGGCCGCTGTCAGATCCCAGCACTAGATGCACCAGAATCGTCAGATGCCGAGGCCGGATGAAATCGAAACCGCAATCGCAAACCCGACCGCAAGAGAAAGGAGATGGAGCCAGATTCCGACCTTGTGGCCGCGACCGATGAAACCGGGCCCAACAAGGATAGCGGCGGCTAGAAGCAAGGGAAGTGAGACCCCACGGCCAAGCATCCAGGCCGGAGCTATGAAGAGATCATGAGCAAGCCCTGCAAATACCACAACCATGGCAATTACAAAGCCACGGACTCGACCAGGGACTGCACCATGAACGATAAACTCGCCAAGGAAAAAGCCGCCAAGCCCGACGCAGACGCCAACATGCGTGTATGTTTTGCGTTCTCTTCAACATCGTGCGTGCGTGAGTATCGGCACATCTGGCGGTTGGGGGCGATTCTATCGCACGGCTCGGGAGGCGACCGATCTTGGGCGGGATCGGTCGACCGACGCCTAGTGCTGCGCAAACTCCCTCCCTCCTCTGCCTTTCGTTTTTCTCTTTCCAGCACCTTCTTTTCTTTTGCCATCATCACCACGTAGTTGGTCAGTTTGCCTCCTCCATTAGCCTAACGTTACATCCTGTGGCGAATCTAGGACCTAAATGGAGGGTAGGCTCAAATTCAAGGGCGCTAAAAAATTGGAAAGAAGACAACATATAACGTCACACACCGCCAGGCAAGCTCACCCGGCGGTCTCACATAAAAGTGCATGAACAACATAAATTCAACATAAAAAAGGCATGAAATGATGAGTAGGTAAATCATGGGATAACATACTAGAATATTTATACCATGTTGCAAAGCACGGGCCATTATCTAGTACCTGTTAAGAAATCACATTATATTGACGTGTCCTTTGCGATATTTCTTTTTATGGAATTGTATCCCTGTAATACTACATCAATAGCAACATTCGAACTGATTGCAAACCAACAGAGCAAAAAAAATTGATCACTTTCAAATCCAATAAAAAGATTTTTTTTTGTGGATTACAAGTTTATAACTAGAAGTAGCTATTGTGTATGGATGGCGTGGACTTTTTGTTGCAATCGACAATTAAAATATATCAAAAAGAGAAAATCACGGTGACTCGTAACGTGGACAATGGCATCCTTCCTCAGTTTCTCCGGTCTGGCGACCAGTGCCCGGCTGCCGGCGTGCTCCTGTTGAAGGCTACAGCCTGTTGAAGCCCGTCCGGTAGAATCACCACTGGTTACATGCCTTTCTTCTCAGCCGACGATGACAACCTCATCGTGTCCCGCAATCCCAAGTATGTCACCAACCTGACATTTGCGGTGCCATAGCCGCTTTCTCGACCTCCCTCTACACAAAGAAAGAGGCATGATGGGAGACTATATGCAATCGTGAGTGAGAGGAAAGAACGCTCGATAGAAGGCAGGGGAGGTTGAAGACGACGGAGGCACGGCCGTACGGGGACTGGTAGGATCTAGAACGCCCTCTGTGATATCCAAAACGCATGGTTACATGTCTTTTATATTTTTAAAGAAAAGCATGTTCTCCAGGAAAAACAAAATGCTTCACTTTCTAATGTTGATCCTCCACTCAATCCGAGTGGCAATCTATGTGCTCCCTTTCTCTTATTCTTTTTTAGATTTGAGAAAATTCAAAGAACGAGTTTAGGTGATCCAGAAACATCCGCAACAAATATGATATGTTGATATTTGGGTGAGTGAGTGAATGATGTAACATCAAGTTTCTTTGGAAAATTTTGTTGGTTTGTATTCTGCATTAAAATTATTATTTTTGAAACTTGTGAGAATATTTTTTTAAAATTTGGAAGGACAATTTATGTACTTATTTTGAAAAGAGATCAAGTGATCCGGAGCGCCATTAATTCAGTGTTTTCGAGGAGCGGCCTCCTTACAATATATACAACAAAATGTACTTATTGTTGATATCTTTCTCAACAAACATGGCTAAACTTTGCAACGTTGACTGTTGAAAAAAAAACTATAGGCACTATACATTATAAAACGAAGGAAGTAATATTTATTACCATCGCGAGACATGGAATAAAGAACGTGGATAGAACCAACGTAAACCGGCGCGCTGCTAGCTGCTGTGATGCGAGTGACAGGCCGGTGAAGATAGAATTAAAATTGTCTTCCTCGGATGGAGACCTACGTACGTCTGCTAGCTAATCGCCTGTTATGTTAATATATAGCTAGCTAGCTTCCGGTTCCTGCTTGTTGTCATCTATCCGAGTGAGGGTAACATGCATGATTAGGACGTATCATGCATCGGAACCAACCCAAATTCCCTTCCTTGGATTTATGCAAGCAGTCACCCAGCGATGCACCAAAGATTCCGGCCACGTTAATTACTGCATATTAACCCACCCAAATTTGTTGTTTGTTATTCCTAACGTAGGATCAACGACTAGAATCTACCGGTAAAGTGAAAGAATTTTTTCTTTGGCGACAATGTGAACAAACGGTCTATTAGCTAGCTAGGCTCATGCTGACCTGTGTTGCGTTGCGTTGCGTTATAGTATAATTTTATAATATGCAGCAGTGGAAATTTGGCCCTAGAAATAGGGACAAAATGGGTAAAGCAAACACTAAAATAAAACCGACGAACATAATAATTATTACGCAACCTTAGAGATGTTTGTTACTTGGCATGGAGTTGTGCTCTCTCGATCGTTCCCTTCTCAGAGAAAAGAAATGACTTAACAAATAACTTGTTGAAGATGCACTAAGGTTGATATCGTTCAAAGTCTGGCAAAACTGCATATATAAAAAATTAGTTAATGGCTAAAGTCTCAGAAATCAACAATGTGTGTCTGTACCTCCCGAACCGAAAGAAAAATTAGGAACACCAAATATAGCGTAGAAGCGCATACACAGACCATATATATTATTTTTTTAGAATAGTTTGGATTGCTTACCATATGTGTCACGTGGTACAGACCATATGTTATAATCGGTGTTTTCTAAAATACTAACTTCCAAACATGTTGGAGTTTTTTTCAAACAAAATGTTTTTATTGCTCCAGTTCTCTCCGTGCCAAGGATGCACTCAACCGCTGATTATTGCACGTCAATATAAGAAAAACTAATTACTGTGTATCAGATTTACATGCACCGCAATCAAAACATGTGAATTTTTTTTAAAAAAAATTTACAGGATAAAACACGTTAGGAAGCAACAAAAATGAAGTACAAGTTATCTAACTATCTAGCTGGGAGCTGACGTGGATCGATGTATGGTGTGGACGTCGTACATGAAACTTTCGGTTGATGAGATGAGATATATGTTGGACTTTCAGCTAGTGTTCAATTCAACGAGTTTTAAGGCGGCATCCATTACATTACATCCTTTGGTGGTAGTACGTACGTACGTGCTGCAATTGGATTCCAACACATCAAAAAACAACGGCGTGGGGATGTGTGTGATGTTGATATACTGTATGTCCGTCAAGCTAAGCCAGATCTGCACGTAGCATATATATGCATGCGGCCACTAGCTCTCTTGCTTAGCTTCGTGCATTTAACGAAGCCAACTTGTTTTTCTCAAATGAAATGAGAGCAAGTAAAGTAAAACGCGCCACCCTGCAAAAAAAGTAAATAAAACGCGCCACCCCGCAAAAAAAAAAAAGTAAAGTAAAACGCCATAGTAGTCTAACAATATAACGTATACCGTACAGTGTTTATAGTTTGCCACTCCCTCCTCATCACGGTCGCATGCAGTGACGATCATTGCTTCACTAGGAAAAATAAACAAATAAATTACACGAAAAGATATATACATACATACATAATCACCCCGGAAGTATAAATTTTCAAGTGCGGCAGTTGAAAAACCCAGAGGCATATTTAAGCAAAGAAATTTGAAAAATATTTGAGCATCAGCAGATATCTGTGGCCTATGCCATTGCCATTTTTTTTTTTTTGAAACAGAGGCAAAAGACTTGCCTCATTCATTAATAAAGGCTGATTGTTATGCATAGAGCAAAGCCTAGCCTCGAGGAGCCCGCGCATTTTCACAATCCTGCCACTTCTGCCGCGCGAAAGCCCGCCCTCTCCCGCTGCCTCCGCCCCCACCCCCTGTAACAGCCCTAATTATGGTGTGGTTTTTTTTATTAAAAAGAAGGCTTCTTCTCCATTGCAGTTACTATATTTATTTGTGTCGGTACATGGTCTATTATGCAGTGGCCGAAGGAGAGAGATTATTTATTCTAGTGTGTACTCGTCTGGAGCATAGAACCAGGATGTGTGTACTACCCATAGGTGGAGGTTTAGTCTACAGATCGGCTCTCCATTGAAGATTTTTTGTTCCGAACCATGTCGCACCTTTTTCGTGTTTCAAATGCAACGAAGCCGGCTGGTAGCTGCTGTGATGCGAGCTGTGAAGATAGATAGAATTGTCTTCCTTGGACGGACGTCTGTTTTTTTTTAAAGGAGGATTACCCCGGCCTCTGCATCTGGGCGATGCATACAGCCATTTTATTAATTATTTACAGAGACCTTACAAAGTAGTACATCAGATAGTCTGAAGACACCATCTTATCAACAACTGTCGCTACTCCTATCCACTTGATGAAGGGGTGCCGATAGTCCGAGGCTAATACCAAATAGACATCGCACCAAAGCCTAACATCTAAAGTCGGAGGCCCCAACCGAGCCACATACTGGGTTTGGGGTACAAACTGGTCCGACGCACTCTCATGTGTCGTCGCCGCCGTCTTCCACCAATTCATCTTCAGAGCAGAAACTAACGCACCGACCTTGCCAGGCCTCTCTGCCATCGACGCCACCATGACGTCAGACAACGTCCTCCTCCTGCGCGAGTCCATCTCCGCGCATCGGACACCGAGTCTCCACTGCACCACGCCGCCGAGATCCACCGCCATCAATGAGTAAGATGAAGCACCGCTCCACCAAAGAAGCCGTCCACTGGTCCCTCGAGCATGTGTACACCTCCAAGAATGACGCCCTCAAGGGGGAAACGACACCAGAGCGCCGCCGTCATCCGATCTACTGATCTAGGATTTCCCCCGGAGGTAGCGGATGTAGGTCTGGAGCTTCTCCACGGCGATGCCTTCAAGAAGGTAATGGCACAAAAGAGTGCCACCATCGCCGGTCTTGGCAACAAGCCGAGAACGAGGTTTTCACCCGGATCCGCTCGACGAACCTCCATCTCACATCATGCGCACGGACCACCACCGATCTCCGCCGCCGCGGAGCGAGCAAGCCACTCTGGCCAGATCAGATCTGACCGGAGGGCCAACCACGCCCGCAGCCGACCAGTCCACCAAAGCCCTCCACGCCGCCACCGATCCGAGGTGCCGCAGCACCGATCCGCCGCCACTCGCCGCTGGGAGTGAGCCACCGCCGCGGAGGCTCGGATCCGGAGGCGCACTTCCGCTCGCCCGGGTGCCCCGCGCCACCCTCGTGCGCAAGAAGGGGAGGCTCCTCCGCCACCGCCGTCAGCCGCCCGGGCTTAGCCCGGCGGCTTCCTCCAGCGGCGGCGGAGGGGAAGGATGGGAGGGGGAGTGACCGGCGGCTAAGATTGGGGCCCCTCGGCCGCCCGCGCGGGGGGCGACGAAGGGGAGAGGAAGGGAGGAAGCAGCGGGCGGCGGCGCTGCAGTGTGGCCCTGGACGGACGTCTGTTGCTCTAGCAGGCTGCTTCCGGCAGGTTCCTGCTTCTTGTCGATCGTGTGGAGGTAATTAACAGATAATGCATGCATGATTAGGACGTCTCATGCATATATATCAATATATGCATCGGGGACCAACCCAAATTCCCTTTGCCATTGCCTTCTCTTGGATTGGATTTGTGCAAGCAGTCACCCAGCGATGCGTCAAGATTCCGGCCACGTTACTGCATATTAACCCACCCAAATTTGTCCGTTGCTAATACATATTGTAAAAATGTAAAAGTGATTGACAGAGCAGTCACTGATTTCATTGATTCACCGCTTTGTGAGGGGAATAGAAGGAATGCATCCATACGGACGTGACTATCACCCCTTTGTGATTCCATTTGAAAGATACTACTACTTGAAGACCAAACCAATGATCACCACAGCCTGGAGTGCTTCCACATGAACTGTGAGTGAGTGCTCCTCTGCTCTGCAGCAGGTTGCCCTTTTTGTCCTCAGCTCAGCAGGGTCACACACACACACACAGATACACTTGTTAGTTGCTGCTCATCTCATCTCATCGATGGATCTGAATGGCTGCAAAGCTAAGTTGGTAAAAAATAAAGCGTATGTGTGCAGTGCGGTGAACAAACACTCACACATTAGCAAGCAATCGATAAGAAGAGCAGCATGCATGCAGATGCAGCTGTATATTTTATAGTACTATTTTCTTTGGTATGAGTGCAGTGAACAAACAATCATACTTTGTACTACTTTTTATATTTTCTTCATCTTTGGTAGTAGAGTACCAAAAGGTGATGGGGACAATAATGCCCCCCTCTACGGTCGGGTCTCATTTGCTGCCGGACCATCTCAGACTTTTTTTCCCACATCCTGTATCTGTATGTATGTACTACTTGCGATCGCCGCGTGAAAATACATACGTACATAGGAGTGGTGTAGTATTTTGGCCGCCCTAGTTTGCATCATTGCATTTTATTTTTTATTTTGATGAGCAAGGCAGGTGGTCCGCCGATTTCACTAAGATTTGCCGATTTGTTTGTGCTGCCTGAAAAGCTGAGGAAACATATGAGTAGGACAAGCAAGCAAGCTGGGGCAAAGCAAATGCTGGGTTCTGCACATCTATTGCATATATATTTGTTTGTTTGTTAATATGCAATATAGGAGATGCCTTAATCTTTCCCTAATAATAAAGCACGGATTGACTCCGTGGGTTCACCGTCACAATACGCTTCTTACCATCGTAATTTCGTCCGTCCGTCGTCGGTCCACTTTGCCCATATTATTTTTTATATCCGAGGTGGTACTAATCTTACGCTTCATCTGATCGAGCGTACGTAGACCTCCACCAGCGATCTCTCGCGTTTGCGCCGCCTGGGCCGAGCTCTTGCGCTTCGATTTACCGTGCGTCCGCCCCGCTTCGACCCGAGTTACAGGCCCAATGCGTGTAGCCTTTTTTTCTGAGAAGCCTACAGGCCCAACGCCGCCAGCCCACCTACACTGGGAGATGCAAAAATATTAGCGCGTGTTCTGTTTGTAGGAAGGATCGAACTCGCGACCTCTCGTCTAATCTGTAAGCCTACAGCCAGCTGAACAAGTTTCTGCTTGTGTTTTAGTACCACCTCGCTCCAATAGATTCAATAGTACCAGTTTAAATACGTGTGTGTAACTTGTACTAACGTGGAAGCTGGGGATTTGTGGGCAAGCTTGATTGTCATTAAAGGAAGATGATTGTGGGCTGGTAATTAAAGGAAGAGGAAATTGTGGGCTGGTCATTAAAGGAAGAGGAAATTGTGTGAGCCCACTTGTATGATAAAAACATGATTGTGGGGGCTCTGCTTGATAATTGGAAGAGGAGATTTGTGAGCTGCATTAGAGAAATGGGACTCTAACATCAGTGGCCGGGAGAGCCGTGCGAAGCAGCGGCGAAGTACGACGTCGGGACCGGCTGGCCGGATGGAGGTTGCTTGGCCGTATTCATGAGGAGAGGTGGCGCGGCGGACGCTCTCAGCCAATTCGGGATGATGATGGGATAAGATTAGTACCTTATCACCGTAATTTCGTCCGTCCGTCGTCGGTCCACTTCGCCCATATTATTTTCTATATCCGAGATGGTACTAATCTTACGCTTCCTACTTCCCCTGATCGAGCGTACGTAGACCTCCTCTTACGCCGCCCACCTATCCTGGCCCATTTAAGACACACGGAAGCAAAAATAGTGCTGGTGCAACGAATCGAACACACAACCTCATGCTGAATAACTAGCGTCGCTACTGTTGGGCTAGATCATGTTGTTTGTACAAAAAAAGGGTTGACTCACATATTGAATTGTCCCACGTCGCCTTTTTACACCCAATTCTCTCAATTTATATATGTCTTCCGGTTTGCTGGGCATCAAGGAGCTGTGTCGAAAATTAATAAGCGGAGGATGAAGACTCGGTCCTGGTTATCTCTAGAGAAGATTTCAAAAGACGTGGCAGAAGAATATGGAAGGACAAAAAATATAAAATGAGGTCTCCAACAGCTAATGCATGCTTACAAAAAACGCAGACGAGGTCTCCAACTAATGGGACTCCATGCGGGAGGATATGGAGACGCTGGACTCCATGCGGCCATGGCCGAGGCAAAATAGGACAGGCAGAGGAGAAATAGTGGACTGGCTACTACAAGGAAGATACATGTAGGACTCATATCATCGTGGTATGTCCCCGCAAGGACAACGATGTCAACCTTACCTCCACAAACGTGTTTCATATTTTCAATTTAAATCTATAGAACCTCGGAATACCTATGATGGCGCTGCCTCCGCACGATTGCCCTCACTAGAAGGTGTGTGTTGCCGACATCGACGTATCACTACTAGAAAACAGGCTATAGCCAATATCCCTATTAGTGGCGCACCATGGTGGTGGTGCGCCACTGCTATATAGCAATGGCGCACCAGAAACAGGTGCGCCATTGTTATTTTTTTAGTAGTGGCGCACCACCTGAGCAGTGCGCCATTGTTATTTTTTTTTGCCCACCCCCCCACCTCACCAGACATAGCAATGGCGCACCACACCAAGGTGCGCCATTACTATGCTACATAGTAATGGCGCACCTTGGTGTGGTGCGCCATTTCTATGTGTGTGTGGTGTGGTGTGTCTGTGTGTGTGTGAGCAATAGTAATGGCGCACCCTCCCTGGTGCGCCATTGCTAAGGTTAGCAATGGCGCACCAGGGAGGGTGCGCCATTACTATTGCTCACACACACAGACACACCACACCACACACACACAAACACACCCCCCTCCCCAGACTTACCAGTGGCGCACCGTGGGTGTGGTGCTAAACTAGTAATGGCGCACCACACCCACGGTGCGCCATTGATATATGTATGTATGGTGCACCCCTCCCAGTGCGCCATTGCTAGCGCCCCTCCCATTGCTAATTCCCACCCACGCCTCGTCTCCCACCCACCCCAATCCCATCCCTCCCCTCGTCTCCCGCATCGCCGCCGCCGCCAACCACCCACCACCTCACCCTTCCCAACCAACCTAGCCGCCGCCGCCAACCCCGGCGATCCCTCCCCTTCTCTCTATGGCGGCGGGATCCACTCCGGTAGCTCACGCAGCGGTCATAGCCGCCCTCCCTCCCTCACTTCCTCGCGCTGGAAACCCTAGCCGCCCGACCATGGTAACCGGCGGCGACGACGAGAGGACAGGACAGGGGAGGAGAGGGAGATCTATGGCGTCGGCCAGGTGACTCCCTCCTCCCCTGCCGTCATCACGAGAGGAGAGGAGAGGGAGATCCATGGCGGCGGCCAGATCCGCGCCGGGACCGGACCTGCTCGTCAAGCAGACCCACCCCATGGAGCATCTCGTCAAAGTCCGATCCAGGTGAGTGCCGTTGCCATGGTTCTTCTGCCCTTCTTCCCTTTCCCTCCCTCTCCTGATGATCTCTCTTCCTCACGCAGGCACACACCCGACATCCAAGACCATCAGCACCATGGGCCAGTAGCTCAAGGACTAGTCATCTTCTTCTTCTTCCTGACGGTGATGCGGTTCCCTCACCATCCATCTACAGGTCCTCATCCTCCACCATCTGCAGGGCGTCTTCTCTCCCCCTCTCTGTTGGATTCCATTCGATTCTCTGCTCTGTTGCTGAAGCTCCCTCCTCTTCCCTGCTGCAGTGCAGGAGAACCTCAACGCCCCTAACAAACAAACAAACAAACAAACAAACAAGCTCCAGGAAGAAGAGGTTCGATTTTGCTCCTGCTCTAGTCTTTTGTTGCATTGCATTGCTGTTAACTCAACCTGAAAAGGTTTCTGTTTTGATAGACAGGAGATGCATGTGTGTGGGGGGCTCCTTTTTCTCAAACCGGCATGTCATGGGTAACACTCAAGTTTGCTGCATATGGATGGATTACAGGGTCTACAATCCACCACCTTGATTTGATTCACCCTGGAGCAGCAGCGGCAGCTCCTTCCTTCAATGGAGGGCATCGACGACATGACCCGCACAAGCAGCTCCACGGACACAAAGGTACCTGCTCCATTGTTGTACATGTTCGTGGGTTCTCTGTGATGATGAAACCACTGATTGGATGCCTGATTAGATACAATCCATTCCATTAAACCATGGGGACAAGACAACATGAGGCATTTGTCTCTGATTTTCTTTTTTTAACTTCGGCAGATAATATATACTGTGCGCGCGTGCGTGTGTGTTGATAAGTAGCAGATTTGCTTGGCTGCCTGTGTCACTCAAGTCAAATCCTTGACACCTCTGGGGTTATTCTTCTCTGTGATCGATGATGAAAACAGATGACGAGTCTAATGTAATCCATTCAGTTAAACCATGTGGATAATCGAGGCATTTCTTTCAGACAACATTGTTTGCTTAGCCATTACCTTTGCTCGCGAATCTTCATAGCTTGTTTTTTGTTTAACCGTTCGTGCCATAATGACCAAGACAATTCTTGTCTGATCAATTTGAATGCCAAAAACCGACTGCATATATACAGAATATATCTTGCTCTTCTTTTCTTTAGTAGCAGTGGTAGCTGATCAAGATTAATGTCGTTTGAAGGTAGTAGCTAGGAGAGATGGATATGGAGATTCAAATGGACCTCTGTTTCCAAGCATCTTCTTCATGCCTGTCACATGCACAACATAAATCATGCCCTTCTTTTATTCAGTAGGACAGAAAGTTGATGGAGATTAAGGTTTTGTCTTGTTCTAGATAGAGATGTATGAGAACCGTGGACTGTCTTTTCTTGTGTTGGGACGAAACGAATTCTGGAATGTTTTCTAGTCATCATGAAGCACAATAAGAATGAAAACAACCGCATATGCAATTACGGTTGAGGATCGAGTCGTTGACTTGTGTAATCGTGTCATATGTAAACGAATTCTGGAGACTAAGGTTTTGTGTTGTTCTAGATAGAGATGGATGAGGATCGTCGAATGTTTTTCTTGTGTTGGGACGAATTGTGGAGTGTTTTCTAGTCATCATGAAACATAAGGATGAAAACAACCACCATGATCTCCTTTGTTTCCAAGCTGCTTGCTTCTCCATGCCTGTCATATGCAGAAATACATCTTGCTCTTATTGTATTCAGCAGCAAGGGAAGTTGATGAATGAAAATGAAGTGTCATGTTGTTCTAGATAGAGATGCTTGAGAATTGTGTAAGCTTTTTGCTTGTGTTGGGATGAACCATCTACTGTTTTCTAGTCATGAAGCATGAGAACGAAAATAACCACAATTTATGTGACTGACTGAAACAAAACTCGAGCTACAAATTAATTATGACAAGTGATTTCTTCATGATTAAATTGGCGCTTTAGCTAGTGATTTGACTCCATCTTCGTGTTTGTTGCAGCCCGGCGCACAAGGTGAAGCTTAAGCGGAGGTGCATGACCATGCTTCTTTTGCGTCGTCACCGCGGTCGGGGTCGCTGCTGTTGCGCCGAGAACAGAGTAGGTGCAAGAGTTTGGGAGAGGGAGCAATGCAACCCTTAGTGATGTCCCTTAAGAAATTTCTTGCCATGTGACAAGCTGTAAGAAATCTTCATCTTGCTCTAGTTCTTCATCCTGCCATCATTGTTTGATTATGCCGCTGCTACTGCATTATTTTCTGTGATGGCGTGAACAGCATGACCAGAATACATATAGTCAATTATGTTTTATGTGCTTTATAATGGATGAATGCTTCTTTTCCCTTGTTCTGTACAGCAAGGTTCACATTTGTATGTATTTTAATGTACTAGCCTTCTGTTAAAGCATATCCACTTTCAACTTTCATCGGTTATAAATAGTTTGTTTGTCTTTCTGTTTATTTTGTTACACTTTGCAGGGATAAAGTGAAGAAAAAGAAGAAAAGATTACTAGAAGATTAGTTTTAGGATTTTCTTTTATTTCCTTGCAATTTTCCTTTTATTGGATACTTGTAAAGACATTGTAATATTCTTACTATAATAAAAATTATGATTCTATTTCATTTTTTGTTTTTAAATTATTTTTCCTTATAGGTTGTTTTCTATAAATTTGGATTTTTTTTTTGTTTTCCAAATACATTACTAGTGGCGCATTTCAGCCTTTATTAGTGGCGCACCTTCCTTTATTACTAGTGGCGCATCTATAAGGCTATTAGTGGCGCACCTAGAGGCAATACTAGTGGAGCACCTAAAGGTTAGTAGTGGCGCACCAGAGGTGCGCCATTAATATCTGGATTACTAATGGCGCACCAGAGGTGCGCCATTACTATCTGTTACTAGTGGCGTGTTAATAGTGGCGCACCTATAGTGCGCCATTACTAACGAAAACAGGTGCGCCACTAATAAGGCTTTTTCTAGTAGTGTATTCCCTTACTCCTCAATGTTGTGCCTCTGCGGGATGAACCCGATAGATCGGTAAATCATATAGTGATACACAAAGAGGCAAAAGGCGGAGAAGAACTTCGACGTTTGCCACGACACAAATGAAAGCATCTCTTGCAATGCACCCATACCAACACACGGGTCCGTGTTCTCCGTTGTCGAGTGGCCGTCTCAATGCTAAGTACTGGCGATCGGTGTGGAAATGGCGGTGGTCCTAACATGATGTGCATGGGCATTTGGTCGGTGGGGACGACCAGGTTGTAGAGGAGTAGCCTCCAGAAAGATGAAGACGGGACATGAGTTGTGATCTGCCGTGGACGGGCACAATTCGGATGTTGTTGGGCCGTGCTGACGGATATTTCAGTGAACACGTCAATTATCTCTCCCGTTGCAACGCACGGGCATATGTGCTAGTGATGATGACAAGGTTTGGATCTTTTCTTTTCTTGAGCCCAGCTTCAGCTTGGGGGAACCCACAGACCGACCGGACCGAATCCAGTGGTTTGTTAGTTATAAGTTAACCGACGATGTTTTTTTTTTCTTTCTATTTTTTGAGGAGTTTTGGGGCTGCGAGCGCGGCTTTGTGTTGTGCGTGTGCTTATATAATGAATCAACAAGCATGACTCATCAGTATAAAGAAGGAAGATGACAGACCTTGAATGGGCATAGTACATAGAGAGTGGAGCTGCTGTTACATGGGATGGCTCTGCTTTTGCTGCAGGTGATGTGGGAGCACTCAATCGTGCCAACTTTTTTTTTTCCTCAGCCCAAAACCACCTTCCTGACGACCTCTATCGCTATACCTACAAGTTTGATGATGTGTCCTGACCTCGCACCAACACACACCATCTAATCCGGTGGCCTCACCAAGCCACCCAACGGCGAGTCGAGAGCATCAACCGATCTAGTAGACCCTCAGCGCGCACCGCATGCGCATGCTCTAGAATCCGCCGTCGCCATCTTCTGCCGTCCCATCTTCAGGAGGGATCAACTCATTGACCTTACCAGACCCTTCTGCCGTCGACGCCACCACGACGCCAGACAGCTCCACCATCCTGGGCGCGCTCATCAAACCGAGTCCATCGCCGAGACCCCACTGCGCCACGCTGCCGAGACCCGCCGTTGTCGATGCGGTAGATGCAACACCGCTCCACCTCTTGGCCCCTCCAGCCAGCACCTGCTCCAAAATGATGCCCCCGGGAGGGAGAACGGCACCGAAGGCGCCGTCATCGTCCGATCCGGGAGACACAGATCTAGGGTTTCCCCCGGAACAGCCCGAGCGAGGTGACGCGGACTGCAACGACGATGCCTTGAGAAGGAAACGACGTTAGAGACGCCGCCATCATCCGCCATGACCGAAGTCGGCACGATTTTCACCGGCAGCCGCGCCATCCCGATCCCGCAGCTGACTGGATCCGCGCAGAGCCGAGCCATGAAGACGCACGCAGCCACTGGAATGCCGACAGAGGGCCTCCAGCCGCCCCTCACCGGCCCCTCCATGCGCCGCCGGCTGGCCAAGAGCCACGCCGCGACGGATCTGGACGGGCGCCAGATCCGTGGCCCACCGCCGCCAACCATCACCAGGCAGGGCTGCCCACCGAAGCACGCACCCCGCCGGCCACCGCCGCCCAGCTTAGGGACGCCGCCCTGACTGCCGCGCATGGCCGCTCCACAAGAGCCGCCTCAGGGGGACCCCGGCGCGCACCGCCCGCCCGAGCACCTTCGGCGCCGGGCCCGCTGCCACCGCGGCCATTGCCGGCGGCAGGGGATCTGCCGAGATGGGGAGGCTGGCGTCGCTAGAGTTGGGACCCATGGCGTCGCCCTGGGGAAGCGACGCGAGGGGGAAGTTGGCGATTTTTTCACTCCCAACCATGTGTTATACAGCTACTACTGAATGAATTCTAGCATATGGAATGTTCAAGACTTGAGACTTGCAGTTGCAGCATATGGAATGTTCAGGCTTGAGACTTGTGAAGTCAGTCAGCCACAAAGTAAAGTGCCTTTTGTCATTGTTAATCGTCGGTCAGCAGAATGGGACTTTGGCCAAAAGCACATTGACAAGAGAAAACCACATTACATTGATAATGTCTGTCACACAAAGCTACAACTTTAGGCAGGCTTTAGTCTAAGCACCGCAGTAGTACTACGTACATCCGGGTTAACAGAAAGAAATCATCTTAAAGGGAAGCAGGTAATATCATAGTATCATACAAGCCGCACCGGCGTGTTAAAAAAGTCTCAAGGATTTCTTTCTGTTTGTCTCCACCTCTCCTCTCAAAGGAGGGCCATATGCTGGGTGAGTTGTGCACATCTAGACGGATCTAGAGAAGGTCAAATTACTTGCAGTCAGCCAAGACACACTGACTGACCACGCAAGACACACGGTTCAGAAGAATCAGACTTGTGGCTCGGGCTCTCTCTCTCTCTCTCGTCCCCTCCCTCGTCGCACCCGTAGGCGACAGGGAGGGCCCCCCATCGCACCCGCCGGTCGCCCTCTCCCCCGCACTCCTCCCTCGCCGCCACCAGAGGGCGTGGCCGGGCAACGCCTGGCTCGCCTCGGCGGCGGCGGGGCCCATTTCCTCCTCGCTCGGGGGTGCTGCGGCGGGGCGGCATCCTTGCGCCAGGGCGGCGCGCCGGCGTGGGACGCGTCGAGGGCGGCGGCGCTCAGTTCCCTACGGCGGCGGGGCGCGGGTGGGCGGTGGCTTGGAGTTCCTCGCGATGGAGGGGCGTGTCTGCACCTCTGCCGATCTGGATCGGGATTGGCTCGATCTGGATCCAGCGGGTTACGGATGACGCGGGCGGCAGTCAGGGCGGCTCCCCTGCTGCGCGGCGGCGATTGGAGCCTCCATGGCCGGCGGTGTGGCGGCTGCGTGCAGATGGCTGGCTTCGATGGCTGCGGATCTGGCGTCCTGTCCAGATCCGTCTCGGTACGGCCTTGGCAGGCCGGTGGCGCGAGGAGGACCAGTGAGGGGCGGCTGGAGGTTCCCTGCCGGCGTGCCGACGGTGGCCCTCGTCTCCACGGCGAGGCTCCGTTCGGTTTCACCCAGCTGCGAGTTCGGGGAGACGCGACTTCCGGTGAAAATTGCGCCGACTTCGGTCAGGGCGGACGATGGCGGCGTCTATGACGTCGTTCCCTTCTCGAGGCATCGTTGTTGCAGGTCGTGGCACCCCACTGGTGATGCTCCGGGGGAAACCCTAGATCTGGATCTACTGGATCGGACGATGATGGCACCTTCGATGTCATTGTCCCTCCTGGGGGCATCGTTTTGGAGAAAATGCTGGTTGGACGGGACAAGCGGAGGAGCGGTGTCACATCCACCGCATGGCCGACGGCGGATCCCGGTGGCATGGCGCTGCGGAGGTTCGGCGACGGGCGCGTGTGGACGGATACGTGTAGGAGGGTGGAGTTGTCTGGCGCCGTGGTGGCGTCGACGGCAGGCCAGGCAAGGTCGATGCGTCAGTTCCTGCTCTGGAGATGGGCCGGTGGAAGATGGCGGCGGCAGCCTCTGAGAGTGCGCCGGACCGGTATGGGACCCAGTCCCGGTGTGTGGCTGGGCTGGGGCATCCGGCTATAGATGGTAGGGTTTGGTGCGATGTCCGTTTGGTATTCGGCCCGGATATTCGGCACACCTTCATCAAGGGGATAGGAGTAGCAACAGGTGTTGCCTAGATGGTGGCTTCAGGCTGACTGATGTATTACTTTGTATGGTCTTTGTGAATAATTAATAAAATAGCTGCATGCGTCGTCCAGATGCAGAGGCCGGGGGTTTATCCTCCTTTTCAAAATAAAAATAAAAAATAAACATGCAGCTGCAGTCAAACAGATGCTGCTGCTGTAAAGGGAAAGGAACCCAGGTCAGGCCCAGCCTGATAATCGATCCAGATCTTGGACAGACAGACAGACAGACAGACCCTAATGAGAAGAGTGGCAAATGAAGCAGCAAATCTGCTTTGCAATTAAGTAGTAGATGGTGCTCATCTCTGGAGAAAGATTTCGGACTTTCTTTCTTTCTTTTACGACTGAGGAGGTTTCGTACTGATGGGGTTGGACAATACTACCTGAGCATACTTAAATTTCCCATCAGAGCAGGTAATCTCACTGAACACGCATGTCTCCTAGTCTGAGGACTAGCTAGCTAGGCGCGCATGCTCTATCTATCTTTATCTTTTGTGCATGCATGTCTCCTTGTCCGCCGAGGACTCGCCAGCTATCTTTTGTGCATGCATGGTTAAAGATGGGAAAGATGTTTGATTTGTTTAGCCTTTATCCGGTAGTCTTGTATATTGATGGATGGATGGATGGATGTATAATGAACCCTGGCTGACTACGATCCATCTATCTATTAATTGTTCCAAAGATTTCCTTGGAATGGATTTTGTCTCGAGGAAGGGATTAATCAGGGGTGATCTATCTATCTATCTATCTATCTATCTCTAGGGCAGCAGCGACGTATGGCGTTGACCTTCAACCTTGGAATAAAATACGTCTATCTATCTATCTAACTCTAGGGCAGCAGCGACGTATGGCGTTACCTCTATCTATCTTTTTGTGCATGCATGGGTGGGTGGGTTGATGAGGGAGACATCACTTTGTTTATCCTGTGGTCTTGAGTGTTGATGGGTAATTAGCTTTACTTGTTTTTCAGTTAGCTGAATAATTGGGCCGGTAGCGTGCACATATCCACATCCGGTTCCTTCTCGATTTTCTGTTAGTGTAAGTAGTGATCTAAACGATCTTATATTTCTTTATAGAGGGAGTTGTTAGCTAGCTTCGCTCGCAAAGACCGCTTCATGGGATGGCATGAGCTTGAGCGGGATTGACGGGCGGCGTAGTGGCTCACGCATGGCGCCGCTCGCAAGGCGTGGGTGTATTTCCCTTTTATCTCGCACTTCAGTTTGGCTGCATAAATAACAGAGAAAAAGAAAAAGGCTGCAGATTGCACGCAGCGCAAAACTTCAGTGTCCAGCTTCTTCCACCTCTAGCTCACTCTCGTTTCTCTCGTGCACGTCTCACTAGCCAGATCAGGCAACAACAATAATGGACCCTTTTTTTTTTTTTTTTTGCGGAAGAGCAAACAGCTCTTTATATTAAAGCAACACCAGCGTACAGAACACCCCTGAAAATAGAAAAATTACAAGCCAATCCTCGAGGAGTCCACCATCTTCGACGCGTGGAATGAGTAGATGGCGCGCCGCCACCGCCGGCAAACCTTTTTGCTGATGGTTTTCTTGATGGACGGGAAGTCATCGATACTAAGGCCCTCGCTGACCAACACCCCAGAACTGAAGACGTCGCCGGAAGCGAAGAAAAGCACCACACAGGAATCACCTCGACGACCGCTGACCTCAGATCCGCCGCGCTCGAACGTCGATGACGAAGAGCACCAACAAACACCCACCAGCAATCCGAAAGCAAGCTCCTGAGCAGCCATCGCCCTCCACAAAGCAACGCCGCCCATAGCGGTGCGCACCATGCCACAAACCTGACCAAGAGAAAATGCTGGAGCACACGGCCGGTGGACAAACCAAATCCTCACCGGCCACCTGGATCGGTAGGAGACAACACACACGAACTCCTTATCACCGACGCAACCACCAGCAAGAGAAGGAAGGAGCTCAGACATACAAAAGAAGGACGCCGCCACCACCTCCTCCAGAGCACCGGCGCCACACACCATGAACAGCACCTCAGATCGACATATCGGAGGGCAAAGGGCACACCCTACCTTCTCTTCGCCAGGACAAGCACTGCACAAGTCACCGGACTCGGACAAGATCAGGAGAACCAAATTATTTTCCTCGGCCGCCACCACTGCCAAAAATGCCGAAGTGCCGGACAGAGAGAGGAAGCACAAAATCTCTCCGGACCACACGATCCGCGAGCACGCCGAGCCGCCAGTTCTCCGACGAGGCCCACCACCACCACTACGCCAGAAAGGGGTAGGAACAGCGGCAGATTTATTCCTCACCGGTGGCACTTTCCCCTCCAAAGCGCCGCCAACAAGCACACTCAAGTCACCCCCTATGTACACTCGGGACGAGATCTAGGGTTCCCCCACCCCGCCGCCGGAAGGGGGGGGGCGACCGAGGTGGCGAAAACTGAGTCCTCTAGGTCTCCTTTCTCTACTGTAGTGAGAGGGGAAAGCGAGCTTCTCTTCTTCTCCCGAAGGATTCTGGAAGGTATTCGGTAGATAGGTCCATCTGTTTGATCCAAAGATTTCCTTGTCTTGATCAGTTCACGCAGGGATATATTTTGTTGGAATTGTGTCGAATATGTGTGCGAGTTCGGCTGCACTTGGGGTTGGAATTAGCAGATGGTTAGGTGGTTGAATCCAACACGTGTAACCTGGACTCATGTCACCGGGACTCGATCTATGGTCGACTTTGGAGGTTCTTTACCTGCATCTGTCAACACAAGTGTTATATCATCAATCGCAGTATCAAAACAGGGCAACTACCCGGCATGCTTCCACATGCTCAAGTCTCAAAACATAATCACGCAACTACGTGATCACATCATCTCAGTCACGCTACTACGTGACATCTTCCTTCCTGCTTGTTAGCCATGATAAAGCATAACATAGTATATAACAGGAGCAGAATAATATCAACGTATCATAGCATTCTTTTCTGAATAAAAATGCTTTCATGCATATATGCCATGACATGTGATATGGATGCACTTTTATTATGACTATAAGCATGCATATATTTCTAGCAAAAGCAATCAACCACGCAAATACCATATCAAATGTTCAAAGATGCTTGCCTCGAGTAAAAGAAGGGTTGGGGAAACTCCAGATAATCTTCGGAAATTTTTTCATCTTCATTTTCTATTTTCCATACAAAAAGGAAAACACACATATCCAAACACAACAACAAAATGAACTCGGAAAATTCCAAATAAACACTAAAATAAAGAGCTTGAAAAATAAAAAATTCCAGAAAACGAATCACTCAAAAAGGAGTTAAACTGAGGGAGTTATGGACGTGTGAAGTTTAAGCTAAACAACGGTCACCCGCAAACTAACAGAAACGGAAAAAAAATCCGACGATCGGGGTCCACCTGCCAGGTTTGACCAGGTCAACATCCCACGCGCGCGCCGGCAGCAGGATAGGGGCTTCGCTCTGGTGAGCCTCGCCAGCGAATGGCTGCGCCGTTTTCGCCTCCGAGCACATGTTCGTGTTCGGGAGGACGAAGCGCACCTCGTGGGCTAGGCCACGCTCTCCTGTGAGCTTCGGAGCTTCGGCAACTTTGTTTCCGGTGGACGGTGGCGGCACCCAACATGGAATCTCCGGCTACGGTTGACTTTAGCTCAAATTGGAGCACGGTATCGGTAGGAAGTGTCTCTAGGAGTGCAATGGTGGAAATAATCGGATTTTCCTCCTCTGGTTTGCTCGGATTCTTCCGAGAGGTGGCCGCGGTCAATCTCGCCTCAGGCAAGGAAGAAGGGCACCTCCGGTCGATCCACTGCACATTGAGTGGTCTTGGGGATAGAGGGGTGCTATGGAGACACGAATTGGTCTCGGGGTAGAGGTTTTATAGACCTTCCACGGTCTACTGTCACGGAGGTGATGGACAAGGCGGCGATAGCCATTAATGGCAGGGCAAAGGCGGTTGGTGTGGTCGGTTCTGCATGGCGAAGCTTCGAGAGAGGTATAGGTGGCCTCGGGGGGGGGGGGGGGGGGTGTGCTGGCAGCTTGCGCGTGTGGCAGGTGTGCAGGAGGCTGACGGGGTGGTGACGGCAGCGCCGGGTGGCGATGCGGTCGGCACAAACACGGGCACGTCCTGCGTTCAAGCACTGTGATAGAGGTTCGGAAGATGGTCCGGGGCGCGGTTCGTGCAATGGAGCAGCAGGGTGGCACGGTGCTAGTGCGGGTGCGCCCTGGCCATGCCGGGTGTGCATTGCACTGGCATGCTTTGGCCATGCCGATCACGTTCCCAGTGATCGGCTGGCTTGCCAGGGTGGCGTCCCTATGAGACCTAGGAAGGATGGATAAGATATATTGGCAAAGGAACCAAGTCATCAGTGGTAACTTGGGTTAGGTTTCCATTTGATCAAGGGTGTTTGTGCTGGTTCTACTGGCCTTACACTCTGAAATTGACCTGAGCATCTGGGTCTAGCCCATACTATGGAAGATTAACGTTGTGCCAAATTTTAGGATTTTTCTACCAATTATTTCTAGGGGTTCTAGTAGAAGGTTCAAAAATGGCCAAAACTAGGGTTTGCCAGTTTATCAAAAAATTGCCATGGGACAGGGCTAGGTTTTTGTACAATTGGGTTTATTTAAGCATATGAGAGTATCATAATTTTATTGAATTTTTGCAATATTTATTTATGAAGGTTTCCAGCCAAAGGGAAGAATTAGGGTTTAGGTATGTTAAACAAAACAATTATTTTAAGGCAAATTTTAATGGTGGCCAAAGTTAATACAGAAATATATGAGGTGAATAAGGATGGGTGAAATTTTATTAGGGTCATATTCCCATTTTCCAAAAGATCCAAGGTGAGAGGAGAATTTTGGGAAAAGAAAACTTCAAAAGGCCTCACAAATTATTATGCATCCAATTATTATTATTACTTTACTTATTGTTATTTACTATTGCTATATTATAATGGCCAGGCTAGAAAGAAAGACTATGGAAAAAGAAATAGATAGGGAGAGGTCAAACCAACCAAAAGGTCCAGAATAAGAAGAATTTCTTTAAAAGCATTCTAAATGGCGCCATGCTATGATTGCTTGTCCTACGGCGCGTCGGATTTCCTAACAGATTTTGGTTCGAGAAAAATTTAAGCAGGGAGATCGATCTGTGAATCTGTATATCAATCTTTAGATGAGAAACAAAGTCCAGGTAAATGAAAAATACAAACACTTGGATGTCATTGCTGGTCTTGTCTTTGTTGTATTCAAAATAGATCTTCCATTTTTGACCCTAAAAAAAAAGGATCTTGTGTTCAATTGGATAATGAGCCCCCATTAGGACGAAATGGTGCTTTGAGCCGTGGACCATTATTGGGCCGTCGGAGACGAGCCAATCACCACTATTACACAGAACCAGCCCTTTCATCATACAAATATTGTTGTATCACTGCGAAAGCCACAGCGGGCATATTACTTTTTCTTCTTCGATAAATGGCGTTTTTATTGACTTATAATGTAGCATCGAGCGATACAATCATAATGAGCATATACCCGGCCTCTGCATAACTAAGATGCACACAGCCAACACACACAAACAATCACCCTAGCAGAGAACAAAGTCATATAAGACCGAAGCTATGCCTAGACGCAAAAAAAAAGGAAAAAACCAAAGGGAAGAAAACAACGATTGACGATATACAACAGTGACCATCGGCACCAACCATCTCTCGACAACACAAGGACTACGATAAAGGTTCTCCAGAAGCAACGTCTTCAGGAAGGGAATGACGCGCAAGCGCCGCCGTCACCAGATCCAACCATAGAAGGCCAGATCATGGGTTTTCACCCCGAAGATCAAGTTTGAGCAAATTCGAAGCAATGCCTTCATCAGGGTAACGACACAAAGAATGCCGCCATTGCCAGGTATAACCAACTAGGGTCAGACCTAGGGTTTTCACCCCGGAGCTCGAGACAACGGGCTTATTACTTGGGCACAGCTACCACGGGAATCTTCTAAAAATAAAAGGTACCACGGGAATGGACGGGCGTTTCATCATCATCTTCTTCTTCTTCGTCGTACAGTACACTCGTCGTACTGCAACCTGTATACGGGCATTGCTGCTCCAGCCTCACAACATGCCCCCTACGTAGCTTCTGATCTAAACCAAGGAAAATTGAAGATCGCGAGTGACCGTCTTGCATACGCGTATGTGTGTTGACGGTGCCATGTATCGGGGGTACACCGGTAGACCGGAAGTCGGCCCAGCAGGCCGGGAGTCAGCCCAAGCCCACAACCCGGCCGGCAGCCTCACCAGGGGGCATCATTGACTTGTACTCCAAGACATGTATATTTAGTAGATCCAATAGGACTCTACCATGTAAACCAACTCGGGCCCAGATAACCCTACCGCTCGCCCACCTATATAAGGGGAGGTAGGGGCCTCCATCTCTCTCAACATCCTTAACAACCATCTCTCATACGAGACTGTTGACACACGAACGCGTCACGCGTACCCTCGACGCCGGGGGTGATGCACCGCAGCTCACGTCGAAGGAGGCCCGTCAGGAAGCGCGGTACGCAAGCAATCCGGCGGGCCCTTTTGAAACCCGACGCACCGCTTCTCCGGGATGGAACCCGTCAGGAGTCACGGATGGACGATGGGCTGCCCTAGGTCGATTTGCTCGCCCCTAGGGCCTCGAGGTTCGCCGTCCTGCCACAAGAAGAACGAACGAAGAACGAGAAGAAAGATACAAGGGAGAGGGATAAAAGTAGGGTAAAAAGATGTAGATGTGTTTGTTCGATTGTGTGTTGTCTTCAATCGGCCGTCACCCCAACATATATAAAGGGCGACTGGACTTCCCGTGCAAGCAAAGGATTCAGATTTCCTTCCAAAGTATCAAAAACACTAGCCAAATTCGGACTCTCCAAAATCTGCCCGAATCTGCGTGCCGGCAAGCGGTAGTACCGCTTCCGGGCACGGTAGTACCGCTTCAAGCGGTAGTACCGCTCTGAGTACCGCTCTACTACCGCTTGGGGGTCTCGGGATATCAGAAGAATTTTCATAAGCGGTAGTAATCGTGGTAGTAAAATACGGTACTACCGATTAGCGGTACTTCCGCTCTGGAGGGCGGTACTACCGCTCTGGCTGGTATTACCGCTCGAGTACCGCGCTACCACCGCTCGGGATACCAGAAGAATTTTCGTAAGCGGAACTTGGCGCGGTAGTAATATGCGGTAGTACCGCTGTGGAGGACGGTAATACCGCTCCAGAGGCCGTCTTGAGGGGTATCTTGCCGGGTCACTTTGCCGGATTGTCCTTGCCGGGCCGTCTCCTTGCCTCCTTGCCGGATCGTCTCCTTGCCGAGTTGTCTCCTTGCCGGATCGTCTCCTTGCCGAGTTGTCTCCTTGCCGAGTTGGCTCCTTGCCGGATCGTCTCCCTGCCTCCTTGCCGGATCATCTCCTTGCCGGATCGCCTT
Organism: Elymus sibiricus; assembly: GCA_039707655.1. Taxonomy (NCBI): domain Eukaryota; kingdom Viridiplantae; phylum Streptophyta; class Magnoliopsida; order Poales; family Poaceae; genus Elymus; species Elymus sibiricus. The sequence continues at coordinate 7,078,198 of CM077666.1, forward strand.
CTTGCCGGGCCGTCTCCTTGCCGGGTTTTCGTGTTGGCAAGCTTTTCGCCGGCAAGTCTTTCACACCGGCAAGCTTTTACTCGAGCGGTAGGATTCCATGCCGGCAAGCCTTTCATGCCGGCAATATGAACTTTCTCGTATAGAAGACCTTGCCGCTTGGGCCCACCTTTACTGTATTTTGTATCGTGCCAAAATCAGGTGTCAACACATGCCCCCCTGTTTTTCGGCAAAGCGTGTGTGCCGAAAAATAATTTGCATTAGGCTTGTTCTAAGGACGATGTCAACACTCCATCGGCCATGTATATGTGCTTAGGGCGATAATTATATATCGGCCATTGCCCATTTAGGCTTCTTGCCACACACTTGGGTAGTATTTCTTCAAATATTTGCCATTAAGAGCTCGAGGTAGCAATGTTCCTTGCATGGATTCCACCAAATATGAATTTCCGGGAACTATTCTTGCAATCTTGAAAGGGCCTTCCCAGCTTGGAGACCACTTCCCGAACTTTCTGTCCTTTGAACCAATCGGTAGAATCACCTTCCACACAAGATCACCAATCTGAAAATTCTTCAACTTGACCTTCTTATTGTAAGCTCTTGCTACCCTCAACTTGTCCCTTTCTATGGCCTTTAATGCAGCCAAACGCTTATCGGCAACCTCATCAATATTGTCCACCATCAAGTTATAAAAGTCCACTGCCGATAAATCATTTTGTTTGGCTATTCTCAAAGCATTCAAATTCACCTCCACCGGTAAAACGGCCTCTTGACCATATACGAGCTCATATGGAGTTACCTTTGTCGCACCATGCCTTGAGATTCTATGTGCCCACAAAGCCTCGGACAATAATTCATGCCACCTTCTTGGATTATCTTCAATCTTCTTCTTGATGAGCTTGATCAAAATTTTATTGCTAGACTCAGCTTGTCCATTGGCTTGAGCATAATACGGGGAGGAATTGAGCAACTTTATCTTATATGATTCGGCAAATTCTCTAACTTGATGTGACATGAAAGATGAACCTTGATCCGTAGTTAATGTTTGCGGAATACCGAATCTATGAATAATGTGCTCACTTATGAATTGAATTACCTCCGTATGTGTCATATTCTTGAGAGGTACTGCTTCAGACCATTTAGTAAAATAATCAGTTGCCACCAACACGAACCGATGCCCCTTTGAAGAGGAAGGATGAATTTCTCCAATAAAGTCTAATCCCCAACCTCTAAAAGGCCACGGCTTGATAATAGGATGTAACATAGCAGCGGGAGCCAACTGAATATCACCAAACTTTTGACAAGCTTCACATCCTTTATAATACCTGAAGCAATCGTTGATCATCGTCGGCCAATAAAATCTAGCACGTCGTAATAACCACTTCATCTTGGGGGCCGACTGATGAGTGCCGCAAATTCCTTCATGAACCTCTCCCATAGCAATTCTCGCTTGGTCTTCGTCCAAACACTTCAAGAGAACATCTTCAACCGTTCGGCGATAAAGACCATCGTCTCTCATTGTATATTTGAAAGCCATGCGCCGAACAGCCCTGTCCACCCTTCCACTCGGATTGCACAAGTAATCAATAATGGGCTTCCTCCAGTCATGATTTTCATCTGCACTAGATTTATTGTTAGTGACCGAATCAGTGGGCTCTGGTTCGGTCTCTCCTATGTTAGCAAGACAAGACATCGGCTTTAGAGAGATATGAAACATGCCATGATCGACATGATAGCCGGATGCTTGTTGTGCCAACTCATTTGCTCTCCAATTATCATGTCTAGATATATGAGCAATGCTAAAATGATCCAAAGTAGAAATTATATCTAGACATTTATCAAGATAAACATTAAGTGATTCGTCTAAACATTGAAAAACTTTGGATACTTGTTGTACTACTAATAACGAATCACCAAAAGCCTCAATATGTGTAGCACCTATAGCAAGCAACATCTCTAAGCCGAATAACAATGCTTCATATTCGGCTTGATTATTTGTGCAAAAATATTCTAAGCGGCATGAGGCTTCAAAAACAGCACCATGAGGAGATATATAAGCAATACCAACACCTTGGTCGTTGCTACAGACTGAACCATCAAAATATAATCTTCATCGTACTAACGAGACAAGGTTTATATCAATATCTTGCTTGTCATTAATCCGATGCTCAACGATAAAATTAGCAACAATTTGGCCTTTCATGGATTTTAGAGACTCATAAGCCAAATCATACTCAATTAAAGCATAAGCCCATTTACCAATTCTACCACTAAGAATTGGTCTATGCAACATGTATTTAATGACATCGGTTTGACAAGCTACTATGCAAGCACTTGGTACTAGATAATGTCTCAATTTTGTGCAAGCATAGTATAAGCATAGGCATAATTTTTCAATAAATGTATACCTTGTCTCGGCATCCAATAGGCGTCGGCTCAAATAAGTGATAGCATGCTCTTTTCCTTCGGTTTCTTGAGTCAAAACAGCTCCAATAACGTCTTCCTCGGCTGCAATGTAAAGTCTAAAGGGCTCTCTATGCTTGGGCGCCTTCATCACAGGAGGAGTGCACAAATAATTCTTAATCATATCAAATGCTTCTTGCTGTTTTGCCCCCCAAGTAAAATCAACATCATTCTTCAACCGAAGGATATGAGTAAATGCATCAACCTTCCCTGACAAATTAGCTATGAACCTCCTCAAATAATTGACCTTGCCAAGGAATTTTTGCATATCTCTCTTGCATGTTGGAGCCTCCACTTTTTGTATAGCTTCTATCTTTTTGGGATCAATCTCTATGCCATCTTCATGAATAATGAAACCCAAAAACTTACCAGCCGACACGCCAAACGCACACTTCAAAGGATTCATCTTCAGCCCATATTTCTTCATCCTCTCAAAAGCTAAACGCAATCGGCTAAGTGAGATTCAAAAGCATCCGATTTGACAACAATATCATCAATATAGACTTCAAGTATAACACCGAGTAAATCATGAAAGATCAAATTCATAGCCCTTTGATATGTGGCGTCGGCATTCTTCAATCCAAAGGTCATCACTGTCCACTCAAATAATCCAAGGAAAACCGGGGCACCGAAAAGCCGTTTTGGACATGTCCTCTTCGGCCATGAAAATTTGGTTGTACCCCGCATTGCCATCAAGAAAGCCAATAACCTTATGTCCAGAAGCATCATTAATAAGCATGTCGGCTATAGACATAGGATACTCATCTTTGGGCGTAGCTCTATTCAAATCTCTGAAATCAATGCACACCCTCAACTTGCCGGAGCCTTTGTTTTCCACTGGCACAATATTAGAAATCCACTCGGCATACCTTCGGCTTAATTTCTTATGAGATTATTTCTCCTTCTTCACTTTTGTTGTACTTGTTACAATAGAAGCTTGCACATTATTTTCTGTTTGACTGCTCTTCTTGGGAACCCATGCCATGTTCTTCTTTCTCAGTTCATGTGCACTAAGCTTTTGTAATTCCTTCTTTTGCCAATACGATAAGCCGAGTGGGCGCCTCAGCTGTGATTCTTGTTCAAGCAATGGCAATTCTTTTCTTACCTTGTGCACTCTCATCTTCTTTTGTTCAGATTTGGCATCTTGATTTTGAACATTTGCTTGCTCGACTTCTTTGCCTTTAGTAGCCAATGTTAACACTTTAATTGGCTCTTTATCATTTAAAATAAAATCTGAAGTGGCACACGTACGACCATCTTTTTTGACTCGATATACTTGCCTGACCACCTCTTTCTTCTTTCTTGAGCTCCGGACCGATTCCTTTTGAGTGAAACGGTCTTGGTTATGTAATTGTTCATCAAATGTTGATCTTCTTGGAGCTGCATAATCTTGATGAGATGGTTCAAAATAAGATGAATAATGTGCCCTTGAATTATACCTGTCCCGTGGTGGATATTGATTCGTATAAGCACAGGGAGGTATCCATGGCATTGGCATTGACGTCCCAAAATATGGATATGAATACGACGCATTGAAATTTCCCTTCTGCCAATACCGTTCTTTAGATTCGCGCCTAGGGGGTAATCTTGGTGCTTTTGAATTACTTGGCCGATAAGCAATCTTTTCCTCACTTATCTTCTGATATTTTTCCAATAGCTGCGCGAAAGTGACTTTCGGCTTTTTACCTTTGCGTTTACTTCGGCCTTTGCTTTCTTTGGTTGTGCTTGCATCGATCATTGGATTTTCTTGTTGCCCCCCAATGCTTGGCGTCTTCACCGTAACTTTGATAGAACCATTGCCTTCAAGAATATCATCATTGTACTCATGAATAATTTTTGCACTTGAAAGCTTGATCCCATCAACTGCAGCTTTTACCTTCTTGTCTTTAAATGGATCGGCTTGAAGCAGCCGATGCAAAATCTTTTTGCCATCAGGACCAATAGGAATAGCCTGGTCATCCCTTGGTGTTTTAACAAGTCTCAATCGTCCGCTATCAATGGCCGATTTAACTATTTGACGAAACATATTGCAGTCCTCAAAATTATGCTTGAACAAATCATGCAACTTACAATACATTCGTCCTTGGATTGATGGCTTTACACAGTGATCAAGAATTCTAATATAATCATTCTTCAGCAACAAATCAAAAATCTGATCACACATGTTTGAATTGAAGGTAAACCTTTTATTTTCTAGCCGATCTTGCTGTGAGAACGGCTTTGGAGTTAAGCAAACGAATGGTTCAGATTTGGCACCCCATTCGGCTATGCATTGTGTCTCGCACTCTATCTCCGATGACTTTGGATAAGATATTGAAATAGCATCGGTTTTCTCAAAAGATTCAAACCTTGGCTTTATGTTTCTGAAATCAAAACTGTTATAACATATATGTCTCATTTGAGACCAAATGCAAGCCAAGTATGAAAGAAGCAAAGCTACCCATGCATATATAAACTTTAAATAAGACAATGGGAAGTACTTTGACTGCGATAGTAAATCTTTATCGGTCTCTATAAATGGTGCAATGGGTTGACCAATATGCTTTATAACAATTTTGTTGCTAACAAGTAAATCACCCTCCTTCAATGGTCTTTTAAAAGTATTTATGATAATTTTTCCAATAGATGCATCAACAATAAAGTTGTGACCAAATCTAAAAATAGGTAAATCACTTGGTAGACATACCTCTTCATACACGTTGGGAGAGTATGATGGTTGTAACACTTGAATAATACTTTGATCCACTTTTGAATGACTCTCCAACGCTTTATCCTCATCTTTTCCTTGATTCCGTGTTTCATCACTCGAATGATTTTCAAGTGAACTTTGCTCAGCTGCACGCTTGTGTTCTTGATGTTCATCATTAACCAAACTTTGTTCGGCCATATTACTTTGTTCTTGATGCTCATCAATTTCCTTGGCACGGAACTCGTAGGGTAGGAAATAGGTTGCCTCAACTTCAAAAGAATCAAGCACAACTGTTTTGTGCTTGCCATGCCCTTTCTCAATGGTGCTTGCCTCTTTGGATTTGATGGATTCGGAATACATACTAGTTGATTCGGCTTTTCCAGCCGAAGAACTTTCACTCTTCGAATCATCATTCTTTTCATTGGCTCCTATAATTGGCAAGACTTCCTCTGTAGTTGATTCGGTACATGTAATGTTTGATTCGGCCTTTTCAATAACCGAAATAACTTTGTTACCTGAATCAATACTTTTCTCTTTTTAAATTTGCAAGGCTTCTCGCTCTTGTCTAATTTTATCCCACATCTCAGCTTGGTGAGCTTTAAATTTTTTCATCTCAATATCTATCCAATCTTCATGAGATTGCCCCCCAATGCTTTGAGACTCTTTCGGCAATGAAACTTGAGTGTTGCCGAAACTTTGCAATTGTTTAGGGGGTATATAGCATGCTGCAACAGTAGGTGAAGACATATGCATTGGTGTAGAACTATATTTTTCCTCGCATAGTCTATCAATTGGCAATGATTCATCTTCATACAAAACTCTAGCTTTTATTACATCATAATCAGGAAACAACCCCTTTTCATGTTGTTCAAGGCAAAGAGCACTAATCCTGTTATTTTGGGCTAGCCTCTTTTTTAACGAAGCCACGTCAGCTTCTGTAAGGAATTGCTCCATAGTATTTTCATATTCTTTCGGCAATGAGGTGTTGCCGAAATTTTGCAATTGTGTAGAGGATGCATTATATGCTACAACATTAGATGAAGGCATGTATGCTCCTGCAAATTTATCACTTATTCGGCTATGACCATGAAGGTGTGAAGCCGAATTATGAATATCAACAGTTGCATACGGTGCTGACACATTACTAGTATGAGGTGTAGCATATGATGGTTGATGGTAATTGGCTGAATAACTAGTAGTAGCATAGCCAATTCCACTATCCACCGGCACATTTGAATTAACATATTGCAAGTTAGGTGCCGATGAATAAAAAGGTGAAACACTTTTTTGCATATTATTGAAAGTTCCAACATGAGGTGTTTCAACTTGATTAACCAAACTCATCATGTTGTTCATCGGCATATGGATTTCTGGGGTTGCCGATGCATGAGAGTTGGAATACATATGGTGCATGTTACTAGTATCATAAGAAGTTGAAGCTTGTAAATTACTTTGAATCGGCCCTTGCACATAATTAGATGTATAATTGACAAAATTAGGGTTGGCCGATAGAGCATACTCATTGAACGATCTAGTAACACCATATGAATTATTTGCATCTACATGAGGGGATTGAGTATTCATATTACCTTTGTAGATTGCAAACCCTAGATGACGATCTCTTCGTAGCAAGAACGGGCCGGAGACCGTTCAAAGCTTCGTCCCCAGCGGAGTCGCCAAAAAGTGTGTTGACACACGAACGCATCACGCGTACCCTCGACGCCGGGGGTGATGCACCGCAGCTCACGTCGAAGGAGGCCCGTCTGGAAGAGCGGTACACAAGCAATCTGGCGGGCGCTTTTGAAATCCAACGCACCGCTTCTCCGGGATGGAACCCGTCAGGAGTCACGGATGGACGATGGGCTGCCCTAGGTCGATTCGCTCGCCCCTAGGGCCTCGAGGTTCGCTGTCCTGCAACAAGAAGAACGAACGAAGAACGAGAAGAAAGATACAAGGGAGAGGGATAAAAGTAGGGTAAAAAGATGTAGATGTGTTTGTTCGATTGTGTGTTGTCTTCAATCGGCCGTCACCCCAACATATATAAAGGGCGGCTGGACTTCCCGTACAAGCAAAGGATTCAGATTTCCTTCCAAAGTATCAAAAACACTAGCCAAATTCGGACTCTCCAAAATCTGCCCGAATCTGCGTGCCGGCAAGCGGTAGTACCGCTTCCGGGCACGGTAGTACCGCTTCAAGCGGTAGTACCGCTCTGAGTACCGCTCTACTACCGCTTGGGGGTCTCGGGATATCAGAAGAATTTTCATAAGCAGTAGTAATCGCGGTAGTAAAATACGGTACTACCGATTAGCGGTACTTCCGCTCTGGAGGGCGGTACTACCGCTCTGGCTGGTATTACCGCTCGAGTACCGCGCTACCACCGCTCGGGATACCAGAAAAATTTTCGTAAGCGGAACTTGGCGCGGTAGTAATATGCGGTAGTACCGCGCAAGCGGTAGTACCGCTCCAGAGGCCGTCTTGAGGGGTATCTTGCCGGGTCGCTTTGCCGGATTGTCCTTGCCGGGCCGTCTCCTTGCCTCCTTGCCGGATCGTCTCCTTGCCGAGTTGTCTCCTTGCCGGATCGTCTCCTTGCCGAGTTGTCTCCTTGCCGAGTTGGCTCCTTGCCGGGCCGTCTCCTTGCCGGGTTTTCGTGTTGGCAAGCTTTTCGCCGGCAAGTCTTTCACACCGGCAAGCTTTTACTCGGGCAGTAGGATTCCATGCCGGCAAGCCTTTCATGCCGGCAATATGAACTTTCTCGTATAGAAGACGTTGCCGCTTGGGCCCACCTTTACTGTATTTTGCATCGTGGCAAAATCAGGTGTCAACAGAGACCACCACCAATACAATACAATCAGACATGTAGGAGTAGGGTATTACCTCATCTCGAGGGCCTGAACTTGGATAAATCCTTCGTCTCGTGTGCATCTAATCTGATCCTCTATGCGTGCGCTACCCCATAATTATTACTGCCGATATTATGAATCGACAGTTGGCGTGCCAGATAGGGGGTGTACGCATAGATACTATATGTTCAGATGGGTTTTTCTTATCAAGATCAGTTCCGATCTCATTTAAGATCGGGCTAAAAAAAATCGAGGGTGTTTCGTGCGACGCCGCGGGCGATCTGTCCGATCCGATCTAGTCCGCCGCGGGCAACCGTCGTACGCCGCCGCAGGGCCGACTGTCCCGAGACGCTGCCGACTGCCACTACTTCACGTGATCTACCTCTCGGCTGGATGCAAGTCGACCAAGCCAGCAGATCAAGTCGCCGAACCAGCAAACCAAGTCGCCGTGAGGAACTAGTGCTGCTAGTACTGTACTAGTTGCAGCACATCTCCCGAGATTTGATTGATTACCAAGGGCTACTCCTCACGTGAATTGCTGCTAGTACTAAGTAATTCGTACAGTACACTCGTCATACTACAACCTGTATACGGCATCGCTGCTCCGGCCTCACGACATGCCCCTACGTAGCTTCTGATCTAAACGGTAACGCCCCGGGACCGGCACTACATAGATCTAGTACCTCCGCTAGCAAATGCATAGTATTGACCCCAGGACACCCACCAAACACAACGTGCACGTTATATTCATACACGAAATATGCACGCTATGTGGGTGGAAGACAGGTATCACAACAGAACACTACAAAAAGAACTGCATATATATAGGGATTGACTATTCGTCACCCTGGGTGAGGAATTCTTATTCCTCACCCCAGCCACCCCACGGCCAGAACTTCAAAACGTAAGAAATAAAAACACGGAGGTAAGATTACAACAGGGAGAAAGGAAACGTACTATGGAGCTGCCGTAAGAAACAAGGCTTGTGAGGTAAATTTTCCTCACGCATGGAAAGTAAGTTACGGCGCATGCAATGTTCGGAGACTAGAACCACTGCCGAAAGAAACAATAGGTTTGCGAGGTAAATTTACCTCGCGGACTAAACTACCTCTATCTGCACGAGCTGCATGCATCGCAAGACCCTTTCTATCTGAATCTGATCGTTTTCTTTAAAAAGATCTTTTCTGCTTTGAGAAAAACAAGATAGTGATGCATACCATCTCTCCTTTTGGCCTATATTTTTATCTAGACTTGTTCATTAGGCGCCATGGATTTGATGTAGTAAAATCTCATTTGGAATTTTATTTGGAGGTACCATTTATGGAATTGCATTCTCGATTATTCAAAAGTTTCTTCCTCGACTGGTGACTGAAATTTCCAACGATAACCTCACATTGACTTCTTTAATATATATATAGAGTAGTGTTATCTCGAAGGGCCTAACGCCGAACTTTATTGAAATAGAGGGAATAATTTATACATTATCACTAAGAAACACGGAGCTAGTATTTACAGGGTCAGCTCTTGAGAAAACAGAACTGGAACTCTACTCATGACCTCAGACATGCTGATTACACAACACTCCAGAGAGAACTCTAATACACTCCGAGCAGGGAGAAAGCAACAAAATTATGATTCAGAAAGAAGACAACCCGCCTGCAGCTCTCCTGGATTGAAACTCCTCTCAGCATAACTCTGTGCTGTCAAAGATCCTTGTGTTTTTTCCAGATTTTCAAATGTATTAATGTCAGCCTACTGTTATCAGGGTACTTATAGATGAGCTACCTACAGTGTAAAAACTGATTAGTAGGAAGCAAGCGTGCAACTATTCTGGCATCACACATCATTTATCAAAAATATGTTCTCTTTCAGATACCTTTACAGAAACTCAAATCATGAATGCTATGAACGAAAATAACAGCACGTGATTCAAAAGAACAGCAGAATGATGCCCCATGCTGAAATTTGTTATAAACAATATGTTCTCTGGCATGTACCACCTGCTGTAGTAGTGTAGATGGTAGAAAATGAGCAGATAGTACAATTCAGTTTCTTTCAAAAATATTTTGGTTTCAGACCAACAGTTCTTTTTTTTTTTTGGCAGAAGAAAGGCTTGATCTGAAAACACAAAGGGTGCTAGGAGCTTGGTGAATCGGGGGTGCTATATCTAAATGTGGTGAATAAAACGGACCATGTGGTAAGATAGGAGCTTAGTGAATCGTTACTGTTGAAATAAAGGAGCTACAAAATTCTCAGATATAGGTCGGAATGTTACTGTAAAAAGGTAGTAGATTAAGGCAAGTAGATTTAAATCAAATGTAAGACATTTGATCGAACTAAATATAAAGCTTCTCCCATTAGGTCGATTGATGATATTTACTTAAATCAGAATTATCTTAGAGGATTCATCCAAATACTAGAAGAACTTGTGATAGAGTGATTAATCCCATAAAGCCTATATGCACATGGAAAGAAGTATGCTCCAGACTGCAATATAGCAAATTCAATCTCCATACTCTCCTAGAACTACTGAACAACCTACAATCAATCGAGCCAGAGAATTTGGACTGATCAAATACATTGTGCAGGTTTTAAGGAGAAAAAGACTTGTCTCCCGGACACAAAATAAAGTGCAGGTTTTAAGGAGAAAAAGACTTGTCTCCCGGACAGAAAAAGGGCGGAGCTCAGCTTCCTCCTCTCCTTTCTGTGATAATTTTAATTAGACCTATATGACCTTAATAGCCCTTGCACACTCATCATTACCATTATGAGAAGTTCAATCCTTAATGTCAGTGTATGTTCTTTAACACAAAAGCTGGGGTTAAACTAGGTAATTATTTTTACTGAATGAAGAACAGTATTCTGAACATACTTTATTTTACTCTCACAATCTAGGAATTTTTTAGACAATTGATCAAATACATTGTCAAGGAGGACATAAAAATAATATGAATGAACTTGCACAGTAAAATGGCAAGGATTGCATCTTACTGGGTATGCTTTTCTTCTTCCAGAATACATCTGCACACTTGCAGGGTGCAAAACTTCACTTGTCTGAATGGAAAACACCTCCAGCAGATTATTGCACTTGAAATGAAAATAGCGAGAAGAACTACACCTCATAGGTTCTAAATGGCTTCTATGGTACGACTAGCAGCTCCTGAAACACGTAATCATGCATCTTCATTCTGAAACACGTAATCATCCAAGGAGTAGCTGTTAGTCACACAGATGCCAGTGTAACCTTCAAGTTCATTGGATGTCATTCTGAATAAAGAGAATAGGAATAACATGAATATTTGACCTCTAAAAACTTAAAAAAGGAATACCATATTGTATATGCTGGAAGCATGTGTGTAGGGAACCGTGCAAGAATGAAACAACCCTTTAGGGAGATAATTGTTGCACTTGAGCACCCAAAGTAATGCTCAAAACATCTTACAGAACAACTGTTCTCATGTACAACTATAGTTTCATTACCTATCTCGACAATAATTTCTCAAATCAGTTTCCACAAATGTTCCTTCATCAATGAATCATGTATATATAGCACCCCTAAAAAAGTGAATCGCCTATAGCATATGTACGAACTACTTTATGTCTAATGACAGATCCATCTTTTTACCAACACATTACTAATTAAATGCATGCTTCATGTATATATATACATAAGAGAGCAAAGTTAAAATTCTTCATAGAGAATGCACCTTGCTACTTTTCGATTTTTGGATTTTTGCCAATACATGAACAATTAGATATTCCAGAAAATTTACCACGGAAATATCAGGAATCGTTTTGCAACTATGAATGCATAGTGCACTCAGTTGATCTTGACCTAGCTAAAATGAGGCTGTAGAAATTTCTGTGAATTCTCTGTTAAAAAATATTCTAAACTTGGGAGATCGGGAATATATCAAAAATCGAACATGCAAGCAAATTAGTTAGCCTGGGTGGAATCGAAGGCAACCATGGGACAGCTTGTGGACGTACAACTCGCCCACCTTGAGCTTGATCCGTCCTACGCAATTAAGCATACAAAAATAAATTGAGTCCAACTTGCAAGGCAATTCAGAGAGATTTGTGTCCTTCGGCAAGTACAGGGCCTACAACGGAACAGGAGTTCTCTCCTGAAGAAAAGAATTTAACCTCCATCAAGAAAGAACGGCTAATTAAGCACCCTCAACTTAAATTTTACTCTTATCTTATTTCGATGAGAGATTAATTAATTAGGTAGGGGGTCGGTCCAGTTCATTCAAAGCAGGGGAGCTTCAAGAAAGAAAGAAGGAGGTGTTCATCTAAAACAGGGAAGAAACAGGGCTATCACCTTTGATCTGATCGAAGAAGACACTATATTGTTGTTCCTCCTTCTCTACAGCCTTGAGCGCCGCCTTCTTCCTCTTCCTCTACCCCGCTCCCAAAAACAAAGAATCCTAACCCTAGAAATTGAGAAAATCATGGAGGAGGAGAGGGGAAGAAGACGACGAGGGAGGTCTTACCGGAGAGAAGACAACCGGCCCGTTATCGCCTCTCGCTCGCGCCGGATCATTGTACAGTAATCCAAGCGCGAGAGGGGGAATAGCCGTCGGCTCCGGGTCCTCCCTCCGGCGCCAGCCCTGTCGCCGCCTCCGCAATCGCCAGAGAGCAGGGGCTAGGGAGAAAATTGAATATTTGCCACTTTCAATACGTGGCTTCTCAAAATTGCCACTTCCAAGATTGGCTTCGTAAAATTGCCACTCAGGTCGTTGGTTACTTGATTACCATGCCATTTCTCTCTTTTATATATTTCCCTTTTTCTTTTCTCATTTTTAGTCACCGGCCAAGACCAAACTGCCCCTGAGGGTATGTGCACGTACAGACGTAGTGAGTATCCGTATCTGTTTATGCATCTGGTATTCTGGTACGACAGAGGAGATTCTCGTCGTCCATAAGAGCGCCTGCTGACGCAGCCCACACGGTCGCCGTCGTCGCTCGCACCACCCGGCCGCTCGCTGCTATCTCCACCCGAGCGCCATCGCTGCTCGCCCTGCCTCCCCACGCGGCATAGCCGGTCAGCCTGCCCGCCTGCTCGGCGCTTGCGTCGCCTGTTCCGGTTGCCTGGCCGCTCGCGTGGGATGATGAGAAGGAAGGGCGCGTCCCAGAAGGACAGGAGGAGCCAGAGGGAGATCAGCACATAGCCGCCCAGGAGCTGTTGTCCGCCAGCAGGAGATCAGCACTTCAGAACCAAAGCATGCCTTGTGCATTCAATTTTATCGTTTCAGCTAGGAGGGGAGCAGATTAGGGATCACGATTGTAGTTTTCACATATTTCATACGTCAAATAATGCGGAGCTTCGTTGACGAGCTATGCAACCAGAGATCAATTGCTATAATTTTCTGAACAAAGTAAGGATTAGGCTCAACATAATACCGTCCAGAATCCATGCACGCGGCGTCGACGAGATCGACGGCGCACGACGTCGAGAAGATGGCGGCACGCGATATCTAGGCGATCTGCGGCACAAGGCGTCGAGGAGACCAGTGATGCAGCACGCACGATATTCTCGGCGGCCGGTGCACTTGTTCGTTTCTAATATCGATTGGAATTTGGATAGTTGGTGTATATAGCATCAGGGGTAGTTTAGTCTTTTCCAGTGCTTATAAATGGAAAAGGAAAAATAAAATCAATAAAAGGAGGGAAGTGGCATGATAATCAAGGAGCCAACGAGCTGAGTGGCAATTTTGCGAAGCCAATCTTGAAAGTGGCAATTTTGAGAAGCCACATATTAGAAATGGCAAATATCCAATTTTCTCCCAGGGGAGAGAGGAACGCCATGGATCTCACCTGCCGCTCAGCGCACGCTATTGACCTAATTAAAAAATGAAAACCGCTATCACCTATAATTAGAAAAAAAGGTACGGGTGGTAGTGGCCTAGCTCCTAACGACCTCAACGTAAAATTACGTCGATGGAAAGTACCCTAATATCTGCTCGAGGTTTGATTAACAAAGACGAGCCCTCGGTCGGTCGACCCGGGTGAAGAATTACTTATTCTTCACCCCGGGTCTTAAATAGACTTTCTATATATATATAACAACTCCAACGAGTCAAATGTAACAAATGAATACAAACAAGGGTCTTTCGACCAAGTTGTAGCTCTCACAACGGAAGCGAAAATATACCTTAGACAGGTAAAATTTAACAAATGCCTTAATAAGAAGGCTAAAGAAAAGTAGATGTCGTCCATAACCCTTCCCAGATCACTGTCGACGATAAGCATAGCTAACGTCGTCCTTCACCAAGAGATTACCTGCTTCCAAATACTACCATCTGATTTGCAGCATCCGGATCAAAAGAATAAATAAAGTAAGGTGAGTACTCAACTGTACTCGCAAGACTTACATCAGATCTATACTAAGTATGTATCATTCTCAAGGAAGGGGTACGTATGTGGGTTAAGCGGCAATAAGCACTAGCATCCTATAAAGACACGCTACAACTTGCGTCTATCAGAGAAGAGGTAAGAGAGCGTATATGAGCCATCTATCCTGACCACCACATCAATACACTACCTTGCATCACCCCCTCGCATCACCCACGAGGAAGCGATCCCAAGGCACTCACACCTAAGTTGCCAAGTTTTATTAAGTAACCGTTAAAGTTGTTCTATGATCAAGTACAAAATCTCCAAGTCGTCCATAACCGCGGACACGGCTATTCGAATAAATTTAACCCTGCAGCGGTGTACCAATTTACCCTAACACATGCCGATCGCTCTTGATGCCAGCATGCAGCACACTTCACGAGGTGTGCCGGCAGAGTGAGATCGACCACGACACTTCTCCTATGCAGCAAACAAGTCCAAGGAGTCACCCAACTGAGTTGCACCCGAATCGTGAGTCCGACCGAGTCTCCGAAATGGACCCAATTGTTGCCTGCATGGCTAAGGTGCCTAGAGCCCGCACGATAACTGATGAGTGTACTATTTACACTCATTCCACCATTGTTTAAACCGGATAATCTCGAATATTCTGAGATATTCACTCCGATTTGGCCACTAATGACTAATGAATGCAGAAGATTGCAAATCCCTTTGTTTAAATTGTTTCCGTAGGAAATGGACCATATAAGGGAAGGAAATCAAGCTATATATGGAATATATGAAGTGTGGGAACCAAGCCAAGTTAATTGGAGGCGCAGCAGTGGCTCCAGAGTGAAAGACGGCGCTCGGTACGACCGCGGCCGCTCGTACCGCCGGTCGTACCAGCCGCCAGGAGCACCGTGGTGTCTATCCATTCACACTTTATAAAGGGGCCCTAACCTAATTCGCAAGAAAGGACCATCGGGGGCGTCGACGAAAACCACCAGAACAGCACCAGGAGCCATTCACAAACCCTAGCCGCTGCTATTTCCCATCTCCATCTCCATCACCATCACTATCTCCACCACCGTAGCCACCCTCTCCATAGTTAGCCATACTTGTAATCGGTGCATCGCAATCGGCAACGTTGTAAGACTTTATATCAATCAATCATTCATCTTTATGTCTTCAACAATGTTTTCTCTTTGTGATCCGATCGCGATGTGTGAGTAATTCCCTTAGGCAATGGGTTGAGGCATAGCCTTGCAACCCTATGTATTTGTGCACGGGATCGTTGGTATTGACTTTGCGTAATTGACGTTATTTGTATGTGTACTTCACAACGGAGTTGTCCCTTGTCTTTTTCTTGATTTAAGGCCCCGCAGGTACCCAGGATCCCGGAGATCGATCCAGGAGAAGGTAAGGAGCGAGGATGCGTGGAACGCTATGCCGAAAGCCGGCGACAGTAAGGATGAGTACGGTAGCGGAAAGCAACTCCTTGGGGATCTTGAGGTGTAGTCAATAAACGCACAATGCTTTTGTCTGTAGTAATACTTAATAACCGAGGTAACCCCGCGCGACGGTAAGGGCCTACGGTTGGACGAATGACTCACGATGCAGGTTGCTGATCGGTCGTGACGTAATTTGGATGCATCCCCTACATCATCGCGTTGAGAACACATCGTAACGGTTGTCTACCAGGACCATGTTGGAAATCAAGACAAGATCCATAGCACAAGTATAAGGTTGTAAGTAAAGTCCTCATACCCATGCCTATTTCCATACCATTGTTTTCAATCCATATTTTGGACGAGTTGAAAGGTCCGGGAAACTGGAACATCTCACGAGAACGATAACTTGCAAGACTCCTTTCTATAGTAACACATCCTCCCGTGGGTTCGATACCTAGGGCCACTCCTTGGGGAAAAGGTGAGGGACTATCTGCAATCCGAAACCGGATCTCAAAAACGTAATCAACCCCTTTTTTGGATCCGTTGCCGGGGAGGCATCGTTGTTATTGGGATAGAGATTAGAGTTATCATTTTAGTTTTTGTTTCAGTTTTTATCTTTAGTTTTGTTTTTGTCTTTAGTTTGTTTTACTCGTTTGTGTTACCCAAAAAACCCAAAAACATTTATCATGGCTAAGAAATTAGGAGAGTTCGCTACTCCTAATGAGAACTTTATGCGTGCACCAATTGCACTACCCGAAGTTGCTGCAGAACAATTTAAAATTAAGCCCCATCTTGTTACTATGGTTCCACAAAACCAGTTTGGAGGCTCCGCATCCGAAGATGCCGACATGCACTTACACACTTTCTCTGAATTGTGCGATATGACACTTATTAAAGATTATGAACCCGACGCTTTGAAGTTGCATCTATTTCCTTTCTCTTTGAGAGGAAAATCAAAATAATGGCTTTTAGCTTTGCCTAGAGGAACTATAACTTAATGGAACTTATGTTGCAGTATGTTTATGACAAAGTTTTGTCCACCCGCAAAGATTATGCAACTACGTTCTAATATCACAGGTTTTAGGCAAGAAGACCGCGAGCCACTAGCACTTGCGTGGGATAGAATGAAAGAGGCAATAAGAAATTGCCCAAATCATGGAATGGAGGAATGGCTTATTCTCCATTTATTTTATAATGGACAAACCTCTATGTCAAAAACTATGTTAGACATTGCTGTAGGAGGAACCATTATGGGAAGACCGATGGAAGAAGCAAAGAAATTTCTTGATGATATACAAGATAACCATGCCCAATGGCATGTGAAAAGGTCGACCACAAAGAAGGTGAACTCCATCTCTGATGAAAAGAACGAAGAATTGACCGCCAAGATCGATGAGTTGATCGGCGCTATCAAAGGTAAAGAAGAGGTAAATGTCAATGCTATTACCGATACCGAGATAAATGATGTTAATTTCATTGCTTGAAACAACTATAACCCCAATTGGAAGAATCAAAATTATGCTCCCAATTAGTCTAAGCCACCGTATCCAACTAATCATGGAGCATCTAATAATTATAATGGGGCGAGCAACGGTAATAGGCCTTCTTTAGAAGAAACTCTCAATACTTTTATAAGTGCTCGAAATGAGCAAAACAAGACATTTATCGATATAGTGAAAAATCATGATAACTTACTCGGCCAAATGACCGGTAAGCTTGCTGGACTCACTAACGATGTGCAGGCTTTACAAGAAAGAACTCGTAGCATGGAGGCACATGTTGTGAAAATTTCCGAGAGCCAGACCGTTATCCTTGCCAAGTTTGCAGGAAAGCCGGAACCAAATCCGGTTGAGAGTGTTAAAATGATGAGAAGTAGCGAAGGATCTTCAGCGGAGCTTGACAAGAGTCATGTTCCCGAGCACACATATTCAATTGAAGACTTCGTGAAGATGTTGAATCTGAAGCACCCGTTACCCGAGGTAACAAATGACGAGGCCTATAAGGGTTTCATCCATCAAGTTGCTAAAAAGGTACGTGAGTTAGATGCTGAAAATAAAAAGTTGTATGGAAAATTACCCACTAAACAAGAGGATATCTTTGAACCAACAATAAAATAAAGATTGGGTTAAACAAGTTCAATGCTCTTTATGATGTAGGTGCTAGTGTCTCCACTATCCCTAAATCTCTTTATGATAAACTCAATCTTGGTCTGTTTGTTGCAAGTGAGATTAAGTTGAACATGGCCAATTCTACCTATACACAAGTAGTAGGGATTAAGCACGGTGTATTTATTCAAGTTTATGATTGCCCTGCTATGATTGATCTTGTTATTGTTGATATGCCCGAAGATCCTATTGCTCCAATCATACTAGGTAGGCCATTCTTAAGGACCATCAAAGTTATCATAAATGTCTTCGAGGGAAACGTTAAGTTTCACCTTCCATCGAAGGATCCTTTTGTCAAACATTTTCCTAGGTACAAGAAGATGAAGATCAATACAGGACACGGAATTATCCTAAACGCAAGAAGCTATGGAATGGGCGTCCTTTTGCCCAAAGAGAAGTAACCATCACTACGGTCGAGTTAAACGACCGTAAACAAAGAGCTTCATGGGAGGCAACCCATGCAAATAAGGTTAGTAAGTTTTAGGTTTTGTCATGTGTAAATAAAGAGTGTAAGCTATCGAAGAAAAGGAGAAGAAGGAAGATCGTTACCGACACCATATATATTTAAAACTTGTTATCATGCTATGAATCTATTGAAATAGCTGGAATTTTTGCCTATTAGAAGTGTTGGAACCAACCTCTCAGGTCTACGAAGAAAAATCTCAAAGAAATATGTCATTCCAAACATCCAGAGGGAAAGACGGCGTCCAGTACGACCGAGCTCGGTCACACCGGCAGTCGTGCCAAGGAAAAGAGGTGAAGCCAACGAGTCCAGAGCGTTTGACGGCGTCTGGTACGAGCGAGCTCGTTCGTACCAGCGCTCGTACCGCTCCCAGGCGAAAACCATCCAGGAGTCTAGAATGTTTGACGGCGTTCGGTACGAGCGCTATCCCTCGTACCGCCGCTCGTACCCGATATCAACAAAGCAACACAGAAGATCTAGAACGTTTGACGGTGTCCGGTACGAGCACGAGCGCTCGTACCCTCGATTGTACCAGGTAATTCCAGAAGCAAAATTGAGATCGGAACGTTTGACGGCGTCTGGTATGAACGCTGCCGCTTATACCACTCCAAATCTCAGCCATATGACGCCCGAGAAGAGGTAACCCTAATCCCAAACTTCAATCTATTCTCTCCTTCTCCTCCAAACCTCCAAAAACCTTCGCATGATCTCTCTCCCTACTCGTTTTCAGTTCGAATCCTCGCATGTGAAGGATCTACGGTATGTTTCTCCTCCGATCACCAAGTTATTTTTCGCGAATTTGTGCTCTATACCCTCTCATTGCCATGTTTAGGTTCTTGCATGTTCTTGAGCCATATTACTTGTTGAGCATGAAATCGTTGATGTTTTTAAAGGAGGATAGTTTTATATGTCACGAGGATTCAATCTTGCATCAATATTTTGGACTGAAAATTTGTTTTGATTAGATATGAACACAAGGAGTTCCACTCGTTCTTGTCTTGCACGAGGTGGAGGTGCTCACTCGTCCAGAGAACTTGCCCTTAGACAACAAGTTTATTTTCAAGGGATTGGTTTCCCCGACTGATTCCAAAGGCGCAAGTACAAGATACTCCATGAGAGGGAAGTTAAATCAACCAAGTGGGTGTGTCCGGCCACGATCGCCGCACTTGGCATAGGTAATGATTCAATTTGTTATGTACTAATGTTGGTTTGTAGCACTTTGTTTTTCAGAACACAGAAACTTATTGTCGGTTGACGCTAGAGTTCTTGAGCACCCTATCACACACCGTCAAGCTTAACCCCGTAGAAGACGAGGAACGGATCACTTTCCGCCTCGTGAACCAAAGCTTCGACATTACCCTTACGGAGTGGTGCACTCGCTTTGGCTTCCCCAACAACGACGATCATATCCGTTATGTCTACGACGTGCTACATCCGCATCCAGTAGATTTATTTGAAGAAATGTGTTTTAGCCATAAGCATAGGGCTAGTAGTATTGAGTGTCCTGCAATTGGTTATCTCTACTATGTTATCACTAACACTTTGCAGGCACGTGGAGAAGTTTCAAAAGTTAATGAAGAGAACATGTTCATCCTTGGGAAGGCCACAAATCCCAACATCAACATCACGCCAAACTTAGGCGCGATTCTTCTACTTTACTTAGCATACCAAGCCAATCATGCATAAGGCGACATCACTTGCGGAGGAGTCATCACCGTCTTGGCCAACTCCCTTGGCCTAGACCTTACCGGCTTGAACCCGTTAGGAGGTAACCGTCTTGTTAATATTTGGGTTCTCCTTAGTACCGGAATGGTAATTTCTTGTTACAATCGTTACTTTATCCGTATTCCTGGAGTGGGACACTTGTTCCCCACTCCTATGCCTAACTGCTTCTCGATCATGGAGAGAATTTTGCATTATGTTGCACAGGAAGAGTATGAGGCTTTCGACCAGGAGGCTCCCGAACTCGAGGAGGTGTATGAAGAAGAACTCGCACCGGAAGAAGAGGAGCAGCCAAAGGAAGACATCCTAGGGGATATGCCCTACGCCACATACGCCGATGCCAACAACCTCGGAGACTCAATCAACAACATGAACAAGCTCGCCAACTCTCTCCGAGACAACACCGAGTACATAGCATCCCACTTCTCCACTTGGAGCCAATCATTGGCTCCGAGCTATTATCAGCCACCGCCGCAATGATCTCTCGGTTTTGAGCTTGCAAAAGCTTAATCTTGGTGAGGTTGCTTCCATTCTACATCAAGATGTGGCGGTATTTGATAATCCCCAAGTGCAGGGAGTTATTGTAGCACTTTCAGTGTCGAACCAAAGGAAGCTAAAGGTAGGATTCGTATTCTCTAGGGTTCTATCGGCCACTGATATAACCCTACGCACACCAAACGTTTGCTTTACCTAGATTAGATAAATAAAAGTACTTTGCGGGTATAAAGGGATAGCTTTGCAAGATAATAAAGAACTTGTAAATAAAAGTTAGTTGATGTAATGTAAAGGTATAATAAAATAAAGGATAGCGAGTGTGGAGTTGCAGTGATAGGTGTTGCGAAATTGTCCCTAGGCAATTGGCTAAGATACTAGACCGATAATCGTGATACGTCTCCAACATATCTATAATTTTTGATTGTTTCATGCTATTATATTATCAATCTTAGATACTTTATATGCAATTTTATATCATTTTTTGGGACTAACCTATTAACCTAGTCCCCAGTGCCAGTTGCTGTTTTCTGCTTGTTTTTGGTTTTACAGAAAATCCTTACCAAACGGAGTCCAAACACTACGAAACTTTTTGACGATTTTTTTCTGGACAAAAGAGACCCTAGAAGCTTGGGGGGGGCAAAAGACCTACGAGGAGACGACAAGGCAACAGGGCGCGCCCTGAGGGTAGGGCGAGCCCTGATGTCTTGTGGGCCCCAAGTGGCTCCTTCTGACCTAATTCCAACGCTATAAATTCCCAAATATTCCAAAAACCCCGAGAGAGGTCCCGAAACAATTCTTCTGCCACCGCAAGCCTCTGTTCTTCTGCGATCCCATCTGGAGGCCTTTTTCGGTACTCTGCCAAAGGGGGAATCGATCACGGAGGGCTTCTACATCAACTTTGCTGCCCTTCCGATGATGTGTGAGTAGTCTACCACAGACCTACGGGTCCATAGCTATTAGCTAGATGGCTTCTTCTTTCTCTCTGATCTTCAATACCATGTTCTCTTCGGAGATCAATCCGATTGTTCCGATGTAATCTTCTTTTGCGGTGTGTTTGTTGGGATCCGATGAATTGTGGGTTTATGATTAGATTATTCATTGAAAGTAATTGAGTCAATTCTGAACTTTATTATGCATGATTGTTATAGATTTGTATTTCTCTCCCATCTATCCGTTTGGTTTGGCCAACTAGAATGATTTATCTTCAGTGGGAGAGGTGCTTTGTAGTGGGTTCAATCTTGCGGTGTCCTCACCCAGTGACACCAGGGGTAGCGAGGCACGTATTTGTATTGTTGCCATTAAGGGTAAAATGACGGGGTTGAATCATATTGCTTGGTTTTATTCTATCTACATTATGTCATCATACTTCATGCATTACTCTGTTTGTTATGAACTTAATACGTAGAGAGGCAAGCATAGAAGCGCTCTCGAAGCGGAGTAATAGTAGTAGATGCAGGCAGGAGTTGGTCTACTTGTCACAAACGTAATGCCTATATACATGATCATTGCCATGAATAACGTCATAACTATGTGCTTTTCTGTCAATTGCCCAACAGTAATTTGTTTACCCACCGTATGCTATCTTTATGAGAGAGAAGCCTCTAGTGAAAACTATGCCCCCCGGGTCTACCTTTATCATATTACAAAAACTAAAAATACCTTGCTGCAATTTTATTAATTTTATTTTACTTTGCAATTTATATATCTATCTCTATCAGATTTAATCCTTGCAATTAACAAGTTCAAGGGGATTGACAATCCTCTTGCCCGCGTTGGGTGCAACTATTTGCTCTTGTGTGTGTAGGTGCTGCTAATGAGGCATTTGCATGATTCTCCTATTGGTTTGATAAACCTTGGTTCTCACTAAGGGAAATACATATCCGCTACTATATTGCATCTCCCTTCCTCTTCGCGGAAAATCCCAATGCAGCTCACAAGTAGCAGAAAGAATTTCTGGCGCCGTTGCCGGGGAGACATCATCAAATACCTACAAGGTTCCTTCACACAAATTATCATTTACTTACTCTACTTTTTATTTGCCTTTATTAGTTTCATTATAAAAAATCAAAAACGCAAAAATATTTTATTTTGCTTGTTTGCTTTGTTTTACTTGAAGTTGCTATCATGTCTGAGTTTATAATAGTAAAAGATGCTAGTAAGGAGAATGCTAGTCAAGCTTATGAGGAAGAGCCTAAGTTGCTTGATCTTAATAATGAACCTCATAAGAAAGAGCCTCCCGTAATTTTAGACATTAAAACCTTTCTTACAGGGAGTGGAAACATTATAGGGAAGAGTGTTATCCAAGTATTTTTTACATGCACGGGAGCTTTGCTATCTAATGACATACCTATTATTAAAAGAACCAATAGTTATGCCCATGCTATCTCTGCACTTATTATGAAACTTGAAAGAAGATTCATGCGTACTCATCCCACTATACAAAGATTGTTTTTTGAGCTTTCCGACATCCATGATCCTAGAGCTAAAAAGATTGCCACACTTATCCTCATGAATGAATTTTATTACATAGTTCGGGAAGCTAGGGAAATCTTTGATCACTATGACATGAATTATGAGTGCCCTCTGATAGATGAAATTCTTTATGATCAAGATTTTATGCGAAGATACATGTCACGAGATGTTCATGCCTTTGATGAAAATGCTAAAAAGAAAGTTCCAAACTTGTCCTTAATCCAGCATTTATTTAATAGCACCAATCACCAATATGCTTGGATTTTTAGAAGTAATCAACAAGGGTTTGAGGATGAATGTTTTGAAAATGTTAGAATCCCCATAGAAGATGAATCCGCGGTTACTTATGAAAGGTCCCTTGATGATCCTATCCCCCAAAAGTTCGATCCGAATGATATTAAAGTAACCAAGGATAGCCCATTCCATTATTTGAGTTCTCTTAATAGAAAATCCTTTGCTAAAAAAGAGAATTCATGAGAAGCACTTATGATGACATCATTTACAAGGGCATGTTGGAATCCAAAGATGATAATACTTGAAACAATGCATTATGCCTAGCTAGGGGCATAAAACAATAGCGCTTGTTGGGAGGCAACCCAATAGTTATTTTAAATTTTTCTTTTTTACTTCTGTTTTGTGTGATGAAATAATTATTGCTACTGTAATGATTGTGTTTTTATATTTTAATTAGTGTTTGTGCCAGGTAAAGCCTTTGGGATGATTTGGATGATAGTTGACTTGATTCTGTGCAAAAACAGAAAGTTTTGCGTCCAGTACAGAAAATTCTATAAATTACTGGAACGTGGGAATTGGCTGAAATTTTTACACATGATTGATATGCAAAGTTTCTACGTTGTCCTAATTTTTCAGAATTTTTAGAGTTACATAAGTTTGGTTTTTATTCAGATCATTACAGACTCTTCTGTTTTAGACAGATTCTGTTTTTACTGCATAGTGTGCTTGTTTTAATGATGCCATGGATTATATCGGGGGGTATAAGTCATGGAGAAGTTATAATACAGTAGGTATTATGCAAGAACAATTATGAATGAGTTTACAACAGTACCTAAAGTTTATGATTTGTTTATTATACTAACAGATCTCACGAAGTTTTTGTTGAGTTTTGTGTGCTGAAATTTTCAAGTTTTGGGTGAGATCACGATGGATGAAGGAATAAGGAGTGGAAAGACCCTAAGCTTGGGGATGCCCAAGGCATCCCAAGGTAATATTCAAGTAAGACGCAAGCGTCTAAGCTTGGGGATGTCCCAGATGGCATCCCCTCTTTCGTCCACAATTCATCGGTATGTTACTTGGAGCTATATTTTTATTCATCACATGATATGAGTTTTACTTAGAGCATCTTGTGCCATAGTTTTATTTTGTTTGCTTGTTAGTTTGCCACAATCATTGTTTGCTGGACACACCTTTTGAGAGAGACACACATTCATCATGATTTGTTAGAATACTCTATGTGCTTCACTTATATCTTTTGAGCTATGTAGTTGCTCTTGTGCTTCACTTATATTTGTTAGAGCACGGCGGTGGTTATATATTTTATAGAAATGATTGCACTCTCATGCTTCACTTACATCTTTTTGAGAGTGATAGGAGGAAATAGGAAGTGGTAATGAGCACGGGTTATGAGACTAGTCGGAAAATGATAGGTATTTAAGAGGGATATAATAAAAACTTTCATGTAGATCACTAAATATGAAATGTATGATTTAATTATATTGATGTAGTAATATGAAAGGGTATTAGTTCATGGCCATTGGTTTGTAAGAATATCGATATTAAAGCTTGTTATGACAACTCATTTAAGTGTCGGTCATGGCATGACCGGGATGTTAGAGCACTTTTATTCCTCGTTGAAATCCTTTGTGTTGCTTAAGTCGGGGGCGCGCGATGGTTAACTCCTACCAACCTCCTCCCTAGGGGCATGCGAGTAGTACTTTGCTTTGAGGGATAATAAAACTTTCACAATAAGTGTTTGAGTTCTTTATGACTAATGTGAGTCCATGGATT
Source organism: Elymus sibiricus (assembly GCA_039707655.1). Taxonomy (NCBI): domain Eukaryota; kingdom Viridiplantae; phylum Streptophyta; class Magnoliopsida; order Poales; family Poaceae; genus Elymus; species Elymus sibiricus. Next base: position 7,103,316 of record CM077666.1, read on the forward strand.
ATACGCACTCTTACCTTTCCGCATATTGCTAGCTTCTTCGGTACCATGCATTGCCCTTTCTCACCTCGAGAGTCGGTGCAAACTTCGCCGGTGCATCCAAACCCCGTGATATGATACGATCTATCACACATAAGCCTCCTTATATCTTCCTCAAAACAGCCACCATACCTACCTATCATGGCATTTCCATAGCCATTCCGAGATATATTTCCATGCAACTTCCACCGTTCCGTCTCATGACATGTGTGTTCATCTTCATATTGCTTTTCATGATCATATAGCGCTAACATGATATTTGTGGCAAAGCCACCGTTCATCATTGTTATACATGTTACTCTAGATCATTGCACATCCTGGTACACTGCCAGAGGCATTCATATAGAGTCATATCGTTCTAGTTTATCGAGTTGTAAGTAAATAAAAGTGTGATGATCATCATTATTAGAGCGTTGTCCCAGTGAGGAAACGGATGATGGAGACTGATGAGTCCTTACAAAAGTGGGGATGAGGTTCATGATATTGTTCTAAAAAAAAGAAGAAAAAAAAAGAGAGAAAAAGAGAGAAGGGGCAATGCTACTATCCTTTTACCACACTTGTGCTTCAAAGTAGCACCATGTTCTTCATATAGAGAGTCCTGAGTTATCACTTTCATATACTAGTGGGAATTTTTCATTATAGAACTTGGCTTGTATATTCCTATGACGGGCTTCCACAAATGCCCGAGGTCTTCATGAGCAAGCAAGTTGGATGCACACCCACTTAGTTTCATATTGAGCTTTCATACACTTATAGCTCTAGTGCATCCGTTGCATGGCAATCCCTACTCCTCGCATTGATATTGATTGGAAGGCCTCTCCATTGCCTAACGATCCACCGATTTGATGCCAGAATTTCTTCACTTTTGTCTTCCCTTATATCTCTACCACCACATTCTATTCCACCCATAGTGCTATATCCATGGCTCACGCTCATGTATTGAGTGGAGTTGAAAATGCTGAAGCGTGTTAAAAAGTATGATCCAATTGCTTGACTTGACACCGGGGTGATCATGATTTGTACTTGTGTGAGGAGACGGATTCATGTCATGCTTACATAATTCAATGAGTAGGGATAACATTCATTAAGCATCGTATATTCTGAAAAAGTAATGATTATATTCGAGTATTCATGGATATTATTATGTTGCTATCAATTACTTCATCATTTCTCAATATTTATACCGTAAAGAGATTACATGATAAACATGCTAGGTAGCATTCAACATCAAAAATTCTGTTTTTATCATTTACCTACTCGAGGACGAGCAGGATTTAAGCTTGGGGATGCTGATACGTCTCCAACGTATCTATAATTTTTGATTGTTTCATCTATTATATTATCAATCTTAGATACTTTATATGCAATTTTATAGCATTTTTTGGGACTAAATATTAACCTAGTGCCCAGTGCTAGTTGCTGTTTTCTGATTGTTTTTAGTTTTACAGAAAATCCTTACCAAACGGAGTCCAAACGCTACGAAACTTTTTGATGATTTTTTTCTGGACAAAAGAGACCCTAGAAGCTTTGGGGGGAGGACCAGAAGACCTACAAGGAGACGAAAAGGCAACAGGGCGCGCCCTGGGGGTAGGGCGTGCCCAGATGTCTTGTGGGCCCCAGGTGGCTCCTTCTGACCTAATTCCAGCCATATAAATTCCCAAATATTCCAAAACCCCCGAGAGAGGTCCGAAACAATTCTTCCGCCACCGCAAGCCTCTATTCTTCCGCGATCCCATCTGGAGGCCTTTTCCGGTACTCTGCCAGAGGGGGAATCGATCACGTAGGGCTTCTACATCAACTTTGCTGCCCTTCCGATGATGTGTGAGTAGTCTACCACAGACCTATGGGTCCATAGCTATTAGCTAGATGGCTTCTTCTTTCTCTCCGATCTTCAATACCATGTTCTCTTCGGAGATCAATCCGATTGTTCCGATGTAATCGACTTTTGCGGTGTGTTTGTTGGGATCCGATGAATTGTGGGTTTATGATTAGATTATTCATTGAAAGTAATTGAGTCAATTCTGAACTTTATTATGCATGATTGTTATAGCTTTGTATTTCTCTCCGATCCATCCGTTTGGATTGGCCAACTAGATTGATTTATCTTCAGTGGGAGAGGTGCTTTGTAGTGAGTTCAATCTTGCGGTGTCCTCACCCAGTGACACTAGGGGTAGCGAGGCATGTATTTGTATTATTGCCATTAAGGGTAAAACGACGGGGTTCAATCATATTGCTTGGTTTTATTCTGTCTATGTCATCATACTTCATGCATTACTCTGTTTGTTATGAACTTAATACGTAGAGAGGCAAGCATACAAGCGCACTCGAAGTGGAGTAATAGTAGTAGATGCAGGCAGGAGTCGGTCTACTTGTCACGGACGTAATGCCTATATACATGATCATTGCCATGAATAACGTCATAACTATGCGCTTTTCTATCAACTGCCCAACAGTAATTTGTTTACCCACCGTATGCTATCTTTACGAGAGAGAAGCCTCTAGTGAAAACTATGGCCCGTGGCTCTACCTTTATCATATTACAAAAACTAAAAATACCTTGCTGCAATTTTTTTACTTTTATTTTACTTTGCAATTTATCTATCTATCACTATCAGATTTAAACCTTGCAATTAACGAGTTCAAGGGGATTGACAACCCTCTTGCCCGCGTTGGGTGCAAGTATTTGCTCTTGTGTGCGTAGGTGCTGCTAACGAGGCATTTGCGTGATTCTCCTATTGGTTCAATAAACCTTGGTTCTCACTGAGGGAAATACTTATCCGCTACTATATTGCATCTCCCTTCCTCTTCGGGGAAAATCCCAACGCAGCTCACAAGTAGCAGAAAGAATTTCTGGCGCCGTTGCCGGGGAGACATCATCAAATACCTACAAGGTTCCTTCACACAAATTATCATTTACTTGCTCTACTTTTTATTTGCCTTTATTAGTTTCATTATAAAAAATCAAAAACACAAAAATATTTTATTTTGCTTGTTTGCTTTGTTTTACTTGAAGTTGCTATCATGTCTGAGTTTATAATAGTAAAAGATGCTAGTAAGGAGAATGCTAGTCAAGCTTATGAGGAAGAGCCTAAGTTGCCTGATCTTAATAATGAACCTCATAAGAAAGAGCCTCCCGTAATTTTAGACATTAAAACCTTTCTTACAGACTAGCATCTTGCAGCAATCTTGCAGCATTAGAAGAGAGTAGAACATTAAATCATATGGTAACAATTATACATTAGCAACGCCCAGAGGTCCTTCCTCGACTACCCTGCGAGGAAGCGACCTTGGAGCAATATAACAGTTTATCATATCTTAGTATCCGGTTCTAGTTGTAGTAGATCAGGATACAACTCTGAGCATCCTGTTACCGTGGACACGGCTATTCGAATAGATTAACTTCCCTGCAGGGGTGCACTACTGTACCCAACACGCTCGATTACCTTTGGCCGGACACACTTGCTGGGTAATGCCCGGCCTCGGGTGATCAACACGACGTAGTCCTACCTAGGCTCTTCACAGAGGTCAGCACGCCGGTCTAAATCCTAAGCGCAAAGGGGTCATGGACCTATCGCCCTAAGCACTCTTGCACGTTGCGCGACTGGCCGGGGACCAAGCCTGGCCTCTGTATCCACAAGCAGGCGTTCCAGCTCACCCCAACAATCAGCCCGCACAGTTGTTACGTCTGAAGAGCTTTCGGGAGGAACGTACGGCGCCGAGGGCCCATACCATATTCCCGCGTGGTGGTTAGCGCGTAAAGGCTAGAGGCCTACTCAGATCAAATATCCAAACCCGTTAATCGTGTTTAGTAGCTCGCAGAGAAGATCAGGATCCCCTGTCGCCCCGTCTCAGTAATCCGCGGTCAAGGGACCAGGCCCACCTCTCTCCTAGGTGGTCTCCGCCTGCTCCATTGAACCGCCACCGTAATACTCGCGGGTACCCTTGGGGCGAACTCGTCTTTAACATCGGGAGCTGTCGGGACTCAGGTCCACCTCTGACTAGATGGTACCGCCAGTCCTTCAGTCCCGTATTAACATTAAATGTAACAGTGGGTCCGTACCATCAAGGTGAACTCTGAGGAATCACCCTCGAAAGGTTCACACTTGAGGTATTGCATGACAGAGTCGGCATCAAGAGTGAATTACGAGGAATCACCCTCGGTAAGCCACACTTGATGTGCTACACTACAGAGTCATCATTAATAGTGAGATACGAGGAATCACCCTCGGCACTTGATAACAGCTCTGCAGAGTCATACAACTACAAGGTACCGATGGATGGCTCAGGTCTCGATACAATGGTCACCTTCTCGGAACACCCAAAAGATAAAGCAATGGCAACATGGACAAGGGTGTAGGGCCATTGGTGGGACTCCAACATAACTATACTAAGCATATAGGATAATAGGCAGGTATCAACAACAGTTACAAAATCAGGCTATGCAACAGAATAGGAGTGTCGGAATAACAACAGTAGCATTTCTAATGCAAGCATAATAGACAAAGAATGGGCAATATAGGCATGATCAAGGGGGTTTTGCTTGCCTGGAAGCTCTTCCGTGGAAGTGGGGTCGTCGGTGGCGTAGTAGTCCTCAGGGGCCACGTCAGTCTCTGGATCTACCGAAGAGGAAGAGGGGGAAGAAACAGATAAATAAAAGCATTCAAATGCAATCACAATGCATGACATGACTAAATGATATGCATGGGTGTTCTAATGCACCTCTAAATATTTTAGACGATTTAGGAATTTATTTGGAATTATTTCCTCAAAGTTAAGCACTATTCATTTATCTAAATCAGGCTAAAAGTTCCATGTTCGCCCTCTTAGAGGATTCCAACAGGAATACAAATGACATATTCGGATTCGTTAGAATTTTCTGATCATTTTTCATATATAAAACTTTTCCATCTGAGCTACGGTTGAATTTATATGAATTTTTGAAGTTTAAACAATATTCTGGATTTATTTCAATTATTAGAATTAGCAGAAAAGGAATATGACGTCATGCTGGCGTGAGCATTGCGTCAGCGGTCACCTGACCCGCTGACCAGTCAACTGGGCCCACTGGCCAGCGACTGGACCAGCCCAGTCAGCACGTTGACCCGAGTCAACGTGGTCAACAGGGCAGCAGGGCCCAGCGGCCAGCTACCCAGGCGGGCCCCATGGGCCAGGCCATGTGGCGGCGGCGCCGGAATCTTGCTGGCGGCGACCAAAAATGCGGCAGAGGGACTCGGCCGGCGTCGGGATTTCGCCACTGTGGGCCAAATCGAGCGCCGTGACCAGCGTTTGAATGGGCGTGGCCTTGCGCGTCCATTCCTGCTACCCATGCAAGCCGAGGTGGCCGGAGTTGACGGCGGCGACAGCAACAGGCGGCGGCCGGAGCAGCCGCTCACCGAACCGAGCGACGAGGCTCGCCCGCGACCAACTAGGGTGCGCACGCGCTGCCTGGGATACCCAGGAGCACGTCCGTGCACTCGGCTCTTCTAATGGACGACCGCAACGACGATGGTGAGCTCAGGGGCGGAGGAGAGCTCGGTAATGGCGGGAGCAACGCGGGGAACGAGCTACAGGATGCCAGCGAACAAACAGAGAGAGAGAGAGAGAGAGGGGGGGAGAGGCAGAAGCTCATGTGGAGGCACACGGTGGCCGGCGATAGGTTTGGGAGCGCAGCATGCTGGTGAATCGAAGCGGCGGAGCTCCGGGATCCGAAGGAGGAAGACGACGGCGATTGCAATGTTGCCGTGCTCCCCGGCTCGCGTTCGTTGGTGAGGAGGAAGAAGCAGTCAGCGGCGGTCCTCGTGGACACGTCGGAGTGGCGAGGCGACGGCGGTGGCCACATCTACGGCAGTGGCGCGGCCATGGCAGCGCTTGGGACCGGCGGTGGAGAGGGAGGGAGAGAGGGAGGAGGGGAAAGTGGGCAGGGGGAGTCAGGGGAGTGGGTGAGGTCGATCCTTATCCCCTCTCGTCGTCTGTAGCTGCACGCATCAAGGAGCGGCGGCGAGGCGAGCTCCTGGCCATGGCGACGCCGACAGTGAGGTGGGAGCAGGTGGGAGACGTGGAAGTGGGCTGGGCTTCGCCTCTGTAGTTCTGGGCCGTAGTGTACAGTAGGATTTTTCCTTTTTCTTTTATTTCTTTTTTGTTATTCTCTTCTGCTTTCTGTTTGAATTTCTTTTGGCACTAAATGCTTTTTTGTAAAATATGAGGCTTGCCAAATCAAATATTAAGCATCATATAGCACTGCCACAAAAAGTTTGAGCCACATTTGACTTCATTTGAATTTTGATCAATTGGAGAAGCTTTAAATGAATTGTTTTTGCTACTGTTTTTGATTGGTAGCTTTCAAATAAGCAAGCAAGTGACATGGTTTTCCTCCACAACAATTACTTGTGAAATATTTGCAAAATGATGAACTATTTTTCATGAGAGTTTGTAGCTTTTCAAATTTCACTTAAAGTTTGAATTTTGAATTGGAGTGGAATTTCAAATGAGATATAAAAGGAGAGATGATCAAGCACTGTAATGAAGATGACTTGGCACTATTAGAGAGTCATTACTGTTGCTTAATACATAGGGGTGTTACAATTCTCCTCCTCTAAAAGAAATTCTCGTCTCGAGAATTAATAGGTATAGAAGTAAAAAGATCGGGGTATTCTTCGCGAAGACGATCCTCGCGTTCCCAAGTGGCTTCCTTTTCAGAATGATTCGACCACTGCACTTTTAGGAACTTGATTGCATTCTATCGGGTCCGACGTTCTGCTTGATCAAGAATGCGGATCAGACGCTCTGGATAAGAAAGATCATCTTCCAATTCAAGCATTTCATGATCCACTGCTCAGATAGGGTCCGTGAAGCAGCGACGGAGTTGCGACACATGGAAGACATTGTGGACTTGAGAAAGTTCGGTGTTAATTCCAATTTATACACCACATATCCACGTCTGGCGAGAATACGGAACGGGCCGATGTAGCGAGGAGCTAACTTGCCCTTGATCCCGAAATGATGAGTACCCTTCATCGGAGTGACACGAAGGTAAGCTTGCTTGCCAGGTTGATAGACCATTTCCTTGTGTTTATGGTCATAGTTGCTTTTCTGACGAGATTGAGCCGCTTTAAGATTTTCACAAACAATACGGGCTTGTTCTGCAGCTTGTTGGATAATATCCGGACCAAAAAGTGACCATTCCCCAGTTTCTGACCAATTCAGAGGGGTCCGGCATTTACGTCCGTAAAGAACTTCAAACGGTGCCATCTTCAAGCTAGCTTGGTAGCTGTTGTTGTAAGAGCTCCCATGAGTAGAGATTGTAAAAATGAAAAATCATAGACCTCTCCGAGCGAATCGAATGTCAGTCCCAGAGCAGGCTCTACCACATCCTGCCCGGACAAGGTGTCCTGTCCGGTGGGTGCTTACCAACAATGCATCGTGCCGCTCACCAGGCAGCAAATGGTTTATTTTCATACCAGAATGGTTTGTCCTCCCACACGAAAACGAGCAAATGATACTACACTAGCCCAATCTGCAACCTAACAGCTGCTCCACTTGTACAAGTGTTCCTCCTGTGTCCAGTAACGCCGCAGTTACTGCATTTTGCCTCCTTCCGAGGTTTTTTCGGCAAGTCGCCTCTCTGCGGGCAGGTGGTCTTCTTGTGCCCCTTACCTTTACAGATGCTGCAGAATCTTGTCCATTTACTCAACTCTTCATATGGAGCTTTCTCGCGGCTGTTTGTTGGCCGTCCTTGCTTACGCCTTTTTTCTGGAGCTTCCAGCCTTGCGAGGGTGTCTATGTGCATATCTTGGTCGACTTCGCCTACAGCTAGTATATCTGCATTGCTAGCACCCCCCGCACCCACTGCTGATACATGTCTGTCTTCCAATCCAAGTCCATCTCTCTGATCCTCATATTCAGCAAGAGCAGCAATCCCCTCCCTCAGCAACTTCATCCCTTTCTCATAAGCTTCCACAGATGCATCGCCCAGGCGGACCAACTCCATAGCATGCACGTACAAGCTTGTGTGCCTGTGCGTCATCATCCTGCTACCAGCATGGTCTCGCTGATATACCTAGAGGTGCGTCGGCAGAACATCCCTAGCTTCCCTTGTCCACCACTTCAAGATCAAACTTTCTGGTATTTCTGTGTACCCTAGGACATCCATGACCTGCATCCAGAATTCGTACATGATCGGAGAAAAGAAGAACCAAATCATTAGAAAGATTGAGCACTTGATCGTACAATTACCTTCAACATATGGCAGCAAGGCATCCCCATGTGCTCGAACAGGCCACACTCACACTCAAATTTACCACCATTGTCCAGCATTTGGACATTGTAGACAACCTTTGCCCACCTCGCTCGCCGCTCTGCCTGGGTGTGTGTTGCTCTGTATAATTTACCCTTCTCAACTTCTTCAATCCGATATGCGTGAGCTTGGTACAGCAGCTGCCCAAGCTGCTCGAACATTGCCCGTGTGTATATTTTGCTACCGTGTCTCTATAGACATGTTGCACTTCACCACAATGCCTCCCTGTGTTGGAAACCAATAAAAAAAGTTATTTTCATGTGAATATACACTCGATCAAAGATCATGGATTTAGATATCCTACTCGAACTCACAGTTTTGTTCCGTTTTTCTTCATAACTCTCATCCGCGTCCCTTGCAAATTGGAGGCGCATGTAATGCTTGACAAACATGTGCATCGGGCCCCCCGGCGGAACATATGACTTCAACATGCTGTTGGCACTCTCACTCCGCCATGTGCTAGTCATTTTTGCACAGAAAACACCTTTGAAATAAGGCTTTGCCCATTTGTGCCTGTTCTCATATACATGTGTCATGTACATATGGGCACCAATGTTGTACTTATCTATCAGCATCCTCCAAGCATCCTCAAACTCATCGATTGTCAACATGTGGTTGACGACCTTGTGGAAGTCGGCCGAAAAATCACTCTGTTTGCTGTACAGAGGCCCTAACGACTCTTTAGCTTTCTTCAGTACATGCCATTTGCACCACCGGTGTGCCGTAGATGGTAGAACATTTTTTATCGCAACTTCCATAGCACGACACTGATCTGAAAATTTTGCCAAGACATCGTCAATAGCATTTCCAGACAGACAAAACAATCAAATACACCTATGAAAATGAACACATGCAGAAGGCGTATATGAAAAATACCTGTCAAAATTGTAACAGGGGGTTTCCCACCCATCAGTCTAACAAACTCTGAGAAAACCCACTCAAAACTTTCTTGTTGCTCATCACGTAGGAGCACACCAGCAAGTATTATGCTCTGGAAGTGATTATTTACTCCAACGAACAGACCAAACGGCATGTCATATAAATTTGTTCTGTATGTTGTGTCGAAAGTGACGACATCTCCAAAATATATATACTGGTTACGGCTACTCCCTGTCGCCCACATCAGATTCTTGATCCGGCAACCCTTGTCAGGCTGAACTCTGAAAACAAACTCTTGGTCCTTGGCTGCTATATCAGCAAAAACATCAATTGTTTTCATGACATCATCCTCGGCTTGTTCCTTGTTTATCTTGCCACAAAGGTTTCCGAAGTGTTCTCTTTGTGAACGGCATCTTCTCAACATCACCAAAAAAACTAGATATTATGCTATAAACCTTTGTGACGTTCACATTGTTCTGACGGAGTTGCTTCACCAAATCTTTTGTATATACATCTATGTGCTTGTGCGATGGCCAATATACTTTCTCACCGCACTTCTGGGCCAACGAATGATTGTGGTTTGCTCTGTGCTCAGTAATGTACCAGCCATTATCAGATGTTCTTAACAACCGTATCATGGCTGGGCACTCACATCGACAAGACCTGCTGTTCTCTTTAGTTGGTTTGCCCTGGGAATTCAAACAACAAGGCGGTCAGTTCATAACTCGGACAATTCATGGACTCCATTCAGTCATCCACTCACAAATATGTCAATGAAATTCTATGTTACTGTCACTGTCGAAGAGCTTACCGAGCAGCCACAAACGACCTCCTGCATACACTTCGTCTTCTGTGAGTACAGCCTGCTTTTGCCGTACCTAATGCCGAACCCATGCTCCCAGGAGTATAGGTTGTAAAAATCGTATGCCTCCCCAAGAGAGTCAAATGTCAACCCAATTGCTGGCTCCACTACATGATCGCCAAGCTTATCGGCATATCCTCTGATTGTCTGTTCCAACGCACCTACTCTCTCATGGCAGGGAGCCCTATCCGGGGGATGATTTCCGACTCGGACCCTGCATAACAATCTCAAGCAAATCAATTATAGTCTGAAAATACGACACAGAATTTTACTTTTCAGTATCACTTTTTCATTCTGGTCGAAGATTTTTTGCTCCCACACCCATGTTTCTAGCCCACTAATCTGTTTTCTTTGCATCATTTTTTCCCATGGCTGTTTACATCACTTATCTACTCAGTCTTACCGCTCTGCGTATGAATGCAAGAACATATAGTAAACCGCGGACCAACTAACTCTGCATCCCCCCATCTGTCAGTATGCATCTGCAAACGAAATGGATGACAAACATGTTACCTCTTCGTCCACCCAGGCGCTTGAGGATCGACCTTCCCTGTTGATTGCGCAGACAATCCGTCGCAACTCTCAGGTTGGTCCTCGATCACAGCATCACGGTCTGCATGCAGAGTTGCTGCATCTCCGCCGTGTTCAATGGCATCGGCGTTGTCGCCCTCACTCTCACTGAAACCGGACATGGCTGGTCCGCCTGCCGCTACACTTGTTTCCTCTCCGCACATATCGCCAACATAGCGACCATATGAGCCACGCCCATACTCACAGACGACTGCACCACGAGATCCATTGCCTGAATCTTCTTCCGGGCGGCCGCCTCCAGCAATCAACTCAAGCACGGCTGCCGCGCTACAGGCCTCCTCCGGGAAGATGGGCAACCTGCAGGAGATTAAGTCAATTCCAAAGGCAACAAGGACCAGCGTTGAATCTAAGGACTAATAACACCCCATGGCCGCCAAAACAATGGACTACTCACCGGTCCACAGGAGAAACGGGGAAATCCATCGCCATTGCCACTCTGCCGCTGCAGCCAGCGCTCCTCTCACAACTTCCAGCGCGAGAAAGCAAATCCCGGGTGCTAACTACGGCCTGGACGCCGCCGCCGCCGCCGCCACCAATCTTCACCGGGACCAACCTCGCCGCCGCCGCCGCCGCCCAAGAACACTGTTTTTCCGCAGGCGGAGTGTTCTTCCACACGCCCACCGCCTCCCACCCCCCCCCCCCCCCCCCCCCCCCCCCCCGCTTATCATCTCCAAAACTGCGGCCGCGCTAGAGGCCTCATCCGGGAAGATGGGCAACCTGGTAAGATTCAATAGAATCCCTAATCTATGTGCTCGGGCGGCAAGATATTCAGGCCGGGGAAACAGAGTTAATGCCGCCTGATAGATTGCTTACCTGTCCACCGGAGAGACGGGGAAGTCCATCGCCATGGCCGCGCCACGTCTGACTCAGAGCACCTGGCGCACCGCCGCCGCCGCCGCCGACGCCCACCACCACTTCTCTTCCCTCGATCCCCTTTCTACAGCAAAAATGGGGCGACCCCCGTTGGACAGTGCGGTGTGCCCACCTGTACCTCTCTCTGACTGGTGGGTCCATCTCACGGCTGGCCAGACCAGGTGTCGACGACGCTTCTCCACCACAAACGGGCGGGGGTTGGCAGCCGTTAACGGCGAGCAAACGAGCGTCCATGCGCCGTGGTCTGACACTACACGTACATGTCCTTTCGCTTCTTTTTATGTTCCCGTATATGCAGCTGAGTAATACACGGCACACATCCCAACGCTATCATGTGCGGCGTGGATATCGGGAGCACCTGGACCCGGGAGCCAAAACTCCACTCCCGTAGCTACTATGCTATAAAAGAGCGCTCTTGATATTTCTCTAGCAACACAGCAATCTGGATACAGAAGGAGGAATTGCATGCAGAGAAGTTGGGGAAGGGAAGGAGAAAGGGGATACAAGTTCAGAAACAACATTGCTGATCGAGGAGGTCGTTTGAAGATGCATCTGGGATGCCGCGTTGTGGAGCAAGCGCTTCAAGGGTGGAGAGAGGGATCACTTTCTTCAGCTTAGAGCCCTCCTCGCTCCATGTGTTAACTGAACTTCCTCCCCCATTTCCCGCAGATCGTTTCCTGAAAATTTTGTATGACTGCCCAGTCAGGTTCGAGTAATATAACAAGCGGTGGGGAACCTCTGCCTCCGTCATTCTCGAAAGAACAAAAAGTTGCCAACGGCACTCATAGTTTTTAACTTGCCCGCTTGCTCAGTGGGGCAATTTGATTTTTTGCCACAATTTACTTTGGACTTTGACATTTTGCCACTAGTTACATAGTATTTGATAAATTTGATAATTTATCAAATACTATGTAACTAGTGGCAAAATGTCAAAGTCCAAAGTAAGTTGTGGCAAAAAATTAAATTGCCCTGCTCGGGGCTCAGTGGTGGTAACATGCATGCTGGCTACCGTCTCTCCCGTTGGGGACGCGCCTTTGTCCTATCGGTCTTATCCCTGGCCTTAAACTTGTCGCCCAGCTCCAGGTCCCCAGATATATAGCTTAAATGTGATTTGTTTTTTGTTGAATTATGAGTAGATCAGAAGTGCAGCCACTACAGGAAAAAACATTTTTTTGCCTTGTGTTCACGTGTAAGCTGAGGGCAATTTATCGGCCACTCGGCGTATAGCCGTGTACGCCGAGTGTAAACACAAATACCCACGGCAAAACAAAGACTCTCGGCGTATAGCACTGTACGCCGAAAGCAACCAGACAACACTCGGCATAGAGAAGGCTCTCGGCATACTGTGTGAAAAACACTCGGCTTCTAGACGACGCTCGGCGTACTGACCTGCCACCACTACCGGAATAAACCTATATGCCTACGGCCTTATCTATGCCTACAGCTTTTTGTCGGGGCCGTAGGAATAGCTGGAGCTAGGCCGACGGCCGGGGAAAAACCGTCAGCATAGAAAAGCCGTCGGCGTAGCTCCATCTATGCCTACGGTTGCCGTAGGCATAGTTAGGCCGTTGGCATACATCGATCTATGCCTACGGTTGCCGTAGGCATAGCTAGGCCGTCGGCATAGAGGTGGCCTTGGCGGCCCGGGGATAGACGGCGGGCTGACACCGTCAAATCTATGCCAACGGCCCTAACGGCAAGGCCGTCGGCATAGTTTGCATCTATGCCTACGGCCGTAGGTATTGTACTCAGCCAGGAACAACCAGGAGCTGCCACGTGGCAGGACTATGCCTACGGCAAGACCGTAGGCATAGTACTCAGCCGTAGACATAGTCCTGCCATGTGGCAGCTCCTGGTTGGCCGGACTTCGCGACGGCGCCGTCAGCTGCCAGGAGCTGCCACGTGGCAGGTGCAAACAGTCGGCACGCGGCTCCGGAGTGTGCCCCCCCCCCACGTCCACGTCGGGTCGACACGGAGGGAATCTTGTGGTGTGTTGGGCCCAGACCTTGTTCTGAAGTATTCCTATGGGCTGACCTATCACAACTAGGTGGAGAAGTCCATTGGTCAAAGCCCGTCCGGCGAAAGTCAACGGGGTAGAACTCCAGGTCAACGGGGCTAGGGTTAGGCCGGCCGGGGGCCTTCAGGGGGAAGCAATGCCACCAAAGCATCACACCGGGTCCTCGTACATGTCTTAAAGTGTGGTGGGATGTTTGAACAGGCAATACGCGGCTCCGGAGTGTGGCCCCCCTCACGGGAGGCAATGACACCATAGTAACGTTCCACGGTTCTGGTGTTGCATGAATCTTCCTGAACACTCGGAGCGTGATCAATTCATGAGTTTTTTACACAGTGCAGACACATGTGATATAAGATGTGTGGCAATTTTCACATTTTTTAAAGATGCAGAAGTATCTGAAAAAATCCCCCGTTATGGATTGTTCTTCGCATGTCTACGAGTGTGGTTGGGGGCCTTCGGGGGCTAGCTATCCCACCAAATCTTGCGCTGGGCCCTCATACATGTCTGGAAGTGTGGTGGAAGGTGCAAACAGCCGGCACGCGGCTCTGGAGTGTGCCCCCCCCTCACGGCCGGCGCTGCCACCGGCACTTGGAGGGGGGAAACGGCCACGTCGGGTCGACATGGAGGGAATATTGTGGTGGGTTTGGCCCAGACCTTGTTCTGAAGTGTTCCTATGGGCTGACCTATCACAACCAGGTGGAGAAGTTCATTGGTCAAAGCCCGTCTGGCGAAAGTCAAAGGGGTAGATCTCCGGGTCAACTAGGCCAGGGTTAGGCCGGCTTGGGGCCTTCGGGGGGTAGCAATGCCACCAAAGCATCGCACCGGGTCCTCATACATGTCTTAAAGTGTGGTGGGATGTTTGAACAGGCAATACGCGGCTCCAGAGTGTGGCCCCCCTCACGGGCGGCAATGATACCATAGTAACGTTCCGTGGTTCTGGTGTTGCATGAATATTCCTGAACACTCGAAGCGTGATCAATTCATGAGTTTTTTACACAGTGCAGACACATGTGATATAAGATGTGTGATAATTTTTCATATTTTTTAAAGATGCAGAAGTATCTGAAAAAATCCCCCGTTACGGATTGTTCTTCGCATGTCTACGAGTGTGGTCGGGGGCCTTCGGAGGCTAGCTATGCCACCAAATCTTGCGCTGGGCCCTCCTACATGTCTGGAAGTGTGGTGGCAGGTGCTAACCGCCAGCACTTGGAGGGGGGAAACGGCCACGTCGGGTCGACACAGAGGGAATCTTTTGGTGGGTTGGGCCTAGACCTTGTTCTGAAGTGTTCTTATGGGCTGACCTATCACAACCAGATGGAGAAGTCCATTGGTCAAAGCCCGTCCGGTGAAAGTCAAAGGCATAGATCTCCGGGTCAACGGGGCCAGGGTTAGGCCGGTCGGGGGCCTTCGGGGGGGTAGCAATGCCACCAAAGCAACGCACCGGGTCCTCATACATGTCTTAAAGTGTGGTGGGATGTTTGAACAGGCAATACGCGGCTCCGGAGTGTGCCCCCCCTCACGGGCGGCGATGACACCGTAGTAACGATCCGCGGTTCTGGTGTTGCATGAATATTCCTGAACACTCGGAGCGTGATCAATTCATGAGTTATTTACACAGTGCAGACACATGTGATATAAGATGTGTGGTAATTTCTCATATTTTTTAAAGATGCAAAAGTATCTGAAAAAATCCCACGTTACGGATTGTTCTTCGCATGTCTACGAGTGTGGTCGGGGGCCTTCGGGGGCTAGCTATGCCACCAAATCTTGCGTTGGGCCCTCTTACACGTCTGGAAGTCTAGTGGCAGGTGCAAACAGCCGGCATGCGGCTCCGGAGTGTGGCCCCCTTCACGGACGGTGCTGCCGCTGGCACTTGGAGGGGGGGGGGGGAACGAACACGTCGGATCGACACGGAGGGAATCTTGTGGTGGGTTGGGCCTAGACCTTGTTCTGAAGTGTTCCTATGGACTGACCTATCACAACCAGGTGGAGAATTCCATTGGTCAAAGCCCGTCCGGCGAAAGTCAAAGGCCTAGATCTCCGGGTCAACGGGGCCAGGGTTAGGCCGACCGAGGGCCTTGGGGGGGGGATAGCAATGCCACCAAAGCATCGCACCGGGTCCTCATACATGTCTTAAAGTGTGGTGGGATGTTTAAAGGGGCAATACGTGGCTCCAGAGTGTGGCCCCCCGTCACGGACGGCGATGACACCATAGTAACGTCCTGCGGTTCTGTTGTTGCATGAATATTCCTGAACACTCAGAGCGTGATCAATTCATGAGTTTTTTACACAGTGCAGACACATGTGATATAAGATGTGTGGTAACTTTTAATATTTTTTTGAGTTGCAGAAGTATGTGGAAAAATCCCCCATTACGGATTGTTCTTCGAATGTCTACGAGTGTGGTCGGGGGCCTTCGGGGGCTAGCTATGCCACCAAATCTTGTGATGGGCCCTCATACATGTTTGGAAGTGTGGTGGCAGGTGCAAACACCCGACACGCGGTTCCGGAGTATGATCCCCTTCACGGACGGCGATGCCGCCGGCACTTGGAAGGGGGAAACAGCCACGTCGGGTCGACACGGAGGGAATCTTGTGGTGGGTTGGGCCCAGACCTTATTCTAAAGTGTTCCTATGGGCTGACCTATCACAATCAGGTGGAGAATTCCATTGGTCAAAGCCCGTCCGGCGAAAGTCAAAGGCCTAGATCTCCGGCTCAACGGGGCTAGGGTTAGGCCGGCCGGGGCCCTTCGGGGGGTAGCAATGCCACCAAAGCATCGTACCGGGTCCTCATACATGTCTTAAAGTGTGGTGGGATGTTTGAACAGGCAATACGCGGCTCCGGAGTGTGGCCCCCCTCACGGGCGGCGATGACACCGAAGTAACGTTCTATGGTTCTGGTGTTGCATGAATATTCCTTAACACTCAGAGCGTGATCAATTCATGAAATTTTTACACAGTGCATACACATGTGATATAAGATGTGTGGCAATTTTTCATATTTTTTAGAGATGCAAAAGTATGCGAAGAAATCCCTCTTTGCGGATTGTTCTTCGCATGTCTACGAGTGTGTTCGGGGGTATTCGGGGGCTAGCAATGCCACCAAATCTTGCGCTGGGTTTCGGACGAAGCACTGATCCGTGGGCTTTGACTGGATTCGAAACAGGGTTCGCCATGGTGAATTTCTCTTTGTTTGTGTTAGGGTAAGTCATAGTGACATGTTAATCCAAGATTGAGCTCATGTCTTCACAAGATTTCCTTCCGTAGCCTCGAAGTGGGGGTGTCGCACTCTATGTCCAGAACCTTCGTGCCGGATAGTCCTATTTCTGAAGCAAGTGCCACATCAAAGTTGTGTATTGTATATTTAAACATCACACCACCTTTCTATACATATATTAGGGCCACATGCAAGTGATGGAGGTTTTCTGACCCTCCCTCGCACGGTTTCGGACGAAGCGCGGATCCGTGGGCCCCGATTGGTCTAGGGCTTTGACGGGGCTTCGAAACAGGGTTGACCATGATGACTTTCTATTTGTTTGTATTATAGTAGGTCATAGTGACTTGTCAAACCAAGATTGAGCGCATGTCTTCACAAGATTCACTCCCGTCGCCTCGAAGTGCGGGATTCGCACTCTAAGTCCAGAACCTTCATGCCGGATAGACCTGTTTGAGAAGCAACTGCCACATCAAAGTTGTGTATTGGATATTTAAACATCACACCACCCTTGTATACAT
Source organism: Elymus sibiricus (assembly GCA_039707655.1). Classification (NCBI taxonomy): domain Eukaryota; kingdom Viridiplantae; phylum Streptophyta; class Magnoliopsida; order Poales; family Poaceae; genus Elymus; species Elymus sibiricus. Next base: position 7,120,601 of record CM077666.1, read on the forward strand.
ATATTAGGGCCACATGCAACTGGTGGAGGTTTTCTGACCTTCCCTCGCGCGGTTTCGAACGAAGCGCTGATCCGTGGGCCTGCGCGGTCTAGTGCTTTGACCTGCTTCGAAAGGGGGTTGGCCATGGTGACTTTCTCTTTGTTTGTGTTAGGGTAGGCCATAGGGATATGTCAAACTAAGATTGAGCCCAAGTCTACACAAGATTCCCTCCCGTTGCCTCGAAGTGGGGGTTAGACGAAACAAGTACTAGACATACATGCGAACAAGTAAGCATATATAGAAAGCATTGCACCGATACATATAGAAAGTATTGCATTATACGAAGCATTGCATCGATATATATATAACAATAGTCTTACAACGAAAATAATAGTTCATCATACGAAGGGCATCCACAAGCCGGACGCTCAAATTAAGATTTTAATAGCATAGTACAATAATAAAGTAGAGTGCCCGTTTAAAGTAGAATGAAGCCACACAGGTCAAGGCGACTGACCGTGACAGAAATCGAGCCATCTCTCCCTTTGCTCTGGGTTCTCCGATCTCGCATCCGCCATCACCCAACGTAGTACATCCTCGGCCGAGAGAAGTCGGTCCCGTGGGCACAATCGCTGCATCTCCTCGCGCGTAGTCCGAGAGACCACCGCCAGTGCCAATTTCTCATTACCGATGAACTCCATCTTGGCCTCCTGCTCCTTGGCACGATGAATCCGAGCCAGGCGCGATGCGAGTGGGATCTGCTCTTGCTCGTCCTCCCACACCCTTTTGCGCTGGAGTTCCGCAACCTTCTCCGCCCTTGAGATTAGCTCTAGCGGATGGAGTCGTCCTTCAAGGGCCCCATCTCCGCTCTCAATCTCCTCTCGTCTCCCCCTCTCTCCCTCTCTCCCTCGGTTCCACCTTGAACTCGATGTGATCAGGAGTATCAGGACAACGCTCGGAGTTGGCCTGCACTGGCCAGAGGCCCCTCCTCCAGAGGCGGTCAGGATAGTCGTTGTCGTCGGAGCTAGAGGTGCGGCGGCGCGGCGGTGTGTGCGGCCGGCGTCGGTCGGCGGGCGCCGTAGATCGTGGGCGGCACGGCATATCGAGGTGGGGAGGCCGGTGGGTGTTGTCGCCGGCGTCGAGGTGGTGGGGGCGCCACCGGCGTCGAGGTCGTCGAGGTACATGCCTGTACAAAGAGCAACTAATTAATATATCTAGCTATCTAACTATCTTCATTAATTAGTTCGGTTATAATCACAAGCATTTCCATATCGATTTCATCATCCACATATTAATATTGCTATAAACGATCTACTATACACATTCATGCATATAATCCATCATCCATATCAAATTAAATCTATCTAGCTATAACATTCATATCATATCATTCGATCCATATATATATATATATATATATATGATCAAAAAAATTATCATCATATCCACATATATAATCATAATCTATCTATCCATATGATCAAAAAAACTATCATAATCTTTCATAATCTATATATACACATCGATCCATGTTTGAACACATGCATATTTACATTTTAACATAACAAATTTTTACTACTAACTTCTTTTCATTTTTTAATTTCTTTCTCTTCCCTTTTGCTTTATTTTGTTATCAATATTGCTAAACTCTACAATGCACATTGATCAATTGACCTATAATATCTATACAAATTATAAAATGCTATCATACATGAAGAAAATAAAAAAGAAAACATATATCATCCATACCAAAAAAAATTCAATATTGTTAAGCTCACACATCCATATTATTCATACAATCCATCATATATCCATATCAAATTTCAATCTATACTATATCGATCATCGATCCAATTGCATCCACATGCATTTATCATATTTATCATAATTTAATTATATCAATCATCGATCCTAACACGAATATAATTATTATTAAGATATCTAGCTATTTGGATATCATTCATATATAGCTAGCTATTTGGATCCACACACACATGCATGCATATTATTCATCAAAAATATAGAGAAAAAAACTAGAGTGGATCGGATCAGCTTGCTCACCTCGGTGGGAGATCGGTGTAGGTCGGCCGGCGTCGGGTTGGCGGCGACGGCCGGCGGCGGCGGCTGCGGAAGGGTCGACGATGTCGGCTGTGGCGCCCGGCCGGCCGTGTGGGAGATGAAGGGCCGGCACGCGGCGGCGGCGGCTGGCGGTGGGAGATGAAGAGGGCCGGGCTCCGACGGAGAATATAAGCCGGGCTCGGACGGAGCGTACTCGGCTTATACCGACCGCCGCCACGCTAGCCGTTAAGCGCGCCGACGGCGGCCACGTGGCAAGGAACGTTACCGAGAAACCAATGTAAGCCGAGATCTTTTTTATTATATATGCCGAGCATTTTGTGTAAGCCGAGATCTTTTTCTGCCACCTCTCGGCTTACGTCCATGTAAGCCGAGTTCATTTTTGTTGCCGTGTGTTCTTCTTTTCGTACTCGACGTACACTCTTATAAGCCGAGCACCTGTGTTTTTACACTCGGCTTACATGCAGATACATGGCAACGTGTGTTTTTCCTGTAGTGTAAGTGGAATACGTGCAACCAAATCCTCGTCTCCTTCCTCGAATTTCTGACGCCGCCATGCCCTAGGCATCGTCGGTGCCTCCGTCTCCCCTCGCACCAGCTGCTCCCCTTCCAATCCTCTTTCTGTTCCACAACGCTCGGGACGGCTCTTCACGCAACAAATCCCAACCCTGAGCGTAATCCCGTCGCCGCCGCGTAGGTTGTTGCACGGTAACGGCAGGAGAGATCGAGGAGATAAGGAGGTCGCCGCGTTTCTCGAAGAGGCCGCCGTCGCAACTCCGGTCCTCTGCAGTTAATTACCTTGGACGGCAAAGCAGTCTGCAACCAAGCGTCATCCGTTGTTTCGATCAGAGGTCCTGCCGTTGCAACCAGGTTATTCATCCAATCTTTGTCCATCAGTTAGTGCTCGTTCCTGCAGTATATAGCTAGCTATATGTGGCTCGGTCTGCTAGTACTGCTATGGATATATAGCAGCAAGAGGAATTTCTCTCCCTAGTATTTGATCTGATTGCTAGCTGGATTGGATTATGAGGCTTGGGCAGTTTGTTTTTGTCACACCATACATCATGTTTTTTTTTTTGCGGAAATCACCATACATCATGTTGCCGTACCGATTACTAGCTGGTTTGACCTTGAAAATTCCAGTGGGTTGGGTTACTACTCTGATCTGATGATTTTCTTGTCTGATCTGATGATTTTCTTGCCTCATGGAACCCACCTGATCGATGGGTTGGTGTTAAGGACTGTCAAAACCTCATCATTTTTTGTGTGGCACATGTACAATTCAGTTTCATACACCACCAACACCAACTGAACCCAGAACCTAAAGCTGCTGTTAGGCTAAGTTTGCTAATCAGTATTACACTTCTAATACTGCACTTCTCTTGCAATTTTCCCTGAAATCGAAAAACGTCTGACCAAGTCTCTAGTTTGCTTTGTTGCTACGCCGGAGTGTTAATCTTTTTTATCAGTCAAACACCTTGCAAACTTAAAGCAGTCCAAGCTTTTTAATTTTAAGCATTTAACTACACCAGGTTCATGCAAAAGCTACAAAGGTACAACATAGACAAAGGGAGCAGCAGACTGGTCCACATATTCCATGCTCATATTGCAATGTTATGCATATTTGTACATGAGCATTCATTCGACATTCACTGCAGGTTTAATGGAAGAGCAAGTGCAGCGCTTGAGTGGCGTTGACGAGCAAGTGCAGCTCTTGGGTGGCAGCCCCGAGCAAGTTCAATGCTTGAGTGGCATCGACGAGCAAATGCAGCTCTTGGGTGGCAGCGCTGAGCAAGTGCAGCGCTTGAGTGGCATCAACGATCAAGTGCAGAACTCTGGTGATGTCAACGAGCTAGTGCAGAACTCGGGCGGCGTCGACAAGCAAACGGAAATGTGGGAAGCCATTGACCAGAAACGACAGGTGTGGGATGCCATCGAAGAGCAGCAAAAGTAAGTCCCTCGCCCTCCATGTTTTCCTTGTCACATTATTTGTATTTTTTGATTTTTGACCCCCCATGTTTTCATTTTCTTTGTGCAACTCTGTACTGTACCCTCGTCGTTTGTAGGGTAACAAGCTCAATATTTGAATGAGATACCGTGGTTCAGAGTTTGGCAATTGACATGGTGATACTCTCTCTTGTATTGTTAGTTACTCTATACAATTTTTAGACTCACATGTCCTAGGTCTTGCTGTGTCTTTCTACTACTTCATAAACTGTGAAGAGATTGAAAGATACAGTACATTATTGCAAGAAGCATGCACGTGAAATACTATCAGGAGTAGCCTTGATACTCCTGATAGTATTAGGACTAGCCTTGATACTAGCTGAAATGTTCTTCATGTGGTGGTTGCCTGAAGAACTAGCCTTGATACTTACAAGCTGACAACAATATTATTAAAGACAGTACAATCTGAATTGACACAAATCTGCAAACATGTTCTTCTCAAAAGTCAAAACCAGAGCATTTGCTGGATGGGTTTCATCATTTCAGAGGTTATGTGAACTGTAGTGTAGACTGTGCACTGTACCGTTCAGTTGCTATATACAGAGGTCTATCATATCGTCTAAGTTGGTGTAATTATGTGCCCTTTTTTGTTTGTAGGGTACTAAGCACAATATTTCCTTTTCAAAAACTAAGCACAATATTTGAATGGGATGCCATTTGCTGCTCATGGCTTATTTATATATCTACCTGGTTGTGTCTTCTCTGAAGATTGTTAAGAAAGCCCTGAAGATGATGATTCTAACAAGCCTGTCGCTGAAGCCTTGAAGCTCGTCTCTATATGCGTTGAAGTCTTTAGTTTTGACCCCCATTGATTTTTCTAATTGATGAACTGATGTGTAATGGATGATTGTGTGCCACCGCAAAAAAAATTTATTGTATGCATCCTGTTGTGAGAGGTTACTTACAATATGTGGTCATATGCGGACGCCACATTAGCCACAGAAATATTAAGTGGATTTTGACATAATCCCACATAAGGACTGGTGGCTGGTGCGGGCAAGTCCCAGGATGTCCAGCAACCTGTCCACTTACATCCTAACACTCGACGTCTCAAGTTCGACCCTTGGGCTATGCACTATTTTTATTTCTTTGCCTGTTCCAGAAATAGGACCCACCTGTCATAGTGTGACAGTGAGAGAGCATCTAACAAGTGGGTCCAGGGGTATTTCGGTCAGTTCGCATGGTCAACGATCTTTGACCGGATGGTAACGGGGTTGGATGGACACTTAAACGGAAGGATGACATTTTTTAGCAGCTGCAATTGCTAGTGGCAAAACTGAGTAGTGTGACACAACTAGTGGTAAAAATGATAAAAACCCTATATTTTGTACCAAGATACCATTGCGCAAAAATTATTGATCTTTCTAAATGTGGGTTTTGTGTTCAAGTGTTCTGTTTCATGAATTGTTACATAAGAAACTACTAGCATCAGTCGAGGTTTTTGAGCACTGACACGTGCATTGCACGTGCATGTTTTTTTTTTTGCGAAAAGGCCTAAGGCCATATATTAAGTATAACAAGTCCTTACAAACACACTCTTACAGAAAAAGAAAAATACATTCAAAATCTTCGGGGTGCCGAAGTCTTCTTCCTCCTGCATTCACCGACAGCGCGCCGTGAGCATAGCTCGATGCCACCTCTGGGCCTCCGCCTCGGCAGAGCAAACTTTTTGAAACCCATGAGCTTATAGAAGTAGCGGCCGGAAAGTCGTCGATGTAGACCAGGAGACGCTGGCGGCCGCGATCTGTGAAGCAAATCGCCGCCCCGGAGGAAAAAACGCCGATAAGGGCCTATAGAAACTCTGAAGACCACGAAAGCCGGCTGAATCCAGATGGATCCACCGAAAACCTAAACCGACCGGATCCCCGAAGACCCGCCGGAGACACGGTTCCACACGCCCTCCGCCGGCGAAAAGCACACCAACGGAATGGGGATAAGGCGGAGAGAACATTATTCCTACCCTGGGGTACCGCCGCCGCCTCGCCGCCTCAAACCAAACACAGTCTCCCTAAAGAAAACCTGAAAAAATTCACCCATGCCGCTGTACGACAGATCCGGGTTTGGTGTTCAGCTCGCCGCCGTCCGGAACCATGCACCGATGCCCTCTTCTCTAGTGATCTAGCCAGGCCGGGCCACCGATGAAGATCGCCGCGCTGGATCCGGCCGCCTGACGAAGACCGCCGCTCGAGCACACATCTCCTTTGCCGTCGCACAGCAACCCAATCAGGAGCTCCACAGCAGGCCGCTCCCGATCAGGACCACCCCGCCGGCGACGCGCCCTAGCGGCGGCGAGATGGGTAGGTGACGGGTGGCGGCTAGGGTTTCGCGGTCGCCAACCTTGCCGCCTCTCTCGGGAAAAACTGTTCGCTAGCCTCGCACGTACACGATTACTAGTGTAGGAAGTGTGTTTGTATTAGACGACGGCGGTGGCGGGCGTGGCGGCGGGGCCGGAGGCATTGCCGGCCGCGGAGGTGAAGACAGAGGACTTGCCGGCGGCGGCGACCATGCTGCATTCTTGGTCCTCGAGCAGGAACGACCGGACGGCGTCGATGCAGGGCGCGGCGACGAGCCGCTGCCACGCCTCGTCGGCCGCGGCGCCGTGCTTCAGGAACACCTCCGTGGCGTCGACGCGGCGGACGCGCCACATGCATGCCAGCCGCTGGATCTTGCCGCGCTGGCGGGACGCGAGCCGCGACGTGTTGGCCTTGATCTCGTCAATGGCCGCGGCGAGCATGCACGCACGCTCGTCTTCGCCGGCGCCACGCGACCGGAGGTAGGCATCGAGCTCGGCGATGCCGATGGCGCGCCAGACGCCCCTGGAGTAGTCGGTGCGGCGCGGGTCGAAGGCGGCGGCCACCTCGTCGACGAGGCCGCGGCGGCACATGTCGTCGACGCGGCGCGCCAGCAAGTCGCGCAGCACGGGGAGCTGCACGTCCACCCACAGGAAGCAGCAGCCGTACCGCTCCCCTTCCACGAGTTCCTCCACGTACGAGTTGGACCCGCCGGCGACGACGGGGACGTGGCCCCGCGCCGCGGCCGCGCTCGCCGCAAGCGCAGCCTCGCGGCGGAAGTCGGCGGCGGTGAAGTCCTCGTCGGGGCACCCCACGACGCCGAGCAGGTGGTGCGGGACCCCCGCGCACTCGCGGGGTGAGACCTTGTTGGTGGCCACGTCCAGGCCGGCATAGACCTGGATCTTGTCGGAGTTGATGACCTCGCCGCCGAAGCGGAGCGCGAGGTCGATGGCGAGGCGGGACTTGCCGGTCCCCGTGGCGCCCATGACCACCACGGCCTTGTGCCTGACCACGAGCGGCAGCCTCGGGAAGGCCAGAGCTGGTAGCGGCGCCATGGTTAATGCTAACTGCTAAGCTTGATCGCTCGCTACACAGGACAGGCGGCCGGCGATCGCTGACGCTGAGAGAGTCAAGTGTGGTGGTCTTGAAATGTTGTCGCTTGCTCTGTGATGTGTGGGTGTGACTGAGCAGGGGAGGTGGTGGTATTATATTTGTAGGTGTGGTTAGGACGAGGAGTTACTACTAAGCAGGGGAGCTTGTGCAAATGTAAAATGGGATGGATTAGTTTAAGCTGACATGAGCTAACATTTGATTTAATGTCGTAGGTGGAATGTTGATGATGGAAATATGTCATGCCAATGTCATTTGATTTAATTGATGTTTTTTGTATTGGTAGGACGGCCCGGCACTATCCTCTTCTTGATCAGCACTACGTCGCCGAGCATCGTGGGCGGCTTATCGAGGATGGGAAGGTAATAACCATAACTTGCTCAATTTTCTTTTGTTTGCAATTATGAAGGTAGTGACCATATCTTGTTTAATTTTTGCATTCTCTAACCCCTCAGCGTTTGACGGGCCACAATGCCTCTGACATGCCGTACATGCCGTACGATGAGCAACACGCTGAGTACATCGAGAGTGCGGGCCTTCTACCCTTCGTACTCCAGTTTCGGCGTCGCCCGCCGAAGTTGAACTCCACGACCATCACCGCCCTTGTGGACCGTTGGAGGCCCGAGACACACTCCTTTCACCTGCCCTGTGGGGAGATGATGATCACTCTGCAGGACTTTGCCATGATCATGGGCCTTCCAATCGACGGAGCCGCTTTAACTGGGAGGGTGGGCTCGGACGGGTGGCGCGACCGGGTTGCGGGCCTCATCGGTGTTAGCCCTGCCCCGCCTGCACTGGGAGAAAAGGATACGAGGCCTACCGGTGTCTCGTTCGTGTGGCTACGAGAGGCTAGAGGGGGATGCCCCCCTGGTGTTGAGCCGGTGACGGTGCAGTAGTATGCCCGGGCTTACTTGTGGTAGTTGTTAACTAAGGTGGTCTTTCCAGATTCGGCAGGGGACATTGCCTCATGGATGTATTTGAACCTACTAGGTGACTGGGACGCCAACTGCAGCTGGGGGTCGGCGGGTCTAGCCTTTTTATACCGGTAGGTAAAACGGAATTGCATCGGTTTTCTGTGTATATCTTTTATCATTGAATACCAGAAATTGACATGTTTTTCAACGTGCAACTGGACGAGGAATGTCGTAGGACGACCACCGGAGCTGGTATTGGCGGTTGTGTGTGGGGCGTCTCGGTGTAGATGTGGGAGCGCATGCCGGATGGTAGTCCCATTAAACTGCCCCTGGTTCAATGGATTGGGCTTGATGAAGGTAATCCTGATTGGTTCCCGACCGTCGCATACTCGTGGGACAGAGTGGAGGGGTACACAGGCAACTCGAAGGTGCAGTACAAGGCGAAATGATCTATTAATCTGCTAATAAGTCGTTTCATACCAGTTTCGTCATAATTTGTAGGATTGATAGGAAAAATTGCAAGAATGTCAAGGAATGGGACCGCAAACACCGGGAGTGGGCGAACTTGTGGAATCTGATGGAGAAGAATGATGAAACGGATGGTGCAATGCACAACGAGAAGGACTATATCAAGCATCTGGAGTGGCTAAAGCCTGCTTGGACTCAGGAGGACTACTTGAGGGCGCGGGAACCCAGAGGGACTACACACCCGTGTTTGACAGAGTGGTATGTTTCTCATGCGAACCTGAGTTTCATACCTCTTTTGTATATCCTTGGCAGCCACTTTCCTTACCCGCATGTCCAGGGCACGGAGCTCCATCTAAGCATTGACGAGGGCGGAGTTGCACTCCAACACACTAGTAGAAAACAGGGCTTTCGTTCTAGCCGGAAAGGATCAATAGTCCCGGTCACGTTACGAACCGGGACTAATGTGACCATTAGTCCCGGTTCGAGCGGCTAGGATGCCGGACGGGGCTCGGCTAGCTTTAGTCCCGGGTCAAACGCAACCTTTAGTCCCGGTTGGAGATACCAACCGGGACTAAAGGGGCTGCGGCAGGATGCGGCCGGTGCGAACCCCTTACCTTTAGTCCCGGTTGGTGTCTCCAACCGGGACTAAAGGTTAGTCCCGCTTGGAGAAAGTTTATTTTCTGTTTTTCCATTTGTTTTCTGTTTTTAGTTTTTGTTTTAAATTGCTTATATCTTTTAGGATATTTGATGTTTTTGAGTGATTCTTTTTTGCATTAGATTCAAAATTTTGTCTAGTTTCTGTTTGTGCCATTAGTTTTTAAATTTGAATGGTTTAAATTTGAATTTGTTCAAATTTGCTTCAAACCCTAGATTGTGAATAATTTGAGTTTAAAAATAGTTTTTAATTTAATTCTTTTTGCTCCTAGTCACATGTTAGATTGTTGTCACAGTAAGATTTATTTGGTTATTTTTAGAATAATTTAAATTAGGATTTTAATTAAAACAGTACTGTTTTGCTTATATAGTTGTTTTAGTCATTTAATTGTTGTTTTTATTTATTTTTAGTTAGTTCTTTCTGTACATTTTAACATGTTGTAGTATGCTTCTGTTAGACAACAGTAGATAAAATTGCTTGAGTAAACATGATTGTTAGAATTGCTTGCTAGAGTAAATGCTTATGTGAATGCAATGTTTGATTAATATAGATTTCATCGGAGAGTGACGAATAGTTCTATCAAGTTATTTCTGAGAGCGATATTATCTTCATTAACTATACCAGGCAAGTTCACTTTGACCATACTTTTCATACCTATGTTTTTATTGCATTTAGTGACACCTTTTCAACTTTCCTCCAGTAGTATATTGAATCTTGTAGTTGAGTAGAAGCATGAGGTAGGAACCCACACCCATGTTACTAAGCCCGGGAACGTGACTCTGGCTTGGTTAACCTTAGTTGTGACTCTGGCTGGGACGGTGCTAGCAGATGTAGTACCAACCCGGACTAAAGGGGTTCTGAAATTTCCAAACTCTACCCCCCCCCCCCCCCCGGTATCGCCATTTCAGTTTTTAGAAAAACAAAAGAAAATGATAAAAACTTCAAAAATTAAAATCCTTCGAGATATAGTTATGTTACTACATCTACTAGTTAGGAAAATTAAAAAACATAAATTTCGACATGTTTTGCAAAAAAGTGTTATGAAAAAATAAAACGGCTATAACTTTTGCATACGATGTCGAAAAAAAACATATAATATATCAAAATGTTTAGTACGAGAAGCCGGTTCCGATTTCAACCGCCGTAGGCCGTTTTGCAAATTTTTAGAATCCTCAAATTCCGAAAGGAAAAAAAGTTATCCTCAAATTTAAGTTTTTTCGAATTTTTGGTCATACTCTGGTCAAACTGTGGTCAAACTATGGTCAAACTCCTTATTCAACAAATATTAGTGTTACTAAATAATTATTGTTTTTTAGAATAATAGTTTCAAACTCAAACGGTGAAACGTGTGACATCATGCTCAAGTTCAACTCCTAAAATCAAATAACAGCAGTTGTTGCAACTGGACAGACATTGTATATAGTGATTCAGAGATTCACCATTTTATACCTGAGCTAGTACCAGATCAACAAATTATAACCATTTTATCAATGAATCTAGATCAGGCACTTGTGCTTAGCCAAACATAGAAAACTCATTAGTTCTCATCCTAATCACATCATTAAGAAGCAATTGATTCCAGCATATGAGAAATAATTTTTAAAATAAATTTTATTTAAAAAAATAAATGATGTCATATTTGGATTCCTCACATTTTTCTAATAATAATGAATATATTATTTGTCGAATTTCGATTTACAGATTTAAAGATATTAATTATGCCATATTAAATGAATAAATGGCAAAAAATGAATAAAATAATATTATTACTTATTTTGTTTTCATTGAAATTCAATATTATTATTACTTATTTTATTTTAATAATTGTTTGGAATTCAAAAAATTAAATCATGTGACATCAAGACCTAAGGGTTAATAGGATTGATAGCTTACTATTGTCAAGGAAACAACAAGTGCAGACTTGGAAACTAGGGGAAATAGAACTGGGAAGTTAAGCGTGCTGGGGCTGGAGTAGTGAGAGGATTGGTGACCGGTCGGGAAGTTAGACGATTTGGAATGAGTGCTCCACGCTGGAGCAGTGAGGAGGGGTGATTAGAGATTAAATTGTCAAATAATTCAAAGATTTGAAAATCGGAAAAAACTTAAAAAAAAACTCAAAAAAAAAATTTCAAAAAAAATTTTCAAAAAAAAAAAAAGTTCCAAAAAAATTCCTTTAGTCCCGGTTGGTGTTACCAACCACCTTTAGTCCCGGTTGGTAACACAACCGGGACTAAAAAGTGGGGCCTTTAGTCCCGATTCCTTAGTCCCGGTTGGGAAACCGAGACTAAAGGCCCTTACGAACCGGGACTAAAGGCCCGTTTTCTACTAGTGACATGAACCCGATCGTGCGGAGTCTGACACGGCTCTTACAAGGTGTGTGATGTTATATAGCTATCTATGTTCACCTCCGAGTCTTATATTTAGGTATGTCTTTACATGATCTTCTCTTTTGTCTCGCAGAGATTCGTGCATTAGTGCCGCCGGTTGGCAGCTATGCTTGCTTGCCACCGTGGCTCCGCCGCCGACACACGGGCATCTACCCCATCAAGGTCGAGGTCTAGTTTGGCAGGAGCTTCTTCTAGCCGTGCAGGTCCGTCTCATGTGGCGGAGGCGGAGGAGGAGGAGGATGAGGTGCAAGAGGAGAAGGAGGAGAAGGAGGAGGAGGAGGAAGGCGAGGATGACAAAGACGAGGACTACGACGAGTTAAACATGTCACAAATGCCAGATGCACCTCAGCTGAGTCAGCCGAAGAGGACAATGATACCGCACAAATATTTCAGCCCGGGTAGACAAGCAATGCGATGAGCTCCTCCTCGCAAGGCACGAGCACTGGGTGAAGGGCGGAGGAAGAAACAACATGATCCAGTTGCTCGCAAGAGGGAAAGGAAGTAAAGGTTGACGTGGACTTGTTATTTGTTGAAATTGCTATGTTGTGAACTTGGTTATGTCGTGAACTTGTGAACTTTCTATGTCGTGAACTTGTCAACTATGTTGTTTGTGAACTTGTCAACTTTGTTAGCTTGTGAACTTGTCAACTTTGTAGTTTGCGAACTATGATATTCATGGCAAATAACTCGAGAAACTTGTCTTGCGAGGCCGCATCAACCTCCTTGTATGCCTCCACTCCAACTCCGACGTGATAGGCATTATTTTCCTTCGAGAACGAGGTCCTGATCCAACATCATACCTTCCTTCTAATCCAACTTCCTCACTCGGGTCCATCCAATTCAATACATTCCTTACTCTTTCCATAACCTCGTCATAACTAGGACTTGTGACAAAGACCATGACTTTCTCCTCAGTGTCAACATTCTCGGCATTGTTATTTAAAAATGCCGCCTTGTCCACATAACGAACATTTACGATTCTCGCCACATAAAAAGCAATGACAAGAAACGTAATGCATCAATGACAATTCTACTGCAGAATATCTAAAACACATCATAAGTATAGCATCAACGAACAAACTATCTAAAATAGACCATGGCATGACACAAACACAAACACAAACCCTAACCCTAACACTAACCCTAGTTCTTACTACAAATCACAATGAGAATAAATAACCCTAGTTCTTACTACACATCACAAGCATCATACTAGCCGCCATGTCAACAATGCATTTTGGAGAAATCCCCAAAACTAGGGTTTGGCCGAATTTGAACAATGCCACCAAATAACCCAATTCCAACCAACCAAATCGTGAGAGATGAGAGAGGTTACCTCAAGGAATGCAAAGGGGTCCGATTCCACTAACAAAGGGCACCAATTTGCAAGGATTTGAGAGAAGATTGAGTGGGCGGGGGGGGGGGGGGGGGGGGGGGGCTTTGAGGAGGATGGGGGTTGAGTGAGTGGGTCGGTGGCCCACCTGCGGCACTTAACCTTTCGAAGGTAAACGCCACCTGCCTGGCGTTTAGAATGCATAGTCAAATGCCAGGACCTATGGTGTTTAGCTTACACTCTCAAACACCAGGACCTATGGCATTTGACTAGTCCACGTCAGCATGGTCAGCCGAGCCGGCTCGACCGTGGACCGGGACCTAAACACCGTTGACCACGGTGTTTACCCATCTAACTTAAACGCCGGTGCATCTAGCGTTTAGCAAAAGGGTCAGATCGTGTTAAAGTTTTTGGGAAGGGTCATTTTTGCCTCAACTTTCAGTCAAAGGTCAGATTTGCCCTTTTTGCCTGAAAGTTGGCGTTTGGGCACTCTCCATTGTCTCTATTTGTTTTCAAACGACCCATACAGTTTGCAGAATGTATGCACGTATTCGTCTAACAAAAAAAATTAGGGTCCGCCTACATTTTTAAGTCAACCAAGATTTTCTTATCTCTGAACCGATTCAGATGAAAAAGTGCAATACATTCGGAATCGATTTACACATAAGATTTCAGTCGACTTTGGATTAGCAAAACTGAAACAATACAGGTTTTCTCCTGTCTAAAAGCATTGACGGAAGAATGGACATGTGTAATTTTAATATGAATGATGATACCATACTAACCTTACTGCATAAGAGCAAGTTGCATACCACTAGATTTCCTTTTTGTATTTTACACTTGGTCTCGTCATATCCGTCTGTGCTATAAGCATTCAAGCAACAACTTCTTTCTTGGTGTGTCGGTCAGAAAAAAAGAAGTCTTATGAATTAATTTCGGGGTTCGTCTATATCTAAGTCTGACTCAGATTTTCCTATATCTAAGTCGGTTTCTGAAAAGTTTCACTTTTTACTAAGGATTTTAATAGCCAGCGAACGTTCCCTGGGAAGCATGGCATTTGCGAATGTTTTTTGTGGCAAATTACGTTGTGGGAGGATGGCAATTTCTTCAAAAAACGCATGGCAATTTCTGGCAGAACTAGAATTTGCTGTAAAAAATTGCCGTGTTCCCTTGAAGGAATCGCCATCCTCCACACAACGTAAATTGACATGAAAAACGTTCGTTTTGCCACCCTCTCCCAGCGAACGTCAGCACGTTAGCATTACCGTTTACTAAACTAAAGTTGAGCTTCTCAAAAAAGACTTAGACATAGAAAATCTCAGGCGACATGGGATTAGCAAAACCGCTAATTTTTTGCATAATGAAAGCTTATATTGAAACTTATCGTTGCATACAAGAGATATAACCGCCCAAAGAAATTCAACCGTAGACTTATGAATTAATTAATAATGCGATTGCATATGCACCGCCTCATTTTTTTGTCTGGTTCTTTTTTTCCACCTTTGATACTAGCGACGAAGCCATAAATTAGAGACGAATGGGGCAAATGAGTCAAAACAATGCCACAATATGTATGCAAGGGCCCAAATTATGTCAGTAACAACAAATTTCCTTAAAATATAAAAGATGAACATGAAATGCTTACACACATATGAGAGCACGGGGAGCCCTGGCCCTGCCAGTCCCCTGCCTTCGTCGTTGTGTTTAGATTTGTGCATTGTGTTATTAGTCTTCAACAAAGTATTTATTATTCCTATTGCTTGACAATAGGTAGGCAAATCTTTCGGTCTGTACATCAGAAGGTGCATATAGTCATACCTAATTATAGGGAAAAGTATATTTTTGGTCCATAAATTCTAAACCAGTCAAACATGACCCTTATCTTCCAAACCGGATAGATTTGCGGTTTTGCTAAAACACCGTTACCTGTTTTTTTTCCCTTAAAACGTTGTTGATTTCTCGGTTATTAGATTTGGGCGGAGATACGTGCGAGTTTGTGTGTTTTGGAAAAATAGAAGAAAAACAGTGTGCTCGTGTGGATTCAAACCCACGACGTGAGGCTTCCAAGCTTTGTGTACATATAGCAAAGTAGTTTTGCGTTTGTATTTGCAAGGGTTCTAATTATTATTTTTGTCACCTATATTTTTTTAGTTTTGTATTTGTTTTTTATTAGTTAGTTGATCATGTTAAAATTGTGCCGTTGTACATTTTTTTGTGTGCAATTGCACTTTTTCCTTGTTTATGCGAAACCTAAAATTGGACATATTGTTTTGTGAATTTTTGGGTTTAGATGTATATAATTAGGTATTATATTAGTTAACTGTTTTTTAGCTAGCGCTAATATAGGAAGGTGGTTAATGTGAATGGAAAAGAAGGAATGTGGGAATCGACTGTGATTTAGCCAATTTTTAGGCGAATATTTTATAGGTTGTTCCATAGATTTGCTCCCTCGCCCTATTTAAAGAGGTTTGACTGATGACATGGGCAAAAACGACAAATCTGACCTCTGGACGAAATCAATTCACAAACTAAACTGTCCCGAATTTTTTTTCACCCAGCTGACCCTTTTGTGTGACGCCCGACAGCTAGGCGCCACACTACACTGTGCAGCGCCTAGCTCTTAGGCGCCACAGTTCTGGCCAGCATGGCACCCCTGGGCCAGGCCCTGCCCCACACGCAGCTGTGCAGTGCCTAGACGACAGGCGCCACACTTGTAATGTGCAGCGCCTAAGACCTAGGCGCCACACTTGTAATGTGCAGCGCCTAACCGTTAGGCGCTGCACATTGACTTAAATGTAGGCTGGTCCCCCCTCTATCTCCCCCGCCCCCACCCCCCCCACACACACCCGCCTATTCCCCTCCCCCTCTCTCCCCTTCTCAAATAATTCCCCAAATCTAGTAGATCTGAAGATTTTCTCCGTGGATGTGGAACCCAATCCCTCCCTCAAGGTAATCTCCTCCAATCCCCTCGTTTTCATCCAAAAAATGCTCACATTTGCTCATTTTGTTGCAAGTTTGGGCAAACCCTAGTTTTTCATGGCTTTTGAAATTTGTATTGAAATATGAGATGTTTGTTTGCCAATTTGGTAGGGTTAGGCTTCTTAGTATGTTAGGGTTAGGGTTATGGGTGTTGTTATGTTGGGGTTTGGGTTAGGGTTGTTAGTATGTTAGGGTTATGCTTATGGGTGTTGTTATGTTGGGGTTTGGGTTAGGGTTGTTAGTATGTTAGGGTTATGCTTATGGTTATTGTTAAGTGGATGTTAGGGTTATTGTTTCCTATCTATGGTAGGGCTTTGTATTGTGTGTTAATCTTCGGATGAGTACTTATGGAATATATGTAACATTGTGTTGTTTTAATTATTATAGGGATGGGAAGAACATGTGTTTATGTTCATCATGTGGACAAAGATGCCTTTTTGAAAGGCAACATTGAACCGGACCCGGATGAGGTTGACATGGTGTTTGAGAGTAGTCATAGCTATGCCGAGGTCTTGGAACAAGTTAGGAAAGATTTGAATTGGATGGACCCAAGTGATAATGTTGAGTTGGAGGGAAGGCACAATGTGGCTTTTGGAATGCACATCCGTTGGAAGACCATGCGTGTGAACTCCGAGCAACGTTGGGTTGCATACAAGGAGACGGTGGCCGAATCACTAGACAAGGCTCTTGAGTTATTTGCTACGAAGAAGGTTGAGTCTAGTTTGCATTTGGACTTGAACCGGAACGCCTCCCCGTTGGTTGCTAGTAGTCCCCCACCCATGAACCAAGATGAAATGAGTGAACCTCCTTTGACTCAACAAGTGAGGCCAACATTGAGCCCGATTACAAACAACCAAAATGAAGCTTTTCAAGAGGAGAATGATGAGTATGAGGACGATGAGAATGAAGTTGATCTCCATGACAACAATGTGGGTGATCTCGACAAATATAATGTGCAAGAGACAATGGACCATTCCATCCCTTATTCCCGTGCCTATGCATCGGAGTCGGATGACGAAGGTCCCGATGAAGAGGTTGATGAGGAGGGGTTCACGGTGAAGGAGGCCGAAGCTTTCGAGAAGGTATTACGGCGGGATCATAGGACACCATTGTTCAAGGATGTTAGTCTCGCGGATGAAGCCGTGGTAGACGGTGGAAAAGGTATACATCTTGGAGTTAGGCCATCTTCTCACCGGGATTTGGAAGACGGCAAGAACGGGATTTCTCCCGGGTCTAAGTTTGGAACCTTCTTGGAATTGAAGATGTGGGTCGACAACTACTCGGTTACACATTATCGTCCACACAAGGTGGTTCACTCGGACGTCAATGTGCGTTACATGGTTGCATGTGAGGTGGAGCGATGTCCATGGATTGTGCGTGCAAGACCATGGAAAGGAGGGCCCACTTGGCACATAGTGAGTTGTGTACCAAGTCACATGTGCCGAGGCAAGAAGGTGGATGGAAAGATTGTGTCCCAAGACCACAGACAACTCACGTCCGAGTTCATCGCTTACAGGCTTTCCAACTCAATATCCTCACTTCCAACCATGAGCATTCAACAAGTCATGGACCTTGTGAAAGCCGTCTTTCATTACAAGGTGAAATACGGCAAGGCATGGAAGGCGAAGCAAGCCGCATTCAAGATGTTGTATGGTAATTGGGAGGAAGCATACAACCGAATCCCTAGGTTGTTGGGAGCTATGGCCGGCACTAATCCAGGCATGGTTCATGTGGTTGAGCCTCATGGGTACAAAACAATGATTCACAACGGGAGGACCGTCCGAGTATTTGGCCGTGCATTTTGGGCTTTTGAGCAATGCGTGAGGGCTTTCGAGCATTGTCGGTTGGTCATCGCCATTGATGGCACGTTCTTGACCGGACAATACAAGAGCACTCTATTGGTTGCAATAGAAAGTGATGCCAATAACCGGGTCTTGCCTTTGGCTTTCGCTTTGGTTGAGGTGGAGAACAATGATAACTGGGAGTGGTTCTTGCGTCAATTGAGAACCAGGGTATTACCGGCTGCAAGGGAAATTTGTGTAATATCGGATCGCCATGCAGGAATTCTTAACGCGGTGGAGGTTGACATTCCCGGGCATGCTCCGCTGCACCATCGATGGTGCATGAGGCACTTTTGTTCTAACTTCTATAGGGCATGTGGCCTTAAGGAGTTGGCCGATGATCTTCAAGATTGTTGTCTCGCTTTCTCCGACAAGCGGTTCTCCAACTTGTACAACCAATTGGTCACACACAAGAAACTTGATGCCGGGGGTCTTGACTTTCTCAATAGGAACATTCAAGAAAGGAATAAGTGGGCATGAGCTTTTGATGAAGATGGTCAGAGGTACGGTCAAATGACAAGCAACATGGCAGAATGCTTCAATAAGGTGCTCAAGGGTGTACATGCATTAGCCGTGACGGCAATAGTTCAATACACATTCGACAAGATGAATGCGTACTTTCTAAAGCACTCAATGGAAATGGATAAGCAGATTGCGGGTGAGAAGAAGAAGAAGTACAAGTACAAGTTCCCACCAAAGGTTGATGAATGGTTGGAATTTCAATCACGGAAGGCGGACTCCCAAGAAGCTGTACTATATAACGATAACGATTGATTGTACGAAGTGAAAGAGCCAGGAGGAACCACAAACGATGGCCGCCAACACGGAGGCCGGGCATTGGTAATGTAGAAATGAAGTGAAAACAAACCAACCAACTACCTGTCAGTACAAGTAGGCCAGTGCCGCTGAACCCCAACTCCATTGGTTGTCGAAGACGGTCAATGCCTTAAGCCACATCCATGGAGCGTTCTTGCCTGTGGCATCAGCAAACAAAGTCCTCGAGATAACGTACCACATGTAGACACGAGCATATGTCTGGACCACATCGTCAGTAGAATCCTCAAGGCAATGCGCAAAATTCGCTGCAATCCACGTGAAAGGAGCTCCGGCTGCGATTCTTTCCTTCCTCTTCTCTCCCTCTTGTACCGGAGCCTCTGCAGGAGCCATACCGATAAGGGCCTCCATCTGCTGGTGCCACCCATCAGAGTCGGTGCTCATACAGAGAGGCTTCCCCTCGATAGGAATACCGGTGATCAAGTGGACATCCTGGAGCGTCATGGTCATCTCCCCGGTCCGAAGATGGAAACTGTGCGTCTCCGGCCTCCACCGATCAGCAAGCGAGGTGACTAGTGGAGCATTGAGGTTCGGCGTGGACCGGCTGACCAACTGAATCCACGGGAGGAGTCCTGTCGCCTTGATGTATGGTGTGTACCGCTCATCGTAGGGCATGGCACCACCCGAGACCCCATGAGACCGAATCTTCAGAGGTTCAAGGTTCTGCAAACAACCAAGTCATGTCAAATCTTACGGCATGTCAATTTCAACTAAAGGCAAATTTGAAAATACCAACTACTATGATTATTGATAATTACCATCTCCTTCTCCCTCATCATGTAGGCCCGGTGTTGTGTGTCATAGAAATCTTCGAGAAGCCAAACCATCCTACGTATTTCAAACAATAAACATACATTAGCTAACTACCATACTCCCTATGCATTATTTAATATGCGAGCATTTTCTCATATGTATTCATCTCAACAATCGGTAAACACTGAAACGAAATTTGAATACTAATCTAAGATATACAATGAAAGCACATCAACAATCATCACAAAAATCTTATGTATTCACAATATAGGGTTCCACATTGCAAACATTATTGTCAATGCCCATCACATTACAATACTCACTCAATAAGCTAGGGTTCTGCAACGAAAGCATTGACAATACTCAACTCAAAAATCTTCTACACAAGCATCTCAACATGTATTGTCAATACCCATCACATAGGGTTTCATCTCAACAATCTAGGGTTTCACTATGAAACCATATATTGTCAATACCCATCATAAATACTAGGGTCCCACAAAGATTACAAATCATGTACTAATCCTAATCACACAAATCTATATCAATATTACATACAAATTTCTAATCCAACCAAAACTAGGGTTCCACCAAAACATCAACAATCTAGGGTTCCATAATGACTAAAAATCCTAAATCACACCTCACTATTTCAATTTTTCATATCAATTTCGAATCCATGCAAATCAAGGGTTACACCATAACTTGGATATATGTGACTAATGTGAACGATTTTACGGACGAAATGAAAGGGATCGGAGGAATTTACCTTGTAGGAGGGATTAGGGAAGAAATCCAAGGCCTACCAAATTGGCAAACAAACATCTCATATTTCAATACAAATTTCAAAAGCCATGAAAAACTAGGGTTTGCCCAAACTTGCAACAAAATGAGCAAATGTGAGCATTTTTTGGATGAAAACGAGGGGATCGGAGGAGATTACCTTGAGGGAGGGATTGGGTTCCAAATCCACGGAGAAAATCTTCAGATCTACTAGATTTGGGGAATTATTTGAGAAGGGGATACAGGGGGAGGGGAATAGGCGGGTGTTTGTGTGTGTGGGGTGGGGGGGGGGGGAGATAGAGGGGGGACCAGCCTACATTTAAGTCAATGTGCAGCGCCTAAACGGTTAGGCGCTGCACATTGCAAGTGTGGCGCCTAGGTCTTAGGCGTTGCACATTACAAGTGTGGCGCCTGTCGTTGATTGTGAATTGATTTCGTCCAGAGGTCAGATTTGTCGTTTTTGTCGATGACATGACGGTGGTTTCACACATGTGGCCACCCAGTCAACACAAGAAAAGGAAAAATCTTTGTAAAATGGGAATGTAGGAAAACTTCTATTCTTAAAGAATCTGGAGATTATAAGAATCATTAAAATAAAATAAAAATTATTTTTGGTAACAATCAGAAAGTTTATTTAGAAACTCGAAAACCGTCGAAAAATGAGAAAAAATAAAAATTATTCTATATAAGTTACCATAAAATGGAAATGCTATAATTTTTTTTTTTGAAAAATGCATCAAGTATTCATGAGCATTCATGAGAAATCACCATATTTCTTGTTTTTCATGAATTTTCCTAAATTTCTTTTTTCCTAAAGTTTTACATTTTTTTGGATTTTTATATAATTTGTCTTGAAAATTCCATCTTTTTCACCTTTTGTTACTTTTTAAATATTTTTTTTTGAATTTTTTATTTTCCTTGATTTTCTATCTATTGTGTTTATTTTATTTTTATTTGATTGGGCAGCCACATGTGCGAAACCACTGCTGCATTATCCCTCAAACCACTGAGTCGAGTGAGGGATGGTATATGTTTGGTTTCGAAAGGTAAGGGTTAAATTTGTCTGGTTTTAGAGTCTAGGGAACAACAATAGATTCGGTTGACGGCTAAGGGAACAAAAATAGATTTTTTCCTTATTTGTACTAGAAAACGTGTCAAAGACATTGGTGTCAGGACCTGGGATCAGAGATATGCAAATCTAGCCATTCCACTAGCAAATGCATATCAAAGATTCTAAGCCCCTCCACACAACGTGCACGTTATATCCATACGCGCAACATGCACGCCGTGTGGGTGAGAACAACAGGTAACACAACACAACTCTATGACAGAACTGCAACATATATATACAACAACTCTGAAACAAGTAAAGTTTAACAATTAAATACAAACAAGGGTCTCACGACCAAGTTGCAACTCTCACAGCAGAAACAAAAATATACCTTAGACGGGTAAGTTTAACAAATGTCTTAAGAAGGCTACAGAAAAGCAGATGGCGACCATACCCGTCCCAGATCACTGCTTGGGACAACCATAGCTAACGTCGTCTGGCACCACTAGAGATCACCTGCTCCTAAATGCTACTATCTGATTTGCAGCATCCGGGTCAAAAGAATAAATAAAGCAAGGTGAGTACCCAACTGTACTCACAAGACTTACATCAGAACTAGCTACACATATGCATCAGTATTAAAGGAAAGGATATATGTGGACTTGTACTGCAGAAATGCCAGAATAGACTAGAAAACTACTGAACTACGACTACTAGCATCTTCTACAAGGGATAAGAGAGCGCAGATGAGTCCATCTAGCTATCCACCACAGCAATACACTACCATGAATCCTCCCTTGACTACCCCGCAAGGAAATGATCCGTGGCACTCACACTTATCTTGGCAAAATTTTATTAGAGGAACTGTTAAAGTAATCTATGATCCTGCAACAATCCTCAAGTAGTCCTTAATCGTGGACACGGCTATTCGAATAGATTTAACCCTGTAGGGGTGCACCAATGTACCCATACATGCATGATCGTCTCTTAATGCCCATGAGTAGCACACTTCATGGTGTCTATCGATAGAGGGAGATCGACACGACACTTCCCCTACGCTGCAAACTAGTACAGGGAGTCACCCGTCTGATTCCTATCCGCAATCATGAGTCCGGTCGAGTATCTCCGATGCGGGCTCAAACGTTGTGAGACTAGCCAAGTCCATCTTGCCCGGATGGTACTATGCTTGATCGACAACCCACAACCTATATGACGTACCACCATCTCATCTATTCATTCTTTTTCTTTCTTTCTATGCACATGCAAAATGGAAAGCCCGAACTAAGTGACTCCTGGACCAGCCTGAGGTTAGGTACTAGGCCGAGGGGATCCCATAACTCCCATGTGTGGTTAGCGCGTATAAACTTGGATCAGCGCGGCAAGAACTCGGGTCCTAAGAGCGGATTAAGTCGAACAACCCACCATGTTCTCCAACATGGCCTCCCACCTTTGCCTTTAGTCATGTTATTATAATTATCTCCAGAAGCACATTACATCCACCACATTCCACTTCATGTTATCTACCACTGCGATTCACCGCCCAGATGGATCACGACATACCCAACACTAAGCATAGCTAAACACAACAAGAGTGTAGGGTCAACATGGTGATAACACAAGCAACTCCTAATAATGCTAGGGTATAAGGTAAAAGCAATATCAGGTGACAAGGATAGGCCATGAAAAGGAATAGGTAACTCTAGCTATCGAAGACTAGACAACTAAATCGATATACTAATGCAAGAATAAGGGGGAAAGCACTAATTGGATGTATCATAATGATCAAGGGGGTTTGCTTGCCTTGCTGCTCAGCTTGGTACTGCTCCTCGATAGCGTAAACTAGTGGAGAAACGGCCTTTAGTCCCGGTTGGGAAGGGCCTTTAGTCCCGGTTCACCAACTGGGACTAATAAATCGGGACTAAAGGCCCCCACCCTTTAGTCCCGGTTGGCCACGACCCGGGACTAAATCCCTGCCACGTGGCCGGCAGCGCGTGCCGGGGGCTGGGGACCTTTAGTCCCGGTTGGTGACACCAACCGGGACTAAATCCCTGCCACGTGGCCGGCAGCGCGGGCCGGGGGCTGGGGACCTTTAGTCCCGGTTGGTGACACCAACCGGGACTAAAGGTTTAGGGGTTAGGGGTTTAGGGTTTATTATTCATTTTTCCTTTTCATTTTGTCTTTTCCATTTAATTCTTTTTCATTTCAAACATATTTTACGCTACTACATACTGTACACGTTATGCATATATAATAGAATTTCTCGTAGAACCAATCATATATCATAGAATTTCTCGTACGACCATGCATACACACATATATATATATATACAATTTGGTATATACAATTTCTCCTACAATTTGCAGATCATTACATGCAGGCATTAGGTGAAATGGTATTCTCCGTCGGGAGATATGACCTGCTCAAGCAAAAATCCTGCCTTTCCTCTTGAAGTGCTCGTATGCGGTCCTTTGGTAGGAGCCTACCCCACATCTCCACCATCTTTAACGAAGGAGATCAATATGAATATATTAGTTGTGTGTATATATATTAGATCATGATAAAAAAATTATGAATAGTGTTTACGTACCCAAAGATGTCTTGCATCACCGCTCCTTTCGGTCATAAATCGAATGTTCTCGCAAACGTAGTATGCACATAAATTAGTCCCCTTTTCCTGCCTCATACACTTTACGAGAATAGAATTCAATCAGATAATAATCAAGCATGATAATGGTATTGAAACTAGAATTAAAGAGATGCGCGGACGTAGCTAGTACTACTTAATTACCTTGGGCCGTCGCCATTTCAGCTGTGGTTTCCATTCACCGACAACCTCTTTGATGAACTTTTTCCAAACCCTGCCTGGCAAAGAAAATGAATAAAGGAGTTATTAATTACTTGATATCAGGAAATGAACTAAAGAGGCCGACATAGTGCGATAATGATTGAAATTTCCTGTCGAGCATCAAAAATAGGCTGATGTATTCTTCAGGGTCTTTACCTAGTGAGTCCAGTACTTCAACAGTTCCCTCGTCAACTCTAATGATTAGCAGGATCCAGTGGAATCTGCGCACATGTTTGTATAAGCGGGCATGCATAAGTCATCAACTACACTTAACATCGAGTAAGCAAAAATAGAATTTGTAGTACAAGACAGTAACACTCACCTGAAGTTGTAAGGAAAAAGTATTTCTGGTCTGGTATTTAGTTCCTTCAAAAACATTAGCAAGCTATTCTCTGTGTCTTGTTTGTGGTTATTTAACACATTTTCATTAACGGTATTTGGGTCAATGAACCCAATGCCATAGACTCCATCTCTTTTCAATTCAAAAATCTTCATTCTGCATAATACCACACAAAAGAATATAGTGAGGATAATTACAGGCAATGAATGAGCTGAGCTAGAGACTTAAATTACAGAAAGAAATCACTTACAGACAATAGCAACTGACGAGAGATTTGTCGAGTGCGTCTTGATTGAATAACTAAAAAATTTCTGGAAATTCAATCCACACATCTTTTCCATGGATGTAATGCTCTGGCTTGACTTTCACCATGAGGCTCTCTCGCCCGGCCTTTATTTCTCTCAGGTACCAGTCATGCAATCTGCGTAGTTGCGTTGATAGAAGCATCTCCTCGTCAGGCCTGACCAGAGGGTTCCCGGGGACATATTTCCATGCTAGTTCCTTCGGATCCATCGTGGGGACTTCCTCGATGCCTAGGAGTTGTTCAACAGTGATACCCATCTCTCTAGCCATCTCTCTATCAGCGTCGGTTACCGCCTTATCGGTACTCACCTTGAGCGGGGGGATCGATTGCACTGCCTGTTCTCCGAGCTAGGGAACAGTTTTCCCTCTTTTATTACTACCTGTAAGGCTCGACTGCTGATTTTTTTGTTGATAATATGACTTGCTAATAGAGTGTTCATAGTCTGATCGCCTTTTCTCCACAGCCGGTTTAGCAAGATCCACAAAGTGTTGTACAACTTTCTCAGGTATTTTCTCCTTCGGCGGCAGGGGCGGTTTCGGTGCAAAATGGGCCTTTACTTGGGCATCCACGACCCCTTTGTTTTCCTCCTCAGTCATCCCGTAAGCTAACTTCTTTTTGGCAGGAGGCTCGAGTTTCTTCTTTGGTGCTCTCTTCCGCTTTGGAGTCGGCTCACGCGGCGAAGATCGATATGCGTACTCGCGCTGTGCTCCGTCTCGTGGTGGGGTGGATTCGGTTGACGCGGCGGAGATCGATATGGCGGACTCGCGCTGCGCTCCGTCTCGAGGTGGGTTGGAGTCAGCTGACGTGGCGGCCTTGGAGGAGGAGTCGGTGGCCTTGGCACCGAGTTTGGAAACACGATGCATTCCTTTCACTAGTGAAGAAACGGCCTTTAGTCCCAGTTGGGAAGGGCCTTTATTCCCGGTTCACCAACCGGGACTAATAAATCGGGACTAAAGGCCCCCACCCTTTAGTCCCGGTTGGCCACGACCCGGGACTAAATCCCTGCCACGTGGCCGGCAACGCACGCCGGGGGCTGGGGACCTTTAGTCCCGGTTGGTGACACCAACCGGGACTAAATCCCTGCCACGTGGCCGGCAGCGCGCGCCGGGGGCTGGGGACCTTTAGTCCCGGTTGGTGACACCATCCGGGACTAAAGGTTTAGGGGTTAGGGGTTTAGGGTTTATTGTTTATTTTTCCTTTTCATTTTGTGTTTTCCATTTAATTCTTTTTCATTTCAAACATATTTTACGCTACTACATACTGTACACGTTATGCATATATAATAGAATTTCTCGTAGAACCAATCATATATCATAGAATTTCTCGTACGACCATGCATACACACACATATATATATATATATACAATTTGGTATATACAATTTCTCCTACAATTTGCAGATCATTACATGCAGGCATTAGTTGAAATGGTATTCTCCGTCGGGAGATATGACCTGCTCAAGCAAAAATCCCGCCATTTCCTCTTGAAGATTTTGTATGCGGTCCTTTGGTATGAGCCTATCCCACATCTCCACCATCTTTAAAGAAGGAGATCAATATGAATATATTAGTTGTGTGTATATATATTAGATCATGATAAAAAAATTGTGAATAGTGTTTACGTACCCAAAGATGTCTTGCATCTCTGCTCCTTTCAGTCATAAAGCGAATGTTCTCGCAAACGTAGTATGCACATAAATTAGTCCCATTTTCCTGCCTCATACACTTTACGAGAATAGAATTCAATCAGATAATAATCAAGCATGATAATGATATTGAAACTAGAATTAAAGAGATGCGCGGACGTAGCTAGTACTACTTAATTACCTTGGACCGTCGCCATTTCAGCTGTGGTTTCCATTCACCGACAACCTCTTTGATGAACTTTTTCCAAACCCTGCCCGGCAAAGAAAATGAATAAAGGAGTTATTAATTACTTGATATCAGGAAATGAACTAAAGAGGCCGACATAGTGCGATAATGATTGAAATTACCTGTCGAGCATCAACTTCAGGCTGATGTATTCTTGAGGGTCTTTACCTAGTGAGTCCAGTACTTCAACAGTTCCCTCGTCAACTCTAATTATTAGGAGGATCCAGTGGAATCTGCGCACACGTTTGTATAAGCGGGCATGCATAACTCGTCAACTACACTTAACATCGAGTAAGCAAAAATAGAATTTGTAGTACAAGACAGTAACCCTCACCTGAAGTTGTATGGAAAAAGTATTTCAGGTCTGGTATTTAGTTCCTTCAAAAACATTAGCAAGCTATTCTCTGTGTCTTGTGGGTGGTTATTTAACACATTTTCATTAACGGTATTTGGGTCAATGAACCCAATGCCATAGACTCCATCTCTTTTCAATTCAAAAATCTTCATTCTGCATAATACCACACAAAAGAATATAGTGAGGATAATTACAGGCAATGAACGAGATGAGCTAGAGACTTAAATTACAGAAAGAAATCACTTACAGACAATAGCAACTGACGAGAGATTTGTCGAGTGCGTCTTGATTCAATATCTGAAAAATTTCTGGAAAATCAATCCACACATCTTTTCCATGGAAGTAATGCTGTGGCTTGACTTTCACCATGAGACTCTCTCGCCCGGCCTTTATTGCTCTCAGGTACCAGTCATTCAATCTGCGCATTTGCGTTGATAGAAGCTCCTCCTCGTCAGGCCTGACCAGAGGGTTCCCGGGGACATGTTTCCATGCTAGTTCCTTCGGATCCATCGTGGGGACTTCCTCGATGCCTAGGAGTTGTTCAACAGTGATACCCATCTCTCTAGCCATCTCTCTATCAGCGTCGGTTACCGCCTTATCGGTACTCACCTTGAGCGGGGGGAGCGATTGCACTGCCTGTTCTCCGAGCTGGGGAACAGTTTTCCCGCTTTTATTACTACCTGTAAGGCTCGACTGCTGCTTTTTTTGTTGATAATATGACTTGCTAATAGAGCGTTCATAGTCTGATCGCCTTTTCTCCACAGCCGGTTTAGCAAGATCCACAAAGTGTTGTACGACTTTCTCAGGTATTTCCTCCTTCGGCAGCGGGGGCAGTTTCGGTGCAAAATGGGCCTTCACTTGGGCATCCTGGACCCTTCTGTTTTCCTCCTCAGTCATCTCGTAAGCTAACTTCTTTTTGGCAGGACGTCGGGTTTCTTCTTTGGTGCTCTCTTCCGCTTTAGAGTCGGCTCACGCGGTGGAGATCGATATCGCGTACTCGCGCTGGGCTCTGTCTCGAGGTGGGGTGGATTCGGCAGACGCGGCTGAGATCGATATGGCGGACTCGTGCTGCGCTCCGTCTCGAGGTGGGTTGGAGTCTGCTGACACGGCGGACTTGGAGGAGGAGTCGGTGGCCTTGGCACCGAGTTTGGAAACACGATGCATTCCTTTCTCCATACAATGAGACCACGTATGGCTTCTCCCAGTGTCTGCTCCCCTTGACCTCCAGGAAAGTCAAACTCTAGTGAGTCATATCCCGACAGAACTTCATCCACCCCGACACGAGCATAGCCAGGTGGAATCAGATTGCCGTGGATGGTTGCTTCAGGTGCATTCGGTAAAGTAAAGCCATCCGCCACCTTCATGGATATGTTCTTCATTTTCATGTGTAGCTCACAAGTTGTCGTCTCTTGGATATCATCCACGGGGTAGCGAGCCAGCAGTGCATCATCGGCCGGGACCCCCGTGGAACCCACGCTGCTTTTCGACATAGATGGGATGGTACTATCCAATGCTGGATCTGGTTGCTCCTGCCGCTGAGACGCCCTTTGCTGGCTAATTGTGTCGATCTGCTCCTGCTGCCGCATGAAAGCGCGTTCCAACTCCGCGTTCTTTGATTCTACCTTTTGAAGCCGGTCTACATCCTGCTTCTTCTGGTCTGCATCCTGCTTCTTCTTTCTCGCACGGCTTCTGTAAGTGTCGTTCCACTCCGCAAACCCCTCAACCCACGGAACAACGCCTTTGCCTCGTGTTCGTCCCGGGTGTTCAGGATTCTTGAGGGCGCGTGTAAGCTCATCGTTCTCTCTCTCGGGCTGGTACACCCCCGTTCGAGCCTCTTCTATTGCTTCAAGTAAAGCGTCCGAGGCTTCTTTAAGACTTGCATGTTCAATAATCTCCCCTGTCTTTGGGTCCAACTTTCCCCCATGCGCATAAAACCAAGTCCTGCACCTGTCGGGCCAACCCACTGTTTTTGGAGTGACCCCTACAACAATCATCTTTTCCTTAGATTCATCCCACTTAGGCAACCCAGTCTTGTAGCCACCCGGCCCTAGAACATGGTGAAACTTTTTTTTCTCAGCATTTATCTTGTTTTTCCTTGACCGTTCCTTAGCTGCTTCTGATTCCTTGAACTCCACAAATAAGACCCAGTGATCTTTTACCTTCTCTAGTGGTCCAGTGAATTCTGGAGTCTTCTTTTCTGCGTTGACGTAGTTGGCCCATAGTCTTTTCTTCCAAGTCTGGAATTGTGTGGCCATCTTCTTAAGAGCACACTTCTTGACTTTCTCCCGTTGGAGATCTGTGAAACCCTCTGATAGGGTGAAATGTGACATGAGCGTATCCCAATGCTGATTTTTTGCTCTTTCGTCGACAAAACTAACTCTTCGATATTCCTTTGGCTTATTCCATTCTTGAACGGTGATCGGGATTTGGTCCCTAACAATAACTCCGCATTGACGTATAAATTTGTCCGCATTCTTTTTAGGAGCAATCGGTTCGCCATCTTCTTTGATTTCATCGATGTTGTACTTTATGCCATCGGGAAACTTTTTGGCCGGGCCTCGTACTACCCTTGTAGAAGATTTGCTCGATCCGGAGGGCTAAAAGAAGAAAGATTCGCTAATATATATATATACAAATCAATTAATACATGTAATGATCACCAGAGGCCTTTTATATATATATATATATATATATATATATATATATATATATATATATATATATATATATATATATACCTCGCCGGACTTTGTTCATTGAAGAACATTTCCTTCGCCATCATTGTTTGTGTGCCCTTCGTCTATTGGTTCTTCCTCAATTCCCTCACCGGACTCGTTCAGATATTGTGAGCCATCATCTGGTTCAATCTTTGGGTTTTGGGAGCGTATCATGTCGAACATGATATCCTCTTGATCATGGTCGTCTCTGCCGCTATAGTCCATAGCTTAACTAATCCAGAAGAAAGATAAAACAATTTCGTATTCAAATTAGAATGCATTCAATAAGCAAAAACTAATACATCTCGAATAATCCAGTTAATGCATCATCAAATATTATCACTAATACATCTCGAATATTATCATATAACATCACTAATACAACTCGAATATTATCGAATAATCCAGTTGACTCGCGGTTCCTGAGGCGCGGGCGGTGGACACCCAAAGAGAAGGAACCATCACAGGATCATAGCTCGGGTGAGATCCCTGAAGAACCTGCCAGGTACTGGAGAACCTGACGTCCAACGCGACCATGTAGCGACGGACGTGCTCGTCCTCCTCCCTGACACGGCGACGTACCACCTCCTCGGGGCCGGCTGCCTCCGCACCGATAGTGGCCCACACGACCGCCACCAAAGAAGCTCCGGGTCGACGACGGGAGCCCGATTCCTCACCAAGCTGTGCACCCCAGAAGGTAGCACCTCCCAGTGCCAGCCCGGCGGAGCCCAGTCCCGGACATGGCGCCTCTCAAGCAGGTTGTCGCCGCCGAGTCAACGACGAGGATGCGGGCCGAGCATCGTCGACGTCGAGAACAAATTCTTATGAAAACAAATTCCTATGCAATAATTATCATTTTATTATGCTACTATATTTAATAAACTTTTACAACTATAGTAGATGGGCAAATTTGAACAACATTTTATAGTATTGATCCAACCATTCTTTTTATAGAGAACCCACACTTGAACAACATTTCTATTCATCCATTTAAAATCCATCTATCTAACATTTCTATTCATCCATCATTCTAACATACATCAATATAACATCTATCCATCTAACATTCATCTACACACAAAAATACATAATAAATCCATCTAATTAACATTCATCTACACACAAAAAAATATGAACAAATTAAAAAAATGAAAAAAAAGATGAACAAAAGGAGGAGGAGAGGCTCACCAAGCGGGATCGTCGGGGCGGAGGGAGGCGGGGAGGACGTCGGAGACGGAGGGAGGCGCGCCGGTGGACGAAGGGAGGCGGGGAGGACTCCGTTGACGGAGGGAGGCGCGTGGAGGAGCGGCGACGTCGGGCAGATGGAGCGGCCCGCCGTGAGAGGCACGCTCCGGCGTCGGGCAGAGACGGCAGAGGGGGCGGAGGCGCGCGTCGGCGAGGTGAGGCCGGCCGGGGCGCGTGGAGGAGAGCGCGCGGCGCATGGAGGAGAGCGGCGCCGGCGGGCTCGGGCGGCGGGTGGAGGCCGGCGGCGGGAGCTGACGTCGAGGGCGCGGTCGGGCAGCCTAACGGCGTCGCATGGAGGCCGGCGGTGGGAGCGGACGCGTCGAGGAGCAGCTGGTCGATCGGGCGAGGGAGGGGAAGATTTGGGGGAGAAGGGGGCAGTTTAAATACCAAGAGGCCTTTAGTCCCGGTGCGTGGCATCAACCGGGACTAAAGGGTCTTTAGTCCCGGTTGGTGCCATGCACCGGGACTAAAGGCCTACCCTTTAGTCCCGGTTGCAACCACCAACCGGGACTAAAGGTCTATTTTCGGCGGTCCAAATTACGGGCGGGAGAAGGACCTTTAGTCCCGGTTGGTGGTGGCAACCGGGACTAAAGGTGTTTTTCATGTTTTCTGTTTTTGTTTTTTGCTTTATTTTTTTACTTTTGTTTCTACTAATTAACATGCAATATTTAGATTTTTTGAGTGAATCTTCTTGCTTTAGGTCACAAAAATTATAAACTTTTCGCTAGTGCCAGTAGTTTTCAAATTTGAATAGTTTAAATTTGAATTCTTTGAAATTTGTGTGAATCACTAGTTTGTGAATAACTTTAGTTTAAATTTATTTCAACTCCAGACTTTTTGTGCATTCAATATGCACCATTCAAAGCCACATCCTCAAATTTCAACCCTTTCTAACTTCATTTGCTATTTTCATGCATTTAATGATTTTTTTGAGCTAAATGACCCTGAAATTGAAAAGCACTACAAATGAACTCTGAAAAGGTTGAAACTTGGCATGGTATCATCATTTCACCCACATAGCATGTGCTAAAAAGTTGAGAGGGTTACGGCAAAAACTGGATGCACTTCGTGTACAAACTGGACCATCTCCTTCGAAGTATCAAGGTTTCGGACGAAAACTCATCTGTTACAAAGGCATTTCATTTTTTTTAAACTTATTTCAACTCCAGACTTTTTGTGTATTCAATATGCACCATTCAAAGCCACATCCTCAAATTTCAACCCTTTCTATAACTTCATTTGCTATTTTTCATGCATTTAATGATTTTTTTGAGCTAAATGACCCTGAAATTGAAAAGCACTACAAATGAATTCTGAAAAGGTTGAAACTTGGCATGGTATCATCATTTCACCCACATAGCATGTGCTAAAAAGTTGAGAGGGTTACGGCAAAAACTGGATGCATTTCGTGTACAAACTGGACCATCTCCTTCGAAGTATCAAGGTTTCGGACGAAAACTCATCTGTTACAAAGGCATTTCATTTTTTTTAAACTTATTTCAACTCTAGACGTTTTGTGCATTCAATATGCACCATTCAAAGCCACATCCTCAAATTTCAACCCTTTCTAACTTCATTTGCTATTTTTCATGCATTTAATGATTTTTTTGAGCTAAATGACCCTGAAATTGAAAAGCACTACAAATGAACTCTGAAAAGGTTGAAACTTGGCATGGTATCATCATTTCACCCACATAGCATGTGCTAAAAAGTTGAGAGGGTTACGGCAAAAACTGGATGCACTTCGTGTACAAACTGGACCATCTCCTTCGAAGTATCAAGGTTTCGGACGAAAACTCATCTGTTACAAAGGCATTTCATTTTTTTAAACTTATTTCAACTCCAGACTTTTTGTGTATTCAATATGCACCATTCAAAGCCACATCCTCAAATTTCAACCCTTTCTATAACTTCATTTGCTATTTTTCATGCATTTAATGATTTTTTTGAGCTAAACGACCCTGAAATTGAAAAGCACTACAAATGAACTCTGAAAAGGTTGAAACTTGGCATGGTATCATCATTTCACCCACATAGCATGTGCTAAAAAGTTGAGAGGGTTACGGCAAAAACTGGATGCACTTTGTGTACAAACTGGACCATCTCCTTCGAAGTATCAAGGTTTCGGACGAAAACTCATCTGTTATAAAGGCATTTCATTTTTTTAAACTTATTTCAACTCCAGACTTTTTGTGCATTCAATATGCACCATTCAAAGCCACATCCTCTAATTTCAACCCTTTCTAACTTCATTTGCTATTTTTCATGCATTTAATGATTTTTTTGAGCTAAATGACCCTGAAATTGAAAAGCACTACAAATGAACTCTGAAAAGGTTGAAAATTGGCATGGTATCATCATTTCACCCACATAGCATGTGCTACAAAGTTGAGAGGGTTACGGCAAAAACTGGATGCACTTCGTGTACAAACTGGCCTATCTCGGCTACTCACTAGAGAAAAAAGTGATGACGGTGAAGCCGATCACATCCCAGAGTGGGATCTTGGGCAGGGAGTGCCATGGACAATATTCATCATTTAACAGGATGCTTGGGTGAGTCTTCACTGTGAAGGGAGGAATTTCATGAAACTTTTTATAATCTTCTGACATGTCTGTCTTGTCCTCCACTCCCACGATGTTTCTTTTCCCTGAAAGAACTATGTGGCGCTTTGGCTCACCGTATGATGTATTCGCTTCCTTATCTTTCCTTTTTCTTGGTTTGGTAGACATGTCCTTCACATAGAAAATCTGTGCCACATCCTTGGCTAGGACGAATGGTTCGTCTTTGTACCCAAGATTGTTGAGATCCACTGTTGTCATTCCGTACTGCGGGTCTACCTTTACCCCGCCTCTTGTCAGATTGACCCATTTGCACCGAAACAAAGGGACCTTAAACTCACGTCCATAGTCAAGTTCCCATATCTCCTCTATCTAACCATAATATGTGTCCTTTTCCCTATTGGTGTTTGTTGCATCAAAGCGGACACCACTGTTTTGGTTGGTGCTCTTTTTATCTTGGGCAATCGTGTAAAATGTATTCCCATTAATCTCGTACCCTTTGAAAGTCAATATAGTCGAAGATGGTGACTTGGCCAACAAGTACAGCTCATCTCCAACACTGTCGTCATTCATGAGATGTGTTTGCAACCAACCGCCGAAAGTCGCCATGTGTGTACGTTTAATCCAGGGGTCAGACTGCTCCGGGTTCTTGGAGCGTACAATATCCATGTGTTCCTCGATATACAGAGCCACCAAGGTGGTATTTTGTAGAACTGTGTAGTGTGCTTGGGCCCAAGAATGCCCGTCCCTACATATTACTGAATCCTTTCCTAGCGTGCCTTTTCCACTCAGTCTCCCCTCATGCCGCGATTCAGGAACACCAATCGGCTTAAGGTCAGAAATAAAGTCAACACAAAACTCAATAACCTTCTCTGTTTCATGGCCCTTGGAGATGATTCCTTCTGGCCTAGCACGGTTATGAACATATTTCTTTAAGACTCCCATGAACCTCTCAAAGGGGAACATATTGTGTAGAAATACAGGACCCAGAATGGCAATCTCTTCGACTAGGTGAACTAGGACGTGCGTCATGATATTGAAGAAGGATGGTGGGAACACCAACTCGAAACTGACAAGACATTGCACCAAATCATTCTGTAACCTTGGTAGGATTTCTGGATCGATTACCTTCTGGGAAATTGCATTGAGGAATGCACATAGCTTCACAATGGCTAATCGAACATTTTCCGGTAGACGCCCCCTCAATGCAACCGGAAGTAATTGAGTCATAATCACGTGGCAGTCATGAGACTTTAGGTTTTGGAATTTTTTCTCTACCATATTTGTTATTCCCTTTATATTCGATGAGAAGCTAGACGGGACCTTCATACTGAGTAGGCATTCAAAGAAGATTTCCTTCTCTTCTTTGGTAAGAGCGTAGCTGGCAGGACCTTGATACTGCTTTGGATGCATGCCGTCTTTTTTGTGCATACGTTGCTGGCCCTCCCGTGCCTCCGGTGTATCTTTTGTCTTCCCATACACGCCCAAGAAGCCTAGCAGGTTCACGCTAAGATTCTTCGTCACGTGCATCACGTCGATTGCAGAGCGGACCTCTAGGACTTTCCAATAGGGTAGGTCCCAAAATATAGATTTCTTCTTCCACATGGGTGCGTGTCCGTCAGCGTCATTCGGAACAGATTGTTCGCCAGGACCCTTTCCAATGATTACTTTTAAATCCTTGACCATATCAAGTATACGATCACCAGTACGGTGGTCAGGCTTCTTCCGGTGATCTGCCTCACCTTTGAAATGCTTGCCTTTCTTTCTTAAGAGATGCTTGATCGGAAGAAATCGACGATGTCCCAGGTACACATTCTTCTTACATTTATCCAAATATATACTTTCAGTCTCATCTAAACAGTGTGTGAATGCGTGGTATCCCTTGTTTGTCTGTCCTGAAAGGTTACTAAGAGTAGGCCAATCATTGATGGTTACAAACAGCAACGTTCGTAGGTCAAATTCCTGCTATTTGTGCTCATCCCACACACGTACACCTTTTATGTCCCACAGCTGTAAAGGTTCTTCAACTAATGGCCTTAGGTACACATCAATGTCGCTGCCGGGTTGCTTACGGCCTTGGATGAGCACTGGCATCATAATGAACTTCCGCTTCATGCACAACCAAGGAGGAAGGTTATAGATACATAGAGTCATAGACCAGGTGCTATGATTGCTGCTCTGCTCACCAAAAGGATTAATGCCATCTGCACTTATACCAAACCATAAGTTTCTTGCGTCACCTTCAAACTCCGGCCACTTTCTCTCGATTTTTCTCCACTGCGACCCATCAGCGGGTACTCTCAACTTCCCGTCTTTCTTACGGTCTTCTTTGTGCCATCGCAACAACTTGGCATGCTCTTTGTTTTGGAACAAACGTTTCAACCGTGGTATTATAGGAGCATACCACATCACCTTGGCAGGAATCCTCTTCCTGGGGCGCTCGCCCTCAACATCATCACCAGGGTCATCGCGGCTGATCTTATAGCGCAATGCACCGCATACCGGGCATGCATTCAAATTCTCGTACTCCTCACCGCGGTAGAGGATGCAGTCATTAGGGCATGCATGTATCTTCTGCACCTCTAATCCTATAGGGCAGACAGCCTTCTTTGCTTCGTACGTACTGTCGGGCAATTCGTTGTCCTTTGTAAGCATCTTCTATAACATTTTCAACAACTTTTCAAATCCCTTGTCAGATACACCATTCTCTGCCTTCCATTGCAGCAATTCCAGTGTGGTACCCAGCTTTTTCTTGTCATCTTCGCATTTTGGGTACAACAATTTTTTGTGATCCTCTAACATGCGCTGCAACTTCAACTTCTCCTTTTCACTTTCGCAGTTTCTCTTTGCATCAGCAATGGCCTGACCAAGATCATTAACGGGCTCATCTGATGCCTCTTCTTCAGCTTCTTCTTCTTCATTCTCTTCCCCCATTGTAGTACCATCGTATTCAGGGAACCCAGGATAGTTGTCATCATCCACTTCTTCTTCATTCTCTTCCATTAGAACCCCTCTTTCTCCATGCTTGGTCCAACAGTTATTGCCGGACATGAAACCGGACGTAAACAGGTGGACGTGAATGACTTTTGAGCTAGAGTAATTCCTATCATTCTTACAGACACCACATGGACAACACATAAAACCATTCCGCTTGTTTGCCTCAGCCGCACGTAGAAAACTATGCACGCCATTAATGAACTGGGGAGAGCGTCGGTCATCGTACATCCATTGCCGACTCATCTTGATTACAGAACACCGAAAAGTCCAAATTAATACAAGTTCATACATAAAGTTCATACACACTTGTTCTCATAAAACAACATAAAAGTATCTAGCTAAAGCATTTAAATGCAACAACAAATGCGATCAAAATCGCAACTAAGGTAATAATTGATCCAACAACATAATGATACCAAGCCTCTTTATTAACGGCATATTTTCTAATCTTTGTAATCTTCAAGCGCTTTGCATCCATCTTGATCTTGTGATCATCGACGACATCGGCAACATACAACTCCTATTTCATCTTCTCTTCTTCAATTCTTTTCAATTTTTCTTTCAAATACTCAATTTCATTTTCAACTAAATTTAACTTCTCGACAAGAGGGTCGGTTGCAATTTCCGGTTCACATACCTCCTAGATAAAAATATCTATGTCAACTTGAATGGCATAATTGTCATAAACACGAAATGCAACAAATAGTTATAAAAGAGAATATACCACATCCGAATCATAAACCGGACGAGGGCCGACGGGGACGGATATCAAAACCATGGCACTATGTATAACAAACAATCATACAAGTAAGAAAATTATACAAGTTACTATCTAAATCATACAAATAAGATTTTTTTTAATAAAAAGGATAAGAACAAGAGGCTCACCAAGGTGGTGCCGGCGTCGGGACGGTGCGGGCGATCGACGGTGGTTAGGACGGGGACGGGAAGGCACTAAGTAAACCACACCTACACATATGCAAACTAAGAAGTTAATTTGAGCTCAAATTGCATATAAATCAAATAAACTTCCACATAATTACTCCCAAACTAAAACCCACAAATCACTGTACTTATAGAGCATTGCACGAGCTAATCTAGCAATGAGAGATGAAAGGACAAAGTTCCTAACCTTTGTGAACACTTGGATAGATGGGGTGCCTCAAATCTTGACAAATCTTGGCAAAAATGGAGGATGAGCTCGAGCAACTGGAAGAGAACAGAGGAGAGAAAGGAGAAAACAGAGAAATGAGAGCTTGGGCTTGGGCTGGACGAAGCACTATATATAGTGATATCTTTAGTCCCGGTTGGTGATACCAACCGGGACTAAAGGTCCATCTCTAGTCCCGGTTGGTGATACCAACCAGGACTAAAGGGGCTCGCAGGGGCCCCAGCCTGACGCCATCCTGCCACCACCCCTTTAGTCCCGATTGGTAACACCAACCGGGACTAGAGGTCACAAATGAACCGGGACTAAAGCCTAGCCGTTGGAACCGGGACTAGTGGTCACATTAGTCCCGGTCCAAAACCCGACCGGGACTAATGCTCCGGACGAAAGGCCTGTTTTCTACTAGTGCGTAGTCATACTCTATGGTAGCATCGGGCTCTACCGATAGGAAGCAAAAACCAAAAAGAGAGAGACATCAATAAATAACAAGGCATTGCAATGCTCACATATGAATGCATGACATGGCATATGGTGGTGCTAAATAAACTAATGCGATACTAGTCAATTTAATTGAAATGGAAATGGATTAAATATAGCATTTCCTAACTCCAAATAATTAAAAAAAGGTTTATTCTTATTTAAACCTAAGAAGAATTTTAAATGTTGTTAACATGCATGAACATGTTATAAACAGATTCTATGCATTTTTCTGAATTTTTTGATATATTGTACATAATTTTCTGATGTGTGGTTGATATTATACGAATTTTGAAGTTTAGAGTAATTTCCGGAATTTCTGAATTTATTTTTGAATTAAAAATAAAGTCAACACAGTCAGCAGGGGCTGGTCAAGATGGCTACAGTGCACGGGGGCCCATTGTCATAGGAACATAGGGTTATCACAGGATTAATTAAAAGTGGGGGCCCACTGTCAGTGACCTAACCCAACTAACTAAGCGGGATTAGTCCTAATTAACTACCTAACCGGCTGGGTCCGCATGTCATAGACACCGGGGCTAACACATGGCTAACTAGTGGTGGGGCAACAAGTCAGTGACACTGCGCTAAACTAAAAGCGCATAGTCTATCCTAATTACATGATTAGAACTTAAACAAGGTTATGCCTAAGCTAATGGCCTCGGGCCCACTAGTCAGTGGCACGGGGTGACGGTGGTGCACGCCGGCGACCATTCAGGCGGCGGAGAGGTGCTACGTGACCGGGGCGACGACGAAGTCCATGGCAACGCAGAGCTCGGGCCTGATCGCGACGACGAGATCCAGCAAGAGAGGGATAGAGACGAGGGGAAAATGGGCTAGGGCGAGAGAGAGAGGGCCACGCGGCTGTTCTCATCCTCTCCTGACGCCCTGTAGCGGCACGCGTCGGCCATCGGCCGGCGATGGTGTGCTCGGGCGCGGGCGTGCCGACAGCTGGAGGAAGATGATGGGGCTAGGTGGGCTAGGCTGGGCCAAGGATAGTAGCTAATGGACCTAAGTGCACCATGTCGATTTCCTTTTTCTGCTCTAATTTATTTGATTTGCTCCTGTTTTGAATTGTTTGAAAATCCAAATCAGCACCAAATATTCTGAGAATTTTGATGTGGCACAAAGGGGCAAGTCCAAGTCCACATAAATTATTTCAAGATTTTTTGGTGTATATTTCTATTACTAAAAATATATACCCATTTAGTTAGGGTTTATGGATTAAACCAAAAATCCAAAATTAATCCTTTTTCAATCCTTAACATTTTGGGAAAGCCCACATTGCAAAGTTGAGGCCCTTGCCAAAATATTAGGGTTTGAGAAGGGCACTTTGGACAATTGGCACAATTTTAGGATTTTGCCCTTTTAAGAAAAGTTTGAGGGTTAATTAGCTTCCATTTCAAATTAAACAAATGATGCATGAGATGAATATCATGCACATTACGACTCCTAATACTAATTGCTGAACTGGGGTTGTTACAATTGGAGCTGGACAAATGGGCCGGCTTACAAAGATAATGGTTCACCATTTGCACTTTATCATTCATCGCCGGTGAAAAGCTCTGGTTTTGATGCTTTCACTATGATTAGTAGTAGTACACTGTGTGTTCAGTATTGTCTTTTTTCTTCAGAAAAGACCTTTGATCTATTAAACTTTCCAGCAGTGCAAGCACCCCTGAAAAAAGAAAATTACAGCAAGCTCCCTGAGGAGCCGACCAATTCCAACGACCCGAGTGAGCTAGTGGCGCCCCGCTGCCGCCGCTCGGATGTCACCATGCCATGGTCCTGCTTGACCAGCACCCTGAAATCGGAGCCGTCGTCGCCGAAAAGCTCAAAGATCTCAGAGCCCATGCGCTGTTCGAACCGGCGCAACACCACCACCTGCACAAGACCCCCACAAGCTCCGCAGCGATGGCGAGTGTCACTACTACGAGGAAGGAGCCGGGGAGCAAAACACCACTGCGCCAGCGCCGCCCCCACCACGCCGCCAGCACCTGGGAACTCCAGATCCGCCGCCCCAGAAGGACGGCGACCACACCACGCCCCATCCTCCTCGACGCCGTCAACAAAACCGCCACCAGCACGGTGGACAAGGAGCCTATGGATCCTTATTCCTCACTACGGGAAAAATACATGTTGACGGGTGTTTTGCTATACGCCGAGTGTTATTTATCGTGTACTCGGCTTACAACCGTGTAAGCCGAGTACCCACAAAAGTACACATGGCAAAAACAAAACCCTCGGCATTGCTCAGTACAAGCCGAGCATGCACAAAAAACACTCGGCCTACACCGTGTACTCGGCATATTCCTGAAAAAAACACTCGGCTTGGTCGCACTGCTCGGCAAAGCAGCTGACACATGGCTGTCCTCCCCGCACTTAACACTTAACGCGTCCGTGACGGCGGGCGCTATAAGCCGAGTGCCCCCTAACTGCATACTCAGCTTACATTTTGCCTGGCCTTTTTTAAAATGCCAGAATGTAAGCCGGGTGCTCGATAAAATACACTCAGCTTACACTGTTGATTTTTTTACTTTTCTTTAGATAATAGAATACAAAAAGTATATGTTTTTCATTTTTGTATTCTTTTACTGTATTTTCTTTCTTTCCCCTCTCTTTCTTGCCTATTGTCACATTAATTTTTCGCCCCTCTTTCTATCCCCTCAATTTGCCGCTCTCTGTCTCTACCGCCATTTTGCCGCTTCGAAGTTGTGTATTGCCTTTGTACTCTTCACACCACCCTAGTGTACCAATATTAGGACCCCATGCAAAAGAAGAAGTAGTTCCGACCCTTACTCGCACGATTTGACGCGTCCCCTCTCCGGCGAGCCCCGCAACGTCTACCCCTTAGCTTTTCTTCAAAATAGGTGATTACATGTGAGCTTTACTCTTTGTGTACCCATGTTAAGATCCCATGCAAAAGGGAGAGTGGCTCCGACAACTCCTCGCGCGGTTTCATGCGCCCCCTTCTCTGACGTGCCCCGCGGCGTCTACCCCCTAGCTTTTCGTCGGAAGAGGCCACTCCATGTGAGTTTTACTCCTTGAATGTGTTTGTGTATGTCATAGGATCATGACAAACCCAAAGAGAGGCCAAGTCCTAGCAAGAGTTGGGTCGGGGGCACCGGAAGGGGGGAGGTTCGCACTGAAGCCCTGGGTCTTCCTGCGGGATGGTCCGGTCTGTGAAGGAGGTGCCACTTCAAAGATGTGTATTGACATTCCAACCTTTACACCACCCTTGTGTACCCATGTGAAGAGCCCATGCTAAAGGGGGAGTGATTCCGACATCTCCTCGCATGGTTTTGGGCGCCCCCCTCTCTGGTGGGCCTCGCGGTGTCTACCCCTCGATGCCTGTTGTGAAGGAGGTGCGGGACCCGTTCCTCCGTTGGCCTAAGAAATTTTTCTGCACTGAACGTAGGCCATTACATGACATATGCCAAGCCCTAGCCTTTTTCGGGGCCAGTCTGCTATATTCCGAACATTACTAGCATTTCTAGGGTTTTAATGCCATAAATTCAAGATCTGAACCGCGGTCACATGAAATCATGGCCGGAAATGGGTTGAAAATTCCTGCATGTGGTCTTTGCCCATGCCTAGCCCCCATGCTACCAAACGAGTGAGTGGCCCCATCACCGGCAGTAAAGACTAGGCCACCGGCATGCGGGATGGTGCCGTTTAAATCCACGAAAATTCGTACGAGGCCAGAAATTCACGGAACCTGGCACG
Source organism: Elymus sibiricus (assembly GCA_039707655.1). NCBI lineage: Eukaryota > Viridiplantae > Streptophyta > Magnoliopsida > Poales > Poaceae > Elymus > Elymus sibiricus. The sequence continues at coordinate 7,162,667 of CM077666.1, forward strand.
GTGTCATCGTATGGCCCCAGTAGGCTGTGGTAAAAATTTGAGAGGGTTTCGCATAAGCCTCCCGGGAGACGGCGTAGAAACGGGACCATCTCCCATGAAGGATCTAGCTTATGAGAGTGAATGGGTCGAGGTTGTAAAGGAGGTGCAGGACCCGTTCCTCCGTTTGCCTCAGAACTTTTTCTACACTGAACGTAGGCCATAACATTACAAATGCCAGACCCTGGCCTTTTTCGGGGCCCGTCTGCTATATTCTGGACATTACTTGCATTTCTAGGGTTTTAGTGCTGGAAATTCAAGATCTGAACTGCGGCCACATGAAATCATGGCCAGAAAAGGGTTGAAAATTCCTGTGTGTGGTCTTTGGCCCATGCCTAGCCCCCGCGCAGCCAAACGAGTGAGAGGCCCCGTCACTGGCATTCAAGGCTTGGCCCCCGGCATGCGGGATGGTGTGGTTTAAATCCACGGAAATTCGTACGATGCCGGAAATTCATGGGACCTGGCACGGTGTCATCGTATGGCCCCAGTAGGGTGTGGTGAAAATTTGAGAGGGTTTCGCATAAGCCTCCCCAGAGACAGTGTTGAAATGTGACCATCTCCCATAAAGGATCTAGCTTTCGACAGGGAACATGTCGGGGTTGTGAAGGATGTGCGGGACTCGGCTTTCAAGAGGGAACGGGTCGGGGTTGTGAAGGAGGTGCGGGACCCGTTCCTCCGTTGGCCTCGGAACTTTTTCTACACTGAACGTAGGCCATTACATGACACATGCCAGGCCTTGGCCTTTTTGGGGCCCGTCTGCTATATTCCGGACATTACTTGCATTTCTAGGGTTTTAATGCCGGAAATTCATGATCTGAACTGCGACGACATGAATTCATGGACGGAAATGGGTTGAAAATTCCTACGTGTGGTCTTTGGCCCATGCCTAGCCCCCGTGCAGCCAAACGAGTGAGAGGCCCCGTCACCGGGGGTCAAGTGATAGAATAAAGAAACTAAAAAAAATAAAGAAAGAGATAAAAAAATAAATAGGAATAAGCAAGTGATGGAATAAAGAAACTAAAAAATAAAGTAAGAAATAAAAATAAACAAAATAAGAAGAGAAAAAAATAATGAAAAGATAAATGAAAAAGCTGTAAGCCGAGTGCCTGAGATAATGCACTCAGCTTATAGGTCATACTTGGCTTCTAGTGAGGGCGGGTACTTAGGAAATTTTCCACCAGCGCGCTCCATTTTCCCCTCCATTCCCCCCCAAATATCAAACCGCAACGGGCCGTCTCACCCTACACCACCGCCGCTGCCTAGGCTCCTCCACGCCCCTCGGCCGGCCGCTTACGCCAGACAGGGAATCGCCGCCGTCGGCCGGCCTACTTATCTGCCTACCACTCAGCCCGCCGCGGCCCTCCCGCCTCCCAGATCCACCCAACCATCGCCCCACTGCCGCCGCACCTCCTCCTCCACCTCCACCTCCACACCACCACCGCCGCACCTCCATCCCACCTCCACCTCCTCCTCTAAGTACAGTCCTCTGCCACCGGTGCCTCCCCGGTCAGGCCCTCGGGCCACCCAACCAACGTTCGGTAGGAGCTCTTCGCCACTGCCCGCCTCGCTGCCTCCTCACCGGTAGGCCTCCTCTGCTGTGTATCTGCGTTGGCGTCAACCAACTTCTCTCCCCACTGAACCAAGGTAAGCCCTTCTTCCCCTGCTGCCTACCTTCAATGTTTTTTCAATCCTTTGCAAATCTGAACTTTGGACATGAACATGTATATGAATTAGTTTAGTTAGGTGTTAGGCTAATTAATTAGGTTACTTAAATCCTTTGTGAATGAGGTGGTAGGCTAATTAGTTTAGGTTCGTTGGGTCACTTAATTAGGTTAGTTTAGGTTTAACCCTAGTTAGCAAAATGCATAGGCTGCTCTTTTCCTGGTTATATGGTTTTCGATATGTCTGGTTGGAGATGAGAAGAGGAGAGGAGAAGAGGAAAGGAGGAGAAATATGCTATGAGAGGGTTAGGGTGAAGAGAGAAGAGTCGTCGAAGGCGTGCCTTCTAGGTTAGGGTTAGGTGAATGGTGTCGAGTCATTGTGTCTTTCAGTGTTCGATACCAATCTTTTGCTAGTGCTATGGTTAACACCACTTTGTTCCTTCATGGAGGATGTGCATTGAGTTTGACACCGGGACCGGTGTCGCAGGGCTTCGTGTAGGAGAGGGCCAATCTTCTTTGCCAGTCACGCTTCTAGGGTAAAATCTTTCGCGCAGCTCTCAATCTCAGTACCTAGGGTTTATTTATTTGTAGATGACCTTGCTAGTCGCGTTACCTAGGCGTCTCCCGGTCAAAAGGGTTACATTTATAAATATGCAACTCTTTGCATATTTATAACCGTAACTCTTTTGAATTGTCCCTGTTTTCCACGGACAGCCCGAGGATGTGTAGGCTGGGCCATTTCCTATGCTCTACTCCAATCCGAGACAGAATTTCAGCAGCGCCTTCTAGCTGTTCTCCGGATACACATTCTCCCGGCTTGTTGTCGAGACGTGTATTTGGAGAACAGCGGGGAGGTGCTGCCGAAATTCTATCTCGGATCGGAGTAGAGCATAGGAAACGGCCCAGCCTACACATGCTCGGGTGGGATTAGGACCTATCCTTACCTATTAGATAGCTGAGTGCATGCCATAAAACAAGTATAATTGTAATTAATTGAACACATATTAGATTAAAATGCATTATATGTTTGTTTCAGTACATATCAGAGGTTGGAGGATCGTGAGTGGATGTATACTGGCCGACCCAGTCAGGCGGTTATCACCCCAGAATGGGTGACAAAGATCGACGAGTTCTTGGAATTAATATTTGCTGGAGACACGGGACATAGTGCAACATGGTGCCCCTGCAACGTTTGTGATAACAAGTCTGAAAAATCAAAGCAAGTCTGAAAAATCAAAGCATGAAATGGGTTTTCACCTTGCCAAGAATGGGTTTATGCCAGGCTATCACCGTTGGGTCTTCCATGGTGAGTCCGAGCGTGCGAGAGAGGAGGTGGTGCGACAGCGCACAGGCAAATATGATACTCGGGTTGAAGTAATGTTAGATGACTTGGGCAATGCACATGGGCCGGAAACTCCATCTGCAAAGGAAGAGACACAGGAGGAGGAGGAGCAAAACACTACGAAATTTTATGATACATTGTTTGGGGCACGGGAACCTATTCACGGGCATACAGAGGATACTCAACTGGATGCCATCGCATGCCTAATGGCCGTGAAGTCCCAGTTTAGCTAGATTAGATCCACCTTTGATACAATTCTGACCATTGTTGGCACCCTTTTGCCGAAGGACCACATTTTGCCAAAGAACATGTACGAGTCGAACAAAATCCTCCATGCACTTAAGATGCCATATGAGCAGATACATGCTTGTCCAAAGGGATGCATTTTATTTAGGAAAGAACATGTGGATGCAAAGTACTGTGTGAAGTGCAAATCCTCTAGGTACATCGAGGTTGACGCTAGTGATGGTCAGAAGAGGCAGCTCATGATCGCCCAAAAGATCCTTCAGTATCTTCCACCCATACCAAGGATCCAAGGACTTTATATGACCAAGGAATCTGCCCAATAGATGAGATGGGCTGCAGAAGGGAAGAGATAACGTCCTATGAAGCTGATACATCCGGCGGATGCTGACGCATAGAAGAAGTTTGTTCAAAAACATAAAGCTAAAGCGGGAGGGTGGCAGAGTGTAGCAATTGGGGTATCAACCGATGGGTTCAATCCATACGGTATGACGAGTGGCACATACAGCTGTTGGCCCGTGTTTGTAAAACCCATGAATCTCCCCCCTGGCGTCTGCATGCAATGACAAAACATGTTCATGTCACTGATAATTCCAGGGTCTGAATACTCGGGGAAGAATACGAGTGTGTACATGGAGCAGCTTTTGGATGACTTGTTTGATGCCTGGGACAAAGGGGTATGGACCTACGACGCCATGACAAAGGAGCACTTCGATATGCATGTTTGGTACTACACATCCTTGAATGACCTACTGGCACGTGCGATATTCTTCGGCTAGTGCGTACATGGGAAGTGGCCTTACCCGGTGTATCTGCAGAATCTGACTTTCATTTGGACGAGGAAGGGTGGCAAGTATTCCTGCTTTGACCAGCATCGACTGTTCCTTCCTCTTGATCATCCATTCAGACGAGACAAAAAGAACTTCCAGAAAGGTGTTGTTGTCGATGCTTCACCACTACCTGTGATGATCGGTGCCCATATCAAGGCTCAGTTAGATGATCTCATTCTGAATGCCAAGGGGTCTGGTTTTGTGGGATATGGAGAGACACACAACTGGAGTCACATTCCATGCTTTTGGAAGCTCCCTTACTTTGAGGATCTCCTCCTTCGACATAACATTGATGTAATGCACACTGAAAAGAATATCGCCGAGGCCCTTTTTGGCACATTCTTCAACACTGAAAAGATGAAGGACAACGTTAAAGCTAGAATCGATCAATAGGCACTGTGTGATAGGACAAAGCTAAACATGGTCCCTCCTACACCCAAAAATGGGTGGTACAAGCCACCGACCCCGTTCGTCCTTACAAGGGCGCAAAGGAAGGAAGTACTCCAATGGGTCCGTGACTATTTACTCTTCTCTGGTGGGTACGCAGCTAATCTAATGAGGGGAGTGAATATGGGTTTGTTGCGAATAGGTGGGCTCAAGAGTCATGACTATCACGTATGGCTTGATTGGATAATGCCGGTCACAATTCGAGGCTATTTCCCAGAGGCCACGTGGCTAGTGCTGGCGGAGTTGAGCTATTTCTTCCACCAGCTTTGTGTTAAAGAATTAGAAATTGAGGTGGTTGAAAAGTTGGAGAAACAGGCACCTGAGTTTGTCTGCAAGCTAGAGAAGATCTTTTCACCAGGCTTCTTTAATCCAATGCAACATATGATCTTGCATCTCCCGTACGAGGCACGAATGGGGGGGGGCCTGTGCAGTACCATTGGCAGTATGCAACTGAGAGAGAACAGAAGAATATTTGTCACAAATTCAAGAATAAATGCCATATCGAAGCATCCATAGCCAAGGCCTCCCTCAACGAGGAGGTGTCAAACCACACGACGAAGTACTATGATGACAATATTCCCAATCGGCATAATCCAGTTCCTCGTTACAATGTCATCACCCCCGCCGGTCTACCCCCGCTTAGCATCTTCGCATGGGTAGGTGGCACAACAAGTGGCAGAAGGCCCAGGAACATACTACATACAGAGTGGTGTACTCTTATGTCGTATGTCTTGACCCATATGCCGGAAGTGAAGCCCTAGATAAAGTAAGTGCTCGGTATATCCTTTCGCAAATAATCACAAGTTTGTGTCGAACTCCACTCCTTTCTCATCGCTATAGAGAATTCAAACGGGAATGCTGGAACATGTAAAGGCCCCCTACCGAGGAAGAGGAGGAGGAGCTTTTTAAAAATGGTGGTGAAGGAAATGGCGGCTTCATTTCCTGGTTCTCAAAAAAAGTACCTTCCAGTCTAACTTGTCTTTTAGTTCCGCCATTTCAAGTTTTTCTTACATGCAATTAATACAACAATCTTCTCGTATCAAACTTGTAGGTAAGAAAAGACTGTTCCATCAGAGCCAATTTGAAACCAATTGCCAAAGGCTTTAAATATTCCGCCAAGACATTAAATGCGTACGATGTGAATGGGCATTGCTTCCATACCCATTCTTACAACATGAATTGGCCCAATCAAAATACAATAAAAATAACGGGGTCTTAACACCAGGACTAGATGGACATGATTACTATGGAAGAATCGAGGAAACAATCGAACTGGATCATGGTTTCGACAACGGGCTGAACCCCGTTGTATTCAGATGCAATTGGCTCGATCCAACCAGAGTGAGACAAAACCCTGCTATTGGGTGGGTTGAAGCTGAACAAGCATCCGTCTATGCAGGAGAGGATGCCTATATTTTGGCTCACTAGGCCACGCAAGTTTTTTTATCTCCCGTACCCGTGCAAAACTGTGAAGCGTCTACAGGGCTGGGATGTTGTGTTCATGGTACCGACACATACTAAACCACCTGCTCCAAATGATGATGATTACCACTGCATAAACCCCAACACATATGAGGGTGTGTTTTAATAAGAAGATGGGCTCACAGGGACATTCAATATCGACTTGCCGACTGATGAGGACATGGAAGTAGACAATGCGGAAGACGAAGATGAGGGCATGGAAGTAGACAATGCAGAAGATGGCGGTGAGCTCGTGAAGAACACGAGGGACTTGGATTTACTTGAAAAAATCCATCGAGGTGAAGACAATGAGTCGATCGTTCCACCTCCAGGCCACATTGATGATTGGTGGGACGACGTGCAGGATAGTGATGAAGAAACTCCTAAGCCAACTGATAATCCCAACGATGACGAATCTGGCTTCTGAAATTTGTATCAACTATGTACTCTTGAATGTAAACTTTGTCGAGTGTAACAGTTGATGTACCCCTAAATGTATTTCTAGATGTAACAACTCTATATACTATGAACTCGTGCTTCTCAAGAAGAACTTCTAAGCTAGTGCTTATGAACTTCTAAACCTGAGCTTCTGAACTTGTGCTTTTGAACTTCTTAACTTGTGCTTACGAACTTCTAAACCTGAACTTGTGATCCCGAACTTCTAAACTAGTGCTTATGAACTTCTAAACCTGAACTTCTAAACTTGTGATCCTGAACTTCTTAACTTGTCTTTACGAACTTCTAAACCCGAACTTCTGAACTTGTGATCCTGAACTTCTAAACCTAAACATTCGATATGTGTTGTTTGAATGGTAGAGAAATATCAGGATATATGTTGAGGTGTATGGAATTGCTATATATGTTTTTTGATTGCAAGACTTCTTTTTTAGCATGCTTCTTACTTGGCAGATTCATATTGTTGCATTCTCATTAATGCGCTTTGTTATAGCATGCTTCTTTGTTTTCTTAGTATGATTTATCTATTTTAAATCAAGTTATACCATGTGTACTAATTTCGATAGTTTTTGTTATTGCAGGTGATTGAAACATGCCTGGCAACAAAAAGGGCGTCCCCGGAGCCTACAAGAAGGTGACATGCTTGTATCCCGACGCTTCTGAGGGTGCACAGATGGTCACAGGCAAAAAGAGGGCCAGGCAGGTGGAGTCTGTACCCACAGAGGTAGGCGGGGGAAGACCGCCACGAGCAGATCCCGCTCCCGGGCGCAGAGCGGGACGGGGTAGAGGACGTACTCGTGCTCCACGTACTCCTTCTAGTCCTCCCCCCACCGCCGAATCTGAGAATAAGGAGGAGCAGAACGAGGAGCGGAACGAGGAGCAGGCGATTGTTCGTCTGGGGACACAGTCTATGGAAGGGCCCTCGCGTGGGTCGGAGAAGCAGGAGGAGGAGGAGGAGGTGGAGGAGTAGGAGGAGGAGGAGGTGGAGGATGATGATGCTTGGCTCCTTGAGGATGAGGAAGTAGTGTCAGCGCCTCCCAATGGGAGAGTGTGGTTGCGGGGGCCTTCGATGCTCCCCGGGCGACCATATGTGCATAAGAATATCGTTCTGAAACCTTTTGGAACCAAGTAAGTGGTTTTTTCAACTTATACAAATTACTAGCATCCATACATTCAATATTTTTTAGCACATAGATAATGACTTGGCTTTCCATTGTGCAGGAGCTTTGAGGTAGTTAGAGACGTGCAGCCGCCACGCCTGGCAAGCGGCATCATTGAAAGTCTTGTCCGGGAAAATTACCCTGGCCTGGTTAACATGGGTAAGGGTAAACATGAGCCAACTTGTTCATGGAAGCATAACCAAAAGGCTGAGGATGTCTGAGACAGGTGGTGTAGGGTGTACGGCAGCGTCGCCGAGCAGGTGGTTAGGAATTTTCGGGTAAGTTTCTTTCAAACTACATTTGTTAATACTAAGAGCTTGAAAATCATTGTACTAATGACTTTGTCCACTACTGCAGAATTGCCTAGTTGTGGTGGGCACAAAAGGGCTAGAAGTGGTGGGCCAGGCTCCCAAGGGCACCCTCCACCGACCTCCCGCCACTGCTATAATGGCATCAGTGGCGGGCGCGCGCCCGCCACTGGTAGAGTCTCTGCAGTGGCGGGCAGCGCGCATGTGCTCGCCACTGTTTATTCATGATGTAGTGGCGAGCGGATTCGAGCGCCTACCACTGTAAGCCTAGGCATGTGAATTAAAAAAATTGCAGCCACGACAACAATTGTGCTGCCATGGCTGCGTTTCCCGTAAAACCAATTTAAGAAATTCAATACACTGCGAACTTGGAGATTAGAAGCAAATAAAGCATGCATTGTAAGCTTAGGTATGCATGTTCACTAGGTAATTAATACTCTTCATAACAACTACTAACACTTAAAATTTGTTCCAATTAACAAACCAACATCAAAGTATCACAGGCATCTTAACTAAGTAACTAAGAGTTTATTGGCTTGGAGATATTTGACTTGGACCTTATTTCTAAATAAGGTCTACAACAACCATCATCTGGAAGTTGTGGTTCCTGTTGTTCCTTATTGTGACGAAAACTGCTGTGTCAAGCCTTAGTCGACGTCTCTTTCCCTTCAGGAATTCCCCCAGCCGACCTCATAGAGGTGGAGAGGAGCACGCAATGGTAGACATCTCGCCATATAGTGTTTTGAACAAAAAAGAGAGGAAAGATGACAAAACATACCATGGTGTGTTTCACGATGTTGGTATTAGTAAAACGGTGCACAAATGGCCTCCCCAAGTAGTGCACACTTGATGGTAGGATCGCGATGAGATTGGCCGTCTCATCCTCAGTAAGCTCTTTCATTCTTTGAGAGAAAATTGTAGAATTGTATGGACCATCATCGTCATCATCTACGCTACCCTCATCTATAGGGGAACGCAGCAGAAAACAAAAAATTTCCGCACTACGAACAAGCCCAGGATCACTACGGAGATGCATACAAGGTTTTTGATCTGATCATTACCGACTCGTAGCGCAGCGGAAGTAGAGTCGATGAAGATCGGTGGTGCAGATCCCCACAGCTAGGATTTACAACCTCCCAACCGTGAGGATGTTCTCCCTCGTCTGCTCCTCGGATAGTCCCTCGGACAGCCCTCTAGGAGGCAGTCAGATAGTCCCCCGGACGGTGTCTCGGACAGCCCTTCGGGAGAATCCTCAAACTCGGACGGTAAATCAGACAGCCCTTCGGGAGGACCCTCGAATAGCCCCTCAGGAAAAAAAGATCGAACCTACGACCTCTCTACGGGGTTGGACACATACGGTGTCAGCTATCCGGCAGGGCTTCGCCGTCCAGAACTAGTTCCCACCGGAACCCAGACAACCTTTCGGCTCTATGAAACTATTTCGTGGGAGGGAGAGAGAAAGCCAGATCATGCATGGCATTTGTATGAGAGTAAGGAGTGAGTGTGGAGAGCTCCTCTCCACCTCTATTTATAGGAAAACCAATGGGTAGGGTGGCACATGATAATACCAAAATACCCAAGCTTTATGTCACACATAAAGGGCATAAAAGGGAGGCAAGTGGAGCTCCATGGAGGAGCTCCACCCTTGGCCGGCCACACCTAGTGGGGCCTCCCCAAAAGGGGTTCCTTAGTCCCCAAGTCCTTCTAGAAGCCTTTTGGGAAAAGCTCTAAAAGGTGGCTTTCCAAAAATTAACCATAAAGTGTTTTTCACTATTCATGAAGACATTTTTCCGCGTTCGTTAAATGCGAAAATGTTTCTGTAGGTCCAGAACATTTCCAATACCGACTAAAATAATTCAGGACGCGTTCCGAAAACATTTTCGGATCAATGATCTTCTTTAGCGAAAAGCAACCAAGACGTTTCCGGCTGCTCCGGAACATTTCCGGTTTTCTCTCCGGAAAAATTTCAGAAGTTCCCAGAACAATTCTGGCACCTCCAAAAAGTTCCAGGTGCGTGCCGAAAACCTTTTTGGCTTAATGGTTTACTCCGAAACAACTTTTGAGTTTTACCGAAAGTTGGCAATATAAAACTGCAAATGGCTTAATGGTTTACTCCGAAAACCTTTTTGGCTTAATGGTTTACTCTCATACAAATGGTTTACTTCAGGAACGCGGGAGCGGCGCTCCAATCTTGGGGCCAGAGGAAAGTTGGCAATATAAAACTGCAAATGGCTGTAGCCACGCTAGTCATTTTCCGCTTGGATCAAGCAATGGAAGCAAGGGGATTAACAGAGCTGGAGACTTGGCTTAGGAGAACGTTGAAACTAGCCCTCTTGGGTCTAGCTTCCTTGGAGCGTACGATTGAGCGACAAAGGTCCAGGCATAGATGGCTTCGCGAGGGAGATGCCAACACCAAAATTTTCCAATCTGTTGCCAATGGCAGACGAGCCAAAAATTTCATACCGCAAGTTCGTTTGGGAGATGAGATAGCCACAGACCAAAATCGTAAAGAAGAGATATTCACGGAGGCATTCCAAAACTTGCTAGGCACAACGCATGCTAGAGCTCACACGTTGGACTTACAATTCCTTGGCATGGACGAGCTAGATTTAAGCAGCCTGGAGGTGATTTTCTTAGAGGACGAAGTGTGGTCTGTGATCAAGGAGATGCGCCCGGACCAGGCTCCAGGTCCTGATGGCTTCACGGCGGAGTTCTACCAAAGAGCATGGCCAATCATCAAAGCTGACATAATGGCGGCGCTACTCAAGCTCTGCGTGGGAGATGATCGGGGCTTTGCCAAGTTAAACAGAGCGCTCATTGTGCTAATACCGAAAAAACCAGATGCGTTGGAAGTGGGCGACTATCGCTCGATCAGCCTGCCTCACAGTTTCTCTAAACTGTTCGCAAAATTGCTCGCCAACCGAGTACGACCACGCATGAAGGAATTGGTGGCAGCCAACCAATCTGCGTTCATCCGTGGACGAAACCTGCATGATAACTATCTATTGGTGAGGCAAGTGGCAAGAAAAATCCACGCTAGGAAGAACAGAGGAGTTTTTCTAAAGCTCGACATCTCGCGCGCATTCGATTCCCTGTCCTGGACATTCCTGTTTGAAGTGCTTCGCGCCAAAGGCTTCGGTGGACGGTGCCTCAAGTGGATAGCCACGCTCTTGCAGACCTCCACCACGAGAATTATGGTGAACGGGGTTCCGGGAAGAAGAATTTGGCATGCAAAAGGGTTACGGCAAGGGGATCCAGTCTCCCCTTTACTGTTTGTCATCGCCATGGAGGCCCTTACGGCAATTGTCACCAAAGCTATGCAAGCTAGAGTATTGAGTACGTACACAGGAATCTCGGCGACGCAGCGGCTCTCAATATACGCGGACGACGTCGCGCTGTTCGTCAAGCCTACAACTCCAGATCTGGAGTTCGTAAGGAGTGCCTTGGAGATCTTTGGTGAAGCGTCCGGACTGAGGGTAAACTATAGAAAATCATCCGCGATCCTGATCACTGATAACCATAAAGATAGAGAGAGAGTTGAGGACCTCCTCCAGACTCCCATTGGGGAATTCCCTTGTAGATACCTCGGCCTGCAGTTGGCTATCAAGCAGCTCACAAAGGCGCAATGGCAGCCTCTCCTCGATCAGGTGAGACACTTCCTCCCGGTTTGGCAGAGAGGTCTGTTGCAGAGATCGAGCCGGCTGCTTCTCGTGAAGTCGGTGATTGCCGCGAGACCCGTGCACCACTTGTTGGTGATGAAGGCACCAGGATGGGTGTTCGAAGACATCGACGGATGGATGCGTGCGTTTTTTTGGGCTGGGAAGGAGCGCGTTATTGGAGGGCAATGCCTAGTGGCATGGAACTCGATCTGCAAGCCTACCTGCTATGGAGGACTCGGGGTAAAGAATCTGCGCCTGCAAGCTCTTGCGCTCAGAGTACGATGGGAATGGCTTCGGCGAACGGATCCGCAAAGGCCATGGCATGGGCTAGAGCTGATGGTGGACGAAGGTGCTAGGCAGGTTTTTGATAGCCTGGTGAGGATTACAGTGGGGAAGGGTGACAATATCCTCTTCTGGAGAGATAGATGGATTCACGGATTCTCGGTCAGTGACATTGCGCCCATGTTGGAGGAAGGAGTGGACACCAGGACGCGGAATTCCCGAACGGTGGCCCAGGCTTTGATGCAAGAGAGGTGGGCGCTAGATTTCTAGCCACAAACCTCTTTCAGGGCGCTGCTACAAATGATGCATTTGAGACATGCGATTGCTACTGTGCCGAGGGATGAGCAGACTGAGGACAGCTTTACATGGCCACATGATCCATCGGGAGGATACACCGCGAAATCCACATACACCCAGCTCAACCACGGAGGGATCCGGTTCCCTGCTGCCGCCGGCATTTGGCGAAGCTGGGCGCCGCTGAAATGCAAGATATTTGCGTGGCTCGCAGTCCAACATAGACTTTGGACATCTGATAGACGGGCGCGATATGGATTGCAGGAGGATTTATCGCCGTGCTACATCTGCTTGCAGGAAGAAGATAAGGTGGAGCACATCCTGGTGCAATGCGTATATGCAAGGCAGGTGTGGCACATGTGCTTCGACATGCTACAAGTCAACATCCTTGCTCCCAATAGCACGGACACATTCCTCGAGTGGTGGTTTAGTGCACGAAGAGGTTTCCATGGGAAAGACAAGCGCGGCTTCGACTCTTTGGTCATTGGTGCGGCATGGGCATTGTGGAAGCAAAGGAATGCCAAAGTGTTCAACCGACCGGAGCAATTCAAAGGACCTCGAGACCTAGCCCGGGACATTCTAGATGACATCTCCGATTGGCATTGTGCAGGTGTAGGTGTAGGTGGCTTAGATGTAATGTGTACCGGTTGGAGTGGGTGCTCCTTTGATTGATGTCCGCATTGATCGAAGAAATCTTGTAAACATATTTCTCCCTTCTATAAGAATATGGTACGCTATTGGCGTACTGTCGAAAAAAAAAAGTTTTACCGAAACTTTTCCGGTGTTCTCTCCGGAACCTTTCCGTTGTCTCCGAAACTATTCCGGTGACTTTCTCTCAGACTCCTTGTCTAGTATTCAGCAGATAGATGACCCTTAAGCGTGTGACCCTATAGGTTCGGTGAAGTATAGACATGACTGGAACACTTTCCGATCAATGATCAATAGCGGAACCGTGGACACCCATATTGATCCCTATACCCACACGAATGAATATTCGAGTGAACCTGTAGTTGCCGCGTGCTAGTCCTGTTGCTTCATGATCTGTTACAAACACCCGAGGTGAGACTTATCGGCATCACCATGGATCAACAACTTGTCCACTATGCCAGTTACCTCGTTACTGGTTTTGTTCTCTTTTCTCGTTTCCGTGTTTCGGCATCCTTGTGATCAAATCACAATGTGTCTGGCCAGACGATGATGGATACCGTAACACCGAGAGGGCCCATAGAATATCTCTCCATCATCGGAGGAGCAAATCCCAAACTTGAGCTATCAAGTTAATTGTCATACTTTTTCATGAACCCGTAAGCCGCCGTAATTGCCACCTATTTATGGATGACATTTAACAAAGCCCAAAGTTCATGAAGCAAGTATGAAGAAACTTGATACTCTCATGGTCTAAGGTATTATGCAAACGTTAACTTTCTCTATGTTATTAACCATTAACTTGTTACGAATGTACCTCATAGCATAACATCAATTCGGGCCGATTCAACACAAGTGTTCTTCTAACATTGTGCTCTCAAAAGTTGCCAGGGATAGACATGCCCATGATCAGGAAAACATGATCATCATGCAACACTTGAGCCAGTCTTAGAGGCTATGACTAGGAATACTTTTTACCGTTTATTATTCCTCACGTACATATGAGTTTTCCTCCGAGCCTCGTGGTTAATGCAGACTCGAGAACCATAGCAGTTATAGCACGGAATATAAACATAATTATGAACATGGAGATAATAATAACATTTATTATTGCCTCTAGGGCATATCTCCTACAGACTCCTACTTGCACTAGAGTCAACTATCTAGTCAATGCTAATGCACTTTATACCTATGGCATACCGGTGTAAAATATGCCTCGCTTGTGGTATAGTCTTTGTCCAACGGAACTGACAACTTCAGGTCCGTGTGTATCTTTGCATATCCTCGCATTTTCACGCTTTCACAAAATTCATATTTTGTGTGGACTTTGTAGGAGATATGCCCTAGAGGCAATAATAAAAGTAATTTTGTATCTCCAAGTTTGTAATAAATGTTTATGTTCCATGTTATAACTGCAATGATTCTCGAGTCTACAATAACACGAGGCTCGAAGGGAAACTCATGTGCACATGTGCTATAATAAACGGTAAAATGTATTCCTAGTCATGCCTCTAAGACTAGCTCAAGTATCGCATGATGATCCTGTTTTCCTGATCATGGGCATGTCTATGCCGGCAATTTTGAGGGCACAATGTTAGAAGAAAATTTGTGTTGAATCGACCCGAATTGATGTTATGCTATGAGATACATTCGTCACAAGTAAATGGTTAATAACACAGAGAAAGTTAACGTTTGCATAATTCCTTAGACCATGAGAGTATCGAGTTCCTTCGTACTTGCTTCGTGAACTTTGGGGTTTGTTAAACGTCATCTGTAACAGGGTGGCTATTACGGCTACTTACGGGTTCACGGAAAAGTATGACAAGTAACTTGATAGCTCAAGATTGGGATTTGCTCCTCCGACGACGGAGAGATATTCTTTGGGTCCTCTCGGTGTTACAGTATCCATCATCGTCTGGCCAGACACAATGTGATTTGATCACAGGGATGTCGGAACGCGGAAACGAGATAAGAGAACAAAACCGATAACGAGGTAACTGACATAGTGGACAAGTTGTTGATCCATGGGGATGCTGACTAGTCTCACCTCGGGTATTTGTAACATATCACGAAGCAACAGGAATATCACACAGCAACTACAGGTTCCCTCGAATATTCATTCGTGTGGGTATAGGGATCAATATGGGTGTCCACGGTTCCGCTGTTGATCATTGATCGGAAAGTGTTCTGGTCATGTCTATACTTCACCGAACCTATAGGGGCACACACTTAAGGGTCATCTATCTGCTGAATACTAGACAGGGAGTCTGAGAGAAAGTCACCGGAAAAGTTTCGGAGACAACGGAAAGGTTCCGAAGAGAACACCGGAAAAGTTTAGGTAAAACCGAAAAGTTGTTTCGGAGTAAACCATTAGGCCAGAGAGGTTTCCGCGCACGCCTGGAACTTTTTGGAGGTGCCAGAATTGTTCTGGGAACTTCTGGTATTTTTCCGGAGAGAAAACCGGAAACGTCTTGGTTGCTTTTCGCTGAAGAAGATCATTGATCCGAAAATGTTTTTGGAACGCGTCCAGAATTATTTTAGTGGGTACTGGAAATGTTCTGGACCTACAGAAATATTTTTGGAATTAACGGTCGCGGAAAAATGTCTTCATGAATAGTGAAAGTGCTTTTTGGGTTACTTTTTGGAAAGCCACTTTTTTGGGCTTTGCTCAAAAGATCTTAGGGAAGGCTTGGGAAGGAAGGAACCCCTTTTGGGGGGCCCCCACATGTGTGGCGGCCAAGGGAGGAGCTCCTCCGTGGAGCTCCTCCATCCTTCCTTTTATGCCCTTGTGAAGGTCACATGGCATGGGCATTTTGGTATTATCAAGTGTCACCCTACCCCTTGGGTTTTCCTATAAATGGAGGTGGAGAGGAGCTCTCCACACTCACTCCAATCTCTCATACACATGCCATAGATTTATCTGGCTCTCTCTCTCCCTCCCACGAAATAGTTTTGTAGAGCGGAAAGGCTGTCTGGGTTCCGGTGGGAACTAGTTCTGGACGGCGAAGCCCTGCCGGATAGCTGACACCGTATGTGTGCAACCCCGTAGAGAGATCGTTGTTTCGATCTTAGTTCAAGAGTGCCTCCCGAAGGGCTGTCCCAGTGACCGTCTGAGATTCTGTGAGTGCCTCCCGAAGGGCTGTCCATGACATCGTCCGAGGGACTGTCCGACTGCCTCCCGAAGGACTGTCCGAGGAGCAGACGAGAGAGAACATCCTCACGGTTGGGAGGTTGTAAATCCTAGCTGCGGGGATCTGCACCGACGATCTACATCGACTCTACTTCCGCTGCGCTACGAGTCGGTAATGATCAGATCAAAACCTTGTATGAATCTCCATAGTGATCCAGGGCGTGCTCGCAGTACCGAATTTTTTTGTTTTCTGTCGCATTCCCCTACAGACTTGGCTTTGTATATATGTGAATCACTTGTCGAACCTTGATTCCTCAGACTGAGCTATGGAGCAACTATCTACAATGGTGTCCCATTGACCAAAGCCATCTTGGAACCATACTAAGTTCATGAATGAACTATATGATTCAACATCTTCTTTGTCGCTTCTAAAGTGTCAACATACTTAGCCTTTGTTATAGAATTCGCCACAGTAACCTGTTTGGAACAATTCCAACTCACTGTGCCACCATATCGTGTATTACACAAAACTCTTAACTTAAATCGAAAATCGCATGGAGCATTGATGAAGACTGTATCGATGTAATTACTTACAATGAGCACTTCATAATCTTTGCTTGCGATAAAACATGTCATCAGTGCTACTTTAGTACTCAACGACATTTTTCACTGTTGTCCCATGATCAGTACTTTGATCACTTTGGTATCTATACTCGCAACTGCTTGGGAGTATCAGACATATCTGGTTGTTTTACATACCATGGAATACATGATTAATCCAAACACAAAAGTGTGTGGAATCTCCATCATGTATTTTGCTCATAAGTGTTTTAGGACACCGAGTCTTGCAAAAACTCTTTCCATGTGACTTCAGCAAGAATCACTTTGTCGTGTTGTCATGCAAATCATTTTAGCATCTTGTCAATATGTATTCTTGGCTTAGCCAATATCGAGGCTACCTAGCCCAAGCACTTCATCGAAAAAACTATTTTCCAATGAAGTCCTAATTCGTGTCAAGAAATTTATATTATTTCCAATCAACAATGTGTCAAGCACACAAGGTTTTAGAAATATTATTATGCTCCCACTTACTTTCTTGTTTCCACAAGCATCTTTGCTTATCCATTGATGAAATCAAACTCTTTTGACTATTTCATCAAAACAAAGATTCCAACTCCATTTTGCTCTCTTCTGTCCATCGCTGGAACTCTGAAGTTTGCATACTTACTAGCATCCTCTGGAATGAAAAAATACCTTGGACTGTAACATATGCAAGTCCTAGGTTGTATTTCTATATCATGGAAATCCTTTTGGCATTCATGTATCATATCTCATGATTGAAATATGTATTAATTGCTAGTTTAACCTGAACCGAGTTTAAGCATCGCTACGGAGGGACAATCTCGCCGTAGTAAACTCCTTGAATTTGTTATAAGCAACAAGTCGAGCTTTATGGATAAAACACTTTTATCAGTATCAGTTTATAGTTCCATTAATATTCGTTAGACTCTAAGTCTTCCGAAGGGTTTATCAAGATCTAGTCTTGAATCATTTATGGAAACTATCTCGGATTATATTGGCATTTAGCCAATTCCGGAGTCAGGGCCCATCAACGCTTCCTTGTGTATCGTAGGTATACTGTTGTCTAACAACAATATCTCGTTTGCGCACCTGAGAGGTTTGCACGAGTTTTGCCTATGTTGTTCAGCTGCAAGTTCGACCGAAGTCCATTCATCTCATGTAGAGGCTTCCGTATCAGTCGCAGTAGGAAACACTGGAATCACTTCCAAGGTTTCTTTCCCTTGACCTGATGACGAAGATACTGCTATCTCGTCGAGTTGCACTCTCCTCCCACTCGCCTTTTTGCAAGAAATATTTTCTTCAAAATCATACCGTTCTTAGTGGCAAACCTTTTGCCTCGGTATTGTGATGGAGGAATTCCCAATAACTTGGGATAACCTATAAAGTAGCACTTGTCTGATTTGGAACAGGTTTGTAAAATACTTTACACAAGCCCCATAATCCAAATGTTAAGAAAAGACATAACATGGTTGGGCGTACCATACCATGGCTTCTTTTCAACAGATCTGATGGCGCTCTTTTCAGTGTAAAAGCCGCAGTCTCTAAAGCATTACTTTAAAATGGATAATGGCAAATTGATTTACATCATCTTTGATTTTACCATGTCATAAATGGTTTGATTACATCTTCATGGACATTTCACTCACAGTGGTGTTCCAGAAGGTGCAAGTTATGAAGTTCTTTTCACAACTCATCAGACATTTGCTAAACTTGTAACTCAAAATATTCCTTTCTGTAATCCAATTGCAGAAACATAATTTTCTTGTTACAATAACTTCGACTTCATTTTGAAAACCTTTTGAATGATTTCAAAATATCCAGACTTACGTCTCATAAAGTAAATATCCATATATCTACTTGAGTCATTTCTGAAGATAGACAAATCCACTGCTAGCAACAACATTTATCGGACTACACACATCAAAATGTATGATCACCAATAAGTTCGTTGCTCATTCTTCATGGCCTGTGAACAGTATTTCAGTTACTTTACTTTTCGGACGAAGGTTGCAAGTGTCAGATGATTCATAATCAAATGACTTCAAAATCCATCATTATGGAATTTCTCCATGCGGGTTTCTTCAATGTGACCAAATGCAGTGCCACACATTTGTGGTATTCTTTTAGTCTTGCGACATTTAGCGTCAGTGTCACGGATGTATTATATTATTATCAATATTCATAACATACATCTCATTCATAATGAAAGTATGGCCCTTATGTTATTCATAACATCGAAGAACAAATGTTCACTCATGAACAACCTTCTTGCAACAAACATTATGCAATGGCCTAGAGTGAATGAAACTCTAAAATGAATTATGAAAATAAATATAGAGGTAATACGCCGATGGAAGGTGTAGTAACTTTTACTATGTTCCCAGCGCATATCTAAACCTCATTTCTGGCTAGTCTTTTAGGTCGTAGTAGTTCTTGCATCGAGTTGCAACAGAATGCAATCGAACGGGTATTCCTGTGAGCAATCACAATACCGAAGAATCAGTGACTACCTGTTTAATCACAATTCCCAAGAACTATTTCTTTGACTAGCCTTCTATACATCAATAACTTGTATGACATTCATACATGAGCTGGACATTCCAGTCTTGTCTCTTTTTTGCCTTTATACTTCTAACAGTTTTACTTCCAACAATTCTCCTACTCTCAGAAGAAGCACCCAACTTAAGAGTGGCGTCAGCCCCGGACTTCCTAGGCATGTAAGTCTCACTGACACCCTTTGGACATTTCCTTTCTCTTTAAGTTGTTGTTTTATTCATCTTCATTACATGACAGGCGTTCTTCTGGATCCCTCTCTTAACAGTCCAATGCATAGTGAACACTTCACTAATACTTTGCAAATAAACATTGCTTTGGATATCTCATATCTTTTAGCCTTTGTCTATATCTGAAAATAATTTTTAGTTCCATGAATATCACATAACTATCCCAACCTTTTGAAGTTTGGGCCTCATGGAAGCAAAAATATTGCATTTGACTATAACGGAATTCTAGCTTTTGGATCGAAGGACGAGAGTCACGTCATCCATAGCATTAGCGGGAGAATACCGAAAGCATGCGATAGGACAAAGTCCTTCTCGGCACTCTTAAGGACAATCCTCTCATTATGTTACCAATCGTAAAGTTTTAACCAGATAAATAACAACTTATTCAATTTTAATAGGGAAGGTGGAAACGCAAGCCATTATTCTACAACTTTTATGCAAATCACACTTGGACTTTGTTCATAATTAATTGCACAAAGAATTAAAAGAATTAATTCTAAAGTGCGCTCCCACTCAAATCAATATCTCTCATAATTGATTGTGACTGATACAAGACCCACGTATCAAGTGTTCGCCATTGGTGTAACACCACTGATGATGAAAATCTCAACCGGTAGGCCAACTTGCCAATCACATCTCTATGCGACTCTTGTTCATCTTTCGATGGGCGTGTTCCGAGCTCATGACGGTCATGCCTGAACGTCAAGACAACCAAGTGATCTCGCTGCGAGGTCTCACCGTCACCCGCCTTACACCTCTCTAATCGTTTGTACCCGTGTGACACGGCGCACCCCGAAAAAATACGTGATTTAGACGGTGCTACACTTGGGTGAACACTAACTAGATATTTTAAGTGAGAGATCACCCTAATAAAAGCAACTGCCGCGCAATCAAAAAGGGTGCATTATAAGGGATAAACATCTCAGGCAATTCATAATGGCATGATATGGTATAGCCCTTTCTGACGGAGAAGTCTTTAATTTCTTTGTCTTCGGCATTTGCGTCGGTGTTCACCTTCGCGAAGATTGCCACCACCCTGTCGATGCACGAGATAATATTGCTATCTCTATAGCTAATAAAATAATGCATTACAACAAGGTTGACACGCAGGTCATTTAAAGTGACAATCATATGGCTCCATCCATCATGCCGAATCACGACACGCAGGTCATGTTAATTAATTTTACATCATATAGTCATCTCATACATAATCAAATTAATATGACGAAGACTATACCACATCTGATGCACATCTCATGTCATCCTGCAAAACCAAGCTAGACGCGTCTAATCGGTTTATGCAAAATTTTATTTTACGTGGCTTCTAAGGTTTCGAAACAAACCGAAGCTACCAACGTTCATCATCAAGTATGATTATTCAAGTCGCTAGATTAACTTTGCGGGGCATATGAAACACGAGATAATAAAATTTCGAGCCCCATACTGAACTTCGTCACATGCAAGAACCCCGTGCAGATCATATCTACATTGCCCTTTAGTCTGCGAAACATCCATCTTTCTTTAACTATGGCAGAACCCAAAGAACTGAAGCACTTCATTGATCTGTCAACCAGCATACTCAGGAGCAGCATGGAAGGATCGCAGATTGCCAGAACTTTGTCAGATTTCACCATGCCGTCAAGATCAGGACTATGCAAATTCAAGGGAAGCAACAAGAACATCGGGTAATAGATTTCATCTGCTACCCGCACAAATAATTTTTAGCAATAGATCTCATCTACTCCAAAATTATATTGTGCAACATCCATACATCTCATGTATTCTAGATCGTAACCTGCATCTACGCATAGCACGGCTCATGATGCCACTGTAGGGGAACGCAGTAGAAAACAAAAAATTTCCGCACTACGAACAAGCCCAGGATCACTATCGAGATGTATACAAGGTTTTTGATCTGATCATTACCGACTCGTAGCGCAGTGGAAGTAGAGTCGATGAAGATCGGTGGTGCAGATCTCCGCAGCTAGGATTTACAACCTCCCAACCAAGAGGATGTTCTCCCTTGTCTGCTCCTCGGACAGTCCCTCGGACAGCCCTCCGGGATGCAGTCAGACAGTCCCCCGGACGGTGTCTCGGACAGCCCTTCGGGAGGACCCTCAAACTCGGACGGTAACTCAGACAGCCCTTCGGGAGGACCCTCGAACAGCCCCTTGGGAAAAAAGATCAAACCTACGACCTCTCTACGGGGTTGCACACATACGGTGTCAGCTATCCGGCAGGGCTTCGTCGTCCTGAACTAGTTCCCACCGGAACCCAGACAGCCTTTCGGCTCTACGAAACTATTTCGTGGGAGGGAGAGAGAAAGCCAGATCATGCATGGCATTTGTATGAGAGTAAGGAGTGAGTGCGGAGAGCTCCTCTCCACCTCTATTTATAGGAAAACCAATGGGTAGGGTGGCACATGATAATACCAAAATACCCAAGCTTTATGTCACACATAAAGGGCATAAAAGGGAGGCAAGTGGAGCTCCATGGAGGAGCTCCACCCTTGGCCGGCCACACCTAGTGCCCCACCCCCAAAGGGGTTCCTTAGTACCCAAGTCCTTCTAGAAGCCTTTTGGGAAAAACTCTAAAAGGTGGCTTTCCAAAAATTAACCATAAAGTGCTTTTCACTATTCATGAAGACATTTTTCCGCGTCTGTTAAATCCGAAAATATTTCTGTATGTCTAGAACATTTTCAGTACCCACTAAAATAATTCTGGACGCATTCCGAAAACATTTTCGGATCAATGATCTTCTTCAGCGAAAAGCAACCAAGACGTTTCCGGCTGCTCCGGAACATTTCTGGTTTTCTCTCCGGAAAAATTCCAGAAGTTCCCAGAACAATTCTGGCACATCCAAAAAGTTCCAGGTGCGTGCCGAAAACCTTTTTGGCTTAATGGTTTACTCCGAAACAACTTTTGAGTTTTACCGAAACTTTTCCGGTGTTCTCTCCGGAACCTTTCCGTTGTCTCCGAAACTTTTCCGGTGAGTTTCTCTCAGACTCCCTGTCTAGTATTCAGCAGATAGATGACCAATAAGCGTGTGACCCAGTAGGTTCGGTGAAGTATAGACATTACCGGAACACTTTCTGATCAATGATCAATAGCGGAACCGTGGACACCCATATTGATCCCTATACCCACACGAATGAATATTCGAGTGAACCTGTAGTTGCCGTGTGCTATTCCTGTTGCTTCGCGATATGTTACAAACAGCCGAGGTGAGACTTATCGGCATCACCATGGATCAACAACTTGTCCACTATGCCAGTTACCTCGTTACCGGTTTTGTTCTCTTTTCTCGTTTCCGTGTTTCGGCATCCTTGTGATCAAATCACAATGTGTCTGGCCAGACGATGATGGATACCGAAACACCGAGAGGGTCCAAAGAATATCTCTCCATCGTCGGAGGAACAAATCCCAATCTTGAGCTATCAAGTTACTTGTCATACTTTTTCATGAACCCGTAAGCTGCCGTAATTGCCACCTATTTACGGATGACGTTTAACAAAGCCCAAAGTTCATGAAGCAAGCATGAAGAAACTCGATACTCTCATGGTCTAAGGAATTATGCAAACGTTAACTTTGAGCTATCAACGTTTCGCCAAAACTTTAGCGCTAATAGTATGAATCCCTGTAAAGAACTGAAGACATCTACTACAGCACAATATGAATAAAAAACAAACAAATTTGGCTTGACCTCTGCATAAAAATGGACACATTAAGTGCTTGAAATATGGTGAAACGAAAATAAATCAACGTTTCGCCAAAACTTTAGCGCTTATAGTATGAATCCCTGTAAATAACTGAAAATATTTACTACAGCATAATATTGAACACAATATGAACAGAAATAATGTACACAATAATACGATATATGCGAGACCCCCCCCCCCAACGATCTGGTTTTCCTCGTTGATGGTTACGTATGTGGCTGGTGTGTTCATATTATGGCTAGTTTTGATTGCTAACCTCAACTTTCAATCTACAATTTGTTTTGATGTGTGCCATAAAAACTATAGAACTATAAACTACAAATATAACGAAATTCAGAAAATATTAGATTGTCAACATCTATTGCTAGTTCACCCAAGAGACCAAGATAGCTCTCCCAATTATAACACCCATAACCCTAATATGAACTTAATATGAACAAATTGTACTCAATACAATAACAAATATGAACTAATAGTAAGACCCCTAACCCTAACCCTAGTCGAACGTGGCTGCTGCCGCGGCTGTCCGTGTCCGTGGCGCCCGCGGCTGCTGGTGCGAGGAGGAGGGACGGAAAGAGAGGCGGGGACGGCGACGGATTACCGGCTAGAGCGGAGGGCGACGGGGCGGATCGAGGGCGAGGGCGACAGGGCGGCGGATCGAGGGCGAGGGCGATGGGGTGGAGGGAGAGGGCGGCGACGAGTACGGCGAGGCGACGAAAGCGATGATGTACGGCGAGGCGACGAGGGCGACGACGTATGGCGGTGACGAGGGCGACGACGTACGGCGACGACGAGGGCGACGACGTGCGGCGGTGACGAGAGCGAGATGGGGGAGAGTGCGAGTGAAGTGGGGTAGGGGAGGGGGCGCGCGTGCAGATAGAGTGATCTTGTGCGACGGGCACGCCAGACGACCCGCCACTGCTACTTTGGGGTGGCGGGTGGCGGCAATATTTGTGTCGAATTTGGACAGACACAGGTAACTTCTCTGTGGTGGGCACGATCTCCAGCCCGCCATAGCTAATGTCTGGATAAAGAAATATTTGGCGCCGGTCGCAGGCGTTTATCTGTGGCAGGGCTTTCGACATGCCCGCCACTACTACCTTCATGAGCAGTGGGGTCGCACTTTCCACCCGCCACTGCTAACATTCATCACGTGGCCATCCTCAGCAGTGCTTAGCTGTGGCAGGTGCCGTACTTCGCCCGCCACTGCTTTGTCAATAGCTCTGGCGGTCCATTTGTGGCTCCCGCCACTACTAATTTTCCTAACTAGCAGTGGCGGGTACCTGGTCTCGCCCGCCACTTATTTGAGTTCACCTATAAGGCTTTTCCCAGTAGTGGTCCTATGTGCCTGTATGCATGATTGTAGGAATTCTTTACTTGCATCGAGGGTGATCAGGCTAAAGGAGATGCGGTGGTGGAGATCATTGCCAAGAGGCTTGTCCATGACATGCACTATGAGGGGCGCGTCGACTTGGTGGTCAAGTATTACGCGCGGGAAAAGAGGGTGAAGATCCCAAAAAAGAAAGCCCGGTCCTTGATTCTGACACGCCCAGTACTTCAAGGTAGTGGTCAAGTACTTCTTCTTGCCTAGATGACCGTCACTTACTCTCTTATGCTCACAATGGATTTTGTGTGCTTAGGTCGTTCCGCAGTGGTGCGCCGACAAGCTTCCTTGCTATGAGAAGATCGTACGCAGGTGGACAAGTAAGGCGTTCAAGGAGGAGCACCAACTAGCATCGGATTGGCGTCGCTTGATGACTGGTCCAGCACACCGTCAAGGCAACCTCAAGCTCCCCGCCATCGTGCAGAAGAGGGTAAGCAATAGCATTCGTTCGTTGCCATCAAGTTGTTCTTTATGCCCTTATGCGTCCCCTTTATGGATCTTATTGCACTACTTTGCAGGAAAGAGAAACCGGCGAGCGTATCACTATCTTTAGGGCTTTCATTGAGAAACATGAGCCAAAGGAGAAGGATCCGACAAGCCAGGAGCCGTAGTACATTAGCCATGGAGCCAAGGGGAGGGTGGAGGGATACATCAAGAAGTACAAGGAGGTGCACGGGCCAAATTTTGATCCGTTCTCGGAGCCCGTTGACCCTGAGGCTGCTATGTTGGCGGGAAGCGGCATAAAAAATGGCCGGTTATTGGTTGGCAACGGTTCCGTCCCTATGGATGGAGTTCGAAGCCTCTTCGAGCTCCGTGCTAGCAGGACAAGCTCACAGCCTGGTATAGAGCGTCGTCCCTCGCCCACAGAGTCGATGCTTACCTCAATGCATGTATGTTCTTCATTGATCTTCCACGTGATTACATGTTTGCATTGCAACGATGATGACATTGCGATGACATACTGCAGAGCCGTCTGGAATCGGAAGCATCACTGCGGATGGAGGCCGAGAGAAAGGCAGAGGAGGCCGAGAGAAAGGCGGAGGAGAATCGACTCCTAGTGCAGCAAATGACGCAGGCTTGGGCTCAACAGCAGGCAACCTATGATCAGAGGTTTACGATCATTATGGGGGTAAGTTCTTTACCATAATAGCCCATGCTTCCATCCATGGATCATTTTAGAACATGCAACCTGACATGCTCAACAATAATCTGCAGAGGATGGATGCTATGCAAGGCGGAGCTCCGCAAGATCCTCTTCCTACCTTCAACTTTGTGAGTTGCCTTCTTCCGGTACTTTCGAATCACTATTTTCATCGTTACCTATTACATCTAACCGTCTCATGTTTATAGCTCAATCCGAGTGCTGGATCGAACAAGGTGCTAGCAGGTGGATCTGGCCCTGTGCTTGGAAGCCCAGGGACGGCTCATGGCACTTTGATCTCGAAGCAACAATGACTCCAGGTTAATTCCTAATATGCTTGCTTCTGAACTTGTAAACTAATGATTGTGCTTCTCGACCATTTGCATTTTAACTTGTAAACTCATGTTTGTGCTTCTCAACTTGTAGGTTTGCATCGCGGACGCCGTCGACCGGCGGAGCTCATTTCCTTGTCGGAGTATCTATGGTGCTAACTTCTAGGACTAAAACTTGTTGATTTATGTGACTTGTTGCTTGTATGGACAGTAGCGTGCTTCTATACGTGACTTGTTGGTTGTATGGACCTATGTGTGGTAGTTATGGACCTATATGTGGTAGTTATGGACCTATATGTGCTGCTGTGCTGCTGTTCTGTTGTGCTGTGTTGTGCTGCTGCTGTTCTGCTGTGCTGTGCTGCTGCTGCTATATGTGCAGCTGTGTTGCTGCTGCTATATGTGCTGCTGCTGTAATATGTGCAACTGTGCTGCTGTTATATGTTGCAGGGATGGTCCACTAAATAAACAGGAAAAAGACATATTGTTCAGTAAGCCGAGTGTTACACTCGGCTTATAGGTGTAAGCCGAGTACTGCACTCGGTTTCTATGTTACGTGTCGCAATCTGGCAAACCATGACCAAATGGCGCTGCTAGTTCAGAAGTAAGACGAGTATCAACAGACGACACTCGGCTTACACACACAACGTGGCAGCTCCTGGTAGCTCCTAATTGACGCATAAGCCGAAAACTGAACACTCAGCTTCTTTGTCTGTCGGCGAACTAGCAGCCGAGCAATGTGCAGATAGCACTCGGCTTATATGTAACTGTCGGCAACATCTAAGCCGAGCATTTGGACCGCACACTTGGCTTATGTGGTGACACGTGGCAACGAATGGGTCCCACTGTCAGTAATGATGCTGAGTGTACTATATACTCGGCTTATATAGTAGCCGGCAACAAGCTTACGACACTCGGCTTTTGAGAAGGTGCCAGATGGTGAGACCGTTAACGACGCCCGGCCGTCAAACGATTTTATGTTTCCGAACGCCCCTATTTTACACTCTGTTTATAGTAAGCCAAGTACCCGATATAACACACTTGGCTTACCCCTAGTTGCCGGCCCGGAGTAAGCCAAGCCATGGAGACCAAGTGTAACTCTCGGCTTATAGTTAGCCGAGTATGTTTTGGGCCTTAGCTTAGTATATTGGGTACTCGACTTTGACTGCGATTCTTGTAGTGCCTCTCCACGTCGCCGTCGCCACCACAGCGTCGTCGCCCGATAAGCACAACCTAACCCTAGAGGCCCTATCTACAGCGCCGAGACGCAGATCTGGGGTCCCCACGCCCTCACGCCGCCGGAGTGAGCGGGGACCCGCGGACTCACCGGCGGGAGCGGTTGGAGTGACGGTGCCTCCCTTTCGCCTGCTGGTCGCGAGAGAGAAGAGGAAAAGGAGGGGTCGGGGAAAGGCCAGATTCTGTGTTCAGTATTGTCATGTGAAGTGTGCACTTCGGCTACAACACGAATGACCGGCCCAATGGCTCATAGTATCTCGAAGTCAAAAGCCTGCATCCAGTGGTCCCAAAAAAGAAAAAAACCTGCATCCAGTGGAGACGAGAAGCAGTGTAGCTAGGCCATGGTTCAGAACTTTTGCCCTTGTCTCTCACGGCCGGGGTTCATATAAAGATGACCAAAAATATGGTAACCGAGCTAACTGTTCCGGCCGCAGAGTGGACAATTGAAACGGAAAGTAAGAGAGATTTGAGATTTCGATGACATCTTGTCACAGGCGGTCATGGCGAGATGTCTTCGTCTCTTTGCATCGACTACAGTTGATGACTGACTGAAAAGAATGCCATGTCTCTGTCTTCGTCTCTTTGCATCGACTACAGTTGATGACTGACTGAAAACGATGCCTGCGGTGCCTGCGAGCTGGTGTGTCGCCGTCTACGGAAGTCGGAGTGATGCCGGATGGAGGTGACACGAACTCCGCGACGCTCTTATCCGAGCGGGTTATGGAGTGATGCTGGATGGATTCGTATCCGAGTAGCCCCAGGTGAAGGCGCACAAGGCGCTCGCCACGACGGACGTGCCGCTCCCGGCCTCCGAGTCGCTGTTGATGCCATCCAGTCTGTGTGTGTCTCCCTGGTGCCGAAGAATGCCCCATGATTACTACGCCGTCAGTTCTAGGGTTGCCACTTGTTAGGTTTTGTTGCTCGGTGATGGATGTGTTGTCTCCGCCCTCCTAGTTTGTCTAGCTCGCTCTTTTTGGTCCAAGGCTGCGAGCCTATGTATGTATATGTATCGTCTCTCCCCCCTTGGTGTCATTTCTTGCTATGAATAGTTCGAACTTTATTAACCTCTGTGCTCTTTCGTGGAACGTCCGCGGTTTAGGTGACGATGACAAATGTGCCGTCGCTCGTGGTGTTGTTGCGCACTCTGTTTCTATTGCTTGTCTTCAAGAAAACAAGCTCCACGACCACCCTCCCCACAAGCTTCGCTCCTTTCTCCCTACCAAACTCCGGGCGTATGCAATGGTCGATGCATATGGATCCCGTGGCGGGATTCTCACTGCCTGGGACCCCGCCATGTTTTCCCCATAGTTTTAAATAGCGCGCTATCTCGGCGCTATAGAGTTTGGAGGGGCATCACGCTAAGCCCTTTAGCGCCATTTAGCTCCATTAAGCGTGCTATGGAGGCTGCCACTATTTGCCATAATCCGCTATTTAAAACTTTGGTTTTCCCTCATCCGTTCATCCCCCCGCCGTTTCACTCTTACCACCACTCTTTCCTCTACGTCCTCCGATCTCTCGGTCACCGTCACCAATGTGTACGCTCCCTTGGATCATAGCCTCCACGGCTCCTTCCTTGCTGCGCTCGCATCCCTCTCCGCGTTGGCTGTTGGCCCGTGGCTCCTCGTCAAAGACTTTAACCTAATTCGCTCTCCCTCCGAGAAAAACAACTCTAACTTCCACACCGCCCGTGCCGCCTCCTTCAATGACACCATCCGCTCTCTCACTTTTTTCGAGCTGCCCCTCCTTGATCGCTCTTTCACCTGGTCGAACTAGCAGCTCTCCCCCACCCTCACCCGTCTCGACTGCGCTCTCTTCGACCAAAATAGGAACCTCCTTCTCCCCAACTCCACCCTCGCCTCCCTTCCCCGCCCCACGTCTGACCACTTCCCACTCATTGTCACCGCCTCCACTTCCATCCCAAAGCCCTCGGTTTTTCACTTCGAAAACTCCTGGTTCCTAAACCCTCTCTTTCTCCCCTCGGTCGTCCCCTCTTGGGATCGCCCCCGTCACACGCTCGACACTGCTGGCGACCCTACCACCAGGCTAAAATCCCTCCGCTCGACTGCCATGGTTTAAAAGAGATCGTCTTGCCCCTCCCTCATGCTCGTAATAACTGCCTTTTTGTCATTGACCTCATGGACTTTCTCGAAGAACTGTGTGCCCTTTCAGGTGCCGCGATGTCGCTACGTGCAGCGTGCTGGGAGGAGCTGCATGCTCTAGTGCGTGCCAACGCTGCCCATTGGAAGCAACGCGGGAAATTTCGCTCCGTCCGCGAAGGCGGTGAGAATACTCGCTTCTTCCACGCGCGTGCATCTCAGTGCTTCCACGGAACTCTATCCAGGCGATGTGCGTCGGCGGCAAGGAGCTCACCTCCCATGACACCAAAGAGGAGGCCTTCTTCGACTACTACTCCTCCCTCCTGGGTCGCGAGCCATTCATGACACAAGACTTCGACCTTGCCTCGCTCTACGACGATGAGCCGCGTGCTAATGCCGCCGCGCTCGTCGCCCCATTTACCCTGGGATGGACAGAAATAGCGCCCCGTTCCTAACAGTGTTGGGCCTGGTTTCTTCCAGGCCGCGTAGGCCATCGTCTCCCCGGCCTGCTCAACCTTCATGAGTAGCTCCACCACCCCCCCCTCCCAGCAATTGGGCCGTGTCAACCGGGCCCATGTGGTGCTCCTGCCCAAAAATGAGGGGCTCCTGTCTCCCGCAGGCCTTCGGCCCATCTCGCTGCAAAATTGCAGCATGAAGGTGCCCCGCAAGACCCTCACCTCCCGGTTGCAGCTGTAAATCTGGCGCCTCGTCGACCTTGACCAGTCGGGATTCATCCGCGGCGGGAGCATCATAGAAAATTTCGTCTACACAACTAAGTTGCTGCAATGCTGCCACAAACGGAAGGCCCCCACTATGCTGTTGAAGCTTGACTTCGCAAAAGCCGTCAATTCCGTTGCTTGGGGGTCCCTTCGCTCCGTCATGCTCACTGGCGGCTTCCCTGAGAAATGGTGCCAGTGGATCGACCTAATCTTCGACACGTCTCAGTCAGCGATCCTCCTCAACGGTGTGCCCGGTAGATGGATCGACTGCAAGCGGGGGCTTCGGCGGGAGGACCCACTGTCCCCCTACCTGTTCCTCCTTGTTGCTAACGTCCTCCAGAAGATGATCAAGGCCGACGCTCTCCTTCGGCATCCTCTTATCGATGATCGTCGTTGTGTCGTCCTGTAATATGTAGATGACACGCATATCATCACCCGGGCTGACCCTGCGGCTGCTGCTCACCTCTATCAACTCCTCCTCAACTTCTCCCATGCCTCCGGCCTTGACATCAACTTCGGCAAGAGCACGTTGGTTCCGATGCATGTTGATGCAGGTGTGTTTACCGAGCTGCAGATACACCTCGGTTGCATCATGGAGGGCTTCCCGCAAACATACCTAGGGTTGCCACTTTCCTGCGAGAAGCTTCGTGCCTTGGCCTTATCCCCCCTCATCGCGAAGGTGGATAAAAATATCTCGGGGTGGAGAGCACTCCTCCTCTCCTACGGCGGCCGTGTCACCCTCAACAATGCGGTTCTCGACACCCTGCCCACCTAACTGATGGCCTCTCTCCTCCTCCCTACCGGCACGATCCACGCCATCGACCAGCAATGTTGCGCATTCCTTTGGTCCGGAGACGACCACACCTCAGGAGTGCGGATGCCGCTCTCGTGTCGAAGACACTCTTGGGATTAAAAGTCTCTCCACCCAGAACACTTTCCTGCTTCTCAAGCTCGTCCGCCGGCTCCATTCCTCCCTGTCGTCCCCTTGGGTCCGCTGGGCCTGGGACCTCCACGGCGACCGCCCGTTCTCTGATGTCTCTAGCTCCGCTATCTCCGGCGCGCACTGGGGCTGCCTCCGTGGGTTCATGCCGCTCTATAGATCGCTCACGACGGTGGTGTTGGGGGACGGTAATCGGACAACCTTTTGGCTCGATCCCTGGCTATCGGGCGGGGCACTCTATTCCTCTCTCCCCGCACTCTTTTCGCACTGCATCTCCAAGGACGTCTCGGTTGCCATCGTGCTCCATGACGGTCTCCACGGTGCGCTCGTTCCCCACCTCTTGGTTACTGCCACTGCTGAGCGGGATGCCCTCCTTCTTCGTCTCGCAGCTGTCTCCCTCCCTTGTGGCTACAACTCGCGCGTTCTCATGCGTGCCGCAAAGAAAACCGGCGCTCTCAACATCGCCGCGCTCTACCGCCTGTGTTCATTCGGTGGTGCACGCGCCGCGTTCCACTCCCTTACCTGGGACAGCGCCACCCCTCCCGAGGTCAAGTTTTTCGCATGGCTCCTCATCCAAGATTGCATCCACTCCCGTGCCAACCTTCTCAAGAAATGCATCATCCGCTCCGCCGTCTGCGAGCTCTGCAATGCCCCCGTTGAGACCGCAACCCACATCGTCTTCGAGTGCGACGTTGCTCGCTCCTTCTGGGAGCGCCTCGGTGTTGCGCTGCCAGCGAACGCTCGTGTCAAGCGCCTGCACGTGGCTCCTATCCCGCCTGGGGTCCCCCCTTTCGCCACACCGACATTCATCCTTCTCTTTTGTTGGCACCTTTTGAAACACCGCAATCGCGTGGTGTTCCACGGCCTCTCTATGTC
Organism: Elymus sibiricus; assembly: GCA_039707655.1. Taxonomy (NCBI): domain Eukaryota; kingdom Viridiplantae; phylum Streptophyta; class Magnoliopsida; order Poales; family Poaceae; genus Elymus; species Elymus sibiricus. Next base: position 7,194,426 of record CM077666.1, read on the forward strand.
CATTGCTCTCATCAAAGCAATGTGCCTTGAAGACGCAGCTCTCTGGTGAGGGAGGCTCCGTCACAACAAGCGGCTGGTGGCCGACGCCTGGCGGGATGTGCTCCCTCGTCTCTAGCTTCTCTGTTGTGTGTGTGCGCGCGCGTGTGCATTGTTAGAATTAATGGACTAGGCCCATGTACAATTTCTGAAATCTCAAATTGGCCCGTGAATAAAATGGCATGTGGTGGTTCTAAAGTTTAGTGCCACCCCGGAAGTTGAGGAGGTGTGAGACCTGTTTATATAGTGGGTTCTCTCCACCACACTAAGTGATGTGTTGAGGAGAGAAAGAGAATACCACACACGCACACTCACCTGGCCTCGCCTGGCCTGGACTGGCCGGGCCGGGCCGGGGCCAGGGCGGCGCGGGCGTGTGACATGTGCGTGAATGGTCCACCGAAATCCGGTCCGTGGCCTTGCAGGGGTGCGGTTTCCTTTTGTTGTTTTATTTTTTGATGTCTTGGCAGACAAGTTAATTGTTTCTTGTCCAGTAATTATACGACTTAGAAACCAAGTCAATTTGAGATTGTGATCGCGACACGATACTGCCTCTGGTCCTCCTATATATATACTGCTTACCGGCCGTGGCCATAGACACACCAAAATCGAACTAGGGTTTTGCCTCCTCTCTCTACTTGCGCCGCCGTTGTAGTCTACTCCATCCCGGGCACCGGCGTGCACCGGCGAATGGGAGAGCAGGTCTCCGAAATCACCCGCCCTTGTGATCCTGCACCGGGACAGGGCGAATAATGTTTTTGGGAAGCGCTTTGCACGACTGCTCATCGTCCGTCACCACGGGTCGTCTTCCTTCAAAGTCAGGCGGCGCTACTCATCGTCATCTCCAACGCCGTCTGCATCAAGTCGTCACCAACATCGTCGTCAACAACATCGTACCAGCGGCAATGGAGGCATCTACAAACGATCAATACGTGCGTCGTGATCTTATCCAATCTCTTACTATAGTTGTTGTTGCATGTTCGATGATGATGTTCATGCTGTTTAGTTCGTCTAGTATGTTTGACATATACATGCTAGTTGCTGTTTTAATCATGAATTATTTACTGGAATTACTCATTAATTTGCCTAATAATCAAACAATCGAAAAACCTTATTTTAGGCAATTTCCTGAGTTAACTGTGGCTGGTTTTGCCGATGCATTGAGGCCGGATAAGTTTACCGGTGTGCACTTCAAGGGGTGGCAGGTGAAGTCCACGCTCTGGCTTACCGCTCTGAAAGTTTTCCATGTTAGTACTGGCATGCCAGAGGGAGCTACTGATGAAGATCAGAGAAAGTTCCAGGAAGCCAATACTATCTTTGTGGGATGCCTTCTAAGTGTTCTTGCTGACCGTCTGTGTGATGTGTATATGCACATACAAGATGGGAAGACACTGTGGGATGCACTGAATGCTAAATTCGGTGCAACAGATGCAGACAGTGAACTGTACATCATGGAGAGTTTCCATGACTACAAGATGGTGAATAACCGTTCTGTAGTTGAACAAGCTCATGAGATACAGTGCATTGTGAAGTAACTGAAACTCCTTAAGTGTGTTTTACCCGATAAGTTTGTGGCTCGATGCATGATTGCCAAGCTCCCCCCTGCATGGAGGAATTTTGCCACAACTCTGAAACATAAGAGACAGGAGATATTAGTTGAAAATCTGATAGCATCTCTTGATTTTGAGTAGAAAGCTCGGGCTAAAGACACTACTGAGAAAGGAGGTGAGGTCCAGCCTAGTGCCAATATGGTGCAGAAGTTCTTCCCACAGAACAAGAACAAAGGAAAATACAAGCCTGGTGTCAATAAGCCTATCAAGACGACTACTTTCAAGAACAAGAAGTTTAACAAGGCTGAGCTAGAGTGCTATGCCTGTGGAAAGCCCGAACACTTTTCCAAGTAATGCCCAAATCATGCAGACCGCAGAAGGAAATCGGGTTCCAAGACTGTCAACGTCGTGACCGCTAGCAATACTGATGGGTATGGTAATTTACCTATTTTGCTTTCAGTACTTCAATCATCATCTGGTGGATTGATACGGGTGCTAACGTTCACGTGTGTGCTAATGTCTCTTTGTTCACTTCTTATCAGGTCACACGGGATTCTTCCGTCCTAATGGGGAATGGGTCGCATGCTTCTGTTCGTGGCATTGGCACGGTGGATCTGAAGTTCACTTCGGGGAAGATCGTGCAGCTAAGGAACGTGCAGCATCTCCCTACTATGAACAAGAACCTAGTTAGCGGCTCCCTTCTATGCAGAGATGGGTTTAAAGTAGTCGTAGAGTCGAATAAAGTAGTTATGTCGAAGCATGGACAGTTTATAGGCAAAGGCTATGAGTGCGGAGGCTTGTTCCGCTTTTTTCTTTCAGATTTTTGCAATAAGTCAGTAAACCATATTTGTGCGAGTATTAATGAAGATGCGAGTGTTTGGCATTCTCGTTTATGTCACGTTAATTTTTGTTTAATGTCTTGCCTTTCCAGTATGTGTTTAATTCCTAATTTCACTATTGCCAAAGGTTCCAAGTGTCATAGTTTTGTGCAATCAAAGCAACCTCGGAAGCCTCATACGGCAGCCGAGGAGAGAAATTTGGCACCTCTGGAACTCATACATTCTGATCTATGTGAGATGAATGGTGTGTTGACAAAAGGTGGAAAGAGATATTTCATGACATTGATTGATGATGCGACTAGATTTTGCTATGTTTATTTGTTGCAAACTAAAGATGAGGCATTAGACAACTTTAAAATCTATAAGGCTGAAGTTGAAAATCAATTAGAGAGAAAGATCAAGCATCTTACGTCGGATTGTGGTGGTGAGTATTGTCCCAAAATATTTGACGAATTCTGTGAGGAACATGGCATTATTCACGAGAGGACGCCTCCCTATTCGCCCCAATCAAACGGGGTTGCCGAGAGGAAAAACCACATGTTGACTGACTTGGTGAATGCCATGTTGGACACGGCCGGTTTATCTAAGGCATGGTGGGGGGGGGGCTTTGTTGACTTCATGTCATGTCCTGAATAGAGTTCCAAACAAGAATAAAGAAAAAAACCCTTATGAGGAGTGGGTTGGGAGAAAATCATCACTATCTTATTTGCGCACTTGGGGATGTTTGGCGAAAGTCAATATTACAATCCCTAAGAAACGCAAACTTGGACCAAAGACAGTGGATTGTGTCTTTCTAGGTTATGCTCATCGAAGCATTGCCTATAGATTTTTAGTGGTTAAATCTAAGGTACCTAATATGCATGTGATACGATTATGGAATCTCGTGATGCAGCATTCTTTGAGAATATGTTTCCTATGAAAGATATGCATAGCACTGCTAGAATTTCTTCTGAGATATTTTCTGAATCTAGTGCATCTGATGAGTTTTTTGAACAACCACATGAGGAAGTCCTTGAGAAGGATGACAATGAAGCTCCTTCGAGGAGTAAGAGAGAAAGGATTGCAATATCCTTTGGCAATGATTTCATTGTGTACCTTGTGGACGACACTCCCACGTCTATTGCACAAGCATATGCATCTCATGATGCAGATGACTGGAAAGAAGCTGTCCATAATGAGATGGACTCGATTCTTTCTAATGGGACTTGGGAGCTAACTGAACGACCCTATGGTTGTAAACCTGTGGGCTGTAAGTGGGTGTTCAAAAAGAAATTAAGGCTTGATGTTACTATTGAGAAGTATAATGCACGACATGTGGCTAAGGGCTACACTCAGAAAGAAGGCGAAGATTACTTTGACACCTATTCACCCGTCGCTAGACTGACCACCATTCGGGTGCTACTTTCCCTGGCTGCCTCTTATGGTCTTATCGTTCATCAAATGGATGTAAAGACAACTTTCCTAAATGGAGAGTTGGAAGAGGAAATCTATATGGATCAGCGGTTTGTGGTAAAGGGTGAAGAGAGAAATGTGTGCAAGTTCTTAAAATCTTTGTATGGTCTGAAACAGGCACCTAAGCAATGGCACGAGATGTTTGACAGAACTCTGACTTCTGTAGGCTTTGTCATTAATGAGGCTGATAGGTGTGTTTACTATCGCCATGGTGGGGGCGATGGTGTTATATTATGTTTGTATGTGGAAGACATACTGATCTTTGGTACAAACATTGATGCGATCAATGAGGTCAAGTCTTTTCTATCAAAGAGTTTTGATATGAAAGATCTGGGAGAAGCTGATGTGATTCGAAACATCAAACTGATTAAGGATGAGACTGGGATTACTCTAACGCAATCTCACTATGTTGAGAAGGTCTTGAGCCAGTTCGGCTTTATAGATAGAAAGCATTCTCCAACATCTTATGATCCCAGTGTGACACTCAGAAAGAACAAGGAAGAAACGAGAGATCAATTAAGATACTCTCAAATTGTTGGCTGACTCATGTACTTACCTAGCGCAACAAGCCCAGATATCTCTTTTATTGTGAGCAAACTGAGTTGATTCATGTTCAACCCGGGTGATGATCATTAGCATGCACTAGAAAGGGTCTTGCGCTATCTGAAAGGTACTATGAGCTATGAAATTCACTATTCAGGGCACCCTGCTGTGCTTGAAGAATATAGTGATTCGAACTGGATTTCTGACGTTGATGTGCTCTATGCCACAAGTGGCTATGTATTTACTCATGGAGGTGGCACAGTGTCATGGAGGTCTTGTAAACAGACCATATTGACAAGGTCAACCACGGGAGCAGAACTTACTGCTTTAGACATATCCACTGCTGAGGCAGAATGGCTGCATGAACTCTTGATTGACTTGCCTGTGGTTGAAAAACCTATACCGGCTATTCTTATGAATTGTGACACCCAACGGTTATCGCTAAAGTGAGCAATTCTAAGGATAATACGAAGTCATCAAGACACGTGAAGAGACGTTTGAAGTCTGTCAGAAAGTTGAGAAACTCCGGAGTAATAACTGTTACATATATTCAAACAGACAAAAACCTGCAGATACCTTTACAAATGCCTCAAGGGAGATGGCTATGGGACCCATAGATATTACACCATAGTAGTAACCCAACCTTTGTGATCAGAGATCCCGTGAATTAGGACCTGGGAAGAACAAGCTATTGGTTAACAGAGGAGAGTAACATGTAACCCTCTCTAGGTGAAGATGCAAAACTCTCAGAGCCGTAAGGCAGGTTGGCAACATGCCTTAATGTGGTTCTATTGGCTATGATTAGCAAAGATGCTGTCCTACAGAGCAGTCTTGAAAGAACGCACCTATATGAGCCCCGACTGTAAACGTCGCTGTCTATGAGACTTGGGTGATCTCTAGTAAGCTCACGAAAAGACCAGGGAGTACGATGTATATGCTCCAAACCGCGGGGTAGCCTACTAGTAGCCAGGTACTGGTTAAGACTTTGAGTGAAAAATGTTCACACAAAACAAGCAATTCAAGGCATAGTCCATTGTCAAGTTGTGGATGGATGTAACTTAAAGCTCTAAACAAAAGTTCAACTTAACAGTCTCTGCTGAAACACTGGTATATTAAACAAGTAGTGAGAAAAGGCAAATCTCTAAATGGATATTTGAGATCTGGTGGGGGATTGTTAGAATTAATGGGCTAGGCCCATGTACAATTTCTGAAATCTTAAACTGCCCCATGAATAAAATGGCATGTGGTGGTTCTAAAGTTTGTCCCACCCCGGAAGTTGAGGAGGTGTGAGACCTCTTTATATAGTGGGTTCTCTCCACCACACTAAGTGATGTGTTGAGGAGAGAAAGAGAATACCACACGCGCACGCTCGCCTCGCCTCGCCTCGCAGGGCCGGGCCGGGCAGGGCTGGGCTCGGGGCGGGGCGGGGGGGGGGGGGGGGGGGGGGCATGCGACATGCGCATGAATGGTCTGCCGAAATCCGGTCCGTGGCCTTGCAGGGGCGCGGCTTGCTTTTGCCGTTTTATTTTTTGATGTCTTGGCAGACAAGTTAATTGTTTCTTGTCCGGTAAGTATACGACTTAGAAACCAAGTCGGTTTGAGATCATGATCGCGACACGATACTGCCTCTGGTCCTCCTATATATATACTGCTTACCAGCCACGGCCATAGACACACCGAAATCGAGCTAGGGTTTTGCCTCCTCTCTCTACACGCGCCACCGCTGTAGCCTACTCCAACCCGGGCACCGGCATTCACCGGCGAATGGGAGAGCAGGTCTCCGAAATCTCTCACCCTTGTGATCCTGCACCGGGACAGGGCGAATAAGGTTTTTGGTAAGCGCTTTGCACGACTGCTCATCGTCCGTCACCATGGGTCGTCTTCCTTCAATGTCAGGCGGCGCTACTCATCATCGTCTCCAATGCCGTCTGCATCAAGTCGTCACCAACATCGTCGTCAACAACATCGTACCAGCAGCAACGGAGGCATCTACAAACAATCAGTACGTGCGCCGTGATCTGATCCAATCTCTTACTATGGTTGTTGTTGCATGTTCGATGATGATGTTCGTGCTGTTTAGTTCGTGTAGTATGTTTGACATATACATGCTAGTTGCTATTTTAATCATGAATTATTTACTGGAATCTATCTATCTATCTATACCTATACTAATTAGGCACTCCCTAGAAATTCCCACGTTAATTAGAGAAAATTAGAAAATAGAGGCCGTTGATTTGGTGGTTCCGAATTATAATGGTTCAGATATAATCAAAAAAGGTTTTAGTTTAATCTTTGTCAGAAAAAAGAACAAATAGAACATGTTTTTTAGGGTCAGAAATATTACGATTCAGATCTATTTAATTATGAGTATGTTGAGATCGATCTAGAGTTTTGTTTTTTGAGGTAGAGATCTATCTATAGTTACCTTTAACCTAGACGCCATCTATCCTTTCCCTTGCGTTCAAAAGTCTATTGAGAAGCCTAGACACAAAAGGTTTCCATGACCTAGCGCAGTAGCGCCATCCCCCCGGCCATGTTCTCTCGCCTTCAACTCTAGCTCCTCCCTGCTCTCGATCAACTGCTATTGTCAGCTGACTTCTACAGGTTGTCGTCGGAGCCAGACACACTTGCCGTAGCCGCGTTTTCCATCTCCAAAGAAAGGTACGATGTGATTGTCCTATGCTTCGTGCACTCCTGCAGGCCAGCATCTGAGGAAAAGAAAGGACCGGTGAGGCAATAATTCCCTGGATCCACAAGACGTTCAGGTTTGGTCTTACAATCTGCTCTAAGACAATGCATTATGTGCAATTAGTGTATGCAAAATTAGATGGTTGGATGAGTGACGTCCGATCTAGATAAAACTAAGACTGACATACTGTTTTCAGATTTCGTGAGACTGACATAATGTTTTCACTTGGACGTGCATATTGATTTTTTTCCCATGTAACTGCGTTATGAACTGAAAAATAAAGGCATGCAGGGGATGAAGCAAGAGTATGGTTATCAGCTCCCATATATATGAATGTCGGCCCCTGTCTCAGCTCATGGCTGCTATATCTTTTGGCACCGTTTTATTATAATTTGAATAAATTCATATGACTTTTACTAATTCTTTGTAAACTCCTACGTACAGTGCATAAGTTTGAAAGCAGAAAAACATCAGTATATCACTGTTTCCGTCCCTTCAGCGGCTGGATCTGGTAAGAAACATGGACAAGCAAATATGTTCGACAGGTATATTCTATTTGGTGGCATGTGTTTTACATAAGGTGATATTAATTATTCATACCCCAAATTAGTGTACCATGATTTACTAATTTCACATATATATATTGTCGTATAACAAACACAATGTTTTGTTCATGTTGTCAATATTAGTCCTGTGTGCTTGGACCATAGGGGCCATAGGGGAAGCGCAGGGCACACGCGAACTTGGCCACAGGTGTACGTTACACCAAGCGTGAGTACCCGCAGGCACAGGCATGCTCAAGGATGCGGCCATGGGTGCGTGTACACGCGACAGGCCAGACACTCCAAGAGGTCACCTTTAGTCCCGGTTTCAGAGTGCCTTTAGTCCCGGCTCTGGAACCGGGACAAAACGATCGGGACAAATGCCTAAAACCTTTAGTCCCGGTTGGCCTACGAACCGGGACAAAAAGTGCTCCACGTGGCCGCTGTGGGGCGCGCAGGCAGGAGGACCTTTAGTCCCGGTTGGTAACACCAACCGGGACTAAAGGGTCTTCACGTGGCCGCTGCGCAGCACTCAGGCAGAAGGACCTTTAGTCCCGGTTGGTAACACCAACCGGGACCAAAAGGCAGCCACGCGTCAGCAGCTCGCAGGCGCTGGGGTTTTTTTTTTTGTTGAAAGGGGGGGTTTAGGGGTTTTGGAGGGTTTAGGGGTTTCATATTGTGTTAGCTAGCTAATAGAGAGAAGTGACCTCTCTTTCTCCGTGCTTGGTCGACGCTAGCTACTACATATAGAGAGAACTCGACGCTAGCTAGTAAGCAATGAAGGAACCATTAATTACATAACATCGTCATGCATGATCAATATATAGAGAGAAGTGACCTCTCTTTCTCCGTGCTTGTTGGTCGAACAACAAGTTTTCGTATATCTATTCGACGCTACTACAGATAGTACATGTTGATGCATATATCTATTCAACAGGTTTGCAATTCCCGATGGCATTTTCCGTCTTTAGGAATGACGTGGTCAACAAAGAATCCCGCCAACTCCTCTTGAATTGCGCGTAGGCGATCAGCTGGTAGGGGTACGTTCCACTTCTGCATGGTCTAATTTAAAGAAGGGGGGTCAATATATATATATATATATATATATATATATATATATATATATATATATATATATATATATATATATATATATATATATGAATGAAATCAACACAATTGATGGTGATAAAATAAAATTATGAATATTGTTTACGTACTTCAAATTGTTGTTTATTGAAGCCCCTCTCGGTGGTCTTTTGGTGAATGAACTCGCAAACGTAGTATCCACATAACTCAGTTGCGGGTTCCTGCCACATGCACTTTACGAGAATAGAGTTCAATCAAAATGATAATCAACCATGATAATGGTATTGAAATTAGAATCAATGAGAGATGCGCGGAACTAGCTAGTACTACTTACTCTGGGTTGTTTAAATCGCAGCTCCGGTCTCCATTCACCCTGAACCTGCGTGATGAACTTTTTCCAAACCCTGCCCGGCAAAGAAAATGATTACTTGATATCAGGAAATGAACGAAAGTTGCCGATATAGTGCGATAGTGATTGAACTTACTTCTGGAGCATTTCAATCATGTCCGCATACTCCGTAGCCTCTTTACGTCTCGAGTCCAAGACAGTTACTGCTCCCTCGTCAAGCTGAATGGCTAGCAGAATAAAGTGGAACCTGCGCGCGCATAACTCATCAATTACACTTAACCTCGAGTCAGCGAAACAGAATATGCAGAAGACAGTAACACTCACTTGAAGTTGTAAGGAAAGAGTATTTCCCTTTTGTTTTGGTGTCGAAGGAACGAGCTGAGCAAGATTTTCTCAGTCGCCTTGGGGATCTTCTGTACCGACCATTCATTTACAATATTTGGGTTAATGAACCCAATGTCATAGATTTGTCTTTTTTTAAATTCGACGATCTTCAATCTGCATAATATAGTGAGGATAATTATATACATGCAATGAATGAGCTGAGCTAGAGACTTAATTACAGAAATAATACTTACAGACAATAACAAGCCATGAGACTTTTGTCGAGGGCGGCTTGATTGTATAACTGAAAGAGTTCGTCAAATTCAACGAAGTTCGAGTCGACTCCAACGAACTCGTGCTCATCCTTAATTCCCACCAAGATACTGCCCGTCCCATCCTTGCAGGTTTCCAAGTACCATTTATGTAATGTTCGCATCATCGTTGGTAGATCTTGTTCCAGATCATCACTTCTGACGAGACGCTTCCCGTGCTGGTATTTAAAGGTGTCTACCGGCTTAGCGATTTCAAAATGTACATCATCGCCTAGGTAATCACCAGGATTGAAACCAGGAGCAACGGCCGCTACGCCCGGGGTATCGGTAAACACCTTGAACGGGGGGCACGATTGCTTTTCCTGTTCGCCGAGCTGGGGAATTGTTTTCCCACTTCTTGCACCAGTACTGCTACTTCTCGACCGACTCTTAGCTTTGTCATATGTCTTTGCAATAGTGCGGTCATAGTTTGATAGCAGCGGAGGCGGAGGTGGTCGCGTAAGGGCATCCAGAGGGCGATTCGCCTTTACCGGATCTATTTTTTCCTTCGGAGGTGGAACTTTCCGTGCAAAATGGGCCTGCACTTCGACAGCACTGATGTCCTTGTTTTCCTCGTCAGTCCTCTCATATGGTAACTTTGGAGGAACCCTGAGGCTTGCACCAGATTTGAATTTCTTCCCGGCTTTTGTACTGCTAGCCGCCGGAGCGGCGGCGGCTCTCTTCCGCTGTTGCTGACGAGGCGGAGTTCGCTGACGCGGCGAAGGCAGCTGCGGCGGTGGAGACGGCTGACGCGCCGGAGACAGCTGAGGCGGAGGAGGATTCTGCTGAGGGGCCTCCTCCGTTAGAGTCCGCTGAGGTGGCGGAGACGGATGACGCGCCGGAGACGACTCAGGCAGCGGAGATAGCACAACTGGACTGTGAGGAGGAGTCTGTTGAGGATCCGGCTGCGTCTGCTGAGGCGGCGTCCAGTTTGGAAGCTTGATGTACTCCTTTCTCCATAGACAGGTACTCCTTAAGGCATTTTCCAGAAGATCCTCCCCTTCACCTGTAGGGTAGTCAAGCTCCAGCCCCTCAAATCCCGCCATTATCTCATCCACCGTGACAATAGCATAGCCATGTGGAATCGGACGGCAATAGAAAGTTTCCTCAGTTCGAGTAGGTAAAACAGAGCCGACCGCCGCCTTCAAGGTCAGGTTCTAGCATTTCGCCATTAGCACGCAATGTTCAGTCTCCGTGATACTATCCACGGGGTAGCAAGGAGCCGTGATATCAGGCTGAAGGAGCTCCGTGGAAGCCACGCTGCTTCTCCGCTGAGATGGTGGGGTAGCTTCTGGGGCAGTGTCGAAGGAAGGATCTTCGTTCCGCTGAGATGGTTGGCCGGTAGCTCGCTGGCTCTCAAGTTCCTCTAGTTTCGCTAATCTTGCATTGATCTTCTGCATTTCGCTTGCTTCCGCTTTCTTCTTTCTCTGTCGGCTTCTATAACCATCGCTGTCGGGAAACCCATCCTTCCACGGAACGGAGCCTGATGTGCCTCGTGTTCGTCCAGGGTGTTCAGGATTCCCGAGGGCATGTGTCAGCTCGTCATTCTCTCTGTCGGGATGTAACCTCCCTTCCCGCGCTGCCTGGATTGCTTCCTGAAGCTTCTTGACGGGTATTGCAAGTTGAGCTTTCGTCCAAACACACTCCCCTGTGTCTGGGTCCAAAGTTCCCCCAACCCCGAAGAACCAAGTCCTTGACCGATCTGGCCAGTGCAATGTCGCTGGTTGGACCCCTTTAGCAAACAGGTCTTGCTCAGCTTTGTCCCATGTAGGCCGGGCTTTGCTGTAGCCACCTGACCCCGTAACATGGTGATACTTCTTCTTTGCAGCATTTAGCTTATTTGTCGTTGACCTTTGCTTGCCCTTGTCCGATTTCTTGTAGGCCACAAATGCGGGCCAGTGATCTTTTATCTTCTCATATGCACCGGTGAATTCTGGAGTCTTGTCTTTCTCGACAAACTTTTTGTTCAAATCTTTCTTCCAGTTCTTGAATAGTTCTACCATCTTCTTAAGAGCAAACGCCTTGACCTTATTTGGATCCGCCTCTGGTGGTAGGCTGAAATTTGTCATCAGCGAGGTCCAATGATCATCTTTCTGTCTATCCTGGACATAAGAAACTTCAGGGTCCTTCTTCTTATTCCATTCTTGGATGCTGATCGGGATGCGGTCCCTAACAACCACTCCGCACTGATGTATAAATGTGTCCCTGCTCCGCTTGGGAGCAATCGGTTGGCCATCTCGACCGACTTCTTCGATCGTGAACCTTTCATCCTGGCGCAACCTTTTCTTCGGGCCTCGTCTCCTTACGGAAGTTTGGCTCGATCCGGAGGGCTAATTAAAAGAAGAAAGAAGCGTTAATATATGTACATACAAAACACTTAATGCATCAAGTCAGCAGAGGCTTAATTAATATATGTATATATACCTCGCCGGACTTTACAACAGTTAAGGCTCCCTCCTCCGTTCGGTCACCGGAGCCGTCATGATCTCCTTGCTCCTCCGTTCGGTCACCGGAGCCGTCATGATATCCTTCCTCCTCCACTCGATCACCGGAGCCGTCATGATCTCCTTCCTCACCATCGGTGTCATTGAGAAACGACAAGGGATCACCTCCGTCACGGATTATATCCCCCAACAACTCTTCTTTTTCTAAGTCTCTGTCCATAGTTTCTGCAAATGTTACAACATGGCAATATACAACCATGAGAGATGGATTAGTGGCAAACATAGACCTAGCTAATCACAACAAGGAATCATATGCATATATGAACAATGGATTAGTCGCAAACATTATGCAAAGTTATCGGGGGTTATACTTTGCGGACCGCCTCTCTCATGCATGTCCGACGTCCCCAATCATGTCGAAGTTATCGGGGTTATACTTTCAGGAGAGGACACTTTACAAAAAATAATCGCTATGCTGGAGATCGAACTATCCATTCTACCACATTGACCTATGTCGTCCGCCTACCGAATAAATAAAGTCCCTTCGGCTCACTGAGGTAAGACCGGTGAATTAGACGCCAATATATAGTATTATACATAACAATTATGGGTAGGGGCGGGAGGGGGTAGATCGACAATGCTCTTTCTTCTAGGGGGTTATGTTTTAACGAACCACCCCCCCCGGCCCCCTCATGTCGAAGTTATCGGGGTTATGTTTTAACGACCCCCCCCCTCATGTCGAAGTTATCGGGAATATGTTGAATTCCCGAGAGAGTTAGGGGTGTTCTAACGCGGCACTATACGATATAGGTGAAGGGGGATAACATCTGGGAATACATCTTTTTTTTGCTATGATATACATATACATCTACATACTAAAGTATACATACATACATATACATCTACATACATATATATCGGGGTTATGTTTTAACGACAAGATGAATACAAGATTTATACACAAGATGAATACAAAATGAATACAAGATTTATACACATGGATGAATACACAACTCAACAAATGAACCAACCATGCATCATCCTATGAACAAAACTCAACATACAACAAATGGACACCTTTTGTCGAACAGCGGAGGGACGATCAGGGCCAACTCCACGGAGATGCAACACCACAACCTCTACTGATTGAAAAAACATTAGGCAAAACCCAAGTATATATAGTAGCGCTTGCATGGCAAAAAAACCTAGTAAACCTAGTAAAAACTAGTAAACCTAGTAAAACCTAAGCAACTCCACGGATTCGTCAAGGCAAGTTGCAAAGTTAAAACAGATTCTCAGACTTAGTGTAATTCACAGTGTCGCAGAAACAGATTTAAGATGCACACTTGGAGGCAAGAATTAAATATGCTACAGGGCAAGAACATGGCATCAAAAGGTATGGCATGATAGAGCATAACATAAACCACAAAACATGGTTACTGATCATGTTCAGAAGAGTCATGGATATGATGGTAGCATCAATAGAACATGGCAAGAAGATATAACAGATTTTAGACTTAGTGAAAAACTGGGCATGCTGACAACAACATCATGATGCTGACTTGGGAGGCACATAACAGCAAGCATAACAATTTTACAATTTATAAAACTGACATGAGCATGTAGTAGACATAGCAATCTTCAAATACTCCATTGGCACAAGTTCATATGATGCACATATCATTTACTATGGATTTTACAAAATGGAACATTCTGTTAACTAATAACCTATAATTGTACACTCTAAAAAAAGGAACAGAAGAATGTGTGTGTGTGTGTGTGTGTGTGTGTGTGTTCAATCTACAGCACCGGGGAGGGGCGGCCGGCTAGGTGGGGGATGGGCTCGGGGAGGGGCGGCCGGCGAGGTGGGGGATGGGCTCAGGGAGGGGCTTCAATCGGGAGGAGAGAGAGGGGAGAGGGAGGAGGCTCACAACGCGGGCTCGGCGGCGACGTCGAGGCGACGGCGAGGTCGAGGGCGAGGTCGACGGCAAGGTCGAGGTCGAGATTGAGGTCGAGGTCGAGGGCGCCGGCGAGTTCGACGGCGAGGTCGAGGGCGCCAGGAAGGAGGCACGGGCGGCCGGCGTCGGGGGCGGCGACGACGAGGACGGGCTTGGGGGCGGCGGCGATCCGGCAGCCTGGAGGCGTCGTGGGTGTGTGGGCGTCGGGGAGCAGATGACTTTAGAAAATTTCCCAAGTCCTAGTTATATACCCCCACCTTTAGTCCTGGTTGGTGGCTCAAACCGGGACTAAAGGCCCCCCTTTAGTCCCGGTGCGAGCCACCAACCGGGACTAAAGGTCAATTTCGCCAGGCGAAAGGGCGGGAAGCACAGCCCTTTAGTCCCGGTTGGTGGCTCGGACCGGGACTAAAGGGGGGCCTTTAGTCCCGGTTGGTGCCACCAACCGGGACTAAAGGGCTGCGGCTGGCACGGCGTCGGGCGGGTGGATGTTTAGTCCCACCTCGCTAGCTGAGAGGCCTCGATAGTGGTTTATAAGCGCGGCTGCGCCAGCCCTGTCGAGCTCCTCTCTTATGCAGGCCTCCGGGCCTAAACGAACCACCTCTGCCTGTGGGCCTACTGGGCCTGCTGCGGGCCTGCATCCTGGCCCAACTAGCGTGTTGGGTTTCTAGTCGTATGCAGGCCGTGGGGGCCCAATAGGCGGCATTTTTTAAATTGTTTTTTACTTTTTAGTCCCGGTTTGTGGTAGCAACCGGGACTAAAGGTCTTTTCCAGTATTTTTGTTTTGTTTTTTGCTTTATTTATTTTCTTTTGTTTCTACTTACAGCTAAATACTTAGAGTTTTTGAGTGATTCTTTTTGCTTTAGGTCACAAAAAATTATAAACTTTCTGTTAGTGCCAGTAGTTTTCAAATTTGAATAGTTTAAATTTGAATTCTTTGAAATTTGTGTGAATCACTAGTTTGTGAATAACTTTACTTTAAAAATAGATTTTTGAGTGATTTTTTTTCCTGCTGTTTAATATTAGTGTGTTTTATCATTATATTCAATTTGGTAATTTTTAGGTTATTTTAAATGGGTGTTTTAATCAAAAACAGATTTTGTTATTTTAGTTTGCTATTAAAGTTTCTAACAAAAAATACTTTATGAAAAATTCTTTTTGCTATTAAAGTTTTGAACAAAAAATACTTTGATAATTTTAGTTGCATAAATTTTATATAATTTTAGTTTCAAAAATACTTTTATAATAACTAGAGGTTTATAAAAGCTTTTTAGTTGATTCTTTTTGCTCTTGAAGAATATTATAGTTTTGTTTTAGTTGATCATAACAAAAAAATTAAATTGATTCTTTTTAGTTCATTCTTTTTGCTATTAGAGTTTTATAAAAGCTTTTTAGTTCATTCTTTTCATGCATTTAATCTTTTTTTTTGAGCTAAATGACCCTGAAATTGAAAAGCACTAAAAATGAACTCTGAAAAGGTTGAAAGTTGGCATGGTATCATCATTTCACCCACATAGCATGTGCTAAAAAGTTGAGAGGGTTATGGCAAAAAATGGATGCACTTCGTGTACAAAATGGACCCTGAAATTGAAAAGCAGTACAAATGAACTCTGAAAAGGACGAAAACTCATATGTTACAAAAGGCATTTCATTTCTTGACATGTAACTGTAGTGATATTCTAGATCAAAGCCATCATCAGAATAGTTGTGGAGAGAAAGTCTTCACTTTTTCTTCGCGCGTGTCCCTTGCTTATTGCGCCGTAACCATGGATAATCTTCATCGTTTAACAGGGTGCTTGGGTCAGCCTTCACTTTGAAGGGAGGAATTTCATGAAACTTTTCATAATCTTCAGACATATCTGTCTTGCCCTCCACTCCCACGATGTCTCTTTTCCCTGAAAGAACTATGTGGCGCTTTGGCTCATCGTATGATGTATTCGCTTCCTTATCTTTTCTTTTTATCGGTTTGGTAGACATGTCCTTCACATAGAAAACCTGCGCCACATCATTAGCTAGGACGAATGGTCCGTCTGTGTACCCAAGATTGTTGAGATCCACTGTTGTCATTCCGTACTGTGGGTCTACCTGTACCCCGCCTCCTGACCGATTGGACCATTTGCACCGAAACAAAGGGACCTTAAAATCATGTCCATAGTCAAGTTCCCATATGTCCACTATGTAACCATAATATGTGTCCTTTCCCCTGTTGGTTGCTGCATCAAAGCGGACACCACTGTTTTGGTTGGTGCTCTTTTGATCTTGGGCGATCGTGTAAAATGTATTCCCATTTATCTCGTACCCTTGGTAAGTCAATACAGTCGAAGATGGTGTCCTGGCCAACGAGTACAGCTCATCTCCAACAATGTTGTTACCCATGAGATGTGTTTGCAACCAACTGCCGAAAGTCCTGATGTGTTCACATGTAATCCAGTCGTCACACTGCTCCGGGTGTTTGGAGCGCAGAAAATTCTTGTGTTCATTGACATACGGGGTCACCAAGGTAGAATTCTGTAGAACTGTGTAGTGTGCTTGAGCCCAAGAATGCCCGTCCCTACATATTATTGCATCCGCTCCTAGCGTGCCTTTTCTAGTCAGTCTCCCCTCATACCGCGATTGAGGGAGACCAATCGGCTTAAGGTCAGGAATAAAGTCAACACAAAACCCAATGACCTCCTTTGTTTGATGGCCCATGGAGATGCTTCCTTCTGGCCTAGCATGGTTACGAACATATTTCTTTAAGACTCCCGTGAACCTCTCAAAGGGGAACATATTGTGTAGAAATACAGGACCCAGAATGGCAATCTCGTCGACTAGATGAACTAGGACGTGCGTCATGATATTGAAGAAGGATGGTGGGAACACCAGCTCGAAACTGACAAGACATTGCACCAAATCATTCTTTAACCTTGGTAGGATATCTGGATCGATTACCTTCTGAGAGATTGCATTGAGGAATGCACATAGCTTCACAATGGCTAATCGAACGTTTTTCGGTAGAAGCCCCCTCAATGCAACCAGAAGCAGTTGCGTCATAATCACGTGGCAGTCATGAGACTTTAGGTTCTGGAACTTTTTCTCTGCCATATTTATTATTCCCTTTATATTCGACGAGAAGCCAGACGGGACCTTCATACTGAGCATGCATTCAAAGAAGATTTCCTTCTCTTCTTTGGTAAGAGCATAGCTGGCAGGACCTTCATACTGCTTTGGATGCATGCCGTCTTTTTCGTGCACACGTTGTTGGTCCTCCCGTGCCTCCGGTGTATCTTTTGTCTTCCCATACACGCCCAAGAAGCCTAGCAGGTTCACGCAAAGATTCTTCGGCACGTGCATCACGTCGATTGCAGAGCGGACCTCTAGGTCTTTCCAATAGGGTAGGTCCCAAAATATAGATTTCTTCTTCCACATGGGTGCGCGTCCCTCAGCGTCATTCGGAACAGATTGTCCGCCAGGACCCTTTCCAAAGATTACTTGTAAATCCTTGACCATATCAAGTATGTGATCACCAGTACGGAGGACGGGCTTCTTCCGATGATCTGCCTCACCTTTGAAATGCTTGCCTTTCTTTCGACATTGATGGTTGGTCAGAAGAAATCGACGATGTCCCAGGTACACATTCTTCCTGCATTTCTCCAAATACATACTTTCGGTGTCATCTAAACAGTGCGTGCATGCGTGGTATCCCTTGTTTGTCTGTCCTGAAAGGTTACTAAGAGCAGGCCAATCATTGATGGTTACAAACAGCAACGCATGTAGGTCAAATTCCTCCTGTTTGTGCTCATCTCACACACGTACACCTTCTCCATTCCACAGCTGCAAAAGTTCTTCAACTAATGGCCTTAGGTACACATCAATGTCGTTCCCGGGTTGCTTAGGGCCTTGGATGAGCACTGGCATCATAATAAACTTCCGCTTCATGCACAACCAAGGAAAAAGGTTATAGATACATAGAGTCACGGGCCAGGTGCTATGATTGCTGCTCTGCTCCCCAAAAGGATTAATGCCATCTGCACTTAATCCAAACCATACGTTCCTTGCGTCACCTACAAAGTCCCCCCACCTTCTCTCGATTTTTCTCCACTGCGACCCGTTGTCAGATACACCATTGTCTGCCTTCCATTTCAACAATTCCAGTGTGGTACCGAGCTTTGTGTTGTCATCTTCGCAATTTGGGTACAACCCTTTTTTGTGATCCTCTAACATGCGATCGAACTTCAACTTCTCCCTTTCACTTTGGTATTGTCTCTTTGCATCAACAATGGCCCGGCGAAGATCATCATCGGGCACATCGTCTGGTTCCTCTTGATCTTCAGCTTCCCCCGTTGCAGTATCACCGTATTCAGGGGGATAGTTGTCATCATCCTCTTCTTCTTCGTTGTCTTCCATCATAACCCCTCTTTCTCCGTGCTTGGTCCAAACATTATAGTGTGGCATGAAACCCTTCTCAAGCAGGTGGACGTGAAGGGTTTTGAAGTTAGAGTAATCCTTCGTATTCTCACAGACAAGGCATGGACAATACATAAAACCATTCTGCTTGTTTGCCTCAGCCACTTCGAGAAATTTATGCAGGCCCTCAAGATACTCGGAGGTGCGTCGGTCACCGTACATCCATTGCCGGTTCATCTGCGTGCATTATATAATTAAGTGTATCAAAAACCATTACAGAACATCATGAATAGAGAAGTGACTAAATTAATACAAGTTCATCATCACATTAAAACCAAAGTATAGTAGTGATCAAATGTTATTACTGAAAAAATAAATACATAAAGTTCATACATATATAGTTCTCATAGAACAACATATAGCTCTCTAGAGCATCTAATTAAAACATACATTGAAACTATGAAAAACAACAACAAATGTGATCATAATCGCAACTAAGGTAACAATTGATCCAACGGCATAATGATACCAAGCCTCATTATGAATGGCATATTTTCTAATCTTTCTAATCTTCAAGCGCATTGCATCCATCTTGATCTTGTGAGCATCGACGACATCGGCAACATGCAACTCCAATTCCATCTTCTCCTCCTCAATTCTTTTCAATTTTTTATTCAAGTAATTGTTTTCTTTTTCAACTAAATTTAACCTCTCGACAAGAGGGTCGGTTGGAATTTCCGGTTCACATACCTCCTAGATAAAAACATCTATGTCACGTTGGTTGGCATAATTGTCATAAACACTAAATGAAACAAATCATAATAAAAGATAATATACCACATCCGAATCATAGACAGGACGAGGGCCGACGGGGGCGGATTCCAAAGTCATGGCACTATATAATAACAAACAATAATAAAAGTAAGAAAATTATACAAGTATCTATCTAAATCATACAAGTAAGAATTTTAAAAAAAAGAAGAAGATAAGAACAAGAGGCTCACCACGGTGGTGCCGGCGACGAGATCGGCGCGGGAGATCGACGGCGGTGAGGACGGGGACGGGGACGGCACCCTACACATGTGCAGACTCTAAGAAGTTAATTTCAGCTCAAATTGTGCATCTAAATCAAAAGAACTCCCACATACACTCCTCCACTAAAACCCACAAACCATTCTACTTCTAGAGCATTTGAAATGAGCTAAACTAGCAGTGAGAGATGAAACGATGAAGTTGCTAACCTTTTTAGAACACTTGGATAGTTGGTGCACCGCCAAACCTAGAGAAATCTTGGGCAAAATGGAGCTCGGAGGTCGAGCTTGGAGAGGAGAGAAAGCTTAAGTGTTGCTCGGGCATTTCATCGAACACCTCATGTGCATAGGAGGTGAGAACAGAGAGTAGCACACACCCTGCACACGCTGGCCGGCCAAAAAACAGAGGAGTGAGCGGCGGGGGCGGGGTATATATAGGCATTTTATTAGTCCCGGTTCGTGGCTAGAACCGGGACTGAAGACAGACCTTTAGTCCCGGTTCCAGACACGAACCGGGACTAAAGGGGTTGCGCCAGGAGCCATGACCTTTAGTCCCGGTTGGTAGCTGGAACCGGGACTAAAGGTCCCAGACGAACCGGGACTGATGCCCGCCGAGGCCCGGCCGGCTCCCTGGCCGCTCGAACCGGGACTGATGCACCCATTAGTCCCGGTTCGTAACTCGACCGGGTCTAAAGCTCTGATCTGGCCAGGATCAAAGCCCTGTTTTCTACTAGTGACGTCCAGGTGTTGATGCGATCAATTAGCATGCATGCATGACCCCTCTGTAAATCAATCTGAACATCCACAGCCAGACACCGAGTATACTGAGGAATCATTTCCTTTTTTTCCTTTTGGATAACTTGACAGGAATCATGAGTTCCTTTTGACATGTTTTTTGATACCACCTGAACATAACTCACAAGTTTGGTACCCCCTATGGAACATATATCTTGAAAGCATTATTTTGAGGTATTCTAACGATGTTTTTCTTTTCTTTCTGGGACAAAACTTTTGCAAGTTGCTATGTACAAACAATCATCAACCATGCCAAGCTGGTGGCCCTTGGTAGTCTTTCAAGCAATGAAGCATGAATAATTGGTGATATGATCAAGTAAAAGTTTGACTTTGTTGTATTCTAACCAATGTATACTTATTTCAGTGACGTAATTATTGCAAGCTGCTGTGTACAATCGATCATCAGGCAAACATGGTGGCCCTTTGGCAGTCTTTCAGGGAATGTAAGATTTATAATCAGAGACATGATTAAGTACAAGCATGCCATTTAGTTTGTTCCTTTGCTTTCCATCAATAACCTCTTCCAAAAATAATTACGCTGATTGCTGTGCCACTAAATAATTATATGATCTATGTTGTATCTGGAGTTGATTGTAGCATTCACATGCATTTAAAAAAAATACATGTCTATTTTCAACATTGCATTGAAATTGGAGGGAATTTATCTGTAGACTGACCTTTTTCAAATAAGGTGCATGTGGAAATGTTTACACTTATATTGTGCATGCTGACATATTGTCAAATATTTGACATCCAGGATATGAAGATATTTGACACAGTATGTCGGCTAATAAAATTAGGTGGCTTAGAATCTCTAATCTGAATTACAGATGCGTGGGTGACAAAAAGATTGATGTATTTTTCTCAACGTACAGATTTAACGCGGTCGTGAAAGGATATCTTAGTCTATTCCAGCGTTGCGGCTTATGGGTGGAGTAAGTCCATGGTAACCGTCACATACTCACATGTAATGGCATGCCTAAAAGAATTACGTTTGTAACATGCTTATGCCTGCAGGTCTCAGTTCAACACAAGATATTTTTCCACGAAAGCAAAGGTAAAGTTAACATCGTTTGTTTCAGAGCAGCATGTTCCTCTCGGGCATCAGCACTTTGCAGCAGTTAAACTAAACCTTGAGACAATAAGATCCCTTGCTGTTGTTTCATTTGATTATCTTGAGAAAGTATATATATATATATATATATATATATATATATATATATATATATATATAATATAAAAAATTCACAGTATTGTTGAGATTAATGTTTTGCCTCTTAATTAAATTACAGTGTGTGCAGATTACTTATTTCATGAATTTACTAGCATCTTTTTGCATATTTGAGTTATTGCTCCATTGTTTGTGTAGACGAAGGTCAAGAAATTAGTTGAAAATTTAATTTAGCTTGAACATGCTAATGAGAAGTTACTCTGGAGTTGGATCAAACATGCTTTCTGATAGGGATTCAGATTTAAGTTGTCTCCTATGAGAACTTCGGCAGTAAAAGTTAAGCCAGGTCAGTAACTCAGTATCATATATTCCTTCCTCTATTACGTTTCACTTGAATTTGCGGTTGTTGAGTGTATCAACTTCGGACAACTCTCGATACGGTCATAATGTCAGCTAATCTCAACGGTATGCAGGGTTGTGTATCTTCACGCCTTTTTGTCTATTTGTTCCTTATATAGTAATTTAGTGTTGTGGGGTTTCTTAAATGCACGGCAACAACGATGATCTCTGTGTGATATGTGTATGGAGCTATTAAGCTTGCTTGTGTAGTGCATATCGACCTACTTCTATGCAATTTATGTGTTGTATCATATGCATCTAAAATTCTGCATTAATCATAATTATTATATCAACCATCTATTTTATTTTATAATGTCACGAATCCAATATTTTTGGGAAAAATAATTCTAAATTTTTATATGTAGTTATACATGGTTCATGTATGTCATTTCTATTGATGTATGTCGCAAATATTCTCAGTAACATTTCTACTGATACATGGTTCATATATATATTTGGGACAAAAAATATGTTGTTGTTTTCTTTATCATGGTCCTTTAGTAAAGTATAAAATTTGTAATGCTTTGGACCGAAATGTCAAGGGCTTAAGACTTGTTTTTTTTATTTTAGTTATTCTTTGTTGCAATCATTTTAAGTTATTCTTTTACTTGATATATACTAAGCAAAACTGAATAAGACTTCATATGAAGATTTATGTTTGTTATTCATGTTAATTTTTTCAATATTGGCATTGTCATGATTATAATTGTGCCCGTGCGAATGCGCGGGTTGACGTCTAGTTACTCATTAATTTGCCTAATAATCCGACATGTGTTCCTCTCTTGCTATGTATCTACATGCTGTAACCTTGCCTTTTGGGCTTTCGCAATGAAGGTGCCGCCGGGATCGAGGTAGCGGAGCTGAAGAGCGTGTGCTGGCTGGAGATCCGTGGGAAGCTGGAGCTGTCCCATCTCACGCGGTCACGCCAAGAGTCACCTATGAGGGGCAAAGTATATGCAGCGACACCAGGGTTTAGATTATATCGTGATACCAACGCTCGAGTTTTAAATCCAGATGTGAGAATTTAAAGAATAGTCTGGTTAGTTTGAAAAGAAAACGTTGACCAGTCCCGTTAATTGCTAAACATACAAAAAAGAAAAAAGTGCTAAACATACAGTATCCAGCGCAGCAAGGCACATAATTAGCAGCTCAGCATCGCATTAGCTTTTAAATAATCCAATTCATCCCCCCAGGCTCGAATCTTCCCCTTAAAATGATAGAGACGATCGAGCTGCGCTGATAGTGGCTCTGAGGCGAGACAAGACGATGGACGTGAAAGCAGGCACGAGCGCGCGCGTGGGTTGACGTGACGCCCAGCCCACGTGGCCGTGGCCGGAGCAATCATTTAACTTCCATAGTACATGCATTTAGCCTAGGCTCATTACTGAAACAATTATTATCATGAACCCATGATAGGATAAAAAGCTTGTGTTCACACAGAGGTAGGCCTATAGTTCGAAAAGGAAATTAAACTTGTATCATGATGGGGGCTAGGGTTTTACAGGAGATAGATCCAATCTGGCTACCACCATGCTGGCTTGGGGGCCAAGATGGTCTCTGGATGCTTATCCGATACTCCGAACTCCTCCTTGTTGCTAGATCCTCGTGGGCCTTCTGGGCCCCATGGCAGGCCTGGTGCCGGGCTCCCCTTCAAGAAGCCACCCCCGGTGTATTACACCATTAGCCCGCCTGGCATTGCCGGGTTGATCGGGCCGCAGAGGTCCCCATGAACCAGTTCCAGGGGGTTCTTCGCCCAGTACCTTGCCTTCTCGGGGAAGGGCAGACGCTGCTGCTTCCCGGCAAGACACGCATCGCATAGCTCGTCGGCGTGTATGATGTGTGGAAGCCCGCGCACGAGGTCGCCACGTGCCATGTTCCAAAGCCCGTCGAAGTGCTGGTGCCGGAGCCACGCATGCCAATGCCAAGCGTCGGATACATGGCCCACGGCAAGGCACACAAGATGCACGTGGCCAAAGAGTAACTTGTAGAGGCGATTCGGTGATCGGGATACCTCGATGAGCAACCGGCTGCGCGGGTCGTGCACGGTGAGCACCCCATGGTGGATGGCGATGTCGTACCAGCCCTCGTTGAGCTGGCCGAGGCTCACACCGCTGCTCTTGAGCGCCGGGATGTAGAAGACGTCCGTGAACGCCCTGTGGTCACCCCTGTTGTCGTGGAAGATGATGGTCCCGCGCCCATGGATGTCAACAACCGAGCAGTCCGTGAACCGCTCCTTCCCAGTGATCGAGCGGTCCAGCTCCGCGAACGCGTCGACCTAACCAGTCATGTGGTTCATGGCACCGGTGTCGAGGAACCAACCCTCACTGCGCTTGTCGACTACAAGCGCAGGTGTGGTGATAGCTCTCTCCTCGTTGTCGGGGAGCCATCTTCCCCAAACGCGGTACACCCCAAGCACCTGGTTGTGGGGAGTGGCCGACCTAAGTCATTGTGCGCTCTTGCACGGACTCGATGGTCGCCCGCATCGTGGTCGGGAGGTGGCCCACCAGATGCGGCGTGTCCTCTTGCATGGTCTTGATGGGACCCAACGTTGTCGGGGCCACGGTTGCCGAGGCAACAGCCAGCGTCGTCAGGGACGTGGTTGCCGGGGCAACGACCTGCATTGTCAGGGACGCGGTTGCCGGGACGTGGCTTCCTCACGCTCGTGCCTTCATCGCTTCCCAATCGATAGGCCCGAGAGCGTCCTTGTCAGGGAGTGCGCTACCGTTGTCGGGAGGGGATTCACTGACGAGCTCCGTGCCTCTTGTACAGACTGGACGGTTGCCGGCACCGTGGTCGCCGGGGGGGCTGGGCCTTCCTGCACGGTCTTGACGTATGCCAACATCATCGCTGGCCCACCGTCTACGTTAGCCTCGACGAGGTTTACCGCCGCCGCAGCCGCCTCGTCAGCCAGTCTCTTGTGGCATTCATGGGTCCAATGACCCGGCTTGCTGCAGTAGTGGCACTTGTTCCGGTCGTCGTCCTTGCCAGAACCACGTGCAGGGCTGCCCTGTTACTGGGGCTGGCCTGGCTTGCGCCCGCGGTTGCCGCCGCCGCTCTGGGCGTGGGCTCCGCCTCTGACGGGGTTGCTGCCACTGCTCGAGGCGCCACCGCAGCGAGACTGCCGGTTTTTCACCTCCCACTCCGTCTTGGTGAGAAGGAATCGTCCGCCGCCGGAGCTTTCGCGGCCGTCATCGAGGTGGTCCTCGACCACCCACAACCGGCCCGTGAGCTCCTCGATGGAGAGCGTGCGCTGGTCAAGCAGAGTCTCGATAGAGATTGCTACCTGAGCAAAGCGGGAGGGGACGACGCGCAGGAACTTCTAGTCGATCCTCGCGTTGTCGACGGTGTCGCCGAGCGAGCGGAGGGTCGTCGCGAGGACGGTGATCCTCATGGCGAAGTCGTCGACACGCTCGCCGTCCTTGAAGGCGAGGTTCTCGAACTCCGTCCGCAGCCGCTGCGCGTGCACCTCGCGCACGCAGTCGCTGCCGAGGCGCTGCGTCCTGATCGAGGCCCATGCCTCCTTGGCGCTCACATTCGCCGTGGAGCGGATCAGGGCAGCTACCGCTTGCCTGTCCTCCTTCCTGGAGACCATGTCGTCCTCCATGGCGTCCCATCGGCCTCCCGTGTGCAGGTTGCACTCCATGACCAGCGCCCAGTCACTGTAGTTCGAGCAGGTGAGCATCGGGAAGGAGAGATTGGTGCCACTGCCGCTTCCAACGGTCTCGCGCACAATCTTCCTCACCACGACCTCGCCACGGTTGCCGCGCCACGAGGGTCTGCGCCCGCGGCTCAGTGAGCGCCGTCGCCGTTCCCGCGGAAGTGGCCACTTGGTGCCGCTGGCACCGGAACGCGCCGGCAGCTGCTCCTTTCCCTCGTCACCAGACATGGCTACCGGAACCTGGAGGCTCTGATACCAATTGTTAGCCTAAACCGGAACTTTGCCGGCGACCGTGGGAGCGTTGCCGGGAAGGGGAACTGCCGCTGGCGGGAAGGAGAGCGAGGAGGAGGAGCGAGCGAGAGAAGAGGAAAGTAGAAATATCTGGCTTTGCTACTCACCACTGTGAGCGTTCCATTGATCTTTATACTACACAAGGCAATAGAAAAACAACTATCTATTCCTAGACTAGACCTCTCCTGACGCAGCAGAGAGCAAGCCATGTTACTACGGGCTCACGCCGATGTCATGAGTTTGACACCGGCGTGCCAAACGAGCCACCCCATGTGTGCTGACCCCACATGGGGCCCCACGGGAGACTGGGTTGACCCCAAAAGTTTTTAACTTGCCCGCTTGCTCAGTCGTGGTAACATGCTGGCTACCCTCTCTCCCGTTGGGGACGCGCCTTTGTCCCATCGGTCTTATCCCTGGCCTTAAGCTTGTCGCCCAGCTCCAGGTCCCCAAGATATATAGCTTAAATGTGATTTATTTTTGTTGAATTATGAGTAGATCACAACTGCAGCATGCATCTGCTAATGATTATCAGACCCCAATTTAGCCGGTTGATGTCATTTTCTGCTATTGAAAAAAGAATTACAATGTACCTTTGTAATCGCACTATATGTGCCTCTAGCTTTAGTATGCCATCACTGCAGTTTTGCTTCCATCAAAACGAAAAGATTCTCTGTTCCAAAGCTTGATGCCATAATAACTAGTTTGACCTAGAGCACATTGAGACTGCACTTTGCTTTGGATTTGGCCTCATATAATTATTCCATGCCATTTAAGTAGATAAATAGTTCATGTATGTCGAATAATACGTGCCTCTAGCATATTATGATAATGCTGACGAGCTATTGTATTACTAGTATTATAAATGTGGCATACTCTCATGTCACTATATTATTTCTTTGATGGTGTTGTGCTTTCTATATGTTTCTGGAATATTTTATATTTAGCAAATTATTGTTGCCATTTTTTATGGTATTGCCAATGGATTTATCTGTATGATTATAGTGGTAAATAACAGGTAGCGTCAATTGCAAACTGTTGCACAATATTTGCTTGTTCCAATGGTAAGCTATTCTGAATTTGATCCTATGATGTGGCTGCTCATATCTATCTGTGACAAATGTTTTTCAGCAAGGAATATGCAGGATCATGAGATAGTAGGCAGCTGATAGACTTGTCTATTTGCTGAATGGTCTCGATGCTACTAGGTCAAGGGATTTTTTCCATGCAAGGATCGAGCTTTCAGACCCAGTAAGTTGTTTTACTCTTCAGAGATTTTACAAGATAACACGAGAACACTTCTCCACATCTTAATTAGACGGAACGTACTGTTAATTTCACCTTTTGTCTGGGATATAATAGGAACATCTAAAATTTCAATAGTAGGGGCGTCAATAGCACAACCGTAAGAATTTCATTGCATGAAGTGTTAGAAATAAATGGGCTTGGCCCATTAACAATTTCTGAAATCTCAAAGTGGCCCATGTGTAAAATAGCAAGTGGTGGCTCTAAAGTTTAGTCCCACCCCGGAAGTTGAGAAAGTGTTGGACCTCTTTATATAGTGCGTTCTCTCCACCACTCTAAGTGGTGTGTTGAGGAGAGAAATAGGAGACCACATGCGTGCGCTCGCTGGCCTCGCCGGGCCGGGGGCGGGGCGGCGCGCGCACGCGACATGCGCGTGAATGGTCCACTGAAATCCGGTCCGTTGCCTTGCAGGGGCACAACTTCCTTTTGCCGTTAATATTTTTTTTAATGTCTTGGCAGACAAGTTAATTATTTCTTGTCCGGTAAGTATACGACTTAGAATCCAAATCGGTTTGAGATCGTGATCGCGACACGATACCGCCTCTGGTCCTATTACATATACTGCTACCGGCCGCAGTCAAAGACATCGAAAACACCTAGGGTTTTGCCTCATCTCGCAACTTACGCCGCCACCGTAGTCTACTCCACCCCGAACACCGGCATGCATCGGCGTGCG
Source organism: Elymus sibiricus (assembly GCA_039707655.1). NCBI lineage: Eukaryota > Viridiplantae > Streptophyta > Magnoliopsida > Poales > Poaceae > Elymus > Elymus sibiricus. Next base: position 7,222,255 of record CM077666.1, read on the forward strand.
GGAGAGCAGGTCTCCTGAACCGTTCGTCCTTGCGATCCTGCACCGGGAGAGGACGAATTAGGATTTTGGGAAGCTCTCTGCGTGACTTCTCAAGTTCGTTATCACGGGTCGTCTTTCGTCCAAGTCGGGCGGTGCTACTCATCGTCGTCTCCATCGCCGTCAGCAACAGATCATCGTCAACATCGTCATCAACAACATCGCTCCTGCAGCAGCTAACGAACTGTACGTCCATCGTGATCTGTTCATGTCTCTATCTGTAATTGCTGCTACATGTGCGATGCTGCTCTGCATGTTTTCCTGTTCATCTGGTATGCTAGATTGTTGCATGCTATTTTCTGTTCTAGTCATGAATTATTTACTAGAATTAAACATGAATTTTCCTAATATTCCAACATGAAGATGGTTCCCCAAAATCTATGTATTGTATACTTGGCATTAACCATGGTCTTCTCTTCCAATATCTTGGTGTTTTTTTTTCCTTTACTGCTAATCTGCTGAGATCGGCATGCCAGCCTGTTGTTTTGAGAAATCATCATGATTTTATGGTCCAAGAGTGTGGCACTGAAATCAGATAAGAAAACATTCTACGTAGTCAAATGAATACTCACAACTGAAAAGTATGCAAAAATAGCAAGTGAACTCTTTCTACCAGTGCGTAAAAGCTTCATTCCCTTAAAGAAGAAATATAAAAAAGGGCCAGCTAGTAAGAAATAAAACTAATAACCACTCGGAAAGTGATTGGCTAACCAAGTACAAGTAGCAGACCCAATCACCCAAGTATGACTTCGTTTGGAGTGTAATGTTTGCAAGGGTATATGCATTAGTGTATTAGCTAGATAGCGAGGAATTTAGTCTTTTGTACATTAGCATGGTTAGATACAGACTATACAGGGCCACGTGAAAAAGGCCTATACAGAAAAAACCCTAACTCGGGGCCCCCGCGTCATCCTCCCCAGGGCGGCTCGGGCGGTGGCTCCCCTTCCCCCGGCTCAACCCCCCCCCCCCCCCCCCCCCCCCGGCTCTACTCATTCCTCCCCGCCGCCTCCAACGGATCTGGTGGCGGTGGGCCGTCGTTCCCCATGCAACGCGCTCGTGAGCTGGGGGAGCTCCGTGTGGCGGCGGGCAAAGCGGCGTGCCTCCGGCACACGTCGTTCTGCAAGGTGGTGGTCGGGGTCGGCGGTGGTTGCAGATGTGGTGCCGGAGCGGCGGCTGGTCGGCGTTGCGGCTGTCGTTCCCGTGCTGCGCGCTCGTGAGCTAGCTCCGTGTGGCGGCGGGCGTGGTGAATGCGACCTTGGTGGAGGCACTACGGTGGGGGTTGGATGGCGCGTGCGCGCGTGCCTCCTCGGCTGGCGCGGGTGCTGTGAGCCGCCTGGCAGCGTGGCCGGCGGTCGCTGCCGCGGATGGGCCTCGGTCGGCGGTGATGGTCTCCCGCTCAGATCTGCGGGTTCGGTGGCGGGGGGTTGCAGCAGCAGGCGTGCTGGCGCGGGCCGTTGTCGACATGGGTGCGCGTGGCCCTGGCCGCGCTGTGCGCAGTCGCTGGAGCGGCATCGGCCCCAGGATAGAGGTGCTGTGGCATGGGAATGGGCGTCTGGTGGGGCTACGTGCCCGGATCCCTGCACTGCAAATGGCTGCGGTATCTTCCCCGGAGGCGCGGTCGTCATCTCGTAAAATCGGCGCGGGTGGTGGTGCGGCCGACGGCCTGACCTTCACCCGGTCTGGCTGGGCGCGCCATGGGCGGGTTGGATCTGCCCGGATCTGGCCTGCGATGGCCCGGACCTGGCCATGTGCGGTGACAGGGCTGCCATGGCCCTTCGTGGAGGTGCAGGTGAGCACCCCAACTCACTCAACCAGTCCTTAGAGGGGTTGTCTGATCAACTTGTGGCGAAAGCCCTGGTTGGTTAGCGGGGTTGTGATCCTCATTGAACCACCTCGTTCCCGTACGACCCCTCTCCTTCTGCTGGGTGTTGTTGGGTGGCGACCAGACGACCATTGTTCAAGGCACCTCGCCTTGCTTGGCCAGATGAAGATGGAAGTTGAAGTTTGTTGGAAATATTCCCTAGAGGCAATAATAAATTGGTTATTATTATATTTCCTCGTTCATGATAATCGTTTATTATTCATGCTATAATTGTATTGATTGGAAACTCAAATACATGTGTGGGTACATAGACAACACTGTGTCCCTAGTAAGCCTCTAGTTGACTAGCTCGTTGATCGAAAGATGGTGAAGGTTTCCTAGCCATGGACATGAGATGTCATTTGATAACGGGATCACATCATTGGGAGAATGATGTAATGGACAAGACCCAAACTACGAACGTAGCATATGATCGTGTCAGTTTATTGCTATTGTTTTCTGCATGTCAAGTATCTGTTCCTATGACCATGAGATCATGCAACTCCCTGACATCGGAGGAGTACCTTGTGTGTATCAAACATCGCAACGTAACTGGGTGACTATAAAGGTGCTCTACCGGTATCTCCGAGGGTGTCTGTTGGGTTGGCATGGATCAAGACTGGGATTTGTTACTCCGTGTGACGGAGAGGTATCTCAGGGCCCACTCAGTAATACAACATCACAATGAGCCTTGCAAGCAATGTGACTAAAGTGTTAGCCACGAGATCTTGTATTACGGAACGAGTAAAGAGACTTGCCGGTAACGGGATTGAACTAGGTATAGAGATACCGACGATCGAATCTCGGGCAAGTAACATACCGAAGAACAAAGGGAACAGCATACGGGATTAACTGAATCCTTGACATAGAGGTTCGACCGATAAAGATCTTCGTAGAATATGTAGGAGCCAATATGGGCATCCAGGTCCCGCTATTGGTTATTGATCGTAGAGGTGTCTCGGTCATGTCTACATAGTTCTCGAACCCGCAGGGTCTACACACTTAACGTTTGGTGACGATTAGTATAGTTGAGTTATTTTGTTGGTGACCGAAGGTTGTTCGGAGTCCCGGATAAGATCCCGGACATGACGAGGATCTCCGGAAGAGTCCGGAGGTAAAGATTAATATATGTGATAATAGTGTTGTGATCTTCGGAAGGGTTCCGGAATTCACCGGAAGAGGTTCCGGATGTTTACCGAAGTGTTCGGGTGCAGCAACACTTTATATGAGCCAAAGGGGTAAAGCCCACGAGGTATTGGAAAGTGCAAAAGGAAGTTTTGCTGCTGCCTTAAGCGGTACTACCGCTGGTAAGGCAGTACTACCCCGTAAGCGGTAGTACCGCTTATGCGGTAGTACCGCTTGGGTGAAGCATTACTACCGCTCAAGCAGTACTACCGCTCGTGAGCGGTACTACCGCTTGTGCGCGGTACTGCAGGGATCCGAGTTGGACTCTTTCCCTGTGGGCCAAACCGACCTTGTGCGGGCAAAACCGACCTGGAGGAGGCTTTGACTCCAAGTTTAGACCCCAAGGCTCAACATATAAATAGAGGGGCAGGGCTAGCACACGGGACACATCAAGATTTCCCAAGCCGTGTGTCGGCAACCCTAACCCTCTAGTTCTCCCGTCATAATCTCCGTAGTGCTTGGCGAAGCCCTGCAGAGATTATTCCTCACCACCATCACCACGCCGTCGTGCTGCCCGAACTCATCTACTACTTCACCATCGCTCGCTGGATCGAGGAGGTGAAGGCGTCATCAAGCCGTACGTGTGTTGAACGCGGAGGTGCCGTCCGTTCGGCACTAGTTTGTGATCGGATCGAGGGACGACTTGCGATTTGGATCGCGGAGACGTTCGACTACATCAACCGCGTTTCTTAACGCTTCCGCTTAGCGATCTACAAGGGTATGTAGATTCACTCTCCCTCTCGTAGATGCTCATCACCATGGATAGATCTTGCGTGTGCGTAGGAAAAATTTTGTTTCCCATGCAACGTTCCCCAACAAAGTTCTCCTCCGTGCTGGTTGTGCTAATGAGATTTGTGATGGCGGTCGGTGGTGGTGGTGCGACCGGCTTGGGGTCGACAGTGGTGTGAGCTTCTCGGGGCCTAGCAACGACACCGCTTGGTATTGTCGAGCGACCAAATCCTCCCCATGTGCTCTTCTTCGGCGGTGTTCTTCTGGGATTCGGCAGCGGTTCCTTTGGCGTCGTAGTGCTGCCATTCGCTACCCCTCGTGATGTTTCTCTCTCGGCAACCCGGTGATCTCCTCTTCTCGCCATGTGAGCTTACTATAACACTCTGTCCGGACTCTGCTTGGATCCTTTGTTCTCGCCAACTTGAGGCTGTGTGTGACCTCCATTTACACTCCGCCATGGACTATGACCAGTCTTGGTAGAGATATTTTCTTCTGAGGCACTCTCTATGAGCAGGTCACTCCACCGCTACTTCCTACCAACTTAACCCCTCCCCCCCTTCTGGTGGTGAATTGGCTTTCTCTCTGAGCATGTTCGCTGTGTTGGGTAACGTAGCAGAAAACAAAAAAAAATTGGTACTACGAGCACGCACAGGATCACTATGGAGATGCATACAAGGTTTGATCTGGTCATTACCAACTCGTAGCAGCAGCGGAAGGAGAGACGGTGAAGATCGGCGGTGCAGATCCCCGCAGCTAGGATTTTCCAACCTCCCAACCGTGAGGATGTTCTCCCTCGGATAGCCCTTCTGGCGGTCTCTCGGACAGCCCTTCGGGCAGGCTGTCGGACAGCCCTTCAGGGAGGTCACTCGGACAGCCCTTCGGGCAGGTACTCGAACAGAAGATCGAAACAACAATCTCTCTACTGGGTTGCACACATACGGTGTCAGCTATCCGGTAGGGCTTCGCCGTCCAGAACTGTTTCCTACCGGAAACCAGACAGCCTTTCGGCTCTACGAAACTATTTCGTGTCAGGGAGAGAGAGATGGCAAATCATTAATGCCTTGTGTTTGAGAGAGAATGAGTGAGTTTGGAGAGCACACTCCACCTCTATTTATAGGCCAAGCCAAGGGGTAGAGGCTATGGGAAAATACTAAAATGCCCTTAATAGTGTTTCCACTATTCTCAATAGTGTTTTCCACTATTCTTGAGATATTTTCCCTTAATAGTATTTTCACTATTCTCTATAGTGTTTCCACTATTCTTGAGATTCAGAACATTTTCGGCACCCCCTAAAATAATTCTGGACGCATTCCGAAACATTTCTGGTAGGATGATTTTTCTCTCCGAAACATTTCCGGTAACTCCGAAACACTTCTGGTTTTCTCTCTGAAACTTTTCCGTCGTCTCCGAAACTTTTTCGTCGACTTTCTCTCTGGAACTATTCCAGTGTCTCCAAAACTTTTCCGGTGACTTTTCTCTCTGACTCCTGACCTGGTATTCAACAGATAGATGACCCTTAAGTGTGTGACCCTGTAGGTTCGGTGAAGTATAGACATGACCGGACCTCTTTCCGATCAATGATCAATAGCGGAACCGTGGACATCCATATTGATCCCTATACCCACACGAATGAATATTCGAGTGAACCTTTAGTTACCGTATGCTGTTCTTGTTGCTTCTCGATATGTTACAAAACCCGAGGTGAGATTTATTGGCATCCCCGTGAATCAAGAACTTGTTCTCTATGTCAGTTACCTCGTTATCGGTTTTGTTCTCTTTTCTCGTCCCGCGTTGCGTCATCCCTGTGATCAAATTACACTGTGTCTGGCCAGACGATGATGGATACTGTAACACCGAGAGGGCGCCAAGAATATCTCTCCAACGTCGAAGGAGCAAATCTCAATCTTGAGCTACCTAGTTCCTTGTCATACTTTTCCGTGAACTCGTAAGCCGCCGTTATAGCCACCCTATTACAGATGACGTTTAACAAACCCCAAAGTTCACGAAGCAAGTACGAAGGAACTCGATATTCTCATGGTCTAAGGAATTATGCAAACGTTAACCTCTTTTGTTATATTCCATTAACTTGTGACGAATGTATCTCATAGCATAACATCAATTGGGTCGATTCAACACAAGTGTTCTGCTAACATTGTGTCCTCAAAGTTGCCGTCATAGACATGCCCATGATCAGGAAAACGCAACCATCATGCAACACTTAGCTAGTCTTAGAGGCATGACTAGGAATACATTTTACCGTTTATTATTCCACACGTGCATATGAGTTTTCCTCCTAGCCTCGTGGTTATTGCAGACTGGAGAACCATAGCAGTTATAGCACGGAATATAAACATAATAATGAACATGGAAATAAATAATAACATTTATTATTGCCTCTAGAGCATATTTCCTACACGCTGAGCCAGCGTCTTCCCCTCCGTCATTCTCACCTCGCCACGGGCAAGACCACCCTAATGTTGGGTGTTGGATGGCTCGGGGCTGGGTATGGAGCAGCTCCTTGCTGGTGGAACCCTGCGTTATCCTATGTCAGTGGTTTCGACGTTGTTGTTGTTGGTGTGCTCTCTCGGCGACCTCTGAGTTTGCCCTCGTGTTGTCTTGCTAGTGCTGCCTTGTAGGTGGTTACAACATAACCAGTGCTGCACCACCCAACCACCTATATCCTTAGGTAGTTGACTTTGGCGTCGTGTTGTAACTATGTATGGGGTGTTTTTGTGTTTTCGTTCTTGCTTCGGCAGGATGTATTGCCCCTCGGGCTGTAAGGTTTTTCGATCCGATCTTCCTCATAAACTAGATTAAAGTTTTCAATCCGGTTTCCCACATAAACTGGATTTTTTGACCCGGTTTCTCTCATAAACCGGCTCAATTTCTTTTGAATTGAGATCAATATATAGGTGGGGATTTCTCCCCCTCCCCCCGGGTGACGGATTCAAAAAAAATATTCCTTCATTCAAATTTTGCACGTTCTAATCTAAGCGCATGTAAATAAGCTAAATATGATCTCTATGAAATTATGTTTATGAACATAGAGATAGTTTTGTTCCTACATTCTTTTTTTTTTGCGGGAACCTATATTCTGTTATTTATAGCATCCTTTAAACACTACGTATATAAATGGCTTAATTCAGTGATAACAGATGGATGGATATATATGCGTGTTTTGATGTTTCGTTAATTGAACCTTGTTCTTATGTTATATCCTGGAGCATCTTTTGCATCATTTCTGTGGAGCGATAGCAGACAAGTGTACATTTTGTTTGTTTATCATGCCATGAATTCTCTTTTGCAGAAAATGACCAAGACATACCTTTCTTGTAGAATGTCACAGTAAAGATTTTCTTGCAGAATGTCACATTGAAGATTGGGAGGTTGAGGTTTCTTCCTGATGAAATGACCCAATTGTATCTGATTTTCACTATTTTTAAACCTGATTATGACTATTTTTGTGAAGGTATGCTAGAGAAGATACACATCATTTGTTGTACATATATGACTTAATGGAGTTGAGATAGGTAAGTGAGTCTTCAGGTGAACATTATTGTTTGGAGGTAAATTTTTTGTTCACCAGCCTTCCTTGTTCGCTTGTCTGATTGTCATCTTTTGTGGCTTCCGGAGCCAGGGAAGCCAAAAAAGGTCATCGCAGGGGTCGCGGTGTTCTGTTTGCTTCTAGCCGCTCGTGAAGGGCGTTGCCGTGTGTGTCTGATTGTCACTATTTTTTAAAACCTGATTATGACTATTTTGTGAAGGTATGCCAGAGAAGATACAACCCTTCTATTGTACATATATGACTTTATGAGGTCGAGATTGGTGAATGAGAGTCTTCGGGTGAAAATGTTCTTCTCTAGCAGCCAGAAGCATACGTCGGGGTCCTCTATGCCCCACGTCTTCCATGACGTATGCTTGGTGCTCAACCTCAAGGATCGCGAGATGTGGCGCGCAAACTTTTTTTTTTTTTGGCGTGGGTGCCGCGCAAACTGTTGACTCCGCTAGATTGACTAGCTAAGACCGTACATTGATTTTTGGTCGGCAATGTGACATTTTTTTCATGCAACTAAACCATTCTCTATTGTTTTATGGATTGCATTCTTCAGACTGATTATCTGTTCTAATTATATTTTAGGTGTTTTATCTTTTTGCCACTAGTTGTGTCACACTACTCAGTTTTGCGGCTAGCAATAGCAGCTGCTCAAAAATGACATCCTTCCCTTAAGTGTGGGCTCAAAAATGCCATCCAACACCGCTACCAGCCGGTCAAAGGTCATGGACCATGCGAACTGACCAAAATACCCCTGGACTCACTTGTCCGATGCTCTCTCACAGTCACACTATAATAAGTTTGAATTTTTTTTTTGAGGGGCTATAATAAGTTTGATGTAAGTGGCGGTGGACACCACTTATCCCACAAACTATAAGTGGAATACGTTGGCAGCCCACAAACGCCAGCGGCCGCCGCAACTAAATCCTCGTCTCCTTCCTCGAATTTCTGACGCCGCCATGCCCTAGGCATCATCGGCGCCGCCGTCTTCACTCGCACCAGCTGCTCCCCTTCCAATCCTCTATCTGTTCCACGACGCTCGGGACGGCTCTTCACGCAACAAATCCCAACCCCAAGCCTAATCCCGTCGCCGCCGCGTAGGTTGCTGCACGGTAACGGCAGGAGAGATCAAGGAGATAAGGAGGTCGTCACGCGTTTCTCGAAGAGGCCGCCATCGCAACTCCGGTCGTCTGCAGTTAATTACCTTGGACGGCAGAGCAGTCTGCAACCAAGCGTCATCCGTTGTTTCGATCAGAGGTCCTGCCGTTGCAACCAGGTTATTCATCCAATCTTTGTCCATCAGTTAGTGCTCGTTCTCGCAGTAGCTAGCTATATGTGGCTCCGTCTGCTAGTACTCCTATGGATATATAGCTGCAAGAGGAATTTCTTTACCTAGTATTTGATCTGATTGCTAGCTGGATTGGATTATATATGAGGCTTGGGCAGTTTGTCTTTGTCACGCCATACATAATTTTTTTTTGCCGTACCGATTACTAGCTGGTTTGGGTTATGAACGTGGATAAGGCTGCTGGTGCAACAGAGGGGAACTAGGATAGACAAATCTTGAAAATTCCAGTGGGTTGGGTTAGCAAGTAGATAACTTTCTTTGCAGGTTTAGGGACTAGTCTGATCTGATGATTTTCTTGCCTCATGGAACCCACCTGATCGATGGGTTGGTGTTAAGGACCGTCAAAACCTCATCATTTTTTTTGTGGCACATGTGCAATTCAGTCTTATACACCACCAACACCAACTGAACCCAGAACCTAAAGCTGTTAGGCTAAGTTTGCTAATCAGTATTACACTTCTAATACTGCACTTCTCTTGCAATTTTCCCTGAAATCGAAAAACGTCTGACCAAGTCTCTAGTTTGCTTTGTTGCTACGCCGGAGTGTTAATTTTTTTATCAGTCAAACACCCTGCAAACTTAAAGCGGTCCAAGCTTTTTAATTTTAAGCATTTAACTACGCCGATTTCTATTAATAGAAACCACAATGTCTTGTTACATCAGCTAAAGCTAAAAGAAACATCAAGGGAAACGACGATGCATGTTCTAGTGAGAGCAGCCCAGGCTATCCCCAACCGTCCCAATAAACGATAAGAGGCTACAATGGATAAACCCATCCGAAGACCTGCAAAAGCGATAGTTCAAACCTGTGCCGCCTTGAAGACTTCACTTGCGATCATCTCCACCATTCTTACGCCCCACTTCATTATTCTTTGTCTTTCTGGGTTTTTCTGCAAAATATTCCAATCATGAAGTCATTTAATGATCATATTAACAGGTGTACAAGGATCAGTCACCTTGTTATTATCAAAAATAATGCTGTTTTTCAATTTCCACACAGTCCAAAAGATGGCAGATATGCCTACCACAATTACATTTTTCTCACTCTTGTTAAATCTCAAGAGCCAAATGTTAAACAAGCCTTGCACATTATCAGGTTTATCATGAAGATTGAAAGCACATTTCATTATATTCCACAATAATCTAGCAATAGAGCTATGGAAAAAAAAAGATGATTGATGGATTCCTCCCTTCCACAGAAGGGGCGTTTCTTGTTTCCAAGCCAACCTCTTCTAAGCAGGTTGTCTTTAGTCAGGATGTTGTTCTTGAGCATCAACCATAGAAACATTTTAACTCTAGGGGGCATTATAACTTTCCAAAGAAAATTATGAGGGTATTTGATCCCATTCTCAACTAGCAGTCTATAATAAGATTTAACTGAATATTCACCACTCTTAGTCAAAGTCCATTTAATGGAATCTTTTTTATCAGATAAAGTAACTGTAGCACAAGCTTCTTTAATATGTCCCCACAGTTCCAAGTAATCTTCATACAAAGTTCTTCTAAACTGGACCTGATCAATCCCTTTACAGAAAATCTCATTCACAGATTTGTTTTTGTCAAAGCAAATATTGTAAAGTCTAGGGAAACTGGTTTTGAGAGGTTTATCCCCAATCCACCAATCTTCCCAAAACCTCACATTTTTTCCATTAGCAACAATAAATCTACAAAGAGAGAAGAAATGGTCTTTATGCTTCAGGAGTTCAGACCAAAATTGTGAGTCCCCTTGTTTTTGCTTTATTCCTGTTAAGCAAACATTTTTTTTGATATTTATTCAAAATGATACCTTGCCATAACCCATCAGTGTTATAAATTTTCCACCACCATTTACATAATAATGCTTTATTCATCAAAGCCAGGTTTTGTATGCCTAAACCCCCCATATCCTTTGGTCTACCCACCTCAGATCATTTAACTAAATGATAGTTTTTACTAATATCTTCCTCGCATAGCAACCTGGCTCTGAAAAAATTCATTCTCTTATTAACACCAACAGGCAAGCCATAAAATGACATCATAAAGTAAGGAATATCAGTCAAAGAGGACTGTATCAAAGTAATTCTACCAGCACTAGCAAGCAGTCTTCCTTGCCAGTTACTGCACTTTTTCTCCATCTTATCCTCAGGGGGTTTCCAATTTTTATTTCTAATTCTTTTCTCATCAACAGGTAGTCCTAAATATCTCATAGGAAGAGACCTAATGGGGCAAGTGAAGATTCTTGCATATTCATCAGCTTTATTAACAGCATCACCAAATAAGAACAACTCACTTTTATGAAAGTTAATTTTGAAACCAGACATTTGTTCAAATAAACAAAGAACAAATTTCAGATTATGAGTACTATTAAAATCATCTTGCAAAAGAAAAATAGTGTCATCAGCATATTGTAACATATTGACCCCACCCTCAGCACCCTCTGTCAGCATTCCTTGAATTAAACCATTAGCTCTAGCCTTATCCATGAGCATAGCTAAAGCTTCAGCAGCTAAATCAAAAATTAGGGGAGACAGGGAATCTCCATGCCTTAACCCTTTATGAGTAGGAAAGTAAGGACTAATATGGTCATTTACTTTGATACTAACACCCCCCCCCCCCTAATAGTACGCATGATCCAATCAATCCACTTATCAGGGAAACTTGATCGCTCGCTACACAGGACAGGACAGGCTGAGTGTGGTGGTCTTGAAATGAAATGTTGTCGCTTGCTCTGTGATTGATGTGCGGGCAGGGGAGGTGGTGGTTTGCTAATTATAGGGGTTTGTTGTAGTGGTTTGTAGTCACTAATGGACATGTATGTATGGATGATTTGTACTTCAGTGATAGGAATTTTTATTGATGATTTGTACGTATGGATGCACATGTTGGCTTGTGTGTATATGTTGGCATATATATACATATATATATATATATATATATATGTATGTATGTTGGCTCGTATGTATATGTTGGCATTTATATGTATGTATACATTTTTATTGAGAGCATGTATGGATGATTTGTATGTATAGATGCAAACCTAGTGAAGTAATGAAATTGTTGGCTTGTATGTATATATTGGCAAACCTAGTGAAGTAATGAAAATGATGTCTTATAAATTGAGATCATGTTGTTAGTGTTAGTTATAATTGTTTTTTTTAAATCATGGAAGTCGTAGGTAGAAATGTGATATATATTTTGCTTCAATGTGATATACATGTCGTAGGTGGAACGTTGATGATGGAACTGTCATTTGATTTAATTGATGTTTTTTGTATTAGGTAGGATGGCCCGGCACTATCCTCTTCTGGATGTGCACTACGTCGCCGAGCATCGTGGGCGGCTTATCAAGGATGGGGAGGTAATAACCATAACTTGCTCAATTTTCTTTTGTTTGCAATTATGAAGGTAGTGACGATATCTTGGTTAATTTTTGTAGTCTCTAACCCTCTGTGCTTGAGGGGCCACAATGCCTCTGACATGACGTACGATGAGCGGGATGCCGAGTACATCGAGAAAGCGGGCCTTCTACCCTTTGTACTCCAGTTTCGGCGTCTCCCACCAAAGATGAACTCCACGGCCATCACCGCCCTTGTGGACCGTAGGAGGCCTGAGACACACTCCGTTCACCTACCCTGTGGGGAGATGATGATCACTCAGCAGGACTTTGTCATGATCATGGGCCTTCCGATCGACGGAGCCGCTTTGACTGGGAGGGTGGGCTCGGACAGGTGGGGCGACCGGGTTGTGGGACTCATCAGTGTTAGCCCTGCCCCGCCTGCGCTGGGAGAAAAGGATACGAGGCCTGCCGGTGTCTCGTTCGTGTGGCTAGAAGAGGCTAGAGGGGGATGCCCCCCTGGTGCCGAGCCGGTGACAGTGTAGTAGTATGCCCGGGCGTACTTGCGGTAGTTGTTAACTAAGGTGCTCTTTCCAAATTCGGTAGGGGACACTGTCTCACGGATGTATTTGGACCTGCTAGATGACTGGGACGCCAACTACAGCTGGGGTTCGGCGGGTCTAGCCTTTTTATCCCGGCAGGTAAAACAGAATTGCATCGGTTTTCTGTGTATGTCTTTTATCATTGAATACCAGAAATTGACATGTTTTTCAACGTGCAGCTGGACGAGGCATGTCGTAGGACGACCCTCGGAGCTGGTATTGACGGTTGTGTGTGGGGCCTCTCGGTGTCGATGTGGGAGCGCATGCCGGATGGTAGTCCCATTAAAGTGCCCCTGGATCAATGGATTGGGCTTGATGAAGGTAATCCTCATCGGTTCCCGACTGTCGCATACTCGTGGGACAGAGCGGAGGGGTACACAGGCAACTCGAAGGTGTAGTACAAGGCGAAATGATCTATTAATCTACTAATAAGTCATTTCATACCATTTCCGTATATCTCTTTATTATGAAAGACCAGATTGGTCCCTTCCGCCATACATAAGTACCCCTTTTTCGGCTGAGTCGGATTCGACAATTGCTGAGTACATCAACGAGCTCGACACAATGACTCAATATCAGGTAACATTTATTTAACATTTATCCCGAGTGTGATGCATGCAACGCTTTCTTTACATCAGTTTATCTCATATGTTTTAGGTCAACAGGATGCCATACGGCCAAAGGCCTTTCCCTCAAAACACAATCTCTACGCCTAAATGGGGAGTTGGTAGCCTGGTACTGGTTTATTTTCGTCCGGTTTTTTTTCGTCCCACCTCCCACTACCCCCTCCCACTGGATTTTTCTATTTCGTGCTTGCTTTGGCAGGTGCTGATTCAATTCAATCACGTAAATAATAGGTAATTAAGAATTCAGAAATCACACCATATATGTGAGATCACCTTTCTAAAAGACAGACATAAGATTTTTTGCAATGACCTTCCAAAACAAAATCAGATATTCCTCAATAACAAATCGCTAATCCCGCGCACTATGCCATTTATTATTATCATTATCTCTACTATTAATTGACAATCACAAGTTTCCTAATACAACAAAAATAACATATCTTTTTTCTTATGGGCGTACGCATCCGCGCGCCCCTGCGGAGGGACGCCGTGCGCGACAACATGGAGGACGCCGGCACGATGCTCGAGAATGCCAAGGCGTGGATCACAGCGTCGAGGACGGCCGTGGCGGAAAGCGGGTCGTCGGACCGCCACATACAGGCGTTCATGGACGCGGTCATATTATATTTCTTGTCAGTCATACAGAGAGCCAGACAGGCTACATTCTTAAATCAAGTGTTTCCATTCAAATGTGTCCTACAATACTCGGCCGTCGTCGTCGTCATTGTCGTTCGTAGCAGTCATTCATGCGAAAATATTTTGGAAATCGAGCGCTGAATCAATTTAGAAATCAAACCATTAATGCAATTAATTTCCTAGACTGTTAATTACGTATGCAATTAATTAGGTCCATTTAAATAGGAATTTTTTTGCACCGAATCAATTTGGAAACCGAGTCATTAATGCAATTAATTAATTAGGTAGACAGTTATTTATGCCTACAGCTAATTAGAAATAGGGATTTTTTCCCAATTAGGCAGGTAATTAATTGATTTGGTTGGCAGTTAATTAGGCATGCAAAGAATTAGGTAGGCCGTTAATTATTTGTGTAATTAATTAATTAATCAAGCAGTTAAACGTGCCGAATCATTTTGAAAGCGCTCGTGGGCAAGGACGATCAACAGGCTCTCAGCAACATGGCCGAGCACCGCTTGCCAACATGGACAACGACCACCATGCGCTTGCAACCATGCTCTGCAAGATGTTCACACGCTGACGGTTGCCGAAACGTTCATGGGTGTGGACAACATGCCACAACATTGGCCAGGTGGTTCATGCTATAGTAGAAAGGAAGAGTGTTCCAAGAAATAAAGCGAAAAAAAAGAAAGAGTATTTTAGAAAATAAGTAGGAACGAGACCTAAAGCTGGCGCGGAAGGAGAAAGAAGAAGATGAGGCGTCGCTGACGAACACACTGATGTTGACGTGGTGTTGGTTGGCGCCAACGAAACCGGGTTGGCGAAGAGGCTAGGAGTAGAAGATGTAGGGAAGGACGAGGAAGAGAAGAACGACAATTATCCCTTCTAACAATGAATGGTATGTGGGCTCTGTTGAAAAAGGCAACGCCTAGGAGGCGTTTGGGCACGCTTAGGCGCTAGGCAATGAGCAAACGCCTCGCCTAGGGCATAAGCAGAACTCTAGGCATGACAAGCCAGAAATTGTCCACTCAAGTGAGAAATCATGCCATATTGCACCGACAGACCATATTGGCCATCTTCCAATTGCAATAGCTGGTAGTTTACTCACTTATATTCTATAAATCGATATCGATACCCATATAATATCCCAAATACAACCTGATAGTCAAAATTGTACGTCCGCCTAGGCTGCACCTAAGGCGCTTAAGCACCTCCTAGGCACTAGGCAAAGGTCAACCGCCTCGCTTACACCTAGCACTTTTTCCAACCTTGTGTGGGCTGGAGGTGGAGCTTATTGGTGACTAGGAATACGTTCAGGTTGCCACTCGCCTCTCACGTCAGTGTGCATTTGCAAAGTTGAATGGACCTTTGAGAATGATCTCTATAGTTATTTGTTGTTTTGTGTCAATAGTATGTGTTATATTAATCCACTCTATTATATTGTAAATATGAATTATTTCATCCCTGTTGCAATGCACGGTAAAGGTGAGGTGGGCGTCATATGGTTTTAAAGGAAGAGGCTCCAGCGAGAAATGTCCCGCTACGGTGGAAAACCGAGCAGGAAGGGGAGGGTCCGACAGGAAAAGGGAAGGGTGCGTCGTGGGGTGGGGGTTTTGTGTTGGGCCCGCGTGTTGGAGATAACATGACGGATAGTCCGGACAACCATATTTCTCCCCCACATATGGTCTGGATTTGGGGGAGCCCGGACTGTCTAGACAGTTGAATTTTGGGGAGCCTACTGAGCGCCCGTTTGATGTCCTAACACGCCCGGACGTATGAGGGAGAAATGAGCTTTGACCTTGGAGACGACCTTAATCATTTGTTTAATTCATTTATATATGCATTATAGCCCGTAGCAACGCACGGGCGTTCTGCTAGTGTGTACAAGTGACGAGCACCTTTGGTGGATAAGGTGCCCAATGATAGGCTTGTACGCTGTCGAGTGGCACCTCCCACAACGTGTCGCCAAACAATTTGGCAGAAAGCAACGCACCCCGCCGGTATCCCAGAGCATAAGTATTGATCTACTTGGGTGAGCGCTTGTACGACTTTACGTATTCGACCACTGCTTGCTAGCAATGCTAATGCTAGTTGGTTCGTCATAATTTGCAGGATTGATCGGAAGAAGTGTAGGAAAGTCAAGGAATGGGACCGCAAACACCGGGAGTGGGTGAACTTGTGGAATCTGATGGAGAAGAATGTTGAAACGGATGGTGCAATGCACAACGAGGACTATATCAAGCATCTGGAGTGGCTTGACACTCAGTGCCGCTTGCGGCTAAAGCCTGCTTGGACTCAGCAGGACTGCTTGGAGCTAGACGAGTTTGATTTTGATAATGAATACAATATAGCGGCCAGAGAGGGCGCGGGAACCCAGAGGGACTACACACCCGTGTTTGATAGAGTGGTATGTTTCTCATTCGAACCTGAGTTTCATGCCTCTTTTGTGTATCCGTGGTAGCCACTTTCCTTACCCGCATGTTCAGGACACGGAGCTCCATCGAGGCATTCACGAGGGCGGAGTTGCACTCCAACATGAACCCGGTAGCGCGGAGTCCGACACAACTCTTAGGGAGTGTCTGATGGTATGTAGCTACCTATATTCACCTCTGAGTCTTATATTTAGGTATGTATTTACATGATCTTCTCTTTTGTGTTGCAGAGATTTGTGCATCGGTGCCGTCGGTTGGTGACGCAGTCCTGGACTACGGGGTACTCACCACGTCGTCTCCCGACCAGGTGGGCCGGGCCGAGGACCCCATGGCGGTTCACTGATGGGCCACTTTGGGCAGCCCACGAAGATCTACAAGGAGTCGTGATGTACAAGATAAGACAAGACAAGGACCCCGTATTTGTGGAGGACTCCTCACCACCGACGTAGCCGACTAGGACTCCTGTTATCCTAGGCCTCCGGTGCATTATATAAGCCGAGGAAGGGCTAGTCGATAGATCATTTGAATCTTACACAATGATCTCGTGGTAGATCAACCTGTACTCTGTACCTCCCTCAAATCAATACAATCAAAGCAGGACGTATGTATTATCTCTTCGAGAGAGCCCGAACCTGGGTAAAATCCTATGTCCTTGTTACCATCATGCCAAGGCTACCAGCTCAGGACCCCCTACCCGAGATCCGCCGGATTTGACTCTGACAGTTGGCAGCTATGCTTGCTTGCCACCGTGGCTCCGCCGGCGACGCACGGGCACCTACCCCATAGGGGTCGAGGTCTAGTTTGGCAGGAGCTTCTTCTAGCCGTGCAGGTCCGTCTCATGTGGCAGCGGAGGAGGGGGAGGATGAGGTGCAAGAGGAGGAGGAGGAAGGCAAGGATGACAGAGACGAGGACTATGACGAGTTAAACATGTCACAAATGCCAAATGGACCTCAGCCGAGTTAGCTGAAGAGGACAATGATACCGCACAAACATTTCAGCCCGGATGGACAAGCAATGCGACGAGCTCCTCCTCGCAAGGCACAAGCACTAGGTGAAGAGCGGAGGAAGAAATGACATGATCCAGTTGTACGCAAGAGGGGAAGGAAGTAAAGGTTGATGTGGACTTGCTATTTGTTGAAATTGCTATGTTGTGAACTTGGTTATGTCGTGAACGTGTGAACTTTCTATGTCATGAACTTGTCAACTATGATGTTTGTGAACTTGTCAACTTTGTTAGCTTGTGAATTTGTCAACTTTGTTGTTTGCGAACTACGACATTCATGGCAAATAACTCGAGAAACTTGTCTTGCGAGGCCGTATCAACCTCCTTGTATGCCCCCCACTCCAACTCCGACGTGATAGGCATTATCTTCATTCCAGAACGAGGTCCCTACCCAACATCATACCTTCCTTCTAATCCAACTTCCTTACTCGGGTCTATCCAATTCAATACATTCCTTACTCTTTCCATAACCTCGGCATAACTAGGACTTGTGACAAAGACCATGACTTTATCCTCGGTGTCAACATTCTCGGCATTGTTATTTAAAAATGCCGCCTTGTCCACATAATGAACATTTATGAGTCTCGCCACCTAAAAAGCAATGACAAAAAACGTAATGCATCAATGACAACTCTATCGCAAAATATCTAAAACACATCACAAGTATAGCATCAATGAACAAACTATCTAAAATAGACCATGGCATGACACAAACACAGGCACAATCCCTAACCCTAACACTAACCCTAGTTCTTACTACAAATCACAATGAGAATGACTAACCCTAGTTCTTACTACACATCATAAGCATCACACTAGCCCCCATGTCAACAATGCATTTTGGAGAAATCCCCAAAACTAGGTGTTGGGGATATACCCCACGGTGTGACCCGACCCGAAGTACGACCCGGCCAGGACTTGGTGCCTCATTGGTAACCCGGCCGGACTTGGCGGCTCATCGGAGATCCGGTCAGTAGGTCGAACAAGCGGCAAGGCCCAAGGTCCAAAGGGTGGCTCGTGAGCAGGCCGGCTCAAGGAGAGGCCTGGAGGGCCGACTCGTAGAGAAGGTTCATGAAGAGAAGTTTCCTGACAAGGGAAGCAAGACCTGAACTAGGATTTGATTTCCAATAGACTAGTCCTAGTCTAATTAGGACTCTACATATAAGCCGCCCCTTCAACTTATATAAAGAGGGGTAAGGCATCCCAAGGGGGAGAGGTTTTTTGAGACAGACAAGTCTCGAGACAGATGTTTTGATAGTCTCGAGACAGATGTTTTGATAGCTCTTGAGACAGAGGTAGCGAAATAGCGCCCTTGTAATCGATACCACCGTAATCAATAGCAATCAAGCAGGATGTAGGCTTTTACCTCCACCATGAGGGGCCGAACCTGGGTAAACTCGCGTCTTCTCGTTTCCGATCAACCCCATCCAAGCTTCCACCTAGCAGCGATGGCCTCAAAACTTAGTCTTCTCACGAAGACATCTGCCGTGACAAAACCACGACAGTTGGCGCCCACCGTGGGGCCACGCACGGTGGTTTGTGTTCTTGGAGGGATCTCTCTCAGGGATCGAGAAGCTCGCGATTGGCCGGGTTCAGATTTCGATTGGTCCGATCTTCATCAACAACGGCGGCAACCCGCCGTATCAACACCCATGGCCACAAGCCGCTACAAACATCAACGGGCGGCTCAATCAGCGTTTAAACATCAACTCGCGTATGTATTCATCTGAAAGAAAAAGGGGACTAGAGCAGCAATTCATCAGGTCAGTCTGAATATACATCAGCTCAACTGCCCGTCCGCGCCAGTCTCCGACACTGCGGCCGACTCGCCCGTCCGCGCACGTGCCCGCGCCGGCTTACAACGCCGCGGCCGATTCGCGCGCTCGCACCGGCTTACAACGCCGCGGCCGACTCGCACGTTCATCCGACAAAATTCCAGGTGCTATTCGCCCTATCTGTTTGTCAGTATATATTAATTCATCCGAGAACAATTACTCTGCCCTGTAATATTTTTACGCAGGACAATTATTCATCACAAAGGTGGCGTTATACAACGGATACGGAGCACGCATCAGCATCATTCTACACTGGCGTTCGTCCGTGCCGCACTGCTCGATGGATACGCGTGTAAGCCGCCGCTCCAGCGGTTCAGTCTACATCAACACGCCATGGCCGACCCGTGCGCCCGTACCGGCTTACAACACCGCAGCCGACTCGCGCTCCCCCCGTCGGTTTACAACGCCGCGGCCGATTCGCGCGCTCGCGCCAGCTTATAACGCCACGGCCGATTCGCGCGTCCGCATCGGCTTACAGCGCCGCGGCCGACTCTCGCGTCCACGCCAACCTATGACACCGCGGCCGACTCACGTGCCCGCGCCGGCTTAGAACGCCGCGCCCGATTAGCGCGCTCGCGCCGGCTTTCAACGCCGCGGTCGACTCCCACGTCTTCATCAACACGCCAGGGCCACGCCCGCCCGTACGAGCAGCTTAACGGACGCGCGCAGGTCGCTATCCCTGCAGCTTGGTCTACTCCAACAAGCTGGAGGAAATATATATATATCTATTATCAGCCTCCGAGGGCATACAACGAGCATTACGAAGATCATCAACTCGCCACGCACCTTTGGCTTCAATAAATTTCATCTTTCGGCTGTCAACTCTACGCCGACTTATGCCACAGCCAGGTATGATGAATCTCAAGCCGATTCCTCGAGTCGTCTTAAGATTCGGCCGTTTTCAATAAATACAAAAACCCCGGGTCGTTACAGGGAAGACAACCCGGTGCCTGGGGGCTGCTGCCTTATTGGCGAGAAAACAAGGTTACCAAAGAAGACTAGTTGCCATGATGCGTAGTCTAAACATCGGTATTGTCAGGGGAATTATCCGCGGTCAAGACCCAACCTGCTACAGGACCTAGCCTCAAGGATGACCCGGCCTGCTCAATAATGATCAAAGGAATGCTGGCTTATCTGGACCTCAGATGTTTTGCAGTAGTAGCATTGTCTCATGTATATTCTATGCTGAGCTTTTCCATGATCATATGGTTACTTGGGGGCTTCCAACTCATCGAGTTTAGCTTACAAAACCCTTTTAACCCGGTGAAATACCAAACTATACTTGGTTAAACCTGCCTGTTAGCATGATGCTACTCCCTAAAAGGCGACCCGGCGTACGCCTAAAGAGTCAATCACAAAGGTGACCTGGAATTCATCAGAGTTAAAACGCTCAATTGGTTGCGTGAGAGCCGGCTTTCAGAGAGATAGGACAAACCAAAAGAGGCCAAAAAGCCTGCTTCCACAGGAAGCGAAACCAAGACTCGAGGCTTGAAAGCCGGTCTTATGCCATGCCTCGAAAGCCGGCGTTTTTATACTCTGTTATCATACACATACATCATCATACATTGCATCATTATTGCATCATCATACAATGCATCATGTATGCATCTACATATTTGTTTATGTTCCAGGAGCCGGTTTTCGAACCGGGTTACATTGTAACTCTGCAGGAATAAACAAATTTTTGATGGCCAACATGGCTGGATCTTCATCATGGTTTATCATAACCAGTATTAAATGATTGAGATATCAATTCTTCTAAAATTCCCGGGTTACAAATCCAGCCGGGTCACATATAATATCTGGTCTTTAATTGACCGGGTTTTGGGTTATTCAACATATGCTCTATAGAAGACTACAACACTTATGGATTTTTTCACACATATTTGCCGGGTTGCACTGCAACCACGGCCCAGGATTTCTTTCATCGCAAAAGTATCATCAGTTCACAGGCAAAGTATTAAAGTGCTTGATGGCATTGGCGGACTATACAGTTTCACGCTCAAAAACTATTATGAGCCACGATTGGGCTATTTTTCTATCAACTTTTTCAAAGCAAATTCAAGCTTGCAGAGTGATTGATGGTTGAGACCCGGCAGCTGGATCTGCCGAATTAACATTGATTTGTTCTTCTGCGTCAATTGCCGCCGGGTTGTCACTTGCCGGGTTACCGGGATTTATTTGGTGAGTTGACAATACAAGAGTATACTATGCAGCCCGGTAACCTGGTTCTTGGAGACTACAGTGGATCTGAGTTTATTCTACAATAGAAGAAATAGTCCCGAGTCACCGCAGGCAATACGACCCGGCACTTGGGGGCTACATTATTCAAATCAAGATTACATCAAGTATGAAAGTCCCATATCGCTGCAAGCATACACCACTCAAATTATTTTTCGCAGACAACAAGTCTCATGACGTTGCAGGCACACCCCATGACACTTGGGGGCTAATGCAAGTGGCTTTTCAAATCATTACATTATCAGAAGACCCGGCTATCTCAAGGAGATGAGCCGGCCCTTGGGGGCTACAGGTTCTTTTTTATTTTTCATATCAATTCAAGGAAGAGCCGGCTCATAATTTTCATAATGACCTGGCCTTTTGAGGCTATAGGTCGCCCTTTATTCAAGTATGGATTCAAGGAAGAACTGACTCATCATTTTCACAATGACTCGGTCCTTAGGGGTTACGGTCCGTTTTCCATCATTTTCTAAGTCCCAGCCCAGTACTATCTTACTGAGCCGGCCCTTGGGGGCTACACTATTTGCAGCTATATATCTACAATATTGAAGATTAAGTTCAAGTCCCAAGTTACTGCAGGCAAGACAACCCGGCACTTGGGGGCTACACTGGCTGAAGTTTTATGAGCACAAGACAATTACAAGCCCCGGGTTGCTGAAGGCAAGACAACCCGGCACTTGCGGGCTACAACATTCAGTTGTTTAACCAGATTATAAGGTCCAAATTGAAGAGTCGGCCCATCACATACTGATGAGCCGGCCCTTGGGGGCTACCTATTGCTCAATTTTAGATCTGCTAGTCTCAAATCATCATTGCATAATGACCCGGCACTTGGGGATTATAGCATTTAAGTTATTCAAAAGCTATATATAACTCAACTGAAGACCCGGCCCATCATGTCATGATGAGCCGCCCCTTGGGGACTACATCATTTAATCCTACACAGATTGGCAAGTCTCAAGAACAAGTTCCGGCTCACTATAAATAGTGACCCGACACTTGGGGGCTACATATATGAATGGCGACTCAGATGTTGAACCAGATTTCTCAGAAGCTACAATATCTATGCAAGTCTCAAGTTATCACTACATTTCAAACTTAAGACTTGGGGGCTACAGGTAATATGGGCATGTAATTTTTCTTCATCAGGGTTACCAGCCCACCTTCAAACTATTAGTTATGAGCAAGCCGGATTTCATATTCTTGGCGGAAGTTTGTAAAAATTATCTTTTCTAAGCTATTCATAGAAGGCCCGGAAAACCGAAGCATTGAAAGCCGGCTCAGCATCAGATGATTTTTTATTCCTAATATTATTTCAAGCCGAAGGATTGAAAGTCAGCTCAACATCAGACGGATTTCTTTTTTCAAATATTTTTATGAAAGCCGACTTAAAGTCAGATGGGTTATTTTCCTCAATATTTCTCTGCGAGGGACCCGCGTCAGCAAGTTGATTCAGAAGCCGACTTGTTAATATGACAAAGAAAACCCGGATTTTTCAAGAGCCGGTTCATTGGATAAGCGGGCCATTGGATATATACACTCGAAAGATTCGTTATGAGGTCATACACGCATGTGAAAGCAGTTGAGATGTCATGTTATGAAGCAACAAAATTGCTAAAGCATGGAAGAACCATAAGACCCGGCAAACATTTTGACCCGGTCAGGTGATTTGGCAGAAGAAAAATGACAAGGACCGAAAAAGATAGAACAGGTGCCGGCTTAGGAAAAATCCAGACCCGGAGAATCACCCGTCACATATTTTCTCTATTCTTATTTTCAGGATGGAGTTTACCATGGATAAATCCAACCTAAACTGGGGGCTAATGTTAGGGATATACCCCACGGTGTGACTCGGCCCGAAGTACGACCCGGCTAGGACTTGGCGCCTCATTGGTAACCCGGCTGGACTTGGCGGCTCATCGGAGATTCGGTCAGTAGGTCGAACAAGCGGCAAGGCCCAAGGCCCAAAGGGCGGCTCGTGAGAAGGCCGGCTCAAGGAGAGGCCTGGAGGGTCGACTCGCAGAGAAGGTTCATGAAGAGAAGTTTCCTGACAAGGGAAGTAAGACCTGAACTAGGATTTGATTTCCAATAGACTAGTCCTAGTCCAATTAGGACTCTACATGTAAGCCGCCCCTTCAACTTATATAAGGAGGGGTAAGGCATCCCAAGGGGGAGAGGTTTTTTGAGACAGACAAGTCTCGAGACAGATGTTTTGATAGTCTCGAGACAGATGTTTTGATAGCTCTTGAGACAGAGGTAGCGAAATAGCGCCCTTGTAATCGATACCACCGTAATCAATAGCAATCAAGCAGGATGTAGGCTTTTACCTCCACCATGAGGGGCCGAACCTGAGTAAACTCGCGTCTTCTCGTTTCCGATCAACCCCATCCAAGCTTCCACCTAGCAGCGATGGCCTCAAAACTTAGTCTTCTCACGAAGACATCTGCCGTGACAAAACCACGACACTAGGGTTTGGCCGAATTTGAACAATGCCACCAAATAACCCAATTCCAACCAACCAAATCGTGAGAGATGAGAGAGGTTACCTCAAGGAATGCAAAGGGGTCTGATTCCACGAACATAGGGCACCAATTTGCAAGGATTTGAGAGAAGATTGAGTGGAGGAGAGAGAGAGGGAGGGTGCAGATGCGGGGGGGGGGGGGGGGGGGGGGGAGGGGGGCAGCAGCTCGGGTCGGGAGGAGGAAGAAGGATGGGGGCTGAGTGAGTGGGTGGGAGACCCACTCGCGGCCCCTACAGCACTTAACCTTTTGAAGGTAAACGCCGCCTGCCCTGGCGTTTAGAATGCATAGTCAAACGCCAGGACCTATGGTGTTTAGCTTACAATCTCACACGCCAGGGCCTATGGCGTTTGACTAGTCCACGTCAGCATGGTCAGCCGAGCCGGCTCGACCGTGCTGACGTGGACCAGGACCTAGACACCGTTGACCACGGCGTTTACCCATCTAACTTAAACGCCGGTCCGTCTGGCGTTTAGCAAAAGGGTCAGATCGTGTTAAAGTTTTTGGGAGGGTCATGTTTGCCTCAATTTTCAGTCAAAGGTCAGATTTGCCGTTTTTGCCTGAAAGCTAGCGTTTCGGCATGCTCCATTGTCTCGTTTTGTTTTCAAACAACCCACACAGTTTGCAGAATGTATGCACGTATTTGTCTAACCAAAAAAACTAGGGTCCGCCTACATTTAATTCAACCAAGATTTTCTTATCTCTGAATCGATTCTGATGAAAAAGTGCAATGCATTCAGAATCGATTTACACATAAGAAAATCTCAGTCGACTTTGGATTAGCAAAACTGAAGCAATACAGGTTTTCTCCTGTCTAAAAACATTTACGGAAGAATGGACATGTGTAATTTTTTATTTATTTTTTGAGGGGAAGGACATGTGTAATTTTAATATGATGATGATACCATACTAACCTTACTGCATAAGAGCAAGTCGCAAAGCACTAGGTTTCTTTTTTGTGTTTTACACTTGGGCTCGTCATATCCGTCTGTGCTAGGCATTGAAGCAACAACTTCTTTCTCGCCCTGCTTTGGTGTGTCTGTTAGAAAAAAAAAGAAAGTATTAATTATTCCTATTGCTTGACAATAGGTAGGCAAATCTTTCGGTCTCTACATCAGAACGTGCACATAGTCATAACTAATTATAGGGAAAAGTATATTTTTGGTCCATAAACTCTAAACCAGTCAAACATGCATGACCCTTATCTTCCAAACCGGAAACGTTGTTGATTTGCAGTTTTGCTAAAACACTGTTACCTGCTTTTTCCTTAAAACGTTGTTGATTTCTCGGTCATTAGATCTGGGTGGAGATACATGCGAGTTTGTGTGTTTGGAAAAATAGAAGAAAAACAGTGTCCTCGTGTGGATTCAAACCCACGACTTGAGGCTTCCAAGCTTTGTGTACATATAGCAAAGTAGTTTTGCGTTTGTATTTGCAAGGGTTCTAATTATTTATTTTTGTCACCTATATTTTTTTAGTTTTGTATTTGTTTTTTATTAGTTAGTTGATCATGTTAAAATTGTGCAGTTGCACTTTTTTGGTGCAACTGCACTTTTTTTGTGCAATTGCACTTTTTTTGTGCAATTGCACTTTTCCTTGTTTATGCGAAACCTAAAATTGGACTTATTTTTTTTGTGAAAATTTGGGTTTAGATGTATATAATTAGGTATTATATTGGTTAACTGTTTTTTAGCTAGCGCTAATATAGGAAGGTGGTTAATGTGAATGGAAAAGAAGGAATGTGGGAATCGACTATGATTTAGCCAATTTTTAGGCGAATGTTGTTTAGGTTGTCCCATAGATTTGCTCCCTCGCCCTATTCAAAGAGGTTTGACCGATGACATGACGGTGGTTTCACACATGTGGCCACCCAGTCAACACAAGAAAAGGAAAAATCTTTGTAAAATGGGAATGCAGGAAACCTTCTATTCTTAAAGAATCTGAAGATTATAAGAATAAATAAAATAAAATAAAAATTATTTTTGTTAACAATCAGAAAGTTTATTTAGAAACTCGAAAACCGTCGAAAAATGAGAAAAATTTAAAACTATTCAAGATAAGTTACCATGAAATTGAAATGCTAGAAATATTTTTTTTAGAAAAATGCATCAAGTATTCATGAGAAATCACCATATTTCTTGATTTTCATGAATTTTTCTAAACTTGTTTTTTCCTAAAGTTTTACATTTTTTTGGATTTTTATATAATTTGTCTTCAAAATTCCATCTTTTTCACCTTTTGTTATTTTTTAAATAATTTTAATTTTTTTGAATTTTTCATTTTCCTTGATTTTCTATCTATTGAATTTATTTTATTTTTTATTGATTGGGCTGCCACATGTGCGAAACCACCGCTGCATTATCCCTCAAACCACTGAGTCGAGTGAGGGACGGTATATGTCTGGTTTCGAAAGTTGAGGGTTAAACTTGTCTGGTTTTAGAGTCTAGGGAACAACAATAGATTCGGTCGACGGCTAAGGGAACAAAAACAGATTATGTGTTCAGTATTATCAAGTGAAGTGTGCACTTCGGCTACAACACGAATGATCGGCTCAATGGCTCATATCTCGAAGTCAAAAGCCTGCATCCAGTGGACCCCCCCCCCAAAAAAAAAACCTGCATCCAGTGGAGACGAGAAGCAGTGTAGCTAGGCCATGGTTCAGAACTTTTGCCCTCGTCTCTCACGGCCGGGGTTCATATAAAGATGAGCCAAAAATATGGTAACCGAGCTAACTGTTCCGGCCGCAGAGTGGACAATTGAAACGGAAAGCAAGAGATTTGAGATTTCGATGACATCTCGTCACAGGCGGTCGTGGCGAGAATGCCATGTCTCTCTCTTCGTCTCTTTGCACTGACTACAGTTGATGACTGACTGAAAAGAATGCCATGTCTCTGTCTTCGTCTCTTTGCATCGATTACAGTTGAATGCTGACTGAAAACGATGCCTGTGGTGCCTGCAAGCTGGTGTGTCGCCGTCTACGGAAGTCGGAATGATGCCGGATGGAGGTGACATGAACTCGACAGGCACGTGCTGCGGCCCCGGTGGCGTGTCAGTGACAGGCGACGATATCATGACCCTTATGAGGCAGTGCTGACGCTCAAAAGTGACACGAGGAGCAATGTGCGAAGGAATACAAACAATGGCTTTATCTTATTGGAAAATAAAGTCAAATTAATGGTTAGAGACCACTCAAATCGAAGGTCGGACGCGAGGGATATGACAAAGTCAAATGGGCTTGTGTTGAAACAAGTTTTGGCTTGCAAGGTTACACCATTACGACGACCTCAAATGAGAAAGTTGTCAACATCAAACTTCATCGTCTCGTCGAGATGAACGATTTCGCTTTTTGGATCATCTCAATCCGAGGTCGTATGCAATTTTTACAGCCAAAACTGTGCGCTGCAGAAACTTGGCACGGAACTTCCAGGGCATCCCGCGTGCAGAAAACTGTTCTTTTATTAGTATTTTAACCGATTTTCTCGTACAGAAACGCCCCCAAAACGATCTCAGATGGAAAAATGCTCAACTTGAAGTTGTTCACCTCGTCGGGGCGAACAAGTTTACTTTTGGGATCATCTCGATCCGAGGTCATATGCTATCTCCACGACCAATACAATAGAGCCATTTTATACATATTGAGCCAGGAAGTTCGGCCCTAATTGTCCGAGTTAGGTTAGATTTTGATGTTTTGGGTGGGATTTCATTTTTTTTTTGTACAGGATGTCCAGCCGCCTCATATATAGATGAGAGGTGATGGCCGATTGAAACAACACACAATCGATCAATCAATGTTCACTTTTTACCTTTATCTTTTTCCTTCTCGCTCGTGTTTCTTCTTCTCATTCTTCGTTGTTCTTCGTGTTGCAGGATAGCGAACCTCGAGACCCTAGGGGCGATCAGGTCGGCCTAGGGCAGCCCATAGCCGCCACGCGCCCTGACGGAGTTCCTCCGGGCGTGTGGGGTTTCGGGTTCTCAAAACATCTTGCCGGCGTGTCTTGCATATCCCGCTCTCAGCGAGGCTCCTCCGGCGATGTGTCTTGCGTACCGCGCTCGATGCCAGGGGTACACGGTGACGTGTTCGTGTGCGAACAGGCATCTTGGCGGGAGTCGAGTACTCGGTGGTGAACTCGACCAGCTCCACGTCACCGAGATTCTGCCACAGTCCCAACTCGCGGTTTCGTCGTCGCGAGTGACATGCACCCGGCGCGACACCGGGTCATATACCACGTATATATGCCTTGCTGTCGGACTCGTATCCGACTAGCACTAGGTGAAAGCGCTCGCCGCGACGGACGGGCCGCTCCCGGCCCCCAAGTCGCTGTTGATGCCATCCAGACTGTGTGTGTCTCCCTGGTGCCGAAGAACACCCCAATGCCCCATGATTACTACGCCGCCAGTTCTAGGGTTGCCACTTGTTAGCTTTTGTTGCTCGGTGATGGATGTGTTGTCTCCGCCCCCTAGTTTCTCTAGCTCGCTCTTTTTGGTCCAAGGCTGCAAGCTTATGTATCGTCTCTCCCCCCGTGGTGTCATTTCTTGCTATGAATAGTTCAAACTTTATAAACCTCCCTCTTCTTTTGTGGAACGTCCGCGGTTTAGGCGACAATGACAAATGTGCTGTTGCTCGTGGTGCTGTTGCGCCCTCTGTTTCTATTGCTTGTCTTCAAGAAACCAAGCTCCACGACCTACCTTCCCACAAGCTTCTTTCCATTCTCCCTACCAAACTCCCGGCGTATGCAATGGTCGACGCAGATGGATCCCGCGGCCGGATTGTCACTGCCTAGGACCCCGCCATTTTTCCCCATAGTTTTAAATAGCGCGCTATAGCGTTTGGAGGGGCATCACGCTAGGCCGTTTAGCGCCATTTAGCTCCATTTAGCGCGCTATGGAGGCTGCCATTATTTGCCATAACCCACTATTTAAAAATTTGGTTTTCCCTCGTGCGTTCATCCCCCCGCCATTTCACTCTTACCACCACTCTCACCTCTACGTCCTCCAGTCTCTCGGTCACCGTCACCATTGTGTACGCTCCCTCGGATCATAGCCTCCACGACTCCTTCCTTGTTGCGCTCGCAGCTCTCTCCGTGTTGGCTGTTGGCCCATGGCACCTCGTCAGAGACTTTAACCTAATCCGCTCTCCCTCCAAGAAAAACAACTCTAACTTCCATGCCGCCCGTGCCGCCTCCTTCAATGACACCATCCGCTCACTCGCTCTATTCGAGGTGCCTCTCCTTGATCCCTCTTTCACCCCACTCTCGCCCGTCTCGACAGCGCTCTCTTCGACCAAAACAGGAACCTCCTTCTCTCCAACTCCGCCCTCGCCTCCCTTCCCCGCCCTACGTATGACTACTTCCCACTCATTGTCACCGCATCCACTTCCATCCTGAAGCCCTCAGTTTTTCGCTTCAAAAACTTCTAGCTCCTAAACCCTCTCTTTCTCCCCTCGGTCGTCCCCGCTTGGGATCGCCCCCGTCACACGTTCGACGCTGCCGGCGACCAAGCCACCAGGCTAAAATCCCTCCGCTTGACTGCCAAGGTTTGGAAGAGATCGTCTTGCCCCACCCTCATACTCGTTTTTTTTTTTTTGAAAAGGAGGTTAAGACCCCGGCCTCTGCATCAATCGATGCATACGGCCATCTTTATTTATTATTCAACAAAGGTCTAACAAGAACATACATCAAGCCACCTGAAGCCACCACTCACACCTACAAAACTCGATAATGTAGAGTGCTCTCACTCCCCATATCTATAACCGGTGTCGTCGCCGATCCATCAACGTAACGTATCGGAACCAACAACCGGTGCAGCGGACCTAAAGCGTACACCACATCCACACGTTTTAGACGCCGCCATACTCGTAACAACTGCCTTTTTGTCATTGACCTCATGGACTTTCTCGAAGAACTACGTGCCCTTTCAGGTGCCGAGATGTCGCTGTGTGCGGCGTGTCGGGAGGAGCTGCATGTTCTAGTGCGTGCCGACGCTGCCCATTGGAAGCAATGCGGGAAATTTCACGCCGCCCGCAAAGGCGACGAGAATACTCGCTTCTTCCACACGCGTGCAGCTCACTGCTTCCACGGAACTCAATCCAGGCAATGTGCGTCGGCGGCGAGGAGCTCACCTCCCACGACACCAAAGAGGAGGCCTTCTTCGACTACTACTCCTCCCTCCTGGGTCACAAGCCGTTCATGAGTCATGACATAAGACTTCGACCTCACCTCGCTCTACGATCGTGAGCCGCGTGCTGACGCCGTGATACGTCTCAAATGTATATATAATTTTTGATTGTTTCATGCTATTATAATATCACTTTTGAATAGTGTTTATAGTAATGTTTATTATTTTTCCAGACTAACCTATTAATTCGGTGCCCAGAGCCAGTTGTTGTTTTCTGCATGTTTTTGACTTTTCAGAAAATCCATATTTACGGAGCTCAAAATAACATGGGGATTTACGAGGAATTTTTTCAGAGATAGAAAAATCCAGAAGGCACCGGAAGGGGCCAGGGGGCCACCTCAGGCCCCCACGCGGCCAGGTGCTGCGGCCCAGGCCCCACCCGTGTGGGGAGGCCGTGTGAGGCCCCTGGCCACCGCCTTACGCCCATTTTTTGCCTGTAAATCCCATATTTCCCGAAACCCTCCATACCTTTTTTTGTGATTTTTTCCGCCGCCGCAAGTTCCTATTCAAGGGAGATCCAATCTGGAGATCTGTTCCGGCACCCTGCCGGGGGAGGAATCCATCACCGGAGCCATCTTCATCAACCTTACTGCCTCCATGACCATGTGTGAGTAGTTTCCATAACCATGCATGACTGTAGGAATTTTATAGAGTTCCGGAGGAGGAGAAGGCCAGAGCCGACATGGTCTTGGTAGCGGCTGAGATTAAGATGCTCCGTCAAATCCCGTACGAGGCGCGCTGGGTGGCCATCACGCACTACTACCACACTGTTCTCCACAAGAAGATGACTAAGGAGAGAGCGAGGAAGGAGCGCCCCCCTATGACAAGGGAGCAGTATTTGGACGTAGGTAGCACAGTCTTTTCATTCTGATGTTTGTGGTAAATTTCATTGTTTGCACGTGAAATGCTATGTTGTCATTATTTAGGCGATTCCTTCTTGATGCTCCGGAAAGAGTGATGGATGGGCGGCGTTGGTGGATAGGTGGCTCGGATCTGATGCAGAGTTTGTTCTATCAGAGGTCCTGCCGTTGCAACCAGGTTATTCATCCGATCTTTGTCCATCAGTTAGTGCTCGTTCCTGCAGTGCAGTAGCTGGCTATATGAATGTGGCTCGGTCTGCTAGTACTGCTATGGATATATAGCTGCAAGAGGAATTTCTTTACCTAGTATTTGATCTGATTGCTAGCTGGATTGGATTATATATGAGGCTTGGGCAGTTTGTCTTTGTCACACCATACATCATTTTTTTTTTGGCCGTACCGATTACTAGCTGGTTTGGGTTATGAACGTGGATAAGGCTGCTGGTGCAACAGAGGGGAGCTAGTATAGACAAACCTTGAAAATTCCAGTGGGTTGGGTTAGCAAGTAGATAACTTTCTTTGCAGGTTTAGGGACTAGTCTGATCTGATGATTTTCTTGCCTCATGGAACCCACCTGATCGATGCGTTGGTGTTAAGGACTGTCAAAACCTCGTCATTTTTTGTGTGGCACATGTGGAATTCAGTTTCATACACCACCAACACCAACTGAACCCAGAACCTAAAGCTGCTGTTAGGCTAAGTTTGCTAATCAGTATTACACTTGTAATACTGCACTTCTCTTGCAATTTTCCCTGAAATGGAAAAACGTCTGACCAAGTCTCTAGTTTGCTTTGTTGCTACGCCGGAGTGTTAATCTTTTTTTATCAGTCAAACACCTTGCAAAAACTTAGAGCGGTCCAACCTTTTTAATTTTAAGCATTTAATTACGTACACCAGGTTCATGCAAAAGCTACAAAGGTACAACCACTAGTAGAAAACAGGCTTTTCGTCCGGAGCATTAGTCCCGATCGGGTTTTGGACCGGGACTAATGTGATCACTAGTCCCGGTTCCAACGGCTAGGCTTTAGTCCCGGTTCATTTGTGACCTTTAGTCCCGGTTGGTGTTACCAACACCAACCGGGACTAAAGGGGTGGTGGCAGGCTGGCGTCAGGCTGGGGCCCTGCGAGCCCCTTTAGTCCCGGTTGGTATCACCAATCGGGACTAGAGATGGACCTTTAGTCCCGGTTGGTATCATCAACCAGGACTAAATATATCACTATATATAGTGCTTTTTCCAGCCCGAGCCCAAGCTCTCCTTTCTTTGTTTTCTCCTTTCTCTCCTCTGTTCTCTTCCCCTTGCTCGAGCTCATCCTCCATTTTTGCCAAGATTTGTCAAGATTTGAGGCACCCCATCTATTCAAGTGTTCACAAAGGTTAGCAACTTTGTCCTTTCATCTCTCATTGCTAGATTAGCTCGTGCAATGCTCTATAAGTATAGTGATTTGTGGGTTTTAGTTTGGGAGTAATTATGTAGGAGTTTATTTGATTTATATGCAATTTGAGCTCAAATTAACTTCTTAGTTTGCATATGTGTAGGTGTGGTTTACTTAGTGCCTTCCCGTCCCCGTCCTAACCACCGTCGATCGCCCGCACCGTCCCGTCGCCGGCACCACCTTGGTGAGCCTCTTGTTCTTATCCTTTTTATAAAAAAAATCTTATTTGTATGATTTAGATAGTTACTTGTATAATTTTCTTACTTGTATGATTGTTTGTTATACATAGTGCCATGGTTTTGATATCTGTCCCCATCGGCCCTCGTCCGGTTTATGATTCGGATGTGGTATATTCTCTTTTATAACTATTTGTTGCATTTTGTGTTTATGACAATTATGCCCATCAAGTTGACATAGATATTTTTATCTAGGAGGTATGTGAACCGGAAATTGCAACCGACCCTCTTGTCGAGAAGTTAAATTTAGTTGAAAAAGAAAATGAGTATTTGAAAGAAAAATTGAAAAGAATTGCAGAAGAGAAGATGAAATTGGAGTTGTATGTTGCCGATGTCGTCGATGATCACAAGATCAAGATGGATGCAATGCGCTTGGAGATTAGAAAGATTAGAAAATATGCCGTTAATAAAGAGGCTTGGTATCATTATGCTGTTGGATCAATTATTACCTTTGTTGCGATTTTGATCGCATTTGTTGTTGCATTTAAATGCTTTAGCTAGATAGTTTTATGTTGTTTTATGAGAATAAGTGTGTATGAACTTTATGTATGAACTTGTATTAATTTGGTCTTTTCGGTATTGTGTAATGAAGATGAGTCGGCAATGGATGTACGATGACCGACGCTCTCCCCAGTTCATTAATGGCGTGCATAGTTTTCTGCGTGCGGCTGAGGCAAACAAGCGGAATGGTTTTATGTGTTGTCCATGTGGTGTTCGTAAGAATGATAGGAATTACTCTAGCTCAAAAGTCATTCACGTCCACCTGTTTACGTCCGGTTTCATGTCCGGCTATAACTGTTGGACCAAGCACGGAGAAAGAGGGGTTCTAATGGAAGAGAATGAAGAAGAAGAGGATGATGACAACTATCCTCGGTTCCCTGAATACGATGGTACTACAATGGGGGAAGAGGATGAAGAAGAAGAAGCTGAAGAAGAGGCATCAGATGAGCCCGCTGATGATCTTGGTCGGGCCATTGCTGATGCAAAGAGAAACTGCGAAAGTGAAAAGGAGAAGTTGAAGTTGCTGCGCATGTTAGAGGATCACAAAAAATTGTTGTACCGAAATTGCGAAGATGACAAGACAAAGCTGGGTACCACACTGGAATTGCTGCAATGGAAGGCAGAGAATGGTGTATCTGACAAGGGATTTGAAAAGTTGCTGAAAATGTTAAAGAAGATGCTTCCAAAGGACAACGAATTGCCCGACAGTACGTACGAAGCAAACAAGGCTGTCTGCCCTCTAGGATTAGAGGTGCAGAAGATACATGCATGCCCTAATGAATGCATCCTCTACCGCGGTGAGGAGTACGAGAATTTGAATGCATGCCCGGTATGTGGTGCATTGTGCTATAAGATCAGCCGCGATGACCCTGATGATGATGTTGAGGGCGAGCGCCCCAGGAAGAGGATTCCTCCCAAGGTGATGTGGTATGCTCCTATAATACCATGGTTGAAATGTTTGTTCCAAAACAAAGAGCATGCCAAGTTGTTGCGATGGCACAAAGAAGACCGTAAGAAAGACGGGAAGTTGAGAGTACCCGCTGATGGGTCGCAGTGGAGAAAAATCGAGAGAAAGTGGCCGGAGTTTGCAGGTGACGCAAGGAACTTATGGTTTGTTATAAGTGCAGATGGCATTAATCCTTTTGGGGAGCAGAGCAGCAATCATAACACCTGGCCTGTGACTCTATGTATCTATAACCTTCCTCCTTGGTTGTGCATGAAGCAGAAGTTCATTATGATGCCAGTGCTCATCCAAGGCCCTAAGCAACCCGGCAACAACATTGATGTGTACCTAAGGCCATTAGTTGAAGAACTTTTACAGCTGTGGGACATAAAAGGTGTACGTGTGTGGGATGAGCACAAACAGCAGGAATTTGACCTACGAGCGTTGCTGTTTGTAACCATCAACGATTGCCCTGCTCTTAGTAACCTTTCAGGACAGACAAACAAGGGATACCACGCATGCACGCACTGTTTAGATGAGACCGAAAGTATATATTTGGATAAATGTAAGAAGAATGTGTACCTGGGACATCGTCGATTTCTTCCGATAAAGCATCTCTTAAGAAAGAAAGGCAAGCATTTCAAAGGTGAGGCAGATCACCGGAAGAAGCCTGACCACCGTACTGGTGATCATATACTTGATATGGTCAAGGATTTAAAAGTAATCTTTGGAAAGGGTCCTGGCGGATAATCTGTTCCGAATGACGCCGACGGACACGCACCCATGTGGAAGAAGAAATCTATATTTTGGGACCTACCCTATTGGAAAGTCCTAGAGGTCCGCTCTGCAATCGACGTGATGCACGTGACGAAGAATCTTTGCATGAACCTGCTAGGCTTCTTGGGCATGTATGGGAAGACCAAAGATACACCGGAGGCACGGGAGGACCAGCAACGTATGCACGAAAATGACGGCATGCATCCAAAGTAGTATCAAGGTCCTGCCAGCTACGCTCTTACCAAAGAAGAGAAGGAAATCTTCTTTGAATGCCTGCTCAGTATGAAGGTCCCGTCTGTCTACTCGTCGAATATAAAGGGAATAATAAATATGGCAGAGAAAAAAATTCCAAAACCTAAAGTCTCATGACTGCCATGTGATTATGACGCAATTGTTTCCTGTTGCATTGAGGGGGCTTCTACCGGAAAACGTTCGATTAGTCATTGTGAAGCTATGTGCATTCCTCAATGCATTCTCTCAGAAGGTAATCGATCCAGAAATCCTACCAAGGTTACAGAATGATTTGGTGCAATGCCTTGTCAGTTTCGAGGTGGTGTTCCCACCATCCTTCTTCAATATCATGATGCACGTCCTAGTTCACCTAGTCGAAGAGATTGCCATTCTGGGTCCTGTATTTCTACACAATATGTCCCCTTTGAGAGGTTCATGGGAGTCTTCAAGAAATATGTTCATAACCGTGCTAGGCTAGAAGGAACCATCTCCAAGGGCCATGAAACAGAGGAGGTCATTGAGTTTTGTGTTGACTTTATTCCTGACCTTAAGCCGATTAGTGTTCTTGAATCGCGACATGAGGGGAGACTGAGTGAAAAAGGCACGCTAGGAAAGGATTCAGTAATATGTAGGGATGGGCATTCTTGGGCCCAAGCACACTACACAGTTCTACAAAATTCCACCTTGGTGGCTCCGTATATCGAGGAACACATGGATATTGTATGCTCCAAGAACCCGGAGCAGTCTGAGCCCTGGATTAAACGTACACACATGGCGACTTTCGGCGGTTGGTTGCAAACACATCTCATGAATGACGACAGTGTTTGAGATGAGCTGTACTTGTTGGCTAAGTCACCATCTTTGACTATATTGACTTTCAAAGGGTACGAGATTAATGGGAATACATTTTACATGATCGCCCAAGATAAAAAGAGCACCAACCAAAACAGTGGTGTCCGCTTTGATGCAACAAACACCAATAGGGAAAAGGACACATATTATGGTTACATAGAGGAGATATGGGAACTTGACTATGGACGTGAGTTTAAGGTCCCTTTGTTTCGGTGTAAATGGGTCAATCTGACAGGAGGCGGGGTAAAGGTAGACCCGCAGTACGGAATGACAACAGTGGATCTCAACAATCTTGGTTACACAGACGAACCATTCGTCCTAGCCAATGATGTGGCGCGGGTTTTCTATGTGAAGGACATGTCTACCAAACCGAGAAAATGGAAAGATAAGGAAGCGAATACATCATACGGAGAGCCAAAGCGCCACATAGTTCTTTCAGGGAAAAGAAACATCGTGGGAGCGGAGGACAAGACAGACATGTCAGAATATTATGAAAAGTTTCATGAAATTCCTCCCTTCACAGTGAAGACTGACCCAAGCATCCTGTTAAATGATGAAGATTGTCCATGGTTACGGCGCAAAGGAACACACGCGAAGAAAAAGTTTTATACCCCAAGATCCCACTCTGGGATGTGACCGGCTTCACCGTCATCACTTTCTTCTCTAGTGAGTAGCTGAGATAGGCCTGAGAGGTAAGTTAAGCGCTGGAGGTGTTGTCATGTCAGTCAAGTCGAGGGTGCTCTCTCCCGCCGCTTGGGCGACAGCTGGAAACCCAAGTGAGCTCCGTGGCACTTGCATGCACCGTGTTGTCATCGTTCGCGTGTGCCGCTCTACTCGTGCTCCGCCGGAGATGGTCCAGTTTGTGCACGAAGTGCATCAAGTTTTTGCCGTAACCCTCTCCACTTTTCAGCACATGCTATGTGGGTTAAATGATGATACCATGCCAAGTTTCAACCTTTTCAGAGTTCATTTGTAGTGCTTTTCAATTTCCGGGTCATTTAGCTCAAAAAAATCATTAAATGCATGAAAAATAGCAAATGAAGTTAGAAAGGGTTGAAATTTGAGGATGTGGCTTTGAATGGTGCATACTGAATGCACAAAAAGTCAGGAGTTGAAATAAGTTGAAAAAAATGAAATGCATTTGTAACAAATGAGTTTTCGTCCGAAACCTTGATACTTCGAAAGAGATGGTCGAGTTTGTACATGAAGTGCATCCAGTTTTTGCCTTAACCCTCTCAACTTATTAGCACATGCTATGTGGGTGAAATGATGATACCATGCCAAGTTTCAACCTTTTCAGAGTTCATTTGTAGTGCTTTTCAATTTTAGGGTCATTTAGCTCAAAAAAATCATTAAATGCATGAAAAATAGCAAATGAAGTTAGAAAGGGTTGAAATTTGAGGATGTGGCTTTGAATGGAGCATATTGAATGCACAAAAAGTCAGGAGTTGAAATAAGTTTAAAAAAATGAAATGCATTTGTAGCAGATGAGTTTCCGTCCGAAACCTTGATACTTCGAAAGAGATGGTCGAGTTTGTACATGAAGTGCATCCGGTTTTGGCCGTAAACCTCTTAACTTTTTAGCACATGCTATGTGGGTGAAATGATGATACCATGCCAAGTTTCAACCTTTTCAGAGTTCATTTGTAGTGCTTTTCAATTTCAGGGTCATTTAGCTTAAAAAAATCATTAAATGCATGAAAATTAACAAATGAAGTAAGTAAGGGTTGAAAATTAAAACTCCTCATGCTGACTAACAGAGACATAATATAATTTGGCAAAAGAATAACAAGAAAACATATAAACTAAAATATTTAAAACAAATGAAGGTATAAAACTAAAAGAGCTAAACAGAATCTGTTTTTGATTAAAACACCTATTTAAAATAACCTAAAATTTATCAAATTGAACATACTGATAAAACACACTAATATTAAATAGCAGGAAAAAGAATCACTCAAAAATCTATTTTTAAACTAAAGTTATTCACAAACTAGTGAGTCACACAAATTTAAAGAATTCAAATTTAAACTATTCAAATTTGAAAACTGCTGGCACTAACAGAAAGTTTATAATTTTTGTGACCTAAAGCAAATAGATTCACTTAAAAACCCTAAATATTTGGTGTAAGTAGAAACAAAGGAAAAAAATAAAGCAAAAACAGAAAAAATGAAAAAAAAAACCCTTAGTCCCGGTTGGCACAACCAGCCGGGACTAAAGGTCCTCCTCCCGCGCTTAATTTGGGCCCCGAAAACAGACCTTTAGTCCCGGCCCGTGGCAGTAACCGGGATTAAGGCCAACCTTTTAGTCCCGGTTGCATCCACGAACCGGGACTAAAGGTCCTTTAGTCCCGGGGCGTGGATTCAACCGGGACTAAAGGTTGATCCTATATAACTGTCACTTTGCGTTTTCCACCGCCCAGGAGACAGATCGAACACCACACGCCGCCAGGCCGCTCGTCTTCAACCTCCGACGCCGGAGATCGCCGGCGCCGTCCCGCTCGCTCCGGCCCCTCCCCGAGCCCGCAGCCCGCTGCATCTTCCTCGACCACGGGAGCGAGCGAAGAGCCCCACAGCGCCCGCACCATCGTCTTCCTCCTCGCCGGTCGCCGCGACTGCCTCGACCTCGCCCTCGAGCACCGACGCGTCCACGACCTCCCTGAGCCCTCCCCGAGCTCGCGACGACCTCGCTGTGAGCCCCCCTTGTCTTCCCCCGCTCTCCCCTGGCCCGCGCACGGCCTCTAACTACCCCCCGGCACACCCCGAGCTCAGCCGCCGCCATGGACAACCAATGATTGATGAGATTGAAAAAGTCCTTGTATTTTTCAAGTCATGTTAATGTTAATTATTAGTGTGAGCAGATGGTTAATTTTGATAACGACATTGTGGATGAGACATGAGATTTTGGGAGTATGTAATTTTTGTGTGTAGATGAATGTTAATTAGATGGATTTATTATGTATTTTTGTGTGTAGATGAATGTTAGATGGATATGTAGATGGATAGATGTTATATTGATGTATGTTAGAATGATGGATGAATAGAAATGTTAGATAGATGGATGTTAAATGGATGAATAGAAATGTTGTTCAAGTGTCGGTTCTCTATAAAAAGAATGGTTGGATCAATGATATAAAATGTTGTTCAAATTTGCCCATCTACTATAGTTGTAAAAGTTTATTAAATATGAGTAGCATAATAAAATGATAATTATTGCATAGGAATTTGTTTTCATAAGAATTTGTTCTCGACGTAGACGATGCCCGGCCCGCATCCTCGTCGTCGACTCGGCGGTGACAACCTGCCTGAGAGGCACCATGTCCGGGACTGGGCTCCGCCGGGCTGGCACTGGGAGGTGCTACCTTCTGGGGTGCGCAACTTGGTGAGGAATCGGGCTCCCGTCGTCGACCCGGAGCTTCTTTGGTGGCGGTCGTGTGGGCCACTATCGGTGCGGAGGCAGCCGGCCCCCGAGGAGGTGGTACGTCGCCGTGTCAGGGAGGAGGATGAGCACGTCCGTCGCTACATGGTTGCGTTGGACGTCAGGTTCTCCAATACCTGGCAGGTTCTTCAGGGATCTCACCCGAGCTATGATCCTGTGATGGTTCCTTCTCTTTGGGTGTCCACCGCCCGCGCCACAGGAACCGCGAGTCAACTGGATTATTCGATAATATTCGAGCTGTATTAGTGATGTTATATGATAATATTCGAGATGTATTAATGTTACATGATGATCTTGCTAAAATAATTAATCCTCCTCACCATCCCTCGCCCCTCAGATCGAACCTCTTCGGCGGCTGACTACTATGATTCAGTTTTTGCTTATTGAATGCATTCTAATTTTGAATACTAAATTGTTTTATCTTTCTTCCGGATTAGTTAAGCTATGGACCATGATCAAGAGGATATCATGTTCGACATGATACGCTCCCAAAACCCAGAGATTGAACCAGATGACGGCTCACAATATCAGCACGAGTCCGGTGAGGGAATTGAGGAAGAACCAATAGACGAAGGGCACACAAACAATGATGGCGAAGGAAATGTTCTTCAGTTAACAAAGTCCGGCGAGGTATATATATATATATATATATAAGGCCTCTGGTGATCATTACATGTATTAATTGATTTGTATATATATATATATATATTAACGAATCTTTCTTCTTTTAGCCCTCCGGATCGAGCAAATCTTCTACAAGGGTAGTACGAGGCCCGGCCAAAAAGTTGCCCGATGGCATAAAGTACAACATCGATGAAATCAAAGAAGATGGCGAACCGATTGCTCCTAAAAAGAATGCGGACAAATTTATACGTCAATGCAGAGTTATTGTGAGGGACCAAATCCCGATCACCGTTCAAGAATGGAATAAGCCAAAGGAAGATCGAGGAGTTAGTTTTGTCAATGAAAGAGCAAAAAATCTGCTTTGGGATACGCTGATGTCACATTTCACCCTATTAGAGGGTTTCACAGATCTCCAACGGGAGAAAGTCAAGAAGTGTGCTCTTAAGAAGATGGCCATACAATTCCAGACTTGGAAGAAAAGATTATGGGCCAACTACGTCAACGTAGAAAAGAAGACTCCAGAATTCACTGGACCACTAGAGAAGGTAAAAGATCACTGGGACTTATTTGTGGAGTTCAAGGAATCGGAAGCAGGTAAGGAACGGTCGAGGAAAAACAAGATAAATGCTGAGAAAAAAAAAGTTTCACCATGTTCTGGGGCCAGGTGGCTACAGGACTGGGTTATCTAAGTGGGATGAATCTGAGGAAAAGATGATTGCTGCAGGGGTCACTCCAAAAACAGTGGGATGGCCCGACAGGTGCAGGACTTGGTTTTATGCGCATGGGGGAAAGTTGGACCCAAAGACAGGGGAGATTATTGAACAGCCAAGTCTTAAAGAAACCTCGGACGCTTTACTTGAAGCAATAGAAGAGGCTCGAACGGGGGCGTACCAGCCCGAGAGAGAGAACGACGAGCTTACACGCGCCCTCAAGAATCCTGAACACCCGGGACGAACACGAGGCAAATGCGTTGTTCCGTGGGTTGAGGGGTTTGCAGAGTGGAACGACACTTACCAAAGCCGTGCGAGAAAGAAGAAGCGGGATGCAGACCAGAAGAAGCAGGATGCAGACCGGTTTCAAAAGGTAGAATCAAAGAATGCGAGTTGGAACGCGCTTTTATGCGGCAGCAGGAGCAGATCGACACAATTGGCCAGCAAAGGGTGTCTCAGCGGCAGGAGCAACCAGATCCAGCATTGGATAGTACCATCCCATCTATGCCGAAAAGCAGCGTGGGTTCCACGGGGGTCCCGACCGCTGATGCACTGCTGGCTCGCTACCCCGTGGATGATATCCAAGAGACGACAACTTGTGAGCTACACATGAAAATGAAGAACATATCCATGAAGGTGGCGGACGGCTTTGCTTTACCGAATGCACCTGAAGCAACCATCCACGGCAATCTGATTCCACCTGGCTATGCTCGTGTCTGGGTGGATGAAGTTCTGTTGGGATATGACTCACTAGAGCTTGACTTTCCTGGAGGTCAAGGGGAGCAGACACTGGGAGAAGCCATACGTGGTCTCATTGTATGGAGAAAGGAATGCATCGTGTTTCCAAACTCGGTGCCAAGGCCACCGACTCCTCCTCCAAGTCCGCCGCGTTAGCCGACTCCAACCCACCTTGAGACGGAGCGCAGCGCGAGTCCGCCATATCGATCTCCGTCGCGTCAGCCGAATCCACCCCACCTCAAGACGGAGTCCAGTGCGAGTACGCGATATCGATCTCCGCCGCGTGAGCCGACTCCAAAGCGGAAGAGAGCACCAAAGAAGAAACCCGAGCCTCCTGCCAAAAAGAAGTTAGCTTACGAGATGACTGAGGAGGAAAACAAAGGGGTCGTGGATGCCCAAGTGAAGGCCCATTTTGCACCGAAACCGCCCCCGCCGCCGAAGGTGAAAATACCTGAGAAAGTCGTACAACACTTTGTGGATCTTGCTAAACCGGCTGTGGAGAAAAAGCGATCAGACTATGAACGCTCTATTAGCAAGTCATATTATCAACAAAAAAATCAGCAGTCGAGCCTTACAGGTAGTAATAAAAGCGGGAAAACTGTTCCCCAGCTCGGAGAACAGGCAGTGCAATCGATCCCCCCGCTCAAGGTGAGTACCGATAAGGCGGCAACCGATGCTGATAGAGAGATGGCTAGAGAGATGGGTATCACTGTTGAACAACTCCTAGGTATCGAGGAAGTTCCCACGATGGATCCGAAGGAACTAGCATGGAAATATGTCCCCGGGAACCCTCTGGTCAGGCCTGACGAGGAGAAGCTTCTATCAACGCAAATGCGCAGATTGCATGACTGGTACCTGAGAGAAATAAAGGCCGAGCGAGAGAGCCTCATGGTGAAAGTCAAGCCAGAGCATTACTTCCATGAAAAAGATGTGTGGATTGAATTTCCAGAAATTTTTCAGTTATTCAATCAAGACACACTCGACAAATCTCTCGTCAGTTGCTATTGTCTGTAAGTGATTTCTTTCTGTAATTTAAGTCTCTACCTCAGCTCGTTCATTATCATCACTATATTCTTTTGCGTGGTATTATGCAGAATGAAGATTTTTGAATTGAAAAGAGATGGAGTCTATGGAATTGGGTTCATTGACCCAAATACCGTTAATAAAATGTGTTAAATAACCACAAACAAGACACAGAGAATAGCTTGCTAATGTTTTTGAAGGAACTAAATACCAGACCAGAAATACTTTTTCCTTACAACTTCAGGTGAGTGTTACTGTCTTGTACTACAAATTCTATTTTTGCTTACTCGATGTTAAGTGTAGTTGATGAGTTATGCATGCCTGCTTATACAAACGTGTGCGCAGATTCCACTAGATCCTGCTAATCATTAGAGTTGACGAGGAAACTGTTGAAGTACTGGACTCACTAGGTAAAGACCCTGAAGAATACATCAGCCTGTTTTTGATGCTCGACAGGTAATTTCAATCATTATCGCACCATGTCGGCCACTTTAGTT
The DNA here is from genome assembly GCA_039707655.1 of Elymus sibiricus. Taxonomy (NCBI): domain Eukaryota; kingdom Viridiplantae; phylum Streptophyta; class Magnoliopsida; order Poales; family Poaceae; genus Elymus; species Elymus sibiricus. The sequence goes on from CM077666.1 coordinate 7,265,212, forward strand.
CATTTCCTGATATCAAGTAATTAATAACTCCTTTATTCATTTTCTTTGCCGGGCAGAGTTTGGAAAAAGTTCATCAAAGAGGTTGTCGGTGAATGGAAACCACAGCTGAAATGGCGACGGTCGAAGGTAATTAAGTAGTACTAGTTACGTCCGCGCATCTCTTTAATTCTAGTTTCAATACCATTATCATGCTTGATTATTATCTGATTGAATTCTATTCTCGTAAAGTGTATGAGGCAGGAAAAGGGGACTAATTTATGTGCATACTACGTTTGCGAGAACATTCGCTTTATGACCGAAAGGAGCGGAGATGCAAGACATCTTTGGATACGTAAATACTATTCATAATTTTTTTTTATCATTATCTAATATATATACACATAACTAATATATCCATATTGATATCCTTCTTTAAAGATGGTGGAGATGTGGGATAGGCTCCTACCAAAGGACCGCATACGAGCACTTCAAGAGGAAATGGCGGGATTTTTGCTTAAAGAGGTCATATCTCCCGACGGAGAATACCATTTCACCTAATACCTGCATGTAACGATCTGCAAATTGTAGGATAAATTATATATACCAAATTGTATATATATATGTGTGTGTATGCATGGTCGTACGAGAAATTTTATGATATACGATTGGTTCTATGAGAAATTCTATTATATATGCATAACGTGTACAGTATGTAGTAGCGTAAAATATGTTTGAAATGAAAAAGAATTAAATGAAAAACACAAAATGAAAAGGAAAACTAAACAAAAAACCCTAAACCCCTAAACTTTAGTCCCGCTTGATGTCACCAACCGGGACTAAAGGTCCCCAGCCCCGGCGCGCGCTGCCGGCCACGTGGCAGGGATTTAGTCCCGGTTGGTGTCATCAACCGGGACTAAAGCTCCCCAGCCACCGGCGCGCGCTACCGACCACGTGGCAGGGATTTAGTCCCGGGTCGTGGCCAACCGGGACTAAATGGTGGGGGCCTTTAGTCCCGATTTATTAGTCCCGGTTGGTGAACCGGCACTAAAGGCCCTTCCCAACCGGGACTAAAGGGCGTTTCTCCACTAGTAAACATAGACAAAGGGAGCAGACTGGACCACATATTCCATGCTCATATTGCAATGTTATGCATATTTGTACATGAGCATTCATTCGACATTCATTGCATGTTTAATGGAAGAGCAAGTGCAGCGCTTGAGTGGCGTTGACGAGCAAGTGCAGCTCTTGAGTGGCATCAACGAGCAAGTGCAGAACTCGGGCGGCGTCGACAAGCAAACGGAAATGTGGGAAGCCATTGACCAGAAACGAGCAAGTCCATGTTTTCCTTGTCGCATTATTTGTATTTTTTTTATTTTTGACCCCCCATGTTTTCATTTTCTTTGTGCAACTCTGTGCTATACCGTCGTCGTTTGTTGGGTAACAAGCTCAATATTTGAATGAGATACCGTTGTTCAGAGTTTGGCAATTGACATGCACGTTCATGGTGGCCGGCGTGGCGGCGAAGACGGAGGCATTGCCGGCCGCGGAGGTGAGGACGGAGGCCTTGCTGACAGCGGCGACCATGCTGCAATCTTGGTCCTCAAGCAGGAACGACCGGACGGCCTCGATGCAGGGCGTGGCGACGAGCCGCTGCCACGCCTCGTCGGCGGCGGCGCCGCGCTTCAGGAACACCTCCGTGGCGTCGACGCGGCGGACGCGCCACATGCGTGCCAGCCGCTGGATCTTGGCGCGCTGGTGGGACGCGAGCCGCGACGTGTTGGCCTTGATCTCGTCAACGCCCGCGGCGAGCATGCACGCACGCTCGTCTTGGCCGGCGCCGCGCGACCGGAGGTAGGCATCGAGCTCGGGGATGCCGATGGCCCGCCAGACGCCCCTGGAGTAGTCGGTGCGGCGCGGGTCGAATGCGGCGGCCACCTCATCGACGAGGCCGCGGCGGCACATGTCGTCGACGCGGCGCGCCAGGAAGTCTCGCAGTACGGGGAGCTGCACGTCCAGCCATAGGAAGCAGCAGTCGTACCGCTCCCGGAAGGCGCGGCGATCCCCATCCACGAGCTCCTCGACGTACGAGTTGGACCCGCCGGCGATGACGGGGACATAGCCCCGCGCCGCGGCCACGCTCGCGGCAAGCGCAGCCTCGCGGCGGAAGTCGGCGGCGGTGAAGTCCTCGTCGGGGCACCCCACGATGCCGAGCAGGTGGTGCGGGACCCCCGCGCACTCGCGGGGGGAGACCTTGTTGGTGGCCACGCCCAGGCCGGCGTAGACCTGCATCTTGTCGGAGTTGATGACCTCGCCGCCGAAGCGGAGCGCGAGGTCGATGGCGAGGCGGGACTTGCCGGTCCCCGTGGCGCCCATGACCACCACGGCCTTGTGCCTGACCACGAGCGGCAGCCTCGGGAAGGCCAGAGCCGGCAGCGGCGCCATGGAGTTAATGCTAAGCTTGATCGCTCGCTACACAGGACAGGACAGGCTGAGTGTGGTGGTCTTGAAATGAAATGTTGTCGCTTGCTCTGTGATTGATGTGCGGGCAGGGGAGGTGGTGGTATGCTAATTATAGGGGTTTGTTGTAGTGGTTTGTAGTCACTAATGGACATGTATGTATGGATGATTTGTACTTCAGTGATAGAAATATTTATTGATGATTTGTATGTATGGATGCACATGTTGGCTTGTGTGTATATGTTGGCATATATATATATATATATGTATGTTGGCTCGTATGTATATGTTGGCATTTATATGTATGTATACATTTTTATTGAGAGCATGTATGGATGATTTGTATGTATAGATGCAAACCTAGTGAAGTAATGAAATTGTTGGCTTGTATGTATATGTTGGCAAACCTAGTGAAGTAATGAAAATGATGTCTTATAAATTGAGATCATGTTGTTAGTGTTAGTTATAATTGTTTTTTTTAAATCATGGAAGTCGTAGGTAGAAATGTGATATATATTTTGCTTCAATGTGATATACATGTCGTAGGTGGAACCTTGATGATGGAACTGTCATTTGATTTAATTGATGTTTTTGTATTAGGTAGGATGGCCCGGCACTATCCTCTTCTTGGTGAGCACTACGTCGCTGAGCATCGTGGGCGGCTTATCAAGGATGGGGAGGTAATAACCATAACTTGCACAATTTTCTTTTGTTTGCAATTATGAAGGTAGTGACGATATCTTGGTTAATTTTTGCAGTCTCTAACCCCTCTGTGCTTGAGGGGCCACAATGCCTCTGACATGACGTACGATGAGCGGGATGCTGAGTACATCGAGAAAGCGGGCCTTCTACCCATCGTACTCCAGTTTCGGCGTCTCCCGCCAAGGATGAACTCCACGGCCATCACCGCCCTTGTGGACCGTAGGAGGCCCGAGACACACTCCGTTCACCTGCCCTGTAGGGAGATGATGATCAGTCAGCAGGACTTTGTCATGATCATGGGCCTTCCGATCGACGGAGCCACTTTGACTGGGAGGGTGGGCTTGGACAGGTGGAGCGGCCGGGTTGCGGGCCTCATCAGTGTTAGCCCTGCCCCGCATGCGCTGGGAGAAAAGGATACGAGGACTGCCGGAGTCCCGGTGCCGAGCCGGTGACAGTGCAGTAGTACGCCCGGGCGTACTTGTGGTAGTTGTTAACTAAGGTGGTCTTTCCAGATTCGGTAGGGGACACTGCCTCATGGATGTATTTGGACCTGCTAGATGACTGGGACGCCAACTACAGCTGGGGGTCGGCGGGTCTAGCCTTTTTATCCCGGCAGGTAAAACAGAATTGCATCGGTTTTCTGTGTATGTCTTTTATCATTGAATACCAGAATTTGACATGTTTTTCAATGTGCAGCTGGACGAGGCATGTCGTAGGACGACCCTCGGAGCGGGTATTGGCGGTTGTGTGTGGGGCCTCTCGGTGTAGATGTGGGAGTGCATGCCGGATGGTAGTCCCATTAAAGTGCCGCCGGATCAATGGATTGGGCTTGATGAAGGTAATCCTCATCGGTTCCCGACCGTCGCATACTCGTGGGATAGAGCGGAGGGGTACACAGGCAACTCGAAGGTGTAGTACAAGGCGAAATGATCTATTAATCTACTAATAAGTCATTTCATACCAGTTCTGTATATCTCTTTATTATGAAAGACCAGATTGGTCCCTTCCGCCATACATAAGTACCCCTTTTTCGGCTGAGTAGGATTCGACAATTGCTGAGTACATCAAGGAGCTAGACACGTTGACTCAATATCAGGTAACATTTATTTAACATTTATCCCGAGTGTGATGCAACGCTTTCTTTACATCAGTTTATCTCGTATGTCTTAGGTCAACAGGATGCCGTATGGCCAAAAGCCTTTCCCTCAAAACACAATCTCTACTCCTAAATGGGGAGTTAGTAGCCTGGTACCGGTTTATTTTCGTCCGGTTTTTTTCCGTCCCACCTCCCACCACCCCCTCCCACTGGATTTTTCTCCCTCCCATTAAAAAACAAAATCCCATTAAAGGGGAGATCTTATTTCGTGCTTGCTTTGTGAAGTGCTGATTCAATTCAATCACGTAAATAGTAGGTAATTAAGAATTCAGAAATCGCACCATATATGTGAGATCACCTTCCTAAAAGACAGACATAAGATTTTTCGTAATAACCTTCCAAAACAAAATCAGATATTCCTCAATAACAAATCGCTAATCCTGCGCACTATGCCATTTATTATTATCATTATATCTACTATTAATTGACAATCACAAGTTTCCTAATACAACAAAAACAACATATCTTTTTTCTTATGCGCGTACGCATCTGCGCGCCCCAGCGGAGGGACGCCATGCGCGACAACATGGAGGACGCCGGCGCGATGCTCGAGAATGCCAAGGCGTGGATCACGGCGTCGAGGACGGCCGTGGCGGAAGGCAGGTCATCGGACCGCCACGTACAGGCGTTCGTGATCAACTTGTGGGTTCCGTGACCTTGGGGATCTATGCATAAGGATTGGCACACGTTTTCATCTTGACTTTCCGGTAGAAACTTTGGGGCACTCTTTGAAGTTCTTTGTGTTGGTTTGAATAGATGAATCTGAGATTGTGTAATGCATATCGTATAATCAAACCCGTGGGTACTCGTGGTGACATTGGAGTGCCTAGGTGACATTAGGGTTTTGGTTGATGGGTATCTTAAGGTGTTATTCTAGTACGAACTCTAGGGCTGTTCGTGACAATTAATGGGGATGGCTCATAAGATTGATCGGGAAGGATAACTTTGAGGTGGTTTCGTACCCTACAACAATTTCTTCGTTTGTTCTCCGCTATTTGTGACTTTGGAGTGAACTCTTTGTCGCACGTAAGGGATTTACATATGATTCAACTATGTCAACATTGTTGAGAGATTGCACTAGCGAAAGTATGAACCCTATTCCTTGTTTTTAAGCATTGCAATACCGTTTATGCTCACTTTTGTTACTTGCTACCTTGCTGTTTTTATTATTTCATATTACAAAAACCTATATCTACTATCCATACTACACTTTTATCACCATCTCTTCGCCGAACTAGTGCACCTATACAATTTACCATTGTATTGGGTGTGTTGGGGACACAAGAGATTTTTTGTACTTGGTTGCAGGGTTGTTTGAGAGATACCATCTTCAACCTATGCCTCCCACAGATTGATAAAGCTTAGGTCATCCACTTGAGGGAAAATTGCTACTGTCCTACAAACCTCTGCGCTTGGAGGCCCAATACGTGTCTACAAGAATAAGTTGTGTAGTAGACATCAGCCACCAATAGTACTCTCTTAGGGTTTTGCCGTCAAAACCCTACTTCCCGAATTATCGGGAGGGAAACCCTAATTTCTGCAGTTACAAAGGAACCCCAATTTCCTTTGATCTGCTACCTCCCAAAATTTTCCCACTGATCATCCCACCTCTATCAATCCTGGATATGCAAAAATATTGCCAAGTCATTTGCAATATTTTTCAATTAAAATTAATTCCTTTTTCTGCCAGTTGAAGGAATTAAATCCAGGACAATATCTATCCATCTCTAAAGTTCATGAAAACTTGTAGAGATGTTCTTTGTGATCATATTGATCTATCATAAAAATATTGGCCATAATAAAATAAGGAAAATTGCATTTTCCTTTAATAAGCCAATATTCCATTTCTGCCACTTTCCAAAGGAGCTACTATTTTGGTTGCTCTATTAATTCCCAAAATATTCCTATAATTTATTTGACTCATATCTACTCCAAATATGCCAAAACATGGAGTTCCATAGTGCATTTTGAGCACATCATCCAATTCTTGTTTCTGGACCAATTTTTGGATTGTGAAGCAACTATATTTTAAATTGCTTCATAATTCTTGAAATTAATCCAGGACCTCACTCTCTCTATATCATGTGAGCATGCAAAATTCACATCATTTCATCCAGCCATTTTCTCCCCATAATTCAATCGAGATTCTATTCAGATGTGAGCACTGTGATGGAAGTACCATGTAGGAGTGTCCAAATGGTATGAAACTTTACCAGTGCCCCCTTACATCCAAATCATCTCCCTAAACCAAGTTTGAGCCAAATCTATCCATCCAGTTGAGCACACCTTCCATTTCTAGATTATGTCCAGTGTGGCAGTTTGCAAAGGAAGTGCTAGTTAGGATGATCCAATTGGCCTGTAAATTTACCATGGTATTTACCTTGGTAGTTCATTTCTGCATACCAAATTACAGCTCATTTCACTTAGTGAACTGTCCAGAACCCACTTCAAACATCTTCTGTCCAGATCTGTGTCAGCTCCAATCAGTCAATATCTTGTCTCCTCTTGCTGTCAAGACTCCACAACTAAGTTCCAAAGGCATTAACACACCTATTTGACATGGTGTGTGGTCAAGTTGATGGTCGGGCCACGTGGTGCCGGTGGTGACCACGCTCAGGACAGGTCAAGCCGGCGCTCTGCTCTCGGGAGGTCACCTCCGGCCGGCCTTCGCTTGTCCATTCATGCCGACGAGCTTCCCGTCATCCGCGTGCCCTCTCTCCCGTAGGTTCCCCCTCCTTCTTCTTCCCCGAAGCGCCACGGCAGCCCCGCCATGGCACTGTTCTCCCGTGACAACCCGCCGTCGGCTTCCTCTTGTCTCCTTCCCCCGCTTGGCCTCTTCGTCACTGTGGCACCGCGTGGCACTGCTCCTTGTCAGGTCGGCACGGCTAGCGTCCACGCTAGCTCGACGTGAGCAGCAGTGCTCCGTTCAGCTCAACGCGGTGGCCGTGCCTATCCGTTCCGGCCGTCAGGCTATAAATAGCCAGCCCCGGGCCTTCCCCAGCAACACAACCACCCTCCTCTCACTCCTAGCCCCTCCCAAGCTCGAAGGAGCGACCGCCCCCGCCCAATTCGGCCGCTCCGGCCGCCATTGCCACCGTCGGCCCCCCTCGAATTAGAGCCAACCGGAGCTCCCCTCCCCACTTGTCCTCCACCAGAGCACTCCCCTGAGCAAGGCGGAGCTCCAGCGCCCTTCCCCTCGACCGCCGGCGCACCACAGCTCCATCCCCACCAACACCCAAAGCCGCCGTCCGCCCTGCCTAAGGTGGCCGCCGCTCCCGGCGTCCGTGCCCTACACCGGTGGAGGCGCCGCATCCTCCTGAGCATGCCGGTGGTTGAAGCCCCGCCGGAGGTGGCTGGAGTCGCCCGGACGAGCGCCAACGCGCGAGCCGCTGCTCTGTCCCGCGCGAGATTGACGGAGGAAGGAGACGCCCTGCCAGGCGGGACCCGCCGTCCCCATGGCCCCACCTGTCGGTCAGACGGGGGCGTTGACCGCAGGCCCGCGTGATTGAAGTGGAGGCACATTCCCGCGAAGCCGTCCTCCTGTGCCGAAAACGTATTTCCACGAAATGCGTTTTCTGTTCTCAGCCGCCAGCGCCGAAACCCTTATATTGCGGACGTTCACCAGTTAGCAGCAGAAAAGCTTAGTTTTTATTTGTTTTTCTTCCTAACGAACGAACGACCGTAACTTTTCAACCGTGACTCCAAATCAGGTGATTCAAAGCCCACTTCCTCAGTTCGTCGAGCCCGTTCCGATGGTATCCTTTTCACCATGTTGACACATTGTGAAAATGGCCATTTTACCCCTACCCTCTATTTAGCCTGTTCCGGAGGGAATCTTTTCTTGCAATTCTTCCGCGAGGTGATCGCACCCCTCTCCGGTGAATTCATCGACCCCCAGGCAAGCCGACCATCTGATATATGCCCTAAAGCATTGCTTCTGTGTTGTTCTTGTGTGTTTGAATTAATTAATATGTTTATGCTAGAATTGATGAATAATTAAACTCCTGCTAGTTGTACTTACTATTTACATTACTTGTTAATGTTCATTATGTTACCGCACTAGTGACTCGTATGTGACAGTATGGAGATAGGTTGTTGCGTTCTCGTAGTTGTTACATTATGTATTATCATTGTTGTTGCAATATTAAGAAATGCAAGCTAATAACAACAACCTCCTCCATCGGCTAAATCGAGTCATAGTGCCACTGAATCGAACTTACCAGTGCAGCCACATTTGCCGGTATGGGACGGACTTGACTTGGTCTAACGTCGTGCTCTTTTATCAGTACCACCAAAGAGGGGAGGTTATGCGTGCGTACTACCCTGGCCCGGTAGGCGGCGATAACCTTGTGAGCCCAGTTGTTTGTTTAGCCGGCGTCCCCGTTTGGGACAGAGTAGCCACGGATGTGGCAGATGTCAGGAGTGACACAGGGGACACCCAGGGCATGACCCGAGAGAGGGTGTGTCGGTGGTACGATAGAAGGGTCACGGGTTAGACAAGTTTCGTTGGACGAATGTCCATGGTGTGGGTAAAGTGCGCGACCCCTGCAGAGTGTAAGAATCTATTCGAATAGCCGCGTCCATGGTATTGGACATAGTTCGTATTAGGTCACACTATCTGGTTTGTGTCGAGTCTGGAGGAATCAACCGAATAATTGCTAAGAATGAACCAGATAAGGGTAAGGTTTGTCAGATTCACCGCACAGATGCATGGACATCGGATGATGTCAGGAATATGAGAAGTTGGCCATGGGATGGCTATGAGAGAGACGGTCGTATGACCAGAGGATATGGATAGGATTTGGATTAGATTTGGATTGAGTGATGAGAATACCTAGGAATATGAATTCACTACTTGAAATGCTTTATCTTTGTCATATTGCAGTTACTTTGATAGTTATCATGCTAGATAATCCTGTTTTGACATGATGATTAATATTGCTAGATAGCTATGCCATAACATGATAGTTAATATTGTTAAGATAACAAATGCATGCTTGAATGCCATGGATTGCTTTGCTTGGTGTATATGTTGGTTTGGTTTGCTTGCGAGTACATTCAAAAGTACTCAGCGGCCTTCAACGTGGCCAGGTTCACCTAAGGATCCGACGTCCCCAGCAAGGAGCCGGAGTGTTCGCGAGCTAGAGGAGTAACCCAGTCAGATCCCTGTGGATTGGAGCCTCCTCAAGTCCGTGCTGCCTTAGCTAGTATTTTTTTCCGCTGTCAAATCTTTGTAACCATGATGTATTTATTCCAGCCACAATGGCTAATAAATATATTCTTATTACAGTTGTGCCAATGTTCATGATACTTGTTGTAAACGCGCATGCCAGAGTGATTTCCTGGGCTGGTGTGTGCGGCGACCGTCTGGCTACAATGGTATTCAGGCGGGGCGCCACAGTCTTCCTCTTGTTGGTGTTGAAGTGTCAAGATCATGGAGACAACGAGAGCGGGGCTCGAATCATTGTCACAAAAGACTTGAGCATGTTCGTCTTCATTCACTTGGTGGTGTATAGCCACATGCTCGAGCGCTTCCATTTCTTCATCGCTCATGGGGTCATAGGTGCCGTCTTCGTGAGCAATCATTGTACGCCGTGTGGGGCACTCGAATGTCTTATGGCCTCGGCCTTTGCAAGTGAAGCATTGGATGGAACTTGTCTTGGCGGTCGCACCCGTTGGAGTTGTAGATGAGAAAGCTCTTGACATGTAGTTCCTCGTAGGAGGACGACTCGAAGATGTCATAGGTTGCTTGGAGGTTGACTTGTCACCGGTGTGTGGTGAAGCTCGAGTAGTTGTTGGAGGTGCCGTAGTTGTGGAAGCTTGAGTGTATGAGCCGTAGGTCTTGGACGAGTACTTGGAGTACTTGAAGTCATCTTGCACTTGTCGCTCCGCCTTGGTCGCTTGGTGCACTAGCTCGAGTAGGTTGGAGTAGGGTAGGAAATCCGTGATTTTCTTGATGGGATGGTTAAGTCCGTTCAAGAAGCGTGCCATAGTTTGCTCTTCATCTTCCTTGACGTTGGCTCGAATCATGGCAATCTCCATCTCTTGATAGTAATCTTCAACCAATTTTGTGCCTTATTTAAGGAGTTGTAGCTTCTTGAAGAGATCACGGCTATAGTGTGTAGGCACAAAACGAGCTCTCATGACATCCTTCATTTGGTTCCAAGTCGCGATGGGTGGTTCGCCTTTCTCTCGGCGTCGCTTCATAACTTGCTCCCACCAAATGAGAACATAATCTTCGAATTCAAGGGATGCCTTGGCGATCTTCTTTTCATCTTCATAATTGTGAAGATGGAATATCTTGTCGACCTTCAATGCCCATGAGAGGTATTCTTCAGGGTCGGTGCTTCCAGAGAACTTTGGCATGGTGAACTTGAGCTTGCCGTAGCGTTGCTCCTCATCATTGTGTCGATGGTGTCGTCGCTCTTGTCTTGGAGGTTGGTCTTCGTCCTCTTGCTCCTCATGATGAGCTTGATGTTGTGGACGAGGGATTCTTGCCCGGTTCCTCCTTTCTTGGCCCTCTTCGCGATGCGCGGCCTCGTCTTGTCGCGCTTGGCAGAGTGCCTCTTCTTCTTCGCGCACGCGACGGTTGCGCTCATTGACGGCGCGAGTTGCTTCTCGCAGAGCACGTTGTGCTTCAAGCGCTTGGTCCTCGCGGCGTTGTTGCTCTTGCCGTAGTGCATCGCCATCTTGCTCTTCTTGGCGTTGACGTTGTGGAGCTTGCTCTTGTTCCAAGGCATCATTCTCTTGGCGAAGATGTCGTTCGCGCTCCCGACGGCGGCCTTGCAAACCATTGCTATGGAATGGATTTTGGGAAGCTTGATGATCTTGGTCGTATCGACGTGGAGAGCGAGCTCGTGGGAGACTTGCATCCGTGGAGGTGTTTGAAGAGTATCGATTGGAGTGGCGCCGTCTTGAAGATGAAGATGTGGAAGAAGCGCGGTTGACCATCAAGGAATGAAACTCTTCCATTTGAGTAGTAAGCTTGGCGTCAATGTAGTCCCTCGTTCTTGCTTCGGAGTGACGCAAGTCGGTGGCGAGTTGCTCGAGGCGGTCTCCCAAAGCCGCATTCTCTTGATGCAAAGCTCGTTGAACGCCAAAGAGTTGGGTCTTCGAGATGTAGTCATTTGGTTCGTCTTGCTCATCGAAGAGTGGGTTGGAGGTGCTCGGCCTATCCATCATGTCAAGTAGAGGTGAGTAGGAAATGGGAGAACCAAACCAAAGTTACCTTTTCCGAAGATTGAGGATGGATCGAGTATCACTCAATGTAATGCTATAATAGTAGAATTGGTACCGGGTTCATTTCTCACACCTACAAAATTAAAGCTTATGGAGTAGCTTGGTGAGGATAAGTGGCACAAAATTGATACAATTTTTAGCAAGATATCAATAATGTTGAAAGAGATTCACAAATTCGCAAGTGAAACAAGTAGACCAATAGCAATGAGTAGCACACGGAAACGCACACACGGATAGATAAATGGGGTTGTGCAACCAAGGAAAGAGCACCAAAATGTGGAATCCACGAAAAACGCTCGTGTTGCACAACGCTAGAGAGATGCTAGCACGATTGCTCAAAAGGGCGTGATACGAAACTTGTGCACAACCTATGAGAGACAAACGTTTGGACTTCCTATCCCAAGTATGCTATGTATTTATGGTTTCCGGTGAGCTCGCACACGATGATCCAAGATGATCAATGATGATATATGATATGCAATGTGACTTGATGCTATGGCTATTGCTTACAAGCTCTTTGGTTTTCTCTTTGCTTAAAAGCTGTTTTTTTTATAGTGCCACGATGCGAAATGCTCAAACCAAGATAGCAATTATGTATAGGCAGGAACAATTGGTGACACAAGAGATGATACAATGATATATGCATGCAATGAGAGCTATGCGGTACGCATATCACTAAAGTGCACAAGTAGCGTGGCCCGGCAATACTCAACGGCTAGTCTCGGTAGGCAAGTGACGCGAATTGGCTTGGGGTTAACAATGCAATGGCAAGGGAAATGTACAATGATGTCGTCGAGGTTACCGTCCTTGCTTACGGTGGTTTGTCAAAATGATGAAGTGGTCGATGTCGATGTCGAGTCCGTGGAGATGATGAGTGGCGGTCTCGTTGATGTCGAATCGCTCCTAAGTAGCTAAAACACCTTAGGAAACGAAAAACCACAACTCAAAATCTCAACTGAAAAACGTGTCAAAATGGCGGTTGGTTGCGGAAGTTGGTGGTGGTTTGCGGAAGATATGGTGGAAGCCGGCCAAAATGTGCGAAAATTTGGGGGAGTTGGAGGTGTTGGCTGCGAGGCGCCGGATGTCCGGGCCAGGAGCCGGATGTCCGGGCGGGCCGGACGTCCAGGGTGTCGGGCCGGATTTCCGGGCTGTCGGGCCGGATGCCCGGGGTGTCAATCCGTGGATGAACTGAAAGATGAACTTGGGGAAAAGAAAATTTCGGCCAAAATTGGGGAAATTGCGTGGATGGAAATGGTGGGGAGGTTGTGGAGAGGCTAGATCCACCTGAAACACTTCGAATCCATGGATCAAAATCAACAAAACATCATCGAACCAACAAATCATAATTTTTTTGGTATGGCTATTTTTTGTGGGGATTTTCGAAATTAGGTAAAAACAAACAAAAATAGGCGACAAAGTGGGGGGTAGGGACTCCAAGGTGTGAATCAACGTGGCTCTAATCCAAGATGATGTAGGGTGGAACCCTAATTTGAGGATGTTTTCACACTTGGAGGGGGAAAATGGGAAAATCACAAGAACACGCAAGAGGATTCGCTCAAACAAACCCAAATGACACATCCGCTAGAATAGCAAACATGAGATCCACAAGTATCACATGAACAATCAAGGGACATAAGCACAAAGGTAGGGTTCTTCCCAAATCCAAAGGAGATGAGGTCTTGAGGGTGGTCTTCTCCAAGAGGAGGTCTTGATATCCACTTGGGATCTTCTCCTAGGAGGTCTTGAGCTCCTAGAGGAGTGATAGATAAGCAAAGCTCTCTCTCAAATATGTCTCATATGCTTTGCTAACCCTAGCTAGGAGGAGGAGGTGGTCTATATATAGTCTGGCCCGGAATAAGTGAGGAGGAGAGGGGTACATGGGCCTCTGGCCCGGTTAGGCACGCGCAGGTGCCGGATGTCCGGGCTGGGGGCCGGATGTCCGGGGCTTCATGGGAGGCCGGATGTCCGGTCCTGTGGCCGGATGTCCGGGCTGGCTGGGTCCAGACTTCTGTATGCTTCGGGTGGCCTCGGGCCGGATATCCGGGCGGAGAACGGATGTCCGGGGCGTCGCGGGAGGCCGGATGTCCGGGGCTGGTGCCGGATGTCCGGCTTGGCGATGGTCCTGTTTCTGCACGGTTCGGCCGTCCTCGGGCCGGATTTCTGGTTGTTGGGCAGGATGTCCGGGCTGGGCCGGATGTCCGAGCCGGGGCCGGATGTCCGGCTCCTGGAGCTTCACAGCGGCTGCCTTGCTGCTTTTGCTCGGGCCTTCAGGTGCCGGATATCCGGGCCAGGGGCCTGATGTCCGGCCGCTGTAGTATTTCAGCGGTCTCCTTCATCGTGCTTCTTCGTCCGTGTACTTGGGGACTTGGTCTTCACTCCGAGCGTCTCCGAGGTGGTCTTCTTCATACCTAAGCACACATAGCATCTCCGATTGAGGTAGTAGCCATGTCTCACATGGCTCATACGGAAACCCGTTAAGCAGAGATGTCACCTCGGTCTCGATAGCTCTTGCACGTGTTCGTGTCATCGGTCCACTTGGCACTTGGGGAGACAAAGGTAGGTCCATGACGATGACCGTAGGATGTTCCGCATCAGAAAGGCCAGATTCTGTGTTCAGTATTGTCAAGTGAAGTGTGCATTTCCGCTACAACACGAATGACCGGCTCAATGGCTCATATCTCGAAGTCAAAAGCCTGCATCCAGTGGTCCCAAAAAAAAAACCTGCATCCAGTGGAGACGAGAAGCAGTGTAGCTAGGCCATGGTTCAGAATTTTTGCCCTGGTCTCTCACGGCCGGGGTTCATATAAAGATGAGCCAAAAATATGGTAGCCGAGCTAACTGTTCCGGCCGCAGAGTGGACAATTGAAACGGAAAGCAAGAGAGATTTAAGATTTGGATGACATCTCGTCACAGGCGGTCGTGGCGAGAATGCCATGTCTCTGTCTTCGTCTCTTTGCATCGACTACGGTTGATGACAGACTGAAAACGATGCATGCGGTGCCTGCGAGCTGGTGTGTCGCCGTCTACGGAAGTAAGAGTGATGCCGGATGGAGATGACACGAACTTGACCGGCGCGCTGCGGCGCCGGTGGCGTGTCAGTGACAGGCGACGATGTCATGACCCTCCTCTGGCAGCTCGGCGGGAGCCGAGTACTCGATGGTGAACTTGACCGGCTCCGCGGCACCGAGTTCCTGCCAGTCCCAACTCGCGGTTTCGTCGTCGCGAGTGACATGCACCCGGCGCGACACAGGGTCATATACCATGGATGCCTTGCTGTCATAATCTCTGGATTGGTCCATCTCCTCCTTCGACATAGGCATAGTGTCAGTCTCATATAACTTTACTGCTGCCTATATGTCGTTTTATTTACTCTTTATGTCAGACTTGCTATTTTTGGCTGTGTGCACTGCATCCTAGCTATGCAGAGACCAGATGTCGCTCATCATGCTTTGTATCCGTTTGATGCTATATTTTGAGTTAATAAAAGCGCCCTTTATCGGAAAAATATATATGCCTTGCTGCCGGACTCGTATCCAAGTAGCACCAGGTGATGGCGCACATGGCGCTCGCCGCGACGGACGAGCGGCTCCCGGCCCCCAAGTCAGCTGTTGATGCCATCCAGTCTGTGTGTGTCTCCCTCGTGCCGAAGAACGCCCCGATGCCCCATGATTACTACGCTGTCAGTTCTAGGGTTGCCACTTGTTAGCTTTTGTTGCTCGGTGATGGATGTGTTGTCTCCGCCTCCCTAGTTTATCTAGCTCGCTCTTTTTGGTCCAAGGCTGCGAGCCTATGTATCGTCTTTCCAACGTGCTATGAATAGTTCGAACTTTATAAACTTCTCTGTTCTTTCGTGGAACGTCCGCGGTTTAGGCGACCATGACAAATGTGCCATCCCTCTGTTTCTATTGCTTGTCTTCAATAAACCAAGTTCCACGACCTCCCTCCCCACAAACTTCGCTCCTTTCTCCCAACCAAACTCCCAGCGTATATATGCAATGGTCGATGCAGATGGATCCCGTGGCCGGATTGTCACTGCCTAGGACCCCGCCATGTTTTCCCCATAGTTTTAGATAGCGCGCTATCTCGACGCTATAGCGTTTGGAGGGGCATCATGCTAAGCCATTTAGCGCGCTATAGAGGCTGCCGCTATTTGCCATAACCCGCTATTTAAAATTTTGATTTTCACTCTTACCACCACTCTTTCCTCTATGTCTTCCGATCTCTCAGTCACCGTCACCAACATGTACGCTTCCTCGGATCATAGCCTCCACGACTCCTTCCTTGCTGTGCTCGCATCTGTTGCTGGCAATCAAGGCCGACAATTTGACTTGTCGTGGTGCGAGCAGATGAGTCGACAAGGGGTGGATCGTCAACGAGCCAAGATCGGAGGAGCATCGAAGACATAGTGTCAAGATTAGGGAGAGAATGTTAGAGTAATCTTGATTAGTAGTCAAGCTTGCATGTTCGTCGTAATTTGATGTGATCGATTCTGTGGGCGAGTTCTAACAATCGGTATCTAGAGCAAGGTTCGAGACGAAGCTGCGCTTGCCCCGGGGAGGCGACCCGACTAGCGCCTCGGGGCGGGCGATGAAGTCGTTGGGTGGTGCAGCGACGAGGAGGATCGGGTGATTGTCGTTCGGCGAGCGACAAGAGAAAGACGGCGGGTTGTTGTCGGCAAGGTTGTGGAAGGTGATCGTTGATGATTGCGGTGGTGCCGAGGTGCGGTGCAGGAGCTCATCAAGATCGTGTTCCGGGGAAGATAGAGGAGTCAAGTGCGTGCGATTTTGCATGTTTGGTCGTCGTCATCTGTGAGTCGTCGTCATGTCCAAGTGCTCGTCTCTGTGAGGAGGCGTTGAAGATGAAGCGTGCCCAAGTCGTCTATGTGTCTCGACGGGAGGATCAAGTTCAAGTATGTGGGGGCGGTAAACCAGTGAAGGTGAGTCTCTTCAATGAGGCCATGTCTCTACATGAGGCTGGGGTGCATGGTGTAGTGCACGGGGTGGTGTGATCCACAAGGAGCCGGCATGTATCTTGCTAGGGTGGATGGTGAAGTCCATCGGGTGGTGTATTCCACAGGTTACTAGCGAGGCTGGGTAGTCCAAGGCATATTTGAGGTGGTCCGTAAATTCGCCAAGTCAAGATTGGGGAGAGATTGTTGCTGGCAATCAAGGCCGACAATTTGACTTGTCGTGGTGCGAGCAGATGAGTCGACAAGGGGTGGATCGTCAACGAGCCAAGATCGGAGGAGCATCGAAGACATAGTGTCAAGATTAGGGAGAGAATGTTAGAGTAATCTTGATTAGTAGTCAAGCTTACATGCCTTGCTAGCTAGACGTGTCCGTGTAATTAGGTTAGGAATACTGTCTGTGTAATTAGGTTAGGAATACTACGTGAGAGTCCTGTTTGAGTAGGAGTCGTAGGTCATGTTGAGTCCGGTTAGGATTCTAATGGTCTTGTACGTGTAGGTTTAGGAGTACAAGCTCTGGACGGCTTGGTACCTGTAGACTAGCTCCTATATATACGTGAGGCTGCCGTGAGATTTGTAAAACCGTGAGCTGAAAAAGGAGAAAAATAAAGAGGGAAAAGTAAGGCACGACAGGTGCCTTTGGCAAATGTTTTTGTGTGTGCGTGTTCGTCGTGATTTGATGTGATCGATCCGTGGGCGAGTTCCAACAATAGAATGTTAGAGTAATCTTGATTAGTAGTCAAGCTTGCATGCCTTGCTAGCTAGACGTGTCCGTGTAATTAGGTTAGGAATACTACGTGAGAGTCCTGTTTGAGTAGGAGTCGTAGGTCATGTTGAGTCCGGTTAGGATTCTAATGGTCTTGTACGTGTAGGTTTAGGAGTACAAGCTCTGGACGGCTTGGTACCTGTAGACTAGCTCCTATATATACGTGAGGCTGCCGTGAGATTTGTAAAACCGTGAGCTGAAAAAGGAGAAAAATAAAGAGGAAAAAGTAAGGCACGACAGGTGCCTTTGGCAAAAGTTTTTGTGTGTGCGTGTTCGTCGTGTTTTGATGTGATCGATCCGTGGGCGAGTCCAGTAACCTGTGGAATACACCACCCGGTGGACTACACCATCCACCCTGACGAGGCTGGGTAGTCCAAAGCATACTTGAGGTGATCTGTAAATTCGCCAAGTCAAAATTGGGGAGAGAATGTTGTCAACAATCTAGCCGGCAATTTGACTTGTCGTGGTGCGAGCAGAGGAGTCGACAAGGGGCAGATCGTCAACGAGTCAAGACAGGAGAAGCACGGAAGACAAAGTGAGTCAAGATTAGGGAGAGAATGTTAGCAATAATCTTGAGACAAGTAATTAGATGGCACATAGTACGTGAGTCCATGTACTAGTATGCTGTTAATTAGGAGTAATAGCTATTAGGCGTGTACTAGTGTACGTAGGTACTGTCCGTGTCCTTGTAGGTTTTTTTAGGCGTGCGTCCGTGTTGTATTTGGAAGTCCAGTGCGAGTCGGTTTGCTATGCACTGGTGTAGGTCCAATATATATACGGGTGTACGGCGTGAGTTGTAACATCAGACCGTGGGAGTTGAGAAAAAAAGAAAATAAAAATAACAAGGCACGACACGTGCCTTTGGCTAAAGTTTTTGCGCGTGCATGTTCGTCGTAATTTGATGTGATCGATTCTGTGGGCAAGTTCTAACAGCATCTCTCTCCGCGTTGGCTGTTGGCCCGTGGCTCCTCGTCAGAGACTTTAACCTAATCTACTCTCCCTCCGACAAAAACAACTCTAACTTCCACGCCGCCTGTGCCGCCTCCTTCAAAGACACCATACGCTCTCTCGCTCTATTCGAGCTGCCCCTCCTTGATCGCCCTTTCACCTGGTCGTACTAGCAGCTCTCCCCCACCGTCGCCCGTCTCGACCGCACTCTCTTCGACCAAAACAGGAACCTCCTTCTCCCCAACTCCACCATCGCCTCCCTTCCCCGCCCTACGTCTGACCACTTCCCACTCATTGTCACTGCCTCCACTTCCATCACGAAGCCCTCGGTTTTTCGCTTTGAAAACTCCTGGCTCCTAAACTTTCTCTTTCTCCCCTCGGTCATCCCCGCTTGGGATCGCCACCGTTGAAAGTGCAATCATGCCCTTAATCTTATTTTGATGTTGATGACAAAATACATATAGGAGACTAATCATGTTTGTCAAGTATATCACAGGTTTTAGTCCCCGAGGAATCATGTGTGGATCATAACTACATAATCTTATATTGCTCAAGAACGAAGAAACAACATAAATAGCTTAGGCTTTTCGGTTTGTTCTTGAGTATAGGGATCCCGCACTATTAAGAGGGGATCATCGGTACTCGTGAAGGATTTGCTCAAAACCCACGGTTGTTTCAAATTTCTTTCTCACATTATTCACCTTGTCACACTCATACACCCACAAACCTATCCTAGGTTCTTCACCTTGTGACCCACTTGATATATCCTAGGATGAGTTCATTTGGTCTCTGTCTTACCGGACGACCGGTATCTACCGGACGTCTGGTCCTCATTGCCCACCGGAGTCCGGTTCCTGCCGGAAATCCAGTTTATTCCAAATAGAACGAAACTGCCAGATTTCCGGTCCCCACCGAAAATCCGGTCTATCCTATACAGAGCCAAACTGTTGGTCGTCCGGTACTCTCCGGACGTCCGGTCCTTCCTGAGCCGCTGGACGTCCGGCATCATCCGGAAATCCGGTGTGATCCCAACAGAGCCAAACCAACGGATTTACGGTACTCAACGGAAATCCGGTGCACCACATCCAGAACCAAACTGTCGGATTTCCGGTACTTACCGGATGTCCGGTGCCTCCCAAGACACTAGATGTCCGGCAAGTGCCAGACGTCCGACAAACCTATGTCTTACCGAAATCACACTGCGTTCATCCGTTGGCCTGCTATAGCTATCGGATGTCCGGAGATCCACCGGACGTCCGGTGCTTGTTTTGCCACCGGATGTCCGGCACTTACACAGCCAAAGTGGCTCCAACGGCCACATTTGAGTAGCACTATAAATACCCCTCTCCCATCCCGGGAGAGGGTTGACCATTCACTTTGAATCAACCCTAGAACACACACTACTCTCTCTCTCTCTCTCATCCTCATACACCAAATCTTAGATCCCGGAGGGATTTGAGAGAGTTCTTGAGAGGTTCTCCAATCAAGTGATAGATCCACTCCTTCCCCTTTTATTGACCAAAGGAATTTGTGATTTGAGCAAGTCTTGAGCTTTCCCCTTTGATCTTGTTACTCTTGGAGATTGGAGACTCCTAGGCGGTAGGAGTTCTTCGGTGAGGAATCAAACATTGTGATTATCCCTGAAAAGTTTGGAAGGTTTGGAAACCACCTCAAGGTCTACCACTAGTGGTTGAGAAACGCCTTCGTGGTGTTGTCTCAAGGGTAGAATAGGGTGCACCTTCGTGGCATTGGTGTGCCTTCGTGGTAACATCCACCTCTCTAACGGTGACTAGCTTCCCTCCAAGGAAGTGAACATCGGCATACATCCTCGTCTCTCGGAGTTGCGGTTATCCCTAACCCTAACTCCCTACTTGTGGTTATTTGTCTCTTAGTCTTTACTTACGTTATATTGTGCATGCTTGTCTTGCTACTTGTTGTAGTTGCTTATATTGCTTAGCACTAGAATCCCCTTTGCAATTGTTAGGCTCAATTCCATATTCCGCAATATTGCCTAATATTGCTAAGTAACAATTAAAATTTGTAATTGTACCTATTCATCCCCCCCCCCTCTAGGTCCATCTCGATCCTTTCAATTGGTATCAGAGCCTCATGCTCTAATCTTGTGGCTTAACCGCCCTAGAGCAAGATGAACCCCGATGGGACCCCCGTGGTTTCAAATCCTATAGATAAGGATGGTTCTTCTTCGAAAGAACAGATGTTCGTCTCTGAGGATTTGAGATGGGCCCTTGCTAAGCAAAAGGAGGAGCATGATGCTTCTGTTGAGGCCTTGGTCCAAATGAGGATTGCCGCAATGGCTCCGAATCCTATGCCACTTGTTAACTCAAGTGGTCTGCCTCCGGGGTCAACTGCGACCATTCCCCCGTTGGGCCAACAACCTAATAAAAATGACAACTCCGGTGTTTCATGGCTTTATGCAAAACCCAAACTGGAGAAACCTAAGTATAACCCTGGGGGTACGCCTCCTTTGCTTGATGACACTGCAAATTTTTCTCTTTGGAGGGTTGGAATGCAAGATCATCTTTCATTCATCAACGACGAGATGTTGGAGATTTTGGAGAACTGTTACAATCCCGTTAACCCAAAGAATCTCACACCAGGCGAGGCCTATGACAAGCATCTCAATGACACCTCAATCATGCTCATAAGGAAGGGCTTGTCAGACAAGCAGAAAAGGCCATATATTCACATCACAAATGCCAAGGAACTATGGGATAGCATTGTGATGACCAAGACCGGTACCTCCTCTCTTCGGCTTCCACAATATGAGATTGCAAAAGGGGCATTGCAATACTTTTGTATGGAGAAAGGTGAGACCCCCAAGCATCTTCTCGAGTGTCTCATGACTCTTGCCGCCGAGATTGAGTCCTACGATGGTGACAAGAGCCAAGATGGATTCAATCTGACAAAGCGATTCCTCATGGACAAGTTACTTAATGCTCTTTCTCCTTATCATCATCAAATGGTGTGGGACATAAGGTGTGAGTATGGTTTTAAGGACATGTCTCTCGATGATGTCATTTCCACATTCCAATTGTTTGAGGAATCCAAGACCAATGCAACAAGACATCTTGCCATGCATGGTAGTTCATCACCAAAGACCAATCTAGCATTGAAGGCCAAGCATGTGCATATTGAGGAACAAAGTGAAGAAGAAGATGATGATGAAGAAGAAGATTGTGAGATTGACTCGGATGTGGGCCCCTCGTATGAAGACATGGCTCCCTTTGTGAAGAAGTTTAGCACGGGAAAATTTAAGGGAAGATTTCCAAAGAATAAAGTGAGAAGTTGCTACAACTGTGAAGAGACCAACCACTTCTCCAACGATTGCCCATATGAGAAGAGAGAAGATAGACCAAGGTTTCAAAAGACCTTTGTGAAGAAGAAGTTGCCAAACCCTTTGAACTCCAATCTCAAGAAGAGAGATGGGAAGGCAATGGTTGCTCAAGAAGAGTCCGACCCCAATGACGTTGGTGGAGTTGCCGGTGTAGCCCAAGACTCTCAAACCACCTTGAGGCTAGTCAACAAGAGTGGTGAAGTTGTCACCTACAACTACATGAAGGACTACAAGGGCAACGCTCACAAGTGCCTAATGGTTAAGGCCGTGGTGGATGACGGTGAGCAACAAACTTCATCGGACAAGGTCAAGGTAACTCCTCGTCCAAACCCTCCTCTCTTCACTCCTCCTTCCTCTAGTGATGAGTATCTTGATGCGGAGGATAACAATGATGAAGATGATATGAATGATCCTATGTTTGACAAGATAGATAAATTCATGTGCTCCCTTAAAGGAAAGAAGCTCACTATGTTTCGTATGCTCATGGAGATGGTGAGTAAGCACACAATCACCATTAAGGAACTCGAAACCCTTGTTACCGAGGAAAAGGAAAAAATGTGAAATCCTTGAGCGAAAAGTCCAATTTGAGGAAGCACGTAATGATGAATTGTGCTTAAAAATTGGGGCAAACCTTGATATACATGCTAAGAAACTTGCCTCCTTGAAAAAGGCTAAGAGCTCTTGCAAGGAGTTAATGAATGATAATAGTAAGCTTGAAGAGTCTCATGCTACTCTTCCTAAGGATTGTGAGCTTCTAAATTTGTCTCTCAAGACGAAGGAAAAGGAGCTCACCATTCTTACAAAGAGTTTTTAGAAACTAAAACTTACTTATCTCGAGACTCTTGGCAAGGCTTACTCCTCACCTATTATAAATGTTGATGCTTGAACTACTAACTCTAGTGGTGATCTAGCAACTATTCTTGAGTAGAACCACTCGCTAAAAGCTCAACTTGAGAGAGGGCTCATGTCATGTGCCCAAGGACAAAAGAACCTCAATGAAGTGTTGAGCCAACACAAAGAGGTGGTCGCCAAGGAAGGGCTTGGATTTGACCCAAGCACAAGCAAGAAGAAGATGGCTCCTCAAAAGTGCACCACTCCCATCAAGGAGACATCTATGCGTGAAGGGCACAAGGAGAAAGGAAAGGGTAAAGTTGACAAGGTTGTGAGTGGGAAGGCCACTAGGGGCATGCCCACTCTCAATAAGCCCAAGGAATTCATGCCTCGATCCTATGTGCTTCGTAAGGCAAAGGATGGAGATATTTATGCGCAATTTGTTGGTGCTCGCAATGCTTTCCGTTTCTATGCAATTTGGGTTCCTAAGACCCTTGTTACTAACTTGAGAGGTCCCATTGCAAAATTGGTGCCTCTAACCAAGACTTAAATTGTGTGTAGGTTGCCTTCTCCGGTGGAGTCAAATGGGTGATTGATAGTGCATGCACCAACCATATGACCAGAGATAGCAAATTGCTCACGGACTTCATGGAAGCTATTCGACAATTTATGAGCATTGTGTTTGGTGGAGGATCAAAAGGACAGGTACTTGGATTGGGCAAAGTGGCTATTACTAATGACATGGTTCTTGCAAATGTCATTCTTGTCCAATCCTTTAAATATCATTTGCTTTCCGTTCGCCAATTGGCTTCCGTTGGTTATGATACACTATTTTGACTAACGGATGTGAAAGTCTTTACGAGAGATACTCTCAAAGTGGCCTTTGTTGGAGAGTTGGATGGCAACCTTTACATGGTTGATTTCTCAAAAGAGAGCACCTTCCATGCAACTTGTCTAATGGCCAAGGCCGACAAGGGGTGGCTATGGCATCGCCGTCTAGCCCATGTCGGCATGAGAAATCTTCAAGATCTCTTAAAGGGTGATCACATCCTCATACTAACCAATCTTTCTTTTGAGAAATATCATGTGTGTAGTGAATGCATAGCCGGGAAGCAACATCAATCAAAGCACCCACCCAAGAATATCGTATCAACGTCAAGGCCTTTGGAGCTCCTTCATGTGGACCTCTTCGGGCCTCCATCATGGGATAGTCTTGGTGGGAAGAAGTATGGTCTTGCCATTCTTGATGATTACTCAAGATACACATGGGTATTTTTCCTCAAGTCCAAGGACGAGACGAAGATCACCTTCATTGATTTTGCCAAGCAAGTTCAACGAAAGTTTGACAAGGTGATCTTAGCAATAAGAAGTGACAATCTCTTTGAGTTCAAGAACTACACCTTGGAAGAGTTCCTTAGTGATGAGGGGATTGAGCATTAATATTCTGCACCTTACACCCCTCAACAAAATGGTGTAGCCAAGAGGAAGAACCGCACACTTGTGGAAATGGCAAGGTCCATGTTGGATGAGTAGAAGTCAGCACATAGCTTTTGGGCCGAGGCCGTCAACACCGCATGCCATGCATCAAACCGGCTCTTCCTTCTCAAGATCTTGGAGAAGACCCCATACGAGCTCCTAACCGGGAACAAGCCAAACATCAAGTACTTCCATGTATTCAGGTGCAAGTGCTTCATTCTCAACAAGAGAGAACGGTTAGGAAAATTTCAATCCAAAACCATTGAGGGATATTTGTTGGTTATGAGTCAAACTCTCACGCCTATAGGGTCTACAAAAAATCCAATGGATGTGTTGTAGAAACTTGTGATGTGGTGTTTGATGAGTTTAATGGCTCCCATGGGGAGCAAGTTGATCTAAGTGATGTAGGTGATGAAGATCCTTCACAAGATATCTTGACCATGGGTGTTGTTGCTCTTCTTCCAATGGAACAAGTACCTCATTGAGATGAGGAAGAAGACACAAGCTCCATTCATGCTCAAGCAACTACAACAATCACACCACCACAAGATCCCGTTGCTCAAGAGGAGCCCATAATGCAAGAACAAGAACAAGACCCTCACCAACAACGACCACAAGAACAAGAACATGCAACTATTGAAGATGATGAGCCTTATCATGATGATGAGCCTCAACAAATGGAACATGAAGAGGAATATCATCCACCACACATTAATGACCTATTTGTTGAGGATGTTGATGATGGAAATAAAGTTGAACCTAGTGAAACCTTAACCTCCATCATGCCTCGAGTGGCCGGTCACGTGGACGTTGACCAAATTCTCACCGGAATATCGGAAGGTAGAGTCACTCATAAACAATTGACTAACTTTTGTGCTCACTTCTCATTTGTGTCTAGTATTGAGCCACTCAAGGTACAAGACGTGTTGATGGGCACCGATTGGCTTGTTGCCATGCAAGAAGAGTTGAACAACTTCAAACGCAACAAGGTGTGGACGTTGGTTGAAAGGCCGAACAAGGAACACAATGTCATTGGAACGAAGTGGAACTTCAAGAACAAGCCAGATGAACATGGTACCATCATTAGAAACAAGGCAAGGTTAGTGGCACAAGGGTTCTCTCAACTTGAAGGTTTGGACTTTGATGAGACCTTTGCTCCGTTGCCCGTCTTGAATCCATTCTCATCTTGCTTGCTTATGCCACTTTCAATGATTTCACATTACATCAAATGGATGTGAAAAGTGCTTTTCTTAACAGTCCTCTACACTAGTAGAAAACAGGGCTTTGATCCTGGCCAGATCAGAGCTTTAGACCCGGTCGAGTTACGAACCGGGACTAATGGGTGCATCAGTCCCGGTTCGACTGGCCAGGGAGCCGGCCGGGCCTCGACGGGCATCAGTCCCGGTTCGTCTGGGACCTTTAGTCCCGGTTCCAGCTACCAACCGGGACTAAAGGTCCTGGCTCCTGGCGCAACCCCTTTATTCCCGGTTCGTGGCTGGAACCGGGACTAAAGGTCTGTCTTCAGTCCCGGTTCTAGCCACGAACCGGGACTAATAAAATGCCTATATATACCCCGCCCCCGCCGCTCACTCCTCTGTTTTTTGGCCGGCCAGCGTGTGCAGGGTGTGTGCTACTCTCTGTTCTCACCTCCTATGCACATGAGGTGTTCGATGAAATGCCCGAGCAACACTTAAGCTTTCTCACCTCTCCAAGCTCGACCTCCAAGCTCCATTTTGCCCAAGATTTCTCTAGGTTTGGCGGTGCACCAACTATCCAAGTGTTCTAAAAAGGTTAGCAACTTCATCGTTTCATCTCTCACTCCTAGTTTAGCTCATTTCAAATGCTCTAGAAGTAGAGTGGTTTGTGGGTTTTAGTGGAGGGGTGTACGTGGGAGTTCTTTTGATTTAGATGCACAATTTGAGCTGAAATTAACTTCTTAGAGTCTGCACATGTGTAGGGTGCCGTCCCCGTCCCCGTCCTCACCGCCGTCGATCGCCCGCGCCGATCTCATCGCCGGAACCACCGTGGTGAGCCTCTTGTTCTTATCTTCTTTTTAAAAGAAAAAAAATTTCTTACTTGTATGATTTAGATAGATACTTGTATAATTTTCTTACATTTATTATTGTTTGTTATTATATAGTGCCATGACTTTGGTATCCGCCCCCGTCGGCCCTCGTCCTTTCTATGATTCGGATGTGGTATATTATCTTTTATTATGATTTGTTTCATTTAGTGTTTATGACAATTATGCCGACCAACGTGACATAGATGTTTTTATCTAGGAGGTATGTGAACCGGAAATTCCAACCGACCCTCTTGTCGAGAGGTTAAATTTAGTTGAAAAAGAAAACAATTACTTGAAGAAAAAATTGAAAAGAATTGAGGAGGAGAAGATGGAATTGGAGTTGCATGTTGCCGATGTCGTCGATGATCACAAGATCAAGATGGATGCAATGCGCTTGAAGATTAGAAAGATTAGAAAATATGCCATTCATAATGAGGCTTGGTATCATTATGCCGTTGGATCAATTGTTACCTTAGTTGCGATTATGATCGCATTTGTTGTTGTTTTTCATAGTTTCAATGTATGTTTTAATTAGATGCTCTAGAGAGCTATATGTTGTTCTATGAGAACTATATATGTATGAACTTTATGTATTTATTTTTTCAGTAATAACATTTGATCACTACTGTACTTTGGTTTTAATGTGATGATGAACTTGTATTAATTTAGTCACTTCTCTATTCATGATGTTCTGTAATGGTTTTTGATACACTTAATTATATAATTCACGCAGATGAACCGGCAATGGATGTACGGTGACCGACGCACCTCCGAGTATCTTGAGGGCCTGCATAAATTTCTCGAAGTGGCTGAGGCAAACAAGCAGAATGGTTTTATGTATTGTCCATGCCTTGTCTGTGAGAATACGAAGGATTAGTCTAACTTGAAAACCCTTCACGTCCACCTGCTTGAGAAGGGTTTCATGCCACACTATAATGTTTGGACCAAGCACGGAGAAAGAGGGGTTATGATGGAAGACAACGATGAAGAAGAGGATGATGACAACTATCCCCCTGAATACGGTGATACTGCAACGTGAGAAGCTGAAGATCAAGAGGAACTAGACGATGTGCCCGATGATGATCTTCGCCGGGTCATTGTTGATGCAAAGAGACAATGCCAAAGTGAAAGGGAGAAGTTGAAGTTCGATCGCATGTTAGAGGAACACAAAAAAGGGTTGTACCCAAATTGCGAAGATGACAACACAAAGCTCGGTACCACACAGGAATTGTTGAAGTGGAAGGCGGACAATGGTGTATTTGACAACGGATTTGGGAAGCTTCTGAAAATAATGAAGAAGAAGCTTCCAAAGGATAACGAATTGCCCGACAGTACGTACGAAGCAAAGAAGGTTCTATGCCCTCTAGGATTGGAGGTGCAGAAGATACATGCATGCCCTAATGACTGCATCCTCTACCGCGGTGAGTACGAGGATTTGAACGCATGCCCGGTATGCGGTGCATTGCGGTATAAGATCAGACGAGATGACCCTGGTGATGTTGAGGGCGAGCTCCCCAGGAAGAGGGTTCCTGCCAAGGTGATGTGGTATGCTCCTATAATACCACGGCTGAAACGTCTGTTCAGAAACAAAGAGCATGCCAAGTTGATGCGATGGCACAAAGAAGACCGTAAGAAAGACGGGAAGTTGAGAGCACCCGCTGACGGGTCGCAGTGGAGAAAAATCGAGAGAAGGTGGGGGGACTTTGCAGGTGACGCAAGGAACGTATGGTTTGGTTTAAGTGCAGATGGCATTAATCCTTTTGGGGAGCAGAGCAGCAATCATAGCACCTGGCCCGTGAATCTATGTATCTATAACCTTCCTCCTTGGTTGTGCATGAAGCAGAAGTTCATTATGATGCCAGTGCTCATCCAAGGCCCTAAGCAACCCGGCAACGACATTGATGTGTACCTAAGGCCATTAGTTGAAGAACTTTTGCAGCTGTCGAATGGAGAAGGTGTACGTGTGTGGGATGAGCACAAAAAGGAGGAATTTGACCTACATGCGTTGCTGTTTGTAACCATCAATGATTGGCCTGCTCTTAGTAACCTTTCAGGACAGACAAACAAGGGATACCTCACATGCACGCACTGTTTAGATGACACCGAAAGTATATATTTGGAGAAATATAGGAAGAATGTGTACCTGGGACATCGTCGATTTCTTCCGACCAACCATCAATGTCGAAAGAAAGGCAAGCATTTCAAAGGTGAGGCAGATCACCGGAAGAAGCCCGCCCTCCGTACTGGTGATCACATACTTGATATGGTCAAAGGTGACGCGCACCCATGTGGAAGAAGAAATCTATATTTTGGGACCTACCCTATTGGAAAGACCTAAAGGTCCGCTCTGCAATCGACGTGATGCACGTGATGAAGAATCTTTGCGTGAACCTTCTAGGCTTCTTGGGCGTGTATGGGAAGACAAAAGATACACTGGAGGCACGGGAGGACCAGCAACGTGTGCACGAAAAAGACGGCATGCATCGAAAGCAGTATGAAGGTCCTGCCAGCTACGCTCTTACCAAAGAAGAGAAGGAAATCTTCTTTGAATGCCTGCTCAGTATGAAGGTCCCGTCTGGATTCTCATCGAATATAAAGGGAATAATAAATATGGCAGAGAAAAAGTTCCCGAACCTAAAGTCTCATGACTGCCACGTGATTATGACGCAACTGCTTCCGGTTGCATTGAGGGGGCTTCTACCGGAAAACGTTCGATTAGCCATTGTGAAGCTATGTGCATTCCTCAATGCAATCTCTCAGAAGGTAATCAATCCAAATATCCTACCAAGGTTAAAGAATGATTTGGTGCAATGTCTTGTCAGTTTCGAGCTGGTGTTCCCACCATCCTTCTTCAATATCATGACGCACGTCCTAGTTCATCTAGTCGACGAGATTGCCATTCTGGGTCCTGTATTTCTACACAATATGTTCCCCATTGAGAGGTTCATGGGAGTCTTAAAGAAATATGTTCATAACCGTGCTAGGCCAGAAGGAAGAATCTCCATGGGCCATCAAACAGAGGAGGTCATTGGGTTTTGTGTTGACTTTATTCCTGACCTTAAGCCGATTGGTCTCCCTCAATCGCGGTATGAGGGGAGACTGACTGGAAAAGGCACGCTAGGAGCGGATGCAATAATATGTAGGGACGGGCATTCTTGGGCTCAAGCACACTACACAGTTCTACAGAATTCTACCTTGGTGACCCCGTATGTCAATGAACACAAGAATTTTCTGCGCTCCAAACACCCGGAGCAGTGTGACGACTGGATTACATGTGAACACATCAGGACTTTCGGCAGTTGGTTGCAAACACATCTCATCGGTAACAACATTGTTGGAGATGAGCTGTACTCGTTGGCCAGGACACCATCTTCGACTGTATTGACTTACCAAGGGTACGAGATAAATGGGAATACATTTTACACGATCGCCCAAGATCAAAAGAGCACCAACCAAAACAGTGGTGTCCGCTTTGATGCAGCAACCAACAGGCGAAAGGACACATATTATGGTTACATAGTGGACATATGGGAACTTGACTATGGACATGATTTTAAGGTCCCTTTGTTTCGGTGCAAATGGGTCAATCGGTCAGGAGGCGGGGTACAGGTAGACCCGCAGTACGGAATGACAACAGTGGATCTCAACAATCTTGGGTACACAGATGAACCATTCGTCCTAGCCAATGATGTGGCGCAGGTTTTCTATGTGAAGGACATGTCTACCAAACCGAGAAAAAGAAAAGATAAGGAAGCGAATACATCATACGATGAGCCAAAGCGTACATAGTTCTTTCAGGGAAAAGAGACATCGTGGGAGTGGAGGGCAAGACAGACATGTCTGAAGATTATGAAAAGTTTCATGAAATTCCTCCCTTCAAAGTGAAGGCTGACCCAAGCACCCTGTTAAACGATGAAGATTATCCATGGTTACGGCGCAATAAGCAAGGGACACACGCGAAGAAAAAGTGAAGACTTTCTCTCCACAACTATTCTGATGATGGCTTTGATCTAGAATATCACTGCAGTTACATGTCAAGAAATGAAATACCTTTTGTAACATATGAGTTTTCGTCCTTTTGAGAGTTCATTTGTACTGCTTTTCAATTTCAGGGTCCATTTTGTACACGAAGTGTATCCAGTTTTTGCCATAACCCTCTCAAGTTTTTAGCACATGCTATGTGGGTGAAATGATGATACCATGCCAACTTTCAACCTTTTCAGAGTTCATTTGTAGTGCTTTTCAATTTCAGGGTCATTTAGCTAAAAAAAAGATTAAATGCATGAAAAGAATGAACTAAAAAGCTTTTATAAAACTCTAATAGAAAAAAGAATGAACTAAAAAGAATCAATTGATTTTTTTTGTTATGATCAATTAAAACAAAACTATAATAATCTTCAAGAGCAAAAAGAATCAACTAAAAAGTTTTATAAACCTCTAATTATTATAAAAGTATTTTTGAAACTAAAATTATATAAAATTTATGCAACTAAAATTATCAAAGTATTTTTTGTTCAAAACTTTAATAGCAAAAAGAATTTTTCATAAAGTATTTTTTGTTAGAAACTTTAATAGCAAACTAAAATAACAAAATCTGTTTTTGATTAAAACTCCCATTTAAAATAACCTAAAAATTACCAAAATGAATATAATCATAAAACACAGTAATATTAAACAGCAGGAAAAAGAATCACAAAAAAATCTAGTTTTAAAGTAAAGTTATTCACAAACTAGTGATTCACACAAATTTCAAAGAATTCAAATTTAAACTATTCAAATTTGAAAACTACTGGCACTAACAGAAAGTTTATAATTTTTTGTGACCTAAAGCAAAAAGAATCACTCAAAAACTCAAAGTATTTAGCTGTAAGTAGAAACAAAAGAAAATAAATAAAGCAAAAAACAAAACAAAAATACTGGAAAAGACCTTTAGTCCCGGTTGCTACCACAAACCGGGACTAAAAAGTAAAAAAAATAATAAAAAATGCCGCCTACTGGGCCACCACGGCCTGCATACGACTAGAAACCCAACACGCTAGTTGGGCCAAGATGCAGGCCCGCAGCAGGCCCAGTAGGCCCACAGGCAGAGGTGGTTCGTTTAGGCCCGCAGGCCTGCATAAGAGAGGTGCTCGACAGAGCTGGCGCAGCCGCGCTTATAAACCACTATCGAGGCCTCTCAGCTAGCGAGGTGCGACTAAACATCCACCCGCTCGACGGCATGCCAGCCGCAGCCCTTTAGTCCCGATTGGTGGCACCAACCGGGACTAAAGGCCCCCCTTTAGTCCCGGTCCGAGCCACCAACCGGGACTAAAGGGCTGTGCTTCCCGCCCTTTCGCCTGGCGAAATTGACCTTTAGTCCCGGTTGGTGGCTCGCACCGGGACTAAAGGGGGGCCTTTAGTCCCGGTTTGATCCTCCAACCGGGACTAAAGGTGGGGGTATATAACTAGGACTTGGGAAATTTTCCAAAGTCATCTGCTCCCCGACGCCCACACACCCACGACGCCGCCAGGCTGCCGGATCGCCGCCGCCCCCAAGCCCGTCCTCGTCGTCGCCGCCCCCGACGCCGGCCACCCGCGCCTCCTCCCCGGCGCCCTCGACCTCGCCGTCGACATCGCCGGCGCCCTCGACCTCGACCTCAACCTCGACCTCGACCTCGCCGTCGACCTCGCCCTCGACCTCGCCGTCGCCTCGACGTCGCTGCCGAGCCCGAGCTGTGAGCCTCCTCCCTCTCCCCCCTCTCTCCTCCCGATCGAAGCCCCTCCCCGAGCCCATCCCCCACCTCGCCGGCCGCCCCTCGCCGAGCCCATCCCCCACCTAGCCGGCCGCCCCTCCCCGGTGCTGTAGATTGAACACACACACACACACACACACATTCTTCTGTTCCTTTTTTTAGAGTGTACAATTATAGGTTATTAGTTAACAGAATGTTCCATTTTGTAAAATCCATAGTAAATGATATGTGCATCATATGAACTTGTGCCAATGGAGTATTTGAAGATTGCTATATCTACTACATGCTCATGTCAGTTTCATAAATTGTAAAATTGTTATGCTTGCTGTTATGTGCCTCCCAAGTCAGCATCATGATGTTGTTGTCAGCATGCCCAGTTCTTCACTAAGTCTAAAATCTGTTATATCTTCTTGCCATGTTCTATTGATGCTACCATCATATCCATGACTCTTCTGAACATGATCAGTAACCATGTTTTGTGGTTTATGTTATGATCTATCATGCCATACCTTTTGATGCCATGTTCTTGCCCTGTAGCATATTTAATTCTTGCCTCCAAGTGTGCATCTTAAATCTGTTTCTGCCACACTGTGAATTACACTAAGTCTGAGAATCTGTTTTAACTTTGCAACTTGCCTTGACGAATCCGTGGAGTTGCCTAGGTTTTACTAGGTTTACTAGGTTTTACTAGGTTTACTAGGTTTTTTTGCCATGCAAGCGCTACTATATATACTTAGGTTTTGCCTAATGTTTTTTCAATCGGTAGAACTATTACAGGTTGTGGTGTTGCATCTCCGTGGAGTTGGCCCTGATCGTCCCTCCGCTGTTCGACAAAAGGTGTCCATTTGTTGTATGTTGAGTTTTGTTCATAGGATGATGCATGGTTGGTTCATTTGTTGAGTTGTGTATTCATCCATGTGTATAAATCTTGTATTCATTTTGTATTCATCTTGTGTATAAATCTTGTATTCATCTTGTCGTTAAAACATAACCCCGATATATAACCCCGATATATATGTATGTAGATGTATATGTATGTATGTATACTTTAGTATGTAGATGTATATGTATATCATAGCAAAAAAAAGATGTATTCCCGGATGTTATCCCCCTTCACCTATATCGTGTAGTGCCACGTTAGAACACCCCTAACTCTCTCGGGAATTCAACATATTCCCGATAACTTCGACATGAGGGGGGGTCGTTAAAACATAACCCCGATAACTTCGACATGAGGGGGCCGGGGGGTGGTTCGTTAAAACATAACCCCCTAGAAGAAAGAGCGTTGTCGATCTACCCCCTGCCGCCCCTACCCGTAATTGTTATGTATAATACTATATATTGGCGTCTAATTCACCGGTCTTACCTCAGTGAGCCGAAGGGACTTTATTTATTCGGTAGGCGGCCGGCATAGGTCAATGTGGTAGACTGGATAGTTCGATCTCCTGCATAGCGATTATTTTTTGTAAAGTGTCCTCTCCTGAAAGTATAACCCCGATAACTTCGACATGAGGGGGGACGTCGGACATGCATGAGAGAGGCGGTCCGCAAAGTATAACCCCCGATAACTTTGCATGATGTTTGCGACTAATCCATTGCTCATATATGCATATGATTCCTTGTTGTGATTAGCTAGGTATATGTTTGCCACTAATCCATCTCTCATGGTTGTATATTGCCATGTTGTAACATTTGCAGAAACTATGGACAAAGACTTAGAAAAAGAAGAGTTGTTGGGGGATATAATCCGCGACGGAGGTGATCACTTGTCGTTTCTCAATGACACCGATGGTGAGGAAGGAGATCATGACGGCTCCGGTGATCGAGTGGAGGAGAAAGGAGATCATGACGGCTCCGGTGACCGAACGGTGGAGCAAGGAGATCATGACGGCTCCGGTGACCGAACGGAGGAGGGAGCCTTAACTGTTACAAAGTCCGGCGAGGTATATATACATATATTAATTAAGCCTCTGCTGACTTGATGCATTAATTGTTTTGTATGTACATATATTAACGCTTCTTTCTTCTTTTAATTAGCCCTCCGGATCGAGCCAAACTTCCGTAAGGAGACGAGGCCCGAAGAAAAGGTTGCGCCAGGATGAAAGGTTCACGATCGAAGAAGTCGGTCGAGATGGCCAACCGATTGCTCCCAAGCGGAGCAGGGGCACATTTATACATCAGTGCGGAGTGGTTGTTAGGGACCGCGTCCCGATCAGCATCCAAGAATGGAATAAGAAGAAGGACCCTGAAGTTTCTTCTGTCCAGGATAGACAGAAAGATGATCTTTGGACCTCGCTGATGACAAATTTCAGCCTACCGCCAGAGGCGGATCCGAATAAGGTCAAGGTGTTTGCTCTTAAGAAGATGGTAGAACTATTCAAGAACTGGAAGAAAGATTTGAACAAAAAGTTTGTCGAGAAAGACAAGACTCCAGAATTCACCGGTGCATATGAGAAGATAATTGATCACTGGCCCGCATTTGTGGCCTACAAGAAATCGGACAAGGGCAAGCAAAGGTCAGCGACAAAGAAGCTAAATGCTGCAAAGAAGAAGTATCACCATGTTATGGGGTCAGGTGGCTACAGCAAAGCCCGGCCTACGTGGGACAAAGCTGAGCAAGACCTGCTTGCTAAAGTGGTCCAACCAGCGACATTGCACTGGCCAGATCGGTCAAGGACTTGGTTCTTCGGGGTTGGGGGAACTTTGGACCCAGACACAGGGGAGTGTGTTTGGACAAAAGCTCAACTTGCAATACCCGTCAAGAAGCTTCAGGAAGCAATCCAGGCAGCGCAGGAAGGGAGGTCACATCCCGACAGAGAGAATGACGAGCTAACACATGCCCTCGGGAATCCTGAACACCCTGGACGAACACGAGGCACATCAGGCTCCGTTCCGTGGAAGGATGGGTTTCCCGACAGCGATGGTTATAGAAGCCGAGAGAGAAAGAAGAAAGCGGAAGCAAGCGAAATGCAGAAGATCAATGCAAGATTAGCGAAACTAGAGGAACTTGAGAGCCAGCGAGCTACCGGCCAACCATCTCAGCGGCACGAAGATCCTTCCTTCGACACTGCCCCAGAAGCTACCCCACTATCTCAGCGGAGAAGCAGCGTGGCTTCCACGGAGCTCCTTCAGCCTGATATCACGGCTCTTCGCTACCCCGTGGATAATATCACGGAGACTGAACATTGAGTGCTAATGGCGAAATGCCAGAACCTGACCTTGAAGGCGGCGGTCGGCTCTGTTTTACCACCTCGAACTGAGGGAACTTTCCATTGCCGTCCGATTCCACATGGCTATGCTATTGTCACGGTGGATGAGATAATGGCGGGATTTGAGGGGCTGGAGCTTGACTACCCTACAGGTGAAGGGGAGGATCTTCTGGAAAATGCCTTAAGGAGTACCTGTCTATGGAGAAAGGAGTACATCAAGCTTCCAAACTGGACGCCGCCTCAGCAGACGCAGCCGGATCCTCAGCAGACTCCTCCTCGCAGTCCAGTTGTGCTACCTCCGCTGCCTGAGTCGTCTCCGGCGCGTCATCCGTCTCCGCCGCCTCAGCAGACTCTAACGGAGGAGGCCCCTCAGCAGAATCCTCCTCCGCCTCAGCTGTCTCCGGCGCGTCAGCCGTCTCCGCCCCCGCACTTGCCTCCGCCGCGTCAGTGAACTCCGCCTCGTCAGCAACAGCGGAAGAGAGCCGCCGCCGCTCCGGCGGCTAGCAGTACAAAAGGCGGGAAGAAATTCAAATCTGGTCCAAGCCTCAGGGTTCCTCCAAAGTTACCATATGAGAGGACTGACCAGGAAAACAAGGAAATCAGTGCTGCCGAAGTGCAGGCCCATTTTGCACGGAAAGTTCCACCTTCGAAGGAAAAAATAGATCCAGTAAAGGCGAATCGCACTCTGGATGCCCTTACGCGACCACCTCCGCCTCCGCTGCTATCAAACTATGACCGCACTATTGCAAAGACATATGACAAAGCTAAGAGTCGGTCGAGATGTAGCAGTACTGGTGCAAGAAGTGGGAAAACAATTCCCCAGCTCGGCGAACAGGAAAAGCAATCGTGCCCCCCGCTCAAGGTGTTTACCGATACCCCGGGGGTAGCGGCCGTTGCTCCTGGTTTCAATCCTAGTGATTACCCAGGCGATGATGTACATTTTGAAATCGCTAAGCCGGTAGACACCTTTAAATACCAACACGGGAAGCATCTCGTCAGAACTGATGATCTGGAACAAGATCTACCAACGATGATGCGAACATTACATAAATGGTACTTGGAAACCTGCAAGGATGGGATGGGCAGTATCTTGGTGGGAATTAAGGATGAGCACGAGTTCGTTGGAGTCGACTCGATCTTCGTTGAATTTGACGAACTCTTTCAGTTATACAATCAAGCCGCCCTCGACAAAAGTCGCGTGGCTTGTTATTGTCTGTAAGTATTATTTCTGTAATTAGGTCTTTAGCTTAGCTCATTCATTGCATGTATATAATTATCCTCACTATATTATGCAGATTGAAGATCGTCGGATTTAAAAAAGGACAAATCTATGACATTGGGTTCATTAACCCAAATATCGTAAATGAATGGTCGGTACAGAAGATCCCCGAGGATACTGAGAAAATCTTGCTCAGCTCATTCCTTCGACACCAAAACAAAAGGGAAATACTCTTTCCTTACAACTTCAAGTGAGTGTTACTGTCTTCTGCATATTCTGTTTCGCTGACTCGAGGTTAAGTGTAATTGATGAGTTATGCGCGCGCAGGTTCCACTTTATTCTGCTAGCCATTCAGCTTGACGAGGGAGCAGTAATTGTCTTGGACTTGAGACATAAAGAGGCTACGGAGTATGCGGACATGATTGAAATGCTCCAGAAGTAAGTTCAATCATTATCGCACTATGTCGGCAACTTTCGTTCATTTCCTGATATCAAGTAATCATTTTCTTTGCCGGGCAGGGTTTGGAAAAAGTTCATCACGCAGGTTCAGGTTGAATGGAGACCGGAGCTACGATTTAAACAACCTAGAGTAAGTAGTACTAGCTAGTTCCGCGCATCTCTCATTGATTCTAGTTTCAATACCATTATCATGGTTGATTATCATTTTGATTGAACTCTATTCTCGTAAAGTGCATGTGGTAGGAACCCGGAACTGAGTTATGTGGATACTACGTTTGCGAGTTCATTCACCAAAAGACCACCGAGAGGGGCTTCAATAAACAACAATTTGAAGTACGTAAACAATATTCATAATTTTATTTTATCACCATCAATTGTGTTGATTTCATTCATATATATATATATATATATATATATATATATATATATATATATATATATATATATATATATATATATTGACCCCCCTTCTTTAAATTAGACCATGCAGAACTGGAACGTACTCCTACCAGCTGATCGCCTACGCGCAATTCAAGAGGAGTTGGCGGGATTCTTTGTTGACCATGTCATTCCTAAAGACGGAAAATGCCATCGGGAATTGCAAACCTGTTGAATAGATATATGCATCAACGTGTACTATCTGTAGTAGCGTCGAATAGATATACGAAAACTTGTTGTTCGACCAACAAGCACGGAGAAAGAGAGGTCACTTCTCTCTATATATTGATCACGTTCCTTCATTGCTTACTAGCTAGCATCGAGTTCTCTCTATATGTAGTAGCTAGCGTCGACCAAGCACGGAGAAAGAGAGGTCACTTCTCTCTATTAGCTAGCTAACACAATATGAAACCCCTAAACCCTCCAAAACCCCTAAACCCCCCCCCTTTAAAAAAAAAACCAGCGCCTGCGAGCTGCTGACGTGTGGCTGCCTTTTAGTCCCGGTTGGTGTTACCAACCGGGACTAAAGGTCCTCCTGCCTGAGTGCTGCGCAGCGGACACGTGGAGACCCTTTAGTCCCGGTTGGTGTTACCAACCGGGACTAAAGGTCCTCCTGCCAGCGCGCCCCACAGCGGCCACGTGGAGCACCTTTGGTCCCGGTTTGTAGGCCAACCGGGACTAAAGGTTTTAGGCATTTGTCCCGATCGTTTTGTCCCGGTTCCAGAACCGGGACTAAAGGCCCTCTGGAACCAGGACTAATGCCCTGTTTTGTACCAGTGCTACAAGAGGAGGTATACGTGTCACAACCACCTCTGTTCGTTGATCCCGATCACAAAGACTATGTTTACAAATTTCACAAGGCTTTGTATGGCCTCAAACAAGCACCACGTGCTTGGTATGATCATGTCAAGAAGTTTTTAATCGATGATGGTTTTGTGAGAGGGTTGATTGACCCGACTCTTTTTACTAAGAGGGAAAAAAGGTGATTTGATCTTATGCCAAATCTATGTAGATGACATCATTTATGGTTCACCTAACATTCATCTTTGCAAGAAGTTTGCGGCTTCCATGACCAAGAATTTTGCGATGTCACTCAATGCAAACTTGACATTCTTTCTTGGATTTCAAATTCAACAATGTCATGAAGGGATTTTTCTATCTCAAACCAAGTACACCCAGGACATTCTTGAGAAGTTTGGAATGATAAATGCCAAGCCTTGCAAGACACCCATGGCAACCAAAGTTGTTCTTAATGCCGACGAAAATGGTACACCCTTTGACACATCTCTTTACCACTCTATGACAGGTTCTTTGCTTTACCTTTGTGCATCTAGACCGGATATCATGTTAAGTGTAGGCATATGTGCACGATATCAAGCTTCTCCTAAGGAAAGTCATCATTTGATAGTTAAGCACATTCTTAGATACCTTGTTCACACCCCCAACGTTGGGTCTATGGTACCCCAAGGATGCCAAGTTTGGTCTCATTGGGTACTCGGATGCGGATTGGGCTAGAGACAAGGTGGATCGGAAGTCAACCTCCGGTGCATGCCAATTCCTTGGACACTCCATAGTAAGTTGGTCCTCGAAGAAGTAGAATTGCGTCTCCTTCTCCACCGCTGAAGCCGAATACATTGCCACCGGAAGCTGTGCAACACAATTGCTATGGATGAGGCAAACCTTGAAGGATTATGGAATTACATATAAGAAGGTCCCTCTTCTATGTGACAATGAAAGTGCAATCAAGATCACCAACAACCCCGTTCAACACCCTCGCACCAAGCATATTGACATTCGTCATCACTTCATAAGGGACCATGTGCAAAAAGGAGACATTGAGATAGCTCATGTTGGAACGGATATGCAACTTGCCGACATCTTCACCAAGCCATTGGACGAAGCACGGTTTTGCCAACTAAGGCGTGAACTTGGTATCTTGGAACTTGCGAACATTGCCGTGTGATATCATGTACCTATGCATGCATTTACTTCATATCTTGTCTAGGTGTAGGCATGTATTTAGGGGGAGAAATTCAATTCATGAATCTTCTTCTCTCTATATGTGCACAAATAAACCAAACACTCTCAAAATTACTATGTTAATTTCTATGTGATAAATAGTGCTTTAAATGATGGAGTAGTGATTTTGGGCCCAAGGTTAAAATCTTCGCGGTGCCTAGTCACATACACTCAAACATGGTGGCCTAGGCCACCGCCCTTCCATTTGGAAGGTTTGATTGTCATTCGAGCGTCTCTATTCGTGTGTCTTATGGATATATTTAAGCTACTCCATGTATATATATATATATATATATATATATATATATATATATATATATATATATATTATTCCTTGTCTTGATATCCTCTCCATCGCGTCATCATGTCATGGTTATCACCTCATATCCTCGTATATCATATCACAAGCCCATTCATATCTTCGCCTATAACTTGTTCGGTGACAGATCCTTCTGTTGCTCACCGGATTTCCAAAACTCTCCGGAGGTCCAATGGCTCACGACTGCCCGGACGTCCGGTTCTCTCCGGCCGTCTGGTTGCTGTGCACCGATTGCATCTACACCCTCTGGGCCAATTCGCTCAATCCAGGCACCGAAATTCCGACACCTTCCGATCGTCCGGTCCCTGGTGTTTTCTAGCGTACTCTACAGGCATCGGTCATCCGGTACCTACCGGGCGTCCGGTCGTATCGCGGCCCATATAAAATCTGGGAGGTGGGATCGACCGGGCAGTTACCCTTAATCGATCCCCACCCCCACCACTCACTGCCGCGCTGCCAGGTGCCACCGCCGGCCGCTTCTCCTCGATTCCGCCCTCACCGGCCTCCATTTTCTCTCATGAGGTAGATCTCCATCCGCCCCTTCTCCTCCTCTGCTCGGTTTTTCGATTTGGAGGTGGATTTTGACCAGTTAGGATCTCCTCTCCATTAGGCCGTTCATTGGGTTGTTGTGAGGATTTGCGATGCCAAAGATCAAGCATTCCGCCCGCAAGGACCCCGAGGGCTCCTCCCGTGGTAATTTTCCTTCTTTCCTATATTCTTGTGGTCTTCCATTTGTGCCAATATTTCGTTTGTCTAGCATGTTAATCAAAGCCACTCATCTCTTGCCAATGGCATATCATACTCATATACGTGTGCACCATTTGTGATATAGGGAATTGGCCTGTTGCCCGTCTCTAGGGTTTTCACACTAGGTTGTGGACAAAATTCCAATTTTCTTATATTTTCCTTCACATGTGTATGTCATCCGCTCATATCTCTTTCGGTTCCTTTCGTTTCAGCTCCCCGTCACGGTGGCTCGGATGACTACGATGAGCACTGATACGTCTCCAACGTATCTATAATTTTTGATTGTTCCATGCTGTTATAATATCAATCTTGCATGTTTTTATGATCATTTACAGCAATTATATATCATTTTTGGAGACTAACCTATTAACTTAGTGCCCAGTGCCAGTTGCTGTTTTCTGCCCTATTTTTGTTTTACAGAAAATTAATACCAAACGAACTCCAAATGCAACGAAACTTTTTGGAGATTTTTTCTTGGACCAGAAGAATACTAGAAGCTTCGGGAGGAGGCCAGAAGACCCTGGTGGGGCCCACAAGCCACCAGGGCATGCCTGGGCGGGTAGGCGCGCCCTGGTGCCTCGTGGGGCCCACCAAGCTCCGTTTGACCTAATTCCAGCACTATAAATTCCAGAAATATCAGAAACCCTTAGGAGATTCCACGAAATACCTTTTACGCCGCCGCAAGCTTCTGTTCCAGAGAGATCCCATCTGGGGTCCTTCTCCGGTAATCTGCCAGAGGGGGAATCGATCATGGAGGGGTTCTACATCAACCTTGCTGCCTCTCCGATGATGCGTGAGTAGTTTACCACGGACCTTCGGGTCCATAGGCAGTAGCTAGATGGCTTCTTCTCTCTTTTTCATCTTCAATACAATGTTCTCCTTGATGTTCTTGGAGATCTATCCGATGTAATCTCTTTTTGCGGTGTGTTTGTTAGGATCTGATGAATTGTGAGTTTATGATCAGATTATCCATGAAATTATTTGAGTCTTTGCTGCACTCTTTTATGCATGATTATTATAGCCTTGTATTTCTTCTCCGATCTACTGATTTGGTTTGGCCAACTGAGTTGATTTATCTTGCCATGGGAAGAGGTGCTTTGTAGTGGGTTCGATCTTGCGATGCTCAATCCCAGTGACAGAAAGGGACATGACACTTATGTATCATTGCTACTAAGGGTAACAAGATGGGATCTATTCATTGGGTTTATTAATTCATGAGTTTGTCTTGTCTACATCATGTCATCGTTCTTAAGGCATTACTCCGTTCTTATGGACTTAATACACTAGATGCACCCTGGATAGCGGTCGATGTGTGGAGTAATAGTAGTAGATGCAGGCAGGAGTCGGTCTACTAATCTTGGACGTGATGCCTATATACATGATCATTGCCTTGGATATCGTCATGATTATTTGCTTTTCTATCAATTGCCCAACAGTAATTTGTCTACCCACCGTATGCTATTTTCTCGAGAGAAGCCTCTAGTGAAAACTATGGCCCCCGGGTCTATCAAAATCATATTACTAAAACCCTAAAAATATTGCTGCCATTTTCCTTTATTTATTTTATTTTGTATTTTTGTTTCAATCTATCAATCTATCACATAAATTTAATCTTGCAATTTACCGCCGACAGATTGACAACCTCTCGTTTGCGTTGGGTGCAAGGGTTTGTTGTTTGTGTGCAGGTACTGCTAACGAGGTGTTGTGTGATTCTCCTACTGGTTCGATAACCTTGGTTTCATAACTAAGGCAAATACTTATCTCTACTGTGTTGCATCATCCCTTCCTCTTCGGGGAAATACCAACGCAAGCTACAAGTAGCAGGAAGAATTTCTGGCGCCGTTGCCGGGGAGACATCATCAACATCTATCAAGTACCTTTGCACAAACTCTCATCTCCTTGCATTTACTTTATTTACCATTTGCCTCTCGTTTTCATCTCCCCCACTTCTAAAACGTTTTTACAAAAATACAAAAATATTTTTCGTTTGCCTTTTGCTTGTTTGCTTGTTTGCTATCTTGTTTGCGTAGTCACGATGTCTCAAGAAAATACAAAATTGTGTGATTTTTCCAATACTAATAATAATGATTTTATTAGTACTCCAATTGCTCCTCCCGCCGCTAGTGCGGAGACTTGTGAGATTAATGCCGCTTTGCTAAATCTTGTCATGAAAGATCAATTTTCCGGTAGTCCTAATGAGGATGCCGCATCCCATCTTAACACTTTCATAGAATTGTGTGACATGCAAAAGAAAAAAGA
This sequence comes from Elymus sibiricus, assembly GCA_039707655.1. Lineage (NCBI taxonomy): Eukaryota > Viridiplantae > Streptophyta > Magnoliopsida > Poales > Poaceae > Elymus > Elymus sibiricus. The sequence continues at coordinate 7,307,553 of CM077666.1, forward strand.
TGTGGATAATGATATTGTGAAATTAAAATTATTCCCATTCTCATTGCGGGATCGTGCAAAAATTTGGTTCTCATCTTTACCACAAAATAGTATCGATTCTTGGGATAGGTGTAAAGATGATTTTATTACTAAGTATTTTCCTCCCGCGAAAATTATTTCTCTTAGAAATCAGATTATGAATTTTAAGCAACTTGATCATGAACATGTTGCCCTATCTTGGGAGAGGATGAAATTAATGATAAGAAATTGCCCTACTCATGGTTTAAATTTATGGATTCCGCTGCGGGTGGTACCTTTATGGAAATTACTTTGGGGGAAGCTACTAAATTGCTTGATAATATTATGGCAAATTATTCACAATGCCATACTGAAAGAACTCCTACTAGTAAAAAGGTGAATTCTATTGAAGAAATTAATACTTTGAGTGATAAAGATGATGCGCTTATGAAATTGGTTGCTAGCAAAAATGCTCCTATCGATCCTAATGATGTGCCATTGTCCACTTTGATTGAGCAAAATAATGATCCCGTAGATGTGAATTTTGTCTCGCGAAACAATTTTAATAATAATGCTTATAGAGGTAATTTCAATGCTAGACCGTTTCCTGGAAATTCCTCTAATAATTATGGCAATCCTTATGGTAATTCCTATAATAATAATAGGATACCTTCTGATCTTGAAAGTAATATTAAAGAATTTATTAATGCTCAAAAAGATTTCAACACTACGATAGAAGAAAAATTGAGTAAAATTGATGATATGTCTAGGAGCATCGATAGAATTATTCATGATGTGGAAAATCTTAAGACTAAAATTTTGCCACCCAAAATTGATATTAGTGAATCAATCAAAGCTTTATATGTCTCCATGGATGAGAGTAAGGAACGAACCGCCATGCTAAGAGCTAAACGAGAATTTTTAGAAAAAGCGATTCCTCCTGATTTTTATCGTAGTAATGATGAGGATATTAAAATGATTGGTGTTTCATCTATTGATTCTTTGTTTAGCAATATAAAACTTGATGAAGAGGGAACTGAAGAAGAGTCAACTTTAGCTAGTAGGCGTTCCCATAATTCGGAGGGTGAAAATCTTGATAAGAAAATTGCTAAAAGTGGGTTTGGAGAGGTAAATTTTTTTAATTATCATAATTGTTCTTTGATTGAGTGCATTTCTTTGTTACAATCCATGTTAAATTCACCCAACGCTTATGAGCAAAACAAGGCTTTTACTAAACATATAGTAGAAGCAATGATGAAAGCGTTAGAAGAGAAGCTTGAACTAGAAATTTCAATTCCTAGGAAATTATATGATGAATTGGAACCCACCATTAAAGTTAAAATTAAAAATTATGAGTGCAACGCTTTATGTGATTTGGGTGCTAGCGTTTCCACAATTCCAAAATCTCTATGTGATGTGCTAGGTTTTACCAATATAGATGAATGCTCCCTTAATTTGCATCTTGCGGATTCTACTATTAAAAAGCCTTTGGGAAGAATTAATGATGTGCTTATTCTTGCAAATAGAAATTATGTGCCCGTTGATTTTATTGTTCTTGATTTTGAATGCAATTCTTCTTGCCCCATAATACTTGGTAGACCATTCTTACGAACTATAGGTGCCGTTATTGATATGAAAGAAGGGAATATAAAATTTCAATTTCCATTAAAGAAGGGTATGGAGCATTTCCCTAGGAAGAAAATTAATGCACCATATGAATCAATTATGAGGGCCACTTATGGAATCAACTTGAAAGATGACAATACTTGAAATTATGTATTATGCCTAGCTAGGGGCAAAAAACAATAGCGCTTGTTGGGAGGCAACCCAATGAATAAAATATTTTTTTGTTATAATTTTATGTTATGGTGTGTTTCTACTGTCATGCTACCGGTATGATGGTGTTTTTGTGTTTTTAATTAGTGTTTGTCCCAAGTAAAGCCTTTAGGATGATTTGGAAGATAGTATAATTGATGTTGTTTGAAAACAGAAAGTTTTGCGTCCAGTGCTGGAATTGTTTTTTTCACCGTAACATCAGAACCTTCTGAATTTTTTACACAGTATTGGTATATGAATTGTCCACGTTGCCCTAATTTTTCAGAATTTTTGGAGTTACAGAAGTATGACCATAATTCAGATCTCTACAGACTGTTCTGTTTTTGACAGATTCTATTTTTGATGCACTACTTGCTTGTTTTGATGAATCTATGGATTGTATCGGGGGGTATAAGCCATGGTGAAATTAGAGTACAGTAGGTATAATGCAAAAATAAAATAAGAATGGGTTTGCAACAATACTTATTGTAGTGATTTGTTTTGTTATACTACCGGATCTCACGAAGGTTTTGTTGAGTTTTGTGTGATTGAAGTTTTCAAGTTTTGGGTAAGATCACGATGGATGAAGGAATAAGGAGTAGCAAAATCCTAAGCTTGGGGATGCCCGAGGCACCCCAAGGTAATATTCAAGGAAGGCTCAAGCGTCTAAGCTTGGGGATGCCCCGGAAGGCATCCCCTCTTTCTTCTACCAACCATCGGTAATTTTACTTGGAGCTATAATTTTATTCGTCACATGATATGAGTTTTGCTTGGAGTGTCTTGTATTATATGAATCTTTGCTTCATTTGCTTTTTAGTTTGTCACAATCATCTTTGCTGAACACACCTATCTTGAGAGAGCCACACGTTTATCATCATGATTTGTTAGAATACTCCATGTGCTTCACTTAAATTTTTTGAGCTAGGTAGTTGCTCTAGTGCTTCACTTAAATCTTTTTGAGCTCAGTGGCGGCTATATTTTGAAGAAATAAACTATCATGCTTCACTTATATTATTTTGAGAGTTGATTGAAATTTTGAAGAAATGACTTCTCATGCTTCACTTATATTATTTTGAGAATTGACGAGATTAAAATTTTGAAGAAATGATTTCCCATGCTTCACTTATATTATTTTGAGAATTAATAAGATTAAAATTTTGAAGAAATGAATTCTCATGCTTCACTTATATTATTTTGAGAATTGATAAGATTAAAATTTTGAAGAAACGAATTCTCATGCTTCACTTATATTATTTTGAGAATTGTTAAGATTGAAATTTTGAAGAAATATTTGCACTCTCATGCTTCACTTAAATCTTTTTGAGAGTTGATGAAAGTAACGGTAATTTGCACAAGATATGAATTTGGTCCCAAAGTGATGAATATTCAAGAGGGATATAGATAAAAACTTTCATATAGATCATTGGATATGATAAGTGTGATTCCTTGCAATAGTTTTGCGATATGGAGATGATGATATGTGAGTCATATTAGTGAGTAATTATGCTTTAGTAAGAATATTAGTGTTAAGGTTTGTGATTCCCAATGCATGCACATTAAGTCAATAGTTATGCAATGAAATTACATCCCACTTATGGTGCATTATTCGGTGTTAGTTATGTTCAATGCATGTTTATGACCATTTTCGTTTTTTGGTTGGTTGCTTCTCAATCTTTTGCTAGCCTTCGTTTGTACTAAGCGGAAATACTGCTTGTGCATCCAAAATCCTTAAACCCAGTTTTGCCATATGAGTCCACTATATCTACCTATATGCGGTATTTCAATGCCGTTCCAAGTAAATTTGCGTGTGCCAACTCTAATTTTCAAAATAATTTTTCTGTTTTGTGTGCCCGTACCGCTCATGAAGCGGCAGGGGGTGGCCAATATTTTCCATGTTAGGTGTGTTATTCTCACGATGAGTGTTTATTCACTTGTCATTGCACGAGAGTATGGTTGGTAATAGGGATGCCCAGTCCCGCATGAAATCAAAATTAATTACAACAAAATTCCTTGGAAAGTGATGGTATGGAGGGTACCCGTGGATACGGTTAGCCATGGATTGTGAAAGAAATGGTGGAAAGGAAATGAACTTTACTTTCTGTTTGGGAACCACCTATGATGTGTCTAGCATGGAAAATATTGGGAATTCTCGGTCGTTTTCGTTGACAGGAATAGCATACCTCTCAAAATATTTTTATCTCTTTAATTTCAGCTTTGAGCTCTGGCACATTTGACAAATCTCTGCTTCCCTCTGTGAAGGGCCTATCTATTTACTTTTATGCAATTTTTATTTTATTTGAGTCTCCATCTTCTCTTACAAAAGCACCAACTAGAGAGCACTATTGTCATACTTGTGCATTGGATGTAGCTAATATTTGAGTGTGTTTCATGAATGGATCAATGATTGAGCATAATGGGCTAGGGATAACTTTCTTTAGCGTTGATATTTTGAAAGACATGGTTGCTTGTTAGTATGCTTGAGTATCTATGTTTTCATGTCAAATTATAGACTATTGCTTTGAATCATTCGAGTCCAATGTCCATGCTACAAAAGAAAAGAATATGTGATGAATATGTTAGGCAGCATTCCACATCAACAATTCTGTTTTTATCATTTACCTACTCGAGGACGAGCAGGAATTAAGCTTGGGGATGCTGATACGTCTCCAACGTATCTATAATTTTTTATTGTTCCATGCTGTTATAATATCAATCTTGGATGTTTTTATGATCATTTACAGCAATTATATATCATTTTTGGAGACTAACATATTAACTTAGTGCCCAGTGCCAGTTGCTGTTTTGTGCCCTGTTTTTGTTTTACAGAAAATCAATACCAAACGAAGTCCAAATGCAACGAAACTTTTTGGAGATTTTTTCTTGGACCAGAAGAATACTAGAAGCTTCGGGAGGAGGCCAGAAGACCCTGGTGGGGCCCACGAGCCACCAGGGCGCGCCTGGGGGGGCAGGCGCGCCCTGGTGCGTCGTGGGGCCCACTAAGCTCCGTTTGACCTAATTCCAGCACTATAAATTCCAGAAAAATTAGAAACCCTCAGGAGAGTCCACAAAATACTTTTTACGCCACCGCAAGCTTCTGTTCCAGAGAGATCCCATCTGGGGTCCTTCTCCGGTAATCTGCCGGAGGGGGAATCGATCACGGAGGGGTTCTACATCAACCTTGTTGCCTCTCCGATGATGCGTGAGTAGTTTACCATAGACCTTCGGGTCCATAGGCAGTAACTAGATGGCTTCTTCTCTCTTTTTGATCTTCAATACAATGTTCTCCGTGATGTTCTTGGAGATCTATCCGATGTAATCTCTTTTTGCGGTGTGTTTGTTGGGATCCGATGAATTGTGAGTTTATGATCAGATTATCCATGAAATTATTTGAGTCTTTGCTGCACTCTTTTATGCATGATTATTATAGCCTCGTATTTCTTCTCCGATCTATTGATTTGGTTTGGCCAACTGAGTTGATTTATCTTTCCATGGGAAGAGGTGCTTTGTAGTGGGTTCGATCTTGCGGTGCTCAATCCCAGTGACAGAAAGGGACATGACACGTATGTATCATTGCTACTAAGGGTAACAAGATGGGATCTGTTCATTGGGTTTATTAATTCGTGAGTTTGTCTTGTCTACATCATGTCATCGTTCTTAAGGCATTACTCCGTTCTTATGGACTTAATACACTAGATGCATGCTGGATAGCGGTCGATGTGTGGAGTAATAGTAGTAGATGCAGGCAGGAGTCGGTCTACTAATCTTGGACGTGATGCCTATATGCATGATCATTGCCTTGGATATCGTCATGATTATTTGCTTTTCTATCAATTGCCCAACAGTAATTTGTCTACCCACCGTATGCTATTTTCTCAAGAGAAGCCTCTAGTGAAAACTATGGCCCCCGGGTCTATCAAAATCATATTACTAGAACCCTAAAAATATTGCTGCCATTTTCTTTTATTTATTTTATTTTGTATTTTTGTTTCAATCTATCAATCTATGACATACAATTTAATCTTGCAATTTACCGCCGAGAGATTGACAACTTCTCGTTTGCGTTGGGTGCAAGGGTTTGTTGTTTGTGTGCAGGTACTGCTAACGAGGTGTTGTGTGATTCTCCTACTGGTTCGATAACCTTGGTTTCATAACTGAGGGAAATACTTATCTCTACTGTGTTGCATCATCCCTTCCTCTTCGGGAAAATACCAACGCAAGCTACAAGTAGCAAGCACCGTCGTACTCGAAAGCGGGGCGGCCGGCGCCTGAATTATGCTGTTGACTCTCCCTCACCAGAGGCATCTGACGAAGCGCATAATTTTGAGGAAGAGTATGAGCCGGCTGAGTTTCGGGGGGTGCGCACCAGTTATCTCAAACCGGGCACTCAGAGGCCAACTTATATGCCTCCTCCCCCTCCTGAGCAGCCACATGATGATGGTCGGCGGATTTCTCTTGAGCCCCCGCCGTCGCTTGGATGAGAGATCAAAGATTTTTCCAAAGTGTCCAAGCCAGCTTATTTGCAGTTCCGCTGTGACATCAATCAGTTCACGGTGGTGCAAGATTCCATGGATTAATGGTTCCGCACTAATGTGCAGGCAGACATTTTCTCTACCATTGTCATCCCTAAGGGTCTGTCCTGCACCACTACATTGACTTGGAGCACATTCGAGCCAATCCGGTTAAGTATCCAGGTGCCATTGAGCTCAGTGAGTCATCTAGGCTTGCTCAGCCATTTGCATTTCGCCATGATTTCAACCAAGCTGCCATCCATCAGTTCTATGCCACTTGCTTCTTCGGTTCTGACAAGACCGTGACTTGGATGACGTGTGACACTGAGCTCACCGCGTCTTATGCTGATTTTGTTGCTGCTCTTGGCTTTCTTGATGTTGGGTTCAAGATCCATAAGGATGATCCCAAGCACAAACCAAAACCCATTCACAGTTGTCGCTATTTGCTTAAGGACTTTGAAGATATTCCGGATGAGGACAAGATGAAAGATCGGAATCTGGTGTCTATTTGGAGGTCTCCCTACTTTATCATATTTCAGTGTGTTTTTTGCACCATATACCCAAAGATGGGGGGTAGGGGGCCTGTAACAGTTACTGCATTGACATCATGTCCCGGCTATATGAAGCTCCGAAAGGGAAGATCAATGTTCCTCATTTCCTCTGGCATGAGAACCGTCTTGCGAGCCTTCAGTATAAGCGGGCATTCCCTCGTGCTCCATTTATTCAGGCCCTTATTGAGCACACTGCACCATTCCCGATTGTCAGGACTCATGTGAACCCAAGGTGGGACATCCCTCCTCACATGGCTGATGACTGGGCTGCCAAGCCCTCCTCTACTTCTGCTCGACATGCTAAGACTCCTCCTCGTCCTGCTCCTTCCGGCCCTGCCCTGTTTGGTCGCATTGCCCGGTTTTTAGGGAAGGCCCATTCAGCGATGATGAAGGCCTTCACCTTCCACTGCCAGCAAAACCGGGATGTTGTCTCTCGTCTAATCACATCCAAGAATTCTCTAAAGGCTAGACTACGTGACTCAGGTGCTGTTATGTGAGCGAGGATGAGCGTCTTCCTGAGGCTCCTCCTTCTGACTTCGCTTTCCCATCAGGCCTTGAATGGGCAGATTTCTTTGACGAGGTCGGTGGCAATGGTACCCACGACGACAATGACGAGTGATCCCTTTGAGTAGTTCTCTTCGCCCCTTTTGGATACTTGATGCCAAGGGGGAGAAGTTATTTATCCTAGGAGAGTGTCGAGTTCCTAGTCTCATTGCCATTGGTTCTTCCTTGATTTAAATTTGTGGCATGAGAACTAGTTAAATTTGTGTTAAAACTATTTGTGTTGAACCTTGTGTCATTTATGTTGGTTGTATGAACTATGTGTGATGAATCTTTGTCTATCTATGTGATGGAGATTATGCTTATATTATTTCACTACAAATTATCTAGAGTTTTAGTCTCCATGATTATCATTGTTGATTCATCACTCGTTATGCATTTGAGAAATGTCTAATTAAAAACAATTGCTCAAATGTTGATAATGGTTGTAAGTTTGAGGGGGGGCTCTCCTTACTTATGCATCTTGTTTTACGTCAAGATAATCTATGCACAAGCTTAGGGGGAGCTCTTCAACTAATTCTCTCCTAAGCTAAACATATATCTATTCAATTGAGAGCTATATCTGTTTTGTCATCAACTACCAATAAGTGGGAGATTGAAAGTGCAATCATGCCCTTAATCTTGTTTTGATGTTGATAACAAAATACATATAGGGGACTAATCATGTTTGTCAAGTATATCTCTGGTTTTAGTCCCCGAGGAATCATGTGTGGATCATGACTACATAATCTTATATTGCTCAAGAACGAAGAAACAAGATAAATAGCTTAGGCTTTTCAGTTTGTTCTTGAGTATACGGATCCCACACTATTAAGAGGGGATCATCGGGAATCATGAAGGATTTGCTCAAAACCAACGGTTGCTTCAAATTTCTTTCTCACATTATTCACCTTGTCACACTCATACACCCACAAACCTATCCTAGGTTCTGCACCTTGTGACCCACTTGATATATCCTAGGATGAGTTCATTTGGTCTTTGTCTTACCAAGCGACCGGTATCTACCGGACGTCCGGTCACTCATTGCCCATCGGACGTTCGGTACCTGCCAGAAATCCGGTGCATTCCAAACAGAATGAAACTGCCATATTTCCGGTCCCCACCGGAAATCCGGTCTATCCTATATAGAGCCAAACAGTCGGTCATCCGGTACTCACCGGACGTCTGGTCCTTCCTGAGCCGCTGGACGTCCGGCATCGTCCGGAAATCCGTTGTGATCCCAACAGAGCCAAACCAACGGATTTCCGATACTCAACGGAAATCCGGTGCACCACATCCAGAAGCAAACTGTCGGATTTCTGGTACTTACCGGATGTCCGGTGCCTCCCAAGACACCGGATGTTCGGCAAGTTCTAGACGTCCGACAAACCTATGTCTTGACGAAATCACACTGCGTTCATCCATTGGCCTGCTACAGTTGTCAGATGTCCGGTGATCCACCGGACGTCCGGTGCTTGTTTTGCCACCGGACGTCCGGTAATCCACCGGACGTTCGACACTTACACAGCCAAAGTGGCTCAAACGGCCACATTTGAGTAGCACTATAAATACCCCTCTCCCATCTCGGGAGAGGGTTGATCATTCACTTTGAATCAACCCTAGAACACACACTACTCTCTCTCTCTCTCTCATCCTCATACATCAAATCTTAGACCCCGGAGGGATTTGAGAGAGTTCTTGAGAGTTTCTCCAATCAAGTGATAGATCCACTCCTTCCCCTTCTATTGACCAAAAGAATTTGTGATTTGAGCAAGTCTTGAGCTTTCCTCTTTGATCTTGTTACTCTTGGAGGTTGGACAGTCCTAGGCGGTAGGAGTTCTTCGGTGAGGAATCAAACATTGTGATTACCCCCGAAAAGTTTGTGAAGGTTTGGAGACCACCTCAAGGTCTACCACTTGTGGTTGAGAAACGCCTTCGTGGTGTTGTCTCAAGGGGAGAATAGGGTGAGCCTTCGTGACGTTGGTGTGCCTTCGTGGTAACATCCACCTCTCTAACGGTGACTAGCTTCCCTCCAAGGAAGTGAACATCGGCATACATCCTCATCTTTCGGAGTTGCGGTTATCCCTAACCCTAACTCCCTACATGTGGTTATTTGTCTCTTAGTCTTTACTTACGTTATATTGTGCGTGCTTGTCTTGATACTTGTTGTAGTTGCTTATATTGCTTAGGACTAGAATCCCCTTCGCAATTGTTAGGCTCAATTCCATATTCTGCAATATTGCCTAATATTGCAAAGTAACAATTAAAATTTGTAATTGTACCTACTCACCCCCCCTCTAGGTCCATCTCAATCCTTTCACCCGTCACACGCTCGACGCTGCTGGCGACCTTGCCACCAGGCTAAAATCCCTCCGCTCGAGTGCCAAGGTATGGAAGAGATCGTCTTGCCCTCCCTCATGCTCGTAATAACAACCTTTTTGTCATTGACCTCATGGACTTTCTCGAAGAACTGCGTGCCCTTTTAGGTGCCGAGATGTCGCAGCGTGCGGCATTCCGGGAGGAGCTGCATGCTCTAGTGCATGCCGATGCTGCCCATTAGAAGCAACACGGGAAATTTCGTGTCGTCCGTGAAGGTGATGAGAATACTCGCTTCTTCCACGCGTGTGCATCTCAGTGCTTCCATGGAACTCTATCCAGTCGATGTGTGTCGGCGGCGAGGAGCTCACCTCCCACGACACCAAAGAGGAGGCCTTTTTCGACTACTACTCTTCCTTCCTAGGTCGCGAGCCATTCCTGACATAAGACTTTCACCATGCCTCGCTCTACGATGGTGAGCCACGTGCTGACATCGCCGTGCTCGTCACCCCATTTGCCATGGGATGGATAGAAGCAGTGCCCCGTCCATGACGATGTTGGGCCTGGTTTATTCCAGGCCGCATGGGTCGTCGTCTCCCCCGGCCTGCTCAAGCTTCATGAGTAGCTCCACCTCCTCCCCCCTAATTGGGTCGTGTCAACCGGCCCCTGTGGTGCTCATGCCAAAAAAAGTGGGGCTCCTGCCTCCCGCAGGCTTCCGGCCCATATCTCTACAAACTTACGGCATGAAGGTGCCCTGGAAGACCCTCACCTCCCGGTTGCAGCTGTAAATCGGGTGCCTCGTCGACCTCGTCCAGTTTGTATTCATCCGCGACAAGAGCGTCTCAGAAAATTCCATCTACACAACTAAGTTGCTGCAATTCTGGCACAAACGAAAGGCCCCCACGATGGGATTCAATCTTGACTTCACGAAAGCCTTCGGTTCCGTTACTTGGGGGTCCCTTCGCTCCGCCAAGCTCACTGGCGGCTTCCCCGAGAAATGGTGCTAGTGGATCGGCCTAATATTCTACACATCTAATTCAGCAATCCTCCTCAACAATTTGCCCAGTAGATGGATCGACTACAAGCGGGGGCTTCGGCGGGAGGACCCGCTATACCCTACCTGTTGCTCCTTGTTGCTGATGTCCTCCAAAAGATGATCAAGGCCGACGCTCTCCTCCGCCATCCTCTTATCCATGATCATCCTTGTGCCATCCTGTAATATGCGGATGACACGCTTATCATCACCCGGGCCGACCCTTCGGCTGTTGATCGCCTCTATCCACTCCTCCTCAGCTTCTCCCATGCCTCCGGCCTCGACATCAACTTCAGCAAGAGCACGTTGGTCCTGATGCATGTTGATGCGGGTGTGGTTACTGAGCTGCAGATGCACCTCGGTTGCATCGTGGAGGGCTTCCCACAAACGTACATGGGGTTGCCACTTTCCTGCGAGAAGCTACGTGCCACGACGTTATCCCCACTCATCGCGAAGGTGGATAAAAATCTCTCGGGGTGGACAGCACTCCTCATCTCCTACGGCAGCCACGCCACCCTCAACAATGCGGTTCTCAACACCCTGCCCACCTAACTGATGGCCTCTCTCGTCCGTCCCGCTGGCGTGATCCTCGCCATTTACCAGCGACATCGCGCGTTCCTTTGGGTCAGTGACGATAACACCTCAGGATCCCGCATGCCGCTCTCGCATCGAAGATGGTCTCGGAATTAAAAGCCTCTCCACCCAAAATACTTGCCTGCTTCTGAAGCTTGCCCACCAGCTCCATTCCTCCCGGTCGTCCCCTTGGGTCCGCTGGGCCTAGGAGCTCCACGGCGACCACCCGTTCTCTTATGTCTCTGGCTCCACTGCTGCCGGCGCGTACTTGGGCTGCCTCCGCGGGTTCATGCCGCTCTATAGATCGCTCGCGACGGTGGTGTCGGGGGACGGTAATCGGACGGCCTTTTGGCTCGATCCCTGGCTACCGGGCGGGGCGCTCTATGTCGGAAATATGCCCTAGAGGCAATAATAAATGTAATTATTTATTTCCATGTTCGTAATTATGTTTATATTCCATGCTATAACTGCTATGGGAGTATCAAGTTCCTTCATACTTGCTTCGTGAACTTTGGGGTTTGTTAAACGTCATCTGTAACAGGGTGGCTATTACGGCGGCTTACGGGTTCACGGAAAAGTATGACAAGGAACTAGGTAGCTCAAGACTAGGATTTGCTCCTCCGACGATGGAGAGATATTCTTTGGACCCTCTCGGTGTTACGGTATCCATCATCGTCTGGCCAGACACAGTGTGATTTGATCACAGGGATGTCGGAACACGGGAACGAGAAAATAGAACAAGACCGGTAACGAGGTAACTGGCATAGTGAACAAGTTGTTGATTCACGGTGATCCCATTAAGTCTCACCTCGGGTATTTGTAACATATCGCGAAGCAATAGCAATAGCATTCGGTAACTGAGGGCTTGCTCGAATAATTATTCGTGTGGGTATAGGGATCAATATGGATGTCCACGGTTCCGCTATTGATCATTGATCGGAAAGTGTTCCGGTCATGTCTATACTTCACCGAACCTACAGGGTCACACACTTAAGGGTCATCTATCTGCTGAGTACTAGATAGGGAGTCAGACAGAAAGTCACCGAAAAAGTTTCGGAGACGATGAAAAGTTTCAGAGAGAAAGTCACCGGAAAAGTTTCGGAGACGACGAAATGTTTCAGAGAGAAAACCGCAAGTGTTTTGGAGTAACCAAAAATGTTTCGGAGAGAAAACTCATCCTACCGGAAATGTTTCGGAACGCGTCCAAAATTATTTTAGGGGGTGCCGGAAATGTTCTGAACCTTCGGGAATTTTTTCGGATAAAACGGTCGCGGGAAATTCTCTCAAGAATAGTGGAAACACTATTAAGGGAAAATATCTCAAGAATAGTGGAAACACTGTTGAGAATAGTGGAAACACTATTAAGAAAAGTGGAAACACTATAGAGAAAAGGGGAAACACTATTAAGAATTGTGGAAACACTATTAAGTGAAAATATCTGAGCGCATTTTGGTATTTTCCCCATAGCCTCTCACCCTATAAATAGAGGTGGAGAGGGCTCTCCATTTTCACTCATTCTCTCTCAAACACGAGGCATGCATGATCTGCCATCTCTCTCTCCCTCACACGAAATAGTTTCGTAGAAGCCGAAAGGCTGTCTGGTTTCCTGTAGGAAACAGTTCTAGACAGCGAGGCCCTACCGGATAGCTGACACCGTATGTGTGCAACCCAGTAGAGAGATTAAAGTTTCGATCTTAGTTCGAGAGTGCCTCCCGGAGGGCTGTCCGAGTGGCTGTCCGAGTGACCGCCCGAGGGGCTGTCCGAGGGAGAACATCCTCGCGGTTGGGAGGTTGTAAAATCCTAGCTGCGGGGATCTGCACCGCCGATCTCCACCGACTCTCCTTCCGCTGCTGATACGAGTTGGTGATGATCAGATCAAACCTCGTATGCATCTTCATAGTGATGCTGAGCATGCTCGTAGTACCGAATTTTTTTGTTTTCTGCTGCGTTCCCCAGCAGTGGCATCATTAGCCGTGCTATGCGTAGATGCAGGTTACAATCTAGAATACATGAGATGTGTGGGTATTGCACAATAAAATTTTGTAGTAGATGAGATCTATTGCTGAAAATTATTTGTGCGGGTAGCAGATGAAATCTATTACCCGATGTTCTTGTTGCTTCCCTTGAACTTGCGTATTTCTGATCTTGACGGCATGGTGGAATTTTGTTACAAAGTTCTGGCAATCCGTGATCCTTCCATGCTACTCCTGAGTATGCTGGTCGGGATCAGATCAACGAAGTGCTTCAGTTCTTTGGGTTCCGCCATAGTTAAAGAAAGATGAAATTTAGCAAACTAAAGGGCAATGCAGATATGATCTGCACGGCGTTCTTGCGTATGATGAAGTTCAGTATGAGGCTTGATATTTCATTATCTCGTGTTTCATACGCCCTGCAAAGTTAATCTAGCGACTAGAATAATCATACTTGATGGTGAACGTTGGTAGCTACGGTTTAAGTCAAAACCTTGGAAGCCACAAAAAATAAAATTTTGCATAAACCGATTAGAGGCATCTAACTTGGTTTTGCAGGATGGCATATGATGTGGTATGGTCTTCATCATATTTAATTTGATTATGTATGAGATGACCATATGATGTAAATTAATTAACATGACATGCGTGTCATGATTCGGCATGATGGCTGGAGCCATATGATTGTCACTTTAAATGACCCGCGTGTCAACCTTGATGTAATGCATTTATTTTATTAGCTATAGAGATTGCAATATTATTTGATGCATCCACAAGGCGATGAAGTTTACGAAGGCGGACACCAATGCAGAAACCGAAGACAAAGAAATTAAAGACTTCTCCGTCAGAAAGGGCTATACCATATCATGCTATTATGAATTGCCTGAGATGTTTATCCCTTTTGATGCACCCTTTTGAATGCACGGTAGTCCTTTTATTCGGGTGATCTCTCACTTAAAATATTAAGTAGTTAGTGTTCTCCCAAGTGTAGCACCGTCTGAAATATGTACCTTTTCAAGGTATCACATGGATACATGGGTACGAACGAATTGAGAAGTATGAGACGGATGACGGTGAGACCTCACAATGAGATCACTTGGTTGTCTTGACGTTCAGGCAGGATCATCCTGAGCGCGGAACAAACCCATCGAAAGATTAACAAGAGTCACATAGAGATGTGATTGGCAAGTTGGCCTACTGATTGAAATTCTTGTCACTTGAGATGGATACATCCTTGGCGTTGAATTGCAATACAGGTCTTGAATCACTCACAATCAATTATGAGAGATATTGATTTGAGTGGGAGCACACTTTAGAATTAAATTGTTTAATTCTCAGTGAAATTAATTATGAACATTGTCTAAGTGAAATTTGCATAATAGTTGTAAAATATTGGCTCGCATTTCCACCTTCCCTATTAAAAATTGAATAGCTGTTATTTATCTGGTTAAAATTTTATGATTGGTAACGTAATGTGAGGATTGTCGTCAAGAGTGCTGAGAAGGACTTTGTCCTATCGCATGCTTTCGGTATTCTCCCGCTAATGCTATGGATGATGTGACTCTCATCCTTCGATCCAAAAGCTAGAATTCCGTTACGGTCAAGTGCAATATGTTTGCTTCCATGAGACCCGAACTTTAAAAGTTTGGGATAGTTATGTGATATTCATGGAACTAAAAATTAGTTTCAGATACAAACAAAGGCTAAAAGATATGAGATATCCAAAGCAATGTTTGTTTACAAGTATTAGTGAAGTATTTACTATGCATTAGACTGATAAGATGAGATCCAGAAGAACGCCTGTCATGTGATGATGGTGAAGAAAATAACAACTTAAAGAGAAAGGAAAAGTCCAAAGGGTGTAAGTAAGACTTACACGCCTAGGAAATCCATGGCTGACACCACTCTTAAAGTTGGGTGCTTCTTCTGAGAGTAAGAGAAATA
Source organism: Elymus sibiricus (assembly GCA_039707655.1). NCBI lineage: Eukaryota > Viridiplantae > Streptophyta > Magnoliopsida > Poales > Poaceae > Elymus > Elymus sibiricus. Next base: position 7,322,800 of record CM077666.1, read on the forward strand.
TTCAAAGTAAAATTGTTAGAAGTATAAAGGCAATAGAAAGGAGACTGGAAGGTCCAACAAAGGTATGAATGTTGTATGAGTTATAGATGTATAGGTGGCTGGTCAAATATATAATTCTTGGGAACTAGGATTAAATTGTTAATCGCTAATTCTTGGGTATTGTGATTAAAAGTTGATCACAAGGATACCCGTTCGATTGCATTGTGTTGTAACTCGATGCAAGAACTAGTACGGCCTAAATGAATAGCCAGTAATGAGGTTTAGATACACGCTGGGAACATAGTAAAAGTTACTATACCTTCCAACGGCGTATTTACCTCTGTATTTATTTTCACAATTCATTTTAGAGTTTTATACACTCAAGCCCATTGCATGAAGTATGTTGCAAGGAGGTTGTTCATAATAGAACAATTGTTGTTCGGTGTTATGAATAACATAAGGGGCATGCTTCCATCATGGATGGGATGTATGTTATGAACATTGATAATGATATGACACATCCATAACACTGATGTTAAATGTCGCAAGACTAAAAGAATACCACATATGTGTGGCACTGCATTTGGTCACACTGGAGAAACCCGCATGGAGAAATTCCATAATGATGGATTTTGACGTCATTTGATTATGAATCATTTGACACTTGTAAAACTTTTTTCCGAAAAGTGAAGTGACTAAAATACCGATCACAGGCCATAAGGAACGAGCAACGAACTTATTGGTAAACACACATTCTGATGTGTGTAGTCAAATGAGTATTGTTGCTAGTAGTGGTTTTGTCTATCTTCAGAGATGACTCAAGTAAATATGCCAATATTTGCTTAATGAGACATAAGTCTGAATCTTTTTGAGGTTTCCAGAATGAAGTAGAAATTATTGTAACAAGAAAAATTATGTTCCTGCAATTAGATTGCGGAAAGAAATATTTGAGTTACAAGTTTAGCGAATGTCTGATGAGTTGTGAAATGAGTTTTCATAACTCACACCTCCCGGAACACCACCCAGGGTGGAATGTCTGAGAAGATGTAATCAAACCATATATGACATGGTAAGATCAAAGATAACATAAATCTATTTGCCATTATCACTTTTAAAGTAATGTTTTAGAGACTGCAGCTTTTACACTGAAAAGAGCGCCTACTAATCTGTTGAAATGACACCATGGTATGGTACGCCCAACCATGTTATGTCTTTTCTTAACATTTGAAATATGGGGCTTGTGAAAGTGTTTTACAAACCTATTCCAAATCAGACAAGTGCTACTTTGTAGGTTATCCCAAATTATTGGGTATTCTTCCATCACTATACCGAGGCAAAAGGTTTGCCACAAAGAGTGGTATGATTTTGAAGAAAATGTTTCTTGCAAAAGGGTGAGTGGGAGGACAGTGCAACTCAACGAGATAACAGTATCTTTGTCGTCAGATCAAAGGAAAGAAACATTGGAAGAAATTTCAGAGTTTCCTACTACGACTGATACGGAAGCCTCTACATGAGATGTATGGACTTTGGTCGAACTTGCAGCTGAACCACGTAGGCAAAACTCGTGCAAACCTCTAAGGTGTGCAAATGAGATATTGTTGTTAGACAACCGTATACCTACGATTCACAAGGAAGCATTGATGGGCCCTGACTCCGGAATTGGCTAAATGCCAAAATGATCCGAGATAGTATCCATATAAATGTTTCAAGATTAGATCGTGATAAACCCTCCGGAAGACTTAGAGTCTAACGAATATTAATGGAACTATAAACTGATACGGATAAAAGTGTTTTATCCATAAAGCTTGACTTATGGCTATAACAAATTCAAGGAGTTGACTACGATGAGATTGTCTCACCGTAGCGATGCTTAAAGTCGGTTCAGGTTATACTAGCAATTAATACATATTTCAATCATGAGATATAATAAATGGACGCCAAAAGGATTTCCATGAGATGGAAATAAAACCTAGGACTTATATATGATACAGTCCAAAGTGTTTTTTCTATCCAGAGGATGCTAGTGGGTGTGCAAACTTCAGAGTTCCAGCAATGGACAGAAGAGAGCATAATGGAGTTGGAATCTTTGTTTTAATGAAATAGTCAAAAAGTTTGATTTCATTAAGGATAGCAAAGATGCTTGTGTTTACAAGAAAGTAAGTGGGAGCGTAAAAATATTTCTAAAACTTTGTGTGCATGATACATTGTTGGTTACAAATAATATAAATTTCTTGACACGAATTAGGACTTCATTGAAAATAGTTTTTTGATGATGTGCTTAGGCTAGGTAGCCTCGATATTAGGCATAATTATCTATGGAGATAGAATTGCCAAATAGGGCTAAGCCAAAATACATATTGATAAGATGCTAAAACAGTTTAGCATAAGAACGCCAAGAAGTCTTTCTTGCCGAAGTCACATGGAAAGAGTTTTAGCAAGACTCGGTGTCCTAAAACACTGATGAGCAAAGTACATGACTGAGATTCCACACACTTCTGTGTTTGGATTAATCATGTATTCCATGGTATGTAAAACAACCAGATATGTCCAGTACTCCAAATTAGTTGCGAGTAAGATACCAAAATGATCAAAGTGTTGATCATAGGACAGCAGTGAGAAATGTCATTGAGTACTAAAGTAGCACTGATGACATGTTTTTCTCGCAAGCAGAGATTATGAAGTGCTCGTTATAAGGAGTTACATCGATACAGTCTTCATCAATGCTCCAAGCGATTTTCAATTTAAATTAAGGGTTTTTTGTGTAATACATGATGTGGTGGCACAGTAAGCTGGAATTGTTCCAAACAGGTTACTATGGCGAATTCTATAATGGAGGCTAAGTATGTTGCCGCTTTAGAAGAGACAAAGAAGATGTTGAATCATATAGTTCGTTCATGAACTTAGTATGGTTCCAAGATGGCTTTGGTCAATGGAACACTATTGTAGATAGTTGCTCCATAGCTCAGTCGGAGGAATCAAGGTTCGACCAGCGATTCACATATATACAAAGCCAAATCCACACAAAATATGAATTTTTTGAAAGCGTGAAAATGCAAGGATACGCAAAGATACACATGGACGTGAAGTTTTCAGATCCGCTGGATGAAGACTACACCACAAGCGAAGCATATTTTACACCGGTAAGCCATTGGTGTAAAGTGCATTAGCATTGACTAGATTATTGACTCTAGTGCAAGTGGGAGTATGTAGGAAATATGCCCTAGAGGCAATAGTAAATGTTATTTTTTATTTTCATGTTCATAATTATGTTTATATTCCGTGCTATAACTGTTATGGTTCTCGAGTCTACAATAACGACGAGGCTCAGAGGAAGGCTCATATGCACGTGTGGAATAATAAACGGATAAATATATTCCTAGTCTCGCCTCTAAGACTAGCTCAAGTGTTGCATGATGGTTCTGTTTTCATGATCATGGGCATGACTATGCCGGCAACTTTGAGGGCACAATGTTACTAGAACACTTGTGCTGAATTGACCCAAATTGATGTTATGCTGTGAGATACATTAGTCACAAGTTAATGGATTATAACACAGAGAAAGTTAAGCGTTTGCATAATTCCTTAGACAATGAGAGTATCGAGTTCCTTCGTACTTGCTTCATGAACTTTGGGGTTTGTTAAACGTCATCTGTAATAGGGTGGCTATTACGGCAGCTTACGGGTTCACGGAAAAGTATGACAAGAAACTAGGTAGCTCAAGATTGCGATTTGCTCCTCCGACGATGGAGAGATATTCTTTGGACCGTCTCGGTGTTATGGTATCCATCATCGTCTGGCCAGACACGGTGTGATTTGATCACAGGGATGCTGAAACATAGGAACGAGAAAAGATAACAAAACCGGTAACGAGCTACCTGGCATAGTGAACAAGTTGTTGATTCACGATGATGCCATTAACTCTCACCTCGGGTATTTGTAACATATCGCGAAGCAACAGGAACACCATTCGGTAACTGAGGGTTTGCTCGAATAATTATTCGTGTGGGTATAGGGATCAATATGAATGTCCACAGTTCCGCTATTGATCATTGATCGGAAAGTGTTCCGGTCATGTCTATACTTCATCGAACCTACAGGGTCACATACTTAAGGGTCATCTATCTGCTGAGTACTAGACAGGGAGTCAGAGAGAAAGTCACGGAAAAAGTTTCGTAGACGACGAAAAGTTTCAAAGAGAAAGTCACCGGCAAAGTTTCGGAGACGACGAAAAGTTTCAGAGAGAAAACCGGAAGTGTTTCGGAGTAACCGAAAATGTTTCGGAGGGAAAAATCATCCTACCGGAAATGTTTCGGAACGCACCCAGAATTATTTTAGGGGGTGCCGGAAATGTTCTGAACCTTCGGGAATTTTTTCGGATAAAACGGTCACGGGAAAATGTCTCAAGAATAGTGGAAACGCTATTGAGAATAGTGGAAACGCTATTAAGAATAGTGGGAACTCTATTAAGGGAAAATATCTCAAGAATAGTGGAAACACTATTGAGAATAGGGGAAACAATATTGAGAATAGGGGAAACACTATTAAGAATAGTGGAAACACTATTAAGTGAAAATATCTAAGGGCATTTTGGTATTTTCCCCCATAGCCTCTCACCCTATAAATAGAGGTGGAGAGGGCTCTCCATTTTCACTCATTCTCTCTCAAACACAAGGAATGCATGATCTGCCATCTCTCTCTCCCTCACACAAAATAGTTTCGTAGAAGCCGAAAGGCTATCTGGTTTCCGGTAGGAAACAGTTCTGGACGGCGAAGCCCTACCGGATAGCTGACACCGTATGTGTGCAACCCAGTAGAGAGATTGTAGTTTCAATCTTAGTTCGAGAGTGCCTCCCAGAGGGTTGTCCGAGTGGCTGTCCAACTGACCGTTCGAGTTTCTGTCCGAGAGCCTCCCGAAGGACTGTTCGAGTGACCGCCCGAGGGGCTGTCCGAGGGAGAACATCCTCACAGTTGGGAGGTTGTAAAATCCTAGCTGCGGGGATCTGTACCGTCGATCTCCACTGACTCTCCTTCTGCTGCTGATACAAGTTGGTAATGTTCAGATCAAACCTTGTATGCATCTTCATAGTGATCCTGGGCATGCTCGTAGTACCGAAATTTTTTGTTTTCTGCTGCGTTCCCCAACACTCTATTCCTCTCTCTGCACTCTTGTCGCGCTGCGTCTGCAAGGACGTCTCGGTTGCCGTCGTACTCCCCGACGGTCTCCACGGTGCGTTGGTTCGCCACCTCTTGGTTACTACCACCGCTGAGCGGGGTTGTGACGCCCCCGAAATTAATCGTGCACAATCATCCACGCAGCATGCACGATCAAGATCAGTGACTCACGGTATAATATCACAGCATAACTCTAAGACACAAATTTGAGTTCACAACTTTATATTACAAAAGGGGCCACGAGGACCTGGGGATACATCAGTACAAATACAAATTAGTCTGGGTACAGACAAGTTCACACAGGTATGCCTTACGAAGGCTTAAACATAAAGCGACACTAATCAAAAGAGGCAAGGCCTCCTGCCTGGGACCTCGGAACTACTCGTCCTTGTCGAGCTCCACGAAGTAGCCGGCCTCGGGATCATCTGCTCCGGCGGTGCCAACATCTATGCAGCAATCGGGTAGGGGGAAAAAGAGTGCAAAGCAACAGTGAGTACTCATCCAAAGTACTCACGAGACTTACATCAGAGCTATGCTAAGTATGCATCGGTATCAAGGAATGGAGCTATATCTTTGGACTATACTGCAGAAATGCCAGAGTAGAGGGGGAGAAAGCCTATCTTAACGAAGACTAGCATCTTGCAGCATCAGAAGAGAGTAGCGTATTTGATATCAACTTGCTATTAGTAACAATATGTAGTAGCTTTATACATCAACATCATACCCTGAGATCCTTCCTCGACTACCCTGCGAGAAAGTGATCTATAACAGCTAAGTATTTCATCAAGTATCCGGTTATAGTTGTAAGAGGTCAGGATACAACTCCAAGCGTCCTGTTACCGTGGACACGGCTATTCGAATAGATTAACTTCCCTGCAGGGGTGCACCACATAGCCCAACACGCTCTATTAACTCTGGCCGGACACACTTTCCTGGGTCATGCCCGGCCTCGGATTATCGACACGCCGAAGTCCTGCGTCAAGATCTCCAGAGAGGTCGCCCGTCGGTCTATATCCTATGGCTAGGGATCTTCAGACGATCACCCTAAGCACACCTGAAGGTTGCGTGGACGGCCAGGACCAAGCCCACCTCTGACTACGCAAAAGGCAGTATCCACTCACCCGGGCGCGTGCCGCACTGCGAACTGCAACATCTGGATCACTTTTCGAAGGAACTGACGACGCCGGGGGCCCCATAAACCATTGTCCCGCGTGACGGATAGTGCGTATAAACCAGTGGCGAACTCAGATCAAATACCCAAATCTCGTTAGCGCATTAATGTTAAGTAACTGCGGACGACGACCAGGGCCAGGCCCACCTCTCTCTCTCTCTATGGTCTCTGCCTGCCCTGTCGCTCCGCCATAGTGCATCACTCGCGGGTACTCTTGGAGCCGACCCGACTTTAGTATAACATTTAAGTGTAAACAATATAGTATATCCGTGATCATCGCCCAGAGGGATCACAGCCCGACAATATAGCATGGCAAACGAACAAGTGTGTATGGTCACAGAGGTGACACCAGCATAGCTATTCTAAGCATAACAGGATAGCAGGTACTGTATCAATAACAGGTTACAAAAGCAGGCCATGCATCAGAATAGGAGCTACCGGGACAACAACAGTAGCAAAATCTAGTGCATGAATATCGAGATGATCAAGGGGGTTTACTTGCCTGGAAGCTCTGCAGTAGTGAACTGGTCGTCAGCGGGGTAGTCATACTCCGGGTCTACCGGAGTCTCGGGGTCTACCGGAAAGAATGCGGGGGAGGAAAATAATGAACAACGGGCAATCAAATGCAACATTATGCATGGCATGGCAAAAATGTGATGCAGGGGGTGTTCTAATGCTTTACTACACAATTAAAATGAAGAGGGAAAATAATTTGGAATATTTTCCCAGCTCCATACACTATTCATTGGAGGCAAAAGTTCAAGGTTCATCATATTAATGATGTTTGTCATGCATGCAAATGACATATTCGGATTCGTTGTATTTTTCTGATTATTTTTCATATATAAATTATTTTCATCTGAGTTATGATTTATTTTATATGAATTTCCAAAGTTTTAAACATTTTTTGGATTTTCTGGATTAATTTTAATTCGAAATTTATTAAATATTAAATGCTATGGGTACACAGAAAGTGTACCCAGCAGTGCACCAGAGGCTGACAGTGGGCAACGTTGACTGCCCAGTGAGCAGTCAACGTGGACCAGTTGACTGGTCAAATTTGACCAGAGGGTCCCACATGTCATACACTGTTAAGCTAAACAGTGTTTAATTTAAACTTAACTCGTGGTTAATTAGGGGGCTGGGCCCCACATGTTAGTGACCCTGTGGGGTCATTAGTGGCTAACTAAGCCGGGTTAGCCAGTGTTTAGCCGCCGGCGACGACCAGGGACGGCGGAGGGGCTTGTGTTTCTCCCTCCGGCGTCCATTTAGACGGCGGAGTGGTGCGTTCGAACGCGGGCAACGCCGCGCGCCCGATGGTGCAAGCGGGGGAAGTAGGGGTGGACCGTAGCGATGGCAGTGACGAGCAGAGGCGGCGGCCGGAGCGGGGTGCAATGGCGAATGGCGACAGAGGCCACGGCAGGACCAACGGGTGGGTGCTACGTGTTCCTGGAGGTGCACTGAGCACGCTGACGCGCTCAGCTGGCCATGACAACGACGACAGTGACGGCAGCGAGCAACGCGGCGGAGCCGAGTTTCGGCAGCAATGGCGCAAGGGGCTAGGGGACGAACTGGACAGCAGGGACAGAGGGGAAAGGTGCGCCTGCTCACATCGTTGACGGGGAGCTGCTCGGGGAGGCGCAGGATGCAGTGATGGCGACGGAATCGACGACGGCGTGCGGCGGGTCCTGAGGAAGAAGATGACAGAGATCTGGCGATGCAGCGTCGCCCGGCTTGCGTTGGTTGGTGCAGAAGATGCAGCGGTCGACGGGGAGCTCGGTGGGCGCGTGGGCGAGGTCGGCCATGGCGGCAGCAGCGGCTGTGTGCGTGGGAGAGAAGCAGCAGCGCGTGGAGGAGGGGAAGAAGAACTTGGCCATGTCCAGGGCGCGTGCGGTGGCCTTCTTATCCGATCTAGGTCAACAGCGGCATCGCGGTGGCGCTCATCGCACGGTGCACGCGCGTGGACGGCGATGCCGTGCTCTGCCTCCAGCGTCAGCTAGTGGTGGACAAAAGGCTCTGGCAGGCTGGGCTGGGCCATACTGTTTGACTTAGGCCCAGTCCAGCAGTAGTTAGTTTCCCTTTTTCTTTTCTATTTTTCTGTTTTATTTATTCCTCTCTGTTTTGCATTTATTTGAGGCACTTAATGATTTTTTGTTTAATGTGAAACTTGTCACAAAAATAGCTTGCAATATTTTGAGTTGGCTCACAAGGTTTCAAGTCATTTTGAAAATTTTAAATATCTGTTTGAATTTAAATGGCCCTAATAAGTGATGTTGGACCACTGTTTTAATTCCTAGGGGCACTTAGGGAAATTGGGTGATGTTGTTTTCCTTAACATAATTATCCAGAGAATATTTGCAATGACATGAACATTTTTATGTCCATGTTTGATGAACTTTTATTTTGACTTGAAATTTGAATTGAAACTTGAAGTGGAATTTGAAATGAGATATGAAACCAATGATGACTAAGCTTTGCAAAACAAGATGACTTGGCATAATTAAAGGGGAGGATCACTGTAGTTAATACATGGGGGGTGTTACAGGGATGCCCTCCTTCCTCATCTCGCAACTGTCTCCCTTCCTGGTGGCTGCGACTCGCGCATTCTCACACACGCCGCGAAGAAAACCGGCGCTCTCGACATCGCCGCGCTCTACCGTCTGTGCTCCTTTGGAAGTGCACGTGCGGCGTTCCACTCCTTTGTCTGGGACAACGCCGCCCCTCCCAAGGGCAAGTTTTTCGCGTGGCTCCTCATCCAAGATCGCATCCACTCCAGCACCAACCTTCTCAAGAAATGCATCGTCCGCTCCGCTGTCTGCGAGCCCTGCAATGCCCCCGTTGAGACAGCGACCCACATCGTCATCGAGTGTGACATTGCTCGCTCCTTCTGGGAGCGCCTCGGCATCGCACTGCCTGCGAACGCTTGCGTCAAGCGCCTGCACATGGCTCCTATCCCGCCTGGGGTCCCCCCTTTCGCCGCGCCGACCTTCATCCTTCTCTGTTGTTGGCACCGTTGGAAACACTGCAACGGTGTGGTGTTCCGCGGCCTCCATGAGTCCATCGCTCTCATCAAAGCCATGTGCCTCGAAGACGCCGCTCTCTGGCGAGGGAGTCTCCCTCGCAAAAAGCGGTTGCGCGCGCGTGTATGTGTGTGTGTTCCACTGATGCTCTGTATCTACATGTTGTAACCTTGCCTTCAGGGCTTTCACAATGAAAATTCAGGTGGGGAATCCCCCCCTCCCCTGATGACATTAAAAAGGTAATTAAGCTGGGATCGAGGTAGCGCAGCTGAAGAGCGTGTGCTGGCTGGAGATCCGTGGGAGGCTGGAGCTGTCCCATCTCACGCGGTCACGCCAGGAGTCACCTATGAGGTTGTCTCTTTTTTTTTGCGGGAAAAACTTCCGATCTATTCATCATTTGTCATGGCAGTACAAAGAACAACAGAAGTAACAGAAATTACATCCAAGTCCATAGACCACATAGCGACGACTACAATCACAGGAGCGAGCCGAAGGCACGCTGCCATCATCGCCCCTCCCTCATCGGAGCCGGGCAAACCCTGTTGTAGTAGACAGTCGGGAAGTCGTCGTGCTAAGGCCCCATAGGACCAGCGCATCAGAACAGCAACCGTCGCCGAAGAAGAGAATCATAGATCAGAAGGATCCAACTTGTAGACACACGAACACATGCTGGATCCACGGAGATCCACCGAAGACCAACACCGACCGAATCCCATGATATCCGCCGGAGACACACCTCCACACACCCTCCGACGACACTAGACGCACCGTCGGGATGGGGGCTATAGGCGGGGAGGACCTTATTCCATCTTCAGGGAGCCGCCGCCGCCTCGCCTTTCTGAGCAGGACACAAACCCTAATCAACCTAAAAAAAAAGACCTAAAAACGGAGCAGGAGCCCACCCGCCGGCAAGGGTTTAGAATATACCGTGGTACTAACGCTCGAGTTTTAAATTTCAAAGTTTTCAAAAATTCTGATTTTTTTGTGAATGTTCACAAGATATGTGTCTACAATCCCTCAAAATTTCAAATCCAAATTCAAAATACACATAGAGAAATAAAAAAGACAAATCCAGATGTGAGAATTTGAAATTCGAGCGATTCGTATCTATCACTGGATATGTACTCGTCTTTGAGGTGATGCTTAAAAAGGAACTAGTCTGGTTAATTTCAAAAGAATTTTTTTTGCGAACCATACAGTATCCAGCGCAGCAAAGTACATAATTAGCATCTCAGCATCACATTAGCTTTCTCAAGTCGTCCTAAATAATCCAATTCATCCCCCCTTAGCTCGAATCTTCCCCTTAGAGCATCTCCAACAGCCTTTGTATAATGGATTGCTAAAAACTGCTTTTAGCAAGAGGAGAGAGAAGGTTTAGCAATTCAAGTCAAGTTGTGCTTTCGCAGCCTTTGTATAATGGATTGCTATATTTACACAAAACACACAATGATATGTGGGGACAAATTGTCATACACACTACACACTACCATCCATACATGTATACGTTTACTACCACAACTCACCACACAATACACATACGTACACGTACACATACACACGCAGCACACACCATATGTACAGCACACACCACATGTACACGTACACACACATACACACCCCACACGTACATCACACACCACACGTACACGTACACACATACACACCCCCACACGTACAACACACACATACACACCCCACACGTACACACATACACACCCCACACGTACAGCACACACATACACGTACATGTATACACAGGCAGAACACAACACACACATGGCCCACCAGTCATTGAGACCAAAATATGGAGGGGACCACTTTAGAAGGCTTTGTAAAATTATAGCAAGTGGTCTCTCCACTTTGCAAATATAGCAAGTATGGGTGCAAGTATAGCAAGGCTTGTAAAATTTTCAGGTGGGGGACCACTTATACAAAGGCTGTTGGAGGAGGTTTTTTGGTCAGGATTTGTATAATACAAATGATGTGCAAATATATAAAGGCTGTTGGAGATGCTCTTATAATGATAGAGACGATCGAGCTGCGCGCAGGGCTATCACTAGTGAAATGCGGGGCTATCACTTATCGGGACCCGGCTCACGACGAGGGGAAGCCACAGGCCCACAGGCCACAACCACCAGGGGTGACGAGACGATGGACGCGAAAGCAGGCACGAGCGCGCGCGTGGGTTTGATGCGACGCCCAGCCCGTGGCGTGGGTTCCACGGCGCGTGGCGCGGTTGGGTGCTTTCGGTTCAATCGATCCCACCCGGGAATCGCTACCCCACCCCTCTCTCCGTCGGCGTGCCCGCGGCGTCCCTCTCCATATACAGTATGGAATGTACGGCGGCCGTGTCCTACCGGATTCGCGTCGCGTCGATCGACGTCAGCACGTGGCCGTGGCCGGAGCAATCATTAACCGGGACGGCGAGACCAATCGGACAGCTCGTGCCATTCTTGTCATGTCAAGGGGTACTTTTTCTCGGTTCATAGATTTACGTGCTGCAGGCTACGGCCCAATCACTACCAGAAAATAGGGCTTTGGTCCAGCTCTGAAAAGCCCATTAATCCCGGTTCAGTCACGAACCGGGACCAATGAGGCATTGGTCCCGGTTCGTGAGGCCAGGGCGCCGGCCGGGCCTCGTGGGCCATTGGTCCCGGTTCGTCTGACCCCTTTGGTCCCGGTTTCAGACACGAACCGGGACCAATGGGCCTCGCTCCTGGCCCACAATCATTGGTCCCGGTTCCACAAACCGGGACCAAATGATGTCCTTTAGTCCCGGTTCCAGCCACAAACCGGGACCAATGGTCGGCCTATATATACCCCCCCTGCCCACGAGGAGAGCAGTGCACTGCTCTGTTTTTTTGGCCGGCCGTGGGAGAGCTTTGTGGTGCTCTAGCTCACCTCCTATGCACATGAGGTGTTCGATGAAATGCCCGAGCCACACTTAAGCTTTCTCCTCCGGAAGCTCATTGTCCAAGCTCCATTTTCCTCAAGATTTGTCTAGGTTTGGCGGTCCGTCCTGTCCCGTCCCCGTCCTCACCGCTGTCGATCGCCCGCGCCCATCTCGGCGCCGGCACCACCGTGGTTAGCCTCTTCTTCTTATCTTCTTTCTAAAAGAAAAAAGTTCTTACTTGTATGATTTAGATAGATACTTATGTAACTTTCTTACTTTTATTATTGTTTGTTATTATATAGTGCGATGGTTTTGGTTATATGTTGTTCTAAATAGTTTTTACTTGTATGATTTAATTAGATGCTCTAGAGAGTTATATGTTGTTCAATAATAAGAACTATATAACGCACGCAGATGAACCGGCAATGGATGTACGGTGACCGACGCACCTCCGAGTATATTAAGGGCCTGCATAATTTTCTCGAAGCGGCTGAGGCAAACAAGCAGAATGGTTTTATGCATTATCCATGTACTGTCTGTGAGAATACGAAGGCTTTCTCCAACTCTAAAACCCTTCACTTCCACCTGCTTGAGAAGGGTTTTATGCCACGCTATAATGTTAGGACCAAGCACGAAGAAAGAGGGGTTATGATGGAAGACAACGAAGAAGAAGAGGATGATGACAACTACCCGCCCCCTGAATACGGTGATGCTGCAATGGGGGAAGCTGAAGATCAAGAGGAACCAGACGATGTGCCCGATGATGATCTTCGCCGGGTCATTGTTGATGCACAGAGAGAATGCGAAAGTGAAAGGGAGAAGTTGAAGTTCGATCGCATGTTAGAGGATCACAAAAAAGGGTTGTACCCAAATTGCGAAGATGACAACAGAAAGCTCGGTACCACACTAGAATTGCTGCAATGGAAGGCAGACAATGGTGTATCTGACAAGGGATTTAGTTCGCTACTTAAAATAATGAAGAAGAAGCTTCCAAAGGATAACGAATTGCCCGGCAGTACGTACGAAGCAAAGAAGGTTCTATGCCCTCTAGGATTGGAGGTGCAGAAGATACATGCATGCCCTAATGACTGCATCCTCTACCGCGGTGCGTACGAGGATTTGAACGCATGCCCGGTATGCAGTGCATTGCGGTATACGATTAGAAGAGATGACCCTGGTGATGTTGAGGGCCAGCGCACCGGGAAGAGGGTTCCTGCCAAGGTGATGTGGTATGCTCCTATAATACCACGGTTGAAACGTCTGTTCAGAAACAAAAAGCATGCCGAGTTGATGCAATGGCACATAAAAGACCGTAAGAAAGACGGGAAGTTGAGAGCACCCGCTAACGGGTCGTAGTGGAGAAAGATCGAGAGAAAGTGGAGCGACTTTACAGGTGACCTGAGGAATGTATGGTTTGGTTTAAGTGCAGATGGCGTTAATCCTTTTGGGGAGCAGAGCAGCAAGCATAGCACATGGCCTGTGACTCTATGTATGTATAACCTTCCTCCTTGGTTGTGCATGAAGCGGAAGTTCATTATGATGCCAGTGCTCATCCAAGGCCCTAAGCAACCCGGCAATGACATTGATGTGTACCTAAGGCCATTAGTTGATGAACTTTTACAGCTATGGAATGGAAGAGATGTACGTGTGTGGGATGAGAACGAACAGGAGGAATTTGACCTACAGGCGTTGCTGTTTGTAACCATCAACGATTGGCCTGCTCTCAGTAACCTTTCAGGACAGACAAACAAGGGATACCACGCATGCACACACTGTTTAGATGACACCGACAGTATATATTTGGACAAATGCAGGAAGAATGTGTACCTGGGGCATCGTCGATTTCTTCCGACCAACCATCAATGTCGAAACAAAGGAAAGCATTTCAACGGTGAGGCAGATCACCGGAAGAAGCCTGCCCTCCGTACTGGTGATCACATACTTGATATGGTCAATGATTTACAAGTAATCTTTGGAAAGGGTCCTGGCGGACTATCTGTTCCGACTAACGATGCGGGACGCGCACCCATGTGGAAGAAGAAATCTATATTTTGGGACCTACCCTATTGGAAAGACCTAGAGGTCCGCTCTGCTTTCGACTTGATGCACGTGACGAAGAATCTTTGCGTGAACCTGCTAGGCTTCTTGGGAGTGTATGGGAAGACAAAAGATACACCGGAGGCACGGGAGGAACAGCAACGTGTGCATGAAAAAGACGGCATGCATCCAAAGCAGTATGAAGGTCCTGCCAGCTACGCTCTTGCCAAAGAAGAGAAGGAAATCTTCTTTGAATGCCTGCTCAGTATGAAGGTCCCGTCTGGCTTCTTGTCGAATATAAAGGGAATAATAAATATGGCAGAGAAAAAGTTCCAGAACCTAAAGTCTCATGACTGCCACGTGATTATGACGCAACTGCTTCCGATTGCATTGAGGGGGCTTCTACCGGAAAACGTTCGATTAGCCATTGTGAAGCTATGTGCATTCCTCAATGCAATCTCTCAGAAGGTGATCGATCCAGAAATCCTGCCAAGGTTAAGGAGTGATTTGGTCCAATGTCTTGTTAGTTTCGAGCTGGTGTTCCCACCGTCCTTCTTCAATATCATGACGCACGTCCTAGTTCATCTAGTCGACGAGATTGTCGTTCTGGGCCCTGTATTTCTACACAATATGTTCCCCTTTGAGAGGTTCATGGGAGTCTTAAAGAAATATGTTCGTAACCGCGCTAGGCCAGAAGGAAGCATCTCCATGGGCCATCAAACAGAGGATGTCATTGGGTTTTGTGTTGACTTCATTCCTGACCTTAAGAAGATTGGTCTCCCTCAATCGCGGTATGAGGGGAGACTGACTGGAAAAGGCACGCTAGGAGCGGGCTCAATAATATGTAGGGACGGGCATTCTTGGTCTCAAGCACACTACACAGTTCAACAGAATTCTACCTTGGTGACCCCGTATGTCGATGAACACAAGAATATTCTGCGCTCCAAACACCCGGAGCAGTGTGACGACTGGATTACATATGAACACATCAGGACTTTCGGCAGTTGGTTGCAAACACGTCTCATGGGTGACAACACTATTTCTGATGAGTTGTACTCGTTGGCCAGGGGACCATCTTCGACTGTATTGACTTACAAAGGGTACGAGATAAATGGGAATACATTTTACACGATCGCCCAAGATCAAAAGAGCACTAACCAAAACAGCGGTGTTCGCTTTGATGCAGCAACCAATAGGGGAAAGGACACATATTATGGTTACATAGTGGACATATGGGAACTTGACTATGGACATGATTTCAAGGTCCCTTTGTTTCAGTGCAAATGGGTCAATCTGTCAGGAGGTGGGGTACAGGAAGACCCACAGTACGGAATGATAACAGTGGATCTGAACAATCTTGGGTACACAGACGAACCATTCGTCCTAGCCAATGATGTGGCGCAAGTTTTCTATGTGAAGCACATGTCTACCAAACCAAGAAAAAGATAAGATAAGGAAGCGAATACATCATACGATGAGCCAAAGCACCACATAGTTCTTTCAGGAAAAAGAGACATCGTGGGATTGGAGGGCAAGACAGACATGTCCGAAGATTATGAAAAGTTTCATGAAATTCCTCCCTTCAAAGTCAAGGCTGACCCAAGCACCCTGTTAAACGATGAAGATTATCCATGGTTACGGCGCAATAAGCAAAGGACACAAGCGAAGAAAAAGTGAAGACTTTCTCTCCACAACTATATCATTGCAGTTACATGTGAAGAAATGAAATGCCTTTTGTAACAGATGAGTTCATTTGTAGTGCTTTTCAATTTCAGGGTCATTTAGCTCAAAAAATCAGTAAATGCATGCAAAATACCAAATGAAGTCAGAAAGGGTTGAAAATTGATGATGTGGCTTTGAATGGTGCATTTTGAACACACAAAAAGTCTGGAGTTCAAATAAGTTCAAAAAAAATGAAATCCCTTTGTAACAGATGAGTTTTCGTCCGAAACCCTGATACTTCGAAAGAGATTGTTCATTTTGTACACGAAGTGCATCCAGTTTTCGCCGTAACCCTCTCAACTTTTTAGCACATGCTACGTGGGTGAAATGATGTTACCATGCCAACTTTCAACATTTTCAGAGTTCATTTGTAGTGCTTTTTCAATTTCAGGGTCATTTAGCTCAAAGAATGAACTAATAGCAAAAAGAATGAACAAGAAAACTTTTATGAAACTCTAATAGCAAAAAGAATGAACTAAAAATAATCAATTAAAATATTTTTGAAACTAAAATTATATAAAATTTATGCAACTAAAATTATCAAAGTATTTTTTGTTCAAAACATTAATAGCAAAAAGAATTTTCATAACGATTTTTTTGTTAGAAACTTTAATAGCAAACTAAAATAACCAAACAGTAAGTAGGAACAAAATAAAATAAATAAAGCAACAAAACAAAACAAAAAAACTGGAATTTTTTTTAAAAAAATGCCACCTACTGGGCCACCACGGCCTGAATACGACTAGAAACCCAACTAGCTTGTTGGGCCAGGATTCAGGCCCGCAGAAGGCCCAATAGGCCCACAGGCAGTGACAGATTAGGCCCGGAAGCCTGTAGTTGAGAGGAGCTCGAGAGGGTGTGCGCAGCAGCGCTTATAAACCACTCTCGAGCTCACTCAGCTAGCGAGGTGGGACAAAAAATTTGGCCCCGGGCAGCACCACCCTTTGGTCCCGGTTCGTGGCACCAACCGGGACCAATGCACCCCTTTAGTCCCGGTTGGTGCCACCAACCGGGACCAAAGGTCCCTGTTTCCCTCCCTTTGGGCTGCTGAAAACTGACCTTTGGTCCCGGTTGGTGGCACCAACCGGGACCAATGCACCCCTTTAGTCCCGGTTGGTGCCACCAACCGGGACCAAAGGTCCCTGTTTCCCGCCCTTTGGGCTGCTGAAAACTGACTTTTGGTCCCGGTTGGCGGCACCAACCGGGACTAAAGGGGTGCATTGGTCCCGGTTGGTGCCACCAACCGGACCAATGCTCTGTGTATATAAGCCAACACTTAGCAGTTTCTCGAAATCACTTGTTCTTCTCCGCCCGACACCCCCAGGCTGCTCCTCGTCGCCGTTGCCGCCGAGCCTTGCCCCGACGCCATCAGGCTGCCCCACCTCGCCGTCGTCGCCGTCGCCGAGCTGCCCCGACGCCGTCCCCGCTCCCACTGTGAGCCGTCGCGCCATTCCCCTCCTCTCCTCTCCCCCCCCCCCCCCCCGCGCCGCGACGCCACCCGCGCTCCGGCCACCCGCCGCGACGCCGCCGCCCCCCGCGCCCCGACGCCGCCGCCGCCGCCCCGGCCGCGCTCTGCTTGCCGCGCCGCCGCCACGGCCTCTGCCTTTTTTTTGTTCATATGTATGCATTGATGTATATGTATGCAGATGTATATGGATGATCCATGGATATGTATGCATTGATGTATAATTTTTTTGTTCATATAACTTTTTTTTGTTCATAGATTTTTTTTTGGTTCATAGAACATTTTTTTGTTCATAGAAAGTTTTTATATATGATCCATGGATATATGAGCAATGACGATGTTGTTCATGATATGAGTTCTTTGATGAGGGGTGAGCGTCGTTGTCGTCTACCCCCTCCCCGATAACTTCGACATGAGGGGGGACGTCGGACATGACATGAGGGGTGAGCGTCGTTGTCGTCTACCCCCTCCCCGATAACTTCGACATGAGGGGGGACGTCGGACATGACATGAGGGGTGAGCGTCATTATCATCTACCCCCTCCCCGATAACTTCGACATGAGGGGGGACGTCGGACATGACATGAGGGGTGAGCGTCGTTGTCGTCTACCCCCTCCCCGATAACTTCGACATGAGGGGGGACGTCGGACATGACATGAGGGGTGAGTGTCGTTGTCGTCTACCCCCTCCCCGATAACTTCGACATGAGGGGGGACGTCGGACATGACATGAGGGGTGAGCGTCGTTGTCGTCTACCCCCTCCCCGATAAATTCGACATGAGGGGGGACGTCGGACATGACATGAGGGGTGAGCGTCGTTGTCGTCTACCCCCTCCCCGATAACTTCGACATGAGGGGGGACGTCGGACATGTCATGTGGAATTTTTTTTTGTTCATATAGAAAACTCCGGTAACATAGATTTATCAAGAATGCCCCCATTATGGATTTGCACAAGTTGATCCAATTTTTTTCTGATCTCATCTATATATATATTCTTCTATATGTCATGTTGTCTGTCATAGTATTCAAGAAATCCATGGCTTCATCATTAGCCGGAAGTAACAGGCGTATGATGCTACGAAGCTCTTCAAAGTTGTTTTGGAACGGAGTTCCGGATAGAATAATTCGCTTTTTGGTACGAAGTTCAGCAAAGGCCTTCCAAATAGCGATATTCGGAAGGCTCTTGCTGAACTTCGTACCAAAAAGCTAATTAATTATCCTATCCGGGACTCCGTTCGAAAACAATTTTGGAGAGCTTCGTACCATTATGCGTCTGTTACTTCCGGCTAATGATGAAGCCATGGTTTTCTTGAATCCTTTGACACTAGACAACGTGACATATAGAAGGGTAGATGAGATCAGGAAAAATATGGACCATTTTCTGCACATCCAGAATGGCGCCATTTTGTTAATTAAATCCCTTAAAGGTTAAGAGAATCCCTTGTTTGACATTCATGAGAGAGGCGGTCCGGACGTCGGACATTCATGTTTGTATATTAATTGCCATGTTGTAATATTTGCAGAAACTATGGATCAAAGAGACTTGGAACAAGAACAGTTGTTGGGGGACATAATCCTTGGCGGACGTGATGTCTTGTCGTTTCTCAACGACACCGATGGTCTGGAAGGAGAGGATGATGGCTCCGGTGATCGAACAATGGAGGAGGAAGGACATGATCATGATGGCTCCGGTGACCGAATGCCGGAGGAAGGAGACCATGATGACGGCTCCGGTGACCGAACGGAGGAGGGAGCTGTTGCAAACTCCGGCGAGGTATATATATTAATTAAGCCTGTGCTGACTAGCTAATTGATGCATTAATTGTTTTGGTATGTACATATATTAACTCTTCTTTCTTCTTTTATAACCCTCCGGATCGAGCCAAACTTCCGTAACAAGACGAGGCCCGAAGAAGAGGTTGCGCAAGGATGAAAGGTTCACGATCACAGCACTCGCGGACGATGGCCATCCGATTGAACCCAAGCGGACCAAGGACGCATTTTCTGCTCAGTGCGGAGTTATTGTTAGGGACAACATCCCGATCAGCATCAAGCAATGGAATAAGCCTAAGGACGACGCCCCTGAAGGTGATTATGTCACCGATAGACAGAAAGATGATCTTTGGACCGCGCTGAAGGCAAATTTCGCCCTACCGCCAGAGGAGGATCCGAATAAGCCAGTTATAGAGCTACTGGTCAAGGCGTGTGCTCTTAAGAAGATGGCAGATCTATTCAGGAGGTGGAACAACGAGTTGAAATCAAAGTTTGTCGACAAAGGGAAGACTCCAGAATTCACCGGCCGATTTGAGAAGATAAGAGATCACTGGCCCGCATTTGTGGCCTACAAGACATCGAACAAGAGTAAGAAAATGTCAGAGACAAACAAGAACAACGATGCAAAGAAGCAGTATCACCATCACACGGGGTCAGGTGGCTACCTCAAAGCCCGGCCGTTGTGGGACAAAGCTGAGAATGACCTGATTGCTAAAGGGGTCGTACCACAGACATTGAACTGGCCAGACCGTTCAAGGACTTGGTTCTTGGGGGTTGGGGGAACTTTGGACCCTGAAACAGGGAAGTGCCGTTGGACGGACGAGCAACTTGCAATACCCATCACGAAGCTTCAGAAGTATATCACCGCAGCGCAGGAAGGGACGCGCAGGAAGGGACGTTCATTCCCGACAGAGAGAAGGACGAGCTAACTGAGGCCCTAGGGAATGCTGAGCACCCTGGACGAACACGAGGCACACCAGGCTCCATTCCGTGGAAGGTTGGGTTTCCCGACACAGGCGGTTACAGAAGCCGGGAGAGAAAGAGGAAAGCGGAGCTGAGCGTCATGCAGAAGCTCATTGCAAGACTACAAAAGCTAGAGGAAGTTGAGAGCCAGCGAGCTACCGGCCAACCATCTCAGCGGCACGAAGCTACCCCAGAAGCTACCCCGCCATCTCAGCGGAGAAGCAGCGTCGCTTCCACGGAGCCCGTTCAGCCTGACTTCACGTCTCCTAGCTACCCCGTGGATACTATCACGGAGGCTCAACATTGCGAGCTTATGACGAAATGCTGGAACCTCACTTTCAAGGTGGCTGTCGGCTCTGTTGCACCTCCTCAACCCAACGGAACTTTTCACTGCTGTCCGATTCCACATGGCTATGCTGTTGTGATGGTGGATGAAGTAATGGAGGGATTTAAGGAGCTCGAGCTTGACCACTCCACAGGTGAAGGGGAGAATCAGCTGGTTCGTGCTCTGAGGAGTACATGTCTATGGCAGAAGGAGTACATCAAGCTTCCAAACTGGACGCCTCCGCCTCCTCCTCCTCCTCCGGCGAGTCAGGGCACTCCGCCTCCTCCTCGTCCTCCTCCTCCGGCGAGTGATCAGGGCACTCCGCCTCCTTCTCCGGCTCCTCCGACGCGTCAGGGCACTCCGCCTCCTCCTTCGCCTACTCCAGCGCGTCGGAGCAGTCCGCCTCCTCCTCAGCCTCGTCGGCAACGGCGGAAGACAGACGCCGCCGCTCCGGCTCCTCCGGCGCGTCGGATTTCTCCGCCTCGTCAGCAACGACGGAAGAGAGACGCCGCCGCTCCGGCGGCTAGCAGTACAAGCAGAGGCGGGAGCCAATTCAGATACGGTCCATCTCTCAAGCCTCTAGAAAAGTTACCATATGAGAGGACCGAGCAGGAAAACGAGGACATATGTCGTGCCCAACTGAGGGACCATTTTGCAAAGAAAATTCCACCTCCGAAGGAGAAGGTAGATCCGGTGAAAGTGAAGCGCACTATCAATGCCCTGAAGCGACCACCACCGCCTCCGCCGGATTCCAACTATGACCGCATAATTACTAAGACACATGCTGAAGCGCAGCAGTCGGGAAGTACTTCCAGTGCTGCAAGAGCGAAAAAACGAAGAAGTGGGAAAACAATTCCCCAGCTCGGCGAACAGGAGAAGCAATCATGCCCCCCGCTCAAGGTGTCTAGCGTTATCGCTAATCATCCGGTGCTACTGCCGGGTATCACTCTTGATGATTACCTGCCCGATGATGTACAGTTTGAAACGGCTGAGGTAGTAGACGTCTTTAGATACGAGCACGGGAAGCCTCTCGTCAAACCTGATCATCCTCATCTAACAACGATGATGCAAAAATTGCATGACTGGTACATGGAAACCTGCAGGAAGTCTGGGAAAGACAGTTTGTTAGTCGGAATTAAAAAAGAGCATGACTTCCCTGGAGTCGACCTGCTGCCTGTTGAATTTGTGGAGTTATTTCAATTATACAATCAAAAGGCCCTCGACAAACAACTCATGACTTGCTACTGTCTGTAAGTATTACTTCTATAATTAAGTCTCTAGCTCAGCTCGTTCATTGCATGTATATATAATTATCCTCACTATATTATGCAGATTGAAGATGGTCGAATGCAAAAAAACAGGAATCTTCGACGTTGGGTTCATTAGCCCAAATACCGTAAAAGAATGGTCGGTACGAAAGGCGGCTGAAGATACCGAGAACAACTTTCTAGAAACGTTCCTTACACATCAAAACAAAAGGGAAATACTCTTTCCTTACAACTTCAAGTGAGTGTTACTGTCTTCTGCATATTCAGTTCCGCTTACTCATGGTTAAGTAATGTAATTGATGAGTTATGCGTGCGCAGCTTCCACTATATTCTGCTATCCATTAACCTTGATGGGGCATTAGTAACTGTCTTAGACTCGCTCCGTAAAGATCCCAAGTATTATGCGGACATGACTGCAATGCTCCAGAAGTAAGTTCAATCAATACCGGGACCATAGCGGCAACTTTCGTTCATTTCCTGATATCAAGTAATCATTTTCTTTGCCTGCCAGGGTTTGGAAAACGTTCACCGCTAAGGTTCCGGTTCTGAAGAAGGAGCTGCGATTTACACTCCCCAAAGTAAGTAGTGCTAGCTAGTTCCGCGCATCTCTCATTGATTCTAGTTTCATCAATACCATTATCATGCTTGCTTATCAGTTTGATTGAACTCTATTCTCGTAAAGTGCTTGTTGCAGGCACCCAACACTCATTTATGTGGATACTACGTATGCGAGTTCATTCGCTACTATACCTCTGAACGGGCCTCCTCTGAGAAACAATTTGAAGTACGTAAACAATATTCACAATTTTATTTTATATATTGCCATCAATTGTGTTGAGTTTCATTCATATATATGTATTGACCCCCTTCTTTAAATTAGATCTGGCAGATGCGGGATGAACTCCTACCACATGATCGCATACGAGCAATTCAAGAGGAATTGGCGGGATTCTTTCTTGACCACGTCATACCTGAACACGGAGAATACCATGTGAAACTGAAATGGCTGTAAGGGATGTTATATATTGTACATATGTAGCAGCGTCGGATAGATATACGAAAACTTGTTGTTCGACCAAGCACGAAGAAAAAGATGTCACTTCTCTCTATATATGTTCATGACGATCTTGTGTAATTAATGGTTTCCTTTATTTGCTTACTAGCTAGCGTCGAGTTATCTCTATATGTGTAGTAGCTAGCGTCGACCAAGCACGGAAAAAGAGAGGTCACTTCTCTCTATTAGCTCGCTAACACAATATGAAACCCCTAAATTAACCCTCCAAAACCCCAAAACCCCCCCTTCCAAAAAAAAACCCTAGCGACTGCGAGCTACTGACGCGTGGCCGCCTTTTGGTCCCGGTTGGTGTTACCAACCGGGACTAAAGGTTCTCCTGCCTGAGCTCCCGCAGCGGCCACGTGGAG
This sequence comes from Elymus sibiricus, assembly GCA_039707655.1. NCBI lineage: Eukaryota > Viridiplantae > Streptophyta > Magnoliopsida > Poales > Poaceae > Elymus > Elymus sibiricus. The sequence continues at coordinate 7,346,011 of CM077666.1, forward strand.
CCCCTTTGGTCCTGGTTCGTAAGAGAACCGGGACTAAAGGTTTTGGGCTTTAGTCCCGACCCTTTAGTCCCGGTTCCAGAACCGGGACAAATGGGCCTCTGGAACCAGGACAAATGGACCCTTTTCTACTAGTGAATGGACATGATCAGTTTCCGTCTACACACAAGCTAAGGGCCAGTTCTTTTCGCCTCATGATTCTCCAGAATCTGATTCTGGGAACTGCCCACAGAATCAGTCGTCCAGTTCTTTTTGTGATTCTAGTCTGTGATTGTTGTATGAGTTGTGTGCTGAAATGTCTGTAACACCCCTAGATTGGAACTGAGCGATGAATTGCTAACACTTGGTTATTTCGAACAGTTTCATGTCTAATATGAACACGAAAGCGAGTTACAAATCTCATAAAGTATTTAATATTACAATATGAAAGCGAGTTGCAAATATCATAAAGTGCTTAATATTACAATTTGAAATCGAGTTCGAAATATCATAAAGTGCATACAAAATTTTCACTGCATGCCATCAAGGATACAACTACATTCCATCAATCACTACATGTTTGCACCATCCAAATCAACATACAAATTAGCAAACAACTAACCAAACAACTAAGCATCCAAATCAAAAAAAAAATTACAGTGCTAAACATATAGAATATATATGAGAGGGAAAGAGCAGGGCATAGACAAGACGAGAGAGACAGGGGACGAGAGGAGCTCGCTCACCAGCAATGGCGCGGCTGGCTGGGGCGAGGACGCCGCTTCCTGTTGCTGGGCGGACGGGTTGGCGCGGAGGATAAGGGACGGACGGGCGCGGAGGAGAAGGGGCTGCCGGGCACGGAGGAGAAGGGGCGGCCAGGGCGGCGGGAGCGGAGGACCTCCCGCCGGACGCGGAGGAGAAGGGGCGGCCGGGCGCGGAGGAGAAGGGACGGCCGGGGCGGCCGGCGTGGAGGAGAAGGGGCAGCCGGGGCGGCTAGCGGCGGGAACCCTAGCTCGAGGGGCTCGTATCAAAGAAGAGCTGTATATGTGGGCTGAACTGCAGAAATGCCAGAAGAGAGGGGAAAGCCTAGCCTATCAAAGACTAGCATCTTCAGTGTCTTGCAGCATTAGAAGAGTGCAGAATTAGTAACATAATTATTTAGCAAGCATGTTGTAGAAAAGCCTAGAGATCCTTTCTCGACTCCCTGCGAGAAAGCGATCCCGAAGCTTCCCATTAATAAAAAGTATCCAGTTCAAGTAGTAGAAGATCGGGATACAACACTGAGCGTCCTGTTACCGTGGACACGGCTATTCGAATAGATAACTTCCCTGCAGGGGTGCACTACTGTTACTCAACAAGCTCGATTACATCTGGCCGGACACACTTGCTGGGTAATGCCCGGCCTCGGGTAATCGACACGACGCAGTCCTACCTAGGCTCAACAGAGAGGTCAACACGCCGGTCTAAATCCTAAGTGCGAAGGGGGTCTTGGGCTCATCGCCCTTTGCACTCCTGCACGTTGCGTGGCTGGTCGGGGCCCAGGCGTGACACTGAATACACCAATGACGTAACCAGCCCACCCCAACAATCAGCCCGCATCTCTGAACTGTGACATCTGAAGAGCTTTCGGCTGATACATACGACGTAGTGGTCCCATAACCATTATCCCGCGTGGTGGTAGTGCATATAGGGCCAACGACCCACTCAGATCAAATACCCAAATCCGTTAGGCGTATTTAGTAGCTCGCAGAGACGATCAGGATTCATGTCGCTCCGACTTGGTAACACACGGATCACGAACAGGGACCAGGCCCACCTCTCTCCTAGGTGGTCTCCGCCTGCCCTGTCGTTCCGCCACAATAATCTCTCGCGGGTGCCCTCCTGGCAAACCCGACTTCACATTTCCCCGCGGGTACCCCTCAGGGTCGACCCGCCTGTAACAAAGGTCAAAGTAACCGTGTGTTCAAGTATCGAGAAGGAATCCGAGGAATCACCCTCGATGGTTTCCCACTCGAGGAGTTGCACGACGGAAGCTTTATCGGAAGCGATGAAAGAGGAATCACCCTCGGTAACCCACATCCAGATAGCTATTCTACAGAGGCATCATCGGAAGTGAGATAAGAGGTATCACCCTCGGCACTCGATGCTAGCTCTACAGAGACGAGCAAATTAAGGGGGTGTGCAGTGATGTGGTGTTCTCAGCCCGTTCGATCACATTGATCGGGGCACAGGTACTAAAGCGGGGCAACTACAGCAAGGAAGAGGGGCCACAGATGGTTAACCATCCAACCTATACTAAGCATCTTGGATAACAGGCAGGTATCAAAAACAGTTACAAGAACAGGCTATGCATCAGAATTGGATAAAGCAAAACAGTAGCAATTTCTAATGCAAGCAGGAGGGAGAAGGAATAGGTGATATAGGCATGCGTCAAGGGGGGGGTTGCTTGCCTGCAAGCTCTGCTGAGAGAGGCTGATCGTCGGAAGGCTGCTCGTCTGGAACGTAGTCGTACTCAACTGCGTCGGCGTCGCTCTCGGCGTCTATCGGGAGAGAAGGAGGGGGAAGAAACAATAAATTCACAGCAACAATGCAACAGCGATGCATGACATGCCTAAATGATATGCAGAGGTGACATACTACCTATCTAATTGTTTTAGTTAATTTAGGAATTTATTTAGATTTATTTTATTAAGTTCATGCACTATTCATTTATCAAAATCGGGCAAAAAGTTCCATGTTCGGTATGTTAGAGGGGTGTGACAGGTATGTGGGTGGCATATTCAGAATCTTCATATTTTTCTTATCATTTTTCATATATAAATTATTTTCATCCGAGTTACGGTTTATTTTATATGATTTTTTAAAGTTTTAAACATTTTCTGGAATTATTTTAATTATTTAAATCCCGAATTATCCAGAACAGTGCTAGGTGACGTCAGCATGACGTAATGATGGAGTCAGCAGTCAACTCTGGCTGACCCGAGTCAAACCTGACCAGTGGGTCCCACTGGTCAGTGACTCACTTAATTAAACAGAGTTTATTTAATCTAATTAAATTAATTAACAGGTGGGACCTACTCTCAGTGACTGATTAGACTAATTAATTTTTATTTAAATTTAAACTAGCATAATTAGTCGCGGGACCCACATGTCAGTGACTGTGGGTGCCCAGTCAGCACTGTTGACTGGTCAACCCAGTCAACGGGGCCAGTGGGACCCAGCAGTCAGTGGCACAGGGGGCCCACATGTCGGGCCACGTCGGCGTCGTCGGCGCCGTCGCCGGAATCACACCGGCGACCAAATCCGCGGCGGCGCGGCCTCGGGTGTCGTCGGAAAACGTGCTCCGGCCACCATTTTGCACGCGCGGGGCGGCGTTGGAATGAGGGGAGCGAGGCGAGTCGATCTGTGGCGGGCTCGGGAGCTAAAACGGCCGGAGTGGAAATCTACGACGTCGCCGACGGCAAGGTATTTCGGGCGAGCTCCGTTTAGTCGCCGTAGGGCACGACAAGACGTGGGGTTGGGCGCGTTGGAAAGCTGGGACGCCCAGGAGCACGATGTGGGGCACGGACGCGGGTGACAGCGGCAGTGCGCACGGCGGCGCCATGAACGGCGGCAACGAGCTTGGGCGAAGCGGCAACGACGGCTACGGTGGCGGAAACGTATGGGAGAGGGAGGGGAAAGACGCGCTGGCTTACAGTGAGCCTGCAGGTGTGCTCAAGCCTGCTCGGGAAGGCTCGTCGGCGGTGAATCGGCGACGGAGAAGAAGAGGCCCGAGGAGGAAGAAGAGGAAGCAGCGCTCGCGGTGGGGGCTCCCGGCTCCAATGGCTTGCACCGATCGACGTAGCGGGCAACGGTGGAGAGCAACGGCATCATGGCGAGGCTCGAGGTGGCCGGTGGCCACGGGATCGACGACGGCGACGATGGGAGCTTTCAGGCGAGGTGGGGAACGAGTGAGGGAGAGGCGATGGGGGAATCTGGGGTGGTCTAGGGTTTCGGGGCAGGGGAGAGACGACCAGGGGTGGCCTTATCGGCGCCGGGGAGCCGGCGGATGGACGACAGCGAGGCAAGCGAGGGCGTGTCGGCGCGGGCGACTGACAGCGCGCGGGAGGAGGGAGACGACTGCACCGTGGGCTGGGCCGGTTACTGTTTGACTAGAGCCCAGCCGCACAGTAAGTCCTTTCCCTTTTGTTTTTTTTTTCTGTTTTCCTTTATCCTTTCTGTTTTGCAAAATGTGTGGCTATAAAATGACTTTTGTAAAATATGGTTCTGGTCCATTTAAATACTAGGCATTATATAACACTGCCAGAAATTGGTTTGGTGAAATAATAATTTCATTTGAATTCTATTTAATTGCAATGAGATCAAATTGTGCTGTTTGGTACTGTTTTGATGATGTTAGAGTTACTTAGTGAATTTAGGTGATGTTGTTTTTCTTAACATAATTAGTTATGGATTATTTGCTATTTAATGAACATTTTTATTTCCAAATCGGAACAACTTTTATTTTCACTATAAATTTGAATTTCAATTTGAATTGGAATTTGAAATGAGATATGATGCAAATGATGATCAAGCACTGTTAAGCATGATGACTTGGCATTATCAGGAGGTGATCACTGTAGCTATTACATGGGGATGTTACAACTCTCCTCCTCTAAAAGAAATTCTCGTCCCGAGAATTAAGAGGTAGGCTGAAAGAAAGCGGGGTATTCTTCACGAAGATGATTCTCGCGTTCCCAAGTGGCTTCATCTTCAGAATGATTCGACCACTGGACTTTAAGGAACTTGATTGCCTTCTGACGGGTTCGTCGCTCAGCTTGATCAAGAATGCGGATCGGATACTCTTGATAATAAAGATCATCTCGCAATTCAAGCACTTCATGATCCACTGCTCGGATAGGATCCTTGAAGCAGCGTCGGAGTTGCGACACGTGAAAGACATCATGCACTTGAGAACGGTTCGGCGGCAATTCCAATTGATATGCCACTTCACCTCGACGGGTGAGAATACGGAACGGGACAATGTAGCGAGGAGCTAACTTGCCCTTTATTCCAAATCGATGAGTGTCTTTCATCGGAGTGACACGAAGGTAAGCTTGCTCGCCAGGTTGATAGACCATTACCTGGTGTTTTCGGTCATAATTGCTCTTCTGACGAGACTGAGCAGTTTTCAAATGTTCACGGACAATGCGGACTTGATCTTCAGCTTGTTGAATAATGTTCGGACCGAAGAGTGACCGTTCCCAAGTTTCTGACCAATTCAGAGGGGTTCGACACTTACGTCCATAAAGAACTTCGAAGGGTGCCATCTTTAGACTATCTAGATAGCTATTGTTGTAAGAGAATTCAGCATACGGGAGAGATTCCTCCCATTTCTTACCGAATGAGATGACACAAGCTCGAAGCATATCTTCAAGCACTTGATTGACTCGTTCGACTTGACCCTGAGACTGAGGGTGAAAAGCGGTGCTGAAGGACAGATGTGTCCCCATAGCTTCTTGGAAACTTTCCCAGAACCTTGAGGTAAAGAGGCTCCCACGGTCTGAACTGATCTCCAACGGAACACCGTGGAGTGACACAATTCTGGAAACATACTAGTCTGCTAACTGACTAGCAGTGATTGTCTCCTTGACTGGCAGAAAGTAAGCAACCTTGGAGAATCGGTCAATGACGACAAAAATAGCATCATGACCCTTCTGCGATCTGGGAAAACCAGTAATGAAATCTATTTCGACCTCGTCCCATTTCCATTCAGGAATAGCAAGCGGTTGCAGAGTTTCAGCAGGCCTTTGATGTTCTGCTTTGATGCGACGGCAAACGTCACACTCAGCGACATAACGAGCAATGTCTCGCTTCATATCCGGCCACCAATATCTCTGTCGGATGTCTTGGTACATCTTGGTACTGCCAGGGTGAATTGAAAGAGGTGTATCATGAGCTTCCTTCATGACACGCGGGGTCAGATTCAGGTGTCCCGTTCTAGGAACCACTAAGCGGTTTTTGAAGAACAGGGTGCCATCAGCATCAATAGTTAAGAATAAGGGCTTTCCCCTTTTTATATCTCGCTTAATTTTCTCGACCTCAGAGTCAGCTTTCTGTATATGCTTGATGAGGTCATCGAGATCTGATGCAACAACCAGGGTATTGAGATGACCCTGAGGAACAATGTGAAGGTTCAACTTGCGTAGTTCTTCATAGAGAAGGGGTTGTGCTTGCTGAACAGTGAGGTTGTTGCAATAAGACTTGCGACTCAAAGCATCGGCCATTACATTAGCCTTGCCAGGTGTATAAGAAATATCCATGTCATAATCGGCTATTGTCTCGAGCCATCTTTGTTGACGGAGGTTCAAATCTGGTTGAGTATACAGATACTTCAAACTCTGGTGGTCCGTGTATATCTCGCAACGATTACCAAGGAGGTAATGTCGCCACAGTTTCAGAGCATAAATAACTGCTGCTAACTCGAGATCATGAGTTGGATACTTATCTTCGTGAGGACGCAACTGGGAAGAGCCATAAGCAATCACTTTGCGCTCTTGCATCAGGACACAGCCTAATCCTTGACGGGATGCGTCGCAATATATCACAAAGTCCTTGCGAGTGTCAGGGGGAGCTAGCACTGGGGCAGAGGTCAACTTATCTTTAAGTGTCTGAAAACTTTCTTGGCACTTTTCTGTCCACTCAAACTTCTTGCGTTTATGAAGTAAATCAATCATTGGCTTAGTAATCTTGGAGAAGTTCTCGACGAAACAGCGGCAATAGCTAGCAAGACCGAGAAAACTTCTGACTTGCTTAACATTCTTCGGAGGAGTCCAGTCAAGAATAGCCTGAACTCGTTCTGGGTTAACGGCAATGCCATCTTTGGAAATGACATGACCAAGATAGGTCACTTCAGATAACCAGAATTCACACTTAGAGTATTTGGCATACAGCTGGTGTTCTCGGAGTTTCTCCAATACAAGCCGAAGATGTTCGGCATGTTCTTCTTCATTCTTGGAAAATATAAGGATATCATCCAAATAAACCACGACGAATTTGTCGAGGTAGTCCATGAAGATATAGTTCATCAATCGGGAGAAAGTTGCTGGAGCATTAGTTAATCCGAAGGACATAACGGTGTACTCGTATGATCCATAACGAGTAACGAAAGCAGTCTTCGAAATATCCTCCTTACGAACTCGGATCTGATGATAACCCAACCTTAAGTCGAGTTTAGAGAACACAGAGGATCCAGCAAGTTGATCATAAAGATCATTGATCCGGGGAAGTGGATATTTGTTCTGGATTGTAGCTTGGTTAATAGGCCGATAGTCCTGGACCAATCGGTTTGTTCCATCCTTCTTCTTAACAAAGAGAGAAGGTGCTCCCCAGGCAGAGGAACTTGGACGAATGAAACCCTTTCTAAGTGACTTGTCGATTTCCTCCTTAAGCTCAAGGAGTTCATGCGGAGGCATTTTATAAGGACGCTTCGCAATAGGGGTAGTGCCAGGTTTCAAGTCGATGACGAACTCGACAGCTCTAACAGGGGGTATTCCTGGAAGTTCTTCCGGAAAGACGTCCGGAAAATCGCGAATGACTGGAACGTTCTCGATACCCTCAAGAGGTGAAGCGTTCAAAGCATTCAGAGCATATATCTGAGCTTCGGCATTCCGGGTAATTCGGGCGGTGTAGTTCACTATCTCATCGGAGGGATGAAGAAGTTGAACGACTTTGGTGGCACAATTGATCGAAGCAATGTGAGCCTTCAACCAATCCATTCCGAGAATGAGGTCTATATTGGAAGAATTCAAAATGATGGGTGAAACACGGAATTCCAGTTCTTCGATTTCAATAGGGACGTTGTGTGCCATCATGGAGGTTTGACAACGGCCTCCAGGGGTGCGGACAACTATTGGTATGTTCATCTTTTCAAATGCAATGTCATGTAAAAATGCAAATGCTTCTGACATGAATGAATGTGATGCTCCTGAGTCAAATAAAACAGAAGCGGGTACTGACTTAACGAGAAGGGTACCCATCACAGTAGCAGGTTGATCTTGAACTTCTTCAATGTCAATGTTGTAAGCATGTCCACGACCATAAGCAGAAGACCCAGTATTATAGTTGCGGGTCTGGTTGTTGCCACGGCCATTTCCACGGCCAGCAGAAGGAAGTGCCAACTGGTTCTGAGTCTGGCGGCAGTCTTTGGCACGGTGACCTGGACGGGACACTTGAAACACAGACCATCCTCAAGACGAAGAGGAGCATTGGGTCGAGTAGCTTGAGCTCTCGGCTGCCTCGGTGGTGGAGGAGGCAGACGAGGTGCAGCATAAGAGGGCCTTGGCGCAGAGGCAGTTGGACGGTACATGTTGTTGGGAATCCAGATTTTACGCCTTTGACCTGAGCTCGAAGATGAGCCAACGTCACGATAGTGCTTCTGCGACTCCTTGTGCTCGATCTGAGCAATCTCAACCAGGATAGCCTTGTTCACGAGGGTGGCAAAGTCAGTGAAGTCTTGAGCAGCAAGTGCAAGCTTGAGGTCTGGGTGGAGTCCATTGCGGAACTTCTCCTGCCTACGAGCATCAGTGGCTATGTCTTCTTCAGCATAGCGGGACAGGTTAAGGAAGTCACGCTGATAAGCTTTGACAGTCCTATTGCCCTGAGTAAGGTTGCGAAACTCGGTCTTCTTCCGGTCCATGATTCCCTGAGGAATGTATCTAGCACGGAAAGCAGTCTGAAACTCGACCCAAGTAATGACTGTCCCAGCAGGTAGTGTACGCTTGTGAGTGGACCACCATTGAGCAGCGGGGCCCTTCAGGAAGTAGGACGCGAAGGTGACAAGGTTGTCAGGGGCGACATTGGCAGATTCCATCTCGAAGGCGATGTCGCGAAGCCAGTCATCAGCATCAGTGGCTGTTCAGAGTTGCGGTAAATAGTGGGGTTAAGACGCACAAAATCCTGCAGAGTTATTGAAGCAGGGTTCTGATTCTGTGCATTCTGGTTTGGAAACTGAGCCATAATTCCAGTCATGAACTGACGGTTCAGCTCGAATTGCTGCATCATAGCTGCCATATAGTCTGGCGGTGGTGGCTGTTCGGGAGCACGGCCACGACCACGACCACCTGGTCTAACCATCCTGCTAAAGATTTAACAGGGGGTAGTTTAGTAAAAACAACTGCAAGTTTTTAGAGACAAGCATGATGTAACACGACAATGAATAAGCAGTGCAATAGATACATAATAGTAGTCAATTAAGACATACAGATCCATACACAGTGTCGGTTACAGGCCAGCGTTATGACATCGTAAATGAAAAACTAGACATACTAGGCGGCGCGCAGGCACGCGGTGAGGAATACACAACGAGACATAGCAAAGGCTACATCAACGTCGGGGAAAACCACTGAAACGGGGTAACTACAGGTGCGGACGATGAGTGCTTGTGGCAGAAAAGTCCTGCTCTCCGTGTGCACTCTGATGCAGAACCTGGTCTGGAACTGGAAGAAGAGGTTCACGTGCAGGTGTGTGACCTCCAACAGCAGGCCAATCGATACCTGCCGGCATCTGAGTCCTGCGCGGGTTAAGGATATACTCTGGATGTATCCCTACACGAACAGCTGGTAGCAACTGTGTCATAGCATCGTAGAGACGTGCTCGAGTGTCAAACAACTCGACGGCGAGAGCCCGGGCAGTGCGATCCAGACCCTGAGTGCACTGAATCAAAACCTGCGGGTCGTACCGACGACGCTCGTAAGGGGCACAGACAGTTGTGTAGTATCCGGTATCATCTCCAGCAGGAGCATACGGGATGTATCGGAACTCAGAGGCATCCAAGCGACTATGCTCGCCACGGAGACGTGGGACAGCAAAATGGGCAGCATCATGGACTGCCATCTCAATCGTCACGCCGATACTGTGAAAAATGTGCAACTCAGTGTCGGAGTTGTCCCGCTGATCAAAGATGCGAACATCAGCATGATACTGCTCCTGGTTGAACTCGCGGTAATCCTCGTAAACCATGTACTCGGGGTACCAGCGGTAGCACAATCTGGTCAGGAGGGCGATCAAGACAGCTGGAAAACCAGTCGCATCACGAGCCCAATGCTAAGCACAAGCTGCGTTGCAGGGCGCGGCGCAAACAAGCGATCCATCTGAAACAGAGGAAATTCAGGATTGTCAAATGACAGTGAGAAGTATAATATAACTCGGAGAGAAAGCTTAAACAGACCAATGGAAAAGAAAATGTGATTATCAGATTAATCAGATCAATGGGAGGGAATAAGTGCAGATAATCCAGCTCTCCGGGTGGACATGATTACGAGAACCTAGTGTCGGAGTTAGCAAAATCATTTAACCCGAATAGAAGAGGATTCAGAGTCCTAGAGTAAAGAAGAGGAATACAAGATCCTAATACCATCCAATTGGCGACGTGGGCCCATAAGCCACACAGCCATGTTAGTAAAATAGTTTTTGGGTAGACTAGACTCAACTACGACCAAGGAATCGGAAGGGGGCTTCCTACAGGCAGTCGGCTCTGATACCAACTTGTGATGCCCCTGCTCGACCGTGCACTAATCATACACGTAAACGTGCACGCTCGAGATCAGAGACTCGCGGGAATATATCACAACACAACTCTAAACTCAAATTTAAACATAAAGCTTCATATTACAAACCAGGGGTCACGAGGACCCGAATACATAAGTCATACACACAAATGATATCTGAGTACAGACATGGTTAGTCAAGTTTGCCTTAAGAAGGCTAGCACAAACAACGACTCTAGATCGAAAAGGCGAAGGCCTCCTGCCTAGGGCCTCCAAACTACTCCTGGTCGGCTGGCTCAATCCAGTAGTAAGTGCCTCCGGGACTCTCCTGGTAGTAAGCTCTGGCGGGTTCCTCTGGCTCCTGGGCTCCGACGTCTGATCGCATCAATCGAGTATGGGGAAAAGGGAAGCAAAGCAACCGTGAGTAATCATCCAAAGTACTCGCAAGACTTACATCAGAACTATTCTAATTATGCATCGGTATCAAAGAAGAGCTGTATATGTGGGCTGAACTGCAGAAATGCCAGAAGAGAGGGGAAAGCCTGGCCTATTGAAGACTAGCATCTTCAGCGTCTTGCAGCATTAGAAGAGTGCAGAATTAGTAACATAATTATTTAGCAAGCATGTTGTAGCAAAGCCTAGAGATCCTTTCTCGACTCCCTGCGAGAAAGCGATCCCAAAGCTTCCCATTAATAAAAAGTATCCAGTTCAAGTAGTAGAAGATCGGGATACAACACTGAGCGTCCTGTTACTGTGGACACGGCTATTCGAATAGATAACTTCCCTGCAGGGGTGCACTACTGTTACCCAACACGCTCGATTACATCTGGCCGGACACACTTGCTGGGTAATGCCCGGCCTCGGGTAATCGTAACGACGCAGTCCTACCTAGGCTCAGCAGAGAGGTCAACACGCCGGTCTAAATCCTAAGTGCGAAGGGGTCTTGGGCCCATCGCCCTTTGCACTCCTGCACGTTGCGTGGCTGGTCGGGGCCCAGGCGCGACACTGAATACACCAGTGACGTAACCAGCCCACCCCAACAATCAGCCCGCATCTCTGAACTGTGACATCTGAAGAGCTTTCGGCTGATACATACGACGTAGAGGGTCCCATAACCATTATCCCGCATGGTGGTAGTGCGTATAGGGCCAACGACCCACTCAGATCAAATACCCAAATCCGTTAGGCATATTTAGTAGCTCGCAGAGACAATCAGGATTCCTGTCGCTCTGACTTGGTAACACACGGATCACGAACAGGGACCAGGCCCACCTCTCTCCTAGGTGGTCTCCGCCTGCCCTGTCGTTCCGCCACAATAAACTCTCGCGGGTGCCCTCCTGGCAAACCCGACTTCACATTTCCCCGCGGGTACCCCTCGGGGTCGACCCGCCTGTAACAAAGGTCAAAGTAACCGTGTGTTCAAGTATTGAGAAGGAATCCGAGGAATCACCCTCGATGGTTTCCCACTCGAGGAGTTGCACGATGGAAGCTTTATCGGAAGCGATGAAAGAGGAATCACCCTCGGTAACCCACATCCGGATAGCTATTCTACAGAGGCATCATCGGAAATGAGATAAGAGGTATCACCCTCGGCACTCGATGCCAGCTCTGCAGAGACGAGCAAATTAAGGGGGTGTGCGGTGATGTGCTGTTCTCAGCCCGTTGGATCACATTGATCGGGGCACAGGTACTAAAGCGGGGCAACTACAGCAAGGAAGAGGGGCCACAGATGATTTACCATCCAACCTATACTAAGCATCTTGGATAACAGGCAGGTATCAAAAACAATTACAAGAACAGGCTATGCATCTGAATAGGATAAAGCAAAACAGTAGCAATTTCTAATGCAAGCAGGAGGGAGAAGGAATAGGTGATATAGGCATGCGTCAAGGGTGGGTTGCTTGCCTGGACGCTCTGCTGAGAGAGGCTGATCGTCGGAAGGCTACTCGTCTGGAGCGTAGTCGTACTCAACTGCGTCGGCGTCGGTCTTGGCGTCTATCGGAGAGAAGGAGGTGGAAGAAACAATAAATTCACAGCAACAATGCAACAGCGATGCATGACATGCTTAAATGATATGCACAGGTGACATACTGCCTATCTAATTTTTTTAGTTAATTTAGGAATTTATTTGGATTTATTTTATTAAGGCCATGCACTATTCATTTATCGAAATTGGGCAAAAAATTTCATGTCGGTATGTTAGAGGGGTGTGACAGGTATGTGGTGCCATATTCGGAATCTTCATATTTTTCTGATCATTTTTCATATATAAATTATTTTCATCCGAGTTACGGTTTATTTTATATGATTTTTCAAAGTTTTAAACATTTTCTGGAATTATTTTAATTATTTAAATCCCGAATTATCCAGAACAGTGCTAGGTGACGTCAGCATGACATAATGATGGCGTCGGCAGTCAACTCTGGCTGACCAGAGTCAAACCTGACCAGTGGGTCCCACTGGTCAGTGACTCACTTAATTAAACAGAGTTTATTTAATCTAATTAAATTAATTAACAGGTGGGACCTACTGTCAGTGACTGATTAGACTAATTAATTTTTATTTAAATTTAAACTAGCTTAATTAGTCGCGGGACCCATATGTCAGTGACTGTGGGTGCCCAGTCAGCACCGTTGACTGGTCAACCCAGTCAACGGGGCCAGTGGGACCCAGCAGTCAGTGCCACAGGGGCCCCACATGTCGGGCCACGTCGGCGTCGTCGGCGCCATCGCCGGAATCACACCGGCGACCAAATCCGTGGCGGCGCGGCCTCGGGTGTCGTCGGAAAACGTGCTCCGGCCACCATTTCGCGCGCGGGGGGCAGCGTTCGAAAGAGGGGAGCGAGGCGAGTCGATCTACGGCGGTCTCGCGAGCTAAAACGGCCGGAGTGGAGCGCTACGACGTCGCCGGCGGCGAGGTATTTCGGGCGAGCTCCGTTTAGTCGCCGTAGAGCACAGCAAGCCGTGGGGTTGGGCGCGTTGGAAAGCTGGGACGCCCAGGAGCACGATGCGGGGCACGAACGCGGGTGACAGCGGCAGTGCGCACGGCGGCGCCATGAACGGCGGCATCGAGCTCGGGCGAAGCGGCAACGACGGCTACGGTGGCGGAAACGTACGGGAGAGGGAGGGGAAAGACGCACTGGCTTACAGTGAGCCTGCAGGTGTGCCCAAGCCTGCTCGGGGAGGCTCGTCGGCGGTGAATCGGCGACGGAGAAGAAGAGGCCCGAGGAGGAAGAAGAGGAAGCAGCGCTCGTGGTGGGGGCTCCCGGCTCCAATGGCTTGCACCGATTGACGTAGCGGGCGACGGCGGAGAGCTACGGCATCACGGCGAGGCTCGAGGAGGCCGGTGGCCATGGGATCGACGACGGCAACGATGGGAGCTTTCGGGCGAGGTGGGGAACGAGTGAGGGAGAGGCGATGGGGGAATCTGGGGTGGTCTAGGGTTTCGGGGGAGGGGAGAGACGACCAGGGGTGGCCTTATCAGCGCCGGGGAGCCGGTGGATGGACGACAGCGACGCAAGCAAGGGCGTGTCTGCGCGGGCGACTGACAGCACGCGGGAGGAGGGAGACGACCGCGCGGTGGGCTGGGCCGGTTACTGTTTGACTAGAGCCCAACCGCACAGTAAGTCATTTCCCTTTTCTTTTTCTTTTTCTGTTTTCCTTTATCCTTTCTATTTTGCAAAATGTGTGGCTATAAAATGACTTTTGTAAAATATGGTTCTGGTCCATTTAAATACTAGGCATTATATAACACTGTCAGAAATTGGTTTGGTGAACTAATGATTTCATTTGAATTTTATTTAATTGCAATGAGATCAAATGGTGCTCTTTGGTACTGTTTTGATGATGTTAGAGTTACTTAGTGAATTTAGGTGATGTTGTTTTTCTTAACATAATTAGTTATGGATTATTTGCTATTTAATGAACATTTTTATTTCCAAATTGGAACAACTTTTATTTTCACTTTAAATTTGAATTTCAATTTGAATTGGAAATTGAAATGAGATATGATGCAAATGATGATCAAGCACTATTAAGCATGGTGACTTGGCATTATCAGGAGGTGATCACTGTAGCTATTACATGGGGATGTTACACAGTGCATGCAATTCAGGGATCCGAGCATACCTGGAAACCCTCTTGATTCTTCAAGTGCCATGAGTCTTGTTGTGTTTTCGGCATTTGGTTCTCTCAAGTACTCCGGTCCAAACACCTTCACCACTGCAGTAGCTAATCTGACCATTGCTTCCAAGCATATGCTCTCAGATATCCGGAGGTACTCATCCCACTGGTCTGTGGCTATGCCATACGCAAGCATCCTCATAGCAGCCGTGCACATCTCGAGACCAAAGAACCCAAGCAAGCCAACTGCATCCCCCTTCAGTTTGAAGTAATCATCATAGGCCCTGACACAGTCCTTGATGCGCAAGAACAATGACATGTGCATCCTGTAGCGACGATGAAAATAGCGCTCGAATAGCGCATCGAGGGCAAAGTAGTCGTCGTAGAGATCGCCCGCGCCCGACACCGATTCAACACTCGATGTCCCAGCATTGAATCCTCGAAGTTGAGAACATGCTCCTCCGCATTCTCCGTTTCTTCAAGAACCGCCATCATTATCGCCGTTTCATCCTCATCATGATCATCATCCGACGAAGACGAGTCAATGAACTCGGTGTAGAAGTACTCCTCGTCAGAATCCATCGTGTTTCCTTCAAAGTAAACAACGAAAACGTAAAAAAAAAATTGCACTATGACATTTGATCGAACACTTGCCGTGCGCGGTGTCAGCCCTGGACGGCGTCGGCAGGGGCAAAGGGTACCTGGGCGGCGGGCGGATCCAGGAGATCCGGCGACGATGGCAGGGTCGAGAGGTGGTTGGGTGGAGCGGGGGAGGCAGTGGCGGAGACAGGGGGACCAGCAGGGGCCCTGCCCCCCCCCCCCCCCCCCCAACACCATGGATTTAGTGGTAATTTGCTGATGAACAGTGCGAAATTAGTTATTATTTGCTGTTAAAAGCCTTTTTCTCAATGAATTGGCCCTCCCCAACTTATTTTCACAACACTCGGCCCCACTGATGTAATTTTCCTGGCTCCGCTACTGGGTGGAGGTCCGGCAAGGCCTGGGTGATGTCCGCGGGGGTGTGATGGCGACGGCGGGCTTTGGGAGCGGGAGCGGGGACAGAGAGCGGAGGAGGAGGGCCATCATCTGAAAAAAGAGGGGTCCGGGGAGGGGTTTGGGGTAGGTCCGGGCTGTCGGAGTCCAACGTGACGGACGTCCGGACTCCTCTAATCCGCCCCTCGATTTGGTGCCGGTCTGGGGGATTTCGGACATCCGCCCGTGTCCGGCCCAATATGGGCGTCCACGTTGGAGGCCTAAAAGTGTCCAGACCACCGCCGCACAGAGATGTGGGGGCCACACAGAGATGTGGGGGCCACACAGAGACCTTGGTGAAAAGTGGACGATGGGAACTGATCATACCGATCGCATGAGCGCACCCTGCACCTGCACACCAAGGCATATATGATGCCCAAGATGTCTGAAACATATCTGTTATGGAAGACATCCGGAACATGTTTGGTTTCCTGTCAGAGAGTGCACGATGATGCTCGATTATACAATGGTCTCAAACAGTGGAGTACTTTTGTCTCTCTTAATGCCGGATATGTTTTCAGTTGAACTGCCACGACTCTCTCTCTATCAAAGCGATAGATCGTCTCGACGTAATGGCCTGTCAGGACGAGCTGATTGAAGAGAACAAATATTTCACAAAGACAAGAGAGATAATATCTCAGATCTGAATTCCACTATACAATAATATAACCGGAATTCCACTATACGATACAGATCTCAGATCTGTAATCAATATACATCTGATGCATTACACATGTACAACACGCATGCATCGACATGGCCTCTTAAGGTCCTGTCCTGTCGGCACTTTACACCAGGCAATGTCTTTGTTTCTTCTTCCATACATGCATTTTTTTTTTTTGCGGAACGGCCCCAATATCAGTTATAAAAGAATACATGCATTTAGCCTAGGCTCATTACTGAAACAATTATTATCATTTGCAGTCCACTCATAACCATGAACCCATGATAGGATAAAAAGCTTGTGAGGTAAGCTAGCCTATAGTTCGAAAAGGAAATTAAACGTGTATCACTAAGCACTTCAACTGACCGCGCCAAATGTGATACGGCTTCACCCATGCTGAACCTTCTCTAGGAAAGATTAATTAACTTATTATGTATTTATCTTCCAGGTTATGAGGCTAACCATTTCCAAAAAAAAAAGTTTTACAGAAATTAGCCCTATCTATATATCTATGTGCTAATATATACTAAAAACACCAGTTGGGCATATCCAAACAATCTCAGCTGGCAAACCACATCGATCTAACGGTCTAAATCGCCCAAATGTTGAGCACTAAACATGTTCAGCATTCTAATTACTATAAATTATATGGTTATAAGCCCCCTTCCCCACACCTCATTTTTTTCTCTCTCTCTCTCTCTCTTATTTTCTCCCGTCCACAGTCCACATACCCCATTCCCCTCTCGAGGGAGAGGAGAGCCAAGCCAAGCTAGGGTTTCGGCACCGCCGGCACCACGTCCACAACTGGAAGGGATCGCATCACCCCCTTACCCTCCAGTCGTCGCCGCCTACACAACTCACCGCTCCTCCCTTCCCGCTCTCCACCGCCGACCAGCCCACGTGCTCCCTGCCCCTGCTCTCCATCACCGACCAGCCCCCTCCACCGATGCGACCACGACACCGACCACGAAGATGTCGAGAAATGTCTGGAGGGGACATGTTGTTTTGGGTTCCTTGCAGTCCTTCCGCGGCCGCCGTCTCGCGCCCAGGCCCGGCCCTCGCCTCCCCGCCACCAGACTCTTCGACGGCTACAATGACCAAATTCTTGCTTCTTTCGATTCAGGGGGTCTTTGATATACTTACCAAAGTATAAGGGAACAAATCTAAAGAAAACATCTCACGTTGTGCGAGAATTTCTGAAGCACATTAGACAAAAGATACATATGTTTTTCCTTAGGTTGTATTGCAACACTTTAGTTTCTGCTCTTGGTTCTCTTACCATGCAATGTAATTTAAATTTGAGAATAAAAGTTTTAAGGTTTCTTGTGTTTGATTTAATTTATACATTGGTCGAGACGTGCGTTGCACTTAGGGCCTGTTTGGTTTGCAGGATTGTGAAAACATAGGAATAGGAAAAACGCAGGAATAAGATAGGAATGTAGGTGTAAAACAGAGAATTGTAAAACACAGGAATTATGTTAACTTGCGTGTTTGGTTCACAGGAATAGAAAAAACAAATAAATCCTACTAAACATAGTCAAATCAAAGTCAAACCACATGAAAAAGTATAATTAGGATGTTATTATGCCACTAAAGACTACAGTCTCGTACTTTGTGCGTAGGAATTCTAAAAAGAGGTCCAAGTGGATTGTTAAATTTTCAAGTGAATAAAGTAGACAATGAAATTAATGAGCAATTAAATAGCATGACCATTACGAACCTTCTCTTCCACACTACTCTATTCCTAGTTGATAGGGTTTGACGTTTGACATGTATGAACTTGATTGGACGATGGTAAAAGTATTTGCAGTAACCTATAAACTATATCAAGATCAATTACACTGTAAAAAAATTTACCATCGGTTTCAACGGTGCAAAAAAAGGGAATCTTAAAAACCGGAGCTCAAATTTGAAAAGGATCCGAATTACATATGAAATATCACAAAAGATTAAGAATTTCCGAGTGAACTCATATAATCCTCTTAAGATTTAGCTCTGTGTACTTGAAAACGAAACAGCAGCATTAACGATGGTGTTCAATCAGCCTAGCAAAATCAAAATACTGACAATAAAAGTTGCTGGCTTGATTATCAGGAAATGAAAAATGTCTAACTCACATGATCACACATCCGATATTATCAGTCAGGTGTAGCTTGAGGCACTGGACCTCGGGGATGAAACTGTACACAGCAGGACATGGCTTCTTTCTGAAAGAGCATGAGTTCTCAAGCGAGTGATCATTGAAGGCACTGGTCAAAATGGAAAGTAATCTTATGTGTATCGAATGTGATTAGCAAAGATCACAGTGCAAAACTCCCCCCCCCCCCCCCCCCCCACACACACACACACACAAAACATAACCCAAAATGCAGAAGTACTAAACTGAAACTATGTTAATAACACTAATTCGAAAAGACTTCTTTGGTACAAAACACTTTCCCCCACCCCCGTGCTGCTCCTCTCAAGCAGCCCGGGAGGGAACCCTAGCCGCCGCCTCTAGCCCCTCCCCACGCGCTCCCTCGCCACCGCCGCTCGCCGCGGCGGCGGTGGGGCTCCTCCCCGCTCCCCTCCAAAGGAGCCGGGCCGGCTTTTCCCGGTGATTCAGCGCAGCGGGCTGTCTGTCTTCTCCGACTGCGGCCTCCTCCGTCCAAGTACAGCAGCAGTTTCCAGGCGGTGCGGCGTGGCACTGCCTCCCGACGGAGCGATGCGACGTCCAAGCGGCCATGGTGGCATCCACCAACAGTATAGTTTTGGCTATCTGCGCCACGGCTTTGCATCGGGCTTGGCTCCGCGATGTCTTCCCGGCGGTGGCTGAGGCTGGTCGCAAGGGCACTCCTGCAGCAAGGTCCGGGCTTCAACAGCGTTGTATCTGGGCTCCAGATCTGGTCGATGTGGGTCCCATGGGCCGGTGGGCCTGGCTGGGCCTCGTTTGGCGTGGTGGTCTGCGGTGGTGGAGGGCAAGGTGGGTCAGCGGGATCCGGTGGATGGTGCGAGACTGACTGGCAAAAGCCATGTGGCGGCAACGCATGAGGGCGCTGTAACCTTCCCGAAGGAGTCGCGGAGGTGTTCTCTCCACCCACCGGTCAAAGCACCGCGGGAAACCCCAGATCTGGGTCTTCCCGGATCAAACGATGACGGCGTCTGGCGTCGTGGCCACTCTTGACGGCATCGTTTTGTAGCTCGAACTGGCTGAAGGGACCTGTGGCGTCGGTGCCGGGGCTAGGCTGCCCTGGTTGCATAGCGATTTGTTTGGCAACGATGGCGGCGTCGAGCGGAATTGGGTCGCAGCGTGGGCTTTGGTAGGCGGCTTTGCCAGCGTGTTCGATAAGTTTTTCTGAGCTTCACCGTTCGCTTTGGAGTCGGAGCTTCCATGGAGCGAGCCTCGGCGGTGACGATGACAGGTGAAGGGTGGTCGGTTGCAGGAGACTCGGTCGGCTCAAGCTCTGCATATTTCTCCTCCGAAGTTCCACATATTGGACCATTAACCCTCTGTCCCATAAAAAATCATTGTGTTCTCTCGTATCTAAAATAATGAAGCTATATAAGATGAATCTATATTACCACAGAATTGCCAATTTCACAATAACTTTCTTGCTTTAGAATACACCTGAAAATCACCCTCATATAGATCTAGCAGGATAATGATCTACCGACTATATATCAGCAATAGGTTAGAAAAGCAGAGAATTAATATATCCAGCTCTCGTTTTAGTACTGAATCCTGGGAGCATTGTTCAAAATATTTCTGTTTTGGAAAATCATACCTAGATATGATATTCATCTCAGTTGAGAACATAGAGGATTCTACTCGAGGGAGGAGAACGGGCATTAGCAACTTGTCTGCTTCTCCCGTGAACTCTTGATACTGCACGGGGAAAGAACAATTCCTCCAAAATATTGTTTGGCGAAAAGTACTGGAAGGGCTTATTCCCACTGTTGATTACTGAGAACCTTCCGGGAAAGATTTCCTTTTGTGCCTATTGGTTCTACAGTTGGAAATGGGAAATGTTTGAATGAGAGAATTTACTGAAATTCCATTATGTTATGTATACAATGCACGGGTTGCGTCTAGTGAAAAGTTTCCCACAAGCATATGCAAAACTAACAGGACAACTACAAAGAAAGTGTTAGTGGCATACTTTTAAAAAGGCATAGAGCTGAATGAACATTTCAAAACAGTATGTGCATTGAAACGTTATATACTGTGTTAAACTCAAATGTGGCCTGCCTCAAAATAAACTCTCTAATACAATAAACCTTTGAGGGGTAATATTTTAAGCATTAAAAAAAGAAAAAAAAATGTATGGGCATGCAATAACATGGATCATGGAACAAAATTACTAATCTTGGTCAAAGTCTAGTGCAATACAAACGTATGATTTACTATACGAGTAAGTTTTGCCCTACGTACTTGTCAGAAGCGAATTAAATTTTCTTGTTTAGCCTCCTGTCAGTAAAATTCTAATCATGTAGTCGTGCACTGCTCAACTATATAGTAACAATTTGATTGACCATGGAGCAATCCCGACAAATAGAACTTAGTGGTTGGAGAAGTCAAAGATTTGTTATGTACAAATAAAAATGGTATGGTCAGGAGAAGCCAAAGATTTCTTATGTAACAAATAAAAACGATATGATGAGGCAAAATTATATCCTGAACAAATTAGGCATTGCTATTTCTTCGCAATATCTATCAAAGCACACTTGATAATTTATGTAGGTGCCATATGCTTTAAAACTCATCTTACAGCAATTGTGATATAGTAATTATAATCATCAACTGGTAAAATAGGCAGGCACCTGGGAATAGTCAAGACAAGGTTGAAAGATCCTGAGAAGAGCTAATCACAAATCCATATAACCTGCACTGGCTCAACATTATTCGAATAACATTCAGATACAGTGAATTGAATAGGTAGTATAAAGGAAAAAGGATGTGTAAGCAAACAACATGGGCGATTTTTATTTTTTAATCTTAGTAACTGAGCAAATACTCAGAATCATTAGAGATCTTTAATTTGTGGCTGCATTCAGGGAGTTGCCAATTCAATTGTTCAATTAAACCAAGGTCAAGTGCTCCAGACCATTGACTTGATCTACAGATGCTGATATGTAGCAGGTGGCATAACTGCTGCACAAATCAACAATGAAGAGTACCCATCGGGAGAGCAGTAGCACAGAATCAAAAACAAACATAATGGTTCTGAGGACAACCGATATGAGAAGAAGTGCGACCAGAAGGAAGCACACTGTCAACGTCAACCGGCCGGCATGACTGGTCGCGACGCGAACAGCCTGAGTTACTGCAGGAAGTGAGAGGAAAAGTGAATAAGTGATGGATTGCTGCGCGAGGCAAACGAATGGATGAGGACGCGTGACCCGTGTAAGAGAGTGGGACGAACTGTACCCGCACATGGAAGGAAGGCGAAAGCATGGCGGCGGCGGCCTCTGATGGCAGCTCGTCTAGGGAGGGACGCTGGTTCTAGCGGCAGGCGAGCTGGCAAGTTACGGTTGGTTCCGCCGCTCGAGGTTGAGGTTGAGGCCCGGATATCGTCAGGGCATGTACAACGCGGGCGCTATGGACAGGCGCCAGGGTACAAATCCCAGCCGTTTTGCCAGATTCCCGTCCAAGCGTGGGATTTCTGCTGGCATCGACGCCTAGTTTGTCGTCAGGCGCTCCAAGTCTTCCGTGTGTACGTTTTTAACAGTTAGGCATCCACAGAATCCTATCAGCGTTGGATACAGAGACTCTTACCCAGGCGCTTAGCACAAAATCCTAGTTTTCCTTTGCTCAAGCGCCTACAGAAGCATCCCCCCATTGAAGATGCCCGGATGGGGCCTTCATGCCACACACAAGACGGCGGCCGACGCTGAGGGCCTTCATGCCTTCATGCCTCAGCGTCGGCCGCCGTCTTGTGTCCTCAGCGTCGGCCGCCGTCTTGTGTGTGGCATGAAGGCCCCATCCGGGCATCTTCAATGGGGGGATGCTTCTGTAGGCGCTTGAGCAAAGGAAAACTAGGATTTTGTGCTAAGCGCCTGGGTAAGAGTCTCTGTATCCAACGCTGATAGGATTCTGTGGATGCCTAACTGTTAAAAACGTACACACGGAAGACTTGGAGCGCCTGACGACAAACTAGGCGTCGATGCCAGCAGAAATCCCACGCTTGGACGGGAATCTGGCAAAACGGCTGGGATTTGTACCCTGGCGCCTGTCCATAGCGCCCGCGTTGTACATGCCTTCGTTTTTTGAGAGAAACAGAATCCTTCGTTTTTTTCGGCTTTACGGTTTTCCACCGGTCTTTTTTAGCTTTTCGACAAAAAAAATAATTTGCGCGTTTTTTTCTTTCGCGAGCCGTGCCTCTCAGAAAAGGGAAAAAAACGAAGGAAAAACCCTTTTTTTTTTCGCTATCGCGAGAGGCACGGTTTTGCTTTCGCGAGCCGTGCCTCTCAGAAAAGGGAAAAAAAAACGAAGGAAAAACCCTTTTTTTTTCGCTTCCGCGAGAGGCACGGTTTTGCTTTCGCGAGCCGTGCCTCTCAGAAAAGGGAAAAAAGACGAAGGAAAAACCCTTTTTTTTTTCGCTTCCGCGAGAGGCACGGTTTTGCTTTCGCGAGCCGTGCATCTCGGAAAAGGAAAAAAAAAACGCGTTTTCTTTTTTTTTTCGCTTCCGCGAGAAGCACGGTTTTGCTTTCCCGAGAGGCACATTTTTGCTTCCGCGAGAGGCGAGAGGCACGGCCGTGCCTCTCGGAAACGGAAAAAAAAACGCGTTTCCTCTTCTTTTTTTTTCCTTCCGTGAGAGGCACGGTTTTGCTTCCGCGAGAGGCACGAATTTGCTTCCGCGAGAGGCACGACCGTGCCTCTCGGAAACGGAAAAAAAACGCGTTTTCTTTTTTTTTTCTTCCACAAGAGGCACGGTTTTCCTTCCGCGAGACGCATGGATTTGCTTCTGCGAAAGGCACAGCCGTGCCTCTCGGAAAACGGCTTTCGGAAAGGGAAAAAAAAGTGCTGCCGGTGTGGTTTTTCGTCCGGTTTTTTTTGTCCGGTTTTTTTCATGAAAAAAAGTTCATCAAAATCTATCAACATGGGATCTAGTTTCGAAGATCTCGACGCGAGGAATCCAACGGTGAAAACGGTTCGAGATTTGGATGCACGGTTTAAGAGATAAAACGTTTTGAATAAACAGATCTACGAAAAAAGGGAAAACTCCCAGGTTGCGACAAGTGGCGCGCTGCATGTGCGCCACTTGTCGCAACCTGGGAGGTGGAAGTGATCTTTGAAAGGAGTACTTCTCAATTAGTGATTTTGACGAAAGGAGGGATGAGCGACGCGTGTGTTTTTTCGGCTGCACATGGATGGAGAGTGGTACAACAGAAAGCCCACCGGGCCTAATTTAACACCAGACGCCCGAAACTGTCACCGGAGCAGCGGCCCGCTCGGTGGTCAGTGAACCAAGCCACGCGACACGGGATTGAGATGAAAAATCAAACGGTCGAGAACGCACAACACTGAAGATCCGACGGCCGTGAACGCTAGTGGCCTGAGATGGCTGCATGGTTGTAATGTCTCTAATAAGTGGGGAGGGGGGTTTGAAGGGATAATAAGTGGTTGTTTGGATACAAAGAATTAGAGATGAGGTTTTAGAAAACAGGTTTTTGGAGGATTTTTAGGAAAACCAATTTTGGTTAGTTTTTCTGTTAAGGTAAGTATATGTAATTCCTTGTTTGGATCGGTAAATAAAATAAAAAACACGATTATGCAGTTCTTTGTTTCCATGCGAAAAAAATTCCATGCAGGCGGGGTGTTGAGGCTCGCGCATGGCGGCTCCATCCGGGCCTCCTTCGCGCGCTTCCCGCCCGAAACCTCCTGCTTTGGACGAGTGCCTCAACCGGCTTTTCCCATCCCTGCCAGCGGCGCCGTCTTTGCCGGTGCAAGCGTCATGGCTGCCGGGCCGGTCGCGCTGCTCTCTCTCATCCTGCCCATCCTCACTTTGTTCGCCGGTGCCAAGACGACATGAACAAGATGCCACGCCGACGATGCATGCCAAAACAGACGTGCTAGTGTAAGAGAGAACACACTCTCTCGCTCCTTCTAGGACTACAGTAGAGACAGGCGACAAAAGGGGAGGAGAGAATCAGAGAAAGCGGCGATTCCGCCGCTCCCCTTCGCCTCCGGCGGCCGTTTCGGCGCCGGGAGGCTGAGGGGAGCGCGGATCTCTGCATGGGAAGTTGGATTAGGTTGTTAGGGGTTAGGTTTAGGTCACTCGGAGGTGGTGGTGGCCAGGCGAGGATGGCGCCACCGTATGCCGGAATAAGGGGATGGCTCTTGGAGTTGAACTAAATGTACCACTACAGCGCAGCTCACAAATAAAGCCTTCTGATGAAGGGCATGGCTCCTGCAGATGTCTTTGTCCAATGAACACTGGCTTGTTGCCTCTGTACGTGCATAACTGTCCTCTGGCAGCAGTAGCTGAGAACAACATAGTCGGCCCCCCGTTGACAAACTCTCTCCACAAATATTCCAGGGAGGTGATACCCCAAAGAAACTGCACTCCTACTTCCAAAGCTTGCTCTACTGACACAAAAACTGAAGGACAAATTCGTACAGAACTACGATCATGCCCAGGGATGCTCACCGAGTGTATTGCTGCTGCTGGTTCCAGTTGTAGATTTGTAGCCAAACTCACTGTAATGCAATAAGTCCAGTGGAGGTCACGAAACCCACGAAGATGTGCAAGAATAAGCAACGAGAAACTACTCCAATTCCAGCAAGAAAGGTTCCATAAATTGGTATTATTTTGCTGCTGCTGACTAGTGATATCCGCACCTATCAGTTGCTTAATATCCCCCAAGGTTGTGCATGAGTCAGCACTTGTAATTATCAGTTCACATGGCATTCAGTTAGCAGACTGCAGCTAATCAAAGAGACAATTTCAGAATCAGATATTACATTACAATTTGCTCTCACCACCAAAAGTTGCATCTAACATGGTGGCTTGAACTTGGGTAAAGCAAAGCTTGAATATGATGCCAGTGTGATGCCCTGCATTCCCATCAAAAGAAGGATATACTCGTCATAATATTCAGCCACAAGCTTTGCACTCTGTTGATCTGCGCCCAAGAGTGGTTCTGTTCGCTTGTTGCCTCCCTCAGAACACCCCGGAAGGAAAGGCCAAGCAACCATCCACTGGAACCGGTCACATCTGCCAAGGAGAACACAACCGGTATTGAACCATGATAGCTTCGGTAGATCCCTTCCATAGCATGTACGACTCGCAAGAGTAAGCCCCACAAACTTGCTCATAGAAGTACCAGCAATGTGGTAAGTCAACCAATCTTCATTTGGACAGTCAATGTTGAGCAAGATCTCTGACAAATCAACAGAGCAAGGCAAGAATCTGGACATAGGCTCATAGGTCTTCTCACCAATTGATTGTGGCACAAGTACAACAACTGAAACAATCGTGGTGTAGTTGAGGAAACCATTAAACTGCTGGAAATGCCAAGCTGATGAAATTAAGCCACATTTTCCAAAAGCTTCAGCGATGGTCATTGGATCTATCTCAACAACAGCACAAGTTGTGCACCAGGCCCAAGAATGCCAATTGACAATCATGCTATGGTAGATCATCAGACTAGGCAAGGAAGTAGTATATAGCTCAAATGGTGCTGCTGGTTGATGAAGGGACTGGCTAACAGAGTATAAACTTACCATGATCATATGTTGCATCTCCACCAAAATAAGAATACACTTTTCATGATTATCAGGAGTCTTGGCAGGTGGTGGCCAAGTTTGCAATTGAGTTGTGTCCGGATAGGTTGATTCCAAACGACACTCGAAGGACGGCCACGGTATTGGGCGTAACACCTGGCCTTGTTGCTTGATACTCTGAGTCACATCCAGCATGAACATAGGTGTCATCAAGTTGGAGGTTCCGATGAAGCATGTAGTGGGCGCCAAATTGTCCAGCCCAAGCTGGGCTCGCAAGAGCTCTAGAGGCTCAGTGAACGATGCGGCCACACTCCGCGAAATCAAGAACACCGTCCCTGGGTCGTCTCCGATAGTGCCACCCGTCGAGCAGGTGGTGGGCGTCGATGCGGCGCCACTGATGGTGTCGCCGTAGAGGGTTCCGTCGCTTGCTGCAGGTGCAGCAAGCACGTGGACGACGTCGATGATGGCCGCGGCCGACGTAGGTGTTGTGTCTATGGTGAACACAGACGTTGATGTGGTGGTGTCTCGACTCGGACATTCCGTCGAACAAGTGGTCGGCGTCGGAGCAACAAGCCTCTTCTCCGCCCTTTCGAGGATTCGATCGAACCACTCGTCGAGAATCCGATCCAGACGACTGTCAAAATCGTCCATGGCATCATTGGAGGTGAAAATATTTGGGGAAAAATCTAGAGGTGGAAGGGTGGTGGTCTGGTTTATGGTGGTGGTGGAGGGATTTGTGGCTCTGAATACCATGTGTTAGCTACTACTCACTCTCTCAGATATATTGCTCAATATGGTGGATCAGAGTGGCTAACAGGTTCGAATTACACACTGGTACAAGCACAAGTGTGCTGGAAATGAAGAAGCAAGAAGAAGGGCACGGAATGAGGAGCCAGCCACCGCCGTTGGGTGATCCATCCAGGATAACCTGATCGATCCCTGCCTCCGGCTATTTATAGTGCTAGCTGGGCTAGGCCGTCCACCATGGCCCAAGTGCCAGCCCATTGGGGCGGAGGGTCGCTAACATACTAGAGTCGCAAATCTTGAAGATTGGCAAAGTCACCATAGATACTTCGTTGTCAACCAAGGTACGCTGCTTACAATTGAAAAAATAAACTGCCTTAATCAGACACATAAAACATCAAATCTGAAGTTTGATCTCTCCTGGTGAGTTAAGAGTACAACCAAACGACTAACTATCCAAGCAATGCTTGATTCTCAACTCTCATTTTTATTATTTAAGCAAACAATTTTACTTTATTGATTAACTAACCACAATACATCGGATCGAAAAACTCAAACACACACAAACATCAAAGATTCTAAAGTTGTCATCTCTAGCTCCACCTTTTGCCTCATGACGTTCCACAAAAAAAATCAATGAAGCAACTACATAGAGAAAAGTCCACTTTTCAGCCTTGAACTAACCACTCAGTTCGATTTACAACCCTCATGTTCGAAACCGGTCGAATTGCACCCTTAACTTATCACAAAGTTTAAAAGACAACCCTGGTCACGGTTTTGAGCTGGTCAGCCGGTTTTGACCGAGTAAAAGCCGACTCACCCCTAAAAAAAATAAAAGCTGACTCAGCAGCACACATCCAAACCTAGCCCCCCCCCCTCTCTTCGTTGTCTTCGTTCCACCCCCAAGCCCCGACCCAAGTCCCCGCCGCCGCCGGCGACCGGTGACCGGCGGCGCCGCCACACCGATTAGCTAATCCCGCGCGTGTTGCTCCCCAGCACGTAGTCCACCTGCGCCCTGGCGTGCGCGAACACCTCACCGGCGTCGGCCGACGCCCCGCCGCCCGCACACGTCACGGTGCCCAGCCTCCCGTCCTCGCCGGCCTGGTGACGTACTGCATGGTGTTCCACTGGCGCACGTAGAGCATCCCGCCGGGGCTGCGCTCCACGTTGTCCTCCGGCGCGGCATTCCTCGCCATGTACACGCACACGTAATGCTCCGCCTTGGCGCGGTACCCCTCAAGCATCGCCCTGTGGTGCCCCTCACGGCCCCCCCCCCCCCCCCCCCCCCCCCCCCCTCAGCAGCTGCCGGGTGCTGAGGATCTGGACGCCGGCGTACTTGACGTCCCAGCTGAACTCGGTGATGGCCCATCCCGTGCTGCCGAACATGTGCACCTTTTCCACCACGTAGTCGAGGTAACTCGCCTTCCTCGTGGCGCGGTGCAGCCAGAGCGCGGCCCAGAACACTATTGGTAGCTCGCCCTCCCGGTTTGACTGAACGTTATTGGCAGTGGACATCTACGGCGGCGGCAGCAGTAGCAGCTCGCAGCAACACGCCCAGGCTACGACGGCGATGGATGTTAGAACTTAGCAGCAGCAGAAGCATGTCGTTGCCGATCAGCAACTCGCTCACGAACACGAAGACACACACACTGGCGATCAGCTCACTAGTCACAAACACAGAAAGATTTTTGTGCCGCGCAACTGCCTACGGCGTTTTCTGTTTTCTCCTTTATTTATACTCGGCTACATGCATGGATCGCTAACAGAAAGATCCTAACTAATGGCCACGGCTGGTTACAGCGTCGTGCCATCGCATGATCCCACGATGCCCAGCTGCGTGACTTCGTGCCCCGGCGGCCTTGCGCACGACTCGGACGGCACACGCATGTAATGCTTGCCTACACGGCAAGTTTAACAGAAAAACTAAACATGCATCTACGCCTAGCTATGACATGAGTAAATGCTAACAAAGCACGCCCAGGTTAGCAGCTCGCCGGCGGCAGCAGAAGCAGCAGCAGCTAGCCACGACTACGGGTAAGGGCAAGAGAGGGAAGAAAGAAGGGAAGCCGGCGGTGGTGTGGCGGCGCCGCCGGTCTCCGGTCACCGGCGGCGGCGGACCTTGGCGTCCCAGGCGACCCAGGCGGCGGCGGCGGGGACTTGGGTCGGGGCTTGGCTGCTTGGGGATGGAACGAAGAGAGAGAGAGAGAGGGGGTTAGGTTTGGATGTGTGCGTGCGTGGGTTGCTGAGTCAGCTTTTGACTCGGTCAAAACCGGTTGACCAGCTCAAAACCATGACTAGAGTTGTCTTTTAAACTTTGTGGTAAGTTAAGGGTGCAATTCGATCGGTTTCGAAGATGAAGATTGTAAATCGAACCGAGTGGTTAGTTCAAGGTTGAAAAGTTGACTTTTCTCAACTACATAAGACCAGATCTGGACAAGCTGGACCAACTTCAATAATTTCTAAGAGCCGTTTGATTCGCCCACTCCAAAAGATGAGAACCTAAAATCACAGAAGGTGTTGCGACCAAGGATACGCCTCTTGCAAGGTAGGTTGTCGAACCACCGATTCATTATCCAGCAAGAAACTCACAAGCACAAAAAGAACAAAACATGAGAACCACTGACAAAAGCAAAACTTGACACCACCACCATCTTCTTCACGACAAGCCGAAGCACCGGACCACAAGCCGTGTGATCTAGAGCCGACAAACCGTGGGACCAAAACACTTTTTTTTGCTGGGCTATTGTTTCTTAGTTTGGAGTGAGTAAGCCCAACACAAGGCACCAAAATTGAACTGGGCTCTATTTTCTGAGGCCCCAGAATCACAAGTCCGGCCCACCTACACTTTGCATCTCTGTCTGCCTGCTTTCATCTTTGCAGCCCCGGCCGGCCGGATCACCACCGGCCAGCCGGACCCCTTCGCGCTGGCGGCTGTTGCAGCGGCTCAACGAGTCTCCCGAACTCACCACCGCCGCTCGCCGGTCTGCCGTCCGTCCGTCCATGGCGGTGGCTACAACCGGCATCAGCAGGAACAGCGCGGCGGCGGGCAACAACTACAGCAGGGAGTTCTGCTTCTTCCTGTCATGTGACATCAGCTTGCCCCTCACCTTCCGCGTCCTCCCACCACCACCACCGCCCCCGCTCAAGGTGCTCACTCGTTCCTCCCCTCCCCTTCCTGCCCCCACTCTCTTCTGACCTCCCTTTTCCCTTGCACTTTTTTACATTATATGATGAAAACCTCTAGGTTCCTAAGAACAAGCGAGCTGAAATAGAGCTAAGGAGGAATGTGGATTGGCTTCAGAGGCTGGAAAATTTGTTCCATGTGCTAGTTGTTGAATCATTGTTGGCCTTCTCCTTATCTTCGAAAATGGATCTTCTATTTTAAGAAAGAAACAATAAAATTGAGGGAAGGATCTTATTATATTTACTTACATAACGAACCCATTAGTGTTACAGAACCAGCCCCCTTTCTCATTACGGACGGCGAAGGCCGCAGTGGGCTTATTTGGGCACATCTACCACCACGGGAATGGGCTTTTCTTCTTCTTCTTCATCATCACACAGGACAGCACACTACTCGTACAACGGACCACTGGCTGACGAAGAACATATATAGATAGATTCGTTTTTTTTTTTTGGCAATGAATATATAGATAGATTCAGTTTGTAGGGATGTGGCTTCCGATCTAAACCAAGGAAAATTGAGGATCGCAAGTGACTGTCTTGGTGTGATTCCGTCGGCCATTGCTTACCATATTCTTGTCCAAGGTATCACTGCTCCACCCACCCTCTCTGCGGCTTCTTCTCATCTAAAGCAAGGAGCATTCGGTCGGGCAGCGCGTGTGCCTATCTATCTGATCCCACGGACATCCTCACTGTGGACAAAATGATCATTGGTTAATAAACCGGCGTGCTTGCCCTAAAGAAAGGAAACTGACTGGCCGTACGTTTGTTCTTGTGCGGTTTCTTCACCCAAGGCTTATAGAAGAATCGCTGCGATGCAAAAAATGGAGCTAGCTAGAGGCCGTGTTTGAAGAGATTCGATCCGACCTTTTTGGTTGTGTTTGTGATCTTTTCTGTTCGTGTGCGTTTCGGTTTCTTCGATTCGATGTAGTTTGTTTAACTAATGGATAAAGTCGCATCATCTCTCAGTAATAAGAAATAAAAAAGACCGTACATTTGGTGACCCCATGACTCTCCATAAAGCTAATTTTAATGAGAAAGTATAATACAGAAGCGCACACAAGTAAGTGTGTCTCTTGCACGGTTGCACCGGCACGGAGAAACACATATATGTTTATTCTACATTCGTCGCCTTTCACCGGTGATTTCGTGCAAATTACTCATGGCCATCTCACAACATTTATCTTCCTCCCTTTGAATTCGGGAGAAAATTCTACGATCAGACGGAACCAAGTAGAGGAAAACGACCAGGGGCAATTTCGTCCAGCAAAAAAATGATAGGTGGGCCCAATACAGAAAAAGGAAAAAAAAACTGAAAATAAGGTATTTTCTTTAAGAGGCAATCAAAGGTGTGTCATTTTCGCAAGGATAAAAAAGGATGTGCTTATAGGCAAATTCTAGTAAAAGATATGTCATTCTGTCAAATTCCTCCTTTTTTTTTTTTGAAAAACAACATCAACTTTATTAATTAGGGATAATGGTTACATTGTCTATAAGAAAAGATACAATATTTTCCATGGGCTCCTCAATCCAATCCCTAGTCATGGAACATTTAGCCATTCTAGCGAGCTCATGGGCTACTTTGTTCGCTTCTCTATTACAATGCTCAAAACTAGTAAGAGGAAAATCACAAGCCATAAGAAAGCAATCCTCGAAAATTGCAGCCGCCGCTCCTGCAGAAAGACCTCCGTTCTTCATTGTGTCAATGACTTCCATGTTGTCAGAATTGATGATGAGACGATTACAACCCGCCTTTTGAGCCAGCAATAGTCCAAATCTAAGTGCTAACGCCTCCGCTGTCAGCGCATCCGCGCAACACTCGATCTTGCAGTTTCCCCCTACAATGAAAGTTCCTTTATCATCCCTGATAACAGCACCCGTTGTGCCCCTTAGCTGATCATGATCAAAAGAGGCGTCCACATTCAATTTAACAAATCCCATGGGGGGCCTACTCCATCCTCCATTCTTCCTCTTTGCCTTCGGTGAATAGGCATTTACATAATTTGCTGTTATAGCCCGAATCCCGATCGAGGTTTGGAATGCCTCTTGTGACTTTCCCTCATGAACTAGCTTCCGTCTATTCCACCATAAATACCACGCGGTTATAGCAATCAGCTCCCGTGCATTTTGAGAACCCAAAGTAGGTAATTGTTGATCAGGCATAAGGAGTAGTACTTAGAGGACTGCCTCTCCCGCTCGGTCCACAGCGCAAGTTTTTTTAACCACTTCGTATAGCCCCATATTTTTCCACACTTCTTTTGCCTTTTGGCACAGAAACAACACGTGTTTGGTATCCTCTGGCCCATTTGGACATCTGTCAAATTCCTCTTAATTTGGTGGACTGGGTATCTGCATTTTCCTTGCAAGACCTTTGCTTTATTTATTACCTTGATCTCCGCAGCTATAGGTCATTTTCCAAGGGAGGTCAGGTATTGGATTGGATCCATACCATAGATACGTATATTTGCATAGCATAGAATAAAGGATGAGTACATTACAAAGAACCACCACATTGCGAACCAACCTGTGGTTGGATGGTTAGAGGGACAGTGGTATCCCCAGCCCACCAGGGTTCAAGTCCTGGTGCTCGCATTATTCCTGGATTTATTTCAGGATTTCCGGCGATGTGCCCTCAGTGGGAGGCGCCTACGGTGACTTCGTAAATTTCAAGATGACATGTCGGCTCAGCCTCTCGAAGGTGCTCATAGGGGTAGGGTGTGCGTGTGTGTGTTCATAGGGGTGAGTGCATGCGCGTATGTATGAGCGCTTGCGTCTGTACTGTGTTAAAAAAAAAAAAAGAACCACCACATTTGAGGCTAGGTTATCAGAAAACCACCACAATCGTTTTTGTTACACATAACCACCACTATCGGGGCAGGGGTCATGACCAATTGCACTTATGCGCTGCTAAGAACGTGTTGATGGCGAGTCTAACTATTAGGGCCCGTATGTCAGGGCTGTTGTGGCATTCTTGTCTGCTCAATACGCTGAGGTGGACATGGGTCCAACACTTGTAGCCTCCCTTCCCAGAAGAATACCCAAAGAAGATACACTTGATGGCCCGTGGATCCTATTTGCCCACAGATGGCCTGTGATCCCTGACAAAGCAGACACAACCAAACAGTTTGGGAGGAACCACAAAATCATTCTTTCCCAGAAGTAACTCAGAAGGTGACTTCATACCCAGTACTCTCGATGATGTGTGACGGTGTACTATACCGGGGGTGCCAAACGGCCGGGAGGCCCATCATTGGGCCGGCCTCAGGGCCCAGGAAGCCAAGTCATGGTGAGGGCCCTTCGCCCAATAGGAGGCCCGACTTCTGGAAGGATCTTCATCTTGGCGTGCAAGCCAAGGACCCCTCAGCCAATCGGGGCTCAAGGTCGGTTAGGAAATTTGTAAACCCTAGGCCTCGTCCCCTTTATAAGGCGAGGCTAGGGGATAGTTTGAGATTCATCTGACATCATTGTCATCGTCTCAGTAGCAATCATCACCTCATACTTGTAACCCCCTCACGCGAGGCGTTTCCCACCATCAATCAAAACAAAGCAGGAGTAGGGTATTACCTCGACCATGAGGGCCCGAACCTGGGTAAATTCCCGATGTGCGATCCCCTATGAAACTTCCGGTCGTGGTCTCCACCCTACCGAGGCTACTGACGGTTTTCGGTACCATCAGTTGGCGTGCTAGTCTGGGGCTGCGCCGGCTAGAGACCGAACCCAGATCGGATCTCTGATCATGCCCGGCGAGTTTGCGCCGGGTCAGAGCTTCATCTTCGGCTCTATCACCTTCATCGCGGACGAGACAGGACGGCTCTACACCAGCCCGCCACCCACCCCCATCCAAACCCTCTTCTTCGGCACGCTTGAGTTCATAATCGACCGTTACGGTGACATCTGATTCCGCATCCCACCGCTTCTTCGAGCGATACACGCGGCTCCCGAGCATACTTCGAAGCCCGTGCCTGCTGCCCCAGCTCCAGCCTCTAGCCCAGAGCACGACAATCGCTCGCCATCATCCCTCGTGATCGAAGCTGGCGCCACGACCACGAGGTCAAGGCGCTGCACCGATACTACACCAACCCACCAGCCCGCCCATGCATCCCATCTGGTCGCAATGGTGTGCACCAACTGCCCACTGTTAGACGATCACGAGCCAGAAAATTGCATCTGGGACGGCTACTTCTCGGAGGGCGAGAATAGCACCGCAAGCTGTCCCCCAACTCCAGCAACTGAAGACGACGAGCCCCCATAGGCCATCACCCTGGAGCAGGTCCTCATTACGGCTCTAGGTGGCTCTGGGAACACCAATAACGTCAACTGCACATCCGCGCCTCCCGCTACTCCCATCGTCACCAACCCTAGCGCGGCCGCTCCCACGGGCATTATCCCTCCAGGGACCGCTCCTCCGGCCACCACTCCTCCGGCTATCGCCCCGCCGGCTTCCGCACCTTCGAGTTCCACCCCTCTGGGTAGGACCCCTCTCAGCTTCACCGCCCAAGGCACCGGACCCCGGGCTTCATGACCACTGGTGCCGGCCCCTCAAGCTTTGCCACACCAATGAAGGCTCCACCAATCGTCACAAATGAGGCACTACGGTTGCTCAGTACACCCCTAACAGGGGCAAACCCGACACTCAAAGCCATGGATGCCATACGGCAAGTCACTGTAGCTACCCATCTACAGCTACAAAGAGACAAAGAGGAGGCTGCGGGGCAGTAGGCCCACTAGACGGAGACCATGAGCAACGAGCACCGTTGGCGATTGCCATACCAGCACCGCTCCATGACGGCTTCCCTCGCAGCCCAAGGATGCGCAATTGGCCACGACATTGACAACATCGAAGAGCCCGAGTTCATACAGACTCCGGCCCGAAACCTCCAGGTGGCCGCAAAACTCGCCGACCGGCTTCAGGCCACTCCAGGTGTGCCGGGCGTGAACATCATCGCTCCTCTCCAAACCCTGCCACAAAACGCCATCGAGCTCCAGGAAAAGATAAGTGAGTTGAGGCTCTGCCTCGGCAACACAAATGACATACTCTTCGCGGCAGGTCAACCCCAGTAGCACAATCGCCAGGGCTCTCAGCCCAGAGTGATGGCACCACCGGATGAGGTGCCCGGCAACCTGCGTCAACCGATCTCCGCCATTACGGGCCGACATCCAGTACCTCCACTCCAGCCTCCCCCTGTGCAAGAGTGTCTTGGCAATCAACCCGACCCTCGTGACCATATCCGGGCTCGGGAGAAGGAGAGATATAGATATAATTACTAGCCAGCAGCAGTGACCTCAACACCCCTCACTGCAAGCATTGCCCCACCATGCTTCGCCTACGAAGTAATCACCCATCCCTTTCTGAAGCCGTTCATCGTGCGCGGCATCGACAAATATTCCGGGGACTTGAAGCCGGATCATTGGCTCAGCGATTACCTCATGGCAGTTGATATGGTGGGCAGTGATATCGGCAACGCCCTCAGATACGTGCCTCTCTGCTTAACAGGGTCAGCAAGGACGTGGCTCAATGGGCTTCCACCGAACACAATTCGCGAGTGGTCGGACTTCGAGCACGCTTTCATCAACAACTTTGAAGGGATGTATTAGCGCCCCGGCAGTGCGTACGATCTCCACAACTACATTCAAGGTGACAAGGACTTGGTTTGAGATTTCATTGCTCACTGGCTCAAGAAGCGCAACTCCTTATCAACCGTCTCAGACGAGCAGGCCATCCATGCATTTATTAACGACGCACATGATCCACTCCTATGCCATAAGCTTGGAAAAAGCAGGCAGACGGCAAACTCAACACCATGGCACATCTCATGAAGGTGGTGAATGACTATGCAACCGGTGAGGAGATGGCTCACCCAAACTGCCGTTAGATGCAAGCTTCAGATAACCAAGAGTCACCTGACCCAGAAGCCGGAAGGAACAGGAATCGCAACTGTAATAGAGACCGCAAGAGGAGAGAGAACGAGACAGACTCCGACCTTGTCGCAACCACTAATCAGGCTGAGTCAAGCAGTGCCATGGAGCAGAAGTGGGACAACAAATCAAAGCGACTGGGCCGCAGTTATGAGGAGATCATGAGTGGCCCCTGCAAGTATCATAGCCACAGAAATTACAAAGCCTCACACTCCGCCAGAGACTACACCTTGAACGATAAGCTGGCCAAAGAGAAGAACGGTAGGACTGACGAGGACGCTGATGGAAGCCCACCTCCACCGGCCTCCAGCTCAAGCAACTGCGGGCGCGGCACCGGTAGCACTGGAGGAGGCCAAAAAACTTCCCCGAAGGATATCCGGTGGGTAAACATGATCTTCAGGGGGCTCGAGTCCAAGCGTGCCCAGAAACAGGCAATGAGAGAAGTTTATGCCCTCGTACCAGGAGTTCACCAATATCTGGATTGGTCCGACTCCACAATTTCATTTGGTAGGTCCGACCACCCAAAGTTCTTCCCTAACCCCGGCAAATCTGTGCTCATCCTCGACCCAATCATCGGCGGATGGCAGCTCACCAAGGTGCTCATGGACGGCAGAAGCAGCATCAACATTATCTACGCAGATACAATGCGGAAGATGGGTCTCCCCTTGACCGGCCTCCGCTCATCACCGACATACTTCCACGGTATCGTACCAAGGAAGAAGGTGAAGCCCCTCGGCTAGATCTCACTAGAGGTCATTTTTGGTACGGCGGACAATTTCCGGGATGAGACACTCTGCTCCGAGGTGGTCCCCTTCAAAGGGGGATACCACGCTCTGTTGGGCCGCCCAACTTTCGTCAAGTTCATGGCTATCCCCTGTTATGCATACATGAAGCTCAAATGACTGGCCCCAACGGGGTCATAACGGTTTATGGGGACGCCAAGATTGCACTAGAAGCAGAGGTGCCTAACCTTGAGCTCACTGAGGCTGAGCTCGCCAACCTCGCACGACGGAAGTCAGCACCACAATAGGTGAAGTCGCCGTAGTAGCATAGAAGAAGGGACGCTCCGGCCCTGATGAACAGGAGACCAGGGCGGCCCCCACAGACCCATCAAGCTCCAACAACATGGTGCCATCGCAGGCCGGATAGGAGCACGGCGGACGGTGACGATGGCCGGCTTCAACAAGCCAGCACGACGTCACATGCGGAACACCACCCCAGCTGCGTCGCTTTTATCTTAGACATCGTTTTAAATAAACTCTCCAGTTATTCATTTTATCATTTTTAGCTCGATCATCTAGACTATTAATAAAGGTGTTCCGCCCTCATATGAGTTTTTGCGACTTCCTTTATAATGTTCATGATTGCTAAAAATTAAGCACGCTCATACTGATCCCCTCGTGGTCGACTTTGAAGCCGCATCCAAAGTGATCTCTCTATTACCAGACTCGGGGGCTGCATCACGAAAAGTGGACTCCCCCTCCCCGCAGTCAGTTTAGAGGCTGCATATGGAGACCCTCCAAATTGTCCGCACCCAAGGGCTGCATCACAGTACCGGCCTCCCCTCATGGGTCAAAGCCTAAATAAAAATCAGGACTCCCGGTCTCCGTTTTAAACATCACAAAAAATCAATCCAAAATATGTTGAAGCTCATACCCAGGGACCGCTGAAAGTTAGCACAAAGCTGATGAAACAGCTGGCTCCTGCACGGCGGCTCCTCTTATCTAAACCTAAGGCGCATAAATTTTGCTTGGTTGATAAGGAGCAAGCTCAAGGCAAAAACAATGGATTTTGCAAGATGCATAAACAGGAGCATATCACAAACGACAATAAGTATTACAACAAAATACTGTTTACATGCTTGACATGCCAAGCCGTTTTACAACACATGTTTAACGGCCGTCCTCGATAACCTTTTCTAGATTGCATGCATCAGCAATATACTTGGCATCATCCTTCACAGTCTCAAAGAACATCTCCGGCTCCAGGCCTAGGGGCATCGTCGTGACAAGTTCATGAAGGTTGACGCCCGGATAGTATGCCCTAACAAGGGCAAGAGTCATCTGGGCTCCCTTCAAAAGCCGTAGAATACTGCCAGTCAGATAACCTCTCAGGGTAATTCTGCAAGCGCGTTAGAATACCCTCTAGGTCGGAGCCAATGGAGGGGTCCATGTACCATAAGGTCCTGGCCATGATGATCAGGGCTTCCTTCATCCTCTGGGCAAGGCCCGCCAAGTGTGCAAGCCAGTCCTCTACGTCTTCAATAGGGACATCAGGTAGGATGGCTGCAAAGGAAAAGCGTTAGTAGCAAGATAACCCAAGCAAGGTACAATATCAACTATAAGGATGGCACTTACACTTCGCAGCCCGCTCAAGCCGCTGGCACCACTCCTGTGCCTGCGCGAGCTCGGTGGCAGTCTCCTTGCCGACATCCTTCAGCCGGGCGACCTCAGCTTCGAGATTCTTGCAGGCCTCCTCATGCGTGCGCACCGATGAAGTCAAGGCTTCAATCTCTTGTTTCAAGAGACCTTGCTGCTCTTTGCTGGCCTCTATAGCTACCCGCAGATCGACAATGTCCTTGCGATCCGCATCAGTTTTGGCCTTCATGCGCTCCACAGTATCCTGCAGAGCTCAGGCCTCATCTCCGGCATTGCGGGCCACTTGACCAGCTTTCATCTCGCTCCCGCTACGCATCGGCCAAAAGCTGTTGAAGTCGGGCAACTTCCTCCATAGCTTTAAGATATGCAAGACACATGTCAAGTCAAGGGTGGAGTATGAAGCCTGAGATATAAAACACAACAGAGGTGAAACTTACGGATGGCATTGGCCCGGGCTTTCTCCAGGTTTTCATTTGTCTGGCGATGCTCAATGAATTGCTTCCGCAACTCGGCGACCTCCTCAGCCAGGCCCCGCTTCTCATCCACCAGTTTCTACAAAATCATCACAAGACGATAAGTCTAGTACGATACAGGCCTTAGCCCCGAGGGCTACAGTGTAAGTTCATATCAGTAATTCTCACCGTAGGCCAGTCGTACATGCCGACCTCAATCACGGGGTCCAGTCCATGAGCAAAAGATAAAGCATTAAAAATGCCACAACAAAACATAAAGTCCTAAAGGCCCTGAGCCCGGTTTCAAATCAACCACAGTCAGTCCTGGGGGCTACTGCTACATTCCAAAGCAACAAAAGAAGTTTAGCACGGAAGCAAGAAGCAGAAGAAACTAACCGTGAACCCCGGCTACATCGTGTCGCCAAGCTTCCGAAGTGAAGTTGGGAAGGCTTTTATGTGCCGGGTGGCCTCAGTCATGGCAGCCTTGGTATTGTCGGGCACGTCCGGGCCCATCTCATCCCCTTTTGGAAGTGGCTCCGATGACAATGACATCAGGCTAGTGCCCACAACATCCTTCTTCTTCCTTTTCTTTTTCAAGTCCTGCCCCCCGGCACTGGACTTGGAAGACACAGCAGCAAGCTTTGCAGGAGGCATCAACATGGAGGTTGAATCAGCAGGCTTCATCTCTGCCGGTTTCACAAGCAGCTCCACAGAATCGGTCGCACCAACCACGGTATTCTCGGCCTCCGCCTCGTCCACGATAGCCTGGTTCTCGTAGTGCGACGAGGGAGCTGATGCCGCCACGGTCTCGGGGTCGGCACTTGGAGCAGGCGCAGCTACATCCAAAGTCCGAAGGAACTGTCATTTATAAGTTAAGCGATTTCATATAATTCCTCACAGATGGGAAGCCACTTACCGCTCTCAGAAGGAGCAACCTTCAGTGCCGTCCCATGAGTTGCGGCTTCAGCGCTTTGTGACTCGGGCATGGGGGATTCAGTAGTGGCCCTCTCCTCAAGGCTGGACCTTGGCGCATTGTCCTCGTCGATAGCGCGAGGAGCCCTGAACATGTCAGAAGTCACAAGTCAAGAAATTTATTCACATAATACAAAAGGAAAAGCCAAGTCAGAAGACGCACCTACCGGGTGCGAACGTGTTGCGTGGCCCCCTGGGCTTAACCACTTGAGGGATCAGAGTTGGTGCAGTAGGAATGCTGGTCTTCCCAGCATCCCCGACTTCTCTTCGGGGTCCGCGTGTCCACCCGGGGTGCAACTTCTTGCGCGTCCTCCTCCACCCCCTAGCAGCGGGGTCATCCCCCTCATCCGAGGACTCGCGCTCGTTGTCGCCATCATCATCGTCTTCTTCTTCTTCTTCTTTGCCACCATCCCCCATGTTCTCCTCCCCTTTGGGTGGCAGGGCATGGCAACGTGTGGCTGGCTTTGCTTCTGGCTCCGGCTCCATCAGCGCCGCCAGTTTTGGGCTCAAGGGTGACCCGGGGAGTGGTGGCATAGACAGGAAAGCTGCAAAGGTCATGAATTCCTGCAAGACGGTGAGATTAAAGAGAGAAAGGGAGCAGCGAAGAAGCCGGGGGCAGAGGACTACGGGCTCAAGAAGAGTGACTTACATTGCTTGGTGGGTTGCTGAGGCTGAATGGCTCCACAGTGACACGAAGTGGGATCTTCTCCACCTCCAAGTCCATCGCAGTGTGAATACGGGCTCGCAGCTCATCTTCAGGCAGCTCCCAGGAAGCCATCCGGGTAGTGTCTTCCGGCCCCTCATAAAGGTACATGGGGTGAGCCCGGGCGGCTATCAGCTGAACCCGCCTTTCGAGACACGTCTTCAAGACCTGCTTGCCTGTCAGCCCGCGATCAATCAAGCCCTTCATCATGGTAATGAAGACCATTGTGTTCTTCGAAGGCTTTTCAACCGGCTTCCATGACTTTAGGCATTTGGGAGGCAAGTTGATGGATGGAGGCAGGCCCCCACCTTCTGCAGGGTCAGGAGCATAAAACCAGCCTTTGTGCCAGTCCCGGACCGACTTCGGTAGTGCAATCTTGAAATAATCTGATTCAGGGCGCAATTGAAGATTGGCACCCCCGTAGTGGCAGACCTCCCCACCATTCTTCTGAACCTTAACTCTGAAGAAGTACCTAAAAATCTCAAAGTGCGGCCCGATGCCCCGGAAACATTCGCACAAAGTATTGAAGTTGGCGATGTGAAGAATCCCGTTGCGGGTCAAGTGGTGCAGTTGGCATCCGGAGAAAAACAGAAGCCCGCGTATGAAGTTGTGCACAGAGAGAGAGAGCGACAAACCCCTGCAGACAAATTGCTGGTGGATCACTCGTCCTCACCGGCCGGCGCAGGGATCTTCTCCTTCCCCGTCATTGACCATGGGAGCGTCTCTCTCCGTGGTAGAAAACCATCCGCAACAAGGCCCTTCAAGTCCGAGTTGCGGGTGGTAGAAGGGAACCACTTCCCTGTGGTGGTGTTTGCCTCCCGCTTCTTCTTCTCCTCACCGATGGTGGTGCTCTGGCTACCCTCGCCCCGTCCTCGGCCGCCTCCACGACCACAGCCTAGGCTATCCCAGCCCCGACTTTCCTCGCCTCGTGCCATGGGGAGATCTAGGTGGTCCGGCGGGAAAGAAAGCAGATTGGGGCTCGAGAACGAAAGCTCGCGGCAATGGCGATTTGGCAGAGGTGGGAGAAGTGGTGCAAGTGAGACCTGAGAAATGGGAAGGAAGGCCACAGGGAAATGCCCCCCTTTTCTTTTATGTCCCCACAGGACACCCAAGCGACGGGTTCAATAAGAGGACATGTGTCCCATTTTTCCTATGGGGTTTCCCACCACGCGAGATACGGGCGCCAGAATCCAGGCGCCATTATCATTACGCAGCAATCAAATTGGAGCCAGTTAATTGCCTCCCTGTCTTTACGGCGACGATGGTGGGATGTGACCGACGTGCGCAGTCACAATGCCTCAGTTCCCGCAATGGGCCAGTCGTGACTCGATCCGGCTGGTTACGCTTCTGAGCCTGACGGTCAAAGCGTGATGTCATTAAGGCTATGAATCCTAATATGGACCAAGAGGACGGAGCTCATACGGGGTTCCTCGGACAGGAGAAGCCGAACCATGGTGCCACGGACAATGATGTCACCATAACTACCAAACAGAAGGGCGAGCCGGACTACCTGAAGCCGAATTACTTGAAGCCGGACTCCCAGAGGTTGAACAACCAGAAGCCGGACTGATCCATTCATCTCGCACGAAAGGAGTCTGCCTAGATTTCATCCTTAAGAGAAGCTCAGCCAAAACTCCAGACAAGCTCGGGGGCTATTAACGGTGTACTATACCGGGGGTGCCCATCGGCTGGCAGGCCCGTCATTGGAACAGCCTCAGGCCCAGGAAGCCAAGTCATGGTGAGGGCCCTTCGCCCAATAGGAGGCCCGACTTCTAGAAGGATATTCATCTTGGTGTGCAAGTCAAGGACCCCTCAGGCGATCGGGGCTCAAGGTCGGTTAGGAAATTTGTAAACCCTAGGCCTCGCCCCCCTTTATAAGGCGAGGCTAGGGGGTAGTTCGAGATTCATTTGACAACATTGTCATCATCTCGGTAGCAATCATCACCTCATACTTGCAACCCCCTCACACGAGGCGTTTCCCACCATCAATCAAAACAAAGCAGGAGTAGGGTATTACCTCGACCATGAGGGCCCGAACATGGGTAAATTCCCCGTGTGCGATCCCCTCTAGAACTTTCGGTCGTGCTCTCCACCCTACCGAGGCTACTGACGGTTTTTGGTACCGTCAATGTGCAGTTGATTAGGTATGTCGCAGTCATCACAGCTTCGCTCCACAAGAATTTTGGCACATTCATAGTAAACATTCGTGATCGAGCAACCTCCAGAATATGTCGATTCTTCCTTTTTGCCACTCCATTCTGAGGAGGACTATCCGGACAGGAGGTTTGATGCAAAATCCCTTGCTCTGATAAGAAAGTCTCAAACACTTTGTTCACAAACTCAGTGCCATTATTAGTTCTTATCACTTGTATCTGAACATTGAAGTGATTTTTCACATAGGCATTGAAAGTCTTGAAGCATTCGAAAGTTTCATCATTGTGACACATCAAATAGACCCATGTCATATGTGAGTGGCGGTCAATAAAGGTCACAAAATACTTTGAACCACTTATCGACAGCGCAGGACTTGTCCACACTTCTGAGTGAATAAGCATGAATGGGGATATACTTCTAAGGTCCTTACTCACATAAGATGTCCTCGTGTGTTTTGAAAACTCACACGCATCACATTTCAGCTTGTTCTTATCTACTCCATGCATATACATCAGGAAACAACTTGTGCATTTTATCAAAGGATACATGCCCCATTCTGTAGTGATGTTTCATCACCACGGTCTTTCTTCCACAATTGCTGCAAACACTGGGCTGCCCATCTGACCAAGCCCCTCACAGTCCATGTACCACAGTCCCCTACGCCATATTCCAGTTCCAATCCTCCTTCAAGTCGGCCTGTCCTCAATCAAGCACATTTCTCTATCAACTATTATCCTACAGTCCACCTGGTCAATTAGAGCACTCAAAGACAACAGATTGACGGGAAAGCTGGCACATGTAGGACTGAAGATAACTTAATAGCAAGTGTACATTGAACTGCCCCAATACCCTTAATAGGCTGCGATGTCCCATCAGCAGTGCATATCGTGTTGCTTTGAGAGGGAGTGAGCTAATCATATGACTCAAATTCCCTAAAGTCACCTGCAACATGCTTAGAAGCACCAGAGTCTAGAACCCACTCCGGATCAGTTCTGTGAGTAGCAATTGTGGCCTTTTCAGTGTCACCTTCATTTGTACAGATAAAATGAGCCGAACTTGGTGTTGCTTGGCATTCGGTGGTAGCAACAGTCACTGCCGGCCATCTACCCTTTTTCTACTTCCTTGCTAGCCACGATAGTCCTCTCCTCCTCGATGATCTCTACCTCGCACAAACATCCACCATCCGGCCGCACAGAGTCCATGACCCTGGTCTCCACCGCCCAAGTCATTGAACATATTCACGACCTCGCCACTTGCCATCTTCCTCTCAAGCAGCCACACGCAGCAGCTAGCCCCTCCTTTCCTCCTTGAACAGCCGCAAGCCATACACAGTAGCATGAGCACCTGCGGCTATTGCGGTAGCAGCAACAAAACAGCTTCAGCAACAGCAGTTCCAGCAGCACCCTCAACAGTGCCTCCCACGCACACCACTTCTTCTTCCTACAGCAGCACCAGCACCTAGCAGCAGCACGTCCTCCAAGCGCTAGCTGCGCATGCACCATCTCAGCAGCAGCACCAGCACCTAGCAGCTGCGCCTTCGCAATCAGCCTGGCCATCGTTGCCTCCCGTACTATGGCCACCACCATCGTCATCACCACCTCAATGGCTTGTGCGTGCCGCCCAAGCCGCGCCGCCTCAACTTCCTCCTTGGCCGGCCCGGCCTCCTTCGGCTGTTGCATCGTGTGCAGCCACACCTCGTCCTCCCTCGTGACCTCCGCCGGATGCGCCTCCTCTTCTGTCCGCCCCACGGCCGCGTCCAGGCTCGGGCTCGTCAGCAGTGTAGGGTAACGCAGCAGAAAACAAAAAAAAATCGACCTACGCATCAGCCCAGGACCACTATGGAGACTGCATACAAGGTTTTTGATCTTTTCGTTACCGACTCGTAGCGCAGCGGAAGTGGAGTCGATGACGAACGACGGTGCAGATCCCCGCAGCTAGGATTTACAACCTCCCAACTGCGAGGATGTACTCCCGCATCTGGCCCTCGGACAGCCCTCCAGGAGGCGGTCGGACAGTCACTCGGACGGTGTCGCGGACAGCCCTTCGGGAGGACCTTCGAAACTTGGACAGCCCTTCGGGAGGACCCTCGAAACTAAGACGGTCACTTGGACAGCCCTTCGGGAGGCACTCTCGAACTAAGACCGAAACTATGATCTCTCTACAGA
Organism: Elymus sibiricus; assembly: GCA_039707655.1. Taxonomy (NCBI): domain Eukaryota; kingdom Viridiplantae; phylum Streptophyta; class Magnoliopsida; order Poales; family Poaceae; genus Elymus; species Elymus sibiricus. The sequence continues at coordinate 7,390,703 of CM077666.1, forward strand.
GTTGCACACATACGGTGTCAGCTATCCGGCAGGGCTTCGCCGTCCAGAACTAGTTACTGCCGGAACCCAGACAGCCTTTCGGCTCTACGAAACTATTTCGTGGGAGGGAGAGAGAAGCCAGACAAGTCAAATGGCATGTGTATGAGAGCAAGGATGATCTGATTTTGGAGAGCCCTCTCCACCTCTATTTATAGGAGGAGCAAGGGGTAGAGGAAAGAGGTAAAAAGACCAAAAGGACCTTCCTAGGATCTTTCCACCACATGCCACATAAGGGTGTGTAGAACATATCCACCATGAGGTGGAAGGACACCTCAAGGAGGGCCCCCCCATGCCATGGCCGAAATTGTGCAGCCCCTTTGGGGGCTCCACCTCCCTTTCACACACCAAAAGTGGTTTTCTTCTAGAAGAAAAACCTCATTTGCAAATCAGCCCAAAATGTGCTTTTCACTATTCACGAAGACATTTTTCTGCGTCCGTTAAAACCCAAATTATTTCTGTGTGCCTAGAATAATTCTAGCACCCACAAAACAATTTTGAACGCATTCCGAAACAATTTCGGAACAATGTTTCTTCAGCGAAAAGCAACCAAAGCGGTTCCGGCTGCTCCGGAATATTTCCGGTTTTTGTCCCGGAAAATTCCCAGAAGTTTCCAGAACACTTCTGGCATCCTCCAAGAATTTCCAGGCGTGTGCCAGAACCAATTTGACTTAATGGAATACCCTGAAACAACTTTTCAGTTTCACCGGAACTATTCCGGTGTTCTCTCCGGAACGTTTCCGTTTCGTCCGAAACTTTTTCGGTGATTTTCTCTCAGACTCCCCGTCTAGTATTCAGCAGATAGATGACCCTTAAGCGTGTGACCCTATAGGTTCTGTGAAGTATAGACATGACCGGAACCCTTTCCGATCAATGATCAACATCGGAGTCGTAGACACCCATATTGACCCCTATACCCACACGAATGAATATTTGAGTGAACCTCCAGTTGCCGTGTGCTATTCCTGTTGCTTCGCGATATGTTACAAATACCCGAGGTGACATTTATTGCATCCCCGTGGATCAACAACTTCTCCACTATGCAACTTACCTCGTTAACGGTTTTGTTCTCTTTTCTCGTTTCCGTGTTCCGGCATCCCTTGTGATCAAATCACATTGTGTCTGGCCAGACGATGGTGGATACCGTAACACCGAGAGGGCCCAGAGATATCTCTCCATCGTCGGAGGAGCAAATCCCAATCTTGAGCTATCAAGTCCCTTGACATACTTTTCCATGAACCCGTAAGCCGCCGTAATAGCCACCCATTTAGGGATGACGTTTAACAAACCCCAAAGTTCATGAAGCAAGCATGAAGAAACTCGACACTCTCATGGCCTAAGGAATTATGCAAACATTAACTATCTCTGTGTTATTAACCATTAACTTATGACGAATGAATCTCATAGCATAACATCAATTCGGGTCGATTCAACACAAGTGTTCTACTAACATTGTGCCCTCAAAGTTGCCGGCATAGTCATGCCCATGATCAGGAAAACAGAACCATCATGCAACACTTGAGCTAGTCTTAGAGGCCAGACTAGGAATACTTTTTACCGTTTATTATTCCACATGTGCATATGAGTCTTCCTCCGAGCCTCGTGGTTATTGCAGACTCGAGAACCATAGCAGTTATAGCATGGAACATAAACATAATAATGAACATGGTGATAAATAATAACATTTGTTATTGCCTCTAGGGCATATCTCCTACAGACTCCCACTTGCACTAGAGTCAATAATCTAGTCAATGCTAATGCACATTACACCTGTCGCATACCGGTGTAAAAATGCTTCGCATGTGGTATAGCCTGATGTCCAACGGATCTGACAACTTTAGTTCCGTGTGTATCTTTGCATGTCCTCGTGTTTTCACGCTTTCACAAAATTCATATTTTGTGTGGACTTGGCTTCGTATATATGTGAATCACTGGTCAAACCTTGATTCCTCAGACTGAGCTATGGAGCAACTATCTTCAATAGTGTTCCATTGACCAAAGTGTGACACCCCGAGACCGATTCTTTCCATTATTATTATTATATTGGTTGCTCTATCTTATTATTATTATTATTATTATTATTTTTGCATTGCATCATTTTATCATGCCATCATGTCATTAATTTTTCCAACTCAACTAAATAAATTGCATAGATCTTTTGATCTATTTAAATTGAGGGAAATTCACATAGTGATTTCTCTTTAAAGCATATCCTCCCAATATGTAGGGAGCTATAATAAATATTCCATTAGTTTGGAATTCACCATAACAAACTTGCAATTAAATTCCCATGCCCAAGCCATTCCAACTTGTTCTCACCAAGTTTTCAATCCCAGCAAGGACTTCTCCATTTTCTTTCTTTCTTTCAATTGTTGCTCTAGTGGCATTTTCTGTTTCAGATTAATGCTCACTATTTTCCTAAACTTCTAAGACCATGCCAATACCACCTCCTCTAGTTTTCAGGTCTTTTGGAAGTGTTTTGGTTGGGCTAAGGATTTATTCAAGTTTGAGTTATTTTCAAATTTGCATAAATTTGTAGCCTCTAAAATTTGCCAGAGCATTTTATTCAAATAGCTCAGAAATCCAGGAACCCAGGGATAATTTTTATATCCTCCATATTCGTATCCTAGCCCCTGTTTCTTTTCTCTTTATTTCTGTCAATTTCTTATATATATAAGAAAAACAGAGAAGGGAAGAAACTGGGCAGAGCCCACTTACCTGTTGCAGCCGAAGCCACCGGCCCAAGGCGCAGCCGGATCCCCTCTCCTTTTAACCCTAGCCGCAAGGGAGAGCTCTGCTCGATCCCCATCTCCCCTCGATCCCCTCGTCTCCCTCCTGCCGCCGCCAGAGAGAGCTCCTCCTCGAGATCCCCGCACGCCGCGCTGTCCGGCAGCCATAGCCGATCGGCGAGCCGCCGTTTCCCCGCGACCTCCCTTTCTCCTCTGCTCGCTGCCCCGCCGAGCCTCCTCTGCCAGCCGCCTCCTCCTGCCGCGTCCAAGCCCCCATGGCCATCAGCTCGAGCCACCACGACCACGGCCCCTGGCCGACTCCTGCGCCTCCCCATGGTGGTTACCCGCCGGCTTCTTCCCTCGCTGCCCTACCTAGCCCCGCGCCGTTCTCTTCCAGCCCCGTGCTCTGCCGCCTTGCCGCTCTGCTTGGCCTCCCCGCTGTCTGCAACAGCGCCGGACGCCGCCCCTTCACAACCTCGACCACCACGGGCCGCCTGCTGCCGGCCAACTCCATGGCGTCGAGGAGCCCCGAGCCTCAGCAAAGCACCGCTCTCATACCATCGCCACCACACCCGCCTTCCCGCCAAGCTTGCTGCTGCCCTTGCCCTCCTGTTGCTTTGTCCAACTCAGCCATCGACACGAGCGGCCACCTTGGCCATCTCCACGGCCTCGCTGCCCCGTGTTCTATCTCTCTGGTCAGCCTTGCTTCGCCACCAACAGAGGCCCGGACCCGTCACGTTCATCTACACGGAGCCCCAAGTCCGAAGACTACCGTGGCCGTGTACCTCGGCTGGTGCCACCTGGGTTCGTCAGGACCGCCAAGACCCGTACCCGGATCGTCAAGTACCGTCTCCAGGATTTTCGCCAAGTCCCTCGAAGACCACTGATGCCTAGTATGAGTACACGACCGGAACGCGCCAAGTACCACGACGACCTTGTACAACTACTGTTCCTGTGGATTTCGCCAAGTATCTCTACGCACGGAAACCCCAAGTTCGACTACCGCATCGGATCACCAAGTTCAATGACGACCCATGAGGAACATTGGACGCATCAAGTCCCTCTCCGTTGCCACGTAACAACTACTTCCTCTACCGACGCCGAGTACCACTACCTCCACTACTTCCTCGACGAACTCGAACTGCTCTGAAAACGCACGCTTCGAAGGTATAACGCCGAGACGACCTCCCGTGGACCGTATGCATGTGATGTGTGTATGAGATGGTTGCATGTGCCCATGTTTGCATCGTGTTCGAATTGTCTCTTGCACGTTCCTCATATCCGTTGTCACCAACACGTGGGACACCCGGTAACGGGATCACTCCCCATCATCTCTTGCGTGTTCCGCAGATCCGCACGCTTGTTCCTCCTTTGCACCGGTATCTCAACGAGTTACCGGAACCGGAATGATGCCATGGCACCATTTCCGTTATCGTCGCCGTGGCACCCATTTCTTTCCGCCATGGCTATAAATGCCTCATATCTTGATATATGCCTATGTTTTCATAAAATTGCATACAACTTGAATATGTCATCCTCATGCATGTTAACAACATTTAATATTGTTGTTTGATTTAAAATTGCCTAATGACATGCTAAAATGGTTTATTTCATAACTAAATAACCGTAGCTCTGAATTAAATAAACTTTATATGTAAATGGTCTAGAAAAATGTGTAGATTAACATGATGCACTTACTTTTGCTGTTTAACAACAATAAAATTATGTAATAGGGAGAACAGTTCCAAATTGGAAATTTGCATATGGGGATTTTCCGGAATTGTTCTTGGTTGTTTCCGGCCTCATTTAAATTGCCTAGATAGGTAGTTTAATCATGCTTCACCTCTTGCCATGTTTAACAACATTTAATCTTGTTGAGTACATAAACGGGAGTGAATTAAGTAATTGATTGTGGAGTTTCGTCAATATGCAATTCGTTGCATATTGAGCTTCACTTAATGTGTAGTAGTTGTTTGTTGCATCTTTGCCATGACATGCATCCTTAAACTTGACATGCATCATACTTGGTTGTGCATTATGCCATGTTTATGCTTGTGTGTTTACCATGTTGCTTGCTTCTTTGCGATTGTGCTTCTTCTCGATAGTTCCGGTTTCGCTGTGATTGTGAGGATTTGTTCGACTACGTTGGTTCGTCTTCTTCATAGATTCGGTCTTCTTCCTAGCGGGATTTCAGCCAAGATGATCATGACCTTGGATATCTCTACTATCTTTGCTTGCTAGTTGTCTCGATGCTATCACTATGTCGCGCTTCCTACCACATATATGTCAGCCTCCCATATGCCACGATACAGCCTCTAACCACCCTTACCCAGCAAACCGTTGTTTGGTTATGTTACCGCTTTGCTCAGCCCTTTCTTATAGCGTTGCTAGTTGCAGGTTGTTCCATGTTGGGACATGGATATCATGGGATATCACAATATCTCTTATTTAATTAATGCATCTGTATACTTGGTTTAGGTTTTAAGGCTAGGCCTTTTGCCTAGTGTTTTGTTCCACTCATGCCGCCCTAGTTTCCGTAATGCCGGTGTTATGATCCTTGATTAGCGTTCCTAACATGCTCAGGGGAATGGGACCCTCTTGACAGTTCGCTTTGAATAACCGCTTCCAGCAAGGCCCAACTTTGGTTTTACCTTTTGCCAACATAATAATACTGAATTAAACAATTAATTTGCATAGGGAGTTAGCGCTACCCGAGGATTCTTAATTCAACATAATACAGGTGGGCCAGTGCTAATGGTGCTGGTCCAAACTAGAGCCCCTTGCAGGGCCACCACGAGGAAACTCGGGGCACTGGTTTTAGTTGTACGGACTGCTCATCCGGTCGTGGCCTGAGACGAGATACGCGCGGCTACTATCAGGGTGTCGGCACGCCGGGAGGTCTTGCTGGACTTGCGTTACCATTGTCGAAATGTCTTGTGCACCGGGATTCCGAGGATACTTCGGGCTATCTCGAGGTTGAGGTATTTCCACCGCAGTTTGTGTTGGTCTATGATGGACCAGGTTGGAACACCCATGCAGGGTTAAATCTTACGCGAAGCCGTGCCCGCGGTTATGTGGCGACTTGGATATTTATAACCTCCGGTTGTAGAGAACTTGACACTAATCCTAATTAAAATACACCAACCGCGTGCGTAACCGTGATCGTCTCTTTTCGAGGATGTTCGAGAAGAGAACACGGTGGGGTTATGTTTGACTCGTAAGTAGGTGTTCAGGATCACTTATTGATCATTATTAGCTTGCGACCGTTATGCGTAGTTTACTCTTCTTATTTTTGTACTCGTAAGTTAGCCACCATATAATGCTTAGTGCTTGCTGCAACCTCACTACCTTACCCTTCCATACCCATTAAGCTTTGATAGTCTTGCTACCCATGGTTATGGGATTGCTGAGTCCTTGTGGCTCACAGATTACTACAACAACAGATGCAGGTACAGGTAATGCGATGATTTGGCGCGAGAGCGAAGCGCGTTTGCTTTTGGAGTTCTTCTTCGTCGTCGATCTGGGGATACGTTCCTGGTCGGCAGCCTGGGCTAGCAGGGTGGATGTTGTTCGTGTTTTTCATTTGTGTTTCATCCGTAGTAGGATCCTGCCCTTCTGTATGGTGTTTGCTATATATTGATGTATTCCTGTGATGATTGTATGTATTTGTATGCATCCCCATCTATTATGTACATGGTACGATGTAAAGATATCCACCTTGCAAGCGTCTTCGATATGCGCTTCTATCCTTAGTGGGATTTTCAAGTCCCTTGAGAATAGGACCGCATATTGGGCGTGACACAAAGCCATCTTGGAATTATACTAAGTTCATGAACGAACTGTATGATTCAATATCTTCTATGTCGCTTTGAAAAGCGGCAACATTCTTAGCCTTTGTTATAGAATTCGCCACAGTAACCTATTTGGAACGATTTCCAAACACCGTGCCACCATATTGTGTATTACACAAAACCCTTAACTTAAATCGAAAATCGCATGGAGTATTGATGAAGACTGTATCGATGTAATTACTTACAATGAGCACTTCATAATCTCTGCTTGCGAGAAAACATGTCATCAGTGCTACTTTAGTACTCAATGACATTTTTCACTGTTGTCCCATGATCAGTACTTTGATCACTTTGGTATCTATACTCGTAACTCCTTGGGAGTACTGGACATATCTGGTTGTTTTACATACCATGGAATACATGATTAATCCAAACACGAAAGTGTGTGGAATCTCCATCATGTATTTCGTTCATCAGTGTTTTGGGACACCGAGTCTTGCAAAAAACTCTTTCCATGTGACTTCGGCAAGAATCACTCCTTGCGTTTTAATGCTAAAATGTTTTAGCATCTTGTCAATATGTATTATTTTGCTTTAGCCTATTAGGCAATTCTATCTCGTAGATAAATATGCCTAATGTCAAGGCTATTTAGCCCAAGCACTTCATCGGAAACTATTTTTAATGAAGTCCTAATTCGTGTCAAGAATTTTATATTATTTCCAATCAACAATGTGTCAATCACACAAGGTTTTTAGAAATATTATTATGCTCCCACTTACTTTCTTGAAACCACAAGCATCTTCGTTTCCATTGATGAAATCAAACTCCTTTGACTGTTTCATCAAAATTGAAGATTCCAACTCCCTTTTCCTCTCTTCTGTCCATTGCTGGAACTCTGAAGTTTGCATACTTACTAGCATCCTCTGGATTTGACAAAATACCTTGGACTGTATCACATGCAAGTCCTAGGTTGCATTTCCATCAGATGGAAATCCTTTTGGCATCCATGTTTCATATCTCATGTTGAAATATGTATTAATTGCTAGTTCAACCCGAACCAACTTTTAGCATCGCTACGGTGAGACAATCTCATCGTAGTCAACTCCTTGAACTTGTTATTGCAACAAGTCGAGCTTTATGGATAAAACATTTTATCCACATCAGTTTACAGTTCCATAAATTTTCGTTAGACTCTAAGTCTTCCGAAAGGTTTATCAAGATATAATCTTGAATCAGTTATATGGAAACTATCTCGGATTGTATTGGCATTTAGCCAATTCTGGAGTCAGGGCCCATCAACGCTTCCTTGTGTATCGTAGGTATACTGTTGTCTAACAACAATATCTCGCTGCGTACCTGAGAGGTTTGCACGAGTTTGGCCTACGTGGTTCAGTTGCAAGTTCGACCGAAGTCCATATATCATGTAGAGGCTTCTGTATCAGTCGCAGTAGGAAACTATGGAATTACTTCCAAGGTTTCTTTTCTTTGAACTGATGACGAAGATATTGTTATCTCGTCGAGTTGCACTGTCCTCCCACTCACCCTTTTTGCAAGAAACATTTTCTTTCAAAATCATACCGTTCTTTGTGGCAAACTTTTGCCTCGGTACAGTGAGGGAGGAATACCCAATAACTTGGGATAACCTACAAAGTAGCACTTTTCTGATTTGGAATAGGTTTGTAAATATATTACACAAGCCCCATATTCCAAATGTTAAGAAAGGACAGAGCATGGTTGGGCGTACCATACCATGGCGTCATTTCAATAGACCTGATGGCACTCTTTTCAGTGTAAAAGCCGCAGTCTCTAAAGCATTACTTTAAAAGGAATAATGGCAAATTGATTTATGTCATCTTTGATCTTACCATGTCATAAATGGTTTGAATACATCTTCACAGACATTCCACTCACAGTGGTGTTTCGGGAGATGTAAGTTATGAAACCTTTTTCACAACTCATCAGACATTCGCTAAACTTGTAACTCAAATATTTGTTTCCACAATCCAATTGCAGAAACTTAATTTTCTTGTTACAATAATTTCTACTTCATATTGAAAACCTTTCGAATGGTTTCAAAAGATCCAGACTTATGTCTCATCAAGCAAATATCCATATATCTACTTGAGTCATTTTTGAAGATAGACAAATCCACTGCTAGCAACAACATTTATCGGACTACATACATCAAAATGTATGATCACCAATAAGTTCGTTGCTCGTTCCTTATGGCCTGTGAACGGTATTTCAGTCACTTCACTTTTCGGAGGAAAGTTGCAAGTGTCAGATGATTCATAATCAAATGACTTCAAAATCCATCATAATGGAATTTCTCCATGCGGGTTTCTCCAATGTGACCAAATGTAGTGCCACACATGTGTGGTATTCTTTTAGTCTTGCGACATTTAGCTTCAGTGTTATGGATGTATCATATTACCATCAATATTCATAACATACATCCCATCCACGATGAAAGCATGGCCCTTATGTTATTCATGATTCCGAACAACAATTGTTCTTTCATGAACAACACTCTTGCAACAAACATTATGCAAATGGGCTAGAGTGTATAAAACTCTAAAATGTTTTATGAAAGTAAATACAGAGGTAATGTATTATTATCAATATTCATAACATACATCTCATTCATAATGAAAGTATGGCCCTTATGTTATTCATAACACCGAACATCAAAAGTTCTCTTATGAACAACCTCCTTGCAAGATACCTTATGCAATGGGCTAGAGTGTGTAAAACTCTAAAATGAATTATGAAAATAAATACAGACAGTAATACACCGATGGATGGTATAGTAACATTTACTATATTCCCAGCGCGTATCTGAACCTCACTCTGGCAAATATTTTAGGCCGTAGTAGTTCTTGCATCGAGTCGCAACAGAATGCAATCGAGCGGGTATCTCTGTGATCAACTCGCAATACCCAAGAATCAGTGATTAACATGTTTAATCATAATTCTCAAGAACTATTTCTTTTGACCAGCCTTCTATACATCAATAGATTGTATGACTTTCATACATGAGCTGGATATTCCAGTCTTCTCTCTTTTTGCCTTTATACTTCTAACAGTTTAACTTTTAGTATTTCTTCTACTCTCAGAAGAAGCATCCAACATAAGAGTGGCGTTAGCCCCAGACTTCCTAGGCGTGTAAGTCACACTAACACCCTTTGGACATTTCCTTTAAGTTGTTGTTTTATTCACCTTCATCATATGACAGGCGTTCTAGTGGATCCCTCTGTTATTAGTCAAATGCATAGTAAACACTTTTACTAATAGTTTGCAAAACAAACATTGCTTTGGATATCACATATCTTTTAGCCTTTGTTTGTGTCTGAAAATGATTTTCAGTTCCATGAATATCACATAGCTATCCCAAACTTTTTGAAGTTCGGGTTTCATGGAAGCAAACATATTGCACTTGACCGTAACGGAATTCTAGCTTTTGGATCGAAGGACGAGAGTCACATTATCCATAGCATTAGCGGGAGAATACTAAAAGCATGTGATAGGACAAAGTCCTTCTCGGCACTCTTGAGGACAATCCTCACATTACGTTACCAACCGTAAAGTTTTAACCAGATATTTAATAGCTAATTCAATTTTAACAGGGGAGGTGGAAACGCGAGCCATTATTCTACAACTATTATGCAATTTTCACTTAGACAAAGTTCATAACTAATTGCACTAAGAATTAAAAGAATTAATTCTAAAGTGCGCTCCCACTCAAATCAATATCTCTCATAATTGATTTTGAGTGATACAAGACCCGCATTTCAATTGTTCGCCATTGGTGTAACACCACTGATGACGAAAATCTCAACCGGTAGGCCAACTTGCCAATCACATCCCTATGCGATTCTTGTTCATCTTTCGATGCGCGTGTTCCGAGCTCATGACGGTCATGCCTGAACGTCAAGACAACCAAGTGATCTTGCTGCGAGGTCTCAACTCACCCGCCTCACACTTCCCTAATCGTTTGTACCCGTGTGACACAGCGCACTCCGAGAAGTTAGGTGCCGTGACGGTGCTACACTTGGCAGAACACTAACTACTTGATATTTTTGTGAGAGATCACCCTAATAAAAGCGACTACCGCGCAATCAAGAAGGGTGCATCAAAGGGATAAACATCTCAGGCAATTCATAATAGCATGATATGGTATAGCCCTTTCTGACGGAGAAGTCTTGTATTTCTTCGTCTTCGGCATTCGCATCGGTGTTCACCTTTGCGAAGTTTGCCACCACCTTGTCGATGCACCAGGTAATATTGCTATCTCTATAGCTAATAAAATAAGTGCATTACTTAAGGTTGACACGCAGGTCATTAAAGTGACAATCATATGGCTCCAGCCATCATGCCGAATCATGACATGCAGGTCATGTTAATTTACATCATATAGTCATCTCATACATAATCAAAATAATATGAGCACTGCTATACCACATCATATGCACATGCAAACCATCCTGCAAAACCAAGTCAGGCGTCTCTAATCGGTTTATGCAAAATTTCATTTTACGTGGCTTCTAAGGCTTCGAACAAACCGTAGCTACCAACGTTTTATCATCAAGTATGATTTATTCAAGTCGCTAGATTAACATCGCAGGGTGTATGAAACACGAGATAATTAAATCTCGAGCCCCATACTAAACTTCGTCATACGCATGACCCCCGTGCAGATCATATCTGCATTGCCCTTTCGTCTGCGAAATTTCATCTTTCTTTTTAACTATGGTGGAATTCAAAGAACTGTTAGCACTTCGTTGATCAATCAGGATCGCGGATTGCCGGAACTTTGAAACTCCACCATGCTGTTATCAAGATCAGAAATATGCAAATTCCAGGGAAGTAACAAGAACATCGGGTAACATATTTTATCTGCTACCCGCACAAATAATTATCAGCAGTAGAACTCGTCTACTACAAATTATATTGTGCAATACCCATACATCTCTATGTATTTTAGATCGTAACCTGCATCTACGCATAGCACGGCTCATGATGCCACTGTAGGGTAACGCAGCAGAAAACAAAAAAAATTCGACCTACGCATCAGCCCAGGACCACTATGGAGACTGCATACAAGGTTTTTGATCTTTTCGTTACCGACTCGTAGCGCAGCGGAAGTAGAGTCGATGACGAACGGTGGTGCAGATCCCCGTAGCTAGGATTTACAACCTCCCAACCGCGAGGATGTACTCCCACATCTGCCCCTCGGACAGCCCTCCGGGAGGCAGTCGGACAGTCCCTCGGACGGTGTCGCGGACAGCCCTTCGGGAGGACCTTCGAAACTCGGACAGCCCTTCGGGAGGACCCTCAAAACTAAGACGGTCACCTGGACAGCCCTTCGGGAGGCACTCTCGAACTAAGACCGAAACTACGATCTCTCTACAGTGTTGCACACATACGGTGTCAGCTATCCGGCAGGGCTTCGCCGTCCAGAACTAGTTCCTGCCGGAACCCAGACAGCCTTTCGGCTCTACGAAACTATTTCGTGGGAGGGAGAGAGAAGCCAGACAAGTCAAATGGCATGTGTATGAGAGCAAGGATGATCTAATTTTGGAGAGCCCTCTCCACCTCTATTTATAGGAGGAGCAAGGGGTAGAGGAAAGAGGTAAAAAGACCAAAAGGACCTTCCTAGGATCTTTCCACCACATGCCACATAAGGGTGTGTAGAACATATCCACCATGAGGTGGAAGGACACCTCAAGGAGGGCCCCCCCATGCCATGGCCTAAATTGTGCAGCCCTTTTGGGGGATCCACCTCCCTTTCACACACCAAAAGTGGTTTTCTTCTAGAAGAAAAACCTCATTTGCAAATCAGCCCAAAATGTGCTTTTCACTATTCACGAAGACATTTTTCTGCGTCCGTTAAAACCCAAATTATTTCTGTGTGCCTAGAATAATTCTAGCACCCACAAAACAATTTTGAATGCATTCCGAAACAATTTCGGAACAATGTTTCTTCAGCGAAAAGCAACCAAAGCGGTTCCGGCTGCTCCGGAACATTTCCGGCTTTTGTCCTGGAAAATTCCCAGAAGTTTCCATAACACTTCTGGCATCCTCCAAGAATTTCCAGGCGTGTGCCAGAACCAATTTGACTTAATGGAATACCCTGAAACAACTTTTCAGTTTCACCGGAACTATTCCGGTGTTCGCTCCGGAACGTTTCCGTTTCGTCCGAAACTTTTTCGGTGATTTTCTCTCAGACTCCCCGTCTAGTATTCAGCAGATAGATGACCCTTAAGCGTGTGACCCTATAGGTTCGGTGAAGTATAGACATGACCGGAACCCTTTCCGATCAATGATCAACATCGGAACCGTAGACACCCATATTGACCCCTATACCCACACGAATGAATATTTGAGTGAACCTCGAGTTGCCGTGTGCTATTCCTATTGCTTCGCGATATGTTACAAATACCCGAGGTGAGATTTATTGCATCCCCGTGGATCAACAACTTCTCCACTATGCAACTTACCTCGTTAACGGTTTTGTTCTATTTTCTCGTTTCCGTGTTCCGGCATCCCTTGCGATCAAATCACATTGTGTCTGGCCAGACGATGGTGGATACCGTAACACTGAGAGGGCCCAAGAATATCTCTCCATCGTCGGAGGAGCAAATCCCAATCTTGAGCTATCAAGTCCCTTGACATACTTTTCCATGAACCCGTAAGCCGCCGTAATAGCCACCCATTTACGGATGACGTTTAACAAACCCCAAAGTTCATGAAGCAAGCATGAAGAAACTCGACACTCTCATGGTCTAAGGAATTATGTAAACATTAACTATCTCTGTGTTATTAACCATTAACTTATGACGAATGAATCTCATAGCATAACATCAATTCGGGTCGATTCAACACAAGTGTTCTACTAACATTGTGCCCTCAAAGTTTCCGGCATAGTCATGCCCGTGATCAGGACAGCAGAACCATCATGCAACACTTGAGCTAGTCTTAGAGGCCAGACTATCAATACTTTTTACCGTTTATTATTCCACACGTGCATATGAGTCTTCCTCCGAGCCTCGTGGTTATTGCAGACTCGAGAACCATAGCAGTTATAGCATGGAACATAAACATAATAATGAACATGGAGATAAATAATAACATTTGGTATTGCCTCTAGGGCATATCTCCTACAAGCAGTCGGTGCAGGGGCACGGCCGCCACCCCGACCATGTCAACGTCCTCCTCCTACGTCTCCTCCTCTTGGAAGGCGGAGGTGGATGAGCTCCTCAGCACCATCGCGCCCGGTCTCTCCCTGGCGTCATACACCCCATCGCGGCAGAGCAGCAGCCGCATGAGCTCCTCCCCGACACTGATCCATGCCCTCACATCCCCGAACAAAGGCTTCGCCTTTACATCCACCCTCGTGGCCGCCCCTCCGACTACAGCTCCACCGCGCGCACCTCCAGTTAATCCGGGCTCTGATACCATGTTGGTAAGAGGAGATGAGCACCTTGGGTCGAAAACCATAGCGGCTGTGCAGTGAGGGAGAGGCTCTCTCTCTCTGTTCTAGTCAACTCCCTTGCCACTGCCCCATGCTCCTCTTCTATTAGGTCAGCCACCATCGGCCTGGGCCACTTGGGCCAGCAATACATGGGCCATGGGCCACTCATCCAACATAAACAACCTATAAGAGTTTAAATATTACATTTTTAGTGATTTGGAGGAGAGAGAAGACAAGCGGCTTATACATTAAGAGCCAGGTGTAGCACGGGCTCCAAGGAACTTTGTGAGAGAATGAGGTGGGCCAGGTATTAATAAAGTAGTACATATTTATAGCTAGCTACTATATATGCTGGCTATTAGTTTGGTTATAGATGACATGGCAATAAGATATAGCCAGTAGTTGACTCTATTAGAGCATCTCCATCCGGACCCGCCACTTTCCCCTATATGTCCAGGCGGATAGCCCGGACAGTGCCTGGATAGGAAAGAGTGAAAAAGTCTACGCAACCGGACCCCTCAAATCATCCCTATATGTCCGGGCTGTTCAGCACCCCTCAAATCCAGCCATATGTGAGGACGATATGAGGGTGTCCAGGCAGTCCGCCACATCTGATCTGGCCCACCCCGGACTACTTTTTCTCTTTCTTTATTGTTTCTTTTCTTTTTCTCTCTCCACATCACCACCAATCATATGCATGTGACCAGACAATTTAGGGGGTCATGGCTGCATGCACGGACAAATGAGAGCTTTGAGACATATAGGGGGTCAAATTAGCCCAGTCCGGTTGGAGATGCTCTTATGGCTTTGTACTTCTTTCTTTCAACAAGATAGCAAGTTAGCATCAATAACCTAGTGCCTACTTTTTGCATTAACTAAATTCACCCATCCATATCAGATAAGTGCATCTACCAGATGAACACCCCCCTAGGATATTTTACCAAACTAGCATCTTGTCTATAGCTTGCTACTTCATGAACTTGAACTTGAACCTTTTTTCATTCGAAAAGGAGGTTCCTCTGCATCAATGTGATGCACACAACCATGTTTATTGAAGTTGATGCAAGTGAAAAAGGCCAAAGTCATAAATAAGAGGAGTACAAAGCATAGGTAACAGCGGCAGAACCATTACAAGATATGAATTTAACCCCTACGACTAAGTCGACTTCTTTCACAACAACGCCTTCAAGAAGGGATATATGGCATCGCGTCGCCGTCGCCACATCCGGCCGGAAATGGGCAGACAAGGATTTTCATCATGTTTGCCATGACCAACCACTAAAGACTAGCACATCAGGGAGACAGTGCCTTCAACAAGGTAATGGCATAAGTTCATCGCTGCTGAGCCCGACCAATAAGAGCTAGAACAAGAGTTTTAACCCAGACATGAAGCGGTGTTCCAATCACCATCTTGATGATGGATCTTCCGAAAGTCACGCCAACTAGTACTCCATGCCAGGCCAGAGTGGCGCTCATAGACGGGTCAGCACAGTCATCGGGTGGCCGGCCATGTCACGGTGTGGATCTGGCCGCTGTCAATCTACACTAGCATGAACTTCCTGCCAAATCCACCACATCCCTGGGGCCATTGCCCCGGCGTTCTCCATGTGAACAGAGGCAGATGATGGCCCTGCTAGATGCTGACGGGGAACCGCCAGCGCACCCAAGCCCCATCAGCCTGGATGCTTGCAACGGGAGCCGGATGCTCGCTGACACCCAACGAACATAGCCGCGCAGTCGCCGGGCACCAGATCCATCGCACGTAGGGCCACCGCCACCGCTACCGCATCATCCCGTGCTGTCCGGCCTGCCGCACATAGCCGTCACACTGCTGCCACATCAACCCATGCTATTCAAGCTGCCGCTCGCAGCCGACGTGCATGTCATTTGTGGAATCGAGTACCTCGAAGGCTGCCACGGTGGCCAACCACACCGCCACCACAAAGCACCCTGTGGCGAGCATATCGAGATCCTCTAGGGTGAAGGCTCGATCGGACCGGGCGATGGGGTGCCGCTCACCGGCGCAGTGGTCCAGCGCGCTGATCCAGCCCTCCCGGGCATCCCCAGTGATGATGAGCTAGAGCACGGGAGAGCGCCGTGTCCACAACTAGATCCTCAGCATCGTCGTTTTCCTCCACGTCGGTGCCTCTGTCGGTGCTCTTGTCAGGGAGGAGTGGAAGAGCAGCCCGTTACGGTCGTCAGCCTTGCACTCGAGCCAGTCGGCGTGGGCCGGAAGCTTGGCGGCCTGGGCCTTGTCATCGGCGATCCATGCAAGGATTGAGGTGGCCTCATCTTCGGCGGTGTCTATGCAGGCGAGCAAGCGGTGCTCCACCTTCGGCCATGATGCACGGTGGCCCGCGATGATCTCAGCGCACACGCAGCTGCCGCCACTGATCCCCGACGGGGAGGACGAGGGGATGAGAGAGTCTAGTGAGGGAGAGGCCAACACCGTCACCATTGCCGTCATCTAGGGGAATGGCGTGAGGACGAGGGCGGAAGGCCGCTCGAGATCGCCGATCTTGATTTTCCGGATAGGGAGGTTTCACTGGATTATTAATAATCTAAGAGGTTTTACAAATGAATAGGTCTAAAACCTAGCTTTTTGATCTTTTGATTTCTCCAAAATTTCCCACCTCCCTTCACCAAAGGAACCAAGCAAGAGGTAGGTTGTTTTCATCTTCATGTACAATTCATTTTGTGCACAAATGTTTTTGTGATTTTTATGGACCTAACCTGGCATAAACTAGTAGTGAATTGACTATTAATCAAGCTATAATAATCTATTGTGATCGAGAGAAATGATAAACCATATCATCAGGCTCTTTTAGTTCTGCTAAAGGACTCTACACACTTCATCTCTGAGAGCCGCTAATGTGACGGGTTTCTGGAGCAGGCCATTTATTCCTGATCGCTGGCATCGATCCCAGACATTGGCATAGGAGCTTGCTGCAAGGGCTAGAACCAATGGTGGCTAGCTGTTTATCTTGGATAAGGCCAGAGCGGCTGGCCACATCCATGGGGTGGTGGGACACCTGATTGCAGGCGACGGGCTCATCCAGTTACAGTATGCGGATGATAGGATGGTTATGGTGGAGGGCTCTGAGCTTGATATCATCACCCTGAAGTTTCTCCTTCTCTGCTTTGAGGTGATGTTGCGGCTGAAGATCAACTTTTATAAGATCGAGGTTCTGGTTTTGGGATACCCTCATAAGGAGCAGCGGCTTATTGCCAATAATCTTAATTGCTTGGTCTCCTCCTTTCCCATTAGCTACCTTGGTGTCATGGTGAGTGATTCTAGGATCCTGATAAGGGACTTGTACCCGTTAGTAGAGCGGGTAAGGTCACGAATGGAGCTCTGGAGAGGCAAGTTCTCCTCTAAAGGAGCAAAGACCATCCTTATTAATGCATGCCTCTCCAGTCTCCCGATGTTCCTCATAAGGTTATACCTGCTCTCAGAAGGGATCCATGCGGATCTGGATAAACAAATCTGCCGGTTCTTCTAGCAGGGGGCTGACGCGCAGCAAAAATACCACATGGTCAAGTGGGAGCACCTCTGTCATCCCCGTGACCAACGTGTTGTAGGGATCATTGCGTCCAAGGTGATGAATGTGGCGCTCCTCTTGAAATTGGTTTGGAAGATCATCTGAGATGAGGGCAGCCTATAGCTTCACCTTATCAATGCTAAGTATCTTCAAGGGTAGCCACTTCTTGCTTGCCCTAGAAAGGAGGGGTCTCTCTTCTGGCAGATGATACAAGGTATCAAGCACCTCATCTGGGAGGGAGCCCGGCATGAGGTTGGTGAGGGGTCGGCTACCCTCCTCTGGTTGGATAGAAGTTCCTCTCCCTTTTTGCCATCTTTAATGTGCTTGAGGCCATGATGGTACAGAGGGTGTGGTAACTGCTTTTGAAGGGGATGACCTCGAAACAAGACGGTTTCTTCCTAGAAATTCTCCTCTGTCCCGAAGATGATCTCCAGTGATACCTGTCCTAGTGGCTACACCTTTTTCCCAAGGATGAAACCGTAGAAACCGGTTGCTGATGGGCAAAGCCGAGATGGCGAGAGCGCCATCTTTTTAATTGTGTCAGCGAATAGAATATTGATGCCACGGCCTCCGTCTATAAGGACTTTTGGCAAGCGGAAGCCGCCGATGAAAGGGTCGAGCACTAGGGAAAATTTTCCTGGATGAGGAAGGTAGTACGGGTGATCGGATAGATCAAAGGTGATCGTGGAGTCCAACCAATCCAGGAATTGGGAAACATAAGGTGCGGTTGCGTAGACTACTCTGCACACAACCTTCTGAGCTCTTCTCATGTCGGTGTCATGGAATATCATGTTTACTCCTTCCACTTGGGTGGGCTGGTGGGTTGTTGAATATCCAGCTGCCTTCGTTGGAGCCGGGGCCATCGGCCATGCTTTGGAAGGGCAGAGCGCGGAGGTGGGTGTCTGACGCGATGTCCGATGACAAATATGGACGTCGCTTTGCCTGTCGATGGTGGATGTCAGGCCCCCAAGGAAGAGGATCTGGGGTGCAGCAGGTAGCGGGTTGATGTCGGGCCGACCTGCTGCATCGGCGACGAAGTTGAGGGGGTAAAAGGTGAATCTCTGTTCTCGCGTGAACATGCAAGATTGGATTGGAGATCCGATCTGGGTTGAGTCACCGACCGATAGAGCCCATTCCTGGTGCACCAACTGCCGATACAAAATACCGTCGGTAATCCCGATAGGGTGGTGTGTGAGACCGAAAGTACCAGAGGGGATCGCACACAAGGCATTTACCCAAGTCATGGAGGTAATAGCCTACTCCTGCTTTGGGTTTGATTGATGTGGGGAGCACCTCATATGAGGGAGTTACAATGGAAGTGGAGATGAATCTATCGAGACTAAGGTGGAGATTATCTGATGCCTCTACTACTCCCTGGCCTCGCCTTATAAAGGGGGACGAGCCCTAGGGTTACACGATTTGCCAACCGACATAGATCCCTGTTCAGACGGGGAGTCCTCAACTTGCATGCCAAGATGACGATCTTCTAGAAGGTGGGCTTCCTGTGGGGCGAGGGGCCCTAGCCACGCCTTGGCCTGTTGGGCCCAGAGTTCGGCCTGGTGACTGGCTTACTGGCCGATAAGCCACCCCCGGTACTATGCACCGTCCGTAGCCCCCAAGCTCGTCTAGAATTCAGTCGCGTCCTGGTTGGAGCTCTATCTTGAATTGCTGCAATGAAGTCTTGATGGGCTCTTTCTTGAGCCTTCCAGCCAGTAGCCCGTTACCTTACCGATCTCATGGCGAAGTTGCAGATGGATTCCTACTTTCATAATACAGACCCCAGCCGAGGCCAGGAATGACAAGAACCTTGGACGGCATTCCCCCTAGTCGTCTGGCCTTCCAGCAAGGTCAAACCTTGCCTGGCTCGACATAGGGATCGAGAGAGCACCGGTCCCACCAAGGGTCTTGTTCCATCGCCATCATTATGCTCCGTTTATCATGCCAAGAATCAGTGCAGTACGTAGATTCGGAGCAATTCGGGGGCTTCTCATGGCGTTAAACTATCGTCTGGTGACTCGCGTTGTGCTATAAAAGGGGGAAGGGGTGTCTTGCATAGAGACGCATCTCATTCCTTCTTCTTCCTCGCGCACATGTTTTGCCATTGTCTGGCAAGGGCAACCAGATCTTCTCGTAGCTCCTCTTCCTTTCTCGTCCCTGGCTAGCTTTGAACTGACACGAAGCGGGGAAACACCCCAAGCCTTGGACATGAAGGATGCGGTGACGCCATCGATAAGAATAGATGAAGCAGCACCGCTAGTATGACTGGGGGAATGCCCGCCGCCGACGGAGCCAAGGGGAAGTGGTCCGGCTCTACCATGATGGCCATACGTCTGGAGCATTGAGTGAAATAGGGTTTCCTCCTACCCCGAATCAAGCTCTTGTTGTCACCGATGAAGAAGGAGGGAGCTATGCCTGCATCGAACAGCTCGGATCGCGTCATGCCCACACCGTTCCTTTGCAGAGTCTCTCCCTACCCTTGCATGATTTTGTCCGCGGGCTCCTCCATTTTTATGGCTGCCAGTTGCACCACATCATGCCGAACGGGGTGTTGCACATCGCCTGCTTCATAACTTTGTGTGAGTGCTTCCTGGGAACCCCGCCGCATTTCAGGCTTTGGCGGTACTATTTTGGGGTGAAGCCAAAGAAGGATGGTGACGTTATATATGACTACTGGGGAGCCGATATCCACCCGAGGCCAGATTCCAGCTATTTCGAGCTCCCCTTGCTGAAGATTACTTGAGCATGGCAGAAGACTTGGTTCTATGCTCCCGACCTCCCGGAGGAAGTCGGTCTCCCACCATACTCAAGTACTGACCTGAAGGAACTCGAATCTTGGAAGCTAGAACCAAAACCTTCCCGGGAAGTCGAATTACTCATCGAGGAAATGTAGCGACTGAAAAATGCCTGCCTCGGAGGGATGCAGATCTTGAAGACTTGGATGCAAAGAAACATTCAGCCTCTAGCAGCCAGGAAACACCCCATGCATTAGTACAAGGGCCCGAGCAACCCTTACCAGCTGCCGCGCTGTGAGATCACTAGATCGGTGCTGAAGTCACGCGTGCACTTCATGACTCACATCCCCTTGGAGGAAATTACCCTGGACGTCGCCGTCGAGCCCTTCCATTGAGACAACCGTCCGAATAATGTAAGTAACCACTGCGTTCTAGCTACCTGGCTTCACACTTAATATGCTCTGAGCTCGGTGTATGACCTGGCTTCTTTGCAGGGTTTTGGTGCTTTCTCTTCCCTGCCTCCACTACCCGGCCAAGTACCATGTATGGAGATGCAATGTCTCATTCAACCGGTAGCAGAAATGAGACCAAGTGGAGCCGCCTTGGATTCGCCCCTCGAAGATGAAAGAGGGGATAATTACATTGGTGACATTGGCAGCCCGGTTATTGGGGGGAGTAGAACCATTGCTAAACATGCTGCTTCTTCATCTGATGTACTACCGCTGAAGAGACCACGTGACGAGGAAATGTCTAGCTTCAGAGGCCAAGCGAGGATCCGTGGGAAGGAGGCTTCCAAGAAGCCATATATTGAACACACTGTCAGAGCCACTAATCCGCCATAGTTGGCCTCTGGGGCCTTGACCTTAGATCCCATGCCAGGGCCCAAGACTATCATCCCTTCTCAACGGCCGAAGGTGGGAACACACAAGGCTCCAAAGGAGAGCGGGTAAGTTTTGGTTACCAGCTAATTGAATGATCTTATTTACTAGTTTTTGAGGTGGTGATTCTGATGGCAGGCCTCCGAACACTTCTGGCAACAGGCCAACCGGTCGTCCGGCGCGTCCCATTCCAACTCACCCTTTGGATGGAGCTGCGGGGACAAATATGTCGAGCTCTGGTGTGGGAGCTTCAGTACCGCGACCGGCCAGCAATATCATCGAGGGCAGAGCTATATTTGTGGAGCCCTTGCCGTCACTTCCTCCGCGTGACACGGTAAGGCTCATAGTTCCTGGTGTTCTCGCCTCGGATTCAATGAGCGGGGGAGCTCCATCTAGCCCTCAGCCTGACCTGTGATCCCAAAGAATCGCCGAGGTAGTGCTAGAAGAAAATGTTGCGCTAGCCCAAGGGGCCGACATGGCTGTTGCTCAAGGCAAAAGAATGGACACCAAGAGCCTGGTACCAGCTGCGGCATCTGACCCGAAGTTGACCACCGGGAATCCAAAAACTGCAGCTCCGTCAATGGTTGGGTCAGAAACTAGTGATTTTGAGCCGCCAGGGAGGTCGGATGAAAGTGGAGCCCAAGGTGCAGTTTTGAACGAAAAGGTGGATAAAGCCCCTACCAACAGCCCAACAACCTCAACATCGAAACCATTTCCGAGAGGGAGTGAGATCATGGGGCTGGGCATCCCGGATGATACGAAGATGGTGATGTTAGAATACCGCACCCATGCACAGGCTTTATCCAAATCACTGCATAAGCTTGGGAACTCCATCCAGCCGGCGATGTCGGTATGTCATGACTTTCTTGTCAGCAGAAAGTACTTTTCCATTGTGCTAACCTATATCGTATGTATGCGTACTAGCCCCCGAGTCTCAGGCTAGGTTGAGGAACCGGGGTTGAGGTTCTATCTTGCCACTGTTCGTCGTGTTTGGACGAGTTGCCTTTGATGCCCAGTAGGCCCCGGGACTCAGGCCGGTTGCACAACTGATCTGAGGGCCTGAGATCAATGTTGCCTTGTTCTTCACTGCTCTTTTCACTGTAGTAGTCCCCGGGGCTCCAAATGACCATTTGGTCGGCTGGAGGACCTGTTGTATTTGTTCTCCTGACTTGAGAATTTTGCAGGCTCTTGCATGGGACAAGAAGAAACTTGAAGACGAGGCAAGGGAACTTTGCCGCCTGCTGTCGGTTGAGAAGAAGAAAAATGATGACTTGGTGAAGTTGCTCTCTGGCTCTATATGTAAGCCTATCTTTTCTCTAGTTTTGTCTTGTAAAATTGTTGTTGGTGTGTCTCTTAACCGGCCTCAACATTATCCATGAAGTAGTAGAAAAGGAGTACTACCGTCTTCATAGTCCCCTGGCAGAGGCGCGGAAAGACCGTGACGACTCATGGCTGGCGGCACCACGGGGGGGGGGGGGGGGGTCTGCAGGCAGACTCGCTGCGCCGAGCAGCAGAGCTAATGGAGATAGCGACAAGTGTTGATCGGAAGTTGATTGACAAAGCACAAGGCATGTTGCGGTCCCAAGTTTCTGAACTGAAATCCACGCTACACTCATATGAAGATCGACGGAAGGCGCTTGAAACAAAGATGGGTTAGCATAAACAAGCCAGTCGTCGGAATGATCTTGAGCTAAGAAATGTGCGGGAACAGATTCGCAAGATTGATCTTACCGCACGCTGTAAGCTAGCTTCTCTTGTCATTAGGACTTTTAGCTTTTTTGCCCATTCATTTGATGATTTTCCTTTGTTGATATGTTGCGGCAATCTTCCCAGACTTAGGGGCAGGCTCTGTAGAGGATTGACTTCAGCAAACTGTCGTGCTAGCAAAACAGATGAGCGAATAGCTCATCTGTGTAGCTGGGGCATTTTGGCCTGGGGAGCAAATTGATGTGAGCCTTCTAGCCTTGATTGAATGTTCTAAGATGTGCCCCGCTCAGCTGTTAAAGTGGCAGGAGTCCACTGCTTACAAGGGAGCCCAGATGGTGCTGGCCCATCTGAAGGCACACCGTCCAACCGCCAATATAAATGAAATTGCCACGACGAAGCCCCTAGGTGTTGAACCCGAAGTCTATTTTCTTGGCTAGCAAGCCTCCGCCAAACAAGTTGTTGCTCGTTGTGACCTAGAGGAACTCATGGAATGATGCTGTCAAGCTGTAAGAGGCCTCGTGGGCTATAAATAATATGTCACTTTATATTTTTGGAAGTTTGATATTATTTCTATTTCACAATTTTGTGCCCGAAAGAAGGCCAGCCAAAATTATAACTCCTGCCAACCAAGCCTTATTAATGCCTGAGGTTGTGCTAGGGAGTGCCCCTGGGAGCCAGCTTGACCGGGTTCCACCCTCCGGCTCCATCCTTTTGGGCTTCGTGGCATTATAGTACGAAGATTTTTTTTTGCTATTATATCTGTCCATGATCGCCGGTTTGTTTTACTTCAATGCAACCCCCGGGTATTCCCACAGAGAGGTCTATAAAAATGATGCAGCCCCTGGGTCCGAACATTTAGGGGGATCGCTATGATGCAACCTCTGAGCTGACTACGGGGAGGTCCATTTTGTGTGATGCAGCCCCCAAGTCTGGCTTAAGAGAGATCAGTTTGGATGCAGCCCCTAAATTTATCCCGAGGAGTTCATTTATTTAGCAATCAACATGAATGATAAAGGAAATCTCAAGACTCGTAGTAGACAGAACATCTTTATTCAATATTTATTTGATCTAGCTAAAACATAATGTAATTGTGAGGGAAATAACTAAGCATAAAAAAGACGTTACTGGGTTGCGTTCCATGTGCGCTTAGTGATCTTTCAGTTTTTCCTGTTCTGGAGCCGGTAGGTGCTTCCTCTCAACTAGGAAGGTGTTGGGCTCCCAAGTGCAAGGGTTTGTAGCAAGCAGCAATTTCCCTCAAGTAAACTCAAGGTTTATCGAACCAACAGGAGCTTAGTAACACAACCAATGATCAGCACCTGCACACACAGATACAAAACTTCCTTGGTCCCCAAGAAGACTAGCGAGGTTGTCAATCTCACTAGCTATGCTAGTTACAAGGATTAAAAGCATGAGTGTATGGAAGATTTGATTGCAACAAGAAAGTAAAAACAGGGAATTAAAAAGAACGTTGATTGAGATTGAAAGTTTATAGGAAGAAGATGGACCGGGATCCATAGGTTCACTAGTGGTTTCTCTGCAAAATAAAGCATGGTGTGGTAAACAAATTACAGTTGAGCATCGATTAAATTGCAGTTTTTATCACTATGACTATCCATGGCATAATTAACATATGAGCATCACGTCCCAATATCTATAGACCGTTATCCAACTGCATTTATAGCTAATACTCCACCCCAAGACCGCTATCCAGCATGCATCTCAAAGTATTAAGTAAAATAGAGTATTGCAATAAGTACGATGACATCAAGTAGATGATATATTGTCTTCACCCTGCGTTCAAATGACAACTACGCAATCATCTTTTTATCCCTAGTGGCAACAACACAATACAAGCCTTTTCCACTTTCTATCACTGCGGTAGATTACTTGTAAGATTGAACCCAACTATCATACACAACTCCCTCTTGAAGATCAAACCCCCAACTTGGCCAAAAAAAGAAGAATAGATCAGAGAGCATATATGAATAAGAATTATGCAGAAAAAAAACACTACAAGAAATATGCTAACTTGTGACCTTCTGTCAGTGACCCTGGAAGAAATAGTCATAAATCTATGACCATTTCGAACCAATTGGTCGTAAGCTGTTTGGGAGGGTCCAAACTTGAAAACATAATGATCATTTTGGCCAGAAAGGTCATAGTTTCCTTATACGAAATGGTTGTAAGCACATAGCACTGTTTACTTCCCCTATTTTTACCTGGTTACGACCAATTTAAATGGTCGTATTTGCTAATTTGCAATGCCTTGAAATATTTGGACGGCCACCTCAGTAGATTCGACTACATGTCATGTCCATGTATCAGCCACCTCAGCAGTTTCATCTATGTGTCATGTCCATTTGTCAATTTCCGCTTACGTGTCTGGATAATACTAAGTTTGACATATCACTTACGCGTGGGACTGTAATGACCCGTAGTTACATGAGACCGGGGGGGCATTCGATTGCATTGCATTCATGCATATGAGTTTGGGGTTAATTTCAAACTTGCATTCAAAGCACTAAGTTAAATTTGCATTCAAATACAAAATTGGACAAGACCTTTGCTCTTATTTAGAGTTTTGGGTTCAATTATGATTAAGAAATAAGTTGGAGGACTTAAGTGCTAAAAGTACAATTCAATATGAATTGGAAATGCATTTATAAATAAATAATAATTGATAATGGGAATTCAAACTTTATTAATAATTGAAATAAATAATACAAAGTAATATCACAAAAGAATAAAGAAATCTTTATTAGAAATTACAATTACATTTCTTGAGTTACATAAGCTTGAGAAGGAATAGACCTAGACTAAACTATTTATTCCCTAAACTAATTCTATCTTCTTGATAATCTTCAACCTGCAAAATAGACACCAAAGACAAAAGAAATAGTTATTGTTAAAATGTAGCATTTCCAATTCTGGAAATGCATTGATTTAGGAGCTAGCACTTTGAAGCCACTGTTCATCCTCGGAATAAATCCATAAGTAGATACTGTCTACAGCACACAAGCAGCTACCGTCAGCTTATAAGATAGACATCAAGGAGAGCTTAACAGCACACAAGCAGCTACTGTCTACAGCACACGCACCAGACCTCCAGGAGGTGCCCAAGCACACAGTTGAGTCACTCATCCAGAGCACTATAAATAGAGCAACCCAGCCGTGCAGAGAGTGTGACAGCCACTGGTACAACAGTACCAAACAGGAGTTGGACCAAACCCAAACCAGAGAAACTAGTGTGTAGCAGTGAGGAGGAGGAGGCACACCCCAAGAAGGAGGTTTTGCCAGAATCCTGAAGACCAAGCTGCAACAAGACCCCAAGGTAGGATTTTGCGGGATTTGTCCTCAGATAGCCTAGAAGTGCTAGGACTATGACATCATAGGGGCATGAGTGTAGCATCTGTTAATATCCCAGTGAGAGTAGCCTCAGACCAGCACCATTGGCTTGGCAAAAGATCAAGAAAAGCATATGTTCTTATTAGATTTTAGGAGAGAAAGAAGAGAAGGAAGAGAAAAGACTAAGACCAAGAGAGTATCTGTTCAATACCAAAATTAGGAGAGAAGGAACTGGGCAAGGTGAGATAATGTCCATATATATAACCAGTAGAAAAAATTAGGCCTTTGTAGCACACATAAATAGATCTGCTATATGCAGAACACCAAGCACCACTTACACTTGGTAAATTCCTGCAATAGGAACACATGCACCCACTAGCACCTAGGCTAGATATAAGTACTGCACCTATATAACAGCAGTAATAGCAATAGTATATATGTGTGTGTCACCACACAAGTACATAAATATAGTATATATATTAACAATGTTAAACAGGGTAATGGAAAGGAAATGAATTCATAACTTAACTGCAGCACAAAGTAGCATTAACTGAACTATAACAAGTTCAGTAATTTAATTAAACTAACAGCCAGTCTGTCAATAGAACAGAGCTCACAAAAATAGCAGATGGACTGAATCATTTAGTAATGAACACCATGAATTAACCAGACCAAACCAGATAGGATATATCACACCTACGTGAACTACTCTAGTAGTGCAGTGAACAGGAAGCTTTCTAACTGAAGAATTCTTCAGTTATATGAACAATAGAGTCCCACAGGAAGCAATGAGAGATCAGCACTGCCACTGATCAATTTAGCAAACCCAGGAACATAGCTATAGAACTATAGCATCCATATGTAAACCAGAGCATCACAGGAGCTCATAGGATAGCAACCAAACATGAACAGGAAACTACGAACCCTAGATAGCATGGGACCAACAACTACAGAGCTTTAGTAGGAACTGATGCACGAGTATGACCATAGAGCATCAACCAGATGAGCACCTCATCAAAATCGCCACGGCCATGTCCATCACTAGCACCAACAGTAGAGCAGGAGGAGTAGAAGAGCTCACCTTGGACGTGTTGTAGCCGAAGCAGAGCATCGCCACCGCCGCGGTTGCGGTGTGGCCAAATCACCGCTGTCGCACGGTGGCAGGCGATGAGGTGGTCGAGGCCTGTGAGGAGGAGGTGAATCCCAGGCGATGCCGCAAAGTAGTGATGCAGAGGACGTCGAGGAGCAACACCAGGGGATGGAGATGACTGGAGCAACGAGCAGGAGGCCACCGCCGATGAGGTCCATCCCACCACCGAAACCCTGGCGAGAGGAAGTGATGCGGGAGACCACTGGAGGCGGGATAAAGCAAATCGACACGGTGTAGGAGGCGCAGCGTCACGAGGTGGAGCCATGAGTGGCTAGCATGGCCACAGAGGTGGCCGGCGATGGCTGGAATCGGCCGTGGCCAGAAGGGGATCGGGGCAGAGAGACAAAGAGAGCTCAAGAGAGAGAGAGAGGCCAGCTCAAGAGAAAGAGAGTGAGGAGAGGGGGCCGGCTCGGGCTGAGGTCCATCTCCTCTGCCGGCCGAGCCAGTGGGCCACTTGGGCTAGGCAGATGGCCAGATAGGCCAGGCAGGCCATTCGTTTAATAATAAAAAAACCTAAGTAAAATAAGTGAGAAAAATAATATATTTAAAATACTTAAAATTTTAAATAAAAATGTTCCTTAATTCCACAATAATATAATTACCCCAATAATAATAACTATACAAATTATAAGAAGTTATAAACTCTGTTAACTTTAGAAATTATAAACTCTGTTACCCCAATAATAATAACTAAGAGTTTTCATTTTTTTCCTTTTTTTTCATTTTATCTCTCCAAAAAAGGTTCCTTAAGCAACATTGTTTGTCTCTCAAAATATGAGGAACATTTTTTGAATTCAATGAACACTTTTTGAATTTTTCGTGCAAAGAAAGTGAAAACTTCCTTAGGCAACATTGTTTGTCATTCCAATATGCACCCTTGTGCACAATAAGAGATCATTTGAACAAACTATGCCATGAATGTTGCCATAACATTGGCCATTTGTCTTGGAAGCCATGGATCTTCATACATGATAGCTCGTTTCTGAGAACACTTTCTTAAGTAATTTGCTGTAGTCCAAGTTTGTTATTTTTCCTGGAAACTAGGTCACATATAATGACACACTGTGAAGGTTTTCAATTTTTTTGATTTTTTTTGAATTTCTTATGCCCGTTTCAGAATGCGGTCAAAATGACGGGCATGACCGTTCATAGCTAGGGGTTGAATCTTGCAAAACTTTTGGAGTTTCTCTTATTAAATAGATACTTATGTACCTAGAAATGATTTTTGGAAAAAATAAAGAGCAAACTATGAGGCAGCTGTAGTTCAAATTTGACCCGCTTCCTACTGAATCGGCGGAAATTTGTCTTTTTCACGAGAGGTGGATCAAAAGCTTTTGACACCCAACGATTTGGTCAATTATACATTAAATATGGCATAGTATTTTAGAAAATTTATTTAGTCCAATTTTGTAACAAATATTTGGTAGGTCCTTCACAAAAAAAACTCATTTTGGGCACTCAAAAAATGGAAAATGAAATTTTCGTGCAAAGAAAGTTAAAACTTTCTTAGGCAACATTGTTTGTCATTCCAAGATGCAAACTTATGCAAAATATGATGTCATTTTAACAAACTATGCCATGAATGTTGCCATAACATTGGCCATTTGCCTTGAAAGCCATGGATCTTCATACATGATAGCTCGTTTCTGAGAACACTTTTTTAAGACATTTGCCGTAGTCCAAGTTTGTTATTTTTCCTGGAAACTAGGTCACATATAATGACACAATGCGAAGGTTTTCAATTTTTTTGATTTTTTTTTTGAATTTCTTATGCCCGTTTCAAAATGCGGTCAAAACGACGGGCATGACCGTTCGTAGCTAGGGGTTGAATCTTGCAAAACTTTTGGAGTTTCTCTGACTAAATAGATACTTATGCACCTAGAAATGATTTTTGGAAAAAATAAAGAGCAAACTATGAGGCAGCTGTAGTTCAAATTTGACCCGCTTCCTGCTGAATCGGCGGAAATTTGTCTTTTTCACGAGAGGTGGATCAAAAGCTTTTGACACAACCATTTGGTCAATTGTACATTAAATATGGCCTAATATTTTACAAAATTGATTTGGTCCAAATTTGCAACAAATATTTGGTAGGTTCTTCACAAATTAACTCATTTTGGGCAGTTGAAAAATGGAAAATGAAATTTTCGTGCAAAGAAAATGAAAAATTTCTTAGGCAACATTGTTTGTCATTCCAAGATGCAAACTTGTGCAAAATATGATGTCATTTGAACAAACTATGACATGAATGTTGCCATAACATTGGCCATTTGCCTTGAAAGCCATGGATCTTCATACATGATAGCTCGTTTCTGAGAACACTTTTTTAAGACATTTGCCGTAGTCCAAGTTTGTTATTTTTCCTGGAAACTAGGTCACATATAATGACATAATGCGAAGGTTTTCAATTTTTTTGATTTTTTTAATTTCTTATGCCTGTTTCAAAATGCGGTCAAAACGACGGGCTTGACCGTTCGTAGCTAGGGGTTGAATCTTGCAAAAAATTTGGAGTTTCTCTGATTAAATAGATACTTATGTACCTAGAAATGATTTTTGGATAAAATAAAGAGCAAACTATGAGGCAGCTATAGCTCAAATTTGACCCGCTTCCTGCTGAATCGGCCGAAATTTGTCTTTTTCATGAGAGGTGGATCAAAAGCTTTTGACACAACCATTTGGTCAATTGTACATTAAATATGGCCTAATATTTTACAAAATTGATTTGGTCCAAATTTGCAACAAATATTTGGTAGGTTCTTCACACAAAAAACCGGTTTTTGGCACTCAGAAAATGGAAAAAGATTTTTTGTGCAAAGAAAATAAAAACACCCTTTTGAAATATTGTTTGCCATTCCAAGATGCACCATTGTGCACAATATGATATTATTTGAATAAACTATGCCATGAATGTGGCCATAACATTGGTCATTTGCCTTGAAACCCATGGAAAATGATTTTTTTGTGTAAAGAAAATAAAAATCCCCCAAATCAACATTGTTTGTTATCCAAAGATACACACATGTGCACAATATTGAGTCATTTGAAAAAACTATAAGCGGGTAATATGTTGAATGTACCCGGAATAAGAGGGTAAAAAATATAAGTGAAACAAAACGAAAAAAATAAAATTACATAAGCTTAATTTTGATTGGTGGAATCAGGTGTGGCCTGGATCAATGACATGGCAAACATCCATCCATCCATACACGGATACACCCATCCATCCGTCCATCCATACATCCATCCAACCCACCGCAGCATACCCCCTCTCTCTCTCGTGCGAACCCTACCCACCCACCCACTCGTCCCATCCTCTCTGTCCCGCTCGACTCACTTGCCGCCGCCACCTCTCTCCCTCGCCGCAGTCCACCACCCACGTCGGCCAGTTCCGGCGAGCTCTGGTGGCGCGCAGCACGCCCCCGAGCTCCCATAGGTCTGCACCTCCTTCCCCTCCAGCCAGAATCGGCGCTCAAGCCGTCCACCACCCCCCGTGGCTAGCTAGGGTTTTGGCCGCCACAACTAACTTGGCCGGGATCCGCTACATTCGGCGACGATGAGGCCAGCGGGCGACGGATCCGGCACCGGCGAGGCCCAGGTTGGTCCCTCTCCTCCTTGTTCGCCCCACCCTCTTCTCCCCATCTCACCTAAATTTTTCTCCTACGATTTCCTTTGCTGTAGATCCATGGCACGGACGGAAGAGGCGGAGCAGGACGGGCGCAGACGGAGGACGCGGAGCAGGACCGGAGGAGCACGGACGGGCACGGTGGTGCAGTGGCCGCAAGAACATGCTCGGGAACGTCGGATTCGAGGGCGGAAGCCGGGGCCGCCGGCGGTTGCTACTTCCTCCACAAGGACAACAAGCTCGCCCATGACTCCACTGCCCTCCAGGTCACGTCTGCAATCCCGCTCCCTCCTCCTCCCCTCGGATCTCGGATTGGAGTTGGGAAAACCCTACTCGATGTGGTGTTTCATTTCCGTTCGTTTGTGAAAGTGTGAATCGTGCTGCTGATTTCCTGACGCGACTTGGATACACAGGGGATCAAATCCAGTGATAAATGGGGATACCCTATATTGTCTGCTTATTATTTGGATGTGTCTGCTGATTATTTGAGGATGCTTTATATATGTCCCTAGATGTCCTTATAAAATACCTAATATGATAACACGACCTGAATTAGGACTATTACCTGCTCATCAGCTACACCGGTGCATTTCTGTTTTGAATGTCATGTACTTGTTGTTGCATGATAGATACATATATGTGTCATCAATTGGTCGTTGGATATTGCTGGAAACTAGCTATGTCACATCAATTTCTTGGTTGTCTAGTTTGTTATGTCACATCAATTGTATGCTTTTTCTGAGATTGTGTTTTAGCTACTGCCACTTTGAGCTGTTGTAGCTTGTAGTTATCAATTGCAGCTGGGCTTATATATTGCATTTTCTGAGATTGTGTTTTAGCTTTCTGCCATGGACGTGGCGTCCGGCACCGTGTCCTCAAGCCACACAACCTGCTCATGGGTGGATGGGCTGGTATCCTCTGATGCATGGATGGATGGTTTGATCCCAGCAAGAGGAAGTCTTCTCTTCTCTTTATCAACTAAAGGTACTTTCTTCTCTGATGGATGGATGGATGGGAGTCCATCAATTTAGGTGTTAGTATGTTGTTGATGCTCCTGTTGATGCCATGCTTTTTGTCTTGTCATGTGCTGAAATTAAGTGGCAGCATCAGATGCAAATCTATTAGTGTTGTTAAACTGCTGGTAGGCTAGCTACAAGCTAGAGGGAGAGCAGGGGATTGAAACCTGGCAACAGAACTACTGATGTAATATGCAAAGAACAAATTGAAACCATGTTCTTAAAAATTAAAGGGTTTGATTGATATCGGTCCTTCTTTTGACAGATATAATATGTATCCTGGCTTGTTATTTTCTTCTCTAGCAAATTGTAGACATGAATCTCTAGTTGACCTATTGCTTCGTACACCTATATCGGTTCTATTACATTTTTTTGAACTTGCTGCAAATTCTATGATATGTGAGTTCCTTCTGTTGCTGCAAGCATTGACACAATATGCCGTGCGCAGGGATCTCCGCATCCGAGTCCCAGCCGTCCTCCGCAGCAAGGAGCTAGGCCAAGGGAGCAAGCAGTGCCGCTGGTTCCTTCAAGGATGCGTGCTGCTGGTCGAGTCTTGTGGAGAAGCAAGGCGAATCGGGCATCATCTCACTTGTGCCGCTGTGGTAAGAGCAGAACGCCACTCTCACTTGATGTGCATGTATTAATACAACAAAGCATTCTTACATGGTGATTGTTAGCGACACAACAGTTATCTCGCATAATAGTGTCATTCTCTTCATAGTTCACAAATGCATCTTGTCCAACTAAGTAAACTAGACCCAACTTGTACAACAAAGTGAACTAAATGTTGTCGCATTCTGTACATGTTACTTTCTATTTGGTGTCTGATAATGATATCTATGGAAATTCTACTTTGTAAAGAATAAATAATGTGTTATGGATCACAAGCTAATTTTTGTTGACATGAATTTGTTATGCCCCTTATTTTGACTTAGTTTCACCCACGTTGCTTTTCCAAACATGAGACTGATGAGTTTTCCTTGTAGGCAACATTGATTTAGGATTGATTTAAGATTTTGTGAGTATGCCTAGGTTCTGCGAATATGCATCGCAAACATCTAGTGTTCTTATATAATTGGTCTCTAAAACATCTAGTTATTTGACGTTGTTTGAATCTGTTGCTTTATCATACATTCGGTCCATAAATCTGCATTTCTGTGAAATTTCGTTAAATATATACTTTCCTGATAGTCTGTACACTAAACCTGGAGGTTTGAATATCTACTCCAGGAATGAAAAGGCTACTCTAATGCCTTTGTGTTCACCCTTTTACACGAGCTCCAGGCCTAGGAAATTTCAAGTTCAAAGCGGCATGTAGCCCTACTCAGCAAAGATTTGTTCTGTTTGACTGTAATAGACTGTAAAGATTATAGTATTGTAATAGTAGGCATATCTGGGTTGTAATAGACTATGTACAAATTGTAATAGACTAATTTAGAGTTATTTGAAGAACTACATTTGTTCTGTTCTATTTCAAATATTGATTATTTATGTGATTTGAAGACGTGTGAAATGGAAACCTGATTAGTCGGACCCATTTATGAAAATAATCTAAACAAGTATCACGTTTCTGACATGTGGGGTCAATATAGGAGATTATGACAAGTGGGACCCATCTGACTTGTGGGACCAGCATGAAAAATATAATGGCTGAAACACTGTAAAAAGGCCACGGCCCAGAAATAAAAAGCTGAAATGTTGCGCTTGGCCCATTTAGCTGACCAAAATTAATAGGAAAAATATATTAAATGGGCTGAATTATTGGGCTAGGCCCATATAGACGGTTGAATTGGACCGGGCTAATTCTGATCTACGACCAATTCAATTGGTCGTAATTTTGCCACGTCAGCTTGCCACGTTGGATCTGACGTGGTCTGGGTAGAGTACCGGTGACCAAAACAATTGGTCGTAAAATCTACGACCTTTTATTTTGGTCGTAACCACCTACGACCATTTCACAAAAAAGGTTGTTAAGTTTCATTAAAGACGGCCAGCTTTAGACCAACAGTTTTTGATCACAAATAGGTCACAAATGAAAAACAACGACCATTCAGTGACCAATATTGATGGTCGCAAGTTGACATATTTTTTGTAGTGAAACCAAATAGATCTCAAAAAGATTCATGTATAAATCTGATCATATAGTGACAATTCATCATATCCCAACAAACACACCAACAGATTACATCAGATGGATGACAATCATGTAGGGCAGGTCATGTGATCTTTGTATTGAGAAACATGGGTGAGAAAACCATCTAGCTACTGCTATGGACCCATAGTCCCAAGGAAACTACTCACGGGCGATCATGGTGTCCTTCAAGTTGATGGAGATGGCCACCGCGAAGACTTCCCCCTCTGATAGAGCTCCGGAAAAGGCATCCAGATTGGATCATCACGAAACAGAGGTGTGCGGCGGTGGAAAAATTAGGGTTGAAATTTCTCCAGAAGTTTCAAGTATATATAGAGGCATGGGCATCGAGAGGTGGTGGAAAGGAGCAACAGGGCCCCATGCGGCCCAACCATGTGCCCACCTGCCGCATGGAGGTGGCGCGTGGGGGCTGTGCCCCCCGGGCCTATGTCGGTGGGCAGGGGAAGCTTCCAGATGCAAAACTTCGCCTGATTTTTCCTAGATTTTTTGAGCTCGATAAAATTGATTTTCCTAAAAATCGAAAAACATGCAGAAAACAACAACCGGCACTGGGCACTAAATTACTCGGTTAGTCCAGAGAAATAATATAAATTGGTGCCAAAACTATGCCAAAATGATATAAACATGCCATGAAACAATCTAAAATTATAGATACGTTTGAGAGGTATCAGTAGGCGCCGTCACTAAGTACTTTGTGTATGATGTACGGGCCTTCCCATGGAGAGGCAAGCTTCTTCTTTGGCTTCTGGATCAGACGGAGTACCAGGTCGCCGACATTGAACTCGCGAGCCCGCACCCTACGGCCTTGGTAACGACGCAGCTGCTGTTGATAAATGGCCGATCGCTCCAGGGCGATCAGCCGGGCTTCTTCCTTTGCGTTGATGTCATCTTGTCGAGCTTCCTCCGCTGCGTCCTCCTCATAAGCTCTTATGCGTGGGGAGTCATATTCTATGTTTGTTGGGAGGACAGCCTCTGCTCAATACATCATGAAGAACGGGGTGTACCCGATGGAGTGATTGGGGGTCATCTGTAGGCTCCAGAGGACGGCGAGTAGCTCGTCAATCCACTTGCCTGCTACTCTCTTCAGCGGGGTAATTAGGCGCGGCTTGAGGCCTTGGAGTATCAACCCATTTGCACGCTCGACCTGGCCACTAGACTAAGGATGTGCCACGGATGAATAATCGATGATGATTCTGTGTTTGCGGCAGTAATTTTTGAAGATTTCCGCGCTGAAGTTAAACCCGTTATCTATGATGATTCTGTGTGGCACGCCAAAGCAGTGGATGATGATGGAGACGAACTTAACTTGAAGCCGCCAGATGCTGTTTTTAGGGGCCTGACCATTCGAACCCCCAGACAGCGAAGGGCCAAGTCAGGGGAATCGTCTTGAGCACTATGACAGGCACATTCGATTTCTGGGTGAACCTCTGACAACCCGCGCACCTACACACGATTTCCTTGGCATCGCGCGAGGCGCGGGGCCAGAAGAATCCATGACGAAAGGCCTTGCCGACCAGCATTCGCGGGGCTATGTGATGACCACAAGCCCCCACGTGGATGTCCCACAAGAATTGTCTTCCTTCCTCTGGCAAGACACATCTTTGAAAAATGTTGGTGACCCCGTGCTTGTACAGTTCTCCCTGGATCACTGTGCACGCCTTGGACCGGCACACAATCCTTCAGGCTTCATTTCTATCCTCGGGAAGTTCCCTATTGACGAGGTATGCCAGGATTGGCTGAGTCCACTATGGGATGACTACCAAAGCTTCTACTGGGGTGGCCTCTGCAGTCCCTGTAGGGGAACGCGACAGAAAACAAAAAATTTCTGCACTACGAACATGCCCAGGATCACTATGGAGATGCATACAAGGTTTTTGATCCGATCATTACCGACTCGTAGCGCAGCGGAAGTAGAGTCGATGAAGATCGGCAGTGCAGATCCCTGTAGCTAGGATTTAGAACCTCCCAACCGCGAGGATGTTCTCCCTCGTCTGCTCCTCAGACAGTCCCTCGGACAGCCCTTCGGGAGGCAGTCGGATGATACGTCTCCAACGTATCTATAATTTTTGATTGTTCCATGCTATTATAATATCAATCTTGGATGTTTTTATGATCATTTACAGCAATTATATATCATTTTTGGAGACTAACCTATTAACTTAGTGCCCAGTGCCAGTTGTTGTTTTCTGCCATGTTTTTGTTTTACAGAAAATCAATACCAAACGAAGTCCAAATGCAACGAAACTTTTTGGAGATTTTTTCCTGGACTAGAAGAATACTAGAAGCTTCGGGAGGAGGCCAGAAGACCCTGGTGGGGCCCACGAGCCACCAGGGCACGCCTGGGGGGGGCAGGCGCGCCCTGGTGCCTCGTGGGGCCCACCAAGCTCCGTTTGACCTAATTCCAGCACTAAAAATTCCAGAAAAATCAGAAACCCTCAGGGGAGTCCACGAAATACTTTTTACACCGCCGCAATCTTCTGTTCCAGAGAGATCCCATCTGGGGTCCTTCTCCGGTAATCTGTCGGAGGGGGAATCGATCACGGAGGGGTTCTACATCAACCTTGCTGCCTCTCCGATGATGCGTGAGTAGTTTACCACAGACCTTCGGGTCCATAGTTAGTAGCTAGATGGCTTCTTCTCTCTTTTTGATCTTCAATACAATGTTCTCCTTGATGTTCTTCGAGATCTATCCGATGTAATCTCTTTTTGCGGTGTGTTTGTTGGGATCCGATGAATTGTGAGTTTATGATCAGATTATCCATGAAATTATTTGAGTCTTTGCTGCACTCTTTTATGCATGATTATTATAGCCTTGTATTTCTTCTCCGATCTATTGATTTGGTTTGGCCAACTGAGTTGATTTATCTTGCCATGGGAAGAGGTGCTTTGTAGTGGGTTCGATCTTGCGGTGCTCAATCCCAGTGACAGAAAGGGACTTGACACGTATGTATCATTGCTACTAAGGGTAACAAGATGGGATCTATTCATTGGGTTTATTAATTCATGAGTTTGTCTTGTCTACATCATGTCATTGTTCTTAAGGCATTACTCCATTCTTATGGACTTAATACACTAGATGCATGCTTGATAGCGGTCGATGTGTGGAGTAAAAGTAGTAGATGCAGGCAGGAGTCGGTCTATTAATCTTGGACGTGATGCCTATATACATGATCATTGCCTTGGATATCGTCATGATTATTTGCTTTTCTATCAATTGCCCAACAGTAATTTGTCTACCCACCGTATGCTATTTTCTCGAGAGAAGCCTCTAGTGAAAACTATGGCCCCCGGGTCTATCAAAATCATATTACTAAAACCCTAAAAATATTGCTGCCATTTTCTTTTATTTATTTTATTTTGTATTTTTGTTTCAATCTATCAATCTATCACATACAATTTAATCTTGCAATTTACCGCCGAGAGATTGACAACCTCTCGTTTGCGTTGGGTGCAAGGGTTTGTTGTTTGTGTGCAGGTACTGCTAACGAGGTGTTGTGTGATTCTCCTACTGGTTCGATAACCTTGGTTTCATAACTGAGGGAAATACTTATCTTTACTGTGCTGCATCATCCCTTCCTCTTCGGGGAAATACCAACGCAAGCTACAAGTAGCAGGAAGAATTTTGGCGCCGTTGCCGGGGAGACATCATCAACATCTATCAAGTACCTTTGCACAAACTCTCATCTCCTTGCATTTACTTTATTTTCCATTTGCCTCTCGTTTTCATCTCCCCCACTTCTAAAACGTTTTTACAAAAATACAAAAATATTTTCCGTTTGCCTTTTGCTTGTTTGCTATCTTGTTTGCGTAGTCACGATGTCTCAAGAAAATACAAAATTGTGTGATTTTTCCAATACTAATAATAATGATTTTATTAGTACTCCAATTTCTCCTCCCGCCGCTAGTGCGGAGACTTGTGATATTAATGCCGCTTTGCTAAATCTTGTCATGAAAGATCAATTTTCCGGTAGTCCTAATGAGGATGCCGCATCCCATCTTAACACTTTCGTAGAATTGTGTGACATGTAAAAGAAAAAAGATGTGTATAATGATATTGTGAAATTAAGATTATTCCCGTTCTCATTGCTGGATCGTGCAAAAATTTGGCTCTCATCTTTACCACGAAATAGTATCGATTCTTGGGATAGGTGTAAAGATGCTTTTATTACTAAATATTTTCCTCCCGCGAAAATTATTTCTCTTAGAAATCAAATTATGAATTTTAAGCAACTTGATCATGAACATGTTGTCCAATCTTGGGAGAGGATGAAATTAATGATAAGAAATTGCCCTACTCATGGTTTAAATTTATGGATGATCATACAAAAAATTTATGCGGGATTGAATTTTTTTTCTAGAAATCTTTTAGATTCCTCCGCGGGTGGTACCTTTATGGAAATTACTTTGGGTGAAGCTACTAAATTGCTTGATAATATTATGGCAAATTATTCACAATGGCATACTGAAAGAACTCCTACTAGTAAAAAGGTGAATTCTATTGAAGAGATTAATACTTTTAGTGATAAAGTTGATGCGCTTATGAAATTGGTTGCTAGCAAAAATGCTCCTATCGATCCTAATGATGTGCCATTATCCACTTTGATTGAGCAAAATAATGATCCCGTAGATGTGAATTTTGTCTCGTGAAACAATTTTAATAATAATGCTTACAGAGGTAATTTCAATGCTAGACCGTTTCCTGGAAATTCCTCTAATAATTATGGCAATCCC
Source organism: Elymus sibiricus (assembly GCA_039707655.1). NCBI lineage: Eukaryota > Viridiplantae > Streptophyta > Magnoliopsida > Poales > Poaceae > Elymus > Elymus sibiricus. Next base: position 7,429,605 of record CM077666.1, read on the forward strand.
TATGGTAATTCCTATAATAATAATAGGATACCTTCTCATCTTGAAAGTAATATTAAAGAATTTATTAATGCTCAAAAAGTTTTCAACACTACGATAGAAGAAAAAATGAGTAAAATTGATGATATGTCTAGGAGCATTGATAGAATTATTCATGATGTGGAAAATCTTAAGACTAAAATTTTGCCACCCAAAATTGATATTAGTGAATCAATCAAAGCTTTATATGTCTCCATGGATGAGAGTAAGAAAAGAACCGCCATGCTAAGAGCTAAACGAGAATTTTTAGAAAAGGCAATTCCTCCTGATTTTTATCGTAGTAATGATGAGGATATTAAAATGATTGGTGTTTCATCTATTGATTCTTTGTTTAGCAATATAAAACTTGATGAAAATGGAACTCAAGAAGAGTCAACTTTAGCTAGTAGGTGTTCCCATAATTCGGAGGGTGAAAATCTTGATAAGAAAATTGCTAAAAGTGGGTTTGGAGAGGTAAAAACTTTAAATAGCGACGTGCCCACTCTCTTGGATTACAGAGATTTTAATTATGATAATTGTTCTTTGATTGAGTGCATTTCTTTGTTACAATCCATGTTAAATTCACCCAATGCTTATGAGCAAAACAAGGCTTTTACTAAACACATCGTAGAAGCCATGATGAAAGCGTTAAAAGAGAAGCTTGAACTAGAAATTTCAATTCCTAGGAAATTATATGATGAATGGGAACCCACCATTAAAGTTAAAATTAAAAATTATGTGTGCAACGCTTTATGTGATTTGGGTGCTAGCGTTTCCACAATTCCAAAATCTCTATGTGATGTGCTAGGTTTTACCAATATAGATGAATGCTCCCTTAATTTGCATCTTGCAGATTCTACTATTAAAAAGCCTTTGGGAAGAATTAATGATGTGCTTATTCTTGCAAATAGAAATTATGTGCCCATTGATTTTTATTGTTCTTGATATTGAATGCAATTCTTCTTGCCCCATAATACTTGGTAGACCGTTCTTACGAACTATAGGTGCCATTATTAATATGAAAGAAGGGAATATAAAATTTCAATTTCCATTAAAGAAGGGGATGGAGCATTTCCATAGGAAGAAAATTAAAGCACCATATGAATCAATTATGAGGGCCACTTATGGAATCAACTTGAAAGATGACAACACTTGAAATTATGCATTATGCCTAGCTAGGGGCATAAAACAATAGCGCTTGTTGGGAGGCAACCCAATGAATAAAATAAATTTTTGTTATAAGTTTCTGTTATGGTGTGTTTCTACTGTCATGCTACTGGTATGATGGTGTTTTGTGTTTTTAATTAGTGTTTGTGCCAAGTAAAGCCTTTAGGATGATTTGGACATGACCGGAACACTTTTCGATCAATGATCAATAGCGGAACCGTGGACATCCATATTGATCCCTATACCCAAACGAATGAATATTCGAGTGAACCTGTAGTTGTCGTGTGCTATTCCTGTTGCTTCGCGGTATGTTACAAACACCCGAGGTGAGACTTATCGGCATCCCCATGGATCAACAACTTGTCCACTATGCCAGTTACCTCGTTACCAGTTTTTTCTCTTTTCTCGTTTCCGCGTTACGGCATCCCTGTGATCAAATCACATTGTGTCTGGCCAGACGATGATGGATACCGTAACACCAAAAGGGCCCTAAGAATATCTCTCCATCGTCGGAGGAGCAAATCCCAATCTTGAGCTATCAAGTTTCTTGTCATACTTTTCCGTGAACCCGTAAGCCGCCGTAATAGCCACCCTGTTACAGATGACGTTTAACAAACCCCAAAGTTCACGAAGCAAGTACGAAGGAACTCGATACTCTCATGGTCTAAGGAATTATGCAAACGTTAACTTTCTCTGTGTTATTAACCATATACTTGTGACGAATGTATCTCATAGCATAACATCAATTCGGGTCGATTCAACACAAGTGTTCTCCTAACATTGTGCCCTCAAAATTGCCGGCATAGTCATGCCCATGATCAAGAAAACAGGATCATCATGCAATATTTGAGCCAGTCTTAGAGGCATGAGTAGGAATACATTTTACCGTTTATTATACCACACATGCACATGAGTTTCCCTCCGAGCCTCGTGGTTATTGTAGACTCGAGAATCATTGCAGTTATAGCATGGAACATATACATCAATTACAAACTTGGAGATACAAAATAACTATTATCATTGCCTCTAGGGCATATCTCCTACAGCCCCCTGGTCTTCAGCTTCCTCGTTGCCAGGCCCCGCACCCATGGTGCCTGGGTCCGCAGATGCTTGGTCTGGTTCGGGGTCCGACTCCAGTTTGACCGAGGGTTTCTGCGGGTGCTCGAGGAGCGTGTTGGCTGGGATAGGTTCCCGAGTCATGCCCATCCTCATCAGTGCGTCTGCTGCCACGTTATCTGTGCGCTTGATGTGGTGTAGCTCGATGCCGTCGAACTTTCCTTCGAGCTGTCGTACTGCGAGATGGTAAGCCGCCATCTCGGGGTCCTTTGTATTGAAGGTTTTCATAACCTGCTGGACTACCAAATTGGAGTCTCCATGGCAGATGAGGCGGCGAATACCCATGAAGACGGCGAGGAGTAGGCCATGCAAGAGGGCTTCATATTCTCCTACATTGTTTGAGTCCGGGAAGTGGATCTGGAGCCACTACTAGAAAAACTGTTTTTAACGACGACATATGTGGTCGTTAAAAGTCGGATTGTGGTCGCTAAAGATCATTAACGACCACAATATGACGGTCGTAATAGGCTCCGTCGTTAAAAGTATAACGACCACATACCTTTTCCTGTCGTTATTCTTGTAACGACGAGATGGTGTGTTGTCGTTAATCCTGAGGCAACAACGACCACTATTTTAGTATCAGCGACAACTTTTGCCGTCGTTGATAATATCATTGTTTTCTGTTAAAACCACCTATAGAATCATTGACGATCAGTTTATGTAGCATCCGACACTTGAAGATTAACATCCACATCAATTTAACAACAAAAAATATCTAAATAATGAAAGGCCATAGCCTCCTTTTATTAATAGAAATCGGATAACTTAAAAATATTCCTACATACAATTCTGGAATTACAATACCAATTAAGAAATATGACTCAACAACACTCACTAGATGACAACATACAATTCTGGAATTACAATACCACTTAAGAAATATGAGTCAACAACACTCACTAGATGACCACTGTACATCTCTAACTGAAAACACTAGAAAATGTAATATTTATTAATCTTCAATCGAAGGACATCATCATTGTCTGAATGGATAGCATCAGTCATCGGTGATCACACATCAGTTCTGCAAGACGTTGAATAATTTATAGAAGTCAGTCCATGTAAATAAATTGGCACAAAGTAGCATATAAAATCATCGTATGAGAGACACTTACTCAATCATGTTGTCTTTCATGAGGACCGTCACTTAGAGATCTACCGACAAAATAAGACACTTAATTTCTGCCACTTTCATGCGCCACGGCATTGACCTTTTCTCCAAGTACTTAATGCTGGTCCTCGCAAATCTCTTGTTTTACTTCCAGCACCAAATCCAACTTCATGATCGTGGTGATTAGATGAGTCACATTTCTGCAAGACTTCATTACTGTAAATTAGACCAAGATTAGATTTAACTATATTCCTAATTTTTGCCTAAAGTGCTTGAATTATTTGCAAATCATTAGGGAAGCTTTTACATTTAAAAAAAGTCTTGCATGTTTGGTGGAGGCTGTAGAATCAACAAAGAATGTACGCTTCTTGTGAGTCTCAGAAAATAGTTTATCAATGCTTGGTGGCTTCTTTTCCTTTGCTCCATGTTCGAACAGAGACAAGTGGTTACTATTAGTTGAAATAGAATGGCATGTCAAGTCACATCAAATTTCATTCTCCCTGCACGCGTGGCTGAACACGTACTCGAGGAAATTCTCTACCCTTTCTAAGTTTTAATCATTTAATCGCTCATCAACTAGTCTCATCCATTTTTTACTTAGGAGCAAAGAATTCCCGTTTTACTATCTAGCTAGCCTGCAATTATGCTGTTCGACGTACGGCACAACAAATTAAAAAATAAACCAGATCATAGAAGAGCTCTAGATGAATGGATTGTATTCAAGATGGTATAACGAATTTGTAAATCAAAATAAGGCAAACGGAATTAAACCTATATGTTACAACTAAGCAATGTGACATCTTACATAACTTCTATCTTCAGTGCATCTTTCTAGTTGGCAAAACATATAGAACCTAAAATCTTTCAGGTTGAACAAAGCAATAGCGCCGCAATGTTTTGGAACCTTTCATACAGTAATAATAAAGTTCAGTGACCAATGAATTTATAGTCTTAGGTGACAAATCAACTATAAAGTAGAGGATAATGTAATATGAAAAAGGATGCCACGATTGGACTTAATTTGGAACAAAACAACATTAAAACAAAGGATTTCCTAGGTTCATCTTCATCCTGGCATTACCTCAAACATGTGGTGGGCAAACAACATTAACATGGTAATGACACCTCTTACTGCTATGCTTTATTTACCATTAGGCGTGGCTGATGAAGCGACGAACGCCATTTCGAATCTCTTCTTCCATTTATCTGGCTGCCTCAGTCTCAATAGAATTCATATTCATAAATCTGTAGTCAGTAGGTGAATGAATAAAATATATGAAGAAGTTTACATTGTAATTCATGGTTCATATGGTCACATAGAAAACATGACAAAGTATCAAATTTGTATACGTCATGTGGTTTCCCTTTCAATTCGGCTTGGAGTTGGAGTCGTGCTTCACATACTTGGCTGAGCGGCACTGGACAGATACCCGCCCACATCTTCTTCTCAACGCACGAACACACACCTTTAGACCTCAGATCTCATCCATGGAAGCTCACCGGTTATGCACTATTTTGGGGGGCCATGTGGGAGCGGGGATGGCCGTGGCCGCCGCCACCGAGATGAGCAGCGCCGGTCCCACCCCGACGAGGCCCGACGTAGTGGATGCCCGCCGCCAACAGAACTAGGCCCTGACGGAGATCGACTCAAGCCGGACTGGAATCAGCCGCTGCGCTCGAGGTCGGGAGGGAGACGCACAAGGGCGGGAGGGGGATGGCGGCTGGAAGGTCCCGCTGCCACGGCCGGCCGGACGGCGGCCGCCGACGGTGGTAACAGGAAGGGAGAGGAGAGGCGGCGAGTATCTTTTGGGGAAGTAAGAACAGGCACCTGCCATATGAGACGCTGATCGCACGGGATGCGCCACCATTGTTTATTATACCTAACTGATTGGTAATTATCTTGATATAAGGATGCTAATTACTCTCTAACCAACCAACAATAAGGACGAGCTAGTAAAAAATAACGACGAGCAGACCCATCGTTGTTAGGGAGGATTCGCGGGTTCGTTTGGACGCGGAACCGGCTCAACATACTAATAACAACCGGGGGTTGTTAACTGTTGGTCGTTATTGGCCTAATCTCCAGTAGTGAGCACATAGCTCATCTTGTCCCCTCTTGGGGATATGAAAACAACTTCGGCTCCTATGCCTTGTAGCATCATGGAGCCATCAAAATACATTGTCCAATACTTGAGGTCGACGTTCTGCAGGATCTGCTGAGCTTCAGTTCATTCCACCAGGAAATCGGCAAGGGGTTGCGACTTGATTGCAGACTGGGGCTTGTAGCTGATCTCGAAAGGTAAGAGTTTGATTGCCCACTTGGCAACCCGGCCTATTGCATCCCTACTATTTATGGTGTCCAATAGTGGAGCATGGCTAACCACCATGATTGGATTCACCTCGAAATAACACCGCAACTTCCGTGCTGACATGAATACCCCGTAGGAAATTTTCTGGTAGTGGGGATATCGTGATTTGCACGGTGACAGCACCTCGCTGGCGTAGTAGACTGGGTGCTAAACTCTCTAGGCTCGGCCTTGCTCTTCTCGTTCCACGACCATTACCACACTAACCACCTATGTGGTTGCTGACATGTACAACAGCATGGGCTCGGCTTCTCCAGGCGCAGCTAAGACTGGGTTGCTTTGCAGCAAGCGTTTGACGTCGTCTAAGGCGGTCTGAGCCTCACTGTTCCAGTAGAATTTGCTGGTCTTCTTCAGAAGCCGGTAGAGCGGCAGAGACTTTTCACCAAGCCGGGAGATGAAACGGCTTAAAGCTGCGACACAACCGGCTAGCTTTTGCACCTCTCAGACTGTCTCTGGTGGCTCGAGCTCGGCGATTGCTTTGATTTTTTTTTGGATTTGCTTCAATGCCGTGTTGGGAGACAATGAATCCCAGGAGCTTGCCGGAAGGTACACCGAAGACACATTTGTCTGGGTTTAGCTCCATCTGGAACCGACGCAAGTTCTCAAAAGTTTGCGCGAGGTCAGTCAGCAAATCGACACCGTTGCGCGTCTTGATGACCACATCATCGACATACGCCTCCACGTTGACTCCAATCTGGTTGTGGAGGCACTTCTGTACTGTTCGCCAGTACGTTGCACCTTCGTTTTTTAGTCGGAAGGGCATTGTGATACAACAGAAGGGACCAACGGGCATGATGAAAGAGGTTTTTTCTTGGTCTGATTCCTTCATCCTGATCTGATGGTAGCCGGAGTAAGCGTCCAGGAAGCACAACCGTTCGCAACCCGCAGTGGAGTCGATGACCTGATCGATACAGGGTAGCGGAAATGGATCTTTTGGACAGGCCTTGTTAAGGTCCATGAAGTCAATGCACATACGCCAGGTCATGTTTTTCTTCCGGACCATAACCGGGTTTGCTAGCCATTCGGGGTGAGATACTTCTCTAATGAAGCCGACGGCTAGGAGCCGGGCTATCTCTTCCCTGATCGCGCAGCACTTTTTGGGCACAAAGCGACGGAGGGCTTGCTTTACTAGTCTGGCGCCCTTCGTCACATCAAGGTTGTGTTCGGCGATGTTTGCCGGGACAACCGGCATGTCGGCGGGCTTCCAGGCAAAAATGTCCCAGTTAGCCCGGAGGAACTGAACGAGCTCGGCTTCTTGCTCCGGGTTCAGGTCCACTCCTATGATGAATGTTTTGGAGGTGTCCTCTGGGTGCACTTGGTATTTCTTCGTGTCCTGCCAGGGCTAAAAAGCAGGTCCGGGCTTGGGCTTCCTAGTCAAGGAGGTAGTGGCCGGATCCACCATTTTACTGATTTCCTCCAGTTCGGCGGATGCAAGAGCGGCTTCGACATGCTCCAGGGTGGCGACTTCAGCTGCATGGGCATTTCAAGCGTCACTGATGACGGTAATTACCTCGCTAGGGCCTAGCATCTTTAGTTGTAGGAACGCGTAGCAGGGTAGCACCATGAACTTGACGTATGCAGGCCTGCCGAGAAGGGCGTGGTAACTGCTTTTGAAGGGGCCGACCTCAAAATAGAGGGTTTCTTCCTAAAAATTATCCTCTGTCCCGAAGACAACCTCCAATGATAACTGTCCTTGTGGCTGCACCTTTTCCCAGGACAAAACCATAGAAATAGGTTGTTGACGGGCGAAGCCGGGATGGCGGGTGCCCCATCTTTTTCATTGTGTCGGTGAATAGAATATTGATGCCACTACCTCCATACATAAGGACTTTTGGCAAGCGAAAGCCACCGATGATCGGGTCAAGCACCAGGGCAAATTTTCCTGGATGAGGAACGTAGTTCTGGTGATCGGACCGATCAAAGGTGATCGTGGAGTCCAACCAATCCAGGAATCGGGGAACATCATGTGCGGTTGCGTAGACTGCTCTGCACACAACCTTCTGAGCTCTTCTCATGTCGGCGGCGCGGAATATCATGTTTACTCCTTCCACTTGGATGGGCTGGTGGGTTGTTGAAGATCCAGCCGCCTTCATTGAAGCTGGGGCCGTCAACCAGGCTTTGGAAGGGCAAAGCGCGGAGGTGGGCGTCCGACGCGATGTCCGACCACGAAGACGAACGTCGCTTCGCTTGTCGATGGTGGATGTTAGGCCCCCAAGGGAGAGGGCATGGGGCGCAGCAGGTGGCGGGTTGATCTTGAGCCGACCTGCTGCATCGGCGACGAAGTCGAGGGAGCCAAAGGTGAATCTCTGGCCTGGTGTGAACATGCCAGATTGGTATGGAGATCTGATCTGGGTTGAGTCTCTGGTTGACGCAGCCTGTTCCTGGCGCGCCAACTGACGGTATGGGAAATCGTCAGTAGTTCCGATAGGGTGGTGCGCGAGACCGGAAGTACCAAAGGGGATCGCACATGAGGTGTTTACCCAGGTTCGAGCCCTCGTCATGGAGGTAATACCCTACTCCTACTTTGGATTTGATTGATGTGGGGAACACCTCGTATGAGGGAGTTACAATGGATGTGGAGATGAATCTATCGAGATTAAGGTGGAGATTATCTGATGCCTTGACTACTCCCTGGCCTCGCCTTATAAATGGGGACGAGGCCTAGGGTTACACGATTTGCCAACCGACATAGAGCCCTGTTCGGACGGGGAGTCCACAACTTGCACGCCAAGATGGTGATCTTCTGGAAGGCGGGCTTCCTACGGGGCGAGGGGCCCTGGCCATGCCTTGGCCTGTTGGGCCCAAAGGCCGACCTGGCGACCGGCTTCCTGGCCGATAAGCCACCCCCGGTACTATGCACCGTCAGGCCACTGTAGCTGAAGTCCTTTGTAGTGGCCATTGGAACCTCCTGTTCCGCCGGTCGTTCGGGGCGGAGGAAACAGTAGCTTGGCAGGCTCTTATGGTAATAGGGACGGGTAGCATCTCCCCAGGCCTGCCAGACGCCGTTTCTTGAGGGCTTATGCCTTCGGGCTCGTTCTCCTCAAGTTCAGTCTACAATAAGTTGGTCGGGCAACCAGGCCCCAGGTGGGTGGCAGAGATGTGGCGCTCGCGCTTCCCCTTTAAAATCCAGATCTTCATGTGTCAACTGGCTCGTGATCGCCTCTCGTCCAGCATGGAGGTGCGGAAGCGTAACGGCCCTGGCAATGGCCTTTGTCCCTTGTGTGGGGTTGAGGAGAGTGGTACTCATATCTTCTTCTTGTGCGTCGCGGCTCAATTTTTGTGGAGCTGCTTTCGCGAGGCGATGGGGTGCAGTTGGTGCCCGGCTGACTAGAGCGAGCTAATTTTGATCCTTGAGTCTTTATCCTGTAGGAGGAGACGCCTCCTCTGGTTTACCTTCGCGGCTATGGCTTGGTCCCTTTGGACGTCCCGTAACAAACTTGTGATTGCTCACGAACCTTTGCCTCATGCTACTGGTGTCATTTATATTTCCCTAGCTTTTATGCAACAATGGCGGCTTCTCGTGAGGCAGCGGGACCAGGACGCCCTTGAGTCCATCGTGGACAGGCTTCGGAGTGTCGCTCAGCATTTAGCCCCGACGAATTAGCGTCGGTGTCACTCTTGTTATTTTTGTTTTTTCCGCTGGGGCTTGTTTGTGCTGTGCCCCCAACAGACTTACGTTGCACTTGGTTGTACTGTGTTTTGGATCCTTGTGGTTGGTTGTCTTATCTATAAAGCGGAGCCTCGACCTATTTTCTAGATAGAGAAAACATACATACGTACCGCAGGTTGATGAAGAAGAAGAATCAGCAAGAGGACCCGAGGGAATGGATCAGTGAAAATGCTTGCGCTTAATCAAAATATTGACAAAATATTTTGCCAATATTTGTAGGGGTGTTGTTTATAGGGGTTTTGTCAAAAATATTAAGCACGGGTGTGTTGTGTGTAGGGGTCCTGCGTCCTTGTCGATCGCAAGTGGAGCCTTGGTGTTGACACTCAAAAGTGGCACGAGGAACAATTTGTGAAAGAACTCAAACAATGGCATGATTCTATTGGAAATAAAGTCAAATTAAAGGTTGGAGGCCACCATTGGATAGCCCTCTTCGAGAAGATCAAAATGGATACAAGGATAACCCAAATCGGAGCTCGGACATGAAAGTTATGACAAGTTCAGAGAGGCATGTGTTGACAGCAGATTTTGGCGAAGCATAAACGTAAATCAGATGGCCTCAAATCAGAAAGTTCTCAACATCAAAGTTCTTCGACGAGTTTTGCTTTTTGGATCACCTCAATCCGATGTCGTATGCGACTTCAAGAGCCAATATGAAAAGCAAAGAGAAAATGATATCTGACCCTGGACAGGACATGTCCTGGCTAGTGCCTATTTGCTATTGTATCGGCTGCCCCCATGCAGGAGATGTCCTAGGTAGTGGCTGGGCGTTTTTCTATTAACGACAACTTTTGGATTGCATATTGCTGCCTCAAGATGGCTTCAAACAGAAAAGTGTTCAACATGAAAGTTCTTCGTCTCGTCGAGATGAACAACTTTACTTTTTGGATCATCTTCATTCGAGGTCGTATGCAAATTCTACAGCGTATGCAACATGACTGCCTTTTGACCTGCGCGAAATTCTGGACCCACATGTCCGAATTATGGTAGGTTTGGATATTTGGACGAAAATTAGAGTCTTTTTCATGTATGGGAAGTCCAGCCACCTCATATATAGATGAGAGGTGATGGCCGATTGAACAACACACAATCGATCGATCAATCTACCACTTTTTACCTTTACCTTTACCTTTTACAGCGAGGTTATCAAAAAGACTTCGGGAGGTTTTATCTCTTGATCCGGTGGATGACTTTCTGTGGTGTGTTACAAATTATGGACAACGACTTGACGCACAGGGATGTTTTGTGGAGTGGCGGCGGTCAAATTGTAACTGCTGGATTGCGGAAAAGTGGTGGCGACAACACATGCGTGGCTTTGATGGTGGTGCTGCGAGCACCTGGTCTCGAGCTCCGGGGCGAAAGCCTAGGCAGACCCGAGTGGTCATACCTGGCAATGGCGATGTTTTTTATGTCGTTACCTTGTTAGAGGCATTGCTCGGATATGTTCGGACTATTTCTTCAGGGTGAAAACTTTGATTCTGGCCTTTGTGTTGGGATCCGGCGACGGCGGCTCTTGAGTGTCGCTTCCTTCCTGAAGGCGTTGCTGTTGAAGATACTCATCCTCCATGTGGTGTCAATGGTTGGTGCGGATATGGTCTCAGTTGTAGTTTGTCAATCGCTGATCTGATCACTTTGGGGCTTTTTTTCTTTTCTTTTTTTTCTTTTGCTTTTTCCCACGATTACGCATAGCTTTTGGTCTTATGACCTTGCTAGTTGCTGGTGTGTTTTCGCGTGTGTGTGTTGGGTTGGCTGTGTGCATCGTAGTTATGCAGAGGCCGGGTGTGTGCTCATATTATATCCTCTCGATGCTTCAATATTTGAGCCAATAAAATCCACCCTTTGTCAAAAACTAAAGGCTGGAGACGCAGTTGCAACCACATGCACTGCCTCCCTCATGCTGGCCAAACCTCAGTCAGGTGCGTTCCCCTTGCATGCATCCATCCAACTGCCATTCCAAAATTCCAAATTATTCACTACTGTTTTTGTGCAAAACCTTAAACGTCTGGAATCTCCCAAAGAGGAGCATGTATATAGATTGCAAGCAGATTTGCTACTTCATTTGCCATTTGTTTACCAGCACTCTCAAGATGCCAGCATCTTTGGATTGGATTGATTATCAGGGCTGGACCTGACCTGGGTTCCTTTCCTTTCCAGGAACAGCATAGCATATCATCACCTGGACTGAATGCAAATATATGATTTCCTTTTTCTAGACATGGGCATAAAGCCTCTCTGGCCTCTCTTTTTCCCCTCCCTTTTGTAAAGGCCATTGTAGTAAATTGCAAGTAGGTGCCTAGTACTTTTGTCTTGTTTAGGGTGTCCAGTTATAAAACCTTAACCTAATTAAGCATTTCTGTCTCCAGCAATAATTATCACCACCAAGGAAATTGCTGAACCTTACTTTGTCCAATCCAGTCCAGGTGAATGGAACGCTTGGGGCTCAAGGATACGTAGCTATGACAGCAGCACAACTCCTTGTCTTACATGCTGAGTTGTTATTTATAGTCAAAAGTGCACTACCATGGAATTTATGGCAACCACGCCAAAAATGTCAATACCAAGGAATTGAGAAATTTCATGCGCTTTATAGTATTAAAAAAAGGAAGGAACTTGTCGTCTAGTACCATCACCTTTGTTTTGGTTTGGTTTGGTTTTCCCTAAGTGTCTTGCACATTGTCCGCCAAAAGGGGAAAAAAAACCATTGTGATCTTATCACAGCAGGCAGAAAGCCAAGTCGCTTTGGATCCTACTCCAATGCAGGGGCGAAGCTAGCTAAATTTGTCACCGGGGGCATCTTCATATATTGCACGTGTTCAACCCTAAATACATTTTGATTACCATCAGTTTAGTACTAGTTTAACATAAATCCACCGGGGTCATTTGATCCCATTGCCATAGTGTAGCTCCGCCCCTGCTCCAATGGAACCCTGAGCTGGAAAATTTTCTAGACCTAAGGATAATCCATAGTACATATATACTTATGTGCTAGTTCTTTATCTTTCTTTCTACAAGATAGAAACTGAAAAATGTCAGCACCAATACTAAAAAAAGAGAATTTTTACGGTACATCATACTACCCAATATAATGAGTAGTATTTAGTTGATCCAACGGTGGGTGTGGATTGAAAAAAATGTTGCTCTAGGGCATATTGGTAATTCCATACAGTGCACCGGCTCAAGTCCTCCGCCATGCCGGCAAGGACACAAAATAGCTCGGAGGCATGCGCAGTTGCGTTCTTAACCCAAGCCGCCGCTGCTCCCTCGGGCTGCCGGAGCGGCCCTGCAGGAAACGCTCCGCGGCGACAACGTCGTACTGGTGTAGTTCAAGCGCAAGTGACGAACCTGCGCTCGCAGGCCATGAGCGTCGGGCACCTCGTGTCAAGGCTGAACTGATAAGGATGGAGGCATCGTGGGAACCTGACGAAGCTAGCTGCGACGTCGGCGCCGGTTCAGTTCTTCCAATGAGAGCCTTGTAAGCTTCAGCCTGGCGGAGGCCGGGCTCATGGAGTTTGCCGCCGACATGGAGGCCCTTCTTGGATGGTCCGGCCGATGGCGAGGATGAACCTTTTCGATCGCATGCAGGCATTGGTCTCATCGAGCCGATGGATGTAGACGGCGGCTGAGTCAAGTTGGAGATCAGCCCCATGTCGAGAAACGCAACAAGCAGCAGTGCCAGTGCCGACCGTCATTTCCTCCAATGGAACCTCGAGCTCTATCCAAATTATGAGGCCATCATGGATTACTTCTGGCGTGCGGTGGCGAAGACGACGAAGTAAGCTGACCGTTCCTGCCCCAAGCTGACCGACGCAATACACATTCGTAGCTTGAACGTGCACGTTCACAGCAGCAGGTTGACTGATTCCCTTCGCTAGATCGATTTCGTCTGACAAAATGCAAACATGAATCTGCCTATGTGATTGATAAACTACCGAAAATGCCCTTAATTATTCAATATACTACCAAAAATCTGCAGTAGTATTGGCTAATCTGGGCCCTCTAACCACACAAAATGAACGGTTCAAATTATCTTGATGTACCGTAAAAGGTCTATGTCAGCAAAAAATAAAAATAAAAATAGGGTGTGTCTAGGACACATCTAGATGTGACATAGTTATTGCACATCTAAATGACTAAATGAAACATAAAAAGAAAAAGAAAAAGGAAAAGAAAATATCCACACGAATCTCCACGTAAGATCAATGATATAGGACTTAGATGTGCAATACTTATGTCACATCTAGATGTGATTTAGTAAAACCGATAAAAATACTAAAGACCAATCAACCATCAGCACAACGTGGCGTGGTGCCACATGAACTGCGAGTGCTACTCTGCAGCAGGACACCCTTTTTGTTTGTCCCTCATAGGCACACACACACATTGACATACATACATACATACATACATAAATACATACATTTGATGCTCATCTGAATGGCTGCAAGTTGGTAAAAAAAAAGTACGTATGCAGTAAACACTCATTTGCAATCAGTAAGAAGAGAATGCAGGGGGTGGTGTGCTGATCCTTTTATCTTTTCTTCTTCTTTGCGTATTGTTTGTCCAGCTCATGTCTGGAATGGTTCTGGATTCAGCACTGCGTTGGTCATCGGTTCAAGGTTTGCATGAACGTGGACTGCACTGCACGGTTATATAAATCCATTTTCTCTAAAGATTTGCCATGTGTGTTGAGCAGCACTCCACTAATTTGCAGTTAGCTAGTGGATTCGGTTCCCCTGTCCTCAAGTCTAGCTGAAGATCCAGACTTTTTCATCATCTCCGTTGGATACTACTCCTACTAACAAATCAATTAGGGGTACCATTGGCATTGATGCATTTAAATGATCGGAAAAAGCTACAAGTCTAGCCTCCCGGGTCGCTCTCTCGGGCGACTCCGGAGACCCCCGCTGCCACACCCAGAGCCGTCACCCACCACTCCCCTTCCCCTCGCCGTCGCCGGAGGAGGCCGCCAGGCTAAGCCCCGTGGCCGACAGCGGTGGCGAGGACGCGCACATCCCTATCTCCACGCCTCCAGCCTTCGCCCCTCCCCCGGTCAGATCCAACTCAAGCCCCAGCTTCCCTGCACCGGATCTCTTGGCTGTGCACTGCCCGGTGCGTGCTAGTTCCACCGTTGGCGCAGCCTAGCACCACTGATCCGGGCCAAGTCGGCCTGCTCGTGCACGAATTCGTCGTCTTGGTCCCGGTGGCGCGCTGATCTGCCGGCGGTGTGTGCTGCCTTGGCTGCGGGTGTGGGGTCGCCCAACCGGATGCGCTCGAGCAGCCTCCAATCGAAGAAACAAGACAAAGCTACGAAAACACTACAATCGCGGATCAGGCACACAAACAGGACACTACACTCACACCGCTACGAAGAAAGTGTCGTCGATGCAGCACATTCGCGTCATCGTCATCCCTTCTCCCCGAGTAAGCGACTCTGACTTCGCCGCAATCAACCACCGACAAATCCCATGCCGCAAAGGCCGAGAGGAGCCACATGAAGATCAAAGCCGTGCAATCAGCCACACGCCTGAACTGCGCAGCTCCGGATCCGAGAATGAACCACGACAAAAAACTATGCAGGGTTGGTGCACGAACCTCGCCGCAGCTTCTACTTCACCGCAGCAACCATCCCACGACGAACCAGCGGACACGCCGAAGAGGCGACTACTGCAACCCTGCCATGACCAAGCCGTCACACATCCAAATAGCCGTAGCCACACCAGCCGCCGACGACCACCACCACCCACCACGGTCCCTCCAGCCGGGATGAGCTCCAAAGCGATGTCCTCAAGAGGAGAACACGACAGGAATGCCGCCATCGCCCAGTCCGGGTATACCCGGACCTAGGGTTTCCCCCGGAGCAACAAGGGCAACGCGGCCAGAACTGCATCGACGACACCTTCAGCAAGGTAACGGTGCCCTCAAACGCCGCTGTCGTCGGCCCGGACCACGTCCAAGCCCAGCTTTCGCCGGCAGCCTCGCCTTGCAGACCCACGTCCACCGCCACGCCATAGAGCGGGCCTGCACCAAGCACGCCGGCCCAGGAGACCATAACTGCCGGATTTGGGAATCTAGATCGGGAGCTGCGCTGTCCTGCGCCTCGCCGCGAGGACACCCGTCGGGAGGGCAGACGACAACCATGGCACCACCCAGCATGCACCCAGGCACGGAGGCGCCTCATCGGCAGTAGGGACAACCGGATCTGACGCCTCACCGGGAGCAGCAAGGGCACCGGAACATGGCGCCTCGCCGGAAGCCTGCGACGCACCGCCGCGCCAAGGAGGAGCAGACCACGTGCCGCCGTACCGCCTGGGTCACCGCATCTCCGGGAGGAGCTCCGACATCGGGGATGACCGCCGCCTCGGCCTTGAATCAAAGGGGGAAACACCGCGCAGAGAGCTTGCCCCGCCGCTTCCATCCGCAACACAGGCCTAGCCCGATCGCCTCCTCCGGCGACGGCGAGAGGGTGAGTAGGGAAGGGGTCTGCGGCGGCTGGCGGCGAGGGTTCCCCCCTTGTCGCCCGAGAGAGCGATGCGGGGATTGATTGTCGGGACCCGGGATCTAAGACATACAAGTCTAACTGCACTAATCAATCAGGACATCGGGATTAGCAAATGATGAGATCTGAGTAATAAAATCAGGATTCAAGCAATCGGCCCTTGCAGGTACCGCTCGCAGCCTGTACAGGCAGGACCTAAACCCCAACACTCCTATATGATTGAGCCGAAGCGCCACACTTGTAACCTGGAGTAGTGTGGTAGAAACTCCCGAGCTCTCAGTCATATAGTCACCAACCCAATAGCTGAGCCGAAGCGCCACACCTGGAGTAGTGTGGTAGGAAGTCCCAAGCTCACAGTCATATAGAGTCACCAACCCAATAGCTGAGCCGAAGCGCCACACCTGGAGTAGTGTGGTAGGGACTCCCGAGCTCTCAGCTAAAGAGTTATCACATCCCGAAACACTAATGCTAGCAAGTGTATATCAGAGATTCCAAGACCCTACTCACATCATGCACTTTATAAACATACACGCATCATGCACGCCGTGAGGGTGAAACAACCTGTACCACAACACAACTCTACTACCAAAGCATATATATCCAAAAGCTCATACATGAGCAGAGATAGCAAATATATACACACAGTGGTCACATGACCCAACATTACATCAAGCGGAGAGTGAAACATGTCCGAGTACAGAACAAGTTTGACAAATGTCTTAAGAAGGCTAGAACAAAAGCAACGACCCTCCCAAAGACACAGGCTCCCAGTGGCGGAGCCAGGAAAACTTAACGAGGGGGGCCAACTGATGTTAAATAATGTTGGGGAGGGCCAAAGCTAACCAAATCACTGTAATACACAATATTAGCAGCAGGTAATTGCTGATGTGATGGAAAAATACGCATGTTGGCCTGGGTCGGGGCCCCTGCTGGCACCCCCCCTGCCTCCGCCACTGCAGGCTCCTACCTGGGACCTCCAAACTACTCGGCGATGCCAAACTCCTACAATGAGATTACCTGTTCCCCAAATGCTACTGTATGATTTACAGCATCCGGGTCAAAAGAATAAATTAAGCAAGGTGAGTACTTATCCAAAGTACTCGCAAGACTTACATCAGATATATCTACAATATGCATCAGTATCAATGGAAAAGCGTGTATATATTGGTGGACTTGTACCGTAGAAAGCCAGAATATATGAGAAGTCAAAGGAACTTGTGACTACCAGAAACCTGCTACAATAGATGAGAGAGCGCACACGAGTCCATCTACTCACCACAGCAATACACTACCATGAATCGTCCCTCGACTACCCTGCGAGGAAGCGATCCCTGGCACTTAACTAGGTTGGCAAATTTTATTAAGTATCCAGTTGTAGTTATTCTATGATCGGGCTACAATCTCCAAGTCATCCTTTACCGTGGACACGGCTATTTGAATAGATTTAATCATCCCTGAAGGGGTGCACCACATTACCCTACACGGTCGACCACCTTTTACATCAGCTAGCAAGGCTTCGGCACACAACCATTAGTATGCTGGTAGAGGGTGATCGACATGACATAGCCCTACGTCAAACTAATTCAGGGAATCACCCGCTAAGTCTAAATCCTAACCACAAAGGTGAGTTCGGCCGTACTCCTGATGCGGTCCCATGTGTTGCGAGCAGGGACGCGGCTCAAGCCCACCTCTCCCAGATGGTACTATGCTTGGCCCGCCGTGCCGCACCTAGATGAAACCACACCACATCACATCACATCTCAGTCTTCATGTCCGTCTTCTGTACCTGCAGCCACACACACGCAAATTGAAAGTCCGAATCTATGTAACTCTTGGAAAAGCCGATGTAAGGAACTACGACGTCGGGGGCCCATAACCATTATTCCGCGCCTGGTTAGTGCGTATATATATTCTTGGATCAATAACCAAAACTCGGGTCCTAGGGCGGCTTAAGTGGAACAAATCACCATGCTCTCCAGCATAACCTCCCATCTTTGCCTTTAATCATATTAGTTATAATTATCTCCTGGAGCACACTCCATCCGATCTTCACGTCCATATCTGATCATCCGGTTCATAGCACATTATGTCGTCAGCCATCACCTCGTATGCCATCAAGTCCATAGCCATCATCTCGTATGTCATCTCATGTATCATGTATAACTACCATGGTGATTCATGGAACCCAGATGGATCACTGCCCAACACGCTAAGCATAGCAAAACTCGACAAGAATGTAGGGCCAACATGATGATAACACAAGCATCTACTAGGCATGCTAGGATAGCAGGTAAAGGCAATGTAAGGCGACAAGGTCAGGCCATGCAAAGGAATAGGTGACAACTATCGATCAACAATTGAAGCGATACTCTAATGCATGAATAAGGGAGAAAGAATAGGTGATATCTGAATGATCAAGGGGGTTTTCTTGCCTTGCTGCTCGGCAGGCTGGATCTGCACCTCAGTGGCGTGGTCGTACTTTACATCAATCTCAAGATCTACCGATAAGAAGCAATAAAGAACAATAAATAACATGACATTACAATGTGCAACACATGAATGCATGGCATGGCATAATATGGTGCTGATTTGATCTAATGCATTGCTTCTTATGCCCACTCCAAATATTTGTTAGAAATTGGCCTATTAATGTTTTATATCTAAACAGTATTTTAATGATGGTTATCATGCATGAAAATGACATATTTGGTTAATACACATTTTTCTGATCAATTTTCATATATAATTTATATTTTTCTGAATTAGTATGAATTAGTTATGAATTTTTGAAGTTTAAATCAATTTCTGGAATTTCTGGATTTAATTTTAATTCGAATATTAATTCTGAAATACTTTTGTTACTCAGTGCTAACCTAGCCTATGTGTATGACAGGTGGGGCCAGGGCTGAGTCAGCAGTCAAAGTTGACCTGGGTCAAACCTAGCCAGTGGGGCCCAGGTGTCATAGACACAGGGGTTAAACAAATTTAATTAAAGTGTTAAATAGATATTGGGGTCCACTGTCAGTGTCACTGGGTCTGTTTTGGGCTAATCTAATTGCTACAGTGCATGGCCACATGTCAGTGACCTAACCAACTAACCTAGCAGTTTAACTAACCTAACCACAAACTAAGCTAAGCGGCCCATGTGTCAGTGACATGGGGTGGTTAATTAGCCCTAAATAACCTACCACGTTGGCGCCACGTCGGCGGCTTGCCACCGGCGAGCGAAGGACGCAGAGGATGTTATGGTCCGGGCTGCTCCGGCGATCGTTTGGTCCGGGGTTTGCCTCTACGGGACGCACGCGTCGAACCGCGTCCAAAGGTAGCACGGGCCTGAGCTAAGTTGACCGGAAACAATGGCGGCGAGCACATCCCGCGGTGGCAGACGGCGGCGGATGTCGGGATCGGAGGTAGAGGAGACCAGAGAGAGGGGAGTGGGGCGCATCCGGCGCGGTGGCTCACAGCAAGTTCGAAGTCGTGCTCAGGGAAGTCAGCGGTGCAGCGACGGCGACAGAATCGTTCTCGGAAGGCGGCGGCCGGAGCGGAGGAAGTCGAAGATGGCAACGGCTTGGGGCCTTCACCGTCCAGTTCATCGTGTGTGGTCGTGCAGCTTGACGAGGCGGTGCTCCAGGACAGCTCGGAGACGCGGGGGGATGTTGGTGGCCACGGGATCGACGGCGGCGTGGCAACGGCGGCTCGGCAATGTCTCCAGATCAAGCAATAGAGAAAGCGAGAGGGGGAGAATGAAGGCTAGGGTTGCAGGGAACATCTCCGCATCAGCCTTATCCTCTCCAGATGCACTGGGATCATCGAGGTGTCGAGCATTGCGTGGCCGCGGCGAGCTCGCGCGCGTGCTCTGCCGACACGGGGAGGAGAGAGGAGGAAGATGACCTCCCATGTGCTGGTCCAGCTCCTGTTCATTTGGGCTGAAGTGCACAGTGTCACTTTCTTTAATCTTTTCTCGCATTTGATTTGCTGTTGTTTTATATTTAATTGAGGCATCAAATGAATTTCGAATTTGTTGAAACTTTTTGTGTAAATCAACTGCTCTATTACAAAGCCACATACCAATATCCAGCATTTTTGGAATTGTATTTAAATTTTTTGTGATTTTTAAACTCAAGCTGCTAGGTTTAACATTTATACCAAATATCCTATTTGAGTTCCTTTTAAATCCACAAAAATTTGGGAAGAACCCACATGAGTTAAATGAGGTCCTAACCAAGCCTTCGTATTTGAAAAAATGTTTTGGACATTTTTAGAAAATATTTTTGGGTTTGCATTTCTAATTAATTTTGAGGGTTGAATTAATTCCTAATTCAATTTAGATAAATGCAACTATAATGACATGGCAAGATTAATTAGCTTAATTAAAGGGAGTGTCTATTTTGCATTCGACTGATTTCAAATTAGATTTCAATCAAATTTTCCAACCAATCAACTGTTCATAGTTGTATGTCCAAAAACCTACGACAATTGTATGTATGTGTTTACGAAGAAAACGGGTCGGGCTGAAAATGGGTCACGCAAAAACCCTGGACCGGTTGCCCACTCTGATGTCCCTTTCCTGGACCACCAAAGCACCTGACAAAAAAAATAGACACAAGACATCAGGAACAGAACTGGCGACTCTCTTCAACTTGTAACCCACGAAACAACCCAACCCCCCTTTACTAACCCTCTTTCACAGATCTCGCCTAACAAAAACAGATCTGGAGGCACCATGGGAGAGGGGGGAGGAGAAGGAGAAAAAAAAGACGCCATTGGAGAGGGGAAGGGAGGACAAGAAGAAAGAACAGACGCCATGGGAGAGGGGGAGGGAGGACACGATCAAAGAACACACGACAAGGAAGAAGGGGGGAGAGAAGAACCAGAGGCATGGCTGAGGGGCATGGCAGAGAGGGAAGTACCTGGAGAAAGACCAGATGGAGACACTTGGTGGACAGAGCAAGATCAACCCAGAGAAACAACACAGGTACATGAAAATCTTCAAACTCCTTTTAGGTCACAGTTCTGCTCACCTCTGCTTCACCTACAAATCATCAGGAAAATCACTTTCAAAATCGTCAGGAAAAACACACATGAAAGGAATACATCAGTACATCAACTGATGAAATGGGCAAAAGGAATACATCAGTACACGAACTGATGAATGCCACTGAAATGTTCACTACCAAAGCATGAATTTCAAACAAAAATACATGCACCTAGAACAACTGAAGTATGACCAAACTGACTAGAAAGTAAAAACTGTGATGACCAACACTATTCTGGGATGATCAGAGATAGTTAGACAACTGAAACATCAGATATTACTACACTATAAAACCAAACATAAACAAAGGCCTAGATCAGATACATTCCAAACTTGGGAAAAAATTACACTCCAATCCAACATCATTAAGAGGAAGCAACATTTCAGTGGATGCAAAGAACATTTCAGGAAACACAAGAAATCAGAAAATTCAGTTACCTAGCTCTGTAAAATACAGTATACAAATCAGAAAAGAATTACGAAGACTAAAAAACTGAGCGTTGCTAAGAAATTGTACCTATTATATTCTTCATATTTTTGCTATTTACTGACATTACTTCAATCATATTTGCAGGTGCAAAGCAAGCAAAGACCAATAACTGAAGATGATCTACTGTCAATGTCACAAGAAGATCTCATACTAAATGTGAGTTACAATACCCAGAAATAACAAACAAAAAATTTATCCAATAAAACTGGAAAACATATGCCTGAAAAGTTGACAATCATATTCAATTACTGCAGGAATCATTTCATTTACTGCGCTCCTACAATCAGACATCATATACAAGGTAACAGCAACAACTACAATGTGAAAAAGAGCAAAAAGCATAGATCATTCAAGGTGCTCTGGTAGTACCTGAAAATGAACTAAAAGAGGAGAAAACAAAATTATCCTGATGCTTGCAGGTACACTTAGGAAATGGACCTACAAACATGTATCAGCAAAGTGAGGGAGACTCCAGCAAACAAGCAGATAGGAGCTACAGCTCAGGAAATGACACAAATGTAAGTTAAATTCCTTTATGAAAAAATACAAAACAATAAAGGTATAGAAGAAAGTGAATAACAAAGAATAAGTTAACTTACTCTGCAAACATGGCAAGAAATGCATCAAGATGATTCAACAGCCGAAGAAGCAGCAGCAAAAGCTAATCCCTGGGAGGCAGCCCTGTTTGAGAACATGAATATACAGCAGGTAAGATGTGAAAAAATCATGAGATCCAAGTACATATTATAGATCAAAAACTTTTAGAAAATAAAATCTAACACAAGAAGAGAAAATATGCAGATGAATGATGATGCTGATCCTAGAGCAACAGCAAAGACTGAAAGAAACCAAAACGCAAACACTGAAAGAAACCAAAACAATCAAGAAGAAAGGGGAGAACCAGAGGACTTGCATGAACAACTAGAAGGCAATGCCTTCCTCGATCAAGATGATGCCTTTCTCGATGAAGATGACATTGAAAAGTTCCGGCAAAATGAAGAAGATGCAGCATCAGAGGGCAATTTGAGGAACACTAGCAGCAATTTCAAGCCACAACATGGCATGCAGTTCCAAACAAAGGAAGAGGGGCAGGAATACTTCAATTTCTACTCAAAAATAGCTGGGTTTTCAATGGCTACGGTGGCAGCGTCAAGAACAGTAAGCAAAAAAAGGAATAACGAGGTTACAAGAATTACTATGAAATGCAACAAATATGGCAAGACAAAAGAAGGGGAAAGAGAATGTGTAGTGCCTATAAGAAAGACTACTGTCATTGCAAAATCTGATTGCAAAGTTGTGATGGTCATAACTGACAAAGGAGGAGTTTGGGAAATTACAAGACTACAACTAGAACACAACCATCAGATGACACCAAACAGTAGATTCTTTAGATCGCATAAATACATGTCAGATGACGAGAAGTGCCTGATAAGAGTTTTGAAGCATACTAACCTAGAGACGAGAAGGATAGTTGCTGTGCTAGCATACTTGAAAGGATGCATGGCTAACCTACCCTACACGAAGAAGCAAGTCACAAATTATGCCGAAACAATCAACAGGGACATCACAAACTCTGACATGATGGAAGTAGTGCAAATGTTCAATAAGAAGCAAGCAGAAAATCCTAGGTTTTGCTACTCGTTTGAGCTTGATGGAGAGAATAAAGTGGGAAGCTTATTCTGGACAGATGTGAGGTCAAGAATGATGTATGCCATTTATGGTGATTGCATAAGTTTTGACACTACATTCCTAACAAACAAGTACAATCTCCCATTCGCGCCCTTTGTTGGAATATCCCCACATGGAAACACATACTTGTTTGCTTGTGCATTCATAATCAATGAGACAGCAAATACATTTGCTTGGTTGTTTGAACAGTTTTTGATGGCCATGGGAGGCAAACATCCAATATCAATCATCACAGATCAGGACAAGGCTATGCAACAAGCACTAGAAAGAGTTTTTCCTAATGCTACACACAGGAGCTGCTTGTTTCACATAAAGAAAAAAGCAGAGGAGAAAGCAGGACCCTGTTTCCAAGTAAACGAGGGCCTGTATGAGGATTTCCAGGACATAGTGGACAACTCACTGACTGTGGAAGAATTTGAAACACAGTGGACAGAAATGATAGACAAGTACCAAGTTCACCACATAAAATATTTCAGTGACATGTGGGAAAACAGGAGAAAAATTATTCCTGTTT
Organism: Elymus sibiricus; assembly: GCA_039707655.1. Lineage (NCBI taxonomy): Eukaryota > Viridiplantae > Streptophyta > Magnoliopsida > Poales > Poaceae > Elymus > Elymus sibiricus. Next base: position 7,453,271 of record CM077666.1, read on the forward strand.
ATTTCAAGGACAAATTCTTCCCCTTCATAGAAACAACAGTTAGTAGTGAAGGAACAAATGCCCTATTCAAAAAAGGAGTTGGAGCTAAGTTCAGTGCTACAAGCTTCTTAAGAGAGTATGATAGGATAATTGATGTTGTTCATGATAGGGAAGAAGAATGTGACCACAACTCAAGAAACAAGAAGGTTACCAGAAAAGCATTTTGGTCAAAATATGGCATAGAAAGGCAAGCTCATGAACTATATAACCTTGGCATCTTCAGAAAATTTCAACAAAAGATGACAGATACTACAAGACTCCATGTGTACGAACAAGAAAAGGACAGGTACTACATTGTCTGCCAAGCTGAAAGCTATCCCCTAAAGGAACTAAGGAAAAGGAAATATCTAGTGCAAGTTGGTCTCAAAGAAGAAGAGTACTCTTGCATATGTTGCACGTTCCAGAAAGATGGAATATTATGCTCACACATACTATGAGTAATGATCCATCTAAACATTGAGAAGATACTGGAAAAATACATCATTGACAGGTGGAGAAAGAATGACTACAAAATAGATGTGACAAAGACACCAGCAATGGCAGCTGAGAACTCGACATTGAGATACAATGTACTAGCAAGGAAATTGGTGCATGTTGCATCCAATGCATCAAAGAAGAAAAGGAAATACGAGTACCTACTAGGAGAATTGGACAGGATACAGAAAAGACTGCGAGAAATGGATGATGAAGAAGAAACTGGAGATGAGGGGCAGTGTGTAACCACAAGAACGGTCACTTTCATACCAATAACAGGGAAAGGAGAGGAAACAACCTCAACACTGACAATACAAGACCCAGATATGGCCAAAACAAAGGGCAGGCCAAGGATGCTAACTATCCGCGAAGCAATAAAGCAGAACAAGTTCTACAAATGCTCGCACTGCGGATCAAACAAGCACACTCTGAAGAATTGCACCAACCTCGACAAGGAATACAACCTACCAAGAAGCAACCGACAAAAGCAGTCGAACCCTAGGAATGTAAAGAAAGGTATAATAAAAACTGTTTCTCCAATGCTATACTTGAATTCAAGAAATGAAAAGAACAAAACAATTGCAGGGGGAGAGAAGGAAGGCAGCAAGCAGAAGAACAGAGGAAAGAAGAAGAAGGACGAATCAGCAACAATAGAATCCTAGGGATGAACTATCTATGGAGGACAGAGCAGAAGAAAGCTAGGAAAAAGAACAGACGAGAGGGAGAAGAAATTGAAACAACACAAAGGAAAAGATGAGAGAGAACTCTAGGAAAGAGAATCCTAAGAACAATACTTGAGTTGTACTATGAGGGCAAGCATTGTTTGCTACCTACTAAGTGTCAAAAGACTGCTTTGTTGCCTGTACTTTGCATACATTAAGAATCATGCATTGTTGGTGCCTTATAGACGAAAGTTTGAGATTCCAAGTGTTTAAGATTGTTTGGCTGAGTTTAAAATAATACATTTAGCTAGCTTACAAGAAAGTACAGCAAAGGGGACTTAGAGAATACATTAGAGAACAAAAAAAAGAAATAAGCTGAGATTTGAATTACCTTTGTAGTCACTCGAAGATTTGGTTATTTGGAAGATTCTTCAAGAACTTTAGAACTATAAAACAACACTTCAACAATTAAAAAAAATAAAAGAGAAGAATGCAAATGAAAAAGAATAAACTACAAAAAAATAGCTATAAACAATTTCTATAGGCTAAGAAATAAAGAGGATGAGGGAAAAACTTACTTAGCAACGGTCATATGCTTTGTACAACGATCATATGAATGAACTGTGCACATACAAACGAAACAAGGAACTAAACAGTCATACAGCTGAACAAGCTAACAGATTCCCAAAAATATAGAGCAATATAAAAGTAAAAATCTAGGGCAAAACATTCCCAAAAACAAATGATCCTGAAGTGTTACATGGATGAGGATACAACCCAACGGATACAACCCATCAGACTAAAGTTCATCGAACTAGAACATTCTTGCAGAAGAATACTATTGTATCAAAATAGCTAACAGATTCATAAAACTAAACAAGCTAATAAAAGCTGGGAGAATCTTCAGACCTGTTCACCACCAAGAAATCTTCACACTTGTTCACCAACAAGAAAGATGATCTAGTTATGAACCTGCAAGTATAGTCAAGAGTAGTCAAACACTAAGAAGATACAAACAAGACAAAAGGAAGGCAGGAAAAAAATTAAAAATAAATCAGAGACTACACTCACATCACCAAAGAAGTTTGTGACAAAAGTCTTGCCAGCACTGTTGAATGGGCTAAAATAAAGTTCATTTGCCAGCTTGATCCTGATGTTATCAATATCAGCACTTCCAAAAATATTGCCAATTGGAGTCCTAGGAGTCCAGTGCTTCATGTACATCACAGAGAAAACACCACAACCATGCCTAAAATGAAATGTGCAACAAGAATTATGCCACAGAAAAAAAAATAGAGAGAGAGAAACAATAGTAAAAAGGGCAGCCAGGTGCATATAGATACCGCTTGACACGTATGTGTTAGTTTGCTGGGGAACCGCAGGATACACAATGTCAAAACTTTCAAATTCAATATGCTTTCTCATGATAGGAGTCACGAACATGTCCCAGAGATTGATGAAGTTATTAACCTAAAAGAACACAAGGAACAAAAGCATAAACTTAAGACAAAAACTAACAAAACAGATAGCTCAAAAGAGGAAAAAAGGGAAAGTATAGAGGAAACATTAAGCTAGAGATGAAACTTACCAACGTATCACGAATGTCCAAATGAATCAAGGAAGACAAACAGTCTCTCCTTCAAGCAAACAACAAAAAAAACCAATGATTGAACCTACAGATAGGGAAGTACAGCTGCAATACAGACAACACATCAGAAAACTCCAGCAGGAACCACATATAAGGCTCCACATATAAGACAAAAACAAGAGATAACATAAAAACTAGAAAACTAATCAGCACCTACCATATTGCTTCTCCACATAGCAAAAGCACTATTAGCACCATTGAAGGCACTACCAACAATCTCAGCATTAGAACCAGACAAAATCATTTCCTAGGGGAGTAAAAAATAAAACAAAGTCAATACAAATAACAGTAAAAGGAAAAAGAACTAATAAACAACTCTAAATACAAAATAATAAAATAGCAAACAACTACTTACACCAATATAAGAGAAGAAGAAATGCTTCTTAGAGACGGAAGGGTGAGCTTCATTGAATAGATAACGACACACACACAAGATCAAGAAATTGTCTACATGTGATTTGGACTTGAGACATGAAAGATTACGGTAACTGCAGTATGATCTTTCATATCTAATTGCTTCATACCTACAAAAAATACACAAAGATCAAGGAACAATGAAATTCAACTACCAGGAACATAATAAAGAACCTAAAAATACCAAACATTACCAACAGAAAAATACATTCGAACAAACTTACTTGCACCACTCAGGATGACTTGCAATCTGAACCATGGCAAGATGGTGACGCCTTTCTTGAGGAGTAACCGAATAATGATTGACTTGAGGAACATAAGGATCAAAGTTAAATCTACCAGGGACAACCATCCTACGAGGGACGTGAGCTGCAGATGAACTAACTGTAGAACCACCAAGGAAATGAAATGAGGGGGCAGCATTCGAACATCCAACAACTTTAGAAAGATGAGCACTAGGACCAATAGCCATGTCTGACAGGATTTCTAATTCTGGGCTATTAGCAACCTGAAAGTCAGGGAGAACAAAAATCAAACAAATAAGATACAAAAGATAGCAAATAAAATGACACAAATACAAGCAATAAACTGGAGACAAAAATAGAAAAGGGCGAAATAAGAAAGAAATATCTATACCTTTAAAGGATTACGACTACTTGATGCAGGTTCAGCAAAATTCTTCAGCTTGTTGTAAACAGCATCATTTGACCTAGAAAGCTCTTGACACCTAGCAACAAAGCTAGAGCTGCCGACAATATGAACATCATCTACTACCTCACTAACCTACAGAAAAATACAAAAATCGCAAGAAACAAACTAGCATGAGAAAAATGCATTACTAAAATCAAAAAAAGAAAAGAAACTTAATAAATACAGAAAGTAATAACACCTTCGGACCATCTTGGTGAGATTTCTTGATTACATCAGGGAACATAAGTCAACAGTGGGAGGTTTCGCATGATTGGTTGACTTAGAAATATCAGAATGAGGGAGAGTAACCATAACAATGCAATCCTGAAAAAAGAAAAAATAGAACAAATCATTAAATAAATTAAAAATGAAACTACTACAGAAAGAGACAAAGAAAAAGAATACAAGAAATACATACCTCGCCATTAGGTGAATCAAATGACTTCAAATATCTGTCAGCAGCGTATTGAGAACACTGCACATCACCTAACTACACAGAGAAAAACCATTAAACCAAACAAACAAAGAGAAAATGCAGAGATAAAATGCAATAACATCAACTCCGAAATTATTACTAACCTCATTGTGGAAATACTGCGACAAACGAATTGGAACAAGAGTTGATAGGTCTCTAAAAGAATTTGCATCTTCCATAGGAAAATTGCCATCAGCATGAACTGGGGTGTCGTTGCAAACATTAGGAGGTGATTGAATACCAAGAGCACGATTTAGCTCGGCTAAAGACGGGATTCCAAAAGCATTAACACCAACTTTCTCCTCGCAATCCTTAGCAGGACCATCTATACAACAAATAAAAACAAAAGTCAACTGAAGAAGCACAGAAATAACCCTATAAGAAATAAAAGTTTCAATAATAAGATACAAAGAAAGGGAAAAAAATAAACAATGCCTGATAGCAACACAAAAGAATCAACATCAGGGATGCCACAATTAGACTTTGAAGGAGAATTACCTGAAAAATAAGAAAAGAAAACACAACCTGAATAAGAGCAACTATAAAGACAAAACAGGATGGTGAAACTGATACGCAAAATAAAGATAACAAAGAAAATCAAAACCATTAGGATGACAAAAGGATTACCTTTGGGTGGTACCGGAGGCATTGAAATGGAACCTTTTGATTTATCTTCAGACAACAAAGCGCAGAGGGGAACAGGAACTTGATTTACCACAGCCTACAAAACAATAAAATCAAGCAAAAGAAATATGAAAGAACTATAACAAAGAATAAAGCACAAAAGAACCTTCCAAGAAGAAAAACATGCACACCTCATCACGCACTTTAGCAGGAGTAGAAGAGCTAGATAACACTACTGGATTGTGTAAACCACCATCAATAAGAAAATGAGGAACAACAGGAGTAACAGGAGATGACAAAATACGACTCTCTTGCTGAACTACAGCCTCTGGAATATCATCAACCTTAGCAAACTCCCTATTGGCGATAGCAGAATGAATAGAAACAGACTTATTGCCTACAAAACACAAAAGACAAGCAGAAAAGCAGTCAATACATTAAATAAAATCACACAAGGAGAGGATAAAGAAAGAGCTAAAAAGATTAATAAAAAGAAAAGAGAAGGGACTAACCAAAAAAGAACTTGCTCATTGACTGATTCTCACTGCCAAACACTTTTGGGGTAGAATGAAGGTGCGCCGTAAAAGATGAGTGCAACACACATTCCTATACATTGATAACAAGAGACTCTGCCCAATCTACGAATATCTTAGGCTTGTCTTGGTTTCTAGTCTGAACAAGCTCTATGACTTCCAGAGCAGTCTGACACAAAATAAAAGATAATCAACTATAATGACAAAAAAACTAAACAAGAGACAAGATCAGCAAAAGCAACAATAAATTGCTGAATAATACAACCTCAGTACAACAATTACCTGAGAGCCAAAGCGAGGACCAATAGTTCTTTGCACTTTCATGGCAAAAGTACCATCAGAAGGACCAATATCAACACTCTTACTGCCTGAAGATTTTTCAATAGAACCCTGAAACAAGAAAAAAATAGCACATGCACAAAGATAAGAAAATTAAAAAACTGAAGCAAGCAGCACCTAAAAAACATATGAAGAGGAAGGAAAAGAAAATAACCTGCAAATTAACTGGAGCACACAAGCGCTTCAATGGCCTCTTTCCATAAGAGCGGCTATTGTTTCTGTCAAGCTCTGAAAACTGCTTGACTTTGTTACCTCTCCATGCAAGAATCCGAGGTTTCACATCAGGGACAGAGTGAAGGCCAAAGTTCAAATGATCAAGGTAAGAGACCTACAAACAAACACAAACGGCAGTAAAACAACTGACCACTGAACTAATAATAAATACGAATAATATAAACTAGAAAATAAATAAAAATAAAGAAAACTTACAGCAAAAGCATAGTGGCATCCACCAAACGTCACTGATCTTTTGGAAGCAACTTTAGTGGAGTCCTTAAACTTTTTTATGCTACTCAAAAGCCACTCGTAAACAAAACTAGACAGATCGTAGCCACACACAGACCGACAATCCTTAAAGATATGGAGGTACTTCGGACTAGGACTGAGGCTAGAGTTGGGACAAAGGAAAGTAGAGGAAGTGACAATCATGAAACAAATGAAGATGTCATCATCAGGCAAATCGACTTCAACAGATTTAAGCTTGTTGGCGAAAAAGGACACTGGAGGAATACTGGTAAGATTGAAATGAGAGAGGATAAAATGACGGCCAGACTCAGGATCACAAACAAGTGGCTCGCTATCTACTGGGAGGTCAAGGATGTCATGGATATCATACTTAGTTAAGGGGATAAACTTCCTTTTCAACTGAAACTCAGAAGCAGGAACATCAAACATGGATGCAAGCCACTTAACAAGCCTAAGAGGGACCTCGGTCCTGACAAAATTGAGGAGACAACCCATGCCATATTCCTCAATAACACCCTTATACCTAGGACACATACCATCAACAACACCTGAGAAGAACTTTCCAGAATATCTAGTGAATGTGGAACAAACGGGAAAATCAGAAGATCGTTTCTGCCTTTACAAAAAAGAAAATGAGAACTACATTAATATTACAAAACGAGCAACCAAAGAGAGAAGAGACAGAAAATAAAACACAAGAAGAGAAAGGGACCAACAACATTCCTTCTCCTAGCAGATGATAATTTCCTCTTCAAGTATTTGACTTTCTGTAAAAAACAAAAACATCAAACCAAATAAAAAGGATAAATCATCAGAAAAATAAAAACATGAATTAAAACTAGATCAGAAAGACTTACATGATTCACATAGAAATTGAAAAGAGCTTTATCAAACCATCCATTATCACCAGAACAATCCTGAAAAGTAATTCAGTCAACAAGCACAAAAATTAATAAAATGAAAGAGAGAATAAAAAAAAGAAAATGAAAGAAGATAACAAGACAAAAATAACTTCCAAAGACATAGCATTAGAACCATCTTCAGCAAAGTCATTAGTCACAAAAGGATCTTTCAAAGAATCAGCACTCTCAACAGAAGAAACTAGCGGAACATCCTTGTGAGGGACTTTCCGTGGTCTCCCCATTGAGAGACTAGCTGAAAATTATAGAGTAATGGGGCTCAATTACAAAGTTAAATTCCACAACAAATACACAAGAAAAGGGAGCAATCAGGGTTTCAAGGAAAAATATGGGGCATATTAATACAGTGCGAGTATCGCTAAAAATACAATGAATAAACCAACCTAAATATAGTGAAACTCTGAGGAAGTACACTGCCAAAAAAACTGAAGATAAATTACACAGTGGGGATATTACAGTGAGGATTACACTGTACTTAGGGAAAATATTACACAGTAAGTCTAGGACAAATTACACAGTAATTACAAGATAAAGAAGCATGAGGATTACACTGTACTTAGGGAAAAAAATACAGAGTAATTATAGGACAAAAATACACAGCAATTACCAATAAAACAAGCATGATGATTACACTGTAATTAGGGTATAATACACTGTAAATGCAGGGTAAGCTACAGTGTAACTCTAGGACAAATTACACAGTAAATATGGAAAAATTTACACCATAAATTAGGGTATATTACACTGTAATTGCACGGTTACAGTGTAACTACAGGACAAACTACACAGTAAATATGGAGAAATTTACACTGTAATTAGGATATATTACACCGTAAATGCAGGGGTAAAGCTACAGTAATTGGGGGTTACACTGTAATTAGGATATATTACACCGTAAATGCAGGGGTAATGCTTGCACCGCGCACGAACGAATGCTTGCACCGCGCACGAACGAATGATCATCTGCCGAGTCAAACGTACGTGCATGCATGCGCATGCTTGCACAGCACCTGCCGCCTGGCGTGCTGGCGGCCGGTCCCTCCACTGCTTGTAGCGATTTTGGCCGAAATGGGATTCCGGCCGGCCGCCAGGAGCAGTGGCGGCAGGTCCCACCCGCCCGGCCGGTCGCCAGGAGCGGTGGCGGCAGGTCCCACCCGCCCGGCCGGCCGCCAGGAGCGGTGGCGGCCGGTCGCACCCGCCCGGCCGGCCGCCAGCGCTGGTGGCGGCAGGGGGGGTCTGATCCGGCAATTTCGTTCACAGGTGGTCTCTTTTGACAATTCGACTCGCCAGGTGGTCCTTTTAGACAAAAATTCCTTACACTGCTATTCTGGGGGAACACTGCAAGTCTAAGGTAAAAAATACACCGAGAAACACACTGAAAATAAGCATGAAATTCAGAGAGGTACAGAAGGATACTTGGACTAACACTACAACCGCACTGCAAGCACATACAAAATCAGAGAAATTCAGGTACCGGGGGGGATGAACATCTACATGTAACAACATTTAAACATGACGAAATTCAGGGGCTACAACATCAAAACAAAGAGCAGCCAGCTACAACTACAACTACAACCCAAACCAGACCAACTGCAACTACATCAAACGGCAAAGCGACAGACACCCCACGCCATGCCAGACGAACTGCAACCAGTGGCGAATCTACCAGGGGGCTTCGACAGGCTCGAGCCCCCCCCCCCCCCCCCCCCCCTCCAAAAATTGGAAAAGAAAAATTACTAGTATTCGTATCAAAATTTTGACCTTATTTGGACTAAAGGATTGAGAGTTTTTGACTTTTTCTACTCACTGTTAACTTTGAGCGCTTGCAAGATTCGCCACTGACTGCAACTACATCAAACTACGGAATCCACCGCTGAAAAACTTCGCCTACCTCCACATCAACAGCAGAAAACGGACGGGATTTGGCCTACGTCCACATCTACAAGCAGGGGAGAAAACGACCACAACAAAACAGAAGACCACGGCATGGCGGACTACGCATGGCGCACTACAAGCTCCTACACAACTCAGGCGCACTACGCATGGCGGACTAGAACACCACAGCAGCAACATGCACCTGCCGCGGATCCAAAAAATCACCTACCGTGGATCCACGGATCCAAAAATCACCTAGATCTGGAACTACACAGCCACAAAGCACGGGCAAAACGCGAGAGACAAGGACAACCAACCGGGGCAGCCGGGGATCGAAGAGAAAAGGGAGAAGAAATCAAAATCCAGCAGTGGAATAGCTCGGAATCGCCATGAACAGAAGGAATCGCCTCCCCTCCTCCGCCACTTGAGCTCTCTCCCTCTGCCTTATCGAAACAGAACCACCCAAATGAAAGGGGAAACGACACCCACTCCAAAATTCAAAAAGGACAAAAACCAAACAGTGCCGGGTCGGGGGCAGTAACGGGCTGAGACAAAAAAACCGAACCCGAGAAAAGAAAACCACCCGAACAAACACAACGCCAGCGCGAATCTCCGCACGAGAACGGACGGACATAGATTTGAATGACAACGAATTAAAAAACACGCGACTGAAAAATAGCAAATCCGTTATATTATTATAGCTGGGGCTGTTACATCGGGGGGCAGGAATGATTGACAGGGGCGTTTTGAATATATCCTTCGAGCGTTTTATGAAACATGCATCATGCATGCATGCATGCAAAGATCTGAGTCGTCGTGTGTGTCTCGCTCTCAGTTTATGCATGCGTGCGCCGTCAGCGACGACCAGGCCAGACCACGGTGATATGGCATGCATGCCCTGCTCCGGCCCTTCAGATCCAGATGCTTCATTGGGCAACCTTAAGGTACGCACATGTGTGTTTCACGTGTGGTGTTTTGCAAGAGGATATGCATTGCGCAGGTCCACGTCGAAGGCGAGCTGCCATGGAGGAGAGAGAGAGCAAAAAGACGGTGGTTTGCAGAGCAGTTTGGGGGAGAGAGAGAGGGTGGTCCATGGGGAGCCGTCTCCTCTGCCGTGCAAAAGGCACGGCAGGTGCTACAGTATCCTGCCTTTGGGCCATCTGGCAGCCATCAGATTCAGTACGAATGTCTCGGAGCTATCGCCACAGGGCGTAAACAGTCTATATGCTACAGTAAGAGACCATTACATACTGATACATGTCACAAACAGTGCACACTGCCGTCCCTTCTTTTTCTTTGATGGGGGGTACTGTAGCACATGCGCACGGCAGAGGAGCCGGTTCCGGTCCATGGATATAAGTGATCCTGCATGTTGTTGTTGCTGGGAGTTGCAGGAAGAGTTCTTTCTTTTACCCTCTTTTCATATTTATTTTTTACCCATGGTCATCAATGGGGCTGGTTTTCTCGATCTCTTTACTTATAATTTAGGATTTTTTTTTTGCAGGAAATAATTTTGATTTTCAGTTGAGTGCAAATTGTTTGCTTAAATTATGCTCAGAACTTGGTTTAGGCAAAATTATTTTAAATGTTACCTGCTTATCTACTCACACTTTCTCTAAGCAGAAAACAAATCTCACGGCATTACTCCGAACTCATTTTAGTGTTAGAGCATCCAAAGTGTATGAATTTTGCTGCCTCTAAGCCCTCTCTCTCTCTCCTCTTGGAGACAACCTCTGAAGTCGTCCTTGGCGGAGGGATTGATTCAGGTGGGGATAAGGAGAGACTGTTGTGGGTGGATGCAGGGCCGGTCCTGACTTTTCGGGGGCCAGACCAATACCAAAACCTGGGGCCCCTCAATATAAATATCAAATAATAGCAGTATATATATATATATATATATATATATATATATATATATATATATATATATATATAATGTTATCAATAAACACTTTATATGTGTCCAAAAGCAATATTTGTATTAGACACCAAGTCGCTTACGGTTTTGCTTTCCCCTCCTCCCTCTACAGTAGAGAGAGGCGAAAAAGGCGAACCGGCGCAAATCCCCTTTCCCCGCCGGCGAGAGCGCGGATCCCGGCCTCCTCCGCTCGCTTCGGCGGCGGGAGGAGGTGGGGATCCCGTTTCTCTGCGTCAGGCGTGTAGATAGGGTAGATTTAGTGGCTGCCGGCGTCGATTTGGTGAGGAGTTTGATGCCGCTCCGGCGAAATAAATCCGCCGCCCTTCCTCTCCCTTGCCGGCGCTGGCGGTGCCGGTATGTGGACGGCATGGTCTTCCCGCTGATCTATGGATCTAGCGGTAGCTCGGCTCCCTTCCCCGTTGGTGGCAGCGGTGGTTCGAAGGGGGATTTTGCTCCTCGGAGACCGGTGGATCTCGCGAGTTCTGCTGTCCTCTGGCTGGTCGGCGCGGCGATAGCGACGGCTTTGCCTTGTGAGTATTGGCCTCCCCTTCCCCTCTGTCGTTGTATCGGCGAGCTCCCCGTCGGCGGTACAGGGGCTGGGTCTAGGTGTGCTGCGGGGGATGGAACTCAGGTTTGTGGCGAAGCTCCGACGGCGTCAGGCTTCTCTCCGGTGTGCTGGTCACTTGTGGCTGAAGTTGGCAGACTTCCCGGTCGCCACGGTCGTCTTCAAAAGGATGCTTGCTCCGGCTATGGAGCGGCAACGGCGCGCCTGCAACTCGCTCCGGCGAGATTTGTCTGCGCTGTGTGGTCTGAGGACCTAGTTATAATTTTCTTTACTTCTGGGGTCTTCTGTACTACTGTTGGATCTTCAATATAATCCTGAGATCCTTTTCACAAAAAAAAGCAATATTTGTATTAAATAATTTATACATATTGAGTACTTTAAAATTTCTTCTAATGTTCCTAGATGCATACTTGCATAGTCACAAATGATGATATCAATATCAATATGATCCAATATTTTCTTCTCAATGCATAAAATTGCGAAATCATTTAACCTCTCCCGTGACATGACTGATCTCAAATGGTGCTTCAATAATTACAACTTTGGAAAGTTTTTGTAAGGCGATGACACGGCCAGATGCATAATCTCTAATATAAAAGATCCAATGAGCAATGATACTTCTCTTAGATTTTTTTTTACTGGAGACTTAATTTAGAAATTAGATCATTTAAATCAACATCAGATGAACCACTTAGAGAAAAAGTTCTTTTAAATTTGGTGCAACAGTTTTCTAGCTCAAAACCATCCGACTTCAAAGTCGTTGAACTAATTAAAAACTAAAATATACTCCATAGCTGTCCTCCGTGACTGGAGTTTGTGAAACTACTTGTCTACTCGATTGGCTTGCACCAAATCGCATCGGACATAGCGTTCTTGCTGGTTGTTCTTGACATATCGTATCAACAAGTCGACAAAAATATTCAACCAACAAATGTGACCCTTGTTTGCCTCGGGCTCAGCTTTACTTTCGTAGACGCAACTCGTCGGGGACGACCATGAGAAATCATGCCGAGACGCATGTGCACAAGCTAGCTCGCATCAAGCGGACTGATCTTGCCTGATCGATTTGCTCCTCAATAGGCGTGTTTGGATGCTCGCATGGATTTTGGCGCCTTGCACGAGTGGCCCAGTAGAGCCTGGTTGAGGAAATGCAGACTCTGGGCCATGTTATGCACCATGTTTGGTTGTCCACAAAGCCCCATGCTGCATGAGAACAGAAACACAAGCATGACGTTTGGTTGCATGTCTGCGCTTTCCAGATGCAACGTGCGGCTCTTTGGTTACGTGCGATGGTTAATCTCACCTCTTGTCCACACGGTGAACTTACCTCACACCACTACACTTGAACAATTTTATCTATGAGCGTGAAAATAAAAAAACTTATAACATGATAGTTGTGTGGAACAACGAGATGAAGCTAGTGGTCAAAGAAAATTTCAAACGGTCGACCATGTGCGATGAATTTGCCGAAATTCGTCTAAACTAACAGGCACACGTGAATACGTTTGTACAGTCCAGTAGGAGATATAGATCTATTCGTCTACGACCGTCGAAACAGAAAACTTACAACACGAAAGTTGTGTGAAACGACCAGATGAAGCTACACCTCGAAGGAAATTTGAAACGGTCGACCGTGTGCAACGAATTTTGCAAAATTCATCTAAAAAACTTCAAACATAAACACGAAATTGAAGATTTACAGTCAACGAAACTAGAAACCAATTGCGGAAATGGAATCACAATGTCGATGTGCATCTTTTTCGTGTATAGCTTATCTCGAATCGACGCACCGTTGCGTAGATTAGAAGGAATTAGGTGGAGGAGATTAAGGAAGGTGAGGAGGACAGCAAAGCTAAGTACCAGACAAACTCTGGGCTGCATCGTCAGAGCCACCAGGTGCACTCCCTTGCGCTCGCTCGGGCCTGGCTCGCTAAAAATGGTCGATTCGATCGTTTCTCCAGAGTCAGGCTGTGCGCTGCTTTAGGTTTCGTGCCATGCAGGCCTAGCCAAGCGCGTGGGCATTCAAACGGGCCAAATTTGGCCCCCCAGAGCCTGCATGGGTTGCGGGCAACCAAACATGCCCTAAAGCTAGCTAGAGATATACCTATACGTGGTTAGTTTTTTTTACAGCGTCGTGCACGAGGTTAGCTTGATGGCCTCATTGATTGATTTCTGCTGGGAACACATGCACGCGAGGCATGGGAGCGCGGGAGCTATATCTCGCTTAGTGCAAGTGCTCCTTCCGACTCGCCTGAAGCTTCGTCCCCGCACTGTAGCTATTGGGACGGCCCATTTCGTCTGTTTTTTTTTCATTCGCTGTTTTTTGCTCGGGTTCGCTGGGTTTAGTTCATGATTTTCTTCTATTTTCTTTCTGTGTGGGTTCCTTCTCCGGTTTTGGCCTTTTTTTTTGTATTTTCTTCGGGTTTTTTATTTCTACACCGGTTTTTCTTGTTTTCCTTTTTTTTCTCTTTCTTTTCGGTTTTCTTATGTTTTTTTCCTTGGTTTTTCTTTTTTTGCACTGTTTTTCACCGGTTTTCTTGTTTCCTTTTTCTCTTTGGTTTTCTGTTGTTTTTTCTTTTCTTTTCTATTTCCTTCATTTTTCTTCGGTTTTTTTGTTTCTTTCTTAGTTTTCATCAGTTTTCTTCGTTTGGCTTCGGTTTGGTTTTATTTTTCTATATTTTTCTTCGTTTCCTCTTGGGTTTTCTTTGGGTTTTCCGTTTTTCTTCGTTTCTGAGTGTTTCTTTTGTTTCTTTCTTCCGTTTCTTCAGTTTTCACCATTTTTCTTCGTTTTTTCTTCAACACATGTCTACATTTTTCATACACATTTGTACATTTTATGTATATACCAGGAACATTTTTTAAATACATGATTACCATTTAAAAAAAATAATGTTTGATGACTACTTTTTTCATATCCATTGCACATTTTTGCTATATATCAGGAACATTTTCTAATACATATTTAACATTATTGAAATATATGATTAACATTTTTTATACACAATCAACATTTTGTTAAATTTATGTTTTTATGTTAAAAAATTTTAATACATGTTGAACATTTTTCATATACATTAGGAACATTTTTTGTACACGTTTAACATTTTTGAAATAGATGATTAACATATTTTCAAATATTTGTGTTTGATGACTACTTTTTTCGTACACATTGTATATTTTTGGTATACATCAGGAACATTTTTTTATGCACATTTAATATGTTTGAAATATATGATTAACATTTTTTTGATACACAATCAACATTTTTAAAAATCTATGTTTATATGTGTAATTTTTTTAATACACGTTCTACATTTTTGGTATACACCAGCAACAATTTTTTGTACATGTTTAACATTTTTGAAACAGATGATTAACATGTTTTAAAAGCATATATTTTTCGATATCTACACTTTTCCATACGCATTATACATTTTTTGTATACATCAGGAACATTTTTTATATACATGTTTAAAATTTTCCAAATAAATGATTAACATTTTTAAAAACTTATATTTTTATGTCTACTTTTTTCCATGCTCATTGTACATTTTTTGTATACATCGGAAACATTTTTCTATACACATTTAATATTTTTCAAATGCATGATTAACATTTTTCAAAAATGTATGTAAAGTATATTTTTTAATATATATGTTTAGATTATTCGGAAGTATAAACATAAGTAAAAAAAGAAATCAAAAACGAAAAAAAAAGTGAAAAAAAGAAGAAAAAAAACGAGGCAGTGGACTCCCTCGCGCCTGGGCCGGCCCAGTATGGCGCTCGCTTCAGTCGAGGCTACCATCGTCCTCGCGTCGAGCGAGGTATAGGCGCGCCCGCAAAGGAGTCGATAACCAAAGGCCCTTCGAGCCAGTCCTCGTACATAGCCCACACCCAGGCTGGGGGCCGGCCCTGGGTGGATGCACTCAGGGAAACTGAAAGGTTCAATATGCATAATACACACGCACCAATCTCGAAGCAGTGTGCTCCGTTAGATAGCTAGTGGACGTACAGGTAGCTAGGTACGAAAAAACTGCTTTGCGCAAACTCCATTCGTACGTCGTCTTGTTAATCTCTACTCCTAATGTCCCCGTTGGTAGGCTAGCATCCACGGGTTTTTTTCGTCCCCCATTTTCGTCTGGTTTTTTTCGTCCCACCTCCCCTCCGTCTGGTTTTTTTTCGTCCCACCAACAAAAAAAGATCGAGCGAACACCCACCATTTTTTTCTATCGATATCCTGGAGAAAATGCCCCGAGAAAGTCCAGTGGCGTCCCGCAAACCCTAGCCGCCGCTGACCTCCCCTGCCTTTGTCGCATACGCACACCATCCTCTTCCCCTCCCTCCCGCTAGCGGCCTCCCTCCGCTCCGCGAGGCAGATCGATCGAGACCCATGGCCAGGGTCGCCACTGTGCCTCGCCGCGCAGCGCATGGGGTCTCCACCTCCCCTCCCTCATCTTCCTCCCTCAAACGCTGGCAGCAATGACCGTGAGTGTGGCTGCTCCTCGCCCGTGCTCCGGCAGCCGTCCCCTGGCCCCCCTCCGCCGACGCCAGACAGAACAAGGTGGGTTCAACCGGCAGAGCCCTGGGCGAGATCGCGTGCGAGTGGACGGAGGAGCAGGTGCCTGTGGTCGTGGTGGACCATGGGTGGAGTCGAAGCAGAGAGCCGGGGCGTAGGAGATGAGGAGAACGGGGTAGGCTTCACGATGGAAGGAGATACGGCGGCGGAGGAGGAGGTACAGGTGGATGTCAGCAATCTGCCCCCTACGACGTCGATGGTGAGCACCACGCGCAAATGTTCCTCTTACCTTGCTACCTCTTCCATGCTGCACTAATTTCCCCCTACGACTCAATCAGACCTCAAGCTACTCCCTAATTTTTGTAATTTGCATTATGGTATATTCTGAATTCTTGTTGGGTACAAGGAAAGAAGTGGCAGGGGATCTGCAATTGTGTTGGAGTAAAGTTTAGTGATGTTGGTGTTTCTTCTCAAGATTTTCATTCTTTTGGCACTACAAACTTCTCAAGCAAATTCGTGTGATCTATTTATTTGAGTCCTAGGTTGTAATCTGTCTATCTAAGACACCTGGCGTACAACCGTGTAATCTATCTATTTGAGGTCTGATTGTGCTTTCCTGATCTAACTTACAGTGCAAGTAGTCCATTTAACACCAAGTCAGAAGAAAAAAACTATATTCATCCATGTGATGCCATTCATTTGCTAAGTGCTTCTGAACATTTTTGGTTCTGATGCATTTGCTTCTGAATCATGACATGTGGTTTTCTTTTTTTATCTGGTTATGCTGCATTTTTAGATATAGCAACTGTTCAAGTCATGCAATAAAGATGACACTATTGAGCACAATCTTGTTATGGCCGAAACAATTGCCTTGCGTCATAATTTTTTATGGGTTAATTAACAGGGATATAATGCCGAACACTTGGAGCACACTTTATTATTAGTGCAGTGCAGATTGATTGTGCAATTTGGGATGTAAGAGCACATTTAGATGGATGTGGTGGTAATAGAATAGGAGTACTAAATATGTTATGTGTGTTCTGTACAAAACTCTTTCCCTTTTGTTCCATGTTTTGTTCATATGCAATCATCCACCACATCGGTATCGCTAGACTGCATGCTTTGATCTGTTTTCATGCTGCTCAATTGGAATTTCTCTGCATTTTGTCGAAACATGGCTGTGTAAGCTTTTGATTAACCTGTAACAGTTAGCATGTCTTGTATCTATTTGATCAGTTTTGCCAAAGAATATGAACACACATATTGTATAAATTTTACATGGATTTACATGATGGGCAATTAGCCTTGGTCTTTTCATATGGTATAGTTCTAAATTCAGTTTAACATGGATCTTGATAATACTTTCTTGAAGTCGAAGTAGGCATCAGGGTCAGGTAGACTAAAATTGCAATTATTAGCGTAATTAGCATTGCTACCTCTGTCGGAGTTATTCTAAGGATTTGGCCTCAATCACTAATTATGAAGATTCAGTTCTCATTGTGCCCACTTGACGCTGTCAGCGAGATCCTTTATGCCTTATAATTCAGGTTGTTGTATTCTTTCCTACCACATCCATTGTGTTGTTTTGTTATGCTAAATTAACCACTGGATCGGGGGTATGCTGTCAGCGAGATCCTTTATACCTTATAATTCAGGTTGTTGTATTCTTTCCTACCATGTCCTTCGTGTTGTTTTGTTATGCTAAATTAACCACTGGAGGTACAGCCACCCAGTAAGCTCTTCCTTATCTTCCATCTCCTCTCTTAAATTTTCTATGGTTCTTGGTTTGATTCTCAATAAAGAGATTATTGTACCTCCAGTAACTACTTGAGTTTTTGGTTATGACCTGCCCTGTTTTGTTGGTACAGATTATTGTACTACTATCTTGTGTAGCAAATATTTACTGAGATGGGATAATAGGTATACTGTTTTTCTATTTCACGACTTCATGTGATTTCTTCCTGGTCTATGTCAAGTTATTTTTGTTCTGAATAATTTACCAACACAGTGCAGGTTCATGTGTGCACGCGGAAGTTGCCGCCGCTGGGGACGTGGACACACACGGGAGCATGTCCTTTGATCGATTTGTTGTGTGTTGAAGTCTGTGTTCATCTCAGAGAAATTCTGTCGCAGCCTCATTCGTACGTATGCTTCGATCTGTTTTCATGTTGTGTTCTTGGGCCTTCATGCTTGGTTCTTGGGCGTTCGTGCTCTCTACAGCCCCTCTCTAAGCCTTTTGATTGACTCTAGGTATGAACTATGGGTGGAGACGTTGGACCCAAACAGCTGGGTTTCCCGGCCATCCGCACCAGGGTATCAAGACCGTCACCTACATGCTTGAGGTATGCATGCAATCCTGCTGCTGTTTGTGTGCACTTCGTTCTTAATTTGCTTAGGAGTTTGGACAGATACATTGACAGAGTTATGTGCTTAGGAGTTTGGAGGAAAGGTAGATTTAATTTCAGTACACTCTATGCCAAGAGACACTCTTATTTTGCTGTCATACACATATTACTGCAGGACCATAGCGGACCATTGCAATGCGGCAAATCAAATTTCAATATTCAGCACTCTTCTATGTGGATCAGTAAGTTGTTTATCTTACTTTCACTTTTAAATTGCTTGTTGAAGACACTCGATTCACTTTGTGCCTGTTACTTTAATCTTGCTAAGTGCATACAAAAAAAGTTCTACTTGCCCCTTGTCATGCCCAAAATCGAATAGCATTGCAAATTAGTTTACACGAAATCTGATCCTGTAGTTAAATATTATTTGGTCTAAGAAATGAGATGAAGTTTCTCCCTAGAATATAGAATGGACTGAAAACAAAACCCAAGATGTGAATTCAAACCCCCAAAAGAAATTACTTGCATACCTTGTTGAGATGATCTTTTTCAAGTTTCTGCCTTTACCAGCTTGGTGAATGAATCATTTGAGCTCATGGTACTTGTCTCACTTCTCACTCCAACTGACTTCTTACTCCTGAAAGCAAACAGAATTGAAGGTCACATAGTATACACAGGAATAACACATCATTCATCTACTTTATATTTCCTAGATTCAGTGTAGTATAAAGGTATAACCTAAAAAAGTAAATGTGGTGAGTCAAGAAGAAATGCAGATAAAGAGAATAGTAAAAGAGAGAGCTCGCCTAAGAAGTAAGACAACTTATGAATTGTGAGTTGTGACTGAAAAAAAGCAGGCAGGTATGCAGGGGTGATTTAATTACAGGTGAATAAACCACACGATGAAGAATATATTTTAGTAGAGATGAAGAATGCCTACATCTGTAGTATCAGTCCTTTATTTTGTCCATTTTAGTAGAGATGAAGAATATACCAGGGGAAACGAGAAGCATTTTTTTTTGGCATATGCCAACTTTCTAAATGCTTACGATGCAAAACATAACAGGAAACATATAATGTCCATGTGTTCCTGCTTGTTACAGTAAGTCCAGGTGTAGAATTAATATTTATTTAAACTCTACTGGATATGCAAAAAAATAGTACATGATTGCCATGCAGCAACGCACGGGAGTTTTGACAGCCAACATCCCCTGCTGCTATATTTGTAATAAGACCAACATCTACAACATGAGCAGCATGATTTTGTTCTCTCCTTGTCTTGGCTACAGACCAGGGGATCAAAGTGCAACCATTTACTTTAATTTCCTTGTAGATAGTGTGGAGTCTGGACAAGTTTGGGCCCGTGTCTAGGACAGCAGAGACTACCACAGAGGCATCCGATTCCAGTATGACAGTATCTTCAGAACAACCAGGCAAGAAGTGGAGGGAGTATGTAGTCCATATTGGAAGCTCTAAAAGGTCTTATATTTAGGAATGGAGGGAGTATCAACCATGAGCCTTCATAATTAGGCGATTATTATAACCATCAATAAGAATCAAAAAAGTTGTGACATATGCTACTGTTCAGGTAATTGTAAATGTTTATTTACTTCATTACTTGTAGAGTGTTCACATACTTTAATATAGAACTGACCTGTTATTGTGATTTTCATGCGGAAGGTTATGTGATCTGGAAGAGAATCACATAAAGTTGTGTCATAATCGGAAAGAACTGTATCTATGTAAGTAGGGAAGCCTGCTCAGAAGCTGAATACATACTTGTTGTCTTCATCAAGGTAGATGTTTGCACCTTTTATAACAGATAACAGATTGACACCATCCTCCTGTGCAAGAAAAATATGAATTTCAAATTGTACTACAAAAAATATAGTGGTTGGCATGAATATTATAAAATCAAATGAAAACACCGGACTGGCTCCGAAACATTTTGATGAATTGCGAGTGTACCAAGAGTTATGAAAAGATCGGCAGGGTTTAAAATATACTCGCTTTATTTATTTATTTACCCCCTTTTCTATTTTATCATGGCTTGGAAAGATCAGAAAACAAAAGCCTGATCTTGCAGAATGCAAACTGGTGATTCCTTTGGTCAAAATGGAGACTCAAAGGTGTTCTGAACAATAGCATTCCCTCTAGCAAATTTTGAGCAAAACCAAACATAATTAAAGATTATCCCTCTTATGTTGGTTGCATACTGGAACGGTGTGTAGAGAGACATCTAGCTTTGTATTGATAATTCACCTTGTTTACATACTTATATATTTTACTTTAAGTACATACACACATCGGTGAAAGATAACCAGTGCTAGACCAACAAGTTGAATTTGAACCTGAAGAGAAGCCATGACCTAGGCACCTATCACTGGGCTATATCTATACAGGAATACAAAAATGCCGATGAAGAAAACAAACAAAAAAGTTCAATTGAGCATGTGGAGATGCACAATCCTCATGCAATCCGAACAGCTAATTCAATAAATGGTCCTCAAAAAATATGAATGGATGGTCAAGGGTTCTCCAGAAAAACTGTACATGCACTACAGTACACACCTCGAAAATTTGGAAGACATCCTGTTTGCTTCAGCATTCCTCTGTATGCAAATGAGGACAGCATTAGCTAGCATATATCCTCAAAGAATTATACAAATCAGATTGGAGCTTCTTCTCTGCTACCGTTAAGCAAACTATGTCATACATCAGCTTAAAGAAAATAATTCAAAACTGTAAGAATTCTTTTGTTTCAGAGAAAACTTAACTATATTAGATAGTGTAACAACTAATAAACAGGCACCCCAATGCTAGATGTAAATCTTAATGGGATACTCAGGCATTAATTTAAATCACGTATATTCTTTGGTTATGCTGATCAGAAATTTTGTTAAGCAAAATAGTCTAAGCAGCGATGTATCAAACTCATGTAGATGTATGTCCAGAATCCTATCAGGTATGCAGAGAATCACTACCAGCATCATATCACGAAGCACCTGGGCATACAGAGACATAATGTTCTCGAAAATACAATTTACTTCTATAAATAAGTTCATTACGAAAAGATGGCAACATAAGCAAAGGACATACAAGTGGGATAGGCCTGCTGCAGAATGCAGATTGATTATAGTTGATTATAGAAGAAAAAACAACGGTCTCGAATTGCATAAAAACACCAACATAAGTTTTCAACCGGGATGAATCGAGATGTACGCACGGGCCATGAGATTGGGAGGAGAAGATAGACGAAGGAACGGACGGAGTTGTGGGGGCTGCAGTAGTCCATCTTCCTGCCGGCGCTGTCGAAGATGAGGACGCCGAGGTCCGCCTCGCAGAGCACCGCGAGCTCCTGCGCCTTCTTCAGCAACCCAGCGCTGTGCCTGCCGAAGGTGGCCCGCCTGGAGACGTCGTTGGACCGGCACAACAACTACGTGGCCGGCGGCCAGATCGGGCTGCTCACAGCACCAGATGTGCGGTCCCGCTACTCACCGGAGATATCGCGGTGGAGGGGATGTGATCCGGCGGGAGTGGAGGGGATGAGATGCGTCGGGAAGTGAAGGGGACGGGCGGCGGCAGTGAGCGTGGAGAGGAGGCAGCAGATCCCAGCCACTGCGTTGATGTATAGCGGCGGCGACCAGTGCGTGGAGAGTGAGATGTGAGCGAGGGCGCGTGCCTGTGCTGTGGAGAGAGTGAGAGCCGTCTCGCGACTTTTTAAGATTTTTTTTTGCAGGTTAAGATATTTCTTTTTAAGATCAGAAGGAAAGGAGAGGCTGACTGCGTTGCATTTGCTTGGAAAAATCAGAACTTTTTAAAGTAAGAATATGCATCTTCCAACTTCTCCTCTGCCAAACCGGAAACCGGAGGCGACCGTCTACTCCCTGTCGTGTGCCGGCGAGACCATCGGTCCCCTGCCCCTCCGTTCGTCGCTCCGGTGGCGAGAGGGTGGGGAGACTCTGGTTCTCTGTTTCCAGCTTGTAGATAGGGTCCGGGACCTGTGTTCTTGGGGCGTCGCTCGGATGGCGGTGGCGGCGCCGTGTCAGAATAAAGTGTGGCGACTTCACCTCCACCACGTCGTCTCCCTTGGTGACGTGCGGAAGCCTGCTGCTTGGTCTTCTCGTTGCTCGTTTGAGCCGGCGGGGTCTAGGTTTTCCTGGCAGGATCTTGAAGGTAGTGTTGGAGGTTGCGCTCAGTAATTTTGTTCTCCGCTCCATTTGTGTTGCGTCGGCGTCTCCTCCAACGTCGACGAGGAGCCGGGAGAAGGTTTTTAGGAGTTGATCGACGCTAAGTTGTCGGATTCGTTTGGAAGATGGCTCTCCTAAGGTTTGGATTGTGGAAGAAGGCTGCTGGCACCGGGGTTCGTCGACGGCGTTGTTGCTGCTCGGGAATGTCGAGGCCTAGATCCAAGAGGTGTGGGGAGGTTTCCCGGCCAACGATCCACAACGGCAAGTGCGTCATCATTCTCGGCGGCGCCTATTTCGAGCATCGCAACACAACTCAAATGCTTTTGCACTCACTGCTAGGAGCCTCTCTTGGATCCTGGGTGATTGGTGACTCGCCTTTATCTCCTCTAGCAGTTGCTCTGGCGCCGGCTGGTTTCGGCGAGAGCGGTTTTGGTGGTTGCAGGGACCCAGAAGGGCTTGATTGTTATTTTCTTTTTTCTAGGGTGTTCTCTGTAATTATCTGAACGGTTCCTGAGAGAGGCTACGTGTTGTCTTGAATGAACAGGGGGTTTTCTCCTCAAAAAGAATATATATCTTAAACATGGATCATACAAATAAAGCCTTTTTTATACTTATAAATTCGCCATGCAAACAATTTGGTTGTTTAAGTAACTTCTCTGTGTCTATATAAATAATTTAAAAGGATTCGATAAATTAGGGATAACCTACTATTTTTATATAAATGGAAAATTGGTTTTTGGCTCCTAGAATAATGTAACATATTTTTTATAATGAAAAATACCATATACCCTAAATAGTAGAGATTCCGGAGAATAATCATCAACAAGCGATTTAGAGGTGAGCCTACAATTTATTAAAATTGAGATGCTACTCACTCTACTACAAAGTATTATGCATCTCACTTGGTGAAAAACGGGCACAACTCATTTCTAGCAGCTGACCAGTGAATATATATTTTACATACATATTTTTTTATTCTAATATTTGTCTATATTTTCCATCTTTATGGATTTGGATGTTGCTTTGAAAATGTCGACCGACAGAGACACTAATGCAGCGACGATGGATCGTGCTGAAAACTCAACAAGTTCTACACAACCAGAAGATGTGCATGCAAATAATTGTTCTTCTTTGTATGTATATTGCACATGATATAATACTCAAATGGTATTTTTCTATATATGTTTAATTTTGCAGAAGAGAGAGATAAAGATGGATTCTGTCAGTGTTCAAAAAGAATCCATCGACAAGGTTCCCAGGCCGATGTCGATGGAAGGGATAAAAATTCACTGAGTTTATACAACAAAAAGACGTGCAAGCCATAATAGCCTACAACAAACCGAAAAAGGCAAATATAAATGTTATCCCACAAGTTCTTTTACTTTCATCGTGATTATCGTTATTTCCTTTCATCAAATTGTTTTCTGTATTTAACTGATTTCGCTCGCTTTTTTATCATGACTACAAACTATGTATGTACCCCTATAGATAAAATTAAAAAGCCCGTGGCAACGCACGGGCATTCTACTAGTAATTGATTAAATGACTCTTGTTCGTGTTTACTGATGCCGAGAATCAATGAGATGAGAGCGCGACGCATATTCACGCATACGCATGCATATATGCATGTTACCCCCCGGCGTGTCACTTACGTAAAAGCAAGCACAACGGAAACGATCCAACAAGTAGATGCATGAACGTGTCATTTTCTAGGCTGACCTAAGCTTTTTAGTTGATAATAATGTTGTTTATAAACTAGGAGTATACGCGACAGGCACGATGAGACCCCGACAATTGTCATCACGACATAAGACCACGTACAGTTAAATTAAGTTTGATCCCGGCCGGGAGTGCTTTAAAAAACTCAGTTTGATCGATGCACGCAATGTTGCATTCATACTACCTACTCCGTAGTACCCATAGGTGAGGGAGACCGACGGCGAGGATGAGGGCTTTGTGGAATCACTGGGTGCATTATTATAACCTAATATAATATTATTTGGAAAAGGGGCTGCATATATTTTTGAAAAATCGTCACCCCGGAACAGTGATGACACATGGCAGCACGTACGTACGATAGTTGGGTGGCGATTGTTTATTTGAAAAGCTTGGGCGATAAATTCCCACGTGCTTGAGTAGTGGTGCATGTTGAAGGAACCATGCGTGCATCTTGTAACCATGCATGTGGTCTATGAGAGTGAGCACACACATCTTTTTCTTCTCCACGAACATGCACGCACAGTAGAACGTACTGCTAGCTTTGCCCGCCATGTTTTCACACTTGAATTCCAAGGAGAGCATGCATGGCATGGCATGTTCTGTGCCAGCCGGGCTCTGCATGCATGCATGCGCCGTCAGCGACGACCGGACCACGGTGCTATGGCCAGCGGCGGGCCAGAAAATATGTATCTGCTAAAACAGGCTGGGGAGGGCCAAGCTATTGAAAAATGGATTTTTAGTAGCAAATAGTAGTTACCAATTCTGCCACTGTTCATATCAAATTAGCAGCAAATTGCTGATGTTAGGGGGGCCATGGCCCCGGCCGGATTTCAGATACTCCCTCCATCCACATATATAGGGCCTAATACGGTTTTCGAGTTTGCGTTTGACCATTGATAGGATTAACAATACATGAGACGTATGATATAAAAATTATATCATTAAAAACTCCTTTCACATACGAATGTGACGGTCTGCTTTGTGTAAAACGCATGTCATATATTATTGCTCTAACCGATGGTCAAAGGGAACCTCGAAAAACGTATTAGGCCATATATATATGTATATGGATGGAGGGAGTAGGTGTAAGTGCTGAGCCCTGGAGTACGTATTTTGTGTCGCATGTGTGTGCTCCGGAGGAGACGGACCTCCATCGCTTTTGGCAATGCCCACATTCACATGCTAAGCAGGTCTCCTGGTTCATTGGCTCGCATAAAGGACTGAGGTGCTGGTTCCTGGAATGGATATATAGGGAACGCTGGTGAGCCTGAGAAATCCCTTGTAATGATGACTATCTACCAGATGGGATGTGGTTAGCAAGGAATGAAGCCAGGGATCAGTATCTGAACGTTCGTGGCGTCTTGTGGAAGAGTGGCTGAATATAAAGGAGCCACCGCCAGTCGCTACATGGAGACCGCCCCGCCGGATATAGGATGCCGATGGGGCAACAGCGAAACAGAAACAGTCGGGTGAAGGTGGAGGTGGGGTAGTCCTACGTGATCAAATTACGTAAAACCAAACCGGGCTGCATGTTCCCCCGAGGAGCATTGCGGACGTTGTAATCTCGGAGATGTTTTGAATTTTATAGCAGCTTTTCTTTTCCCTAAAAAAAATGTTTTTTACCTTTTTTTAACACAGTACAGTACAAACGCAGATGCTCACATACATTCAACCCTAAAAACGCACGCACGCACACTCTATCCTTATGAGCACCTCCAAGATACTGAACCTGCATAATATCCTGAGATTGACGAAATCGCCACAAACGTCTTCGTGGTCGATGAGAACGTCTCCTCCCACTGAATGCATATCGCCGAAAGGCCTGAAATAAAATCTAAGAAAATGCGACCACCGGTGCCAAGTCTAGGACTTGAACCCTGGTGGGTTGGTGGCACCACAAGGAACCTAACTATCTGAGCTACGCTTAGTTATAAAAAAAATGTTTTTACCTTGATCTCTGCACCTACAGGGTCATTTAGCTTTTGCAAAATAAAATAGTAAAAAATAGCAACAAAAAGATGCATGAAAACGGTGGGCCGGGCAGTATCCGTACTACAGAGTCCAGTACAGTACACCTATCCATCCGCAGGAGGAGGAGCAGGCACTGTATTTGGTCGAGGAGCGCACACACACAGAGACAGACAGTTGCAACTAGCAACATTTAATAAGGTCCCTGGATGTGGCCACTGGCCTCAAGCAGCTGAGCTGATGCACTCTCCTCCCTCAGGTTCATCCCCCCTCGTGCAACCAGAACAGATCCATACAATTGGCATCACAAATTCCAAATTAGTACTACTGAATTGATTAGGGCTGAACCTAGGCTCCTTTCCAGGAGGGTGACATACAGCTAATACTACTACGCATAAATGAAAGCCTGGCATGGAACATGGATGCAAATGGTTTTCTTTTTCTAGACATGGACATAAAGTCTCTGCAAACCATTTTTGCTGTAAAGGTCATGTAAGTTGGTTGCAACTAGGTGCTTGCTTTTGTCTTGTCTAGGGCGTCCAGCTGCAAAACCTCCCGTCACCTAATTAAGCATCTCTGCCTCCGGCAATAATTATTACCAACAAGAAAATGATGAACCTCGCTATGTTCAGTCCAGTCCAGGTGAATGGAAGGCTTATCGGTAGTACTACTACTACTACTGCGTCACCTAATCAAGGCTTATCCACTCCACCGGTGCCTAGCTGGCTGGCTGTCTTCTCCTCTCTTCTTCATGTGAGTGAGTCAGTGAGTGAGTGAACCGTGCCTGCTCTGCGGCGTCGTACGTACGTACGGTCATCACTCACTGCTGGACAAGAGTGAGTGACTGCTGAGCTCCTCCTGGTCCCGGGCCACCCGGCACCACATCGCTAATCATTTTTGAACGGATGGCCGGCTGCGGCGTCACTGACAGGCGGTTCGGTTTACATGGTTAATACGGTTCGGTTTATTCGGTTTTTTATAATTTCGGTTTTGGAGAAATGGAAACCAAAATAATCACACAAAATTTAGAATCCGAACCATATTCACCAAAATATATCGGTTCGGTTCGGTTTTTCGGTTTTCGGTTAATACGGTTCGGTTCGATTTTCGGTTAATACGGCTCCGACTTACAAACCTTAGCAACTCGCAAATACTAAAAGGATCGAGATGGACCTAGAGGGAGCTGAATAGGGACAACACTACAAATTTTACTTCACTTATTAGCAAATTTAGACTTTGCGGATATAAAGTGTGTGCCTAAATATGCTACGGTGAGATAACAACCTATATGATCCTTGCAAGGTCAAAGGACCAAAGTAAAACACAAGTAAATAAGCTAGGGTTAGGGATAACCGAAAGCACACGGAGACGAAAATGTATCCCCATGTTCACTCCCTTGGACGGAAGCTAATCACCGTTTGAGAGGTGGGAGTACCACAAAGGCACAACCAAGACCACAAATGCTCACCTTTTTCTCCTTGAGATATCACCACGAAGGTGATTCCCAACCACTCGTGGTAGACCTTGAGGCGGCCTCCAAACTTTTACAAACTTCGGGGTAGATCACAACTTGATTCCTCACCGAGAACTCCTACCGCCTAGGAGCCTCCAAACTCCAAGAGTAACAAAACAAGTGTCAATGATCCAAATCGAGCTCAAACACAAAAGTGATTGGTCAAAGTGTGGGAAACGAGTGGATCTTGCTTTAGGATGCTTCTCTCTTGAATCTCACCAAGAATTTGTCCAAGAATCAAAGGATTAGGGTTTGAAAGAGGCGGAGAGGGGTTGTGGCGGCTGGATCTGGAAATAATGCTCAAGAGTTACTCTATCCTGAAGTGGGAGAGGGTATATGTAGTGGTAGGTGGGAACTGGCCGTTTCAATGAAAATTGCACTACCGGACAGTCTGGTCATTTCGGACCAGACAGTCAAGTAGTAAAAATTTCAGCTGCACTCATACTTAGTGGAAATTCGAACTAGCACAGGAAACCCACTATCAGACAGTCTGGGCATCACCCCGGACAGTTTGGTAGTGGCTGGAGCGGCACCCCAAGCCAGACACCCAGAGGCGGGCGTTTGAACGAGCCGAGAGCCATCGGACGAAACCGAGTCGGCCGCCAGACAGTCCGGTAGTGGGAATCACCCCACACGCCGAATTGCGGCGTCCCCATGCCCGGACAGTCCGAAACAGGGGACCGAACAGTCTGGTCCAAAGCCAAGAGGCTCCGTACGAACTGCCCTGACAGACTGGTTTTCAGTCACTTGGTTCACCCGCCAACTCTGAATTCAAACAGCCCGACATGAATTAATTAATCTATCTTTACAAAGTTGTCCTTGAATTTTTTTTTCCGCATGGAATTTTTATGTGTGGTGAACGGTGGACTGAACAACATTGCCCCGCCCCTTAGGGGCTGCTTTTAGACCCGGGTTTGTTGGGTGGCGACGTGGCCTGCTTCTCCTTCAAGTAGATGGGGCGCACCAGTGTAGAAGGTCGACCTCAGGCTGCCGGTCCATCTTGTCTTGTGGTAGTTGGGCCAAGTTTGTCCTCCTTGACTATACCCGGGTGCCATGTCATCGTCAGTAGCCCCCGAGTACTTCATGATCTTGCTCCTCCTGGCAGAGTGTTTCAGTCTACCCCCTTGGGCGAATCTCCCAAGCGGAGCCCGCCTGAGCTCGCCATCTCGTTGCTTGCGGGGAGATTGTGAGGGACTCATAGTAGTCCTGTGGAATAAAAACAAAGAGCCAAGCAGCATTCACCCCTTAGGGCGGGAATACCGTGGCAGGTGAGCATGAATCCCGACTGAATTCCAGAGTGGTACCTGATTTCCCGGGCGGACCGGGTCCAGCTAGCGTCCCTTTGGGGGAGTACCCTCGGAGTCCGAGTCAGAACCGGGACCCAGACAGCGGCACTTCGGTCCCGAGTGGCTTGGTATCTATCTAGAAACCTGCTTGAGGCGCGCCACGTCTGCCCTTCACTCGGGCGTATCTGGGTGGCTTCGAACCCCTGGAGGCCAACCATTGGAACCCCCTTGCAGACCGCAATGCCCCAATCACCGCTCGAAGCGCATTGTGACTGTCCATTTCCTGGGCATTATCCGGAAGGCAGTGGTGATGGAGTCCTGGACTAGGGGGTACTCACCACGTCGTCTTCCGACCAGGTGGGTCGGGCCGAGGACCCCCATGGCGGTTCACTAATGGGCCACTTCGGGCAGCCCATGACGCATACAAGGGAGATTCCACAAGACTTGGCACACAAGACGAGGACTCTTCTAAATCCCAGGCCTCCGGTACATTATATAAGCCGAGGCCAGGCTAGTTGATAGATCATATTCTAGGTCATTAGAATCGTACACAACAATCTCATGGTAGATACATGTACTCTGTACTACACCCTATATCAATACAATTAAAAGCAAGATGTCGGGTGATACGTCCATTTTGCATCATGTTTTGCTACTGCTATTTATAGTGTTTTTGATCAATATAACACTTTGTGGAGCAATTCTAATACTTTTTCACTCTTAATATGCAAGATTCACACAATGAGGGAGAATGCCGGCAGCTGGAATTCTGGACCTGAAAAAGCTATGTCAAGATACCTATTCTGCAAATCTCCAAATAAGCTGAAATTTCACGGAAATTTATTTTGGAATAAATAAAAAATACTGGAAGCAAAAAGTACCAGAGGGGGCCACCCAGGTGCCCACGAGGCACCAGGGCGCGCCCTGGTACCTCGTGGGGCCCCTGGCCAGCCACTGGCCCCCATTTTCTGGTATATAAGTCATTTTTCCCTAGAAAAAATATAGAGAAGACTTTCGGGACGGTGCGCCGCCGTCTCGAGGCGGAACTTGGGCAGGAGCACTTTTGCTCTCCGGCAGAGAGATTCTGCCGGGGATACTTCCCTCCAGGAGGGGGAAATCGTCGCCATCGACATCACCAACGATCCTCTCATCGTGGGAGGACTAATCTTCATCAACATCTTCACCAGCACCATCTCATATCAAACCCTAGTTCATCTCTTGTATTCAATCTTTGTCTCAAAACCTCATATTGGTACCTGTGGGTTGCTAGTAGTGTTGATTACATCTTGTAGTTGATGCCAGTTGGTTTATTTGGTGGAAGATTATATGTTCAGATCTATTATGCTATAAAATACCCCTCTGATCTTGAACATGTTTATGGCTTGTGAGTAGTTACTTTTGTTATTGAGGACATGGGAGAAGTCTTGTCATAAGTAATCATGTGAATTTGGTATTCGTTCGATATTTTGATGATATGTATGTTGTTGATTCCCTTAGTGGTGTCGTGTGAACGTCGACTACATGACGCTTCACCATCTTTGGGCCTAAGGGAATGCATTGTGGATTAGTAATTAGATGATGGGTTGCTAGAGTGACAGAAGCTTAAACCCTAGTTTATGCGCTATTCCGTAAGGGGCTGATTTGGATCCATATGTTTAATGCTATGGTTAGAGTTATCTTAATTCTTCTTTCGTAGTTGCGGATGCTTGCGAGAAGGGGTAATCATAAGTGGGAGGCTTGTTCAAGTAAGAACAACACCCAAGCACCGGTCCACCCACATATCAAATTATCAAAGTAGCGAACGTGAATCAAACAAACATGATGAAAGTGACTAGATGAAATTCCCATGTGTCCTCGAGAACGCTTTACTTACTATAAGAGATCGTTCCGGCTTGTCCTTTGCTATAAAAAGGATTGGGCCAACTTGCTGCACTCTTTGTTACTATTGCTACTTGTCACTTGTTACAAATTATCTTGCTATCAAACCACTCGTTACCGATAATTTCAGTGCTTGCAGAAAATACCTTGCTGAAAACCACTTGTCATTTCCTTCTGCTCCTCGTTGGGTTTGACACTCTTAGATATCAAAAGGACTACGATTGATCCCCTATACTTGTGGGTCATCAAGACTCTTTTCTGGCGTCGTTGCTGGGGAGTGAAGCGGCTTTGGTGAGTGGAATTTGGTAAGAAAACATTTATATTACGTGCTGAAATTTACTGTCACTTGTTACTATGGAAAGTAATCCTTTGAGGGGTTTGTTCGGGGTATCTTCACCTCGACCGGAAACACGAAGAGTTGCTCCTCAATCTACTGCACCTACTAAAAATATTTATTATGAGATCCCTCCGGGTATGATAGAGAAACTGCTAGCTAATCCTTATGCAGGAGATGAAACGGTACATCCTGATATGCACTTGATCTATGTGGATGAAATTTGTGGATTGTTTAAGCTTGCAGGTTTATCCGGAGATGGAGTTAAGAAGAAAGTATTCCCTTTATCTTTGGAGGGAAAGGCATTAATGTGGTATAGGCTATGTGATGATACTAATACATGGGACTGGAACCGATTGAAACTAGAATTCCATCAGAAATTTTATCCTATGCATTTGGTTCATCGTGATCGGAATTATATATATAATTTTTGGCCTAGTGAAGGAGAAAGCATTTCTCAAGCTTGGGGGAGGCTTAAGTACATGATGTACACATGCCCCAATCATGGGCTCTCAAAAGAAATTATCTTACAGAATTTTTAATGCTCGGCTTTCTCATGATAATCAAAATATGCTCGATTCTTCTTCAACTGGCTCCTTTATGAAGAAAACTATTGAATTCAGATGGGATCTTCTGGAAAGAATTAAACGCAACTCTGAAGATTGGGAACTCGACAAAGGTAATGAGTCTGATGTTGTTAAACGCAACTCTGAAGATTGGGAACATCGGTAGCCAAAGCTTCAACTGTGGTTAACAAAAGTAATATTAGAGCACCTAGACCCTCTGAACAAATTAAAGTTGAACCTGATGTTGCTATGGTTAAAGATCTCTTAGTCGATAATATAGATGGGCATGTTATTTACTTTTGTGAGGAGGCTGCCAGAATTGCTAAACCTGTTAGAAATGAACAAGATAAGTTAGACAAGAACAAGCCCGTAGTTGGCATGCCTGTTATTTCTGTTAAGATTGGAGATCATTGTTATCATGGTTTGTGTGATATGGGTGCTAGTGTGAGTGCTATTCCATTTTCTCTATATCAAGAAGTAATGCATGATATTGCACCTGTTGAGATTGAAGATATTGATGTTACTATTAAGCTTGTGAATAGAGATACTATTACACCACTTGGGATTGTTAGAGATGTTGAAGTCTTGTGTGGCAAAATCAAATACCCTACTGATTTCTTAGTACGTGGCTCACAACAAGATAATTTTTGTCCCATTATATTTGGTAGACCTTTCTTGAATACCGTTAATGCTGAAATTGATTGTGTTAAAGAAAAGGTTCGAGTTAAGTTTGGTGATATATCTCATGAGTTTAATTTCTCTAAGTTTCGTAGACAACCTCATGATAAAGAATTGCCTAGTAAAGATCAAATTATTGGTCTTGCTTCTATTGCCGTACCTCCTACTGATCCGTTAGAACAATATTTGCTAGACCATAAAAACGATATGCATATGAATGAAAGAAATGAAATAGATAAGATGTTCTTTGATCAACCACCTATCCTTAAGCATAATTTGCCTGTTGAAACTCTTGGAGGCCCTCCTACGCCTAAAGGTGATCCTGTGTTTGAATTGAAGCAATTGTCCGATACATTGAAATATGCTTATCTTGATGAAAAGAAAATATATCCTGTTATTATTATTAGTGCTAACCTTTCAGCGCATGAAGAAAAGAGATTGCTAAAAACTCTATGGAAGCACCGAGCTGCTATTGGATATACTCTTGATGATCTTAAGGGCATTAGTCCCACTCTATGTCAGCACAAAATTAATATGGAGCCTGATGCTAAACCAGTTGTCGACCACCAACGGCGATTAAATCCTAAGATGAAAGAGGTGGTAAGAACCAAAATATTAAAGCTTCTGGAAGCAGGTATAATCTATCCCATAGCTGATAGTAGATGGGTAAGTCCTGTTCATTGTGTCCCTAAGAAAGGAGGTATTACTGTAGTTCCTAATGATAAAAATGAACTTATTCCACAAAGAATTGTAACTGGTTATAGAATGGTAATTGATTTTAGAAAATTAAACAAAGCTACTAGAAAAGATCATTACCCCTTACCTTTTATTGATCAAATGTTAGAAAGATTGTCTAAGCATACACACTTTTGTTTCCTAGATGGTTATTCTGGTTTTTCTCAAATACCCGTATCATAACCCGGTCAAGAGAAAACCACCTTCACTTGTCCTTTTGGAACTTATGCTTACACTACTGGAATCAGCAACTTTACCGTCTGCCATGGCTGACGGCAAAGGCATGCATTGCGGACGGCAAAGGTCTTTGCCGTCAGCCAGCAGACGGCACCACATCCGGCTGAACAAGCTCCGGTAAAGGCCACTTTGCCGTCTGCTGGCCGACGGCAAAGAGGCAAAGGTCTTTGCCGTCTGCCAGCAGACGGCAAAGGGCATGGACGGCACACGTGGCAGCTTAGGTCCGTTAAGGGGTTAACGGCCTGCTTTGCCGTCTGCTGGCTGACGGCAAAGATGGAAAGGTCTTTGCCGTCAGCCAGCAGATGGCAAAGCTACCAAATAGGCCAGCCCAGTGCACCCCAGGTTGCACAGGTAGCTGCCACGTGGCATCGGCAAAGAGCCTGTACAGCCCCTGTTTTTTCTGTTTTTTCTTAAATTCATTCAATTTCACAGAATTTCACATATATATATATACACACATTTGAAAATACTTTCAACAAGCATAACAACACATATACATACCAAATCATATCCCTGCCATATGGATATGATCATCCAACACATATACATACCAAATGAAAAGTCCATACGCAACATATATAGCTAGCCAACATATCCAACAACAAGCATACAATGGTTTCATCCATACATACATATATAGGTAGCAAGTTTCACATTGTTCATCCTACAAAATCAAAACAAAAAGGAAGCACAAGAAGAAGAGTAGACTCCATCAACGCAAGCTTCGTCATCGAAAGCAAATCTGCAAATTGGGAAAGAAGAAAGTTAGAAGAAGAAGAAGAAGAAGAAGAAGAAGAAGAAGAAGAAGAAGAAGAAGAAGAAGAAGAAGAAGAAGAAGAAGAAGACTAGAAGAAGAAGACTAGCTAGAAGAAGAAGAAGAAGAAGAAGGCTAGAAGAAGAAGAAGAAGAAGAAGAAGAAGAAGAATTTTTCTTCTCTTTCTTTTTCTCCTCTCCTCTTCTTTATCTTCTTCTTCTTCTAACTAAGGTAGGTAAAAATGCCATTTTTTAGCTAAGCTAGGAAAAAATGCTAAGTGTAGGTCATTTTAGAGCTAAGCTAGGTAAATAGGTCATTTTGGAGCTTAGTAAGGTTATTATGTCATTTTCGAGGATGATGCCATTTTTGAGCCAACTTACGTAAGTATAGCTCATTTTTTATCTAACTTAGGTAATTATGCCATTTAGGAGGAAAATAAGCTAAGTATGCATTTGTTAAGCAAAACACTAGAGAAAACGTACCCTCATCACAACAAATGCGATGAAGATCGCAACTAAGGTAACAATTGATCCAACGGCATAATGATACCAAGCCTCATTATCAATGGCATATTTTCTAATCTTCTTAATCTTCAAGCGCATTGCATCCATCTTCAAGCACATTGCATTCATCTTCATCTTGTGATCATCGACGACATCGGCAACATACAACTCCAATGTCATCTTCTCTTTTTCAATTCTTTTAATTTTTTGTTTCAAATACTCATTTTCTTTTTCAACTAAATTTAACTTCTCGACAAGAGGGTCGGTTGCAAATTCCGGTTCACATACCTCCTAGATTAAAATATCTCTATGTCAACTTGATGGCCATAATTGTCATAAATGTGAAATGCAACAAATAGTTATAAAAGAGAATTTACCACATCCGAATCATAAAGCGGGCGAGGGCCGACGGGGACGGATATCAAGACCATGGCACTATGTATAAGAAACAATCATACAAAGTAAGAAAATTATACAAGTAACTATATAAATCATACAATCATACAAGAAAATGGCAAGTGTAGGTCATTTTAGAGCTATCCTAGTTAAAATCGGTCATTTTGGAGGTAGGTAAGGTTATTTTGTCATTTTGGAGGAAAATAAGCTAAGTCAATGTCATTTTGGAGCTAAACCAAGGTTATCATGCCATTTTTTACCTAAGTATGCTAAGTATGTCATAAATGAACTAAAGAAGCTAAGTATAGGTCATTTTGGAGCTATAATAGGTAGTTATGCCATTTTTTAGCTAACTAAGAATATTAAGTCAGTTAGGAGGAAAAATGCTAAGTATATGTCATTTTATAGCTATCCTAGGTAAAGTATGTCAGTTTGGAGCTAAGTAAGGTTATTATGTCATTTTCGAGGAAAATAAGCTAAGTCAATGTCATTTTGTTGAATACGTAATAACATGAACTAAATAATAATATATATGTACATAATAATAATTGAATACCTGACATTACTAATATTAATCTTCATCGTCTATATATGCTCCGGGATCAATAAATGCAGAATCATCATCACTATCAGTAATGACGTGCTCATCAGCATCATCAATAAATGCATAAACATGTGGAAGGCCTCCTTTATGTAATCGGTCAAGCATTGACAGGTCATCCGCAGCAGTAACCTCTTCTTCTTCGGTCTCTTCTTGTTCCGGCTCAGGGGTGAAGTCGGATTCACTGTCGCTGTCTACCTCAATGTTCTGGGGTGAAGTAGAGCGGTTCTTGAAACGTTTTTTGGAAACACGTGTTTCTTGGAAGAATTCTCCTTCATATGTGTCTGGGTTAATGTGAGGGTCATAATCATCTTCATTGAGGGGAGATGGTCTAAAATGTGGCGGCACATCATAAACGACATCCCAACCATTCAGATTTGGATCAGTTTGGCAGGCCCACGGTAGATAGAAAACTTGGGTCGCCTGTTGAGCCGTAATATAGACATCGAGAACATCTAAATGGGTGCTTTGTTTGATTTCGACTAGCCCTATATGTTCATGAGTCCTTCTAGTCTCCTTCGGCTGGAACAAATAACATTTGAAGACTACGACGTTTGGTGGGTTTTCACCAAAGAATGTAAGTTCATAAATTGCTTCAACTCTTCCATAATACTCGACCCCTCCTTCGCCGACAGCAGAGACACAACAATTTGTAGACTTTCGGTCGGCCATAGATAGCTCTTTGCCAAAAGTACGAAAGCGATACCCGTTGATGTCGTATTTGTCAAATGAACGGACCTTATAGTCAAAACCATTAGCGACTTGTCTCAATTCGGAGTCCATAGACTCTGCATTAGCCTACAAGTTTAATACGAAAGGATTGTTGCATTAGCCGCAAACTAGACGAAGAAATGAAATGGTCTAATGGAAATTACCGTTTGTTTGAACCAAGAGATGAAACCGGGATAGCCTCCTCCATGCTTTGCCAGAAGCTCATACTCTTCGATGGAATCCTTTTGGATCACCGCTCCATCCGAGAATTTGGCGACGTATCGACTGTATCACATATCTGGGAATAAGAGCATTTCAAAGGAATTAGAAGTTGCGAAACAATGTACCGAGAACTTACTCGATGTACGGCCGCACTTCTGTTAGGTTGTTGAAGATATACAACGAAATGGTCCGCCATTCTTCGACATCCAACGCTATTGCTTTCGAAGCACCGGCTGGTGCGAGCTTCCCTTTGAATAGGCTGAGGTTGGATCGACCTTTTTCACGGTCGCCATCATTGTACCGAGGCTTCGGATTATGCAAATGACGATTCTTGGCTTTGTAGTGTGCTGTCACGAAGTTTGCGGCCTCCTCAGTAATGAATGCCTCGGCCATCGATGCTTCAATTCTACGTTTATTTTTACATTTTGCTCGAAGCGTCTTCTGCATCCTCTCAGTTGCGAAGCACCAACAATTTTGCACGGGCCCCCCCAATCTTGCCTCGGTCGGGAGATGCAAAATCAAATGTTGCATTGGATTAAAGAATCCCGGTGGAAAGATCTTTTCTAACTTGCAGATCAACTCCGGCGCCAACTCTTCCAGTTCGTCTAGCACGTCAAGCGATAGTTCTTTCGCACAAAGAGCACAGAAGAAATAGCTCAGCTCTGCCAGTACTAGCCATTCATCCTCAGGGATAAAGCCACGCAACATCACCGGCATTACCCGCTCAAGCCATATGTGCCAATCATGACTCTTCATACCAAATATTTTCAATTTGTCAAGACTCGCTCCCCTCTTTAGATTCGCTGCATACCCATCAGGGAACATCAACTGCATTTTCACCCACAAGATCATTTCCCTCATAGCTGGCCTTCCAAGATTGAACCATGCCTTTGGCTTCCTCCAGTTCTTCTTTCCTTTCGGTTGTTGCATGTTTTGTAACGGTCTATCACATAGAACCTCTTGATCGACTCTAGCCTTAGGGTTATCCTTTGACTTCCCCTCTATGCCGAACAATGTACCAAAAAGGGCCTCGGCGATATTCTTTTCAGTGTGCATCACGTCGATGTTGTGTGGGCAAATGAGGTCTTTAAAGTAAGGCAGATCCCACAAGCATATCTTGTGAGTCCAGGCGTGTTCCGAATTATACCCTTTGAAATATCCTAGACGCTCTGGATTAGGCTCGAGAGCGTTTAACTGATCCAGGGCCTGTTGGCCTGTCAATGCAGGTGGTGCAGAGTTTTTGACAACTCTACCTTTCATGAAATTTTTCTTGTCTTTTCTGAACTTATGGCCAGGATCCAGGAACTGTCTATGCAAGTCGAAGCAAGAATACTTGCGACCCGCCTGCAGCCAACGGAACTGAAGAGCTGCCTTGCATGTGGGGCACGGGAACCTTCCATGCACACACCAGCCAACGAATAGCGCATACGCCGGCAAGTCATGCGTCGAGTACATGTACCACACATGCATTTTGAAGTTTTGTTTTGTAGCGGCGTCATATGTCTTGATCCCATTATCCCAAGCTTCTTGCAATTCATCCTTAAGCAGCTGCATGTACACATTCATATTCTTCCCCGGATAGTTGGGCCCTGGAATTATCAACGTCAAGAAAATGTTCTTTCTTTTCATAATCTCTCCGGGGGGGAGATTGAGTGGAATGACAAATACAGGCCAGCAACTGTATTGGGTTCCCGTCATACCAAACACTTGGAACCCATCCGTGCTGATGGCGACTCGAGGATGCCTTGGATCTGCCGCTTTGTCCTTATGTAAAGCATCGAAGTGCTTCCACGCAAAAGCGTCTGAAGTGTGTCCCAACATCGGATTCCCATCTGCATCTAGTTCGGTTCTTTTGCCCAATTTATGCCACGTCATCTGTCTGGCCGTCTCTTCGACCATGAAAAGACGTTGAAGTCTTGGTATGATTGGCATATACCGAAGGACATTAACTGGGATTTTGGTCTGACTCTTCTCACCCATACCGTTGTCTACCACAACATACCTGGAAGACTTGCAAATGGGACAATAGTTGAAGCCCGCATACTCAAGCCTAAATAAGGCACATTCATTCTCACAGGCATCTATCTTCTCATAGGGCATCTTAAGCGCACGTAGGATTTTGTCCGACTGGTACAGGTTTGCTGGCAATACATGGCCTTTGGGTAGAAAGCGTCCAAATATCGTCATCATCGCGTCGTAGCATTCTCTGCCCAGGTTGAACTGAGCCTTCAGAGCCATTACTTGCGCGATGGCATCCAGGTTGACAAAGCTCAGTGTGCTCGTGGAGAGGACGTTTTGAAGACTCCAACATTTCATAGAAGGCCTTTGCAGATTCCTCCAACTCATCGTCCGAATCCCCAGCATCATCAAAGTCTTGCACCATGTCTTCGATCCCGGTACCATGCTCGTCGGTGCGACGACGAACCACCTCAGCTCTGGCACGTTGGGCAGACTCACCATGAAATGTCCAGACCGTATAATTAGGCGTAAAACCCCACATCTGCAGGTGTTTGATCATTTCAAACTCTGACCTCTTATGATAGTTGTCGCAATCAGCACAGGGGCACCAGGTTATTTTCTGTCCATTTGCAAATGTGGCTGTCACAAACCCCTTGGTTTTTGTTATCCATTCATGGGTCATGTATTTCTGACTAGTGTGACCGGTGTACATCCACGCACGATCACTGATCTTGCCTAGCTACTGGACACACAAGAAATATATACATAATTCAGCAAACCATATTCATCAGTTAATAGAGTTTGTCAGTTTTATTACGTCCATGCAACCTAGACGCTAGTAGGTAAAGATAGGTCCTAATCCCACCCGAGTATGTGTAGATTGGGTTCGTTTTCCCATGCTCTGCTCCGGATCCGACGCAAAATTTCGGCAGCACCTCCCCGCTGTTCTCCTGATACACGTCTCGGCAATAAGCAGAGAGGATGTGTACCCGGAGAACAACAGGGAGGCACTGACGAAATTCTGCATCGGATCCGGAGCAGAGCATATGGGAAAACGAACCCAATCTACACATACTCGGGCTGTCCATGGATAACGTTGGACAATTCGAAAGAATCACGGTTATAAATATGCTAATGCATGCATATTTATAGATGTAACCCTTTCGAACGGTAGACGCATAGTGGTCACGCATACTGATGATTGAAGACACCTATAGCTAGCAAGTTTCATCGGCACGAAGACCGGAACAGAGCAAATGAAGGGGGGAGGAGGAGATGTCATTTGTGCTCACCCACGAACGCAGGGGCGGAGCTCGTCGAACACTAGACCCTCGCACCGACGAAAAAACTGCACATTTTAATCGAAAGATGAGTAACATAGCAATATTGTTTTTTCCGTCAACCTAACTAAATATTTATAACAGGACGAGCGGGTTAGGGGGTTCCTCGACGTCGATGAAACCCTAAATAGCAAGTATCATCGGTGCGAGATACATGTGGCGCTCGGCGTTGAACACTAGATCCACATCCCACAAGTGACGCCGGCGCCCGGTGTCCCGTGCGCAGCAATAGTTCCGGGGGCCGATGACGGTCGAACACCTTGGCAAATTTGTCTGGCAGCCTCTGCGATGAGGATTAAAGCCAAGTTTTGAAACTTCAAACAACCAAACCGACTTGAGTCAGTTTGGGTGTTTCAAGTTTCAACACTTGGCTTTTAATCGTCATCGCAGAGGCTGCAAGACAAATTCGCATAGGTGTTCGACCGCCATCGACCCCGAGAACTGTTGCTACGGGACGCCGGACGCCGGCGTCACTTGTGGGACGTGGATGTAGTGTTCGACACCGACGGCCACATGTATCTCGCACTGACGATACTTGCTATTTAGGGTTCCATCGACGTCGAGGAACCCCCTAACCCGCTCGTCCCCGGGCGCCCTCTGGTATGGCGACGCACGGTCGACGGGTCAGCACTCGGACCGGGGGATTCTCGGCATGGGCGACGGCGTCGGGACCGGCGGGACCCACTGGCTCCGCCATCTCTTCCCTCGGCGACCGGCGATCCACGACCCTCTTCCTTTTTTCCTTTTTCCTCTTCTTCTACTTATTCTTCTTTTTTTCAACTTTCTTCTTCTTCTAATTATCTAAACCTAAACCTAGCACTAACCAAACCTACCACTAACCTAAACCTATTAATAACACCTAAACCTAAACAGCAAATAACAGTAGAAAAAAACAAAAAAAAGTTCGCCTTGGCTCCGGCGGTGGTGGAGGAGGCGGCGGGGCGCCGGGGCGGGGAGCCGGGGCGGCGGGGCGGGGGCGGGGCGCCGTCGGGGCGGCGGGGCGGGGCGCCGGGGGCGGGGCGCCTAGGCGTCGGGGGCGGGGCGTCGCCGGGGCAGCGGTGCGGGGCGTCGCCGGGGGTCGGGGCGGGGGCAGCTCGGGCCCAGGGGCAGCGGCGCGGGTGAGGTGAGGGCCGGGAGAGAGAGAGAGGGGAGAGAGAGAGGGGTGGGGCGCGGGTGTGGTGAGGGCCGGGAGAGAGAGAGGGGCGGCGGCGCGGGTGAGGTGAGGGCCGGGAGAGAGAGAGATCTAGAGGGGAGAGAGAGAGGGGTGGGGCGCGGGCGCCGGCCCCTTTTCAGTTAGGTCACAGCTCTTTGTCGTCTGCTAGCAGACGGCAAAGAGCCTAGCTAGTGGGGTGGGGCCGGGGGGAAACGGCCGTTAAAACGGCCACTTTCTTTGCCGTCCGCCAGCAGACGGCAAAGAAAGTGGCCGTTAGGTCGTTCTCGTTAGTGGGCCACCCACCCTCTTTGCCGTCTGCTAGCAGACGGCAAAGCTTCTATGCCGTCAGCTAGCAGACGGCAAAGAGAAGGCTAACGGCAAACACCTTCTTTGCCGTCAGCTAGTTCTTTGCCGTGTGTTTTCTGGAAACGGATGGCAAAGATCTCTTTGCTGTCCGCCAGCTGACGGCAAAGAACTGGCAGACGGCAAATTTGCTGATTCCAGTAGTGTTATAGATGTATGCCTTTTGGTTTATGCAATGCACCTGCTACCTTTCAAAGATGTATGACTGCTATATTCTCTGACTTTTGTGAAAAGATTGTTGAGGTGTTCATGGATGATTTTTCCGTTTACGGAACTTCTTTTGATGATTGCTTAAGCAAACTTGATCGAGTTTTGCAGATATGTGAAGAAACTAATCTTGTCTTGAATTGGGAGAAGTGTCACTTTATGGTGAATGAAGGCATTGTCTTGGGGCATAAAATTTCTGAAAGAGGTATTGAAGTTGATAAATCTAAGGTTGATGCTATTGAGAAAATGCCATGTCCTAAAGATATTAAAGGTATAAGAAGTTTCCTTGGTCATGCTGGTTTCTATAGGAGATTTATTAAAGACTTCTCTAAAATTTCTAGGCCTCTTACCAATCTTTTGCAAAAAGATGTTCCATTTGTTTTTGATGATGATTGTCTAGAAGCCTTTGAAACACTTAAGAAAGCCTTAACCACTGCACCTATTGTTCAACCACCTGATTGGAACTTGCCCTTTGAAATTATGTGTGATGCTAGTGATTATGCTGTTGGTGCTGTTATAGGACAAAGAGTTGATAAGAAATTAAATGTTATCCATTATGCTAGTAAAACTCTAGACAGTGCCCAAAGAAATTATGCTACTACTGAAAAAGAATTTCTAGCAGTTGTGTTTGCATGTGATAAATTCAGATCCTACATAGTTGATTCTAAAGTAACAGTTCACACCGATCATGCTGCTATTAAATATCTTATGGAAAAGAAAGATGCTAAACCTAGACTCATTAGGTGGGTTTTATTGCTACAAGAATTTGACTTGCATATCACTGATAGAAAGGGAGCTGAGAATCCCGTAGCAGATAATTTGTCTAGAATGGAAAATGTTCTTGATGACCCACTACCTATTAATGATGATTTTCCTGATGAACAATTAGCTATCATAAATGCTTCTCGTAATACTCCTTGGTATGCAGACTATGCTAATTACATTGTTGCTAAATACATACCAGCTAGTTTCACATACCAACAAAAGAAAAAGTTCTTCTTTGATTTAAGACATTACTTCTGGGATGACCCACATCTTTATAAAGAAGGGGTAGATGGTATTATTAGACGTTGTATACCTGAGCATGAACAGGAACAAATCCTATGGAACTGTCATTCCGAAGCTTACGGAGGACACCATGCGGGAGACAAAACTGCACACAAGGTATTACAATCTGGTTTTTATTGGCCTACTCTTTTCAAGGATGCTTGTAAGTT
Organism: Elymus sibiricus; assembly: GCA_039707655.1. Taxonomy (NCBI): domain Eukaryota; kingdom Viridiplantae; phylum Streptophyta; class Magnoliopsida; order Poales; family Poaceae; genus Elymus; species Elymus sibiricus. The sequence goes on from CM077666.1 coordinate 7,496,303, forward strand.
TGTCCTATCTTGTGATGAATGGCAAAGAATTGGTAATGTTGGTAGACGTCAGGAAATGCCTATGAATTATTCACTTGCTGTTGAACCATTTGATGTTTGGGGATTTGATTATATGGGACCTTTTCCTAAATCCAATGGGTATACTCATATTTTAGTTGCTGTTGATTACGTTACTAAGTGGGTAGAAGCTATTCCAACTAGTAGTGTTGATCATAACACTTCTATTAAAATGCTTAAAGAATTTATTTTCCCAAGGTTCGGAGTCCCTAGATATTTAATAACGGATGGTGGTTCACATTTTATTCATTGTGCATTCCGTAAATTGCTTGCTAAATATGATGTCAACCATAGAATTGCATCCCCCTATCATCCTCAAACTAGTGGTCAAGCTGAATTGAGCAATAGAGAAATAAAATTAATTCTGCAGAAAACCGTTAATAGATCTAGAAAGAATTGGTCTAAGAAACTTGACGATGCATTGTGGGCATATAGAACTGCTTATAAAAATCCTATGGGTATGTCTCCTTATAAAATGGTTTATGAAAAAGCATGTCATTTACCTCTTGAGTTAGAACATAAAGCATATTGGGCAATTAAAGAACTAAATTATGATTTTAAACTTGCCGGTGAAAAGAGGTTATTTGATATTAGCTCATTAGATGAATGGAGAACCCAAGCTTATGAAAATGCCAAATTGTTTAAAGAAAAGGTTAAAAGATGGCATGATAGAAGAATTCAAAAACGGGAATTTAAAGTAGGTGAGCAAGTTCTATTGTACAATTCTCGTTTGAGATTCTTTGCAGGAAAACTCCTCTCTAAATGGGAAGGACCGTATATCATCGAAGAAGTTTATCGCTCCGGAGCCATCAAAATAAACAACTCCGAAGGCACTAATCCGAAAGTGGTGAATGGGCAAAGAATTAAGCACTATATTTCAGGTACCCCCATTAATGTTGAAACCAATATTATTGAAACAATTACACCGGAGGAATACATAAGAGAGACCTTCCGGAACACTCCAGAACCATGAAAAGGAAGAGGTATGTGATACGGTAAGTAAACCGACTCCAAAAATTCCATAAAAATATTTTCTGTCAGTTTTAGAATATTTAGAAAAATACAAAAATAAGAAACAGCCGGGGGGACCCACCTGGTGCCCACGAGGCACCAGGGCGCGCCACCCCCCCAGGCGCGCCCTGGTACCTCGTGGGCCCCACGTGAGCCTTCCCAACTCCGTTTTTCTTCCGGATTACTTGTTTTGCAAGATAAAAATCTTTGTATATACTCCCGTATGTTTTGACCACCGTATCGCAGAAATCTCCTCTGTTCTTGTTTCATGCTATTTTTCTGACAGGTCTAAATCGTCATGGCTCCCCAAAAGCTCCGTGCCAAGCACCGCATCGTGCAACCATCGCCGGGCAAACGCCCCTACAGCGAGGTTTACTACGAGTTGTCATCGGGAGAAGAAGACAATGGCAAGAAGGAGAAGGTCGAGGAAGTTGCAGGAGCCCAGGCTTCGGAAGGAGGGCAAACCATCCCCATGGAGGAGACCGCAGAGAAGGGAGATATACTTCAACCTTTATATGATCATCTCTCCCCATCCGTAATTGAAGCCCTAAGAGTCTTTGAAATAGTTAGTGTTCAGAATACATCTCTCACTCATGAAGTTATTTTGTTAGAGGAGCAAAACATCGCCCTTCGGAGCATCAACCGCAGATTGATGTATCTGCTTGAGCTGAAGGACAAGCTTGCCACCTCACCATCACCACCATCACCGGAGAAGGAGCACATGGGTATGGGCACTCCCCTTGGCTTGTGCCAAGCTTGGGGGAGGTGCCCCGGTATCGTATCACCATCACTTTTGCTATCTTTACCTACTTTTAGTTCGATCCTTAGTTATTTCATGATCTAGTTGAATAAAAGTTTAGTATGATCTATTTTCGAGTGTTAGCTTTGTGATCTATCTATCTATGTAATCGAGTTGAGAGTTATATAATAAAGAGTAGTTTGAGTTTTTACTTCTTTACTTTCATGTTTCAATTCTAGCAATGAAAATAATGAAAAAGATCATATGCTAATCTTATGGAAAGTAATGACATTACATAAAGAAAATTATAAGTGGTAAAATTTATTGGAGGTTAACAAACGTAGTATTAGTCAATGATGCAATTCATGAAAGAATTAATAAGGGAAGAGAAGATTCACATGCAAATATACTATCTTGGACATCTTTTATGATTGTGAGCCCCCATTAAGTATTTTATGTCAAATTGTTGACGTTGGACAAGGAAGACAACGTAATGAATTATGTTTGTTCATATTCACATAGAAGTTATATTGTTATAGATCCTCCAACATGCGGTGCTTGCCCAATATCTTTGCTAGCCAAAAATCCGCACCAAGTAGATATACTACTTGTGCATCCAAAACCCTTAAACCCAGTTTCATGTCATGAGAGTCCACTATATCTACCTAGGGATTGAATAAGATCCTTCAAGTAAGTTGTCATCGATGCAAAAAGCAATAAAAATTGCCTCTAAATATGTATGAAACTTTTATTGTAAGGGAAAATAAGCTTTGTACGAACTTGTGATGGCAAAGAAATAAAAGCGACAGACTGCATAATAAAGGTTGCTATCATAAGGGGCAATATAAAGTGACGTTCCTTTCCATTAAGAGCTTGTGCATCCAACAACAAAAAGCGCATGACAACCTCTGCTTCCCTCTGCGAAGGGTCTATCCTTTACTTTTATGTATTTACTTTTTATGCAAGAGTCAATAGTGTTCTCCTCTACTTTCTTTTTATTTTTCTCTTTTGCAAGCATCATGTGGTGGGGAAAGATCTAGGCATATATATCCAGTTGGATATGAGTGATCATGAGTTATTATTGTTGACATCACCCTTGAGGTGAATAAGTTGGGAGGCAAAATCACAAGCCCCTATCTTTCTATGTGTCTGGCTGAAACTTTTTGCTCCATACATATGTCGTGAGTGTTAGCAATCATAGAAGACTAAATGATGGTTGAGTATGTGGACTTGCTAAATAGCTACTACATGAGACCCTTCCTGAAAATATGATGAATTGCAATTGCATTGTTGACTGAGAACATAGTTTGTTCGTTTTCAAGAAAGTTTATACCTTATACTCTATTGTTGTGATGAATTGTTACTTGCCCATTAGAAGTTTATGATAATAAATATTGCTATTATAATAATGATCATGATGCTACTATGTCCGTATTTTGTTTTTATTGACACCTCTCTCTCTAAACATGTGGACATGATTATCGATATCGGCTTCCGCTTGAGGACAAGCGAGGTCTAAGCTTGGGGGAGTTGATACGTCCATTTTGCATCATGTTTTGCTACTGCTATTTATAGTGTTTTTGATCAATATAACACTTTGTGGAGAAATTCTAATGCTTTTTCTCTCTTAATATGCAAGATTCACACAAGGAGGGAGAATGCCGGCAGCTGGAATTCTGGACCTGAAAAAGCTATGTCAAGATACCTATTCTGCACATCTCCAAATAAGCTGAAATTTCACGCAGAATTATTTTGGAATAAATAAAAAATACTGGAGGCAAAAAGTACCAGAGGGGGCCACCCAGGTGCCCACGAGGCACCAGGGCGCGCCACCCCCCCCCAGGCGCGCCCTGGCACCTCGTGGGGCCCTTGGCGAGCCACTGGCCCCCATTTTCTGGTATATAAGTCATTTTGCCCTACAAAAAATATAGAGAAGACTTTCAGGATGGTGCGCCGCCGTCTCGAGGCGGAACTTGGGCAGGAGCACTTGTGCTCTCCAGCGGAGAGATTCTGCCGGGGATACTTCCCTCCGGGAGGGGGAAATCATCGCCATCGACATCACCAGCGATCCTCTCATCGTGGGAGGACTAATCTTCATCAACATCTTCACCAGCACCATCTCATCTCAAACCCTAGCTCATCTCTTGTATTCAATCTTTGTCTCAAAACCTCAGATTGGTACCTGTGAGTTGCTAGTAGTGTTGATTACATCTTGTAATTGATGCTAGTTGGTTTATTTGGTGGAAGATTATATGTTCAGATCTATTATGCTATTCAATACCCCTCTGATCTTGAACATGTTTATGGCTTGTGAGTAGTTACTTTTGTTCTTGAGGACATGGGAGAAGTCTTGTCATAAGTAATCATGTGAATTTGGTATTCGTTCGATATTTTGATGATATGTATGTTGTTGATTCCCTTAGTGGTGTCGTGTGAACGTCGACTACATGACACTTCACCATCTTTGGGCCTAAGGGAATGCATTGTGGAGTAGTAATTAGATGATGGGTTGCTAGAGTGACAGAAGCTTAAACCCTAGTTTATGCGCTATTCCGTAAGGGGCTGATTTGGATCCATATGTTTAATGCTATGGTTAGAGTTATCTTAATTCTTCTTTCGTAGTTGCGGATGCTTGCGAGAGGGGGTAATCATAAGTGGGAGGCTTGTTCAAGTAAGAACAGCACCCAAGCACCGGTCCACCCACATATCAAATTATCAAAGTAGCGAACGCGAATCAAACAAACATGATGAAAGTGACTAGATGAAATTCCCATGTGTCCTCGAGAACGCTTTACTTACTATAAGAGATCGTTCCGGCTTGTCCTTTGCTATAAAAAGGATAGGGCCAACTTGCTGCACTCTTTGTTACTATTGCTACTTGTCACTTGTTACAAATTATCTTGCTATCAAACTACTCGTTACCGATAATTTAAGTGCTTGCAGAAAATACCTTGCTAAAAACCGCTTGTCATTTCCTTCTGCTCCTCGTTGGGTTTGACACTCTTACTTATCAAAAGGACTACGATTGATCCCCTATACTTGTGGGTCATCATCAGGTATTATCTCTTCGAGAGAGCCCGAACCTGGGTAAAATCCATGTGCCCATTGTTACCATCGTTCCAAGATGCCTAGTTTAGGACCCCCTACCTCGAGATATGCCGGATCTAGCACCGACATTGGTGGCCCATACAGGTTCCTGCTGGTAGTCGCCGTGGTGCGATGGGAATTCAGATCGGTTTCAGGGCGATCTACGCGTCGGAACGAATCTTCATCCTCGGCGTCGGCATCTTCGTCGCCAGCTCGGCTGGTCACCTTGGCCAGGCCGAGGACTATGCTCCGCGTCGGATAATCAAGATTGGACGGGTGCCCTCGTCAATTTCAACTCCGATTTCAACCGAGATCTTGGAAGAATCATCCATGGATCTCGGGGGCTCAACGTCAACTTTGCCCTCGCGCAACCGTGGAAAATTTTGTGGAAAAGCTCCAAACAAAGTGTTACTGCATCGTCAACAATGCAGGCTGAGTTTGTGGCATGTAATGAGGCTACCGGGTAGGCAGTATGGCTAAAGAACTTTATCCCGGGATTGAGAGTGATTGACAGCATATCTAAGCCACTCACTCTATACTACGATAATCAACCTGCAGTGATCTATTCGAGTAACAACAAGTCAAGTGGTGCTGCCAAACACATTGACATCAAGTACCATGTTGTGAAAGATAGAATCCAGGATCAGACAATAAGCATTAAGTATATAAGCACTAAGCAAATGGTAGCAGATCCACTTACGAAAGGCTTACCGCCCAATGTATTTAAAGAGCATGTTGCCGGGATGGGTCTGATTGAAAGCTTTTAATCCTGGAAAAGTTGGGACTATCATGACACCGTCTCCCCATAATCCTAAGTGGGCTCATTTTAAGATCGAATGAGAACCATAGTCACTTGGTTCAACAATACTTAATTGATTGTTGTAATCTATTGTCTTAGTGTACCGTTTTATCAAGAAGTGAATCTGTAAATTTGTATAAGTTTAAGAGAATAAGATTATGGAGCTCCTAACTTAAAGAAGTTTCATTTTGATATGAAACGATGTACTATAGTCACTGGGTTTAGTGGTACCTGATATTGACCATTGTAATCCTTTCCTCTTGGTGCATTATTTTGTTGAGAAATAAACTTATTAAGTTTAGCCTTACGATCAAGGGGGAGAAGGTTAACTATATGATCTACCAGCTAAACCCAAGGTAGAAGGATAGTTTTGCCCTGATTGGAGGCAAACCGACCTAAGACATGGACAGGTGTCGTCCCCCTGGTGCATAGTGAACACATATATAAGGTTACGGTCTATCCCGCACCGTAATGAACCTAGATTGTCTGCTCTAGCTCAATCCCAATCAATCTAAGGGCGTGTTTGATAACTCTTCTCAGTCGTCAACTCCCCAACTCCTCTGCCGCTAGTATGCTGCCAGCTTCTCGTGAGAAAAACGGGAGTCAAGAAAATGTTCAGTAACACAGCTTCTCGTCGTACCATGTCCCAGCCGGTAGCCCATGTGGCGCCCCCGCCTCGACCGTGCACTAAACATACACGCATCATGCATGATCAAGGTCAGAGACTCACGGGAAGATATCACAACACAACTCTAGACACAAATTTAAACATAAATCTTTATATTACAAGCCAGGGGTCACGAGGACCCGAATACATAAGTCAGCGGAAGCAAATAATATCTGAGTACAGACTTAATTAAACAAGATTGCCTTAAGAAGGCTAGCATAACAACGACACTAGATCGAAAAGGCGCAGGCCTCCTGCCTGGGGCCTCCGAACTACTCCTGGTCGGCGGTCTCCACGTAGCAGTAGGCTCCATCTGGGATCTCCGACTCCTGGGCTCCGTCGTCTGGAAGCAGCAACCGGGTAGAGGAAAAGAAGGTAGCAAAGCGACCGTGAGTACTCATCCAAAGTACTCGCAAGACTTACATCAGAACTATACTAAATATGCATCGGTATCAAAGGAATGGGGATATATCTTTGGACTGTACTGCAGAATGCCAGAGGAGAGGGGGAAAACCTATCCTATCGAAGACTAGCATCTTGCAGCATCAGAAGAGAGTAGCGTATTTAAAATATCATATAATATCGTGTATATGGCAGTCAAACCCTGAGATCCTTCCTCGACTACCCTGCGAGAAAACGATCTCAGAGTAATATATCCGATAAGTGTTATTATAGTATCCGGTTATAGTTGTAGTAGATCAGGATACAACTCCGAGCGTCCTGTTACCGTGGACACGGCTATTCGAATAGATTAACTTCCCTGCAGGGGTGCACTACTGTTACCCAACACGCTCGATTACCTCTGGCCGGACACACTTTTCTCGGGTAATGCCTGGCCTCGGATGATCGACACGCCGTAGTCATACCTAGGCTCTCCAGAGAGGTCCCCGCCGGTCTACATCCTAAGCGCAAAGGGGTCATGGGCCGATCGCCCTAAGCACTCCGGGTCGTTGCCAACAGGGTGAGACCAGGCACCACCTCTGTCCTGGATGGCGCCGGCTCGACCGTGCCACAATGCTGAACTGGACGTCTGACAGAGCTTTCGGGAGGAACGTACGACGCCGAGGGCCCATACCATATTCCCGCGTGGTGGTTAGTGCGTAAAGGCCAGAGGCCAACTCAGATCAAATACCCAAATCCGTTAATCTTGTTATTAGTAGCTCGCGGAGACGACCAGTGCTTCGGTCGTTCCGACTAGGTAACTCGCGGACCACGACCAGGGACTAGGCCCACCTCTCTCCTAGGTGGTTTCCACCTGTCCTATCGCTCCGACTAAAGTGTAACTCTCGCGTTGGCTGTCGGGGCGAGTCCGGAGCTACCACCACATCCTGGGTGGTACCGCTAAACAGCCAGCCGCCGCAGTATCTCTCGCGGGTGCCCTTGGGGCTGACCCGACTTTAACAGTTTGTTAGCATTGCGATAAAGTAATCATATCCGTGATCCTCGCCCAGAGGAATCACGGCCCGATAGCAAAGCATGGCAACGGACAAGGGGGTAGGGCCACCGATGGTTCTCTAGCATAGCTAAACTAAGCAACATAGGATAGCAGGTAATGTATCAACAGAAGGCTACAACAGCAGGCTATGCATTAGAATGGGATCTACCGGAACAACAACAGTAGTAAAATCTAATGAAAGTATAAGAGAGAATGAATGGGCGATATCAGAATGATCAAGGGGGTTTGCTTGCCTGGTTACTCTGCAGACGAAAAGGAGTCTCCGAACGTAGCCGATCACCGGATCATCAGCGGTCTCGGAGTCTACCGGAAAAGAAGTAACGAAAGGGGAAACAATAAATAACAGAGCAATCAAATGCATCACAGAGGTATGTCTCGGCAAAACATGGTGGTGATATGCTCTAATGCATTACTATTTTCCCAGCTCCGAGAATTATTGTCGGTATTGATCCGGATGGGAAGGTTCCATGTTCATCATGTTAGAGGGGTTGGTCATGCATGGAAATGACATATTTGAATTCGTTGTATTTTTCTGATCATTTTTCATATATAAATTATTTTCATCTGAGTTACGGTTTATTTTCTATTAATTTTCAAAGTTTTAAGGATTTTCTGAAATTTCTGGTTTTTCTTGTATTTGATTTAATCCGAATTGACCAAGTCAATTTAACTAGTCAAATAGAGAAGGGGTGGCCCACATGTCATAGGTTATACCTAAACAAATAAATCTTTACCTAATACTAAAGCACGGAGTGCTTCTGCCCGTATACCCGTCGTCGGCGATTTTGCAGAAAAGCCCCTCTGTTTGTGAAAAATCAACCCGCAGTCCTATTTTAATGTGTTCCTAGAGAAAACGGTTGGATTTTGCAAAAAGCCCCCTGC